>CM046881.1:114538697-117185497 GCA_025667525.1 Glebionis coronaria
TCAGGCAATTTAAAATGATAGCATTGAAAATACTGAAAAGTTTTATGACATGTAAACTACTAGGAAAATAGATGGCAGCAAACGAGGAATCCTAATCATGCATAGAAAGAGAACGTCCTTACTGAAGGATAGAATATTCGTACCTTATGTCTAGTAACGATGAAAGATGAAAGGCGGATTTACTCCGACTTCACGAGTGCTACATAATAAAGGACGTGAATGAGTTGTATGTTCATGTATAACTTAATGATTCTTAGTTTACTGATGAGACTGCAATTATACATGGTCTCATCATTCTTTTTGGGCTTTAAATGCTATTAAATGTCATAAAACACCATATTATATGCTTGTGTTTGTTACTTGTGTATTTTAGGTATGGATATCATGAAAAAGACAAAAGATCACAAGAACCAAGCAAAAACGAACACGAGAAACGAAGCCGCACAATGAATCGGTCCCTAGTTATGATTTTCCAAGAAAAAGTCCTTGAAGAATTGAAGATGTATAAGAAAGGTCCTTCATCATTGAAGAAGTGACACTTTATACCCTTTTATATTCATAATTATAAGTTTGGTCCCTAAAGTTTGTCAAAATTACAAAAAGGTCCCTCAACTTTGAAGAATTGACAAGATTCGTCCCTAAAAAAATATGTATTTGTCATTATTAGTCCTCCTCAAAGTCAATCATACAAGAGAAGACCTTCAAGTTTCAAGAAAGTTCTAGTTTATCCCTTCAAATATCAAAGAATTACAAAAGAACCCCTTGAAAATACTTTGGAAAAGTATTTGTGGCAAATGTGTGAAATACAAAACTTCATTACAAAGGGAATATGGTTTATTGGCTAAAAATACTTGTTATAAACGTTTTGCCAAAATACAAGGACCAATTCTGCCACACGAAACTTTCAAAAACCAAAAATGCGCCAAACAAGTTACCATTCCACTAAAAACGGATAAAAGGATTTACTATTCATCCTCCCTCCCCAGTTACCATCTCACTTAAAACAAAGGGTAAAACCCAATTACCCCATCCCACGTGTAAATCACCGTCACATGTTCATAACCCACGCTTCACATCACACATCCCATCACTCATGGTCCCCACCCATTCACCAAACAACCAATCATATGACGACTTAACCTCCAAGGCATCCTATATGGCAAAATCAACCACCCACAACCACTACTTGGTCCCTAAGCAAATTTTGAATGGTTTAGATCATTTTGGACAGCTCAACAACTCAACACGCATTCAAGCACTCAAGGGCATTTCTGGGAATCTCTAGCTAGGGTTTTTAGCTTCTAGTTCCTTCTATGTAGTAGTAAATAAAGAGACCTCAACATGTGAGAGTCCCTTGTTCCAGTTTTTGCTTTCTCTCTTGTAATTTTCTTTAAAATTAATAAAAGTTGGTATTTTCTAAAGTTTGAATCGTAATTCGTTTTTGTTGTTTGAAGTTTGTAAGGAGAAGCAAAGGCTGAGTTCCAATTAGTGTTATGAAAGTGTTTTGGTGGTTTGAATAAGCCATGCTTTGTTTAGAAAATCTTTTCAAGGTTTGAAAAGTTTTCAAAATAGGGTTTCTGTTTTGAGTTTTTACTTGTGCTAACCCCTTCCAAAAGCTATAAGCTCTTGCAAGCTTGTTGACACCAAGCTTGTGAAGGTTTATCAATGTAGTATCCTGATGAGATGGCATTTATACATGATCTCATCGTTCTTTTCGGGCTTTAAATGCATAAAATGTCATCAAAATACCATATATATGCTTGTGTTTGTTTACTTGTGTATTTTAGGTATGGATATCGTGAAAAATACAAAAGATCACAAGAAACAAGGAAAAACGAACACGAAAAACGAAGCCGCACAATGAACCGGGCCCTAGTTATGGATTTATCAAAGAAAAACCCTTGAAGACTTGAAGATGTACAAGATTGATCTCTCATTTATGAAGAATTGACACTTAATACCCTTGTATATTCATAATTACATGTTTGGTCCCTTAAGTTTGTCAAAATGACAAAAAGGTCCATCATCTTTGAAGAATTGGGCAAGTTTAGTCCCTCAACAAAACTAAATTGTCAACAAAGGTCCCTCATGAAGTCAAACTTACAATGAAGACCCTTGAAGATCAAGAATATTACACATTTAGTCCTTTAAAAATGGATTAAACATCAAAAGGACTAATGTTGTAAATATCCCAAAGTTATAAAAGCCCTAAATTCCCTTTTGAAAACATTTTGTGGCCAAATTATAAATTCTGAAACTTCATTTACAAAGGAAATCGTTTATTTGGGCTGGAATTCTTAATATGCAAACTTTGCCAAAGACTAAGGGTTATTAGTTCCATTCTCAAAGTTTAAAAAGCCACACACACGCGCCAAACACTTCTTTCCCCTAATTTCGGATCAAAATAGTTACTGTTCACCATTCATCCGCCCAGTTTTACCTTCCACTTAAACAAAGGGTAAAATGAAATTACCCTAACCCACGTGTAATTCACCTCAAACCAAACTCATCCCACACCAAAAATCCCAAATCCCACTACCCAAATGACCCCACCATTCAACCCATCAGCCAATGAAATGCCAACTTCCTCTCCAAGGAATCCTATGTGGCAATATCAACATTTTAAGGTTACTACTTGGTCCCCAAGTACAAAATTAACGACCAAGATCAAATTTGACAACTCATCAACAACAAACGCGTCTAGAAGATCAAGGGCATATCTGAGATTTCATAGCTAGGGTTTTGATGTAATTTGCACTCTATAATCGTCCAATGTTAGTCTATAAAAGGAGCCTCAACATGTGAGTAGCCCTTTGTTCCAGATTTTAGCTAAATCCTTGTAATTCCTTTTTGTGAAATAAAAGTTTGATTTTCTAAAAATTATGATTTCCTTTTATGTTTTTATAAAAGTTTGGTGTTTGATTAGCTAAAGTCTGAGTTCCATTATCTGTTTGTTGGTTTTTGAGGAAAGGTTTTATGATTTAAAACCCTTGTTTTCAAAAAAATTAGTTTTCATTGTTTTTAGTTCATCCTTGTGTATGTTGAATCTTAGCAAGTACAAGGAAGCTGGTGCTTGTTTAGCTAGCACCTAAGCTCACACATCCCAAAGCATGGATGTATGTTTTGGAGGTGCTCATTTCTAAACCATTTTAAGTTTTCTAAATATTGCATGATTTTTGATGATTATGAGTATTTGATTGTGAATCTGTGTTTTTGTTATTGAATCTGGTGATTTAAGGTTTGTTTGTTGTTACTGAGTTGATTTCAACATGATTTGTAGGTTGAATCTAACAATCCTTTGAAAAAATTGTTAAATCAGTGATTAAAGGGGTGTTTGAGTTAACTGCATAAGTTAAGTTTGGGTTGACTTGAGTAAGTGCTACTTGGTGGTTATTGTTTGTTCTTGGTTATGTTGTGTATTTGGTCATTTATATGCTAGTTTTGAGGTTTGAATAACCATAATCCATCATAAGGCCATAAAATCTGATATACTTGTTGGTTTTGACTAATATTTTTGGGACACCTAGATATAAGGGTAGACTAGGGGTAACAAGTGCTAAATCTTAGTTAATGCAACATAGGTAAGAGATTTAGGATGTTGAAATTGGATCTGTGGTCATTTAGATCAGCAAAAGGGTTTTGGGTATTACCTTTGTTCATCAGTAATCTGCATTTGCTTGAATCTGTCTTAAATCTTTGAATTAGTGTTTGAAACAAGTTTATTTGAGCTTATTGGAGTTTATTATATCTTGTGTATGCATATGGTTCATTTTGGTTGGCTTATTCATGCTTAAACTGCTTATTTCTTCATAATCTGCTTATTTGCAAGTCTGTATCATATCTAGTGACCGTTTGCTTATTATGTGCTTATTGGTTGGGTGAATTTGTGATTTCTTGCTTGATATTGACTTCTTACAACTCACTGGTTGTAAGGGTGCCCTTGTTATCCATTAAATCCAAGTAAATCTCTCATAAATCCATAGTCAAATAGTCAAAGCAGTGGGAACTCCTTTCCCCTGCTGCTAGCCACTGCTAGTGTTATTTTGCATTCAGCTTATCAATAAGCTGTTCTAGCTTATTATAACCTGCAACAACTTTAATTTTGTAATAGGTGCCCATCATTTGACCCATTTGTTCATTCTGGAGCATTTAGGTGGTTGACTTTAAGGTTTGACTAGAAAACCAACTACTTTGACTTTTACATAAGTGCTTATCAGCTTATTCTGCTTATTTGGCTTGGCTTATTGAACTTTTCTTGATTGATTTGTCTTAATTAAGTCATTTAGAGTTTTTTGCAACTTGAATCAAGGTCTGAGGTGGTCTAGAACTCTAAGTCGACTATTTTGTCTTTTAGTAGATTTTTACTTTGCTTATTTCTGGCTTATTGGTTGTGCTTTTTCAAAATTTCTTTTCACAGATCTCTTACGCATCTCAAAAGAAGGTTGTGTGTCAAACTAGAGCTAATGACATTGGCTTATAGCTTAATAGGCCAAAAAGCTCATTAACAATAAGCTGTTGTACAATTAAGCTGTGATAAGCTCACATTCAGCTTTTGGGCCTTCAGACTTTTGTGTTTACAATTAAATTTTAAGCTAGACTAGTGATTTTCAGCTTATTTGGTTGAGTTTGAACTTTTTGGGCCAAAAAGCCCATTTCATTAGACTGTTTTTGATTTAAGCCCATTTGGGGGTCCAATAGGGGTATTTTGGTAATTTCACATTCATTTTCTGTTTATTTAGGTTAAAATAAACTAGTTTTCAAGTTTTTAGAAATGTTTATAAATTTTGGATTTTTAATATTATTTTAATATTATTTTATTATTAAATTTCATTTTTAATATTTTTGCAACTTTTACATTTTTCCTAGGTCAAATACATTAAGTTAGGATTTTTAAAACTCTTAGATTAATTTTCTCATCATTTTATTAATTTTACAATTATTTTATTATATTAATAGTTTTAAATCATTTAAAAATAGTATTCATTAGTTTAAAATTTTATAAAAATAGTTTTTAATCTTATTTAGTTATTTTAGAGTTTTACAAAGTAAGAATCTTTATTTGGGATTTTTATTAATTATTTGGATTTTTAGGGCTTTAGTTAGCATTTAAAAATTAAAAATTAATTAATTAAAAGGTTTGAAAAAAGTGTTGATCATTTGTAAACTCTTAGTTTATTTTTAGCTATTTTTGTTAATTTTTGGGAACTTTTAGAATTAATTTTTTTTGTCTCTTTTTACGATTTTTAATTTCGTCGTCGTAGTATAATTCTAACGTATCCGTCATTCTCTTTTCTCATCTTTTCTTTCTTTAATATTAATCTCGAATCATTAACAAGTTTTTCACACACATATTCCTCCTTGGGAAACGAACTTTGAACTTCATTTGGGTCATTAGTACACGGTTTTCCTAAACCGTCGTATTTAATACTTTCCGCTATTTACGCTCTTTTCCTAAAGGGTGGTAAAACACTACAACCATTTTGGCGCCGCTGCCGGGGAGGTGTGTCGTGATTAATTTGTTCATTTTGTTTTTAATATCTAACCATAAATAGTAATTGTATTAGTAGAACTCTACTAATACGTATTATCGATTTTTTCGTTTTTCTTGTGAAATATTATTAGTATATTGTATAAGTATCACAACAAATTCAAAATATCTCCAAAAGTGTGAAAACACAAACTTGATTTGGGATTTCATCACTCGATCATTGTATTCGAATCTCAAACAAAAAGAAAAAGGCAAAAATAGATAAATACTTTCGTGAAGCTCGATTTTGAAAAATACAAACTATAAGGTGGGTATAAGGCGGGTGTTATAAAATACACCCTAAAGAAAAAGGCTCTTAAGTGCTTCGCGCCGCCTCATTTCTCCGCTTGCTTGTGAGTATTTGAGATTGAAGGCTAATCGAGGGTTTTTCCGCCCAAAGTATTATTACGTATCTTATATATTTGCTTGGTTTCTTTGTAATTAAACCCTCTTGAACAATTTGATTTTCACCAAAGTTCAAAAGTCAATCGAAGGCGTTCACTCCACGTGATCCTTTTCATTCTTTTGAGGCTTCTTTAATCAAGAGTTTGATTCGAGGAGAGATTTGGTAGATTGTTGTCTACGAATACACACAAAATCCAAAAAAATTAAAAACAATCAAAAACACAAAAAATTGAAAATTCACAAAACACCCAAAAGAATCTTCTTTGCTCACCTCCACATTCTACGTCACGTTTATGCAAACTCGTAATCAAGCAACACGAGCTTGCAAACGTCGTCAAAACCATGGAAATTTGATTGAAGAAGAAACTCCAATTGTCGAACCCGTTGTAGAACCAATAGTCACCATGGCTAATCGTACTATGATGGAGTTCCGTCAAGCACCCACCGAGGGTTTTGGAGAAGCTATTGTGATTCCCGTCATCATTGCAAAGAATTTCAAGATTAAGACGGGTTTAATGTCGATGTTACAAGCAAACAAGTTTCGAGGTCATGAGAAAGACAACCCGCATTATCACATAAGGAATTTCAATCGTCTCACCGCAACAAGCAAGTTTAAGGATGTTTCACATGACGTCATTAAGATGATGTTGTTTCCATACTCGTTGGATGGACCAACAAAAATTTGGCTCGAGAAAGAACCGCCAAATTAGATTTTGACATGGGGTGATCTCGTTTCTAAGTTTGTGAACCATTTTTTTCCACCATCTAAGACAACACATTTGAAAAATGAGATTTCAAGGTAATGGCATGGTAACGATTTAAGGAAATGTTACATGAATGTCCACACCATGATTTTTCGGAATTGCATCAAATAGATACTTTTTATAATGGGCTTAATGATCATGAACGAGATTATTTGAATGCCACCGCGGGTGGTAATTTTTTGTGCAAAACGACCGATGAGGCTTTAAAGATTATCAAGAATAGATCTAAGGTGTATAACCCTCGTAACACACCGAGTGTTGCCAACATGGGTTCATCGTCATCGTCATCGTCTCGTAACATGAATGCATTACACGATGAAGCTAATGAGGAAAATCGGTTTTTCGATAGATTTTCGACGCTTATGACACATTGGAAAGCACAAGATGCTTTGAATTCCGCATCGGTTAAAGCGGTTGAAAAGAGTTGTTTATCTTGTGGTGGAGCTCATGATCTTTCCGAGTGGATTACCGTCGGTGGTAACACTCCGAGTGCTTACGTAGCAACGAGAACTTACACCAAAACGGCCAAGGTTCCCGCCTAAATCAAGCTCCACAAAATCAAAATGTTAACAACTATCGAAACAACAATCAAAATGGTGGTTATCAAGGCAACTCACGTAACTAGAACAAAGGGAATTACCAAAGTGGGAATGGGCAAGTTTCAAATCAAAACCAAAACCGTGATCTTCAAAACACTACACAAGGTTTTCAAAATGCTCACACTAAAAATCTTAATGGAGAATTTTTGGATTATGCAAAAGCAACGATGCTAAGTTTGATAACATGCAACGTGAGATGATCAGCTTAAGATCTGAGTTGAAAAACGAACTTAAAAACGAACATGCAAATGAACTTAAAACTCATGCTAATAAAATGGAAGGAAACGTTCAACGTATTCAACAAAATCAACAAAATATGGAACGAGGTCAACATGAGATTAAGCAAGAGTTGTTAAAAGCGAATTTAAGGCAATCAAAATTTGAAGATCGAATGGCAAAAAGGTTTGAAGAAATCATGTGTAAACCCTCTTCCTCGGGTGGTCTTCCTAGTGATACCATTGCAAACCCGTAGGGAGAAATGAAGGTTATTACTACTCGTAGTGGTAAAACTTTCAAGGAACCAATCTCTCGTCCTAGTACTTCTACGGAGAAGGAAATCGAGAAAGAGCCCGAGGTGATGGTCGAAAAGGAGCATATCACAATCCCACGAAGTACCGCTCATACCATACCTACGGTTGAACCAACACCAATTATGGAACCCAAGATTCCATGGCCGTTGCCTATGCCCCAACACACACCACCCTTACCTTACCCATCGAGACGAAACAAGGAAAAGGCACAAGAATGGAATAATTATCAATTTGAGCTTTTATGAAAATGTTTCGTGATTTTCACTTTAATATAAGTTTTGCCGAAGCTTTAATCATGATGCCTCGATTTGTCGCAAACTTCAAAAGTATGTTGAACAACAAAGAGAAGTTACAACAATCATCTAGTTGTTCATAGGTTTTTCTTAGCCGCATACCTCAAAAAGTCGGTGATCCCGGTAAATTTTTGATTCCATGTGCAATTCAAGATATGGAGGAATGCTACGCCTTGGCCGATCTTGGTGCTAGTATTAATTTAATGCCTCTTGAGATATTTAAATCGCTTTCGCTTCCGGCTCTTACTCCTTCGAACATCTCTATCGAGATGGCCGATCATTCTACGATTTTAGCATGTGGAGTAGCCGAGGACGTCTTCGTCAAAGTTGGAAAGTTTTACTATCCCGTGGACTTTATCGTTGTAGACATTCCTACGGATCGAAAAGTTCCTCTCATTTTAGGTCGTTCATTTTTGGATACATCGAGGGAACTTATTGATGTTCATGCAAGAAAAATTACCCTACGTTTCAATAAGGAGGAACTTGTCATTAATGCAACCCAAAACTCCAAGCTTTCTCATGTTTATTCTATTACAACTTTAAACCATGTTGGTTCAACCAATGTCGTTTCCAAAGAATTTTCACAGAGAGTTTTAGGAAATGACAACAAAAACGATTTACCATTTCCTCCGCCGGTGGAGGTTATGAGTGTTAAACCTACAAACAAGGAACCATCAATACTTGAATTGAAAAATCTTTCGCCTCACCTCGAACATTCATTTTTAAAAAGTGTTGATAAGTTGCCGATTCTTAGGAAGATCTTTCGGATGACGAATATGTTGACCCCGATGGGGAAATATTCTGTATTGATAAATGTTTTGAGAACTTACCACCACCAAAACGCAACTTAAATGTGAGAATTTTTAGTGTGACTAACATCATTTTAGAGATACCAAATGTTTTCGACATAATCAAAACGGGTTTTCATAAAGAGAGTTTAAAAGATAAAAAAGGATAAGATTTTAAAATTGATTTAAAAGATTTTTCAACAAATATAACTCAGTCATCACCACGTGTTTTGAGTGCTACAAGCTCGTCTACTCCTTTTAACGATGCTTTGTGTGGTTTTACTATGGGGGAAGCCCCGTATCTTCCCTCACCTATCTCCATCGAGGATGAGATATTCCACCGATGCAATAAATGAAAAATATATCTATTTACTTGGTGTGAGTCTACCTCGAGTAGCTCAAAAGTTTTTCTTACCAATTGTCCCACCCTTCTAATTCTCATCTCTTTTATTCAAACTTTTTGAGTTTTTGGCACGTGTTGAAGTGGCGTTGGTTTATTTATCCAATGAAAACGAAGACGACATCTTCGATCCCGGTATTTTGCATCATCAAAGGACTTAGTCCTTAATACCGGCTGCTTTTTAGGCCTTGTTTATCATGTAAGCCCCACCAAAAATTGACCATACCAAGATTATCCCTAAATGTTCACATTTAAGGGGATCGAGTCGAGCTCATGACTCGGGTAATCAAAAACGAGGTGCCTCGTGGGGGAGATCCCATGCTTATCCATTATACATATTTATGCTTTCTAATGTAGTTAATAAGAGGGGATTTGTGCCCTTCCAACTCGTTGTCGCGTGGTTGTTTGTGAATGTGTTATCTAGATCATCGCCACGATTGAATACTCTCGTTTTTGTTTACGTGAGCCTCGATCGTTTGCTTGAAGAATTGTTCACGAATCCATGACATATCCCTTATTTCTCTAACGATTATCTTTTATCATAATTCATAAACGCCTTTATATATATTGTTGATCACCCTTTCCATGCTAGATCCTAAGCATTCGACTCTTCGTCTCTAGTATGGGGGTGCTCCACCTTTAGACTCGAAACATTGAGGACAATGTTAAATTTTAGTATGGGGGAGTGAATAGATACTTTCCTTGCTACGCCCTCACGTTTCCAACTTTCAACATTTTGTTTTGTTTTGTTGCTAATAAGGCTAAAAATGGCCAAATTTTAACAAATTTCTTAGTTTTCATAAGTGTTGTTAAAACACGAATGTATAACTTTCGATGGGTAGAATAAGAGTTAATTTTTGACTTGATGGGCATTTGTAGCCCTTTGCATTCATTAACCCGCTCGAATCAAGTTTTGCTAGACTTTTATATAGGAAACTTTAAAACGCGAAAGTCTTAGCTCATTCGGGTTAAGAACAAGAACTTTTCGCAAGTTCCTATAATTGATCCTAGAAAGTCACTTATCAAGGGAACTTTAAAATGCATTCTCTAAACTTGAAAAAGTCCAAGAAAGTGCAAGATCCTATAGGTGGCTTGAAAACCCAAAACTTCGATTTGATATAGTCTTAATGAAAGCTAATCTAAATTTGGCTTAATTTTGACTTGCATAGCTAAGTATTCACGAGTCTCTTTAGTTAGAGGTCTTTAAATAGTGAAGAACGAGAAGTGATAGAGTTAGACAAGTGATCATGCTAAACGTAGAACATGAAAATGTTCTTCAAAAACTCATATGTTTTTAATTGTGGCTTTTTCTCCAATAAGATCAATGCATTAGGAATAAAATAATTGCAATAAGTAAGGTCGTACGGTTTGAAAGGTTACTTAGCTTCTATCCCAAGATCGTTTAAAAGTTGCTCGGGGTTGAATAGAGTTCTTAGCCAAGGCATAACTTATTGAAGTGGGATGCGAAGATTGGTGAAGATCCAAAAAGGCCCTAACAAGGCACGAGGAGCTCTATTTTGTTGCTAAAGATCCAAGATGATGTGAAGTATCATTATTCCAAAATCAATATGAAGGATCGAGACACACGACGAAAAGCAATTACTCCCCTAAAGATCACGGAGAAAGTCTATCCAAAAAGACCCTAACAAGGTATGAGGATAAATATATCCAAGTCCTAAAAGGAGGCGGATCGTTGTATATCAAAATCCAAAATTAAGATTGAAGAAAAATGATGAAGTCGTGGTCCAAGTATGAAGAATCTCTCAAAAATGTCAAGTGAAGAAATTCCAAAATATGAAGAGAAGACCATAATTTCAAGAACGTCTTCCGAAGATTTGAAGTATGAAGTACATGCCAAATATCGGTCCGAAAAAAGTCTCAAATCGTGAAATGAGTTATGCCAAGATATGAACTTAAGGAGATACACGAGAATCCGTTTTAAAAGATTTTGTCCTTTAGCTAACTATCGATTAAATCGTGCTACTTTATTTTCGGACTAAAATACTCAAATAAGTCAATATGAATCACTTGTGATCCATGACAAATACTTAAAAAATTCTAGAAACCCTTTCTTTTCTTAATAACTAGGATTGCGGGGAGAAAAAGTATTACACAATTTGGACGTATGAGTAGTGTTAGCATTGTGACTTGTACCAACAATGATCTTGTTTTTTCACTTAGCATGGAATGTATGACAATCAAGGATGATGAACTTTACTCTATGAGACATTCACTTGTTTCTATTCATTGACCCTAAAAGTCACACACGTGATGAATCATACATTATGTCTTTAAAATATCTTCGTAGTATTGTAGCAAGTTTTACTTTTCAATAAAGATTAATAAATTGAATTTTGGAGATGCGTAGATACTTTATTATGGCATTGCGTGAGGGCACGATAATGGTTTAGTATGGGGGAGTGATGAGATGGCATTTATACATGATCTCATCGTTCTTTTCGGGCTTTAATTACATAAAATGTCATCAAAATACCATATATATGCTTGTGTTTCTTTACTTGTGTATTTTAGGTATGGATATCGTGAAAAAGACAAAAGATCACAAGAAACAAGGAAAAACGAACACGAGAAACAAAGCCGCACAATGAACCGAGCCCTAGTTATGGATTTATCAAAGAAAAACCCTTGAAAACTTGAAGATGTGTAAGATTGATCTCTCATTTATGAAGAATTGACACTTAATACCCTTGTATATTCATAATTATAAGTTTGGTCCCTTAAGTTTGTCAAAATGACAAAAAGGTCCTTCATCTTTGAAGAATTGGCAAGTTTAGTCCATCAACAAAACTAAATTGTCAACAAAGGTCCCTCATGAAGACAAACTTACAATGAAGAACCTTGAAGATCAAGAATATTACACATTTAGTCCTTTAAAATGGATTAAACATCAAAAGGACTAATGTTGTAAATATGCCTAAGTAATAAAAGCCCTAAATTCCCTTTTGAAAACATTTTGTGGCCAAATTATAAATTCAGAAACTTCTTTTACAAAGGAAATCGTTTATTTGGGCTGGAATTCTTAATATGCAAACTTTGCCAGAGACTAAGGGCTATTATTGCCCTTCTCAAAGTTTAAAAAGCCACAAACACGCGCCAAACACTTCTTTCCCCTAATTTCAGATCAAAATAGTTATTGTTCACCATTCATCCGCCCAGTTACCTTCCACTTAAACAAAGGGTAAAATGAAATTACCCTAACCCACGTGTGATTCACCTCAAACCAAACTCATCCCACACCAAAAATCCTATATCCCACTAACCAAATGACCCCACCATTTAACCCGTTAGCCAATGAAATGCCAACTTCCTCTCCAAGGAATCCTATGTGGCAAGATCAACGTTTTATGGTTACTACTTGGTCCCCAAGCAAAAAATGAACGACCAAGATCAAATTTGACAACTCATCAACAACAAACGCGTCTAGAAGATCAAGGGCATATTTGAGATTTCATAGCTAGGGTTTTGATGTATTTTGCACTCTAGAATCGTCCAATGTTAGTCTATAAAAGGAGCCTCAACATGTGAGTAGCCCTTTGTTCCAGATTTTAGCTAAATCCTTGTAATTCCTTTTTATGAAATAAAAGTTGGATTTTTTGAAAATTGTGATTTCCTTTAATGTTTTTATAAAAGTTTGGTGTTTGATTAGCTAAAGTCCGAGTTCCATTATCTATTTGTTGGTTTTTGAGGAAAGTTTTTATGATTTAAAACCCTTGTTTTCAATAAAATCAGTTTTCATTGTATTTAGTTCATCCTTGTGTTTGTTGAATCTTAGAAGGTACAAGGAAGCTGGTGCTTGTTTAGCTAGCACCTAAGCTCACACATCCCAAAGCATGGATGTATGTTTTGGAGGTGCTCATTTCTAAACCCTTTTAAGTTTTATGAATATTACATGATTTTTGATGATTATGAGTATTTGATTGTGAATCTGTGTTTTTGTTATTGAATCTAGTGATTTAAGGTTTGTTTGTTGTTATTGAGTATCTAAGAATCCTTTGAAAAAAATGTTAAATCAGTGATTAAAGGGGTGTTTGGGTTTACTGCATAAGTTAAGTTTGGGTTGACTTGAGTAAGTTCTACTTGGTGGTTATTGTTTGTTCTTGTTTATGTTGTGTATTTGGTCATTCATCTGCAAGTTTTGAGGTTTGAATAACCATAATCCATCATAAGGCCATAAAATCTGATATACTTGTTGTTTTTGACTAAAATTTTAGGGAAACCTAGATCTAAGGGTAGACCAAGGGTAACAAGTGCTAAATATTAGTTAATGCAACCTAGGTAAGAGATTTAGGGTGTTGAAATTGGATCTGTGGTCATTTAGATCAGCAAAAGGGTTTTAGGTATTACCTTTGTTCATCAGTAATCTGCCTTTGCTTGAATCTGTCTTAAATCTTTGAATCAGTGTTTGAAACAAGTTTATTTGAGCTTATTGGAGTTTATTATAGCTTGTGTATGCATATGGTTCATTTTGGTTGGCTTATTCATGCTTAAACTGCTTATTTCTTCATAATATGCTTATTTGCAAGTCTGTATCATATCTGGTGACTGTTTGCTTATTATGTGCTTATTGGTTGGGTGAATTTGTGATTTCTTGCTCGATATTGACTCCTTACAACTCACTGGTTGTAAGGGTGCCCTTGTTATCCATTAAATCCAAGTAAATCTCACACAAATCCATAGTCAAATAGTCAAAGCAGTGGGAACTCCTTTCCCCTATTGCTAGTCACTGCTAGTGTTATTTTGCATTCAGCTTATCAATAAGCTGTTCTAGCTTATTTTAACCTGCAACAACTTTAATTTTGTAATAGGTGCTCATCATTTGACCCATTTGTTCATTTTATAGCATTTGGGTGGTTGACTTTAAAGTTTGACTAGAAAACCAACTAATTTAACTTTTATATAAGTGCTTATCAGCTTATTCTTCTTATTTGGCTTGGAATATTAAACTTTTCTTGATTGATTTGTCTTAATTAAGTCATTTAGAGTCTTTTGCAACTTGAATCAAGGTCTGAGGTGGTCTATAACTCTAAGTCGACTATTTTGTCTTTTAGTAGATTTTTACTTTGCTTATTTTTGGCTTATTGGTTGTGCTTTTTCAAAATTTCTTTTCACAGAGCTCTTAGGCATCTTAAAATAAGGTTGTGTGTCAAGTTAGAGCTTATGGCATTGGCTTATAGATTAATGGGCCAAAAAGCCCATTAAGAATAAGCTGTTGTACCATTAAGCTGTGATAAGCTCACATTCAGCTTTTGGGTCTTCAAAATTTTGTGTTTAGAATTAAATTTTAAGCTAGACTGGTTATTTTTAGCTTATTTGGTTGAGTTTGAAATTTTTGGGCCAAAAAGCCCATTTCATTAGAATGTATTTTATTTAAGCCCATTTGGGGGCCCACTAGGGGTATTTTGGTAATTTCACTTTCATTTTCTGTTTATTTAGGTTAAAATAAACTAGTTGCAAGTTTTTATAAATTTTAATAATTTTTGGATTTTCCATATTATTTTAATATTATTTTATTATTAAATTTAATTTTTAATATTTTTGCAACTTTTACATTTTTCCTAGGTCAAATACATTAAGTTAGGATTTTTAAAACTCTTAGATTAATTTTCTCATCATTTTATTATTTTTTAGAATTATTTTAATATTTTAATAGTTTTTAATCATTTAAAAATATTTTTCATTAGTTTAAAATTTTATAAAAATAGTTTTTAGTCTTATTTAGTCATTTTAGAGTTTTACAAAGTGAAAAATCATTATTTGGGCTTTTTATTAATTATTTGGATTTTTAGGGCTTTAATTAGCATTTAAAAATTAATAATTAATTAATTAAAAGGTTTGAAAAAGTTTTGATCATTTGTAAACTCTTAGTTTATTTTTAGCTATTTTTGGTACTTTTTTAGTAGTTTTTAGAATTAATTTTTATTTTGTCTCTTTTTACGATTTTTAATTTCGTCGTCGTAGTATAATTCTAACGTATCTGTCATTCTCTTTTCTCATCTTTTCTTTCTTCAATATTAATCTCAAATCATTAACAAGTTTTCCACACACATAAACCTCCTTGGGCAACGAACTTTGAACTTCATTTGGGTCATTAGTACACGGTTTTCCTAAACCGTCGTATTTAATACTTTCCGCTATTTACGCTCTTTTCCTAAAGGGTGGTAAAACACTACAACCATTTTAAAATCAACATTTAGACCGAGTTCTAAAACTGATTCGACTATTCGGACCAATATTTATTAATCGACTTTTATTTGTCATGTTCGTTCGACGAATAATATTGATTTCTCGACTAGACGGCAAGATTAGGGTTTTAACGTATCGAATATGTGTCATTTCTTATTTATCGGCAAAGTCTTCCCGTCATCGACCGTTAATATCCTCGTTATGACATAGAAATATTTTCTATTGTCGTCGTTTTAATTTCTCGTTTTATGAGAATTCTTGATAATTTACGTTAAACCTTTAGGCGTCATTCGTTTAGGTGACGCGTTAACGTTTATTAAATTATAAGCCCTCCTTTATTTATTGAAATATAAATGTTCTCCGAATGTCCATGTTTTTATTTTATATTGAGCGTTTATTTTTCGTGTCCAATGCATATCTTTTAAATCGCGTAACTTTTAAAATATTAGGCTTCGTTAATACCCGCTTTAACAAATTTTGAATCAAAATTAAAATCAATCTCACCCGAAACACAAGACACGCGTCTTGTGTTTTTGACCTGGTGTGCCAAACGTTGTACATCTTTGTATGTATACACGTAAACATGATCACTTTCTATTCATACTTTCTTATCTTACAAATATTGATACCACTACTTTTTTCTCCTTTTCCTCATTTCTACCGTGAGACATGATCAATATCACCATCATTATAAAATAAATGAATCTTATTCATCTTGATTCAAAAGTGTAAGGATTGATGTACCAGTTATCTATTTTGCATGGAGATCGATACGGGTACGGAAACGGGGACGGGGACGGGTACTTAGAAACACCAATGTCTCAAAATCCATGAAACAGGTACGACTGGAAACGTTTTTGTATTTTATATATATTTTATTAATAAATTAAATAAACATGAATCTTTAACAGATAAAGAAAGAAAAAATCAATACTCATAGTGAGACATAACATATACTTAACATTAGGGCTGAGCATCGGTCTAGGACCGGACCGGCCCGGACCGAGGACCGAAATGGTCCGAAACCCCGGACCGAGACCGGACCAAAATAGTCCGGTCCGGTCCGGGTTGGTCCGGTCCGGTTCGGTCCTCGGTCTGGTCCGGTCCTATTAGACATATTTGACGAGATTTTGGTAAGACCGAACCGGACCGACCGAATCAAGGACCGAATTCGTCCAAAACCATGGACCGAGGACCGGACCGAAATTGTTTGGTCCGGTTCGGTTCGGTCCGATCCGGTTTTCCGGTCCAGGTCGGTTTTGGGTCTGCCGTGCTCAGCCCTACTTAACATTGAACAAATATTGATAATCAATTTTTAGAGGTTTGTTAGAAGATATGGCGACCTACCATATGTATATAAAATATAAATGGACCAAACAATCTTTCATGGCCCAAAAACTAGCCCAGAAACGTGTTAAAATCTCAAGAAACGTTTTTCTTCGCATTTCTGCTAGAACCTCGGCTTTTCCTACCTTCATGAAACGTTTCTTATCTTCATGAAATGTTTCCCTTTTTGGGGAAGCTTTTCCTCCGCGTTTCCGGGCGTTTCCAGCCGTTTCCCATTTCCAAAACATTTCCGGTACGGGCACAGCACCCGATGGGCGTTTCCGTGCAACATAGCCAGTTATAGTTCTCGGGTTATTTTCTACATATTATAACTTCAATCCTATCATTTCTTTGGAGACTAAATCTGAATTAATTCACTATGTAAGAGTTGGAGTTCTTGGTTTTGTAATAAGCTTGGGTAACTAATATTTGGGTGCTTGATCATGGTTTTGAAGGAAAGTTGTATTTGATGGTGCAAATTCATCTATGCATTGTAAGGATCATTTGATTACTTTTTTTGTAATCTTTGATTTATATATTATTTTTATGAACATATGTTTATCATTCCTCTACTGATTATAAGTTATATAATAGTTCATTAGTGATTTGGACATTGTATATAAGTTTTGTGACATAAAAGATAAGCTTAAACAAGCCTAGATCAAAAGTTGTGTTGAAATTCAGGACAGTAGAAAACATGGTAGTTTATTGACATCAGTAAGTTTGGTCCATTGATACTTGAGATATTTGGATAAGAGGGTCGTTTTGTGAGTATTTCTCTGGGTGGCCCGTCCCGTGGCGAGTCCCGGAAAGTGAGATATGACCAAAATAGTGAAGCAAGGCCAAAATCTGACCTGCTGTAAAGATGGGCTGTTTTCTCATAAAAGTCGTATACTGACCTATGATTATCTAAAATCAAAATTTGTATATAATATCATGTAGAACACACACGAATCAGATGGTTTTCTACAGATAAACGGTTTGGAAATGGCTGGCATAACGGTGGAACTGAAGTTGGCTACGAAAAACAACCATCTTCTAAGTGATAGAATGGGTAAATGAGTTATGATAAGTATAAATTATGGGTAATTGGACTTATAATAAGTAAACTACATATGTTAATAATGATTTTGGTAAAAATTAATCATATAGATTATTTATGGTTTAAGAGAAACGATCTAATCTACGACGCATGTCGATACGCAGATCAAACCCTTAGTTCAGTGCCGGGTTTCATAAGTACTCTCGGTCAATCATATCATTCTCCAGACGGGATGGGGTGTAGGCACGTTTATTGGAGCAGTTGGGAAGAACACCTTAGTTCTTTCAAAAGACGGAAATAGAGTCATTTTTTCCCACTAGCCTAACTAATGATACCTCACTTTGTTATAAGAACTGGATCATATTAAATTAATGCAAAACGCGTTGATTTTTATAAAAACCGAAGTGGTAGGACCCACTTATCGGGAAGCATAGACTCATTTATATACTGATGATTATGTGACCCGACACTCGACCATCGAACAATATTAAGATGATGTCGTTTTGAGGAGTTTTAGAACCCTAATGCATAGAAGGTAGAATTGGGCTATAAAAGCCCAACGTACACTTATAATGGACTATGGGCTTAGTTTTCAAAATGGGATAATAGATGGCAAATTGTTATCAATGTTTTTATAAAATTTATGCAATGTCCAAACCTACTAAAGTGAACTATTTACATATTTGTTTGACTTATGTATAGTCTCGAGCCTAAGACACGTCTCGTCTTTATAGGTCTCGTTCAGTCGCGTGTCGACTATGAGGCATCTCGTTCTCGATCAATGAGCGATTGATATATCAGGAAGTCATGCATTGACCATTGGACGTTTGTTCCTTGATCTACGTGTAATAGCTATATCAGGTGAGTTCATAGCCTCGCTTTTACTGCTATATAATCATATGAGATTATATATATCCTTTAAAAGGATACATGTTTGTGAATAAACATTCGTTGTTTGAATATATGCTTTGAACGAATACAAGCTGTTGTAAATAAACGTAAAGACGTTTGATTAAATGCTTTTGGAAAATGAACACAAGCGTTGATTGTATAGGTAATGAGCCACTATTAGTAAGGCTAATTTGCTTATTGCCAGTGAAAATTCCCTATAAATCGTGAACCGTTAACTACCTGTGATAGGTAGGCGCTCGTACAGACGAATGGATCCGTTGGGAATGATGACCCCTACCCGGGCAGGTCGCACCTGTGAGTTGGAGGCTCAGCCGGGTGTGTTGTACGTGAGGTATGGGGTATTTGGCAAGATACCTGACTAGGGTAAATTTATTGATTAAGGCATCGGTGTCATGAGCTTAGCATAATAGTTTGGAATACGGGTATTGTATGTGTTGCATTATCGCCAATAGATGAGATTCTTGTGTTCAAAAGCTCTATGGTTTATTTAAAACCCCATTATTGTTTGATTAAAAACCTATGAATTCACTCAACCGTTGTGTTGACATTTTTTCATGTATTCTCAGGTGTGTAGGTTAAGAGCAGCTGGAGCATGGAGCCGCGCGGGATAAAGTAAAGGCAAAACTAATAATTACCATTCGATAACTTTGATATAAAAATTATATTTTTATTAAAGTTTGTATGAATTGCTGGGACCTCTTTTTATTGAACTCTAAAATTTATAAAATTTTCAAATGGTTTATTTTATCAAACGTCTCTTTTGAGCTCTTTTTCTATGACTATGTGTGATGTGCTATGAAGTAACACCCAAAGTTGATATTTTGCTGCCTTGTGAAATTGCGGGTGTTACAATCAACCTTTGGATAGACTGTTTGTTGTTTGTGTTGAAGATCCAAGGCCTTGAGGTTCAGCTGTTGAACCATCAATCAAGGTGCATACTCATCTCTTGTCCAAGTACCCTAGGTGTGTTCTAGTAGTTGAATCACACTCTAGGGAGCTTTGCTGACCTTCCCTAGGAAGTAAAGGGAAAGAGGTTCACTCTCTCTCACTTTTCTCTCTTTAAATTTTTGGTTAAAATCTGCTAGTGTTAAGTTGCTATGTGATTTGGTGATCTTGTGTTTGTGTTGCTTGTTTTATTGTTTATACATGTTAGTTGTCACCTAGTTGAGCTAGTTAGGTCATAAAATCAGTAGGTTATTTGTTAAAATAACAAGTTTCTTTGAAAAAGTACTAAAACAAGGCTGTTTGGGATTTTTGAGATCAAAAGGCCTTGTGGCCTTGTGCCCTTGGTTCTTAGGGTTGGTTTTTACTCAACAAGTGTTTTTAAGTAAGTTTTGGTCACTGGTTAAGTTTCACTAAGGCGGGACAAGGTTTTGCAAGTTTTCATAAAATTAGTTCTAAATGTTTTGGATTTGGTCAAACACATTAGAATGGATTAAATCTTTGTTTGTTGGAATTAGAAGTTGTAACTTGGTGTGATTATAGTCCTTGTTGGTTTGCATCTCTAAAATATTTGGTTGAGTCATTTGGTGGCTTATTGAGTGAGTTACAACTTATTAAAAGTCTCTGAGGTTGTCAATTGCATCTACAAAGTGACCACCCTTGTTTTGCTTTGCATTTGGTTATCTAGTGCTTGCCTTGCTAATTTGTTGCTTGATATCTGTTTATTGGCTGCTTGTTGTTCTATTTCAAGTCTTACTTGCTTATTTGCTAAGCTCATTAGCCAACTAGTCTATAAGCTTATATCTGCCAAAATCCAAGTCAAGTTAACCAACTGGTTAGCTCGATTCAAAGGGTTCATCCTTGAGTCCTTCACAAAAAGGCTTAAAACAAGCTTATAAACATCCTTGGAAAACTTGGAAGAATTGTCGAATGGTTTATTTTATAAAACATCTCTTTTGAGGTCGTTTTCTATGGCTATGTGTGATGTGCTATGAAGTAACACCCAAAGTTGATATTCCGCTGCCTTGTGAAATTGCGGGTGTTACAGATTGGTATCAGAGCACATGTTATAGAGAACTAGGTCGTTTTGAACACCTGGACTATAACAGCTCTTTTTAAAAATTGTTTTGTTGCCTTACAAAGTATCCGCGCACTCATGCCTCCTCGAAACTAATTATTGGTTGTGATAATGTGATCCTATGTGTATGTAGAAATGGTTGTATATATATGAATGCATATACTATGGTATTTAAAGGCATTGCGCGTGAAGCAATGGCCTTGCATGATTATCGTACATTTTATAATGCCGTTTTTGTATAGAATTTAGCCTCACCTCCAATCACGGATCTCGATAATTAATTTATTATCTAGATACGAGTATGAAACTCGTTTGATTTTGGGTACGTATATATCGATTCATAATCGATCGCATATCGACTAATCTGAACTCAATCGTTGTAACTGCATCGTGATGTGCCATTTAGGACATCTCATTTGGAAACATAATTGATTATTGTGTTATTAGTATTTCCGTTACTCTTTATGATTTTGAAGAATCATTTATTCAAGAAGACATCTTCTACGTAATGTAACGTTTAATTTGATTGTGTATGATTATGTTTCATTGGCAAAAAGGAGGATGCCTATGTTGGACCTAATTTATGTATATATATATATATATATATATATATATATATATATATATATATATATATATATACCCAAATCAACTATATATAATTTGGGTACAACAAAGATATGCTTATAGTAGTCATTAGTTGAGAAACTTAATACCTTATATTTAAATGGAATGGGACATTTAAATATAGAGATTTTAAATCGCCCAACTATGTGTTGTTTAAGGTTCTCTTATTGATATGGATTGGGACATTTTAATAAGAAATATTTAAACAACTTGACCTTAGATTGTTTATGGTTTCTTTATTCAGACGGAATGGGACGTTTGAATACAGAAATCATGGACTAAGTTTATTGATGCCCTATGCTTGTTGTGGCATGTAATTTGATTATCATATCGTGTTTTGTGACGGTATTACCTGAGTAGGAGGATTTATAGTCGTCTTGTTGAAATAAACTAGGACGCCTTTTTATTTTAACAAGAAATTTATAAGTTCCCTAACCATAAATTTATAATTCCTGTTTACATGGATTGGGACGCCTTTGGATGTAAACACGAATTATAAGCGAGTGGACTCAAGTGTGCCTAACTTGGTTTGTGATTATTTTTGTATACGAACGTCTTTCTTCGACTCGTGTTTAGTTGGTATGAATCGTTCATTACCGCCGTCATTATGGTTATTATTGATTATCGTCTATGTACGAGTAACCCGTTAGACTTCTCTCGAGTTATGGTTTGTCTTTATGGACCATTTCTAATACGTCCCGACTATCACAAGCTTTATATGCTAATTGTGAAGAACCATTGCCCATTCCGAGAATAGAAGACTTGTTTAATCGACACCAGGATTTAAGTGTGTATCTGTGGTTTAACCGACGATTAGGTCATCAACGACAATTCATCGTGTATGTAAAGATTTTAAAATTTTAATGGTTACTATCGAAGGGTCATCGAAGAATTTTTCTTGATGACAGCACCCTATAATATCTTTTGAGCCATGAATCCGATTGTGAGCACCATGTTATATCTTTTGGGTAGGGATCCGTGTGTGAGCACGCTTGATGAAAAAAAAATAGATTTTTGGATATGCATCCATGGCTATCAGGCCCGTGAGCATCATTTAACTTGCAAAATTTCCTTTGACTGGACCTATCCGAAAATCAGGTCAAACGTTCTTATTTATTATGTCTTAACTATTTAGCAAACATGAGTTAACTTGATTGAACTTATTGATTTGGCATGGCTTGGCTATTTTGCAAGTATGTCGTAACGTGATTATATGTGCTTAGTGGTGGCTTTCGTGTTTAATTTGGATCGTAGTTCCTTCGATAGAGTAATGTATACTCCAAGCGATTTCTGTATCGATGAATTCGCTTTTGACAAAATAGGTTTGCATGTTTGAGATCATGCAGCTGGGTGATATCGTTTCGAATAATTCTATAATATTTTCGATGGAGTTATGTGCGATCTGTGCTATTTTTTATGACATAATTGTCTTATGAGAACCGTGGACGTATGTGTTTCGAATTGATCGATGTGATCAGTAGTAGTTTTGAATTGATTGCCGCATTGGAAGTTCTCAAATGCGCCTACTTCTTTAGAATCTTTACTTGTCATGTGGGATTTTTCTAACTTATATCGATCGTCTTAAGTTTGATAAGCTAGTAGTAATGTACCTTGAGGCACTTCCAAAAATTTCGGCTTGTTAATTTTTCACTTTCAATAGCTTCTCCTTCGAGTTATGTACTACCCTATTTCTTACTTATAAGGGTTAAAGCTACATTTAAAACGTTCTTTCATGGTTGTTATGTATACCCGTTGCTTCGAATTTTGTTCATTTAACATTCGTTAGAAACCTCAGCGATGACTTGTCTATCTCTCACCTCTTCGCCCTTAAACCGAAGACTGTTGAGACGAATTAAGCGTTGGGACATCGCTTCCTAATGGGGTAGATAATGTAGTAACCCGAACTTTAAAATAGACATTTAGACCGAGTTCTAACTCTAATTATATTATTCGGACCAATATTTATTGATCGACTTTTATTTGTCATGTTCGTTCGACGAATAATATTGATTTCTCGACTAGACGTCAAGATTAGGGTTTTAACGTATCGAATATGTGTCATTTATTATTTATCAGCAAAGTCTATGTTTGTCATCGACCGTTAATATCCTCGTTATGACATAGAAATATTTTCTATTGTCGTCGTTTTAATTTCTCGTTTTATGAGAATTCTTGATAAATCACGTTAAACCTTTAGGCGCCATTCGTTTAGGTGACGCGTTAACGTTTATTAAATTATAAACCCTCCTTTATTTATTGAAATATAAATGTTCTCCGAATGTCCATATTTTTATTTTATATTGAGCGTTTATTTTTCGTGTCCAATATATATCTTTTAAATCACGTAACTTTTAAAATATCGGGCTTCGTTAATACCCGCTCTAACAAAATTTTAATCAAAATTAAAATCAATCTCACCCGAAACACAAGACACGCGTCTTGTGTTTTTGACCTGTTGTGCCAAATGTTGTACATCTTTGTATGTACACACGTAAACATGATCACTTTCTGTTCATACTTTCTTATCTTGCGAATATTGATCCCACTACTTTTTTCTCCTTTTCCTCATTTCTACCATGAGACATATCAATATCACCATCATTATAAAATAAATAAATATTATTCATCTTGAATCAAAAGTGTAAGGATTGATGTACCAGTTATAGTTCTCGGGTTATTTTCTCCATATTATAACTTCACTCCTATCATTTCTTTGGAGACTAAATATGAATTAATTCACTATGTAAGAGTTGGAGTTCTTGGTTTTTTAATAAGCTTAGATAACTAATATTTGGGTGCTTGATCATGGTTTAGAAGAAAAGTTGTATTTGATGGTGCATATTCATCTATCCATTGTAAGGATCATTTGATTACTTTTTTTTGTAATCTTTGATTTATCTATTATTTTTATGAACATATATTTATCATTACTCTACTGACTGTAAGTTATATAATAGTTCATTTGTAATTTGGACATTGTATATAAATTTTGTGACATAAAAGATATGCTTAAACAAGCCTAGATCAAAAGTTGTTGTGTTGGAATTCATGATAGTAGAAAACATGGTATTTTATTGACATCAGTAGGTTTGGTCTATTGATACTTGAGATATTTGGATAGAGGGTTGTTTTGTGAGTATTTCTCTGGGTGGCCCGTCCCGTGGCGAGTCTCGAAAAGTGAGATATGACCAAAATAGTGAAGCAAGGCCAAAATCTGACCTGCTATAAAGATGGGCTGTTTCCTCATAAAATTCGTATACTGACCTATGATTATCTAAGACTAAAAGTTATAGATAATATCATGTAGAAAACACACGAATCGGATAGTTTTCTACAGATAAACGGTTTGGAAATGACGGGCATAACGGTGGAACTAAAGTTGGCTGCGAAAAACAACCATCTTCTAAGTGATAAAATGGGTAAATGAGTTATGATAAGTATAAATATGGGTAATTGGACTTATAATAAGTAAACTATATAAGTTAAGAATGATTTTGGTAAAACTTAATCATATAGATTATTTATGGTTTAAGAGAAACGATCTAATCTACGAGGCATGTCGATAAATTATAAGAATTTTATCATATTTAATGCAAAACGCGTTGATTTTTATAAAAACCAAAGTGGTATGACCCACTTATCAGGAAGCATGGACTCATTTATATACTGATAATTATGTGACCCGACACTCGACCATCGAATAATATTAAGTTGATTTCATTTTGAGGAGTTTTAGAACCCTAATGCATAGAAGGTAGAATTGGGCCATAAAAGCCCAACGTACACTTATAATGGACTATAATGGGCTTAATTTTCAAAATGGGATAATAGATGGCAAATTGTTATCAAAGGTTTTATAAAAAGTTTTATGAAATTTATGCAATGTCCAAACCTACTAAAGTGAACTATTTACATATTTGTTTGACTTATGTATAGTCTCGAGCCTTAGACGCGTCTTGTCTTTATAGGTCTTGTTCAGTCGCGTGTCGACTATTAGGCATCTCGTTCTCGATCAATGAGCGGTTGATATCTCGAGAAGTCGTGTATCGACTATGGACGTTTGTTCCTTGATCTACGTGTAATAGCTATATCAAGTGAGTTCATAGCCTCGTTTTTACTGCTATATATATTTTTATAAACCCGCGAGGGGGAATACATGCTCTTGGTAAATAATCATATGAGATTATATATATCCTTTAAAGGGATACATGTTTGTGAATAAAAATTCGTTGTTTGAATATATGCTTTGAACGAATACCAGCCCTTGTAAATAAACGTAAAGACGTTTGATTGAATGCTTTTGAAAAATGAACACAAGCGTTGATTGTATAGGTAATGAGCCACTATTAGTAAGGCTAAGTTGCTTATTGCCAGTGAAAAGTCCCTATAAATCGTGAACCGTTAACTACCTGTGATGGGTAGGCGCTCGTACATACGAATGGATCCATTGAGAATGATGACCCCCACCCGGGCAGGTCGCATCTGTGAGTTGGAGGCTCAGCCTGGTGTGTTGTACGTGAGGTATGGGGTATTTGGCAAGATACCTGACTAGGGCAAATTTATTGATTAAGGCATCGGTGTCATGAGCATAGCATAATAGTGTGGAATATAGGTATTGTATGTGTTGCAATATCGCCAATAGATGAGATTCTTGTGTTCAAAAGCTCTATGGTTTATTTAAAACCCTATTATTTTTTATTTAAAAACCTATGAATTCACTCAACCGCTGTGTTGACATTTTAGCATGTATTCTCAGGTGTCTAGGTTAAGAGCAGCTGGAACATGGAGCCGCGCGGGATAAAATAAAGGCAAAATAAATAATTACCATTCGATAACTTTGATATAAAAATTATATTTTTACTAAAGTTTGTATGAATTGTTGGGACCTCTTTTTATTGAACTCTAATATTTATAAAATTGTCGAATAGTTATTTTATAAAACGTCTCTTTTGAGCTTGTTTTCTATGACTATGTGTGATGGATGTGCTATGAAGCAACATCCAAAGTTGATATTCCGCTGCCTTGTGAAATTGCGGGTGTTACAATCAACCTTTGGATAGGCTGTTTGTTGTTTGTGTTGAAGATCCAAGGCCTTGAGGTTCAGCTGTTGAACCATCAATCAAGGTGCATACTCATCTTGATAATTGTAAAAATACGTCTTTTAAGAAAAAAGAGTGTAATTAGAGCAAGTATTAACAAGTGACTTAGGAAAATCACAAGTTATGACCCAAATTGGGGATCGTTCTCAAGGAGGCTTGGTGTGTGTGTAATGAAATGATTAACTTTGTGATTATATGATTATGATGAGAAAATAAAATAGAAATGGGATAAGAAGAGTGACGGTTACGATTATAGATTACACTAAGACGAAAAGGTCGTACACGTAATACCGTAAAAGCACCAAAATTAAAAATTTACTCTAAAAAATTCCTAAAAATCCACTAAATTATTCTAAGGGTTTACAAAAAATCAAAACTTGCTAAACCTTTTAGTTAATTAATTATTAATTTTTTAATGCTAATTAAAGCCCTAAAAATCAAAATTAACTAATAAAAAGTCCAAATCAAGATCTTAAAGTTTGTAAACCTTTAAAATAACCTAATTAAGCTAAAAAGTATTTTTCTAAATTTTAAAACCACTAAAAACTATTTTTAAACAATTAAAAACTATTAAAAACTATAAGAACTTAAAATAATTCTAGAAAATAATTGAAAAACCCTAAAAATATTTGGAAAGTTGTAAAATTCCTAATTAAGTGTCTAGAATCTAGGAAAAATATAAAACCTTAGAAAATCAGACTTTTAATTTTTAATAATAAAATAATATTAAAATATTAATAAAAATCCAAAAATCCTAAAAAATCTAAAAAGTTGCAAACTAGCTAATTTTAACCTAAATAACACAAAAATGAAGTTGAAATTACCTAAATACCCTTAATGGGCCTAGAAAATGGGCTAAAGTCCAAACAGTCCCTTAATGGGCTTAGAATTCGCCCAATAAGAAAAAGTGGCCCAAATTAGCCCAAAAACCACTACTTGACTCAAAATTTGATTCTGAACAACTTTTTCCAAAGGCCCAAGAGCTGAAAATGTGATATAAGCTAGCTTATTACCAACAGCTTATTCTTAATGTGCTTTTTGTCCCATTAAGCCATAAGTTGATGCCATAAGCTGAAATTAAACACACAAGCTTCTCTTGAGCTAAATAAGACTTCAGTAAAAAGAAATTTGAAATAAGCCAAAGGAATAAGCCTGAAAATGCAAAAAGCAATCTACAGAAAACGACAAAATAGTCGTTTTTGAGTTCTAGGCTATCCCAAGAGCTGATTCAAATTGCAAAAGCTTTTAAATGACTTAACTAAGCTTAATCAACAAAAAGTTTTCAAATGAGTTGACTTAATAAGCTGGAAAAAGCAAATAAGCACTTATGAAAAATACAAATAAGTTGGTTTTCTAGGAAAAAGTCAAAGTCAAAGTCTAATAAGCTGTAGTTTAATCAAATGGGTCAAATAATGAAGATCTATCACAAAAAATAAGTTGTTGCAGGTCTGGATAAGCCAAAATGGCTTATTGATAAGCTAACTGAAAATTTGTACTAGCAGGGGCTAGTTTTGGGTGTTGAGCAGCGGAAACTTTTTCCACTACTTGACTTGTTGACTTTTTTGTCTTTAGTGACTTTTTTGGAGATTCAAGTTACACAAAGGCACCCAAATGATCAATGGATCATAAGGAGTCAAACACAACAAAGAAATCACAATCAACAACAGCCAATTATTACAGTTTAATCAATCAATCACCAGATCTGACACATACATGAACACTTAAGTAGTTATGAACTTATAAGCTGTTTTAGCAATATTCAGCCAACCAAATTGCACCAAAAGCATACACAAGCTATTATAAACTCAAATGAACAAGTTCAAACAGTTTTCATGCAATGGCTCAAAGCCTAAATCAAGATTCAAGCAGATGAAGGTTACTGATGAACACTAAAACATGCAGTTTTTACTTTTGCTGATGCACTTGACCAACAAGCTAGATTCAATCACGCAGATCTATCACATATGTTTTATAAATGATGTTTTAACAACTTTTAACCCTAAGCATGCATAAATTCTAGATTTTACCAAAATCTTAGGTAAAAAAACAGTTAAAATCACTTAGATATAGCACAATGTATGATTCATGGTTTCAAACCAAACAACTTGCAGCAATATGCACTAAACCAAGCATATAACAGATAACAAGCACAAACACAAACTTCTACCAACACAATAACAAGTTATGATCTTTAACAGGTAATCCCAAACACCCCTTTAAATTTTCAAAACCAAAATTTTCAAATCAAAAGTGTATTGCAAGACCACCCAAGCCCAAATTAACACAATAACAGATGTATTAAGTAGATTCAAGCAAGATTAAGCCACAAAATTCACAAGAACACAAGCAACACTCAAATATCACAAATATCCAATATTTTATCAGATTTTGAGATTAAGGGTGTGTACCTCATGGATGTACATCCACACCCACGAATTTTGAGCTTATGTACTAGCAAGAACAAGTACAAGCTTCCACAACAAAGCCTGCTAAGAATTAACAAAGTTAGAAGCAAGAATATCAAAACAGAAAGGTGACTTTTTGGAAAATAAACGTGATTAATGCAACTTCTTGTACCCACTCTTGATTATCCCCAAAGTATAAGCTTCACAACACCTTAATATCACAATTAGGGTGCTATGATCAGCTTATATCCCCAAAAATTCCAAGATGTACCAAGAATCTTAGCAAAATATCAAATTTTATTCCAATGTGTAATTTCTTACACAAGGTTTACAAACACGTTTTAAGGTTCAATTTTAGTTAACATATAACATAAACAAGCATAGAATTAAATGGCACTTGGTCTTTCTTCAACAAACTCAAACACAATTTCATAAAACTGAAAGTAGGATTTACAGGTTTGTGAACAAGGAAAAACCAAAAGCAATGTGTAAATGTTTCACCCTAAGGCCTTTATATAGGCTACAAGTTATCTAGGAAAGCTAAAAAAACGTAAACCCTAGCTAAGGAAGTCCCCAAATTGCCATTTGCAGATTTGAAATTCTTGAGATCATGTGACTTTCTTTTGGATGTTTGTGGAGTGGTGAGCTGTAGAAAGGTGATCAAGGGTCTCAAATAAGCTTAACTTTCAAGCTTTGTTGTGGGACGTTGGATCCTTGTTACTGTTTTGTCTTCTTCTCCAAGAAGTGGAACAATGGTTTATCATGTGACTAGTGTGTTGATGTGGCATAAGGTTTTAGAGTTGGGAATTAGGGTTTATTTCAAAGGATTAAACATTCTCCTAATTCGTGTTCTTAGTGAATAGTAGTGAGTTTAATCCAGATTAAGTTTTGAAAAGGTGTAACCTTCTTTTTTTAAACTTAATAAATAAGTTGTTAATCCGGTTGTGAGTGGGATTTGAGGTGGCAAATTGGTGGCATGTGATTGGTCTATTTGGTGAGTGGGACACGTGGTGGAGTTTAGTGGTTAAGGTAAGGTTTGTTGTCTGCCATGAATAGCCCCCTATCTTTCTTCTTTCTTTCATTTGCAAATAAACAGCCCAAATATACGAATCCTTTGTTAATGAAGTTTCCTTTTTCACACTTTTGCCCCAAATACTTTTCCAAAGTATTTTCAGGGGTATTTCTTGCCATTTTGTGATTCTTGAAGGACTGATTTGGCATTTTCTTCAAGGATAAGGGTCTTGACTTGTTTGTTTGACTTCTTTGAGGACTGAAATTGCCAAGTCATGATTAATGAGGGATCATTTTTGCCAAATCTTCAAAGTCAATGGTCCTTTTGGTAATTTTGATATTTTCAAAGGACCAAACTTGTAATTCTTTTAACTTGGAGTCCTTCTTGGTATGTTTGAATTTGAGGAGGATAAATATTGACATTTTAGTTTTGTTGAGGGACTAAAATTGCCAATTCTTCAAAGTGGAGGGCCCTTTTTGCAATATTGACAAACTTTAGGGACCAATCTTGTAATTATGAAGATACAAGGGTATAAAGTGTCAATTCTTCTATATTGGAGGACCCTTCTTCATAAATCTTCAAATTTTCATAGGTTTTCTTGGGAAAATCTTCATTAGGGCTTGGTTCATAGTGCGGCTTCGTTTCCCGTGTTCGTTTTTGCATGATTCTTGTGATCTTTTGTCATTTTCTCAATATCCTTACCTAAAATACACAAGCAACAAACACAAGCATATATTTGGGTATTTTGATAATATTTAATGCATTTTAAGCCCTTTTTGGACGATGAGACTGTATAAAAGCAGTCTCATCACTCCCCCATACTAAACCATTGCCGTGCCCTCACGCAATGCTAGAATAAAGTATCGTAGCATCTCCAAAATTCATTTTTATTCACTTTATTGATTGATAAACTAGCTACACTACTACTATTACTACTACTTGCGTTTTAGACATAATGTATGATTTTCATCGCAAAATAGGACGTTTAGGTTCATAGAATAAGAACACGTGAATGCTTCGTTAGAAATAATTTCATTGTCCTCGATTTTCACCCCAATTCCATGCCAAGCGTGCAACGAGATCATTGTCATTATAAGTTAGTAATGCTAACACTACTCATATGCCCTAATCACGTACTTATCCTCCCAATTTTCTAAGTTGTATCTCTTATATTTTATTATGTCTTGAATGTTTCACGAGGATACATTGTTTGACTTATGCGATAATAGAGATTTAGGTCTAAAAATAGAGTCCTAACGGTGTAACCAAGACCATCAAATCAATAACCCCTCCTAATTGACAACGATGTCAAATAATTAAGTCAACAAGAAGGATCAATAAACACGGTTTTATAACGGTTTTGAACATGAGACTTATTACCAAGACTTTTATACGCCCCTTAACGGAAGGGCCTTGTTATCTTTGGTTTACCTTCATCTTTTATTCAACTTCGCCATGAAGCTTTTATTATGACTTTTGTCTTGCCTTGCCTTTTATTATCCACCTCATCGGTAGTTTTATTAGCCAAAGACGTATATCCTCACGCAAAGGCGAATTTTGGATCTTTAAAGCTTCAAAGATTAAGGCTTGATTCACTTTCAATTTTGCATAGATTTTTCGGCCTTGTGGGGCTTCAAATTGTTTGCTTGATTTAGGTGAGCACTTGAAATCTTATTATTGGGTGAAGCTTTTGATTATTCGGGTGCCAATACTTCAAAATCGTGATGCTGGCGATACTTTAATGTCTTCCCAATTTAATTACCAGAAGCTACTAGAAAAGACTAGAAACCCAACAATCAAGACAAAACCGCTAAGTCAATATTTATTAAGCAAAAAATATACAAGCGAAGGGAGAATAAGCAAACAACGAGAACACATGAGTTTTTGAAAGAATACGATTACTCTACGTTTAGCATAGTAACTTATAATTAACCCTATCATTTCTCGTCCTCATTTAAGAGACTTAGCCTAATGTGAAGTTAAGGAATCAAAGCTAAGTGCTCAACACACACGGTCGAGTCAAAAATTACTCTTATTCTCGCCATCGGAAAATCTACATTCGTGTCTTCAAACACTTATAAAACATGAGAAAATTTTTAAAATTTGGCCATTTTTAGCCTTATTTTGCAACAAAACGATAAACAAAAAGATAAACTTTGGAAAGCGTGAAGGTTTGGCAAGGCAAGTATCTATTCACCCCCCCATACTAAAGTTAAACATTGTCCTCAATGTTTCAAGTCTAGGGGTGGAAACACCCCCATATTAGAGACGTAGTCGAATGCCTAATCTAGGATGGAAAGGGTGTAACCGTTAAATTTAAAGCCGTTTATGAAGTGTGCTAAAAACCTAAGGTTAGAACATCAAAGGATATATCATGGATATTGAGTAAGTCTTCAAAGCAAACGATCGAGTGCTCCCATAAAACGAACACGAGAGGCTCCAATCGTGAAGATGATGATCATCTAAAATCCACAATTCACAAATAACCACGGAACAAAGGTTGGAAGGGCACAAATCCCCACACGTTACTACATTAGAAAGCGATAATATGTACATAGGATAAGCATGGGACTCCCCCACGAGGCACCTCGTTTTTGATTACCGAGTCATGAGCTCGACTCGATCCCTTAAATACTAATTATCATTAGGAAAGGTGATTTGGTCGAGGTAGTTCAAGGATGGAACTTCCCCGCCAAAGTAGTGCTTCAACCTATGTCCATTCACCTTAAAATTGGGGCCATCATTTTGAGCTAGCTCGATGGTCCCATATGGAAAAACTTGAGTCACGGTGAATCGACCGGACCAACGGGATTTCAACTTACCGGAAAAGATTTTCAAACGAGAATTAAAAAGCAAAACTTGATCCCCAATGTTAAAAAACCGGTTTTTAATTTTAGAATCATGCAACTTTTTAGTTTTTTCTTTAAAAATCAATGAATTTCATAAGCAATATCCCTTAATTCATCCAATTCATTTAATTGCATTTCCGGTGTTTTCCCGCGGTCTCCATGTCATCATTACAATGCTTTAGGGCCCAATAAGCCTTGTGTTCTAATTCAATTGGCAAGTGACAATTTTTCCCATACACAAGCTTATAGGGAGTGCACCCAATGGGCGTCTTATGAGCGGTCCTAAAGGCCCATAAAGCATCGTCCAACTTATCTGACCAAGATTGTCGGTTTTCCCCAACGGATCTCTCCAAAATCCTTTTCAACGCTCGGCTTGAAACATCGACTTGCCCACTCGTTTGTGGGTGATAAGCCGTAGAAAGCCAATGTGTAACCCCATATTTCCTTAGGACCCTTTCGAATTGGTCGTTACAAAAATGGGCTCCACGATCGCTTATGATCGCACGAGGGGTTCCAAACTGAGACAACAAGCTTTTCAAAAACTTGACTACCACACGAGCATCATAAGTGGGCAAAGCCTTAGCTTCCACCCACTTAGATAGGTAGTCAACCGCGACAAGGATGTACTTATTACCACGAGATGATGGGAACGACCCCATAAAGTCGATGCCCCAAACGTCAAAGATCTCACACACTTGGATGATATTTTGTGGCATTTCATCTTTTTGTGAGGATTTTCCTTGTCGTTGGCATGAGTCACATGACTTCACAAGCTCATGAGCATCTCGGTAAATAGTAGGCCAAAAGAAGCCGGCATCAAAGATATTCTTAGCCGTGAGATTACCACCATGGTGACCACCCGTGGGTCCCTCATGACAAGCTCTAAGGATATTAGAAGCTTCGGTGCCAAATACACAACGTCGGATGATTTGATCCGCACAAGTTCGAAACAAGTAAGGGTCGTTCCAAAAGTAGAACTTGACGTCACGAAAGAATTTTCGTTTTTCTTGAGTCGTCATACCCTTGATGATGAAGTTGCCCGCATGGTAATTTGCGATGTCCGCAAACCATGGGGTGGAAGAATCAAGCTTAGAGTTCACTACACCAAGTGTCTCGAGCGGAAATGTTTCAGTGATTTCCTTGGGCTCGTAAACACTTTGGTGAGGATCTTCCAAACGAGAAAGATGATCGGCCGCTAGATTCTCGGCTCCTTTTTTGTCAACGATTTTGTGATCAAATTCTTGAAGGAGGAGAATCTAACGAATTAATCTCGGCTTTGCATCTTGTTTAGCCATAAGATACTTGATAGCCGAATGATCTGTAAACACTATGCATTTCGTCAAGACGAGATAAGGTCGAAATTTCTCAAATGCATACACCACGGCAAGGAACTCCTTCTCCGTTGTAGTGTATTTTAGTTTAGCCTCGGTCATCGTCTTGCTAGCATAGTGAATAGGCAAGAAGTGATTTTCATGACGTTTCCCCAATACGGCCCCAATAGCGTAGTCACTAGCATCACACATGAGCTCAAAGGGGAGGTTCCAACTGGGAGCAACAAGAATGGGAGCTTCAGTAAGTTTCCTCTTAAGGATTTCAAAGGCTCATACACAATCTTCATCAAAGACAAAACGTGCCTCTTTTTCAAGAAGATGTGTAATAGGTCGAGAGATCTTTGAAAAATCCTTGATGAATCGACGATAAAAGCCCGCGTGGCCTAGGAAACTCCTAACTCCCATAACGGTTTTGGGATGAGGTAATTTGGCGATGACGTCTACCTTAGCTTGATCTACCTCAATCCCCGCTTTCGATACCTTGTGCCCTAAGACGATTCCACTTTTAACCATAAAATGACATTTTTCCCAATTGAGCACAAGGTTGGTTTCGTCACAACGTTTCAACATTCTCTCAAGATTCGACAAACACGAAGTGAACAAATTACCAAACACGGAAAAGTCATCCATGAAGACTTCCATCGTCTTGTCGATCATGTCATGAAAAATAGCCATCATACACCTTTGAAAGGTTCCCGGTGCATTACAAAGTCCGAATGGCATTCTACGATAGGCAAACGTTCCATATGGACACGTAAACGTAGGTTTTTCTTGATCACGAGGATCGATGGGAATTTTGAAGTAACCGGAAAAACCATCTAAAAAGCAATAGAAATCGTTTCCCGCAAGACGCTCCAGCATTTGGTCCATGAAGGGCAAGGGAAAATGGTCTTTACGAGTGGCTTCATTCAACTTACGATAGTCAATGCACACTCTCCATCCGGTCACAAGTCTAGTGGGAATTAACTCGTTGGCATCGTTTGGCACAACGGTCATTCCTCCCTTCTTAGGGACACAATGAATAGGACTCACCCAAGGGCTATCGGAAATAGGGTAAATCATTCTCGCGTCAAGGAGTTTAAGGACTTCCTTTTTTATGACGTCGTGAATTTTAGGGTTCACCCTACTTTGACATTGGATTGCGGGCTTGTAATCCTCCTCCATTAAGATTTTATGGGTACAAAATTTGGGATCGATTCCCTTAATGTCGGATAACTTCCACGCAATTGCCCCTTTGTGATCCTTTAGAACATCGACAAGTACGCTTTTTTCATCATCCGAAAGTTCCTTCGCAATAATAACCTGCAACTTGTCGCCCTCCTCCAAATAGACATATTCGAGATGAGGAGGTAAATCTTTCAACTCGAGGATAGGTGGTTCCTCAATTGAAGATTTGGGCTCGATACTCATAACCTCCTCGGGTGGAGGAAATGGGAAATCGTTAAGAAAATCCTTGATAATCGAGAAGTCCTCATCGTTGTCGAGGTCTTCGTTACAAGTACGTGGAACATCGAATTCTTCCAACGTAAAACCACCACCTTCAAATGGAGTGAAGGTTGGTGTCGAGTTATCAAGAATGGGATCTAACATAGTGGGATTGCCACTATTTTCATCATCACCAAAACCTAGAACTTCTTGAGAAAATTCCTCGCAAACCACGTCAATCATATCAACGAGGTTTATGGTTGCAACGGAATAAACATGAGAAATTTGAGAGTTTTGAGTTGTGTTTATAACAAGTTCCTCGTCGTTGAAACGTAAGGTGATATTTCTAGCATGAACATCGACCAAAGCCATAGACGTATCTAAAAATGAGCGACCTAAAATTAGAGGAACTTGAGGATCCGTGGGAATATCGACAACGATAAAGTCTACCGGATAATAGAACTTTCCCACTTTCACAAAAACGTCTTCCGCCAATCCACATGCGGGAATCGTAGAATGGTCGACCAACTCGATAGACATTAGTGAAGGAGTAAGATTAGGAAGATTGAGCGACTTGAAGATTGCAAATGGCATCAAGTTAATGCTAGCACCAAGATCGGCCAAGGCAAAGCATTCTTCCATATCGTGGATTGTACAAGGGATCAAGAATTTACCGGGATCACCGACTTTTTGAGGTATGCGATTAAGATAAACCGATGAACAACTAGACAATTGATGCAATTTCTCCTTGTTGTTTAACATACTCTTAAAGTTAGCGGCAAATCGAGGCATCATGACAAAAGCATCGGCGAAACTCACATTAAAGTGGAAATCACGAAACATTTTCATAAAAAGCTCAAATTGGTAATTGTCGTGCTCTTGACGTTTCTCCTTTCTAAGTCTTGATGGATAGGGCAAAGGTGGTGTGGGTTGAGGCATAGGCATAGCCTTTGGAATCTCGGGTTCCAATGTTGGTAATGGGTCAACCGTAGGTGTGGTATGAGCGGTACTTCGTGGGATTGGAACATGCTCCTTTTGGACCACCACCTCGGGTTCTTCCTCAATTGCTTCCTCCGTAGGAGCAATCGGTTGAGGAGTCGGTTCCATAAGTGTCTTACCACTACATGTGGTAATCACTTTCATCTCACCCTTAGGGTTTGATACGGTGTTGCTAGGAAGACTACTCGAAGACGGTTTGCACATAATTGCCTCAAACATAGATGAAATTTTATCTTCAAACATTGATTGCCTCTTCTCGGCTTTAATCATCTCTTGCTTAATTTCATGTTGCCCTTGTTCCATTTTTTGTTGGTTTTGTTGTAACCTTGTTACATTTCCTTCCATCTTGTTGGTATGGATTTTAAGCTCATTTTTCAACTCTTTCTTCAAGCCGTTCTTAAACTCGGATCTTAGGCTAATGATTTCTCTTTGAATGTTGTCAAACCTAGCATCGTTCCCATTAGCGTATTCAACAAATTCATTTGGAAGATCTTTCAAAGTTTGCAAACTTTTGTTGTTGTTTTGAAAATCATTTTGATTTTTGTTTGAAACTTGATTATTAGCCCCTTGATTACCATAGTTTCCCTTGTTGTAATTGTTTTTGAAACCAACTTGATTGTTGCGATAGTTGTTGTTAGCATTTTGATTTGAACCAAAACCCGGTGGAGTCAATTGATTAGAGCGGGTAACTTGACCGTTTTGGTTGTAAGGTCCCGTGGCTGCGTAGGCACTCAAAGTGTTACCACCGTTGGTAATGCACTCGGAGAAATCATGACCTCCACCACAATACATGCATGAAACCTCAACCGCTTTAGCCGTAGCGGGAGCACTTGGTTCTCCAACTTTGAACTCAATCAAAAGACCCTTAAGCTTATCAAAGATTTTGTTTTCCAAGTTCGCCTCAATTTGGCAAGCATCGATGTTAGTAGACAAAGAAGGTGAACCCGAAGACGAAGCCTTACGCACACTAGACGTGCTCTATAACCAAAGCTTCCTCAACCGTTTTACTGTAACACCCCATTTTGATAAATGGAATGTCACGCGTAATTATGGCGTGTCATCAAAGCATGCAAGGTAAAATGTACTAAAACATACATGACCAAAGGGAAAACCGAAATCAAACATCGGTTCCTAAATATAAGCCCAAAACATAAATAAAGTAAATGAACAAAAAGGAAGACTAAACAAGCATAAATATGAAGGCAAGAGGAGAAGGAATCTAAGGTAGCTCCCATCCTATGCGTGTCCTACAAATGCTCCAGTCAGTCCTTGGGTACCTGCCGTTTTGGGACATGGAAAGGAAAGTAACGGCTGAGCAAAACGCTCAGTGCACGGATATAGACATAGTATGAATGACTAAACATAATAAGACTTAATAGCAGCGGAAATGTATAAGTCTTGGAAAACCTGGAACATGTTCATAAAACTGGTTTTATAGTTTGAAAAGCCTTATGTTTATCTTATGAAAACTGTTTAACATATTTTACCATTAGCCAATATAGGTCATGAAAATCCACCGTGCATGAATACTTGGAGGGGTGACCTCATCATGCAAATTAGAGGGGCTGCCTCTAATTTAATATACTGGTTTTGAGTAGGAGGGATCAACTCCTTGTGAAGGATGCAAGGCACACACCACATTCACCATGAAATCCTTACTGAAAACATGTAACTAGGATGCACCCATATGCCCCACATGATAAATATAATATAAATGGCCAAAAGCTGAAGGGACGCCACGAGCAATCACTCCGCCATGGTGAAGTCATAACATCAGTGCCTCTAATGTTATGGTTATGGTACCTCCATAACTAGGTGAAACTGGTCATGCATGTATATGGCTATAGGTATTCTTAATTAAACATAAGCAATCAAACAAGTAACTTATACTACGGGAAAACAGTTGGCTGGATACGGGGAATCCTAATAAGGAAAGAATGTCCATACTGAAAGGACGGGAATCCGTACCTTATGTCCAGTGAACGAAGAAGATGAACTGAGAGGAATCCTACTTCCGTATCACTAGTGGTACATAAATACATACATGAATAAGTATCTGCTTACTAAATACGTAGCTGGTTTTATGTCATGTCTTAGCTTATTTTATGTGTTCTTACCATGTTTTACTGTTTTAAAGCCTTAAACCGTGTTTATGTTATATTCTGTTTAATCTGATTAAGTATTTCTGGTATTTCATGCATTATTATACTTACTGTGTAATAATAAGTAACCTTCCAAAAATAGCAGGTTTTCTAAAATAGAAAGTTTCCAAAAATAGAAAGTTACCAAAATAGAACGTTTCCAAATAAATAGAAAGTTTCCAAAAATAGAAAGTTTCCAAAAATAGAATTACTGCTTAAAATATATAAGTTTCTAAAAATAGAAAGTTTCCATAAATAGATTAGCTGCCTTAATTAAATAAGTTTCCATAAATAGATTAGCTGCCTGAAATAAATAAGTTTCTAAAAATAGAAGGTTTCCATAAATAGATTAGCTGCCTTATTTAATTAAGTTTCTAAAAATAGAAAGTTTCCATAATTAGAAATAATCTCGTTAAATAAGCTAAGTATATAAGCCTAAGTGTTTTCATGATTATTTTCTAAGTCATATGATATAATGTATAGTTTAATAATTATTTCATGTAATTAAATTAAACTATGGGTTAAAATATTTAAGTAAAGTATAACATGTTTTTAGTTAAATAAAGTTAACTACTTAGGTTAAAACATGTATTATTATTTATTAATAATATAACCTAAGTCATGTTAATTAATTAATTATAATCATAGTCTTTAAATAATTAATTAATTATAAGTCTAAAATATAAAATACTTAGGTTTATTAATTCCATGATTATTAATAATTAAAATAACCTAAGTCATGTTATTAAATTAATCATGTCATTTATTAATTTAATTTTTAACATAAGATCATAAAAAAATAAAACTAAACATACACCATGAACCGGATCTAGAATCAAAACCATGAACGGACATGAAATCGACACCGTACCCCGAACCAAATCGGGGTACCTCGTGTCTTGATGCTGCCGTGGGACCCACACCAACCAACCGGGACCATATGGTCTCGGTGGTGGTCGGTTGGCCAAACCGAAACCCCCTTCGGGTTCGGTGTAGGTTGCGGCCAAAACAAACACCCCTTAAAACCATACTTTTGATTTTATTAAACCTTAATTGATGTTAGATCCATGTTTATTTATTAGGTTTTTGTAAAACATAACATGTTCTTGATTTATAAAAGATCAAATCAAAAGAAAAAGGTTTAAAAAGGATTTACAGAATTCGTGGATCAAAAGGACGAAGAACAAACACGATCACCAACTAATAATCCAAGATCCAAGATCAACAAACACCTCCTTATGGTGTTTTTAGGGTGGCGGCCAAAAAGAAGAAGAGAAGGAGGGTTTTAGGTTTTTTGCTAAAATCTTCTGTAATTGTAAAAATGAGTAGTGTAAAAATTATTTAACCCCTTTAGCAAAATTTACAAATGGGCTTGGCCCATTTGTCCCTTGTAGCCGCGGGTAGGGGGCCCCACTTGGGGTACCCGTACCTTTTTCCGTGTCTTGATGTTAAGTTATACGTTCGTGATTATTTGTGTTCGCGTTTTAAGTGTTCTCGTTACGTAATTATCGTGATCTAATATATTTAATTACGCTCGTAATAAATATATATACGTAATTAATAATAGTTCGTGTTTTAATTACGTTCATGATTTCATGATTGCATGTTCGTGATTAATTATTGTCAAATGATTATTACGTGCTCGTGCGTAGTAAATACTTATCGTGTTCTAACACGTACATAATACGTAAAATCCTAACACGTAATCGTAATCATGCTATATTAGGAAGTTTTAATCTAGTACGTACGATCTTAAGGGTACTATTCATGGTAAAAGCATGCGGGTTTTACAACTCTTCCCCCCTAAAAAGAATAATTCGTCCCCGAATTATGGGTAACCTAACTGAAAGAGAAACATACCCGAATCAAACTGAGAGGGTATGTAAGATAATTGAACGTGCGGGTTTCCTGGCAGAAGGAACGCGGAACGTGACATGTCTTGGAAGGACATGGAACGTGACGTGACTGAAAGGACATATCTAATTGATGAGAGAAAACGGATAAAATTCTGGATGAACTTGTCCGTTTCCAAGTGGCCTCCCTCTTGGAACGGTTCCTTCAGAAGATCTTGACACTAATGATAAATCTTGGTCCTCCCGACCTTGACTTGGAATACGAAGAAATTCTTGGTTATCAACGGAAGGTAGATCCCCTAAATTCGATCGAGGAAAATAAGAGTTAACGTGCTAGGGTAACTGAAACGTTACGATGCAAGACAATCTGACTTAACTGATAATTAGAAACGATGCACGAGACATAAAGAAACGTAGTACGTGAAAATTTTGAACGTGATACGTGAAAATTTTTTAACGTGCTACGTGGAGATATGGCGAGTGTAGTATGAGTAAACATATCGTGATCCATGATACGTGTAACATATCTTGATCATGATATGAGGAACGTGGAATGAACATGACATGTGAAACATATCGTGATCATAGAATATAATGGCGGTAACGCCAAACGCTACAAGGTGAGACGTGGAATATGACGTGAAACGTCTATCTGATGATGGAGAGTTATACTAAACTTGGGTCTGGTCTCTCAAGTTCTTGCGAAACTTCCCAAATGAGAAAAATGAACATAAAATCGTAAGCCAAGATACAATCATGAACGTGAATAGTGTCATGAACACGAGCGTGAAAGTAAGTCGTGAAATTTGAACAAGGATGTGAAGTAAAATAGGAGCACAATTATGAATATTTGTCTGACCCGATAACTGAGGGATTGCCAAGTGATCGGATGAGCCTTGGCTGGAACATGTCTGATCAATATGTTGGTTCTGAAATCCGTACGGATGTAAGGGTTCTGTAGACTTGATCAAACTGTTGACAAGAACCCAGATAGCATCATGCTTCTTATGAGTTTGCTGAAATCTGGTAACTAAAATCCATGGAGATCTTGTCCCTTTTTGATTCATAATTTCATATGATGAAAACATCCCAGTCTGTTGGTGTCCTATCTTAACCTGTTCGTATGACAGGTATGAAGATATGAACGTAACTGTATCTTGCTTCATCGAACTTGATACATAGGAGTTTGCGAAACTCTGAGTCTATGAATCGAAACTTCTCTTAGCATAGGATTTTCTAGAACACCTAATGTAGTGTAGGGTTCTCTCCTTTACGCATAAGCTGAGTCATGGTAAGATTAACCGTAGAAAGCCATGTGATTCAGCGTGTCACTGAAATCAAACAGAATTGATATTGGAAAACAAATCCAGGGTAAAATTTCTCTTGTCATAGAATTTGCAATATAGTGTAGATATGGTCTTCCTGTTCTTCTCTAGGCTTAGAGGAAATTAGGTTATCCTTAATGAAAACGCTGATGAATTTGCTTATGAGTTCATGGAAACTCAATTTATTAAGTCCATAATGCTGTTGGAGCATTGATGAGACTAATTCAAAATCATAAATCTAGCATGACCGAGTCGTGCACGAATAGCAGTCATGGACATGTCCTGCTCTTTCACCCGTCACTATTGGCAGCATGATCATTAATCTGATCTTGTCAATACATGGAGGAGAGTAACGGTCGTAAATGGTGATTTGTTTAAAAATCGACGGTAGTCGACACATAATCTTATGTTACCGTCCTTCTCCTTGAAGGTTCTTCTAGAGTGTAAGAAACAATTTTGGAATAAATCATTGGTTATGCGTAAAAGGACTTTAGTATTCGTGTCTTACGGACCACTAGAAAATTTTAGCAATCATGGCTAACAATGCACATGCTTGTAAGCATAGATAATTTGTACAGATTCTCCGATGGAAAATCAAGCTGAAAGTATTTAGGAGCCTGAACATTACTGTACATAATTATGAATCGTAGCATGGTGTGTTGTTCATAGTCCATAATTAGGATAAAATTCATCTCGTGTCTGTCCGAGGAAATGCGTTAACAGCTTGGATCTCATCATTAAGCTGAAGGAAAACTTTCGTATACATGGTAATACGAAAGGCGTCCTTCATGGTCATGAATATATGAAATATGGTGAAAGAAATGAAAGTGACATCGGCAACGTGACAATTCTCACTGATACGCCGATAATGGTATTGGAATTCTTGTGGCCTGATTAATACATGGCACAACAAAATAGATATACCCTTGGAGGGTACCCTGAATTTCTTAGAAATGTTCCATAGTTGGACGTGAGTCATGTGTCTTGACTCATTTCTTGGAACTATAAGCATGACATATGTCTTGACTGGTGTCTTGACATGTGTCTTCAGGAGGTATACGTGAGACATGTGTCTTGACTGATGTCTTGACATGTGTCTTCAGAAAGTATACGTGAGACATGTGTCTTGACTGATGTCTTGACATGTGTCTTCAGAAAGTATACGTGAGACATGTGTCTTGACTGATGTCTTGACATGTGTCTCGAGATGTGAAACAAATATAACCACAATATAAGGTTATTATGCCAGATTTGGCGGATCGGTTGGACTACTAATCCTTGTATTTCTGATCACGTCCGTGGCCAGAGTTTCGGTTGCGATTTCTAGGATAGTTGCTGTCATAATAGTGGGTACTATCGTCCTGTCTGTCAGTTCTATGATGGTCATTCTCATGACCGTGATTCATGTAACTATTCAGCTGAGTGGCCGGCTGGTACCGGTTTGCACTCATATGGCTGAAATGACAGCCGAATGACGTGTGACATGTAACTAAGAATTAGGGACAATGATTGATGGGAATCGTCTGATGGTGAAGCATCTTCTCGTCCAATTGCTTTGCTCCGACGCCTTTTTCTTTGTCTTGTAGGGTCTCTAGGTTGTGAACAGCATCCGCATCTCGTAGCGTCTCCGAACGTCAGCAGCATCAACCTTTAGTAACATTTCCAAGTTATGAGCGGCATCAGCAATTTGTAGAGTATTAGCAAGTGGACATATGCCTGAGATGATTCAGAATCGACTAGCGAATACTCGTGCAGTATTGCAAGTGAAATACACATGGATTTAGGTACGTGTAATACACGTGAAATACGGTACGTGGAGTACACGTGGAATGCACATGAAATGATCGGTATGGGGTCGATCATTTATCATGATTTAAGGAAAGTATATCGGTTAAACGGTTAGGAAAACCATCATGATAACCTGGCAGTATTAGCATAGACATCATTCTGTTTATATCAAGAAACGTTAAAGTGTCGTTACACAAAATTCAACGATGATTTTCCTGACACCATGATCGATGAAAACCAACCATGACTGTCATGAAAGCAGAATTCAATGAAATCCAACAATGTCTTGCATGAAGGCATAATAACAAAAGAGGCGTAAGACGTAATCCACATGAAGACGAAATTATCATGAAGAAACATGAACAATTCAACATGAAGGAGTGTATAACATAATCAGCATGAGCTGAAGTTAACCATGACAATATGAAAACATACTTGACATAAAAACATATTATCTTAAGAGGGGACATGAAAAAAAAATTTATGCCAATAAATCATGAGAAAAATTTTATGCATGAAAAACAGTGCATGAATGCGTAATGTAGTTTATAAAAACCTTTTATATGTGCGAGGGGACGCCTATGGGTCGGTCCCAAAAGAAAAGACATGGCGAGGGGACGCCTATGGGTGGGTCCCAAAATTAAAAGTTTCGATAAAAGCACATGCGACTAAATAGGGCCAGTACTGTACCAACCATTACTTAGTCATAATCCCTGCAACAATGATACATGAAACATAAATAAATGGAACTTATCTGTCAAAACTTATCAGAAAAAAAAAATTTATGTGACTAATTATGAACTACTGGGGTTCAGTCCACATAGCCACAGTTCACGAGGAACATTATGCATGAAACAATGACACATAACTAAATATGAATGACGGTTGTTGTAACACCCCATTTTGGAAATGGAAATGCCACAGCAATTATGGCGTGTCATCAAAGCATACAAGGAAAAATGTCTAAACATTACTTGACCATAAAAGGAAAATACCGGAATCAAACATCGGTAGTCCAAAAGTAAAGCTCATCACACACAAACATAGTATAATAAGGGAAAGGACTAAACAATGTCCAAAGCATAAGTATCATAAGAAAGGAAAATACATAAAGTAAAGAAGGCTAGAAAGCTTCCAGTCCATATGCACGTACTCTTAGTGTCTACGAGCGTCCCTGAGTACCTGCCGTTTTGGGAACATAGAAAAGGAAAACGACTGAGAAATACGCTCAGTGCACGGATGTACAATAAAGCAGGAATAGGATAAGCATATATCATATAACATATAACAGCGGAAGAAAACTAAGTCCCGAGTAACCTGGTTAAGTCTTGATAAAACTGGTTTAATAGTTTGAAAAGTCTTATGTTTATCTTAATAAAACTGTTTGTCATATTTTACCATTAGCCAATATAGGTCATGAAAATCCAACGTGCATGAATACTTGGAGGGGTGACCTCATCATGCAAATTAGAGGGGCTGCCTCTAATTTAATATACTGGTTTTTAGGTCAGAGGGATCAGCTCCTTGTGAAGGATGCAAGGCACACACCACATTCACCATGAAATATTGAATAAAAACATGTAACTAGGATGCACCCATACGCCCCACATGATAAATAAAAATAAATGGCCAAAAGCTGAAGGGACACCACGAGCAATCACTCCACCGTGGTGAAGTCATAACATCAGTGCCTCTAATGTTATGGTTATGGTACCTCCATAACTAGGTGAAACTGGTCATGCATGTATATGGCTATAGGTAATCTTAATTAAACATAAGCAATCAAACACATAACTTATACTACGGGAAAACAGTTGGCTGCATACGGGGAATCCTAATAAGGAAAGAATGTCTATACTGAAAGGACGGGAATCCGTACCTTATGTCCAGTGAACGAAGAAGATGAACTGAGAGGAATCCTACTTCTGAATCACTAGTGCTACATAAATACATAAATGAATAAGTATCTGTTTCCTAAATACGTAGCTGGTTTTATGTCATGTCTTAGCTTATTTTATGTGTTCTTACCATGTTTTACTGTTTTAAAGCCTTAAACTGTGTTTTATCTTATATTTTGTTTAATCTGATTAAGTATTTCTGGTATTTCATGTGTTATTATACTTACTGTGTAATAATAAGTAACTTTCCAAAAATAGAAAGTTTCCTAAAATAGAAAGTTTCCAAAAATAGAAAGTTTCCAAAAATAGAAAGTTTCCAAAAATAGAAAGTTTCCAAAAATAGAATTACTGCTTAAAATATATAAGTTTCTAAAAATAGAAAGTTTCCATAAATAGATCAGTTGCCTTAATTAAATAATTTTCCATAAATAGATTAGCTGCCTGAAATAAATAAGTTTCTAAAAATAGAAGGTTTCCATAAATAGATTAGCTGCCTTATTTAATTAAGTTTCTAAAAATAGAAAGTTTCCATAATTAGAATTGAGCTGGTTAAATAAGCTAAGTATATAAGCCTAAGTGTTTTCATGATTATTTTCTAAGTCATATGATATAATGTATAGTTTAATAATTATTTCATGTAATTAAATTAAACTATAGGTTAAAATATTTAATTAAAGTATAACATGTTTTTAATTAAATAAGTTAAATACTTAGGTTAAAATATGTATTATTATATATTAATAATATAACCTAAGTCATGTTAATTAATTAATTATATCCTTGGTTTTAAAATAATTAATTAATTATAAGTCTTAAATATACAAACACTTAGGTTAATTAATTTCATGATTATTAATAATTAAATAACCTAAGTCATGTTATTAAATTAATCATATCATTTTATTAATTTAACTTTTTAACATAAGATCATAAACATAAAAAAACTAAACATACACCATGAACCGGATCCAAACTAAAAACAATGAACCGGACATGAAATCGACACCGTACCCCGAACCAACTCGGGGTACCCCGTGTCTTACTGCTGCCGTGGGACCCACACACACCAACCAAGACCGTATGGTCTTGGTGGTGGTCAGTTTGGCCAAACCGAAACCCCTTCGCGTTCGGTGCAGCCTGCGGCCAAAAACAAACACCCCTTAAAACATACTTTTGATTTTTATTAACCCCAAATCATGTTAGATCCATGTTTAATTATTAGGTTTTTGTAAAAACATAACATGTTCTTGATTTATAACAAGATTAAATCAAAAGAAAAGGTTTAAAAAGGGTTTACCGAATTCGTGGATCAAAAGGATGAAGAACAAACACGATCACCAAGAAAAATTCCAATATCCAAGATCACAAACCACCTCCTTGTGGTGTTTTAGGGTGGCGGCACAAAGAAGACAAGGGAGGAGGGTTTTTAGGTTTTTCTAAAAAATCTTTTGTAAAAATTAAATGAATAGTGAAAATCCTTTTTTCCCTTTTAGTAAAATTTGACAAATGGGCTTGGCCCATTTGTCCTTGTAGCCGCGGGTAGGGGCCCCACTTGGGGTACCCGTACCTTTTTCCGTGTCTCGTAATTAAGTTATACGTTTGTGATTATTTGAGTTCGTGTTTTAAGTGTTCTCGTTACGTAAATACCGTGATCTAATATATTTAATTACGCTCGTAATAAATATATATATACGTAATTAATAATAGTTCGTGTTTTAATTACGTTCATGATTTCATGATCGCATGTTCGTGATTAATTATTGTCAAATAATTATTACGTGCTCGTGCGTAGTAAATACTTATCGTGTTCTAACACGTACGTAATACGTAAAATCCTAACACGTAATCGTAAACATGCTATATTAGGAAAGTTTAAATCTAATACGTACGATCTTAAGGGTACTATTCATGGTAAAAGCATGTGGGTTTTACAACTCTTCCCCCCTAAAAAGAATAATTCGTCCCCGAATTATAGATAAAGTAAACTGGAAAAGAAGAACATACCCAAATTCAAAATATGAAATGAGGGTAAGAAGCCCGGATAGACTCCTTTGTTTCCCAAGTGGCTTCCCGCTCGGTATGATCCCTCCATAGAATTTTGACGAATGGAATCGTATTCTTTCTCATGACTCGTTCTTGTCTGTCAAGAACTCGTTCGGGTTCTTCTATAAAAGTGAGATATTCACGTATCTGTTCCAGTGGATACTGAACCATGTGAAGGGGATGATACTGGTACCCTCTGAGTAAGGACACATGAAACACATTGTGCACATGCGAAAGTTGCGGAGGTAACGCCAATCGGTAAGATACTTCACCGACTCGTTCAATGATATCAAACGGTCCGATGAAACGAGGACTGAGCTTCCCTTTAATCCCGAAGCGTCTAACACCACGTGCCGGCGAAACCTTAAGGAAGACATGATCTCCTACGTTAAAGTGTATATCCCTACGATGCTTATCAGCGTAACTCTTCTGACGTGACCGTGCCTCCTGAATCTTCTGCTTAGCTACTGCGATCTTCTCATTGGTCATTTCTATGATTTCTGGTCCTTCAAGTGTTCGCTCACCAATCTGATCCCAGCAGATTGGGGCGCGACACTTCCTGCCATACAACATCTCAAATGGAGCACACTTGATACTTGCCTGCCAACTGTTGTTGTATGCAAACTCCACCAAACAGATGTATTCGTCCCAATCACCCGTCCATTCCAATGCACATGACCTCAACATATCTTCTAATGTCTGAATGGTTCGCTCTGACTGTCCGTCCGTTTGAGGATGAAAAGCCGTGCTAAGCTTAAGTTGTGTACCCCAAGCTTTTTGCAGACTCTTCCAAAAGCGCGAAGTAAAACGAGGATCTCTGTCTGAGACGATGCTGGATGGTGCACCGTGGAGTCTCATGATCTTTCTTCTGTACGTATCTGCGAGTTTACTTACCGGATCTTCCTTGCGGATCGGTAAGAAATGAGCTGATTTGGTAAGTCGATCAACGATAACCCAAATTGCATCGTGCTTCCTCTTGGTAGGCGGAAGACCCGTAACAAAATCCATGGTGATTTTATCCCACTTCCACTCTGGAATATCTAACGGTTGAAGGAGGCCGCCAGATCGCTGATGCTCGATCTTAACCTGCTGGCAGGTAAGACATTTGGAGACGTAAGTGGCCACATCCTGTTTCATACCACTCCACCAAAAGTGCTGCTTGATGTCATGGTACATCTTAGTCAAACCAAGATGTATAGAGAATGGGGAGCTATGAGCCTCAGCTAACAAAGCTTCCCGGAGTCTTGGTCATCAGGAACACAAAGTCTAGTGCCCTGCCATACGATACCATCTGCATCTACTCTGAATTCCATCTGCTTCTCCAAATTCTGTACTATCGCCCAGATTTCTCCGTCATCCTTCTGAGCTTCCTTGATCTTAGATAGTAACTCGGGTTCTACTCTAAGATTAGCCCAGTAACCGTGCTGTCCACGTACCATGATCTCGATGTCTAGTCGCTCCAAGTCTCTGATGATTTCCTCTTCGATTTTAATGTCGTTGATCATTCCGGACTTCCTGCTAAGAGCATCTGCTACTACATTTGCATATCCGGGATGATACTGTAGATTAATGTCATAATCCTTCAACAGCTCTAACCATCTCCTCTTCCTCATGTTCAATTCACGTTGAGTGAAGATATACTTCAAGCTCTTGTGGTCCGTGAAAAAGTCACATGATTCTCCATATAAGTAGTGCCTCCATATCTTCAATGCAAACACGACTACAGCAAGTTCCAGGTCATGCGTGGGGTAATTTTCTTCATAAGGCTTAAGCTGTCGTGAAGCGTACGCGATCACTTTCCCATGTTGCATGAGAACACAGCCAAGTCCCTTCCCCGATGCATCACTGTAGATTTGAAATCCACCCGTACCAGATGGTAGAGTAAGAATAGGTGCAGATACTAGCTTCTGCTTCAGGTCTTCAAAGCTCTTCTCTCGATCTTCAGTCCAGACGAATTTCTCCCCTTTCCGCATCAGTTTGGTCAATGGTAGTGCTAGGCGGGAAAAGTTCTCCACGAACCTACGGTAATAGCCAGCTAAGCCTAAGAAACCGCGGACTTCCGTCGTTGATGTCGGCCTTGGCCACTTAGTAATGGCCTCAACCTTCGCTGGATCCATAGTGATTCCTTCAGCTGATACAATGTGACCCAAGAATGCCACCTTGTCTAACCAGAACTCACACTTGGAGAATTTAGCATACAGCTGCTTCTGGCGAAGAATCTGTAGTACTGTACGAAGATGGTCTTCGTGTTCCTCCTTGGACTTTGAGAAAATCAGGATGTCATCGATGAAGACAATGACGAACTTGTCCAGAAATTCATGGAAGATTCTGTTCATCAAATCCATGAACACTGCTGGAGCATTTGTTAGGCCAAATGGCATAACTACAAACTCGTAGTGGCCATAACGGGTACGAAAGGCAGTCTTAGCGATGTCCTGTTCCTTGACCCGTAGCTGATGATAGCCTGACCTATGATCAATATTGGAAAAGTGTTTGGCCCCTTGGAGTTGGTCAAACAGATCGTCAATGCGTGGCAGTGGATACCTTTTCCGAATGGTAATCTTGTTGAGCTCGCGATAGTCTATGCAAAGACGCATACTACCGTCCTTCTTCTTAACAAACAAGACCAATGAGCCCCATGGAGATGCGCTCGGTCGAATAAAACCTCGTTCAAGAAGTTCTTGCAGTTGATCCTTCAGCTCCTTCAGCTCTATGGGAGCCATGCGATAAGGAGCCTTGGAGATTGGTTCAGCTCCTGGAACCAGCTCGATACTGAATTCCACTTCTCGTGCAGGTGGTATGCCCGGAAGTTCTGCTGGAAAAAACATCTTGGAATTCCGACACTATAGGTTGATCCTGAATTGATGGGGATTCAGCATCCATGTCGTGAACCGTAGCTAGATAACCCTCACAGCCATGTGACAGTAGTGCACGCGCTTGCAGGGTAGATATGATTTGTACAGACCGTCCGGGTATGAACCCATTATGAATGTACTCTGGTGCATTAACATCACCGAAGATAACTCGATATAAATGGCAGTCTATGGTAGCATGATGCTTGGATAGCCAATCCATGCCAAAATCATGTCGAAGTCATTCATGTCTAGCGGAAGTGCGTCAACAGGTCGAACCTTATCGTCAAATTCTAGGGGAAGACTCTTGTATACATGGGTGATTAATACAGAGTCTCTCAAAGGCGTGGAAATAGTAAGCCTATTTTCTAGTGGCAAGGGAGGCATCCTAATGTTCTTAGCATAAGTAGTAGAAATAACCGAGTGAGTAGCACCCGTATCGAAAAGAACACATGCAGCTTGACCATACATATACAAGATTCCAGTGATGGTACCTGTAGACTTGTTGGCCTGGTCTCGAGATGTCGTGTAGACACGCCCGGCAGTAGGAGGCGGCTTGGTATCAGCATGTCCCGATGAACCCTCCATCTCGCCCTTACGGCAATCCTTCATAATATGGCCAGGAAGACCACACTTGAAGCACACATCAGTATTACGGCGACATGGTCCTGGGTGCCAACGGTGGCAAGTAGAGCAAAGAGGATGAGTGTATCCTCCAGCAGGTGCCCTGGCTGGCTGAGAACCTGATAAAACATTTTACATAAGACATGATAGTTGGGTACAAAGGACAAAGCGGATAATCGTAAGATTGAATACCAGCGATAGCTAGACGGCTAGGCTGCGAACCTCTCTGGTTCTGGTCCCTACCGTTTCCATGGTTCCTGGTAGAAGTTTGCTAGAGTGTTAGAATATGAGTTATAACATGAAATCATAAGGAAATTGCGTAAGTATTAGGACCTGCTGCTGTTGGAGTGCCCAACGTTGTTACGGTAATTGTCATTACCGCCACGCCTATCCATAGCAGAACGGTCGTTAGTCTGACCGTTTCCCTTGGGCTGATGAGGCTGTTGCTGAGTAGCCGGCTGAGACCGGTCCCCAGTTTTCTGCCTGGAAGATACATTTAAAGAGATGAATAATTGACATATATGGAAAGTATACTGATTGATCACCGCTTGAATACGAATGTTTACCTCTTGTCGGGTCTCTCAGCTTCCCCGAACTCATCTCTCTCCTACAGCATCTCCAGCTTACGTGTTGCGTCGGCCACTTGTGCTACCGTGTCCAACGGAGCACCTGATAAGTTATTGGCGATCCTTGGATTGAGAGCCCAATGAAAATGTTGTGCTTGTTCTTCAGTGGTGCCTGCAGCTGCTCTCAGGACGCCAGCGTAGCGAAGGAAACGCTGCATGAAGTCATTGCTGTCTTCGTCAGGTCGCTGTCTAAGGGTATAGTATTCCCTCATGAGCCGATTCCTTCCTTCCATGGGAAAGATGTTAGGCGGGGGAGGGTAACCGTCGTTATGAAGAAGAGTGTCTTGCATCTCTGCATCAGCAGCTACAAATATTGCCCAGAGATTGTCTGTGTTTGCCATCTGACAGTATAACATAAAACATATGATTAAACAGATCAAAACATAAAATCTATATATACATGAAAAAATGTATACTAAAATTTCACGAGAAAAATTTTATGCAAGAAAATTTTGTGTATGAATGCATGATGCAGTTTTATGAAAACTTTTGTATGCTCGAGAGTGAACGCCTCTGGTCAGTTCACCCAAAACAAAAGACATAGCGAGGGGACGCCTATGGGTCGGTCCCAAATCTAAAAGTTTCGATAAAACACATACGACTAAATAGGGCCAGTCCTGTACCAACCATTACTTAGTCAAAAATCTACGACAATGACATGTATATGTATGCTTAAAATTGATGAATGCATGAAAACAACTGTCAGTTCTAGGAAGACCGTAGTGACTACCCACTAATCACAGGTCATATTTGAGAGCCTACAGGTCGAAGCCTTGGCTCTGATACCATAATTGTAACACCCCATTTTGGAAATGGAAATGTCACAGCAATTATGGCGTGTCATCAAAGCATACAAGGAAAAATGTCTAAACATTACTTGACCATAAAAGGAAAATACCGGAATCAAACATCGGTAGTCCAAAAGTAAAGCTCATCACACACAAACATAGTATAATAAGGGAAAGGACTAAACAATGTCCAAAGCATAAGTATCATAAGAAAGGGAAATGCATAAAGTAAAGAAGGCTAGAAAGCTTCCAGTCCATATGCACGTACTCTTACTGTCTACGAGCGTCCCTGAGTACCTGCCGTTTAGGGAACATAGAAAAGGAAAACGGCTGAGCAATACGCTCAGTGCACGGATGTACAATAGAGCAGGAATAGGATAAGCATATAACATATAACATATAACAGCGGAAGAAAACTAAGTCCCGAGTAACCTGGTTAAGTCTTAATAAAACTGGTTTAATAGTTTGAAAAGTCTTATGTTTATCTTAATAAAACTGTTTGTCATATTTTACCATTAGCCAATATAGGTCATGAAAATCCACCGTGCATGAATACTTGGAGGGGTGACCTCATCATGCAAATTAGAGGGGCTGCCTCTAATTTAATATACTGGTTTTTGGGTAGGAGGGATCAGCTCCTTGTGAAGGATGCAAGGCACACACCACATTCACCATGAAATCCTGAATAAAAACATGTAACTAGGATGCACCCATACGCCCCACATGATAAATGTAAATAAATGGCCAAAAGCTGAAGGGACGCCACGAGCAATCACTCCGCCGTGGTGAAGTAATACTTCGCTTTTGGCTAGGTATAAAATCTTTATCGTCCCAAGTCTTTTCGAATTGAAAACCGGTCTTAAGTGTGACTCAATCGTCTTTTGGTGAATCAAGAGAATGGTTTGGTTGATTGTTTATTTTAAACTAATAGCAAGAAATTTAAGTGTCGTTGAGTAAAGAGGAAGTTAAAAGATTAATACTAAAATGACAAGTAAAAATAAAAGCTTGGAAACTTAAAGGTAATATTAGAAAAGTACAAGCACATGAAATTAAACTAACACTTGGAAACTATGTAAAAACAATAAACAAAAATCAACTCTAATCGGAAAGTGCAAATAATGAAGATGATCGGAATATCCAAAAACAAGCCTAGGTCGGAATAAGCCAAAACAAGCCCAGATCGGAATGTATTCCGATCTGGTGGTCGGAATATGGGGGGAAATGTAATCGGAATATCCACAAAGGGGGTCAATCGGAATATGGGACAAAGCACACAATCGGAAAGAGCCAAAATAACCCCGATCGGAATATACAAAATTGGCCAATCGGAATAACCTGGATTAGCACCTATCAGAATGTTCAACAAAGGCTACCGTCGGAATGTGAAAGACCTAATCCGATCGTTACAATCGGAATAACAAGGGTGCAAATCGGAATAAGGAGAAACCCTCTTCCGATTGGCAAATCGGAAAAGGGGAAGGCTGCTCGGAATGTATAGATCGGAAAGGGGTTTATAACCCTTTCCGATTTTGGTGGAATTCGTAAAAAGCTAAGGCAATAAGCTATTATAATGAGCTTATTCCCAAAACTAAACGAACCAATACTAAATCGAATCAAATAAGCACTATAATCAACTTATCTAGCTAGAAAATCAACAAACTTTTTGGATCAAACAATCAAAAATATGAACTTTTAAAGAAAGCTTTTTATAAGAAAATAAGCTAATCATAAAAATAAGCCAATAAGCACAAGAGTCTTAAAGCTTAATCAAATGAAAACTTGTGAAATGATCAAAAGATTAACTTTTTAAGCACGAAATCAATTAGAACAACACGGATCATATGATAATCACACCAAAATCAATCTTAAATCAAAGAAAAGTAGAATGAGATTAAGGATTAAAAGCTTAAAATGAAACTTGATTAATGAAAATAAGCAATACAAAGTGTTTAATCTTGAAAAATTAAAAGAAAAAGATGAAACTTAGTGAGAGAAAGTTTAAGACTTTCTCTCTCTAAAAACTAGAAAGAAAATGAAGAAGTGAAAATTAACTAAAAACTATCTAACCACCCTCCTAATGACTATTAGGAGGGTATTTATAGGGAAGGTGGAAGGAGTGCATGTGTTGCATCTTCTTTCTTGCTTTCTTCACGTGTTCTCGACTCGACTTTAATTCTTTGTGTTTGTCGTCTCGGGATTTGAACTTGTCTTTTAATTTTCTTCTTCTATTAGACTTTAAGTTCTTCGACTTCGTTAAACTTCCGTCTTTAGACTTTTTTTTCTTCGATAAATCTTCAGAATAGGCCTTGGACTTCCGTTCTTTTTTCACTCTTGATCTTTTGACTTCGTCTTTTCCCATTTTCTTCGATAAAAGCCCGTGAAAACCCGTGTTTTCTTCCCTTTTCATATTTTGGTCCTAAAACACAATAAAAACACAAACCACGCATAATTCCGACTTTTACGACATAAATCACACGTTTTGGTCTTGTTATTATTGGAAATAAGTGGTAAAAGGATAAGTGTTTTCACACTTATTAAATCCCCTACACTTGACCATTGCAATGCCCTCATGCAATGCATTAATTTTTAAAGCACGGTTTACATTTTCCATCATAAATAACCCACCTTGGCCTTTATTAAACATAAAAGATAGAATTAAGTAAAGAAATTAAAAACTTACATTGGGTTTTGGCAGCCATGAACGTTTATCATCCTCAAGTTTCACGTTCCCCATACCAAGCTTAAAAACGAGATCATTGTTATTATAAGTTAGCAAACTATCACGAACTCATGTGGGCCAATTACTCACTTAGACTCCCTTATTCCTAGGTGTATCTCTTATATTTTATTTTTGTCTTGAATGATCACGAGGATGCATTGTTTGACTTATTTCGATAGTTATTTAGGCTGAAAATAAAGTGAACGATTTAATCAATAGTTAGCTAAAGGACCAAATCTTTTAAAACTGCTTCTCGGGATCTCATAAAGTTCATATCTTGGCATAACTCGCTTCACGATTTGAGACCTTTCTCGGACCGATATTTGGCAGCGACTTCATACTTCGAATCTTTGAGAGACGTTCTTGAAATAATGGTCTTCTCTTCATAATAGGAATTTCTTCACTTGAAGTTTTGAGAGATTCTTCATCTTTGGACCACGACTTCTTCATTTTTCTCCAATCTTTATTTTTGGACTTTGATATACAACGATCCGCCTCCTTTTAGGACTTGGATCTATTTATCCTCATACCTTGTTAGGGTCTTTTCGGATAGACTTCTCCATGACTTTTGGGGAGTTCTTGCTTTTCGTCGTGTGTCTCGATCCTTCATATTGATTTTCGATAAATGATTCTTCACATCACTTTTGGATCTTTAGCAACAAAATGTAGCCCTCGTGCCTTGTTAGGGCCTTTTCGGACTCGCCAATCTTCGCATCCCGCTTCAATAAGTTATGCCTTGGCTATGAACTCTAATCCGTACCGAGCAACTTTTAAACGATCTGGGGCTAGAAGCTAAGTAACCTTTTAAATCGTACAACCTTATTTATTGCAGATAAATTTATTAACAAGCGGAGGGAGAATAGGCTTATAATTAACTCACATAAATTCACGAAAGAATACCGAACTTATAATTGACTCTATCATCTCTCGTTCTCCACAATTTAAAATCTCAAGGAATGAGACTCGTGGATGCTTAGCCTATTAAATCAAAGTTTTGGGTTTTCGAGTCATCTATAGGATCTTGCAAACTCTTAGACTTTTTCAAGTTTTAGAATTCGCATTTTAAAGTTCCCTTGATAAACGACTCTCTAGGATCAATTATAGGAACTTTCGAAAAAGTTCTTGTTCTTAACCCGTGAGAGTTAAGACTTTCGCGTTTTATAGCTCCCTATATAAAAGCCTAGCAAAACTTGACTTAAACACGTTAAGGATACTAGCTAGAGTAAACTTAGTTAAGTAAACTCGGGTTGAGTCAAAATGTTCACGACTAAGAAAAATAAAACCACTTTATTCTAGCAATGGAAAGAAAAATAATCATAATAAAGGAAAATACAACTATACAACTAGGCCAAAATAGATTAAAAATTTTGAAAAATGTCGAAAAATCAAATTCATGGAAAAGACCACTTACTTCGATAGAAGTCCCCCCTACACTTGAGATAAACATTGTCCTCAATGTTTAAGCATGTGGGAGTAAACTCCCCTACACTTAGGACATTGTGCACTTTGTTTAAATCTTGCTAAGGAAAGGACAACTAACGTGAATTCAATGTGAACATATAAAATATGAAATATTAAATCACAAGAGTTTAGGATAGAACCGGGAAGATGGGAACACGGTATCACGGTTCATCAAAAGTCATCAAGATGCTCTGGGAAGCTTTAATCCCTGCACTGCACAAGAAACAAGACGACAAACACATACGGGGCTCCCCCTACACTTATTATGAAAGCAGTAAAGGATAGATCACGGGTTGCCTCCCAAGAAGCGCTTGTTTTTGTTCACCGAGTCACGAGCCTGACTCGACCCAAATTTAGTTTATGGGGAACGTGGTGAGAGATGGAATCATCTCATGGGAGATGTCCTCACCGAAGTACAGCTTCAAATGCTGGCCATTCTCCTTGAAATTGGGCCTATTTGGCTGAGAAAGCTCAATGGTCCCATAAGGAAAGACTTTGGTGACGGTGAATGGACCAGACCAGCGGCTCTTCAACTCTCCAGAGAAGATCTTCAACCGAGAGTTAAAGAGTAAGACTTGATCACCAACGTGGAACTCTCGGTTCTTGATTTTTGCGTCATGAATGATCTTCGTCTTCTCCTTGTAGATCAGCGAGTTCTCATAAGCTTCATTCCTCAGTTCATTTAGCTCGTTGAGTTGAATCTTGTGATGATCACCGGCTTTGTTGATGTCGAAGTTAGCCCACTTCAAGGCCCAGTGCGCCTTATGTTCCAGCTCGATTGGGAGGTGGCAGGCTTTCCCGTACACAAGACGATAAGGTGTACAACCGATCGGGGTCTTGTAAGCAGTACGGAAAGCCCACAGAGCATCATCCAACTTATCGGCGCACGCGGCGCGATGCTCTCCCACGGTACGCTCCAAAATTCGCTTCAATCCACGGTTGGATATCTCGGCTTGTCCATTGGTTTGGGGATGATAGGCGGTGGAAAGACGGTGATTGACACCATACTTAGCCATGACTCTTGCAAATTGATCGTTGCAAAAATGAGTCCCGCGGTCACTGATAATAGCACGAGGAACGCCAAATCGAGCGAAAAGCTGCTTCAAAAAGTTCACAACCACCCTCGCATCATTCGTAGGGAGAGCCTTGGCTTCAACCCATTTAGAAACATAGTCGACGGCGACGAGGATGTACTTGTTCCCTTTGGAGGATGGAAATGGCCCCATAAAGTCGATGCCCCATACATCAAAGATTTCACATTCCTGTATGAAATTTTGAGGCATCTCATCCTTATGTGTGATCTTGCCTTGGCGTTGGCAAGCATCACAATGCTTAACCATTTCGTGAGCATCACGATAAATGGTGGGCCAACAGAATCCAGAATCAAACACTTTCTTAGCGGTGTAGTTGGGACCAAAGTGACCACCGGTAGGTCCTTTGTGGCAAGCTTGGAGAATGTCAAAAGCTGTCGGTCCGTCAACACATCGACGAATGATCAGATCAGCACATTGTTTGAATAGAAAAGGTGTGACAATCCGTCAATTTATGGTCGATATTTTATTCTCAATATTTATTTGAAAACATTATTTTAATGTTAATATGAACTCACTTATTTTTGGGAAGAAATTTGGAATTACGTCTTGAAGTAGCATCGACTACGTCTAAACCGGAGGATTCTACGTTACGTTCTTACGTTTACATACATCGTTTTTGGTGACAGTCTGACATTTCAGAAAATAAATTTATCCGTGAATATTATTTTGGAGTTTTAAATTTGTGTTGGTTCATAAACTCACAAATTTACGAGAAGAGATTCGGACTTACGATTTTATTTTAACGTCCTTTATGACTAAACCGGAAACCTTAGGATTACGTATTTACGTTTTCAAACTCCGTTTTTGATGAGACAATTTTTATTAGATTCGTTTTGTGCCGTTGATTCATAATTTATAAAAACGTTTTTCGTAAAACGACCCGAAGGCACGCAAATCGAGGAAACTAGGATCGAGGAGTACCCGTAAATTAGTGGGATGAGACAAGTTTACACTTGCCTCACCCCACCATGGGATGGCTAAAGCTTGTCAAACACACTTGAAGTGTGTCAAGTTTCTAGCTAAAGACTAGGACACTTGTCCTAAGTCTTCCACCACAAAACCATCTACACTTTAAAACAACTAAACATAAACAACAATACTCATTTCTTACATGCAAAACTAATAAAACTCTCTCTTGTTCTCTCTCTATGAACGTCCACCATGCTCCCAAAACACCCCATTTGATCAAAAATTCAACCATGAATCATGTGTTTAACTTGCACAAGTTGAATACCCTTTGAAGATATGAAGATTGAAGATGATCCTAACCTATGAAAAGGAGTTTTCAAGGGAGTTTGGGGCTGATTTCTCAAGGAGTTTTCATGAAGAACAAGGGCTGATTTTTGGAGGAATCTACAAATACTTGGTGATCCTAGAAGTGGTGTTGATATCTCATAAGATTGGTTACCCAAAACCAAGTCTTGTTCATCCAAAAACTCATCATTTCATCACCTTGGTGGTATAAATATTATCCTCCTCATCTTCTTGTTATTTTGATTACGTAAACATGTATTTTATTTCCTATTGTATATGTATATGATGATTATATGATGATAAAAATGTTATGTGGGGATTTGTTGTTGATAAATATGATTAAAAAGGTGAAAAACTATAAAGAACAAGGCTAAAATCTTGCTTAAAAGTGATGGCTGTATAAAACAGTAAAGAAACAGGTCATGGACTGAAAAAAATGATGAAGTAGAATGGATTTACAGTAATCTATGGGTCTTGTACACATGTGAGAGTTGGCCATGCAATGGAATCAAAGTAATAAGTGAGATATGATCAAAACAAGTCTAAGGTATAAATCTGAGTTCACTGTTTTGGACGATTTTTAGAAAATATTTAGAAGATGATTCAACAGTAGCTATAGAAGAGTTAAATGTAGCACATATCATTTAGTTTATGTGAAAAAAATTTGAGCTTCTATCTCCATATAGAACTCAAGATATGGCAGTTTTGGTGAAAGTGAAGATAAAAATCAGATTTTTGGAAATTAAAGAATAATACTATTATATAAGCACTCAAAATTTAATAGTATAAAATGTAAAATAAAAACCCACTAACTTATGGATTTTATTTATATAAGTATGTAAAAGGTTAAATAAGTGAACATTTTATAAAAATGGTAACTTGTTATGTTTTATAAGATATAAAACTATAAACATGATTTTTACGACTTTTTCGGCTATTGCCGTAAAATTAACGTTTTTGTTAAATAAAACTTAGATGGTTGGACCCGTCTAATGAAAACTTTATAAAACTTATATACTGATATATAGACATGTATAACAAGTAAAAACCGATAAAACCCGAACTATAGGGCATACGGACATTAACGAGCTAAGTAAACATATTGGACTAATACTTGGGCTAATAATTGGACTAAATAAGATAAAAACTTGTAAAAAGAACTTATTGGGCTTAACCCATTTGGGCCCAACTTGTAAAGTTTAATTACTGATAATATAAGTACAAAATGGATTAAAATAAGTTAAATAACGTATAATAAGCTTATTGGACTTAAGACACGTAAATGGGTAAAACTAGTAAACTAGTATAAAAGTTATCGACATATAACACTAAAAATAAGTAAACAAGAATATGTAAACCCACTTGATCATCATATATATATAATCATCATATGTATACATAATTGATATTTTTATAAAGTCATTGGACATGAGTCTAAGACGAGTATTATTTGTCTAGGTTTCCGTGATTGAAGCACGTACTGTACATCCGAATCGCCGATAAACTGCCTTCCCACATCAACGTGAGTTCATAGCCTCGCACTCTTTTAAATGTTTTATAAATGTTTTATAAACCCGCGAGGGAGATAACATGTTAGTTTTTATAAAATTAGGACACCATTTGTCCCGATTGTTTGATTATTGATTTTGGACCCGAATGATTGAATGACCCGATTGTATGACCCGATAAATGATTAAAGGACCCGATTGATGAAATTAAATGGATTATTAAAGTTAGGTTATGTCACTAAAAGTTCCATTAGCATGAATTGTGAACTACCGGGATTTGGTAGACGCTTATGCATTTAATAGTACTATTTGGGGACGATCACCCCAGTTCGCGCCTTGACGGTTGATCCCCGTCGTGCCACATTGATTGGTAAGCGAATTTATGTATGAGAAGATTTCCATAGCGTGATCTTTGTGACGACACGCTACCTTAGATGGGCAAAATTTGGTATCGGGTTAGCTACCCGTTGTTGGTTTAGTAAGGTAACAATGTCATGCGGCTTATAATAATCCAATCACCGAAATATTACTAGACGCTCCGAATTACGATGTATTGCCTGACTAGCAATACAGGGTCATACTATTGATATTATGTTTGTATTTTGGTTTTCATAACCATATTCATATAACGGTTTTTATTTGATTTCATACAACGTCATGAGACGTATTGTATGATGTTTTTACGACATTGGCTCGTATAATGATTTTTAAGGCAAACGCCTATATTATGATCTTCGATAAGGATTTGTATAAAATGACTTTGGCTATTTTATGGCCTATTACAAAGATTTGTACAAAGTGATTTTCAGTAATAATTTTATACTGATATTATATTGATGGATTTTATTAAACTCTATGAATTCACTCGGCGTTATCGCTGACCTTTTCTTTTAACATGTTTTATCTCAGGTACTTGAAGGTAATTCTCGGGAAGACGACAAGAATTCATGGCCCGCACTTAAACAATATTTTCCATTCAAATATTTTGTAAAACTTTGTATGAAATAATATGACTTGGGACCGATGTAACTTTGATATTTATGAATGGAAATGCTTTATTAATAAACGACGCGATTTTTAAGCGTTGTCTATGATGTGAGTAATGTGCTATCCCGTAACACCAACGAGTCTTCCGCTGTACTGAGTTGTATAAATTTAGGGGTGTTACAGTTTGGTATTAGAGCTCTCGTTATAGAGAACGAAAGATTTTTAAAACTAAGGTTTTGAATAAAACTTTTCAAAATCTTTTAACTATAAACATTTTTCTAAAAATGTCTAAAAATCTTTTGACTATAACGGTGCCGAAGAATTCCCGAGTTACCGACAAGGCCAGACTGAGAAGTGTTATTTTAATATATATATATATATATATATATAACTTGAATTATATATATATATGATGTAACTTGATTACATGATTGTTTGATGATTATTTTGATATTTATACGAGGTATTTATACGACGTCGATTGTCACAAGAAACCCTAAATCCCCTAGTAAATTAATCGAAGCTATTCTCGTAGGAATTCTAGCTATCCTAGATCTAAACCAAGTTGTGGATATTTATGATCCCAACAAATGGTTGATATTCGTAGAAATGTAGATAGTAGTTGATTGTGATATTGAAAAAGAATTCGCGAGATTAAATCTGATATCTATGTTATGACGATCTTTTCTTATAGAGTGGAGTTTGACAAAACGTTACCACCTAGAAATATGTCATCTGATTCGTTGTCACCCAATTCTTAAATTTGAAATCGAAAGGGTGAATGTTGCACTTGAGGCTGTCATTGGAACCATTACCCAAAAGCCTCATGCCACTAATACCTTTCCGAGAAGTCTAGTTGAATGATCAAGTCATTTCATATTAATGACTCATTTGATAATTGTTGTTGTAAGAGCTATAGGATTGGAAATTAGGTGTTGATAATATCGAACTTATGTTGCCCTTTAAAGGTGTAAGAATAAGATTGAAACTATTGGAAAATGAGGTAGAATATCGCATTGAGTATAAAATTGGTTGAAACTTGAATAAAATAAAATTTAACTTGTATGGAATATGAGATTGTTAAGAGGAAGTCGTTAAGTTCTTTGATTGAACTATAAGGTTTTAAATGATTGTTAGTTCGTGTTAAGGGTTGTTCCTAGGCCATTGTCCACTAATGAGGATGCCCAGTGTCCAACAAATAAATTGAAGAAATCTTCTTCTGAATTGGGATCGATGGATCTTCCGGGACATGTGGAACACCTAATGACTCTTGTAGATTAGTATTCATTGTGGTATCTTTTAAAAATCCCTAACTTAACTGAGATATCAGTTGGTAGGATGAGTTCTGAGAATTGTATGACATAGTGACACGTAATGTGTTATGGTACAATTTGACTTGTTTGTGATTAACGAAAAGACTACCTTTGATTGCTAAATCCTACATGTATCGATGTTATCTATCTTTTATTTCTTCTTCCTAATGTTCGCATTAGTGATGCAACCATTGAACAAGTACTCATCTCGATTTGAGTTACGTTGTGGATTATTCTCTTTGTATTCCTGAGTGCCATCGAGGTCACGAACCTCATGATTATTTGGCTAAGCTCATTTCTTATCATATCGTAGTTAATTCTTGGTGAACAACTCTTCATCACTCTTTTGTAGATTACTTATTGTTTTGTAAGATACAATAGTATCCCTTGAGAAAATTTAATTTTCAAGACAATAAGGATTATTCAAAGTGAGATTTACAAGTGATTGATATCAAAATGAAGTTGTTTATGAAACGCTTTGGAAACTTAATTGCTTTCATGACAAAGAAAATATTTGAAAATTTATTTTTGATTCTTATTTAAAAATTAAGCATGAAAATGTTTTTAAGATAAACATGATGATAAAATTTTGACGAACTGAGTATTGCATCGTTAATCTTGAAATTGTATATAGTTGCGCGCCTACATACAATTTGGAATGGACCATGCAAGGCTGATTAGTAGTCACCATAAAACTAATGAATAAACACTATATTTTCTTTGAAGATTGTGAAAGATTAAATTTTATGAGATCTGCAAAAAGTGAAAACTAGGGACATAATGTTAGGGACACCTACATGTGCCTGTAGCATCTATTCTTCTGAGCCGAATTTACTCATCTGTGGAAATTATCTTATTTGACAATTGACAATTCTTTCTTGTCCAATTCTCCCGTAGTGAGATTCTTAGGAAAAGTATCTGATTACTGAGTGTTGATACCCGACCGGATGTATTGACGTTCTTATAATTTCTTATGATTTGATTTCATTTGAATGACCTGGGTAACGATCCGAGGAGCTTTCGAATGCGTACTCAAATTATGAAAACATGGGATATATTCATATTCGTTAAATGTTTTCGTCTATATCTGATTTGAAATTCTCTTGCGTAGATTATGCGTTGACCTTACTCTTTTAAGGTTAGTTATGTATCCAAATACCCTTGAATTTGTGAAGGATTATGAGTTATTATTAGACTTTTGAGAAGTCCACATCTTATCGAAGGCAATGAGACTGGAAAGTTGATAGTGCCAGTGGAATGAATTGATTGATTATGACATGACGACATTGTCTTAATTGATGGGAACTCGAGTAGAATTCCCCTAAATGATGAGATGTTGATTATCCAAAGTGATCTAAATAATTCTTGATGGATGATTTTATCCTGCATTTAGACTTAAAATTATACCATGAATGGTTGTGAATTAGTCATAGATATTATAATCTAGAAAGAACCTAAAATGAATTTATTAAAAGATCTTTTTGTTATCTGAACGTTAGGAAGTATTTGTTGGTAAATTACCTAGACTTTTGCCATTAAAGCAAGTTGAAATTGGTATTGATTATATTCCCGGTGTTGCACCTGTGGCTTGTGCACTGTACGTCAGCACCATCTAAATTAAAGGAATTACCGTACAACTGAGAGAGTTGTCGGAGAAAGATTTTATTCTACCGAGCTTGTCATCATGAAGAGCTATGGTGTTATCATTCTTTATATTTATAGATTACTGTGAGCTGAGTAAATTGACAATCGAAAACGATATCCATAACTTGAAAAGGAAGATTTGTTCGATCATTTACAAGGTTCTAGCGTTTGTTTTTAAAGATTTGATTCACGACATGGTTATCATCAACTTCGCATCTGCGAAAAAGATTATGTATTCCAATCACTACATCCGGTGCTTGTAATGAACATTATGAGTTCCACGTGATGTCGTTTGGATTGACCAATGCACATGTAGCATTCATAAATATTGGTGAATCACGTGTGTAGGCTGTAAATTGATAACTTCATGCTTGTGATCATTAAGGACTATATGTTTGATTATGAAAATAAGAATGAAGTTAATAATTATTTATAGATTGCCCTGAATTGACCAAACAATAAAAACCTGTATCTTAAAAATTTAACATGAGATTTAAGACTTAATATTTTACATGATTTAACCATGTGATTAATAGATAATGGAAGCTATATTGACTTTTCAAAGATTAGAACCATTAATGCTTAGGGATTAAAAACTTAATCCTTTACATAAAATGACCATTTGATTAATAATGGTAAGATGTATGCATATAGACTCTTCAAAAATTAAGAGCCCTTTTAAGACTTTGAGTTATACTAAAAAGAAAGTGCAAATATATTTTGACAAATATTTTAACAAAGGATTTTAAGGGATTATTCCCTTATACACAAACCATTTAACTAAACTTCTGTTTAGGGGTAAATGTTTGTGTATACTTTTAGACAACTTAAGAGGAATTGAGGAAACTATATAAATCATGACTTGAAATTTGAAACGATAATTTTTGCTTTTCAACTAAGAAAATTTTGACCAAAGTATAAACAAAGGTTTTTCGAACATTTACGAATATTATTAATTATTTTCGATAAATCAGCAAAAATCTTGTTAATTAAATTCAAATTTATTTTGAACATTTTATATAATTGATCGAACTAAGACATTTAAAATTTTTACGTTTACGTTTCATAAAAATTAAATAATTATTGTTAATTTACATATAATAATTATTGACGCTTTAGACACCGGATTGAGGAAAAACTGATAAAAATGATAGTTGAGACGAAACTGAAACATAAAAGATATGAAGAAAGAATTTTGAATAAATACAGTTATGATATTTATTTCATCAGGAGAAAGTGAACGTAATTACTGACGCATAATATAGAAAGAATATCTGAGTGAATTGTGGACATGATAATTATATCATCATGAGAAGTGAATATAGATACCGATGCATTATGTAGAAAAGATAAAGAACCAGTTAGGACATGTTCCTTATTAATGAAGGTGCAAAATAAATTGTCGAACGATATAAAAACAAACAATACTTGTAAAAAGGATAATATAGATAATAAAAGGGGTTCGCGGCTAATGTGAACCATTAGAATTGAGAAGCCGATAGCGTTGAATGTTTTAAAGGCCACTTGTGGTTGCCTAAATATAGAGATTGTGAGATATAGTTATGTTGGAACTTGTAAGTATAAGTATTCTATTTATGTCATTTATGACTAAAAGTATCTTTGTCTAAAGAAGTTGTACTAATGACAAATTATGAAGGCAGATATCGCCTCATACATTAGTAAACGTCTAGCTATTGCAAAGGTCATCATCTGAATTTGATTCGATTTGGGTCATCGTCGACAGACTGACCAAATCTGCTAATATCATTCTTGTTAATGATAAATTCAAAAGAGTTATGTAAACATAGTGTGCCTGTATCGAACATCTATATCAAGATCCTCGCTTCGCATCGAATTTCTAGAGATTTGCTTAGAAATCATTGAGAACGAACCTTGATGAGAATACTATGTACCACCCCAAATCGAAGGGACGAGGTAAAGTAACCATACAAAGTAAAATAAGTGCTGTGTTATGTTTGAATGAATGACCTTTGGTAATAAATCTTATAATCGTTTTCCTTTGGAAGGATTATCATTGATAATCATCCTATTAGGATCGAGATCGAATCTTGTTAAGATTTAGAAATTTGAGCATCTGTAAGCAAGAGTTGAGATGGAGACATCTGACATATACCCATTGTGAGTTGGACATGTCTTTTAGGATTAAGGTTCCCTATGATGGCGAACCAAACCTTACAAAATACCCGACCCGCGAGATCTGAAATGATTGTTGAAATTAGGATCTGATTATTGACAACCGGTAGTGCGCAAGAGGTTATGTGAATGTGAAATGTAGATCTTGAAGTACCGAATGGGTAGCGAAGTTATGCCACAATTTTTAACCTTGGAAAAATGAATTCATGATCTGACAAATCATGGGATATAAGTCCCCGTTGTATGGGACCATTGAGATGATGTAAAAGTCTGGTTTGAAAGGCATATAAGCTGGATCTACCCTAGGACTTCAAAGACTGCGTGAAGTATGTTTCGTATATCGAACTTGATGGAATATCTATCAAGTGAAAATCTGATTGTTCTTAGTAAAGCTTAGATCGGCGAAACGTTTCATTCATCAGAAACCCGTGAACATCATGGATAGAGAAAGTAAGTCAACATTTAGTCTGGTCTTATTCCCGTAGTTATGTTTGATGAAACTCGCGTATTGTAATGGATTACACTTGTGAAAAAAAGACTGAATGTGGAGGAAATACCCACATGGCTTTAACTCTATAAGAAGCGAGTAGTAAGGTAAGATGATCTTTGAGGACAAAGATCCTGTTTAGGGGTAAATGCTGTGACAATCCGTCAATTTATGGTCGATATTTTATTCTCAATATTTATTTGAAAACATTATTTTAATGTTAATATGAACTCACTTATTTTTGGGAAGAAATTTGGAATTACGTCTTGAAGTAGCATCGACTACGTCTAAACCGGAGGATTCTACGTTACGTTCTTACGTTTACATACACCGTTTTTGGTGACAGTCTGACATTTCAGAAAATAAATTTATCCGTGAATATTATTTTGGATTTTTAAATTTGTGTTGGTTCATAAACTCACAAATTTACGAGAAGAGATTCGGACTTACGATTTTATTTTAACGTCCTTTATGACTAAACCGGAAACCTTAGGATTACGTATTTACGTTTTCGAACTCCGTTTTTGATGAGACAATTTTTATTAGATTCGTTTTGTGCCGTTGATTCATAATTTAAAAAAACGTTTTTCGTAAAACGACCCGAAGGCACGCAAATCGAGGAAACTAGGATCGAGGAGTACCCGTAAATTAGTGGGATGAGACAAGTTTACACTTGCCTCACCCCACCATGGGATGGCTAAAGCTTGTCAAACACACTTGAAGTGTGTCAAGTTTCTAGCTAAAGACTAGGACACTTGTCCTAAGTCTTCCACCACAAAACCATCTACACTTTAAAACAACTAAACATAAACAATAATACTCATTTCTTACATGCAAAACTAATAAAACTCTCTCTTGTTCTCTCTCTATGAACGTCCACCATGCTCCCAAAACACCCCATTTGATCAAAAATTCAACCATGAATCATGTGTTTAATTTGCACAAGTTGAATACCCTTTGAAGATATGAAGATTGGAGATGATCCTAACCTATGAAAAGGAGTTTTCAAGGGAGTTTGGGGCTGATTTCTCAAGGAGTTTTCATGAAGAACAAGGGCTGATTTTTGGAGGAATCTACAAATACTTGGTGATCCTAGAAGTGGTGTTGATATCTCATAAGATTGGTTACCCAAAACCAAGTCTTGTTCATCCAAAAACTCATCATTTCATCACCTTGGTGGTATAAAGATTATCCTCCTCATCTTCTTATTATTTTGATTATGTAAACATGTATTTTATTTCCTATTGTATATGTATATGATGATTATATGATGATAAAAATGTTATGTGGGGATTTGTTGTTGATAAATATGATTAAAAAGGTGAAAAACTATAAAGAACAAGGCTAAAATCTTGCTTAAAAGTGATGGCTGTATAAAACAGTAAAGAAACAGGTCATGGACTGAAAAAAATGATGAAGTAGAATGGATTTACAGTAAGCTATGGGTCTTGTACACATGTGAGAGTTGGCCATGCAATGGAATCAAAGTAATGAGTGAGATATGATCAAAACAAGTCTAAGGTATAAATATGAGTTCACTGTTTTGGACGATTTTTAGAAACTATTTAGAAGATGATTCAACAGTAGCTATAGAAGAGTTAAATGTAGCACATATCATGTAGTTTATGTGAAAAAAATATGAGCTTCTATCTCCATATAGAACTCAAGATATGGCAGTTTTGGTGAAAGTGAAGATAAAAATCAGATTTTTGGAAATTAAAGAATAATACTATTATATAAGCACTCAAAATTTAATAGTATAAAATGTAAAATAAAAACCCACTAACTTATGGATTTTATTTATATAAGTATGTAAAAGGTTAAATAAGTGAACATTTTATAAAAATGGTAACTTGTTATGTTTTATAAGATATAAAACTATAAACATGATTTTTACGACTTTTTCGGCTATTGCCGTAAAATTAACGTTTTTGTTAAATAAAACTTAGATGGTTGGACCCGTCTAATGAAAACTTTATAAAACTTATATACTGATATATAGACATGTATAACAAGTAAAAACCGATAAAACCCGAACTATAGGGCATACGGACATTAACGAGCTAAGTAAACATATTGGACTAATACTTGGGCTAATAATTGGACTAAATAAGATAAAAACTTGTAAAAAGAACTTATTGGGCTTAACCCATTTGGGCCCAACTTGTAAAGTTTAATTACTGATAATATAAGTACAAAATGGATTAAAATAAGTTAAATAACGTATAATAAGCTTATTGGACTTAAGACACGTAAATGGGTAAAACTAGTAAACTAGTATAAAAGTTATCGACATATAACACTAAAAATAAGTAAACAAGAATATGTAAACCCACTTGATCATCATATATATATAATCATCATATGTATACATAATTGATATTTTTATAAAGTCATTGGACATGAGTCTAAGACGAGTATTATTTGTCTAGGTTTCCGTGATTGAAGCACGTACCGTACATCCGAATCGCCGATAAACCGCCTTCCCACATCAACGTGAGTTCATAGCCTCGCACTCTTTTAAATGTTTTATAAATGTTTTATAAACCCGCGAGGGAGATAACATGTTAGTTTTTATAAAATTAGGACACCATTTGTCCCGATTGTTTGATTATTGATTTTGGACCCGAATGATTGAATGACCCGATTGTATGACCTGATAAATGATTAAAGGACCGGATTGATGAAATTAAATGGATTATTAAAGTTAGGTTATGTCACTAAAACTCCCATTAGCATGAATTGTGAACTACCGGGATTTGGTAGACGCTTATGCATTTAATAGTACTATTTGGGGACGATCACCCCAGTTCGCGCCTTGACGGTTGATCCCCGTCGTGCCACATTGATTGGTAAGCGAATTTATGTATGAGAAGATTTCCATAGCGTGATCTTTGTGACGACACGCTACTTTAGATGGGCAAAATTTGGTATCGGGTTAGCTACCCGTTGTTGGTTTAGTAAGGTAACAATGTCATGCGGCTTATAATAATCCAATCACCGAAATATTACTAGACGCTCCGAATTACGATGTATTGCCTGACTAGCAATACAGGGTCATACTATTGATATTATGTTTGTATTTTGGTTTTCATAACCATATTCATATAATGGTTTTTATTTGATTTCATACAACGTCATGAGACGTATTGTATGATGTTTTTACGACATTGGCTCGTATAATGATTTTTAAGGCAAACGCCTATATTATGATCTTCGATAAGGATTTGTATAAAATGACTTTGGCTATTTTATGGCCTATTACAAAGATTTGTACAAAGTGATTTTCAGTAATAATTTTATACTGATATTATATTGATGGATTTTATTAAACTCTATGAATTCACTCGGCGTTATCGCTGACCTTTTCTTTTAACATGTTTTATCTCAGGTACTTGAAGGTAATTCTCGGGAAGACGACAAGAATTTATGGCCCGCACTTAAACAATATTTTCCATTCAAATATTTTGTAAAACTTTGTATGAAATAATATGATTTGGGACCGATGTAACTTTGATATTTATGAATGGAAATGCTTTATTAATAAACGACGCGATTTTTAAGCGTTGTCTATGATGTGAGTAATGTGCTATCCCGTAACACCAACGAGTCTTCCGCTGTACTGAGTTGTATAAATTTGGGGGTGTTACAAAAGGGTCATCCCAAAAGTAAGTCTTAACATCGTTCAAGAACTTCTTCTTTTGTTGGGATGTTAACCCTTGGATGAGAATACCACCCGCTAAGTAGTTTGCAATGTCCGCAAACCACGGGGTGCCATCAAGATTGAGATTTATAGACATTAAGGTATCAAGGGGGAAAGAGTCATTGATCTCTTTGTTCGGATGATCCCCTTGATATGGATCCTCAAGTCTGCTCAGATGATCCGCGGCCAGGTTTTCGGCTCCCTTCTTGTCACGAATTTCAATGTTGAATTCTTGAAGGAGTAAAACCCAGCGAAGAAGTCTTGGTTTAGAATCATGCTTAGTCATCAAATACTTCATCGCGGAATGGTCCGTGTATACGATGGTGGGGGATAAAACAAGATATGGGCGAAATTTCTCAAAAGCATAGACAACAGCTAAAAGCTCTTTTTCGGTTGTCGTATAATGCAATTGAGCCCCCGTCATTGTTTTGCTAGCATAGTGGATTGGTTGGAAGTGTTTATTCACTCTTTGGCCCAATACCGCACCAATAGCAAAGTCGCTAGCATCGCACATCAATTCAAAAGGCAGCTCCCAATTAGGGGTAACCAAGACCGGTGCCTTAGTTAGCTTATCCTTAAGAAGATTGAAGGCTTCGAGACACTCTTTAGAAAAGATAAAAGGAGTATCTTTTTCCAAGAGGTGGGTCATCGGGCGAGCGATTTTAGAGAAATCCTGAATGAATCGACGATAGAAGCCCGCATGACCCAGAAAACTTCTCACACCCTTCACGGTTGAAGGTGGAGGTAATTTGGCTATGACATCTACTTTAGCACGGTCGAATTCAAGACCGGCTTTAGAGATTTTGTGTCCTAGCACAATGCCTTCTTTTACCATAAAATGGCATTTTTCCCAATTCAGAACAAGGCGAGTGTCTTCGCACCGCTTAAGCATACGTTCCAAATTGGCAAGGCAAGAAGAGAAGGAATCCCCAAAGACCGAGAAATCATTCATGAAGACTTCCATGGTTTGCTCAACCATGTCATGGAAGATAGCCAACATGCACCTTTGGAAAGTCCCGGGGGTATTGCATAAGCCAAAAGGCATTCTTTTATAAGAAAATGTGCCATAGGGACAAGTGAATGTTGTCTTCTCTTGATCTTGGGGATCGATGGGTATTTGGAAATAACCCGAGAAACCATCAAGAAAGCAGTAATATTCATTACCCGCTAAACTTTCAAGCATTTGGTCCATAAAAGGTAGAGGGAAATGATCCTTTCTCGTGGCATCATTGAGTTTGCGGTAGTCTATACAAACTCTCCACCCAATAACGAGACGGGTAGGAATCAACTCATTGTTTGCATTGGGCACAACGGTGATGCCGCCTTTCTTAGGCACACAATGGACTGGACTAACCCATGGTGAATCCGAAATAGGGTAAATCATACCCGCATCAAGAAGTTTGATAACTTCTTTTTTGATGACTACATGGATTTTAGGATTCACCCTTCATTGGCTTTGAATTGTGGGCTTAAAGTCGTCCTGCATGAGAATTTTATGTGTGCAGAAGTGAGGATCAATTCCACGGATGTCAGAGATTTTCCAAGCGATAGCTCTTTTATGCTTCTTCAACACGGCGATAAGTCGGGCTTTTTCGTCTTCTTTCAGATCCTTTGCGATGATGACCGGTAACTTCTCGTCGTCTTCCAGGAAAACGTACTCAAGATGAGGAGGTAGGTCCTTAAGCTCGAGAGTGGGAGGATCCTCAATAGATGGTGAAACTAACGATGGATCATCATTAGTCACCTCTTTAGGAGAAGGAGAAGGAAATGGGTCCTCATTGAGAAGTCTCTCAATAGTACGAATGTCTTCATCCCAATTGGTGGACAAATTATCATACTTAATATCGAGAGGACCCAAGCTAGCTTCGAAATCATCCAAGTCACTTTCTCCAAAAGGAGTCAATGCTGGAGCAATTGAGGCAACGGTCTCAACATTGGGTAGAGAAGAAAGAGTACTTTTGCAAGCATCATGAAAATGTTCTTGACAAGCCTCATCGAGAACATCAATAGCATTAACACTCTCATATGAATAAGGTTTCTTAGAAATCTTACCCATGTTGAATACAATTTTATCGTCACCAACTCTCATGATTATTTCGCCTGCGGCTACATCAATGAGAGTGCGACCGGTCCTCAGGAATGGACGTCTAACGATTAATGGAACACGAGGATCCATCTCGTAGTCAACGACAACAAAATCCGCCGGGAAGGTGAATTTGTCAACGCCAACAAAGACATCTTCGGCTATCCCCACTGGATAAGCAACCGTACGGTTGGCTAATTCCAAAGTCATTTTGGTGGGGACTAGCTCGGGGAGAGATAATTGCTTCCAAACACTTAAAGGCATTAAGTTTATACTGGCACCTAGATCGGCTAGGGCCATGCAATTCTCTACTCACGGGAAGTTGCAAGGAATCAAGAAGCGACCTGGATCACCAAGTTTGGTGGGCAATTTCCTTAAGAGCACTGCAGAGCAGTTCTCATTAAGTTGGGTCTGAGCGATGTCAAGAAGCTTTTCCTTATCACTTAGAAGATCTTTAAACATCTTAGCGTATTTGGGCATGTGAGCGAGAGCCACGGCAAAGGAGATGTTAAAATTCAATTGTTTAAACATTTTAAGAAAGTTTGAAACTTGAATATCATCCTTGCTCTTTTGCTTCTCTTTCATCAACCTTGAAGGATAAGGTATATTGGATGAAGTAGAAGGCTTTAGGGGAATAGGATCACTCACAACCACGGGTGGTGGGGAAATGGGGATAGAAGGTGAAGGGGGTGGGGAAAGTTGCTCTTTTTCCTTGTTCACAATCACTGGTGGAGGTGTAGGAAGCTCGGGTTCCATATAACCTTTTCCACTACGAGTGGTGATTGCTTTCATCTCCCCTCTTGGATTCGCAACGGTATTACTCGGAAGAGTACCCGAAGAAGAGGGTTGATTACCTTGGATGAGCGAACCAATCATATCACAAAGGTGAACCGCTTGATTATTAAAAGAGTCTCTCATGTTTGCATTAATTTCATTGCTGTGTTTTGCCATGTCATTCCGTAGCTCGGCTCGAATATCGTTCCCTTGTTTTGCCATTTCGCCCTTCAAGTTGCGGACTTGACTCTGAAGATTCGTCACCATCTCCCGATTAGTCTTCATGAATGTCTCGACGTCTGGACTCACTGCCATCGGTTGATTGAGAGGTGGAGCTTAGTAAGCTTGAGAATTTCCTTGAGGTGGGTATGGGTTTCGTTGGGATTGATATTGATTATTTGCACGAGGTTGGGATTGGTTGTAGCTTTGTTGTTGGTTTTGGTTTGCAGGAGGGAAACCGGGAGGAGCAAGATAATTGTTGGAACGATAACTTAGCAAGCCACGGTCTCCTTGAGGGCGGGCTTGATAGCCTCCCGTGGGATAAGTGTCGTAAGCTGCGTTAACGTTTTCAGAAAAATTGGCTTGGGTAGAAGGACAATCATTATAAGAATGAGGACCACCACATGTGTCATAAGAAATAGCAACGGCTTTAGCTTGTTGAAAGTTGTTTGTGGCTATGGACATGAAATCTTTGTGCATATTCGCGATTTGTCGGGAAAGTTCGGATATCTTGGGATTGGAAGTAGTAGATGAAACATTGACTCTCTGATTAGATCTGGAGGATGCGGATGAATCCCAATTCTTGTGGTGAGTAGTCATGTTTTCGATCAACTCTCGACACTCCTCCGGTCTCCTTTTCATAAAGGTACCACCGGCGGCGGCATTGATCGTGTCACGATCACGAAAAGTGAGACCATTGTAGAAGGTGTCAATGAGAGTGACGGGGAGCATATTGTGATTTGGACAGCGGTCGATCAAATCATTGTACCGTTCCCAAGCATCAAAAAGCGATTCATCATTCTCTTGCATGAATCCCCTGATTTGGTTACGAAGGCTAGTGACCATGGATGGGGGAAAGTAGCGCGATAAAAAGCGTTGAGTTATGTCATTCCACGTATGAATAGAATTCTTAGGAAGACGGTCAAACCATTTTTCGGCATGGTGAGAAAGCGAGTGGGGAAAAAGTTGGAGGCGAAGGTCATCCATAGAAACACCGGAGCACTTCATGCTTTGGGTAATGGTAATGAATTTGTCGAGGTGTTTGTTGGCATCATCATCCGGAATTCCGCGAAATGGGTTCGTTTGCACTTGCTGGATCATGTGATGCTTCAACGAAAACTCCTGAGCCGTGACGTGCATCGGCGCAATCGGGCCTCCGCGTCCGTTCATGGTGGGTTGACACAATTCCTCCATTGTTCGTAAATCAGGTAGGTGGACATTGTTGTTGTTGTTGTTGTTATTATTCAAATTGGGTAGAGGTGGGTGATTATTGTTGTTATTAACACCAGCCATGTCTAAATCTTCACGAGTCTCGGGCTCAGAATAGTTCGAAGATCTAGTACGCATACACCTGCAGAAGAAAAATATACACAAAGAGAATATCTATATAATCTTTATAATCTTTTTGGTGCAAAACCTTTTGAAAAGAATTGCTTTTTAATGACTTTTTTAATGTTTTTGTATTTTTGAAGAGTTTTATATTTTTTAGGATTTTTGAAAATTTTTAAAACAAGGAAAATAATGTTCAAAGAACGGATCCCAAAATTCAATGCGTCTCTAACTAGAAACCGTTAATCGTAACGAAAAGAGCCGGCAGCGGCGCCATTTAATACTTCGCTTTTGGCTAGGTATAAAATCTTTATCGTCCCAAGTCTTTTCGAATTGAAAACCGGTCTTAAGTGTGACTCAATCGTCTTTTGGTGAATCAAGAGAATGGTTTGGTTGATTGTTTATTTTAAACTAATAGCAAGAAATTTAAGTGTCGTTGAGTAAAGAGGAAGTTAAAAGATTAATACTAAAATGACAAGTAAAAATAAAAGCTTGGAAACTTAAAGGTAATATTAGAAAAGTACTAGCACATGAAATTAAACTAACACTTGGAAACTATGTAAAAACAATAAACTAAAATCAACTCTAATCGGAAAGTGTAAATAATGAAGATGATTAGAATATCCAAAAACAAGCCTAGGTCGGAATAAGCTAAAACAAGCCCAGATCGAAATGTATTCCGATCTGGTGGTCGGAATATGGGGGGTAAATGCAATCGGAATATCTACAAAGGGGGTCAATCGGAATATGGGACAAAGCACACAATCAGAAAGAGCCAAAATAACCCCGATCGGAATATACAAAATTGGCCAATCAGAATGTTCAACAAAGGCTACCGTCGGAATGTGAAAGACCTAATCCGATCGCTACAATCGGAATAACAAGGGTGCAAATCGGAATAAGGAGAAACCCTCTTCCGATTGGCAAATCGGAAAAGGGGAAGGCTGCTCGGAATGTATAGATCGGAAAGGGGTTTATAACCCTTTCTGATTTTGGTGGAATTCGTAAAAAGCTAAGGTAATAAGCTATTATAATGAGCTTATTCCCAAAACTAAACGAACCAATACTAAATCGAATCAAATAAGCACTATAATCAACTTATCTAGCTAGAAAATCAACAAACTTTTTGGATCAAACAATCAAAAATATGAACTTTTAAAAAAAGCTTTTTATAAGAAAATAAGCTAATCATAAAAATAAGCCAATAAGCACAAGAGTCTTAAAGCTTAATCAAATGAAAACTTATGAAATGATCAAAAGATTAACTTTTTAAGCACGAAATCAATTAGAACAACACGGATCATATGATAATCGCACCAAAATCAATCTTAAATCAAAGAAAAGTAGAATGAGATTAAGGATTAAAAGCTTAAAATGAAACTTGATTAATGAAAATAAGCAATACAAAGTGTTTAATCTTGAAAAATTAAAAGAAAAAGATGAAACTTAGTGAGAGAAAGTTTAAGACTTTCTCTCTCTAAAAACTAGAAAGAAAATGAAGAAGTGAAAATTAACTAAAAACTATCTAACCACCCTCCTAATGACTATTAGGAGGGTATTTATAGGGAAGGTGGAAGGAGTGCATGTGTTGCATCTTCTTTCTTGCTTTCTTCACTTTTTCTCGACTCGACTTTAATTCTTTGTCTTTGTCGTCTCGGGATTTGAACTTGTCTTTTAATTTTCTTCTTCTATTAGACTTTAAGTTCTTCGACTTCGTTAAACTTCCGTCTTTAGACTTTTTTTCTTCGATAAATCTTTAGAATAGGCCTTGGACTTCCGTTCTTTTTGCACTCTTGATCTTTTGACTTCGTCTTTTCTCGTTTTCTTCGATAAAAGCCTGTGAAAACCCGTGTTTTCTTCCCTTTTCATATTTTGGTCCTAAAACACAATAAAAACACAAACTACGCATAATTCCGACTTTTACGACATAAATCACACGTTTTGGTCTTGTTATTATTGGAAATAAGTTGTAAAAGGATAAGTGTTTTCACACTTATTATGAAGTCATAACATCAGTGCCTCTAATGTTATGGTTATGGTACCTCCATAACTAGGTGAAACTGGTCATGCATGTATATGGCTATAGGTAGTCATAATTAAACATAAGCAATCAAACACATAACTTATACTACGGGAAAACAGTTGGCTGCATACGGGGAATCCTAATAAGGAAAGGATGTCCATACTGAAAGGACGGGAATCCGTACCTTATGTCCAGTGAACGAAGAAGATGAAATGAGAGGAATCCTACTTCCGAATCACTAGTGCTACATAAATACATACATGAATAAGTATCTGCTTCCTAAATACGTAGCTGGTTTTATGTCATGTCTTAGCTTATTTTATGTGTTCTTACCATGTTTTACTGTTTTAAAGCCTTAAACTGTGTTTTATCTTATATTCTGTTTAATCTGATTAAGTATTTCTGGTATTTCATGTGTTATTATACTTACTGTGTAATAATAAGTAACTTTCCAAAAATAGCAGGTTTCTAAAATAGAAAGTTTCCAAAAATAGAAAGTTTCCAAAAATAGAAAGTTACCAAAAACAGAAAGTTTCCAAAAATAGAAAGTTTCCAAAAATAGAAAGTTTCCAAAAGTAGAAAGTTTCCAAAAATAGAATTACTGCTTAAAATAGATAAGTTTCAAAAAATATAAAGTTTCCATAAATAGATCAACTGCCTTAATTAAATAAGTTTCCATAAATAGATTAGATGCCTGAAATAAATAAGTTTCTAAAAATAGAAGGTTTCCATAAATAGATTAGCTGCCTTATTTAATTAAGTTTCTAAAAATAGAAAGTTTGCATAATTAGAAATGGGCTGTTTAAATAAGCTATGTATATAAGCCTAAGTGTTTTCATGATTATTTTCTAAGTCATATGATATAATGTATAGTTTAATAATTATTTCATGTAATTAAATTAAACTATAGGTTAAAATATTTAATTAAAGTATAACATGTTTTTAATTAAATAAGTTAAATACTTAGGTTAAAATATGTATTATTCTATATTAATAATATAACCTAAGTCATGTTAATTAATTAATTATATCCATGGTTTTAAAATAATTAATTAATTATAAGTCTTAAATATACAAATACTTAGGTTAGTTAATTTCATGATTATTAATAATTAAATAACCTAAGTCATGTTATTAAATTAATCATATCATTTTATTAATTTAATTTTTTTAACATAAGATCATAAACATAAAAAAACTAAACATACACCATGACCCGGATCCAAACTAAAAACAATGAACCGGACATGAAATCGCACCGTACCCCGAACCAACTCGGGGTACCCCGTGTCTTACTGCTGCTGTGGGACCCACACACACCAACCAAGACCGTATGGTCTTGGTGGTGGTCGGTTTGGCCAAACCGAAACCCCTTCGGGTTCGGTGCAGCCTGCGGCCAAAAACAAACACCCCTTAAAACATACTTTTGATTTTTATTAACCCCAAATCATGTTAGATCCATGTTTAATTATTAGGTTTTTGTAAAAACATAACATGTTCTTGATTTGTAACAAGATTAAATCAAAAGAAAAGGTTTAAAAAGGGTTTACCGAATTCGTGGATCAAAAGGATGAAGAACAAACACGATCACCAAGCAAAATTCCAAGATCCAAGATCACAAACCACCTCCTTGTGGTGTTTTAGGGTGGCGGCACAAAGAAGACAACGGAGGAGGGTTTTTAGGTTTTTTTTAAAAATCTTCTATAAAAATTAAATGAGTAGTGAAAATCCCTTTTTCCCTTTTAGTAAAATTTGACAAATGGGCTTGGCCCATTTGTCCTTGTAGCCGCGGGTAGGGGCCCCACTTAGGGTACCCGTACCTTTTTCCGTGTCTCGTTGTTAAGTTATACGTTTGTGATTACTTGTGTTCGTGTTTTAAGTGTTCTCGTTACGTAAATATCGTGATCTAATATATTTAATTACGCTCGTAATAAATATATATATATATATACGTAATTAATAATAGTTCGTGTTTTTAATTACGTTCATGATTTCATGATCGCATGTTCGTGATTAATTATTGTCAAATAATTATTACGTGCTCATGCGTAGTAAATACTTATCGTGTTCTAACACATACGTAATACGTAAAATCCTAACACGTAATCGTAAACATGCTATATTAGAAAAGTTTAAATCTAATACGTACGATCTTAAGGGTACTATTCATGGTAAAAGCATACGGGTTTTACAGTTGTCCATCCATATTAGTAAAACAATATCGATGAAAACATCAAGGTTAAAACCTCAAGGTGCTGAAAACATCATGGTTAAAACAACAATGCGCTGAAACATCAATACGTGGAATAACAAACATTGGCTTAGGAAGCTCCTGGTGACTACCCACTAGTCACAGGTCGATTTTTAGAGCCTACAGGTCGAAGCCTTGGCTCTGATACCATAATTGTAACACCCCATTTTGATAAATGAAATGTCACGTGTAATTATGGCGTGTCATCAAAGCATGCAAGGTAAAATGTACTAAAACATACATGACCAAAGGGAAAACCGAAATCAAACATCGGTTCCCAAATATAAGCCCAAAATATAAATAAAGTAAATGAACAAAAAGGAAGACTAAACAAGCATAAATATGAAGGCAAGAGGAGAAGGAATCTAAGGTAGCTCCCATCCTATGCGTGTCCTCCAAATGCTCCAGTCAGTCCTTGGGTACCTGCCGTTTTGGGACATGGAAAGGAAAGTAACGGCTGAGCAAAACGCTCAGTGCACGGATATAGACATAGTATGAATGACTAAACATAATAAGACTTAATAGCAGCGGAAATGTATAAATCCTGGAAAACCTGGAACATGTTCATAAAACTGGTTTTATAGTTTGAAAAGCCTTATGTTTATCTTATGAAAACTGTTTAACATATTTTACCATTAGCCAATATAGGTCATGAAAATCCACCGTGCATGAATACTTGGAGGGGTGACCTCATCATGAAAATTAGACGGGCTGCCTCTAATTTAATATACTGGTTTTGAGTAGGAGGGATCAGCTCCTTGTGAAGGATGCAAGGCACACACCACATTCACCATGAAATCCTGACTGAAAACATGTAACTAGGATGCACCCATACGCCCCACATGATAAATATAATATAAATGGCCAAAAGCTGAAGGGACGCCACGAGCAATCACTCCGTCATGGTGAAGTCATAACATCAGTCTCTAATGTTATGGTTATGGTACCTCCATAACTAGGTGAAACTGGTCATGCATGTATATGGCTATAGGTATTCTTAATTAAACATAAGCAATCAAACAAGTAACTTATACTACGGGAAAACAGTTGGCTGGTTACGGGGAATCCAAATAAGGAAAGAATGTCCATACTGAAAGGACGGGAATCCGTACCTTATGTCCAGTGAACGAAGAAGATGAACTGAGAGGAATCCTACTTCTTTATCACTAGTGCTACATAAATACATACATGAATAAGTATCTGCTTACTAAATACGTAGCTGGTTTTATGTCATGTCTTAGCTTATTTTATGTGTTCTTACCATGTTTTACTGTTTTAAAGCCTTAAACCGTGTTTATCTTATATTCTGTTTAATCTGATTAAGTATTTCTGGTATTTCATGCATTATTATACTTACTGTGTAATAATAAGTAACTTTCCAAAAATAGCAGGTTTCTTAAAATAGAAAGTTTCCAAAAATAGAAAGTTACCAAAAATAGAAAGTTTCTAAAAAATAGAAAGTTTCCAAAAATAGAAAGTTTCCAAAAATAGAAAGTTTCCAAAAATATAATTACTGCTTAAAATAGATAAGTTTCTAAAAATAGAAAGTTTCCATAAATAGATTAGCTGCCTTAATTAAATAAGTTCCCATAAATAGATTAGCTGCCTGAAATAAATAAGTTTCTAAAAATAGAAGGTTTCCATAAATAGATTAGCTGCCTTATTTAATTAAGTTTCTAAAAATAGAAAGTTTCAATAATTAGAAATAAGCTGGTTAAATAAGCTAAGTATATAAGCCTATGTGTTTTCATGATTATTTTCTAAGTCATATGATATAATGTATAGTTTAATAATTATTTCATGTAATTAAATTAAACTATAGGTTAAAATATTTAATTAAAGTATAACATGTTTTTAATTAAATAAAGTTAACTACTTAGGTTAAAACATGTATTATTATTTATTAATAATATAACCTAAGTCATGTTAATTAGTTAATTATAATCATAGTCTTTAAATAATTAATTAATTATAAGTCTAAAATATAAAATACTTAGGTTAATTAATTCCATGATTATTAATTATTAAAATAACCTAAGTCATGTTATTAAATTAATCATGTCATTTATTAATTTAATTTTTAACATAAGATCATAAAAAAAAACTAAACATACACCATGAACCGGATCTAGAATCAAAACCATGAACCAGACATGAAATCGACACCGTACCCCGAACCAAATCGGGGTACCCCGTGTCTTGATGCTGTCGTGGGACCCACACCAACCAACCAGGACCATATGGTCTCGGTGGTGGTCGGTTGGCCAAACCGAAACCCCCTCGGGTTCGGTGTAGGTTGCGGCCAAAACAAACACCCCTTAAAACCATACTTTTGATTTTATTAAACCTCAATTCATGTTAGATCCATGTTTATTTATTAGGTTTTTGTAAAAACATAACATGTTCTTGATTTATAAAAGATCAAATCAAAAGAAAAAGGTTTAAAAAGGATTTACCGAATTCGTGGATCAAAAGGACGAAGAACAAACACGATCACCAACTAATAATCCAAGATCCAAGATCAACAAACACCTCCTTATGGTGTTTTTAGGGTGGCGGCCAAAAAGAAGAAGAGAAGGAGGGTTTTAGGTTTTTTGCTAAAATCTTCTGTAATTGTAAAAATGAGTAGTGTAAAAATTATTTAACCCCTTTAGTAAAATTTACAAATGGGCTTGGCCCATTTGTCCCTTGTAGCCGCGGGTAGGGGGCCCACTTGGGGTACCCGTACCTTTTTCCGTGTCTCGATGTTAAGTTATACGTTCGTGATTATTTATGTTCGCGTTTTAAGTGTTCTCGTTACGTAATTATCGTGATCTAATATATTTAATTACGCTCGTAATAAATATATATACATAATTAATAATTGTTCGTGTTTTAATTACGTTCATGATTTCATGATCGCATGTTCGTGATTAATTATTGTCAAATAATTATTACGTGCTCGTGCGTAGTAAATACTTATCGTGTTCTAACACGTACATAATACGTAAAATCCTAACACGTAATCGTAATCATGCTATACTAGGAAAGTTTTAATCTAGTACGTACGATCTTAAGGGTACTATTCATGGTAAAAGCATGCGGGTTTTACATTTACACAAAAAATTACCACCCGCGGCGGCATTAAGATATTCCCTTTCATGATCATTAAGTCCATTGTAAAACGTGTCAATTTGATGCAAGTCGGAAAAACCGTGATGAGGACATTCATGTAACATTTCCTTAAACCTATTCCAAGCCGTTGAAAAAATTTCATTAAACTCTTGTGAAAACTTTGAAATCTCGTTTTTCAAATGCGTAGTCTTAGAGGGCGGAAAAAATTGGTTCACGAACTTTGAAACGAGATCCTTCCACGTCAATATAGAATTGGGTGTGTCTTTCTCTAACCAAATTTTAGAGGGCCCCGCTAAGGAATACGGAAAAAGCATCATCTTAATCGAATCATTAGAGACGTCCTTAAACTTGCAAGTGTCGGTAAGACGATTGAATTGGCGGATATGGTTGTGTGGATTGTCCTTCTCATCACCACAGAACTTGTTGTTTCAGATCATCGAAAACAAACCCGTTTTCACTTCCAAATTCTCCGCAAGGATCGCGGGAATCACAATAGCCTCTCCATAACCCTCGGTGGGTGCTTGAAGTAACTCCATCATAGTTCGATTTGCCATGGTTGGTTCTTCTCTTACAATGGGTTCGTCAATAGGAGACTCCTCACTAGAAAGATTAGGAGTGGGTGTCTTGTTCTTTCGTTTACGTGCACGTCTTGCTTAATTACGAGTAAGCATAAACGTCACGTACAACGTGGGGGTGAGCATAGAAGATTCTTTTTGGTGTTTTTTATTTTTCCAATTTTTTGTGGTTTTTGATTGTTTTTCCTTTTTTTGGATTTTGTGATTGTATTAAGTAGACCAAAATCTACAAATCTCCTCCTTAATCAAATCTCTTGATTAAAGAAGCCTCAAGGAATGAAAACGATCACGTGAAGTGAACGCCTTCGATGACTTTAGAACGTTGGTGGAACACCAGAACGTTCAAGAGGGTTTAATCAAATGAAACCAAGAAAGTATATATGATACTTAATAATACTTTGGGCGGCAAACCTTCGATTAGCTCTCATAATCAAATACTCACAAGCAAGCGGGGAAACGAGGCGGCGCGAAGCACTTAAGAGCCTTTTTCCTGAGGATATATTTTATAATATCCGCCTTATACCCACCTTATAGTTTGTATTTTTCAAAATCGAGCTTCACGAAAGTATTTATCTATTTTTTCCTTTCTTTCTTGTTTGATATTCGAATACAATGATTGGGTAATGACCTCCCAAGTCAAGGTTGTGATTTCTCACTTTTGGAGTACTTGTGAATTTATTGTTCTACGTATACAATATAGTAATAGTATTCACACAAAAAACGAAAAACCGATAATACGTATTAGTAGAGTTCTACTAATACAAATAGATATTATGGCTATATATAAAAACAACAATTGCCAAATCAAAACACAACACGCCTCCCCGGCAGCGGCGCCAAAATGGTAATTGTAAAAATACGTCTTTTAGGAAAAAGAGCGTAATTAGGGCAAGTATTAACAAGTGACTTAGGAAAATCACAAGTTATGACCCAAAGTGGGGATCGTTCTCAAGGAGGCTTGGTGTGTGTGTAATGAAATGATTAACTTTGTGATTATATGATTATGATGAGAAAAGAAAATAGAAATGGGATAAGAAGAGAATGACGGTTACGATCATGGATTACACTAAGACGAAAAGGTCGTACACGTAATACCGTAAAAGCACCAAAATTAAAAATTTACTCTAAAAAATTACTAAAAATCACTAAAAATCCACTAAAATATTCTAAGGGTTTACAAAAAATCAAAACTTGCTAAAACCTTTTAGTTAATTAATTATTAATTTTTTAATGCTAATTAAAACCCTAAAAATCAAAATTAACTAATAAAAAGTCCAAATCAAGATCTTAAAGTTTGTAAACCTTTAAAATAACCTAATTAACATAAAAAGTATTTTTCTAAATTTTAAAACCACTAAAAACTTTTTTAAACAATTAAAAACTATTAAAAACTATAAAAACTTAAAAATAATTCTAGAAAATAACTGAAAAACCCTAAAAATATTAGGAAATTGTAAAATTCCTAATTAAGTGTCTAGAATCTAGGAAAAATATAAAAACTTAGAAAATCAGACTTTTAATTTTTAATAATAAAATAATATTAAAATATTAATAAAAATCCAAAAATCCTGAAAAATTCTAAAAAGTTGAAAACTAGCTAATTTTAACACAAATAACACAGAAATGAAGTTGAAATTACCTAAATACCCTTAATGGGCCTAGAAAATGGGCTAAAGTCCAAACAGTCCCTTAATGGGCTTAGAATTGGCCCAATAAGAAAAAGTGGCCCAAATTAGCCCAAAAACCACTACTTGACTCAAAATTTGATTCTAAACAACTTTTTCCAAAGGCCCAAGAGCTGAAAATGTGATATAAGCTAGCTTATTACCAACAACTTATTCTTAATGGGCTTTTTGGCCCATTAAGCCATAAGTTGATGCCATAAGCTGAAATTAAACACACAAGCTTCTCTTGACCTAAATAAGACTTCTGTAAAAATAAATTTGAAATAAGCCAAAGGAATAAGCCTGAAAATGCAAAAAAAAAATCTACAGAAAACGACAAAATAGTCGCTTTTGAGTTCTAGGCTATCCCAAGAGCTGATTCAAATTGAAAAAGCTTTTAAATGACTTAACTAAGCTTAATCAACAAAAAGTTTTCAAATAAGTTGACTCAATAAGCTGGAAAAAGCAAATAAGCAGTTATGAAAAAGTCAAATAAGTTGGTTTTCTAGCAAAAAGTCAAAGTCAAAGTCTAATAAGCTCCAGTTCAATCAAATGGGTCAAACAATGAAGATTTATCACAAAAAATAAGTTGTTGCAGGTCTGGATAAGCCAAAATGGTTTATTGATAAGCTAACTGGAAATTTGTACTAGCAGGGGCTAGTTTTGGGTGTTGAGCAGTGGAAACTTTTTCCATTGCTTGACTTGTTGACTTTTTTGTCTTTAGTGACTTTTTTGGAGATTCAAGTTACACAAAGGCACCCAAATGATCAGTGGATCTAAGGAGTCAAACACAACAAAGAAATCACAATCAACAACAGCCAGTTAGTACAGTTTAATTAATCAATCACCAGATCTGACACATACATGAACACTTAAGTAGTTATGAACTTATAAGCTGTTTTAGCAATATTCAGCCAACCAAATTGCACCAAAAGCATACAAAAGCTATTATAAACTCAAATGAACAAGTTCAAACAGTTTTCATGCAATGTATCAAAGCCTAAATCAAGATTCAAGCAGATGAAGGTTACTGATGAACACTAAAACATGCAGTTTTTACTTTTGTTGATGCACTTGACCAACAAGCCAGATTCAATCACTTAGATCTATCACATATGTTATATAAATGATGTTTTAACAACTTTTAACCCTAAGCATGCATAAATTCTAGATTTTACCAAAATCTTAGGTCAAAAAAATTAAAATCACTTAGATATAGCACAATGTATGATTCAAGGTTTCAAACCCAAAAACTTACAGTAATATGCACTCAACCAAGCATATAACAGATAACAAGCACAAACACAAACTTCTACCAACACAATAACAAGTTATGATCTTTAACAGGTAATCCCAAACACCCCTATAAATTATCAAAACCAAAATTTTCAAATCAAAAGTGTATTTCAAGACCACCCAAGCCCAAATTAACACAATAACAAATGTATTAAGCAGATTCAAGCAAGATTAAGCCACAAAATTCACAAGAACACAAGCAACACTCAAATATCACAAATATCCAATATTTTATCAGAGTTTGAGATTAAGGGTGTGTACCTCATGGATGTACATCCACACCCACGAATTTTGAGCTTATGTACTAGCAAGAACAAGTACAAGCTTCCACAAAAGAGCCTGCTAAGTATTAACAAAGTTAGAAGCAAGAATATCAAAACAGAAAGGTGACTTTTTGGAAAATAAACTTGATTAATGCAACTTCTTGTACCCACTCTTGATTATCCCCAAGGTATAAGCTTCACAACACCTTAATATCACAATTAGGGTGCTATGATCAGCTTATATCGCCAAAAATTCCAAGATGTACCAAGAATCTTAGCAAAATATCAAATTTTAGTCCAATGTGTAATTTCTTAAACAAGGTTTACAAACACGTTTTAGGGTTCAATTTTAGTTAACATATAACATAAACAAGCATAGAATTAAATGGCACTTGGTCTTTCTTCAACAAACTCAAACACAATTTCATAAAACTGAAAGTAGGATTTACAGGTTTGTGAACAAGGAAAAACCAAAAGCAAAGTGCAAATGTTGCACCCTAAGGCCTTTATGTAGACTACAAGTTATATAGGAAAGCTTAAAAACGTAAACCCTAGCTAAGGAAGTCCCCAAATTGCCCTTTGCAGATTTGAAATTCTTGAGATCATGTGACTTTCTTTTGGATGTTTGTGGAGTGGTGAGGTGTAAAAAGGTGATCAAGGGTCTAAAATAAGCTTAACTTTCAAGCTTTGTTGTGGGACGTTGGATCCTTGATACTATTTTGTCTTCTTCTCCAAGAAGTGGGACAAGAGTTTATCATGTGACTAGTGTGTTGATGTGGCATAAGGTTTTAGAGTTGGGATGTATTTAGGGATAGGTTAATCACTAATCTGGAGGGAATTAGGGTTTAATTCAAAGGATTAAACATTCCCCTAATTCGTGTTCCTAGTGAATAGTAGCGAGTTTAATCCAGATTAAGTTTTGAAAAAATGTTAACCGCCTTTTTTTAAACTTAATAAATAAGTTGTTAATCCGGTTGTGAGTGGGATTTGAGGTGGCAAATTGGTGGCATGTAATTGGTCTATTTGGTGAGTGGGACACGTGGTGGAGTTTTAGTGGTTAAGGTAAGGTTTGTTGTCTGCCATGAATAGCCCCCTATCTTTCTTCTTTCTTTCATTTGCAAATAAACAGCCCAAAAATACGAATCCTTTGTTAATGAAGTTTCCTTTTTCACACTTTTGCACCAAATACTTTTCCAAAGTATTTTCAGGGGTATTTCTTGCCATTTTGTGATTCTTGAAGGACTGATTTGGCATTTTCTTCAAGGATAATGGTCTTGACTTGTTTGTTTGACTTCTTGGAGGACTGAAATTGCCAAGTCATGATTAATGTGGGATCATTTTTGCCAAATCTTTAAAGTTAAGGGTCCTTTTGGTAATTTTGATATTTTCAAAGGACCAAACTTGTAATTCTTGTAACTTGGAGTCCTTCTTGGTATGTTTGACTTTGAGGAGGAGAAATATTGACATTTTAGTTTTGTTGAGGGACTAAAATTGCCAATTCTTCAAAGTGGAGGGCCCTTTTTGCAATATTGACAAACTTTAGGGACCAATCTTGTAATTATGAAGATACAAGGGTATAAAGTGTCAATTCTTCTATATTGGAGGACCCTTCTTCATAAATCTTCAAATCTTCAAGGGTTTTCTTGGGAAAATCTTCATTAGGGCTTGGTTCATAGTGCGGCTTCGTTTCCCGTGTTCGTTTTTGCATGATTCTTGTGATCTTTTGTCATTTTCTCAATATCCGTACCTAAAATACACAAGCAACAAACACAAGCATATATTTGGGTATTTTGATGATATTTAATGCATTTTAAGCCCTTTTTGGACGATGAGACTATGTATAAAAGCAGTCTCATCACATCTCTTTTCCAAGTACCCTAGGTGTGTTCTAGTTATTGAATCACACTCTATGGAGCTTTGTTGACCTTCCCTAGGAAGTAAAGGGAAGCAGGTTCACTCTCTCTCACTTTTCTCTCTTTAAATATTTGGTTAAAATATGCTAGTGTTAAGTTGCTATGTGATTTGGTGATTTTGTGTTTGTGTTGCTTGTTTTATTGTTTATACCTGTTAGTTTTCACCTAGTTGAGCTATTTAGGTCATAAAATCAGTAGGTTATTTGTAAAAATAACAAGTTTCTTTGAAAAAGTACTAAAACAAGGTTGTTTGGGATTTTTTGGATCAAAAGGCCTTGTGACCTTGTGCCCTTGGTTCTTAGGGTTTGTTTTTACTCAAAAAATGTTTTTAAGTAAGTTTTGGTCACTGGTTAAGTTTCACAAAGGCTGGACAAGTTTTTGCAAGTTTTCATAAAATTAGTTCTAAATGTTTTGGATTTGGTCAAACACATTAGAATGGATTAAATCTTTGTTTCTTGGAATTAGAAGCTGTAACTTGGTGTGATTATAGTCGTTGTTGGTGTGCATCTCTATAAAATTTGGTTGAGTCATTTGGTGGCTTATTGAGTGAGTTACAGCTTATTAAAAGTCTCTGAGGTGGTCAATTGCATCTACAAAGTGACCACCCTTGATTTGATTTGCATTTGGTTATCTAGTGCTTGCCCTGCTAATTTGCTGCTTGATATATGTTTATTGGCTGCTTGTTATTCTATTTCAAGTCTTACTTGCTTATTTGCTAAGTTCATAAGCCAACTGGCCTATAAGCTTATATCTGCCAAAATCCAAGTCAAGTTAACCAACTAGTTAGCTTGATTCAAAGGATTCATCCTTGAGTCCTTCACAAAAAAGGCTTAAAACAAGCTTATAAACATCCCTGGAACACTTGGAACAATTTTCATCAAGTTTGACTTTTGGTCAAATAAGCTCAATTTGGCTTATTTTTCTGTTTAGGTTATTGGCACATGCAACAACTTTATTTTTGTAATAGGTGTCATTTTTCTCAGCTTAATATCAATTTTGGATGGTTTCAGCTTATTTGGTTAAGGTTTTGCTAGAAAACCAACTTATTTGGCTTTTTCAGCCAGCTTAATGGCTTCTACAGCTTATTTCACTGGACTTTTTGGGATTTTTCTTGTTGATTATTCTTAGTTAAGCTATTTGTGAGCTTTTGCAAAAAGAATCAGCTTTTGAAACCCCCTAGAACTCAAACCGACTATTTTGTCTTTTAGTAAAAAAGCTTAATTCAAGTTTCTGGCTTATTTCTTGGTCTTTTTCTCAATTTCTTTTTGCAAATAAGTTTAAAATCTCATAATAAGGTTGTGTGTTTAACCAGAGCTTATGGCATCAGCTTATTGCTTAATGGGCTTATTGGCCCAATAAAGATAAGCTTATTGACTGATAAGCTGTGATAAGCTAATTTTCAGCTTTTGGGCATTTATACTTTTGTGTTTAAAATTAAAGTTTGAGTTGGACTGGGCTTTTTTAGAGCTTTTTGTAAACTTTTTGTTTTTGGGCTGAAAAGCCCAATAGTTTTGGACTGTTATTGATTTCAGCCCATTTGGGGGCCCAATAGGGGTAATTTGGTAATTTCAACTTCATTTTCTGATTATTTAGGTTAAAATAAACGAGTTTGCAAGTTTTTAGAATTTTTTATAAATTTTTTATTTTTAATATTATTTTAATATTTAATTTTAGTTTTTAAATAAATATTAATTATATAAAAAGTTCAAAAAAGTTTGTGTTGATCCCAAACTTAGATCGATTAGCTTTGTGTATACGAGATTAGATCAAGTAATACACGTAGAGAAACCTTTGTATATGCTTTATGAATCTAAGTGTTATGCGGAATCTAACACTTAAACAAGAACACACAAGATGTAAACAAACTTTCACTTTGATTATTAATGTCGAACTTGCTTACAATGAAAGATGTTTACGAATGAAAACTTATATAAAACTTATATCAAACATTAACCTAAAGGTCTTCTTTTATAGACATAAGAAGCCTTGTACAATAATCTACGTATCAGCTATTCTAGGTAAAGATAAATATAGAAAATACATTGTCGTTTCTATCCTTACTAGAAGTATTCTAGAATATAATAAACATGTAGAATATATCTTCCATCAGTGCTTGTCTTCAATGTGTCAACGCTTGACTTTAACTTGTCAACGCTTGAACTGTCAGCGCTTGTTTTGTTCTTGTCAACGCTTGTTTTGTTCTTGTCAGCGCTCAAGTGATCTGGCCTTAATTTATTCCCAACAATCCTCCCCTAAACTTGATATCCACTCTTATGATCAAGTTTCTGAATAAGCATTAAGAACTAGGAGGAATCTTACAAACCTTCTCATATTGGTAATGAATAAATCTGATCAAATCTTTTGCCACGTCACTTGAATAATCTATTTCCAGCTGAGTGTCCTTCATCTTTTCCAAAATAGCCTTGGATATGAAATACTGAGCATCCACAAGTAAATACTCAGCAAACTTTGTAGAGCTCAAATGATATACACCAGCAGCTGAATATAACCTCCATTGAAGACCACTGAGGTCATCTTCAAGATCCTTCCATATTGCAGGATCCTCATCTTTTGGTCCACACATTCTTTTGAATGTGGTCCAAAGTTTTATTCCATTAGCTGAAGTTGGTGCTTCAGCCGCATACTTGGTCTCTAGCAACCTCCAAAGGTCCACCAAGTCTTCTCTATCACAACTTGCAAACAAAGATATGAGAGTGGTAAAAGTGTGTACCTCCTTGCCAAATCTGCCAATCTTCCAGAACCCACATTCATCTTCTTCATAGCTCACAATTGGGTTCCTGGAATCTAAGGGTAACACTTGCACCATATCTGAAGCTTCTAATGGGGAGAGCTTGAGGCTCTTTCTTATAACTGCTTCACTTGGATATAGTGGATCCATATCTTTTGGAAACTCAAATGAAATTCCCTTCTTCACTGGCCTGGGAATCATCATAGCTTTCTTGATTTCCATTTCTTCTGCAAGTTCCTCCTTTCTTTCATCTGAAAGAAGTCTGAGAGTGTTTGCTTCATGCACTCTCACCCAAATGGGATAAGCCCTGTTTTCCAACTCATCAAATGTCAAAGCCTTCAACTTCTGATATGTCCATCCAACTCCATGACATCTGAGCAACATAAAGTAGAGCTCCCTTCTATCCCTTTTCAACTCTGAGAGAATATTGCTTGCCTTGTGTTTCAAAATTACCTGGCAATCCTTCTGAACTCTAAGAAGAAGCTCCAAACCCCATATTTGATCTGAAATGGTCAAGTCTGGATTATCCATGCATCTTTCTTCCCAAGCATTCTACATTTGAACCACCTCTGGCATGTCAAAGTCAACCTGCAATTTCAATTCTCTCAACTTTTCCCTAGCAAACTCATCACCATACTCAAGCCTTTCTGGTTCTATAATCATCACACTTGAGTATGAGCTAGCTCCATCACTTTCTTCTTCTGAAGTCACAACAAATGGTGACTTTTCCTTTTCATCTTGTTCCATGATTTGTGCAGCTAATATTCTATCAAACTCAACTTGAGCTGCATCCTTTGGAACAATCTCTTCTACCATTTTACCCTTACCCTTATCTGATGGTGCAATGGTTAGTAAGGTAGATGGTAATACCTGAGTAGAAACCTCCTTGATGATAGATGATGACTAGGATACATCACCTTCATGTACAGGTCTGTCAACGCCCAAATTTGTTCTATCAGCGCCCAAAATACTTCTATCAGCGTCCAAATTTTCCTTGTCAACGCTCAAATATCTTCCCTCAGCGCCTTGTGTAACCTCTCTCAACATAGCTGTAAATGATAAATTTAAGTTGGTGGGAGAGACTAAGGACGTATCAAAACCTGTTTGTTTCTTCAAAGTTGTAAGGGCCTCAGCAACATCCATTGATTGACCATCCTGGCTGCCCTTATCACTCAAATTTATTTGATCTTCCTCCCCTTTGGAAGATTCCTCCATACCCCTTCTAGCACGATCACTTTCCAAAACAACAATCCTCTCCCTAAATTGCTTGAGTTCAAGGCCTTGTGAGCTGACTACTTGTACTAAGTCTGCATTTTGCTTTTGCAAGCTAATGCAGACTGCCGTCAACTCCATAAGAGTCATTGGTTCCAGTCTGCCCTCTTCTAAAATGGGAATTTGACCTCCCAAGTCAGATTCATTGAGCATGGATGAGGACTTAATTATGGTGGGACTGCCTTGGCCAGCATCTAAGCCAGAACCAATAGTCCCAGCCTCATCCAGGTCACCAGCCACACTTGTGGTGGTGGTTCTCTCTGCTACATGGCTAGGACCACCAGAGGAGAACACTCCAGTAGTCCTTTGGCGTTTCATCAACCTATATTCAGGGGGTGTGGAAGATGGTGTGGAAGAATGGGTAGATGTGGGTTGGTTAAGGGGTGTTTGGGATTGTGAAGGTTGTGTGTCAGCGTTGGAAATAGGCACATCAACGCCAACATTGAGTGTGTCAGCGTTGAAGGATTCTGAGTCAATTTGCATTTGTTCAGGTGAAGGTAAAGGTTCAGGAATTGGTTCAAGATGTGGTTGGGGGTCAATTTGAGGTAGGGGGTCTGGTTGGGGTTGTGCTGCTGCAATAACAGCAAGCATGGCTTGGGTTAAAGGTAGGTCTCTATGGGGTGGTGAGTCCATCTTCATAAAAACAGCTTTCTTTTGCTCAGGGATCTTATAAAAATCATTGTGATCCCTTGAGCAGTAACCTTGATCATCAAAAACCATTTGCAGAAAACGGGGATAAGCTAAAGTCATTTTTGTCCCCTTGTTTTTACACATCCCCTCAAAAATCATTTTAGAATAGTTATATTTTTGCCCTGTTGCAATGCACACAATAGCACTGGCAATGGATCTATTGATCTCATTGTGTGCAGTACATTTGGGACTCAAACATTGAAGGAGGATATGTATGAGGTACTTCCAGGCTGGGGGAAATTCCTGCTTATGATACTTATTTAGAGTACCTTCATCAGGAAAAGGATATCCCAAAGCCCTAAGCCCTTGTTCTATTTCATTTATGGGAAGGGTGGCTATACCATCAGCATCATCAAGATGCAAGGCTTGGCGTACCAAGGCCTCAGTAACCACCCAAGATCTCCCATGAACAATAGAAGTCAATGTGGTCACTCCATTAACTGTTGAGGAACTGACAGTGTTCCAAAACTGCTTAATGTGTGTGACTGGAATGAGTGGTGCATGAGAAAGAGCATACCTTAATGGGGATACGTTCAAATACGCCACCATTTGTGTGTATTGGGGAAACAGAGCATCATCAGCTTCAAGATAAGCAATCAAGTTGTGTTGTGATCTGAACCCCAATTCCAATTCTGTTGGTTTAAACTTTGGTGCCATTGATGAAAGCTGTTAATTTTAAGTGAAGAAGATGAAGTTGATAAGAGAAAATTGTTAGACAAGAATTATAGATACCCTGTTTAAAATAGGAGCCAAATTTATAGGAGAAAAAGAATGCATGTGATTGGCCCAAAAATAGGCAAAGATTTTCAAAAATCAATCATGAAAATATTGAAAAAGTTATAAGTTATCTCATGCATTAAATGGAAGTAACAACTCCTAAAATTACGGCTTGAAAATATGTCAAAAAGTAACAACTGGGTAGGTCCCATTGAGTGTCAACGGTCAAAAATAACCTATCAACACCCAACGGCTATAATCTTGTCAACGTTTGCCTATAGCCATGTCAGCGTCCAATTTGGTCACAACAACGCTTGGAAAATTCTTGTCAGCGTCCAAAAATAAAAATATTTTAAAAAGTGAAAAATGACCTTAACAAGTAATTTATCCTAGAGAAGATAACCAATAGCTGATAATTATTATAGGGCGGCAAGCACTGTCCAGTTATGCACACTTGCATAAGCAAGATAGACATAACAGTCCTCTAGTGTCCCTTGCTAACCAAAACTCTTAACAACTAAGTTACCTTATAAAATCCTTGTTACTCCCAGGTAAATCCCATATCAAAATCATTCCCAAGTCTCCCAACAGACCACAACCAATTCTAGGCCAAAAATGTCTTGGCAGCATGCACAGTATATCAACTTTGCATGCTACAGTGCCTCATGATTTAGTAAAACTAACTCATACTCACCTGTGGACACAATCTAGAATTGTGATAAGAGTATCATATGTATACCCAAACATCCTAAAGGTTCCTAAAACCTCCCCTTAAACGATAATACAAAAAGTTTGCTAAAATCATGTATGAACATAAAAAAAATTTATGTCAAGATAGGAATGAAACATTCCAACCATCATCCATAAATAAAAACTTGTCCAAATGCTTCTCCATTGATCCATAAGCAACTCTGTATCCAATGGTATACTGCTAACACCATCTGCACATTTAGATTGAAAACCACAAAACTAACATTGTTGCTGACAACGCCCCGATAACACATGACAGCGTTGAGGGAAGCTTTGTCAGCGTTAGACAATTATATTGCTGACAACGTTACAAAAACACTTATCAGTGTTCAAGCAACCTTTGTCAGTGTTAGAAAAATATAGTGGAAAATCTAAATCATCAATAAGACCAACAATAATAATGCATCATCCTGTACATACTTTTACAAAAAGAATCCAAAACACATATTATGTGAGATTAACCATTCTAATACTTGTTACCAAGTATTGAAATCTCCCAGCATCAAAAGGTTTAGTTAATAAATCAGACACATTTTCCTCAGTGTCAACCCTATTTGGTTGTATTAAACCTTTCTCAAAGCAATCTCTTATAAAATGGTGTCTAATTTCTATGTGTTTAGTTTTAGAAAGTACTATTATTGTCAACAAATATCTTAGTATGCATGAAATTGTACCCATAGTCAAACAGCTGGTTCTGAATCCACAACACTTGGCCACAACATGCAGCTGCAGCCACATACTCTGCTTCAGTTGTAGAATTAGCCACCACTGTTTGTTTCTTGCATTGCCAAGATATTAACCTGCTCCCAAGAAACTGACATCCACCAGTTGTGGATTTCCTATCAAATTTATCACCTCCATAATCACTATCTGAATATGCAATCAGCTCTAATGGTGAATCCTTTGGGTACCACAAACCAAGACTAAGATAGCATCTTAGGTACCTAAAGATCCTCTTCACAGCATAAAGGTGACATTCTTTGGGAGTCACTTGATGGCGTACACAAGCACACACAGCAAACATGATATCAGGTCTGGAGGCAGTAAGATACATCAAGGATCCAATCATGGATCTATAATGCCTGACATCAACATATTTCCCATCTCAAATCTTTCCCCAAGGGTGTTCTCTATCCATAGGAGTAGTAGCCCTCTTTTCATGTGGAGAAAAGCCAAACTTCTTTAAGATCTCAGCAACATATTTGTCCTGGGAGATGAAGATACCATCCTCTTTCTGCTGAACTTGTAAACCAAGAAAGAAGTTCATCTCCCCCATAGCACGCATCTTGAATTTGTCTGTCATAAGCTTGGAGAAATCCTCACTCATCTTTGGATCAGTAGACCCAAAAATGATATCATCAACATAGACCTGTACAAGCAACACATCCTTGCCTTTCTTCTTTGTAAATAGTGTCTGATCTATGGTGCCCCTCTTGAATCCATTGTCCACCAAATAGGTAGACAAAGTACCATACCATGCTCTAGGGGCTTGATGAAGGCCATACATAGCCTTTTTGACTCTATACGCTTTATCTGGATGCTCTGGATCCTCAAAACCAGGAGGTTGCATTACATATACTTCCTCAACAATGGTGCCATACAGAAAGGCACTCTTGACATCCATTTGATAGACTGTGAAGCCCATGCAGGAGGCATATGCTAGAAAAATCCTAATAGCTTCAATCCTTGCAACTGGTGCAAAGACCTCCTCATAGTCTATCCCCTCCTCTTGTGTATAACCTTGAGCCACTAACCTTGCCTTGTTTCTGACCACAATACCTCTTTCATCTCTTTTGTTCCTGAGAACCCATCTTGTCCCCATAGGTCTGACATATCTAGGACAATCAACCAGCTCCCAAACATCCTGAATTGCAAATTGGTGAAGCTCATCCTGCATTGCTTCCACCCAACTTGGTTCTTTGAGAGCATCAAATATTTTCTTGGGTTCTTCTTGTGACAGAAAACATGCAAACAAACATGCTTGCACAAGAGGGGTATCAACCTTCTTGTGTATATTGGCAATAAACCCACCAAGACCTTGATGAGACCTTCTAGTCTGAACTGGAGTCATAATATCACCAATGATCTGGGAAGGGGGTGATTCTTCATTGTAGAAGTGAGAACTCCTCCTTCAAAAAGTCTGGTGTCCTCAACCTCATGCTCCATGTTGCCAATATCTTCTTCATCAGAATCTCTTATATCAACATAAGGATGACCTTCTTCATAAGAATTGGAAGGTTCACCTTGTTCAAAAGTGGAAGAGAAAAGATGTGCAAAGGTGTTGTCAACGCCTGAACCTTGTTTGTCAGCGCTTGGGCTAACAACGCTTGAACTGTTGTTGTCAACGTCTGAGCCATCAACGTCTGAATTGGTCTTGTCAGCGCTAGATTTGCCTTTGTCAGCGCCTGAAGGACCATGCATGTTTGTATCTGGTGGTATTTGGAAACCACCATTATCTTGTCCAGCAGCAGCAGCAGCAGCAAAAGCATCTGTCCAAATGGGAATTGTGACATATTCTAATATAGGAGATGCCTTTTCGGCTTGTAATCCAACCTTCTTATGAACCTGTGTACCTGAAACATCAACAACTTGTTCCTCCACAACATTTGAAGTTACCTTCACAATGTCTGGATTAGTGACAGGCATATAATTTAAAGTTCTAGATAAGGGTTCCAAATCAAACAACCAATTAGGACCACTTTCAGGATCACTAGGTTTATTCTCTAAGAACCTAACATGTACTCTTTCAACTATACGTTTGTCCTCTTTAAGATAAACCCTATAACCCTTGCTCTGTACTGAATACCCCATGAAGTAACCCTCATCACCTTTTGCACTAAATTTCCCTAAGGCATCACTAGTATCCAAAACTACTACATGACAACCAAAAGGTCTGAGAAAACCATTATTAGGTTTTCTACCCCAAAGTAATTCATAAGGTGTTTTGTTCTGAATTTTGTTAACCAATGCTCTATTTTGCATATAGCAAGCTGTATTAACAGCCTCAGCCCAAAAGGCTATAGGAAAGTGAGCATCAGCCAACATTGTTCTGGCTGCTTCAATTAGGGTTCTATTTTTCCTCTCAGCAACCCCATTTTGTTGTGGGGTTCTAGCAATGCTAAATTGCCTAGTAATTCCTTTCCTGGCACAGAAATCATCTAGCTTCTTGTTCCTAAATTCTCCACCATTATCACTCCTAAGCATTTTAACCTCATTGCCAGACCTCTTTTCAATCTGAGTGATAAAATCAATAAGAACATCAGATGTGTCACTCTTCATAGCTAGAAAGAATGTCCAAGTAAATCTAGAAAAGTCATCTGTGATAACAAAGCAATATGACTTACCATTCAAGCTTTCTATATTTGTTGGACCAAAGAGGTCCATGTGAAGCATATGAAGAGGTCTGGAACTAGTATGCACCTGTTTGGACTTGAATGAGACCTTGTGCTGCTTGCCTTTAAGACATGCAACACAAGAGTGGTCATTGCGGAAGGCCTTCTCAGGCAAACCATCAACTAAACCAAGCCTCACAGGTCTATTTATATTTTTAAAATTTATGTGCCCTAGTCTCCTGTTCCACAAATTACTCTCATCTACTGAGGCCTTAGCATAAAAACAAGACATATTGGTATTCATTTTAATCCCATTTAAATTCACATTATATATGTCCTTATGCCTAGGTGTTCTATATTCAATATATTTCTCATCAGGGATCTTAAAATCCTTACTTAACACCAAACACTCAGTATCAGTAAAAAGAACTTTATTTTTGTTATCACAAACCTGTGATACACTAAACAAGTTGTAATCAAGTTCTTTTACCAGGAAGACGTTCTCAAAACGCAGATTATTGGTGAGAAGGGTTCCTTTGCCTGTGATGGTACCATATCCACCTCCAAAGTATACCTTATCACCATCTTTAATAGGGGTGAAATTCGTCAGATAGTCTTCCTTCCCTGTCATGTGCCTTGAGCATCCACTATCCCAATATCCATAATCATTGATCTGTCTTTGAATGCCCTGCACATAAAGAAAACAAATTAGTTTTCTTTGGGAACCCAAGTCTCAAAAGACTTGGATTCATCTGGTTGTTCAATAAGAAGATACTTAGTTCTCACAACAACCCCATGCTCATCCTTTTTAGGATGAAATACCCAGTTAACCCCAATAGGTTTTGTAATGACCTTTGAAATGTAATTAAATCTATTGCAAGTCATTGAAATCCCATTATCATTAGGGTTTTGATCTTTCTTGGGTCTCCATGTTAAGCTTGAAGAAGCTTTAGACCCCTTACCTTGTGGCTGCAAATATTTAGGTCTGGTCACGTTTCTGTCAGTGTTAGAATTTGTCCTGTCAACGCTGAAATTACCCTTGTCAGCGTTGAACCTAGGGTTTGCTACAGAAACCCATTGCCTATTTGACCAGGTGTTTGTCTTTTGAAATGGTCTTTGTCCATGAGTGTTAGACCTTCTAGAAAAGAATGGGGCAGGTCTAATCACTTGTGGACTTTGCTGCACAAAAGGTTTGGGTCTGACAACGTTTGAATTTCTAACAACGTTGACTTTGTTCCTAACAGCGCTGAAATTATTCCTGTCAGCGCTGGCTTTAGGAGCGTTGACACACTTGTATGCCAAGTGTGAAAAGCTACCACAAGTGTAGCAAGCTTTTCTAGACACAACCTTAGGTCTAGAAGGAAAGAAGCCTGTTCCATGATTGCTAACTTGACTCTTGGGTGACCTAGTATTCCTATACATCTCTGCATATTTAATGCTAGGTCTTCTAACAGTGTTTGAGCCTAGGTCAACAACTTTACCAGTGATTGGGTTAGTAACCTTAATGGGTGTAGATTCATTTGGACTTTCACATAGCAAACCTCCCTTAACAAATAAAGTAGGGTTAGCTTTCTTCCACTCATTTAGGTCAGTCAATTTTTGTTGATACTCTTCCACTGGAGTGACAACTCTTGGTGGAGGAATGAATTCCTCCTCTTGGAGCTCTGGTAAACCAGTCCAAGATAAGTCCCTTTGTTGGACACCATAGAAGTCACCAGCTGGTGGTGGAACCAAAGAGTAATCATTCATCCCAGTCCCAGTCATGTCTTTAGGATCCTTTTGTTTAGATACACAGTCTCCTAGGGTTTGGGTGGCTCTATCAAATCTTTGAATTTTGAGGCTAACATTATCTTTATTCTTAATGGCCTCATCGAACTTAGCCTGTAATTCACCATTAACCCTTTCCATGATTTTTCTAATATCCATACTACCCTCTAACTCATGTTTTAAGATATTGATCTTATCTTTTAAGTCAAATTCCATTTTCTTGTATTCAGAAACGGTTTTCTCAGTTTCAATAAGAGCTAGTTGGTAATTAGACAATTTACATCTTTCAGTACTCATATCATCTTTTAGTTTTAACACCTCTTTGTTAAGTCTTTCAGTATTTAACCTACAACCTTTGCTACAAAAAGCATCATCATATACCTCATTATCAGATGAAGAGGAGGAGTGTGCCATGAGAGCATATTCAACATGCTCTTCTTCTTCAATATTAGCAACCAAAGCTTTATCCTCTTCATCATTCTTAGCCAGATAGCTCCAATCCCATCCTGTACCATCAATTCCTTGAACTGCAACCATAGCTTTGGAATCCTGAGCTTTAACAACCTGACTTGAGGGTTTACCAGCATCAGATCTTCTAGGAGATCTGCATTCCCTCATGAAGTGCCCCATACGATGACAGTTGTAGCATTCAACTTTGGATTTGTCAAATCCAGCTGTGTCTTTAGCATTGAATGTCATCTTCTTTTTAAACCTTCTGTTCCATCTATTTGCTCTTATACTAGCAAGAGCCATGTTCCACTTGATGTCCATCTCTTCCAAGTGCTCATCACTTATCTGCTCAAGGTCCTCATATGTAATCACTGAAACATTGGGCAAAGAAGCAATGTAGGCACAAACAGTATCCAAATCCAAACCAGCATGTTTAACTCTTGGGGAGTCATTCTTGAATGTGTCAGCGTCTGAATAGGAGACGTTGACAGGACTTGTTCCAGCGCTGACATATGATGATCCAGTAACTGGATGCATATAAGAGTCCTTCTGATTGAATTGACCTTCACTATGAGAGAAGAAGGCCATGTTGCTGGTGGTAGATTTGCTTCCATGCTCTAAAAGAGTTTCATCTTCCAACAGTCTTAGTTTGTTGTAGATGTCATCAAACGAGGAGCTCTTGTAAGTATTGTTGGCAAGAATAGATCTTGCCTCAATCTTCCATGCCTCACCAAGACTTTTAAGAAAGGTAGCATTGATGTCAACATCACCAACTTGTGTCCCCATGAAGGACAACTTGCTAGTAATGTCAAGCAATCTGCTTCTCACACTACTCAGTTTCTCATTGGGTTGAGCTTTGAAGACAACATAATCATGCAGAAGTTGCTTTTTCTTTTCCTCCTTAGTGTCTGCATTGCCACCATATGCAACTTCAAGAGCTTCCCAAAGATCCTTAGCAGATTCATAGCCTCTATATGTATGCTGGTTTTCTTGTCACAAAGAGACTTTTAGAATATTTAGGGCTTTCATGTCAACCCTTTTCTTTGCAATGTCATCAACAGCCACAGCTCTACCATCTCCAGGTTTTTCTTTCTTATCAGCTTCAGAACATCCAGCAACAGCTGATCTTTGAGTAATGGCATCAAGAATCTTTTGAGCCTTATTGAATGTGTTTCCATATTCAATAATCTCCCAGAGTGTGTAGTCATAGATCCCCAGATATTGTTCAAAGTTGAACTTCCATAAGTCAAAGTTGGTTGCATCAAGCATGGGAATCTTGATGTTTGGTAAGGCTGAGGAGGAATAGGTTATTGCTTCAGACATGATGTTGTTAGGGTTTCTGAGAAAATTAGGGTTTTGGTGATTTTAGGGTTCTGGTGTTCTTTAAGATCAAAAGTTCCTCAACAAGCTCTGATACCACTTGTTGATCCCAAACTTAGATCGATTAGCTTTGTGTATACGAGATCAGATCAAGTAATACACGTAGAGAAACCTTTGTATATGCTTTATGAATCTAAGTGTTATGCGGAATCTAACACTTAAACAAGAACACACAAGATGTAAAAAAACTTTCACTTTGATTATTAATGTCGAACTTGCTTACAATGAAAGATGTTTACGAATGAAAACTTATATAAAACTTATATCAAACATTAACCTAAAGGTCTTCTTTTATAGACATAAGAAGCCTTGTACAATAATATACGTATCAGCTATTATAGGTAAAGATAAATATAGAAAATACATTGTCGTTTCTATCCTTACTAGAAGTATTCTAGAATATAATAAACATGTAGAATATATCTTCCATCAGTGCTTGTCTTCAATGTGTCAACGCTTGACTTTAACTTGTCAACGCTTGAGCTGTCAGCGCTTGTTTTGTTCTTGTCAATGCTTGTTTTGTTCTTGTCAGCGCTCAAGTGATCTGGCCTTAATTTATTCCCAACAGTTTGATCATTTGTCAACCTTAGTTATTTTTAGGAATTTTTGGTAATTTTTTGGGAATTTTTAGAGCAAGTTTTTTTTTGTCAATTTTTATGGTTTTACGTTTTTACGTCTTAGCTTAATTTTATCGTATCCGTCATTTTCTTTTCTCCCCTTTTTATTTCTAATCAATATTAATCCAAAACTTACAAGTTTTTCACACACAATCAACCTCCTTGGGAAACAAACTTACTTTGGGTCATTAGTGTTACGTTTTCCTAAACGTACGCTTAATACTTACCGCTTTTACGCCTTTTTCCTAAAGGGTGTAAGTTTAGCACAATCATTATGGCGTCGCTGCCGGGGAGGTGTGTTGTGATCAATTTAGAAAATTTTGTTTTTAATATTAGCCATAAATAGTATTTGTGTAAGTAGAAATCTATTAACACGTATTCTCGGTTTTTTTTTCTTTGTGAATATTATTAGTATATTGTATACGTACCATAATAAAATCACAATATCTCCAAAAGCATGAAAAACGCAACCTTAATTGGGATTTCATCACTCAATTATTGTATACGAAATCTCAAACCAAAAGAAAAAGGCAAAAACAGATAAATACTTTCTTTTAGCTCGATTTTGAAAATACGAACTATACGGTGAATAGATAGGCGACGTGCTATAAAAGGCCGTTAAAGGGAAATTAGGTACTTAAGTGCTTCGCACCACCTCATTCCCCCTGTTCACTTGTGAGTATTTGTTTTTGAAAGCTAATCGAGGGTTTTGCCGCCCAAAGTATTATCTACGTATCATATATATTTTCTTGGTTTCAAAAATTAAAACCTCTTGAACGTTTTGGTGTTCCACCAACGTTGTAAAGTCATCGAAGGCGTTCACTCAACGTGATCGTTTTCATTCCTTGAGGCTCCTTTAATCAAGAAATTGGTTCGAGGAGAGATTTGTAGATTTGAGTCTACGTAATACACAAGAAAATCCAAAAAAAAATTAAAAACAATCAAAAACACAAAAAAAGTTGAAAATTCACAAAAACCCCAAAAGAATCTTCTTTGCTCGCCTCCACGTTCTACGTTACGTTTATGCAAACCCGCTCTAAAGCAAAACGTGCTCATAAACGTCGTCAAAAGGAAGGAAACCAAGATCCTTCAATTGAAGAAGAAACTCCAATTGTTGAACCCGTTGTAGAACCAATAGTCACCATGGCTAATCGTACTATGATGGAGTTGCTTCAAGCACCCACCGAGGGTTTTGGAGAAGCTATTGTGATTCCCGCCATCCTTGCGGAGAATTTTGAGATCAAGACGGGTTTAATGTCGATGCTACAAGCTAACAAATTTCGCGGACATGAAAAGGATAACCCTCATTATCACATACGGAATTTCAATCGTCTCACCGCCACAAGCAAGTTTAAGGATGTTTCACACGACGCCATTAAGATGATGTTGTTCCCATACTCTTTAGATGGACCCGCCAAAATTTGGCTCGAGAAAGAACCTCCAAATTCGAATTGACATGGGGTGATCTCGTGTCTAAATTTGTTAACCAATTTTCCCACCATCTAAGACGACACATTTGAAAAATGAGATTTCAAGGTTTACGCAAAGACCTAACGAAAGTTTTTCTATGGAATGGGAACGATTTAAGGAAATGTTACATGAATGTCCACACCATGATTTTTCCAAATTGCATCAAATTGATACGTTTGATAATGGGCTTAACGATCATGAACAAGATTATTTGAATGCCTCCACGGGTGGTAATTTTTTATGCAAAACAACTGATGAGGCTTTAAAGATAATTGAGAATAGATCTAAGGTTTATAACCCTCGTAATACACCGAGTGTTGCCACTATGGGTTCGTCATCGTCTCATAACATGAATGCCTTACAAGATGAAGCAAATGAGGAGAATCGGTTTTTTGATAGATTTTCATCGCTTATGACTCATTGGAAAGCACAAGATGCTTTAAGTTCCGCATCGGTTAAAGCAATTGAAAAGAGTTGTATATCTTTTGGTGGAGCTCATTATTTTTCCGAGTGCATTACAACCGGTGGTAACACTTCGAGTGCTTATGTAGCAATGGGAACTTACAACCAAAACGGCCAAGGTTCCCGCCCAAATCAAGCTCCACAAAATCAAAATGCTAATAACTACCGAAACAACAATCAAAGTAGTGGTTATCAAGGAAATACACGAAATTAAAACAAGGGTAATTACAACACCAAGGTGGGAACAATGGGCAAGTGCAAAATCAATGTCAAAATCGTGATTATCAAAACACTACTCAAGGTTTTCAAAATGGTCACACTAAAAATCTTCAAGGTGAATTTTTAGATTACGCTAAGGCGAATGATGCTAAATTTGATAACATGCAAAGGGAAATGATTAGCCTAAGATTCGAGTTTGAAAACGAGTTAAAAATGAACTTGCTAATGAATTGAAAACTCATGCTAATTAAATTGAAGGAAACGTTTAACTTCTTCTACAAAATCAACAAAAAATGGAACAAGGTCAACATGAGATTATGCAAGAGTTGTTAAAAGTCGATAAAAGGTAATCAAAATTTGAAGATAGAATGGCAAGTATGTTTGAATCCATAATGTGTAAACCATCTTCCTCGGGTGGTCTTCCTAGTGATACCATTGCAAACCCGAAGGGAGAAATGAAGGTTATTACTACTCATAGTGGTAAAACTTTCAAAGAGCCAATCTCTCGTCCAAGTACTTTTACGGAGAAGGAAATCGAGAAAGAACCCGAGGTGGTGGTCGAAAAGGAGCATATCACAAGCCCACGAAGTACCGCTCAAACCACACCTATGGTTGAACCAATATCATCTATGGAACCTGAGATTCCAAGGCCGTTGCCTCCGCCCCAACCCACACCACCCTTACCTTACCCATCGAGACGAAACAAGGAGAAATTGCATAAACGTAATAATCAACAAATCGAGATTTTTATTAAAATGTTTTAACAAGTGCACTTTAATTTGAGTTTAGTCGACGCGTTGTTATATATGCCTCGTTTTGCCTCCACTTTTAAAAGTATGATGAACGATAAGGAAAAGCTTTTAAAGCTATCTAATTGTTCTTAGGTTTATCTTAACCGAATACCGGAAAAAGTTGGTGATCCTGGCAAATTCCTTCTTCCATGTGATATTCAAGAAATGGAAGGATGCCTCGCCTTGGCCGATCTTGGCGCGAGCATTAATTTGATGCCTTTTCCATGTGGAAATCGCTATCACTCCCGGCTCTTACTCCTTCGAAAATGTCTATCAAAATGGCCAATCATTCTATGATTCTCGCATGTGGAGTGGCCGAAGGTGTTTTTCTCAAAGTTGGGAGATTCTACTTTCCGGTCGATTTTATCGTCGTTGATATTCCCGCGGATCCTCAAGTTCCTCTAATTTTGGGTCGTCCATTTTTAGATACCTCGAAATCGATTATCGATGTTCACGCTAGAAAAATTACTTTACGATTCAACGAGGAGGAACTTGTTATAAACGCTACCAAAAATTCGACACCTTCTCATGTTTACGCTATCGCTACTATAAATCACGTCGATTTAATTGACGTAGTAGTCGATGAATTTTCACAAGAAGTGTTAGGATTTTCTGAAGGTTCTATTTGTGGCAATCCCACTATTTTGGATCCTGTTGTTGCAAATAATTCACATTCTCTCGCTCCATTTGAAGGAGGAGATTTTATCGACAATGAAGAAAATGTGACTTTTAGTAACGAAAAAATTCCACCTAATTTTCCGCAGATGGAAATTATGAGTGTTGAACCAAAATCATCAATTGAGGAACCACCAATCCTTGAATTGAAATACCTTCCACCTCATCTAGAATACGCATTTTTAGAAGGAGAAGATAAGTTGCCGGTAATTATTGCGAAATATCTTTCCGATACCAAAAAAACCGAACTTATAAAAATCTTGAAAACTCACAAAGGGGCAATTACGTGGAAAATTTCCGACATTAAGGGTATCGACCAAAAAATTTGTACTCACAAAATTTTAATGGAGGAGGACTACAAACCCGTAATTCAATGTCAAAGAAGGGTAAACCCCAAAATTCACGATGTCATTAAAAAAGAGGTCTTAAAACTTCTTGACGCGGGAATGATTTACCCTATATCTGATAGCCCATGGGTGAGCCCAATCCATTGTGTCCCTAAGAAGGGAGGAATGACCGTTGTGCCTATTGAAAACAACGAGTTAATTCCACTCGTGTTTTGACCGGTTGGAGGGTGTGTATTGACTAACAAAAGTTAAATGACACCACTGGTAAAGACCACTTTCCCTTGCACTGAATGGATCAAATGTTGGAGCGACTCGCGGACAACGAATTCTATTGATTTTTAGATGGTTTTTACGGTTACACTCAAATCCCTATCGACCCTCGTGATCAAGAGAGAACTACGTCTACGTGTCCATATGGAACGTTTGCTTATCAAGAATGCCATTCGGACTTTGTAATGCACCGGGAAATTTTCAACGGTGTATGATGGCTATTTTTCACGATATGATCAAGAAGTCGATGGAAGTCTTCATGGATGTTTTCTTGGTATTTTGTGATTCATTCACGTCATGTTTAAATAACTTAGAAAAAATGTTAAAACGTTGTGAAGAAACCAATCTCGTGCTTAATTAGGAAAAATGTCATTTTATGTGCAAACAAGGAATCGTCTTAGGACATAAAATATCGAAAGCGGGGATTGAGGTCGACAAAGACAAAATTAACGTCATCGCTAATTTACCTCACCCCAAAACCGTCAAAGGAGTTCGAAGTTTCCTAGGCCACGCGGGCTTTTATCGTCGTTTCATCAAAGATATTTCGAAAATATCTCAACCTATGACACATCTCCTCGAAAAAGATGCTCCTTTCATTTTTAACGAAGATTGTGTTCAAGCTTTTGAAACTATTAAAAGGAAACATACCGAAGCTCCCATTCTTGTTGCTCCTAATTGGGAATTACACTTTGAAATCATGTGCGATGCAAGTGATTATGCAATTGGGGCCGTTTTGGGGCAACGTCATGGAAAGCACTTCTTGCCTATTCACTATCCTAGTAAGACGATGATCGAGGCTCAAATGAAATATACTACATCAGAAAAAGAACTACTTGCCGTGGTGTATGCTTTTGAGAAATTTCGACCTTATCTCGTCTTAAAAAAGAGCATAGTGAATACGGATCATTCGGCTATCAAGTACCTCTTCTCTAAGCTTGATGCAAAGCTGAGATTGCTTTGTTGGATTCTCCTTCTACAAGAATTTGATGTCACAATAGTTGACAAAAAAAAGGAGCTGAGAATCTAGCGGCCGATCATTTCTCTCGTTTAGAAGATCATCACAAAGATATATTTGAGAATAAGGAAATCACCGAAACATTTCCTCTCGAGACACTTGGTGTGGTGAATTCTAAAGACGACACCCCATGGTTTGCCGACATTGCAAATTACCATGCGGGCAATGTCATAATCAAGGGTATGACGACCCAACAGAAGCGAAAATTCTTTCGTAACGTCAAGTTCTATTTTGGGACGAACCTTGTCTCTTTCAGGTTTTTGCGGATCAACTCGTTCGACGTTGTGTTTTTGGCACCAAATCTCCTAACATCCTTAGAGCTTGTCACGAGGGACCCACGGGTGGTCACCACGGTGCTAACTTCACGGCTAAGAAAGTGTTCGATGTCGGCTTCTTTTGGCCTACGATCTATCGTGATGCACACTTGTTAAGTCGTATGATTCTTGCCAACGTCAAGGAAAATCCTCTTAAAATGATGAAATGTCGCAAAACATAATTCAAGTGTGTGAGATTTTCGATGTTTGGGGCATTGACTTTATGGGGCTGTTCCCATCGTCTCATGGAGACATGTATATCCTCGTCGTCGTCGACTACCTATCTAAGTGGGTGGAAGCTAAGGCTTTGCCTACGAACGATGCTCGTGTGGTACTTATGTTTTTGAAGCAACTATTCTCTCGGTTTGGAGCCCCTCGTGCTATTATAAGCGATCATGGAACCCATTTTTGTAATGACCAATTCGAAAAGGTTCTAAATAAATATGGGGTTACACATCGTCTTTCTACGGATTATCACCCATAAACGAGTGGGCAAGTCAATGTTTCAAACCGAGCTTTGAAGAGGATTTTGGAAAGGTCAATTGGAGAAAACCGTGCTTCATGGTCCGACAAACTTGATGATGCTTTATGGGCCTTTCGTACCGCTTATAAGACCCCAATCGGGTGCACTCCTTATTTGGTGTATGGAAAGAATTGCCATTTGCCTATTGAGTTAGAACACACAGCATATTGGGCCCTAAAGCATGCAAACTTTTATTTAAAGACCGCGGGAGATCACCAGAAAATACAACTTAATGAGTTGGATGAATTAAGAGATAATGCTTATGAAAATTCATTGATTTTTAAGGAAAAGACTAAAAAGTTTCATGATTCAAAGATTATAAACGGGTTTTTAACGTTGGTGATCAAGTGTTGCTTTTTAACTCTCATTTGAAAATATTTTCCGGAAAGTTGAAATCCCGTTGGTCGGGTCCGTTCACCATAACACAATTTTTCCTTATGGGACCATCGAGCTAGCTCAAAATGATGGACCTAACTTCAAGGTGAATGAACATAGGCTTAAGCACTACTTCAGTGGGGAAGTCCCTTCTTTGGATGACCTCGACCAAGTCACCTTCCGCAATGATAAATAGCATTGAGGGGATCGAGTCGAGCTCATGACTCGGTAATAAAAAACGGGGTGATTCGTGGGAGAGTTCCCATGCTTATCCATGTACATATTATCGCTTTCTAATGTAGTTAATGTAAGGGGATTTTTGCCCTTCCAACTCGTTGTCTCGTGGTTGTTTGTGGATGTGTTATCTAGATCATCATCATCATCACAGTTGAAGACTCTGGTATTCGTTTAAGTGAGCCTCGATCGTTTGCTTGAAGAAGTTTTTCACGAATCCACGACATATCCTTTACTGTTCTAACGATAATCTATTAGCATAATTCATAAACGGTTTAGATATATTGTTGATCACCCTTTCCATGCTAGATCCCAAGCATTCGACTCTTCGTCTCTAGTATGGTTTGAGGACAATGTTTACTTTTAGTATGGGGGTGAATAGATACGTGCCTTGCTACACTCTCATGCTTTCCAATATTCGAAGTTTTGTTTTGTTGCAAATAAGGCTAAAAATGGCCAAATTTTAAAAATTTTCCTAGTTTTCATAAGTGTTTTTAAGACACGAATGTATGTTTTCTAATGGGTAGAATAAGAGTTAATTTTTGACTTGATGGGCATTTAGAGGCCTTTGCATTCCTTAACCTTCTTGGATCAAGTTTTGCTAGACTTTTATATAGGGAACTTTAAAATGCGAAAGTGTTAACTCATTCGGGTTAAGAAGAAGAACTTTTCGCAAGTTCCAATAATTGATCCTAGAAAGTCACTTATCAAGGGAACTTTAAAACTCACTTTCTAAACTTTTGAAGTCTAAGAACTTGCAAGCTCCTATAGGTGACTTGAAAACCCAAAACTTTGATTTAATAGTCTTAATGAAGCTAGTCCAAAATTGGCTAAATTTTGACTTGTATGGCTAAGTATTCACGAGTCTATTTAATTAGAGGTCTTTAAATAGTGAAGAACGAGAAGTGATAGAGTTAGACAAGTGATTATGCTAAACGTAGAACATGAAAATGTTCTTTCAAAAACTCATATGTTTTTAATTATGGCTTTTTCTCCCATAAGATCAATGCATTAGGACAAATAAATTGCAAAAAGTAAGGCCGTACGATTTAAAAGATTACTTAGCTTCTAGCCCGAGATCGTTTAAAAGTTACTCGTGATTAAATAGAGTTCATTGCCAAGGCATAACTTATTGAAGCGGGACACGAATATTGGCAAGTCCAAAAATGCCCTAACAAGGCATGAGGGCTCCATTTTGTTGCTAAAGATCCAAGATGATGTGAAGAATCATTATTCCAAAATCAATATGAAGGATCAAGACACACGATGAAAAGCAATTTACTCCCATAAAGATAATGGAGAAATCTATCCAAAAAGACCCTAACAAGGTATGAGGATAAATAGATCCAAGTCCTAAAAGGAGGAGGATCGTTGTATAACAAAATCCCAAATAAAGATTGAAGAAAAATGAAGAAGTCGTGGTCCAAGTTTGAAGAATCTCTCAAAAAGGTCAAGTGAAGAAATTCCACATATGAAGAGAAGACCATTATTTCAAGAACGTCTCTCAAGATTCGAAGTATAAAGTAAATGCCAAATATCGGTCCAAGAAAGGTCTCAAATCATGAAACAAGTTATGCCAAGATATGATCTTTATGAGGTTACGAGAAGCCGTTTTAAAAGAATTTGTCCTTTACTAACTATTAATTAAATCGTCCTACTTTATTTTTGGACCAATAAATATTTCAGTAAGTCAATACGAATCACTTGTAATCCATGACAAATAGTTAAAAACTTCTAGATACATTTCCTTTTCTTAATAATTAGGATTGCGGGGACAAAAAGTATTACAGAATTTGAATGTACGAGTAGTGTTAGCATTGTGACTTTTACCAACAATGATCTCGTTTTTTCACTTAGCATGGAATGTATAACAATCAAGGATGACAAACTTTACTCTATAAAACAGTCACTTGTATTTATTCTTTGACCCTAAAAGTCATATTTTTGTGATGAAAATCATACATAATGTCTTTAACACATCATAGTAACAGTGTAGTAGTTTACTTTTTAATAAAGGTTCATAAAAGTGAATTTTGGAGATGCTTAGATACTTTATTCTAGCATTGCGTGAGGGAATGGCAATGGTTTAGTATGGGGGATTGATGAGACTGCAATTATACATTGTCTCATCGTTCTTTTTGGGCTTTAAATGCTATTAAATGTCATAAACACTATATTATATGCTTGTGTTTTTTACTTGTGTATTTTAGGTATGGATATCGTGAAAAAGACAAAAGATCACAAGAAACAAGCAAAAACGAACACGAGAAACGAAGCCGCACAATGAACCGGGCCCTAGTTATGATTTTCCAAGAAAAAGTCCTTGAAGAATTGAAGATGTACAAGAAATATCCTTCATCATTGAAGAAATGACACTTTATACCCATGTATATTCATAATTACAAGTTTGGTCCCTAAAGTTTGTCAAAAATTACAAAAAGGTCCCTCAACTTTGAAGAATTCACAAGATTAGTCCCTCAAAAATATGGATTTGTCATTATTAGTCCTCCTAAAAGTCAATCATACAAGATAAGACCTTCAATTTTCAAGAAAGTACAAGTTTAGCCCTTCAAATATCAAAGAATTACAAAAGAAACCCTTGAAAATACTTTCGAAAAGTATTTGTGGCAAATGTGTGAAAACAAAACTTCATTACAACGGGAATATGGTTTATTGGCTAAAAATACTTGTTATAAACGTTTTGCCAAAATACAAGGACCAATTCTGCCACATGAAACTTTCAAAAACCAAAAATGCGCCAAACAAGTTACCCTTCCACTAAAAACGGATCAAAGGATTTACTGTTCACCCTCCCTCCCCAGTTACCTTCTCACTTAAAACAAAGGGTAAAACCCAATTACCCTATCCCACGTGTAATTCACCCTCACACGTTCATAACCCACGCTTCACATCACCCATACCATCACTCATGGTCCCCACCCATTCAGCAAACAACCAATCATATGACGACTTAACCTCCAAGGCATCCTACAAGGAAAAATCAACCAACCACAACCACTACTTGGTCCCTAAGCACATTTTGAACGGTTTAGATCATTTTGGATAGCTCAATAACTCAACACGCATTCAAGCACTCAAGGGCATTTCTGGGAATCTCTAACTAGGGTTTTTAGCTTCTAGTTCCTTCTATGTAGTAGTATATAAGGAGGCCTCAACATGTGTGAGTCCCTTGTTCCAGTTTTGTTCGTTCTCTCTTGTAATTTTTATTAAAATTAATAAAAGTTGGTATTTTCTAAAGTTTGAATCGTAATTCCTTTTTGTTGTTTGAAGTTTGTAAAGAGAAGCAAAGGCTGAGTTCCATTTAGTGTTTTGAAAGTGTTTTGGTGCTTTGAATAAGCCACGTTTTGTTTTGAAAGGGTTTTTAAGGTTTGAAAAGTTTTCAAAATAGGGTTTCTGTTTTGAGTTTTTACTTGTGCTAACCCCTTCCAAAAGCTATAAGCTCTTGCAAGCTTGTTGACACAAAGCTTGTGAAGGTTTATCAACCTTTGGATAGGCTGTTTGTTGTTTGTGTTGAAGATCCAAGGCCTTGAGGTTCAGCTGTTGAACCATCAATCAAGGTGCATACTCATTTCTTGTCCAAGTACCCTAGGTGTGTTCTAGCTGTTGAATCACACTCTAGGTAGCTTTGCTGACCTTCCCTAGGAAGTAAAGGGAATGAGGTTCACTCTATCTCACTTTTCTCTCTTTAAATTTTTGGTTAAATCTGCTAGTGTTAAGTTGCTATGTGATTTGGTGATCTTGTGTTTGTGTTGCTTTTTTTATTGTTTATACCTGTTAGTTATCACATAGTTGAGCTATTTAGGTCATAAAATCAGTAGGTTATATGTTAAAATAAAAAGTTTATTTGAAAAAGTACTAAAACAAGGTTGTTTGGGATTTTTGGGATCAAAAGGCCTTGTGGCCTTGTGCCCTTGGTTCTTAGGGTTGTTGTTTACTCAAAAAGTGTTTTTAAGTAAGTTTTGGTCACTTGTTAAGTTTCACAAAGGCTGGACAAGTTTTTTCAATTTTTCATAAAATCGGTTCTAAGTGTTTTGGATTTGGTCAAACACATCAGAAGGGATTAGATCTTTGTTTGTTGGAATTAGAAGCTGTAACTTGGTGTGATTATAGTCCTTGTTGGTGTGAATCTCTACAATATTTGGTTGAGTCATTTGGTGGCTTATTGAGTGAGTTACAGCTTATTAAAAGTCTATGAGGTGGTCAATTGCATCAGCAAATTGACCACCCTTGTTTTGCTTTGCATTTGGTTATCTAGTGCTTGCCCTGCTAATTTGCTGCTTGATATCTGTTTATTGGCCGCTTGTTGTTCTATTTCAAGTCTTACTTGCTTATTTGCTAAGCTCATAAGCCAACTGGCCTATAAGATTATATCTGCCAAAATCCAAGTCAAGTTAACCAACTAGTTAGTTAGACTTTTGGTCAAATAAGCTCAATTTGGCTTATTTTTCTGTTTCGCTTATTGGTACATGCAACAACTTTGTTTGTGTAATAGGTGTCATTTTTCTCAGCTTAATATCAATTCTAGAAGGTTTCAGCTTATTTGGTTAAGGTTTTGCTAGAAAACCAACTTATTTAGCTTTTTCAGCCAGCTTATTGGCTTCTACAGCTTATTTCACTGAACTTTTTGGGATTTTTCTTGTTGATTATTCTTAGTTAAGCTATTTGTTAGCTTTTGCAAAAAGAATAAGCTTTTGACACCCCCTATAATTCAAACCCGACTATTTTGTCTTTTGGTGAAAAAGCTTAATTCAAGTTTCTAGCTTATTTCTTGTTCTTTTTCTGAATTTCTTTTTGCAAATAAGTTTAAAATCTCATAAGAAGCTTATGTGTTTAAGCAGAGCTTATGGCATCAGCTTATTGCTTAATGGGCTTATTGGCCCAATAAGGATAAGCTTATTGACTAATAAGCTGTGATAAGCTCATTTTCAGCTTTTGGGTCTCTAGACTTTTGTGTTTAAAATTTAATTTTGAGTTGGACTAGGCTTTTTTAGAGCTTTTTGTGAACTTTTTGTTTTTGGACTGAAAAGCCCTATAGTTTTGGACTGTTTTTCATTTCAGCCCATTTGGGGGCCCAATAGGGGTAATTTGGTAATTTCAACTTCATTTTTTGATTATTTAGGTTAAAATAAACTAGTTTGCAAGTTTTTAGAATTTTTTATAAATTTTGATTTTTAATACTCCCTCCGTCCTAAAATTATAGTCCACGTTTCCTTTTTGGTCTGTCCTAAATTAATTGTCCACTTTCAAAACTTCTAAAAATAGGTATGGATTTTAGATCAAGATTATTAGATTCCTTAATTGAAATCATAATTACAAACTTTAAAAAGGTTCTAAATTAATTGGTTAAGGGTAAAACTGTCTTTCTGCAAAAAGTAAGAGAGAGAAAGCTGAAAAGGTGGTACTTTTCTTAAACTGTGTGTTTTTTGTCGGGGGACAATAATTTTCGGACGGAGGGAGTATTATTTTAATATTTTATTTTAGTTTTTAATTAAATGTTAATTAACTAAAAAGTTTAAAAAAGTTTTGATCATTTGTAAACCTTAGTTTGATTTTTAGGAATTTTTGGGAATTTTTAGAGCAAGTTTTTATTTTGTCAATTTTTACGGTTTTACGTTATTACGTCTTAGCTTAATTTTATCGTATCCGTCATTTTCTTTTCTCCCATTTTTCTTTCTAATCAATATAAATCCAAAACTTACAAGTTTTTCACACACAACCAACCTCCTTGGGAAACGAACTAACTTTGGGTCATTAGTGTTACGTTCTCCTAAACGTACGCTTAATACTTACCGTTTTTACGCCTTTTTCCTAAAGGGTGTAAGTTTACCATAATCATTTACTTTAATTGTTCTTGACTTGTGTCACTAGTTCTCAACTTGTTTTACTTGGTCATGTCTTTTTTTACTTGTTCATGTCTTGTTTTACTTTTTCATGTTTTATCATGTATTTCTTAGTGTTTCATGTATTCTTCATTAATGTATTACGTGTTTCATGTGTTATTATACTTGATATTTCATTATAAGTAACTTTCTAAAAATAGCAGGTTTCTATATATAGTAACTTTCTAAAAATAGAATGTTTCCATATATAGTAACTTACTAAAAATAGCTGATTTCCATAAATAGTAAGTTTCCAAAAATAGAAAGTTTTCATAAATAGTAAGTTTCCATATAGAGTAATAAGCTTGTTAAATAAGCACGTGATATAAGCTAAGGCTTAATGAACATATTTTATAAGTCATGATTCATTTAAATGATAATATAAGAAAGTTTATTTAATAAATAAAATAACATGTCATAATCTTATAGTTAATTATTAAATAATAATATAACATGGTTTAATTGATTATAAATTAATAAAGCATGATTTATTAAACTTTACCATAAACTTGATAATTAAATAATTAAATTAAAGGTTATAACTAATTTAGTTATATTGTAAAATCCATGATTTTACCATGATTTAATGTAATAAAGTTTCATCCAATGATCTTAAGAACATTCACTCATGTGTTATATTTCAATGAGATGTGTGTAAACTTGTCCATTATGTACTTATACTTTTACATTCCTACGTGTTGTAAATAACTACATAACTTAAACCATGTACTTAAAACTAGGAGAAACAAGTAATAAAATGTATAATCAATATTTAGGTATACACAACACTTAATCAAATTTGGAAAACATGCTACACATTATGTATGTAGCCGTGTATGTATGTATGTATATATACCATGAACATGTTTAAACCTTCTTGGACTAGCCCAAGACCATATACTCCTTGTGTGCTAGCCCAACATAAGCCCAAGCCAAAGCCCACTACCCCTTTGGCTACCTATACACGGCACACATGCATATGTGGAAGGATAAGAGATGCTTTGGAAACACAAGAGCCTACACTTGGCACAAGTGTTCTTACCAAGGCAATCATGCCTTTTGCCTTGGCTTTATCTTTCTCCTTTAAGCCGAAAAACACACACATACATTCTCTCATTCTCTCATGAAATCCAGTCTCATTCTCTCTTCACCTTTCTCTCTCAAATGATTCGGCTTTAAGCCATATACATCCAAGATTGTTCATTAAATCTACTAGATCCTTTTCCCACCTTAACTACTAATCATTTAGTAGCATCATCATCCTTGGAATCACTATAACAAGCCCTAGCCGAAACCTCAAAGGTCACGACTTGGTTATAGTTAGGGTTTCCATCATCTTCTAGATAAGATCTCTAAACTCCTTTGTCATCTAGATCTCCCTTGGTAACTTTAAGCAAGAAAGGTATACTCCTTATGCTTCTTCATTTTTACTTGCATGCATCATCATCCATCTATAAACACATGTAACAAAATTTGTTAAAAATCAAGATTTGATAAGAACCATGACCTTAAAGGTCACGACATATATTTGAGCACCATTAGTCATGGTTAAATTTTTTTTAATAAAGATACCTATGAGTAGTACTCTATGTTTTAACTTGATTAAAAACCATATGAACCATTTTATGAATTTAAATGTAGCATGGGGTACACATCTTACTCTTTGGGATTTTGGTTAACTAATAATCATAGATCTCATAAAGTAAACTTGTGTAACTTAAAAACCATGAAATACCATGACCTTAAAGGTCACGGCAAGATTTAATGGATACTTATGATTTATGTACTAAGTTTTTAATGATGGAATATGTATTATTACATGTGAAATGGACTACTAAAAATCACTAAAATGAATTATGTGTACATATATAGCCGTGGGTTATGTATGACTTTGAATGGGTTTTAAATGTACATGCATGCTATTGTAAAACCTAGATCTAGTGTTAAGAGTTAACTTAACATGATAAACATAAAACAAGCTTATAGATCTTATGGGACATTGGGAGAAAACAATATAGCCGTGAGCTATATGTTGTTTTCTTGGAATTGTGATAACCTTGGAAACATGCAATAAGCCTAGATAATTATGTTATATTTTATAAATAATTACAAGACAAAAAAACTAGCTAAAAAGCTCATCTTGGAAACACCAAGATTAAAATTATAGTCGTGGGCTATAAGTACGTATATATGGACTTATGATTTGGTTTCTTGGTTTGTACATAGCTAAATCTTATTTTGGGGACACTTATAAGTACATGCAGCCTTAAAACAAGTTTTGACTCATCTTAATAAGCTATAATTAAATATAGCTTTGAGTTATAAGCTCATCTTAGAGCTTATGACTTGCATGCAACATTGTAACACATCAAGATCTCATTTGGTACATCACATAAAATAAACTATGAGTTTTGTTCTTTTATTAAGGTTTAAAACTAAATATGGATAAGCTAATAATAAGCTTATAATAAAATCCTAGATTAATACTTGCATAAAACGAAAAAATAGTATTCATGGACTAATCAAGCCCATGCAACATTAGCCCAAGACTTAATGGACCTAATAAGCCCATTTGACAAATCTTAGTACTTTAATGGACTTAAGAATATGCTTAAGCCCATTTAGTTAATTAATGGACTTAGAAATGTATTTAAGCCCAATAAATGTTTTAAAGGCCCATTTTAAAGGCCCATTTAAAAAGTTAGTGGACTTAAAATATATTTAGGCCCACTAAATGACCCATTAGATACTTTAGCCCATTTAATGAACCCATATAATATTTTGAATGTTTAAATAAAAGTTTTTATAATAAAATATAACTTATAAAAACTTTTCGCTAAAATGACAATTTATGAAACTTAAGGACTAAAACCGTGACTTATGAAACTTGTTTTGATAAATTAGTAAACACAAGGACTGAAAATGTAATTATCCGAAAGTCTAGGGTTTAAGCAATACCATCTGTGGCATTTTAAACCCTAGGGACCATTTTGGAAAGTTTCTAAAAGTTGTTTTGTCATTTTGCAACCCTAAGGACCATTTTGGTAATAATCCGAAACTTAATGAAACCCTAGGGACTGTTTTTGTCATTTTATGAAAGTTATAAAACGTAAATATAACTAGGAGGACTAAATCTGCCATAAGCCAAAACTTTAACAAGCCCTAGGTACCAAATGTGTAAAATCCGAAAGTTTACTTTGTTTAAAATATGGAGGGACTAGTTTTGCCATGTTCCGAAACTTTAACAAGCCCTAACCCTAATTCTATTTTGAATTTAGTAAAACTTAATTAAACCCTAAACAATAAGGATTAATGTATAAATTCTTAAACTTGTAATTGATAAATTATTTTGTAAATGTTAAATAATTTATGGGTACTTTAAAGTTAAATATAATATTATATTTTTATTTTTCAAAAATAGATTATTTATATTTTGCTTTATGAAATAAATTGTATAAACAATATGGATATGTATTATTAATGCATGAACTCATATACTTTTAGGAAATAAAATTATATGAAAGTTAAATAAATTGAATACGAATATTATAAGTAAAACACCTTATGTTTACTTAAAATATGAAACTTAATTGTAAGTTTAGAAGGTTATTTCTAATACATGTACTACGAACGTAAACTAATATTTTAAGTAGAACATTTTTGTGTTTACTTAAATATGAAACTTAGTGGTAAGTTTAAATGAATGTTAATAATACATGAACTGCGAACGTAAACTAATATTATAAGTAAGACAATTTATGTCTACTTAAATAGGAAACTTAATTGTAAGTTTGAATGGTTATTATTAATACATGTACTACGAACGTAAACTAATATTTTAAGTAGAACATTTTTGTGTTTACTTAAATATGAAACTTAACGGTAAGTTTAAATGAATGTTAATAATACATGAACTGCGAACGTAAACTGATACTATAAGTAAGACATTTTATGTCTACTTAAATAGGAAACTTAATTGTAAGTTTGAATGGTTATTATTAATACATGTACTACGAATGCAAACTAATTTATAAGTAAGACATTTTATGTTTACTTAGAAATGAAACCTATATACAAGTTTAAATGAATATTGTTAATACTTGTACTACAGTTATTTAGATAAATACTATAGCATCAATAAACTGATTAAAAATCTGTATAAGCATACACATATGTTCTTTGTACTATCTATTAAGACTGTACTATTTGATTAGGCATAACTTTTGGCGTGAGCATTATTTAGATATTCGTGTTATACATCTATTTCCAACTCCCAGGTGAGTTTACAGCCCCATATAAATTATTGATAAACGTTTCCTCTACGGGGGAGAAAACATGCAACTATTTAAATGGACATAACTGAATTGTATAAACTTGACTATGATTGACTATTATAGAAAATGTTAAATTGTTGTAAATCTACCGAATGTTATAAATAGATCTATTAGGGATTGACCATCCCCATCTGGGTGAGTCATGCTCACTGTTCCTTGTCCGGGACAACATATGTATACCATGTTGGAACTGGGTTTGGGTGTCTTTTTGTAAGACACTACACTCCTCATCTGTTGAGGACTATGGAAGGTTAAGCTTCAGTTTCGAGTAATAGCAAATGTAATCTACTTTTTAGTAAGAATGATTTGTGCATTGTTACTTCTATGATTAATGTATGTCCAAACTAATTATTGTTAAACCTGTAAATTCACCAACTTTATGTTGACCCTCTAAGCATGTTTTTCTCAGGGAAATGAAGTTAGTACGTGATATGTGCATGGACTCAAGCATCATTGTAATCTGCATTGTAGGACTCGTCAGGGGTTTTATTTGGGAAACATAAACAATCTACTTTTATCATGTTGAAGACAATTTTTATAAATTTGTTTAATAATCATGTAATCTGATTTGTATAATTCCTTATCTTATGCTCTATGAACTATGTGCTATCGATCCACCCTTGTGACATCTCCGTTGATAATTCCGCATATTTTGACCCCACATGGGGTGTCACAGAGAATGGTATCAGAGCATTAGTTATAGAGAACCAGATGAATTTTTAAATAAAATAAAAATAAAATGATTTTTCTTTTATTTAAAATTGGACTATAACTTTATAAAAATCTTTTAGGATTTTTTTGGGACCGTATTTGTTAAGCATGTAGATTGTAGGGCATTTTGTGCTATGTGAACTTAGTGTATACTGATTGTTAAATAAACTGGTTAAATGATTATATATATATATAAGTATTAATATATATATATATAACCTTAAAACATTACGATGATTGTTTAAAAGGGATATACTTCATAAAACTTGTGACCAAAAATAATATTTTTCCTTTGTTTGTAAGCATATACTTACTTCAAATTTAAAATAATATTATTTTCAGAGCATCATGACTTCGCCTACTACACCTCCGACTTTTCTACCAGTAGTAGCACCTGCTCCAGCTACCCGTTCATCTCCACGATCAGTACAGTATGGATGGTTATCAGCCTTAGACTCAGAGGATGACCAGACTATCGAGGCTGTACTTCCTGAGGACCCTTTCTCTGCTCCAGCATCAGCCATACTGGTCCCCACCTCTATGGAGGAGGACCAGGTGTCTCCAGACCTACCATCTTCTGTACCTTCATCTTTACCATCGGGCTAATTTCCCGAGTCTATACCCGGCTCCACTTTCGAGATCGGGGAAGGCTCTGGGGCAGGACGTGCCGACTCTGTCCAGGCCCAGATCACCGCACTGGCCGCACGCCAGGAGCAGGAGGTATCTGACCTCCGTACCCTGTTGACAGCTGGTCAACTGGGCTACACTGCCATCCATGAGCGTATCGACTCTCTCACTCATACTATGAGGGGAGAGGCACAGGCAGCCAGATGTGTCCAGGCTAAGACTGATGAGGCATTGAAGTGGCTTTGGGAGGAGAACTATCGTCTCCACCAGCGCATCCAGACCGTGGAGAGTCTCCAGCACCAGACCCATGTTGCTCTATCTTCTCAGGAGCAGTCCCTGTCCATTTTCTTCAACCTTGCCACCGTCCGTCACGATGGGGTTACTGCAGAGATAACTTTTCTTCGAGGGGCAGTCGACAGACTTAGGACCCAACTGCTGACAGCATTCCGCATGCTCAAGGAGGCCCGAGCGACAGTTCGGACTTTATGGAATACCAGGAGAGCATCTGCAGCTTCATCAGCCCCACCAGCCCCAGCCTCATCTAGCAGACCATCTAGACAGGAGTAGGATAGATGTACTAGATTTCTTGTACATCATGATTAGCCTAAGGGTTGTACCCTAGCTGTCATGGTATAGTACTTTTGTACTTTTATTTCTTTTCAGCTTTTGGTGATGTAATCCTGTACTATATCTTTTCTTTTCGGACATGTATTTTGGGATGTAATGTATTAAAGATTGTGTGTATCACTACCCTGGATAAGGCTTGACTGGCCTATTATTTGGATTTTGTTATGCTAGATGGCTGTTAAATTTCTTATGGAAATAGCATCTAATCACTTTCTTTATTATATTTGATGTGCAATGTATTATATTATGAGATCTTGACAGGTTATCCAAATTTGTTATGAAATCAATGCATGAATTTTCCTCGTGCAAATAATATAAAAACTATACTAACGTTTGAACTAATAATCTCATTTTGTGTATGATTATAGAAAAATAGGGATTACGCGATCAAACACCAATAATGCAACCAATTCAAACGCCGCTAATACTGAATTTCCAGAAGCTACTCAAATGTCACTGCTACACAGCTCAGGGAAATGATAAGTGAGGGCATAAAAGTAGCTTGGCAGCCAGAGGAGCTGATCCAAATGCAAACAATGATCCAAACCTTAATATGCGCAGAAACAACACCAATAGGGGTTGTTCTTACCCCGAATTCTTAAAGTGCAAACCCTCATACTACGAGGAAAAGAAGGAGTTGTTGAATTGATGCAATGGTTCGAAAGACTAGAGACAGTTTTTCGCATCAGCGGTTGTGCTGACGAGAACATAGTTAAGTTTGCCACATGCACACTACTCGAGAGTGCCCTTACCTGGTGGAACTCTGTGGTCGCTACCCTTGGACATGACATTGCTTATACTCTCACTTGGGCCAACCTCAAAGGGAGAATGGCTGAGAAGTACTGTCCTAGAGGAGAAATGAAGAAGTTGGAAATAGAGCTGTGGGATCTAAAATGCAAGAACAATGATATCCTTTGGTACAACAAAAGATTTCAAGAGTTAAGCTTGATGTGCACCAGAATGTTCCCTCAAAGGAGCGACAAGATTGAGAAGTATGTCAGTGGACTCCCTGACAACATCCATGACAGTGTGCTAGCATCACGACCCACTACCGTTGAGAGTGATATCGAATTTGCGACTGAGCTGATCAACAAGCGAGCCCGCAATTTGTTTGAAAAGCAAACATATAACAGGAGAAAGTCAGATGAAAGCTCTCGTAAACAGCACCAGCAGTCTTCCAAAAGGCAAAACGTTGGACAAGCTGATGATACTACTCCCACAACCCACACTAAGAACTACTCAGGATCCAAGCCTAAGTGTCCAAATTGAAACTATCATCATGTTGCTGGAGGACAATGCCAGGGATGTTACAAGTGCGGCCAACAAGGCTATTTTGCTCGTGAATGTCAAGCAAATGTTGTTACCATGGTTCGACCCAATAACAACCCCGGTAATAGCAAAAAAGGCAAGTCCAATGCTCGTGGGAGCGGAAGTGGGCAACAGGGAAACCGAAACCCCACAGGTGGAAGTAGTAGTGGACCAAAGAGAGCTGTAGTATGCTACGAATGTGGAACCCCTGGACACGTGAGACCCGACTGTTCCAAGTTGGCCAACCAGAAGAAGGACATCAAGGGAACTTCCTCGAAAGTGTACATGGCTGGCAATGCCCAATCCAATCCAGATTCTAACGTCGTTACCGGTACGTTTTTACTAAACCAACGATATGCATATGTCTTATTTGACACCGGGGCAGACTGAAGTTTTATATTTACTGAATTTAGTAAGGTATTGGAAATCACTCCATTAGTTTTAGACCCCTACTATACTGTAGAACTCGCCGACGGAAAAGTTGTGATGGTTGACACCATCATTCGAGGTTGTACCTAATAAGTGTGAAAACACTTATCCTTTTACCACTTATTTATAATAATAACCAAGCCAAAACGTGTATTTTATGTCATAAATGTCAGAATTATGCGTGGTTTGTGTTTTTGTTGTGATTTAGGATCAAAATGTGAAAAGGGAAGAAAACACGGGCTTTCACGGGCTTTTATCAAAGAAAAAGACAAAAGACGAAGTCAAAAGATCAAGAGTGCAAAAAGAACGGAAGTACAAGGCCTATTCTGAAGATTTATCGAAGAAAAGTCTAAAGACGGAAGTTTAATAAAGCCGAAGAACTCAAGTCTAATTAATGAAGAAATTACAAGACGAGTTTAATTAATCCCGAGACAAAGTCAAAAAAGTCGAAGAATTTAGAAGACGAAAAGACGAGAAAGAAAGAAAGAAGGAAGCTTCCAACACTATGCCAATCCTCCCATTCACCTATAAATTCCCTCCTAATGACACATTAGGAGTTGTTGGTTATTTTGACAAACTAGTCTTCCACCATTTTCATTACTTGCACATTTATTTTCATGTCATTTACTTAACTGCCAATTTAATTACCTTGTTTTGCACCTTAAATTTCTTGCCTTTAATTCAAGTAATTCTTTTAATTTTGTTGTTAAATCTTTGTTTTCCTTTAATCAAGCTTTTTATTATCCATCTTATTCTACTTTTCTTGCTTTTGATTTTGATTATTAATTCGGATTAAGCATTCTTTTGCTTAATCTTATTGATTATTTGAGTAAAAAGTTTATCTTTTTATTTCTATCTAGGCTTTTATACGAATTAAGCTATAAGCTTGACAATCTTATTGGCTTATTTTGTATTTAGCTTAGTTTTTTTAAAGTTTTCTTAAAAGTTTTATCTTTTTAAAGTTTATTTTATAAAGTTTGCTTAATTTGTGTCTTGAAAGTCTTTAAATTTGTGCTTATTTAGTTAATCTTATTGTTGTTTAATCAAGTGTTTTGGTATTTGCTTATTAGTCATAGCTTATTTGGCTTTTGCTTATTACGTATCCACTTCCATCGGAAAGAGGTCCTGGATTCCGACAGCTGTTACTCTTATTCCGATCGTGACAATTGGCTTAGGGTTATTGTTGTCCCATATATTTGTGATGATTAAGCAAGGAAGAAAGAAAGAAAATAGATGAAGAAGAGATGAATTCTAGAGAGAGAAAGTAGTGAGAGAAAGTAGAGAGAAGGAAATGATTAACTTTTTGGAATATTAGATTAGAAGTGAGAATAATGAACAACCAACCCTCCTAACATGCTAGGAGGGTAGTATATATAGTCCACCCACATGCGGGCTTCAATGGACTATATATTGGGCCGGGCTTGTCTTTTGGACTTTAATTAGTTTAAATCCAAGCCCGTAAAACACGACTAATTAACTACTTATTACAACGTTCTAACTAATGCTACAATAATAACCTATGACCGAGCATTCTTGTTTGACTCAATATTTTAAGGCTAACAGTTTTACAATCCAAGCCCGTTTCGTGATTGCGATCGCTCATTGCGATCGTATATTGCGACGGGTCTTAAGGCTGTATTGCGACGGAATGCTGCCAAATTTTGGATAGCCATATTCCGACAGAGAGCATCATTCCGACAGGGATTCCGACAAAACATTCCGATGGGATTACTTTTTTCCGATAGCTTTGTTTTAATTTATTCCGATAGATTTCATTTTGAGTATTCCGATAGAACTGTCTTCACTCATTCCGATCCTATTCCGACGGATTATTCCGACGGCTTTGTTGTGACAGCATTCCGACGGGATTCCGACGGATTGGGGTTTTGTGTTGATATTTTGTCTTAGTTTTATTTTATTTTAAGTGTTTTTCTAATAATTTTTAGTTTAATTTTTAAAGCTTATATTTCCGCCATTTTACTTTAGTGTTATTTTAATCGTTTTTCTTTATTTTAAATTTCAAGTTTACATTTTTATTACATTGTCAAATTAATTTTTCGTCAAGCTTTAAATTTTATCATTTAATTAATTTACTTTTAAAAGTTTTAATATTGCACCATTTACGTTTTAATTAGTTTTAGTTTTAATTAAACGTCATTTACTTTAAAGTCTTGCACATTTACTTTACTACAACGACAAATCTTTTGTTTTTCACTAAAAGACGACTGAGTCACACTTAAACCAGTAATCAATTAGATTAGACACACACAACGAACTTAATTTTCATAACTAAGTAAAATCACGTTATTAGTACGTTAAACCTTTTCTAATCACCCGTTTTACATCGATCTGATTCCAGTAGGTCTTGGTAGCTTTGATGTCATCATTGGTATGAATTGGCTATCAAAGTATCATGCAGTTATCTTATGTGATCAAAAACTGGTTCGTATACCTTGGGGAGATGAGACCTTGATTATACGAGGGGATGGTAACCCCGATATAATCAACACTATATTTAGTGTCATTTCTAGCACCAAAGCCCAGAAATACTTGGTCAAAGGATGCCCCATTTTCCTAACCTGTTTCTCCCTACGTGACGAGGTAGGCAACCCTAAACCTAGAAGACATGTCCAACTCACAATGGGTGTATTTTGTAGGGTTATATCCGCCACCTTAGGCAACTCTAAACCTAGAAGACATGTCCAACTCACAATAGGTGTATTTTGTAGGCTGTGTTCAACATCCCTCGTAAAGAGATGTTGAATGCCCCATGCTTTTGGACATACCTTTTCCCTCTTCGGGTCCAGTTAGTTCGACAATACCAGCATCCACCAAACCTTGGGAGGTATAACCTCCTCTCCCTAAAAGTCAAAATTTGTACGAATTTTGAACCAGTGATAGTGGATGCATGACCCTTTTTACAGCACCCCGCAAGGTGCGCACTTCTTTATTCTTAGTATCTTCTTTTATTTACACCATTTGAAGTACTTCTTTTGTGTGCCCCTTTCGCCCAGCCCAGCTGCGAATGAAGCAGATTCTTTGCAACTTCCTACCCAATAGCCCTCAACAATAATCTTAACCTCTCTATTGGGTAGAAGTTTTAGTGCTATCGACTAATGTCTTTATCCCACAAGCTTGAGGTATGGCAGCAAGTCTTCCAGGTATAGTTGTTGACACGAGATGGGTTCTAGTTAAAATGCTCTTTTTATTTTATTTTACCTTCAACCCCCAAATTTCACCATCGCGTGTCCTCCTCATACCAGAAACCATCTACAGTGGATTTGCCCTCCTAACCAAATCCACAACGCCATGGGTCCTCTCCCAGCTTTTGGAAGGATGTAACTGAGACCACCGTTGAAAAGCCCGCGCCTATCCATCCATAACAGCAGTCTCCATTACTGCTCAATCGGATGAATAGTGCGACCCGGATAAAGATCTCTTTGAATTGCTTTCTATCCATCCATAGCAGCAGTCTCCATTACTGCTCAATCGGATGAATACTACGACCGGGATAAAGATCTCTTTGCATTGCTTTCTATCCACCCATAGCAGCACTCTCCATTACTGCTCAATCGGATGAATAGTGCGACCCGGATAAAGATCTCTTTGCATTGTTTCCTATTCATCCATAGCAGCAGTCTCTATTACTGCTCAATTGGATGAATAGTGCGACCCGGATAAAGATCTCTTTGCATTGCTCCTATCCATCCATAGCAGCAGTCTCCATTACTGCTCAATCGGATGAATAGTGCGACCCAGATAAAGATCTCTTTGCATTATTTCCTATCCATCCATAGCAGCAGTCTCCATTACTACTCAATCGGATGAATAGTGCGACCCGGATAAAGATCTATTTGCATTGCTTTCTATCCATCCATAGCAGCTGTCTCTATTACTGCTCAATCGGATGAATAGTGCGACTCAGATAAAGATCTCTTTGCATTGCTTTCTATCCATCCATAGCAGCAGCCTCCATTACTGCTCAATCGGATGAATAGTGCGACCCGGATAGAGATCTATTTGCATTGCTTTCTATCCATCCATAGCAGCAGTCTCCATTACTGCTCAATCGGATGAATAGTGTGACCCGGATAAAGATCTCTTTGCATTGCTTTCTATCCATCCATAGCAGCAGTCTCCATTACTGCTCAATCGGATGAATAGTACGATCCGGATAAAGATCTCTTTGCATCGCTTTCTGTCTACCCATAGTAGCAAAAGCCTCCTTACTGCTCAACCGGACGTATAAAGGTAACCTAGATATAGACCACATCGCGTTAATGTCACCATCCGTTCCTGAGAGAGTGTCTGAAATGAACCATATACTTAGAACATCTTTCACTTAGGAGATAACTACGTTATAGTAGCTTTGAGGACAAAGCTAAAATAACAGGGTGGTTGTTAGCCTCAAAATATTGAGTCAAACATGAATGTTCGGTCATAGGTTTAAATTGTAATATTTATTAGAACGTTGTAATAGTTAGTTAAAATAGTCGTGACATTACCGGCTTGATGGTTAGCTTAAAAGGCCTCTTTCAAGGTACTAAGCATTTATTCAAGCCCGACCCAAAACAATATAGTCCAAAAGAAAGCCCGCATGTGGGTGGACTGTATAAGCACCCTCCTAGCATGTTAGGAGGGTGGCAAGGCATTTCATTTTTTCTTAATTTAATTTCACCTAGTTTTCTCCACCTTCTCTCTACTCTCTCTCACTACTTTCTCTCTCTAGAATCCATCTATTTTTCTATCTTTATTTCTTGTTTAATCATGGTGAAGTGAATATTAATGGGAACAACAATTGGTATCAATTGCCATGGGGTAGATTAGTGATTGTTTGTTTGGTTTTATATTTGATTCGTATGATTTCATCAATAATCATCTCGAATTAAAAAGTAATTTAGTGTTTTTGGGTTATAAATCTTCATATATATCTTCTATATACATGTGGTAGAGATTTGGTATAATATTTGTGGGTAAAATCGCGAAGTTTTTTGGAGTTTGGTTCGATTTTTGGGTTAAAATCACGAATTTGGTTTATTTGAAGCGAAGAACACAGAATTTACCAAACAGATTGATCTACTTCGGAATAATTGTTGATATTCCGAAGTAGTGAAGAGGGTTTTAAGTATTCCGAATTGCATGTTTTTGGAATTCCGAAGTGCATGTTTTTAGTACTCCGAAGTACATGTTTTTTGGAATTCCGAAGTGCATGTTTTTAGTATTCCTAAGTACATGTTATTAAGTATTCCGAAGTGCATGTTTTTAAGTATTCCGAAGTGCTCATTCACCAAATTCCGAAGTGATAGTTAAAGCATATTCCGAAGTTCACAAGATTTGGGATTCCGAAGTGAGCTTGAAGACAGCAATATTCCGAAGTACTCCAGTTCAATTTTTCCGAAGTTCTATATATCAAGATTCCGAAGTGGAATTCTGAAGAATTCCGAAGTTGGTTTTTTACTTTTGGGATTCCGAAGTTGATCTTCTTTTTGGATTCCGAAGTGTGTTAGGAAAAGTATTCTGAAGTTCCCAAGAAGAATTATTCCAAAGTACCTAAGGAAACTTACTCCGAAGTTCCCAAGAAGAACTATTCCGAAGTACTTAAGAAGAATCATTCCGAATTTCCACAGTGAAGATTATTCCGAAGATTGTCTTTGTTTTGTATTCCGAAGTGGGTAAGTTGATCAATGCGAAGTGGGTAAGTTGAAGTTATTGCGAAGTGGATTCCGAAGTTCACACTTAATATCCAGGTATTCCGAAGTTAACATTTTTTACACTTAAAAAATTTCGTGGATTCGTGTGTTTTTTGTTTGTCTTGGAATTTTTTGGATTATTGAGAACATTTATAGGGGATTTTAACATCTTTTCTAACAACAACAATCACAAGACATCTACTTAAGATCCGTTTTCACTTCATCGATTTCAAAGTTCTCGTCATGGATTCTACTCAAGAGTATCGTGTGACAAACAACAACATCATGGTGGCGGGTAACAAAGAAAGACCACAATTGCTTGTAACTAGTCGATATGCACAATGGCAATCACGATTCCTTCGATATCTTGACACTAAACCCAATGGTGATGTTCTTCGATGTTGCATCAAAGAAGGACCCTATACTCTCACTACAATAACCATTCCTGCAATTCCAGCAACCGACTCGACGACCGGTTCCGATGAGCAAACAATTGAGGAAACATACGAGAACACTTCGAAAGAGAAACGTGCTTGGATTGATGCAGAGAAGGAAGCAATCTATCTGATTCTAAGTGGGATTAGGGATGATATTTACTCAACGGTTGATGCGTGCTCTACTGCAAAAGAAATGTGGTTTGCCATTGAGCACTTGCAACAAGGTGAATCACTTAACAAGCAAGATGTCAAAACTAACCTGTTTTGGAACTTTGGTAAGTTTACTTCCTAGGATGGGGAATCAACTGATTCATATTACTCAAGGTTCTACAAGATGATGAATGACATGACAAGAAACAATTTGCATGTCTCCACCATGCAAGTCAATGTGCAATTTCTACAGCAACTGCAACCTGAGTGGACATGATTCGTAATTTTGGTGAAACAATAGAGTAAGTTAGACGAGGTCAACTATCACACGCTCTTTGACATTTTGAAACAATTTCAAAATGAGGCAAATGAACTTTGAGCTGAAAGGATAGCAAAGACTTCTAATCCACTTGCTTTGGTGTCTACCACTCAACACACTCAAAATCATCGCTCTTGTGCTCCAAAGTCATACTCCACAACATCATCCTCACCAAGATACTCCACTACATCCTCCTCACCAAGATACTCCGTTACATCCTCCTCACTAGGATACTCCACTTCATCTAAGTATTCTGCTCCAACACGATCACGAGACAAAGAACCAAGAGCACCATCACCATCACCTGAGCCATCATCTGAAGAGGACAATGATGAAGAACTAGCTCAGAAGTATAGGGAGATGAAGCAACAAATTTCTTTCATTATAAAGAACTAGAAGAAAATCTTCAAACCCACTAACAACAATCTTCGAACATCATCAAATACAAGAAACCAATATGTTGAGAGTCCTCGAAGGTATGACACACGTCAACGTGATGAAAGTCCTCCAAGGTATGATCGACGTAATCCAACACATGTTGAGGGTTCTACACGGTATGATCGACAAACTGCTAAGTATGATGCTCAGAGGATTGCTACTGCTGTTGGGAATAGGGACACTGTTGGTACTCAAGTGGTTCAGCAAAGTGGGATTCAATGCTTTAATTTTCAAGGCTATGGGCATATGGCAAAGGAATGTAGGAAGCCGAAACGAGTTAGGGACTCTGGCTATCATAAGGAAAAGATGCTGCTATGCAAGAAGATGGAAGCTGGGGTTAAACTGTCAGCTGAGGAAGGAGCAATGCTTGATGATACTGATGATGAAGCCTCCGACCAAGAACTTGAAGCACATTACTCGTACATGGAAAAGGTTGAAGAAGTTCTTAACGTCACAAAAGATGACAATGGTCCTATCTTTGATACTAAGCCAATCGATAAGGTACACACTGAAGAGGAATATAATGTGTTTGGTAAATATTCATGAGCATTCTGAGCTACCTGAAGCCATTAATGACACATGTATGATGGAAACGGTTGATAGCAATACCACACCCGATTCATCAGACATGTGCAATAATGAGTCTGAGGATGATCAACATGCAAATGAGTATGATGATGACGAGGAGCGTATTGCGCTTGCTAACTTAATTGCTTCTTTACAAAAAGATGTCAAAGAAACTAGAAAAGAGTCAAAAGCAATTAAAGAAGGCAAATGCTACGCTCACTCAAAATTTTGAAGAATGCAAAGCTGCTCTAATTAAATCTAGTGAGACCATTGATAGCTATAGAGCTCAACTTCTTCAAAAGACCAATGAGGTTGAGGGATACAAAGGGTGCTTAATTAATGTTAAAAAGGACGATTTTCAAGAGAAATATAACGAAACTCTTAAGCTTCTTGAACAAGAGAAACGTAATTATAACACCTCTTTGAGTACTGAACGTCATAAAATGTATCTGTCTACCACCAAAGTCAATGAGCTAACTCAAGTAAATGGTTTTCTTCAACAGGATAAAACTAAACTTATGAATGAAAAGAAAGCAGTGGTTGGAAATATGGAAAAGGATTTCAAAACTAAACAAGCGAAGGACATCGACAAAATGGTGGAAATTGAAACTCAACTTGATTTTTACAAGAAAATTGTTTACAAAACTAATCAATCAATTCAAACCATGAGAATGTTGGCACCTCGTTCGTTTTTCAAGGATAGACCTAGTTTTGCAAATCCTAAGTACCTTGAGCATGCTCAATCTGAGAATCAACACTTATACCTTGATGAGTCCCAATGGACCGATCTTGATTGTCTTGTTGTTAGGCCCGATAGTGACGAGACAAATGATTTGGAAGAAGAGAGTAGACCAAAAGTTAATAAAGAATTCGTTAAACCATATAATAATGCTTATGAAAACAAACTTTATGGTCTCTTCACACCGCAAACACATAAAACTCGTGAGCAAATATTTTTCGAATGTGAACAAATAAGAATTAAATGGAGACAAGCTTTTGCCACTAAGAAAACTAATGTTTCAAAATTTATTGACTATTTGCCATATAAAGCTTCTGTAAGCAAAAGTAAGCAAGCACTTAGTATTCTAAAGAGTAACATTGAAAATTTCAAAAAGGTCGTTGATGATGATTGGAAAAAACATGATCTTTCGAAAGGAGACAAAGAAATTCCTCACGATATAACTGTGCTTGTGAAAAGTATTTTGATTCCGCTTGCGGAAAGAACGCAAAAACATATTTTGGAATTTGAAACACTAATTAAGCAAGAAATGTTTTATGATTAGAAATATATGAAATCTCTTGAACAAGAAGTGAACAACCATCAACCTGAAAGAGACGAGTTTTCTACAGCTTATGATCTACTCTTACATAAATGTCTCTCAAAAGATATTATGTGTTCTTATATTACATCTTGTGCTGATATTGATGAATATTCTGATGTTGCATGCAAATATCTTGATCAAGTTAAAGAATGTGAATGTCTTGAAACTAAGCTTTCGAATAAAGTTGACCAAAAAGAGTTTTCGTTACTTCAACATAGATATGATTATCTTCAAAAATATTGTCACTCACTTGAACTTGCTTTGTAAAAGAAAGTTGGCAGCTTTTCAAATGATACATCTTTAGAAGTAAAGTTATCTGAGTCATGTCGATTATTAAACGAAAAAATTCTTGATATTTTGGATTTGAAAGCTCAGTTACAAGAAAAAGACATTGCAATAGCAGAGTTGAAGAAACTCGTTGCTAAGATGGGTGGGAAAGTTATGGAACCTAGCGTTAAGCAACTTGTTGTTAGACAACCCAATGCCTCTAGAGTGAATATATCCTCTATCTTGGGAAAACCATCTGCTTTCTCAAATTCCTCGTTTGCAAAACCTGTGTTTGCCCCCAAGATGGATGGAAAGGAAAGGTTACCACATAATGTGAGTAAACCAGGGATGTATAGAATGACCACTAAACCCACAAACAAAGTTAGTCACTCACCTCAGACTTCTAGAAACACTAATATTCGTGTGTCTTCTACTACAGGAGTAGTCTCCACTGCTAGTGTTAGCTGGCCTCAGCTTAAGAGCACTCAAGTGAATGATAAGGTCTGGAAACACAAGAGTCAAGGGAAGGTGAAGGAAGTAGAAGAACACCCTAGGAATTTGAATGTTTTTAAGAATAAAAAGTCTGTAATCGCATGTAATGACGATTTGAGTGAGTTGAATGCTATGAATGTGAAATTTGTTTGTGTCAAATGTGGAAAGTGTGATAATGCTAATCATTCTATGTGTGCTATGAATAAAGTCAAAGGCGTAGAAACTAGAACTAAGAAGCAAGTTGCGATGCCTATTAGTGTTAGTAAACCCAAACACAAAGTGAACCATTCTGGTGCAACCCCACTAAGAAAAGTAATGCATCAGACTCCACCACTAAGAACCCTAGAAGCAGAATTAAGGAATTATATGAGTCTGCTAGCAAGTCTTGGAAATGGTGGTTTGCTAATCAATGTCCTCCAAGATATAAATGGATGCCTAAAGTTAGGACAGACAATGTGACAACGAGTGTTAGTATGCCTTTAAATATTGCTAAGGACACTAATGATTCTACATTCACAACTATTGTGGTATCAAATTTAGCAAATGCTCCATCGTGTTCTAACTCTTCTGTAGGTGATACAAATAATTCTCTTCATACTGGACTCCAGATGCACGAAGCACATGACGGGGAATCTCAAGCTTCTAATTAACTTCGTGGAGAAGTTCCTGGGTACGGTCCGATTTGGAAATGATCAATTTGCACGGATCCTAGGATATGGAGATTTGGTTCAGGGGAATATAATGATGAAAAGGGTATACTACGTCAAAGGGCTCAATCACAATCTTTTCTCGGTTGGTCAATTCTGTGATGCAGATTTGGAAGTTGCTTTCAGGAAGAAGACATGTTTTGTTTGTGATTATGATGGGAATGATTTACTTACCGGTACACAGGGTACTGATCTTTACACAACTTCACTACAAGACACAACTTCATCAACTCCAGTTTGATTCATGGCCAAAGATTCAACAACTCAGGCATGGTTATTGCATCAACGTCTTTCTCATCTCAACTTTGATACCATCAACTTGCTTTCCAAGAAAGATATTGTGAGAGGCCTTCCAAGCTTGAAATTCATCAAAGATCATCTTTGTTCTTCTTGTGAACTTTGTAATGCTAAAGGAAGTAGCTTCAAAACAAAGACTACACCAAGCTCTAAAGGTGTAACACCCTATTTTGATAAATGGAATGTCACGCGTGATTATGGCGTGTCATCAAAGCATGCAAGGTAATTGATAGGTGTGTAAACACCCATCCTTTTACCACTTAATTCGGGCTAAAACGAGACCAAAACACGTATTTAATATCATTTGTTTGGAATTATGCGTGGTTTTTGTGTTTATTGTGTTTTCAGAGTCAAACGGATGAATATTGAAGAAAACATGGGATTACACGGGTTTTACTGAAGAAAAAGACTCGAGATAAAGTCTATTGTCCAAGAGATGCAAAAGATTTGAAGTCACTGGGCCTATTCGAAGATTTATCAAAGAAAAGGACCAAAGATGGAAGATTTATATAAGTCGAAGAAACTCAAGTCTATTAAACGAAGAAATTAAAAGACGAGTTGAATTTAATCGACGACAAATCCCGAATCAGAATCGAAAACGGAAACTTTTCTGAAAAGACGAAAAGACAAGAAGAACGGGAGAAAGCCCACTCACCAACCAAAAGAAAAGGCTATAAATAGCCCTCCCCTCACACATTTAGACTAGTTTTTAGTTAGTCTGGAGTTTTCTCTCCTCCCCTTTTTTCTCCTTTCTTGTTCGTTCCATCACCATCACCACTAGGGTGATTGGTGATTTTAATCTTTGTTCTTCCAATCTTGTTGTTTTAATCTTTGTTTTGATCTTGTTAAAACATTAATCATTCAATACAAGTCTTGTTTAATCTTTCCATTTCATCTTGTTCATCATCATTTTTCTTTTCAAGTTCTTAAGTTTTATTTTTCTTGATTTGATCTTCAAAAGTTGTTGGGATTTGTGTTTTTGTTGATGGGATTTGTAGTTCATGGTTAGTAGATGCTTTGTGTGTAGCTTTATTTAAGATTTGGTTAAAAATTTGGTGATTTTTGGATTAAAACGATTTTCCTTGTTCTTCGGGAACTGTTACTGTATCTGGGTTTCCAGACTTCCGAACCAAGCTAAAACTTCCGAACCAAGGAAAAGTTCCGAATGAAGCATTAAGTTCCGAATCAGTTTAAAAAGTTCCGAGTGAGTTCTGTTTTCAAAAGTTCCGAACAAAGCCAAACTTCCGAACCAAGCATATCTTCCGAACCAAACAAAAGTTCCAAACGAAGCTGAAAGTTCCGAACCAAGGAACATCTTTCGAACAAAGCACAAACTTCCGAACCAAGCAGAAAGTTCCGAACGAAGCAACTTCCGAACCAAGGGGCTTCATTCGGAAGTCCAAAGTTCCGAACCAAGGAGTTTCATTCGGAAGTTCTAAACTTCCGAACCAAGGGTCTTCATTCGGAAACTTCCGAATCAAGGGGCTTCAGAAACTTCCGAACCAAAGGCAAAGTTTAGAGTTCCGAACCAGTTATCTTTTGAGCATTTTAAGGTTTATTGTTTCTTTACTGCTTCTTTACTGTTTCTTTATTTTAATTTTATTTTAATCTTAATTTTAATTTTAATTCAAGTTTTTATTAATCGTCATTAAATTAATTGTTTTTGATTTAAGGTTTCATTTTAGCATATTTAAACTTTTTATTAGATTAAAAAAACCAAACCCTTTTATTTAGTAACCAAGAACAATCATTCCACTTAAGGCCGAGATCAATTCGAGAGGATTCCGAGAGAATTAGAACCTAGTAAAATCTTTGTATCAAATGGCGCCGCTGCCGGCTCTTCTCGTTACGATCAAAAGTTTTTTGTGAGAACTTGGATTTTGGGATCCGTTCCCTGTGAACGTTACTTTTTCATCAAAAATTTTCAAAAACAACTAAAAAAATATAAAATTTTCAAAAATACAAAAAAAAATTTAAAAAACATAAAAACCAAAAATATTTTTGCTTTGTTTTTCTTTGTTCGTTCTTTTGCAGGTGTATGCGCACTCGATCCACGTCATATCAAGAGCCCGAGCCTCTCGATCACTTAGACATGGCCGGTGTACCACCTCCAAACAATAATAACAACAACAACCCGCCTTTCAACAACATGAATAATAACAACAACAATGAGCCCCTTCCGGATAATCGCCCAATGATTGAATTGCTGCAAGCTCATGTCGATGGAAACACGGATCCAATTGTTATACCACCAATTTCCGCCAACAATTTCGAGCTAAAATCAGGCTTTATCCAGATGGTCTCCGCTCAACCGTTCTTGGGACGTACCATTGATGACCCACATGACCATATAAAGAGATTCTTACAACTCACCAACACGGTCAAGTTCAATGGTGTTTCACAAGAGGTTATAAGGTTACAACTTTTTCCCTTTTCTTTAGAGGGACAAGCCCGGCATTGGCTTGCTAAAGAACCGCCACAGAGTATTCTCTCGTGGACCGATTTGGAAACAAAGTTTATCAATTACTTTTTTCCACCCTCTCGTACTACCGCTTTGCGGAATGAAATCATAAATTTTGAACAAAAGTACGATGAGTCGTTCAGTGAATCTTGGGATCGTTTTAAAGATCTTTTAAGAAAATGCCCACAACATGGTTTTACCAAAGTACATCAAATTAATACTTTTTACAATGGTTTAAGCATGAGTGACCAAGATTCACTGAACAGTGCCTCGGGGGGTAATCTATTGGCTAAGACTTCCAATGCTGCTTGGGATATCATTGAGAATAAATCTCGTGTGCAAACCAAGAGTGTTCGGACCAATGTCGCTAGTGCTAGCACTAATGACAGCGACAAGCGACTTGACAAAATCACTACGCTTCTTGAATCGCTTGTCACCCACACCGTCAGCAACAACAACAGCAACAACGCCAAAAACGCTCAAGTGAACGCTGTCAGCCAACCTTGTGAGATATGCGGTGGTCCTCACTCTTACACAACTTGTACCGCCACCCAAGACTACCCTGCTGAGAATGTGAATGCGGCATATGGCACCTATCCTCCACCTGCTTATCAAGCCAGACCTCAAGGTGACCGTAACTTGCTTAGCTATCGATCCAACAACTGTCTTTCACCACCTGGTTTCCCTCCTACCAACCCAAACCAACAACAAAACCTTAATCGCCCTCCTCAACAACAACAACCTCGACAACCATACATCCCACCTCACAAGCAGCAACAACCATCTCAACGTAACAACCAAGTTTTCCAACAACCTGCTTACCAACCACCTGCATACAATGCTCCTCCCAACCAAACCACCACTGCATTACACCAAGAGGTTGCAACCTACATGAGAACCAATGATGTGATAGTGGGAAATCTCCAAGAGGAAGTGCGCAATTTGAAAGCAGACTTGGTCAAGCAAGGAAATGATTTGAGAGCCGACATGAGAAACACGTTGGATAGCCAAACTAATGACCTGAGGAACATGATGGCTAGTTTCCTCCAAGGTAATCAACCCTCTTCTTCGGGTACTCTTCCGAGTAACACCGTTGCGAACCCAAGAGGGGAAATGAAAGCAATCACTACTCGAAGTGGCAAAGGTACCAAGGACCCTGAGTTTCCTATACCTCCACCGGTGGTTGTGACTAAGGAGAACGAGTCACCTACTCCTATTCCTCATCCTTCTCCTTGCCCAATTTCTCCACCTCTTCCTTCTACCCCTCCTCCACCCGTGGTTGTGAGTGATCCTATTCCCCTAAAGCCTTCCTCTTCTTCCAATATACCTTATCCTTCAAGGTTGAGGAAAGAGAAGCAAAAGAGCAAGGATGATATTCAGGTTTCGAATTTCCTTAAAATGTTCAAACAACTGAATTTCAATATCTCCTTCGCTGAGGCTCTCGCTCACATGCCCAAGTATGCAAAAATGTTTAAAGATCTTCTGAGCGACAAGGAAAAGCTCATCGATATTGCCAACACCCAACTTAATGAGAATTGCTCTGCAGTACTCTTAAGGAAATTGCCAACCAAGCTTGGTGATCCGGGTCGTTTTCTTATCCCTTGCAATTTCCCGGGAGTAGAGAATTGCATGGCCCTAGCCGATCTAGGTGCCAGTATTAATCTCATGCCTCTAAGTGTTTGGAAGCAATTATCTCTCCCAGAGCTTGTACCCACCAAAATGACTTTGGAATTAGCTAACCGTACGGTTGCTTATCCAGTGGGGATAGCCGAAGACGTCATTGTAGGAGTCGACAAATTCACCTTCCCTGCTGATTTTGTTGTCGTCGACTACGAGATGGACCCCCGTGTGCCACTCATTGTTGGTCGTCCATTCCTTAGGACCGGTCGCACTCTCATTGATGTTGAAGCCGGTGAGCTTATCATAAGAGTGGGTGACGATAAAGTAGTCTTCAACATGGGAAAGTTGTCTAAACAGCCTTATTCATATGAGAGTGTTAATTGTATTGACGTTCTTGATGAGGCTTGTGAAGAACACTTTAATGATGCTTGCAAAAGTATTCCTACCTCTCTTCCCACTGTTGAGACCGTGTCCTCTATTGATTCATCATTGTCTCTATTTGGAGATAGTGATTTATTCTGGAACAATCTTGAAGATACCATGGGAGATGTGAATTTAGCTACTAATGAATCTCCTATCGATGGGGATGAAGACATGAATTTCTTTGACAATCTTCTCAACGAAAAAATCCTTCGCCTCCATCTCCCACGGTTATTGCTATCGATACTCCGACTTTGAAAACGCCTACCGTCGAAAATCCTCCGGATTTAGAACTTAAGGAGTTGCCGCCCCATCTCGAGTATGTATTCCTTGATGAAGAGAAGAAGTCGCCAGTTATCATTGCTAAGGATTTGAAGGATGAAGAGAAAGCCCGACTTGTCGCCGTTTTGAAAAATCATAAGAAGGCTATTGCTTGGAAGATTTCTGATATTCGTGGAATTGATCCTCACTTCTGCACCCACAAAATTCTCATGGAAGACGACTTCAAGCCCACAATTCAAAGCCAACGAAGGGTGAATCCAAAAATACATGAAGTCATCAAAACTGAGGTTCTCAAAATTCTTGATGCAGGTATGATTTACCCTATTTCGGATTCCCCATGGGTTAGTCCCATCCATTGTGTGCCCAAGAAGGGCGGAATAACCGTTGTTCCCAATGAACACAACGAGTTAATTTCCACTCGTCTCGTTACTGGGTGGAGAGTTTGTATAGACTACCGCAAACTCAATGATGCCACGAGAAAGGATCATTTCCCTCTACCTTTTATGGACCAAATGCTTGAACGTTTAGCCGGTAATGAATATTACTTCTTTCTTGATGGTTTCTCGGGTTATTTCCAAATACCCATCGATCCCCAAGATCAAGAGAAGACGACATTCACTTGTCCCTATGGCACTTTCGCTTACAAAAGAATGCCTTTTGGCTTATGTAATGCGCCCGGGACTTTCCAAAGGTGCATGTTAGCTATCTTCCACGACATGGTTGAACAAACCATGGAAGTCTTCATGGATGACTTCTCGGTCTTCGGGGATTCTTTCTCTTCTTGCCTTGCCAATTTAGAACGTATGCTCAAGCGGTGCGAAGACACTCGCCTAGTTCTGAATTGGGAAAAATGCCATTTTATGGTAAAAGAAGGCGTCGTGCTTGGACATAAGATCTCGAAAGCCGGTCTTGAAGTTGACCGTGCTAAAGTCGATGTTATCGCAAAGTTGCCTCCACCTTCAACCGTGAAGGGTGTGAGAAGTTTCCTTGGTCATGTGGGCTTCTACCGTCGATTCATCAAAGATTTTTCTCAAATCGCTCGCCCGATGACCCACCTCTTGGAAAAAGATACTCCTTTTATCTTTTCCAAAGAGTGTCTTGAAGCCTTCAACTCGCTTAAGGATAAGCTCACTAAGGCACCTGTCTTGGTTACCCCTAATTGGGAGCTGCCTTTTGAGTTGATGTGCGATGCTAGTGATTTTGCTATTGGAGCGGTTCTGGGACAAAGAGTGAACAAACACTTCCAACCAATCCATTACGCTAGCAAGACAATGACAGGGGCACAATTGCATTATACGACAACCGAAAAAGAGCTTTTAGCTGTTGTCTATGCTTTTGAAAAATTCCGCCCCTATCTTGTCCTTTCTACCACCATTGTGTACACCGATCATTCCGCGCTGAAGTAATTGTTGACAAAGCAAGATTCCAAACCAAGACTTCTTCGCTGGGTTTTACTGGTCCAGGAATTTAAAATTGAAATTCGCGATAAAAAAGGAGCTGAAAACCTAGCCGCGGACCATCTCAGCAGACTTGAGGATCCTTACCAAGGGGATCATCCGACCAAAGAAATCAATGATTCTTTTCCCTTGGAGACCTTAATGTCTATAAACTCGAAGCCGAATGAAACCCCGTGGTTTGCGGACTTTGCAAACTACTTGGCGGGTGGAATTCTCAAGGAAGGGTTGACGTCCCAACAAAAGAAAAAGTTCTTCACCGACATTAAGACTTACTTTTGGGACGACCCTTACCTATTCAAACAATGTGCTGACCTGATTATTCGCTGATGTGTTGATGGACCGGCAGCATCGGAAATCCTTGATGCTTGCCACAAAGGACCCACCGGTGGTCACTTTGGTCCCAACTACACCGCCAAAAAAGTTTTTGATTCCGGATTTTATTGGCCCTCCATATATCGTGATGCTCACAATATGGTTAAACGATGTGATGTTTGCCAAAAGCAAGGCAAAATCACACATAAAGACGAGATGCCTCAGAATTTCATACAAGAATGTGAAATTTTTGATGTTTGGGGTATCGACTTTATGGGGCCATTCCCTTCTTCTAAAGGAAACAAATACATCCTTGTAGCCGTTGACTACGTTTCAAAGTGGGTTGAAGCCAAAGCTTTACCCACTAATGACGCAAGGGTGGTTTGTAACTTTTTGAAAGCTCTTTTCGCTAGATTCGGTGTGCCTCGCGCCATTATTAGTGATCGTGGGACTCATTTTTGCAATGACCAATTTGCTAGAGTCATGGCTAAGTACGGTGTAAACCATCGTCTTTCCACAGCCTACCACCCACAAACTAATGGCCAGGCTGAAATATCCAACCGAGGACTGAAGCGAATTCTGGAAAGAACCGTGGGAGAGCATCGTGCCTCATGGGCTGATAAACTTGATGATGCTTTGTGGGCTTTCCGTACTGCTTACAAGACCCCGATCGGCTGTACGCCTTATCGTCTTGTGTACGGGAAAGCGTGCCACCTCCCCATTGAGTTGGAGCACAAGGCTTACTGGGCCTTGAAGTGGGCTAATTTTGATATTAACAAAGCCGGTGACCTACGCAAGATCCAACTCAATGAGCTCAATGAACTCCGTAATGAGGCTTATGAAAATTCTTTGATCTATAAGGAAAGAACTAAGCTCATTCACGACTCCAAGATCAAAAACCGAGAGTTCCATGTTGGAGACAAAGTCTTACTTTTTAACTCTCGGTTGAAAATCTTCTCGGGAAAGCTCAAATCTCGTTGGTCCGGCCCATTCACCATTGCCTAAATTTTTCCATATGGTACTCTCGAGCTCGCTCAACCTAATGGACCTAATTTTAAGGTGAATGGCCAACGAGTGAAGTTGTACTTTGGTGAGGACACCTCTCAGGAGGTGATTCCATCCCTCACCACGTTCCCCATGAACTAATTTTGGGTCGAGTCAGGCTCGTGACTCGGTTATCAAAAACAAGCGCTCCTCGGGAGGCAGCCCGAGTATCTATCCTTTTATGTTTTAATCCCCTAAGTGTAGGGGGGACTTCTCTACGTGTTTGTCTTTGTGTGGTGTGATTACAGGGATAAGTGCACTCTTGGAATTTTTGAAGAACCGTGCTCCCGTGTTATCCGAAATCCGGTTCTATCTCTCAACTATCGTGATTCAATTTTCTTCATACTCACATTTGAAATTGATCACTTTAGTCCTCTCTTCCTTAACTTGAGTTAACCAACGTGCACAATGTCATAAGTGTAGGGGAGACTTTTCCCACATGCTTAAACATTGAGGACAATGTTTATCTTAAGTGTAGGGGGGACTTCTATCAAAGTTTTAAGTGGACTTTTCCATGAAAATGCCTTCATTTAACCGGAAAATCATATTTTTCAACATTTTTCAAATTTTTTATTAACTTTGGCCATTTAGTTGTAATTTTTAATTTTTATCGTTGCTTTCATATGTATATATCCCGCAATAAAGTCAAATTTTAATAAAGTGGTGTAGCTAGTTTAGAAGTCTTTGACATATTAGGCCCGTTGCGTTTATTTTGACTCAACCCGAATAGACTTATCCAAGTTTATTCTAGCTAGTATCCTTAACCATGTAGACCTTAATTGGTTTATTAGGCTAAGTGTCCACGAATCTCATTACTTGATATTTTAAATTGTGGAGGACGAGAAATGATAGAGTCAATTATAAGTCGGTATTCTTGCACAAGCTCACTTGGTGTAATTATTTGTCTATTCTCCCATCACTTGCTAATAATTTATCTACAATAAGTAAGGTCGTACGATTTGAAAAGTTACTTAGCTTCTAGCCCAAGATCGTTTAAAAGTTGCTCGGTAATGATAAGAGTTCATAGCCAAGGCATAACTTATGAAGTGGGGCGCGAAGATTGGCGAGTCCGAAAAGGCCCTAACAAGGCATGAGGATTCCATTTTATTGCTGAAGATCCAAAGTGATGTGAAAAGCATTATTCCTAAAATCAATATGAAGGATCAAGACTCACGACGAAAAGCAATCAACTCCCATAAAGATCATGGAGAAATCTATCCGAAAAGACCCTAACAAGGTATGAGGATAAATAGATCCAAGTCCGAAAAGGAGGCGGATCGTTGTATCTCAAAATCCCAATTAGAGATTGAAGAAATAATCATGAAGTCGTGGTCAACAAAGTTGGAGTACCCCTCAAAAGTCTCCAAGTGAAGAAACTCTATTACGATGAGAAGACCATTATCTCAAGAACGTCTCTCAAGATATGAAGTATGAAGTACATGCCAAATATCGGCCCGAGAAAGGTCTCAAATCGCGAACCAAGTTATGCCAAGATATGAACTTTTTGATATCCCGAGAAGCAGTTTTAAGAGATTTTGTCCTTTAGCTAACTATTGATCAAATCGTCCTACTTTGCTTTCAGCCTAAGTAAACTATCGAAATAAGTCCAAAAAGGCATCTTCATGATCATTCTAAGACAAAAATAAAATATAAGAGATACACCTAGAAATAAGGGAGTTTAAGCATTTAATTAAGCCATGTGTGTAAGTGTTTGAATTGCTAACTTATAATAACAATGATCTCGTTTTTAAGCTTAGTTTGGGGAACGTGAAACTTGAGGGTGATAAATCTTCGCAGCACAAAAGCCCTAATGTAAGTCATCGATTTCTTTGCAAGTTATTTCCATGTAGCTATTTTCAAGTGAAAATGGTTTTCTATCCTTTTGTTACCTTTAAAGTTTTATTTCTTTAATTTTTGTTTAGTAGAATTTAAATAAGGCCAAGGTTGATTAATTATGAGAAAAGTGTAAAATTGCTTTATCACTAAGCATTGCATGAGGGCATGGCAATGGTTAAGTGTAGGGGATTTGATAGGTGTGTAAACACCCATCCTTTTACCACTTAATTCGGGCTAAAACGAGACCAAAACACGTATTTAATATCATTTGTTTGGAATTATGCGTGGTTTTTGTGTTTATTGTGTTTTCAGAATCAGCCGGATGAATATTGAAGAAAACATGGGATTACACGGGTTTTACTGAAGAAAAAGACTCGAGATAAAGTCTATTGTCCAAGAGATGCAAAAGATTTGAAGTCACTGGGCCTATTCGAAGATTTATCGAAGAAAAGGACCAAAGATGGAAGATTTATATAAGTCGAAGAAACTCAAGTCTATTAAACGAAGAAATTAAAAGACGAGTTGAATTTAATCGACGACAAATCCCGAATCAGAATCGAAAACGGAAACTTTTCTGAAAAGACGAAAAGACAAGAAGAACGGGAGAAAGCCCAATCACCAACCAAAAGACAAGGCTATAAATAGCCCTCCCCTCACACATTTAGACTAGTTTTTAGTTAGTCTGGAGTTTTCTCTCCTCCCCTTTCTTCTCCTTTCTTGTTCGTTCCATCACCATCACCACTAGGGTGATTGGTGATTTTAATCTTTGTTCTTCCAATCTTGTTGTTTTAATCTTTGTTTTGATCTTGTTAAAACATTAATCATTCAATACAAGTCTTGTTTAATCTTTCCATTTCATCTTGTTCATCATCATTTTTCTTTTCAAGTTCTTAAGTTTTATTTTTCTTGATTTGATCTTCAAAAGTTGTTGGGATTTGTGTTTTTGTTGATGGGATTTGTAGTTCATGGTTAGTAGATGCTTTGTGTGTAGTTTTATTTAAGATTTGGTTAAAAATTTGGTGATTTTTGGATTAAAACGATTTTCCTTGTTCTTCGGGAACTGTTACTGTATCTGGGTTTCCAGACTTCCGAACCAAGCTAAAAGTTCCGAACCAAGGAAAAGTTCCGAATGAAGCATTAAGTTCCGAATCAGTTTAAAAAGTTCCGAGTGAGTTCTGTTTTCAAAAGTTCCGAACAAAGCCAAACTTCCGAACCAAGCATATCTTCCGAACCAAACAAAAGTTCCGAACGAAGCTGAAAGTTCCGAACCAAGGAACATCTTCCGAACAAAGCACAAACTTCCGAACCAAGCAGAAAGTTCCGAACGAAGCAACTTCCGAACCAAGGGGCTTCATTCGGAAGTCCAAAGTTCCGAACCAAGGAGTTTCATTCGGAAGTTCTAAACTTCCGAACCAAGGGTCTTCATTCGGAAACTTCCGAATCAAAGGGCTTCAGAAACTTCCGAACCAAAGGCAAAGTTTAGAGTTCCGAACCAGTTATCTTTTGAGCATTTTAAGGTTTACTGTTTCTTTACTACTTCTTTACTGTTTCTTTATTTTAGTTTTATTTTAATCTTAATTTTAATTTTAATTCAAGTTTTTATTAATCGTCACTAAATTAATTGTTTTTGATTTAAGGTTTCATTTTAGCATATTTAAACTTTTTATTAGATTAAAAAAACCAAACCCTTTTATTTAGTAACCAAGAACAATCATTCCACTTAAGGCCGAGATCAATTCGAGAGGATTCCGAGAGAATTAGAACCTAGTAAAATCTTTGTATCAGTAATATGTACTAAAACATACATGACCATAAGGAAAACTGGAATTAAACATCAGTTCCCAAACATAAGCCCAAAACATAATAAAGTAAAGGAAATAAGAAATGACTAAACAAGCATAGGTATATGATGGCAAAGGAAGAAGTCTATGGCATCTTCCATCCTTGGCACGTCCTCCAAATTCTCGAGTCTTGGGTACCTGCCGTTTTGGGAACATGAAAGGAAAACGGCTGAGCATAACGCTCAGTGAACGGATATACAACATAATATGAATGGCTGAAACATAAATAAGACTAATAGCAGCGGAAATGTATAAGTCCTGGAAAACCTGGAACATGTTCATAAAACTGGTTTTATAGTTTGAAAAGCCTTATGTTTATCTTATAAAAAATGTTTAACATGTTAACCATTAAGACAATATAGGTCATGAAATATCAACGTGCATGAATACTTGGAGGGGTGACCTCGTCATGAAAATTAAAGGGGCTGCCTCTAATTAATATAATTGTTTGGGTAGGAGGGATCAGCTCCTTGTGAAGGATGCAAGGCACACACCACATTCACCTGAATAATCTGCTGAAAACATGTAAACTAGGATGCACCCATACGCCCCACCTGATCATAATAATATGGCTAAAAGCTGAAGGGAAGCCACGTGCTATCACTCCGCCGTGGTGAAGTCATAACACTGGTACCTCTAGTGTTATGGTTATGCTACCTCCATAACTAGGTGAAACTGGTCATGCATGTATACGGCTTTAGGTATTCTAATTAAACATAAGCAATTCAAAAACATATAAAACATATACTGGGGAAAACAGTTGGCTGCATACGGGAAATCCTAATAAGGAAGAATGTCCATACTGAAAGGACGGAGAATCCGTACCTTGTGTCCAGTGAACGAAGAAGACGAACGGAAGAGAGTCCTACTTCGATATCACTAATGCTACATACATAATATACATGTATAAGTATTTGATTGCTGAGTACGTAACTGGTTTTGTAACATGTCTTAGCTTGTTTTATATGTTCATGTCTTGTTTTACTGATTCTAACGTTATGTTGTGTTTATCGTGTAGTCTGTCTATTCTGATTAAGTATTTCTTGTACTTCTTGTATTATTATACTTGCTGTGTAATAATAAGTAACTTCCTAAAAATAGCAGGTTTCCAAAAATAGAAAGTTTCCAAAAATAGAAAGTTTCCAAAAATAGAATGTTTCCAAAAATAGATTTTTTCTAAAAATAGAAAGTTTCCATAAATAGATTAGCTGCCTTAATTAAATAAGTTTCTAAAAAATAGAAAGTTTCCATAAATATATTAGCCGCCTTAATTAAATAAGTTTCTAAATATAGGAAGTTTCCATAATTAGAAATAAGCTGGATTATTAAGCTAATAATATATAAGCTTAAGTTTTACTGATTAATATTCTAAGTCGTGTGATATTAGTATAGTTTATTAATTATTACATGTAAATTAAATAAACTATAGGTTTTAAGATTTAATTAATATAACTTGATTTAATTAAATAAGGGTAAAAATATTTAGGTTAAAATAATTTAACCTAAGTCATGCAAATTAATTAATTATAAGTCATGATTTGAATAATTAATAAAATTTATATAGTCTAATTAAAATGATAATTACTTAGGTTAAATTCATGTATTAATAATAATATTAATAACCTAAGTCATGTATAAATTAAGTTAACCATGTGCATGTTTTAATTAATTTAATTAAACCTTGTAATTATTCAACTTGTTAAAATAATTAACTTGTAAAAAAAATACACCATGAACCAAACCCGTGTTTTAACTCTAAACATGTCGTGAACCGGTCCGTGAACCCCTTGAACCGGATCAACAAACAATCCCTTAAAATGTGCCACCGGCTTAAGCCGGTGGTCCCTTGGCCTTGGCTAGCTGCTGCCCATGCAGCGGTTCCCCCTGTTTTCTATAATTAGCCACCGGCTTAAGCCGGTGGTGTTGGTTTGTTTGTAGTCGAGGCCCACACAAAGCCAAAACATCACCCCGACGCGAGTCAGGGTTCCCTTTTCTTGCGACTGACTGAAACCAAACACACCGGGACCATGAGGTCTCGGCTGTTGGTGATCACAAAACCACCGAGAGCCATAGTGCTCTCGGTTGACTCTCGGCCTACCCAAAACAATCCGACCAACCACCATCATGTTAAACCTTTTTACTTGACATGTTTTTAACTAGTGTTTTTAATGATTCAAGAACACATGATCAATTAAACAAAAGAATGAAAAGATTAAGGATATTAAATAATACCGAGTGCGTGGATTAAAGAGGCGTAGACACACGAACACCAACACGTAGTTTACAAGAATCAAGATCAAAACGTTCTCCCTTTGTGATGATCTAAAGCCGGCGGCCACTTTGTGGTGTGCTAGGGTTTACTTGATTTTCTTGTAACTTCACAAATGACCTAGATTTCATCCTTATGTTCCTAGTTGACTTCCCAAACGGGCCAAGCCCATGTTAACTTATGTTTGGCCGCCTATAGCCCTTGTGGTTATAGTATTTCTAGTTTTGCTTTACTAGTAAATGTCGTGCTTAAACCCATGTTTATTTGTTCATGATTTAATATACGTTACTTATTTTATTATCGATTAATAAGTATCATGATATTACTTGTACGTAGTCGATATTTATCGTATTATAATAAGTATATACGTAGTCACATGTTCGTGATTTAATGTTCATGATTTCATGTTCGTGATTCATAATTATTATTATAATAATGTATCGTGTAATAACACGTATTTAATAATTATCGTGTATTAACATGCTTAAATACTTATCGTGTAATCACACGTACGTAATACTAACATTGGTGAAACGTAATCATGTTATATTAAGAAAGTTTTAATCTTGTACGTACAATCATAAGTGTACTGTTCATGGTAAAAGCATGCGGGTTTTACAACTCTTCCCCCCTACAAGAATAATTCGTCCCCGAATTATAGATAAGGTAAGCTGAAAGAAGAACATACCTAAATCCAACTGAGAGGGTATGTAAGATAAAAGGGACATGAAGGTGACATGGAAAAAGGAACGTGAAACGTGACATGTCTTGAAAGGACATGGAACGTGACGTGACTGAAAGGACATATCTAATCGATAAGAGAAAAACGGATAAGAATTTCAGATGAACTTGTCCGTTTCCAGGTGGCTTCCCGCTTGGAACGGCTCCTTCACAAGATCTTGACTTAAATGATAAATCTTGGTCCTCCTGACCTTGACTTGAACATACTTAAAAGTTCATGGTTATCAACGTAAGATAGATCCCCTGAATTTGATCGATGGAATAAGAATAAACGTGCAAGGGTAACTGGAACGTTATAACGCAAAAATAATCTAACCTAACTGATAATTAGCAACGATGCGCGAGACATATTGAAACGTAGTACGTGAAAAATTTTAAACGTGACACGTGAAAATTTTTGAACGTGATACGTGGAGATATGGTGAGTGTAGTATGAGCAAACATATCGTGATCCATGATACGTGTAACATATCGTGAACGTGATATGAGGAACGTGGAATGAACATGACATGTGAAACATATCGTGAACATGTAATACTACTGTGGTAACGCCAAACGCTATAAGGTGAGACGTGGAATGTGGCGTGAAACGTATATCTGATGATAGAGAGTTTTACTAAACTTGAGTCTGGTCTCCCAAGTTCTTGTAAAACTTCTCAGAACGAAAACGAACATAAAATCGTAAGCCAGAATACGATCATGAACGTGAATAGTGTCATGAACGTGAGCGTAAATAGGGAGTACAAAAGCGAACCTTTGTCTAGCCCGATAGCTGAGGGATTACCAAAAGATTGGATGCGCCTTGGCTGGAACATGCCTGATCTGTCTGTTGGTTCTTGAAATCCTTGCGGATGTAAGGATTCTGCAGACGTGATCAAACTGTTGGCAATAACCCAGATAGCATCTTGCTTCTTCTGAGTTTGCATTAATCTGGTAACCAAAATCCATGGAGATCATGTCCCATTTTTGTTCACAATTTCTGCTGGTGGTACAACATCTTAGTTTGTTGGTGTTCTATCTTAGCCTGTTGGTATGTCAGGTACTTAGATATGAACATAACTGTATCTTGCTTCGTAGCAACTTGATACATAGAAGTTTGTGAAACCAGGCGTCTCTAAAATTAGACTTTTCTTAGCGTAGGATTTTCCTTGAACACCTAACGTAGTGTAGGGTTCTCACCTTTATGCATAAGCTGAGTCATGGTAAGATTAACCGTGAGAATCCACGTGATTCAGCGTGTCACTGCAATCAAACAGAATTGATATGGGAAAATTTCCAAGGTGAAATTTCTCCTATCATAAAATTTGTAACATAGTGCAAATATGGTCTTCCTGCTCTTCTCTAGACTTAGAGAAAATCAGGTTGTCCTTGAAGAAAACACTGATGAATTTGTTTATGAGTTCCTGGAAATTGGATTTATTAAGTCCATAATGCCGCTAGAGCACTTATGAGACTAGTACGAAATCATGAATCTAGCATGACCGAGTCGTGTACGAATAGCAGTCATGGAAATGTTCTTCTCTTTCACTCGTCACTGTAGGCAGCCTGATCATGAGTCCGATCTTGGAAAGGTGATTAACACCCTAAAGTCGATTGGACGTTTTGTCAATACGTGGAGGAGAATAACGGTTATGAATGGTGATTTGTTTAAAATCGACGGTAGTCGACACATAATCTCATGTTACCGTCCTTCTCCTTGAAGGTTCTTCTGGAGTATATGGGACAATCTTAGAATAATCCGCTGGTTATGCGTAAAAGGACTTAAGTGTTCGTGTCTTAACTGACAGCTAGAATATTTTAGCAGTAATAGCTAACAACGCACGTGCTTGTAAGCATAAATAATTTGTACAGATTTTCCTGATGAAAAAAAATCAAGCTGAATGTATTCAGGAGCCTGAACATCACTGCACATAATCATGAATCGTAGCATGGTGTGATGTTCGTAGTCCATAATTAGGATTAAATTCAACTCGCATCTGTCCGAGGTAATGCGTTCGTAGCTTGGATCTTATCTTTAGGCTGAAGGAAAACCTTCGTATACTTGGGGAATACGAATGGCGTCCTTCATGGTCATGAATATATGAAATATGGTGAAAGAAATGAATGTGTCATCGAGCAAACATGGCTGGCCTTACTGATACGTCGGTGATGTTACTGAAATTCTTGTGGCCTGATTAATACATGGCACAACAAAATGGATATACCCTTTGGAGGATACCCTGAATTTCTTAGAGATGTTCCATAATTGGACATGAGTCATGTGTCTTGACTCGTGTCTTGGGAAATGTAAGCATGACATGTGTCCCGACTAGTGTCTTGACATGTGTGTTCAGAAAGTATACGTGAGACATGTGTCTTGACTGATGTCTTGACATGGGTCTCGAGATGTAAAACAATTAAAACTATAAATATTAGGTTATTATGCCAGAATTAGCGGATCAGTTGGACTACTGATCCTTTGTATTTCTGATCACCTCCGCGGCCGGACCTTTGGTTGCGATTGCTAAGATAGTTGTTGTCATAGTAGTTGTTATTATCATCTTTTCTGTCAGTTTCATGACGGTCATTCTGATGACTGTGATTCATGTAACTATTTAGCTGAGTGGCTGGCTGGTACCGGTTTGCACTCATATGACTGAAAAGACAACTGAATAACGTGTGACATGTAACTAAGAATTAGGGACAATGATTGATGGAAATCGTCTGATGATGAAGCATCTTCTCGTCCAATTGCTTTGCTCTAACGCCTTTGTCTTCGTCTTGTAGGATCTCCAGGTTGTGAACAGTATCCGCATCTCGTAGCGTGTCCAAACATCAGCAGCATCAACCTTTAGTAACATCTCCAAGTTATGAGCGGCATCGGCAATCTTGTAGAATATCAGCAAGTAAACATATGCCTGAGATGATTTAGAATCGACTAGCGAATACTCGTGAAGTATTGCAAGTGAAATACACCTGGATTAAGGGTACGTGTAATACACATGGAATACGGTACATGGAGTACACATGGAATGCACATGAAATGATCGGTATGAGGTCTATCGTCTGACATGAGTTAAAGGAAAATAACTGGTTAAATGGTTAGAAAGACCATCATGATAACCTGGCAATGCCAGTGCATACCTCATTCTGGTTGCATAGAGAAACACTAACGTGTGGTAAAACGAATTTCAACAATGTTTTTCCTGAAAGCATGATTAATGAAGACCAACAAGACTATCATGAAAGCAGGATCCAATGAAATCTAACAATGTCTAGCATGAGGGCATGATCGACATGATGAGAACATAATCAACATAAGGAGACTTAAGACATACTTAACATGAAGATGAAATCAACATGAAAAATCTTGGAATTAAATTAATCATGAGGGATCATAAAACATAATCAGCATGAAAATGAAGTTAACCATGAAAGCATACTTGACATTAAAATACATCGTAATTTATGAGGGGACATGAAAAAAATTTATGCCGATAAATCATGAGAAAAACTTTATGCATGAAAGCAGTGCGTGAATGTATGATGCAGTTTATAAGAACCTTTATATGCGCGAGGGGACGCCTATGGGTCGGTCCCAAAACAAAAGACATGGCGAGGGGACGCCTATGGGTCGGTCCCAAAGTTAAAAGTTTCGATAAAAACACATGCGACTAAATAGGGCCAGTCCTGTACCAACCATTACTTAGTCATAATTCCTGCAACAATGATACATGAAACATAAATAAATGAAACTCATCTATCAAAACTTATCAGAAAAAAATTTATGTGACTAATTATGGACTACTGGGGTTCAGTCCACTTAGTCACAGTTCACAAAGAACATCATGCATGAAACAACGACACATAACTAAATATGAATGACGGTTGTCCATCCATATTAGTAAAACAATATCGATGAAAACATCAAGGTTAAACAATCAAGGTGCTGAAAACATCATGGTTGAAACAACAATGCGCTGAGCACATGAATACGTGGAATAACAAGTGTGACAATCCGTCAATTTATGATTGATATTTTTATTCTCAGATATTATTTAAAAACATTATTTTAATGTTATAATATGAACTCACTTATTTTTGGGAAGTAATTTGGACTTACGTCTTGAAGTAGCGTCGACTACGTCTAAACCGGAGGATTCAACGTTGCGTGCTTACGTTTACATACACCGTCTTTGGTGACAGTCCGACATTTCAGAAAATAAATTTATCCGTGAATATTATTTTGGAATTTCAAATTTGTGTTGGTTCATAAACTCACAAATTTACGAGAAGAGATTAGTACTTACGATTTTATTTTAACGTCCTTTACGACTAAACTGGAAACCCTAGGATTACGTATTTACGTTTTCGAACTCCGTTTTTGATGAGACAATTTTTATTGGATTCGTTTTGTGTCGTTGATTCGTAATTTATAAAAATGTTTTTCGTGAAACGACCCGAGGGCACGCAAATCGAGGAAACTAGAATCGAGAAATACCCGTAAAATAGTGGGATGGGACAAGTTTTACACTTGCCCACCCCACAAATGGGACGGCTAGAATGGCTCCACCTCACCCACCATGTGTCCAAGCTTAACTTACAAGCTAAGACACATGTATAACCAACTCTTAATACCACTCTTGCTAAAACCATTTCCTCACAAACTCTACATGCAAATCAACTCATCTTCTCTCTCACTCTCCCTATGTGCCGTCCACTTTTACTACCACCACCACCATTTTGATCTTGATTTAACCATGAAATCCCATGTAGTTCATACATATGTTGAAGCTCTTTTGAAACCCTATTGATTGGTGGTGATTATAACATCCAAGGAGGAGTTTCCATGGAGTCTTGGGGCTGATTTTCCACAAGGTGTTCATGAAGAATGGTGGTCTTGAAGATGGTCTTGGCTATGCACAAGTTTCTCCATCAAAATCCATGTTTTGATCAACCTACATCATCATGGTGGTATAAAGATTGTCCTCCTCATCCTCTTGTTATTTTTGATTATGTAAACTTGTATTTCTTTCACTTATGTATATGTATATGATGATTAATGATGATTAAAAATGTTATGTGGGGATTTGGTGTTGATAAACATGCTTAAAAAGGTGAAAAACTATAAGAAACAAGGCTAAAATCTTGCTTAAAAATGATGGCTGTATAAAACAGTAAAGAAACATGTCATGAACTGATAAAATGGCATAGATTAATGGATTTACAGTAAGCTATGGGTCTTGTACACATTTGAGAGTTTTCCATGCAATGGAATCATTGTAATGAGTAAGATATGATCAAAACAAGTTTAAGATACAAATCTGAGTTCACTGTTTTGGACGATTTTTAGAAAATACTTAGAAGCTGATTCAACAGTATCTATAGAAGAGTTAAATGGAGCACATATCATGTAGTTTATGTCATAAATATTTGAGCTTCTATCTCCATATAGAACTCTAGATATGGAAGTTTTGGTGAACATGAAGATAAAAATCAGATTTTAGAAATTAAAGTATAATAGTATTATATAAGCACTCAAATAAAAATAGTATAAAATATGAATTAAAACCCACTAACTCATATAATACATTTATATAAATATGTATAAGGTTAAATAAATGGACACTTTATAAAAATGGTAGTTGAATAAGATTTATAAGTTATAAAAACTATAAACATGATTTTTACGACTTTTTCGGCTATTACCGTAAAATTAACGTTTTTTGTTAAATAAAACTTAGACGGTTGGACCCGTCTAATGTAAACTTTTATAAACTCATATACTGATATATAGACATATATAACAAGTAAAAACCGATAAAAACCCGAACTATATGACATACGGACATTAACGAGTTAAGTTAACGTTATTGGACTAATAATACAACAAAATGGGCTAAAACACTTATAAACTTATTTATTGGGCTTAACCCATTTGGGCCCAACATTTAAAGTGTAAATACTGATAATAAAAGTATGAAATGGATTAATACAAGTTAATAAACTTATAATAGGTTTATTGGACCTAAAACACGTAAATAGGTAAAACTAGTAAACTAGTAAGAAGTTACCAATACGTAAACACTAAAATAAGTAAAAGAGAATATGTAAACCCACTTGATCATCATACATATATAAAATCATCATATGTATACATAATTGTTATTTTTATAAAGTCATTGGACATGAGTCTAAGACGAGTATTATTTGTCTAGGTTTCCGTGATTGAAGCACGTACCGTACGTCCGAATTGCCAATAACCCGCCTTCCCACATCAACGTGAGTTCATAGCCTCGCACTCTTTTAAATGTTTTTATGAAATGTTTTATAAACCCGCGAGGGAGATAACATGTTAGTTTTTATAAAATAGGACACCATTTGTCCCAATTGTTTGTTTATTGATTTGGACCCGACTGATTGTATGACCCGATTGTATGACCCGATAAATGATTAAATGACCCGATAGATGAAATTAAATGGATTATTAAAGTTAGGTTATGTCACAGAAAGTCCCATTAGCATGAATTGTGAACTACCGGGAGTTGGTAGACGCTTATGCATATAATAGTACTATTTGGGGACGATTACCCCAGTTCGCGCCTTGACGGTTGATCCCCGTCGTGCCACATTGATTGGTAAGCGAATTTATGTATGAGAAGATTTCCATAGCGTGACCTTTGTGACGACACGCTAATTTAGATGGGCAAATTGAATATCGGGTTAGCTACCCGTTGTTTGTTGTAGTAAGGTAACAATGTCATGCGGCTTATAATAATCCAAATTAACGAAATACTACTAGACGCACCGAATTATGATGTATTGCCTGACTAGCAATACAGGGTCATACTATTGATATTATGTTCGTGTTTTGGTTTTATATAACCATATTCATATAACGGTTTTTATTTAATCTATACAACGTTGCAAAACGTATTGTATGATATTTTTACGACATTGGTTCGTATAATGATTTTTAGGACAAAGCCTATATTATGATTTTAACAAGGATTTGTATAAAATGATTTTGGCTATTTTATGGCCTACTACATGGATTTATACAAAATGATTTTTGGTAATAATTTTATACCAAAGTTATATTGATGGTATTTATTAAACTCTATGAATTCACTCGGCGTTATCGCTGACCTTTTCTTTTAACATGTTTTATCTCAGGTACTTGAAGGTAATTCTCGGGAAGAAAACAAGAATTCATGGCCCGCACTTAAATTATTATTTCCATTCAAATCTTTTGTAAACTTGTATGAAATGATTATGACTTGGGACCTATGTAACTTTGATATTTATGAATGGAAATGCTTTTATTATTAAACGACGTGATTTTTATGCGTTGTCTATGATGTGAGTAATGTGCTATCCCGTAACACCAACGAGTCTTCCGCTGTATTGAGTTGTATAAATTTGGGGGTGTTACAGTTTGGTACCAGAGCTCTCGTTATAGAGAACGAAAGATTTTTAAAACTAAGGTTTTGAATAAAACATTTCAAAATCTTTTAACTATAAACATTTTTCTAAAAATGTCTAAAAATCTTTTGACTATAACGGTGCCGAAGAATTCTCGAGTTACCGACAAGGCCAGACTGAGAAGTGTTATTTTGATTTATATATATATATATATAACTTGGATTATATATATATATGATGTAATTTTATTACCTGATTGTTTGATGATTATTTTGATATCTATACGGCGTATATTGTCACAAGGAACCCTAAATCCCCTAGTAAATTAGTCGAAGCTATTCTCGTAGGAATTCTAGCTATCCTAGATCTAAACCAAGTTGTGGATATCTATGATCCCAACAAATGGTTAATATTCGTAGAAATGTAGATATTAGTTGATTGTGATTTTGAAGAAGAATTGGCGAGATTAAATCTGATATCGATATCATGACGATCTTTCCTTATAGAGTGGAGTTTGACAAAACGTTATCACCTGGAAAGATGTCATCTGATTCGTTGTCATCCAATTCTTAAATTGAAATCGAAAGGGTGAATGTTGCACTTGAGGCTGTCATTGGAACCATTACCCAAAAGCCACATGCCACTAATACCTTTCCGAGAAGTCTAATTGACTGATTGAGTCATTTAATATTAGTGACTCATTTGATAATTGTTGTTGTAAGAGTTGTAGGATTGGAAATTAAGTTTTGATCATATCGAGCTTTTATTGCCCTTTTAAGGTTTAAAAATAAAGTTGAAGTATTGGGAAATGAGGTAGGATATCGAATTGAGTATAAAATTGGTTGAAACTTGAATAAAGTAAAATTTAACCCATATGGAATAAGAAATTGTTAAGAGGAAATCGTTAAGTTTTATGATTGAATTATAAGGTTTTAAATGATTGTTGATTCGTGTTAAGGGTTGTTCCTAGGCCATTGTCCACTAACGAGGATGCCCAGTGTACAAGAAATAAATTGAAGAATTCTTCTTCTGAATTGAGACCAATGGATCTTCGGGACAGGTGGGACACCTAATGACTCTTGTAGGTTAGTATTCATTGTGGTATCTTTAAAAATCCCTAACTTAACTGAGATATCAGTTGGTAGGACGAGTTCTGAAAATTGTATGACATAGTGACACGTAATATGTTACGGTACAATTTGACTTGTTTGTGATTAATGAAAAGACTACCTTTGAATGCTAAATTCTACATGTATCGATGTTACCTATCCTTTATTGCTTCATCCTAATGTTCGCGTTAGTGATGCAACCATTGAACAAGTACTCATCTCGATTTGAGTTACGTTGTGGATTATTCTTTTTGAGTGCCATCAAGGTCATGAACCTCATGATTATTTGGCTAAAGCTCATTTCCTGTTATATTGTAGTTAGTTCTTGGTGAACAACTTCTCATCACTCTTTTGCAGATCACTCATTGTTTTTATAAGATAAAACAGTATCCCTCGAGAAAAATTGAATTTTCATCACTATAAGGAATATTCAAAGTAAGACTTATAAGTGATCATTATCGCAATGAAGTTGTTTATAAAACACCTTGGAAAACTTAATTGTTTTCATAACAAGGAAAATCTTTGTAAATTTATTTTTGATTCTTATTTAAGTATTAAACATGAAAATGATTTTATTATAAACATGATGATAAAATTTTGACGAACTGAGTATTGCATCGTTAATCTTGAAATTGTTTATAGTTGCGCGCCTACATACAATTTGGAATGTACCATGCAAGGCTGATTAGTAGTCACCATAAAACTGATTAATAAACGCTACATTTTCTTCGAAGATTGTGAAAGATTAAATTTTATGAGATCTGCAAGAAGTGAAAAATAGGGACATAGTGTTAGGGACACCTACATATGTGCCTGTAGCATCTATTCTTCTGAGTCGAATTTACTCATCTGTGAAAATTGTCTTATTTGACAATTGACAATTCTTTCTTGTCCAATTCTCCCGTAAGTGAGATTCTTAGAAAAAGTATCTGATTACCGAGTGTTGATACCCGACTGGATGTATTGACGTTCTTATCATTTCTTATGATTTGATTTCATTTGAATGACCTGGGTAACGATCCGAGGAGCTTTCGAATGCATACTCAAATTATGAAAACATGGGATATATTCATATTCATTAAGTGTTTTCATCTGTATCTGATTTGAAATTCTCTCGCATAGATTATGCGTTGACCTTACTCTTTTAATAGTAGTTGTGTCTCCATATATCCCTGAATTTGTGAAGGATTATGAATTATTATTAGTCTTTTGAGAAGTTCACATCTTATCAACGGCAATAAAACTGAAAAGTTAATAGTGCCAGTAGAATGGATTGATTGATTATGACATGACGACATTGTCTTAATTGATGGGAACTCGAGTAGAAATCCCCTAAATGATAAGATGTTGATTATCAAAAGTGATCTAAATAATTCTGGGTGGATGACGATATCCTGCATTTAGACTTGAAATTATAACGTGAATGGTTGTGAATTAGTCATAGATATTGTAATCTAGAAAGAACCTAATATGAATTTGTTAAAAGATGTTTCCGTTATCTGAAACTTTAGGAAGTATTTGCTGGTAAATTACCTAGACTTTTGCCATTAAGGCAAGTTGAAATTGGTATTGATTATATTCCCGGTGTTGCCCCTGTGGTGTGTGCACTATACATCAGCACCATCTGAATTAAAGGAATTACCGTACAACTGAGAGAGTTGTCGGGGAAAGCTTTTATTCTACCAAGCTCGTCATCATGAAGAGCTATGGTGTTATTATTCCTTATATTTATAGATTACTGTGAACGGAGTAAATTGACAATCGAAAACGATATCCATAACTCGAAATGGAAGATTTGTTCGATCATTTACAAGGTTTTTGATCCACGGCATGGTTATCATCAACTTCGCGTCCGCGAAAAAGATTATGTATTCCAATCACTACATCCGGTACTTGTAATGAACATTACGAGTTTCACGTGATGTCGTTTGGATTGACTAACACACATGTAGCATTCATAAATTTGGTGAATCACGTGTGTAGGCTGTAATTTGATAAATTCATGCTTGTGATCATTAAGGACCATTTGTTTGTTTATAAGAATAAGAAGAAGTTAATAATTTTTTATAGATCGCCCTGAATTAACTGAACAATAAAAACCTGTACCTTGAATATTTAACATGAGATTTAAGACTTAATCCTTTATATTAAATGACCGTTTGACTAATGATGGTAAGATATATATATATATATAAATTGACTCTTTAAAATTTAGAAGTCATTTAAGACTTTGAGTTATACGAAAAAGAAAGTGCAAATATATTTTGACAAATGTTTTAACAAAGGATTTTAAGGGATTATTCCCTTATACACAAACCATTTAACTAAACTTCTGTTTAGGGGTAAATGTTTGTGTATACCTCAAGATAACTTAAGAAGGATTGAGTAAAACCATTTATACCATAACCTGAAAACTTAAAACGACAATTTTTGCTTTTCAACTAAGAAAACTTTGACCAAAGTATAAACAAAGGTTTTTCGAACATTTACGAATCTTATTAAATATTTTCGAAAAATCAAAAAAAATCTTGTTAATTAAATTTAAAATTTATTTTGAACATTTTCATATAATTAAACGGACTAAGAAATTTAAAATCTTTACGTTTACGTTTCATAAAAATTGAATATTTAATATTTAATTAGTTGTAATAATTATCGACGCTTTAGACGTCGGATTGAGTAAAACAGATAAAAATGATAGTTGAGACGAAACTAAAACATAGAAGATATGAAGAAAGAATTTTGAATAAATATGGTTATGATATTTATTTCATCAGGAGAAAGTGAATGTAGGTACTGACATATTATATGGAAAGTATAAAGATTCAATTAAGATATATTTCTTAATAATGACCGTGCAAAATAAATTGCCGAACAATATAAAAATAAACAATGCTTGTAAGAAGGATAATATGGATAGTAAAAAGGGGGTTCGCGGCTAATGTGAACCATTAGAATTAAGAAGTCGATGGCGTTAAATGTTTAAAAGGCCACTTGTGGTTGCCTAAATATGGAGATTGTGAGATATAGTTATGTTGGAATTTGTAAGTATAAGTATTCTATTTATGTCATTTATGACTAAAAGTATCTTTGTCTGAAGAAGTTGTACTGATGGCAATTATGAAGGCAGGCATCGCCTCATACATTAGTAAATGTCTAGCTATTGCAAAGGTCATCATCTGAATTTGATTCGATTTGGGTCATCGTCGACAGACTGACCAAATCTGCTAATATCATTCCCGTTAATGATAAATGCAAAAGAGCTATGTAAACATAGTGTGCCTGTATCGAACATCTTTATCAAGATCCTCGCTTCGCATCGAATTTCTAGAGATTTGCTCAGAAATCATTGAGAACGAACCTTGATGAGAGTACTGTTTACCACCCCAAATCGAAGGGACGAGGTAAAGTAACAATACAAAACACTAGAAGTCTTGTTTTATGTTTGAATGATTGACCTTTGGTAATGAACCGTATAATCGTTTTCCTTTGGAGAGATTATCATTGATAATCATCGTATTAGGATTGAGATCGAATCTTGTTAGGATCTAAATACTAGAACATCTGTAAACAGGAGTTGGGATGAAGACATCCGACATACACCCATTGTGAGTTGGACATGTCTTTTAGGTTTAAGGTTCCTATGATGGCAAACCTAACCTTACAAATTACTCGACCCGTGAGACATGAAATGATTGTCGGAATTAGGATCTGATTATTGACTGCCAGTAGTAGGCAAGAGGTTATGTGAATATGAAATGTAGATCTTGAAGTGCCAGATGGGTAGCGAAGTTATGCCAAAAATTTTAACCTTGGAGAAATGAATTAATGATCTGACAAATCATGGGATATAAGGCCCCATTGTATGGGACCATTGAGATGATGTAAAAGATTTGGTTTGAAAGGCATCTAAGCTGGATCTACCCAAGTACTTCAAGAGATGCGTGAATTATGTTTCGTATATCGAACTCGATGGAATATCTATCAAGTGAAAATATGAATTCCTCTTAATAAAGATTAGATCGGCGAAAAGTTGCATTCATCAGAAACCCGTGAACATCATGGATAGAGAAAGTAAGTCAACATTTAGCCTGACCTTATTCCCGTAGTTATGTTTGATGAAACTCGCGTATTGTAATGAATTGCACTTGTGAGAAAAGACAGAATGTGAAGGAAATACCCACATGGCTTTAACTCTATAAGAAGCGAGTAATAAGGTAAGATGATCTTTGAGGACAAAGATCCTGTTTAGGGGTAAATGTTGTGACAATCCGTCAATTTATGATTGATATTTTTATTCTCAGATATTATTTAAAAACATTATTTTAATGTTATAATATGAACTCACTTATTTTTGGGAAGTAATTTGGACTTACGTCTTGAATTAGCGTCGACTACGTCTAAACCGGAGGATTCAACGTTGCGTGCTTACGTTTACATACACCGTCTTTGGTGACAGTCCGACATTTTAGAAAATAAATTTATCCGTGAATATAATTTTGGAATTTTAAATTTGTGTTGGTTCATAAACTCACAAATTTACGAGAAGAGATTAGGACTTATGATTTTATTTTAACGTCCTTTACGACTAAACCGGAAACCCTAGGATTACGTATTTACGTTTTCGAACTCCGGTTTTTATGAGACAATTTTTATTGGATTCGTTTTGTGTCGTTGATTCATAATTTATAAAAACGTTTTTCGTGAAACGACCCGAGAGCACGTAAGTCGAGGAAACTAGAATCTAGAAATACCCGTAAAATAGTGGGATGGGACAAGTTTTACACTTGCCCACCCCACAAATGGGACGGCTAGAATAGCTCCACCTCACCCACCATGTGTCCAAGCTTAACTTACAAGCTAAGACACATGTATAACCAACTCTTAATACCACTCTTGCTAAAACCATTTCCTCACAAACTCTACATGCAAATCAACTCATCTTCTCTCTCACTCTCCCTATGTGTCGTCCACTTTTACTACCACCACCACCATTTCGATCTTGATTTAACCATGAAATCCCATGTTGTTCATACATATGTTGAAGCTCTTTTGAAACCCTATTGATTGGTGGTGATTATAACATCCAAGGAGGAGTTTCCATGGAGTCTTGGGGCTCATTTTCCACAAGGTGTTCATGAAGAATGGTGGTCTTGAAGATGGTCTTGGCTATGCACAAGTTTCTCCATCAAAATCCATGTTTTGATCAACCTACATCATCATGGTAGTATAAAGATTGTCCTCCTCATCCTCTTGTTATTTTTGATTATGTAAACTTGTATTTCTTTCACTTATGTATATGTATATGATGATTAATGATGATTAAAAATGTTATGTGGGGATTTGGTGTTGATAAACATGCTTAAAAAGGTGAAAAACTATAAGAAACAAGGCTAAAATCTTGCTTAAAAATGATGGCTGTATAAAACAGTAAAGAAACATGTCATGAACTGATAAAATGGCATAGATTAATGGATTTACAGTAATCTATGGGTCGTTTACACATGTGAGAGTTGGCCATGCAATGGAATCATTGTAATGAGTAAGATATGATCAAAACAAGTTTAAGATACAAATCTGAGTTCACAGTTTTGGACGATTTTTAGAAAATACTTAGATGCTGATTCAACAGTAGCTATTGTTGAGTTAAATGGAGCACATATCATGTAGTTTATGTCATAAAAATTTGAGCTTTTATCTCCATATAAAACTCTAGATATGGCAGTTTTGGTGAACATGAAGATAAAAATCAGATTTTGGAAATTAAAGTATAATAGTATTATATAAGCACTCAAATAAAAATAGTATAAAATGTGAATTAAAACCTACTAACTCATATAATACATTTATATAAATATGTATAAGGTTAAATAAATGCACACTTTATAAAAATGGTAGTTGAATAAGATTTATAAGTTATAAAAACTATAAACATGATTTTTACGACTTTTTCGGCTATTACCGTAAAATTAACGTTTTTGTTAAATAAAACTTAGACGGTTGGACCCGTCTAATGTAAACTTTTATAAACTCATATACTGATATATAGACATATATAACAAGTAAAAGCCGATAAAAACCCGAACTATATGACATACGGACATTAACGAGTTAAGTTAACATTATTGGACTAATAATACAACAAAATGGGCTAAAACACTTATAAACTTATTTATTGGTCTTAACCCATTTGGGCCCAACATGTAAAGTGTAAATACTGATAATAAAAGTATGAAATGGATTAATACAAGTTAATAAACTTATAATAGGTTTATTGGACCTAAAACACGTAAATAGGTAAAACTAGTAAACTAGTAAGAAGTTACCAATACGTAAACACTAAAATAAGTAAAAGAGAATATGTAAACACACTTGATCATCATATATATATAAAATCATCATATGTATACATAATTGTTATTTTTATAAAGTCATTGGACATGAGTCTAAGACAAGTATTATTTGTCTAGGTTTCCGTGATTGAAGCACGTACCGTACGTCCGAATTGCCTATAACCCGCCTTCCCACATCAACGTGAGTTCATAGCCTCGCACTCTTTTAAATGTTTTTATGAAATGTTTTATAAACCCGCGAGGGAGATAACATGTTAGTTTTTATAAAATAGGACACCATTTGCCCCGATTGTTTGTTTATTGATTTGGACCCGACTGATTATATGGCCCGATTGTATGACCTGATAAATGATTAAATAGCCCGATAGATGAAATTAAATGGATTATTAAAGTTAGGTTATGTCACAAAAAGTCCCATTAGCATGAATTGTGAACTACCGGGAGTTGGTAGACGCTTATGCATATAATAGTACTATTTGGGGACGATCACCCCAGTTCGCGCCTTGACGGTTGATCCCTGTCGTGCCACATTGATTGGTAAGCGAATTTATGTATGAGAAGATTTCCATAGCGTGACCTTTGTGACGACACGCTAATTTAGATGGGCAAATTGAATATCGGGTTAGCTACCCGTTGTTTGTTGTAGTAAGTTAACAATGTCATGCGGCTTATAATAATCCAAATTAACGAAATACTACTAGACGCACCGAATTACGATGTATTGCCTGACTAGCAATAAAGGATCATACTACTGATATTATGTTCGTGTTTTGGTTTCATATAACCATATTCATATAATGGTTTTTATTTAATCTATACAACGTTGCAAAACGTATTGTATGATATTTTTACGACATTGGTTCGTATAATGATTTTTAAGGCAAAAGCCTATATTATGATTTTAACAAGGATTTGTATAAAATGATTTTGGCTATTTTATGGCCTACTACATGGATTTATACAAAATGATTTTTGGTAATAATTTTATACCAAAGTTATATTGATGGTATTTATTAAACTCTATGAATTCACTCGGCGTTATCGCTGACCTTTTCTTTTAACATGTTTTATCTCAGGTACTTGAAGGTAATTCTCGGGAAGACAACAAGAATTCATAGCCTGCACTTAAATTATAATTTCCATTCAAATCTTTTGTAAACTTGTATGAAATGATTATGACTTGGGACCTATGTAACTTTGATATTTATGAATGGAAATGCTTTTATTATTAAACGACGCGATTTTTATGCGTTTTCTATGATGTGAGTAATGTGTTATCCCGTAACACCAACGAGTCTTCCGCTGTATTGAGTTGTATAAATTTGGGGGTGTTACAACAAGCGTTGGCTTAGGAAGCTCCTGGTGACTACCCACTAGTCACAGGTCAAGTTTTAGAGGTCGAAGCCTTGGCTCTGATACCATAATTGTAACACCCCATTTTGATAAATGGAATGTCACGCGTGATTATGGCGTGTCATCAAAGCATGCAAGGTAATATGTACTAAAACATACATGACCATAAGGAAAACCGGAATCAAACATCGGTTCTCAAACATAAGCCCAAAACATAATAAAGTAAAGGAAATAAGAAATGACTAAACAAACATAGGTATATGATGGCAAAGGAAGAAGTCTATGGCAGCTTCCATCCTAGGCACGTCCTCTGTTGGGTCAAAGAGATGTAGATCTTGCAGCCTGTCAGGACCGGTGAATGACTTCTGTAATCACAAGTCAAATCACAAAGAGACTCTATACACAATATGAATGTAGAATATAAATATAAACAAGAGAAACAGAATAACTATAAAGACTTGATCCTTTCTAAGGATTTCTAATATTAATGAAGACTAGAACTACGTTTTGTGAAGGTGTGTCTAACCCTTCTGCCTAAGGTTCCTTTTATACTACAAGGAAACCCTAATACAGCATACAAGAAAACGTGTAAAACTGATATGCATATCTTCTCCTAATATAACTCATGCATATCCTAACAGAATATTAAGTAAATAATAATGTTTGACTTCGACTAGGACCAGGAGCAGGACTTGCTCCTACTACGACTAGGACCAGGAGGAACTACATACCTCCTAGTCTACCTATTACATATAACTATTACAATGGTCCTAACAATCCTCCCCTAAACTTGAATTTGACCTGTTGAGTTCAAGTTTCCTGGAAAACGTGCAAAGAAGACCCGAGGATTGTATCAGCAAAACAAATTGCAGCATCAATAAGATAAGAATCAGAAGAACAGCCGCATGAAACACTAGAAGCTTCTCCAAAGCTTGTAACAAATCAGCATCGTGTTGAATCTTTTCAGCAACATGAGCAGATTTGATGAGCCTTTACCAAGTAGCTGCTCGCTCTTGGGCTAGCTAGTCATTCTGGTGGAATAAGCATCACCCTGGGAGACTAGAACCCAGCCCAACTCTTAGAACGTGAATCAATGGTGAGTGGGAGTACCCTGATGATTTTAGGCAAACCATCACAGCCGTCAACGGATTTGATGCGTCTTTACCAGAAGCCGTACCCCTCTGGACTCGCCAATTCTTAGCAATAAAGCATCGGTGAGTTGAACACCCTATAGCTTTAAGCAAGCTATTACAGCTATCAACGGATTTGATAAGATCTTTACCAAGAGCCGTACCCCCTTGGATTAGCCACTTTTCAGTCCAAGACTATGGCAAGTGAAAACCATCCAGTTTTAGGTAACCTGGCAACCATCAACGGATTTGATAATCGCACCAGGAGCCGTACCCTCAAGGTGAATCAACTTTTTGTTGTCGATGAGACATGGTAAGTTGAGAACCATTTGTTGTGTGGACCACGTCCAAGACCAAGTGAAACCAAGTACCAGACCAATCTCAAACCAGGAACCACATTTTGAACCAGCCAAGGGATATTATGTACAAGTATAAAAGCTAAACTGTGTTAAAGTATAAGCAGATATTATATAAAATGTTTTTTTTTTTTTAATTATTTTTTTTTTCTTTTATATTATTAGTGTGTGTGATTTGTTTGTTTTTTTTTTAACTATAAAGAATAAAAGTCACCAATCACTATACATATTGGTGAAAAGAATCAAAAATAAGAACAAAAATCAAAGTAGAACTACTTACAACCCATTCACCTTACACACCAGAAGCTGCCTTCTTATCCGCTAACAACCGTGCTTGAATACCCTCGACCAAAGATGTGGCCATACTCGACTCATTCCCAGAAGGAGCAGTAGAAATCTGCAAATGACTTGCCAACATTGCTTCCATGGAAGAAATAGTCAAAGGATACACAACATCCGTCAACATAAACACCACATGACCAGAACCTAACTCCAACACATGTACTCCACATCCAGCATAGAGCTTCCAGCGAACAATCTCCCATTGCATTTGATCCTTCCATACGCCCAAAGGAGTAGCAGATGGAGGAGGATCCAACATAAGCTTGAGATCAGCCCAAAGACGAATACCAGGCCAGGAAGACACCGCCATGGGGTCAAATGGCATACTAGAATCAACAAGCCCAACCAACGCCATAAGATCCATCCGGTCAGCCCACGATAACACACCCTGCAAACTCGTGACCAATCGCACATTCCCATCACTCAAAGTAATCCGATGGGAGACGCCACCAGGAAGTGTTGTAGACCTCTCAACCGTATAACCCGTAATGCTTCCATTGCCTAAAGGTAAGTCAGAATCGCTATCCGAAGCTGCATCAATTAAGTTTTCAGGATCACGCTTCTCAAAAGGAACTGATTTACCGCGGCGAACACGACGAGTAAGTTTCTGGCGAGTGGAACGTCGAGGCGTGGGAGCCGAAGGAGTAGATTCAACCTTCACCTGAACTTCAGCAACAGCAGGAGCAGCAGTAGAAGTAGACTCATGAACATGTCCACCCAAAGAACCACTAGGTGCTGCATCAGAAGTAGGATTAGGTTGTGTGGCAGGAACTTGTGGTGATGAAGATGGCACATCAGATGGAGCAGCAGCAGGTATGGTGGGATCAACAAAAGTGCTTGCAGGAACATGAGTGGTGGTAGGAGTAACAGGTGTGGTGGAGGAAGCATGAGTGGTGGTGGTTGTAACAAAGATGGTAGTAGCAGGACCAGTAGTAGAACCAATAGGAGCAACCAAGGGTGTCGTAGAAGGACCAACAGAAACAGCACCAGAACCAGAAGAACTACCATTTGAACCAGGAATGGGCACAGACGGAGAAACAGTAGAAGCAGCAGGCATAGAAGCAGTCACACCACGAGGATGGTAAACAAATCTTTCCGGTATAGGTTGACTCGCACGCCTCACCATATTTTCATAAAGTTTCTTGAGCTCATCAAAAGTCAAAGCCCGCACCCGAGCCCAAGTCCATGGAGCATTGAAATGAGCAGCAGATTGATATTTGACATAACGTTGCATCTGCTGGCGCTGCTCAGTCTAAGAAAGAGGTCTGTTCCTACGCTGTTTCTTGAGTTCCTCAGCAAGAGTCAACTGATGCTTACGCATCATTACCATAGCACGCGGAATACAATTGTGCTCATCAACATCATCACCCAACAAATCTTTAAACTGAGCATAATCCCGAGTGAGAACAGTCAACACTTGCATCCATTCACCATCAGTCCAGTGCATAGCATCATGCTGAATTTGCGCACGCCTTCGCTCACGGAGCTCTTCCTCAGCAGCATTGTCCTCCGCATCAAGCTCAGCCTGAACCCGACGAGCAGCCTCTTCACCAAGTCTGTCTTCTTCAAGCTGTCGACGAGAGCGCTTGCGGATGGGAGATGGAGGATCAGTCATTGGAGCTTTGCCCTTTGGATCATGAGAGGGATCAGTATGAGAATCTGCAGCAGCATCAGAAGCACCACCCATAGAAGGGGGAATAGCACTAGAAGAAGGAGCATTGGAGGACATTGGAGGACCAGGCAGATTATCATAAACTTTATCAGCAAAGGCAGCCTTTGCCAGCAACGTCAAGCCATCCTCAACATTCTCCGAACCCTCATCCTCAGAATCGGAAAGAACCACATGCTTCTTTCGACGACGCTGTTGATTCTCCAAGACCTTTATACGATCGGCCAGAGGAAGAACAAACTCCCGTGTGAGCTTCCGATGTTGGTTCAAGTCAGCTTCCAAGCAAATCATCCTCTCATGGTACCTGTGCATAAGATCTAGCAAAGATGTCAGAGTAGTAGGCTCCTCTGCCTGCCCACCAAGAGAACTTGGATCAGGGAAAGCATCACGGGAGCCCGAAGCAACATTGGGGTCAACATGTGGAGAACTAGCAGCAAAGGGGATATCAGTCGAGTGTGGGGCAGGGCTAGGAGGTGGAGTCTCCACAAAAGGAGACCTTTGTGGAGCTGAGGAAGGACCAGCCTTAGGAGGGGATGGTTGTTCAACCACCACCTCCTCAACTAGCTCCTCCTCTACCACAGGAGTGGCATCACCAACAGGAGTCTCCTCCTCCTCCATGGGGTCATCATCTAACACAACCAACTCAGGAGCCTCCTCCTCCTGACCTATAGGACCCTGAGCCAAACCCATCATGGCTTCAGTCAGGGGCCTCCAATCCCCAGGAAACCCATTCATCATGTTATAATACACTTTCGCTGTTAGTTTAGAGGGTACATGCTCAGCCCTATCACGTGGAATGCAAACAAGTATTTGTTGAATAAACCTAGGGTACATAAGAAATTTTTTCCTAGAACCAGCAGTTGACAAATTACTAGCCATCCCCTCAAAGATATAATGTGAAAAGTTAAACACTCTACCCTGGGCTAAACATATAAGACCAGTAGCCAAAGGAGTAGGGAACGCATCCCAACTCCCCGACTTGGGACTCAAGCAATGGATTAAATAGTGAACCAGAAGCTTCCACTGAGGGGAAAACCTATTCTTTTGGAAGTTAAACTTCCCCCCATGTTCATAACCTATGGCAGCCATACCCTCTAATACTTCCGAATTGGGAAGTGATACAACACCCCCCTCATCCCGAAGATGAAGAGAAGAGCGAATAGATGCTTCAGTGACCACATAAGCACGTCCATCTATGGTAGCATGGAGTGCCCGTGGACGTCCAGCCACATTCACAAGCTCAGCAGACGCCCAAAATTGACGTACCACACTATCATATATGGTAGGACAAACAGTAAATGCAAACCTCAAGTTTGAAGCTTCAATAAACTCCAAGATATCAGCAAAATGTTCACTATTAGGACCATCACCCAGATAAGCAACACGATTATGAGCAGGTTGATAAGCAAGAGCAGCCATGGATCTTGATGAATGGATTGAAGAAGGATGTGGATTGGGAGGAGAGGAGTAGAAGCGGTTTTTGTGTGTGTTTTAATTGTAATGAGTGTATGTTGACCATATAGGAAGAAAATAGTAACTGTTCATTGACCCCTATTAATGGGGGGTTGCCCTTTCAAATTAAACCATAATGGCATACTAACCACTTGCCCTTTTTAACATAATAACTTACCCCCAATTTATTTGATGAATTCAAACTTGTAAATATCAGTATTGGAAGCATTGACCAAAAGTCAAAGTGCACAATAGTCGGACCAGGAGCAAAACGTGATTAATAAAGGACAAAAGGAATGAACAGTAGCCAGACCAGTACCAGTACCCATAGCCAAACACCACTAGACTTGGAAGGATTTGAGACCACCAGATAGCATCCAATCATAACTAGAAGCTGACCAAATAGGACCAGAAGCCAGTCATGTAAGGCCATATCCATCAAAAGAGAGCAAAAATCCTCCAACAGAAGCACCACACACCACCATAACCAAGAAATTATGTTGTTAAATACTATGAATAAGTTAGACGAACCTAATATGTACACAAAGCCTCCCCTTAGGCTTTGCCTCCCCTCAATCCTAGACTTCAAGGATTGACCATCCCAATATGAACCACCAAGTGGTTAAACCGAGGACCATCAAAAGCTTTAGTCAGCAAATCAGCAACATTGTCATCCGTATGAACTTTAAGAACCTGTATCAGCTTCTTCTCATTGGCATCGCGTATAAAATGATGCCGAATCTCAATATGTTTCGTCCGCTGATGAAATACAGGATTCTTCACAATACAAATAGTGCTTTGATTGTCAATAAAAATTTTGGTATTCATAAAATTGAACCCATAGTCCAACATCTGATTTTGGATCCATAAAACTTGACCACAGCAACTAGCAGCAGCCACATATTCAGCTTCTGTTGAAGAAGTAGCTACAATTGTCTGTTTCTTACATTGCCATGAAATAAGCCGACGACCCAAAAATTGACAACCACCAGTAGTAGACTTCCTATCATTATTAGCACCAGCATAATCACTATCACTGTATGCTTCAAGTACAAAGGGGGATTCTCTAGGATACCATAGACCCAATTTAGGTTGAGCCTTGATATACTTGAAAATCTTCTTCACTGCATTTAGGTTCGAAACCGTTGGAGTCACCTGGTGTCTAGAACAAGCACTTACTGCAAACATAATATCCGGACGTGATGCAGTCAAATACATGAGAGAGCCAATCATAGACCTGTACATATGAACATTTACGGGTGGATCTGGCTCATTCTTAAGTTTGATTTTAGCAACTTCATAAGGAGTTGCTGCTGGTCGAAGAGGATCCATGTCAAACTTTTGAAGAATCTCATGAACATACTTATCTTGACTGATGAAAATCCCATCCGATTTTTGCTTGACCTGAAGACCAAGGAAAAATGACAGTTCTCCCATGGCACTCATCTGAAATTCGCCTTTCATCAAGTGTTCAAACTCATCACACCACTCCTTCCTAGTAGAACCAAAGATAATGTCGTCCACATAAACCTGAACAAGAATAATATCCTTGGAGTTCCGCCGAAGAAATAGTGTTTTGTCAATTGTACCTCTTCTATAGCCATTCTTTAACAAGAAAGTGGAGAGTCGCTCATACCAAGCTCTAGGAGCCTGATGTAACCCATAAAGAGCCTTGACCACCTTGTAGACTTTCTTCGGATGAAGTGGATCAACAAACCCCTTAGGTTGAGTAACATACACTTCTTCGTCAATTTTTCCATAGAGAAATGCACTCTTGACATCCATCTGGAACACTGTAAAGCCAACATACGAAGCAAAGGCCAAAAACAGACGAATGGCCTCAATCCTTGCAACAGGCGCAAAGACTTCAGTATAATCAATGCCCTCAATTTGAGTGTGTCCTTGTGCGACAAGCCTAGCTTTATTCCTGACAACAATTCCCCGTGCATCCTTCTTGTTTTTGAGAATCCATTTGGTATTGATAGCTGTCTTCCCATCCGGTAAGTCAACCAGAACCCAAACATTCTGAAACAAGAATTGCTGCATTTCCTCCTGCATAGCCTCCACCCAACTTTGATCCTCAAGAGCATGTGAAACAGACCTAGGTTCCACCTGTGAAAGAAAACAAGCAAACAAACAGTGTTGAAAGTCCGTATGATTATTACGCTTTTGATCCTCAATATAGCCCACAAGAGCATGATTATCAGACGAGGCCTTCTGCTGCATTCTGCGTGTCTTGACGGTAGAAGAAGGATCGCCAATAATTTGAGTGGTAGGATGGTCTTTATGTGGTTGCAAGACTGGATTGGAAGAAACCTCCACTTCTGGTGCCAAGTTATTGAGATCACCAACAAAATCAGCATCATATGAAGCGTTTTGGAAAATCCCGTCTACTGGTTGTTTATGTATATCATCCAGCTTGGTAGAAGACTTCTTCTCATGGTTCCCCAAATCAGAAGGACTGGAGAAACGTGTATTGGAAGCAGACTCACTAGTCGGAGTACCAGTAGGTGAGTGACTAGCACTAGGAGCAGAAGCTGGAGTACCAGGAGCAACGTTATCAGAATGCTCAACCAATGGAAACTCAAAACTACCTTGAGCAGCTGCTTTAGTAGCTTCTTGTTGTTGCTTGAGAAGAGTGTCAAGAGCTGCTTGGGAATCCTGTACATCCAATGGAGTTGCATCACTAGGAGGAGAGGGAGAGACCGTGGTGGAATAGGATGGAACCACAAAAATGTCATCCTCATCATCTGAATCAGAGAGACTAGAAGGAACACCAGTACTAGAAGTTGCAAACACTTGTGGTCCTGCATCATGGTTAGTTTTGAAACGAAAATATCCTAACGAATCACTAAGACAATCAAGATCAAAATACCATTCTGGACCTGTTCCTTGTACGTTTGTCTTCTCCTCAAAATACCTGAGATTAATAGTCTCAACTATCCGTTTGGCTTGAAGATTGTAGACACGATACGCCCGAGAATGAGCTGAATATCCCACAATATATCCTTCATCAGCCTTGCCATCAAACTTCCCCAAATAGTCACTAGTATTCAGAATGGTGACTGGACACCCAAAAGGCTTCAAATGAGCAATATTTGGAACTTTGCCCGTGAGCAGCTCATAAGGTGTTTTCTTGTGTGGATTGGTAATAGACACCCTATTCAAAACATAACTGGCCGTATTAACAGCTTCTGTCCAGAACATGGTCGGAAGCTTGGAATCGGCAAGCATAGTTCTTGTTGCTTCTATTAGTGTCCGGTTCTTTCTTTCTGCCACACCATTCTGTTGAGGAGTCCTAGCAGCACTATAATCTCTTTTGATGCCCTTAGCATTGCAAAGTGCGATGAGGTCTCTATTTTTAAACTCGGTTCCATTGTCACATCGAAGACCTTTAACTTTCTTGGACAACTGATTCTCTATCAAGGTAAGAAAATCTCGAAGAATTGAGTAGGTCTCACTTTTGGCAGCCATGAAAAACACCCACGCAAACCTGCTATAGCCATCAGTCACCACCAAACAGAATTGCTTGTGGTCTATGCTTCTGATGGAAGTAGGACCAAATAAGTCCATGTGTAAAAGCTGCAATGGTTCAGTAATGAGACTTAAAGCAGTAATGGCTTTGAAGGATGCTTTGTGTTGTTTGCCTTTGCTGCAAGCAACATAATTTATGTCATTTCTAAACGTCTTGGGAGGTAAACCAGAGACCAGATTCAAATTGGCAAGTTTGTGAATGGTCTTGAAGTTCACATGTCCCATCCGTCGGTGCCATTTTGTGGCTTCATCTTCCGAGGCTTTTGCAACCAGACATGCTAGTTGACCAGTAGGGTTGACTTCATTCAACTTGATGCTATATAGATTGTGTCTTCTAGGGATTCTGAGTAAAACTTGTGAGTCATCCAGAAGCTTAAAATCTTTGGAGAGCACAAGTGCATCAGTATCGGTGAAGAGTACAAACTGCTTCTTGTCACAAATCTGAGAGACCGATATCAAGTTGAAGTGTTGAAGTGCTTCCACATAGTAGACCTGCTCAAAATTGAGATTTGGAGTCTTTATCGTTCCCTTGCCAGTGATTCTGCCTTCACCTCCACCAAAATAGACCTTGCCCCCATAAAATGGTACAAAGTTAGAGAGAAGGCCTTTATTGCCAGTCATGCTCCTGGAGCAGCCACTATCAACAATGCCTAGACTAGGATCCTGGTATGGAGTAACCTACAACAACAAGATAATCACAATGCAAAAGTTAGTGTCTTAAGGGGACCCAAACCTTTTCAGGGTTGAGCCTGCATTGTGGATCATTAGAAGAATGCCAAGAAGATTGATGAGATCCACTATTGTTCCTTGGTTGCCTATTCATCATATGGGTATTATTATTTGACCAGGAACAACCTGCTGAGGGCTTAACAGCAGTTCCCAAATTTCCCAAACCAAAATACGTGTGGTCAAAATGATGCGCATAGTTTAGATTATAATTTGGAAAATAATTACTAGTTGTTTGGAATCCATTTTCTCTCCAATAATCAGACATGAAAGGAGAGGATACTCTAGAAGTATGAAACATTGGAGCACTAGGATTAAGTCTTCTGGAAGCATATGGTGCAGCTCCTGGTGAACCAGGAGCAACTAATGCATGATTAACAGATGCATGTGTGTCATAGTAATCACAATCTTTAATTAAATGAAAGGAACTGCCACAAACAAAACATGTTTTGAAAGACCTTTTATTAGAATGAGACTGTTTCATACTACCTACTTTATTACACACAATTCTAGGAAAATCATTCTTCCTAGGACTCAATAAACAAGGACCAGACACACTTGACTTGACAGCAACTTTTTCTTCACACTTCCTAGCACCAGCAGCAGCATGTTCATTCGACTTGGAACTCGTAGGTCTTGACTCTTCACTTGAACTAGTAGATGCAGAGTCACCGGCTTTGTCACTGAAAGTACATGAGACAAAGTCGTTAGTATTAGTAGAACTGGTTGGGGACTCAAGCATCTGTGATCCATCCGAGTCATTATGCCATGAGGTGGGCATGAAAGTTCCAGTAAGAGGAGGAGGAACAGCATGCATTTCTACTGCTGGTTTAAACCTATTGTAACTAGGTTTGCCCTCATCCTCTTTGTCGGCATCAAAGACGCTTGAGAAAGATAAATCAAATACATCTTCAGAATCAATATATTTTTCAAATCCTAAGCCTCTTTTAGTTCTGCCAGACATGCTACTATCAATTAATTTTGAAAGATTTTTAGGTGCCTTTTGCCATTTGTCAAATCTTAACATTGTAGCATCTAATTTAGCTTGCATCTCCTCTTTTTCTTTGATACTAGCATCCCTTTCAGTTTCTGTATATTTAAGCATATTTGTAGTGTTTTCTAAATCAATGCTTAGTATCCTGATTTTATCCTCATATGCACGTTGTGTATCTTGTAACCACTTCTTTTGTTGTTCCAATGTGTTTAATGAAGCTTTATAGGCTTGTACCTCTAAATAATACTTATCATTTTGTTCATTTACTTCATTAAATTGGGACAGCAGTTCTGTGTATTTATCATGACAACCAAGAGGACAATGTTGTACCTGAGGTGAGATGCCCATAAGAGCAAACTCTTCTGCTTCTTCTGCATCAGAGAGATTCCCAGCAATCATTGCCAACACATCAGTCGTAGATTCCGCTGATTCCAGAGTAGAAGCCTGATGATCATTCCAGTTGACCATAGAGTCAACAGATACCAATGCTTTCTTGTCATCTTTAACCTCCTGAACCTTGAAAGCGGAGTACCTGCTCTTCTCCTGATCATTCTTGCTAGGGCACTCTCTTGCAAAGTGACCCTGTTGCTGGCAGTTATAGCACCGTACCTTGCTTCTATCGAATCTTGCTGGCTCCCGAGGGTTGTAATTAAACTTCCTTCATGCTTTCTTCTCAAACTTGTGAACCCTAAGAGTAAGCATGGCCATCTGCCATTTAAGATCTATCTCATCCAGATCAAGCTTATCGATCTGTTTAAAGTCATCAAAAGCAAGTTGTTGTTCAGCAGTAACATCAGCCACAAAAGAATGAAGAACAGCTTCTACCATACTACCAGACTTGGCAGCAGGATCAGGAGTAGAAGACATGGGACTAGAAGCATATGACATGGCACCAGTATGCTGAATAGAATGCTGGGGAGAAACAGTATTGCTCGGGCTACTTGCATATGACATGGGACTAGATGCCATAGAGCTCACAAAGGCTGAATTAGCCGGGGTGGGAAAAGAGTCACTAGGATATCCTCTCACATGAGGTTCGAAGGTTCTGAGCCTATGAAACAAATCATCAAAACTCAGATAATCAAGCCCACCTTTGGCTTTAAGAGAGATTACCACCTGGTTCCAAGAGTAGGGTAAGGCTTTAAGAAACCTTGCATTAACATCACCATCATCAGGCTTGGACCGAAGTTGATTCAACTGGCTCAATATCTTCTGGAACCTATCATACCCTTGATTCAGACCTTCAGTTTCTGAGATTTTGAACTCTGTGAATTCATCTCTCAGCATGGACCTTTGCATTTTCTTTGATTCCTCATTCCCGCCAAACCTTGCTTTTATGCCATTCCAGATTTCTCTGGCATCATCCAAATGGTAGAAGTCACCCATGTGATCTTCAGGAAGAGATTGAAGCAAAATTGTTTTTGCTTTTACCTCCTTCTGAATAGCGATGATTTCCTCATGAGTTTTAGGGTCAAGAAGAGTAATATTACCGTTCTTATCTCGTCCAGTAAGCTTTCTGCTGTTTCCATTCAGAATGATCTTCCAAAGATCTTGATCAGTGTTAGTGATCCACCATTCCATCTTCATTGCCCAGTTATCATATTCACCTTTCTTCAGAAGAGGGAATTTTCCATTCGTGTTGGAAACCGTAGCCAGGATCTGCTGAGGTTGCACAATTTTAGGAGTGCCTTCTTCTCCTGTTTGAGTAGAAGTTGAGGCAGACATGATAAACAGATTGTTAGAAATAAGAGAACTTGATTCTGCTTGTATAGAGACCCTCCCAGGCTCTGATACCACTTGTTGGGTCAAAGAGATGTAGATCTTGCAGCCTGTCAGGACCGGTGAATGACTTCTGTAATCACAAGTCAAATCACAAAGAGACTCTATACACAATATGAATGTAGAATATAAATATAAACAAGAGAAACAGAATAACTATAAAGACTTGATCCTTTCTAAGGATTTCTAATATTAATGAAGACTAGAACTACGTTTTCTGAAGGTGTGTCTAACCCTTCTGGCTAAGGTTCCTTTTATACTACAAGGAAACCCTAATACAGCATACAAGAAAACGTGTAAAACTGATATGCATATCTTCTCCTAATATAACTCATGCATATCCTAACAGAATATTAAGTAAATAATAATGTTTGACTTCGACTAGGACCAGGAGCAGGACTTGCTCCTACTACGACTAGGACCAGGAGGAACTACATACCTCCTAGTCTACCTATTACATATAACTATTACAATGGTCCTAACATCCTCCAAATGCTCGAGTCCTGGGTACCTTCTGTTTTGAGAACATGAAAGGAAAACGGCTGAGCATAACGCTCAGTGCACGGATATACAACATAATATGAATGGATGAAACATAAATAAGACTAATAGCAGCGGAAATGTATAAGTCCTGGAAAACCTGGAACATGTTCATAAAACTGGTTTTATAGTTTGAAAAGCCTTTTGTTTATCTTAAAAAAACTGTTTAACATGTTAACCATTAAGCCAATATAGGTCATGAAATATCAACGTGCATGAATACTTGGAGGGGTGACCTCGTCATGCAAATAACAGGGACTGCCTCTAATTAATATAACTGTTTGGGTAGGAGGGATCAGCTCCTTGTGAAGGATGCAAGGCACACACCACATTCAGCTGAATAATCTGCTGAAAACATGTAAACTAGGATGCACCCGTACGCCCCACCTGATAATAATAATATGGCCAAAAGCTGAAGGGACGCCATGAGCTATCACTCCGTCGTGGTGAAGTCATAACAATGGTGCCTCGAGTGTTATGGTTATGGTACCTCCATAACTAGGTGAAACTGTTCATGCATATATATGGCTTTAGGTATTCTAATTAAACATAAGCAATTCAAAAACATATAAAACATATACTGGGGAAAACAGTTGGCTGCATACGGGAAATCCTAATAAGGAAGAATGTCCATAATGAAAGGACGGAGAATCCGTACCTTGTGTCCAGTGAACGAAAAAGACGAACGGAAGAGAGTCCTACTTCGATATCACTAATGCTACATAAATAATATACATGTATAAGTATCTGATTACTGAGTACGTAACTGGTTTTATAACATGTCTTAGCTTGTTTTATATGTTCATGTCTTGTTTTACTGATTCTAACGTTATGCTGTGTTTATCATGTATTCTGTCTATTTTGATTAAGTATTTATTGTACTTCTTGTATTATTATACTTGTTGTGTAATAATAAGTAACTTCCTAAAAATAGCAGGTTTCCTAAAAAAGAAAGTTTCCAGAAATAGAAAGTTTCCAAAAATAAAAATTTCCATAAATAGATTAGCTGCCTTAATTATAGATTAGCTGCCTTAATTAAATAAGTTTCTAAAAAAATAGAAAGTTTCCATAAATAGATTAGCTGCCTTAATTAAATAAGTTTCTAAAAATAGAAAGTTTCCATAATTAGAAATAAGCTGGATTATTAAGCTAATAATATATAAGCTTAAGTTTTACTGATTAATATTCTAAGTCGTGTGATATAGTATAGTTTATTAATTATTACATGTAAATTAAATAAACTATAGGTTATACGATTTAATTAAATATAACATGATTTAATTAAATAAGGGTAAAAATATTTAGGTTAAAATAATATAAGCTAAGTCATGCAAATTAATTAATTATAAGTCATGATTTCAATAATTATTTAATTTATATAGTCTAATTAAAATGATAATTACTTAGGTTAAATTCATGTATTAATAATAATATTAATAACCTAAGTCATGTATAAATTAAATTAACCATGTGCGTGTTTTAATTAATTTAATTAAACTTTGTAATTATTCAACTTGTTAAAATAATTAACTTGTAAAAAAATACACCATGAACCGAACCCGTGTTTTAACTCTAAACATGTCGTGAACCGGTCCGTGAACCCCTTGAACCGGATCAACAAACAATCCCTTTAAATGTGCACCGGCTTAAGCTGGTGGTCCCTTGGTCTTGGCTAGCTGCTGCCCATGCAGCGGTTCCCCCCGTTTCTATAATTAGCTACCGGCTTAAGCCGGTGGTGTTGGTTTGTTTGTAGCCGAGGCCCACACAAAGCCAAAACATAACCTCGAAGCGAGTCGGGGTTCCCTTTTCTTGCGGCTGACCGAAACAAAACACACCGAGACCATGAGGTCTCGGCTGTTGGTGATCACAAAACCACCGAGAGCCATAGTGCTCTCGGTTTGACTCTCGGCCGACCCAAAACAATCCGACCAACCACCATCATGTTAAACCTTTTTACTTGACATGTTTTTAACTAGTGTTTTTAATGATTCAAGAACACATGATCAATTAAACAAAAGAATGAAAAGATTAAGGATATTAAATAATATTGAGTGCGTGGATTAAAGAGGTGTAGAAACACGAACACCAACACGTAGTTTACAAGAATCAAGATCAAAACGTTCTCCCTTTGTGATGATCTAAAGCCGGCGGCCACTTTGTGGTGTGCTAGGGTTTACTTGATTTTCTTGTATCTTCACAAATGACTTAGATTTCATCCTTATGTTCCTGTTGACTTCCCAAACGGGCTAAGCCCATGTTAACTTATGTTTGGCCGCCTATAGCCCTTGTGGTTATAGTATTTCTAGTTTTTCTTTACTAGTAAATGTCGTGCTTAAACCCATGTTCATTTGTTCATGATTTAATATACGTTACTTATTTTATTATACGATATTTATCGTATTATAATAAGTATATACGTAGTCACATGTTCGTGATTTAATGTTCATGATTTCATGTTCGTGATTTATGATTATTATTCTAATAATTTATCGTGTAATAACACGTATTTAATAATTATCGTCTATTAACATGCTTAAATACTTATCGTGTAATCAAACGTACGTAATACTAACATTCGTGAAACGTAATCATGTTATATTAGGAAAGTTTTAATCTTGTACGTACGATCATAAGTGTACTGTTCATGGTAGAAGCATGCGGGTTTTACAAAAGGACGGTTAGATCTTCTACATATAGATTTGTGTGGTCCCATGCATGTTCATAGTATCAATGGAAAGAAATATGTTATGGTCATTGTCGATGATTACTCAAGGTACACATGGACTCACTTCTTGAGGTCCAAGGATGAAACACCCGAAGTTCTCATCAACTTCCTTAAACTGATACAACGTGGTCTTCAAGCTCAAGTTAAAGTGGTTCGTACTGACAGAGGTAAAAAAATTTTGAATTCAAAACTAAGAAACTATTTTGAAGCCGAAGGAATTGAACATGAAACATCTATTGCTCGAACACCCGAACAAAACGGCGTTGTTGAAAGATGAAACTGTACTTTAGTTGAGGCTGCTCGAACATTATTATCTGCTTCAAAACTTCCACTATACTTTTGGGCCGAAGCCGTGTCAACCGCATGCTGCACACAAAACCGCTCCTTAATTATCCCAAGACACGAAAAGACACCATATCACATAATTCATGATCGAAAACCTTCACTCAATCACCTTCACGTTTTTGGATGTACTTGTTACATAATACGAGATGGTGAAAATTTGGATAAGATGAAAGAGAAAGGTGATGCATGTATTCTTGTAGGATATGCAACTCAGTCTAAGGGGTATAGAGTTTACAACAAGAGAACAAAATTGATAGTCGAGACTATTCACTTCCGATTTGATGAATTACAAGAGATGGCACTTGAACAAAACAGTTTAAGTCCCAATCCACAACGACAAACGACTTCCGTTCACAACCGCACGGAACTCGAAACTCAAGACCACAGCAATGAACCGTCAAGTTCAATTCAACGTTGGTTCAAGGAAATGTTCTAAGAGCAGATATGACACTAAACACGACACTTGAAGAGTTGGAAATGTTATATGGACCAATGTATGATGAATATTTCACGGGGGAGAAACAAGTTGTATCGAAGTCTTCCGCTGTCACTGATGATAAGAATGATGATACCGATCATCGTCAACAAAAGGATACAACTTCATCTATTTCAACACGGGTTGTTGCAGATTTACCCCCTCAGAATATCACTTCAACAACCGCTCCTACAACATCCACAACTACTGTCATTTCTCCATAGAACACAAATCAACATACAATGCATTATCTGACGAAGACGAATTTATCAACCCATTTGGTACACCGGTACACAAAACTGGAGAGTCTTCTACTCGCCATGTTGATCCGTCAAATATGCATACGTTCTACCAACGACATCCTTCAACACATCATTGGAACCGAGATCATCCTTTGGTTCACATAATTGGAAACCCTTCACAGCCCGTTCGTACAAGACGACAGCTTAACACCGATGGCGATGTTTGTATGTTCGCACTCGCCGTGAGTTCAGCTGAACCGAAAAACATCAAAGAAGCCATGGCTGATCACACTTGGATTGAATCGATGACGAATGAACTTCAACAATTTGAAAGACTTAAAGTCTGGGAACTTGTTGACATACCATACGATGTAATACTGTTGATCCCAAACTTAGATCGATTAGCTTTGTGTATACGAGATTAGATCAAGTAATACACGTAGAGAAACCTTTGTATATGCTTTATGAATCTAAGTGTTATGCGGAATCTAACACTTAAACAAGAACACACAATGATATAAACAAACTTTCACTTTGATTATCAATATCAAATTTGCTTACAATGAAAGATGTTTACGAATGAAAACTTATATGAAACTTATATCAAACATTAACCTAAAGGTCTTCTTTTATAGACATAAGAAGCCTTGTACAATAATCTACGTATCAGCTATTCTAGGTAAAGATAAATATAGAAAATACATTGTTGTACCTATCTTTACTAGAAGTATTCTAGAATATAATACACGCGTAGAATATATCTTCCATCAGTGCTTGTCTTCAATGTGTCAACGCTTGACTTTATCTTGTGAACGCTTGAGCTGTCAGCGCTTGTTTTGTTCTTGTCAACGCTTGAATTGTTCTTGTCAGCGCTCAAGTGATCTGGCCTTAATTTATTCCCAACAATCCTCCCCTAAACTTGATATCCACTCTTATGATCAAGTTTCTGAATAAGCATTAAGGACTAGGAGGAATCTTACAAACCTTCTCATATTGATAGTAAATAAATCTGATCAAATCTTTTGCCACGTCACTTGAATAATCTATTTCCAGCTGAGTGTCCTTCATCTTCTCCAAAATAGCCTTGGATATGAAATACTGAGCATCCACAAGTAAATACTCATCAAACTTTGTAGAACTCAAATGGTATACACCAGCAACTGAATATAACCTCCATTGAAGACCACTGAGGTCATCTTCAAGATCCTTCCAAATTGCAGGATCCTCATCTTTTGGTCCACACATTCTTTTGAATGTGGTCCAAAGTTTTATTCCATTAGCTGAAGTTGGTGCTTCAGCCTCATACTTGGTTCCCAGCAACCTCCAAAGGTCCACCAAGTCTTCTCTATCACAACTTGCAAACAAAGATATGAGAGTGGTAAAAGTGTGTACCTCTTTGCCAAATCTGCCAATCTTCCAAAACCCACATTCATCTTCTTCATAGCTCACAATTGGGTTCCTGGAATCTAATGGTAACACTTGCACCATATCTGAAGCTTCTAAAGGTGACAGCTTGAGGCTCTTTCTGATGACAGCTTCACTTAGATATAGTGGATCCATATCTTTGGGAAACTCAAATGAAATTCCCTTCTTCACTGGCCTGGGAACAATCATAGCTTTCTTGAGTTCCATTTCTTCTACAAGTTCCTCCTTTCTTTCATCTGAAAGAAGTTTGAGAGTGTTTGCTTCCTGCACTCTCACCCAAATGGGATAAGCCCTTTTTTCCAACTCATCAAATGTCAAAGCCTTTAACTTCTGATTTGTCCATCCAACTCCATGACATCTGAGCAACATAAAGTAGAGCTCCCTTCTATCCCTTTTCAACTCTGAGAGAATATTGCTTGCCTTGTGTTTCAAAATTACCTGGCAATCCTTCTGAACTCTAAGAAGAAGCTCAAAACCCCATATTTGATCTGAAATGGTCAAGTCTGGATTATCCATGCATCTTTCTTCCCAAGCATTGTACATTTGAACCACCTCTGGCATGTCAAAGTCAACCTGCAATTTCAACTCTCTCAGCTTCTCTTTAGCAAACTCATCACCATACTCAAGCCTCTTTTGTTCTATAATCATCACACTTGAGTCTGAGCTAGCTCCATCACTTCCTTCTTCTGAAGTCACAACAAATGGTGACTTTTCCTTTTCATCTTGTTCCATCATTTGTTCAGCTAATCTTCTATCAAACTCAACTTGAGCTGCATCCTTTGGAACACTCTCTTCTACCAAAATACCCTTACCCTTATCTGATGGTGCAATGGTTGGTAAGATAGATGGTAATACCTGAGTAGAAACCTCCTTGATGATAGATGATGACTGGGATACATCACCTTCATGTGCAGGTTTGTCAACGCCCAAATTTGTCCTATCAGCGCCCAAAATACTTCTATCAGCGTCCAAATTTTCCTTGTCAACGCTCAAATATCTTCCCTCAGCGCCTTGTGTAACCTCTCTCAACATAGCTGTAAATGATAAATTTAAGTTGGTGGGAGAGACTAGGGACGTATCAAAACCTGTTTGTTTCTTCAAAGTTGTAAGGGCCTCAGCAACATCCATTGATTGACCATCATGGCTGCCCTTATCACTCAGATTTAGTGGATCTTCCTCCCCCTTGGAAGATTCCTCCATACCCCTCCTAGCACGATCACTTTCCAAAACAACAATCCTCTCCCTCAATTGCTTGAGTTCAAGGCCTTGTGAGCTGACTACTTGTACTAAGTCTGCATTTTGCTTTTGCAAGCTTATGCAGACTGCCGTCAATTCCATAAGAGTCATTGGTTCCAGTCTGCCCTCTTCTAAAATGGGGATTTGACCTCCCAAGTCAGATTCATTGGGCAAGGATGAGGACTTAATGATGGTGGGACTGCCTTGGCCAGCATCTAAGCCAGAACCAATAGTCCCAGCCTCATCCAGGGCACCAGCCACACTTGTGGTGGTGGTTCTCTCTGCTACATGGCTAGGACCACCAGAGGAGAACACTCCAGTAGTCCTTTGGCGTTTCATCAACGTATATTCAGGGGGTGTGGAAGATGGTGTGGAAGAATGGGTGGATGTGGGTTGGTTAAGGGGTGTTTGGGATTGTGGGTTGGTTAAGGGTTGTGTGTCAGCGTTGGAAATAGGCACATCAACGCCAACATTGAGTGTGTCAGCGTTGAAGGATTCTGAGTCAATTTGCATTTGTTCAGGTGAAGGTAAAGGTTCAGGAATTGGTTCAAGTTGTGGTTGAGGGTCAATTTGAGGTTGGGGGTCTGGTGGGGGTTGTGTTACTGCAATAACAACAAGCATGGCTTGGGTTAAAGGTAGGTCACGATGGGGTGGTGAGTTCATCTTCATAAAAATAGCTTTCTTTTGCTCAGGGATCTTATAAAAATCATTGTGATCCCGTGAGCAGTAACCTTGAACATCAAAAACCATTTGTAGAAAACGGGGATAAGCTAAAGTCATTTTTGTCCCCTTGTTTTTACACATTCCCTCAAAAATCATTTTTGAATAATTGAATTTTTGCCCTGTTGCAATGCACACAATAGCACTGGCAATGGATCTATTGATCTCATTGTGTGCAGTACATTTGGGACTCAAACATTGAAGGAGGACATGTATGAGGTACTTCCAGGCTGGGGGAAATTCCTGCTTATGATACTTATTTAGAGTACCTTCATCAGGAAAAGGATATCCCAAAGCCCTAAGCCCTTGTTCTATTTCATTTATGGGAAGGGTGGCTATACCATCAGCATCATCAAGATGCAAGGCTTGGCGTACCAAAGCCTCAGTAACCACCCAAGATCTCCCATGAACAATAGAAGTCAATGTGGTCACTCCATTAACTGTTGAGGAACTAACAGTGTTCCAAAACTGCTTAATGTGTGTGACTGGAATGAGTGGTGCATGAGAAAGAGCATACCTTAATGGGGATGCGTTCAAATACGCCACCATTTGTGTGTATTGAGGAAACAGAGTATCATCAGCTTCAAGATATGAAATCATGTTGTGTTGAGACCTGAACCCCAATTCCAATTCTGATGGTTTAAACTTTGGTGCCATTTATGAAAGTTGTTAATTGTAAGTGAAGAAGATGAAGTTGATAAGAGAAAATTGTTAGTTGATAAGAATTATAGATACCCTGTTTTAAAATAGGAGCCAAATTTATAGGAGAAGAAGATGCATGTGATAGGCCCAAAAATAGGCAAGTATTTTCAAAAATCAATCATGAAAATATTGAAAAAGTTATAAGTTATCTCATGCATTAAATGAAAGTAACAACTCCTAAAATTACGGCCTAAAAATTTGTCAAAAAGTAACAACTGGGTAGGTCCCATTGAGTGTCAACGGTCAAAAATAACCTATCAACGCCCAACGGCTATAATCTTGTCAACGTTTGCCTATAGCCATGTCAGCGTCCAATTTGATCACAACAACGCTTGGAAAATTCTTGTCAGCGTCCAAAAATAAAAATATTTTAAAAAGTGAAAAATGACCTTAACAAGTAATTTATCCTAGAGAAGATAACCAAAAGCTGATAATTATTATAGGGCGGCAAGCACTGTCCAGTTATGCACACTTGCATAAGCAAGATAGACATAACAGTCCTCTAGTGTCCCTTGCTAACCAAAACTCTTAACAACCAAGTTACCTTATAAAATCCTTGTTACTCCCAGGTAAATCCCATATCAAAATCATTCCCATGTCTCCCAACATACCACAACCAATTCTAGGCCAAAAATGTCTTGGCAGCATGCATAGTATATCAACTTTGCATGCTACAGTGCCTCATGATTTAGTAAAAGTAACTCATACTCACCTGTGGACACAATCTAGAATTATGATAAGAGTATCATATGGATACCCAAACATCCTAAAGGTTCCTAAAACCTCCCCTTAAACTATGATACAAAAGTTTGCTAAAATCATGCATGAACATAAAAAATTTATGTCAAGATAGGAATGAAACATTCCAACCATCATCCATAAATAAAAACTTGTCCAAATGCTTCTCCATTGATCCATAAGCAACTCTGTATCCAATGGTATACTGCTAACACCATCTGCACATTTAGATTGAAAACCACAAAACTAACATTGTTGCTGACAACGCCCCGATAACACATAACAGCGTTGAGCGAAGCTTTGTCAGCGTTAGACAATTATATTGCTGACAACGTTGCAAAAACACTTATCAGCGTTTAAGCAACCTTTGTCAGTGTTAGAAAAATATAGTGGAAAATCTAAATTATCAATAAGACCAATAACAATGCATCATCCAGTACATACTTTTACAAAAAGACTCCAAAACACATATTATGTGAGATTGACCATTCCAATACTTGTTACCAAGTATTGAAATCTCCCAGCATCAAAAGGTTTAGTTAATAAATCTGACACATTTTTTCCTCAGTATCAACCCTATCTGGTTGTATTAAACCTTTCTCAAAGCAATCTCTTATAAAATGGTGTCTAATTTCTATGTGTTTAGTTTTAGAATGATGTACAGGATTCTTAATGATGCATAAAGTAATGTTATTGTCAACAAATATTTTGGTATGCATGAAATTATACCCATAGTCCAACAGTTGGTTCTGAATCCACAAAACTTGACCACAACAAGCAGCTGCAGCCACATATTTAGCTTCAGTTGTAGAATTAGCCACCACTGTTTGTTTCTTGCATTACAAAGAGATCAACCTGCTCCCAAGAAACTGACATCCACCAGTTGTGGATTTCCTATCAAATTTATCACCTCCATAATCACTATCTGAATATGCAATCAGCTCCAATGGTGAATCCTTTGGGTACCACAAACCAAGACCAGGATAGCATCTTAGGTACCGAAAGATCCTCTTCACAGCATAAAGGTGACATTCTTTGGGAGTCACTTGATGGCGTGCACAAGCACACACAACAAACATAATGTCAGGTCTGGAGGCAGTAAGATACATCAAGGATCCAATCATGGATCTATAGTGCCTGACATCAACATCTTTCCCATCTCCAATCTTTCCCCAAGGGTGTTCTCTATCCATAGGAGTAGTAGCCCTCTTTTCATGTGGAGAAAAGCCAAACTTCTTCAAGATCTCAGCAACATATTTATCCTGGGAGATGAAGATACCATCTTCTTTCTGCTGAACTTGTAAACCAAGAAAGAAGTTCATCTCCCCCATAGCACTCATCTTGAATTTGTCTGTCATAAGCTTGGAGAAATCCTCACTCATCTTTGGATCAGTAGACCCAAAAATGATATCATCAACATAGACCTGCACAAGCAACACATCCTTTCCTTTCTTCTTTGTAAACAGTGTCTGATCTATGGTGCCCCTCTTGAATCCATTGTCCACCAAATAGGTAGACAAAGTACCATACCATGCTCTTGGGGCTTGATGAAGGCCATACATAGCCTTTTTGACTCTATACACTTTATCTGGATGCTCTGGATCCTCAAAACCAGGAGGTTGCATTACATATACTTCCTCAACAATGGTGCCATAGAGAAAGGCACTCTTGATATCCATTTGATAGACAGTGAAGCCCATGCAGGATGCATACGCTAGAAAAATCCTTATAGCTTCAATCCTTGCAACTGGTGCAAAGACTTCCTCATAGTCTATCCCCTCCTCTTGTGTATAACCTTGAGCCACTAACCTTGCCTTGTTTCTGACCATAATGCCTCTTTCATCTCTTTTATTTCTGAGAACCCATCTTGTCCCTATAGGTCTGACATATCTAGGACAATCAACCAGCTCCCAAACATCCTGAATTGCAAATTGGTGAAGCTCATCCTGCATTGCTTCCACCCAACTTGGTTCTTTGAGAGCATCAAATATTTTCTTGGGTTCTTCTTGTGACAGAAAACATGCAAACAAACATGCTTGCACAAGAGGGGTATCAACCTTCTTGTGTATATTGGCAATAAACCCACCAAGACCTTGATGTGATCTTCTAGTCTGAACTGGAGTCATAATATCACCAATGATCTAGGAAGGGGGTGATTCTTCATTGTAGAAGTGAGGACTCCTCCTTCAAAAAGTCTGGTTTCCTCAACCTCATGTTCCAAGTTGCCAATATCTTCTTCATCAGACTCTCTTAAATCAACATAAGGATGACCTTCTTCATATGTATTGGAAGGTTCACCTTGTTCAAAAGTGGAAGAGAGAAGATGTGCAAAGGTGTTGTCAACGTCTGAACCTTGTTTGTCAGCGCTTGGGCTAACAACGCTTGATCTGTTGTTGTCAACGTTTGAGCCATCAACGTCTGAATTGGTCTTGTCAGCGCTAGATTTGCCTTTGTCAGCGCCTGAAGGACCATGCATGTTTGTATCTGGTGGTACTTGGGAACCACCATTATCTTGTCCAGCAACAGCAGCAGCAGCAAAAGCATCTGTCCAAATAGGAATGGTAACATATTCTAGGATAGGAGATGTCTTTTCTGCTTGTGATCCAACTCTTTTATGAACCTGTGTACCTGAAACATCAACAACTTGTTCTTCCACAACATTTGAAGTTACCTTCACAATGTCTGGATTAGTGACATGCATATAGTTTAAAGTTCTAGATAAGGGTTCCAAGTCAAACAACCAATTAGGACCACTTTCAGGATCACTAGGTTTATTCTCTAAAAACCTAACATGTACTCTTTCAACTATACGTTTGTCCTCTTTAAGTTAAACCCTATAACCCTTGCTCTGGACTGAATACCCCATGAAGTAACCCTCGTCACCTTTTGCACTAAATTTCCCTAAGGCATCACTAGTATCCAAGACTACTACATGACAACCAAAAGGTCTGAGAAAACCAATATTAGGTTTTCTACCCCAAAGTAACTCATAAGGTGTTTTGTTCTGAATTTTGTTAACCAATGCTCTATTTTGCACATAGCAAGCTGTATTAACAGCCTCAGCCCAAAAGGCTATAGGAAAGTGAGCATCAGCCAACATTGTTCTGGCTGCTTCAATTAGGGTTCTATTTTTCCTCTCAGCAACCCCATTTTGTTGTGGGGTTCTAGCAATACTAAATTGCCTTGTAATTCCTTTCCTGTCACAGAAATCATCTAGCTTCTTATTCCTAAATTCTCCACCATTATCACTCCTAAGCATTTTAACCTCATTGCCAGACCTCTTCTCAATCTGAGTGATAAAATTAATTAGAATATCAGTTGTGTCACTCTTCATAGCTAGAAAGAATGTCCAAGTAAACCTAGAAAAGTCATCTGTGATGACAAAGCAATATGACTTACCATTCAAACTTTCTATATTGGTTGGACCAAAGAGGTCCATGTGTAGCATATGAAGAGGTCTAGAACTAGTGTGCACCTGTTTGGACTTGAATGAGACCTTGTGCTGCTTGCCTTTAAGACATGCAACACAAGAGTGGTCATTGTGGAAGGCCTTATCAGGCAAACCATCAACTAAACCAAGTCTCACAAGTCTATTTATATTTTTAAAATTTATGTGCCCTAGTCTCCTGTGCCACAAATTACTCTCATCTACTAAGGTCTTAGCATAAAAACAAGACATATTATTGTTCATTTTAATCCCGTTTAAATTCACATTATATATGTCCTTATGCCTAGGTGTTCTATACTCAATATATTTCTCATCAGGGATCTTAAAATCCTTGCTTAACACCAAACACTCAGTATCAGTAAAAAGAACTTTATTTTTTTATCACAAACTTGTGATACACTAAACAGGTTATAATCAAGTTCTTTTACCAGGAAGACGTTCTCAAAACTCAGATTATTGGTGAGAAGGGTTCCTTTGCCTATGATAGTACCATATCCACCTCCAAAGTATACCTTATCACCATCTTTAATAGGAGTGAAGTTCGTCAGATAGTCTTCCTTCCCTGTCATGTGCCTTGAGCATCCACTATCCCAATATCCATAATCATTGATCTGTCTTTGAATGCCCTGCACATAAAGAAAACAAATTAGTTTTCTTTGGGAACCCAAGTCTTAAAAGACTTGGATTCATCTGGTTGTTCAATAAGAACAGACTTGGTTCTCACAACAACCCCATTCTCATCCTTCTTAGGATGAAATACCCAGTTAACCCCAATAGGTTTTGTAATGACCTTTGAAATGTAATTAAATCTATTGCAAGTCATTGAAATCCCATTATCATTAGGGTTTTGATCTTTCTTGGGTCTCCAGGTTAAGCTTGAAGAAGCATTAGACCCCTTTCCTTGTGGTTGCAAATATTTAGGTCTGGTCACGTTTCTGTCAGCGTTAGAATTTGTCCTATCAATGCTGAAATTACCCTTGTCAGCGTTGAACCTAGGGTTTGCTACAGAAACCCATTGCCTATTTGACCAGGTGTTTGTCTTTTGAAATGGTCTTTGTCCATGAGTGTTAGACCCTCTAGTAAAGAATTAGGCAGGTCTAATCACTTGTGGATTTTGCTGCACACAAGGTTTGGGTCTGACAACGTTTGACTTCCTAACAACGTTGACTTTGTTCCTGTCAGCGCTGAAATTATTTCTATCAGCGCTGGTGTTGGGAGCGTTGACACACTTGTAGGACAAGTGTGAAAAGCTACCACACGTGTAACAAGCTTTCCTAAACACAACCTTAGGTCTAGAAGAGAAGAAGCCTGTTTCATGATTGCTAACTTGGCTCTTGGGTGACCTAGTATTCCTATACATCTCTGCATATTTAATGGTAGGTCTTCTAACAGTGTTTGAGCCTAAGTCAACAGCTTTATCAGTGATTGGGTTAGTAACCTTAATGGGTGTGGACTCATTGGGACTTTCACATAGTAGGCCACCCTTGACAAATAAAGTTGGGTTAGCCTTCTTCCACTCATTCAGGTCAGTCAGTTTTTGTTGATACTCTTCAACTGGAGTGACAAATCTTGGTGGAGGAATGAATTCCTCCTCTTGGAGCTCTGGCAAACCAGTCCAAGATAGGTCCTTTTGTTGGACACCATAGAAGTCACCAGCTGGTGGTGGAACCAGAGAGTAATCATTCATCCCAATCCTAGTCATGTCCTTAGGATCCCTTTGTTTAGCTACACAGTCTCCTAGGGTTTGGGTGGCCCTATCAAATCTTTGAATTTTAAGGCCAACATTGTCTTTATTTTTAATAGCCTCATCTAACTTAGCCTGTAACTCACCATTAACCCTTTCCATGATATTTCTAATATCCATACTAGCATCTAACTCATGTTTTAAGATATTGATTTTATCTTTTAAATCAAATTCCATTTTCTTGTATTCAGAAACGGTTTTCTCAGTTTCAGTAAGAGCAAGTTGGTAATTAGACAATTTACATCTTTCAGTACTCATATCATCTTATAATCTTAACACCTCCTTGTTAAGTCTTTCAGTATTTATCCTACACCCTTTGCTACAAAAAGCATCATCATATACCTCATTATCAGATGAAGAGGAGGAGTGTGCCATGAGAGCATATTCAACATGCTCTTCTTCTTCAATATCAGCAACCAAAGCTTTGTCCTCTTCAACATTCTTAGCAAGATAGCTCCAATCCCATCCCATACCATCAATTCCTTGAACTGCAACCATGGCCTTGGAATCCTGAGCTTTAACAACCTGACTTGAGGGTTTACCAGCATCAGATCTTCTAGGAGATCTGCATTCCCTCATGAAGTGCCCCATACGATGGCAGTTGTAGCATTCAACTTTGGATTTGTCAAATCCAGCTGTGTCTTTATCATTGAAGGTCATTTTCTTCTTAAACCTTATGTTCCACTTGTTTGCTCTTATACTAGCAAGAGCCATGTTCCACTTGATGTCCATCTCTTCCAAGTGCTCATCACTTATCTGCTCAAGGTCCTCATAAGTAATCACTGAACCATTGGGCAAAGAAGCAATGTAAGCACAAACAGTATCTAAATTCAAACCAGCAGGTGTAACTCTTGGGGAGTCACTCTTGAATGTGTCAGCGTCTGAATAGGAGACGTTGACAGGACTTGTTCCAGCGCTGACATACGATGATCCAGTAACTGGATGCACGTAAGAGTCCTTCTGATTGAATTGACCTTCACTATGAGAGAAGAAGGCCATGTTGCTGGTAGTAGACTTGCTTCCATGTTCTGAAAGAGTTTCATCCTCCAACAGCCTTAGTTTGTTGTAGATGTCATCAAACGAGGAGCTCTTGTAAGTATTGTTGGCAAGAATAGATCTTGCCTCAATCTTCCATGCCTCACCAAGACTTTTAAGAAAGGTAGCATTAATATCAACATCACCAAATTGTGTCCCCATGAAGGACAACTTGCTTGTAATGTCAAGCAATCTGCTTCTCACACTACTTAGTTTCTCATTGGGTTGTGCCTTGAAGACAGCATAATCATGCATGAGTTGCTTTTTCTTCTCTTCCTTAGTGTCTGCATTGCCACCATGTGCAACTTCAAAAGCTTCCCAAAGGTCTTTTGCAGATTCATAACTTCTGTATTTATGCTAATTCTCTTGTCCCAAAGAGAGCTTCAGAATATTTAGGGTTTTCATGTCAACCCTTCTCTTTGCTATGTCTTCAGCAGACACAGCTCTACCATCATCAGGTTTTTCCCTCTTGTCAGCTTCTGAACATCCAGCAACAGCTGTTCTTGCAGAAATAGCATTAAGAATCTTTTGAGCCTTATTGAATGTGTTTCCATATTCAATAACCTCCCAGAGTATGTAGTCATAGATCCCCAGATATTGTTCAAAGTTGAACTTCCACTGATCAAAGTTGGTTGCATCAAGCATAGGAATCTTGATGTTTGGTAAAGGTGAGGAGGAAGAGTTGGTGATTTCTGGAGTTGACATGATGTTGTTAGGGTTTTTGAGAAAATTAGGGTTTTGGTGATTTCTAGGGTTCTTGTGTTCTTTAAGATCAAAAGTTTCTCAACAAGCTCTGATACCACTTGTTGATCCCAAACTTAGATCGATTAGCTTTGTGTATACGAGATTAGATCAAGTAATACACGTAGAGAAACCTTTGTATATGCTTTATGAATCTAAGTGTTATGCGGAATCTAACACTTAAACAAGAACACACAATGATATAAACAAACTTTCACTTTGATTATCAATATCAAACTTGCTTACAATGAAAGATGTTTACGAATGAAAACTTATATGAAACTTATATCAAACATTAACCTAAAGGTCTTCTTTTATAGACATAAGAAGCCTTGTACAATAATCTACGTATCAGCTATTCTAGGTAAAGATAAATATAGAAAATACATTGTTGTTCCTATCTTTACTAGAAGTATTCTAGAATATAATACACGCGTAGAATATATCTTCCATCAGTGCTTGTCTTCAGTGTGTCAACGCTTGACTTTATCTTGTCAACGCTTGAGCTGTCAGCGCTTGTTTTGTTCTTGTCAACGCTTGAATTGTTCTTGTCAGCGCTCAAGTGATCTGGCCTTAATTTATTCCCAACAAATACCATTAAATCTTCGATGGATCTGGAAAAACAAGATGGATGAAGAGAACACGATCATAAAGAATAAATCTAGACTAGTGTCTAAAGGGTATGGACAGAAAGAGGGTATTGATTTTGAAGAATCATTTGCACAGTAGCTCGTATGGAAGCGGTCAGGATTTTCCTCGCTTATGCTGCACATAAGGGATTCATTGTCTATCAAATGGACGTAAAGACGGCGTTTCTTAATGGTCCTTTGAAGGAAGAAGTCTATGTCACGCAACCGGAAGGATTCGTCAATCCTCATTATCCTGACAAGGTGTATCGTCTCCACAAAGTACTTTATGGACTCAAGCAAGCTCCAACGACGTGGTACAACGAGCTCTCGAAATTTCTGGTCTCCAAAGGTTTCGCAAAAGGTTCCATTGATCTAACCTTGTTTACTTATAAATATGGGGATGACATTTTACTTATGCAGATTTATGTTGATGACATTATTTTCGGGTCTACAAACCCAAAACTTTCAAAATGGTTTGAAAAGGTAATGCACAACAAATTTGAAATGTCAATGATGGGGGAACTAAAGTTCTTTCTAGGAATTCATGTTTACCAATCCCCAAGTGGTATCTTTATCAACCAAGCTAAGTATTGTCAAGAGATAATCAAAAAGCATGGTATGACATCATGTGACCCCGTTGGGACACCATTGTCAACCACATCCCTAGATGCTGATTTAGAGGGAGATGCCATAGATCAAATGAGATATCGTTCCACGATCGGCTCCCTCATGTACTTAATAGCAAGCCGACCAGATATATCACATGCTACGTGTTATTGTGTACGATATCAAGCACGACCCACTGAAAAGCACCTCAAGGAGGTTAAACAGATCTTTCGGTACCTTAATAATACCATTCACATGGGACTCTGGTATCCGAGGGAAACCGGTTTCTTTCTAACGGCCTATTCAGATTCTGATCATGCAGGGTGTTTTGATACACGAAAAAGTACTTCTAGCGGTGCACAATTTCTAGGTCAAGATAAGCTTGTGGGATGGTCTTTCAAGAAGCAGTATTACACATCATTGTCATAAGCCGAAGCGGAGTATGTGTCTCTATCTGCGTGTTGTGCTCAAGTTCTTTGGATGAGAACACAACTCACGGATCATGGCTTCCACTTTGATAAAGTACCTATGTACTGTGACTCAAAGTCTGGCATAGCCATCTCCTGCAATCTGGTACAGCATTCCCGCACGAAGCACATTGATTTCAGATATCACTTCATTAAGGAACGAGTTGAAAGGGGTATCGTTGAATTATACTTTGTTGGAACTGATTACCAATTAGCTGACTTGTTTACAAAAGCTCTTTCGAAAGAGAGGTTTGTGTATCTTGTTAGGCAAATTGGTATGAGATGTTTGACTCCAGCAGAACTGGAGATTCTAGCAAAGAAGCCTGCTTGATTCATTTATCAAACATCTACATGTAAATATTAATGAAAAAGAAAAATACAAAATTAAAAAATCTTTGATAATCCAAAAATATTCTTCTCGACATGTCTTTCAGTATCGATAATATAGACGTTCCTAGAAATGTCGCTCAATAACGAAATGGGTGTGTACATAAAGCTCGAATGAAAGTTGTAAATATTTTTCAAAACAAGTCATTTTTATCTTTTATACAGGAAAATGTCTATTTTGGACAATTTTTCCAACAACGGGTAGAGCAATCTATCACGGGTTGAGCTTGTCACAAAACATTCAAGGTTTTGAGCTCAACACAATGGTTTGTAATCACTTTCAGATTGCAACCCGGATCTAAATTCATGGGGGAGTGTACGGTTTCTTGCCCTTACCCTTAGCAAAAGAAGTTAAATCTTCTTACACTTGAGTGGATTCGTCAAGACATTCAAAGTCTATGAACTCAAGTTTATGCTTTAGAAAAACTTTTTCGCCGAAAAGAAATAGATTTTTTCGAAGAGCGTTGAACACAAATTTTTTCAAGATATTCAAAATCTTTCAAAAATGTGTGTTCAACAACTCCTATCCTCAAAAGTTTAATGTGGATCATATCCTCGTAATGACAATTCCATTGGTTCAATTTTTGAGGGGGAGCGTTCCAAATTCATGTTAATTTTACAGATTCTTCTCCTGAAGATTTTCAAGACTATTTTTCAAAATATATTTTAATCAAATTTGGTATCTCTAATATCAAAAGATTTTATATATTAGAGATAGAGGGAGAAAATGTGATTAAAATATGATCTAAAGACTCAAGCACTCATGGTTACGATCAAATACCCACAACATCTTTAATTCACGACGTTATTGGTGTCAAAAGGGTGGTTAGGTTTAAGTCCTATAATCCAACCTGAACCGGGGGGATCTTTCCAGGGATAATCCAATAGATTATTAGAAGTCCTTAGGAAAGATGGTGTAGAATGTGAACGAAGCTGAATGCCGACTAAGTATTGATGATAGCACTGGAACAATCACAACAAGGTGCTATTAATGATGTCTTGGTAAGTGATGAGACTGCTTTTATACATAGTCTCATCTTCCAAAATGGGCTTAAAATGCATTAAATATCATTAAAAATGCCAAATATATGCTTGTGTTTGTTGCTTGTGTATTCTAGGTACGGATATTGAGAAAATGACAAAAGATCACAAGAATCATGCAAAAACGAACACGGGAATCGAAGCCGCACAAAGAACCGGACCCGAATCATGAATTTACTTTGAAGTCCTTGAAGTTTGAAGAATTGGCAAGATTGGTTCCTCAACTTTTAAAGACTTGTCATATTATACCCTTGCAAAACTCTATTATTGCATTTGGGTCCCTAATATTTCATATATTGCATGTTTAGCCCTTGAAGAATGGAGATATTATATGAAATACCCTTGGAACAAGTTTGGAAAATATTATTATGGCCAAAGTAGGAATTTACAAACTTCCTTAACAAAGGAATTGGGTTTTTAGCTGTTTAAAACAGATGTGAACACATTATGGGATTATAGGGGCTTATTGTGTCAAGACAACAAAACTCACTACAGCCAACCACCACCTTACACGTCACCACCTTCCACCCTCCAACCAATCAGATAACTCCCCCTCTCCACGTCACACTCCACCAAAACATAAATAACTAATTAATCAGCTATTAACCCCTTTCCCACCTAAACACCTAATTTAAATATAACCCACCCCAAATTAGATTAAACCGTCTTCTTCCACACATAAACCCTAGAAAAACCTAGTTTTAATTAACTAAATTACTAACCCTAATCCTAATTAACTTTAGGGTTTTTCATCCCAACCCCACTCCCAACACACCCTTACACCCAGAAAACGACTTCTCACTCCCTTGTCCCCTCCCCTGCTACACCCTTCACGTGGTACTATTCACATCAACGTTCTAAAGCTATTCCTTTGTCCCAAAGTATTATTTGATGGCCAAGATTGCTTTTCAACAGCTCAGCAACACAAGGACAGTCACAAGATGCCATTTGACCAAATTCCAGTCAAGAATCCAAGGGCAAAATTGGACTTTCAATAGATTAGGGTTTAGCATTTGAAGCATTTGTATTATTTTAATCAGCTTTCTAGAAATTTCTTTAGGCTAGTATAAAATGAGACGACTTGTGTCTCATTTTTCTCTTGTTCCAGTTTTTTTACAAGTCCTTGTAAGCTGTTTTATTAATGAAAGTTGGAGTTTTTTGAAGTAAAAATATAATTCCTTTTCAGTTATTTAAAAAGTGTTTTGACTTGTGTGAAGAAAACTGAGTTCCATTTTCTGATTTGTTAAGCATTTTGTGGCCATTGTTTTCTTGTGAGAAATTCTAGTTAAAAATTGTTTGATTAACAAGAATCCTGGGTAGGATTTCTTGTTTGGGGTTGTATAAGTGTGAGGATCACCTTTGTTTTTAAGTATTTAAGAGGAAAGAAAAGGTAAAGGAAAACATTTTTTTTTCTTTAGTCTTCAACTCAAACCTTAAACCAATCTCAGGTAGAAGTGAAAGTGGATACCTGAGATTAGCTTATTGAGTTTGAGTTGATTATTCTCAAGTGGTTTTGATAGTTTAGCATTTGGTTTTAAAAGGGTTTCATTTTCAGAAAGTTGGTGCTTCCAAAATTTGTCTCAAGAGATTTCTGGTTGACTATTTTCACTCATAACTTACTGCTTATATAAGCCTGATCATAAGCTGTTGATTCAAGCTTATGAGCATCAGCTTATATAAGCTTGAAGGTGTTGTTGGATTTGTGGTGTTGTGCAGGGAACAATCAAGAGTCAAGAACTCTATTCCATTCACTTCCATTTCACTTTGAAGATATGGTTATAGCCTAGGGTCCTTCTTTGGACTCCTACAACAGGCTCCTTCTACACTTCTAGATCTCACTTAAGCTCATTAATCAGCCCTTTGGAAAGCAATAGCATAGGTAACAAGCTTGAACCTTTTGACTGCTTTTATGTGAGATTTACATGAGTTTGTATGAAGATTGATGTGAACTTGCTCTTGTGCTGTTTTCTTTGTTTGATTATGTATCTTAGGGGTTTAATGCATGTTAGAAGTGGATTGAATCAATTTGGTTAAGTTGTGATCTGATTTGTTTGTAAAAATTTGGTTTTCAGTAAGTTAAAGGTTGTTTGGGATAAGGGATTAAGCTACAAGGTTGATAAGCTGTTGACTTGAAAACTGCCCTAACACACTTGATTTATCAGTAGTAGTGTATTTTTATCATTAGTTTGGTGTTTGGTTAGGTTTCATAGTATTTTCATGTTCTTATTTTTTCTTATACTTGATAAATTCAATATGCCTTTAAATGCCTAGATTTTTAGTGTAATTCTTCATTTGATCTTTGCACTTTGATAGGATTTGGGTTAATCTAGGATTGTGTTTAGTTTTTATGTGATTTGGTTTGGTTTTATGCAAGTTTGTGACTATTGAATCTCATTTAAGTGCCAACTGCATCAGCAAGAGGCCCATATGCTTGTTTCTGATTTTCAGCAAGTTGATTTGCCTTGTCTAATTGATTTTGTGTGTTAACTTGGTTTTTATTGCTCATTGTGACTCCCCACAACCCAACTGGTTGTGGGGTTGCCTTATTTGCCAGAAATAACCAACAAACCAACAAGATCAATCCATATTCAAAGCTCAATCATCATCAGTTTGATTCTAGCATTGTCTGAGAATGTTTTGGTTCTCGGATAACACTATTTTTCAAGATATTTGGTTACTGTAGCAAGTTTGTTTAACTGAGCACGTTTCTTGTATTTACTAGGATTTAATCTTGTTTGATTTTAAATATTTTTGTGTTTTTGGAGTAGTTTAGTACTGGTTTTAAGTTTTATAAAAAGAAAAAAAAAGTTTTATCAAAAAAGAGACTGGCCAGGACTCGAACCTGCGCCATCTCTCCCACACACTAACGTGATAACCAGTTGCCCTAGGGTCTTTGAATGTTTATCCTTTGGTTTCTTTAATACTTAAGGTAATTTTGATTTTAGCTTATTTAAACAAACAACTTAATAATAAGTTGATTTCAGCTTATTTGTTATAGTTTTTTACCATTTTACATTTTTCCTCCATTCTTTACTTAGTTTAAGACTTTTTGAAATAAAAATCTTATTTTTCACGTTTATATTTAATTTTATATGATTATTTTTAGTTTTAATTTTGGAAAGTGATTAAAAAATAGAAAAAAGTGTTTTAAAAATCTGAAAAAATAGTTTTTAGGTTTTTAATAGTATTTTTGAGGTTTACATCAATTAAAGTTTTCAAATTAACTTATTTTTGATTTTATTTTATTTTAGCGTTTTTAATCAACTTTAAAAATTAATATAAAATTATTAAAAAGGTTTTGGAAATTTTGGCTTGCATTTTTGTCTTAGTTACATTTTTCTTGATTTATTGTATTTTTTGGTAATTTTTAGAGTACTTTCATTTTTCGTCGAGTTTTTCGATTTTACGTTTTTTACGTTTTAGGGTAATTTTTAGTGTAATTCGTCTTATTCTTTCTCTTTTCTCACAAATATAATCACAAATTAATCATCTCATTACACACACACCAAGCCTCCTTGAGAACGATCCCACACAAAGGGTTATATGTGCACGATTTTCCTAAATCGTTGTACTTACCCTAATTATGCTTTGTTTTCCTAAACAAGTGTATTTTTACAACCATCATTTTGGCGTCGCTGCCGGGGAGGCGTGTTGTGTTTTTATTTGGTAATTGTTGTTTTTATATATAGCCATAATATCTATTGTATTAGTAGCACTCTACTAATACGTATTATCGGTTTTTCGTTTTTTGTGTGAATATTATTAATATATTGTATACGTAGAACAATAAATTCACAAGTACTCCAAAAGTATGAAAACACAACCTTGACTTGGGAGGTCATTACCCAATCATTGTATTCGAATATCAAACAAGAAAGAAAGGCAAAAATAGATAAATACTTTCGTGAAGCTCGATTTTGAAAAATACAAACTATAAGGTGGGTATAAGGCGGGTATTATAAAATATACCCTAAGGAAAAAGGCTCTTAAGTGCTTCGCGCCGCCTCGTTTCCCCGCTTGCTTGTGAGTATTTTGAGATTGAAAGCTAATCGAGGGTTTTGCCGCCCAAAGTATTATTAAGTATCATATATACTTTCTTGGTTTCATTTGATTAAACCCTCTTGAATGTTTTGGTGTTCCACCAACGTTCTAAAGTCATCGAAGGCGTTCACTTCACGTGATCGTTTTCATTCCTTGAGGCTTCTTTAATCAAGAGATTTGTTTAAGGAGGAGATTTGTAGATTTTTGTCTACTTAATACAAGTCCAAAAATCCAAAAAAAGTAAAAACAATAAAAATAAAAAAAAATAAAAAAATTGAAGAAGTTAAAAAACCAAAAAGAATCTTCTTTGCTCATCCCCATGTTGTACGTGACGTTTATGCTTACTCGTAATCAAGCAAGACGTGCACGTAAACGTAGAAACCGAAAGGAGTCAACACCTACTCCTAATCTTTCTAGTGAAGAGACTCCAAGTGAGGAAGCTATTGTAGAACAAGAAGCTATCATGGCTAATCGTACTATGATGGAGTTGCTTCAAGCACCCACCGAGGATTTTGGAGAGGCCATTGTGATTCCCGCCATCCTTGCGGAGAACTTAGAGATAAAGACGGGTTTAATGTCTATGCTTCAAGCCAACAAGTTTCGCGGACACGAAAAAGACAACCCACATTATCACGTTAGGAAATTCAATCGTCTCACCGCGACAAGCAAGTTTAAGGATGTACCACACGATGCCATTAAGATGATGTTGTTTCCATACTCGTTAGATGGACCCGCCAAGATATGGCTCGAGAAAGAACCCCCAAATTCGATTTTGACGTGGGGTGATCTCGTTTCTAAGTTTGTGAATCAATTTTTTCCACCATCTAAAACAACACATTTGAAAAACGAGATTTCACGATTTACTCAAAGGTCTAATGAAAGTTTTTCAATGGCTTGGGAAAGGTTTAAAGAAATGTTACATGAATGTCCACACCATGATTTTTCCGAATTGCATCAAATTGACACTTTTTATAATGGGCTTAATGATCATGAACGAGATTATTTAAATGCCGCCACGGGTGGTAATTTTTTGTGCAAAACGACCGACGAGGCTTTAAAAATCATTGAGAATAGGTCTAAAGTTTATAGCCCTCGTAACACACCGAGTGTTGCCACTATGGTTTCATCGTCGTCTCGTATCATGAGTGCCTTGCAAGATGAAGCAAATGAGGAGAATCGGTTTTTCGATAGGTTTTCGAATCTTATGACTCATTGGAAAGCACAAGATGCTTTGAATTCCGCTTCGGTTAAGGCGGTTGCCAAGAGTTGTATTTCGTGTGGTGGAGCTCATGATTTTTCCGAGTGCATTACCGCGGATGGTAACACTTCGAATGCTTATCTAGCCACGGGAACTTATAACCAAAACGGTCAAGGATCCCGCCAAAATCAAGCTCCACAAAATCAAAATGCTAACAACTATCGAAACAATCAAAATGGTGCTTATCAAGGAAATCAACGTAACTACAACAAGGGTAATTATCAAAGTGGAAATGGGCAAATTTAAAACCAAAACCAAAACCGTGATTTTCAAACTACCACCCAAGGTTTTCAAAATGATCACACCAAAAATATTCAAGGAGAATTTTTGAATTATGCTAAAGCAAACGATGCTAAGTTTGATAATATGCAACGTGAAATGGTTAGCTTAAGATCCGAGTTGAAAAACAAGCTTAAAAACGAACTTGCTAATGAACTTAAGACTCATGCTAATAAAATGGAAGGAAATGTTCAACGTCTCCAACAAAATCAACAAAAAATGGAGCAAGGTCAACATGATATTAAGCAAGAATTGTTAAAAGCGGATGCTAGGCAATCTAAGTTTGAAGATCGAATGGGAAAAATATTTGAAGCTATCATGTGTAAACCTTCTTCTTCGGGTGGTCTTCCTAGTGATACCATCATAAACCCGAAAGGAGAATTGAAGGTTATTACTACTCGTAGTGGTAAAACTTTCAAAGAACCCATTTCTCGTCCAAGTACTTCTACGGAGAAGGAAAAGGAGAAAGAACTCGAGGTGGTGGTAGAAAAGGAGCAAATTACAAGCCCACGAAGTACCGCTCAAACCACACCTACGGTTGAACCAATACCAATAGTGGAACCCGAGATTCCAAGGCCGTTGCCTATGCCTCAACCCACACCACCCTTACCTTACCCTTCAAGACGAAACAAGGAAAAGGCACAAGAACGAAATAATTATCAATTTGACCTTTTTATGAAAATGTTTCGTGACTTGCATTTTAATATAAGTTTTGCCGACGCCTTGGTCATGATGCCTCGATTTGCCGCAAACTTAAAAAGTATGTTGAATAACAAAGAGAAATTACAAAAGTCGTCTAGTTGTTCATCGGTTTTCTTAGTCGCATACCTCAAAAAGTCGGTGATCCTGGTAAATTTTTAATCCCATGTGCAATACAAGATATGGAGGAATGCTACGCCTTGGCCGATCTTGGTGCTAGTATAAATTTGATGCCTCTTGAGATTTTTAAGTCGCTCAATCTTCCTAATCTCACTCCTTCAAGAATGTCAATCGAGACGGCCGATCATTCTATGATTTTAGCTTGTGGAGTAGCCGAGGACGTCTTCGTGAAATTTGGAAAGTTCTACTATCCTGTGGACTTTATCGTTGTTGGCATTCCCATCGATCCTAAAGTTCCTCTACTTTTAGGTCGATCATTTTTGGATACCTCGAGAGCACTTATCGATGTGCATGCTAGGAAGATCACTCTACGTTTCAATGAGGAAGAACTCGTCATAAATGCAACTCAAAACTCTACACTTTCTCATGTTTATTCTATCACGTCTTTGAACAATGTTAATCCCATAAAAAACATTTGCAAAAGGATTTCAAAAAGAGTTTTAGGAGTTGATGATAAAAACGATTTTCCGTCCCCTCCGCCGATGGAGGTTAAGAGTGTTAATCCTACGTCTCCAATCACGAATGATTCTTCGGATGATGAATATGTTGACCCCGATGGGGAAGTTTTCTTTGTTGACAAACGATTTGAGAACTTACCACCACCAAAGCCAAAACGGTTTTCAAATGTGAGAATTTTTAGTGTGACTAACATTGCTTTAGAAACACCAAATATTTTTGACATAATCAAGTCGGGTTTTCATAAGGAGATTTTAAAAGATGAAAAAGGAAAAGATTTTAAATTGGATTTAAAAGAATTTTCTACAATGCTAACTCCGTCATCACCTCGTGTTTTGAGTGCTACAAGCTCGTCTTCTCCTTTTGACGATGCTTTGTGTGGACCTATTGTGGGGGAATCCCCTTATGTTCCCTCCCTTTTCTCCACCGAGGACGAGATGTTTGAGCCCGGAATTGCTTATAAAGGGAGATCTCGGTCTTCCACCGATGCAATAAATGGAAAATCTTTCTATTTGATTGGTGCGAGTCTACCTCGAGTAGCTCATGGTTTTTATGACTTACCCATTGTCCCACCCTTCTATTTCTTCTCATCTATTTTCTTTAAACCCTTTGGGTTTGTGTTGACACATGATGAAGTGGCGTTGATTTGTTTATCCAAAGAAAACGAGAACGCCATCTTCGATCCCGGTATTTTGCATCATCCAAGGACTTAGTCCTTAATACCGGTTGTTTTTGGGCCTTGTTTATCATGTAAGCCCCGCCAAAAATTGACCATACCATGATAGTCCTTAAATGATCACATTTATGGGGATTCGAGTCGAGCTTTTGACTCGGTTATCAAAAACAAGTTGCCTCGTGGGGGAAACCCATGCTTATCCATGTACATATTATTGCTTTCTAATTAGTTTAATGTGAGGGGATTTGTGCCCTTCCAACCTTTGTTCCGTGGTTGTTTGTGAATTGTGGTTTTTAGATCATGATCTTCACGATTGGAGCCTCTCGTGTTCGTTTTATGGGAGCACTCGATCGTTTGCTTTGAAGACTTTCTCAATATCCATATGATATATCCTTTGATGTTCTAACCTTAGGTTTATAGCACACTTCATAAACGACTTTAAATTTAACGGTTACACCCTTTCCATGTTAGTTTAAGCATTCGACTACGTCTCTAGTATGGGGGTATCCTACCCTTAGACTCGAAACATTGAGGACAATGTTTAACTTTAGTATGGGGGGTGAATAGATACTTGCCTTGCCAAACCTTCACGCTTTCCAAAGTTTATCTTTTTGTTTATCGTTTTGTTGCAAAATAAGGCTAAAAATGGCCAAATTTTAAAAAAATTCTCATGTTTTATAAGTGTTTGAAGACACGAATGTAGGTTTTCTGATGGCGAGAATAAGAGTAATTTTTTACTCGATCGTGCGTGTTGAGCACTTAGCTTCGATTCCTTAACTTCACATTAGGCTAGGTCTCTTAAATGAGGACGAGAAATGATAGGGTTAATTATAAGTTACTATGCTAAACGTAGAGTAGTCGTATTCTTTCAAAAATATTCTCCCTTCGCTTGTAAATATTTTTTTCTTAATAAATATTGACTTAGCGGTTTAGTCTTGATTGTTGGGTTTCTAGTCTTTTCTAGTAGCTTCCGTGTAATTAAATTGGGAAGACATTAAGGTATCGCCAGCGTCACGGTTTTGAAGTATTGGCAACCCGAATAATCGAAAGCTTCACCCAATAATAAGATTTCAAGTGCTCACCTAAATCAAGCAAACAATTTGAAGCCCACAAGGCCGAAAAATATATGCAAAACTAAAAGTGAATCAAGCCTTAATCTTTGAAGCTTTAAAGATCCAAAATTCGCCTTAGCGTGAGGATATACGTCTTTGGCTAATAAAACTACCGATGAGGTGGATAATAAAAGGCAAGGCAAGACCGAAGTCATAATAAAACCGTTATAAAACCGTGTTTATCGATCCTTCTTGTTGACTTAATTTTTTGACATCGTTGTCTATTAGGAGGGGTTATTGATTTGATGGTCTTGGTTACACCGTTAGGACTCTATTTTTAGACATAAATCTCTATTATCGCATAAGTCAAACAATGTATCCTCGTGAAACATTCAAGACAAAATAAAATATAAGAGATACAACTTAGGAAATTGGGAGGATAAGTACGTGATTAGGGCATATGAGTAGTGTTAGCATTACTAACTTATAATGACAATGATCTCGTTGCACGCTTGGCTTGGAATTGGGGTGAAAATCGAGGACGACGAAATTATTTCTAACGAAGCATTCACGTGTTCTTATTCTATGAACCTAAACGTCCCATTTTGCGATGAAAATCATACACTATGTCTAAAACGCATGTAGTAGTAGTAGTAGTGTAGCTAGTTTATCATTCAATAAAAGTAAATAAAAATGAATTTTGGAGATGCTAAGATACTTTATTCTATCATTGCGTGAGGGTACGACAATGGTTTAGTATGGGGGAGTGATGAGACTGCTTTTATACATAGTCTCATCGTCCAAAATGGGCTTAAAATGCATTAAGTATCATTAAAAATGCCAAATATATGCTTGTGTATTCTATGTACGGATATTGAGAAAATGACAAAAGATCACAAGAATCATGCAAAAACGAACACGGGAAATGAAGCCGCACAAAGAACCGGGCCCGAATCATGAATTTCCTTTGAAGTCCTTGAAGTTTGAAGAATTGGCAAGATTGGTCCCTCAACTTTTGAAGACTTGTCATACTATACCCTTTCAAAACTCTATTATTGCATTTGGGTCCCTAATATTTCAAGATATTGCATGTTTAGCCCTTGAAGAATGGAGATATTACATGAAATACCCTTGGAACAAGTTTGGAAAATATTATTGTGGCCAAAGTGGGAATTTACAAACTTCCTTAACAAAGGAATTGGGTTTTTAGCTGTTTAAAACAGATGTGAACACATTATGGGAGTATAGGGGCTTATTGTGTCAAGACAACAAAACTTACTCCAGCCAACCACCACCTTACAAGTCACCACCTTCCACCCTCCAACCAATCAGATCACTCCCCCTCTCCATGTCACACTCCATCAAAACCTAAATAACTAATTAATCAGTTATTAACCCCTTTCCCACCTAAACACCTAATTTAAATATAACTCACCCTAAATTAGATTAAACAGTCTTCTTCCACACATAAACCCTAGAAAAACCCAGTTTTAATTAACTAAATTACCAACCCTAATCCTAATTAACTTTAGGGTTTTTCATCCCAACCCCACTCCCAACACACCCTTACACCCAGAAAACAACCTCTCACTCCCTTGTCCCCTCCCCTGCTACACCCTTCACGTGGTACTATTCACATCAACGTTCCAAAGCTATTCCTTTGTCCTAAAGTATTATTTGATGGCCATGATTGCTTTTCAATATCTCGGCAACACAAGGACAGTCACAAGATGCCATTTGACCAAATTCTAGTCAAGATTCCAAGGGCAAAATTGGACTTTCAACAGATTAGGGTTTAGCATTTGAAGCATTTGTATTATTTTAATCAGCTTTCTAGAAATTTCTTTAGGCTAGTATAAAATGAGACGACTTGTGTCTCATTTTTCTCTTGTTCCAGTTTTTTTACAAGTCCTTGTAAGCTGTTTTATTAATGAAAGTTGGAGTTTTTTGAAGTAAAAATATAATTCCTTTTCAGTTATTTAAAAAATGTTTTGACTTGGGTGAAGAAAACTGAGTTCCATTTTCTGATTTGTTAAGCATTTTGTGGCCATTGTTTTCTTGTGAGAAATTCTGGTTAAAAAGTGTTTGATTAACAAGAATCCTGGGTAGGATTTCTTGTTTGGGGTTGTATAAGTGTGAGGATCACCTTTGTTTTTAAGTATTTAAGTGGAAAGAAAAGGTAAAGGAAAACGTTTTTTTTTCTTTGGTCTTCAACTCAAACCTTAAACCAATCTCAGGTAGAATTGAAAGTGGATACCTGAGATTAGCTTATTGGGTTTGAGTTGATTATTCTCAAGTGGTTTTGATAGTTTAGCATTTGGTTTTAAAAGGGTTTCATTTTCAGAAATTTGGTGCTTCCAAAATTTGTCTCAAAAGATTTTTGGTTGACTATTTTCATTCATAACTTACTGCTTATATAAGCCTGCTCATAAGCTGTTGATTCAAGCTTATGATCATCAGCTTATATAAGCTTGAAGGTGTTGTTGTATTTGTGGTGTTGTGCAGGGAACAATCAAGAGTCAAGCACTCTATTCCATTCACTTCCATTTCACTTTGAAGATATGGTTATAGCCTAGGGTCCTTCTTTGGACTCCTACAATAGGCTCCTTCTACACTTCTAGAGCTCACTTAAGATCATTAATCACCCCTTTGGAAAGCAATAGCATAGGTAACAAGCTTGAACCTTTTGGCTGCTTTTATGTGAGTTTTACATGAGTTTGTATGAAGATTGATGTGAACTTGCTCTTGTGCTTTTTTTTGGTTTGATTATGTATCTTAGGGGTTTAATGCATGTTAGAAGTGGATTGAATCAATTTGGTTAAGTTGTGATCTGATTTGGTTTGTAAAAATTTGGTTTTCAGTAAGTTAAGGGTTGTTTGGGATAAGGGATTAAGCTACACGGTTGATAAGCTGTTGACTTGAAAACTGACCTAACACACTTGATTTATCAGTAGTAGTGTATTTTTATCATTGTTTTGTTGTTTGGTTAGGTTTCATAGTATTTTCATGTACTTATTTTTGCTTATACTTGATAAATTAAGTATGCCTTTAAATGCCTAGATTTTTAGTGTAATTCTTTATTTGATCTTTGCACTTTGATATGATTTGGGTTAATCTAGGATTATGTTTAGTTTTTATGTGATTTGGTTTGGTTTTATGCAAGTTTGTGACTATTGAATCTCATTTAAGTGCCAACTGCATCAACAAGAGGCCCATATGCTTGTTTCTGATTTTCAGCAAGTTGATTTGCCTTGTGTAATTGATTTTGTGTGTTAACTTGGTTTTTATTGCTCATTGTGACTCCCCACAACCCAACTGGTTGTGGGGGTGCCTTATTTGCCAGAAATAACCAACAAACCAACAAGATCAATCCATATTCAAAGCTCAATCATCATCAGTTTGATTCTAGCATTGTCTGAGAACGTTTTGGTTCTCGGATAGCACTATTTTTCAAGATATTTGGTTACTGTAACAAGTTTGTTTAACTGAGCACGTTTTTTGTATTTACTAGGATTTAATCTTGTTTGATTTTAAATATTTTTGTGTTTTTGGAGTAGTTTAGTACTGGTTTTAAGTTTTATAAAAAGAAAAATAAAAAAAAAATTATCAAAAAAGAGACTGGCCAGGACTCGAACCTGCGCCATCTCTCCCACACACCAATGTGATAACCAGTTGCCCTAGGGTCTTTGACTGGTTATCCTTTGGTTTCTTTAATACTTAAGGTAATTTTGATTTTAGCTTATTTAAAAAAACAGCTTAATAATAAGTTGATTTCAGCTTATTTGTTATAGTTTTTTTACCATTTTACATTTTTCCTCCATTCTTTACTTAGTTTAAGACTTTTTGAAATAAAAATCTTATTTTTCACGTTTATATTTAATTTTATATGATTATTTTTAGTTTTAATTTTGGGAAGTGATTAAAAATAGAAAAAAGTGTTTTAAAAATCTGAAAAAATAGTTTTTAAGTTTTTATTAGTATATTTGAGGTTTACATCAATTAAAGTTTTCAAATTAACTTATTTTTTATTTTATTTGATTTTAGGGTTTTTAATCAACTTTAAAAATTAATATTAAATTATTAAAAAGGTTTTGGAAATTTTGGCTTGCATTTTTGTCTTAGTTACATTTTTCTTGATTTATTGTAATTTTTTGGTAATTTTTAGAGTACTTTCATTTTTCGTCGAGTTTTTCGATTTTACGTTTTTTACGTTTTAGGGTAATTTATAGTGTAATTCGTCTTATTCTTTCTCTTTTCTCACAAATATAATCACAATTAATCATCTCATTACACACACACCAAGCCTCCTTGAGAACGATCCCACAAAAAGGGTCATTTGTGCACGATTTTCCTAAATCGTCGTACTTACCCTAATTACGCTTTGTTTTCCTAAACAAGTGTAGTTTTACAACCATCAGTAAGCATTGAAGGGGTTGAAGAATGAAAAAGAAATGTAAGGATAAAGGGTGTAAAGAAAGAAGCCCTCCATACAACTTAGGCAGAAACCACGTCAACACATCATGAAGACAACACATCATGGACCCAGTGATGAAATGCACAACTGCTCCCCAGCTAACCCAGGCTTCTCTTAAAAGAAGTTTGTTTTATTGTCACGGAGATCAACACGATTTCAATTGACTTTCCCACTCTGAGATAGTTGATATTGAATAGGTGGCATCTGCTCCAGCCTCCGACTACTAAAAGTGCACAAATCAAGTCTAGAGCCAAGAGATCAATCAAATCTCGTTAGGACACACGGATGAAGATCAAGAGATTCCTACGCTATATCCTTGCGATATTGCTAGAACACTCAGAGTGATACTACTTAGTATTCACAATGATGAGTGGAAATCCTTCCAATGTTAACATCAAACAGCACTGCGGTAGGTCATGTGTTAGATTCTTTATGAATTGAACACATGTAAAACTAAAAAGCAACAGTGGTTTGTTTCTTAATCGGTTCAAACTCGTTTCAGGTTTCTACGCAATATCTTTATGGTCTTGCCAGAACATTCAGAGTGATATTTATTAATATTCACGGTGATGAATGGAAATCCTTTTAGCGTCAACATCAAACAGCGCTACGGTAGGTAACTTGCGAGATTCTTATGAATCAAGCTTGTGTCAACTGGAAAGAAACAATGGTAAGATTCTTAATGAATCAAACTTGTTCCAAGAATTTGAATTGACGACTTTAATCAAGCGGATATTTATCCAATTGATTCACTCTTTATGTTCGCAGTCTTGCTTTGAGACGGTCGAGTAAAGAGAACGGCTAGTACAGCCGTGAAACCCTGTCAAGGAGATTCTTAATTGAATCTACCTAATCACAGGTACGATATTTAATATCGTGTAACGGTCTTCACCGACCGGAGGTAAAACGCTACCGATTTAGGACGAATGTCAAAGCCATTCAGTCCATGTCTAAGTTTTATCTCAAGAAGGTGATGTTACGGTGTACTCAGCAAAGTCAGAGATTCACAACCACATACTCATGCCCAAAGACATATTCAACAATCAAGAAGGCTAAAGACTTCCGCAACTCTGATGATCAAAATCTTCCTTATCAATTAATATAGTGGAATGACCTCTCTTCAAAGGAGATTGTTAGCAAGCTGTCAAGATTGTGCAAAGTATGAGTATGAGGATAAAGACACAAGATCGCAAGATGGCAAAGATAAGTCAAGGATAATTTGAAGATCTCAAGTTTAAAGGCAAAGTCGAAAGACAACGACAAAGGCTTAAAGATCACATCATAAAGGAACAAGACTACTATTACACGTTCAAGACTCATTTATGACGAAATTCACAAAACTCCATTGGACTCCAAATATCGAAGAGGAATGACCTCACATTGGGGGAGATTGTTAGCCTCAAAATATTGAGTCAAACAAGAATGTTCGGTCATAGGTTTATATTGTAATATTTATTAGAACGTTGTAGTAGTTAGTTAAAATAGTCGTGACATTACGGGCTTGATGGTTAGCTTAAAAGGCCTCTTTCAAGGTACTAAGCATTTATTCAAGCCCGACCCAAAACAATATAGTCCAAAAGAAAGCCCGCATGTGGGTGGACTATATAAGCACCCTCCTAGCATGTTAGGAGGGTGGCAGGGCATTTCATTTTTTCTTAATCTAATTTCACCTAGTTTTTTTCACCTTCTCTCTACTCTCTCTTACTACTTTCTCTCTCTAGAATCCATCTATTTTTCTATCTTTATTTCTTGTTTAATCATGGTGAAGTGAATATTTATGGGAACAACAGTGGTGTTGTAAAATCCGTGATTTTACCATGATTTAATGTAATAAAGTTTCATCTAGTGATCTTAAGAACATTCACTCATGTGTTATATTTCAATGAGATGTGTGTGAACTTGTCCATTATGTACTTATACTTTTACATTCCTACTTGTTGTAAATAACTACATAACTTAAACCATGTACTTAAAACTAGGAAAAACAAGTAATAAAATGTATAATCAATATTTGGGTATACACAACACTTAATCAAATTTGGAAAACATGCTACACATTATATATTTAGCCGTGTATGTATGTATGTATATATATATACCATGAACATGTTTAAACCTTCTTGGACTAGCCCAAGACCATATACTCCTTGTGTGCTAGCCCAACATAAGCCAAAGCCAAAGCCCACTACCCCTTTGGCTACCTATACAGGGCACACATGCATATGTGGAAGGAGAATAGATGCTTTGGAAACACAAGAGCCTACACTTGGCACAAGTGTTCTTACCAAGGCAAACATGCCTTTTGCCTTGGCTTTCTCTTTCTCCTTTAAGCCGAAAAACACACATATACATTCTCTCATTCTCTTATGCAATCCAATCTCATTCTCTCTTTACTTTTCTCTCTCAAATGATTCGGCTTTAAGCCATATACATCTAAGATTGTTCATTAAATCTACTAGACCCTTGTCCCATCTTAACTACTAATCATTTAGTAGAATCATCATCCTTGGAATCACTATAACAAGCCCTAGCCGAAACCTCAAAGGTCACGGCTTGGTTATAGTTAGGGTTTCCATTATCTTCTAGATTAGATCTCTAATCTCCTTTGTCATCTAGATATCCCTTGGTAACTTTAAGCAAGAAAGGTATACTCCTTATGCTTCTTCATTTTTACTTGCATCATCATCCATCTATAAACACATGTAACAAACTTTGTTAAAAATCAAGATTTGATAAGAACCATGACCTTAAAGGTCACGGCATATATTTGAGCACCATTAGTCATGGTTAAAATCTTTTTAATAAAGAACACTATTACTAGTACTCTATGTTTTAACTTGATTAAAAATCATATGAACCATTTTATGAATTTAAATGTAGCATGGGGTACACATCTTACTCTTTGGGATTTTGGTTAACTAATAATCATAGATCTCATAAAGTTAACATGTGTAACTTAAAAACCATGAAATACCATGACCTTAAAGGTCACGGCAAGATTTAATGGATACTTATGATTTATGTACTAAGTTTTTAATGATGGAATATGTATTATTACATGTGAAATGGACTACTAAAAATCACTAAAATGAATTATGTGTACATATATAGCCGTGGGTTATGTATGAATTTGAATGGATTTTAAATGTACATGCATGCTATTATAAAACCTAGACCTAGTGTTAAGAGTTAACTTAACATGATAAACATAAAACAAGCTTATAGATCTTATGGGAACATTGGGAGAAAACAATATAGCCGTGAGCTATATGTTGTTTTCATGGAATTGTGATAACCTTGGAAATATGCAATAAGTCTAGATAATTATGTTATATTTTATAAATAATTACAAGACAAAAAAACTAGCTACAAAGCTCATCTTGGAAACACCAAGATTAAAATTATAGCCGTGGGCTATAAGTATGTATATATGGACTTATGATTTGGTTTCTTGGTTTGTACATAGCTAGATCTTATTTTGGGGACACTTATAAGTACATGCAACCTTAAAACAAGTTTTGACTCGTCTTAATATGTCCGTGAGTTATAAGCTCATATTAGAGCTTATGACTTGCATGCAACATTGTAACACATCTAGATCTCATTTGGTACATCACATCAAATAAACTATGAGTTTTATTCTTTTATTAAGGTTTAAAACCAAATATGGATAAGCTAATAATAAGCTTATAAGAAAATCCTAGATTAATACTTACATAAAACGAAAAAGTAGTATTCATGGACTAATCAAGCCCATGCAACATTAGCCCAAGACTTAATGGACCTAATAAGCCCATTTGACAAATCTTAGTATTTTAATGGACTTAAGAATATGCTTAAGCCCATTTAGTTAATTAATGGACTTAGAAATGTATTTAAGCCTAATAAATGTTTTAAAGGCCCATTTAACAAGTTAGTGGACTTAAAATATATTTAGTCCCACTAAATGGCCCATTAGATATTTTAGCCCATTTAATGAACCCATATAATGTTTTGAATGTTTAAATAAAAGTTTTTATAATAAAATATAACTTATAAAAACTTTTGGACTAAAATGACAATTTATGAAACTTAAGGACTAAAACCGTGACTTATGAAACTTGTTTTGATAAATTAGTAAACACAAGGATTGAAAATGTAATTATCCAAAAGTCTAGGGTTTAAGCAATACCATCCGTGGCATATTAAACCCTAGGGACCATTTTGGAAAGTTTCTAAAAGTTGTTTTGTCATATAATAACCCTAAGGACCATTTTGGTAATAATCCGAAACTTAAAGAAACCCTAGGGACTGTTTTTGTCATTTTATGAAAGTTATAAAACCTAGATATGACTAGGAGGACTGAATCTGCCTTAAGCCGAAACTTTTACAAGCCCTAGGTACCAAATGTGCAAAATCCAAAAGTTTACTTTGTTTAAAATATGGAGGGACTAGTTTTGCCATGTTCCGAAACTTTAACAAACCCTAACCCTAATTCTATTTAAAATTTAGTAAAACTTAATTAAACCCTAAACCATAAGGATTAATGTATAAATTCTTAAACTTGTAATTGATTAGTTATTTTGTAAATGTTAAATAATTTATGGGAACTTTAAAGTTAAATATAATATTATATTTTTATTTTTCGAAAATAGAATATTTATATTTTGCGTTATGAAATAAATTGTATAAACAATATGGATATGTATTATTAATGCATGAACTCATATACTTTTAGGAAATAAAATTATATGAATGTTAAATAAATTGAATACGAATATTATAAGTAAAACACCTTATGTTTACTTAAAATATGAAACTTAATTGTAAGTTCAAATGGTTATTTCTAATACATGTACTACGAACGTAAACTAATATTTTAAGTAGAACATTTTTGTGTATACTTAAATATGAAACTTAGTGGTAAGTTTAAATGGATGTTAATAATACATGAACTGTGAACGTAAACTAATATTATATGTAAGACAATTTATGTCTACTTAAATAGGAAACTTAATTGTAAGTTTGAATGGTTATTATTAATACATGTACTACGAACGTAAGCTAATATTTTAAGTAAAACATTTTTGTGTTTAATTAAATATGAAACTTAATGGTAAGTTTAAATGAATGTTAATAATACATGAACTGCGAACGTAAACTGATACTAAGTAAGACATTTTATGTCTACTTAAATAGGAAACTTAATTGTAAGTTTGAATGGTTATTATTAATACATGTACTACGAATGCAAACTAATATTATAAGTAAGACATTTTATGTTTACTTAGAAATGAAACCTATATACAAGTTTAAACTGATATTGTTAATACTTGTACTACAGTTATTTAGATAAATATTGTAGCATCAATAAACTGATTAAAAATTTGTATAAGCATACACATATGTTCTTTGTACTATCTATTAAGACTATACTATTTGATTAGGCATAACTTTTGGCGTGAGCATTATTTGGATATTCGTGTTATACAACTATTGCCAACTCCCAGGCGAGTTTACAGCCCCATATAAACTATTGATAAACTTTTCCTCTACGGGGGAGAAAACATGCAACTATTTAAATGGACATAACTGAATTGTATAAACTTGACTATGATTGACTATTATAGAAACTGTTAAATTGTTGTAAATCGCCCGAATGTTATAAATAGATCTATTAGGGATTGACCATCCCCATCTGGGTGAGTCATGCTCACTGTACCTTGGCCGGGACAACAGATGTATACCATGTTGGAACTAGGTTTGGGTGTCTTTTTGTAAGACACTACGTCCTCATCTGTTGAGGACTATGGAAGGTTAAGCTTCAGTTTCGAGTAATAGCAAATGTAATCTACTTTTTAGTAAGAATTCTTTGTGCATTGTTACTTCTATGATTAATGTATGTCCAAACTAATTATTGTTAAACCTGTAAATTCACCAACTTTATGTTGACCCTCTAAGCATGTTTTTCTCAGTGAAATGAAGTTAGTACGTGATATGTGCATGGAATCAAGCATCATTGTAATCTGTATTGTAGGACTCATTAGGGGTTCTATTTGGGAAGCATAAACAATCTACTTTTATAATGTTGAAGACAATTTTTATAAATTTGTTTAATAATCATGTCATCTGATTTGTATAACTCCTTATCTTATGCTCTATGAACTATGTGCTATCGATCCACCCTTGTGACATCTCCGTTGATAATTCCGCATATTTTAACCCCACCCGGGGTGTCACATATATCATGGTTAAATTGAAATTAATTAACTAAGTTAAGTCTTAATTTAATTAAACTAAATGTGCCATGTTTAATTCTATGAATAATTACATAAAATAATTATTATAAGTCTATAGTTAATTCAATTAAATGGGGCCATGGCTAAATCATTAATAATTAAATAATTAACTATCATAAGTCTCAAAATTTAAATTAACAAAGTTTATAACCAAACACACCCTTATGTTCGGTTGGCCAAGCCCCAATATAAGCCCACCGAGACCTACGTCTCGGTTGCACGAAGACAAAACAAAACCACCAACCATAGCCTCTGCCCCTGCTGTCGTGGCTCTTGCCACCGACTATGAAATGTTCCCCACTGGCTACAGCCGGTTCCCACTGATTGTACCAAGTTCTCACTGACAGCAGTCGGTTTCCCCCTATGCGCATCCCTGTCCCACCGAGAGCCTTGGGCTCTCGGTTTTGCCACTGCTTGAAACAAACACCCCCCGTTGGGCCTTGCTGTTGTGGCTGACCATAGAAACCCAACCACCAACCCACTATGGTCGGCAGCTGGTGGCTTATAACCCCCACCGAGAGCTTTAAGCTCTCGGTTTTCGTGACAACCCAAACCAAACACCCGAATTAAACCTTGATTTATTCACGTTTTAATCATACAATTCATGTTCATAATTAATTAAATTAATTCATGATTAAAGAAAGAATGAAAGAAGAATTTAAGTTTTGGTGGTTACCAAATACGTGTAGATCAAAGATGAACAAACCCGAATTAAATCAAAGATCAAAAGTCTTTTCCTCCTTCCTTTTTCTTGCAAAACCGGCGGCCACACCTGAATAGGCTAGGGTCTTTCTTAATTTTGTAAACTTGTAAAATGAAAAGTCCTGGAATGTTTTTGTTACTAGTTAAAGCTTAACGGGCCGGGCTTGGCCCATTCTTGTTTTCTTTTCTTTTTAGGCCGGCTAAACAACCCCTTTATAGTATATAATTCATGTTTGTGTTTTATTAATCCCCGTGTATTAATATTCGTGATGTAAGTTCGTGTTTTAATCGTGTCATGATTTATTTAATATGCGTACATAATTATAATGACGTATAGTCCCCAGCCGGGTCATGAACCTGGCCCACGGGTACTACCCGCATCCGGCCTATCACGAATGGGTTGGATTAATATCATTTGAGCTTATGGGCTTGAATGAACAGTGGCCGCATAAGATGTGTGTGGCCCACGGCCCGGTACGGCCGGTACAGGGTTAGACAGAATCACTATCTTATTAGGATTGGGATTTACCTCAAAGTATAGGATATACACTCACCATAATTAGAAGATAATAATCAAACTAATTATGGTGATTATCCTTTGCTTGCGGCCGAAGCATCGGTGACAGCCCACTAGGGTTTCACCGCCTATATAAGGAACCTCCAAGGGTTCCACAAAGGTATCACATTCTCTCTACTCTCAACCTACAGCCGATTATCTAACCCTAAACCGATTACTTACTCTCACGCCGGAGTCTAATCGTGGGATACGTTCCCACAGTAAGTCTAACGCGTGTTGTTTTAGTGTACGGGATCTCAACAAGTTATTCACTTGGTGCAAGAACCGGAGCCCAGCCTACCCGGATTAAGCCTAATTAGGGTCAAGCAAGGATCATCCAACTTTTGTATAAAAAAGTTGGCGCCATCCGTGGGACCCAAACACTAAACTAAACTCAGTCTTAATCTCAATCTCTCCTAATGACGAAGGGACACCCTCAAGGAAACCCGAGGAACACGAATCCTGGGAATCGAAAGTCCACGGGTGATGGTATACTCATTTCCACCCAACCCTCTGGTCGCCAAGCGGGCGGACCGAATAATCGAAACATCTTTCAGTCTCTTGGTGGGGCAGGCACGTCCAACAATACCCCACCACCAACCATCACCATGGATACCTGATCTGGGGACTGCGCCAAAGGCCCCTACCAGGGAGCCGTAGAGTCCACAAATCGAGACAGAATTAGAGGTGGGATCACTCGGTGAAGAGGACCTCGAGCGTGTTCTCACATAGAACTTTGACAGAATCGTCTCGGGCATCTCATCAAGTCTAAACCTGGGAAGGAACCTCCAATCCAGGCTTAACTTTGGCAGCCCTGCGCCTGGTACTTCCCCTTGAACTCGAAAGAGGAGGAGGAGGGTGCACATTCAGGAACAACCTCCCCTTGAGGAAACCCCTCAACCTCGGAACGTATTCGAGCACATAGGGGATCGCATCATGCAGGAATTGCTACAAGCCCATGAAAATGAGGATAGATATGACGTCTCCACTGGACGCCCGGTGTTGGAAACTCCCGTGAATAATCGCGGCACTAGTGTGTGGGATAGGGTGAACTCTAGTAGGAAGAAAGCTCCTAACTCTTCTCAAAGAAGTGGTCATCATGGCCAACCGAAGAGTGGTGCACCGCCTTCCCCTCATGACCCTTCGGGGTCTGATTCGGATGACCATCCTCCCAGACGTCACCGACCTAGGTATTACCCCCACCACCATCGGACGATGAGGGATACTATGATGATTCCTACTATCGGGATGAAGAGGAGGATCTTTCCCGTCCATGGTGCGACGACAGAGATGACGCCTTCACTCTTCGCATACGGAACTACCCTGAGGATAAGAAGCGTCGTATGCCGGCGTGCATTAAAACCTACGATGGGTCTGGTGATCCGAACGATCACCTAAAGATATTTGATACGCAGGCGAAAATTGAACGATGGCCAATGCCTATATGGTGTCAGATGTTCAATTCGACCTTGATTGGCAATGCCCGTGATTGGTTTGAAAGGCTCCCTCACCGAAGTATTGATAGCTTCGGCGAGCTATGCACCGCGTTCAAAATCAATTATACTCAGCGAAAGAAGTATAATAGGGATCCGGTCTCGTTAGCATCTGTCAATCAAAGGCGCAGAGAGTCTACGGAGGACTTCACGGAACGTTTCAATGACGAGTGCACGCGCACAAAAAACGTGCCCAGAGCTCCTAAAAATTTCTGATTACATGCATGCCATAACGGCCAAGGATTTAATTAGGCGTCTCAATGACAAACAACCAGAGAAGTACGACGACCTCATGGAAAGGGTCAGAAACTTTATAGAAGGAGAAACTGGGGTAGCTGCGGCGTACCCTACAAAGGGGAATCATAACTATTGATCGAACTACCAGCCCAAGAGGCAATCAGGTGGTCAAAGCACCCACGACAACGGAAGGAACTCATATTACAAGAGCCAGAATAAAGGAGGGTGGTCAGATGATAAATTCACCCCTCTAAAGATGACTTACCGAGATATCTTGTTGGCGGAAGGGGAAAACTTCCCAAGGCCTCCCCCAATGATAACTCCAGTTAACCGCCGTCAAGGAAATCGCTTCTGCGAATTCCACAATGACAAGGGTCACGGCACAGAGGAGTGCATCCAACTCAAGAAGCACATAGAGTCGCTGATTAAATCAGGCAAACTCAAACACCTGGTCAAGTATTGGAAGGATGGGAAGGATAAAAAAAGTATGACAAGAAGGACTCCCAAAAGGACAAGCCTTCAACCATATATATGATCCAATCATGGAAGTGCCGCACAAAGCATAAAGTTAGTCAAAAAATTTCACGCGGCAGAGAGATCTCGTTCCCTCCTATCACGGCGAGCAATGTGGCCGATGCGCCTCTCACGATTGAGGTAAGCATTGGAACCCACAACGTTCGTCGTATGTATGTGGATGGAGGATCATCGGAGAAAGTACTCTACGAACATTGCTTCATACAGCTACGACCAGAGATCAAAAGCCAGTTAGTGTCGGCCACGTCGCCGCTCATTGGCTTTAATGGAGACACTATCTGCCCAATAGGACAACTGCGTCTACTGGTAACCATTAAAGATAAAGAGCATTCCACAACGGCGTGGATGAACTTCACAGTGATACGTTCACACTCTCCATACAATGGTATTATTGGAAGACCATGCATCCTACAATTCGATTGCACCGGCATTCGAATGCCACGCTGTGACAATGCTAGTTCCCATCAAGGAAGGATCTCCACCCCCCAATTGGAAGGTGGTAATTCACCCCGACTACCCGGAACAAGAGGTAGCCATAGGGGGAACACTATCGGAAAAAGGAAAGAAGTCCATGTGCTCTCTCCTGAAGGCAAACCTTGACATATTCGCATGGGAGCCAAAACATATGACGGGCGTGCCGCGTTCAATAGCAGAACATAAGCTTCAAATCCGCCCGGGGTATCCCCCTGTTAAGCAAAAGAAGCGTGGTCAAGCACCAGAACGCAGCCAGGTAATACTGGACGAGGTACGGAAGCTAGTGGATGCAGGAATTATGCGCGAGGTCTATTACCATGAATGGTTATCTAATCCAGTCATGGTCAAGAAACATGACGGAAGCTGGCGCATGTGTGTCGACTTCACAGACTTGAACAAAGCTTGTCCGCAAGACTGCTATCCGTTACTAGAAATCGATTGGAAGGTGGAATCCTTATGCGGATACCCTTTTAAGTGTTTTTTAGACGCATACAAAGGATATTGTCAGATCCAGATGGTGGAGGAAGACGAGGAGAAGACAGCGTTCCACACTAGTCAGGGCGTGGATTGTTACACAAAGATGTCGTTCGGACTAAAGAACGCCGGCGCGACATATCAACGACTTGTTGATAAAGCCTTCGACTCGCAGATAGGCCGTAACCTTGAGGTCTATGTTGACGACTTGGTCATCAAGAGCCATACTTAGGAAGCACTCCTCCGTGATATGCAGGAGACGTTCGACACATTGAGGAAAATCAACATGAAACTGAATCCAAAAAAGTGCATGTTTGGAGAAACCGAAGGAATGTTCCTTGGGTATATGATTAATCCAAATGGCATCAAACCTTTTCCGGAGAAGACGGACGCCGTGATACAGCTACCATCCCCTCGGATACTCAAGGAGGTATAATCACTCAATGGAAAGCTGGTCGGGCTTAATAGGATCTTGTCAAAGTCCGCGGAGAATTCACTTCCTTTATTTAAAACACTCAAGAAGTGCTTAAAGAAAGGTGACTTTCGCTGGACAAAAGAGGCAGAGGAAGCCTTTGGGCAGCTCAAACAACATCTCGCGGCTCTTCCCATGCTAGTTTCACCCTGACCTAAGGAGGAGCTAATTATGTATCTGTCCACTACGTACGGAGCAATAAGCGCGGTCCTTATGACTGATCGAGATTCAGTCCAGACTCCGGTTTACTTCATTAGTAGAGCATTGCAAGGGCCGGAGTTGAATTATTAATCAATGGAGAAGTTGGTTTTGTCATTGGTTTACGCCGCGAAAAGGCTGCGCCGGTACTTCCAGGCGCACCCAATTGTGGTTATCATTGATCAGCCAATAAAACAGATCATCTCTAAACCGGACGTAGCTGGGAGATTACAGAAGTGGATCGTCCTACTAGGAGAACATAACATCTCTTATAGACCAAGGATAGCCGTCAAGGGCCAAATTTTGGCAGACTTCCTAATTGAGAAACCTGAGAAGGGCGAACCAATGGTGCAAAAAGAAGAAATTCCAATGGAACCATGGGTTTTGTTTACTGAAGGATCTTCTTGCACGGACGGATCAGGAGTCGGCCTCATTCTCACGAATCCGGAAGGAATGGAATTTACCTACGCCTTGTGCTTTGAGTTCACAACCACGAATAATGAGGCAGAATATGAAGCACTGATTCGGGGTTTAAAAATCGCCGCTAGGATGGGAGTCCACAACCTTGAAGCCTATCTGGACTCACGGCTTGTCGCGAATCACATCCTAGGAGGGTACGTAGCTAAGGAGGATAACATGATCCAATATTTAGAGAAAGTCAAGTCACTCATCACCGGTTTTGGAAAGTTATTCATCAAGCAAGTACCAAGAGGCGAGAACAAGAAGGCGGATGCTCTTAGCAAGATCGCGTCTACAAGCTTTGCCCATTTATCCAAGCAAGTGTTGGTTGAAATACTCAAGTAAAAGTGCATTACAGGGGGAGAGATCACGACCATAGTTGAAGAAGAGGGACCTACATGGATGACCCGGATCATCAACTACCTAACTGATGAGACCCTTCCTAAGGATGAAAAGGCGGTGCGGCGTATCAAAAGGAAGTCGCAACATTTCAAACTCCGAGATGGTGTTCTATACAAGCGTTCCTTCCTACAACCGTGGCTGTGATGCGTCGGGGCACGCCAGGCTAGCTATGTGATTAGTGAGATACATGAAGGGTGGTGCGGCATGCACGTAGGCCCCAGATCAGTAGTGGCACGAGCTCTACGCATAGGGTACAATTGGTCGACTATGCATCGGGACGCACGAGACATGATTCTTAAATGCAGCGATTGCCAAGTACACAAGACAGTACCGCGACATCCACGGCAAGAACTAACACATCCCCATGGTCATTCTATAAGTGGGGGATTGATATCGCAGGCCCTTTTCCTGTTGCTGCAGGGGGCGTTAAGTTCTTGATTGTAGCTATGGACTATTTTACTCGCTGGATAGAAGATAAGGCGGTCAAAACAATTACGGGCAAACAGGTAAAAAAGTTTGTTTGGGAAAATATTGTGTGCCACTTTGGTTTGCCAGGCGAGATCATCTCGGATAATGGAAAGCAGTTCGCGGATAATCCATTCAAGGATTGGTGCGTGGCGTTGAACATCACACGGCGTTTCGCATCAGTTAAACACCCACAGACTAATGGTCTCGTGGAGCGGGCAAATAGAAGCCTAGGTGAAGGTATAAAAGCACGCTTAGATGATAGAAGCGCCAAGTGGGTAGATGAACTGCCGCATGTCCTATGGGCACACAAGACAATGATCAAAATAGCCAATGGGGACACTCCATTCGCGCTGGCCTACGGAACCGAGGCTGTTATCCCAGCAGAAATTCGGATGCCAACAATCCGCACGGCGGAGGTTAACGTCGTCACAAACGATGAGCAACTCCGGGTCAATCTAGACTTGTTAGAGGAGAAACGAGAGATAGCAGCCATCAATGAGGCCAAGTCTAAGGCACGTATGAAAGCTTATTACGATTCCAAAGTCAAGGGTGTTTCCTTCCTATCGGAGGATTTTTTTATCGTGCTAACAAGGCAAGTCGCACGGAGAACACAGGGAAGCTTGGTCCAAAGTGGGAAGGGTCGTATGAGGTCACGGAAGCTTTGGGGCTAGGTGCGTACAAGTTGCGTGATATGGATGACCGTGACTTGGACCGTACATGGAATATTTGCAACCTTAAAAGATGCTACCTATGAAAGGGCTACAGCCTTCGCATGGACACTTCGTTGTGGTCAGCTTCAATGAAGATCCATGTATTTTTGTTTTCATGCTTTCTAGGTTCTATTTGTCTTAGGATTTTTATCTATCGAAAAATCCTAACCGTTCTAATAAAATGTCGTGGTGCCTAGCTAACTCCACGGTCTGTTCTTGTACAAATTATTGTCTTATGTTTTTTAGATCTATTTGTTATTTTCTAGTATGTTATTACTTGTTCATATGCATTCATTCAACCGTACATGTACTATTCGCTCCCAGACGGGGTAGGAGGATTAAGTGAATCTAGAAATTCAACTTGTCGCATAAGAGGGATGCAACCCCAGTGACGCGGATCATGTATCCTTACTAGACACCTTATTTACAAGATGTTGTAATAAGTTTCCACATGTCGTACTTACGTAGTACCGGACATGATAAAGACACACGGTGCACGTCTAGTAAATTATAGACTTAGTTTTATTCTTGATCAGCCGTGACACGTCATGCGAACAGATACATGATATCTAAGGAATAATAACAACTTTCAATATAAATAAACAAAATTGTTGTGATCACCACGGACACATACATATCATATTTTAAGTGTTCAACTAAGTGTTACACGACATAGCCGTGGACATCCACAGAAGAATATTCATTTCAAAGTACAAATGTTCAAAAATTACAGCCACTTAAGTACGCCTTACATAGGGGGGAGGAACTTGCTTATCTCGTTCTTCTCTTTGGCCAACCAAGAAGCAAATGTTTCACCATGGACTTCTTTCTTGTTTTGGGCCCGGACCGCGTTCATCTCAAGAGTTTCACCCAATGCATGTTCACCAATCACGATCCTTGTGTGTGACAATCCGTCAATTTATGGTTGATATTTTATTCTCAAATATTATTTAAAAACATTATTTTAATGTTATATTATGAACTCACTTATTTTTGGGAAGAAATTTGGATTTACGTCTTGAAGTAGCATCGACTACGTCTAAACCGGAGGATTCTACGTTACGTGCTTACGTTTACATACACTGTTTTTGGTGACAGTCCGACATTTCAGGAAATAAATTTATCCGTGAATATTATTTTGGAACTTTAAATTTGTGTTGGTTCATAAACTCACAAATTTACGAGAAGAGATTAGGACTTACGTTCATAATTTAACGTCTTTTACGACTAAACCGGAAACCTTAGGATTACGTATTTACGTTTTCGAACTCCGTTTTTGATGAGACAATTTTTATTAGATTCGTCTTGTGCGGTTGATTCATAATTTATAAAAATGTTTTTCGTAAAACGACCCGAGGGCACGCAAATCGAGGAAACTAGAATCGAGGAATACCCGTAAATTAGCGGGATGGGACAAATCAAGTTTATCCCACCCCACTAACTAAAAGGGAAGGCCAAGAGGACACCACATCATTTGATGTGGCATCCTTACACTCTACAAGCTTACACATGTAAGCTTAGCTTAACATGGAAGCATTATTCACCCACCAAAACCACAAAACCACTAACACTTACCATTACTTCCATTTTCACATGCAAACCACCATTTTTCCTCTCCTCTCTCTCTTAAATTCGTCCAACAATCATAAAAAAAAACCTCATTTTATCTATGTTAGCCATAAAATCATGTGTTACTCATACACATGATGATGCTACTTTGAAGCTTTGAAGATTGGAGGTGATTCTAACATCCAAGGAGAAGATTTGTTGGTGTCATAAGGCTGATTTTCCATGAGAAGTTTATAAAGTTTGGTAGACTTGAAGATGATATTGGTTTATCACAAGTTTTGCCATCAATATCCAAGCCTTGTTCATCAAAGACTCATCTTTTCATCACAAATGGTGGTATAGAGATTGTTCTTCCTATCCTCTTGTTATTTTGATTATGTAATCTTGTATTTTCTTTACTTATGTATATGTATATGATGATGAATGATGATTAAAAATATTATGTGGGGATTTGGTGTTGATAGATTTGATAAACATGGGTAAAAAGATGGAAAAACCACATGTAAAAATGGTTAAATCTTGCTTAATAAGATGGCTGTATAAAAACAGTAAGTAACCAAATGATAAACTGATAAAATGGTAAAGTAGAATCAATATACAGTAAGTATTAGGTGTTATACACATGTGAGAGTTGGCCATTCAATGAAATCGTCAAAATAAGTGAGATATGATCAAAACAAGTTTAGAGTGCAAATCTGCCTATACTGTTTTGGACGAATTTATTAAAATATTTAGAGGTTGATTCATCAGTAGCTATAAAGGAATAAAATAAAGCACATATCATGTAGTTTCTGTGATAAAAAATTTAGGTCCTATCTCAATATATAACTCTAGATATGGACATTTTAGTAAACTTAAAATTTAGGACTGATTTTGTGAAATTAAAGTTTAATATTATTATATAAGCACTCAAATAAATATAGTATAAAATGAGAATTAAAACCCACTAACTTATATATTTCATTTATATAAATATGCATAAGGATAAATAAATGGACACTTTATAAAAATGGTAGTTGAATAAGATTTATAAGTATAAAAACTATAAACATGATTTTTACGACTTTTTCGGCTATTACCGTAAAATTAACGTTTTTCGCCTATTAAAACTTAGACGATCAAACCCGTCTAATGTAAAGTTTTTAAAAGTCATATACTGATATATAAGTACGTAATACAAGTAAAAACCGATAAAACCCGAACTATATGACATACGGACATTAACGAGCTAAGTTAGCATATTTGGACTAATAATTTAACTAAATAAGTTAAACACTTATAAAAATGACTTATTGGGCTTAACCCATTTGGGCCCAACATGTAAAGTATAATACTGATAATAAAAGTATAATTGGGCTAATGAATAGTATTGGGCTTGTAATAGGCCCATTGGGCTTCAAAATGTAAACAAGATTGAACTAGTGTAACTAGTCTTGAAAATTTCCAACACATAAACACTATAATGAATGAGTAAAGATGTATAAACCCACTTGATCATCATCATATTTATAAAATCATCATATGTGTACATAATTGTTATTTTTATAAAGTCATTGGACAAAAGTCTAAAACGAGTATTATTTGTCTAGGTTTCCGTGATTGAAGCACGTACCGTACGTCCGAATTGCCGATAACCCGCCTTCCCACATCAACGTGAGTTCATAGCCTCGCATTCTTTTAAATGTTTTTATGAAATGTTTTATAAACCCGCGAGGGAGATAACATGTTAGTTTTTATAAAATAAGACACTAGTTGTCCCGATTATCTGTTTATTGATTTGGACCCGAATGATTGTATGACCCGATGAATGATTAAATGACCCGATAAATGAAATGAAATGGACTATTAAAGTTAGGTTATGTCACTAAAAGTCCCATTAGCATGAATTGTGAACTACCGGGATTTGGTAGACGCTTATGCATATAGTAGTACTATTTGGGGACGATCACCCCAGTTCGCGCCTTGAGGTTGATCCCCGTCGTGCCACATTGATTGGTAAGCAAATATATCTATGAGAAGATTTATAAAAGCGTGATTATTGTGACGACACGCTAATTTAGATGGGCAAATGAGTTTCGGGTTAGCTACCCGTTGTTTGATGTAGTAAGGTAACAATGTCATGCGGCTTATAATAATCTATAAATAACGAAATACTGCTATACGCACTAAATTACGATATATTGCCTGACTAGCAATACGGGGTCTTACTATTGATATTATGTTTGGGTTTTGGTTTTACATAACCATATTCATATAACGGTTTTTATTTAACTCTATACAACGTTATAAAACGTATTGTATGATGTTTTTAACGACAATGGTTCGTATAATGATTTTGAAGGCGAAAGCCTATATTATGATTTTTGATAAAGATTTGTATAAAATGACTTTGGCTATTTTATGGCCTACTACAAAGATTTGTATAAAATGGTTTTCGGTAATAATTTTATACCGATGTTATATTGATGATTTCATTTAACTCTATGAATTCACTCGGCGTTTTCGCTGACCTTTTCTTTTAACATGTTTTATCTCAGGTACTTGAAGGTAATTCTCGGGAAGACGACAAGAATTCATGGCCCGCACTTAAATAACAATTTCCGTTCAAATGCTTTGTAAAAACTTGTATGAAATACTATGACTTGGGACCTATGAAAATTCGACATTTATGAATGGAAATGCTTTATTATTAAACGACGCGATTTTTAAGCATTGTCTATGATGTGAGTAACGTGCTATCCCGTAACACCAACGAGTCTTCCGCTGTATTGAATTGTGTAAATTTGGGGGTGTTACAGTTTGGTACCAGAGCTCTCGTTGTAGAGAACGAAAGATTTTTAAAACCAAGGTTTTGAATAAAACATTTCAAAATCTTTTAACTATAAACATTTTTCTAAAAATGTCTAAAAATCTTTTGACTATAACGGTGCCGAAGAATTCCCGAGTTACCGATAAGGCCAGACTGAGAAGATTTCTTCTTCTGAATTGGGACCGATGGATCTTCCAGGACAGGTGGGACACCTAATGACTCTTGTAGATTAGTATTCATTGTGGTATCTTTTAAAAATCCCTAACTTAACTGAGACATCAGTTGGTAGGATGAGTTCTTGGAATTGTATGACATAGTGACACGTAATGTGTTACGGTACAATTTTGACTTGTTTGTGATTAATGAAAAGACTACCTTTGATTGCTAAATCCTACATGTATCGATATTATCTATCTTTTATTGCTTCATCCTAATGTTCGCATTAGTGATGCAACCATTGAGCAAGTACTCATCTCTATTTGAGTTATGTTGTGTATTATTCTTTTTAAGTGCCATCGAGGTCATGAACCTCATGATTATTTGGCTAAGCTCATTCCCTATTATATTGTAGTTAGTTCTAGGTGAACAACTTTTCATCACTCTTTTGCAGATCACTCATTGTTTTTATAAGATAAAACAATATTCCTTGAGAAAAATTGGATTTTCATCACCATAAGGATTATTTAAAGTGAGATTTATAAATAATCATTATCGAAGTAAGAAACGCTTTGGAAACTTAATTGTTTTCATAACAAAGAAAATCTTTGTAAATTTATTCTTGATTCTTATTTAAGAATTAAGCATGAAAATGTTTTTATTATAAACATGATGATAAAATTTTGACGAACTAAGTATTGCATCGTTAATCTTGAAATTGTATATAGTTGCGCGCCTACATACAATTTGGAATGGACCATGCAAGGCTGATTAGTAGTCACCATGAAATTATTAATAAACACTAAATTTTCTTTAAAGATTGTGAAAGATTAAATTTTATGAGATCTGCAAAAAGTGCAAAATAGGGACATATTATTAGGGACACCTACATATGTGCCCGTACCATTTGTTCTTTTGAGTCGAATTTAATCATATGTGGAAATTGTCTTAATTGGTAATTGATATCCCCTCCTTGTCCAATTCTCCCGTGGTGAGATTCTTTGGAAATTATCTGATTACCGAGTGTTGATACCCGATTGGATGTATCAACGTTCCTATAATTTCTTATGATTAGATTTCATTTGAATGACCTGGTTAACGATCTGAGGAGCTTTCGAATGCGTACTCAAATTATGAAAACACGGGATATATTCATATTCGTTAAATGTTTTCGTCTGTATCTGATTTGAAATTCTCTCGCGTAAATTATGCGTTGACCTTACACTTTTAAGGTTAGTTGTGTCTCCATATATCCTTGAATTTGTGAAAGATTATGAATTATTATTAGTCTTTTGAGAAATTCACATCTTATTAACGGCAATGAAACTGGAAGGTTGATGTGCCAGTAGAATGGATTGATTGATTATGACATGACGACATTGTCTTAATTGATGGGAACTCGAGTAGAATTCCCCTAAAAGATAAGATGTTGATTATCAAAAGTGATTTAAATAATTCTTGATGGGTGACCATATCCTCCATTTAGACTTGAAATTATACCGTGAATGGCTGTGAATTAGTCATAGATATTATAATCTAGAAAGAACCTAATATTAATTTATTAAAAGATGTTTCTGTTATTTGAAACTTTAGGAGGTATTTGTTGATGAATTACCTAGAATTTCGCCATTAACGCAAGTTGAAATTGGTATTGATTATATTCCCAGTGTTGCACTTGTGGCATGTGCACTGTACGTCAGCACCATCTGAATTAAAAGAATTACCGTACAACTGAGAGAGTTGTCGGAGAAAGCTCTTATTCTACCAAGCTCGTCATCATGAAGAGCTATGGTGTTATCATTCCTTATGTTTATTGATTACCGTGAACTAATCAAATTGACGATTAAAATCTATATCCACTACCCAAGATGATAGATTGTTCGATCATTTACAAGGTTCTAGCGTATGTTCTAAAGATTTGATCCTCGGCATGGTTATCATCAACTTCGCGTCCGCAAGAAGATTATCTATTCCAATCTCTACATCCAGAACTTGTAATGAACATTATAAGTTTCACGTGATGTCGTTTGGATTGACTAATACACATGTAGCATTCATAAATTTGGTGAATCACGTGTGTAGGCTGTAATATGATAAATTCATGCTTGTGATCATTAAGGACCATCTGTTTGTTTATAAGGATAAGAATGAGTTAATAATTATTTATAGATTGCCCTGAATTGGCCGAACAATGAAAACCTGTACCTTGAATAATTAACATGTGATTAACGGCTTAATCCTTTACATGATTTTATCATGTGATTAATAAGATAATGGGATCTATGTTGACTTTTCAAAAATTGGAACCATTAAGGCTTTGGGTTTTACCAAAAAGAAAATGGAAATATGTTTTGACAAATGTTTTAACAAATGATTTTTAAGGGATTATTCCCTTATACACAAATCATTTAACTAAACTCCTGTTTAGGGGTAAATGTTTGTGTATACCTCAAGACAACCTAAGAGGGATTGAGGAAACCGTTAAACCATGACTTAAAATTTGAAACGAAAATTTTTGCTTTTCAACTAAGAAAATTTTTACCAAAGAATAAACAAAGGTTTTTCGAACATTTACGGATCTTACTAATTATTTCCGATGAATCAACAGAAATTGTGTTAATCAAATTCAAATTTATTTTGAACATTTTTATATAATTGGACAAACTGAGAAAATTTAAAAACTTTTTGTGTTTACGTTTCATAAAAATTAAATATTTATTATTTAATTACTTGTAGTAACTACCGACGCTTTAAACGTCGGATTGAGCAAAACTGATAAAAACAATAGTTGAGATAGAACTAAAACTTAGAAAATATGAAGAAAGAAATTCTGAGTGAATTTTGGTTATGATAATTATTTCACCAGGAAAGGTGAATATAGATACTCACACATAATATAGAAAGGATAAAGAACCAATTAGGACATGTTCCTTAATAGTGAAGGTGCAAAATAAATTGCCGAGCAATTTAGAAATAATTGATGCTTGTAAAAAGGATAATATAGGTAATAAAAAGGGATTCGCGACTAATATGAATCATTTGAATTGAGAAGCCGATAGCGTTAAATGATTAAAAGGCCACTTGTGGTTGTCTAAATTTGGAGGATTGTGAGATATAGTCATGTTGGAATCTCGTAAGATTAAGTATTCTATTCATGTCATTTCTGATTTAATGTATCTTTATCTAAAGAAGTTGTACTAATGACAAATTATGAAGGTAGACATCGCCTCATACATTAGTAAACGTCTAACTATTGCAAAGGTCATCATCTGAATTTGATTCGATTTGGGTCATCGTCAACAGACTGACCAAATCTGCTAATATCATTCCTGTTAATGATAGATTCTTGATGAAGAAATTGACTCTTTTGTATTTAAAGGAGTTATGTAAACATGGTGTGCCTGTATCGATCATCTCTATCAAGATCCTCGCTTCGCATCGAATTTCTAGAGATTTGCTCAGAAGTCATTGAGAACGAATCTTGATGAGAGTACTGTACCACCCCAATCGAAGGGACGAGGTAAAGTAACGATACAAAATACTATAAGTGTTGTTTTATGTTTGAATGATTGACCTTTGGTAATAAACTGTAAAATCGTTTTCCTTTGGAGAGATTATCCTTGATAATTATCGTATTAGGATCAAAATCGAATCTTGTGAGGATATATATTAGAGCATCTGTAAGCATGAGTTGGGATGAAGACACCCGACATACACCCATTGTGAGTTGGACATGTCTTTTACGATTAAGGTTTCCAATGATGGGGAACCTAACCTTACAAAATACTCGACCCACGAGACCTGAAATGATTGTTGAAATTAGGATCTGATTATTGACTGCCAGTAGTAGGCAGGAGGTTATGTGAATATAAAATGTAGATCTTGAAGTGCCAGATGGGTAGCGAAGTTATGCCAAAAATTTTAACCATGGAAAAATGAATTGATGATCTGAAAGATCATGGGATATAAGTCCCTGTTGTATGGGACCATTGAGATGATGTAAAAGATTGGTTCGAAAAGCATATAAGCTGGATCTACCCTAGGACTTCAAGAGCTGCGTGAATTACGTTTCGTATATCGAACTTGATAAAATGTCTATCAAGTGAGAATCTGATCACTTCTTGATGAAGTTTAGATCGGCGAAAAGTTGCATTCATCAAAAACCCGTGAACATCATGGATAGAGAAAGTAAGTCAACATTAAGCCTGATCTTATTCCCGTAGTTATGTTTGATGAAACTCGCGTATTGGGATGAATTACACTTGTGAGAAAAGACCGAACGTGGAGGAATTACCCACATGGCTTTAACTCTATAAGAAGCGAGTAGTAAGATAAGATGATCTTTGAGGACAAAGATCATGTTTAGGGGTAAATGCTGTGACAATCCGTCAATTTATGGTTGATATTTTATTCTCAAATATTATTTAAAAACATTATTTTAATGTTATATTATGAACTCACTTATTTTTGGGAAGAAATTTGGATTTACGTCTTGAAGTAGCATCGACTACGTCTAAACCGGAGGATTCTACGTTACATGCTTACGTTTACATACACCGTTTTTGGTGACAGCCCGACATTTCAGGAAATAATTTTATCCGTGAATATTATTTTGGAACTTTAAATTTGTGTTGGTTCATAAACTCACAAATTTACGAGAAGAGATTAGGACTTACGTTCATAATTTAATGTCTTTTACGACTAAACCGGAAACCTTAGGATTACGTATTTACGTTTTCGAACTCCGTTTTTTATTAGACAATTTTTATTAGATTCGTCTTGTGCTGTTGATTCATAATTTATAAATACGTTTTTCGTAAAACGACCGGAGGGCACGCAAATCGAGGAAACTAGAATCGAGGAATACCCGTAAATTAGCGGGATGGGACAAAACAAGTTTATCCCACCCCACTAACTAAAAGGGAAGGCCAAGAGGACACCACATCATTTTATGTGGCATCCTTACACTCTACAAGCTTACACATGTAAGCTTAGCTTAACATGGAAGCATTATTCACCCACCAAAACCACAAAACCACTAACACTTACCATTACTTCCATTTTCACATGCAAACCACCATTTTTCCTCTCCTCTCTCTCTTAAATTCGTCCAACAATCATCAAAAATAACCCTCATTTGATCTATGTTAGCCATAAAATCATGTGTTACTCATACACATGATGATGCTACTTTGAAGCTTTGAAGATTGGAGGTGATTCTAACATCCAAGGAGAAGATTTGTTGGTGTCATAGGGCTTATTTTCCATGAGAAGTTTATAAAGTTTGGTAGACTTGAAGATGATATTGGTTTATCACAAATTTTGCCATCAATATCCAAGCCTTGTTCATCAAAGACTCATCTTTTCATCACAAATGGTGGTATAGAGATTGTTCTTCCTATCCTCTTGTTATTTTGATTATGTAATCTTGTATTTTATTTATTTATGTATATGTATATGATGATGAATGATGATTAAAAATATTATGTGGGGATTTGGTGTTGATAGATTTGATAAACATGGGTAAAAAGATGGAAAAACCACATGTAAAAATGGTTAAATCTTGCTTAATAAGATGGCTGTATAAAAACAGTAAGTAACCAAATTATAAACTGATAAAATGGTAAAGTGGAATCAATATACAGTAAGTATTAGGTGTTATACACATGTGAGAGTTGGCCATACAACGGAATCATCAAAATAAGTGAGATATGATAAAAACAAGTTTAGAGTGCAAATCTGCCTATACTCTTTTGGACGAATTTATTAAAATATTTAGATGTTGATTCATCAGTAGCTATAGAGGAATAAAATGAATCACATATCATGTAGTTTCTGTGATAAAAAATTTAGGTCCTATCTCATTATATAACTCTAGATATGGACATTTTAGTAAACCTAAAATTTAGGACTGATTTTGTGAAATTAATGTTTAATATTATTATATAAGCACTCAAATAAATATAGTATAAAATGTGAATTAAAACCCACTAACTTATATATTTCATTTATATAAATATGCATAAGGATAAATAAATGGACACTTTATAAAAATGGTAGTTGAATAAGATTTATAAGTATAAAAACTATAAACATGATTTTTACGACTTTTTCGGCTATAACCGTAAAATTAACGTTTTTCGCCAATTAAAACTTAGACGATCAAAACAGTCTAATGTAAAGTTTTAAAAGTCATATACTGATATATAAGTACCTAATACAAGTAAAGACCGATAAAACCCGAACTATATGACATACGGACATTAACGAGCTAAGTTAGCATATTTGGACTAATAATTTAACTAAATAAGTTAAACACTTATAAAAATGACTTATTGGGCTTAACCCATTTGGGCCCAACATGTAAAGTATAATACTGATAATAAAAGTATAATTGGGCTAATGAATAGTATTGGGCTTGTAATAGGCCCATTGGGCTTCAAAATGTAAACAAGATTGAACTAGTGTAACTAGTCTTGAAAATTTCCAACACATAAACACTATAATGAATGAGTAAAGATGTATAAACCCACTTGATCATCATAATATTTATAAAATAATCATATGTATACATAATTGTTATTTTTATAAAGTCATTGGACAAAAGTCTAAGACGAGTATTATTTGTCTAGGTTTCCGTGATTGAAGCACGTAACGTACCTCCGAATTGCCGATAACCCGCCTTCCCACATCAACGTGAGTTCATAGCCTCGCACTCTTTTAAATGTTTTTATGAAATGTTTTATAAACCCGCGAGGGAGATAACATGTTAGTTTTTATAAAATAGGACACTAGTTGTCCCGATTATCTGTTTATTGATTTGGACCCGAATGATTGTATTACCCGATGAATGATTAAATGACCCGATAAATGAAACGAAATGGATTATTAAAGTTAGGTTATGTCACTAAAAGTCCCATTAGCATGAATTGTGAACTGCCGGGATTTGGTAGACGCTTATGCATATAAAAGTACTATTTGGGGACGATCACCCCAGTTCGTGCCTTGACGGTTGATCCCCGTCGTGCCACATTGATTGGTAAGCGAATTTATGTATGAGAAGATTTACACAAGCGTGATTATTGTGACGACACGCTATTTTAGATGGGCAAATGAGTTTCGGGTTAGCTACCCGTTGTTTGATGTAGTAAGGTAACAATGTCATGCGGCTTATAATAATCCATAAATAACGAAATACTGCTATACGCACTAAATTACGATATATTGCCTGACTAGCAATATGGGGTCTTACTATTGATATTATGTTTGTGTTTTGGTTTTACATAACCATATTCATATAACGGTTTTTATTTAACTCTATACAACGTTATAAAACGTATTGTATGATGTTTTTAACGACAATGGTTCGTAAAATGATTTTGAAGGCGAAAGCCTATATTATGATTTTTGATAAAGATTTGTATAAAATGACTTTGGCTATTTTATGGCCTACTACAAAGATTTGTATAAAATGATTTTCGGTAATAATTTTATACCGATGTTATATTGATGATTTCATTTAACTCTATGAATTCACTCGGCGTTTTCGCTGACCTTTTCTTTTAACATGTTTTATCACATGTACTTGAAGGTAATTCTCGGGAAGACGACAAGAATTCACGGCCCACACTTAAATAAAAATTTCCGTTCAAATGCTTTGTAAAAACTTGTATGAAATACTATGACTTGGGACCTATGAAAATTCGACATTTATGAATGGAAATGCTTTATTATTAAACGACGTGATTTTTAAGCGTTGTCTATGATGTGAGTAATGTGCTATCCCGTAACACCAACGACTCTTCCGCTGTATTGAATTGTGTAAATTTGGGGGTGTTACATTGTGACGTCCTCATAAATAGGTAGGGTAAGTTGGTTGGGAGGAGGCACAAGATGGGCTCGGGAGTTTTCCTCGCCTTGCAAGCACGCGCCAAGACGCGGTTTTTCCATGATTTCTTGGTTGGATACGTCTTTTGCGGACTAAAGCTCGGCGAAGAAAGGGTACTTCAAATCCCTCATAGCAGACATGGACGCATCCATCTTCTCTGCAGCCCCGGGGTTGAAGTAAGCATGCTTGGTGAAGTTCTGTTTCTTGCTTATCAGCTCTGCGGCCATGACCATACCTTCGTGTCGGCCACGGTCAATACCGTCCGACAAAATATCAGCAAATTGCTGCACAAATTACGGAGCCTACATTACTTTCATAACAGCCAGACGTGCCCCATGACCCACCATCCACCTATGGCCAGCAATGGTTGTGAGTAGTTGGGGGCACAGCACCTCATCACGGTCTGTGACGAGGGCGTCAAGCTCAGAGTCCTTCTGCGCAGGGGTCTCAATCACTCGTTCCAACACTTCCCTTTCCTTAGCAAGCTCATCCCTCAAAGTCTCCTCGCCCTTGACCAACATCCGTACCTCCTCTAGCTCTTTCGAGAGGGAGGATACCTGGTCAGCTGAGGTCTTCGCCAATGCTTTGGCTGCGGCCACCTGTGGATATTATGCAAAGGTTAGCATAATGCATGCATAATATAGACGCGAGCATGATATCATATATTTTACAGATAAGTACCTTAGTTTTTGAAGCCTCAAGTTGGGCTTCGAGTTCGGCAACACGCTTGTCATGAGCAGTGGCGTACGCGGCCTGTTCCTTCACGGTTTCCTCAGCTATGGCAAGTTGGGATTGGAGGGTTGTAATCATGGATTCATTATCCTCGATCATCTTTTCCCTGCGGCCATTCTTCCTCTTCAGGGAATTGACATGCTCAAGGGCGGCCTCGAACCTCACCCGTATCGATGTGCCCATGGCCACCTGATGAACAAGGGCCCCATTGTATTCATCCACTAAGTCACGGTGACTTAGCTCATTAATATCCCTCACAAGGCCGGGAGGAATACAATGGTCAAGGTAGTTCTGGCACTCTTCCGCGTCCCTCATTTTATCAGTAGTGGATAAGTTCCACTCGGGATTATAACGTGGTGGGGGACCAGAAGTAGGGACTTCTTGCGAAGCCGTTGGGAACCTTCCTATAAGGCTGGACCGGATCTAGGTGCCAAGGCTTGGTGAACAGGTTCTTTTCCCTTCCTCGTCTCTGAGACTGGCACGGCATCCGCTTGGTTATCCCTGCGTAAACATCATCAATCACATAAGTATCGCTTCAAGGCACGTACTTTTTACTTATAAAAAAACAATGACACAGCCATATAAGGGTTACATGTTTGTCTTCTCCAGCTCTGACGTAGTAGGAGGAACCTGTGAGACTGGCTCAACAGCTTGGGGTTGCACGTTCTGGGCTATATGGGCATCATGTGCCGTCGCCGAGGCCTGGTTTGTGCTTTCACCAGATTGGTAGAGGGGGTGGTCTTCACGCAGTCTCTTGACTAGGGCATTGTGTTCTCCCACTACGGCCTCGGTGGCCTTTCTTGCCCTTTTTATCTTCCTTCTGGTGCGCCTTTGGACGGGTTGTTCTTCTTTTTCTTCCTCAGAATCTTGTTGCACTTCCTCATCATCATCGCCCATCATTCGGGCAAGGTTGGAAGTGGTTCTCTCAATATTATCACCCTGCTCCTCATCATGAGCATGGGTGGCAGTCTCGAGCCGTGAGGAGGGCCCAGCATCAGTTTCCATCATCATCACGTCCCCGTCCTCATTATCAAAATCTATGGGGGTCTTCATGATGGTTGTATCTTCCTCGTCGGAATGAGGGTCGGGTACGGCTGCCAAGGCGACTGTTACGTCCCTAGTGTGTTCAAGCAATGGAAGCTCGTTTTCCTACCTTGGGCACATTCCCTCTGTAATGGTTTTAGGGTCTCCCTGATGTAGGACTCCAAAGAAGTTCATCTCTGCAAAAACAAGTGATATGTTAGTTACGGATTCAACACTTACATATTTCTGAAGATGTGTGTGCTACACCTACCATGGCCTCGGCTTCTCTAGAATACAGGATATATATTTGACGGACCGAAATAATTACGGCTAATGCCTAGGAGACAAAGGAATGATTCGGGTAAAACTCTGTGAAAGCCCGTCCTGTTTCTATCTATTTCTTGAGTGTGCTGGGCATTGTATGTACTGGCATGAGGAAGGAAGTCGTGGCGTATTTTGTGTTTATATACAAAGTCGGTCGGCCACACTACATCGTCAATGAAAAAGTAGTGGTCGTACCAGTTTTTTAGTGAGTCCATGGTTTTGTTGTGACTCACAGGGCTGTTTGGGGATCGCTTCTTAAAAAAAAGCCACCCATTCACTTGGTTTGGAAGGTAGAACACCCTAAACAGCTCTATGGTTGGGGGGATGTTTCGGGCACGGCATAAGATTTTGAATTGACTTATCTTGCACGCGCCTATGTAGTGTAGTTGGGTGATATGTACATCATAGTATCCTAATAAATCTATAAGGAACCTAGTGAAAGGGATGCGATAGTTAGCCGCATCAAAAAGACGAGTATACAGGCCTATCTTTCCCTAGGGGCTTCAGTTATAAGCTCCCCAGCACCGGGAAGAGAGGGGTGAAGGCTGCTAGGAATGTAATAATCAGAGCAAAACTCTCGTAGTTTTACTTCCGTCATCACATTCAGCATGGATCTGATAGTGGGATTGTTCCTATGAGCCATAATTTATTAAGAAATAATGAAGGGCGTGGTGTTCTAACCTGTGTGGGGGAAGATCCGTGCGAAAGAAAGTGATGGTTATGAAGAAAGCGTTAATGGCGGAAAAATAGCAAAAGAATGTGTGTAACACACAGCCGTATGGGGCAGCCTATTTATAGGGTTTCCTCGATAATGCTGGTTCATTGGATTAGTGCCACATGTCTTCCACTAACCTAAATCGTGTGGTTAGGGAGATAAGTGGGCAAGTGAATAGTCAGGCGGGACCCATGGGTTAGTTCTGACTCAGAAGATTGTGTCGCTCGTGGTACTGACTGTTTGCACTTTATTAGTCAACATGTCAGGTGAATAGTCCAATGTGTCGGGATATGCGGTCATACGTATGACCATATTCAATGTTTCATTTATTGTGTCTCGTTCGCCACGTGCGCCTGGGGTATCATTTATTAGTGCATAGGAATACACTCCTTTCTAAGGTTGTCACGTGCGGCCCAGATATGGTTTTCAAATTCAACATTTCAAAATGTTCTTTATTGGTACGTCCAAGGGGCATTTTTAGTCTAGATATTACGCCTACGGCTGTAACAACTAGACTGGGGGAACATGATGATGTATAGTCCCCAGCCGGGTCATGAACCCGGCCTACAGGTACTACCCGCATCCAGCCCACCAGAATGGGTTCGATTAATATCATTTGAGCTTACGGGCTTGAATGAACAGTGGCCGCATAAGATTTAATACACACATTCATGCGTTAGTTGCGACCACTTATGTTGTCTCCAAATGGCTCCTATAAAAAATTCACGAGCTACAATTGCAGCATTTAAAGATTTTTTTCGTAAATTTTTCCAGAAAATATCTACTAAAACGAAACCTGTAAATGACCTAATATTACGATGCAAAAATGTTCAAGTTCAACTTCACTTTGTCATTCCAAAACAATAAAACAAAGTCGCAAGTTTCAAAACAACAAAACAAAGTTGCAAGTTCCAAATTAAACTATTACAAATATCGCACATTCACAAACATGTCAATACACATAGATACTAAATTCCTTACTCGTCATTAGTAACATCACTATCATTTTCATCATCACACACACCTCTAACACACCCACCGAGATTCATAATATCCTGGTATTGTTTAGGGTAGCAAGTGGATTTGGGGGTTAGTAGACGAGTTGGGAAAAGAAGAACTTGGAGCACACGAGCTAGGAGGAATATTTTATATGGGATTAAATGCAAATGGGGGTAAAGTTTGAGGGGCTACCAACCTGTTGGTTGAAGTGTGAAAAGAATTGTGCAATAAAACCTTCAACCTCATTTTTTGCTTCTTGCGCCATTGTTTCAGACCGTTTAGCTCAACGTATAAACGCCTCCCGTTCAACAATCCACGCAGCCTGGGTCATATAATCTACCCCTGGAAGTGGTGGATGACTTGGGCCGATACCTACTACAATCCTACCTCTGCCCGGGTTATGACCACGATCATTGCTGTTAAGGACCGTATCCAAGATTTCATCACTCGTTATGGGAGCGATGATGTGGTGGGATACTTGTTGTTGCATAATACTCATTTGATTATGTATAGTTTAAAAAAATAGGAAAGCTAATATAACTACCCTTGATGCATCATATATTGGTCAGGACACATAAAGTACATTTGTTAAGATAAAAAAAATTCTTACATAGAGCTTCTCATCATTATCATATCTAAACACATCATCTTTATTGGTGTGTGTTTTTATCCAATGACTGATTCTCAATCTATATATACACAATATAAAACAAATTAATAGCATACAATATATTATTAAAAAACATAAAAATATATAAAAAAATATTACAAATTCATGACGTCCTTGAGCGAACGACTTAGATCCTAGATGGCTTGCTGTTTTCTTTTTAGCCCTGTTTTGGGCATTCTTCTTTGCAATATTTACCCATTTTGGAACAACCCATAAGTTGATCTGTTGTAGCCATTCTTCCGCTGATCTCTTCCAGATATTCAGAGGGGGCTTTTCCTTTGCTTCATGAACCGATACATATATCAAAAAACCTTCTAACTTGATCCTGTTTTTCCTTCCTTTCCACTCATGCTTGAAATTGTATTATATCCAAGCCTTGACTAGTGACCCTACTATATGAAGCTTTCCACGAACATTTATTGTGGTCTGGTTGTTTAAATGTGTCCGCAAGTCAAAAAAATCCCTGCAAATAATTATACACAATCTTATAAACACACATATTAAAGCAGACAATAGCAATAAAAATACAAAATAAGTAATCAAAACCTCAAGGCTAGGCATTAACACGGTTTTATGCACTTCTGAAATTTTATCCTATCTATCATAATTAAATGGAAAATCACTAAGTTCCCCAATATAATTGTGAAAATGATTTTAATTATCGCCTACTGATTTGAAATTATTCTGGTCTTTAGACTCGAATTTCAGTGGTAGCGGGTGATCCTTATTTATTCTAATGACGTCCCTTAATTCCTTATTTTGTGTCGTGCCGCGTGAGATCGAACCTATAAATACAAGTATTGAGTTTTAAAAATACATATAATCAATATTAATGTTTATAAAATAATCCACAATTTCTTACCTTTGGCGGCCGATTTAGAGACCACATATATAGTCTCTAAATAATCTTTGTTTTTTAAAGTTTTTTCTAAGGTTGGGCAAATGAACTCGAAAACCAAATCAAACCGACAAACAGAACCGAACCCATTCGAATGAAACAAAATTGGTTTGGTTTTCGGTTTTCGATATATAGCTCGGTTAGGTTCGGCTCAAAACCGACACTAAATTGTTTCGAACAACCTAACCTGAACCGAACCGGTTTATACATCTTAAAGAGAAAACGTGGACTATAATTTAGGACAGGGGAGTAAATAACTAGCGTTGATGATTCGGTTTATGCATTAAATGTTAAATGGATGAGTCGATATCACATCTTTATACATGAGATGTTAAACAGATGAGTCGATATAAAACGTTCAAATAATGAGTCGACTACTCCGTTGAACATCTCTTGTACAACGATACCATCTCGACTACTCCGTTGAACATCTCATGTACGACGATACCATCTCGACTACTCCGTTGAACATCTCATGTACAACGATACCATCTCGACTACTCCGTTGAACATCTCATGTACAACGAACCATCTCGACTACTCCGTATAACATCTCATGTACAACGATACCATCTCGACTAATCGACTACTCCGTTGAACATCTCATGTACAACGATACCATCTCGACTACTCATTGAACATCTCATGTACAACGATACCATCTAGACTACTCCGTTGAACATCTCATGTACAACGATACCATCTCGACTTATCCGTTGAACATCTCATGTACAAGGATATCATCTCGACTACACCGTTGAGCATCTCATGTACAACAATACCATCTCGACTACTCAGTTAAACATCTCATGTACAACGATACCATCTCGACTACTCTGTTGAACATCTCACGAGATGTTGAACAAATGAGTTAATGTTGATCCCAAAGTCAGATCTTAAACCTTAATAGCTTGTTTAAGGGTTGTGATAGAGAGAAAGAGTTCAATCTAACACTAGAGAAACTTTGCAAAGCAACGTAACTAAACAAGATGCGGAATATAATGTTTAGCACAAGAAAAATATGATTGGAACGTTGAACTTTAATATATCAATGATATACGAATACCCTAAAGTGGTATTAGGGTTTACAAAACCTTAAAGTATGACAATGAAAGACAAATGAGAAAGACACACTTTGCATGCTAACCTAGTGAGTCCTTTTATAGCCACAAGGACTCACGTACAAGATCACTACTAACAAACTTGGAAAGTATTAAGGAATAATAACTGAAACGCGTAAAAATCTATTCCATGTTTATCTTTGACAGCAGGGCCTTTGACTTCAGCAGGGGAACCAATCCCCCTGCCTTTGTTATTTAGCAGGGGGAACTTACTCTAGCAGGGGTACGAATAATCAACTAGCAGGGGTAACAAATAAGCATAGATTTATTCCCAAAAATCCTCCCCTAAACTTGTGCTTTCCCCTAAAGACAAGTTTCTTAATAAATACTAGTTGATGAGGATGCTTACAAACTTTCTGGCCAAATCTGACTATGAACCATTCTTACCAGATCATAAGCAACAGGCGTTTTAGCATCCATAATTAAGTTAGCCTGTGCTAGTTTCTTCAAGGTCTCCTGAGAGAAGGGATAATACCTATGATTGATCAAGTACACACTTACACCTTCCATCACTACCTCATAGACCCCAGAATTTGTAAACAACTTCCAATACAACAAATCTCCTTTATTCACTGTATCAAATATAGGATCAAATAACTCATGCTCATACATCCTATGCATGCATTCCCAGATTACCCAATCCTTCTCCACACCATCCATGGTAGGAGGTTTTGCAGCAAACGTTTTCTTCAATATTTTCCACAGATCTTCTAAGTCTTCACTATCCAAAATTTGAAACATGACATCTAGACTTAGAAATGTCTGTGCTATATTGTCAGCTCTTGTAAGCTTCCACCAAGTCCTCCATTTGTGTTCATAAACAGCATATTCTATGATAGCAAACTTCTTTCCAAGTTCACTAGGTGAGATATCATCATTTTCCTGCAGAATTAGCTGTTTATCAATTTCATCATTTGAAGGCCGTTGAGACTCCTTAGTAACTGTGCCAACTTTCTCCATTCTTTTGAGTCTTTTGGATTCTCTTTGTACATTAAGTACAAACTTCTCAATTTATGGAGAACTTCCACCTGCTTGATGTAATTCCCCTGCTTGTGATGATGCACCTGCTTGAGATGATGCACCTGCTTGTGTAGTTTCCAAAGTTGTTTCTCCAGCTTTTCTTTTCTTAGATTCCCTAGCTTTCTGTAGCATTTCACTTTGTCTCCTAAGATACTCAGCTTCCTCAGGAGTGTTGATAGTCATCCAATCCTCCACATCATACAATCTTAGAACTGGTCTGACTGCTCTTTTTATGGATTCAAAACTCATATCTCTGAAGTCACCATCCTTCCACTTCCTATGTCTCTTAAGCAGAACTTTGTAGTGTTCAAGTTGCCCTTTCTCTGAATTCAAATACTTCTCTCTCTGAATTTGATTTGCCCTTCTTTCCAGATACTCAGTTTGATATTTGTAATCAAGGCAAGTCAACTCATACCTGTCTTCCAAAGGAGCATTTATTAACTCCTTCTCTCATTGATCAAGAAACTCCCCAACATGAGGTACCATGTCATCTAGTTCTCTATGCATAATATCAACCTGCTTGAGCATATCTTTGGGTCTCATCTTTTGCATTCTTTGGTCCTGCATATCCATCTCCTCTTGTTGTAGCCTGAGAGCTACTTGTGCATCATGTGCTTTTTGAGCCCTTTGTTGTTCAGGAGTTAGATGCTTGTATTTTCTCTTGGGCTGTTCCACCATGATTCCTTTTCCTTTGTCTTTTGGATCCACTGCTGGTGCTGGTTTCACTTTAGATGCAGGTTCTTTGATTGTAATCCCCTTCTGAGCTGGTTGCTTTTTGTTCTTCCTAACAAAAGTTTGAGTAATATTCTTTGCAGGGGAATGACTTACAACAGTGGGATCAGCAATGACAGGGGAAACTTTTGAAGCAGGGGCTTCTTCTGGATATCCCATGGTGAGCAATGTTTGAGCAATATCTTTGGTTGCACTCCCCTTGTCACTTCCCTTATCAGCACTTCCTTTCTCCATCCCTTTCTCAGCACTTGCTATCTTTCCATGTACACCACCAGGATATGAATAGTACTGAGTAGACTCTTCTGTATTTGGAACTTCCTCCCCTTTGGAAGCATCCTCATCTGTTGATATAATCAGTCTGGGCTTTCTCCTCCCCTCAAGAGTAGCAAGTCTGGTTTCCAAGTTATTGATAACCAGGCCTTGCTTTTTGACATTTTGTACCAGTTGTGCATTTTGCCTTTTCAGACTCATACACATTTTCGTCAATTCCAAATTAGTCAAAGGTTTCATACTGCTCTCAATCCTATAAGGGGATTTCTCCCATTTTTGGATATCATGGAGTGAGGGAGAGGACTTACTGATGGTGTCACTGTCCTGCTCACCCCTTGAGGATGAGACAGTAGTGGCAGCCAAACCCTCAGGTTGCTCCAAACCCTTGGAGACTCTCCTCTCTGCTGCTTGTGAAGATTCACCAGGCAATGGAGACCTGGCAAACCTGGAGTTAGATCGCCTTTCATGTTGTGGATCAGCAGGGGGTAAAGGACTAGCAGGGTGTAGGTTTTTGGCAGGGGAATCAGAAGGTTGGAGTTTATCTGTTTGATTCTTGGCTTCTTCCCGTCTGATTTGGTTCATCATAATTGAAGTGAGTGGAATGGTTTTGCCAGAAAACAGGGGTAATGGTGCAAGAAGTGTGGTGAATAGTTTGGTGGTATGTTTGGTTGTTAAAAATTAGTTTTTGTGTTTAATTGGACCATGATCACTCATATTCAGCGGAAGTTCTATAAACCTTGGGTACATACAAAATTTTGAGTTGCTTGAAATGTTTTTAACCATTCCTTTAAAAATCATTTAAGAAAAACAATACTTCCTCCCTGTTGCAAAGCAGATCAGGGTAGAAGCCATCTCACTACCAAACTCATTAAAAGCAGTGGTTTTTGGTGACAAACATTGCAAAATTGTATGAATCAAATATTTCCAATGAGGGGCAAAGTGGCCTTTAGCAAACTTACATTTTTGGTTTTTAGAAAGTTTGTACCCCAATTTAACAAGACCTGCAAAAATTTCAGCCTCAGAAAAGTTGGTTATCCCATCCTCATCATCAAGGAAAAGATTCTCCCTGATGGAGGCAAGTGTAATCACCTTGGGATGACCATCAATAGTGCTTTGAATTGTAACCTCTCCATTCACTGTTTTGGTCATGGCTTTAGACCATAACTGCTGAATGTGTGAGGTATAGATTCGAGGATTGATGAGAAGGGCCACTCTAAAGTATGATGACTTTAGAAAGGCCACAGCATCAGCAAACTCTGCCGGTTCATCATGTAACAAAGCGATTTGGTTATGATTAGCAGCAATTTTGAGAGTCGTGATAAAGTTTGAAAATAGTTTGAAGGTTTATAAAGGTGAGAGGTAGGTGGGATTAAGTCGAGAGAGAGAGAGATGGACCTGCTGGTGAAGGGAATTAAGTTTTTATAGGCGAATTGAAGAGCTGTGATTGGACCAAAATTTTCAAATTGCAAAAATATCAAAGATAAATCTTGATAAAAAAGTAATTTATTTGAAATAATAAAGAAAAGATTACCAATCATCGAAGAAAGCGCCTTAAATATCTTTTAAAAACAATAAAATATTCCCTAACCAAAATTTGTGCAAGCAGGCCCAACGGCTATGAACAGGGTAACGGTATTGTCGGTCAACGGTCAAACAGTGGAATGTTATGATAGCAGGGGAATGAAAAGGTGAAAGCAGGGGAAACTTTCCTAGGGGTATTGGACTAGCCATGGAAAGACCAATGCTAACTAGCTCTGCTCTAATGCACACACTTGTATACACAAGATAGATACATAGAAACTCAAGAGTCCTCTATTCAGCAACAGTCTCAGTATAAAAAGTCAATACATAAGTCACCCTACACCAGGTTAACCCAAGAAAACATGTATACCCCAGTCACCATCCCTACCTTATCCCTTACCTATGGTCAGCCAGTCTTGGCAATGTGTGCCACACATCTGTATTTGAACAGCAAGCTGTTTTAATAGAGAAATGCAATCACTCATTACAGTGCCTCAAGGTTTCAGAGTTCTGACAAGCTTTGCAGCAAGTCCTCATTACCCTGAACCCTCACTCACCAGTGGATACGATCAAAGATCATACATGAGTATCCTAAGGATACCCTGAGTCCTAAAGGTGTGACCTAACATCCCCTGAAACATAGAGTATATACCTGATCCACCAATGAGTATAGTATGCACCATATGAACCTCTGCATTGTTAGTCTAAAACCACATATAACCACTTTTGTAAAAAGAACAAACCCAGCTTAAGAGAAAAATTCTCTTAGCAGGGGAATGAACCCCCAGCAGGGGAATCTGTGTTAAAAAGTAGTGGAATAAAAAGTGATGGAAAAATGGACTAACAGTTATACAACAACAGCAGTGAAGCAACCCTGATCATACATGACAAAATAGACATCAGTTTTTAAGGGGTAACCATTCCAATACCTGCAACCAGATACTGAAACCTCCCTACTTCAAAAGCTTTTGTTGAAAGATCAGAAACATTAAGTTCTGTATCAATTTTCTCAGGGACGATTAGTCCTTTTACAAAACAATCTCTGATAAAGTGATGTCTAATTTCAATGTGTTTAGTCTTGCTATGAAAAACAGGGTTCTTAATAATGCAAATGGTGCTGTTGTTGTCAATGAATATCTTGGTTTTAAGAAAGTTATACCCATAATCAAGCAGTTGATTTTGCACCCAAAGTACTTGACCACAGCATGCAGCAGCTGCTACATACTCAACTTCAGTTGTGGATGTTGCCATAATGGTCTGCTTCTTACATTGCCAAGATATAAGTCTGCTTCCCAAAAATTTGCATCCCCCTGTTGTAGATTTCTTATCATTGTTGTCACCAGCATAATCACTATCTGAATAGGCTATCAGCTCAAATGGTGACTCCTTTGGATACCAAAGTCCTAAGGTGGGATGACACTTTAGATACCTAAAAATTCTTTTCACAGCAAATAAGTGACACTCTGTGGGTGACACCTGGTATCTTGCACATAAGTAGACTACAAACATGATGTCAGGTCTTGAAGCTGTGAGATACATAAGAGACCCAATCATAGACCTATAGTTCCTGACATCTATAGGCTTTCCAGGACCATCTTTACCCCATGGATGATCCTTGTCAATTGGAGTGGACACCTTCTTTCCATCAAACATGCCAAACTTCTTCACAATCTCAGCCACATATTTGTCTTGTGAGATAAATATCCCATCTTTCCGCTGCTGAACTTGTAACCCCAAAAAGAAGTTTAGTTCTCCCATGGCACTCATTTGAAATTTATCCTGCATCAGTTTGGCAAACTCCTTGCTGAGCATAGAGTTAGTGGATCCAAAAATGATGTCATCAACATAGACTTGTACAAGCAAAAGGTCACCCTTTTGTTTCTTGGTAAACAGGGTCTGATCAATCTTCCCCCTGCTGAATCCATTGTCTAAGAGATATTTAGAGAGAGTACCATACCAGGCTCTGGGAGCTTGGTGAAGTCCATACATAGCCTTTTTCACCTTGTATACTTTGTCTGGATGTTCTGGGTCTTCAAACCCTGGAGGTTGCATAACATAGACTTCTTCATCAATGGTTCCATATAGGAAGGCACTTTTCACATCCATTTGGAAAACAGTGAAGTCCATGAATGAAGCATAAGCAAGGAATAATCTAATGGCTTCAATCCTGGCTACTGGAGCAAATACCTCTTCATAATCAATTCCTTCTTCCTGAGTATACCCTTGTGCCACTAGTCTTGCTTTGTTCCTGACAACAATTCCCCTTTCATCCTTTTTGTTCCTGAGTACCCACTTTGTCCTAATAGGCCTTGCCCATTTGGGACAATCTACCAGAATCCAAACCTCTTGTATGTCAAACTGTAAGAGCTCCTCTTGCATGGCTTCAACCCAGCTTGGATCATTTAAAGCCTGAAAAATCTTCTTTGGCTCTTCTTGTGACAAAAATGCAGTAAACAAACAACATTTCATGTTGTCATGATTGAACTTCATGGTGATGTTAGCAATGAAGCTGTGCTCCTTTGCTGTATACCTTGTATGTCTAGGGGCTTCAGGATTACCAATGAATTGAGAGATAGGGTGATCCTTATTGACTCTGTAGGTAGGCTGCATGATTACTTCTGTTTCATCTTCTTCTAAATCAGAATTGATGGGGCTATCTTGATTAGGAAAGAAGTCCTCAAAGGAACTTCCAAATGATACAGCATGACCTAAAGATGGGTGCTGATGAGCAGAATGAAGCTCTGAGTAACTTGGACCTCCACTCTTGATTATTCTGCTTCCACTGCTGGATATAATAGGACCATCAGCTATGGGTGTAGATGATGAAATGAGTGGGGATTCTCTTTCTGCATCATTAGTGTCATTGGCAACAGGATCCTTTGTGAAAGAGGAATCAATTGGTCTAGCAGGGGAATCCTAGATTCCACTACTTTCAGCCATTCCGCTGCTTTCAGGAGGTGACATAGCAGGGGATGAGATTGGCTGTTCTTTTCCTAGAGAAGAATTATCTTCTTGATCATCAGCTTCAATAGGAAATAATGAGGGTACATTCATGTACCTCAGGGGTGACTTCTCTGCACCAGTTGGTTCTTGAGTACCTGAAATGTTAGTGTTCTGCAAAGCAACAGGTACATAATTCATAGATTTTGAAAGTACTTCTATATCAAAGAACCAGTCAGGACCTGTTTGAACATCTTCAGGTTTGTCTTCAAGAAAGTTCACATGAAGATTTTCTGTGATTTTGCTTGTCTTCTTGTTGAAGACCCTATATCCCTTGCTGTTTAATGAATAACCCACAAAGTATCCATCATCACCCTTTTCACTAAACTTACCTAGATTGTTAATAGTGTTCAAAATGATCACATGACATCCAAAAGGTCTGAAGAAGTCAATTAAAGGAGGTCTTCCATTGAACAGCTGATAAGGGGTCTTGTTGTGTGCCTTAACCACCAAGGCCCTGTTTTGTACATAACAAGCAGTAGATACAGCTTCAGCCCAAAAGATGACTGGAAGTTTGGAATCAGACAGCATAGTTCTTGCAGCTTCAATGAGTGTCCTGTTCCTTCTTTCTGCCACTCCATTCTGTTGAGGTGTTCTTGCAATGCTGAATTCCCTCTTGATTCCTTTGTTTATGCAGAAAGAGTCCAGTTTATGATTTCTGAACTCACCACCATTGTCTGACCTCATGGTGACTACCTTCATGCTTTTTGATAATTCAATCTGATTGATGAACCCAATGAGTACATCAGCTGTGTCACTCTTCTGAAATAGAAAGAATATCCATGTGAACCTTGAAAAATCATCAGTAACCACTAGGCAGTACCATTTCTTCATTATGCTTGCCACAGAAGTAGGACCAAAGAGATCCATATGTAGTAGTTCCAATGGCTTGGTGGTGGACATACTTGTTTTTGATTTGCAAGATGCTCTGTGTTGCAAATACGTTTTACGTATTAGAAATGATCGGTCACTCCAACAATAGTCCATGTTATAGGTCGTAGTTTAGTTATTTACATTTATCAAACAAAGCCCAAAACCGAGCACATGGATTGTATGGGCCGGCGGCCTAATGTAAACCCAAGCCCATCTCATGGGCTTGGGTATATAAACCCTCTCCTTTGATGGAGAGGGTGGTGTGGTTTCATTATTTACACATAGTAAACATTGGTTTCTCTCTCTAAGTGTGTGTGTAATCCACCATCTCTCTATCTCTTTCTCTCTCTAAAAACATAAGCAAGATTTACATTTCTACAAATGGTATCAGAGAGCCATGGGATGATTGTTTAGTTCTTGTGTTTGTGTTCTTGATTCTCGCCATTTTTGATCCATTTTCATACGAACCAAAAAAATTTTTGTGTTTTTATGGGTTAATCTTGATTTACTTCATCCTATTACTTGTTATAGTGATTTGGTATTGTTATTTGGGTTAAAAACACAAACTTTTTGGTTGTTTGATTCATTTTTTGGCTTAGAATCTTGAATAGCTTGTGTTCGTGTACTGTCCGAGAAATAAGGTAACTTGGAATCCATAGTACGATCTGACTTTGTGTTTGTATAAACCCTGGGGGTTTCTACTTGCGATCCATAGTTACGATCTGTTGTTACGATCTAACTGCGATCAGTAGTACGATGCAAGTTACGATCTTGACTTCGATAGCTTACTACGATCCATCAGTCCGTTTGCTTGGTACGATCCACACTACGATCAAGGTAAGTTTGTTCAGTACGATCACTCATTGCGATCCATAGTACGATCACTCGTTGCGATCCATAGTACGATCACTTGTTGCGATAAGGGAGTGCGATCAGGGTACGATCGTTGGGTACGATCTGTGAGTCCGATCCGAGTGAGATCACTTGTTGCGATAAAGGAGTGCGATCAGGGTACGATCGTTGGGTACGATCTGGGAGTCCGATCTGAGTGCGATCACAGGGAGTGCGATCACCACTGCGATCTGAGTACGATCCAACAGTTTTTCAAAAAACGTGTTTTTGAAAATTTTTAACCGTGTGTAATTTTGACTTGGATTTTTTGGTTTATCGAGGACATAATTTAGGGGATTTTAACATTATTTCTCGGTTTTAACACACTACAACAAACACATTTACTTTCTTTCATTGATCGATCAACTTTGTAAATCTTCACTTATTGAAATGGAGTACACATCTCTTACGGATAAGTCCATCCTCTCGGGTACGGATAATCGTCCACCAATGTTGGTGAAGACTATGTATGAGGAATGGGCTTCCCGAATGGAACTTTATATGTTGAACAAGGAGAATGGACATCTAATTTGGGCATCGGTGCTCAATGGACCATTAGATTATGGTACAGTGACGGAAGGTACGACTACTCGTCCTCGCACAACGGGTGAGTTGACTGGAGATATGAAGATTCAAGATAAATGTGATAAGTATGCTACAAACATCATTCTCCAAGCCCTTCCTCCAGATGTCTACAAACTCGTCAGCAAACATAAAGTTGCCAAAGAGTTATGGGATAGAATTTATGTTCTCATGCAAGGCACCTCGTTAACTAAACAAGAACGAGAGTGTAAGCTTTATGATACTTTTGATAAGTTTGCCTATGTGCCAGGGGAGACTCTCAATGATTACTATCTGAGATTTACCCTATTGTTGAATGAGCTTAATATCTATGGCATGGCAATTCCTACCTTTCAATTGAACACCAAGTATTTGAACACTCTTCCTCCAGAATGGAAAAAATACGTGACGGATGTTAAATTGGCTAAGGACTTGCATAACAACAATGTGGATCAACTTCAAGCTTTTCTTCAACAACACGAATGCCATGTGATCGAGGCTCGGTTGTCTACACCTCAAGTTCATGATCCACTTGCAATGTATGCTTCTCAACAAAACATGGCTTATACTTATCAACAACCATCATACTTGCAGCAGCCACCACCACACATCTATCAGCAACCATCTTATCAACCACCAATGATGCCACAGCAAGAATATCAACAAAGTGTTCATCAACAATCTTTTCAACAGCAACCACCATATCAAACATCACCATCACAAGCCAACACTTCTCCAATGGGCTATACTCCTCAGCAAGGATATTTTCCTATAGAAACACAACCAGCACAAGCTTTCTACTCTAATGAACTTCCACCAATCCAAGCACCGGTCTTTACTCCAAATGATACGCCAGCTGATGTTCTAAACCATCTCACCGCCTACTTGTCAAAACTTGTTGCAACTAGAGGATTTCCACCAACAAACAATCAGCTCCGCACCTCATCAAATCCTAGACAACAAGCCACTGTTCAAGATGGTCAAGTGACGGTGCAACCAATTCAGGGAAGGCAAAATTCATATGGACCTCCTACAAGGACTGGGAACAATCAAGCTGTGAATTCTCAAGCTAGTGGAAATGGGAGTCCTATTGGTCCTAAGAAGGTTGTGACTTGCTACAATTACCGAGGACAAGGTCATATGGCTAGGGAATGCACTCAGCCGAAAAGGAGAAGGGATGATGCATGGTTTCGTGAGAAGATGTATGATACATGGCTTTTGGCCAGGTAAAACGATTATCGTTATACCAATCTCTTCGAATTGAAAAACTTGTGTTTAATGTGCGACTCAGTTGTTCTTTGGTGAAAACAAAATTGTGTCGTTGTAGTGTTTAAAATAAAAGGTGCAGAGCAAATAAAGTAAAAGTGCAATTAAAAGTAAATCTAAATCTAACTTGGTAAATGATGCAAGTAATTAAAAGCGAGACGAGAATTAAAAGGTACTAAATGAAAATAACGCAAACTTAAATCTAACTAAGGCAAACTTAAAACGCAACTAAAACTAAAACTTAAACTAAGGCAAGGCTAAAATAAATCTAATGCAAATAAACTTAAAGTGCGACTAAAGAAAAAGGCGGGACAAATAAAGCTTAAAATAAAAGGGCGGAATAAACCCTATTCGGAATATATGGCAATTCGGAATATGTCACCTATCCTGAATAATACCCTACTCGGAATAATGGCCTATTCGGAATACTATCCCTATCCGGAATATCAAGTCTATTCGGAATAAGTCCCTATGCGGAATATTGTCACCCTATTCGGAATGTGAGCCTTACTCGGAATCAACTTCCTATTCGGAAAACCCAGGTCTATTCGGAAAGTCAGCTCTATTCGGAATATATAGCCTTACTCGGAATAATTTTCCTATTCGGAAAATCCCCCTATTCGGAATGATTTCCTATTCGGAAAATCCACCTATTCGGAATGATTTCCTATTTGGAAAATCCCCCTATTCGGAATGTTGGGGTTATGCGGAATATTCTTGCTATGCTGAAAACCCTCCCTATTCGGAATAATGGATATTCCGAATAGCAATCTCTGCTAAACCGTTACTCGGAATATAAGGCTATGCTGAATAAATCTGGGGAAGAACTATTTACAGATCCGAAGAACAAGGATAAGAAAATAAGGCACGAATCTAAATAAAACCAAGCTAAATCAACCACAAGATTAAATCAACTAGCAAATAAACAACTATTAAGCATAAACAATCAATCCAAAACAACAAAACTAATAATAAAGATCAAGATAATCAAAACCACTTTAATCAAATCAACAAAAATTAAGAACTTGAACATAAACAAATCAACACAAAGATTAAAGAAAGGTAGAATGAGATTAACAAGATAAAGATAAAGCTTAACAAGAATTAAAAGAAAAACTTACTTGAAATTAAATGGTAATTAAGTGCAAGACAAGGTAATTAAAGTTGACAAGTATTTAAATTGACAAGGTAATTAAAGGTGCAAGGTAATTAAATGGTGGAAGACTAATTGTCACTATTAGCCAACAAAATGAAAAGATTACAACTAATGACTATATATAGGGGAGGATTAAGGAAGCTTCCTCCCCTCTTTCCTTTTCTCTTAATTGCGTCATTAAGTCCCTCCTTCTATTAATGTTCATTAATTGCATACTTAGTCCTTTTCTTCTAATCTTCTTTACACTTGGACTTAAGGGACTTTTGGCTTCGGGATTTCTTTGAACTCGTCTTTAAATTCTTCAATAAAATAGACTTGAATTCTTCGGCTTTTGATAAACTTCCGTCTTTTGACTTTTTCTTCGATAAATCTTCAGAATTGGTCGTGGACTTCCGTTCCTTTTGCACTCTTGATTTCTCGACTTCGTCTTTCATCTTTTTCTTCAATAAAAGTCTGTAAATGCCCGTGAATTCACGTGTTTTCTCCACTTTTCACCTTTTCGTCCTAAATCACAACAAAAACACAAACCACGCATAATTCCGATATAAAAGACATAAAATACACGTTTTGGCTCGGTTATTATTGTAATTAAGTGGTAGAAAAGATGGGTGTTTACACACCTATCAAATCCCCTACACTTGACCATTGCAATGTCCTCATGCAATGCATTAGTTACAAAGCAAGATTACACTTTTCATCATAATCAATCCACGTTGGCCTTTATTAAAGAAATAGAAAATCAAAAACATAAAACATAAAAAATAAAGAAATCAAAAGCATACCTTGGGTTTTGAAAATGTTATGAATAATCATCATCCTCAAGTTTTCACTTTCTCCAAACCAAGCTTAAAAACGAGATCATTGTTATTATAAGTTAGTAGACTATCACGAACTCATGTGGGCCAATTATTCACTTAGACTCCCTTATTCCTAGGTGTATCTCTTATATTTTATTGTTGTCTTGAATGATCACGAGGATGCATTTTTTGACTTATTTCGATAGTTATTTAGTCTGAAAATAAAGTGAACGATTTAATCAATAGTTAGCTAAAGGACCAAATCTTTTAAAACTGCTTCTCGGGACCTCATAAAGTTCATATCTTGGCATAACTCGCTTCGCGATTTGAGACCTTTCTCGGACCGATATTTGGCAGCGACTTCATACTTCAAATCTTGAGAGACGTTCATGAAATAATGGTCTTCTCTTCATAATTGGAATTTCTTCACTTGAACTTTTTAAGAGATTCATACTTGGACCACGACTTCTTCATTTTTCTCCAATCTTTATTTTGGATTTTGATATACAACGATCCGCCTCCTTTTATGACTTGGATCTATTTATCCTCATACCTTGTTAGGGACTTTTCGGATACACTTCTCCATGACTTTTGGGGAGTTTTGCTTTACGTCGTGTGTCTCGATCCTTCATATTGATTTTCGATAAATGATTCTTCACATCACTTTTGGATCTTTAGCAACAAAATATAGCCCTCATGCCTTGTTAGGGCCTTTTCGGACTCGCCAATCTTCGCATCCCGCTTCAATAAGTTATGCCTTGGCTATGAACTCTAATCCATACCGAGCAACTTTTAAACGATCTGGGGCTAGAAGCTAAGTAACCTTTCAAATCGTACAACCTTATTTATTAGCAGATAAATTTATTAGCAAGCGATGGGAGAATAGGCTTATAATTAACTCACATAAATTCACGAAAGAATACCGAACTTATAATTGGCTCTATCATTTCTCGTTCTCCACAGTTTAAAATCTCAAGTAATGAGACTCGTGGATACTTAGCCTATTAAATCAAAGTTTTGGGTTTTCGAGTCGCCTATAGGATCTTGCAAATTCTTAGACTTTTTCAAATTTAGAAATCGCATTTTAAAGTTCCCTTGATAAACGACTCTCTAGGATCAATTATAGGAACTTGCGAAAAGTTCTTGTTCTTAACCCGTGAGAGTTAAGACTTTCGCGTTTTATAGCTCCCTATATAAAAGCCTAGCAAAACTTGACTTAAACACGTTAAGGATACTAGCTAGAGTAAACTCGGATTGAGTCAAAAGATTCACAACGTTTGAAAACTAAAACCACTTATTCAAAGATTTATTCTAGCAAAGGAAGAAAATAACCATACAAAGGTAAAAACTAATAGGCCAAAATAGATCAAAAATTTTGAAAAATGTCGAAAAATTGATTTTCCGGTTAAAATGAGGACAAATACAAGGAAAAGACCACTTAACTTCGATAGAAGTGCCCCCTACACTTAAGATAAACATTGTCCTCAATGTTTAAGCATGTGGGAGTAAATTCCCCTACACTTAGGACATTGTGCATGTTGTTTAAATCTTCTAAGGAAAAGACAACTAAAGAGATACCTATTTTAATATTGAGAAAATATAAAATAGTGAATCGAAAAGAGTTTAGGATAGAACCGGGAAGAAGTAGAACACGGAATCACGGGTCATCAAGAATCATCAAGAGTAGATCGTTTGAAGCTCGAATCCCTGATTAAGAAGTGAGGAGAGGAAAGCAAACCAAAGGGTCCCCCCTACACTTATGTTAAAGAAAGCGAAAAGATAGATGCATGGGTTGCCTCCCAAGAAGCGCTTGGTTTTTGTTAACCGAGTCGTGAGCCTGACTCGACCTTGATCATCAACGGAAGAAGCGTGAAACGTTTCCACCAGGATCAAAGACATAGTTTTCATCGAGCAAATAACACAAGCTTAAGGCGAACAAGGCAAGCCAAAGAAGAGTAGGCAAGGTTCCCTTAAGTAGTGATGGAGCACGGTGGGAGCAAGGGTGAAGTGGTGCAAGCATGTCTTCAAGATTTCCAAAGATTTTTCCTTTTATTTCATCAGGTGGATACTGAGATGGCTTAAAGACTTCAATACCGAGGTCGAACAACTTTTCCTTTAAAGGAAAATAGCACTCAGGCTCAGCCGAGTGTGAAGAAGATCCGCAAAGAAGCACAACCTCGTCCTCAGAAGGGGGACAAAGAGGTGTCAAATCATATGTGCAACGGATTTCGGTGTCAACCGGTTTCTTCTCCTTTGACAAAATGTGCTTCAAATCCAAAGTAGGATCAAGACGATAATCTTCAAAGTCATAAGGAGGAGCATCACTCTCATGAGGGAAGTAAGTGTTGAGAAACTCAGAGAAATCTTCCTCAAATGAATAATCGTCCAAAGTAGGATCGAGTGATGGCGGAGGATCTTCATCATGTGAAGAATCGCTCGAGAGAGTATCGGCCTCATCAAAATCATCGAAAGTGGGCAGCTCGGGATACTCAGAAGTACAATCAAAATCATCCGAATCTGAGCTAGAATCATCATCATCATAAGCATTAAAGACCGGTGGAGAATCATAAATGAGAGAAGCGTCCAAAGTAGAGTGAGAATCATCCACATTATCTTCAAAGAGTGGATTATCAGTGGAAGACTCGAATAGAGGATTGTCATAGACGGTAAAGTCATCGAGCACATTTATCATATTCACTGATTCTCGGCCTCCAAAGGATTTTCCTGTAAGCTTCCCCATTTTAAAAACTTTTGAATCATCCCCGACTCGTAAGATTAACTCACCTTCGGCCACATCTACTAAAGCTCGTCCGGTTCTCAAGAATGGCCGACCAAGTATTAAAGGAATACAAGGGTCCATTTCATAATCAACTACGACAAAATCGACCGGGAAAGTAAATGTGCCAACTTTGATAAACACATCTTCGGCTATACCAACGGGGTAAGCGAGAGTGCGGTTTGCAAGTTCAAGAGTCATCTTTGTTGGAATGAGGTCGGGCAATGATAGTGTTTTCCAAACACTGAGTGCCATCAAATTAATACTAGCCCCGAGATCAACAAGGGCAGTAAATTCTTCGGTTTTATTGAACACGCAAGGCAACACAAAACGACCGGGATCTCCAAGCTTTTCCGGTAATTCTTTAAGAATAACTGCTGAGCGGTTTTCATTTAAGCGTGTGTTGGCTTGTTCAATCAGCTTCTCCTTCTTGCTAAGCAATTCCTTGAATGCTTTGACAAATTTCGGCATATGGCAAAGTGCTTCAACAAGGCTAATGTTGATGGTCATTTTAGATAGCATTTCCACATATTTCGATACTTGACAGTCATTCTTGGTTAGATCATTGGTCTTGCCTATGCGAGAAGGGTATGGGATTCTAGGTTGATAGGGAGACGGTGAAGGTGTAGTTGGTGAAGGTTGGGATGTTGAAGGGTCCTTCCGAGATACATCGTCATGACGAAGCGGAGACGGTAATGGTGCACTAATACTAGGTGTAGGAGGAGTAGGGATACATGGTGGTGGAGGAGGTGTAGATGATGGTGGTGGAGGAGGTGGATTGACAATGGTAATTCCACTACGCGTAGTTATAGCACTCACATTAGCTCGCGGATTAGTGACGGTGTTTGATGGTAGAGAACCCGAAGAAGAAGGTTGAGCTTCGGGCAAGAAACTAGCCAATAGATTCTTTAATTCAGTCGTTTGAGTGCTGAAGGAAGATTGGATATTATCACGAACCTCGGTTCTGATGTCATTTCCTTGCTTCAAGATATCTCTTTTCAAATTGATTATTTGGCTCTATAGATTCTTGATTTGCTCACCTTGAGTTCTCATGATGGCATCAACATCGGTTTTTATGGGTGGGTGTTGTTGGGTGGGTGGTTGATAAGGGTTAGAAGCTCTTGGTGGGATTTGGTTGCTTCTATTGTAGTTGTTGGCGGGGTTTCGGTTTTGAGGAGAAAAACCGGGTGAAAGGTAATTGTTAGAACGATAACTCAGCAGATTTCTATCCCCTTGTTGTCTAGCTTGGTAATTTTCCGGTGAATAATTACCGTAAGCAGCATACACAGTTTCCGGATTTCCTTGTGTCGAAGGACAATCGGTGTATGAGTGAGGACCGCCACATGTTTCACAAGGATTAGCAACCGCTTTCACTTGTTGTTGTTGTTGGTTTGAAGCGAGAAGCGTAATACTTTTGCTCATTTCAGCCATCATGCGGGTGAGTTCGGTCATCTCAGGGTTTGTTGAGGTTGAAGAAACATTGACTCTCGGGTTGTTCCTTGAAGAAGCAGAGGAATCCCAGTTCTTGTGATGAGTAGTCATGTTCTCAATTAACTCTCTACACTCCTCGGGTCTCCTTTTCATGAATGTGCCACTGGCGGCTGCATTGATCGTATCACGATCTCGAAAAGTCAAACCGTTGTAGAAAGTAACTATTAAGGTCACAGGGAGCATGTTGTGGTTTGGACATCTATCGATCAAGACATTATATCTCTCCCAAGCGTCAAAAGAGATTCATCAGGGTCTTGCAAGAAACCGCTGATCTGATTGCGAAGGCTCGTGACCATGGATGGTGGAAAGTAGCGCGATAAAAAGCGTTGAGTCATATCATCCCAAGTGTGAATAGAATTCTTCGGGAGACGATCAAACCATTTCTCGGCATGATGCGATAAAGTATGTGGAAAGAGTTGTAGGCGAAGAACATCCATTGTGGCCCCGGGCATATTCATGCTTTGGGTGATTGTAATGAACTTGTCGAGGTGTTTGTTGGCATCATCATCAGGCAATCCTCTAAATGGGTTTGTTTGCACTTGCTGAATCATGGGGTGCTTCAACGAAAACTCAGGAGCGTTGATTTGCATCGGCGCAATCGGTCCTCCTCGTCCAAACATTGTTGGTTGACAAAGTTCCTCCATGGTCCGAAGATCGGGCTGTGGAAGAACATTGTTGTTATTGTTGAGGTGCGGTGGTTGATTATTGTTGTTAACACCTGCCATACTTAAACCTTCTTGAGTCTCGGGCTCTTGATAATTGGAAGATCTAGTACGCATACACCTGAAAATGCAAAAGAAAAAGAAACCAAACACAAAGAAAATATATATACACAATAAAGATAAAATCTTTTTGGATTTTTGAAAATTTTAAATTTTATGGATTTTTATCAATTTTTTATGCGAGAAAAATAACGCTCACAAGTGAACGGATTCCAAAAAGCAACGCGTCTGTCACAGAAAACCGTTAATCTTTACGAAAAGAGCCGACAACGGCGCCATTTGATACACGGCTTTTGGCCAGGTAAAAAGATTATCGTTATACCAATCTCTTCGAATTGAAAAACTTGTGTTTAATGTGCGACTCAGTTGTTCTTTGGTGAAAAAAAAATTGTGTCGTTGTAGTGTTTAAAATAAAAGGTGCAGAGCAAATAAAGTAAAAGTGCAATTAAAAGTAAATCTAAATCTAACTTGGTAAATGGTGCAAGTAATTAAAAGCGAGACGAGAATTAAAAGGTAATAAATGAAAATAACGCAAACTTAAATCTAACTAAGGCAAACTTAAAACGCAACTAAAACTAAAACTTAAACTAAGGCAAGGCTAAAATACATCTAATGCAAATAAACTTAAAGTGCGACTAAAGAAAAAGGCGGGACAAATAAAGCTTAAAATAAAAGGGCGGAATAAACCCTATTCGGAATATATGGCAATTCGGAATATGTCACCTATCCTGAATAATACCCTACTCGGAATAATGGCCTATTCGGAATACTATCCCTATCCGGAATATCAAGTCTATTCGAAATAAGTCCATATGCGGAATATTGTCACCCTATTCGGAATGTGAGCCTTACTCGGAATCAACTTCCTATTCGGAAAACCCAGGTCTATTCGGAAAGTCAGCTCTATTCGGAATATATAGCCTTACTCGGAATAATTTTCCTATTCGGAAAATCCCCCTATTCGGAATGATTTCCTATTCGGAAAATCCCCCTATTCGGAATGATTTCCTATTCGGAAAATCCCCCTATTCGGAATGTTGGGGTTATGCGGAATATTCTTGCTATGCTGAAAACCCTCCCTATTCGGAATAATGGATATTCCGAATAGCAATCTCTGCTAAACCCTTACTCGGAATATAAGGCTATGCTGAATAAATCTGGGGAAGAACAGAATACAGATCTGAAGAACAAGGAAAAGAAAATAAGGCACGAATCTAAATAAAACCAAGCTAAATCAACCACAAGATTAAATCAACTAGCAAATAAACAACTATTAAGCATAAACAATCAATCCAAAACAACAAAACTAATAATAAAGATCAAGATAATCAAAACCACTTTAATCAAATCAACAAAAATTAAGAACTTGAACATAAACAAATCAACACAAAGATTAAAGAAAGGTAGAATGAGATTAACAAGATAAAGATAAAGCTTAACAAGAATTAAAAGAAAAACTTACTTGAAATTAAATGGTAATTAAGTGCAAGACAAGGTAATTAAATTTGACAAGTATTTAAATTGACAAGGTAATTAAAGGTGCAAGGTAATTAAATGGTGGAAGACTAATTGTCACTATTAGCCAACAAAATGAAAAGATTACAACTAATGACTATATATAGGGGAGGATTAAGGAAGCTTCCTCCCCTCTTTCCTTTTCTCTTAATTGCGTCATTAAGTCCCTCCTTCTTTTAATGTTCATTAATTGCATACTTAGTCCTTTTCTTCTAATCTTCTTTAAACTTGGACTTAAGGGACTTTTGGCTTCGGGATTTCTGTGAACTCGTCTTTAAATTCTTCAATAAAATAGACTTGAATTCTTCGGCTTTTGATAAACTTCCGTCTTTTGACTTTTTCTTCGATAAATCTTCAGAATTGGTCGTGGACTTCCGTTCCTTTTGCACTCTTGATTTCTCGACTTCGTCTTTCATCTTTTTCTTCAATAAAAGTCCGTAAATGCCCGTGAATTCCCGTGTTTTCTCCACTTTTCACCTTTTCGTCCTAAATCACAACAAAAACACAAACCACGCATAATTCCGACATAAAAGACATAAAATACACGTTTTGGCTCGGTTATTATTGTATTAAGTGGTAGAAAAGATGGGTGTTTACACACCTATCAATGTATTTGGTTGATGCTCAGTCTAAGGGGAAGATTTTGGATTCAGAGGAGTTAGCATTTCTTGCAGACCCAGGGGCAGCAGATACTGAAGGCATTGCAGTTGTTTCCACTTCTAATGCAGCTTATCAAGCGGACGATCTTGATGCATACGATTCGGATTGTGATGACATTCACTCTGCCCAAGCTGCTCTCGTTGCTAATCTTTCTCACTACGGTTCTGATGTCATCAGTGAGGTACCAACCACATCTAATAATATTGATGATAACCAACATCAATTTGGGCATGAAAATGACAACCTCGAACAGCATTCGGGAACTAGTAACTCAAATGATGTGGTACCCAATTCTACACATTTGAGTGAACCTCAACCAAATGCTACGACGGGTATGGAATCTTATGCTCAACATGATTTGGTAATGGTGCCTAAACATATAATTGATCAAATGCATATGGCCCTCAGACAATCCGTAGATACCAATTCCACCCTAACTGCTGAGCTTGCGTTGCATAAAGAAAAGATCAAAACTTTTGAAATGGTCCCTCAAGAAGAGAAAATAACATGTTCTGAATTTGACCAATTTCGTTTTGAAAAGATTGAACACTTGAAAGAAATAGAATCATTAAAAGCTAATCTTTCCAATGAATTAAAAGAAAAGGAGTCGGTTGTCAATGATTTTCAGAAACTTAAAATGGATTTCGAAACTCTCGAGTCTAAAAAGGTTGAATCGGAAATTAATGCTACCAAACTTCTTAAATTCAAAGAACAACAGCTTTTAAAACAATACGCTTCCACAGAAAAGGTTCATCTTTTAACTAAATCATTTAAAGAATTCGAACTTAAGCGTCTTCAAGATTTACCACCTAATCCCGGTTATGCAAAACAAGCTCAGGAATATATTCCTGGTCTTTATGATATAACCATAATTGGCAAATCGAAAGAAGCACCGTTTGTTCGTAGTTCTGAGGAGACTTGGTGACTTGCGGATGAAGCTCATTCGAAAATGCTTTCAAAATTCCATACAATTGATTATGATCAACATAACAAAGATCAATTTTCGAAAAAGACACGCATTCGCTTACAAAAGGAATTAGCAGAATTAACAGTTCTTGTGCCGCAAAGTTTGTCAATTGAAAACCTTCCTAGTACGTCTCCTACACTCGTCAAAAAGGATTTAACAAAGTTAATTCCACCGGTAAGTAAGGCGTCCGTTAACTTAAATACGGTTCACCAACACTTAGCCGATTTTGACAAGGTCATTTTGGAACGTACGACGGCCACGGCCATAACGGAAGGTGAATGGAACTTTGAGCACACTAGAGCTGCGTTTCGAGATGAAATTGTTCTGTTTGTAAACAATGTTAAAGCTTGTTGATAATCGTAGAAATTACCCCTTTAGGAAAAGGAAGGTAAAATAGGGCAAGTATTAAGTTGCACGTTTTAGAAAAAACGTGAAACCGAATAAATGCGGGTTCGTTCTCGAGGAGGTGTGTGGATTAATGTGCCAGAATATATAATCAAAAGTTAGGGGTAGTGTCGTTTTTAGATGAGAAAAGAAAGAAAACTAAGACGAACTATGATTACAATTAAACTACGACGAAAGACGTAAAACGCGAACGTAAGTACGAAAAACGTGAAAATTTAAAAATTTTAAGCTAAAAACAAATTAAAATTGAAAAAGTAGTTCAAAATAATATAAATAAGAAATAAAATCCAATAAAAATATTTTAAAACCTTTTATTAATTAAATATTCAATTTTTAATGCTAATTAAAGCCCAAAAATTAAATATAATTAAGAAAAAGCCCAAAATATTATTTTATTGGACAAATAACTCACTTATATTATCTATAAACTAAAAAGTATTTTTCCTAAATTATAAACACTATTTTTCTATTTTTAAATTACTAAAAACTATTTTAAAACTAAAATAATTATAAAAAATAATAAAATAATGCTAAAAATAATTGAACAATTTTAAAAATCCTAATTTACTCTAATGAATAGTAGAAAAATGAAAAAGTTTGAAAAATCAAATATTTTTCACTAAAAGACAAAACAGTATACAATTTAAACCCTAATTTACTTAAATTAATTCTAAAAATTAAATAGAAGGTGAACAGTAAAAACTTATTTAACTAAAGACCTTAAAATGTTTTTCTAAATATAAGAAAATTTTTAAAACTGAAAAATCTTACAATTTTACACTAAAAGACAAAATTCAGAAAATAAAAGTTAATTAAAAATAGCTATTAAATGTGAAAAATACTAAATGAACATTAAAATAAAAATTAATTAAACAGAAAAATCATAAATAAAATAAGAAAAATAACAAAATTGGTTTCAAAGTCTAATTCCTATTTTTCACCACTACAGACAAAAAATTAAGAAAACTGACAATGACATGTGACCCCCTTTTGTCCTCTTGCTTAGCAGGGGAAACCTTTACACTAGCAGTGGGAAGTGAGTTCCCACTGCTTTCACAAAAAAACGGGTCTGGGCACTTTTGTGCCTAGATCTTGTTGGTTTCTTGGTTTTGTGGGCAAACAAAGGCACCCCCACAACCAGTTGGGTTGTGGGGAGTCAACAAAATTGTAAAAACAAGATGCCACTTAGAAAAATTAAGCAGAAAAGGCCCAAACTCAGTCACTGATATAGGACTGGGGCTGTTGGCTTGTTTGCTGATGTGTTTGGCAATTGGGTGAGTTTTGGTTGGCCAAAACTCACTCAATTCACTCACAAACTCCCTCAAAGCAAATGCAAATCCTAACCTACCCTAAATCCTATCAAGCACTAAAATTTGAAGGCCAAAATTCTACAAAAATCAAGTAGTTATGGCTTAACTGATTTTAGGCAATGATTTTACCAAAACTTGTATTCAAAACCCACCAAATGGTACCCAACACAACACACTAAGCAGAATAAACATGAAATTACTAAAATGAATGAATCTAAGCAGATTTAAAACCAAGTGCACCTTACAAACTGATTTTAAAACTTAAATCCAAACACCCCTTTAAAACTGAAAAATGAAATTTTAACAAAGGACTCTACTCAAACTTGCATCAAACCTATCCAAATCAATCCTAACCTGTTTCAAATCATCTAGCATACAATATCTAACACTTGTCCCTATCATCCACAAACATAATCCTAAAAATCACTCTAGCCAAAAACCTTTTTCAAGCAAGTATAGAAGAGCAAGTTTATTACCTTGTGACCCTACATCCAGGGATCACCAAGGCAGCTTTGCCTTTTCCATCAAGCCCGGGCTTGAGCTGATCAAGTTCAGGGAGTGGTTGTTGGTATGAGTAGAGAGATTGATGGATTTCAAAAGAAAACAGCCACCACCTTCAATATGTAAGATTGTTCCTGCCAAGATATCAAACAAAGAAAAGAGAGTGACCTGGGTAAACAAGCTTATAGGAGTATAAGTCTAGCTTATTGATTAAGCTAGCTTATCTCTTTAAGTTGATAAAAAAATAGCTTTTTCAAACAAATTTTCTTGAAACTTATTTTTGATAAAAGTGAAACCTTTTTCATCCAAAAATACTTTCAAAATGATACTGAAATAAAATGGGAACTCAGATTATGCAACTTAAACTCTTTTCATTTTCATTACTTAAAATTTAAAGATTACAAAATCTGGAACAACAGAAAATGTAGAACCCTAGTGCCTTATATAGTGGCTACAAACTATTCTAGAATCAAATGGAAGCTATAAACCCTAATGGACGAATTTCCATGAATGCCCGTGGTCTTCTTGGGGAATCTTGGTCAATATTTGGTCTCATGTGATCTTGTACTATATGACAGCTTGATAAAACGATCTTGGACCCTTCATTTGTGCTTGGGGAACAAGTAGAGGTATATGGGACGTTGATTTAATCAAGGCCATGTGATGGGTGTAGCAGGGGAGGGGACAAAAGGATGAGAGGTCGTTTTCTAGGTTGGGGGTTGTGTTGGGAGTGGGGTAGGGAGTAAAAACCCTAATCTTAATTAGGATTATGATTAGAAATTTAGGTGATTAGAACTGGATTATTTTAGGGCTTGTGGGGATGAAGGTGGCTAAATAGTGTAGTTTGATTCGTTTTGTGATTTAAAAGTGTGTTTCCCACACTTAATTTTTTTATTAAACCGATTTAAAAAATCAGTTAATTATTTAACTAAGTGGGAAGGTGATGTGGAGGATCTGGGTGTGGTGATTGGTTGAGGAGGGTTGAGTGGATGACGTGTCGTGAGGTGAGTGGGAGGGTTAAGTTTCAGTGTCTGGCCCATATAACCCCTCAAGTTTCACATTTTGTTCAATTTGTAATAAACAGCAACAACGCCCAATTTCCTTTTATCAACTTTGGAGGACTTGTCATAAATGGCACAAAATGTTTTAAAACTTTTAACAAGGGCTCCTTTTGTATTTTCTTCATTTTCCAAGGGCTGATCTTGTATAGTCTTCAAACTTTAAGGACCATACCCATGATTTTGAATATTTGAGGGGTATAAAGTGTAAATCTTCAAAAGTTTAGGGACCAAACTTGCCAATCTTCAAAACTTCAAGGGCAATTTTGTAAATTCCATTTTTGGGCCCGGTTCTTTGTGCGGCTTCGTTTCCCGTGTTTGTTATTGCTTCATTCTTGTGATCATTTGTTGATTACACGATATCCGTACCTAAAATACACAAATACAAGCATATATAGGGGTATTTTGATGATATTTTAAGCGTTTTAAGCCCGATTTGGACGATGAGACTATGTATAATTACAGTCTCATCACTCCCCCATACTAAACCATTGTCGTGTCCCCACACAATGCTAGAATAAAGTATCGTAGCATCTCCAAAATTCATTTTATGATGACATTTATTAAAGACATAAAAATAAACTACTACACGTGCTTTAGACATAATGTATTGTTTTCATCACGAGAATGTGACTTTTAGGATCATAGAACAAGAACACGTGAATGCTTCGTTAGAAATAATTTCGTCGTCCTCGATTTTCACCCAATTCCATGCTAAGCGTGTAACGAGATCATTGTTATTATAAGTTAGCAACACGATCATATCTCATGAGTGTTAATTACGAACCTAACTCCCATATTCCTACTTGGTATCTCTTATATTTTATTTTGTCTTAATGATCACGAGGATACATCATCGACTTATGCGTGAATAGAGATTAAGTCTAAAAATAGAAACTTAACGGTGTAACCAAAATCATTAAATTAATAATTCACCCCAATAGACAACGATGTCAAAAAATTAAGTCAACAAGAAGGATCGATAAACACGATTTTATAACGGTTTTGAACATGAGACTTATTACCAAGACTTTTATACGCCCCCTAACGGAAGGGCCTTATTATCTTTGGTTTACCTCCATCATTTATTCAACTCCGCCATGGAGCTTTTATTATGACTTCGGTCTTGCCTTGCCTTTTATTATCCGCCTCATCGGTGGTTTTATTAGCCAAAGACGTATATCCTCACGCTAAAGCGAATTTTGGATCTTTAAAGCTTCGAAGATTAAGGCTTGATTCACTTTCAATTTGGGCATAGATTTTTCGGCCTTGTGAGCTTCAAATTTTTGCTTAATTTAGGTGAGCACTTGAAATCTTATTATTAGGTGAAGCTTTCGATTATTCGGGTGCCAATACTTCAAAACCGTGACGCTGGCGATACCTTAATGTTTTCCCAATTTAATTACATGGAAGCTACCAAAACAAATTAGAAACCAACAATAGTGACTAAACCGCTAAATCAATATTTATTAACAATTTATTATGCAAAAGTGTAGGGAGAATAAGCTAATAATTACTACACATGAGATCGTGACGATTACGAGACTTATAAATAACTCTATCATTTCTCGTCCTCATTTAAGAGACTTAGCCTAAAGAAGTTAAGGAATCGAAGCTAAGTGCTCAACACGCACGGTCGAGTCAAAAATTACTCTCATTCTCACCATCGGAAAACCTACATTCGTGTCTTAAACACTTATGAAAAACAAGAAAAAATTTTAAAATTTGACCATTTTTAGCCTTATTTGCAACAAAACGATAGCAAAAAGATGAATATTGGATTGCGTGTTGACGTAAGCAAGGTGAAGTATCTACTCACCCCCCCCCCCCCATACTAAAATTAAACATTGTCCTCAATGTTTCGAGTCTAGGGGTGCAAACACCCCCATACTAGAGACGAAGTCGAATGCTTAATCTCAAGCATGGAAAGGGTAAAACGAATAACCTATAGCCGTTTATGAATTATGATAATAAGATAAACGTTAGAACATAAAAGGATATCATCGGATATCGGAATCTCCAAAGGCAACGATCGAAGCTTGAGTGATCCGTGAAACGAACACGAGAGGCTTCAATGATGGCGATGAACCTAATGAATCACAATCACAAACAACCACGAAACAAAGGTTGGAAGAGAACAAGTCCCCTCATTATGTTAACTAAGAAAGCGATAATATTTACAAGGATAAGCATGAGAATCCCCCACGAGGCACCTTGTTTTTGATAACCGAGTCAAAAGCTCGACTCGAATCCCCATAAATGTGATCATTTAGGGATAATCATGGTTCGGTCATTTTTGGCGGGACTTACATGTAATCAAGGCCCAAAAGCAACCGTGTATAAAGGCAAAACCTCTATACCGGGATCAAAGATCGTGTCTTCGTTTTCGGATGATAAACGAAACAACACGACTTCGAGTAACAACGTCCCAAAGGGACACAAGAAAATAGCATAAGAAGAGAAGGGTGGGACAATGGTTGGGCATAAAAATCGAGTCACTCGAGGTAAACTCTCACCGTAAGTGTAGAAAGAATTTCTAGTGACTACTTCGGTAAAAGACCGAGATTTTATCTTAAACGTGATACCGGGGTCAAAAATCTCGTCCTCGGTGGAGAAGTGTGAGGGAACAAATGGGGCTTCCCCCATACTAGATCCACACAAAACGACGTCAAAAGAAGTAGACGCGTTTGTAGCAAGCTCAATTAAGCGAGGTGATGACGGAGTTATCTTTGGAAAAATTTTCAAATCAATTGTAAAATCTTTTTCTTTTTCATTTTTAAACTCATTGTTACGAAAACCCAAGTTGATTAAATTGAAAATATTTGGTGTTTCTAAAATAATTCTAGGCACACTTAAAATTTCCACATTTATCTTGAAGGCGGGAGGAGGATTTAAATTTTTAAAACGTGAATCAATTAACAAAACATCCCCCTCCGGGCTAACGCAACGGTCCTCATCAAACTCGAAAATCGAAAGCGGGTTATCAAGAATACGTTTGATCTCGCAAAAATCTCCATCGGGATCAAAAACGTCTTCTCTTCCTCGTGGAAGAGGTCGAGCAATAAAGTCGTCGATAATCGAGTCGCTAGCTTCAACTGTCGTGAAACTAGGAATAGAAGGCTCTTCGATTGAAGATTTTTCCTTTGTCGTTTCGACCTCGATATCGAAAAACGTATCGATGTGAGCAAGGCCATCGGCGGACTTCTCACATGATAAATCCATAATCTCACTCGATGTGGGATTAGGAGTAAAAGGCTCGTCTCGTGACGATTTTCCCTTGACGGTTTCAACTTTGTCCTTCAAAGGGATCAAACGTGGGTTTTCAAACATTTTAGCAAAATTACTAACACGTCCCTTCGGAATTAATTTTCGTTCATCTTGTAAAAACGAGGGTTCAATGCTTTCCTTAAAAACCTTTTCACATTTTTCTTTTTTAAAATCACTTAATGGAATTTCTTTGTCAAAATCAAGTGTATATTGATTTAGAAAATCCTCAATAATTTCATCCTCATTAGAAAATTTTGGTTCACAAGGTATTAGATTTAAAACTCCCAAGTATCCTACGAGTTTTTCCTTTGGTTTATTTTCACAAACGTTTTTCAAAACTTTGTTGGATGACTTTTTCGTTTCCTCTACGGTTTTGCAAGACGATGAAGGTTGCACGACTCTAAAATTCGAGAGACATGGATCAATACGAGACGTACGAGTCTTAGGAGTCGATAAAGCTTTAACCTCTCCCTCGGAATTAGGATTGGTGTTATTAGATAAAGAATTAAATTTTTCCACTAAGCCCTCGAACATTAAAAGAATTTTATCTCTCTCTCTATCATAATTTTCTCTTTCAATAGCATGATTTTCCTTAATGCTATCCACATATCCTTTCCACATCTCTTCATTTTGATCATACAAACGTTGTTGCCCTTCAATAAAGGTGTCATAATCGTTTTCCATTTTTTTGAAAGTGTCCCTTTGGGTTGCCATTCGTTTATTACAAGTTTCCTTAAGGCTAGTCATTTGTTCTTCCACCATCGTTAATTTCTCATTATTTCGTCTCACTAAATCATTAAAGGCATTATGAAAAGACTTATTATTGCAATTAAAAGACGGATCATACGACGAATAAAACGAAGACGATGGGTGACCTTGGTCGTAAGATTGAAAATTGGGACCATGATCACGTGGAGCGGAGTTATAAAGATAACCCCCTCGACCTCCAATAACCTCACAATAAAAACAATTGGCACCATCGGGCGGGCCTCCACAATTTGGACACGAATAATAACCACCATGATTTGACATGATGCAACGAGAACGGTGCTACGAGAATTAAACGTTATAGAGGGTGAAAGAAGAGAATTATGAAATTAGAGGGAATGTAGAAGATTATTTTTGTGCTTTTGATTGTTTTTTAATTTTTTTGGTATTTTGAATGTATTACGTAGACAAAAATCTACAAATCTCTCCTCGAATCGATTTTCTCGATTAAAGGAGCCTCAAGGAATGAAAACGATCACGTGGAGTGAACGCCTTCGATGACTTTAGAACGTTGGTGGAACACCAAAACGTTCAAGAGGGTTTAATCTTGAAAAAAAGCAAATATATATACGTAGATAATACTTTGGTTGGCAAACCCTCGATTAGCCTTTTTTCTCAAAACACGCACAAGCAAGCGGGGGAAACGAGGCGGCGCGAAGCACTTAAGAGCCTTTTTCCCTTAGGTCGTGAAATACAACCGCCTTATACCCACCTTATAGTTTGTGTTAATTGAAATCAAGCCTCACGAAAGTATTTATCTATTTTGCCTTTTACTTTTGCTTTGGATTCGAATACAATGATCGAGTGATGAAATCCCGAATCAAGGTTGTGATTTCTCACGTATTTGGAGTACTTGTATTTTTGTTGTTCTACGTAAATACAATATATTAATAATATTCACAATAAAAACGAAACCCAATATATCTACAATATAGTACAATGATGTTGTGTGTTTAATTTAGGAAAACTAAACATAATTTATTTGGATACTATAATATAATAAGGAAAAATAACAAAAATGAGTATGTACGATATTCATGCTTTTCAAAATGTGAAAAGCAAAAACGCACCACTCACAAAAACACGATACTAATAATGGCACACTAAAAACACCTCCCCGGCAGCGGCGCCATTTTGATAATCGTAGAAATTACCCCTTTAGGAAAAGGAAGGTAAAATAGGGTAAGTATTAAGTTGCACGTTTTAGAAAAAACGTGAAACCGAACAAATGCGGGTTCGTTCTCGAGGAGGTGTGTGGATTAATGTGCCAAAATATATAATCAAAAGTTAGGGGTAGTGTCGTTTTTAGATGAGAAAAGAAAGAAAACTAAGACGAACTATGATTACAATTAAACTACGACGAAAGACGTAAAACGCGAACGTAAGTACGAAAAACGTGAAAATTTAAAAATTTTAAGCTAAAAAAAATTAAAATTGAAAAAGTAGTTCAAAATAATATAAATAAGAAATAAAATCCAATAAAAATATTTTAAAACCTTTTATTAATTAAATATTCAATTTTTAATGCTAATTAAAGCCCAAAAATTAAATATAATTAAGAAAAAGCCCAAAATATTATTTTATTGGACAAATAACTCACTTATATTATCTATAAACTAAAAAGTATTTTTCCTAAATTATAAACACTATTTTTCTATTTTTAAATTACTAAAAACTATTTTAAAACTAAAATAATTATAAAAAATAATAAAATAATGCTAAAAATAATTGAACAATTTTAAAAATCCTAATTTACTCTAATGAATAGTAGAAAAATGAAAAATTTTGAAAAATCAAATATTTTTCACTAAAAGACAAAACAGTATACAATTTAAACCCTAATTTACTTAAATTAATTCTAAAAACTAAATAGAAGGTGAACAGTAAAAACTTATTTAACTAAAGACCTTAAAATGTTTTTCTAAATATAAGAAAATTTTTAAAACTGAAAAATCTTACAATTTTACACTAAAAGACAAAATTCAGAAAATAAAAGTTAATTAAAAATGGCTATTAAATGTGAAAAATACTAAATGAACAGTAAAATAAAAATTAATTAAACAGAAAAATCATAAATAAAATAAGAAAAATAACAAAATTGGTTTCAAAGTCTAATTCCTATTTTTCACCAAGACTTTTATACGCCCCCTAACGGAAGGGCCTTATTATCTTTGGTTTACCTCCATCTTTTATTCAACTCCGCCATGGAGCTTTTATTATGACTTCGGTCTTGCCTTGCCTTTTATTATCCGCCTCATCGGTGGTTTTATTAGCCAAAGACGTATATCCTCACGCTAAAGCGAATTTTGGATCTTTAAAGCTTCGAAGATTAAGGCTTGATTCACTTTCAATTTGGGCATAGATTTTTCGGCCTTGTGAGCTTCAAATTTTTGCTTAATTTAGGTGAGCACTTGAAATCTTATTATTAGGTGAAGCTTTCGATTATTCGGGTGCCAATACTTCAAAACTGTGACGCTGGCGATACCTTAATGTTTTCCCAATTTAATTACATGGAAGCTACCAAAACAAATTAGAAACCAACAATAGTGACTAAACCGCTAAATCAATATTTATTAACAATTTATTATGCAAAAGTGTAGGGAGAATAAGCTAATAATTACTACACATGAGATCGTCACGATTACGAGACTTATAAATAACTCTATCATTTCTCGTCCTCATTTAAGAGACTTAGCCTAAAGAAGTTAAGGAATCAAAGCTAAGTGCTCAACACGCACGGTCGAGTCAAAAATTACTCTCATTCTCACCATCGGAAAACCTACATTCGTGTCTTAAACACTTATGAAAAACAAGAAAAAATTTTAAAATTTGACCATTTTTAGCCTTATTTGCAACAAAACGATAGCAAAAAGATGAATATTGGATTGCGTGTTGACGTAAGCAAGGTGAAGTATCTACTCACCCCCCCATACTAAAATTAAACATTGTCCTCAATGTTTCGAGTCTAGGGGTGCAAACACCCCCATACTAGAGACGAAGTCGAATGCTTAATCTCGAGCATGGAAAGGGTAAAACGAATAACCTATAGCCGTTTATGAATTATGCTAATAAGATAAACGTTAGAACATAAAAGGATATCATCGGATATCGGAATCTCCAAAGGCAACGATCGAAGCTCGAGTGATCCGTGAAACGAACACGAGAGGCTTCAATGATGGCGATGAACCTAATGAATCACAATCACAAACAACCACGAAACAAAGGTTGGAAGAGCACAAGTCCCCTCATTATGTTAACTAAGAAAGCGATAATATTTACAAGGATAAGCATGAGAATCCCCCACGAGGCACCTTGTTTTTGATAACCGAGTCAAAAGCTCGACTCGAATCCCCATAAATGTGATCATTTAGGGATAATCATGGTTCGGTCATTTCTGGCGGGACTTACATGTAATCAAGGCCCAAAAGCAACCGTGTATAAAGGCAAAACCTCTATACCGGGATCAAAGATCGTGTCTTCGTTTTCGGATGATAAACGAAACAACACGACTTCGAGTAACAACGTCCCAAAGGGACACAAGAAAATAGCATAAGAAGAGAAGGGTGGGACAATGGTTGGGCATAAAAATCGAGTCACTCGAGGTAAACTCTCACCGTAAGTGTAGAAAGAATTTCTAGTGACTACTTCGGTAAAAGACCGAGATTTTATCTTAAACGTGATACCGGGGTCAAAAATCTCGTCCTCGGTGGAGAAGTGTGAGGGAACAAATGGGGCTTCCCCCATACTAGATCCACACAAAACGACGTCAAAAGAAGTAGACGCGTTTGTAGCAAGCTCAATTAAGCGAGGTGATGACGGAGTTATCTTTGGAAAAATTTTCAAATCAATTGTAAAATCTTTTTCTTTTTCATTTTTAAACACATTGTTACGAAAACCCAAGTTGATTAAATTGAAAATATTTGGTGTTTCTAAAATAATTCTAGGCACACTTAAAATTTCCACATTTATCTTGAAGGCGGGAGGAGGATTTGAATTTTTAAAACGTGAATCAATTAACAAAACATCCCCCTCCGGGCTAACGCAACGGTCCTCATCAAACTCGAAAATCGAAAGCGGGTTATCAAGAATACGTTTGATCTCGCAAAAATCTCCATCGGGATCAAAAACGTCTTCTCTTCCTCGTGGAAGAGGTCGAGCAATAAAGTCGTCGATAATCGAGTCGCTAGCTTCAACCGTCGTGAAACTAGGAATAGAAGGCTCTTCGATTGAAGATTTTGCCTTTGTCGTTTCGACCTCGATATCGAAAAACGTATCGATGTGAGCAAGGCCATCGGCGGACTTCTCACATGATAAATCCATAATCTCACTCGATGTGGGATTAGGAGTAAAAGGCTCGTCTCGTGATGATTTTGCCTTGACGGTTTCAACTTTGTCCTTCAAAGGGATCGAACGTGGGTTTTCAAACATTTTAGCAAAATTACTAACACGTCCCTTCGGAATTAATTTTCGTTCATCTTGTAAAAACGAGGGTTCAATGCTTTCCTTAAAAACCTTTTCACATTTTTCTTTTTTAAAATCACTTAATGGAATTTCTTTGTCAAAATCAAGTGTATATTGATTTAGAAAATCCTCAATAATTTCATCCTCATTAGAAAATTTTGGTTCACAAGGTATTAGATTTAAAACTCCCAAGTATCCTACGAGTTTTTCCTTTGGTTTATTTTCACAAACGTTTTTCAAAACTTCGTTGGATGACTTTTTCGTTTCCTCTACGGTTTTGCAAGACGATGAAGGTTGCACGACTCTAAAATTCGAGAGACATGGATCAATGCGAGACGTACGAGTATTAGGAGTCGATAAAGCTTTAACCTCTCCCTCGGAATTAGGATTGGTGTTATTAGATAAAGAATTAAATTTTTCCACTAAGCCCTCGAACATTAAAAGAATTTTATCTCTCTCTCTATCATAATTTTCTCTTTCAATAGCATGATTTTCCTTAATGCTATCCACATATCCTTTCCACATCTCTTCATTTTGATCATACAAACGTTGTTGCCCTTCAATAAAGGTGTCATAATCGTTTTCCATTTTTTTGAAAGTGTCCCTTTGGGTTGCCATTCGTTTATTACAAGTTTCCTTAAGGCTAGTCATTTGTTCTTCCACCATCGTTAATTTCTCATTATTTCGTCTCACTAAATCATTAAAGGCATTATGAAAAGACTTATTATTGCAATTAAAAGACGGATCATACGACGAATAAAACGAAGACGATGGGTGACCTTGGTCGTAAGATTGAAAATTGGGACCATGATCACGTGGAGCGGAGTTATAAAGATAACCCCCTCGACCTCCAATAACCTCACAATAAAAACAATTGGCACCATCGGGCGGGCCTCCACAATTTGGACACGAATAATAACCACCATGATTTGACATGATGCAACGAGAACGGTGCTACGAGAATTAAACGTTATAGAGGGTGAAAGAAGAGAATTATGAAATTAGAGGGAATGTAGAAGATTATTTTTGTGCTTTTGATTGTTTTTTAATTTTTTTGGTATTTTGAATGTATTACGTAGACAAAAATCTACAAATCTCTCCTCGAATCGATTTTCTCGATTAAAGGAGCCTCAAGGAATGAAAACGATCACGTGGAGTGAACGCCTTCGATGACTTTAGAACGTTGGTGGAACACCAAAACGTTCAAGAGGGTTTAATCTTGAAAACAAGCAAATATATATACGTAGATAATACTTTGGTTGGCAAACCCTCGATTAGCCTTTTTTCTCAAAACACGCACAAGCAAGCGGGGGAAACGAGGCGGCGCGAAGCACTTAAGAGCCTTTTTCCCTTAGGTCGTGAAATACAACCGCCTTATACCCACCTTATAGTTTGTGTTAATTGAAATCAAGCCTCACGAAAGTATTTATCTCTTTTGCCTTTTACTTTTGCTTTGGATTCGAATACAATGATCGAGTGATGAAATCCCGAATCAAGGTTGTGATTTCTCACGTATTTGGAGTACTTGTATTTTTGTTGTTCTACGTAAATACAATATATTAATAATATTCACAATAAAAACGAAACCCAATATATCTCCAATATAGTAAAATGATGTTGTGTGTTTAATTTAGGAAAACTAAACACAATTTATTTGGATACTATAATATAATAAGGAAAAATAACAAAAATGAGTATGTACGATATTCATGCTTTTCAAAATGTGAAAAGCAAAAACGCACCACTCACAAAAACACGATACTAATAATGGCACACTAAAAACACCTCCCCGGCAGCGGCGCCATTTTGATAATCGTAGAAATTACCCCTTTAGGAAAAGGAAGGTAAAATAGGGCAAGTATTAAGTTGCACGTTTTAGAAAAAACGTGAAACCGAACAAATGCGGGTTCGTTCTCGAGGAGGTGTGTGGATTAATGTGCCAAAATATATAATCAAAAGTTAGGGGTAGTGTCGTTTTTAGATGAGAAAAGAAAGAAAACTAAGACGAACTATGATTACAATTAAACTACGACGAAAGACGTAAAACGCGAACGTAAGTACGAAAAACGTGAAAATTTAAAAATTTTAAGCTAAAAACAAATTAAAATTGAAAAAGTAGTTCAAAATAATATAAATAAGAAATAAAATCCAATAAAAATATTTTAAAACCTTTTGTTAATTAAATATTCAATTTTTAATGCTAATTAAAGCCCAAAAATTAAATATAATTAAGAAAAAGCTCAAAATATTATTTTATTGGACAAATAACTCACTTATATTATCTATAAACTAAAAAGTATTTTTCCTAAATTATAAACACTATTTTTCTATTTTTAAATTACTAAAAACTATTTTAAAACTAAAATAATTATAAAAAATAATAAAATAATGCTAAAAATAATTGAACAATTTTAAAAATCCTAATTTACTCTAATGAATAGTAGAAAAATGAAAAAGTTTGAAAAATCAAATATTTTTCACTAAAAGACAAAACAGTATACAATTTAAACCCTAATTTACTTAAATTAATTCTAAAAACTAAATAGAAGGTGAACAGTAAAAACTTATTTAACTAAAGACCTTAAAATGTTTTTCTAAATATAAGAAAATTTTTAAAACTGAAAAATCTTACAATTTTACACTAAAAGACAAAATTCAGAAAATAAAAGTTAATTAAAAATAGCTATTAAATGTGAAAAATACTAAATGAACAGTAAAATAAAAATTAATTAAACAGAAAAATCATAAATAAAATAAGAAAAATAACAAAATTGGTTTCAAAGTCTAATTCCTATTTTTCACCACTAAAGACAAAAAATTAAGAAAACTGACAATGACATGTGACCCCCTTTTGTCCTCTTGCTTAGCAGGGGAAACCTTTACACTAGCAGTGGGAAGTGAGTTCCCACTGCTTTCACAAAAAAACGGGTCTGGGCACTTTTGTGCCTAGATCTTGTTGGTTTCTTGGTTTTGTGGGCAAACAAAGGCACCCCCATAACCAGTTGGGTTGTGGGGAGTCAACAAAATTGTAAAAACAAGATGCCACTTAGCAAAATTAAGCAGAAAAGGCCCAAACTCAGTCACTGATATAGGACTGGGGCTGTTGGCTTGTTTGCTGATGTGTTTGGCAATTGGGTGAGTTTTGGTTGGCCAAAACTCACTCAATTCACTCACAAACTCCCTCAAAGCAAATGCAAATCCTAACCTACCCTAAATCCTATCAAGCACTAAAATTTGAAGGCCAAAATTCTACAAAAATCAAGCAGTTATGGCTTAACTGATTTTAGGCAATGATTTTACCAAAACTTGTATTCAAAACCCACCAAATGGTACCCAACACAACACACTAAGCAGAATAAACATGAAATTACTAAAATGAATGAATCTAAGCAGATTTAAAACCAAGTGCACCTTACAAACTGATTTTAAAACTTAAATCCAAACACCCCTTTAAAACTGAAAAATGAAATTTTAACAAAGGACTCTACTCAAACTTGCATCAAACCTATCCAAATCAATCCTAACCTGTTTCAAATCATCTAGCATACAATATCTAACACTTGTCCCTATCATCCACAAACATAATCCTAAAAATCACTCTAGCCAAAAACCTTTTTCAAGCAAGTATAGAAGAGCAAGTTTATTACCTTGTGACCCTACATCCAGGGATCACCAAGGCAGCTTTGCCTTTTCCATCAAGCCCGGGCTTGAGATGATCAAGTTCAGGGAGTGGTTGTTGGTATGAGTAGAGAGATTGATGGATTTCAAAAGAAAACAGCCACCACCTTCAATATGTAAGATTGTTCCTGCCAAGATATCAAACAAAGAAAAGAGAGTGACCTGGGTAAACAAGCTTATAGGAGTATAAGTCTAGCTTATTGATTAAGCTAGCTTATCTCTTTAAGCTGATAAAAAAATAGCTTTTTCAAACAAATTTTCTTGAAACTTATTTTTGATAAAAGTGAAACCTTTTTCATCCAAAAATACTTTCAAAATGATACTGAAATAAAATGGGAACTCAGATTATGCAACTTAAACTCTTTTCATTTTCATTACTTAAAATTTAAAGATTACAAAATCTGGAACAACAGAAAATGTAGAACCCTAGTGCCTTATATAGTGGCTACAAACTATTCTAGAATCAAATGGAAGCTATAAACCCTAATGGACGAATTTCCATGAATGCCCTTGGTCTTCTTGGGGAATCTTGGTCAATTTTTGGTCTCATGTGATCTTGTACTATATGACAGCTTGATAAAACGATCTTGGACCCTTTATTTATGCTTGGGGAACAAGTAGAGGTATATGGGACGTTGATTTAATCAAGGCCATGTGATGGGTGTAACAGGGGAGGGGACAAAAGGATGAGAGGTCGTTTTCTGGGTTGGGGGTTGTGTTGGGAGTGGGGTAGGGAGTAAAAACCCTAATCTTAATTAGGATTAAGATTAGAAATTTAGGTGATTAGAACTGGATTATTTTAGGGCTTGTGGGGATGAAGGTGGCTAAATAGTGTAGTTTGATTCGTTTTGTGATTTAAAAGTGTGTTTCCCACACTTAATTTTTTTATTAAACCGATTTAAAAAATCAGTTAATTATTTAACTAAGTGGGAAGGTGATGTGGAGGATCTGGGTGTGGTGATTGGTTGAGGAGGGTTGAGTGGATGACGTGTCGTGAGGTGAGTGGGAGGGTTAAGTTTCAGTGTCTGGCCCATATAACCCCTCAAGTTTCACATTTTGTTCAATTTGTAATAAACAGCAACAACGCTCAATTTCCTTTTATCAACTTTGGAGGACTTGTCATAAATGGCACAAAATGTTTTAAAACTTTTAACAAGGGCTCCTTTTGTATTTTCTTCATTTTCCAAGGGCTGATCTTGTATAGTCTTCAAACTTTAAGGACCATACCCATGATTTTGAATATTTGAGGGGTATAAAGTGTAAATCTTCAAAAGTTTAGGGACCAAACTTGCCAATCTTCAAAACTTCAAGGGCAATTTTGTAAATTCCATTTTTGGGCCCGGTTCTTTGTGCGGCTTCGTTTCCCGTGTTCGTTATTGCTTCATTCTTGTGATCATTTGTTGATTACACGATATCCGTACCTAAAATACACAAATACAAGCATATATAGGGGTATTTTGATGATATTTTAAGCGTTTTAAGCCCGATTTGGACGATGAGACTATGTATAATTGCAGTCTCATCACTTGTCTTCGTAATATTGATCAAGATTTGTTTTTGGAAATAGAAGAAGTTAGACGTGTTTTCAATGAAATGGAAGATGCTTATGAAAACAGTTTACTTGAAATAGAACGGGTTTCACGCCAAAATGATCAGCTTCTGACGCAAGTGATGTCTCATGATATAGTTTCCATCTGTGTGAATAAAAGTGTTGATGATGATTCTATTGTGCATAATGTTGAATCTGTGGATACTGTGGTAGATAGTACTTGTCACGAATCTGACGCTGAATTTTTAAAGCTTCAAGATTCATATTCTTCGCTTTCAAAACGTTTTGATGAGATTCAAACACATTGTATTTCGCTTGAACGAAGCAACAATTTATTCAAGAAATCTTTGAAACGTCATTCGAAGGTGTTAATATCGATGATGCAAACTTTGAAAAGAATTTTCAATTGAATTTACAATCAAAACAGCGTCAGCCAAGTGACAAAGTTGCTAAATCTTTGCCAATAGAAATAGAGAAATCTAAGGAGCTTAACTGTGTGAACGTACTTGAGGCCGCTGAGAATTTTAAACTTGATCTAGATAATCAAGTTTCCAAGATTTTGTCCAAAGTTGATAACTTAAAACAGAAAAATACACGACTCTTCGATTCAGTAAAGCCCGCATGTGTTGATACCACTGCACAGAATCAATCATTGATTGAAAAATTGAATCGAAAGTCGGTGGAAATATCTGATTTGAGGGAACAAATTTGTGATAAAAATCTGGTCTTGGCTGAGTTAAAGGAAACACTTCGTACTCTAAAAGGTAAGAATGTCGTGGATAACGCAGCCACTGTCTCAGCAACGTCCTCTAGTGCAATCAAAAGGAACCTAATAGCCGTCACACCACTTAACAAGGGCCCTAGGACTAAACCATATCAAACTTTGGTCACTAAAGATAAGGCGGAATCAAAACCAGCTTCTAATATTCCCGTGTTGCCTTCTACAAGAGTAAGCACCACTACTAAGGCTCAAAGATCTAAGCTTAAGAGAAACAAGAAGAATGATAGGATCTTGCCCCCATCTAGTAGTCAAGTGAAGAAGAAAGTAGAAGCCCATCCTAGGAATGTTATTTCTGTTTTGAATAAAAAGAATCATGTAGCTAAACCTAAAGGCTCTGCGGTTGTGCAGCGTTCTAAGCCTAGTGTGAATTCTAATTGGAAATGTTGGAATTGCAATGAATGTATGTTTTCTAGTCGTCATGATTCTTGCCTTATTGACCATGTGAATGAGATGTATGCCCGGAAAAATGGATTAGAATGGAAACCGACTGGGAAAGTGTTAACCCAAGTTGGTTGGATGTGGCGCCCCACTGGTAGAACTTTCACTATAGTAGGAAATACGTGCCCTTTGACTAGGATTACTCCCACTAAAGCGAAGAAAGTGTGCCCTTTAACTAGGAGTACCAAGGCTACCAAAACACAAGCGTGTCCTTTAATTAGAAACACTGACACTACTGTAGGAACCAAGTGCCCTTTAAATAGGTCTACTCCCACTGTAGTGCCCGTGAATAATCCAAAACCTAAGAAAGTTAGAACAGTAAAACCTATTAGTGCTAAAACTATCATTAGAAAACGCAGGAAATCTAAGGGTCTCAAAAATGTTAGCAATTCTGATAATTCTATATCTGTATCTGCTAACACTCCGGAACCAATAGTTTCCAATGCATTTTCTACTGTTGTTGTTGAAAACAGGTGGTCCAAATTGTTCTCTGGTATTTGGACTCTGGTTGCTCCAAGCATATGACCGGAGATCGCTCTCAGCTCAGAAATTTCGTCAGCAAGTTTCTTGGTACGGTTCGATTTGGTAATGATCATATTGCAAAGATAATGCGATATGGGGAATATCATATTGGGAATGTTATAATTTCGAGAGTGTATTATGTGGAAGGTCTTGGCCACAACTTATTTTCTGTGGGACAATTTTGTGATGCAAACCTAGAAGTTGCTTTTCGAGAGCATACCTGCTTCATTCGTAATTTGGAAGGGGTTGATTTATTGAAAGGTACACGAGGGAATAATTTTTATACTTTGTCTCTACAAGACATGATGGCCGCTTCTCCCGTATGTCTTCTCTCCAAAGCATCAAACACTAAGTCATGGTTATGGCATCGACGGTTATCTCATCTTAACTTTGACGCTATTAATCACTTGGCGAAAAACGAACTTGTTCGTGGTCTTCCTAAACTATCATTTCACAAGGATCATTTATGTTCCGCGTGTACAATGGGGAAAAGCACTAAGAAATCATACAAACCCAAGACGGAAGACACCAACCAAGAGAAACTTTATCTTTTGCATATGGATCTTTGTGGGCCAATACATGTTGAAAGTCTTAGTGGCAAAAAATACATCCTCGTTATTGTCGATGATTACTCTCGGTTTACATGGGTGAAATTTCTTAAAGCCAAAAATGAGGCACCTAAATTCATCATCGGATTTCTCAAGATGATTCAAGTGCGACTCAACACTACTGTCCGACGCATTCGTACAGATAATGGAACTGAATTTGTGAATCAAATCTTTGCTTGATTATTATGAAGAAGTTGGCATATCTCATGAAACATCCGTTGCACGCACTCCACAACAAAACGGTGTCGTTGAAAGGCGAAATCGCACACTTATGGAAGCTGCTCGAACGATGTTAATTTACGCAAAGGCTCCATTGTTTTTATGGACAGAAGCAGTATCTACAGCAGTGTACACCCAAAACCGGTCACTAATTCGTAAACGCCATGGTAAAACACCTTATGAGCTTCTCCATGGAAAAGTACCAAATTTATCATATCTTCATGTATTTGGTTCTCTTTGCTATCCAAATAATGATGGTGACAATTTGGGAAAACTTCAACCAAAGGCTGATATTGGTATTTTCATTGGTTACGCCCCCGCAAAGAAGGCATACCGAATCTACAACCGTAACTCTCGCAAGATCCTCGAAACTATGAATGTTGATTTTGATGAGCTGACAGCAATGGCTTCTGAGCGAAGCAGCTCTGAACCCGCACTTCATGAAATGGGACCTAGTAACATTAGTTCTGGTCTTGTCCCAATTAACCCTACTTCATCATCATTTACACCACCTTCTAGGACTGAATGGGATACGTTGTTTCAACCGTTCTTTGATGAATTCTTTACTCCTCCAACTATTGTTGCTCCAGAACCTGAAGTAATAGCTCCGGTAAACGAAGTTGTCGCTCCAGCAACCGTTGCACAATCAGCTACATCTGCACATACAATTGGTCAAGATATACCTTCAACAAGTAATTCTCAACCAACACATGTAACAACTACCCACATAATGCCTATTGATGATGAAGAGGATGATGATGATCACGATTTGGAATTCGCTCAAATGCGTGAACTTCCATTCTTTGGTGTACCTATTCCCGACCCTAATCAAGCCGGGTCGTCCACCTCAGAGGAAGCTCCTTCTACAGTTTACTCCAATCCACGGAATCGTGAACATGACAGCAAGTGGACAAAGGATCATCCTATAGATTCTATTATTGGTGACCCCAATCGTCCGGTATCCACACAAAGTCAGTTACAAGAAAGTGCAATGTTTTGTCACTTTGATGCTTTTCTCACTGAAGTTGAACCTAAGACATGGCAAAAAGCTTTTACTCAATCCTGTTGGATATAAGCTATGCAAGAAGAACTTAATGAATTTATACGTCTTGAAGTATGGGAACTTGTCCCATGCCCGGATCAAGTGCATTTACTCACTTTGAAATGGGTTTACAAGGTGAAACTCGCTGAGTTAGGCGGAATATTGAAGAACAAAGCTCGACTAGTAGCTCGTGGATACAAGCAATTATTGGTCATCGACTTTATGGAATCCTTTGCACCTGTTGCCCGTTTGGAAGCTATTAGACTATTTCTCGCTTATGCAACCCATATGAATATGATCGTCTATCAAATGGATGTGAAGACGGCATTTCTTAATGGTGAACTCAAGGAAGAGGTCTATGTTCAACAACCGGATGGTTTTGTGAATCCTAATTATCCTAATCATGTGTATAAGCTTAAGAAGGCTCTCTATGGGTTGAAGCAAGCTCCTCGCGCATGGTACGATCTTTTGTCACAATTCCTCATTACGCAAGGCTTCGCAAAAGGCAAGGTGGATCCCACGCTGTTCATTCAGAAACGAGGTAAAGATATGATTATGGTACAAATATATGTTGATGATATTATATTTGCAGCCTCGACCCAAACCTTATCGGATGAGTTCGGGACACTCATGTCTTCCAAGTTTAAGATGTCAATGATGGGCAAGGTATCATTCTTCTTAGGTCTTCAGATATCTCAGAGTCCCAGAGGCATCTTTATCAATCAATCCAAGTATGCCCTTGAGTCGCTTAAGAAGTATAAGATAGAATCTTGCGACCCCGTGGATACTCCAATGGTGGAAAAATCTAAGCTTGATGCAGATCCACATGGAGTTGCCGTTGATCCGACACTTTATCGTGGAATGATCGGTACTCTTCTGTATATCACAGCCAGTCGACCTGATCTTCAGTTTGCTATATGTATGTGTGCCAGGTATCAAACTAGGCCTACTGAGTTACACTTAGCTACTGTTAAAAAGATCTTTCGATATCTTAAAGGAACCATTAATCTGGGACTTTGGTATTCGAAGGACTCCTCTATTGCACTAATGGCATATGCAGATGCGGATCACGCGGGTTGTCAAGATACAAGGCGTAGCACGAGTGGAACATTGCAACTACTAGGAGATCGATTAATCAGTTGCGCATCGAAAAGGCAGAAAAGCGCTGCAATATCAAGTACGGAAGCAGAATACATAGCTATGTCCGGTTTCTGTGCTCAAATTCTTTGGATGAGATCGCAATTAACCGACTATGGTCTAGGTTTCAACAAAATTCCGATGTACTGTGACAACAAGAGTGCAATTGCCTTATGTTGCAACAATGTTCAATTCTCCCGGTCGAAGCATATTGACATTCGCTACCACTTCATCAAGGAGCAAGTGGAAAATGGAGTAATCGAGCTTTACTTTGTCCGATCTGAGTATCAATTGGCAGATATTTTCACGAAGGCTTTAGATCGCGCTCGAATTGAATTTTTGGCCGACAAGCTAGGAATGAGAACTTTCTCGCCTGAGACTCTAAAGGAACTCGCAGATGAAGCGAAAGAATAGTGGTGGTAAGACTATTCTCCGTATCCTTGGTGATCATTTGTATACATTGTTTATATTTTTATCCACAAAAGCAAAATACAAAAATATAAAACCATATAAAAACCATAAAAATTGAAAAATTCAGAAAAATCCAAAAATATTTTTACTTTATTTTTCAAAGGCATGTCTTTTGGTACGATAATATTTACGGCCTTAGAAATGTTGATTAATATCCACACGGCTCCATAAATAGAGTTTGTATAAAAGTCGTAAATATTTCATAAAACATGCCCTAATGGCTTGTAGTTATTTCAGACTGCAACCCGATTTTCATATTAAAGTCAAGTATTTCTTATGAAAGCTTTGGCTCAACAACGGGAATTAATTTTCTCGGGCAAGGTTTACTTTAAAACCTTGTAAGGGATCAAGTTTACTTTATAACTTGGTCTAACACAAATATATGTACGCCTCAGTGCATTTATTTGTTACAACAAGAGAAGTCTTGTTTTTATGAAGCTATCATCTCTACAACCATAGTAATCTACAATTGGTATCTACATACTCGACGATGCGACTACTCAACCGACGACTACAGCTCTTTCAATAGAACACGGGTCAACAATTGAGGGGGAGCAATTGTCAAGCATTCAGAATCTTCGATGCCGAACGTGCCAAGCTCACTAACTGGTGTCAAGACAACAATACCAATCGTACACGTGGTGTCAAGAGATGACTTTAACATGACGAGGCGACCAACATATGCTGACAAGAACCATTTGATCTCATCATATGATGTTCTCATCTATCAGGTCCAACCTTGTCAATTCTTTTCTAATATAGTGAATATGTGATCATGTTACAAATCGGTCTCATATCTCATGCGTTTGATATCATGAAGATAAAACGGACTTGCATTTTTCTTCCCAAAACCTTTCTTAAAACTTCATTAAATCAATTGATATTAAAAACATCGATTAGGTTAATATTTTTAATATGGGGGAGAAAATGTGATTTAATATGGGATATTATCACAAATAGTTTGACTTAACGTGATGGCTCATCCCGACATATGCGAAATGTTTTTTGAATATCGTGGCATATGTTAAGGGGGAGCAAAATGGATTTGCTATATCAAAATGGATTTTCATGGTGACATATACTTACCCAAAACCCATTTATTTCACGACGATGAAGATTGTGGTAACATAAGGATGGTAGGATAGGTTAAGTCCAATGATTCTTCTAGAACCAGAGGAATCTTCCCAAGGACATTCCATAGCTAAAAATAGTAGTCCTTAGGAAAGATGGAGAAAGATTGTGAACGTAGTTGAATGCCGACCAAGTACTTAAGTTAGCACTAGAACAATCACAACAAGGTGCTAGTTATGACGTATTGGTAAGCATTGAAGGGGTTGAAGAATGAAAAAGAATTGTAAAGATAAAGGGTGTAAAGAAAGAAGCCCTCCTTACAACTTTAGGCAGAAACCGGGTCAACACATATGCTATTGAGATCATTTTAATGATTCTCGATATTGAAGACAGACATCATGGACCCAGTGATGCAATGCACAACCCATCCCAGCTAACTCAGATATCTCTCAAAAGGTATTTGTTTTAATCACACGGAGACAACACATTATCTATTGATTTATTCACTCCGAATAAATTGGTATTGAAAAGGTGGCACTCCTCTCCAGCCTCCGATCACTAAAATCCAAAATGCACGATCGAGTCTAGAGCCATTTGAGATCATCAAATATCTCATTAGGACACACTTTTCATATTTCCTTGCTTCTTCACACACTGTGAAAAGTAAGAAAGATTTTAAGAGTCCTACGCAAAATCTTCATGATCTTGCCTGAACATCCGAGTAATACGAAAGTATTTACAATGAAGATGGAAATCCATCTTGAGCGAATATCAAAAAGCTCATGGTATGTGACTTGTGCGATTCTTTATGAATCAAACTTGTGATAACTGGAAAGCAACAGCTGTTTAATTCTTAACTGAATTTAAACATGTTCCAGGCCTCTACGCAAAATCTCAGTGATCTTGCCAGAACACTCAGAGTGATACCTTAGTGTTCACAGTGATGAGTGGAAATCCTTCTAGTGTTAACCTCAAACAGCACTTGGTAGGTACATTGCAAGATTCTATACGAATCAAGCATGTGACAACTGGAAAGCAACGATGGTGCGGTTCTTAATTGAATTTCACTTGTTCCAGGAACATGAATTGACGTCTTCAAATCATGCGGATATTATTATCCAAATGATTCACTCTTTATGTTCGCAGTCAGCTTTGGACGGTCGAAAAAAGAGAACGGGTTTACCCGCGAAATCCTGTCAGGAAGTTACTTAATTGAAACTATCCGTCACGGGTACGATATCTAATATCGTCCAACGGTCTTCACCGACCGGAGGTAAAATGCTACCGACTTAGAATGAAATGTTCAAAGCCATTTCGTTCGTGTTACTTATGTTGCGGCATTTGAAGACGGTGGCGTTGTGGGATCCAAGAAGAAGTCGTCCCCGCATGCTTACACTTTATGCACTTAGTATCTCATCTAATTCAAGAAAGCCTAAAAGTTAAGTCTTCCGCTGTATCGAACTCTGAATCTTTCAAGAATTACGAAGGTATAAGTATGTGGGACATGGCGTCACGAAGAGGCGAAGATCATAAGTGATGTATGCACGAGATCAAGGCAAGAGATTAATGCTCAAGATTGATATCAAAGATCACATCAGCATGTTCACCTGAAAAGAAAAAGAAAAGGAAAGACGAAGACTACGAGCTCAAGACAAGCATAGTATGCTAGGTTTATTTTAATATTGTAACTTGGGTAACGCCCTTGTTTGGAGTGACCTCCCTTAGGGGGAGATTGTTGGAAATACGTTTTACGTATTAGAAAGGATCGGTCACTCCAACAATAGTCCATGTTATAGCTCGTAGTTTAGTTATTTACATTTATCAAACAAAGCCCAAAACCGAGCCCATGGATTGTATGGGCCGGCGGCCTAATGTAAACCCAAGCCCATCTCATGGGCTTGGGTATATAAACCCTCTCCTTTGATGGAGAGGGTGGTGTGGTTTCATTATTTACACATAGTAAACATTCGTTTCTCTCTCTAAGTGTGTGTGTAATCCACCATCTCTCTATCTCTTTCTCTCTCTAAAAACATAAGCAAGATTTACATTTCTACACTCTGTGTTGCTTCCCTTTCAGACAGGCAGCACAAGTATGTTCATTGACAAAAGACTTGGAAGGAAGACCATGAACCAGATTATATTTTACTAGTTTGTTCATGTTCTTGAAATTAAGATGACCAAGTCTTCTATGCCATTTCTTACACTCATCTACTGAGGCTTTGGCAATGAAACATGTTTCATTGTCTTGGAGAGATATGTCCTTGAGATCAATTGTGTACATATTCTTCTGTCTTGGTGTTCTGAGTACAATAGGAGTGTTTGGTGGTAAGACAAACTCCTTTCCTAACACCAAGCATTCAGTGTCAGTAAACAAGACAAAATTCTTGTTATCAGTCATCTGTGACACACTGAAGAGATTGTACTTGAGTTCTTTCACCAAGTAGACATTGTCAAAGGTCATCCCATTGGTGACAATAGTTCCTTTTCCTGTTATAGTTCCATGTCCATCTCCAAAAGAAACACCATCATTGTCATGCAGGGGCACAAAGTTAGACAGGTAAGATTTTTGTCCAGTCATACTTCTTGAGCATCCACTATCCCAATATGCTCTATCATCCCTTGTCTTCTTTGTCACCTGCAAAAAGAAAAGCAAATTAGTTTTTCTTGGGGACCCAAGCCATTACAGACTTGGATCTACCTCGGGTATCAATGTAGGATAGCTTATCAAAAACTAGAGATACACCATTAGATTGAGTACCCCTTTTGGGTACCCAAACCCAACGAGCTGAGGCTTTCACAGCTTTTCCCCATCTTCCCATGCTCCTAGGAGGCAAAACTTTGTAAGCAGGGGATACCCCATTTTTAGCAGGGGAATCCCTATGCTTAGCAGAGGGAACCCATCTTTTGTTTTAGCCTCTATTCATGTGTTGGTAAGGTCTAGAGCCAGATCTTTATGCATTATAAGGTGTTGGGATGGTCACAAAGGTGTTGGGCTTTGTGTGAACATCATTCTCCTTTCTAAGTGCAGGAACAACATATTTATCAGTCACCCTGTTTCTCAAGGCAGGGGCAACATACTTGGCAGGGGAAAAGGATTTTGCCCCTGCATTTAGAAGAATGGTTTTAGGTTGCATATCCTCTAAGGGATTTGCAGCCACCATCTCCATTGGTGCCTTACACTCTTGATAAGTGTGCTCAAAACTGCCACATGTGAAGCAGGGCTTGGTGTTAATCACAAAGTCTTCTCCTAATTGGTAAGACTTTTGGTCATTCCAATTTCTTTGATTACCTCTTACAGTCCTGTACATACCAGCATATTTAATGGTGGACTTAGGGGACTGTGGTCTGGTCTTAGACTTGGGAGAGCTACTCTTAGAACTAGAATCACTACCAAAAATTCCTTCTCTTGAAAATAGAATAGGGTTATCAATTTTCCATTGTTTTAAAGCAACCTGTTCCTTTTCAAAATCCCTAATAAAACTAGTTTTTACTAGAGACTCTTCAATATCAAGATTATTGAGTATATAAGCACTCAAGTCAAACTCAATGTCATCCTGTTTTTGAAAACAAGGGAGACCAGTCCAGGACAGGTCTTTTCTAGGAAAAGGTGCATGGATGTTGGCAGGGGGTGGTGGTATGGTAGCATGCTCATTTTTAATCCCAAACCCTGTTTTGTCCCTAGGAGATTGACCAATTTCAACTGCTTTGGTTAAATCTTTTGAAGCTTTTCCAAATTTTTCAACAGTTTCCTCATCTATCTTTTTGTTAGTTTTAAAAATTTCAAGTTCAGCAGTCAATTCCTTTATAGATTGGTTATTCTCCTTAGCATCTCTTTCTAGAATCACAATGTGATCCCTATAATCACTTTCTCTTTGCTTAAACTCTCTTATGGTGGACTCTAACTGTTCTAAAGCACGTTTATAATTATCAAGATCATTATCACAATTGATATAGTCAGCTTTTACTTTTCTGATTTGATCATTCAAAGACTCAGTATTTTTCCTACAAGCTTTAGTACAATATGAGTCATCATATACCTCATTGTCAGAACTGGAACTTGACATGGCCATAAGTGCAAAGTCTTCTTCTTTTTCCTCAGCAATCAAAGCTTGATTTCTTTCCACATTCTCTGTCATTGCACTCCAGTCCCATCCACTTGCTCCATCTATTCCCTGCATGGCTACCATGGCTTTAGCACCAGAATCATCATCTCTTGTTTCCTTTCTGTAGCTGTTACCAGTCTTAGGTCCTCTGCATTCCCTGGCAAAATGACCCTTCTTGCCACAGTTGTAGCATTCAACTTTTGTTTTATCAAACCCAGCCACATCAGAGGGATTGATTGAGATCTTCTTCCCATACTTCTTGTAGAACCTATTGGCTCTCATGCTGAGTAGAGCCATATTCCACTTGATATCCATCTCTTCTAGCCCTTGCTTACTGATTTGACTTAGGTCTTCGTGTAACACAGTAGATCCTTGTGGCCCTTGAGATGCTATAAAAGCACAAGCAGTATCAAGGCTGAATGTAGCTGGTCTTTCTTCATCATAAGATGATCCAGACCTGGTAGCAGGGGAATAAGCAGCAGGGGCTACTTCAATACCACTGTTTTTGCAGATTCCACTGCTTTGTGATATGAATGCCATGTTAGTAGGGGAATCAGTGGATCCACTTGAGTTGGTGGGAATCGTTCCTTTTGACTTCATCTCATTGACAACAGGTTCAAAAACTTTTAAGTTATTGTATATGTCATCAATGTTCTTGTTGTCCAAGTCATCCTTATTCTGCCAAATTGCCTTATAGACAAACCATTCTTTCTGGAGGCTGTTAAGAAACCTGGTGTTCACCTGCTCTTTTGACACCTCGATATCAAAGAATTCCAACTGGGCTACCATATCTTGAAGCCTATTGTAAATAGCTCCAATTGATTCATCACCAATTGCTTTGAAAGAAGCAAAATCATCCAGCATTTGATTCTTCTTCTTCTTCTTTGTGGATTCATTTCCTCCAAAGGTTGTGCCTATGGCTTCCCATAGTTCCTTAGCTGTTTTGTATTTTTTGAATCTGAGTTGATGTCTATCAGGCAGAGCCAACAACAATGAGCTGTGAGCCCTGACATCATGTCGTCTAGCCAGAATTTCCTTATCACACAGAGCAGCAGATTTCTTCTTGTCCTTACCTTTGGAACTTTCACCTTCTTCCTTGCCCTCTTCAACTGCTAACATTTTGTTGAATTGATCACCAAATTCTATGATCTCCCAGAGAACATAATGTTCCATTTTCAGGTATTGTTGGATTCTGAATTCCCATAATTCAAAGTTTTTAGGATCCAACATAGGTAACTTGAGGTTATTGTGGTTGTTGCTGTTTGAGGATGAGTCTGAAGACATGTTTGCTATGAGGGTTTTGTTCTTGATTTAGACAAAGTTTCTCAACAAGCTCTGATACCACTTGTTGATCCCAAAGTCAGATCTTAAACCTTAATAGCTTGTTTAAGGGTTGTGATAGAGAGAAAGAGTTCAATCTAACACTAGAGAAACTTTGCAAAGCAAAGTAACTAAACAAGATGCGGAATATAATGTTTAGCACAAGAACAATATGATTGGAACGTTGAACTTTAATATATCAATGATATACGAATACCCTAAAGTGGTATTAGGGTTTACAAAACCTTAAAGTATGACAATGAAAGACAAATGAGAAAGACACACTTTGCATGCTAACCTAGTGAGTCCTTTTATAGCCACAAGGACTCACGTATAAGATCACTACTAACAAACTTGGAAAGTATTAAGGAATAATAACTGGAAACGCGTAAAAATCTATTCCATGTTTATCTTTGACAGCAGGGCCTTTGACTTCAGCAGGGGAACCAATCCCCCTGCCTTTGTTATTTAGCAGGGGGAACTTACTCTAGCAGGGGTACGAATAATCAACTAGCAGGGGTAACAAATAAGCATAGATTTATTCTCAACAGTTAAGAGTGTCGTAGTTTAAGGAATTGACAAAACAGAGTAAATGACAAAAACTTAAATGACAAGTTTTACTAAAACTTTATTGACTTTGAACGGAACCTATAACGACGACATGTAGTCGCTACAAGTCTTCGCTAGAAACTCTTCTTTTTTTACCATAAATGTAGATCTTATCCTTACACACACACACACATACACACACACACACAAACACACACACTTTCAATCTCTTTCTCTCTCTCTTTCACTATCTCTCTTCATTACCCTTACAACCACCCACCAACATTTAATCACTCTTATCCTCACAACCACCACTACATTCACCACCACCACCTCGGTCACATCGCTGCCACCAGATGGAGAAATATGATTAAGATTTTAAATGCACATGTAAAAGAGGAGATTTACTGTTGCGAACATTATGCAAATCTTACAACTATGGTAAGCAATACTATGCATGCCCTCATTCAAAGGTGAATTGTCAAAAAAAATTATGGAATATATAAATAATTTGCTTGTCAAACATAATGATTTTCTTGCTATGTAACAGCCAGGAACTGAAGAAAGAGAATGTGGATATTTTATGTGGATGGATAACTTCATGCTCCGTCTAAGTGCTTCGTCTGGACATTTTTCTTCTCCAGGACCTTCAACACGTCCAAGTTATTATCCAAATTCTTCGCCTGAACCTTTTTCTTCTCTGGGGCCTTCAACACGTCCAAGTTACTATCCAAGTTCTTCTGGATCTTTCGTGAATCTCAGAAACTCATAGTGCTGAAACTGTAAGTTCTTGGTTGAAAAGATAAAAATACTAGAGGAGAAAAAAAGGCTGCTAGAGGGAACATTAAAGATGGAAAGGCATCCCGAGAATCACACACATGAGTCAACAGTGATACTTCACGAGCTTTACAATGACATGGAAAACTTTAATTTGGAGTAGTTTTCATTTAGCTAAGTAATGTGTAATTTTAAACTTGATTTGCAATGTAATTTGTATGCTATAATAGTGTTCGAACATTTATCGAATCAGAATGTAATTCATATGTTTTACTTATAGATCTCAATTTGTAACGTAATTCGTATGCTATAATGAAGAAACTTGGTTTGTTTACATATCTCGACCTTGTTAGTTCACATATCTCGATAATAGATTGTAAACTCGGTTTAATATTTATTATTTTGTCGTGACTAAAAGTGTATTTCAAAGTCAAAGATTAAAAAGAGGTTGTTTTGTCGTTCAGTGGGTTTATACTCACCATATGGGTCGTTCAACATCACATCAAAATGACTTCTAATATTCGATCTAGTGAAATGTTTTTTGGTTTAAACTTTTCTTGGAGACTCATTCATAGGGAAATATTAGGCCACGTCACCCAAGTTTTATTTTACACTTTTAACCATATTTTTTGGGATTGTGTAATAAATTAAATTATTTTATACTTTAATTTAATAAAAGAAATGTTAAGACCACATATATGGTAGCTATTTTATTTTTTCAATAATAAATATCATTAATGTTATAAAGCACAAAATGACTTCATTTTTATAAAGCACAAAATGACTTATTTTTTTATGAGTAAAATATTGACACCACATATATGGTCACTAGCTTATTTTTACAAAATAAAGAGTATTTAACATAAAAATAATTTATAGATAAAACGTTGATACCACATATCTTTTTACTTAGTATAACAAAACTTCAAGTGAGATATTTGTCTTTCAAATATTTCCTTTTTTGATAATGTTTATTTGATGCATCGAATTATAACTAAAATTTCCATCTTTGAAAAAAAATAGTAAATTTCGTTTTCAATTAGAAAATTCAAAAAACCCTAAAAAAACACATGGGCCCCAATGCTATTTATTTATAATCTAAGCCAAATATGTAATTTTTTTAAAAAAAGCGGAGAAACTACACACCCCTCATTCTCTCCGTCAAACCTTCACCAATCATCTAACATTATTTCGAGTGCATCATTACCTCCATCTCTAATAATGAAATCTAGTTCCCAAATCCATCACAACCTCTAATCAAAAACACTAATTTCAAAAATCCATCACAACCTCTAATCAAAAACCATAATTTCACTTTTAACCTTATGTCGAACCCTAATTAAATTAAATTAAATTGCCGCTTCAGTGACTATGAAGGTACTATTTATAGCTTTTAGTTATATTCCATAAAGGTATTATATTTGGGTTAGAATTTTAGGATTTTTTCAATTGTAATTGTGAAGATTAAGGATTTTTTTTATATTTTAGTTTTTAGGCTTTGTTGTGCGACTTATTGATGTTATAATCTTCTGTTGATACTGATACAGGAGGTTGTTCAGGGAGTTGTTTATGGAGAGCCATTCAGCACTGTCGAGGACGGTTCCAAAAGTGTGTTAAATGCATTAATTCATGATACTAAACTGGTACGTCTTCTCCAATAATTCACGTAAGAACTTGGCATTAGGCATTCTTTCATCATAATTAAGTCATTTGTTCTTTGATTTATTGATTAACAGAATGGAAAAGTGAAGGTAATATGGTTATTTATAATTAGGTTATTTCAATTGTAGTTGTGGAAGTGTTCAGATGCGGAAGAAAACCAGACTTGGTAACGGAATTCGTGGATGTACAATGCCAAGGATGAATTAAATGCTTCTCTTTGTGAGACAACAAGAGATTGAACATTATGATATGAGTCGTAAAAATAATAAGAAACCAAAAGATCATGAGGATAGTGGTCTATTGACTTTGTCAAATATGAATGATTATGATCTGGGCGACATAGAAAAATCAATGCAAGATTTTGTTTATAAAATGTCAAGCTTTGAAAGAGAAAAAGTTCATGCATACAGGGAAGTCCTTCCTTCTATTAATTCATAAGGGCTACTTAATATAACTTGTCAAAGTCGAAGTTTTTTCACATATCAAATACATGATATAACAAAATATAACATATGAAATATAAGTCATCAAATGTGTTCTTTTGTCACATTCAATAAAAAAAGGCATTCCAAAATAAGTACTATCAAACAAACAAAAATCAATAGTTTTAGAGTAGGGTTGAGCATCGGTCCGAAACTGGACCGGATTGGACCGAGGACCGAAATGGTTTGGAACCTCGGACCGAGACCGGACCGAAATAGTTTGGTCCGGTCCTGGTTGGTCGGGTCCGGTTCGCTCCTCGGTCAGTCCGGTTCTATTAGGCATAATCGACGAATTTTGGTAAGACCGAACCGGACCAGATCGACCGGACCGAGGACCGAATTTGACCAAAACTCTGGACCGACGACTGAACCAAAATTGTTCTGTTCAGTCCGGTCCAATTTTCTGGTCTAGGTCGGTTTTGAGTCTGCCGTACTCAGCCCTACTTCAGAGTAGTTATAAGAAATTACTATTGCTCTTTTTAACATAGCAATTGCTTACATGTTTGAAGTCATATTGCTCTTATGTTTTTTTCTAAAGACTTTGTTTATTATTAGAGAATTGAGTTAACTATATTTTTTGTCCTTATAGTTTATCAGATATAACGATTTTGGTCCAAATGCTTAAAAAGTAACGGATCTATTCCTATTTCCCTTAACTCGTAACACTTTTAGTTCATCATCTATTGACTGTTAGTTTGACTCATTAAAATAGATTAAAATGACTTACATACCCTCAGTCTTGTTGTTTGAAATGACTAAAATATCACAATTCCTTTTTCTTTTTTCTCCTTTTATTAATTATAATTAATTAATTATTATTAAACTATTACGTATTATCAAAACATTAATAAAATTAAAAATTACTCCCTCCGTCCCATAGTAAGTGTTCATTTTAAATTTTTTCGGTTTTTTAATCCAGTTTTGACCATAAGTATCTTTATTTATGTTATATAATACCAGATAAAAAATATATTTATGAAATTACATTTAAATCTCAATCACACAATTGGATCAGAGAAGACCAGAAGCACATGAGGATTAAGGCGTGATATACTAAACAATTGACGAATTTCACTCCAAACCAACTAACAGCAGCTGGTCTATTCACTACTTTCTTCTTTTTACCCGATACATTTACTATGTTTTATGCATACATTTGCTTATAACATCACTTATAATTTATCCATCACTAAATTTGTATATGACTTTAGTTTGGAGTCGATTGCAGATTGTTTTATGAACTTAGATATGCCCTCATGTAGATAGAGACATTTTATTTGCACTTATTTGAAATTTTTATCCATCAATAAATTGATTCTTTTTAAATTTTTTTTTTGTTGCTTTTGTTTTTGTTTTTGTTTTTTTGCCGTTATGTCGTTGTTCTGTTCATTTCTTTTAGCCAGAGGTATACTTAGAAGCAGTCTTTTTATCTGAGGGTTTTCCCAATAATACCAGGCTTTGCGAGGTTGAGTATCGTTGTTATGGTTGTGTAATCGTTTATTGTATGAGACTAGGAGGTGTACTCGCTTCAATTAAATTACATTTCAAACGTTCTATTTATACATGTCAAAGTCTTTAGCAAGTACTTCTAATGCATTAATCCCCTCACGTACAAGATAATATACTACTGCTAATGATATACAAATAAGATACGTGAAATTCGACTTATACATCATATAATATAAAGTATTATGAAAACAAAAAGCTGTTATATGACTATTAATAAAACAAATTCTATAAACATCACTAAAACAACATAACTTAAAAGATTATGTGAATTTGATCTTTAATCACGTACAGACCTTCGACATCTTTTATATAATAAAAGATTAGATTATTTAGGAATTTTAGTTAAAAGTGGAGGTTGTAAAAAAAATTGAACCAATTAAATTGCTTGATTTTGACAAATAAGCAAAATTCAGTGATATGATTGGTGGAAAAATGTTAAAACTGAATTCAAGTTAGTCAAAATTAAAAAAATTTAATAGGGAATTTTGATGAAATCACACAAAGATGTATGTGTTAAATTTATGAAAATAAAAACTTTAAAAGGAGGAGGGAATAATAGTTAAATTTTAAATAAATTAGATGGACTTAAGTGTAAACATATAATTTTTCATATTTTTTAATAACTTTATAAAATAAACAAAATACCCCTTAAACTTTATACCTTTTAGAATTTATATTTTAAAAATACACCATATATGTCATATTAAAAAAATCAGCAAATCATATTATTATAAATATTCAGATAAAAACACAAATTATTGTCTATTTCTATTTGAATACATATTTGGGAAATCGGTGTGAGACCAAAAACTAAGTTGAAAATGTGGGCCCATAACTCTACTTAGCTACCACTTTTGTTGTCTCTACTAAATTTAGTAGCAATTTTGTATTGATACAAAAGTTGGATGGACTGCGTTTGACTTGAAATAGGCTTAATTCGAGTGTTATGGACGACTATAGCTCTTACATCAAGTGAACTTGTATGAAGACCTTGCACACTAAAGAATAAACACCATTAGGCTTACCGTGGGAATATATCTCACGATTAGACTCTGGCGTGAGAGTAAGTAATCGGTTTATTGAGTAATCGGTGAGGGTTTAGAGATGTGTTAATCGTAACTTTGTGGAACCTCGGGGTTCCTTTTATACCCTGTGAAACCCTATTGGTCTTCTCTATTCTTGCGGCATAAACAAGAGATAATTACCATATACAATAAGATTCTTATCACGTAAATAAAGAGAGTGTATATCCTCTTAAGTTAGGTGAATCATAATCTTAATCAGACTATGATTCTATCTGATGGCCAGGGTGAGGTTCACTACTACAAAACTGGTCTATAGCGACGACCATATCTGAATTCGTCGGTAAAAGTCTTTTCCGACGGATTTGTGACGGGATAAGGGTGTCGCTAAATGGCTTGTAGGAAATTGATATCCCTCGGAATTCTCTCGCAAACAGCGACAGAAAGCATCTGTCGAAAACTCCGTCGGTAATTCTCTCGGAAATCTATCTGTATAGGTTTTCTTACAAATCAGTCAGAAAAATACAGCAAAGCATCACAATTCTGTCGCTATTAGTTACTAGGAGCCTCTCTTGTTTTTGTCGACTGTTCCATCCAAATAGTTCTTTTGAGAAAGCCAGGCTCGGTGCATATGTTCCTTCACTTAGGTGTTCCACTTGTCGTGTACCCGCACTTGCACTATTTCCAATCTTGATCTAATTTGCGTGTTATCCTCTTGCAATTTTCTTATCATTTCTTCCAACATTTGCACCTACATCAAGTCACATCAAAAAGCTTAAATAAACAGTTGGACTACTTGTTGTATCCAAACACTCAAACTGCTTATCTGCTAAAACTCGCATCTTCGTAGTTACTACTAAACATACAGCAACTTTTACTTTACGATATGAGCTACTCAAACAGATGGTTCATTCTCTATAAGTTAACATCTTGTATTTGAGCAAATAACCTGTTCGTATCACTTTGTAGAGACGACCCATTTACTTGTGACTCATAATGACCCATTTAACTCATGACTCATTTTAACCCAGATCCATTTTTACACAACACCAGAAATATAACCCACATGCATTCTTTTTTATTAAAACATGTTAGTTTCTGTAAAGTTGAAACGCAATCATTGTTAAACTACAAAAATTCATGTCCTTTTTTTTGCAAATAACTAATGTGTTGGACTTGTACAAAAGCAATACTATTACTACCATCCATAAATTGTAACAAATCCAAAAATTGACATAGTTTTGCATATCAGTGTTCCAAATACCTATAGTTCTGGTTCATGTTATGTTTTAATAAATTATACACAATGGAATAGTTGAATGAGGTACCTCTAGTAAACTTTCTGGATGGATCGTTCCACGCCATAAGCGCATTTTTGGACCCGTGATAGGGTCAATGACAATAGTAACAGGAACTGAATCCATCCTGTAGTATGTGATTATCTTTCTGACCTCTTCAGTGTCATCGTATATCTATATAAAACATAATTAATTTCCAAATTATCACCTTATTTGACACAAAGATTAGCAATACAGTAGAAACTTGATAAATTAATAAACGATTATGATTCATTCATTTATACACACATGAATATCAATAGATTAACAACTCTTATAATTAACAATTTTAAGTGGTCCCATGAGTATTAACTTATAGAGTTTCTACTTTTAGAGATTAAATATCTAAAAGTGCATCGACGAATTGATGAAAAGTAGAATACGACATTTTTATGGACATTATAATCAACGAACAATGAAGTGTTCTAGTACAAAATAGATCAATACACAACAGGTTAAATTACACCATCATACTAGTCATTGTACTTGTCACATAAACAGTTATTTCAGAAAACCGATTAAGAAGATACAATCCTGCCAAAATATGAATTTAGAAGTGATTGTTTGTGCAACATCTTCATTAATTACCCCACGTATCTCGGTTAAGCTGCAGAATAGATATTTAAAAATAAACATTCAGCAACCAACTCCAACTAATCTAAGTGTTACATATGTTATTAGAATCATTAGCTAAAGATATAAATTATTGGGCTGATTCCCTCAGCCCACTAGGTTAATCCCAAAACCCCACATTAGGACAGTTACTTAACAGTTAGAAACAACGGTTATTGGTAGTTACTACAAACTCCAACCGTCACAATGGTTCATGAAACGATACAACGTTTCATTCACACCATTTCATTTAGTATAAATAGGATACAAGATTTGTATAGACAGTATGAATATATGATATAGAAAACTCATTTGATTTATCAATACAAAATTACGACTTAGCAATTTATGTATATCTTGATTGAGTTCGAAGATCCAAGACATAGATTAAATTTAATATTTGGCATTAGAGCTCTTGGTTATTAGAACCAAATCATCATATACCTTTTTCAGATTTCGAATAAAAAACAACCCACGAAAATCTTTTCGTAGATACGTGCATAAATAGGAAAACACAAACCACAGATTTATCTTGGTGTTTTAAACAGAGGAAAATCCATCCCACCACCTGAATCATTGATTCGCCAATAGGGGGTTTTCTAGAAAAACTTGCAAATATCAAAAGCCACAAAAAATATTTTTTGTCTAATCAAAGATTAGGCACGAATTGATTTTTAGAATAACGATTCGAAAGAAGACAAAAAACATACCAGATTTGGATATCACATAACTCTCGAAAAATTAGGTAAACCCCGATCAAATCCATATTTAAAGACTTGATAACCCAATAGGAATCATCATGATTCGATATATCCAGATATTAGACCAGATCCCTAAAGTTTCTTACGAAACCCTAAATTTTCGCAAGAACGAATCAGAGAAATGAAACGTTTCCAATTCATAGAACGTTTGAAAGGATCAAAAGGAGGATTATTAATCCAACCTTGATTCATAAACATCATCACAAAACCAGATCTTTCTGGTACTGTGAAACAAGGAGGAAGGGAAGGGGACGGAGTAAACAAGGAAGAGATAGACATGAGAGTGTTTTTATTCTCACACGCACAAAGTATGTTAATAAATAACACCGGAAGCATAAGGACGGGTATAAAAACCCAAGAGGAATACTAGGCTGATTTTATAATTTTCACAAAGGATTCGAAGGGCCTAAAGCCCAAACAGGTTTTACCAAAACCCAATACCACCATCTTATTTTTATTTATAAGTTTTTAGAAAATTTAGAAAACTTATAAATTTTTAAAAAAAATTATATAGTGGATCATATTTAAAATTATAAGTAGGTTTTATTAAATAATACATTTAGATATAATTTTTAGTGTTTTTCACTATCTATTATATTTAGAATAATTTTAGGGAGTAATTAACCTTATTATTATTCACTATTAAAACAATAGAAATTTCCAAGGAAAATTTTATCTCATAAAAAATTAGCCTATTAGAATTAAAATAGCCTATTTGGCGTTAGAGATCTCATTAGAAAATCAATATTTTCTGGACACTAAAAGTGTCAAAATTATTTTAATTAGGAAATTTCTTAGTCACTATCATTAAGATAATTAATATAATGACGAAAGAAGATGGAGGAGGTTCGAAGAAGGAGGTTAGTACCACAAGTACACCTCATTTTCAATGTCCAATGCTTAAACCCTCGAATTATCCATTATGGGCAATACTAATGCAAATCATTCTAGAAGCGAATGGTTTATGGGAGATGGTAGATCTAACGGATACTACCCAAATTGATAATAAGAAAGATAAGACCGCAATGGCATTTCTTTATCAATCTTTACCCGAAGAACAACTGCTTCAAATATCGAAGCACAAGACCTCCAAAGAAATATGGGATGCTTTAAAATTAAGGCATATGAGAGAGGAAAAAGTCCAACAGGCGAGATTACAAACGCTCAAATCCGACTTTGAGACGTTGCAAATGAAGGAAGATGAGTCACTAGACTCCTTTATTGGAAAAAATTGGCACAATACACGAACAAAGCTGCTAGCTTAGGACAAACTTTTGAGGATTCGACACTAGTTCGAAAACTCTTAAATGTTGTACCTGATAGGTTCCTTCAAATCGTCGCATCAATCGAGCAATACTCAGATTTAAGTAAGATGACACTAGAAGAAGCGATAGGTCGACTTAAGACCTGCGAAGAAATAATTAGAAATAAGAAGGGTAAACAGCTGGACAATCAAGAAAGATTGATGTTCACACAACACGAGAATAGGGGTAGGAATTTTAGAGGACGTGGACGTGGAAATTATAAATTTTCACAAAATAAAAACCACGTAAAATTCAAGGATGAGAAGAAAAACGGAGAAACTTCTCAAAATAACTTTAGAAGAAACTTCAACAAAACAAGGAATAGTATAATTGTTTGCTTTAAATGCGACAAGACAGGACACATAGCATCGAAGTGTCGCTCACAAATTAAAGCAAATGAACACTCAAACCTAGTCAAAGAAGAAGATTTAGAGCCAACTCTCCTGATGGCAATCTTAGAACCTCAAAATAAGAGGAAACGACTTAAGGATGTTGAAGAACAAGAAGTCTCGCTACAAAAAACTGATGTAGGATATAAAGAGACTAACATGGATAGTCAATGGTACCTAGATAATGGGGCAAGTAACCATATGACTGGAGTAAGGGAACGCTTCTAAGAAGATGAGAAGGTTAGTGGAAAAGTAAGATTTGGAGATGGTTCATACATGGAGATAAAGGGAAAAAGGTTCAATAATAATAGAGTGTGATGATGACGAACAAAGAATCATATCACATGTCTATTATATCCCAAGCTTGAAAAGCAACCTATTGAGCCTTGGACAATTCACCGAAGTTGGTTGTAAAGTAGTAATGGAAAACGATGAATTACGACTTTATGAAATGGATAACAAGATCTTCTAAAAGGTCACAAGACAAAGGAACAGACTCTATAAGGCAAATCTAAGGATAGGCACACCTATCTGCCTTTTAGCAAACTTACAAGACACATTATGATTATGGCACGCAAGGTTAGGACGCCAAAACTATAAGTTAGTCACAACGATGACTCAAAAGAAATTAGTCAATGAAATACCTACCATTAAACCTACAACACAAATTTATGATGTATGTTTACTTGGAAAACATAGTAGAGCGCTATTCCCCATGAAAGCCAAAACTAGATCTACATCACAATTAGATTTAGTATATGGAGACTTATGTGGACCAATCACACCACCAACACCTTCTGGAAAGAAATACATATTCTTACTAGACGATGACTATTTAAGATTTATGTGGGCATATTTCTTAAGTACAAAAGATCAAGCTTTTGATACTTTTAAGGAATTCAAGGAGACAATAGAAAAGGAGCTAAGAACAACATTAAAGATGTTGAGAACTGATCATGAAGGAGAGTTCACTTCAAATGAATTCACGCAATATTGCAAAGACAATGGCATAGCACGACAACTTACCGCACCTTACTCACCACAACAAAATGGAGTAGTAGAAATAAGAAATAGAACAATAATGTCTATGACAAGATGTATGATGAAAGAAACAAACATGCCACAAGACTTTTGGGCTGAAGTTGTTAGACACGCCATATACATCTTAAATAGTACATCCACTAGAGCACTAGAAGATATCACTCCATACGAGGCAATTAAGCAGAAAAAGCCAAATCTAGAAACCCTAAAGATTTTTGGCTGCATAGCATATGCAAAGGTTCCATCACAACATCTAACAAAATTAGATGATAGAAGCACCAAATTGGTATACTTAGGAACCGAATATGCATCAAAAGCATATAGACTACTTGACCCAACAACACGAAGAATTTGCGTTAGTAGTGACATGAAATTTAAAGAGGGTGAAACATGGGATTGGAGCGATTATTTAGACGAGCATATCAATGACGAACCAGAATGGGTCGACTTCAAAATAGACTATCTTAATGAAGATGATCACTATGATAATGAATCGAACCTAGGGATGAAGTCGAACCAAACGATGAAGACGATAATTTTAATAATTACGACGACAATGGATATGCAACACCAACAAATAGTTCACCCATACATTCTCACACGACTCAAACACCATCAACAATGTCACCTCAAGTAAATTCGCAAGTTACACCAAATAACTTGACACACTTATTCAATCAAAGAAATAGTGAATCAAGAGCATCTACAAGCTCTCACTCACGACTTGATCTTACACCTATAAGAGGCTATAGATCATTTAATGATGTTTACGAAAACACTGAGGAATTACTACTAGCAGAAGATGAACCCAAGAATTATAAGGAAGCTTCAAATGACCAAAAATGGATAGAAGCAATGAAGAATGAGTTAGATTCTATAAATAAGAATAACACATGGGAACTCACAACCTTACCTTATGGACATAGAGCAATTGGCTTAAAATGGGTGTTTAAGACTAAGAGAGACGTAAATGGGAAAATAATCAAACACAAGGCTAGATTAGTAGCAAAAGGCTACATACAAGAGCATGGCATAGATTTTGAAGAAGTTTTTGCTCCTGTAGAAAGAATGGAAACTATTAGATTATTAGTCTCCATAGTTGCAAATAGAAAATGGGAAGTGTATCAACTCGATGTAAAATCTGCATTTCTACATGGAGATTTAAAGGAAGAAGTATACGTTGCACAACCTGAAGGATTTATAAAGAAAGATGGAAAAGTATAAAAATTAAGGAAAGCACTTTATGAGTTAAGACAAGCACCACGTGCATGGAACATAAAGCTAGACAACACCTTGAAGTCTCTAGATTTCAAGAAGTGTGCTTTAGAACAAGCCATCTACACGAAGGCCACAAAAGACACAATCCTACTAATAGGAGTCTATGTGGATGATTTAATCATTATTGGCACACCTAAGAGGGAAATTGACAAATTCAAAGCTCAAATGGAAGAAAATTCGAAATGAGCGAATTAGGATTATTAGCTTATTACTTAGGCATAGAAGTCACACAATCAAATGGTGACATATCTATTAAGCAATCTGCCTACGCTAATAAGATCCTAAAAGAAGCTGGAATGATTGATTGAAATGAAACATTGATACCAATGGAGCCTGGAACAAAATTAACAAAGAAGATTGAAGGCACATTGGTAGATTCAACCGAATACAAAATCCTAATTGGATGCTTATGGTATTTACTTCATACAAGACCCGACTTAAGTTATTCTGTGGGATTACTTAGTCGCTTCATGCAAGAACCAAAAGAGAAACACATGAAGGGAATAAAGAGAATACTACGTTATGTAAAAGGAACAAAAGATCATGGAATCACCTACAAACATAATGGAGGAAACAGAATACAAGGATACAATAATAGTAGCTATGGAGTTAACACTCAAGAAGGCAAGGGAACTACTGGCATTATATTTTACTATGGTGAATCACCTATTAGCTAGAGTACACATACAAACAAGCCACTGTAGCATTATCATCATGTGAATCAGAATTCATAGCCACAACCGCAACAGCAACTCAAGCATTATGGTTAAAGAGACTACTTAGCAGACTTACTCATACAAGAGAAGAGAAGATTACCATAATGGTGGACAACAAATCATCCATACAACTGATGAAAAACCCAGTTTTTTCATGGAAGAAGCAAACACATTGACACTAAATACCACTTCATTCGAGAATGCGTAGAAGGAGACGACATAGAGGTGGAATTCATAAGTGGCGAATAACAAAAGGCTGACATACTCACAAAGGCACTACCAAAGATACGATTTCTTACGATGAGGCAACTTATTGGACTGTGAAATCAACAATGAAGATGACATTTTGTGATTAGGGGGGAGATGTTGGGCTGATTCCCTCAGCCCACTGGGTTAATCCCAAAACCCCACATTAGGACAGTTACTTAACAGTTAGAAACAACGGTTATTGGCAGTTACTACAAACTCCAACCGTCACAACGGTTTATGAAACGATACAACGTTTCATTTGTTAAAGAAAGGGAATAATTTAGAGGATCAGCAAGATTGAAGATAATAACATCATATCCCTGAATTCTAGAAGGGAATATATGGTTTCCACTATTCAAAATGACAGCCACACTATTAGTTTATTTCCCTCAATAGATCTCTATTAATCATGTATAAATAGTGGTTGTTATCTCTGTGTAAAGATTAAGTAAAAATAAATATACAAGTCTCGTTTATTATCATGGTATCAAAGCAGGTTTGCTCATCATTTACCATATAACCTGTTAAAATCATCAATTCCAACCAAGCTACCATGTCCAAAGACAACAGCTTGGAAACAAATATATCCCTGCAATTAACCAATCTGTTAAAGAATGGCATCAACTCCCAACCTCAAAACCTAAAACTATCTGACAATCTTCAGTTTATTGACTCGAATGATTCGAGTCGCCATAGGCGGAAAATCCAAGGCCTTACTATCTCATCTCACCTCAAATCCTCCGGACCGGGCGAGCGAATCTTACGAGCAATGGGAACAAGAAGACTTAGTTTTTTTCTCATGGCTCATTCAGAACACTGAACCAACATTAGCAAACAACCTAACCGAGTATCCCACTGCAAAAACCTTGTGGGATGCGCTGGTGGTCACATACAGCAGTGGAAGGGACAAGCTACAAACTTTTAATCTACATGTCAAGGCAAATGAAATCAAGCAAAATGACACCTCTCTAGAAGAATTTTGGATCACATTACAAGGGGTTTGGGGAGAAATAGACAGAATCGACCCTAACCCCATGAAATGCCCAGAAGACATCAAAACATACTCAAAGCTTAGCTCAGAACAAAAAAAATTTCAATTTCTAAATGCACTTGATAGAAAATATGAATCGATTAAAAGAGAAATTCTCCGATTTGATCCCCTTCCCTTTGCGGAGGCGGCATATGCTACTGTTCGCAAGGAAGCCGCTCACCAGAGAATTTTTGGAGAAACTAACCATGAGCCACAAGGCATAGCAGCAGGGCTTGCTGCCACTGCAGCCGAAGTGCGGGTCTCGCCACGAGAGGGTATCGCCGCTCAGAGGGGAGAAAGAATGGACCAACAATCAGAGAGGACAAAACACACCTGCAATGTGGTAATTGCGGTAAGACGAGACATACCAAAGAGCAATGTTTCGAGCTTGTTGGTTACCCCGATTGGTGGAATGATGGCCACAAGAAGGCCAACAAAGGTCTCGGATCAGAAAGGTGGAAGGCTCCCAACGTTGATAATGGCAGCAATCGAAAAACCCCCACTGGTTTTGGGGGTATGGCGGCGGTGACAGAAGATGCAGGTACAATGGGGGATGATAGGACAAAAACCTCGGAACCCCCAATTTATTCTTCCTCTAATTTTACAAAAACCTCTCAGCAATCAGATTATTTTCAGAATACATTTATTCATTTTGTAAGTGAAAGTTTTCAGAAAATGTAAAAAAGGTTCTAGCGTGATGGCTTGGCAAATACGGTTCAAAATGAAAATATAACACGGGAACAATCATGGATATTTGATTGTGGGGAAACGGACACCATGACTCATGATTTATCGGATTTTGCCAAAACAACTAAACCAGCAAAAGCATATATACATACGGCAAATGGAGAGAAAATGCGTGTAAAAAACGGAGGAACGATTGAAATTTCTCCAACACTTAAACTCTCAAAATGTCTCTATGTTCCTGATCTGTCACATAAACTTTTTTCGGTTAGCCATGTTACAAAAGAGTTGAATTGTTCCGTTCTCATGCAACCTACATTTTGTATCTTACAGGACATCAGGACGGGAGCGATTACTGGGCGTGGCACTGAAAAACAATGGTTATATTACATAGATGAGGTGGCTAGAAATAGGACTGTATTGCTTTCACATGGAACAACAGAACGGGAAGCTTGGTTATGGCATAGGAGAGTGGGGCATCCATCTACCAGTTATTTGCATGTTTTATTTCCGAAACTTTTTCCATCAAACTGTAAGTCACATTGTGAGACATGTGGGTTAGCCAAGAGTCACCGAAAAACATTCATACCAAATAATACAAGAGTTGACTCATTTTTTTAATAATTCATTCAGATGTTTGGGGCCCCTCGCTGGAGGACAAAATTATCGATTTTTTGTTATGTTTTTGGATGATTGCACTCGTATGACGTGGGTATATTTATTAAAAAATAAGTCAGAAGTTGTTTATAAATTCGTTAACTTCTACACCCTGATCCAAACCCAATTCCAGAAAAACATTCAGGTGTTTAGATCCGACAATGGCGGTGAATTTGTTAACTCTGATATGAGACTTTTCTTTCAAAGTAAAGGTATAATTCACCAAACCACCTGCCCACATACCCCTAAACAGAATGGTGTCGCTGAACGAAAAAATCGGATCATATTAGAGATAACTAGGGCCCTTCTAATAGCATCACAAGTACCACGGTTTTTTGGCCAGAAGCACTTGTTACAGCTACATATCTCATCAATCGGCTCCCAACTCAGATTCTAAAGTTTAAAACCCCTTTACCAGTCCTCACCGAAAACACCAAACCTCCATCCATTCTCACCTTGGAACCACGAATTTTTGGGTGCGCTTTATTTGTCCACATACCAAAGTCTAACAGATCTAAAATGGACCCATGTTCTGAGAAGTGTGTCTTTGTTGGGTACGGAATAACTCAAAAAGGCTATCGGTGTTGTAACCCAAAAACCCGACACATGTTCACCACTATGAACTGTAATTTTCTTGAAACTGGGTACTATTATTCCTCTCACCACAATGGTCACGGGGAGAGAGAATGTGACACATTGAGGTGGTTGAGAAATGTCTCACATGAAGAAGAAAGAAGCCACAGTCCACCTAAAGACCCACATATCAGTGCCCCCAAGAGACTGCTCCTGATCTGATACCTGAGGTAAGTAATGCTCACTCTTCCCTTATTGAAACTACGAATAACCTGTCACGCCAAGATGGAAATGTACATGAACAAGAAGAGGGTACAGATAGACACGAGGAAGAGAAAGAGCACTCCAACGAACCAACCACGCAAGAAGACAGGTCAGAAAATTGTGACACACTAGAAAAATATGTTCTTCCTCCAAGAACGAACAGGGGTGTTCTACCTCGAAGGTATTCCCCAGAAAAAGTGGCCCGAAAAAGTAGATATCCAATGGCTAACATAGCCAAAAGGAAATCTATCCAATCAAGCCAAAGCCTTTGTCTCATCGTTGTATTGTGAGGAAATCCCGACGAATACAGAACAAGCCTTGAAATCAAGACAATGGAAAAATGCAATGGAAGCTCTCTTGAAGAATAACACGTGGAAAAAATGTGTTTTACCACTCGGGAATAAAACTATCGGATGTTAGTGGGTGTTAATCAAATATAAACCCGATGGTACAATTGAAATATACAAGGCAAGACTCGTAGCCAAAGGCTATACACAGACATACGGAATTGATTACTCCGAAAAAATTTCTCCAGATGCAAAGATTAACAAATTCGAGTTCTTTGCTCCATAGCTGCAAATAAAGGATGACCTTTACATCAACTTGATTTAAAGAATGCGTTCCTACACGGAGAACTACAGGAGGAAGTTTACATGGAAGCCCCAAATGGATTCACAAATAGGTTTGGAGAAAGAGAAGTTTTTCGTCTCAAAAAATCTCTGTATGAACTTAAATAGTCCCCTAGAGCATGGTTTAGGAGGTTCACATTAGCCATGAAGAATTATGGGTTCAAACAAAGCAACTCATACCACACATTGTTTCTTAAACAACGAGGCAATCTCGTAACCTGTCTAATAATCTATGTTGATGATATGATTATACAGGTGATGACAAAGAAGAAATAGTTAAACTGAAGAAGAGTTTGTTTACAGAATTTGAAATGAAAGACTTGGGGAATCTTAAATACTTCCTCGGAATTGAAGTTCTAAGATCAAAACACGAGATCTTCATGCACCAAAAAGTATGTTCTTGATTTGTTAGCAGAGACCGGTATGGTTGATTGTAAACCAGCAGAAACCCCGATGATTGTGAATCAGAAGCTCTTTAATGAAGAAACAACACACCTAGCTGACAATGGGAGATATCAACGAATGGTGGGGAAATTAATATATCTCTCGCACACCCGACCCGATATAGCATATGTCGTGGGAGTAGTAATAAGTGTGAAAACACTTATCCTTTTACCACTTAATTATAATAATAACCAAGCCAAAACGTGTATTTTATGTCGTAAATGTCAGAGTTATGCGTGTTTTGTGTTTTTGTTGTGATTTAGGACCAAAATGTGAAAAGGGAAGAAAACATGGGCTTTCACGGGCTTTTATCGAAGAAAAAGACAAAAGACGAAGTCAAAAGATCAAGAGTGCAAAAAGAACGGAAGTCCAAAGCCTATTCTGAAGATTTATGGAAGAAAAAGTCTAAAGACGGAAGTTTAATTAAGTCGAAGAACTCAAGTCTAATAAATGAAGAAATTATAAGACGAGTTCAATTAATCCCGAGACAAAGTAAAAAAAGTAGAAGAATTTAGAAGACGAAAAGACGAGAGAAGAAAGAAGGGAGAAACACATGCTAACCTCCCTAATCACCTATAAATACCCTCATAATGACACATTAGGAGGTGTTGACTATCTTGACAAAATAGTTCTTCCACATTTAATTTCCTGTCATTTACTTAATTGTCATTTAATTTCCTTGTCTTGCACCTTAAATTTGTAAGCTTTTTAATTCTTGCTTTTACTTTAAATTGTTGAATCTTTAATTTTAATCAAGTTTTTAATTAATCTCTCATTCTACCTTTCTTGTTTTGATTTAATCTTTATGTTTATGTGCTTATTGTCATGCTTATTTGATTATTTGTTATGTTTTTATGTTTATGGTTGTGTTAGCTTATTGATTTTATAGCTTATTGTGTGCTTTTCTTAATTTTAATTAAGTGCTTATTAGTTAATTTTTATAAAAAGTTGTTTTTAAATATTTTTATTATTTAGTGTTTTTAAAAGTTTTTAAATTTTGGTTTATTAGCTTTTTCTTAAATTTGATTTGGTAAAATTTTTGGTTAAATGCTTATTAGTTTTTAGCTTATTTTTAGTTCTTAGCTTAATTGCAAATTTTCCTTATCCGGGTTTCTTTGAAACCCTCATATTCCGGATATAAATAGCAACTACACCAGATTCCGAATAGCCTTAAGTAGCCAATTCCGGATAAGGAGTCGTATTGTGAATTCCGGATAAGATAGTTAACCAACATTCTGGATAAGCCCTCACTACTTGATTCCGGATAAGGCTTCGTTTTCCATATACCGGATAAGGGTCGAAATAGCACATTCCGTATAACAGGTTATTCCGGATTGTGACATTTAAAAGATTCCGGATAAGAGAAAGTGGGCACAGATTCCGGATAAGGGTTTGGAAACGTATTCCGGATAGTGGTGAAAGCTCGGATTCCGGATAAGGGTACTCCAACATTCCGGATAACTAGCATAACATGGATTCCGGATATAGGATGGAACCATATTCCGGGTAAGGGAACAAGGAGGATTCCGGATAGCTTGTTGGATTCATATCCCGGATTTCTTATAATTTGGTTATTCCGGATTGCATTTAGTACAAACATTCCGGATAAGCAGCTTGTTGGTATTCCGGATAGTGACAGTATTTCGGATTCCGACTCAGGTTTTGTTTATCCTCTATTTTATTTTCAAGCATTTATTTTTCCCGCCTTTTTACTTAGCATTATTTTAACTCGTCTTGTTTTAGTTTTCAATTTCAAGTTTGCATTTTTATTACATTGTCAAATTTACTTTTCGTCAAGCTTTAATTTCTCGTCATTTACTTTTAAAGTTTTAAATTTTGCACAATTACTTTTTAATTAGTTTTAGTTTTAATTACCTGTCATTTACTTTAAAGTCTTGCATTTTATTTTAAACAACGACAAATCATTTTCTTTTTCACCAAAAGATGACTGAGTCACACTAATAACCAGTAATCAATTCGATTAGACACACACCACGAACTTAATTTTTATACCAGGCAAAAACCATGTTTTAAATGGCGCCGTTGCCGGCTCTTTTCGTAAAGATTAACGGTTTTCTGTGAGAGACGCGTTGAATTTTGGGATCCGTTCACTCGTGAGTGTTATTTTTCGTGTCACAAATTTTCAAAAATCTATAAAAATTATAAAATTTCAAAAATACAAAAACATTAAAAAACATATAAAAAGAATTTCTTTTTCAAAGTTTTGCACCAAAAAGATTTTATTTTTATAAGTGTATATATATTCTCTATTTCTTTGGTATCTTTTTCGTTTTCTTTTACAGGTGTATGCGTACCAGATCTTCATCTTATTCAGAGCCCGAGACTCGTGAAGATTTAGATATGGCTGGTGTGCACAACAACAATAATCCACCCCACCCCAACATGAATAACAACAACAATGTTCCCCCACATGACCTTCGAACGATGGAGGAGCTGTGTCAACCTATGATGAACGGACGAGGAGGACCGATTGCGCCGACGTAAATCACGGCTCCAGAGTTTTCGTTGAAGCATCACATGATCCAACAAGTTCAAAACACTTGTCCATTTCGTGGATTACCGGATGATGATGCCAACAAACACCTCGACAAATTCATTACCGTTGCTCAAAGCATGAATTTACCCGGTGTTACTATGGATTTTCTTCGCCTTCACCTATTTCCACACACCTTATCCCACCATGCCGAAAAATGGTTTGATCGTCTTCCGAATAATTCAATTCATACTTGGGACGAGATGACTCAACGATTTTTGTCGCGCTACTTTCCACCTTCCATGGTTACGAGCCTTCGGAATAAAATTAGTGGATTTACTCAAGAACCCGATGAATCACTTTTTGATGCTTGGGAACGATATAATGTTTTGATTGATCGATGTCCAAACCACAACATGCTCCCCGTCACCTTAATTGATACTTTCTACAACGGTTTAACTTTTCGTGATCGTGATACGATTAATGCAGCCGCCGGTGGCACATTTGTGAAAAGAAGACCCGAGGAGTGTAGAGAGCTTATCGAGAACATGACTACTCACCACAAAAATTGGGATTCATCCGCATCTTCAAGGAATAACCCGAGAGTCAATGTTTCTTCTACCTCTTCAAACCCTGATATCACCGAATTGACCCGCGTAATGGTCGAAATGAGCAAAAATATGCAACTCTTGGCTACAAATCAACAACAACAAGTTAAAGCTGTAGCAACTTCTTGTGAGATTTGCGGGGGTCCTCATTCATACACTGATTGTCCTTCTACTCATGACAATCCGGAAAACGTGTATGCGGCTCATGGTAACTATTCAACGGAAAGCTATCAAGCCGGACCTCAAGGTGATCGTAACTTTCTAAGTTAGTGTTCTAACAACTTTCTTTCACCCGGTTTTTCTCCTCAAAACCACAACCCCAACAACTACAATAGAAGCAATCCAAACCCACCTCGAGATTATAATCCTTATCACCCACCCGCTCAACAAGCACCACCCATTAATCATGATGTTGAAGCTTTCATGAGAACCCAAGGAGAGTTAGTTAAGAATCTGCAAAGCCAAATCATCAATTTGAAAGGAGATATCACTAAGCAAGGTAATGATATTAGATCCGAGCTTCGACATGATATACAAACCTCTTTTAGCAATCAAACAAATGATTTGAAGAATATACTGGCTAGTTTCCTCCCAAGTACTCCACCCTCTACTTCGGGCTCTCTTCCTTCAAACACCGTCACCAACCCGAGAGCAAATGTGAGTGCTATTACTACACGTAGTGGAGCAACCCTAGTAGGACCATCTAGCCCTTCACTAGTTACTCCATCTACACTTCCTCCACTACCATTTATCCTTCCCACTCCCAGGCCTAGTATTAGTTCTCCATTACCGTCTCCAACTCTTACTGACGTAGTTCCCAAGAAACACCCTTCACCAACCCCACCTTCCACCTGTAAACCTTCAACATCTCAACCTTTACCTGCTACACCTACACCATCTAAACCCAACATCCCTTATCCTTCTCGGTTAGATAAGAGCAAATTGCTTACCAAGGATGACATTCAAGTGTCAAACTTTTTGAAGAAGATTTCGGGAGTAACCATCACCATTAGCCTTGTTGAAGCTCTTGCCCAAATGCCGACATTTGTTAAGATATTTAAGGAATTGCTTAATAAGAAAGAGAAGATGGCCGAGTTTGTTAATACTCGATGGAATGAAAATTGTTCTGCAATCCTTCTTAAAGAACATCCGGAGAAACTTGGAGATCCCGGTCGTTTTGTGCTATCATGTACTTTTAACGAAACCGAAGAATTTACTGCCTTAGCCGATCTCGGGGCAAGTATTAATTTGATGCCTTTAAGTGTTTGGAAAAAGTTATCATTACCCGATCTTACACCAACAAAGATGACTCTTGAGCTAGCAAATCGCACTCTCGCTTACCCTGTTGGTATTGCCGAAGATGTTTTTGTTAAAGTTGGTACCTTCACTTTTCCGGTCGACTTTGTTGTTGTTGATTATGAAATGGACCCTCGTATTCCGCTAATACTTGGTTGGCCATTCTTGAGAACCGGAAAAGCTTTAATCGATGTTGCCGAAGGTGAGCTAATCTTAAGGGTCGGGAATGAGGCACAAGTTTTTAAAATGGGGAAGATCACAACCAAACCCAATGGAAGAGAACCAGCGAATATGATTAATGTGCTTGATGATTTTGTCGTCTACAACAATCCTCTTTTCGATTCTTGCTATGATAATCCACTGTTCAAAGATGATGTGGATGATTCTCTCTCCAATTTAGATCCTCCACCAATTCATGAATCTCCACCAACCTATGATGACTATGATGATGATTCTAGTTCCGATGTGGATGATTATGATAATTTTGTTTCAGAGTATCCAGACATGCCAACTTATGATGATTTTGATGATGTCGATACTCTTTCAAGTGATTCTTCACATGATGACCTTGTTCCTACTTTTGATGAAGATCCTCCACCAACAATACTTGATCCTACTTTGGATGACTACTCATTTGAGGAAGACTTTGCTACTTTTCTCAACACTTACTTCCCAAATGAGAATGATTCTCCTCCTTTGGACTTTGATGATGCTTTTTATCCTCCTTCTTATTAAGAAACCCGTTCCAAAGGAGAAGAAACCGGAAGACACCAACATCCGCAATACTTATGTCTTGACACCTCTTTATCCACCTTCTGAGGATGAGATTGTGCGATTTATGAGTAGATCTTCTTCAAGGTCTACTGAGCCTGAGTGTTATTTTCCCCTAAAGGAAAAGGTGTTTGATCCCGGTATTTCACTTTTTAAGCCATCTCAGTATCCATCTGATGAAATAAAAGGAAAGATTTTTGGAACTTTTGGAGATAGGCTTGCACCTCATCACCCTTGCTACCACCGTGCTCAACAACTGCTTAAGGGAACCTTGCCTACTCTTCTTTGGCTTGCCTTGTTCGCCTTACGCCTTTGCTATTTGATGGATGAAAACCATGTATTTGATCCTGGTGGATGTGTTTCAAGCTTCTCCCTATGCTAATCAAGGTCGAGTCAGGCTCACGACGCGGTTAACAAAAACAAGCGCTTTTCGGGAAGCAACCCGCAGTATCTATCATTTTTCTTTGTTTTTATAATAAGCGTAGGGGGAGACCCTAGTATGTGTGTGTTGTTTTCTTTATTATCATGTGCAAGGATTCGAGCTTTCAAAGATCCATTCTTGATGAGTTTTGACGACCCGTGATTCCGTGTACCCGTCTTCTCGGTTCTATCCTAAACTCTTTTGATTCTCTATGTTATATTCTTCAATAGTAAAATAGGAATCACTTTAGTTGTCCTTTCCTTAGCAAGATTTAAACAAAGTGCACAATGTCCTAAGTGTATGGGAGTTTATTTCCACATGCTTAAACATTGAGGACAATGTTTATATTAAGTGTAGGGGGACTTCTATCGAAGTTAAGTGGGCTTTTCCATTAATTTGTCCTTATTTTAACCGAAAAATTTGATTTTTCGATATTTTTCAAAATTTTTAATCTATTTTGTCCTAGTAGTATTTACCTTTGTTATAGTTATTTTCTTTCTTTGCTAGAATAAATTTTTAATAAAGTGGATTTAATTTTCAAACGTTGTGAATCTTTTGACTCAACCCGAGTTTACTTATCCAAGTTTACTCTAGCTAGTATCCTTAACGTGTTTAAGTCAAGTTTTGCTAGGCTTTTATATAGGGAACTTTAAAACGCGAAAGTCTTAACTCTTACGGGTTAAGAACAAGAACTTTTCGCAAGTTCCTATAATTGATCCTAGAAAGTCGTTTATCAAGGGAATTTTAAAATGAGAATTCTAAACTTGAAAGAGTCTAAGAATTTGCAAGATCCTATAGATGACTTGAAAACCCAAAACTTTGATTTAATAGGCTAAGCATCCACGAGTCTCATTCCTTGAGATTTTAAATTGTGGAGAACGAGAGATGATAGAGTCAATTATAAGTTTGGTATTCTTTCATGAATTTATGTGAGTTGATTATGAGCTTTTTCTCCCATCGCTTGCTAATAAATTTAATTACAATAAATAAGGTTGTACGATTTGAAAAGTTACTTAGCTTCTAGCCCAAGATCGTTTAAAAGTTTCTCGGTATTAATTAGAGTTCATAGCCAAGGCATAACTTATTGAAGCGGGATGCAAAGATTGGCGAGTCCGAAAAGGTCCGAACAAGACATGAGGACTACATTTTGTTGCTAAAGATCCAAAGTGATGTGAAGAATCATCTATCAAAAATCAATATGAAGGATCGAGACACACGACGAAAAGCAAATACTCCCCTAAAGATCATGGAGAAATCTATCCAAAAAGGCCCTAACAAGGTATGAGGATAAATAGATCCAAGTCCTAAAAGGAGGCGGATCGTTGTATATCAAAATCCCAAGTAAAGATTGGAGAAAAATGAAGAAGTCGTGGTCCAAGTATGAAGAATCTCTCAAAACTTCAAGTGAAGAAATTCCTATTGTGAAGAGAAGACCATTATTTCATGAACGTCTCTCAAGATTTGAAGAATGAAGTCAATGCCAAATATCGGTCCGAGAAAGGTCTCAAATCGTGAAGCGAGTTATGCCAAGATATGAACTTTATGAGGTCCCGAGAAGCAGTTTTAAAAGATTTTGTCCTTTAGCTAACTATTGATTAAATCGCCCTACTTTATTTTCAGCCTAAATAACTATCAAAATAAGTCAACAATGCATCCTCGTGATCATTCAAGACAACAATAAAATATAAGAGATACACCTAGGAATAAGGGGGTCTAAGTGAATAATTGGGCCACATGAGTTCGTTTTAATTTGCTAACTTATAATAACAATGATCTCGTTTTTAAGCTTGGTATGGGGAACGTGAAACTTGAGGATGATAATCATTCATGACATTCCAAAACCCTAAGGTAAGTTTTTGATCTTTTTACTTGTTTTCTTCCTTTGAATATTTTATAATTTTCTATCTCTTTAATAAAGGACAAGGTGGATTAATTATGATGAAAAATGTAAATCTTGCTTTGTAATTAATGCATTGCATGAGGACATTGCAATGGTCAAGTGTAGGGGATTTAATAAGTGTGAAAACACTTATCCTTTTACCACTTAATTATAATAATAACCAAGCCAAAACGTGTATTTTATGTCGTAAATATCGAAATTATGCATGGTTTGTGTTTTTGTTGTGATTTAGGACCAAAATGTGAAAAGGGAAGAAAACATGGGCTTTCACGGGCTTTTATCGAAGAAAAAGACAAAAGACGAAGTCAAAAGATCAAGAGTGCAAAAAGAACGGATGTCCAAGGCCTATTCTGAAGATTTATCGAAGAAAAAGTCTAAAGACGGAAGTTTAATGAAGTCGAAAAACTCAAGTCTAATAAATGAAGAAATTATAAGACGAGTTCAATTAATCCCGAGACAAAGTCGAAAAAGTCGAAGAATTTAGAAGACGAAAAGACGAGAGAAGAAAGAAAGAAGCAACACATGCTAACCTCCCTAATAACCTATAAATACCCTCCTAATGGCACATTAGGAGGTGTTGACTATCTTGATAAAATAGTTCTTCCACATTTAATTTCCTGTCATTTACTTAATTTTCATTTAATTTCCTTGTCTTGCACATTAAATTTGTAAGCTTTTTAATTTTTGTTTTTACTTTAAATTGTTGAATTTTTAATTTTAATCAAGTTTTTAATTAATCTCTCATTCTACCTTTCTTGTTTTGATTTAATCTTTATGTTTATGTGCTTATTGTCATGCTTATTTGATTATTTGTTATGTTTTTATGTTTATGGTTGTGTTAGCTTATTGATTTTATAGCTTATTGTGTGCTTTTCTTAATTTTAATTATTGATTTTATAGCTTATTGTGTGCTTTTCTTAATTTTAATTAAGTGCTTATTAGTTAATTTTTATAAGAAGTTGTTTTTAAATATTTTTATTATTTAGTGTTTTTAAAAGATTTTAAATTTTGGTTTATTAGCTTTTCTTAAATTTGATTTGGTAAAAGTTTTGGTTAAATGCTTATTAGTTTTTAGCTTATTTTTAGTTATTAGCTTAATTGCAAATTTTCCTTATCCGGGTTTCTTTGAAACGCTCATATTCCGGATATGGATATAAACAGCAACTACACCAGATTCCGGATAGCCTTAAGTAGCCAATTCCTGATAAGGAGTCGTATTGTGAATTCCGGATAAGATAGTTAACCAACATTCCGGATAAGCCCTCACTACTTGATTCCGGATAAGGCTTCGTTTTCCATATTCCAGATAAGGGTCGAAATCGCACATTCCGGATAACAGGTTATTCCGGATTGTGACATTTAAAAGATTCCGGATAAGAGAAAGGGGGCACAGATTCCGGATAAGGGTTTGGAAACGTATTCCGGATAGTGGTGAAAGCTCGGTTTCTGGATAAGGGTACTCCAACATTCTGGATAACTAGCAGAACATGGATTCCGGATATAGGATGGAACCATATTCCGGGTAAGGGAACAAGGAGGATTCCGGATAGCTTGTTGGATTCATATCCCGGATTTCTTATAATTTGGTTATTTCGGATTGCATTTAGTACAAACATTCCGGATAAGCAGTTTGTTGGTATTCGGATAGTGACAGTATTTCGGATTCCGACTCAGGTTTTGTTTATCCTCTATTTTATTTTCAAGCATTTCTTTTTCCCGCCTTTTTACTTCGCATTATTTTAACTCGTCTTGTTTTAGTTTTCAATTTCAAGTTTACATTTTTATTACATTGTCAAAGTTACTTTTCGTCAAGCTTTAATTTCTCATCATTTACTTTTAAAGTTTTAAATTTTGCACAATTACTTTTTAATTAGTTTTAGTTTTAATTACCTGTCATTTACTTTAAAGTCTTGCATTTTATTTTGAACAACGACAAATCATTTTCTTTTTCACCAAAAGACGACTGAGTCACACTAATAACCAGTAATCAATTCGATTAGACACACACAACGAACTTAATTTTTATACCAGGCAAAAACATTGTATTAAGTAGTAAGCCAGTTCATGCATCAACCTCAAAAAACTCGCATGAAAGCCGTCTTTAGAATTGTAAGATATATCAAAGGAACGGCGTGTAATAACCTGAACTTTAAAATCAACATTTAGAGTGAGTGCTAATACTATTCATAATAATCCGACCAATATTTATTAATCGACTTTTATTTGTCGTGATCATTTTTGCGAATAATATTAAGTTCTAGGCTAACCGGCAAGGTTAAGGTTTTAACGTATCGAAGAAGTGTCATTTATTATTTATCGACAAAGTGTGTCTGTCATCGATCGTGAATATCCTCGTTATAACATAGAAATATTTTCTGTTGTCGTTGTTTTAATTTCTCGTTTTACGAGCATTCTTAGTAATTAACGCTAAACCTTTAGGCGCCATTCGTTTATATAAAGCGCCAACATATTTTAAATATTAAGCCTCGTTTATTTATCATAATATAAATGTTCTCCGAATGTCGATGTTTTTATTTTATATAGAGCGTTTATTTTTCGTGTTTAACACTTATCTTTTAAACCGCGTAACTTTTAAAATATCGGGCTTTGATAATACCCGCTTTTGTAATTTGTGAGACAAGATTTAATATAAATCTTATGACACCTACTCAAAGCACACCAAAACTCGTTCATCTTATGATATTACACGTCTCATCTTAATCTCCCATGTAGAATACATGTGTCAATTACCATTTGGATGTGTGCATTATACTTCTAGTTGGGTCATTACCTTATTTCCTTATTTACAAATAAAAAATACACTCTTCTTGTTTTCTTTGTTTTTGCCGACACCAAAGCACACAAAAACACCATCTACTAAATTTACTTTACTAACTAATTAATATCTAGCTAAAGTCCTTTAAACCTTGGTCGTTCTTCTTGGTTTACATCATCATCATCATTAATATTATAAATCACGGCTTGGAGCTGAATTTAAGGATGTCTTACATAATCTTGGCGTAGAGTATATATGATGGTTTGATTGGTGATTTGGAAATAAAGTCTATTATGTGGTATTGATTGTTGGTGTCAAATATTCATTAAGTCAAGTTGGTGTAAGGAGTTCTTGGATGTTTAAGGGGCTGAGATTAGGAGCTTTTATAAGTGTTGGTATTGCATCAATATTTTTATATTTGGTGTAATGGAGATGGGTTGAAGATCATGGTTGGGAGGTTGAATGGTTGATTTTGTTCATTCCTTCTTTGAAGGTTTTTCCTTACTTTTTGTAATATATGATTTGTATATTATATTTATGATTATGTTATAATCATTTACCTTTTTTAAATAAATTATGTAATAGATGAACTAGGTATTTTTGACATTGTATATGAGTTTTGTGACATAAAAGACAAGTCAAGACAAGCCTAAGTGTTGATTGTAATACTTAACTTTGATTAGTGGTATAAACAGAACTGTTTCTAAAGATGGTTAGACGTGGACACTTAGGTAAAAATACTAGGTTGTAGCTTATTGTTTTGTGGTCATTTTTTTGGGTGGCCCGTCTCGTGACGATACCCGATGAATTATATATGGTTGAAACGATAAAAAAGTGCCAAATCTGAATATGCTGTATAAACCGACTGAAAACTCTAACAATAACTCAGAATCATTGAAAAATGTAAAACTATGGGTTGTAGATAAAATAATTTGAACACACACGAATCGAATGGTTTTCTACGGATAAACGGTTTGGAAATGGCGGCCAAAACGGTGAAACTGATGTTGGGTGCGAAAAACAGCCAACTCTTCTAAGTGATAAAATGGGTAAATAAGCTATGATAAATATAAATTAGAGGCAATTGAACTTATAATAAGTAAACTAAATAAGTTAAGAAGGAATTTAGTAACAATAACTCATCTATATTGTATACGGTTTAGGAGAAACGGTCTAATTAACGAGACATGTCATGAAAATTGTAAGAATTAGACTATATTAAATTAAGGTAAAACATGATGATTTTTATAAACACCGAAATGGTATGAGCCGCTTTTTAGTAAATATAGACTCGTTTATTTATTGATAACTAGAATACCCGAGACCCGGCCATCATGGACATTAAGTTTACATCGTTATTTTAGAACCCGTAATACATATAAAGTGGATTTGGACCACAAAAGCCCAACTTACACTTATAATGGCTATTGGGCCATTATTGGACCTGAGATTAATAATGTATATGGAGATCAATAATGAGTTTGAAATGGACTTAGGTTATATAAATGATTAATGGGTCACTAATGGGCTAGAATGGGCTTAATGGTCATAATGAGAAGATATATGTTAAATTGTTATGAAAGGTTTTATAAAAAGTTTTATAAAACTTATGCAATGTCCAAACTTACCAAAGTGAACTATTTACATACGTATATGACTTATGTATAGTCTCGAGCCTAAGATGCGTCTCGTTATATTAGGTCTCGTTCGGTCATATGTAGACCGTTGGGCATCTCGTTCTCGATCAACGAGCGATTGATATCTCGTGAAGTCGCATATCAACTATTGGACGTTTGTTCCTTGATCGACGTGTAATATCTATAGCAGGTGAGTTCATAGCCTCGCTTTTACTGCTTTATATATGTTTATAAACCCGCGAGGGGGAATACATGCTCTTGGTAAATAAGCATACGTGTTGTATCCTTTTGAAATAATACATGATTGTGAATAGACATTCGTTGTTGGAATATATGCTTTGAACGAATACAAGCTGTTGTTAATAAACGTAAAGACGTTTGATTGAATGATTTTGGAAAATGAACACAAGCGTTGATTGTATAGGTAATGAGCCACTATCAGTAAGGCTAAGTTGCTTATTGCCAGTGAAAAGTCCCTATAAATCGTGAACCGTTAACTACCTATGATGGGTAGGCGCTGGTACAGACGAATGGATCCATTGGGAATGATGACCCCCACCCAGGCAGGTCGCACCTGTGAGTTGGAGGCTCAGCTGGGTGTGTTATACGTGAAGTATTGGGTATTTGGCAAGATACCTGACTAGGGCAAACTTATTGATTAAGGCATCGGTGTCATGAGCTTAGCGTAATAGTGTGGAATATAGGTATTGTATGTGTTGCAATATCGCCAATGGATGAGATTCTTGTGTTCAAAAGCTTTATGGTTTATTTAAAAACCCATTATTTTTTATTAAAAACCTATGAATTCACTCAACCGTTTTGTTGACATGTTAGCATGTATTCTCAGGTGTATAGGTTTAAGAGCAGCTGGAGCATGGAGCCGCACGGGATAAGGTAGAGGCAAAACAAACAATTTCCATTCGATACATTTGAAAAATCTTTATTATTTATTAAGGTTTGTATAAATTGGTGGGACCTCTTTTTTTAGTTAACTCTGATTTAATAAAATTATCGAATGGTTTATTTTATAAAACGTCTCTTTTGAGGACGTTTTCTATGACTATGTGTGATGTGCTATGAAGTAACACCCAATGTTGATATTCCGCTGCCTTGTGAAATTGGGGGTGTCACAGATTGGTATCAGAGCACTAGTTATAGCGAACTAGGTCATTTTAAAACCTAGACTATAACTGCTCTTTTGTAAAATTGTTTGATTGCCTTACAAAGTATCTGCGCGCTCATGGCTCCTAGAAACCAATGCTTGGTTGTGATAATGTGATCCTATGTGTATGTAGAAATGGTTGTATGTATATGAATGTATATACTATGTTATTTAAGGTATTGCACATGAAGCAATGGTCCTTGCATGATTATCGTACATTTTATGATACGGTTTTATAGAGAGTTTGGCCTAGCTGCCAATCACCTTTCTCGATAATTAATTTATTATCCAAATGCGAGTATGGAACTCGTTTCATATTTTGAGTACATATATATTGTTTCATAATATATCGCATAACCACTAATTTAAGCTCGATTGTTGTCATTGCATCGTGATGTGCCATTTTAGGACATCTCCTTTTGAAACGTAATTGATAGACATATTATTTTATTTATGTACTCCTTGTGATTTTGAAGAATCATTTCTTCAAGGAGACATCTTCTACGTAATAAGACGTTTAATTTATTGTGTTTGATTACGTTTTGTTGACGAAAAGGAGGATGCCAGTGTCGGACCTAAAATATATATATACCCAATCAATTATATATAATTTGGGTACAACAAAGATATGCTCATAGTAGTCATTAGTTGAGCAACTTAAAAATTTGTATTTAAATGGAATGGGACATTTAAATATAGAGATTTTAAAACGCCCAACTATGTGTCGTTTAAGGTTATCTTATTGAAATGGGTTGGGACATTTGAATAAGAAAGTTTTAAACCACTAGATCTTAGATTGTCGATGATTTCTTTATTCAAATGGTATGGTACGTTTGAATACAGAAATCATGGAGTAACTTTGACACCCTATACTTTTCTTGGCATTTAATTTGGTTATGATATCGTGTTATGTGACGGTATTACCTGAGTAGGATGACTTATAATCATCTTGTTGAAATAAATTGGGACGCCTTTTTATTTGAACAAGAAAGTTATAAGTTCCCGAACCAAAAATTTATAATTCTTGTTTACATGGATTGGGACGCCTTTGGATGTAAACAAAGAATTATAAATGAGTGGGCTCAAGTGTGCCTGAGTTGGTTTGTGATTATTTTGTATACGAATCTATTTCTTCGACTCGTGTTTCGTTGGTATGATTCGTTCATTACAATCGTCCTTATGGTTATTATTGATATCGTCTATGTACGAGTAACCCATTAGTATTTTCCCAAGTTGTGATTTGTCTTTATTGACCATCTATAATGTGCCTCGAATATCGTAAGCATGATAAGATGATCGTTAAGAACCATTACACGTTCCAAGGATAGACGACTTGTTTAATCGACACTAGTATTTAAGTGTGTACTTGTGGATCGACAGACGATTAAGTTATCACTAATAGCTTATCTTGGATGAAAAGATTTCGAAATTTTGCTTGTTATTCTGGATGGTTCATCAAATAATTTTTCAAACGTAACGAGAATATCTTTTGGGTATGGATCCGTTTGTGAACACCCTGTAATGTCATTTGGGTATGGATCCGTGTGTGAGCACCCTTTGATGACAAAAATATTTTTTGATTTGCATCCATGGCTATCAGGCCCGTGAACATCGTTTAACTTGCAAACTTTCCTTTGACTGGACTTATCCGAAAATCATGTCAAATATTCTTATTTATCATAGCTTGGCTATTTAGCAAGCATGATTTAACTTGATTGAACTTATTGATTTGGCATGACTTGGCTATTTTGCGAGCATGTCGTAATGTGATTATATGTGCCTAATGATGGCTTTTGTATTTGATTTGGATCATAGTTCCTCCGATCGACTAATGTATACTCCGAACGATTTTCGTGTCGATGAATTCGCTTTTTGACAAAATAAGTTTGCATGTTCGAGATCAATGTAATTAGCTGATTTTTTATGACTAGTACTAAGTACCTCGTATTGATTATTTTGTAACGTATCGATGGACTTATGTGTGACCCATGCGATTTTCTTTTACGACGTAATTGTTTTTATCAGATCCGTGGACAATGTGTGTTTTAATTTGATCGACGTGATCGCTGATTGTTTTAAATTGATTGACGCATTGGAAAATTTCTCAAATGCGCCCAATTCTTTTGTCTCATTACTTTTCATGTGGAATTTTTCTAACTTATATCAACCGTCGCAAGTTTGATAAGCTAGTAGTAATGTACCTTGAGGCACTTCCAAAAATTGATTGCTTTTTAATTTTTCACTTCCAATGGCTTCTCCTTCGAGTTATGTATTCATCTCTTCTTATAAGGATTGAAGCATCATTCAAACCATTCATTTTTTCCCTTTATGTATAATCGTTTGTTTAGATTTTGTTCATTCAACCTTTGTTAGAAACCTCGGCAATGACTTGACATTTCCTCACATCTTCACCATTAAACCAAAGACTATTGAGATGAATTAAGCGTCGGGACGTCGCTTCCTAAAGGGTTAGATGATGTAATAACCTGAACTTTAAAATCAACATTTAGAGTGAGTGCTAATACTATTCATAATAATCCGACCAATATTTATTAATCGACTTTTATTTGTCGTGATCATTTTTGCGAATAATATTAAGTTCTAGGCTAACCGGCAAGGTTAAGGTTTTAACGTATCGAAGAAGTGTCATTTATTATTTATCGACAAAGTGTGTCTGTCATCGATCGTGAATATCCTCGTTATGACATAGAAATATTTTCTGTTGTCGTTGTTTTAATTTCTCGTTTTACGAGCATTCTTAGTAATTAACGCTAAACCTTTAGGCGCCATTCGTTTATATAAAGCGCCAACATATTTTAAATATTAAGCCTCGTTTATTTATCATAATATAAATGTTCTCCGAATGTCGATGTTTTTATTTTATATAGAGCGTTTATTTTTCGTGTTTAACACTTATCTTTTAAACCGCGTAACTTTTAAAATATCGGGCTTTGATAATACCCGCTTTTGTAATTTGTGAGACAAGATTTAATATAAATCTTATGACACCTACCCAAAGCACACCAAAACTCGTTCATCTTATGATATTACACGTCTCATCTTAATCTCCCATGTAGAATACATGTATCAAGTACCATTTGGATGTGTGCATTATACTTCTAGTTGGGTCATTACCTTATTTCCTTATTTACAAATAAAAAATACACTCTTCTTGTTTTCTTTGTTTTTGCCGACACCAAAGCACACAAAAACACCATCTACTAAATTTACTTTACTAGCTAATTAATATCTAGCTAAAGTCCTTTAAACCTTGGTCGTTCTTCTTGGTTTACATCATCATCATCATTAATATTATAAATCACGGCTTGGAGCTGAATGTAAGGATGTCTTACATAATCTTGGCGTAGAGTATATATGATGGTTTGATTGGTGATTTGGAAATAAAGTCTATTATGTGGTATTGATTGTTGGTGTCAAATATTCATTAAGTCAAGTTGGTGTAAGGAGTTCTTGGATGTTTAAGGGGCTGAGATTAGGAGCTTTTATAAGTGTTGGTATTGCATCAATATTTTTATATTTGGTGTAATGGAGATGGGTTGAAGATCATGGTTGGGAGGTTGAATGGTTGATTTTGTTCATTCCTTCTTTGAAGGTTTTTCCTTACTTTTTGTAATATATGATTTGTATATTATTTTTATGACTATGTTATAATCATTTACCTTTTGTAAATAAATTATGTAATAGATGAACTAGGTATTTTTGACATTGTAGATGAGTTTTGTGACATAAAAGACAAGTCAAGACAAGCCTAAGTGTTGATTGTAATACCTAAATTTGATTAGTGGTATAAACAGAACTGTTTCTAAAGATGGTTAGACGTGGACACTTAGGTAAAAATACTAGGTTGTAGCTTATTGTTTTGTGGTCATTTTTTAGGGTGGCCCGTCTCGTGACGATACCCGATGAATTATATATGGTTGAAACGATAAAAAAGTGCCAAATCTGAATATGCTGTATAAACCGACTGAAAACTCTAACAACAACTCAGAATCATTGAAAAATGTAAAACTATGGGTTGTAGATAAAATAATTTGAACACACACGAATCGAATGGTTTTTTACGGATAAACGGTTTGGAAATGGCGGCCAAAACGGTGAAACTGATGTTGGCTGCGAAAAACAGCCAACTCTTCTAAGTGATAAAATGGGTAAATAAGCTATGATAAATATAAATTAGAGGCAATTGAACTTATAATAAGTAAACTAAATAAGTTAAGAAGGAATTTAGTAACAATAACTCATCTATATTGTATACGGTTTAGGAGAAACGGTCTAATTAACGAGACATGTCATGAAAATTGTAAGAATTAGACTATATTAAATTAAGGTAAAACATGATGATTTTTATAAACACCGAAATGGTATGAGCCGCTTTTTAGTAAATATAGACTCGTTTATTTATTGATAACTAGAATACCCGAGACCCGGCCATCATGGACATTAAGTCTACATCGTTATGAGGCGTTTTAGAACCCGTAATACATATAAAGTGGATTTGGACCACAAAAGCCCAACTTACACTTATAATGGCTATTGGGCCATTATTGGACCTGAGATTAATAATGTATATGGAGATCAATAATGAGTTTGAAATGGACTTAGGTTATATAAATGATTAATGGGTCACTAATGGGCTAGAATGAGCTTAATGGTCATAATGAGAAGATATATGTTAAATTTTTATGAAAGGTTTTATAAAAAGTTTTATAAAACTTATGCAATGTCCAAACTTACCAAAGTGAACTATTTACATACGTATATGACTTATGTATAGTCTCGAGCCTAAGATGCGTCTCGTTATATTAGGTCTCGTTCGGTCATATGTCGACCGTTGGGCATCTCGTTCTCGATCAACGAGCGATTGATATCTCGTGAAGTCACGTATCAACTATTGGACGTTTGTTCCTTGATCGACGTGTAATATCTATATCAGGTGAGTTCATAGCCTCGCTTTTACTGCTTTATATGTGTTTATAAACCCGCGAGGGGGAATACATGCTCTTGGTAAATAAGCATACGTGTTGTATCCTTTTGAAATAATACATGATTGTGAATAGACATTCGTTGTTGGAATATATGCTTTGAACGAATACAAGCTGTTGTTAATAAACGTAAAGACGTTTGATTGAATGATTTTGGAAAATGAACACAAGCGTTGATTGTATAGGTAATGAGCCACTATCAGTAAGGCTAAGTTGCTTATTGCCAGTGAAAAGTCCCTATAAATCGTGAACCGTTAACTACCTATGATGGGTAGGCGCTGGTACAGACGAATGGATCCATTGGGAATGATGACCCCCACCCAGGCAGGTCGCACATGTGAGTTGGAGGCTCAGCTGGGTGTGTTGTACGTGAAGTATTGGGTATTTGGCAAGATACCTGACTAGGGCAAACTTATTGATTAAGGCATCGGTGTCATGAGCTTAGCGTAATAGTGTGGAATATAGGTATTGTATGTGTTGCAATATCGCCAATGGATGAGATTCTTGTGTTCAAAAGCTTTATGGTTTATTTAAAAACCCATTATTGTTTATTAAAAACCTATGAATTCACTCAACCGTTGTGTTGACATGTTAGCATGTATTCTCAGGTATATAGGTTTAAGAGCAGCTGGAGCTTGGAGCCGCGCGGGATAAAGTAGAGGCAAAACAAACAATTTTCATTCGATACATTTGACAAATCTTTATTATTTCTTAAGGTTTGTATAAATTGGTGGGACCTCTTTTTTTAGTTAACTCTGATTTAATAAAATTATCGAATGGCTTATTTTATAAAACGTCTCTTTTGAGGTCGTTTTCTATGACTATGTGTGATGTGCTATGAAGTAACACCCAATGTTGATATTCCGCTGCCTTGTGAAATTGGGGGTGTCACACGGCGGGACATGGAATCTTATTCAAACCAAATGGGAATCTAGAAACTCAGTTGTATACCGATGCAGATTGGGCAGGAGACAAAAGCAACCGAAGATCCACCGCAGGGTACTTCACCCTAGTCGGTGGAAATCTTGTTACATGGCGTAGCAAGAAACAGAAAGTGGTAGCACTATCAAGCGCAGAAGCTGAGTTCCGGGGAATTTCAAGAAGGATAACTGAAACATTATGGGTACGAAAGCTTCTTACCGTGATAGGGTACCCTCCACAAGAACCTAGCAAGGTGATAAGTGACAATAAGGCAGCTATCCAAATCTCAGAAAATCCAGTACAGCATGATCGAACAAAGCACATCGAGGTAGATCGTCAGTTTATTAAAGAAAAGCTGGAAGCTAAGATTATCTCACTTCTGTTCATTTGGTCAAAAGATCAACTTGGTGATATCCTAACAAAAGCTGTCAATGTAAGATCACTGCACCAATGTCTGGGCAAGTTGAATTTTGGAAATCCCACTATTCAACTTGAGGGGGAGTGTTAAAGAAAGGGAATAATTTAGAGGATCAGCAAGATTGAAGATAATCACATCATATCCCTGAATTCTAGAAGGGAATATACGGTTTCCATTATTCAAAATGACAGCCACACTATTAGTTTATTTCCCTCAATAGATCTCTATTAATCATGTATGAATAGTGGTTGTTATCTCTGTGTAAAGATTAACTAAAATAAATATACAAGTCTCGTTTTTTATCATCATTCACACCGTTTCATTTAGTATAAATAGGATACAAGATTTGTACAGATAGTATGAATATATGATATAGAAAACTCACTTGATTTATCAATACAAAATTACGACTTAGCAATTTATGTATATCTTGATTGAGTTCGAAGATCCAAGACATAGATTAAATTCAATATAAATATATAATACCATATGTGAGCAAAATTCCTTAGTCGACTGTATGTTCACTAAGAGCCATCTGTCTTGACTACTAGCAGCTTTTTTTGCCTGAAAATATAGCAAATGCAGTAAGATTGCAGTACAAATAAGAAAAATAACGGCCAACAAGACTCAACTTCTACACCGTGACTAAAAACTAAAATAACTCGTTATCTACAATACAAACCAAATCTTCATGTCACATTCAAAAATAGCTAATTTCTTTTCTTTAACATTGATAAGAGTTATAAGAAGAGTCATCTGATCAAAAAAGTCTTCATCTTTACCTTCTTAAAGGGATCATTGAACATCAAATAGGTGAACTTGGCCCCTTGTCTCCGAGGATATGACTCCAGGAACAATATCTTCGGTTCACTCTTTTTCCACATCAAGTTTATGAATCTCAGCCTGCAAAGCCTCTCTCAATTCCTGCCTGGTGCGTTCGTTCCAAATCAAGTCAGCACGATTGTGATCAAGACTAAAAGCCCGCCAAAATTTGGGCCAATTTAATAGTAATCATCCAGATCCCACTAATGACATGTGTCAGATTTTGTGGTGTGAAAAATCAAAGACATGGTGTAGCTTAAGGTGTACTCTGCAACTAATCAATTGAACCTACTTCTCAAGTGAACCTACTTCTCAACGTGTACTCTGCAAAACTAGTATGGAACTAATTATTTGACCTCCCAAATAGTTTAAATATTCTGAAGCAGGTAACAAGTTTATTTTAACACTAAAAAATAATCAAGTTTAAATTGCAAATCCGTAATAAAGTATGTTAGTGAAATTAATAACTAAGCAAACCTGTTCGTTACATATGGAACTGGATGTTGCTGACGTACGGGTCACCATGAGCCTCGGATCCCCTCTTGTACCCAACCCAACTAATTTTTGGTGAAGCTTTTAAATCATCCAGTGCTAAAATCCAAGTTACGATCTTACACATCCATGATCGATAACACCATGCTTGACCTGTAAGAAAGAAAAGCATAAATATTAATAGTTTTCTTAAGAATTCAACAGCTAGTTTTCCTTGTTAGACGTCGCCTGGAATCAACAGCTTTCTGAGTACAGACATCTAAAAATAAAACCTTTCGAGCCATTACCTAATAAGCTAAATCGTTCGATATAAACCATTTGTCAGATCAGAGATTAAACATAACCGGAATTAAGACGTTCATTCGACATAGACAATAATTTCCAGCTCTTAAGATATTTGAAGGAACATTTACCTGCTTTGTCCAAACCAAGTTGTACTCATCCTTGTAATATTGGTTATGTGTGGGATCTAACTCCGTTAATCAAGTATATAGTTGCAAAATTTCCTCCGTGTTAGCCATGTGTGGAGTACCAGTTGACATCATGGCATCATGTGCGATCAGTAATCTCACAAGGGTGAGCTTCCAATTTTTTTTACTATCAAAAAGATAAAATAAAAATTTAAAAAGTAATAAGAGCATTTCATTATGTTCAGATTAGCAGAAAGGAGGTCAAACATACCTCTTTGCATATGCCACAAATCATTTTACCTACTAACTATAAAAATGAGATCTTTCGAAATAACATAATCTCATACTCCCACTAAATCAATTAACACAAACACACTTTTCTGTAAAAAAAATTGTTAACATAACAAGAAAACAAAAACTGGAAGCACAATGTAAGTGAGATAAATTACGACTAAGACGATAACTTTGTAACACAACTTAATTACCTACCTGAGGCCCTGAGCTTATATGATCAACTGGCTACTTACCACTAAAAACGACACTGACAGTTACTTGCATTTCCTGACCTCCAATTGTACTTAAAGGTTAGTATGGCCCGTAACTATGTCTATACCTTCGTGTTATGTTAATATAAGCAACAAAGCAGATAGAAACGAATCGTTTCTAATTTATCATATTAAAGCCGATTTAAGCAATTCACAAGCAAAATTGTCAGGACTAACACGATTTTTAGGGTCTCATTTCCAAAATTGGTATATCCTTTCCAACCTAACTATAAAGTACAATCTGAAACTCAAAATATAAAACAAACGCTTCAGTTACATGCTAGACACCTAGTCTACCCTTATTACTTACTCTTCTAGCCTTATTACTATATGGCTAAAATTAAGTGATGTAAAGGTAAAATTATCCATATCCCAAGGCTTGATTTAATGGTAGACACCTACTTGAAATTTCGTATACATTCCTAAACTATCTAGCAAAAACGTTCAGGAGAAACGTCATCATATCCTAAAGGAGTAGATAAAGAATTTATGTATAAGCAACAACCAGCGCGGAGGACTCTAAACGAGCCAGGTCCATAACGCACTGCCCTTGCGAGAAACAGGGGTTGCTGGCTTTAACCACCTAGGCACAGCCATGGGGCTTATTCACATGGGCAAACAAGGTGGGACAAGATGTTGAAACCTTTTATTCGGTAGTGATCTATTTCAGAAGCTATCATCTCAGACTTCCATTTCGAGGAGGTAGGTCACTCATAATCACTTGTATTCGACTCCAAATATGATGTAAGCAAGCCTGCCCTGTTTTAAGTTGAGTCAACTGTACAGGTTTCCTTACAACGTTGTAAGGAAACCGTGTGCGGCAACGGCTTATTGGGTCTCGCGTGCTTCAGCGTTGTCTATCATAACCCATTAGCAATAATTTAGATACGGGTAAACCTTCATCTGTTCAAAACATAAGTTCATTAACTTATTTTCTCTTTCAAATCATGCGTTTATTTAAATATTCTACCTGCCCCTTATTTAGGTATAAAAAATGCAAAAGTCGTCACTACGCGTTAACCAAAATCGTGATTCGTGACGATAAACGAATGGAAGATACTAATTTAGTAGAAAAACTAATATCTGACTGGATATTTAAAGAAGCGCAGCAGTCACTGTGTCTCCCACATGCATGGGAGAGAAATACAGAAAACTCCAGCAGTGGTGGATCAGTTTTCATGTTAATAGCTAATTATAAATCATACCTGAAAACACGGGTTAAAACTAGTTAATGTAATTAGATATATCACAACATTAATAATAATGTTTCCCTGATTATAATGGTATAAGTTAAAAGTAATAGCCCGCTATAAACTATTTTGGATTTTAATATAAATTTAATAAAGAATTAAAATTGACCCTCAAATCCACTTGCCTTAAACTAAAATCTGTCCTATGCCACCATATAACAACCTTATATTATATGAATGTTAGTTTGAGTAAACAGAACATTTAGAAAAAAGTTATGAGTAAACAGAACACAGAGACAACCAGGAAGGTCAGCGATGGATCATTGCGATCTCTTTTCATGCATGCAGATGGTGCAGATATTCTTCTGATGACATTTGGACTTTTAGGTGCTATTTGTGATGGTATGGGGATGCCGGCGATGTTATATGTCACCAACAGTATCATGAACAGCATTGGAAACTCTTCGTCTTTATCTACTGATGTTTTCAACAGCCAAATCAACAAAGTCATTTTTACTTACACAAATCCATTATGTTTGAATCTGTTTTGGTCAAAAGATCTGAATGGGTTTATTCTCTTGTTTACAGAATGCTGTTAACTTCTGTTACTTAGCTGTTGCGAAATGGATTTCATGTTTTGTTGGTAGGTTTTTTCTAAGTATTTTCGTTCGTGTCATCTCTTTAATTTTTTTCTGTAGTTTCTCAATTTATATAGTAAATAAATGAGTTTTGTTGCAGAGGGATATTGCTGGTCTAGAACAGCAGATAGACAGGCATCAAGACTGAGATCAACTTATTTGAAAGCGGTTTTAAGACAGGAAGTGGCATATTTTGATTTGAATATTACAAGCACATCTGATATTATTACCAGTGTTTCCAGTGATAGCCTCATCATTCAAGACGTCATCAGCGAAAAGGTGCCAATGTTTGTGATGAACGTAGCAACTTTTGTAGGGGCAATTGTGGTATCATTTGTATTACTGTGGAGACTGGCAATTGTGGGGCTTCCATTTATTACAATTTTAGTTATACCTGCCCTGATTTATGGAAAGCTTTTGATGAGCTTATCTAGAAAAATCAGGGAGCAGTATAATAAGGCTGGTGCAGCTGCAGAGCAGGCGATTTCGTCCATCAGAACCGTTTATTCTTTTGTGGGTGAAAATAAAACCATCAGAGAGTACTCTGTGTATCTGGAAGGCACGGTGGAGTTAGGTTTAAAGCAAGGTCTTGCTAAAGGACTGGCGATTGGCAGTAATGCTATCAATTATGCCTTGTGGTCTTTCTTGACTTGGTATGGTAGTAGATTGGTGATGTACCATGGGGCTAGAGGAGGAACCGTCTGGTCTGTTGGAGCTGGAATCATCATTGGGGGAATGTAATTTTTTTTCTATAGATTTTTCACTTCATCAAACCAACACCCTAACCGGCCCCAGGCTTTACTCGCAAGCCAAATATATATAATTCCGAAGTTACCTAATATCCGAAGTTACCTGGTTCTAGTATACTACAATTAGCAAAGTTGCATAATCCCCCTAAAGATATTAGCTAATAATCTAATATTACTAACTATATGAATTTATATTTACTAATATATTTTGGTAATCACAGATCATTTGGTTCTGCATTGCCAAACATGAGATACTTCTCAGATGCAATGGCTGTCAGCGAACATATAAGGGAAGTGATCAAAAGAGTTCCCAAGATAGATTCAGACAATATGGATGGAGAGATATTGCAACAAGTGCATGGGGAATTCATATTTAAGAATGTGAAGTTTGCTTACCCATCAAGACCTGAATCAGTGATATTCGAGGACTTCAACTTACAAGTTCCAGCAGGGAGGATCGTGGCTTTGGTGGGTGGGAGCGGGTCTGGAAAATCGACAGTGATTGCATTATTGCAAAGATTTTATGATCCTCAGGGAGGTGAGATAAGTATAGATGGGGTAAGGATTGACAAGCTTCAATTAAAATGGTTAAGGTCACAAATGGGATTGGTGAGTCAAGAGCCTGCTTTATTCGCGACAACTATAAAAGAGAACATACTTTTTGGAAAAGAAAATGCAACCATGGAAGAAGTCGTTGAAGCTGCAAAAGCTTCAAACGCACATAACTTCATCATTCAATTGCCTCAGGCCTATGAAACACAGGTTCTTTTTCCATCCTTTTTTCTTTTAGAATAATCACGATTCACGAGTGATAGATGTTGGTACAAAATTAAATTATACTGTAGTCATCTATGATGCATAAACGATATAAAAAGAAACATGGGTTATCTTGCAATAAAGGGGATGACATGGTTGTTTTAATTAACTTTATTTCTACGCGTGTGACAAGTGATTAGGCCGGCCTTATTTTAAGATAAAAAACGGCCAAAATTTCTTCGTTTTGCCAATAAATGGTAACTGATGATAAATTCATTGTTAATGATAGGTTGGCGAAAAAGGAGTTCAAATGTCGGGAGGGCAAAAGCAAAGAATTGCAATTGCACGTGCAATAATAAAATCGCCTCCTATCCTTCTCTTAGACGAGGCAACAAGTGCACTCGACTCAGAATCTGAACGGGTCGTTCAGAAGGCGCTTGATCATGTAGTCATTGGTCGAACCACCATCATTATAGCTCACCGCCTTTCCACAATTAGAAATGCAAATGTTATATCAGTGGTCCAGAATGGTGAGGTGGTCGAGTCTGGATCACATGAAGACCTTACTCAGCTTCAAAACGGCATCTACGCATCACTCATCCGCCTTCAAGAAACGAAGGAAAATGACGAACCCACCCGTCCTTGCCCACCAGGACCTCCCTTAGTCTCCTCAACCTTTGATGTCCACAACACGAGCAGCCATCAGCACTCGATAGTGAGTCGCTCAAGCTCTACAAACTCTGTAAACTGCAGTAGAGAGGTTAATTTTACCACACAGGATGATCAAAAACTTGCCAGGCCGTCCTTTAAGAGGCTTTTAGAAATGAACATTCCTGAATGGAAGCACGCACTATTTGGGAGTGTGGGGGCAGTTCTAAGTGGTGCAGTTCAACCTGTATTTTCCTTCTGCGTCGGGTCAATGGTATCGGTCTATTTCCTGCCAGATCATGATGAGGTCAAGCACAAAACAATGATTTATGCATTATGTCTTATAGGTGTGGCAGTTCTCTCGACAGTTGTCCACATCATTCAACATTATAGTTTTGCAGTCATGGGTGAGTACTTAACGAAGAGGGTTCGAGAAAGGATGTTGTCAAAGATACTCACCTTTGAAATTGGATGGTTTGATCGAAATGCTAATTCAAGTGGAGCCATCTGTTCAAGACTTGCAACTGATGCTAATGTGGTATGAATTTCCTAAAAATTCTTTTGGTTTCCATACTGAAAAATAGCATCCTTAAATTCTTGTTGGTTCTCATGATACGCATTATCCAAACAAGGTTCCTTCTGCATTCTTATGTACCACTTTGTGTTAAACCCTTCGTTCTTTGATTCTAGGTGTTTTAATAATAGTCCATAATTTCTATGAAATATTAAGTGACAAAAAAATATATATGTCAACAATGACTTTTCAGGTTCGGTCTTTGGTGGGAGATCGATGCTCGCTTCTAATTCAAACATTCTCCTCGATAACAGTTGCGTGCACGATGGGGTTGGTGATTGCGTGGAGATTGGCGATGGTTTTGATAGTTGTTCAGCCACTTATTATCATATGCTTCTATTACAGACGTGTTCTGTTAAAGGCCATGTCACATAAAACCATGAAATCACAAGATGAAAGCAGCAAACTTGCGGCCGAAGCTGTCTCAAATTTGCGTACAATCACTGCCTTTTCATCTCAAACACGAATCCTTAAAATGCTTGAAGACACTCAAAAAGCACCAATGCATGAAAGCATCCGGCAAGCTTGGTATGCTGGACTCGGGCTCGGGTTTTCTCAAAGCATTATGGGCTGCACTTGGGCTTTAGGCTTTTGGTATGGTGGGAAACTGATTAGTGATGGTCGTCTTGGGGTGAAAGGGTTTTTCCAAACTTTTATGATCTTAGTGAATACGGGCAGGGTTATCGCAGAAGCTGGAACGATGACAAACGATCTGTCCAAAGGGTCGCACGCAGTGAAGTCTGTGTTTGCAGTAATGGATCGAGACACCTTGATAAACCCTGACGATCCTGATGGTAACACGCCTACCATTGTTACTGGACATGTAGAAATACATGATGTTGACTTTGCTTATCCTGCTCGGCCTAACGTTAGGATCTTTAAGGGGTTTTCCATAAATATCGTACCTGGTAAATCAACTGCATTGGTCGGAGAAAGTGGGTCTGGAAAATCAACCATAATTAGCTTAATAGAACGGTTTTACGACCCTGTGAAAGGCAGTGTCAAAGTTGATGGAAGGGATATAAGGTCATATCATTTAAGAACTCTGCGGAAATATATGGCACTCGTTAGCCAAGAGCCGGCGTTATTCGCGGGTACCATACGCGAAAACATTATATACGGAGTTTCCGAGGAAGTAACTGAATCAGAGGTTACTGAGGCGGCAACAGCAGCCAATGCTCATGATTTTATATCAGTTTTGAAAGATGGGTACGATACTCAGTGTGGTGAACGAGGAGTACAACTCTCGGGGGGACAAAAACAACGCATTGCTATAGCACGTGCAGTTATAAAAAATCCCAGGATTTTGTTACTAGACGAAGCCACTAGTGCGCTAGATAGCCAATCAGAGAAAGTAGTGCAAGACGCTCTTGAGAGGATGATGGTGGGGCGTACTAGTGTGGTGGTGGCACACCGGCTAAGTACCATACAAAGCTGTGACACGATTATAGTTTTGGAAAAAGGGAAGGTGATCGAGAAAGGGAACCATGGTTCGTTGTTAGCCAAAGGGCCTCATGGAGCTTACTATTCTTTGGTTAGTCTTCAGAAGCCTAATTCTAGTAATCTGGACAAATAATTCACAACAGTGGTCACATGCCTGTGATCGTGTACATCACGCAATTGTATTCGAGACTATTTTTGTATATTTCAACACAATTAGCACCAAATCACCTTAATTAAGGGTCTTGTACATGTTTGTTAACGTGACAGTCACGTTTCCTAGAAGTCTTACTTCGATCCGTTCCTCTACTTATATCGATCTCTTCTTTTTACTCTCTTTATAACCTTTCGTATTATTAGAAGCACCAGTTCTGCTCCTCTTTTATACAGAGTTCTACTATTTATGTGATAATAGTTGAACAAAACTAAAGGCTAACAAAATTTATACTCTCGTTCTTATTTCTCCTATGTGATACTTTCAACTTTGAGATAGACATGTTATATCAACGATACAAGTTAACTTCCTATAAACGTCTCATGTTCAATAGTGTTCTTTAATATAGTGTGCAAATAGATATTTATATGCTTTATTTATCACTTACTCTAAATAAAAAAATTACAGTCATGCAGCAACTCAGCAATATAGATATCTCATACACTAATCATAAAAAGTACATACTATATCAAGAATGGGATCTGCATCACCACTTAAAGTTAATTAGTCTCTCATATTATCTTCTTAAAATACTTTAATTATACTTCCAGACAATTGCTAAAAGGGTACTTTAAATCACTCATTGGGCAGAGTTTAGACTTTTATTTTTGCTTATCCTATTCATCATTCTTTAATGTCAATCGAGACTAGACATATAAAGGTTTTTCTTTATGTTTTAATCAAGAAATTAGAATCTTTGTATCTCACATCCATCCTAACCAACTAATCCTTAGTATTAATTTTCTTAACTATTCTACGAAAAGAAGAAAAAAAATCTAGAAACAACTTAAACTATAAACCTTTAGAAAAGGTACATATAATGTTATTCAATAATATTAATTTGTTTATTTCTCACTTTATGAACTGAATATGACTGTACTAGTTAAAAGTTTATAAATGAAAGATATATTAATTGCGTTACCAGAAACCTTTTCATTCATGTCATCTTAAAGCTCATCCCACTACATTTTTAACTCTATAAACCTCTTTACGAGTCTCATCGTCTTACGCTAAATCTTAAGGTAAGTTCAAAATCGTTTTACTACTATGGTTACTTAGATTCCGTATTCATATTAGCACTCTATGTAAGTCCTCACTCTCGTAGATCAGGTTAACTTTATTTGCTAACATGGACGGAGTACATGCCAAAAGAGAAACACATGTCATGCTATAAAGCCTGCAAACACAAAGAGTTTATAACAACATAATGACTCAAATCATTTGAGTCAACTATATCAAATTCACAATTCATAATCACGGAACAAATATAAACCAAGTGGTGCATACAATGAGGTACATAACAGTTTTATCATAATCCACAAGGCCATTTATAAAAGTATACTGATATCGATTATTCGTAATGAGGCTAACCTATTAACCGAAGAATCAATGGGTAGGACACCTACTATAACCGACTAAGTGACAATAGAAAGATGTTTTCTCCCAATATTGTTGCGTCAAAGATGGGAACGGATATCCATATCTTGTCATAGGTCCGGCCATGCCTATGACAAAGAGCTAGAGACCTCCATATGCCACCATCGTTGTCCACTTTGTAGCGAACCACACACCATGTCCATGTTGTACAAGACCTCATAGAATAGTCACGAGTCATTCACTAAGTTTGGCTATGTTCTTTCACCAGTGATCTTTATCTTTATCTTTTATCTTATTTTTGTATTTAATAAGTTATCACTCAAAGCAATTACTCATAAAGCCCATCTCATAATAAGGCAGCCTCTAAACTTTATTGGATCAAAGTAGTTCCCAAGAGACTCCTAAATTTCATGCTAAATCATTCCACATAATTATAAATTATGTATACAATAGTAATCACCAAATATGCATACATATAATCTTTCAACAATTCACTATCTAAAGCAAACACGAATATAAACAAACACAATAAAAGTGAGACTTACAAAAATATTTGGTATGTACCCAGTATTCACATACGTTGCACCACCTCGAGCATTTATTTAAACCAAAATTAAACTTGTTTCCAGTTCAGCCGTTCAATCGTCGATGGGCATGTCTTGTGTCATAAACAAAATTGAACCTTACACAATATCTTAGTTAGGGTTTCTTCGGTTTTTTTTCTAAATACCGTGTATAAAAGCTTATACGCCAATGTTTAGTATTTGATTTAACTTTTCAAAATTAATAATATAAATGAAAAAAGTACATGAATATTGAATAGTGTAATTATTAAATGTGCATATAAAAGTTTTTTTATATATTATTGTTATATAAGCTAACCTTTTTTAATAAAAGTCATAATTTTTTTGCTTACCAAACCCCCACACCTCACTCTTCTTATATAAGTTTATAAGTCTACTTATATAAGTTTAATCAAACACTTGTTTCGACTTATAAACTTATTTGGGCTAATAAGCTTATAAGCCCACTATATAAGCTAAAATAAACACCCTCTTGTTTCACAATTTTACATATTTATCATCTCACTCCTCACCTTTAATCTTCGTGTAACTTCTTTTTAAGGTAGAATTGTAACTTTGAGAAATTCATACAATTTATTCAGCACATTAGCAAACAATTATACATTTATCTATAAATAGACATCATATATTTCCAAAATTACCTTAATTTTATAAGACTTAATAAAAAATCAAACAAGCATGCCCTAAAGTAAACGGTTCCAAATAAGGGTCTTGATTAGCAACTTAATTGAAAGAGAGTGTAGTTCTCTCCACTAAGGTAAAAGTAAACACTCCTTAAATTTAAGTTAGGGTTACGAATAAGGGCGAAAACGAGTCGAGCCATTCGTGAAAAACTCATGATCGAATCGGTAAAAATCTCGAACGAACTAAGCCAAAATGAGCTCGTGCATGAGCTCGAGCCTAAATTGGAGCTCGTTTATCAAACAAGCTCGAGCCCGAGCTTTACCTACAAAACTCGTTTGGGCTCGCGAGCCTATACGCGCCTGATGTTTTGTAGAAATTGATAACCTATGAATCTATGAAGTGGGTTGATGTTTTCTAGTGAGAGAAACTAGAGAGAGAAAGTGAGAGAATATGTGAAAGGTTTTATTAATATGAAATGTAAAATGGAACAACAACCAACCCCTTTCCTTAGTGGAAAGGGGTATTTATAGTACCAAGCTAAACATGGGCTTGGGCCGGTCCATGACAAGCCCATGGACCGGTTCTTACTTAAGTTAATAAGTAACTAACAACTATTATCTAACTACGAGCTATTACAACATGAATATTATTGTGGAGTGACCGATACTTCTAATATACGTAAAAACGTATTTCTAACAATCTCCCCCTAAGGGAGGTCACTCCACGTTTACAAAGTTCTAAACCTAGCATACTATACTAAGTCTTCGTTCTTTAGCTCGTAGTCTTTTCTTCTTTTCTTTCTTTTGTTGTGAATATGTTGATTTGATCTTTTTGGCTTTGACTTGAGAGCATTGTTCTTTGGCCTTTCACGTGCGATCTTTGCCTTTCTTGTGAACTTTGCCTCCTCGTGACTTCATGTTCCACACACTTACGTCTTTTTGTTGAATTCTCGAAAGCTTCAGAGTTTGGTACAGCGGAAGACTTTATCTTGTACTTTCTTGAATTTTTGCTGAACTTTGTTGCAAAAGACATAAGCATGTGGGAACGACTTTTACAGGTACACCGCAACACCACCGTCTTCACTGGTACACAGCAACGCCACCGTCTTCAACAGGTACACAGCAACGCCACCGTCTTTAACAGGTACACAGCAACGACACGAATAAAATGGCTTTGAACATTTTATTCTAATTCGGTAGCATTTTACCTCCGGTCGGTGAAGACCGTTGGACGATATTAGATATCGTACCCGTGACGGATAGTTTCAATTAAGTAACTTCCTGACAGGATTTCGCGGGTAAACCCGTTCTCTTTACTCGACCGTCCAAAGCTGACTGCGAACATAAAGAGTGAATCACTTGGATAAATTATCCTTGTGATTAAAAGCCGTCAATTCATGAAACCTGGAACAAGTGAATTTCAATTAAAATTTTCACCATCGTTGCTTTCCAGTTGTCACGAGCTCAATTCATAAAGAATCTTGCACGTTACCTACCAAGTGCTGTTTGATGTTGACACTAGAAGGATTTCCACTCGTCACTGTGGTCAATAAAGAGTCACTCTGAGTGTTCTGGCAAGACATATGATAATGCGAAGAGGCCTGGAACGAGTTTAAGTTCAATTAAGAATTAAACCACTGTTACCTTCCAGTTTTTCACAAGATTGGTTCTAAAAGAACCGCACGTGTAACCTACCATGAGCTTGTTTGATGTTGGCTCAAGCAGGATTTCCATCTTCATTGTAATACTTGCGTATTACTCGGATGTTCTGGCAATATTACAGGAATACTGCGTAGGACTCATGAAAATCTCTTACTTTTCACAGTGTGTGAGAAAGCAAGGAATAAATGGAAAGTGTCCTAATGAGACTTTTGATGATCTCTTGGCTCTAGACTCGATTGTGCGTTTTGATTTAGTGAGCGATGGCTGGAGAGGAGTGCCACCTTTTCAATACCAGTCTATTCGGAGTGAATAAACCAATAGATAACGTGTTGATCTCCGTGTGATTAAAACAAATACCTTTTGAGAGATATTTGAGTTAGCTGGGGAAGGATTGTGCATTGCATCACTGGGTCCATGATGTCTTTCTTCAATACCGAGAATCATTAGCAAAAATGACCTCAATAGCATATGTATTGACCCGGTTTCTGCCTAAAGTTGTAAGGAGGGCTTCTTTCTTTACACCCTTTATCTTTACATTTCTTTTTCATTCTTCAACCCCTTCAATGCTTACCAATACGTCATCACTAGCACCTTGTTGTGATTGTTCCAGTGCTAGCTTAAGTACTTGGTCGGCATTCAGCTACGTTCACATTCTTTCTCCATCTTTCCTAGGACTTCTAATTCTAACTAGGGAATTGTCCTTGGGAAGATTCCATCGGCTCTGATGAATCATTGGACTAAACCTATTCCTACCACCCTTTTGTCACCACATCCGTCGTGAATTAAGCGTGTTTTGGGAAGGAATTGCCACCATGAAAAATCATTGAAAATCACCTAAAGTACTTGTGATATTGAAATCAAAAGTTTTGTACCTTAGGTGTTTTGTACATCAAAAACGCTCCCCCTTAACACGTGCTTTACACATATTAAGTTGGATGATCTTTAAGTCTTTTTCATTTTAGCCAAGTATCATTTAAATCTCCTTAATCCCATTTTCTCCCCTTATCCAAAATGTTAACCATTAATATTTGGGATATTGAATGGATTAACCGGTCTTTGGGTAAAAATGAAATTGATGTTTGGCCATAGAACAAATGATTGCTCCCCCTTAAGTTAATAAGGGGTAGTTGTAGTGCTTTAGTATGATATATTTTGAAAGATTTAGAATCTCGTGAGAAATTCTTGAAAAATTATCATACCTTAACACTACAACAAGCCATTAAAGCACATTATTCACAAATATACATATTCACAAATAATACCAATATAGAGTGACCTGAAATGTACGACCCTTCAGATGGATCGTTGCAGTGTCCTGTAGTGCACTCCATATGGTCTACCACCCACGAATCTTTCCAAGCTCCTCATCAATCTACGTTCACGGAGCTTTTGATCGATCTTCTTGATCACGTACTTCGCCATCTGCTTATAACCTGGATGCCAATCCTCCGTCATTTCTGGCAAAGTCTTACCCGAGTTCAGATGCTCCAACTTTCCTCTGACTTGTATAAGAGTTCCATCACTATACTTGTGGAGCTCCCCCACCCTCATAAACTTCATCAAACCTCGACTGTTCAAGTAGAAGATGCCGTAATTCGGGACTGAAATGCCGGTATAGGGACATCTTGCTACATGTTGAGGTAACACTTGGTTCACAGGACGGGTTAAATTGAGCTTCCTCTGATAGCTTTCGACTCCCAACTGAAGATCTTCAACTCGTGACTTGATGACAACGCTTCGTGTGAACATACGAAGTGCTGTATTCAACGCAATCAGGTCTTCACGAGGAATATGTGTCAGTTGATCTCTGGTCATCAGAAGCAGCATATCTTCGATATCCTCAAGGCGAATGATGGAAAAATCTCCCTGCTGGATTTTGTATTCCCTGTCATCCTCCCTTTTCAAGCGAATCTCCGTCACATGATAATAGCCGTTCTTGGCTTCTGTTTTCATCCCTAAAATGCTGGAGATGCGGATATCGGACCTAACTGAGCTTCCAGAATTGACTAGGCAGCAACCCCTGTACGCCCTTCTGACTCGTTCGTCCCAATGAGATGCACCTATGACAGCATACATATCATAATTACGATTTATCTTAGGGACCCAGAGTCGGTTTACCTTTTCCTCGATGAAGGGTATTGTCCCCCAGTTGGCAGCTTTCAGCAATGTCAGGGATGTTGCGTACTTTGATGACCCCTTGAGTAGATACACCAGATCATTGGTGACAAAGAAGTCAAGAGCAATCTGATTATCTTGATCCATTGGAGGTGGAGCTCTTTCTGATTCATGAAGACCTGGCCGTTGAACGGTATTCAGAGCCTTCAGTATCTCCTCGGCATAATATTCGAACTCCATTTGGGTCAACCGGGTTTTGGCGCGAAGTCTTTTATCCTTCAGTACTTTCTTCACCAATGATGGAGTAACCGAAGTCTTATACTCATGAGCAAGAAATGCACATAAGTCAATCGGACTTCGGATACGAAGGTACAAGACTTCTTTGTCGGCGTCGGTGATCGGATCATACTGCGCCGCTGCCGTGATCCAAGCCTGTGGTGGAGCAGTCTCGTCGATTTCCAACGTGTCCTCCCAGTTCCTTGTGCTTGGTTCAGGTATAGTAGATTGTGGGTTTTGTTGCTGAGGAGTGGAGACGTGAACATCTGCTTGTTCAGATTCAGGCATTTCAGCAGTGTCATGGATGGGTGAGTGTTGAGCAGCTTCAGGTTCAGTGACCGATTCTGCAATCACAGGAGTAACAACACAAGAACTAACGGGGTTAGTGGTAACAGGTATTGATGCATGGATAAATGTACCAGGAATAGATGACCCTGTAGTGGCATTCACGTCATGGCGCCACTTCGATCGTCTGGATTCCGTGGATGTAGATTTCTCCTTTGGTGCTGCATCTTTCTTTGACTTGGTGCCAGACTTAACCACTTTCTTTGAGCTGGCGCCCTTATCCCCTTTCTCACGCTGTTCACCTTTATTAGCATTGCTCCCCTTAACACTCTCCTGGTGACCATCACCACCATCGTTACCATCATTATCATCATCATCTGCATCCTCATCATCATCATCCTCATCATCCTCATCATCATCTTCATCATCCTTATCATTATCATCATCCTCATCATTCTCATCCTCATCCTCATCATTATTCTCATCCTCATCATCCTCCTCGTTCTTATCTTCTTCTTCTTCTTCTTCCTCCTCTCCACCAGTACCCTCGTCTTCCTCACTCTCTTCCCGTTCTTCCTCAGGGAGAATGTGGTAGGGTACCACACTTCCAAACGTCTTGAACAACCTATCATCCTCCATGATAGCGTCATTCAGGGATTTGAAGAGAGCCCGTTGTTTCCTCGATTTATCAAACGATCCAAGTTCCTTCATTCGAGCCTTAAGGATCTTCTTCAGTTCAAAATCCGTCAAGTCATATGCGATCTTGTAGGCGGCTTCTGAGGGATTGGATGACTTGATCATCAAGTTATCAGCAGCAAGCGTCTTCAAATCATCACGCAGTTTAGGCATTAGGGATTCAACGGAGTCTTTCACTTTCTGCTCAATAGTAGCTTCAAGAGCGTCTTTTTGTTCTTTAAGGTCATCCTTAATAGCTTTAAGTCTCTTGATTCGTGCTTGATGCCTATTAGCTTCATCCTTTTTAACCTGAGCAAGTTCCTCTGCATGAGCTTTACGTGTAGCTTCCATGTCTGCAGCGAACTTGGCAATCAACTCTTCTTGAGCCTTCTTAGATGCTTCTTCACTTTGAGCTCGTCTTTGTAACTCTTGGCGAAGTTCATCCATTTCGCTCTTTTGTTTATCCATGTGTTTATCCAACATCTCGGCCATCACTATTGCTACCATTGCAGATGTTGCAGAGCTGCTCTGGGTTGAGGGAATAGGCTCAGTTGTAACTGCGGTGCTAAGGATGGGCTTTGGTGGTGGTGGAGGAAGTGGTGTAGAACCCTGTTTGGTTGGTAAGGGTTGAGTTGGTGGAGGTTGAGTTGTTAAAGGTTGAGTAGGTGGAGGAGGTGGTGTAGAAACAGGGATTGATGGCTCCTTCGAAGTGGAATAATGTTCAGGTAACCCAAACTCATCAACATCATCAGGTTCCATGTACTCATCCTCAACGTCTACTCTTACACCTGAACCACTACCGCCAGTATCTTTCCTGCTCCTTTGAATGGCTATCTTCATTATTTGTTTCTCAGTTTTCTCAAGATCAGGATCAGCAATATTTTCTTCGTCACGCAGACGCATCTCATCAGCCTTACCCTTTCCTTTCTTACCCTCTGTCTTCTTCTTCTTGGTTTTGGGCTCAGGTAAATCTGCTTGCTTCCTTTTACCTTTGCTTTTAACCGTGGTAGATGAGTCTTCACCTGCTAGAAGGCTTGCTCGTTGTTTCTCAATTTCCGTGAGCAAGTTCTTGTAATCATCAGATTCAATGATCTCATCGGTCAGAAGATGACTGGGAATGGGACCAGGAATAACCGTATTCGAATGAGTCTCCTGCCTTAAGTCTACCAAATCATCATCATCTATCATGTGGTGACGACTACCTGCAAGCTTGTTAATGGATGCATCGTTTTCTATAAAGTAATGTATGATCAACTTAATAAACCTAGGGTACTGGTAAGTTTTAATTTTACCCTTTGTGTTAGTGAAGAGTTGAAAAGTAAACTCCTCCCACAGCAGTGATGCATAATCAATACCCATACCTTTGAACATACCATAAAACATCTTGATGATTGGTGGACGAACAGCATCATACCCAGTTGTTTTGGGTGTCAAGCATCGGCTAAGAATCCCAAAAATAGCTTTCCATGGTTGGCCGACTTTGGCGGTAGTAAACTCAGACGGGGTTCGTATGTCAAGACATCCAATAGCGGTGAACCTCTCCATCATCTGGTCCTTGGTTGGGTTGGGTGAGTATGATGGTAGACCTTTGAGTATCGGTCGAAAGCCAAAGATCTTCCTGAAGTCTGACACAGTAAGCGTCTGCTGCTTGTTGTCCAAGGAAAAAGTGATCTTGTTCGACGTCCTCTCTTTGGTAGCCCAGAACTCGTAAAGGTAGTCATAGGGCACCGAAGCACTTCTCCTTAGCGCATACTTGAAGTAAGATTTATCAAGCATGGCTGTAGCTACCTTAAAGCCATTATGGGTAGAGTGAGATACCTCCTTCAGACGGTAGTTGTTTGGAACAAACTTTAGAGTCTTGGCTTCAGCAATGGCGGCGGCTCTGTTGTCTTGTAGTTGTTGTACGGTAGGGTTAGTCATCGTCTCTGCTTAAGATAAAACACAAAGATTGATACAAACAAGTATGAATATCATTATGACTTTAAACCTAAGCATTGTACATATGACATAATCCCTTAAGCTTTTGAAATCATACAAACATCTTCTATTCGGAATAATCACTCAATTCGGAATAATAGTCCTATGCTGAATATAAGTCCTATTCGGAACATATAGCCTATTCGGAAAAAATTCCTATTCTGAATAAAAAGGCTATTCGGAACATTTGGGCTATGCGGAATAAATTCCTCATGCGGAACTTTTGGCCTATGCGGAATAAATTCCTCATGCGGAACTTTTGGCCTATGCGGAATAAATGCCCTATTCGGAACATTTGCCTATTCGGAACATTTGCCCTATTCGGAACATTTGCCCTATTCGGAACATTTGCCCTATTCGGAACATTTGCCCTATTCGGAACATTTGCCCTATTCGGAACATTTGCCCTATTCAGAACATTTGCCCTATTCGGAACATTTGCCCTATTCGGAACATTTGCCCTATTCGGAACATTTTCCCTATTCGGAACATTTGCCCTATTCGGAACATTTGCCCTATTCGGAACTTTTTCCCTATGCGGAACTTTTTGCCCTATGCGGAACTTTTTCCTTATGCGGAACTTTTTGCTTATGCGGAACTTTTTCCTTATGCGGAACTTTTGCCTTATGCGGAAAAAACTTTTCTATTCGGAAAAATTTCTCCATGCGGAAAGTTGTTCTTACGCGGAAAGTTTTGCAACACTTATATTTTCTAATTGAGCATGCAATCAAGTGATTCAAGTGTTCTAATGGACAAATTTGGGCAATTAGACCTATTCCGAATCATACCCAGGCAAAAACCCCAATTAATTAAACCCTAATTAAACAGAAATTTCATTCGATTGATTTTCCACTTTAAACAGTTTAATTAACTTGATGTTCATGAAAATTAAATCCGATTTAATACCTTTTTGTGAAGATCTGATCTAGAAAATGTTCTTGGTTGATTTGCGTGATTTTTTTTTGTGATTTTGTGTAAGGATGTTAATGGCGGCAAGAGGATATGGTAACAGTGAAATGAAAGAAAAGAAACGGGGGGGGTAACTTTTGACTAGGTCAAAGTTTTCCACAAGTTTGGACAAGTTGTCAACTTTGCCCCTTCAACTTTTTTTTTTGCTTCATTCAACATTTTTTGTGTACCAAGTTTTAATACTTGACACTTTGACCCTATCTTATGTAAATTACCCTAGCCTTTGTGATTAACTTAACTTAACACAAGCACAAAACTATCCACGACAAACTTATAAGCAACAACACTACAAATGCCAAAGCAATCCAACCATTAACCATTAAGCTTTGTGAGTTTCCTTGAAAACTTTTGAAGATCTTTTTGATGTGAAAGATGATGAAACATTTTCTCCCCCTTAAACGATGACCCGTTTTCTATTTAAAGAGCTGTAGTCATTGTTTAACGAGGCACATGATGATGAAAAACATTTCCCAATTGATATCTTGAAAAAGTTTGATTCGTGGTGTCAATAAGATTTCTCTTATTTTAACAAATTAATGCACTGAGACGTACACAAATTCGTGTCAGACCAAGTTATAAAGTAAACTTGATCCCTTTGCATGATTTGGCTTGTAAATCACGCCCGAGAAAATTAATTCCCGTTCTGAGCCAACGTTTTCCAAGGAAATACGTGACTTTAATATGAAAACCGGGTTGCAGTCTGAAATAACTACAAGCCATTATGGGCATGTTTTAAAAATGTACAACTTTTATACGGACTCTATTTATGGCACCGTGTCAATATTGATCGACATTTCTAAGGCCGTAAATATTACCGTACTAAAAGACATGCCCGTTTTAAACGAAAAATATTTTTGGTTTTTCTTGATTTTATAATTTTTATGGTTTTTCTAGGTTTTATATTTTTTATGGTTTTTCTTGGTTTTATATTTTTTTATGGTTTTTTCTTGGTTTTATATTTTTGTATTTTCTTTTTGTGGTTTATATATTTACGATAATATACATGATCACAACCAAAGGATACTCTGAATAGTTTACCACGACTATTCAGCTGATTCTTCTGCCAACTCTTTGAGAGTCGTTGGAGTGAATGATTTCATACCAAGCTTGTCGATCAAAAACTCGATTCGTCCTCGATCTAAGGCTTTGGTGAACATATCCGCCAGCTGATACTCAGTAGTGACAAAATACAGCTCGATCACTCCGTTCTCCACCTGCTCCTTAATGAAATGGTAGCGAATGTCTATGTGCTTGGCCCGGGAGTGTTGAACATAGTTGCAGCAAAGGGCAATGGCGCTCTTGTTGTCACAATACATCGGGATTTTGTTAAATCCAAGACCGTAGTCAGTTAATTGTGATCTCATCCAAAGGACTTGAGCACAACAACCGGACATGGCGATGTATTCAGCCTCCGTGCTTGATATTGCAGCGCTTTTCTGCCTTTTTGAAGACCAACTGATCAATCTATCTCCAAGGAGTTGCACAGATCCAGAAGTGCTACGCCTCGTATCTTGACATCCAGCATGATCGGCATCTGCGTATGATATTAAAGCAATCGAGGAATCTTTCGGATACCATAGACCACGATGAAGTGTTCCTTTTAGATACCGAAAGATCCTTTTAACGACATGTAAGTGCTTTTCGGTAGGCCGAGCCTGATACCGGGCACACATGCATACAGCAAATTGCAAATCAGGCCTGCTAGCAGTCAGATAGAGAAGGGTGCCGATCATTCCACGGTAAAGTTTCGGATCGACAATAATCCCATCCCTATCTTCATCTAACTTGGATTTCTCCACCATTGGAGTGTCTACGGGGTCACAATTCTCAAAGTTATATTTCTTAAGAGATTCTAGAGCATATTTGGATTGATTAATAAAGATGCCTCTGGGATTCTGAGAAATCTGTAATCCTAAGAAAAATGAAATTTTTCCCATCATCGACATCTGAAAGCGTGTGGACATTATCTTCTCAAATTGTTTAGACAATTCTATGTTAGTGGCAGCAAAAATTATATCATCAACATAAATTTGTACCAGAAGCATGTCGTTGCCGTCCTTGAGAGTGAATAGAGTGGGGTCCACTTTGCCTTTGGAGAAGCCTTCCGACATGAGATATGTTGACAGGAGATCATACCACGCGCGTGGAGCTTGTTTCAACCCATAGAGAGCCTTCTTAAGCTTGTACACATGGTTAGGAGACTCCGTACTCACGAACCCATCCGGTTGACTAACATAAACCTCTTCCCTTAGTTCGCCGTTCAAAAATGCCGTCTTCACATCCATTTGATAGACGATCATGTTCATATGAGCAGCAAACGCAAGGAATAGTCTAATCGCCTCCAATCTAGCCACAGGAGCAAAAGATTCCTCAAAGTCTATACCCAAGGCTTGTTTATATCCTCTAGCGACCAATCTTGCTTTATTCTTCAATACCGCACCCATCTCATCAAGTTTAACCTTATAAACCCATAACAAAGTAAGGATGTTAACCTTGTCAGGGCGAGGAACCAATTCCCATACTTCAAGTCGTTTGAATTCATTGAGTTCCTCCTGCATAGCTTCGATCCAAGATGATTGGGTCATAGCCTGCTGCCAATTTTTGGGTTCAACTTCAGAGAGAAATGCGTCAAAGTAACAATAAAGTGCACTCTCTTGTAATTGATGGCGCGTAGAGACTGGTCGATCTAGATCTCCAATAACATTCCTAATTGGGTGATCTTTTGTCCATTTAGTGCTATGGTTTTCAATCCTTGGTGGTCTGGAGTGAACAATAGAAGGAGCTTCTTCTGAGGTAGATGCGGCTGAAGGGTTTTCAGGGATCGCTACACCAAAGAAAGGAAGCTCTTGCAAGTGAGCATATTCCAAGTCGTGATCAGTAGAATCCACTTCCACATCATTAGGCACAAGTAGGGGTGATGATTCAGGTGTGGTTTGAGAATCACTTGGTGAAGGTGCATCCGGTTCATTGTGAATTGTAGATGCATTAGATAAAGGTTCATTAACGTGAGCAACCACTTCAGGTATTGGAGCAATTACTACAGGTACTGGAACTTCATCAGTCGGGGGATCGAAGAATTCATCAAACAACGGTTGAAACAGTTTATCCCACTCGGGCCTTGATGGTGGTAAAAATGATGTAGAAGTAGGATTGTTGGGAACTAATCCGGAACTTATAGCACCGGGTCCCATCTCATGAAGCGCGGGTTCAGTGCTGTGTTGCTCAGAAGCCATCGCTGTCAGCTCGTCGAAATCAGCGTCCATAGTTTCTACAATCTTGCCAAGACGACGGTTATAGATTCGGTATGCTCTTTTGGACGGTGAGTAACCAATGAAAATACCTATGTCTGCTTTTGGTTGAAGCTTACCCAAGTTCTCACTATTGATGTTTGGATAACACAGAGCACCAAACACATGGAAAAATGAAACATCGGGTTTGCGGTCATGTAAAAGCTCATAAGGTGTTTTTCCATGGCGTTTCCGAATGATAGAACGGTTTTGGGTGAAACATGCAGTAGAAATAGCCTCTGCCCACAAGAACAATGGAGCGTTCGCATAAATAAGCATGGTCCTAGCAGCTTCCATAAGTGTGCGATTTCGTCTTTCAACGACACCGTTTTGTTGTGGAGTGCGTGCAGCGGATGTTTCATGTGATATACCAACTCCTTCATAATACTCACGAAGAGTCTGGTTGACGAACTCTGTACCATTGTCTGTACGAATACGGTGGACAGTGGTATTCAAACGTACCTGAATGAACTTCAGAAAAGTGATGATAGCCTTCGGAGCTTCATCCTTTGTACGTAGAAATCTAACCCATGTAAACCTTGAGAAATCATCCACAATGACGAGAATGAATTTCTTACCGCTCACACTTTCAGTTCTCATTGGTCCACAAAGATCCATATGCAAAAGATGAAGTTTTTCTTGATTAGTGTCTTCAGCTTTGGGTTTGTAAGATTTCTTGGTGCTTTTCCCCCTTGAACACGCGGAACATAAATGATCCTTGTGAAATTTAAGCTTGGGAAGACCACGAACTAATTCGTTTTTAGCCAGATGATTAATAGCATCAAAATTAAGATGAGATAATCTGCGATGCCATAACCATGACTTTGTCTTAGAAGCTTTAGAGAGAAGACATACTGGAGAAGCGGCCATCATGTCTTGTAAGGACAAAGTGTAAAGATTTGCACCACGAGATCCCTTCAACAAATCTTTTCCTTCCAAGTTGCGGATGAAACAAGTGTGTTGTCGAAAAGCAACCTCAAGGTTGGAATCACAAAACTGTCCTACTGAGAATAAGTTATGACCAAGACCTTCAACATAGTATACCCTAGAAATCGTCACGTTTCCAATCTGATATTCACCATACCCCATAATCTTTGCTATATGATCATTCCCAAATTTAACCGTACCAAGAAACTTGCTGACGAAATTTCGGAGCATCGAGCGATTTCCGGTCATATGTTTTGAACAACCGGAGTCCAAATACCACAGGATGATTTGGACCACCTGAAAATATCACCACACAAAGACAATGTAGAGGTATCGGAATCTGAGTGTTCCTTGTTATTAGCAGGTACAGATTTAATAATCTTAGATTTGCTAACTCTAGGTTTCTTAGATTTCCTAGCCTTTTTCTTCTTAATTGGTGGTGTAAATTCTAATTGGCTCAAATCCTGAGGTATTTCTACACTGATAGGCACTATAGTGGGGGCTGACCTAATTAAAGGGCGCTGTTTCCATACTTGAGTGCGAGTGTTCCTAACTAAAGGACGCTCAGACCTAACCTCAATGGTTGCATTCCTAGTTAAAGGGCACATTTTACCATCTAGTGTAAAGGTCCTACCAGTGGGACGCCATTGCCAGCCAACTTGGGCGCGAGTTCTACCCGTTGGCTTCCATTCAAGACCATTCTTAATAGCATTCATTTCATTAACATGATCAATCAGACACAAATCATGACGCTGTGAAAACATACATTCATTACAATTCCAACAATTTAAATCAGAATTCACGAATGGTTTAGGCTGCTGCACAGGCGCAGAGCTTTTAGTCTTAACATGATTCGTTTTATTTAAAACCGAACTAGCATTCCTATTGTGGACTTCTACTTTCTTCTTTGTGGCACTACTAGTGGAGGGCTTGATCTTAGCTTTCTTGAGTGGCGATCCTTTAGCCTTAGTAGTCTCTTTTAATCCTGTAGAAGGCAAATTGGGAACATTAGCAGCAGATTTTAAAGGTGTCTTACTTGATTGTGCCAATGACGGTTTCGCTCCTGGAGTCTTATTAAATGGAGTGACAGCAATGGGCCTATTATTAAGTAGTGCAGAACCTGGTGTACCTATGTATTATAAATAAGCCAAGCAATATTGAACTCGCTTAACATATTCATGAGCCGAATAATAGTCGCTACTTGAGGGATCTAAGGCATAAAGATCGTCTAAAATATCCCTAAGAAGATCGACATGCTTAATGGCATTCCTCATATAATCATCATAGGTAAGCTGGTTTCTCTTATGAAGCGGATTCTTATAAAGCACTACTTTCTTGGTTGTTGGAGCACTAGTGGACGGTGCAGAGTTGGTAGCTAAGTTATCAACAACTTCTTGTCGGGTGAGAAGAAGTGTCTCCTTTAACTCAGCCAAAACCATATTTTTGTCTATGAGCAGGATGTTCAAGTCAGAGATTTCTTCGCACTTTTGGTTCAGTTGTTCAACATAATATTGTTGCTGTGCCGCATTAAAAGTGAAGCGTTCTTCTAGTGAACCATAAAGAGCGGATAGTCCCTGCCTTGTCCGATCCATCTCCCCTAGAACAGTTGATAGTCTAATTTCTAAGACCTGGTTTTTAGACTCTGTAGCCTCTAGTTCCATTCTTAATGTTTCCTTTGATGATATCTCTCTCTTCAATCTCATGATTTCTTCCTCTAATGTCTTAACAATTGCAATCATCTTGTCACTATTCTCAACACCGTTTTCACAAACATTTGATATCAAAAGATTTTCATTTTGATTTTGTTGTTTTAATTCTAAAGATATACAATGTTGTTCTAGTTGATTAAAGCGTTGTGAAAGTAAATTGTAAGAATCTTGTAGCTTTAAAAACTCAGCGTTAGATTCGTGACAAGACTGATTTTCTACCTCATTTACAGTTTCAGCAACATTTACAGAAAGATCACAAACATCATCACAAATATCATTACAAATATTCACAGCATCACAATTAATCACCGCAGATGTAAGCTCATTTGAATAATTAACATTTACAGTAGTAAGCACATCACACGAGATAACTTCGGACAAGAATCGGTCATATTCGGTTGAAATCTTTTCTTTTTCAATTAGTTGCAGTTCGTAAGCGGTGTCCATTTCATAAAACACTTTTTGAACTTCACCAATTTCAAATTGAAGATTTTCCTTAAGAGATGCAAAACTTCCTTTTAGACTTTCGACAAACGGATTGATCTTAGTTTTAAACACCTCATTCATGTGTTCGAAAGCCCATTCTCCGGCGTTTAAGCCATTTGAAGTCGTACATTCCAAAATGACCTTGTCAAAGTTAGTAAAGTATCGGTTAATCTCTTTCAAGTTTAACCATACAGTGCTAACAGGTGGAAGATTCTTTGGAATTTCCTTAGGACCTTCCATGTTGACAAGTGTAGGAAATGTACTAGGGCGTTCTTCCTCTAACATGTAGGTCGGTGCTGTGATGAGATCTTTATCCATATGGAAGCGAATTCTAAAATCAGTTTTTGCAAGCTCCTTATTCATTTTAAAATAATCACACTCGGGATATTTTTCTGAATTGTATGACCGATCCTCATCAACTAGAACCTTACTTGTTCGATCATTGGGAAAAACAATCGGGTCTAAAGCCAATCCTAATTGAGTTGCATTATAAAGTCTAGGACTATGTCTTAAAGCTTGTTTTGCATATCGTGGATTAGGGGGAAGGCCTTTTAGACGTGATAAGTTAAACTCTTTAAACGAAGCATCAAATAAGTGAACTAGTTGTGAAGCAGCGTATTGTCTTAACAGCAAGTAGTCTAGACTTCTAATCTTATTAGTAGCATTAATCTCCATTTCAGTCTTCTTAGATTCGAGTAATTCAAAATCAGTTTGAAGTTTTTGAAAATTAGTGACCACTAACTCCTTTTCTTTAAGTTCACTAGACAGATTTGCTCTTAAGTTTTCGATTTCTTGCAAGTGACTCATTTGTTTGTTTCTAAAATGATCATATTCGAGATTTGTGAGAACACTAGACGAAGGCACTAATTCCAAAGTTTGTACTTTCTCATTGCTTAAGGCAAGCTCATCAGACAAATTCTTATTCTTAGCTAAGGTTTCTAAGAGTGCAGCATTCATTTGGCTAAGTAATGTAGCAGGAACCATGACCAAATCTTGTTGAGCAGGAGTAGGCGTATGCGAAATGGATCCCGGTTGTGATTCACTCAAAGTCTGGGGACTCACATTGATATTGCTATCATTGTTTGTCTCTTCGTTTGAGAGACTCACCACCGAAGATTCATTCGAATCAGCACTCTCTTGCCCAACTTGATGTGGTTGAATACTAGCATCAGTGGCATTATCGGTGTTATTAATAAGTACCTCAGATTTCTTATCTGGCCCTAAGCTGGAGAAAGTTGCCATGAAAGCAGCCTTTGCAGTTTGAAAGTCATCACAGTCGGAATCATACGCATCAAGATCATCGGCTTGGTAAGCTGCATTTTGCGTAGTGACAACGTCTTGTTCAGCAATCCCTGGGTCAGCAAGAAATGCAAGCTCCTCCTCATCAAGTTCCCTTCCTTGCGCCTGAGCATTTACCAGATAGATCTTTTCTGCAAACCACTGTCCATCCCTTTTCCTCTTGGGTTTCTTACAATCCCTGGACATATGACCCTCTTCCTTGCAGTTGTAGCATGTAATCATTCTCAACTTGCCTGTATTAGCCCGTGGAGGATTGTTGACCATTGGAGCAGGAGCAGGAGTAATCGTGCGAGCATTGGTTGAAGTGGAAGATCTCCCCTGATATGGTTGAATTGGCTGAACCATGACCCTGCCATTCTCAATTGTAGCTTGTTGGCGAGAATTGGATGAATTCCTCAACTGATTGTTGGTAGGAGCTGATCCTCTGTATCCTCGTTTGCTTAAAGTTCTTGTGAGATAAGCAGACATAGTAGTTAGCACTTCAACTGGGTCAGCTCCTTGTTGAAAAACAGGAACGGGGACTTCTTCATCATCACAATACAGTGCTTGATCTGGATGAGCTGCATAATCAGTAGAAGGAATACTCATTTGATCAGGATAGCTTGTTGGATATGCTGCATTCTCTTGAAAAGAAGAATATGAAGGCTGAGCATAAGGTGCAACATTTGCTGGATGAAGTTGTGAACCATATTGTGATGTGGGTGCACTGAACCGATATTGTTGCTGATGTGAGGTGGGGGGTTGTGGTAAAATTGAGTATTGGGGAAAAGTTGGTGTCATGTAAGGTGATGCATGATAGGCTTGATGTCCCAAGATATAGGGTGTGTTGTTGTGTGACAAACTTGGTTGATTCGCCATCAAAGCTAAGGAATCTGGATACATACCACGAGAAGAACGGTGCATAATCACATGCTTCTCATGCTGCTGAAGGAAGGCATATATTTGATCCAAATTACACTTATGCAGATCCCTGGTTAACTTGACATCGGTAATGTACTCACCCCATTCAGCTTGAGGTAGAGTATTCAAGAATTTGGTGTTAACCTGGAATGGAGCAATCTCAAGATTGTATACATTCAGATCATTCATGAGTGTGGTGAATCTGAAGTAATAATCGTGAAGTGTTTCCCCTGGGTTGTAGGTGAATCTATCAAACAGGTCATACAACTGACATTCCCTTTCCTGTTTTGTGAGAGATGTACCTTGTAGCAACACCTTAAGACGTTCCCATAAGTCTTTTGCTACCGTATACTTGCTTACCATCCTATAAATATCATGGGGAAGAGCTTGAAGAATTGTTTGAAGAGCTTTTTCATCTGCATCTGCAACAAGTTGTTGAGCTGGAGTGAGTTCTTCAAATTCTCGTGGTCTAGTCACGTTGTCAACCGTAATGGTACCATAGTCGAGTGGACCATTCAAAATCGATTTAACCATAAGCCTTCCGTATGTTGGTTTCCCCTTTAGATATTGCATCATTCGACCTTGCCATGCCTCAAACACCTCTTTAATAAGCATCGGTGGACGACTATCAGTCCCCGTTATGATCGAGATATCCGTAAGAGATGTCATCTGAGGCATTAATGAACTTGGATTCATTGTGATCACTTAACAGACTCAAAGATTATCGGTTGATCGAGCAGTGAAGAAAGGTTGAGAATTTGTGTTGTGTTTGGTTAAACTCAAGATTAAATCCACTAAAGATCGTTGAAAAAACTCAAATACCCCTTGAACTTGCTTATACGGAATAACCCAAAATTAGAATAACCCTTATTCGGAATAACTTCTATTCGGAATAATCCTATGTTGAAAAACCCTTACACGGAATAACCTCTATTCGGAATAATCCTATTCTGAAAATGCTCTATTCGGAATAACCCTTATGCTGAAAAAACCTTATGCGGAAAGTATGGCTATTCGGAAAGATGGTGCTATTCGGAAAGTATGGCTATTCGGAAAATTGGTGTCTATTCGGAAAAAATCTTCTATTCGAAAAAATTTCTTCTATTCGGAAAAAATTTCTTCTATTCGGAAAAATTTCTTCTATTCGGAAACTCTCCTATTCGGAATCCTATTCGGAATAAACTTTCTATGCTGAAAATCCACCTATTCGGAAAATTCTGGAAAAAATTGTTTCCGAGACTTAAAAAGAAGCTTTTAACCCCGATTTTTGATCCAAAACCACAAAAAGTTTTATGATTTTTACCAAAATAAGCTAAACCCAATCCTTATCAATCAATCCCAATAACAAAAACACCAAAAATAACAAGATTCAAGATTGATTTTTCCTAAAGATCACTAATAGATTCAAAAACTAAAAAAGCAACACAATCCTTACCTTAAATCACCCCATAGCTCTTGATACCAAATGTAGAAATTGATAACCTATGAATCTATGAAGTGGGTTGATGTTTTCTAGTGAGAGAAACTAGAGAGAGAAAGTGAGAGAATATGTGAAAGGTTTTATTAATATGAAATGTAAAATGGAACAACAACCAACCCCTTTCCTTAGTGGAAAGGGGTATTTATAGTACCAAGATAAACATGGGCTTGGGCCGGTCCATGACAAGCCCATGGACCGGTTCTTACTTAAGTTAATAAGTAACTAACAACTATTATCTAACTACGAGCTATTACAACATGAATATTATTGTGGAGTGACCGATACTTCTAATATACGTAAAAACGTATTTCTAACATGTTTTATATACAAGCTTAGTAACAAGCTTATTAACGAACCTAAATTAGATATAGTAAGCCAAGTTTTAATTTTACATTATCAAATTGTATAATCGAGTCGAGCTAAGGTTGTCTAATATACCACGAGCTGAATTCGAACATAAATAATAAGACTTGAAATGAGCCAACCTCGGGCTCAAACTTTGTAAAATCTAAACGAGCCGTGCTCAGAATTTGATAGACTCAAACTCGACTTGACTCGTTTTTACCCTTACCACTAGATGAATTAACTGGATTTATAAGTTACAAATTAAATTAATTCAGTTAGTGGTGACTTGTGTGCTAAACCACAAAGTAAACGATGATGGTTAGATAAACAGTAAGGAATGTCGTATATTGTATATATGAATGAGTGATTAAACCGATATAAATAGATTACATAATTACACTCTAATACCCTCTAATATAAACCATATACATAAGTTGTAAAACCCGCATGATTTTACCATGCATAATACCCTTACGATCGTACGTATATGATTAAAACTTTCCTTTTATAACATATTTACGTTTCACGTATAAGTATTACGAGTATTACATACGTGTTAGAACACGATAAGTATTTATTACGTATGAACACACAATAATTATTCAAATAATTATTATAATCACGAGTATACGAACATGAAATCACGAACAAATAACTAAGTACTTACGTAATTATTAATACAACGAATGTCATTACGTACAAATAATTAACATAACATGAATAATTAATAATTACGTAGCACGTAAAAACGAATACTTAACAAAATTATTATTATTACTACGTATATTAAATTACACGACAAGTACTACGTAAATTAATATTACGTATAGCACATGAAGTTATTACAATATATTTCACGATAAGAAACCGAATACGTATTTAATTAAACGCGTACGTTTTATTAAATGAATAATATAAACATATAAGAATAAGGTTTTGGGCTGTTTTTGACAAGTAGAAAAAAAGGAAGGACTTGGGCTCAAGGCCCAAGTGTGTTTGTGCCGTGTATATCAAAAAGACGGGAGGGAGTAGTTTTTTTTTAACAACACTTAAACATTCCAAAACCCTAAAATCTAAATAACAGCTGTATGTTTTCTCCCTTGTCTTCCTTGCTGCCGTCGACCAACACCATGGGAACCAAGAAAAACATGGCAACTAATCCAAGAGATCAAGGTTGTTAGCCTAAACCCTAGTCACGAATTAAGGTAACCATTAACTCGTTTTATTTTCTATTCTTTGATTTAATCGATCACAAATCCAAGATGGGTCATCTAAAACATGTATATAATAAACTAAATAAGGGGGGTCGTTTTTGTGTTGCTGCGTCCATATGGCGCACAAACCGAGAGTCGAGAGACTCTCGGTGGGCCTTTTTCTTCCTCAGCCGTAACCCATGCTGTCAGCAGGGGTGCGTTTGGCTTAACAGTGGGGTTCAACAAGGCAGCAGGGGGTGTTTGGGTTTGGTCTGGCAGTGGGAACCCAAGGCTGGCAGGTTTAGCCTGTCGGTGAGAGTTTTAAACAAGCAAGGGAAACAGTATAACTGCCAGGGGTAACTGGCAGTTAGGGGACTGTTTGGTTTTGGGTTATTAAACAGCTTAAGGGTGCGTTTGGCAGTCAGATTAATAAGAAACAACTAAAGGGCTGTTTGGTTCGGTTTATATTTAAAACAACACGGATTTTCACGGTTTGGTTTTCGACACGTTTTCATAAAATAATACACGGGTTCGGGGTATTATTTTTACGAGTTTAATTAGCTTGACATGTATATTAATTACGAGACAATTAGACTAATAAATCATGACTTATTATTACAAGATTAATTAAATTAATTTAACATGCTATATAATTAATTTAATTAGAACATGGACTTAGGTTTAATATTATAAATTAATAATACATGATTTAACCTAAGTATTCTTATTTATTTAATTTAGACTATAGTAATTAATTAATTATTAAACCATGACTTTTAATTAATTAATTATCATGACTTAGGTTAATTATTTTACTATTAATACATAGTTAAACCTAAGTATTTTAATCAGGAAAATTAGACTAAGTAATTAATTAATTATTAAAACTATGACCTATAATTAATTAATTCTCATGACTTAGGTTATATTAACATAATTGATAATACATGTTTTAACCTAAGTATCTATATCTTTATTTAATTAAATCACATTATATTTAACTAAATGCTTTAACCTATAGTTTATTTAAAATACATGGAATAATTAATAAACTATACTTTATAACTACATGACTTAGAATAATAAACGGAAAACAGTTAAGCTTATATATTTAGCTTATTTAACCAGCTTATTTCTATTTATGGAAACTTTCTAGTTTTAGAAACTTATCTATTTTAAGCAGTAATTCTATTTTTTGGAAACTTTCTATTTTAGGAAACCTGCTATTTTTAGAAAGTTACTTATTATTACACAACAAGTATAATAATGCACGAAATACAAGTAATACTTAATCAGAATAGACAGAATATAAGATAAACACAGTATTAAGCTTAAAACAGTAAAACATGACATGAACGTATAAAATAAGCTAAGACATGACATAAAACCAGTTACGTATTTAGTAATCAGATACTTATACACGTATGTATTTATGTAGCATTAGTGATACCGAAGTAGGACTCTCTTCCGTTCGTCTTCTTCGTTTACTGGACATAAGGTACGGATTTCCGTCCTTTTAGTATGGACATTCTTTCCTTATTAGGATTCCCCGTATGCAGCCAAATGTTTTCCCGTAGTATAAGTTTATATGTTTGATTTGCTTATGTTTAATTTAGAATACCTATAGCCATATACATGCATGACCAGTTTCACCTAGTTATTGAGGTACCATAACCATAACATTAGAGGCGCTGATGTTATGACTTCACCACGGCGGAGTGATTGCTCGTGGCATCCCTTCAGCTTTTGGCCATATTATTATATTTATCATGTGGGGCGTATGGTTGCATCCTAGTTACATGTTTTCAGCAGATTACTCAGTGTGAATGTGGTGTGTGCCTTGCATCCTTCACAAGGAGCTTATCCCTCCTACCCAAAACCAGTATATATTAAATTAGAGGCAGCCCCTCTAATTTTCATGATGAGGACACCCCTCCAAGTATTCATGCACGGTGGATTTTCATGACCTATATTGGCTAATGGTAAAATACGTTAAACAGTTTCATAAGATAAACATAAGGCTTTTCAAACTATAAAACCAGTTTTATGAACATGTTCCAGGTTTTCAAGGACTTATACATTTCCGCTGCTATTAAGTCTTTATTATGTTTTAGTCATTCATACTATGTCTATATCCGTGCACTGAGCGTTTTGCTCAGTCGTTACTTTCCTTTCCATGTCCCAAAACGGCAGGTACCCTTGGAAAGACCCGAGCATTTGGAGGACGTGCATAGGATGTAAGCTGATAGAGACTTCTTTCCTTTTTGCCTTCATATACTTATGCTTGTTTAGCCTTTCATTCAGTTCTATTGCTTTATTATGTTTTGGGCTTATGTTTGGGAACCGATGTTTGATTCCGGTTATCCCTATGGTCATGTAATGTTTTAGACATTTATCCTTGTATGCTTTGATGACACGCCATAATTACGCGTGACATTCCATTATCAAAATGGGGTGTTACAATTATGGTATCAGAGCCCAAGGCTTCGACCTGTAGGCTCTAAAACTCGACCTGTGACTAGTGGGTAGTCACCAGGAGCATCCTAAGCCAACGTTTGTTATTCTACGTATTGATGTTTTCAGCGCATTGTTGTTTTAACCATGATGTTTTCAGCACCTTGAGGTTTTAACCTTGATGTTTTCATCGATATTGTTTTACTAATATGGATGGACAACCGTCATTCATATTGAGTTATGTGTCATTGTTTCATGCATAATATTCCTCGTGAACTGTGGCTATGTGGACTGAACCCCAGTAGTTCATAATTAGTCACATAAAAAAAATTTCTGATAAGTTTTGACAGATGAGTTTCATTTATTTATGTTTCATGTATCATTGTTGCAGGAGTTATGACTAAGTAATGGTTGGTACAGGACTGGCCCTATTTAGTCGCATGTGCTTTTATCGAAACTTTTAACTTTGGGACCGACCCATAGGCGTCCCCTCGCCATGTCTTTTGTTTTGGGACCGACCCATAGGCGTCCCCTCGCACATATAAAGGTTTTTATAAACTACATTACGCATTCATGCGCTGTTTTACATGCATAAAATTCTTCTCATGATTTACTGGCATAATTTTTTTTTCATGTCCCCTCATAAGTTAATATTTTTTTAGATCAAGTATGTTTTCATACTGTCACGGTTAACTCCAGTTTCGTGCTGATTATGTTATACACTCCTTCATGATAGATGGTTTCATGTTTCTTCATGATAATTCCGTCTTCATGTTGATTACGTTTTACGCCTCTTTTGTTATTTATGCTTTCATGCAAGGCATTGTTGGATTTCATTGAATCCTGCTTTCATGATAGTCATGGTTGGTTTTCACTGATCATACTATCAGGCAAATCATCGTTGAGTTTTGTGTAACCACACTTTAACATTTTTCGATACAACCATAATTATGTCTATGCTAATACTGCCAGGTTATCATGATGGTTTTCATAACCGTTTAACCGATATACTTTCCTTAAATCATGACAAATGATCGACCCCAATACCGATCATATCATGTGCATTCCATGTGTACTCCATGTACCGTATTCCATGTGTATTACACGTACCTAAATTCATGTGTATTTCACTTGCAATACTTCACGAGTATTCACTAGTCGATTCTGAATCATCTCAGGCGTATTTTCAATTGCTGATATTCTAAAAGATTGCTGATGCCGCTCATAACTTGGAGATGTTACTAAAGGTTGATGCTGCTAACGTTCGGAGACGCTACGAGATGCGGATGCTGTTCACAACCTGGAGATCCTACAAGACGAAGACAAAGGCGTCAGAGCAAAGCAATTGGACGAGAAGATGCTTCATCATCAGACGATTTTCATCAATCATTATCCCTAATTCTTAGTTACATGTCACACGTCATTCAGCTGTCATTTCAGCCATATGAATGCAAACCGGTACCAGCCGGCCACCTAGCTGAATAGTTACATGAATCACGGTCATGAGAATGACCGTCATGGAACTGACAGACAGGACGATAGTAACCACTACTGTGACATAAACTATCCTAGAAATCGCAACCGAGGCTCCGGACGCGGACGTGATCAGACATACAAATGATCAGTAGTCCAACCGATCCGCCAATTCTGGCATAATAACCTAATATTGTAGTTCTATTGTTTTACATCTCGAGACACATGTCAAGACATCAGTCAAGACACATGTCTCACGTATACTTTCTGAAGACACATGTCAAGACACCAGTCAAGACGTATGTCATACTTATAGTTCCAAGACACGAGTCAAGACACATGACTCACGTCCAACGATGGAACATTTCTAAGAAATTCAGGGTACCCTCCAAGGGTATATCCATTTTGTTGTGCCATGTATTAATCAGGCCACAAGAATTTCAATACCATTACCGGCGCATCAGTGAGAACTGTCACGTTGCCGATGTCACTTTCATTTGTTTCACCATATTTCATATATTCATGACCATGAAGGACGCCTTTCGTATTCCCACGTATACGAAGGTTTTCCTTCAGCTTAATGATGAGATCCAAGCTGCTAACGCATTTCCTCGGACAGACACGAGATGAATTTTATCCTAATTATGGACTATGAACAGCACACCATGCTACGATTCATAATTATGTACAGAAATATTCAGGCTCCTGAATACTTTCAGCTTGATTTTCCATCGGGAAAATCTGTATAAATTATATATGCTTACAAGCATGTGCGTTGTTAGCCATGGTCGCTAAAATGTTCTAGCTATTAGTAAGACACGACCACTTAAGTCTTTTACGCATAGCCAGTTGATTATTCCAAAATCTTTTCATATATTTCAGAGGAACCTACAAGGAGAAGGACGATACCATGAGATTATGTGTCGACTACCATCGACTTAAACAAATCACCATTCATGACCGTTATTCTCCTCCACGTATTGACAACATGTCCAATCGACCTTATAGTGTTAATCACTTTTCCAAGATCAAACTCATGATTATGCTGCCAACAGTGACGAGTGAAAGAGCAGGACATGTCCATGACTGCTATTCGTACACGACTCGGTCATGCTAGATTTATGATTTTGAATAAGTCTCATCAATGCTCCAACGGCATTATAAGAATGAGTTTCAATGAACTCATAGCAAATCCATCAGTGTTTTCATTGAGGATAACCTAATTTCCTCTAAGCCTAGAGAAGAACAAGAACACCATATCTGCACTATGTTGCAAATTCTATGACAAGAGAAATTTTACCCTAGAATTTTTTTTTCCAATATCAATTCTGTTTGATTACAGTGACACGTTGAATCACATGGGTTTCTACGGTTAATCTTACCATGACTCAGCTTATGTGTAAAGGAGAGAACCCTACACTACATTAGGTGTTCTAGAAAATCCTACGCTAAGAGAAGTCTAGATTCAGAGACTCAGAGTTTCGCAAACTCCTATGTATCAAGTTCTTCGAATCAAGATACAGTTACGTTCATATCTAAGTACCTGACATACCAACAGGTTAAGATAGGACACCAACAGACTGTGATGTTTTCATCATCTGAAATTGTGAATTGAAATGTGTTAATGCAATAATGCCTAAAAACGTTACTTTCATTTTTCGGTCTCGCTTTGTTTTGATTACGACAATATGTAAAAACAAGCATTTACGAAAACAACGAAAAACGAATTCTTGAGTTCAAGTATTTTTTTCATTTTACCCATTTTCACTTAAGGTATGAATAAACAAGTACTAACCTTAATCAAGTGATCAAGTGATTTAAACTTTCTTAAAACTCACTTTTTATTAAGTGTGACAAGTTTTTATTAAACTTTCTTTTTAAGAAAATGTTTTATTAAATTAATTATTTGAAATTTGAAAATGGCATATTCTTATTTGGTTAAAAATATATCCAGATAAGACCTCCACCACTAAAGGACAAAAAATAGAGCGGAGTCTAGGCAGCGGTTCTCTAGTGCCTAGGCGGTTCCTTATCGATAAGGAACCGCCGGTTGAGCTAAGGAACCGCGGCCAGATATATCCGTTGGGCCTTTGTCCTATAAATAGTGGACCATTCTCAGCTTTTCAAATCACCTCTTTTGCACATCTATTTCCAGATTCAAACTCTCTTCTTTAATCACTCAAATCTTTGATCATTTGTTTGATTACTACTTGTTTAAGAAGTGAATCTTGTTCTTCCATCCCTTCCTCTCCAAGTGCAAAGAGAAGAACACTATCCTTGTGAAGTGTTGAGTCCACCACCAAAGATCCATTGAAGATCTACTTTTATACATTTGTTGTTATGTCTTAGTTGAGAAGATCCAAGTAGTTGTGTCTATTTGAAAGTTGTGTATGTACTAAGTATAGTTGTGTAGATTGGTCCTAGCTACGATTAGGGCTCGACTTTTAGCTTAGAGTCGGAAATTGGTTAAGCGACGTGTACGGTTTTCTCCACCATAAGCAGCTTGTTGTGTAGTGAACTCTCGAGTAAGGAGTACTCGAGGAGTGGATTAGGAACGAGGAGTGAGCTTCGTTGCCGAACCACTATAAATCCTTGGTGTTCGGTTTGATCTTTCTTTACCCTTAACTCTTTACATTCTTTATTCTTTGTGCATATATATTTGTTAGTATTAGCTTAGTTACACTATCATTGTTCATATTGTGCATAAGAAGATTTCACACATTTCCTCAAGTCTAAGTTTTTGAAAAAGGATTTTTGAAAACCACATTTTAACAAGTAAATTATAAGAAACTATTCAACCCCCCCCCCCTTCTAGTTTCTACAATTGGTATCAGAGCGTGGTTGCTCAAGAAGTTTTTAAGTATATTGTATTTTAAAACTTGAATCGATCTATGGATTCCAACAAATACCTAGAAGGGCAATCTATGCAAAGACCACCACTTTTTGAAACCGATAGTTTTATCTATTGGAAAATAGATTTGAAAATTATGTGAAATCAAAAGATTTAGATCTTTGGCATGTTATTACCAATGGTGATTTTTTACCTTATCAATTTAATGAAGTTTCTAAAACAAAAGAATTGGTCACTTTTGACAAAGCTAATGACGATACTAAAAAGAAACTTTCAAAAAATAATGAGGCTAAAATGGTGATTTATAATGCTTTACCTAAGAAAGAGTATGAAAGGATTTTTATGTGTGAAACCGCTAAAGATATTTGGAAAACTCTTTTAGTAACCCACCAAGGTAATAGCCAAGTCAAAGAAAGCAAAATCGATCTTCTTGTCCAACAATATGAACAATTTGGCATCTTAGAAGATGAAACTATTGATAGTGCATTTGCTAGGTTTAACACCATTATTACTAGTCTAAAAGCACTTGATGAAGGTTTTTCTAGCAAGAAAAATGTTAGGAAGTTTCTAAGGGCTTTACAACCAAAGTGGAGAGCAAAATTCACGGCGATTGAAGAATCGAAAGATCTCTCAACTTTATCACTCGATGAACTCATAGGCAACTTGAAGGTTCATGAGATGATAATTTTGAAGGACTCGAAATTAGTGAAAACCAAGAGTGAAAGGAAATCTCTTGCACTTAAATCCAAGAAGGCACAAAGTGACCATGATAGTTCCTCAGAAAGCGATGACGAGGAGTATGCATTGGTGGTGAGAGATTTCAAGAAGTTCTTCAAGAGACGAGGTCAACACGTTAGGCAACCCAACAATGACAAGAAACCATTCTCAAAGAATCGGTTTGCCAAGAACGAAAAAGGTGATAGGAATTGCTTTAGATGTGGTGATCCAAATCACTTCATTGGTGATTGTCTAAAGCCCGCTCGCGATAAGAACCACACGGCGTTCGTTAGTGGCGCTTGGAGCGATAGCGGTGAAGATGATGATGACAACCCCAAAGAGGAGAAATGTCTTATGGCTCACACTTCTAAAGAGATATGCTTGGGAATTGATTTGGAGCCCGATGAGTGGATTAAGGATAGTGGATGTTCTAAACACATGACGGGTAATCGAAGTTTGTTCTCGCATTACAAAGCATATGATGAAGGTAACGTCACATTCGCTAGTAGTCTACGTGGTAATATCATTGGCAAAGGTACGGTTTCTCTTGACTCCATGACCATTGATAATGTTGAGCACGTAGATAACTTAGGGTTTAACCTTTTAAGTATAGGTCAAATTTGTGATAATAAGTGTAAGGTCATCTTTTCGGAACATGACAGTGAAATCGTAAAAGATGGAAAGGTCATTGGAAAAGGTATTAGAAAGCATGGGCTTTATGTTATGAAGGCTAATAAGAAGTCAAAAGACAACATATGTCTTGCGACTATAGATGATAGTTCTACTCTTTAGCATAGGAGATTAGGTCACGCTAATATGCGTTTAATTCAATCTTTAGTCTCTAAGGAGTTGGTAAGACACCTCCCCAAGATTAAGTTTGATATTCACTTTTGTGATGCTTGCAAAGTTGGAAAGCAAGTTCACTCAAGTCACAAAGCCAAGAATTTGGTTTCGACCTCTCGGTGCTTAGAGCTCTTACATATGGATCTTTTTGGACCTTCCGCCATACGGAGTTATGGAGGTAACCTTTATACCCTAGTTATAGTTGATGACTATTCTAGATTCACTTGGACTAGATTTTTGGCATCTAAGAATGAAGCTTTCGATCACTTCGAAATCTTTAGTCGAAGAATTCAAAATCAACTAGGATGTTCAATTGTCTCTATTAGGACGGATCATGGTAGGGAATTTGATAATGAAGTGCAATTTGGTGCCTTTTGTGAAGCTCATGGTATTACCCATAACTTCTCGGCTCCTCCCACTCCACAATCAAATGGGGTAGTTGAAAGGAAGAATAGGACTCTCCAAGAGATGAGTAGGACGATGTTAAACGAGCAATCTTTGCCTCAAAAGTTTTGGTGCAATGCCGTGGGCACATCGACTTATATTCTCAACCGAATTCTTATTCGACCTTTCCTAGGAAAGACCCCCTATGAGATTCTTAAAGGTAAGAAACCCTCATTGGAATACTTTAGGTTGTTTGGAAGCAAGTGCTTTATCCTCAACACCAAAGACTACCTTACCAAGTTTGACCCAAAGTCTTACGAAGGTATCCTTTTAGGTTATTCCCAAACTAGCAAAGCCTACATAGTCCTCAATAGAACCATGGGGGTTATTGAAGAATCACTCAACGTAAACTTTGATGAAACCCCTCCTTCACCTAAGACACCACCATTGGTTGATGATGACTTGGATTAATTAGAAGTAGTTAAAGCCAAAGAGGTTAGAAAAATAGGAGTTAAAGATCTTAGTGTTGAAAAGGAAGTAAACATTAAGGAATCTAGGGATCATACTCTCAATAATGTCATTGGTGACTTAAATCAAAGGACCCTAAGATCTCAAGTCCAAAGCCAAAGCAACTTCTTTTGTTTTGTCTCCTTGATTGAACCAAAGAATGTTAAAGAAGCTTTGACGGATGAGAGTTGGGTCATTGTGATGCAAGAAGAATTGAATCAATTCGTTGCCAATGATGTTTGGGAACTTGTTCCTCCACCTAGAAGTTCTACCATTATAGGAACCAAATGGGTATTTAGGAATAAGTTAGATGATAATGGCGTTGTGTCTCGTAACAAGGCTAAACTTGTAGCTCAAGGCTATAATCAACAAGAAGGGATTGATTATGATGAGACATATGCACCGGTAGCTAGATTAGAATCCATTAGAATCCTCTTAGCCTACGCTTGTGCCTTAGATTTTAAGCTTCAACAAATGGATGTAAAGAGTGAATTTCTTAACGGTTTGATCAATGAGGAGGCATATGTGGCTCAACCTCCCGGCTTCATTGATTTTGAGAAACCGGATCATGTTTACAAGCTTAAGAAAGCACTTTATGGACTCAAACAAGCACCCAAAGCTTGGTATGATAGACTTAAAGCGTTTCTTGTTAAACATGAGTATACCATGGGGATGGTAGACAACACGCTCTTTACAAAGAAGAAAGGTTCTCACCTCATAATCGTACAAATATATGTTGATGACGTTATATTTGGATCAACTTGTCAAAAATTGTGTGATGACTTTGCCAAAATCATGCATGATGAGTTTGAAATGAGTATGATGGGAGAACTTAACTTCTTTTTAGGACTCCAAATTAAACAAATGGATGATGGTATTTTCTTTAGTCAATCTAAGTATGCTAAAGAAATGCTAAAGAAATTTGGATTAGAAGAATCTAGACCAATTAAGACCCCAATGGCCTCGGATACTAAACTCACCGTAGATGATGATTGTGAGTCGGTAGACAACACCAAATATAGAGGTATGATTGGTAGTTTGTTGTACCTAACGGCAAGTCGACCGGATATCATGTTTAGTGTTTGCCTTTGTGCTCTCTTCCAAGAGGCTCCCAAAACCTCTCACCTTGAAGCGGTTAAGCGTATCTTCCGATACATTAAAGGCACTATACATTTAGGATTATGGTATCCTAAAAGGACCGGCGTAGAAACCATTGTCTACGCGGACTCGGATCATGCGGGAGACTATGTGGACCGGAAAAGCACTAGTGGAGTTTGTACCTTCATGGGTTGTTGTTTAACTTCTTGGTTCTCCAAGAAACAAACCGCTCTTGCAATATCCACCACGGAAGCCGAGTATGTGAGTGCCGGAAAAGCATGCCAAAAAGCTCTATGGATGAAGCAAGCGCTTGTTGATTACGGGATTTCTCTTGATGATGTTCCCATCATGTGCGATAATAAAGGCGCTATAGACCTTAGCAAGAATCCCGTGCAACATTCGCGAACCAAACACATAGAAATTCGACACCATTTCCTTAGGGATAATGTTCAAAAGGGGAACATTTCAATTGAGAAGGTACCCTCCAAGGACAACTTAGCCGACATCTTCACTAAGCCACTTAAGTGGGAACCTTTTAATTACTTGCGTCTAGGTCTAGAATTAATGGAACATCTTCCTTAATTACCTTCTTCTCTTTGTGTGTCTCATTTTACCACTTTGAGTCATTGAGTCTTCCAAACTCTTTTTGATAAACCTTCTCTTTCGAAAATGGTTGAGAAATGCTTTTGACATTGTTAATTCAATCTAAAAACGGTTTTTCATAGATTCTCGCTATTAATCTAGAGCTTACATAATTCATATGTATGATTCTCTCAAACATAGCAAGAACAAGATAGAATCATGGAGGATCATTGTGTCATGACTTAAGGTCTTGTCTTACACACCTCCTATATCGATCTTTTAATCCATGTACTTTGGTCAAATCTCTATTTGGTAAGTTTGTATATGTTTTCTTTGTCTATCTTTGCTTTTTAAGCATATCCATCTGATAAGCTAAAGTAGAAAAATAAGATTTGCTGAATTGAAAAATCTTCCACCAAACACCAAACACAGCCCCTGTAGGCGGTTCCATAAGTGAACCGCAGTTCCTTAGTGATAAGGAACCGCCGAGCATGATAAGAAACCGCATACAGTGCCTTCCTTTTTCGGTTTTTTCTCTGAAACTCCATATTTGCTCCAACATTTTTTGAGAATCTTTGTTTCAAACCCTTTGACCACCCCAAAATACCTTAAACCTTCCCTATTTAAACCTTAAGCATTTTGCCAAACTTCACATCCCAAAATGTCTTATTCTCCCAATGAAAGCCTTGAATCTCCTCCATTTTCTCCAATTGCTTTCAACCCAAATTCACCCAAGAACACTCTTAATCACATTTCTCCTACCAAGAATGTTGATTGTGGAACTTCTTTGCTTCCACCACCACCCTTTAGTGTTCTTCCTCCTTCTCATGATAATGTCATACACCATGGAACATATTGTCATTGTTGTCAATATCAACATCTTGCTATGGCACACATCTATGAGGAGTTGAGCTACATCAAGATTCTCTTAATCAAGCCTCCTCTTCACTATGATTATGAGACCTCCAACAAGCCACCACCACCACCCTCCGCCATTACCTTGTCTTTCATATAAGCATTGGTTGCTTATCCACAAGACACCAAGTTCAAGCAAATCTTAGAATTCTAGAATAACTAGGATTAGATTTATGCTTTTGGCTTGTTTCTTTTTCCATACTTCTTTGTATGATGTTCTTTTAGTAACCTATCTTGGATCTTTGTCTTTGTGTTTTCTTCTCTTTTATTTTTTGTGACCTATTGCTATATAATGTTGGTTGTTTCTTTTGTTCAACTAACCCTTCTATGTAGCTTGTCACCATATCTCGATTCCTCGGTGCCCCAAGCTAGGGGAGTAAGCACCAAGGGGGAGTCTTTGCTAAGTCCGTTTCTTCAACACCGACTTGTGCAACCTTTTTGCTTCGACAAAGGGGGAGAAATGAATAAACTCGTCTTCGAAAATCTTGTTTTTTGTGTGACTGAGTTTATGTATTGTCGAAATCAAAAAGGGGGAGATTGTTAATGCAATAATGCCTAAAAACGTTACTTGCATTTTTTGGTCTCGCTTTGTTTTGATTACGACAATATGTAAAAACAAGCATTTACGAAAACAACGAAAAACGAATTCTTGAGTTCAAGTATTTTTTTCATTTTACCCATTTTCACTTAAGGTATGAATAAACAAGTACTAACCTTAATCAAGTGATCAAGTGATTTAAACTTTCTTAAAACTCACTTTTTATTAAATGTGACAAGTTTTTATTAAACTTTCTTTTTAAGAAAATGTTTTATTAAATTAATTATTTGAAATTTGAAAATGGCATATTCGTATTTGGTTAAGAATATCCTTTCAGGATATTTTTATATCCAGATAAGACCTCGACCACTAAAGGACAAAAAATGGAGCGGAGTCTAGGCAGCGGTTCTCTAGTGCCTAGGCGGTTCCTTATCGATAAGGAACCGCCGGATGAGCTAAGGAACCGCGGCCAGATATATCCGTTGGGCCTTTGTCCTATAAATAGTGGACCATTCTCATCTTTTCAAATCACCTCTTTTGCACATCTATTTCCATATTCAAACTCTCTTCTTTAATCACTCAAATCTTTGATCATTTGTTTGATTACTACTTGTTTAAGAAGTGAATCTTGTTCTTCCATCCCTTCCTCTCCAAGTGCAAAGAGAAGAACATTATCCTTGTGAAGTGTTGAGTCTACCACCAAAGATCCATTGAAGATCTACTTTTATACATTTGTTGTTGTGTCTTAGTTGAGAAGATCCAAGTAGTTGTGTCTATTTGGAATTTGTGTATGTACTAAGTATAGTTGTGTAGATTTGTCCTAGCTACGATTAGGGCTCGACTTTTAGGTTAGAGTCGGAAATTGGTTAAGAGACGTGTACGGTTTTCTCCACCATAAGGAGCTTGTTGTGTAGTGAACTCTCGAGTAAGGAGTACTCGAGGAGTGGAGTAGGAACGAGGAGTGAGCTTCGTTGCCGAACCATTATAAATCCTTGGTGTTCGGTTTGATATTTCTTTACCCTTAACTCTTTACATTCTTTATTCTTTGTGCATATATATTTGTTAGTATTAGCTTAGTTACACTATCATTGTTCATATTGTGCATAAGAAGATTTCACACATTTCCTCAAGTCTAAGTTTTTGAAAAAGGATTTTTGAAAACCACCTTTTAACAAGTAAATTATAAGAAACTATTCAACCCCCCCCCCCCCCCCCCTTTTAGTTTCTACAAAATGGGACAAGATCTCCACGGATTTTGGTTACCAGATTAACGCAGACTCAGAAGAAGCATGATGATATCTGGGTTATTGCGAACAGTTTGATCAAGTCTGTAGAATCCTTACATCCGCAAGGATTTTAGAACCAACAGATTGATCGGACATGTTCCAGCCAAGGCTCATCCGATCACTTGGCAATCCCTCAGTTATCGGGTCAGACAAATATTCATAATTGTGCTCCTTAATTACTTCACGTCTTCATTCTAATTCCACGACTTGCTTTCACGCTCGCGTTCATGACACTATTCACGTTCAAGATCGTATCTTGGCTTACGATTTTACGTTCATTTTTTTCTCATCTGGGAAGTTTTGCTAGAACTTGAGAGACCAGACCCTAGTTTAGTATAACTCCTTATCCTCAGATAGACGTTTCTCGTCATATTCTATGTCTCACCTTGTAGCGTTTGGCGTTACCGCCATTATATTCTATGTTCACGATATGTTTCACATGTCATGTTCATTCCACGTTCCTCATATCATGATCAAGATATGTTACATGTATCATGGATCACGATATGTTTACTCATACTACACTCGCCATATCTCCACGTATCACGTTCAAAAATTTTCACGTGTCACGATCAAAATTTTTCACGTACTATGTTTCTTTGTGTCTCGCGCATCGTTGCTAATTATCAGTTAAGTTAGGGTGTTTTGAACGATAACGTTTTAGTTGCCCTTACACGTTAATTCTTATTCCCTCGATCAAATTTAAGGGATCTACCTTAAGTTGATAACCAAGAAATTCTTCGTATTCCAAGTCAAGGTCAGGAGGACCAAGATTTATGATTTGTGTCAAGATCTTGTGAAGGAACCGTTCCAAGAGGGAGGCCACTTGGAAACAGACAAGTTCATCCGGACTTCTTATCCGTTTTCTCTTATCAATTAGATATGTTCTTTCAGTCACGTCACGTTACATGTCCTTTCAAGACATGTCACGTTCCGCGTTCCTTCTACCAGGTCACCTGCACGTTCATTCATCTTACATACCCTCTCAGTTGATTCGGGTATGTTTCTATTTCAGTTTACGTTATCTATAATTCGGGGACGAATTATTCTTTTTAGGGGGGAAAGAGTTGTAAAACCCGCATGCTTTTACCATGCATAATACCCTTACGATCGTACGTATATGATTAAAACTTTCCTTTTATAACATATTTACGTTTCACGCATAAGTATTACGAGTATTACGTACGTGCTAGAACACGATAAGTATTTATTACGTATGAACACACAATAATTATTCAAATAATTATTATAATCACGAGTATACGAACATGAAATCACGAACAGATAACTAAGTACTTACGTAATTATTAATACGACGAATGTCATTACGTACAAATAATTAATATAACATGAATAATTAATAATTACATAGCACGTAAAAACGAATACTTAACACAATTATTATTACTACTACGTATATTAAATTACACGACAAGTACTACGTAAATTAATATTACGCATAGCACATGAAGTTATTACAAGATATTTCACGACAAGAAACCGAATACGTATTTAATTAAACGCGTACGTTTTATTAAACGAATAATACAAACATATAAGAATAAGGTTCTGGGCTGTTTTTGACAAGTAGAAAAAAAGGAAGGACTTGGGCTCAAGGCCCAAGTGTGTTTGTGCCGTGTATATCAAAAAGACGGGAGGGAGTAGTTATTTTTTAACAACACTTAAACATTCCAAAACCCTAAAATCTAAATAACAGCCGTATGTTTTCTCCCTTGTCTTCCTTGCTGCCGTCGACCAACACCATGGGAACCAAGAAAAACATGGCAACTAATCCAAGAGATCAAGGTTGTTAGTGTCCTAAACCCTAGTCACGAATTAAGGTAACCATTAACTCGTTTTATTTTCTATTCTTTGATTTAATCGATCACAAATCCAAGATGGGTCATCTAAAACATGTATATAATAAACTAAATAAGGGGGGTCGTTTTTGTGTTGCTGCGTCCATATGGCGCACAAACCGAGAGTCGAGAGACTCTCGGTGGGCCTTTTTCTTCCTCAGCCGCAACCCCTGCTGTCAGCAGGGGTGCGTTTAGCTTAACAGTGGGGTTCAACAAGGCAGCAGGGGGTGTTTGGGTTTGGTCTGGCAGTGGGAACCCACGGCTGGCAGGTTTAGCCTGTCGGTGGGAGTTTTAAACAAGCAGGGGAAACAGTATAACTGCCAGGGGTAACTGGCAGTTAGGGGACTGTTTGGTTTTAGGTTATTAAACAACTTAAGGGTGCGTTTGGCAGTCAGATTAATAAGAAACAATTAAAGGGCTGTTTGGTTCGGTTTATATTTAAAACAACACGGGTTTTCACGGTTTGGTTTTCGACACGTTTTCATAAAATAATACACGGGTTCGGGGTATTATTTTTACGAGTTTAATTAGCTTGACATGTTAATTACGAGACAATTAGACTAATAAATCATGACTTATTATTACAAGATTAATTAAATTAATTTAACATGCTATATAATTAATTTAATTAGAACATGGACTTAGGTTTATTATTATAAATTAATAATACATGATTTAACCTAAGTATTTTTATTTATTTAATTTAGACTATAGTAATTAATTAATTAATAAACCATGACTTATAAGTAATTAATTATCATGACTTAGGTTAATTATTTTACTATTAATACATAGTTAAGCCTAAGTATTTTAATCAGGAAAATTAGACTAAGTAATTAATTAATTATTAAAACCATGACCTATAATTAATTAATTCTCATGACTTAGGTTATATTAACATAATTGATAATACATGTTTTAACCTAAGTATTTATATCTTTATTTAAATAAATCACATTATATTTAATTAAATGCTTTAACCTATAGTTTATTTAAAATACATGGAATAATTAATAAACTATACTTTATAACTACATGACTTAGAATAATAAACGGAAAACACTTAAGCTTATATATTTATCTTATTTAACCAGCTTATTTCTATTTATGGAAACTTTCTATTTTTAGAAACTTATCTATTTTAAGCAGTAATTCTATTTTATGGAAACTTTCTATTTTAGGAAACCTGCTATTTTTAGAAAGTTACTTATTATTACACAACAAGTATAAAAATGCACGAAATACAAGTAATACTTAATCAGAATAGACAGAATATAAGATAAACACAGTATTAAGCTTAAAACAGTAAAACATGACATGAACGTATAAAATAAGCTAAGACATGACATAAAACCAGTTACGTATTTAGTAATCAGATACTTATACACGTGTGTATTTATGTAGCATTATTGATACCAAAGTAGGACTCTCTTCCGTTCGTCTTCTTCGTTCACTTGACATAAGGTACGGATTTCCGTCCTTTAAGTATGGACATTCTTTCCTTATTAGGATTCCCCGTATGCAGCCAAATGTTTTCCCGTAGTATAAGTTTATATGTTTGATTTGCTTATGTTTAATTTAGAATACCTATAGCCATATATACATGCATGACCAGTTTCACCTAGTTATGGAGGTACCATAACCATAACATTAGAGGCACTGATGTTATGACTTTACCACGGCGGAGTGATTGCTCGTTGCGTCCCTTCAGCTTTTGGCCATATTATTATATTTATCATGTGGGGCGTATGGGTGCATCCTAGTTACATGTTTTCAGCAGATTACTCAGTGTGAATGTGGTGTGTGCCTTGCATCCTTCACAAGGAGTTGATCCCTCCTACCGAAAACAAGTATATTAAATTAGAGGCAGCCCCTCTAATTTGCATGATGAGGACACCCCTCCAAGTATTCATGCACGGTGGATTTTCATGACTTATATTGGCTAATGGTAAAATACGTTAAACAGTTTCATAAGATAAACATAAGGCTTTTCAAACTATAAAACCAGTTTTATGAACATGTTCCAGGTTTTCTAGGACTTATACATTTCCGTTGCTATTAAGTCTTTATTATGTTTTAGTCATTCATACTATGTCTATATCCGTGCACTAAGCGTTTAGCTCAGCCGTTACTTTCCTTTCCATGTCCCAAAATGGCAGGTACCCTTGGATAGACCCGAGCATTTGGAGGACGTGCATAGGATGGAAGCTGCTAGAGACTTATTTTCCTTTTTGCCTTCATATACTTATGCTTGTTTAGTCTTTCATTCATTTCTATTGCTTTATTATGTTTTGGGCTTATGTTTGGGAATCGATGTTTGATTCCGGTTATCCCTATGGTCATGTAATGTTTTAGACATTTATCCTTGTATGCTTTGATGACACGCCATAATTACGCGTGACATTCCATTATCAAAATGGGGTTTTACATAAGTATCTATTACTTGACTAATATCCCTCGTCAAGCTAAGCATGGGAAACAAGCTGTAGCTTGTCCCGTAGAGTCACAAATCTGTCAGTTGGCAACGGCTTTGTAAAGACATATGCAATCTGATCATGTGTAGAGATGAATTGAACATAAAGTCGTCCTTGTGCAACCTTTTCTCGCACAAAATGAAAATCAACCTCAACATGTTTCATACGAGCATGGAAGATCGGATTTGCAGACAAATATGTAGCTCCCAGATTGTCACACCATAATATCGGATTGGATTTGACAAGAACACGAAGTTCTCGCAGTAGATACTCAAGCCAAGTAAGTTCAGCCATTGTGTCAGCTAAGGCTTTATATTCAGACTCGGTGGATAACCGAGAGATAGTCCGTTGTTTTCGAGCTGACCAAGAAACAAGATTAGAGCCAAGATAGATAGCAAAACCCCTTGTGGATCGATGGTCATCAAGGAAACCAGCCCAGTACGCATCTGTATAAGCATGTAGAGTACATCCAGATGCCCGTTTGAAGAGAAGACCATGATTCAAGGTGCCTCGTAGGTAGCGAATAATCCATTTGACAGCAGACCAGTGTTTTTCTGTTAGAGTATGCATAAATTGACAAACCTTATTCACAGCAAAGGCAATGTCCGGGCGAGTCAAGGTGAGATACTAAAGGGCCCCAACGACTTGTCAATACCGAGACGGGTTACCAAAAAATGGGATGTCACCCAGTGTTAAGGGAGTCGTTGTTGAGCATGGAGAGGAGACCGGTTTGGACTGAGAAAGGCCAGCTTTGGTTAAGATTTCCAAGATGTACTTCTTCTGAGAGAGGATAACATCCAAACCATTGGATTTGACTTCAATACCCAAGAAACAAGAGAGACGACCCATATCTTGTAGTGCAAATGTAGAACTTAAGCTTTTAACAACATGGTCAATGGCTGTATCATTGTTGCCTGTTAAAATGATATCATCAACGTAAACAAGCATGTACAAAAAGGTGCCTGCAGAGGAGTGAATAAAAAGAGAGGGATCAGTATTGGATCCTTTAAATCCCAAAAGATGCAGAGCCTTGGAAAAACGTTGAAACCATGCTCTAGGGGCTTGTTTCAAACCATACAAAGACTTATGTAGTAGAAAGAGATGATGCGGCTTTGCAGGGTCCACAAAACCTAGAGGTTGTCGCAAATAAACAGTTTCTTTTAAATCACCATGTAAAAATGCATTTTGAACATCCAACTGACGAAGTGACCAGCCATGGCTGACTTCCAAAGAAAGAACTACCCGAATAGTAGTCGGTTTGACAACCGGACTGAAAGTTTCATGATAATCAATACTAGCTTGTTGATTACAACCTTTAGAAGCTAACCGCGCCTTGTATCGTGTGATAACCCCATGTTGATCCCTTTTAAGTTTGTACACCCATTTACAGTCAACCACATTAGCATTCGAGACAGGTGGAACCAAATCCACGTGCCATTTTTCATCAAAGCCATGTATTCCTCTGACATGGCTCGTAGGATCCTTGTTAGCAACAGAGAAAGTCGCAGGTTCAGTAACAATAGGTTCAATTGTTGTGTGAAAAGCTGAGGGATCATAACGTTTGGTTTTAGGAGGGTTTTGGCGAAGATGGGCTGGTTGGGTTGAGGTAATAGGTAGTATAGAGGCCGATGGTGTTGGGTGATTTGGGAGGGGCTGAAGTGATGAGGTCGATTGTGGTTCAGTAATGGGCTGGTGTGATTGCGGTGATTGTGGTTCAGTAATGGGCTGGTGTGAGTGGGTCGATTGTGGGTCAGTAGAAATGGATTTCGTTGCAGATTGTGTTGGAGAGCAACAAGAGATAGGAAAGGAAGATACATAAGGATGTGGTTGAGACTGTGTAGGTGTAGCAGAAGGCTGATGAAGAAAAGGAAAATATTGTTCATGAAAACGAACATGACGAGCAATGTATAACCGACTTGTATTGAGATCAAAACAACGATAACCATGATGAGCTGGACTATAACCAATGAAAAGACAGGGTAAGGAACGAAAATCCATTTTGTGAGGATTGTAAGGACGGAGATGAGGATAACACTGGCAACCGAAGACTCGTAAAAAGGAACAATCAAGTTTTCGTTTAAAAGGTGTTCAAAAGGTGATATTTTGGAAGCAACGCGAGATGGCATTCTGTTAATCAGGTAAACCATTGTGTCAAATGCAAAGTTCCAAAACCGTTTAGGAGCACATGACTAAGCAATAAGAGTAAGACCTGTTTCCACCGCATGTCGGTGGCGTCTCTCAACAAAACCATTTTGTTCGCTGGTGTGAGGGCATGAGAGACGATGAATAATGCCCAAAGAAGAGAGGAAGGGAGACAGGGGTCGAAATTCCCCTCCCCAGTCTGTTTGAATAGATTTAAGCTTGGTGTTAAATTGTCTTTCAACCATAGCATGAAAAGTTTTGAAAGTAGCACAAACATCAAACTTGTGTTTTAACGGAAAAATCTACATATAACATGTAAAATGGTCGACACATAATAAAAATATGAATCGCCACTAAAGGATTTAATGGGAGCAGGACCCCAAACATCACAAAATATTAAATCCAAAACATTAGTACTATTGAACGATGAGGGTAATAAATGTAGTTTTGCGGAATTCCTCATGTGACAAGAATTACAAGAGTTACTCAAACTTTTATTGTTAACAGGAAGAGAAAAATTAAATAACATAAACTTCAAAAGATCTGGATGTGGATGTCCAAGTCATCGATGCCACGTGTCAGAAGATGCACGAACAGCAGAAAAAGCAACACGGTGAACATGATGTGATAGTGGAAGGCGGTTAGAGTAAAGTCCATTGTCACTTGGACCCGTGAGGAGGGTTTTCCGTGTAAACATGTCCTTCACAGCAAAAAAAAGTAGAGTGAAATTCAAAAACCACATTATTATCATGGCAAAATTTTTGAACCGAAAGGAGGTTTCGTTTTAATTGAGGGACATGGAGGATGTTTGAAAGGGTACAGGTTTTCTGTGGGGAGTAAATTTTGGTTAAACCTGATGGTTTATGACATTCATAACAATTATATAATCATAACAAAGATCAAAGCACGTAATAGCGGAAACGATTTAACAAGATCATATTAACACAATTATAATTAATCGATTAGGGTTACATACCTTTATCCTAGCAAAGATCCACAAGATCACCGACGAATCACCAATTAGGTTTTGTGAAGAATAATACCAAGATATAGTTTAATGCAAAACTATATTACGCTCTTGTACACACGTAATGCAACGGGCTAACCGTGAGTCTAGCACTTGCAAACCGAAACTTCAACAATTGTGGAATTTTAGCTAAATCGAAAACCAAAGAACCCTAAGGGTAGGTTTGGTCGTGATCGTAAGAGGGAGAAGAGGAGAAGGAGTGGGTAAAATTATGAAGGCTTTGTGTGTTTATATAGTCTTGGCAAAACTTGATTTCCAAGTAACACACAAATTAGGAAACAAAATCTTTCCCTTTGCTCTCCCTTGTAGCCGACGGTCGACACACACCCAAGGGGTGTTTCTGGAACTTTCCGTTTACTTCTTTTCTTCTATTTAATTCCATAACGTTCGTTTAACTTAACACTTAACTTATTTGACGACCGTTTAGTTAAGTTCGGTTTGATTTAATAAATATACATATAATATATTTAATAAATAAAATTAACCCTTTACGTATTGTGTGCAATCCCGTAATCCCGAGTTCGATCCTATCACACGACTATTAATTTTATGTCCATAAACTTTCAGCTCCCACTTGGACAAAATTCGAATATCGTGATTACATTGACTAGCATCTAGTTACACTAGCAATGTCACTAGTACAACTCGAGTAAGGTCTCTTGGAAAAACCTTTTAAATGATTCATCATTTATTATTATCCTTTCATTTCAAATACAACGTTAATAGGATATGGATCTCAGTCATTCCTTCATTAACCATTCTGTTTCTCGTTTACGAATATAGCAAGATTACCAAAACACATTTGGGTGTGGCCACACAAACATCTTACTACTCCCCCGAGGGGCCCAGCTGTATTATACTTCAAAATAATTTGAAGGAAACAAATCCTATTTTGACTACAAGCGAAACTTATGAACTTTGCAACACTTCTGAAAATAACCCTTATAGCTACCAGTTACGTTTAGCGTTAGGTTACCTTACATAAATGCACTAAATTCTATTCAGTTTCCTGGTACCTCAGGTCTAAGAATAATTATTTACGATTTACTTAATGACGAAGATCCATAAAGTAAAATCATATAGTTGGGATAAGTCCAATATTTGATTCATCAAATATTATCCAAAATTGACCAATATACTTTCAAGTATACTCTGTCACTATTTTGATTTGTTTTAATTTAATAATACTCCCATATTATTAATTGACAACGGACATTTAGAACATAACAAACATTCATGGATTAAAACATGTAAAATATGATACAAAATTAAATAACAGAAAAAAAACGAAACTCAATCTTTATTTCATCATTTCAATAATGTCTTAACATCCTTTATCCAAATACTAATTACAGATTTACTTCATGAATTCGCTAGCTAGTTGCAGCCCAATTGCATTGGCATGTTTAACTACCTTTGGTCTAGGCAAAGCCTTAGTAAAAGGATCAACTACGTTATCATCTGTGTGAACTTTTATTAATTTTATTTCACGAGCTTCAACTTATTCTCGAACGTAGTGATATCTATGTTTAAAGTGTCTGGCGCCTTTCATGACTTCCAGGATCATTGGCGAATATTATTGCAGCAGATTTGTCGCAATATATATCAATAGGTTCTTTAATTGAAGGCATCACTCCAAGATCTCCAATAAACTTCCTAATCCAAACAACTTTCATTGCAGCTTCTGAAGCAGCCATGTACTCAGATTGAGTCACATGCATAGCAATGGTTGCTTGCTTCTTGCTCTTACAGTCAACTACTCCTCCATTGATGACAAACACGTAACCCGTCTGAGACTTCGTATCGTCTTTATCACATTTCCAGGACGCATCACAAAAACCTGTAACATTCAGTTATGTGTCTGGTTTACCCCCAAATACCAAAAACACATCTTTCGTATTCCTCGGATACTTTACTATATGTTTAACAGCAGTCCAGTGAAGCTTCCTTGGATTCTGTTGGTATCCACTGACCAAGTTCTGAGCAAACGCCACATCAGGCCTTGTGCATCTTATAGCATACATAATAGATCCTACAGCCGAAGCATAAGGCACCTTCTGCATGTAAGCCACCTCTTCGGGTGTTGATGCATCTAACTCATGACTTAATTCATGCTTAACTTCCATAGGTTGAAAACCTTTCTTGGAATTATGCATGCTATACTTATTCAATATCTTATCAATATAAGCATCTTGACTAAGACCAATTAACCGTCTTTTCCTATCTCGATAGATTTTAATTCCCAGAATATATGCAGCATCTCCTAAATCCTTCATAGAAAAACATTTACCAAGATAATCCTTAACTTCCTTAAGTCTTGGAATGTTACTTCCCATGATTAATATGTCATCGATGTATAAAATTAGGAATACTACGTCACTCCCACTAGCTTTGCGATATACACATGACTCATCTCGATTCTAAATAAATCCAAACTTTTTTATTTCTTCATCAAATCGTTTATTCCATTGACGTGATGCTTGCTTCAAACCATAAATAGATCTTTGAAGTTTGCACACCCTTTTTGGATATTTAGGATCAACATACCCTTCCGGTTGTTGCATATAGATGTCTTCATCTAAGCTTCTGTTCAAGAAAGCAGTTTTAACATCCATTTTCCATATCTCATAGTTATAGTATGCTGCTATAGCTATGAAAATCCTAATAGCTCGTAAGTCTGCTACAGGAGAAAATGTCTCCTCGTAGTCTATGCCAAAAGTTTGAGTAAAACCTTTAGCAACTAAACGTGCTTTATAGGATTGTACTTCACCATCCATGTCAGTTTTCTTCTTGAAAGTCCACCTATTTTTCACTACTTTAGCATTCTTTGGTGTATCAAAAAGAATCCAAACATCATTGATTTTCATGGATTTCATTTCCTCATTCATTGCAACTATCAATTTTGACTTTTCTAGATCAAGCATTGCGGATCGATAGTTAGCAGGTTCACCTAGATCCCCTACTTCCTCCTCATCATCCTCTATGTTAAGACATAGTTTGCTTGGCGCACGTACGGTTCTTTTAGACCTACGTGGAGGAATTAATTCCGGTGGAGCTCCCAGACTTTCTGGCTCTATTGGAATTTATTCGCTAGTATTTTCAGAAGGCAATGTATCTTCTTGAATTTCTTCAAGATCATAATTTCTCCCACTGAATTCTTGATTTACAAGATCATTTTCAAGGAAGTCTCCATACCTAGCAACAATAACTTGTTCTCAGGTGGATAATAAAAGCAGGAACCCATAGTTTCCTCAGGGTAACCTACAAAGATACATTTTATAGAGCGTTGTTGGAGTTTATCTCCAGAGTCACGTTTCACATACGCCTCACAACCCCAAATCTTTAAATAATACAAATATGGCCTTTTGCCATGCCATAGTTCATATGGTGTCTTATCAACCTTCTTTGTGGGAACCATATTTAGAATACGAACAACAGATTCTAAAGCATAATCCCAAAATGATAAAGGTAAAGTTGTAAGATTAAACATAGATCGTACCATATCCAATAATGTACGATTTCTCCTTTCGGATACACCATTTTGTTGTGGAGTATCTGGAGAAGTAAGTTTCTGAACAATTCCATCTCACTTAAATAATCTTTAAACTCTTGACTTAAATATTCACCACCTCGATCAGAACGAAGATCTTTAATCTTCTTTCCTAGTTGCAATTCTACTTCCACTTTAAACATCTTGAATGTTTCAAATACCTCATGTTTATGCATAAGTAAATAAACATAACCATAACGACTATAATCATACGTAAATGTTAAGAAGTAGCTAGCACCTTTTCTTGACACATGTCTAAGTGGTCCACACACATCAGTATGTATTAAACCAAGTAGTTCAGTAGCCCTTTCAATATTGCTATTAAAAGGTTTCTTGGTCATCTTTCCAGAGATACAAGACTCACATTTATCAAATGATTCATCATTGATATTTTCCAAAAGACCATCACGTTGAAGCTTTTGTATGCGAGTCTTCCCAATATGGGCAAGTTTACAATGCCAAAGATAAGAAGAGTTCTTGTCTAACTTTCTCTTCTTATTCATGCTAAAAACCGAATTAATCTTTCTCTTGGAATTATTATCATGCATGTTAATTTCAAAAACACCATTCACAGAAATTGCATCAAAATAGAATAAACCATCTTTGAAAACAAAAATTCTATTATTATCAGTAGTGTGAGTAAATCCAAGATCCAACATACACGAAAAGGAAATAACACCCCTAACAATTGTAGGTGCATAATGACAATTATTTAATCTCAGTACTAGACCCGAAGGAAAAACTAGATTAAATGTTCCTATAGCTTCAACCGCTACTTGTGCGCCATTGCCCACATGCAGAAATTGTTCCCCATAGGTAAGCTTCCTCTCCAACTCAAATCCCTGCACGGCATTACAAATGTTAATACCACATCCCGTATCATATACCCAGGAACTGATTTGTATGTAAGATTAAATAACTCTATCAAATATAAGTTACATGAAGATGTTGCAGCACTAAGCTCAGCCTTCTTCTTTATTTCTCGCAACTCCTCGAGATAAAGAGGGCAATTCCTCTTCCAGTGTCCACTTGCTTTGCAATGGAAACAAGTCTCATCCTTCTGAGATTGATTCTTCTTGACAAAGTTTTACTTAGGTTTAGAGTAAGTCTCAACTTGTTTGCCCTTATCACCCTTGCCCTTGCCTTTCTTGTTGTTCTTGTGCGGTTTTGCCTTACTCACTCCACCCTTTTGTACATAAAGCACATGAGGGGTAGAAGTAGATGCCTTGTCCTTTAACCCCTTTTCAAAGTCAATGAGCATTGCATGCAAATCATTAACTGTCTTCCCCGTGCAATGCATATTATAGTTACGAACAAAATCATTGAAGTCCTTGTTAAAGGACCTACTGATCAAGTTGATAGCCATATTATGATCATAGGGTTGTCCTAGTGCAATGAGTTGTTCCATATAACCCCTCATCTCCATATAATGGGCACTTACAGACTTTCCAGGAGCTTGCTTGCAACTATGCATAGCATCTACCAAGTCGTAGATTTCCACAGCTTGCGGCTTTTCGAACATAGCCTCGAGCTCATCAAGCATTCGTTTATAAGAAAACAGCTCATACTTCTGTTGAAGTGGAGGAGCAATTTTCCCTAACATTAAAGCAGCCACCTCAGAGTGCTTCTTAACATTAGCAGCGTGTTCAAGCCTTTGCGCATCAGATGCTCCTTCAGCAAGATCCTCCGGAAAAGGAGTAGTCAAGATATCGATAGTACCCGCTACTCTCAGAACTATTCTTAGTGAGCGATACCAATCATTGAAGTTAGGGCCAGTAAGTTCAGGACGATCAAAGAAACCTTTGAACTCAGAACTTACAGCCATATTGTTTTCGGGTTGAGCCATTTCTACAGAAATAAGTTCAAACATTAGTATTTTCGATAATACCATTCAAGAAAATAAAATTATCCCGGTAATAAAACCATAGTATTTCCTTGAAACTAGAATCCATATTGACATAAACTTATCACATTAGTTAATCTGCTAGTGACAAATGTATTCAACATGGTAACTTGTCGAACAATAATTGACAAACAAATTTACAATTTCTAGATATTTTAGGGATTTACATTGCCAAAAGTCTTTTTGCATTGTAAACATCTTTTATCCCTACTTTATGCCTTAAGTTTCCAGATCTCACTGAGTAACTTAATTAAGTCGACTAATCTAAAGAACGCAAAACCTTCATGTGCAATCTCATCCAGTCATGAAGTTTTCTCTCCACTATAACATCGTCCAAGATCTCACATGACGACATTGTAACTTCAAGTGTTCGTCAATTAGATGGCATAAGACTTAAATTTGAGGGTATTGATTTTGGTGTCAAAATCATGTATGGAGAAGCATGCATACATCTTCATAGCATTAGTTTAATAAAAACTTTTAGTAAACTTTTTGGTGAGACTAAAAAATTCCGCCACATATTTGCAAGTTGAGGTATTGGTTTAAACCAATTAAAGATTTTACCCACAACAATTCACGCCTCACGTTCCTAGAACTTGGCTAAAGCACAAAGCAATAACTTTATTCATTGTCTTTTGGTTGTGAATTTGCGGTTAAATCAACCTTAAGGAATTATGTAAATAATAACCGTAGGTAATTCCAACTTTGACGCACAGGCAAGCCGGGAATTTGGTCAGCGCTGAAGCATAACACCTCCTTCCTTAACCGGGTACATGACCAGCGGTGCGTCATACTCACTTTATAGTTTGTCAAAATTGAGTAGGCCGTTAAGTTATTATTGCAATTCCAATCAACGCAAATCATATGTAAGATCTCAAAACAATTCATTAATTTTTATATGATTTAGTCCATATTAATTTTTCTTGGAAAAAATTACTCTTGTTTACAACATACAATTAATATAAAACGTATGAAAACAAGTAGGTACAAAAAAAATCAAATAGCCACATGCATAACAATTTATTCAAAGAAACATAAAATCTAGGGTTTTTATAAACATAAAAAGTCTTCCCTAATTTTAAAACTTTGAATCAAATAAAGCAAATAGCATATAAAATCCCATAATCCGTAAAAAACATGCATGTTCATCACGGATCTCCCACATACTCTTAACAATTAAAATACTACGGATCGTAACCATACATGACATAACAATTAATTCATGCAATCATCTAAAGATTTATACCATGTAATTTTAGGGTTTTCAAATTTTATTTTTTAAAAAATAAAATTCGGCTAGGCTGATTCTAAAAAAAAAACAAAAAAACAAAACTCTAATTTTTGTTAAAACCTAAAAAAACAACATGTAATTTTAACTCAAATCATAATTAGTTAAAAAAAATTTAGATCTCGATAATTATAACATGTTAAACCTGCTCTCGATGCCACTGATGGTTTATGACATTCATAACAATTATATAATCATAACAAAGATCAAAGCACGTAATAGTGGAAGCGATTTAACAAGTTCATATTAACACAATTATATTTAATCGATTAGGGTTACATACCTTTATCCTAGCAAAGATCCACAAGATCACCGACGAATCACCACTTAGGGTTTGTGAAGAATAATACCAAGATATAGTTTAAAACAAAACTATATTACGCTCTTGTACACACGTAATGCAATGGGCTAACCGTGAGTCTAGCACTTGCAAACCAGAACTTCAACACTTGTGGAATTTTAGCTAAATTGAAAACCAACGAACCCTAAGGGTGGGTTTGGTCGCCGATCGTAAGAGGGAGAAGAGGAGAAGGAGTGGGTAAATTTATGAAGAGTGTTGATATGTATGCCTATAAATGAGACCTAAAATCATGCCTACTCCATACACTTTTTGCCAAGTGTCATACACACTTTCTCTCTCATCACTTCTCACTAATCAATTTTTTAAATCCACCAATCACATGTTTAGGTCTAATTGTAGGTCCAAGTTTTATGCATACAATTCATTTTCCATTTATGAAGGCTTTGTGTGTTTATATAGGCTTGGCAAAACTTGATTTCCAAGTAACACACAAATTAGGAAACAAAATCTTTCCCTTTGCTCCCCCCTTGTAGCCGACGGTCGACACACACCCAAGGGGTGTTTCCGGAACTTTCCGTTTACTTCTTTTCTTCTATTTAATTCCATAACGTTCGTTTAACTTAACTCTTAATTTATTTAACGATCGTTTAGTTAATTTAGGTTTGATTTAATAAATATATATATAGTATATTTGATAAATAAAATTAACCCTTTACGTATTGTGTGCAATCCCGTAATCCCGAGTTCGATCCTATCACACGACTATTAATTTTATGTCCATAAACTTTCAGAACCAATATGTAAAATAGGGAGACTTTTACCGTTACCAACATAAAGCGAATCTTTACCATAGTATGGTTCTGAGTGATTAAGGCTGTGTTGATCCATGGTAGAGTGTCCATTGCAACCAGTGTCTAGAAGCCAATTAGTTGATGTCTGTGAACGATAATCAGCAAAGTTGACTGAAGGTGGTGGAGACCTCATTGTGTTGGGATCTCGATTTGGACATTGAGATGAGATATGTCCAATACCGCACCTGTTATAAGTACCAAAAACAGCGTTTTGATTAGATGCCCATGAAAATTGACTTCGATTACCACCATTAGAATTGTTGAAGCTCTGATTGTTGTTGTAATTCCTAGAGTTGTTACGGGCCCCACGACCACGATTGTGCGATCCACGTCCACGACCCCGAGAGGCATAGTGGGCCTGAGGCTGCTGAGAAGAGGGCTGTGAAATTGAGGATTGCGGTTGAACCTGCAGACCAAGTTGTGACAAAACTTGCTAAAGAGCATTAACCGTGCCAGAAGAAGAGGAAGAGATCCCGGCTGAAGCGGTAAGAGCTGATGAGGCCGCGATAAACAGTAAGAAATGTCGTATATTGTATATATGAAAGAGTAATTATACCGATATAAATAGATTACATAATTACACTCTAATACCCTCTAATATAAACCATATACATAAGTATCTGTTACTTGAATAATATAGTTTAATATCATCAAGGATGAGACACTTGTTTGATTGTTTTAACTCTTGTTACGTATGATGATGGTATACAAACCATGCTAGTTATTCATTACATAAATATTCACTAATAGACAAAATAAAAAACGCGAAGTCGCCATAATATTAAATGGAGACAGTACACCGGAATTGAAGGAAATTGCCGTTGTTAGCGACAGTAATATTAAAAAGAACGGTAACCTTAATTAATTAAACTTGCCCACATGCCAAAATATTTTGCGTTAGTAAACATTACTTTATTATATAAGGCTATGTTTAGTAAAACTAGCTGTAAGCGAGTTAACTATAAGCTGTAATTTTAATAAAAGTGTTTGATATATTTGTTTGCAAAATTAAAATGTAAAATAATTTAAAAAGACATATTTAAATAAATTATAATATGGTTGGAGAGTATATCAGTAATTTATAACTTTAACCAATGTTTTAAAACAAGGGCTAGGCGGCCGCCTAGGCGCTAGGCAGTCATACTCCGCCTAGGCGGCGCCTAGGAGCTAGGCGGTCAAAAAAGTCAAGAAAGTCAATAAAAAGTCAATATTTTTTTACCCAAATTAAGGTTTTCTTTCTAATATATAGTGCCATATTTATTTTAACGTAACATCTTAAAATAAAGGATAAACGAATGATTATAAACATAAAGTAATGAGTTTTTCGTATGAAATTGGAACCAGTTGAATTATATGTTCACGTTTGAAGTTTTAAGCACTTAAATTGTTATGTTTATTTGTATATTTTGCAAGAATTTCGAATTATTTTAAATTAGAAGTATTTTTTTATGTCATACATATTATTTATAATATTTATATGCATAAAATTCCAATCCGCTTAGATGAGTTCCACCTCGAAGGTCGTCGACCGTCTCACTAGCGCCTAGCGATTTCTGCAACCTTGGCTTTAACAGCTCTTGACAATTTAAAAAGTTGTATCATACAGCTTTTTATTTAAGAGCTACTTATTTAAAATAAAAAAACTAACAACTCTAAAAAATTGTTATACCAAACAGAGCTAATAGCTTATTTTTTTAACAAAAAAGTTAACAGTTCTAAAAAAACTTTCAAACAGCTTTTGCCAAACATAATCGGAGACGAAATCCGGAGTTAATATAATCAGGTGCATAAAGGTTTAACTGTAATATAACATAAATAAAAAGTGAAATAAAACGAAGAGTAAAAACATATTTTGATAGACTTGGTGCATTTTTTATTCTTTTAAAAAAAATTAATGTTTTTTTAAAAAATTAATAATACATCGAAAAAATATATAAGTGTCCCGAACATCCGCTAGATATCCGTATCCCTGCATTAAATATGGTATGCTTAATAAAGTGTTTAAAAGCTTTTATTAGAACAGTATGAATGACTTGAGAATCTTCAAATGCTTGAACAAGTATTTAAATCAATGAGAAATTACCTTTCAGTTCCAATATTGCTTTACGATTTAAATTTAGGTTCTTGAAAGGATTTTGAAGAAAGCTTTTACGTTAGAGTGGTTATGTCAACCCTCTGTAAAAAAAAAAAACTTTATTTGGTTTGAATATATGTGACGGTGAATTTAAACTCATTAATCGGCTAATGAGTTAAAAACCATGATTAAAAGAAAAATAGTTTGTTTTTTTTTTTTGTTTAATACACCCAGTTGAGTTGACCAACAGTTTGTCGTATACTCTTATGTCACTGTACTGTGTTTTCCACTATCTAATAATCTTGTAATTATATATGTTAACCATTACTAGTAAACAAATCATAGAAACACTCAGGATGTCCACTAATGGGTTATTCGGATCACTTTTCATGCATGCAGATGCTGCAGATATGTTTCTGATGCTTCTTGGAACTTTAGGTGCTATTTGTGATGGAGTCGGGAGCCCGGCGATGTTATTTATCACGAACACCGTCATGAACGGCATTGGAGACTCTTCTTCTTTATCTTCTGATGTCTTCACTAGCAAAATCAACGAGGTGTCTATTTAGTATACAAAGCTTACTAGTTTGTATATATCATAGTTAAAGGATCTAACTAGGTTTAAATTCCTTTATGTACAGAGTGCGGTTAACTTTTGTTACTTAGCTGTTGCAAAATGGGTTTCATGTTTTCTTGGTAAGGTTTTCTGGTCCGTTTTTCTTTTGTCACTCCTTTTTCGGAAGGACTGAAATCTAGCTAATGATTGAGTTTGTCACAGAGGCGTATTGCTGGTCAAGAACAGCAGATAGGCAGGCATCAAGACTGAGATCAAATTACTTGAAAGCGATTTTAAGGCAAGAAGTGGCCTATTTCGATTTAAATATTACAAGCACGTCGGATATCATTACCAGTGTTTCCAGTGATAGCCTCATCATTCAAGACGTCATCAGTGAAAAGGTACCGATGTTCGTGACGAATGTAGCAGCTTTTGTAGGGGCAAACGTTGTGGCATTCATGTTACTTTGGAGGCTAGCAATTGTGGGAATTCCATTTGTTATCATATTAGTAATACCTGGTCTGATTTACGGGAGGGTTTTAAAGAGCTTATCAAGAAAGATCAGGGAGGAGTATAATAAGGCCGGTGCTGCTGCAGAGCAGGCGATTTCATCTGTGAGGACTGTTTTTTCTTTTGTGGGTGAAAGTAAGACCATTAAAGAGTACTCTGCTGCTCTGGAAGGCACGGTGAAGTTAGGTATAAAGCAAGGTTTGGCTAAAGGAATAGCTATTGGTATTAACAGTCTCATATACAGCTTATGGTCTTTTGTGTGTTGGTACGGCAGTATATTGGTTATGTACCATGGAGCTAGAGGAGGGACCGTATGGTCTGTCGGGGCTGCATTCATCATTGGTGGATTGTAAGTCTGTTTGCTTTCGTTTAGTCATTTAATCAAACGAGCTCTCCATATAACAGATATGCCCCATTTTGGGGTGTTAGATCATGATAGTAATAAATAGTATAGCTCATTAATTGGTTATTTTCGTTGCATTTGGATATCTTTTTCTATTTTAAGGAGATATAGATTCTACGAATATATCTTAGAAAATTCGATAATGCAGATCATTTGGTTCCGCATTGCCACACGTGAAAAACTTTTCTGATGCACTGGCTGCCAGCACACGTATAAGGGACGTGATCAAAAGAGCTCCAGAAATCGATTCAGACAACATTGAAGGAGAGATATTACAGCACGTCTGTGGGGAAGTTGAATTCAAGAATGTGAAGTTTGCGTACCCATCAAGGCCAGAATCAGTGATTTTCCAAGACTTTAACTTAAAAGTTCCATCAGGGAGGACGGTTGCTTTGGTGGGTGGGAGTGGGTCCGGAAAATCGACAGTGATTGCATTGCTGCAAAGATTTTATGATCCCCAGGGAGGTGAGGTGAGTATAGATGGGGTGAGGATTGACAAGCTTCAGTTGAAATGGTTAAGATCTCAAATGGCTTTAGTCAGCCAAGAGCCTGCTTTATTCGGGACCACGATAAAAGAGAACATACTTTTTGGAAAAGAAAATGCAACCATGGAAGAAGTGATTGAAGCTGCAAAGGCTTCAAATGCTCATGATTTCATCTCTCAAATGCCTCAAGCCTACGATACACTGGTTCTTTTTCCGTTCTTTCATCTTTTGGAATGACTAGTTTAAAAGAAATACAAAATTAGATTATACCATACTCATTCATAATCGCATTTGGGGACTCATTTAAGTCAAAGATCTCCATTATAACAAATTATAAAAGAACTAAAGGGAACATGTGTTGTTCCGAAAAACCTCGATACAAACACATGAATCCCAAATTTCAGTTATTCCTTGTTTGTTACTCACTGAGTCTCTGATAAACCTTACCTAGCTACTTATTTAACCTCAACCAACCCATCCAAATCTGGTTTATAAGTTTAGACGTTATGTTGGGTCGATTGTCTAATGGTCTCTAACTAGATTTGAGCAAAAAGAATGCCAAATTTTAACTGTACTGCAATTTATGTTAATTGATGTTTGGATCTGATAATGATAGGTTGGTGAAAGAGGAGTTCAAATGTCGGGAGGGCAAAAGCAAAGAATTTCTATTGCGCGTGCATTAATCAAGTCGCCTCGTATCCTTCTCTTGGACGAGGCAACAAGTGCACTCGATTATGAAACTGAACGTGTCATTCAGGAGGCGCTTGATCATGTAGTTATTGGTCGAACCGCCATCATCATCGCTCACCGCCTTTCCACAATCCGAAATGCACATGTTATATCAGTGATCCAGAATGGTCAGGTGGTCGAGTCTGGCTCCCATGATGACCTTATTGAACTTGAAAACGGTATCTACACATCACTTGTTCAATTCCAAGAAAGCAAGCAAAATGAGGAACCCACAAATCGTTTCCCACCTGGCCCTCCATCGATCTATTCAACACTTGATGTTTACAATACGAGCAGCCGCAGGCAATCAGTGGAGAGTCAGTCAAGCTCTGCAAACTCTGTAATCTGCTGTGAAGACGATAAGCTTACCTCACTTGATGACCAAACACTTGCAGTGCCATCCTTTAAGAGGCTTTTAGGCATGAACATTCCCGAATGGAAGCAAGCACTCATTGGGAGTGTGTGCGCCATTTTATGTGGTTCACTTCAACCAGTATTTTCCTTCTTTATTGGGTCAATGGTATCGGTCTATTTCTTGGCGGATCATGATGAGATTAAGCACAAAACTATGATTTATGCATTATGTTTTACAGGTTTGATAGCTTTCTTGATAGTAGCCAACATCATTCAAAATTACAATTTTGCAGTCATGGGTGAGTACTTGACGAAAAGGGTTCGAGAAAGAATGTTGTCAAAAATACTCACCTTTGAAATTGGATGGTTTGATCAGGATGCTAATTCAAGCGGAGCCATCTGTTCGAGGCTTGCTACTGATGCCAATGGGGTATGGTTTTACTACAGATGTTTGCATGTCTTCAATTACTAATAAACAAATTTCTTATAAAATGCTAGAGAAAAAGGGAATAAATTGTACTAAAAGAGCATGTGAGATTTCCAATATGATTAATTTACATAGAATAATTGACAAAAAGTATGTCAACAATGATCTTGCAGGTGCGGTCTTTGGTGGGAGATCGATGCTCGCTTTTAATTCAAACATTCTCTGGTGTGCTTGTTGCATGCACGATGGGGTTGGTGATTGCGTGGAGATTGGCATTGGTTTTGATAGTTGTTCAGCCACTTATAGTCATCTGCTTCTGGTACAGAAGAATTCTGTTAAACGACATGTCACACAAGTCTATGAAATCACAGGATGAAAGCAGCAAACTCGCAGCCGAAGCCGTCTCAAATTTTCGTACAATCACTGCCTTCTCAGCTCAAACACAAATCCTTAAAATGCTTGAAGACTCTCAGAAAGCACTAACGCAGGAAAGCATCCGGCAAGCTTGGTATGCTGGATTAGCGCTTGGGTTTTCCCAAAGCATTGTTGGATGTACTTGGGCTTTAGGCTTTTGGTATGGTGGCAAATTGATTAGTGATGGTCATCTCGGGTCAAAAGCATTTTTGCAAACCTTTATGGTATTAGTAAATACGGGCAGGGTCATCTCCGAAGCTGGAACCATAACAATTGATATGTCCAGAGGGTCTCACGCTGTGAAGTCTGTTTTTGCAGTATTGGATCGTAACACCTTGATAGACCCTGAGGATCCTGCCGGTAACAAGCCCATAATTGTTACTGGCCATGTAGAGATACTTGACGTTGAATTTGCTTACCCTGCTCGACCTAGCTTTAGAGTCTTTAAGGGGTTCTCCATAAATATTGAAGCTGGTAAATCAACTGCTTTGGTAGGACAAAGTGGGTCTGGAAAATCGACCATAATTGGATTAATCGAGCGTTTTTACGACCCTATGAAAGGCATTGTCAAAATCGATGGAATAGATATAAGGTTGTACCATTTAAGAACATTAAGGAAATATATCGCCCTCGTGAGTCAAGAACCTGCATTATTCGCAGGTACTATACGTGAAAACATTACTTATGGGGCTTCTGAGGATGTTAGTGAATCAGAGATCATTGAGGCTGCAAAATCAGCCAACGCTCATGATTTTGTAGCAATTTTGAAAGATGGGTACGATACTCGGTGTGGTGAGCGAGGAGTACAACTCTCCGGGGGACAAAAGCAACGCATTGCTATAGCGCGTGCAGTATTGAAAAACCCAAGGGTTTTACTATTAGACGAAGCCACTAGTGCGCTAGATAGTGAATCTGAGAAAGCAGTGCAAGACGCACTTGAGCGAATGATGGTGGGGCGGACTAGCGTGGTGGTGGCACACCGACTGAGTACCATACAAAGCTGCGACACGATTGTAGTTTTGGAAAAAGGGATGGTGATTGAGAAAGGGAACCATGCCTCGTTGTTAGCCAAAGGGCCTAATGGAACTTACCACACTTTGGTTAGTCTTCAAAAGCCTAATTCCAGTAATCATACAACGGACTGACTTTCATGGAAATGAGCTTGGCCGTGTTACCTTGAGAATGCGCAAAAACTTAAGTAAAAGTAAACTTGATGCATGACGTGTTTATGGGTCTAAAAATGGTAACTACTGGGGAGGTTATAGAAATATATACTACTGTATTTTATATGTTTGTAACAGCTTATTAACATTAATAAATATTGGTCTTTCAAAATAAACATTAATTCCAGATAATCAGATAGATTTACAAATGTGACTTGTAATTCTATTAAGGTCTTACTTTCAACCGTCAATGGTCATTCATTCAACTGCAGAACAACAGGAAGACCGGGAACACGTTAACATTATAGTATCTAATATATGCCTCTCCACTCATCAAGATTCATTTCACAATCAGTGACAGCATAAGCTTCATATGGTTAATAGAATCAAGTGTTCCACATAAACAGCAACTTTACTCACTTGATCCCCAACCATTCAGAGGGAACAAAGCGCACCGCTCAAAATCAACGACATTTTATCTTGGCGGATCATTTCATAAGATGCTTGAACACACTATAATCATGATCGAAGAGGTGATTATGACCTAGAAAGAGCACCACCTCTCATGCCTCCTAGTATCTTACTAGGTGGTTCTTGTTTTAATATAATTCATGTTAGTGCAAAAAAAGAAAAGAAATGTCACATAGTTCACAAATTATCTTCTACTTAACAATAGTATCAATCATAACGAAATATTTGATGGAGATGCTTAAACAATAATCATGGTAACGACAAACAATCAGTAGTAATTTATTTGTCAGAAAAACTATTTTATTACTAATAAAGAACATATTAACAGTTATTTAATTAAACGATACCTTATCATAGATCTCTCCACATGCTAAAATATTGCGGTTTTCTCATACTGAATCTTTTGATTTTGGAAACTGCAAACTGCTCGGGCTTGGTTAATTATGATGTAGTAATTCGTTATGGCTTCAACTTAACAATATTGATTGTGGTTTGTGCTGTATAATCTCATAACTTCAAGAGTAATTAATCAGCATATATGAAGGAAAAGAGTTTGCTACATCGCCACTTCATAACTATTATTTCCCACGATCCTGATACATGCGAGCTTTTTATTTTTTGGGTAAAGGGAACAACCCCGGTAAATTATATTACACAAAAAAACAGTCAAGTACAATGGAATGTGGCATAGGTAACACATTAACCTCAAGCATAAGCTTGAACTACCCAAACGCCAAGGTGACATCATCATAAACTTTTTATATAGGCTTTTGTTTCTAAATTCATTTCGTAAGTCCAGGGAGGTTGTCGCAAATCTACCTGTTATAACACAGACCAATATGTTCACCATCTATAAGTCCGTTGTATTATCAACACAATTAGGCTATTGGTCTTTTTGAAGACTAACCAAGGCATGGTAAGCTCCAGTTGGCCCTTTTGCTAGCAATGAACCATGGTTCCCTTTCTCGACCACCTTTCCCTTCTCCAAGACTGCAATCGTGTCACAACTTTGTATGGTACTCAACCGGTGGGCCACCACCACGCTTGTGCGCCCCACCATCATTCGGTTCAGCGCATCTTGGACTAATTTCTCTGACTGGCTATCTAGTGCACTAGTGGCTTCGTCTAGTAACAAAATCGTGGGGTTTTTCAGTATGGCACGGGCTATAGCAATGCGTTGTTTTTGTCCTCCAGAGAGTTGTACCCCTCGATTACCAGCCCAAGTATCATACCCGTCTTTCAAAACCGTTATGAAATCATGAGCATTGGCGGCCTTTGCGGCCTCTATGATCTCTGATTCACTAACTTGTTTACAAACTCCATATATGATATTTTCACGTATAGTGCCAGCGAATAAAGCTGGTTCTTGACTCACTAGTGCAATATATTTCCTTAGAGTTCTTAAATGGTACGACCTTATATCTCTGCCATCCACTTCAACAACACCTTTCACCGGATCATAAAAACGCTCAATTAACCCAATTATCGTTGATTTCCCAGACCCACTTTGACCTACCAATGCTGTCGATTTCCCTGCTGCAATATTGATGGAGAACCCTTTGAAAATCTTTATGTCAGGCCGAGCAGGATATGCGAAGTGAACATCGCATATCGCCACATGGCCTGTAATGATGTCGGGTTTGATACCATCAGATTCCTCAGGCTCTATAGAGGTGTAACGGTCCAATATGGCAAACACAGACTTCACTGCGTCGAACCCTTTGGACAGATCATTCGTCATGGTTCCAGCTTCCGCAATGACTCTTCCGGTGCTTATTAAGATCAAATACGTACGGTAAAACGATTTTGCATCTAGTTGGCCTTCACTAATCAATTTTGCACCATACCAGTAGCTTAAAGCCCAAACACAACCCGTTAGGCATTGAGAAAACCCAAGCCCGAATCCAGCATACCATGCTTGTCGAATGCTTTCACGCATTGGCTCTTTTTGGGTCTCTCCAAGCATTTTTAGGATTCTTATTTGAGATGAAAATGCAGTGATCGTACGCAGGTTTGAAACAGCTTCCGCTGCAAGCTTGCTACTTTCAACTTGTGATTTCATGGCTTTTCGTGACATGTTCTTCAATAGAACAGTTTTACAATAGAAGCATACTATAATAGCTGGTTGAACCACCATCACAACGAATGCCAATTTCCATGCGATAACTAAGCCCAGTGTGCAGGCAACTGTTACAGCGGAAATTGTTTGAATCAGAAGTGAACTTCGGTCTCCCACCAACGAACGTACCTACCAAAAAATTGTTGACATACTGTTTTGTCAGTTACTCTAAGCCTTTAAGGTAACAAATTAATAATGACAAGTCACTTCACGAATAGTACTAACAGCAGCGAACTTAGTGTGAGTGGTGACTGTGACTGACTGATTAGTATCCAAAATCTAGTTGACATATTGTTTTGCATATATTATTTATGGGTGTGAAAATTTATAGTCATTAGTCTTGAGTCATGATTATTCTAACTCAAAAATGTCTGGTGGCATATGTACTGCTAGTGAAAACTTAATGACCAAAGCTTTGTGAAGACTTCTTATCTAGTCACGAGATGGTCCTTATATAGACGAATTGAGGATAGTCACTAAATTCTAGTCACAGAAAAGATATATCTTCTGCTGAACCTATGATCCAAGAATAAAAGGATGACTTCATGCAACTAATTAAGCAAAATATAAATACAAAAAGTATTTTACGCGTGGAAAACTTTTTATCAATGTCGCCCATCTAGGAAAGTTATTTTGGCATTTTTTGCATAACAGACAAATAAAGGGAAACCATACCACATTGGCATCAGTTGCGAGCCTGGAACAGATAGCTCCACTTGAATTTTCATCCTGGTCGAACCAACCAATTTCGAAGGTGAGTACCTTTGACAACATCTTTTCTCTGACCCTCTTTGTTAAGTGCTCACCCATGACTGCAAAGTTGTAATGCTGGATGATGTTGATTACCATCGAGAAAACTCCCAAACCAGTAAAACACAATGCATAAATCATTGTGTTGTGCTTTAACTCATCTTTATCCTCCAAGAAATACACTGCTATGATTGACCCCATTAAGAAAGAAAAAAATGGCTGAACTGCTCCAGATAAAACTGCAGCCATGCTCCCCAACAATGCTTCCTTCCATTCAGGACCATTCATTGCTAAAATCCTTTTGAATGACGGCACTAGTACTTTTTTGTCCGGGGGCGAGGAAAATTTTTCGCCTTTACAGCTCGACCCAATCACAATCGATTTCTGACTGTTGCTATGGCTGTGGACATCAAAAGACGAGGAGACAAATGTAGGTCCTGGTTGGCAGGGAATATTTGTGGCTTCATTGATTTTCTTGGTCTCTTGGAGGCGAACTAGTGATGTGTAGAATCCGTTTTCAAGCTGAATGAGGTCATGATGGGTACCTGACTCAACCACTTTTCCATTCTTAACCACCACTATCATGTCTGCATTTCTTACTGTGGAAAGGCGATGAGCAATGACAATGGTGGTTCGACCGGAAGCTGCACGATCAAGAGCTTTCTGTACTACTCGCTCTGATTCTGTGTCAAGTGCACTTGTTGCCTCATCCAAAAGAAGAATACGAGGCGATTTGATTATTGCACGGGCAATTGCAATTCTTTGCTTTTGCCCACCTGACACTTGAACTCCTCTTTCACCAACCTATCCATTCAGGGAAAAGTCAGACATGCATGTTTTATTTTCAGCTTTAAATTCAAGAATGTTACAAAAAGGTAAATTAACAATGGTTAGCTTTCTTACTACTCCGTAATGCCTCTACCTAATGGCCGGACCACTTTCGCACCACCCTTCTCCATCTATAGTTGTATTTTATTTACTTTTTCATACAAAATTATACTAAAAGATTAGCAAAAAGCTAGAAGATATAAGAATCAAACAACCTCAATGACACCCGATTACAACCAACATATAGACACCTGAAATATCTCAATCCTAAATTTTATATGGCAAAGCTAAACAAACATGACAAGCACCAACAAGAATGATTTGATAAAAACATATTTATACCTTATAATGAGATGATTAATTTGTCTGTGAATAACAAATAAAAGAATCATTCTGTGGATTATCTAAAACGAATATATAATATATAACGATTCACAATTTGTATATAAGATACAATACAATTAACCTTGACTATTCAGCCAAGAATTATTCATAACATGTTCCAAACACACATGCTCATGTGGCACATGAATTAGTCTTATATACTTGACTTCTCCTAACTTGGTTTCCATTTTGCATCTATCTTTGCCGAATACACATCATGGGAAGTTATCAGCCACTACTCCATGTTGTTAGTAATTGTTTTACTTAGTAACGAAAGTAAATGATGGATTTTAATATAAGAAAAAAGTTTCTGCCATTAAGTAAAAAATCTATCTTTTTATTTGAGCTTTAATCGTGAGCTATCGGTGGCAAATAAAAAAAAAATCTAGCAGATCAAGTTATCCAAAGCGCTGAAGTTGCTATGTCACTTGGCAGTGTAGTTTATTTGGCTTCTCATAATACCATTCAAATTACGCTTATTTTTATTAATACCGAAAAAGAAGGAAGGATTGAGAAACCTGAGTCTCATAAGCTTGAGGCAACTGACAAATAAAGCTGTGAGCATTTGAGGCTTTTGCAGCCTTAATGACTTCTTCCATGGTAGCATCCTCCTTCCCGAAAAGTATGTTTTCTTTTATGGTGGTTGCGAATAGAGCGGGTTCTTGACTCACTAAACCCATCTGTGATCTTAACCATTTTAGTTGAAGCTTATCAATCCTCACCCCATCCACGCTAATCTCTCCTCCTTGTGGATCATAAAATCTTTGCAACAATCCGATTATGGTTGACTTACCAGACCCACTCCCACCAACCAGCGCAACTGTCCTCCCAGCTGGAACTTTCACGTTAAAGTCTTTAAGTATTACTGATTCTGGCCTCGATGGGTATGCAAACTTAATGTTCTTGAATTCAACTTCCCCGGAGATTTGTTGTAATATCTCCCCTTCCATGTTGTCTGAATCAATGTCAGGAATTCGTTTGATAACCTCCCTTATACGTTGGCTGGCAGCGATTGCATCAGAGAAGTACTTCAGGTTCGACAATGCAGAACCCAATGATCTGTCATTAGGAATTGTGAAGAGACTGTTAGAGCACTTTGTTATAAGAACAACAAGCTATGCAAAAACAATGTAAAGGTAAATAAGAAATTAAATGAAACAGTTTGATACATGGGTGGCATTCACATACATTATCTCAAAATAATAAAAATATATACAACGAAATGTGGTGAAAAATCTGAACAAGAATAAAGGAAACTTACAGTCCGCCAAAGGTGATCGCGATGCCAACAGAAAACACGGTACCTCCCTTAGCTTCATGGTGCATAACCAGTTTACTCCCATACCAACACAAGAAAGACCATACACTAAATACAACACCGTTGCTCCCAATGGCAAGTCCTTTAGCCAAACCTTGCTTTAGACCTAACTTCAAAGTGCCTTGTAAAGCAGCAGAATAGTCACTTATGGTCTTATTTTCACCCACAAAAGAATATACAACCCTCACAGAAGAAATCGCCTGCTCTGCCACCGAACCAGCCTTATTATATTCCTCCCTCATCTTTCTTGATAAGCTCATCAGAACCCTTCCATAAATTAGACCAGGTATAACTAGAACCATAATAAATGGAATTGCAACAATTGCTAGCCTCCATAGTAATACAAATGCTACAATATACCCGCCAACAAAATCTACTATATTCATCACGAACACTGGCATCTGCATTTTTTTCCCAAAATAAATTACAATTTAAGCTAAACCTATGTGGTTGGGATACTGAATGGTTCAGTGTACCAGCAACATAAAAGCTCACATACGTACCTTTTCACTGATGAAATCTTGTATGATGAGGCTATCACTGGAAACACTTGTAATGATCTTGGAGGTGCTAGTAACATTTAAATCGAAATATGCAACTTCTTGCCTTAAAACTGCTTTCAAATATCTTGATCTTAACCTTGATGCTTGCCTCTCTGCTGTTCTCGACCAGCAATACCCCTCTGCGACAAAACTCCTAGCTTAGATATTATGCATTCTAACTCAACTTAGATAAAAAAAAGTAAAATGGACCTAATTAAAACCTACCAAGAAAGCATGCAAACCATCTCGCAATTGACAAGTAACATAGAATTAAGGCATTCTGTACACAAGAATTTAAAGACCATCAGATTTGTATACCATAATCAGTATAAGCTTGAGTTTTACGGTAAAACTAGCGGAAACAATTTTCCATCTTGCCAACCATAGTATATTTGGTTAAACTGAAAATACACAGTTTAATAGAAAAACCTTATTAATTGTGTCAGTGAAGACATCCTTAGATAAAGAAGATGATTCTCCAATGGTGTTCATGATGATGTTGGTGAAATGCAACATTATAGGCATCCCAACTCCATCACCAACAGCACCGAAAAGCCCAACAGCCATCAGAAACTTGTCGGTACCGTCTGCATGCATGAATAGTGATCGGAATGATCCATTGCTGCTACTGACCTTCTTTTTTGTCGTTGTATTTTGTTTAAACATGTCAGCCCAAGGATTAAAATACGAAGCTGTAATAAAAATGATAGTGAGACAGAACTCGAAAGTTGATGGCAACTATATAGTGCTCCGTACTCGTAACTTAGCATGTGATTCCGCTGTCAACAACAACAAAAATAATATCAAATGATTAATATGTGATTCCCTAGCTGATCATAAAGAGTTTTGACTTCTTGGTTTATAAATTTTTCAATGATAGTAAGCTACGACTTTTGAGTTGCCAATTATTTACAATTATGTTCAATTATAGTTCCTCGGTGAAGACTTTTGCTAAGTAAGATGATGTTTGTTTTATTAAAATGTTTTGAGTCTTAATTTGATTATCACATCATATATTAAGTAAAAGGTGGTTATAATGTCTCAATATAAATAAAAAGATTTAAGTTCATTTGCATACCAAACTTTATTTGAATACCAAGGACTAATCTCCACCACCTATCTCCATCTTAATCTAATGGATAAGATTAAACATAAAATAAATTTCCTCTTTTTTTTCAAACATTAATATCTTTTAAACCGTCAATCGTTATACGAAAAAAAATATACCATTACGACGGGCATTTAATTATCTTTCTACAGATATGCTATATGATATACTTTCGGCAATTTTTTTTTTTGTTTTTTTCCGTAATCTATCATATATGATACTAAATATCATATATGATAGTAACACTGGTATCATATATATGATATAACTTATCATATATGATATAAACCAATATCATATATGATTCTGTAATAATTTGTAACATAACACTAATATCATATATGATAAAACACTATTAACATATATGATATTTTACGCAAATTTAAAAAAAAAACGAATTTTTTTTTCTTTAAAAATATATCATATTGCATATCTGTAGAAAGCTAATTAAATGCTCGTCGCGATGGTATATTTTTTTCCGTTTAACACTTAACGGTTTAAAAGATATTTAAGTTTTAAAAATAAGTTAAATAATTAAATAATTTTAATCTTAACCATTAGATATGGTGAGAATGGATGGTGGGATGAGTCCCTGGTATCCATGATATATATGGTATCCAAAATAACTTTACTCAAAAAAAAAATTGTTGGGTTTTTTTTATAATTGTTTGAATGTTTTAATTGTCCCTATTAATTAATATAATTAATAAGTGCCTTAATATAACCGTGAATATTTCTACTAATATATAAATGGTGGTATCTTTTTTGTTGAAATTGTTGAATTTTTAGATTTCCTAATATTGTAACATTTTTTACCGAGTATTATCAAGTCACGAATTCAACAACCGAATCAGTTAGCATATCATTAATTATTTGTCGCTGGTAATTTTCGCTTGAGATTTAAATTAGTATTATATAAAAGTAGATCAATTTTTAATCCAACTGATATTTAGTTTGTTTATTTTTACTTGGCCTAAGTGAAGTTATAAGCCCCAGCCTATTAACCTAACTAGGAATGGTGTCCGCGTTTCGCTGCGGTGTACTGGTTTTCTGCCTATTCGAACACATTTGAATTGCAAAACACCCTCGAAAACACGAACTGAAATATGAAGCATATGTTATAGTTACGGTAACACGTCCTTAATGTTAATATATATAAGTTTGTAGCATGAGTATATACGTGTACATAAAAGGAGCATCAAAACATCCTTTTGTTAATCTCGCTTCCTCCGCTTATGTATCATTGGGTAACAAAGGAGCAGCAAAACATCCTTGTTCTAATTCACCATGACCAAAATGTAGTTGCCCTTCTTTTCCATGTTTTATCATCAAAACCCAACTCCCAAACACCCCTGTTAATCCATCACAGATTTAACCATGCCTAGGAGAAGCAGATTAGTACCTTGGACTGCAACGGTATGATCTTCTACGACTGAGTGAGCGATAATAGGGAATGGAAGATTCTGTGCGATCATATTAAAGTCCCCTGTCATCATCACACTTTTTATTAGATCACGCATTTAATTAAGAAATACCGACATTTACATCTTCTAACAACCCTTTTCCAGATTAACCACCTATAACGATCATTTTCTTTCTAATTACAACCACTGCATTCCATTGGTCTATCTATCTATTTAATAATTTTTTAAAGTAAGTTTAGAAGAATTAGGGGCAGCGGTTCAGTGAGCATATCATAAAAGAGATTAGTATTAAGATAGTGTGTGACCCCTACTTATCACTATAAACAACAGATGACCCAACTGTGGATGTTAATCTTTCTCAGACCATTTTTAAGTTGATGATAATGGTCTTGAAGGAAGCGACTATTTACGCCATAACATATATTTCTTATTTAGGATTCAGTAACAAAAAATGAACTGCTCACCAAGGAACCGCTACTCACCTCATTATTGGTACTCGCCAATTTGTTAGCCCACAAAACATCAATCATATCCACTTTGGTCTGCATAAAAATGCCAATATTTGACCCGTTATGAGGACCTATCTAAAGCAGTCGGATGAACCATCTGCTTTCATAGCTTCAACCTCTACATTGACCATATTGTATAGGTTGAAAATTCTGCCCCTAGACAAATATTTGTTCTATAATATCTTAAACAACGCCAACAATAATTAATTACAATATTATCAGAAGTAAGAAAACGAATAAGAATGATGTTTTGAAGGGATATAAACATATGGTTCCTTACAGTTCCTTTTCGGCGTATACCTTCTTCATGTGTTGCGTGGCCTGGTTAAAAGTACCACAACAACGCCAAATAACGTTTAGCAGCCCATGAACATGCAATAAGATACTTTCATCATTCACTTATGGTTGAAAAATATGTTTAAGAATGTAGAATTATTGCTTTTTATAGTGAATTTACCTTATAGGTGTATATTACTGGCATTTTGCCCGTGAGTATGGCCCATGATAGAATCGATCAGGGTTCATAACTTAGTAACATGCCTGAAATATATATGGTAGAAAACTTGTTACCGACATTCAAAGTATGTAAGAATATACATGAAAACTTCTACTCGTATATCTTTTGAAAAATATGTTGCAGCATGTAGAGAACTTGTTACCATCTCAAAACGACAAAAAATAAGCAAAATACATTAAAAAAAACAGGAAGTTTAATCACTCCTTTTGCTGCAAGAGAGGTGTTTGGATCTTGTTGTAACAACAGTCAAACACCCCTTCTGCAGTAGACGGGGTGTTTGGCAACTGTTTAACCAGCAACCAAACACCCCATTTGCAGCAGAAGGTGTGTTTGGCAACTATTTAAACAGCAACCAAACACCCCTTTTACAGCAGAAGGGGTCTTTCGCTAGATTATCTCGAATGTATTTTCTTAATGAATAATTTACATGTGGAACCCAACGTGCACACCTCAATAACCTATGTTTAGTTAATTTATTTTTAAAGCATTTAACCAACAATAAATCTAAATGATGTACCTAATTACAGTGGGATAAATCTAAACGATGTAGCGGATTAAACTTGTTACATAAAAAAAGTATTCTAATTAGCTATGTTTCTTCTTTTTTCTCGCTATTTCAAAAGAAGCAAGTATGGTGTAGTTGCTTAACTATTAAGAGGTGAAACATCGAGTTTTATGAGCACTCCCACCTGCAAAGATTTAAGAAAACTGTATTGTAAGGCTAAAATTTGCAATTGCGAGAACCACCCGGAACACCCGTCCTCGCTGCAACCACAATCGAGGTGCAAATGCCTAACCAAGATATGGGTGTCCGTAAACGATGGCTCATAAAACATAATTTCAAAGTATTAAATTGTTGCCACTGTTAGTTTATTTTTTGTTGTCATTGTCAGCTTTAGTCTGTTTTTACTTGCATTAGCTTATTCTTTGTGATTTGCTTGTGTTTTTGAGTAATTTGTGGTGTGCTTATTGCCTTTCTTGAACTGACACCAAGGTTAGTGCCCAACTGGCTTAACCTTGGCTTATTATGTCCAAAAAACAACAAGCATTGCAAACTGACCAAACCAGTCCACAAGCTTTGACCTCAAGGCCACCAAACAACTCTAATTCACTTCTTTTACAGCTTTTTCAGTCTAGCTTTTCACTTTCTTTGATTTTGGCCAAAGTTGACTTTTGTTTACTTTGGCCAATTTTGTACAATTTGCTTATTTCTTTGTTTCTGTTTATTTTTAACTTGCACAACTTCTTTTTTGTAGTTAATCTTATTTTTCTCAACTCTTGAATAGACTCCCAAAGTTTCAGCTAAAATAGTTTAAGTTTTGTTAGCTTTTCAACTTATTTTTATTTAACAAAAGTGCTTATTACATCATATTTCTTTTCCTACTTAGCTTATTGGTGTTTTTCTTTTTGATTGATCTTAGTTAGCTTATTTAAAATCTTTTGCAAAAAGAATCAGCCTTTGAAGTGGCATAAATCTCCAAAACGACTATTTTGTTGTTTTGTGAATTTGGCTTTTTGATTAATTCTGCTTATCTAGTTTAGCTTTTCCAAAAATTCTTTTTGCTATCTTCTTATAAGTCCAAAATAGTGAGGTCTGCCAAAAAGTAGGCAATAAGCTTTTGATTTGAGCTTATTGGGCTTATTATGCCCATTGAGCTAGCTTATAGCTTATTTCTGGCTTATATGTAGGATTTAGCTTTTGTGCCTTTAGGAAATTGTGTTTAAAATTGAAATTTACATAAGATATGACTTTTTAGATCATTTTTCTAAAGTTTTTGTTATTGGGCCAAAAGCCCATTAACTTTGGACTGTTTTTCATTTTGGTCCATTTGGAGGCCCATTTAGCATTTATAAAATTATTTTAATTTCATTTTTGATTTATCTAAGTCATTTTAAACTAGTTTTCAAGTTTTTAGAATTTTTTATAATTTTTGATTATTTTATTATTATTTCGTCTCGATTTGCGTAAAAATGTAATTCGTCGTAGTTTTAGTCCATCATAGTGTAGAATCGTCTTTTATTTTAAACCCTTCTCTTTCCAATAACGTTACTAATCCAAACACGAATATTGGCCCACTATAATCACTCCTCGAAGAACGAATCCATTGTTGAAAATTATTTGTAAAAGTATCAAGTACCGTTAGTTATGTACTAAGTACCGTTAGTATAGTAAGTATTGTTAGTGTTAGCGCGGTACATGCTAAGTACCGTTAAGCTAAATGTAAGTACTGCTAGTATAGATAAGGACTGAAATATCTTTAGTAAAGATATGTTCTAGGTATATTGAGAGTATATCGTATGTGATATACTTATCTAAAGAATATTCTAGGTGTTCCTTGCACTATAAAAGGAACATAGGTACTTTGAGTTTATTGTACCTTTTCCATAGTCGATTAATAAGAATCGATTAGTTAGAGTATATTGTTGTTCTTCTTTGCTTTTATAAGTTAGATTCCACATAACTTATTAGAGCTTAGTAAGAGTCTCTCAAGTGCTCTTGTTTGTTAGAAAGCTATTGTGCAATCCTTAACAAGATCTCGATCTATTCAAAGGGATCGACAAGTGGTATTAGAGCTTGTTGAGAAACTCTGAATAAGAAAAACTAAACCCTAAACCCTCACTCACAAAATCCACATCATGTCTCAAGCTAGTGAACATCCTCAGTTTGATGATGACTTTCACATCCATGAACCAATACCTCAAAAACAACCTCAAGTTGTGCAACATGTACTAGTGGTACAACTGAAAGTTTCTGGACTTATATTTAATAGTCGTGTGATAGGATCGAACTCGAGATTACGAGATTGCACACAATACGTAAAGAGTTAATTTATTTAATAAATATATTTATTATATTTATTAATTTATTTAAAAAACATATTTATTACGTTTATTAAATTAAACCGAGGTATAACTTTAACGACCGTTAAATAATTAAGAGTTAAGTATTAACAAGCGTTATAGTATATATAGTAAGAGGAATAAAAAGAAAGAATATCGGAAGGTTCCGGAACACCCCTTTGGGGTGTTTCGACCGTCGGCTACACCAAGGGGAAGGGAGAAAGAAAACTTGTCTTATTTACGTTTCTTTGGGCTACAAGTTTATTAGGCCTATATAAGGACCCCCTTAGCCTTCATAAATCTTCACCACAATCTCTCTTCTCATCCTCTCTCTTGCGATCGCAACACCAACACCCCTAAGGGTTGTGTTTGGTTTTTCGATTTAGCTATTAATCAAGTCCTAGCCCATCTATGGGGTTGTTGGGTTGATTTTCTACTAGACGTAGAAGCTCGGTTTACACGTGCTAGAATCACGGTTAGCTCGTTGTATTACGTGTGTACAAGAACGTAATATAGTCTTATTTTAGACTATATCTTGGTTGTGTACGGTATAAACCCGAATTGGTGATTCGTTCTTCATCTTATGGATTTGCTTTAGCGTAAAGGTATATAACCCTAATTCGATTAATTATAATTGTGTTATTATTATGAATTTGTTAAATCACTTTCGCTATGTGTGTTTTGATCTCGTTTAGGGTTTTGTGTAATTGTTATGAACTATATAAACCTTCAGTGGCATCGAGAGCCGTTTTAACATGTTATAGTTATCGAAAATCTAAAGTTTTTTAACTAATAATTGTTTTGAGTTAAAACTACATGTTTTCAGGTTTTCTTAAAAATTAGGGTTTTGTTTTTTAAAATTATGGTTTTGCCGAATTTTATAAATAAAAAAAAATTGTGTTTGAAACCCTAAATTACATGTGGGATAATTTTAGATTAAATTGCATGATTAATTTAATATGTCATGTAAATTAAAGTTTACGATCCAAAAAGATTTAATTGTTAAGATTTGAGGGTGGATCCATGATGAACGTGCATGTTTTCATGGATCATAAAATCATATGTTTATATGATTTTATATGCTACTTGCTTTATTTGATTCAATAAATCTTGAATTAGGGAAGACTTTTATATGAATATAAAAACTTATATTTGATGATTATTGAATAAATCGTATGCATGTGGCTATTTGATTTATTTATTGCACATATAAATTGTTATTATGTGTTTATGATTTAGTTTTTTTTACTTGTTTTTGTTAAAATTGTTCCGAATTGTTATAAACAAGGGTTTTTTTTAAAAGAAATAATATGGACTAAATCATATTAAAATTAAGATTTGTTTGAGATCTAAATTACATAAGATTACGTTGATTGGTGAATTGCAATAATAATCTAATGACCTACTCCTTTTGGCAAACTATAAAGTGGGTATAACGCACCGCTGGTCATGTACCCGGTTAAGGAAGGAGGTGTTAAGCCATTAGTCGCTGACCAAATTCCCGGCTTGCCTGTGCGTCAAATTGAAATTACCTACGATTATTATTTGAATTGTACCTTAAGGTTGATTTACCGTAAATTTACATCCGAATTCACAATGAATAAGTTTATTGCTTTGTGCTTTAGCCATAAGTACGTTGTGAATAGTTGTGGGTAAATTATTTGATTGGTTGAATCAATACCTCAACATAATTTATGTAGAAATTTAGTCTCGTGTGAAAGTTTACTAAATGTTTTACTAAATGTTTTAAGTCGAATGCTCCTAATTGACGAACACTTGAAATTGCTACGTCATCAAATGAGATTTTTGGATGATGTTGTTATGGAGAGAAAACTTTCATAGAATGAGATTCGTATGATCGTTTTACGTTACTCAGATTAGACGACTTAATTAAATTACTCAATGAGATCTGGAAACTTAAGGCATTCATAAGGGATGAAACATGTTTACAATGGCAAAATATTTTTGGCAATGCAAATCCCTTAAAAATCTAGAAATTGAAAATTGTTTGTCAATTGAATTGTTCGACAAGTCGCTATGTTGAGTACATTCATTACTAGCAGATCAACAGATATAATGAATCTATGTCAATATATTTCTAGGATTCAAGGAAAATAGTATGGTTTATATACCGGGGTAATTTTATTTTCTTGAAAGTATTTTATATCGAAAATACTAATATTTGAACTTATTTCTGTAGAAATGGCTCAACCCGACAATAACACAATAAGTTCTGCGTTCAAAACGTTTTTTGATCGTCCTGAACTTACTGGCCCAAACTTCAATGATTGGTACCGCTCACTAAGAATTGTCTTAAGAGTAGCGGGTACTATTGATATCTTGACTACTCCCTATCTGGAGGATCTTGCTGAAGTAGCTTCTGAAGCGCAAAGGCTTGAACACGCTGTTAAGGTTATGGAGAACTCGGAGGTGGCTTGCTTAATGTTAGGGAAAATGTCCCCTCCACTTCAAAAGAAGTATGAGTTATTTTCGCCTAAGCGTATGCTTGATGAACTCGAGGTTATGTTCGAAAAGCCGCAAGTTGTGGAGATCTACGACTTAGTAGATGCTTTGCATAGCTGCAAGAAAACTCCTGGAAAGTCTGTTAGTGCCCATTAAATGGAGATGAGGGGTTATATAGAACAGCTCATTGCACTAGGACAACTCTATGACCATAATATGGCTATCAACTTGATCAATAGGTCCCTTGACAAGGACTTCAATGATTTTGTTCGAAACTATAATATGCATTGCACGGGGAAGACAGTTAATGATTTGCATGCAATGCTCATTGACTACGAAAAGGGATTAAAAGACAAGGCATCTAATTCTATTCATCCTGTACTAACCATACAAAATGGTAGAGTGAGTAAGCCAAAACCGCAAGCGAACAAGAAGAAAGGCATTGGCAAGGGTAATAAGGGCAAGCAAGTTGCGACTTATTCGAAACCTAAGCATAACTTTGTCAAGAAGAATAAATCTCAGAAGGATGAGACTTGTCACCATTGCAAGGCAAGTGGTCACTGGAAGAGGAATTGCCCTCTTTACCTCGAACAGTTGCGAGAAATAAAAAAGAAGTCTGAGCAGAGCGCTGCAGCTTCAGGTACTTTATTTATGATCGAATTATTTTATTTGACATATAAATTAAATTCATAGGTATATGATATGGGATGCAGTATTAACATTTGTAATACGCTGCAGTGATTTAATCTGGAAAGGAAGCTATCCTATGAGGAACAATTTCTGTAAGTGGGCAATGGCGCACAAGCAGCGGTTGAAGCTATAGGAACATTTAATTTAGTTTTACCTTCGGGTTTAGTACTGATTTTAAATGATTGTCATTATGCACCTACAATTGATAGGGGTGTTATTTCTTTTTCTTGTTTGTTGAATAATGGATTCGTTCACACTATTGATTATAATGGAATTTCTGTTTGGAAAGATGGTATTTTCTATTTTAATGCAATTTCTGTGAATGGTGTGTTTGTGTAACACCCCACTTGGATAAGTGGACCGTTACGTGTATTTATGGTGTGTCATCAAAGCATAAGGTAAATGTCCTAAAACATTAACTGGCCATAAAGAAAATACCGGAATCAAACATCGGTAATCCAAGCATAAGCTCAAAACATGAAAAGTAAAAACTCAAGGAAAGGACTAAACAATGTCCAAATAAGCAGAATAATGTAAGAAGTTCATAAAGTAAGAAGTCTGGATAGCTTCCATCTAAATGCACATGCTCTCAGAATCCTAAAGCGTCCTGGTGTACCTGCCCTTAGAACATGAAAGGAACTACGGCTGAGCATAACGCCTAGTGAACGGATATAAAGTATGATAAGAAATACTGAAATGAAGCAGATGATAAAATACGGAAGCTGTAAGACTGATAAGTAAAGTTGTAGCGGAAATCTGTGTATAATCTGAAAAGTCTGATTTATAAATAATAAAGTTGAACTATTATCTGTTAAATCTGAAAACATGCATTTACTGTATTTTAATTGCCAAGAGCTTATATAAGTCATGCACTGTAAAAATTGCTGCATGAATAAATGGAGGGGTGACCTCGTCATGCTATAGAGGGGTGACCTCTAAATAATGTGTTGTGTGGAAGCATCAACTCCAATGTGAAGGATGTAGAGCACACACCACATTCACCTGATAACTGTAAACTGATAGCCTAGGATGCATCCATACACCCCGCTGATAATACTGATAAAATGGCCAAGCTGAAATAAATGGGACGCTGCGAGAAATCACTCCCTCGCAGAGGAGTCATAACACTGGTGCCTCTAGTGTCATGGTTACGGTACCTCCGTAACTAGTACATAAACTAGTCATGCTTGTATATAATGCTCAGGCAATTTATTTAGTTATTAGAAATGATTACTGATAAGCTTAAACATATACTGGGGAAAACATTTGGCTGCAGACGGGAAATCCTAATCATGTATAGGAGGAATTCCTTACTAACAGACGGAAATCCGTACCTCGTGTCCAGTAATGAAATAAGAATGAAAGCTAAAAGATCTACTCCGACTTCATGGTTACTACATAAATAACGGGCGCGTAATAAGTTGTCTGATTACTGTTTATTGTTACTGATTCTTATCTGTTCTTAGTTTAATTTATTTTATTCTTGTATTACTGTTTATGTATAATCTGATTAATCTGATTGTCTGGTGTATTTCTGATAATCTGACTGTTCTTTAAATGTTTACTGATTAGTATATATCCTGTATTTTTATTTACTGTATATTATATTGTATCCTGATATGGTATTATACTGTATTAAGTAACCTGCTAAAAATAGCAAGTTTCCTAAATTAGAAAGTTTCTCAAAATAAAACGTTTCCAAAATTGTTTCTATGAGATTTAAATTATTTATATAAAACCAACATGTTTCTAAATAATTAAAAGGGATTTTAACTGATGTCAAATTAATTCTATTTATTAAATTAGCAAACCATTTGAATTATTATTTATAAAACTAACTTGATAAAATGATTTAATCCTAATTAAATAGCCTCGTATTTTATCATTGCCCGTGATCCCAAAACCCGAGTCAAAATCTCCCCCGAGACACCCATGTCTTGGGTTAATCAAACCGAGCCTACGTCATGGTCCCTAGCTGCTGACGTCACCCAATGGTGGTTCCCACTGTTTGCTAATAATTCCCACTGCTTTAATATAATAACCCCTGTTTTGTTTCTGTTTGGTTCATGTCGTTACTGTAGTGGTTCCCACTGCTAATGCAGTGGTTCCTACTGCTTCCTGTTTGGTTCCCCCCGTCCAAAACAAACACACCCTGTTGATTGTTTATCCCCACTGCATGTAATCCCAAACACCCTTGCTTAAACCGCAACTTCCTGTTTGGGGTTTGTGTTGTCTACGGCTGGCAAAAACCAAACACCACGACCCCTGATTGGGTCACGGTTGGCCACAAACATCACACCGAGACCAATAGGTCTCGGTTTTCCTGATTTCACACAAAAACAAGACACCCTTTTGTTTTTTTATTTATGGTTCTTAATTAAATATGTAATCGTGATATGAAGAAAAAGGGATGACTGGTTACCTTTATTAGATTTATAAGGAAGGACAAAACACATGAATCAATAGGGAAGAACAACACTCGATCCTTTTTCTTTCTCTTTGTCTTTTCTGTCGGCAGCCCCCCAAGAACCCTAATCGTTTTCTTCTTTCTCTTTTTTTTGTTCGTTAACTGATTTGGGCAAAGGAGTAATACTCACGTTTATTATTTTGTTTCTCAAAAGGGTCGGGCTCACAAGCCCATATTCTTTCCTTTTTTTGTAATAAGACTGCCACCCTTTATGATGTATAGTTTTTCGTTTCGTTATTCGACACTTGAAACTTGTCACGCACACGTATTTATTTCTCGTGTTTTAGTTTTTTGAAAATGTAAAACTCTTTTATGTATAATAATAAATGCCTACGTAATATTTTCTGAAACTTAATAGATATTTTCTGAATAATTATTTATTTGAAATATTTAAATAAAACTGAGACTGTGTAATTACTGTTAATGTCTAATTATTTTTTGTATAATAAATAATAAATATGTAATATTTTCTGAACTTAGTAATTATTTTCTGAATAATTATTTTGTTGTAGTATTTAAATAAACTGAGATTGCGTATTTACTGTTTACGTTTAATTAAAGTTAAAGTTGAGACTACACGTATTTAATATTCGAGGATTTTAAATACGGGTTTTACAATTATTCCCCTCGAAAAAAATAATTCGTCCTCGAATTAAGGATGCAATTATGCTGCGGTTTTACAATTCTCCCTCTCTAAAAAGAAAATTCGTCCTCGAATTAAAAGTAATTTAAGCTGATGAGGTTTATATAAGCTGAAAGACACATAGACTGAAAGCACATGAAAGCTGAAAGACATATAAGCTAAAAGACATATAAGCTGAAAGACCATTCGTCCTTGATTTAGAACATACTGCTGTGAAAGGGTATAACGTGACATGACTGAAGTGAACATGTAAAGTGACATGTCTGGAAGAACTTAACTGAATTATTGAAGGAAAAAAGGATGAGAGGTCCGGATGGACTCCTCCATTCCGAGTGGCTTCCCACTCGAAACGACTCCTTCAAAGGTCTAAACGCAATGAAAATCTTGGTCCTGATGACCCTGTCGTGATGAATGCTGACGTAGATTCTGGTTCCATACTTAAGATGAATTTTCTAAATCTGATAGAATGAACAAGCCATAGCATGAAAAGGTACGTATATTTATCCTAAAGAGATAACAATTATATCTCTGGGCATGCTGCTGAAAATATATAGGGACAAACTACGTGAACAATTGCGAACATGCTACGTGAGCAATTGTGAACGTGGTTCGTGATCATAAAAGGAACGTTGTGCATAAATATATCATGAATGTGATACGTGAAACATATTGTGGACGTGATACTAGAATATATCATGAACGTATGCTGACTGAGGAAGGAATGCCAAACGATACGGCCTGAGATGTAAAACGTCTACCTGGATATGGAAAAGTTGTGCTAAACTTGAGTCTGGTTTCTTAAGCTTTCAATAACCGTATTCGGAAATCTGCGAAAAGTGTATCGCGGAATGGAACACGAACTTGAACGTGAACAATATTATGAACGCAAATGTGAGCTTAAATCATGAGATAGCATAAAACATGAACTGAAATAGCATCATACTGCAAATGAGACGTAAATGCGAAAGTGAAAATAAACATGAACGTAAAGTGAACGTAGACGTACACGTGATCGTGAACATGAATTCTATCTGTATGATGGTCGATGGAATACCTTGAAATCGTACGATTTACTACTGAATTTTCTGCAGGTCCGCTACTGCGTAATCCTTTCGGATGAAATAAAACGCGTAGGTTGATTACATGGTTGACAATGACTTAGATAGTATCATACTTTTTTTGAGTCTGTGGTAAACTGATAACAATCTCCATGGAATCTTGTCTTATTTCTGTCTAGAATTTCTACTGGTAGTAATAACTCGATAGCATGACGGCGTTCTATCTTAAACCTGCTGGAATGGCAGGCATTAGATATGGACGTAGCTGCCTCAACGTGTTATACTGTTTCTATCAATTTCTGTCTGAGATTTTGGTACGTTCCGGTGGAATCTGGATGAATAGTTATGGAAGGATTTTAGTGAGAACTGTCAGTAATTTCTGCGGTAGCAGTCAACTGAGTTCTAGAAAATTTTATACTCTAGTTACAGGTGTCGATCTTGACCATCTGGTGATAGTCTTCACCTTCGCAGGATTTCTGAAATTTCTTTCTGCTGAAATAGGGTGGTTCAGAAATGCCACCGTGTTCAACTAGAATTCACATCTGGGAAGCTGCTTATATAATTTTCTCCTATCGGAGATTCTTGATATGAGTGATTTTACTCATATCATTTATATAAATAAACATACAATGAATGCATAAAACCAATGAAAATGGCCTTGTATATTGATGAGACTGCTTTTATACATAGTCTCATCGTCCAAATCGGGCTTAAAATACATAAAATATCATTAAAACTGCCAAATATATGCTCCTGTTTATTACTTGTGTATTTTTAGGTACGGATATTGAGGAAATGGAAAAAGATCACAAGAATCATTCAAAAACGAACACGGGAAACGAAGCCGCACAATGAACCGGGCCCAAATCTGGAATTTCCAAAATGGACCTTGAAGAATTGAAGATTGGCAACTTTAGTCCCTCAACTTTTGAAGATTAACACTTTATACCCCTCAAATATTCAAAATTATGAATAGGGTCCCTAAAGTTTGAAGATATTACAAGATCAGTCCTTGAAGAATCCAAGAAGTACAAAAGAAACCCTTGGAAAAGTTTGTAAACAAGTTGTGCCAATTTTGACAAGTCCTCCAAAGTTGATACAAGTGTATTTGGGCGTTGATGGCATTTATTTACAACATGAAGGAAGTGTGAACCTTGGGGGACCAAAACAGCCAGACCATCAAACTTCCCCCATCCAATCATTTTAACACATCACCCACCACCACCAATCACAAACCTCCACTTCACTCACCCCACCCACGTCAGATTCCACTAGCTGAGTTTATTAATAAAACTCAGTCAACTGGTCAAACCCCTCCCAACTTTCCCACCATAACACATTTTTTAAATATTTTCTTTCCCAAAACCCTTAATCCCAGATAAACCCTAGTTAATTCCCAGCATCAATTCACCTCAAATCAAAGGGGTTTTAACCCATCACCTCCAGACCCTTAATTAACCTCACTCTCACCCCATCCCACACCAAAACCGTGCACAAGACACACCCATGTGTCTTGTGGGACCCTCCCCTGCCCCGTCCCTTTCCCTCAAAACCCTAAACCTGACACATCCAACGACTCACACATACTCCTTGGTCCCCAAGCAGATTTGAACGCTCCTGATCAAGATTCCAACAGCTGGACATCATAAACAAGCTCACATGTGTCATCTTTGACTGAAATTCAAGAAGAAGACCAAGGGCATTATAGGACTTTCAAGATTAGGGTTTCTATTTTTCTAGATAGTTCTTCTTAGTAGTATATATAGGAGACGTATGTGTCCCTATAAGTTGTTCCAGATTTTACTCCAAATTTTGTAATCCCTTTTTGAAGTATTTATAAAGTTGGTGTTTGTTTAAAATTGTAATTCCTTTTATAAGTATTTTAAAAGTTGGTAAATGTTTGTTGAGTAATTAATCTGAGTTCCATATCATATTTGTAAGCACCTTGTGTGTTTAAGGTTTCAAAAGGTTTTTATTTGGTCAAAATTTCAGAAATCCAAAGCTTTCAAGGAAGTGAAAGTGGACTTGGAAATTTGGATTTCTGAGTTTGATCTTATTTTAAAACGTTTCAAAGTTTCAAGATTCATTGGTTCAAAGTTTTTGAAAAGGTTTGAGAAGTTTTCAAAAAAGTCAGAAAGTGTATTTTGCTTGTGTTTTCATTTTCTCTTAGCAGGTATTGAAGCTTGAGTTTTGATCAAGGATCAGCATAGGCCTGGGCCTATTGGAGAAGGCTAAGCAGCCTTGGTTGGGCCTGGATGTAGGCTCAACAAGGTAGTTCCTTGTTCCTATTTCAATTTTCAGTTTTTATGTGATTTGTATGATTTTTTGTGCAAAGTTGTTTATGTGTGTTCTTGTGGTTTGATTTGAGTTATTAGGGTATAATATGCATGTTAGGACTGTTTAAAATCAGTTTAGAGTTAATTTGAATTGATCTGCTTTGTTAAAATTTCATGTTCAGTTATTAAGGGGTGTTTGGATTTAGTTTTTTAAGTAAGACTGGTGAAAGTTTGTGGGTTAAAACCTGCTTAGAGACACTCTATAGGTTGTATGCTGGTTAGATTTCAGTTTAGTAGGTTTTTGAACTAGTTGCATGCTAAAAATATTGAAAATATAGCCCAAATCAGAAAATGCTTTGATTGACTGATCTTGAAAGAATTGTTGCCTCATCTTTTGATCATTGTTAGGTATAAGTGATTTCTAAGGTTTGATATTGCTTGTATGCCATTTGGTGTGATTGCATGCAAGATCTTGGTGTTTAAAATTCATTTGTGTGCAAGTTACTTGTGACATTTGTTCATCAGTAACATAAGCCTTTATCAGAAACATTGCTTGGTGACTTTTTGTGCTTAATTTGTGCTTAGACCTGTTTGATTTTGTGCATCATTGACTCCCTACACTCCAACTGAGTGTAGGGGTGCCTATTGTCCATCAATCAACACCACAAAACCAAGATCAAGCCCTCTTGATCCTTAACTGCACAAGTGAAGAAACCACTTTTGTTCATCAGTTACAAGTTCTAACCTGGGCACGTTTTTGGCTTAATCAGCTTTAATCTTTGATAATTTGGATTGGGATTTGTGTTTTTGGTTAAGTTAAGTCACTGGATTGTGTTTTTAAAGTTTAAAAAGAAAAAAAAATTAAAAGTTCAAAAAGGACGTGGCCAGGACTCGAACTGCGCCACTCCTCTCACACACAAACGACATAACCATCTCTGCCCTAGGGTCTTTGACTGCTAGTATTCATTTCATTATATATTTAAAGGGGTTTGGTTTTGGCTTTTCATTTATAAGCCGTAGCTTATTTAGCTTGTTTAAGCTTATTGGATAAGTTATTTGGCCAGTTTGCATTTTTCCTAGGTTAAGTATATAGTTTAGGATTTTTCTTAGCTAAGTTTGCATTTTTCCCTTTCTTCATTTATTTTTTATCATTTTTAATTTACCCGTTTTATTTAAGTAGTTTAAAAATAGCAAAAAGTAATTTAAAAATCTACAAAAATAGTTTTTAGGTTTTAATTTATATTTTTGAGGTTTACATCACAAAAGGTTTTCAAAAAGTCTAATTTTTAATTTTATTTGATTTTAGGTTTTTTTTATCAACTTTAAAATTTAATATAAAATTATTAAAAGGTTTTAGGAACTTTAATTTGCATTTTTATCTTAGTTATATTATTCTAGGTTTTTGGTAATTTTTTAGAATTTTTTAGTGAACTTTTTATTTTTTTGATTATTTTATTATTATTTTATTATTAAAAATAGAAAGTTTAATTTTTTAAGTTTTTTCATTTTTCCTAGATTGTAGACATTAAATTAGGAGTTTTGTAACTTTCCAAATATTTTTAGGACTTTTCATTTATTTTCTAGAATTAATTTAATTTTTAATAGATTTTAATAGTTTTTAAGTGTTTAAAAATAGTTTTATTAGATTTTAAAATTTTAAAAATTACTTTTTAGCTTAATTAGGTTATTTTTGAGGTTTACAAACTATAAAATCTTGTTTAGAGCTTTTTAATAATTAATTGTGATTTTTAGGGCTTTAATTAGCATTAAAAAGTCATTATCTAATTAATTAAAAGGTTTTAGCAAGTTTGGATTTTTTGTAAACTCTTAGAATATTATTGTGGATTTTTAGTAATTTTTAGGAATTTTTAGGTTAAAATTTTAATTTTTGTACTATTTACGGTTTTACGTGTTCGCCTTTTTCGTCGTAGTTAAATCCGTTTTCGTAACCGTCTTTCTTTTTCTTTCTCATTTCTATTTTCTTTTCTTCTTAATAAAATCATCAATCAAAATCAACTCATTACACAACACACTAGCCTCCTCGAGAACGAACTCACTTTTAGGGTCTTACACACACGGTTTTCCTAAATCGTCGTGCTCACTTGCCCTATTTACGTTCTTTTTCCTAAAAGACGTATTTCTACGACTATCATTTTGGCGCCGCTGCCGGGGAGGCGTGTTGTGTTTTGATTGAACCATTGTTTTTTTATATAGCCATAATTAGTATTTGTATTAGTAGCACTCTACTAATACGTATTATCGTTTTTCGTTTTTGTGTGAATATTATTACTATATTATATACGTAGAACAATAAATTCACAAGTACTCGAAATACGTGAGAAATCACAACCTTGACTTGGGAGGTCATTACCCAATCATTGTATTCGAATCTCAAACCAAAGAAAAAAGGCAAAAATAGATAAATACTTTCGTGAAGCTTAATTTTGAAAATACAAACTATAAGGTGGGTATAAGGCGGTTGTATTTCACGACCTAAAGGAAAAAGGCTCTTAAGTGCTTCGCGCCGCCTCGTTTCCTCCGCTTGCTTGTGCGTATTTGATTTTGAGAGCTAATCGAGGGTTTTGTCGCCCAAAGTATTATTACATATCATATATATTTTCTTGGTTTCTATTGATTAAACCCTCTTGAACGATTTGGTGTTCCACCATCGTTCTAAAGTCATCGAAGGCGTTCACTTCACGTGATCGTTTTCATTCCTTGAGGCTTCTTTAATCGAGAGATTTGATTAAGGAGGATATTTGTAGATTTTTGTCTACCTAATACATTCACCAATTTCCAAAAAAGGTTAATACCATCAAAAACCACAAAAAAATTTGAAAAATACAAAACACCAAAAAGAATCTTCTTTGCTCGTCTCCTCGTTGTACGTGACGTTTATGCTAACTCGTAATCAAGCAAAACGTGCTATTAGACGAAAGAACAAAACTCCCACTCCAACTCATTCTAGTGAGGAGACTCCAAGTGAGGAACCTATTGTAGAACAAGAAGCTATCATGGCTAATCGTACTATGATGGAGTTGCTTCAAGCACCCACCGAGGGTTTTGGAGAGGCCATTGTGATTCCCGCCATTCTTGCGGAGAACTTCGAGATCAAGACGGGTTTAATGTCTATGCTTCAAGCAAACAAGTTTCGCGGACACGAAAAAGACAACCCACATTATCACATTAGGCAATTTAATCGTCTCACCGCGACAAGCAAGTTTAAGGATGTACCACACGATGCCATTAAGATGATGTTGTTTCCCTACTCGTTAGATGGACCCGCCAAGATATGGCTTGAGAAAGAACCGCCAAATTCAATTTTGACATGGGCCGATCTCGTGTCTAAATTTGTGAATCAATTTTTTCCACCATCTAAAACAACACATTTGAAAAACGAGATTTCACGACTTACACAAAGATCTAATGAAAGTTTTTCAATGGCTTGGGAAAGGTTTAAAGAAATGTTACATGAATGTCCACACCATGATTTTTCCGAATTGCATCAAATTGACACTTTTTATAATGGGCTTAATGATCATGAACGAGATTACTTAAATGTCGCCGCGGGTGGTAATTTTTTGTGCAAAACGACCAATGAGGCTTTGAAAATCATAGAAAATAGGTCTAAGGTTTATAGCCCTCGTAACACACCGAGTGTTGCCAATTTGGGCTCGTCATCGTCTCGTTCCATTAATGCCTTGCAAGATGAAGCAAATGAGGAGAATCGGTTTTTCGATAGGTTTTCGACTCTTATGACTCATTGGAAAGCTCAAGAAGCTTCAAATTCCGCTTCGGTTAAAGCGGTTGCTAAGAGTTGTATTTCGTGTGGTGGAGCTCATGATTTTTCCGAGTGCATTACCGCGGATGATAACACTTCGAGTGCTTATATAGCCACGTGAACTTATAACCAAATCGGTCAAGGTTCCCGCCAAAATCAAGCTCCACCAAATCAAAATGCTAATAACTATCGAAACAACAACCAAGGTGGAAATTACCAAGGAAATCAAAGGAATTATAACAAGGGTAATTATCAAAGTTGAAATGGGCAAGTTTCTAACCAAAACCGTGATTTTCAAACTTCTACTCAAGGTTTTCAAAATGATCACACCAAAAATCTTCAAGGAGAATTTTTGAATTATGCTAAGGCTAATGATGCTAAGTTTGACAATATGCAACGTGAAATGGTTAGCTTAAGATCCGAGTTGAAAAACGAACTTAAAAACGAACTTGCTAATGAACTTAAAACTCATGCTAATAAAATGGAAGGAAATGTCACACGTCTCCAACAAAATCAACAAAAAATGGAGCAAGGACAACATGAGATTAAGCAAGAATTGTTAAAAGCGGATGCTAGGCAATCTAAGTTTGAAGACCGAATGGCTAAAATGTTTGAAGCTATCATGTGTAAGCCCTCTTCTTCGGGTGGTCTTCCTATTGATACCATCGTGAACCCGAAAGGAGAATTGAAGGTTATTACTACTCGTAGTGGTAAAACTTTCAAAGAACCCATTTCTCGTCCAAGTACTTCTATGGAGAAGGAAAAAGAGAAAGAACCCGAGGAGTTGGTTGAAAAGGAGCAAATTACAAGCCCACGAAGTACCGCTCAAACCACACCTACAGTTGAACCAACACCAATCATGGAACCCGAGATTCCAAGGCCGATGCCTATGCCTATGCCCCAACCCACACCACCTTTACCCTACCCTTCAAGACGAGACAAGGAAAAGGCACAAGAACGAAATAATTATCAATTTGAACTTTTTATGAAAATGTTTCGTGACTTGCATTTTAATATAAGTTTTGCCGACGCCTTAGTCATGATGCCTCGATTTGCCGCGAATTTCAAAAGTATGTTGAATAACAAAGAAAAATTGCAAAAATCGTCTAGTTGTTCATCGGTTTTTCTAAGCCGCATACCTCAAAAAGTCGGTGATCCTGGAAAGTTTTTAATCCCATGTGCTATACAAGACATGGAAGAATGATACGCCTTGGCCGATCTTGGTGCTAGTATTAATTTGATGCCTCTTGAGATTTTTAAATCGCTCAATCTTCCCAATCTCACTCCTTCAAGAATGTCAATCGAAATGGCCGATCATTCTACGATTTTAGCTTGTGGAGTTGCCGAGGACGTCTTTGTGAAAGTTGGAAAGTTCTACTATCCCGTAGACTTTATTGTTGTTGACATTCCCATCGATCCTAAAGTTCCGTTAATTTTAGGTCGATCTTTTTTGGATACCTCGAGAGCACTTATCGATGTGCATGCAAGAAAAATCACTCTTCGTTTCAATGAGGAAGAACTCGTCATTAATGCAACCCAAAACTCCACTCTTTCTCATGTGTATTCTATCACATCTTTGTACAATGTCAATCCAATCAAAAACATTTGCAAAAGAATTTCAAATAGAGTTTTAGGAGTTGTTGAGAAAAATGAAGTTCTGTCCCCTCCGCCGGTGGAGGTTAAGAGTGTTAAGCCTACGAATCCAATCTCGAGTGATTCTTCGGATGATGAATACGTTGATCCCGATGGGGGAGTTTTCTTTGTTAACAAAAGATTTGAGAACTTACCACCACCTTTGCCAAAAAGATTTCAAAATGTGAGAATTTTTAGTGTGACTGACATTGCTTTAGATACACCAAATATTTTTGACATAATTAAATCGGGTTTTCACAAGGAGAGTGTAAAAGATGAAAAAGGAAAAGATTTTGAATTTAATTTAAAAGATTTTTCTACAACTCTAACTCCGTCATCACCACGTTTATTGAGTACTACAAGCTCGTCTTCTCCTTTTGACGATGCTTTGTGTGGACTTAGTGTGGGGGAATCCCCTTATGTTCCCTCCCCTTTCTCCACCGAGGACGAGATTTTTGATCCTGGAATTGCTTATATAGGGAAATCTCGGTCTTCCACCGATGCAATAAATGGAAAATCTTTTCATTTGATTGGTGCGAGTCTACCTCGAGTAGCTCAATGTTTTGACTTACCCATTGTCTCACCCTTCTATTTCTTCTCTCCTATTTTCTTGAAACCCTTTGGGTTTATGTTGACTTACGATGAAGTGGCGTTGGTTTGTTTTTCCAATGAAAACGAGAATGCCATCTTCGATCCCGGTATTTTGCACCATCAAAGGACTTAGTCCTTAATACCGGTTGTTTTTTGGGACTTGTTTATCATGTAAGCCCCACCAAAAATTGACCATACCATGATATCCCTACATGATCACATTTATGGGGATTTGAGTCGATCTTTTGACTCGGTTATCAAAAACAAGGTGCCTCGTGGGGGAGACCCATGCTTATCCATGTACATATTATTGCTTTCTAATTAGTTTAATGTGAGGGGATTTGTGCCCTTCCAACCTTTGTTCCGTGGTTGTTTGTGAATTGTGGTTTTTAGATCATGATCTTCACGATTGGAGCCTCTCGTGTTCGTTTTATGGGAGCACTCGATCGTTTGCTTTGAAGACATTTCTCAATATCCAAATGATATATCCTTGATTGTTCTAACCTTAGGTTTTTAGCACACTTCATAAACGGCTATTAATTTATTGGTTACACCCTTTCCATGCTAGATTAGGCATTCGACTACGTCTCTAGTATGGGGGTGTTTGCACCCCTAGACTCGAAACATTGAGGACAATGTTTAACTTTAGTATGGGGGGTGAATAGATACTTGCCTTGCCAAACCTTCACGCTTTCCAAAGTTTATCTTTTTGTTTATCGTTTCGTTGCAAAATAAGGCTAAAAATGGCCAAATTTTAAAAAAAAATATCGTATTTTCCATAAGTGTTTAAGACACGAATGTAGGTTTTCCGATGGCGAGAATAAGAGTAATTTTTGACTCGACCGTGCGTGTTGAGCACTTAGCTTTGATTCCTTAACTACACATTAGGCTAAGTCTCTTAAATGAGGACGAGAAATGATAGAGTTAATTATAAGTTACTATGCTAAACGTAGAGTACTCGTATTCTTTCAAAAACTCATGTGTTCTCGTTGTTTGCTTATTCTCCCTTCGCTTGTAAATATTTTTTGCTTAATAAATATTGACTTAGCGGTTTAGTTAGGATTGTTGGGTTTCTAGTCTTTTCTAGTAGCTTCCGTGTAATTAAATTGGGAAGACATTAAGGTATCGCCAGCGTCACGGTTTTGAAGTATTGGCACCCGAATAATCGAAAGCTTCACCCAATAATAAGATTTCAAGTGATCACCTAAATCTAGCAAACAATTTGAAGCCCCACAAGGCCGAAAAATCTATGCAAAATTGAAAGTGAATCAAGCCTTAATCTTCGAAGCTTTAAAGATCCAAAATTCGCTTTAGCGTGAGGATATACGTCTTTGGCTAATAAAACCACCGATGAGGCGGATAATAAAAGGCAAGGCAAGACCGAAGTCATAATAAAAGCTTCATGGCGAAGTTGAATAAAAGATGGAGGTAAACCAAAGATAATAAGGCCCTTCCGTTAGGGGGCGTATAAAAGTCTTGGTAATAAGTCTCATGTTCAAAACCGTTATAAAACCGTGTTTATCGATTCTTCTTGTCGACTTAATTTTTTAACATCGTTGTCTATTAGGAGGGGTTATTGATTTGATGGTCTTAGTTACACCGTTAGGACTCTATTTTTAGACCTAAATCTCTATTATCGCATAAGTCAACAATGTATCCTCGTGAAACATTCAAGACATAATAAAATATAAGAGATACAACTTAGGAATAATGGGAGAATAAGTACGTAATTAGGGCATATGAGTAGTGTTAGCATTACTAACTTATAATGACAATGATCTCGTTGCACGCTTGGCATGGAATTAAGGTGAAAATCGAGGACGATGAAATTATTTCTAACGAAGCATTCACGTGTTCTTATTCTATGAACCTAAACGTCCCATTTTGCGATGAAAATCATACATTATGTCTAAAACACAAGTAGTAGTAATAGTAGTAGTGTAGCTAGTTTATCATTTCAATAAAGTTAATAAAAATGAATTTTGGAGGTGCTATGATACTTTATTCTAGCATTGCGTGAGGGCACGGCAATGGTTTAGTATGGGGGAGTGATGAGACTGCTTTTATACATAGTCTCATCGTCTAAATCGGGCTTAAAATGCATAAAATATCATTAAAACTGCCAAATATATGCTCGTGTTTGTTACTTGTGTATTTTTAGGTACGGATATTGAGGAAATGGCAAAAGATCACAAGAATCATTCAAAAACGAACACGGGAAACGAAGCCGCACAATGAACCGGGCCCAAATCCAGAATTTCCAAAATGGACCTTGAAGAATTGAAGATTGGCAACTTTAGTCCCTCAACTTTTGAAGATTAACACTTTATACCCCTCAAATATTCAAAATTGTGAATAGGGTCCCTAAAGTTTGAAGATATTACAAGATCAGTCCTTGAAGAATCCAAGAAGTACAAAAGAAACCCTTGGAAAAGTTTGTAAACAAGTTGTGCCAATTTTGACAAGTCCTCCAAAGTTGATACAAGTGTATTTGGGCGTTAATGGCATTTATTTACAACATGAAGGAAGTGTGAACCTTGGGGGACCAAAACAGCCAGACCATCAAACTTCCCCCATCCAATCATTTTAACACATCACCCACCACCACCAATCACAAACCTCCACTTCACTCACCCCACCCACGTCAGATTCCACTAGCTGAGTTTATTAATAAAACTCAGTCAACTGGTCAAACCCCTCCTAACTTTCCCACCATAACACATTTTTTAAATATTTTCTTTCCCAAAATGGATTAATCCCACCCTTAATCCCAGATAAACCCTAGTTAATTCCCAGCATCAATTCACCTCAAATCAAAGGGGTTTTAACCCATCACCTCCAGACCCTTAATTAACCTCACTCTTACCCCATCCCACACCAAAACCGTGCACAAGACACACCCATGTGTCTTGTGGGACCCTCCCCTGCCCCGTCCCTTTCCCTCAAAACCCTAAACCCGACACATCCAATGACTCACACATACTCCTTGGTCCCCAAGCAGATTTGAATGCTCCTGATCAAGATTCCAACAGCTGGACATCACAAACAAGCTCACATGTGCCATCTTTGACTGAAATTCAAGAAGAAGACCAAGGGCATTACAGGACTTTCAAGATTAGGGTTTCTGTTTTTCTAGATAGTTCTTCTTAGTAGTATATATAGGAGACGTATGTGTCCCTATAAGTTGTTCCAGATTTTACTCCAAATTTTGTAATCCCTTTTTGAAGTATTTATAAAGTTGGTGTTTGTTTAAAATTGTAATTCCTTTTATAAGTTTTTTAAAAGTTGGTAAATGTTTGTTGAGTAATTAATCTGAGTTCCATATCATATTTGTAAGCACCTTGTGTGTTTAAGGTTTCAAAAGGTTTTTATTTGGTCAAAATTTCAGAAATCCAAAGCTTTCAAGGAAGTGAAAGTGGACTTGGAAATTTGGATTTCTGAGTTTGATCTTATTTTAAAACGTTTCAAAGTTTCAAGATTCATTGGTTCAAAGTTTTTGAAAAGGTTTGAGAAGTTTTCAAAAAAGTCAGAAAGTGTATTTTGCTTGTGTTTTCATTTTCTCTTAGCAGGTATTGAAGCTTGAGTTTTGATCAAGGATCAGCATAGGCCCGGGCCTATTGGAGAAGGCTAAGCAGCCTTGGTTGGGCCTGGATGTAGGCTCAACAAGGTAGTTCCTTGTTCCTATTTCAATTTTCAGTTTTTATGTGATTTGTATGATTTTTTGTGCAAAGTTGTTTATGTGTGTTCTTGTGGTTTGATTTGAGTTATTAGGGTATAATATGCATGTTAGGACTGTTTAAAATCAGTTTAGAGTTAATTTGAATTGATTTGCTTTGTTAAAATTTCATGTTCAGTTATTAAGGGGTGTTTGGATTTAGTTTTTTAAGTAAGACTGGTGAAAGTTTGTGGGTTAAAACCTGCTTAGATACACTCTATAGGTTGTATGCTGGTTAGATTTCAGTTTAGTAGGTTTTTTGAACTAGTTGCATGCTAAAAATATTGAAAATATAGCCCAAATCAGAAAATGCTTTGATTGACTGATCTTGAAAGAATTGGTGCCTCATCTTTTGATCATTGTTAGGTATAAGTGATTTCTAAGGTTTGATATTGCTTGTATGCCATTTGGTGTGATTGTATGCAAGATCTTGGTGTTTAAAATTCATTTGTGTGCAAGTTATTTGTGACATTTGTTCATCAGAAACATAAGCCTTTATCAGAAACATTGCTTGGTGACTTTTTGTGCTTAATTTGTGCTTAGACCTGTTTGATTTTGTGCATCATTGACTCCCTACACTCCAACTGAGTGTAGGGGTGCCTATTGTCCATCAATCAACACCACAAAACCAAGATCAAGCCCTCTTGATCCTTAACTGCACAAGTGAAGAAACCACTTTTGTTCATCAGTTACAAGTTCTAACCTGGGCACGTTTTTGGCTTAATCAGCTTTAATCTTTGATAATTTGGATTGGGATTTGTGTTTTTAGTTAAGTTAAGTCACTGGATTGTGTTTTTAAAGTTTAAAAAGACAAAAAAAATTAAAAGTTCAAAAAGGACGTGGCCAGGACTCGAACCTGCGCCACTCCTCTCACACACAAACGACATAACCATCTCTGCCCTAGGGTCTTTGACTGCTAGTATTCATTTCATTATATATTTAAAGGGGTTTGGTTTTGGCTTTTCATTTATAAGTCGTAGCTTATTTAGCTTGTTTAAGCTTATTGGATAAGTTATTTGGCCAGTTTGCATTTTTCCTAGGTTAAGTATATAGTTTAGGATTTTTCTTAGCTAAGTTTGCATTTTTCCCTTTCTTCATTTATTTTTTATCATTTTTAATTTACCCGTTTTATTTAAGTAGTTTAAAAATAGCAAAAAGTAATTTAAAAATCTACAAAAATAGTTTTTAGGTTTTAATTTATATTTTTGAGGTTTACATCACAAAAGGTTTTCAAAAAGTCTAATTTTTAATTTTATTTGATTTTAGGTTTTTTTATCAACTTTAAAATTTAATATAAAATTATTAAAAAGGTTTTAGGAACTTTAATTTGCATTTTTATCTTAGTTATATTATTCTAGGTTTTTGGTAATTTTTTAGAATTTTTTAGTGAACTTTTATTTTTTTGATTATTTTATTATTATTTTATTATTAAAAATAGAAAGTTTAATTTTTTAAGTTTTTTCATTTTTCCTAGATTGTAGACATTAAATTAGGAGTTTTGTAACTTTCCAAATGTTTTTAGGACTTTTCATTTATTTTCTAGAATTAATTTAAGTTTTAATAGATTTTAATAGTTTTTAAGTGTTTAAAAATAGTTTTATTAGATTTTAAAATTTTAAAAAATACTTTTTAGCTTAATTAGGTTATTTTGAGGTTTACAAACTATAAAATCTTGTTTAGAGGTTTTTAATAGTTAATTGTGATTTTTAGGGCTTTAGTTAGCATTAAAAAGTCATTATCTAATTAATTAAAAGGTTTTAGCAAGTTTGGATTTTTTTTAAACTCTTAGAATATTATTGTGGATTTTTAGTAATTTTTAGGAATTTTTAGGTTAAAATTTTAATTTTTGTACTATTTACGGTTTTACGTGTTCGCCTTTTTCGTCGTAGTTAAATCCGTTTTCGTAACCGTCTTTCTCTTTCTTTCTCATTTCTATTTTCTTTTCTTCTTAATAAAATCATCAATCAAAATCAACTCATTACACAACACACTAGCCTCCTCGAGAACAAACTCACTTTTAGGGTCTTACACACACGGTTTTCCTAAATCGTCGTGCTCACTTGCCCTATTTACGTTCTTTTTCCTAAAAGACGTATTTCTACGACTATCATATATGTGTTTTTGTTGTTTCATGTGTGTAGGTACCGAAGTTCGCGAAAACCGGCAAAATCGACACGGGTTTTGAAGAAAAGATCAACGAAGCCAAAATCAAGTTCGTTTTAGTGGATTTTAACCTAATGAAGGTTTATTGGACTTTGTGGGCCCCACTCTTGGTTATTGGGCTCAAAAGCCCAATAAGGGATCTTAACTATCCATTTTTTAGAAACCAGCCCATCAAAGGCCCAAGTAGACATAGATACGGATGGAAGAATAGTTAGTATGGGCCAAAATCCCATTTGACAATAAATATATGAGACGTAGACGTGTATCTTGGGCTTATAAAACCATTAGGGTTTGGACAGTTTAACTTAACAAACGAAAGTTATATTTATTAACTTTCTTCACTCAGTCAAACGTAACCACTCACACACAAATTAAAGTTTTCGATAGAAACAATGCTTCTCTCTCACCCCAAATAACCAGAGACTACAACTATTCACCATACCCTAGTTAGATCATTTTTTGGGGCTTTTCTGATTAAGGGCGCGTGTATATACACGTACCTTAATTAATTGCCAAGAATATCGGATCAAAGAAGATGGTAGAGTACAAGTGACGTGGCCTCTTTCTAGCCTGTGATTGGCTAAGACACATCACCATCCTTCACTCAGCCTATAAGGAGATGCCACCTCAATTTCAAACTAGCACAACTAGCACACTTGATTGCTAAGTTGGCAATCCGTGTGCTAGTTGGCTATTATCAGCCATGGGATCAAAGAGAAAGAAGAAAGAGAAGATTTGGACGGTCAAGATGAATGATTCTGCTCAACAAACTTCACCAAGAAGCCTTGGGGGTTCGGCTATAAAAACCCCCATATTTTCTGTAATTGATCATCCAATTTTTTACTTAAAGTTATTATGTTAAAATAGATTTAGGGCAATTTGTAATTTTCTTTTCCTCAGTATTGTAATCATCTTGATAATTAATAAAAAGTTTATTTGTGTTTAATTAAATTCGAGCTTTACTTTCTGCTTAAAATTAATATTGCACTTTATTCTTAAATCTTTTTTTATTATAATAATGTTTATGATTATTTGATTTAAGCTCACTAATAGATTTTGTCAATTAATTAAAGTAAGAATTGGGGAAAAAATTTCCCACTGGAAAGTTTATATAAAACTGGTTCGAATGTTGGTTGGTCCAAATGATGGTGGTTCGAGTTCGTATGGTGATGAAGAATGGTGTTGATTCGGTTAGATAAGGAGGCTCAGCGTCTTCCTTCGTCTCAAAGGTTGTCTTCAAAAGGTGAGTTGTTCTTTTTTATATTAGTGTAATGAGTTTATTTAGTTTTGATTAATGAATGTTAAAAATGTTTATGAACCTGCTTAAATAATATTGATACTTGCGTTTTTATATTTGGGAGTTCTGATGGTTTGATTTTATCTCATAGTTAAGTTTTATTGTAATGATATGAATGTGTGATAATTAGTTGAGATTTCTAAATGGAGTTAGAATGATAAGATCCACGTCTGATGATTGTTAACTTTTATTTGAAAGCTGTTGATGTTATTAAATTGAGTAGTTAATAATCTGTGTTGATGAATCCGTATTGTGCTTGAGCATTTGGAACTGTGCTTTTGATTTATCAGATTTATTGGTTAGGTTTATGAGTTTATAGGTTTTGTTTAGCTTTGCTAGTTATATGATTTAACGGTTATTTCTGATTTTTGAGTTTTTATTTGTTCCTTACCTTTCTAAATATTAAGTCATATTTGCTGAGATTTGGTCATTGTACATGCCTGCTGGATTTATTGGTTTCTATATGAGTTAATTGCCCAGTTTTGATACCTGATATAAGCTTTGTAGGTCTCTTGTTTTGCTGATATAAGGTTTAAGGTTAGCTGATATTGTATTTGACTGTGATAGTTTGTATTCTTATGTCTGACTTGTATTTTTTATCTTGCTAATATAATTTAGTATTGCTGATATTGTTTGTTTGCTGAGTTACAAATGCTATCAGACTCAACTGATCTGATAGTTTAATACTGATTTTATCAGTCCCAAATTTAAAATACACAAAGTCACCCCTGTGACTTCAGTTTTCTTTTACTTTGTCCAAAAAAATTAAACCAACAAAATATGTCCCTTGTGGGATTCGACCCTTGACCTCAAGGGTGGCTGCCATACGTGTTAACCATCTCATCTAGCTAACTGTTTTTCTTATAAGTCTGTTTTAGTATTTAATGTAATCTGTTAGACTTGCTGGCAGTTTTAGTAACTATATTTAATTACAAGTTGTCATTTAAATAAATTTTAATTAAAAGTTTTATTTTATTTACTTTTATAAAGTTTAAAATTATAAATAAATAAAAACAAAATAAAATTTATTTTATTTTAGAAAGCTAAATTGCTATTAAAAATTAGTTTTAAAATAATTAGAATTAAATTAATTTAGTTTTAAATAAAAATAGTTTTAAAAATAGATTTTGTTAATTAAATAGTAAAAGTAATTTTTAAAAAATATTTAATTAGTTTATAAAGTTTAAAAAGAGTTTTAATTAGTGTAAAAGTTATTTTAGTTAAATAGTTTATTTTTAATAGATATTTAAATATTCTAAATTTTAAATAGTTTGAATTTTAAATAATTGTCTTTTAGATTAAATATCCGGGAACGATTCATGCACTTTAGGATTTTAATTAAAAACTGTAGGAGTAATATTAGATTAAAAATTGATAACTAATTCAAATCGATTGTCCAAATTGAAACAAAACGTCTCAAATTCACTTGATCCTCGTGTACAACGAACTTGGATCATCCACGTGTTTAATTAAATTCGTCTTCGACTTATTTGTGGATTATTACCTTTTCCTAAGGGTAATTTCCTAAATTTGTCCTATATCATATCTAATTAAAATACATCGACGTTTCCTCGATACATCAATTATGTACAACTGTGAGAAGATGATTCTCTAGTACTTCTCTTAGAATTTAGCATATCAGAATGTTATCAATGAATATACTGACGATTTTGTTTGAGAAGTCATGGGAAAATTTTATTCATAAATTTCATATTATAGCTGGAGTATTAGGGAGCTCAGAAGTATAAATAAAAATTTAGAGAGACCATAACGTGTGCAAAAGCAGTCTTGGAACCATCATGTTCTTTCTCTCATCGCTGATGGTACCATGATCGGAAATTGTTCTGAAAAAAATGTTTAAGACATCGTATTAGATCTATTAAGATTTCTATACGTGGAATGAACATCGATTAAAAATGGCGATCTTGTAAAAATTTTCGATGATCGATACATGATCTCATGTTACCGGCCCTCTTTCTGACAAGCATAAACGGTGCACCTTCTGGTGGTGTACTAGGGCGAATAAAGCCTCGTGCTAGCAATTCTTGCAGCTTAAACCTGCAATCTTTTAAATCAGCTGGAACCCTATGATTAAGGAGTTTGAAAACAGATCATGTTCTTGAGACAAGCTCGATGTTAATTTATGTCTCGTGGTTAGGAAGGAATTTCTGGAAAACCTTCTGGAATTTCATTTGAAAAACTCTGGAATAATCTGTTGATCGTGAATTTAAGGAACTTCAGAAGTGGATTTATATCTGGTAGCTATAAGTCTTCGTAGTTTTGGACTGATAAGTCATGCACTTGTAAGGCAGAAATAATTTGTACTGATTTTTCTGGCAGAAAATATAATGAATATATTTGGGATTTAGTAAGAGGGACCTCGTCGTTAACTGAAAGGAAAACCTTAATAATTATGGGTGGTACTGTGGAGTCTTTTCTGGCTGGGAGGTCGGTAAATACCTATTTTAAAATAAAGCTGTCATAGGAATATGGGAAGTAAACGTGACAACTTTCACTGAATGTGTTCGTCTGTAACCTCACAGGATGAACATTGCGTGTCTAACCTGGATAATACTCCGGTAGTGGTAACTGAATTGTAATCTTCTGATTAATGCGTGGCGTAATAGGACGGGTATACCCCCTTGGAGGGTACCCTGAATTATTAAGGACCTGGTTTAGAAGGCATACTGGAATTATGAGTCTCGGCCCGTGCCTTGAAAAGATATTCGTATGACATGTATCATGACTGGTATCCTGACATGTGTCTTCCGAAATGATACTTGAGACCTGTGTCTTGACTGATGTCTTGACACGTGTTTTAGTAGGTGAGCCTGAATAAGGTTAAGAGTTTCTGATAACTGCTAGGGTTGACGGACCGGTTAGACTACTGACTTTGTATTTTTGGTCACGTCCGTTCTGGAGTTCCGATGGTTACTGACTGGTTGATTATTAGCACGGTGGTTGTCATTACCGCCTTATCTGTCAGCTTCACGACGGCCTTAATCATGACCGTGATTCATGAAATTATTCTGCTGAGTGGTCGGCTGGTTACCAGTTCCCACTCTTCTGACTGAAAGATTAGCTTAGTGAAGTGTGACATCTAGCTGAGAAAGTAAAAGCATGGAATAGAATGGTAGTGTCTGATGGTTGAAGTTTATTCTTGTCAAAAATTTCAAATTTATAGTTTTCGTCCTTGTCCTGCGAAGTCTTCATAGTATAAACAGCATCAGCATCTTGGGAAATCACGAAGTATTCAGCAGCATCAGCATTTGTGAGGTCTTCAAAGTGTTAGCAGCATCAGTCGCTGGTACAATATTGACAAGTGGAAACGCCTGAGATGATTGAGGATCGATTAGCAATATCCATGGAGTAGGGTACATGGAGTACACCTGGACTACTGTACATGAAGTACAAAATGAATACTGCACGTGGAGCATATCTGAGACACTGTACATGGAGTACACATGAAATACTGTACATGGAGTATAACTGAGACACTGTACATAGAGTACATATGAAATACTATACATGGCACTGGTGGAAATTTTATGGGATGATCGTTACTGGTGTCAATTGTCTGACATGATCAAAGAAATAAATTGATTTAAACGGTAGTAAACTGAACTAAAACAGTTAACATGATAGGCTGATAATTTCTGCGTAAACTTACTGCTGGTTGACTAGAGGTTCAAGAATATGATTAAATGGACTTTCAACAATGGTCAGCATGAAGACATGACTAATGAAGACCAAACATGATTTATTATGAAAACGGGATTTTACTGTAATCCTTCTGTATTTTAGCCTGAAAGCATCATCACCTTGCTGAAAAAATGATCCTCATAAGGAGACATGAACTTAATCAGCATGGAAACGACATCCACGTGAGAGTATAAAACTTGACTGATACAAAGAACATATAATGATAATCAACTTAAGTTTAACATCAACTGGTGTGGATGGCTATGGTTCAATCCACATAATTTACAGGAGAAAACATGTGACTAAGTATGGGCGATTCTGGTTCGATCCATACTTGTCAAAATTTTATAAAATGTCATGATATGACAAAGGTGAACAACTATGGATCGGTTCACAAAACAACACTCGATTGAAAAGCATGAAATTTGGCCTAAGAAATGGTGAACGCATATGGGTCAGTTCACCTATTAACATTCGACTGAAAACATGAATCTGTCATGAGCAAGGGTAAACGTCTATGGGTCAGTTTACCAATACAAAATCTGAACGGGCAAGGGTGAACACCTATCGGTTGGTTCACCAAAACGAAAACTCGCAGAAAAGCACATGCGACTAAATATGGCCAGTCCTGTACCAACCTTTTACTTAGTAAAAAACTTTAAGAAAACTAACTGATAACTGAAGAAAACTGACTAATAAATGCATGAGAAATATGAAAGATAACAACGACCAAATCTGGGAAGTTCCTCGTGACTACCCACTAGTCACAGGTCAAGTTCTAGAGCCTACAGGTCAAACCTATAGCTCTGAACCATAATTGTAACACCCCACTTGGATAAGTGGACCGTTACGTGTATTTATGGCGTGCCATCAAAGCATAAGGTAAATGTCCTAAAACATTAACTTGCCATAAAGGAAATACCAGAATCAAACATCGGTAATCCAAACATAAGCTCAAAACATGAAAAGTAAAAACTGAAGGAAAGGACTAAACAATGTCCAAATAAGCAGAATAATGTAAGAAGTGCATAAAGTAAGAAGTCTGGATAGCTTCCATCCAAATGCACATGCTCTCAGAATCCTAAGAGCGTCCTGGTGTACCTGCCATTAGAACATGAAAGGAACTACGGCTGAGCATAACGCCCAGTGAACGGATATAAAGTATGATAAGAAATACTGAAATGAAGCAGATGATAAAATACGGAAGCTGGAAGACTGATAAGTAAAGTTGTAGCGGAAATCTGTGTATAATCTAAAAAGTCTGATTTATAAATAATAAAGCTGAATTGTTATCTGTTAAATCTGAAAACATGCATTTATTGTATTTTAATTGCCAAGATCTTATATAGGTCATGTACTGTAACAACTGCTGCATGAATAAATGAAGGGGTGACCTCGTCATGATGTAGAGGGGTGACCTCTAAATAATGTGCTAGGTGGAGAGATCAACTCCAATGTGAAGGATGTAGAGCACACACCACATTCACCTGATAACTGTAAACTGATAGCCTAAGATGCATCCATACGCCCCACTGATAATACTGATAAAATGGCCAAGCTGAAATAAATGGGACGTTGCGAGAAATCACTCCCTCGCAGAGGAGTCATAACACCGGTGCCTCTAGTGTCATGTTTACGGTACCTCTGTAACTAGTACATAAACTGGTCATGCTTGTATATAATGCTCAGGAAATTTATTTAGTTATTAGAAATGATTACTGATAAGCTTAAACATATACTGGGGAAAACATTTGGCTGCAGACGGGAATTCCTAATCATACATAGGAGGAAGTCCTTACTGAAAGACGGAAATCCGTACCTCGTGTCCAGTAATGAAATAAGAATGAAAGCTGAAAGATCTACTCCGACTTCACGGTTACTACATAAATAACGGACGCGTAATAAGTTGTTTGATTACAGTTTACTGTTACTGATTCTTATCTATTCTTAGTTTAATTTATTTTATTCTTGCATTACTGTTTATGTATAATTTGATTAATCTGATTGTCTGGTGTATTTCTGATAATCTGACTGTTCTTTAAATGTTTACTGATTAGTATATATCATGTATTTCTATTACTGTATATTATATTGTATCCTGATATGGTATTATACTGTATTAAGTAACTTGCTAAAAATAGCAAGTTTCCTAAATTAGAAAGTTTCTCAAAATAAAACGTTTCCAAAATTGTTTCTATGAGATTTAAATCATTTATATAAAACCAACATTTTTCTAAATAATTAAAAGGGATTTTAACTGATGTCAAATTAATTATATTAATTAAATTAGTGAAACAAACCATTTGATTTATTATTTATAAAACTAACTTTATAAAATGATTTAATCCTAATTAAATAGCCTCGTATTTTATCATTGCCCGTGATCCCGAAACCCAAGTTAAAATCTCCCCCGAGACACCCATGTCTTGGGTTAATCAAACTGAGCTTATGTCATGGTCCCTAGCTGCTGACGTCACCCAACGGTGGTTCCCAATGTTTGCTAAAAATTCCCACTTCTTTAATATAATAACCCCCGTTTTGTTTCTGTTTGGTTCCCACCGTTACTACAATGGTTCCCACTGCTAATGCATTGGTTCCCACTGCTTCCTGTTTGGTTCCCCCTTTGTTTATCCCTAGTGCATGTAATCCCAAACACCCATGCTTAAACCGCGACTCCCTATTTGGGGTTTGTGTTGATTGTGGCTGGCAAAAACCAAACACCACAACCCCTGACTGGGTCACGGTTGGCCACAAACATCACACCGAGTCCAATAGGTCTCGGTTTTCCTGATTTCACACAGAATCCCGACACCCCCTTTTGTTTTTTTCTAGTTCTTAATTAAATACGTAATCGTGATATGATGAAAAAGGGATGACTGATTACCTTTATTAGATTTATAAGGAAGGACAAAACACACGGATCAACGAGTAAGAACAACACTCGATCCTTTTTCTTTCTCTTTGTCTTTTCTGTCGGCAACACCCCAAAAACCTTAATCGTTTTTTTTTTTGTTCGTTAACTAATTTGGGCAAAGGAGTAATACTCCCGTTTATTATTTTGTTTCTCAAAAGGGTCGGGCTCACAAGCCCATATTCTTTCCTTGTTTTTGTAATAAAACTGCCACCCTTTATGATGTATAGTTTTTCGTTTCGTTATTCGACACTTGAAACTTGTCACGCAAGCGTATTTATTTCTCGTGTTTTTGTTTTCTGAAAATGTAAAACTCTTTTTTGTATAATAATATTACCTACGTAATATTTTCTGAAACTTAATAAATATTTTCTGAATAATTATTTATTTGAAATATTTAAATAAAACTAAGACTGCGTAATTACTGTTAATGTTTAATTATTTTCTTTATAATAAATAATACATATGTAATATTTTCTGAACTTAATAATTATTTTCTGAATAATTATTTTGTTGTAGTATTTAAATAAATTGAGATTGTGTATTTACTGTTTACGTTTAATTAAACTTAAAGTTAAGACTACGCGTATTTAATATTCGAGGATTTTAAATACGGGTTTTACAGTTTGAAATAGACATGCATGATAATGAATCCAAGAATAATAATAATTCTGTTTTTAGCATGAATAAAAACAGAAAGTTTGACAAGAACTCTTCTTATCTTTGGTATTATAGACTTGCCCATATTGGGAAGACTCGTATACAAAAGCTTCAACGTGAAGGTATTTTGGAAAATATCAATGACGAATCATTTGATAAATGTGAGTCTTGTATCTCTGGAAAGATGACCAAGAAACCTTTTAATAGCAATATTGAAAGAGCTACTGATCTACTTGGTTTAATACATACTGATGTGTGCGGGCCACTTAGACATTTGTCAAGGAAAGGTGCTAGCTACTTCTTAACATTTACAGATGATTATAGCCGTTATGGTTATGTTTATTTGCTTAAACATAAACATGAGGTGTTTGAAACATTCAAAGTGTTTAAAGTAGAAGTAGAAATGCAACTAGGAAAGAAGATTAAAGCTCTTCGTTCTGATAAAGGTGGTGAATATTTGAGTCAAGAGTTTATAGATTATCTAAGTAAGAATGGAATTGTTCAGCATCTTACTTCTCCCTATACTCCACAACAAAACGGTGTATCCGAAAGGAGAAATCGTACATTATTAGATATGGTGCAATCTATGTTTAATCTTACAACTTTACCTTTATCCTTTTGGGATTATGCTTTAGAGCCTGTTGTTCGCATTTTAAATATGGTTCCCACGAAGAAGGTTGATAAGACACCATATGAACAGTGGCATGGCAAGAAGCCATATTTGTCTTATTTAAAGGTCTGGGGTTGCGAGGCGTATGTGAAACATGACTTGGGCGATAAACTCTAACAGCGATCTATGAAATGTATCTTTGTAGGATACCCTAAGGAAACTATGGGGTACTACATTTATTATCCACCTGAGAACAAAGTTAATGTTGCTAGGTATGGAGACTTCATTGAAAGTGATTTTGTAAATAAAGAATTCGGTGGGAGAAATTATGATCTTGAAGAGATTCATATAGATACATTACCTTCTGAAAACACTAGCGAAATAATTCCTGTAGAACCAGAAAGTCTGGTGGTTCCACCAGAATTAGTTCCTCTGCGTAGATCTGAAAGTCTTAATATAGAGGATGATGATGAAGTAGGGGATCTTAGAGAACCTGCTAATTATAAATCCGCCATGCTTGATCTTGAGAGGGATAAGTGGATGGTTGCTATGGATGAGGAAATGAAATCCATGAAAGTAAATGATGTTTGGATTTTTGTAGATCAACCACCAAATGCTAAAGTAGTGAGACATAACTGGATATACAAGAAGAAAACCGACATGGACAGTAGAATACAATCTTATAAAGCTCGTTTAGTAGCTAATGGTTTTGCTCAAACTTTTGGCGTAGACTACGAGGAGACATTTTCTCCTATAGCAGACTTAAGAGCTATTAGGATTCTCATAGCTATAGTAGCATACTATGACTATAAGATATGGCAAATGGATGTTAAATCAGCCTTCTTGAACGGTCGCTTAGATGAAGACATCTATATGCAACAACCAGAAGGGTATGTTGATCCTAAGAATCCAAAACACGTGTGCAAACTTCAAAGATCCATTTATGGTTTGAAGCAAGCATCACGTCAATGGAATAAATGATTTGATGAAGAAATCAAAAAATTTGGATTTATTCAAAATCGTGATGAGCCATGTGTATACTGCAAAGCTAGTAGGAGTGATGTAGTATTTCTAGTCCTATATGTTGATGACATATTAATCATGGAAAGTAACATTCCAAGACTTAAAGTTGTTAAGGATTATCTTGGTAAATGTTTTTCTATGAAGGATTTCAGAGAAGCTGCATACATTCTGGGATATAAGATCTATCAGGATAGGAAAAGACGGTTAATTGGTCTAAGTCAGGATGCTTATATAGATAAGATATTGAAGAAGTATAATGTACATAAATCCAAGAAAGGTTTTCAACCTATCGAAGTTAAGCATAATCTGAGTCATGAGATGGATGCATCAACTCCTGAAGATGAGACATACATGCAGAAGGTACCTTACGCTTTGGTTGTAGGATCTACAATTATGTATGTTGTAAGATGCACAAGGCCTGATGTGGCGTTTGCTCAGAACTTGGTCAGTCGATACCAACAGAATCCAGGGAAGCTCCACTGGACTGTTGTTAAGCATATTCTAAAGTATTTGAGGAGTATGAAAGATATGTTTTTGGTATTTGGAGGGAAACCAGACACAGAACTGAATGTGACAGGTTTCTGGGATGCGTCCTGGCAATGTGATAACGACGATACGAAGTCTTAGACGGGTTACGTGTTTGTTATGAATGGATGAGCATTTGACTGGAAGAGAAAGAGACAGACAACGATTGCAATGCGTGCTACTCAATCTGAGTACATGGCTGCTTCAGAAGCTACAATGAAAGCTGTTTGGATTAGGAAGTTTATTGGAGATCTTGGAGTGATGCCTTCAATTAAAGAACCTATTGATATATATTACGACAATTCTACTGCAATTATATTCGCCAATGATTCTAGAGTCATGAAAGGTGCCAGACACTTTAAGCGTAGACATCACTACGTCCGAGAACAAGTTGAAGCTCGTGAAATCAAATTAATAAAAGTTCACACAGATGATAATGTAGCTTATCCTTTTACTAAGGTTTTGCCTAGACCAAAGGTAGTTAAGCATGCCAAGGCTATTGGGCTACAACTAGCTAGTGAACTCATGCAATAAATCTGTGATTAGTATTTGGATAAAGGATGTTAAGACATTATTATTTAATAAAATAAAGATTGGGTTTCGTTTATATTTTATTACTTAACTTTGTATCCTATTTTACATGTTTTAATCCATGAATAAATTGTTATGCTAAATGTCCATTGTCGATTAATAATATGGGAATATTATTAAACTAAGACAAATCAAAATTGCGATCGAGTATACTTGAAAGTATATAGATCGATTTTGGATGATATTCGATGAATCGAATATTGGACTTATCCCAACTATATGATTTTACTTTGTGGATCTTTGTCATCAAGTAAATCATAAATAGTTATCCTTACACTTGAGATACCAGGAAACTGTTATGAATCTAGTGCATCTCTTTGGAATAATCTAACGCTAAACGTAGCTGGTAGCTATAAGGATTTTTTCGGATGTGTTGCAAAATTCATAAGTTTTTCTTCTAGTCAATATGGAATTTATTTCCTCCAATTTCGTTTTGGAGTTTAATACAGTTGGGCCCCTCGTGGGATTAGTAAGATGTTTGTGTGGCCACACCCAAATTTATTTTTGGTAATCTTGTTGAATCAGCGAACGAGAAACATAATGGTTAATGAAAGGAATGACTAAGATCTATATCCTTATTAACGTTGTATTAGAAATAAAAGGATAATAATAATGATGAATCGTTACAAGGTTTTATCCAGGAGACCTTACTCGAGTTTTACTAGTGACATTTCTAGTATAACTAGATGCTAGTCAATGTAATCACGATATTCTAAATATGTCCAAGTGGGAGCTGAAAGTTTATGGACTTATATTTAATAGTCGTGTGATAGGATCGAACTCGAGATTACGAGATTGCACACAATATATAAAGAGTTAATTTATTTAATAAATGTATTTATTATATTTATTAATATATTTTATACATATATTTATTATGTTTATTAAATTAAACCGAGATATAACTTTAACGACCGTTAAATAATTAAGAGTTAAGTATTAACGAGCATTATAGTATATATAGTAAGAAGAATAAAAAGAAAGAAGATCGGAAGGTTCTGGAACACCCCTTTGGGGTGTTTCGACCGTCGGATACACCAAGGGGAAGGGAGAAATAAAGCTTGCCTTATTTACGTTTCCTTGGGCTACAAGTTTATTAGGCCTATATAAGGACCCCTTAGCCTTCATAAATCTTCACCACGATCTCTCTTCTCCTTCTCTCTCTTGCGATCGTAACACCAACACCCCTAAGGGTTGTGCTTGGTTTTTCGATTTAGCTATTAATCAAGTCCTAACCCCTCTCTAGGGTTGTTGGGTTGATTTTCTACTAGACGTAGAAGCTCGGTTTACACGTGCTAGAATCACGGTTAGCTCGTTGTATTACGTGTGTACAAGAACGTAATATAGTCTTATTTTAGACTATATATTGGTTGTGTACGGTATAAACCCGAATTGGTGATTCGTTCTTCATCTTGTGGATTTTCTTTAGCGTAAAGGTATGTAACCCTAATTCGATTAGTTATAATTGTGTTATTATTATGATCTTGTTAAATCGCTTCCGCTATGTGTGCTTTGATCTCGTTTAGGGTTTGTGTAATTGTTATGAACTATATAAACCTTCAACAACGACCTGCACAAACTACACCAGTTGTAACTGCAGCACCAGCAGCTACATCTTCTCCCCATACTCTGTCTATTGTGAAGCTTCCTATTCTCAAAAGTGACAACTATGAGACATGGGCTATGCAGATGAAGCATTATATGAATCACACATATCATACCTTGTAGGAAGTCAGTAAGAATAGGGATATGGAAGGTTCAGTAAACTGCTTATTCAATTAGCAGTCCATGGATTAATAATCCCTCGTGAAGAAGCTAATCAAAAATTCTTGAGAGGTCTTCCACCAGAATGGAAATTGATGGCTATGCACTTTCTTACAAGAGATGATTTGGACACTACTCCATTTGATCATCTCTATAACAATATCAGAGTGTATGAGATGGATGTTAAAGGTACTGAGCCAACTAAAGCACCTGCAACAAAGCCTAACTTGGCTTTTGTGTCTGAAGAAATCAGCGGTACATACTTCCAAAATACCGTTAGTGAATCAAGTAGCGGTACTTTCTTCCAAAGTACCGTCGGTGGACCAACTAACAGTACTTACTACCAAAGTACTGATAATAGTCCATCTATAACTCAGAATCTACAGGGAAGACCTCCATCAATATTTAATGAGAATGATGCTTTTTCATTCTTTGCTGGTCAAGAAAACAGACCAAGGTTAACCCTTGATGATCTATTCCGGATGGATGATGCTGATATAAAAGAGATGGATTTGAAGTCGCAAGCTGCTATGATCTCTATTAGATCCAAAAGGCTCTATTAAAGGACTGGAAGTAAGATGATTGTTGATCCTAATGAACCATTAGGATATGATAAGTCAAAGGTTGAATACTACAACTGTAGAAATCTTGGACACTTTGTCAGGGAATGCAAAAGAGAAAATGGTGAAGGAAGCAAGCAGATGTCCAAGAACAACAACAGATCCAGCCCTAGAGTCATTGAAAGTGTCCCCAAAGGAGATAACAGAAGTCCATGGACTCCAAAAAGCTCTAAAGCTTTGGTTACAATAGATGGAGTGGTCAAGTGGGCTCAAGCACATGAAGAAGAGGAGCATGGTCTAATGTCTCTTTCTCTTGGGGACACTGAGGTACATCCTTGTTCTAAAGATTGTGTTCTTAAGTTTAATAGTCTTAAAGTAAAATGTCACACCCCCAAAAATGGATCAGAGTAGCATAGCTTTGGGGGTTGGTGACTTCATGATTATCACAACACAAGGAGATAAATAAGGACCTCTATATGATACGTTCGAAAATAGATCATTTGCATTAATTAAAATAAAGTGTTTTAACAAATTGTGGAAGCATGAAACTCGTCACAGACGATCAAACAAAGTTTATAAACCAGTACAAATGATATGAGTTTAGACTTGAAAAGACTTCAATGCATGAGACTTCAGTTTTCTCCTTCATTCTGATTACCTGAGAAAAACATTGCTAAAGTGTCAACACAAAGTTGGTGAGTTCCTAGGTTTGAGTTTAAGAAAACAATAAAAATCATTTCAATGAACCATAAGATTCGTATCCACCTGTGACAATATAACACATACAAGTCACATAGTTTATCTTTACTACTATCTAAGCTCATGACACCGATGCGTTAACGAGTCTAACTGACTTCGTATGTGCCCGTGAAGGTGACTAACCCAAGTCACCCATTGTCTTCAAATGAAACTGTATTTACTTAAATGGACTGATTCAAAGTAAATAGGAGTGTCAACTCCGATAGATCTATCCATAACATTCGTGCTCACTTCGCTGTAACTCAGCTAGGTGACTAACGGTTCATGATTAGTGGGCAATTCTTATCTGAGTTGTTTCAGGACATAGATCAACTAGTAAAGAATAGTTCACTTGTGTTCATGCGTTATAAATCAAGCAATGTTCTCACCCCAAAAGATGATACAACATTTTGAAAGAGATAGGGGCTAGTAATTCACAGTTGATAAACAATTTGAGAAATAGGCTAAGAAACTCACCTTGTTGATAGTAAAGTGTCGCAGGACAAAGTAGAATTTTTACCGGTAACCTAATAACAACAATATTCATTTAAACCATGTGTAATATATAAATGTACATGTATAAACCCTTTCTTAGTTGGTGCTTTAGGTTGGAACAATAACGACTAAAGTTTGATAAAACGTTTTTGGCTATTAATTAATTTAATTAGTTAAAGTCGGGTTTTATCTTTTTAACTAGGGTTTCATCAATTATTATCATTTCATATTTTCGTGTTTATATAATATAATTGATAGGTTGATATAAATTCAAGTAAAATAAATTTAAATTTGTTAAATTTTGCTAAAAAATTATCAATTAAATTTTACATAGTTTTTAATAAGTAAAAATTCAGGTTTTACGGTTTCAGCTTTCGTATTTATTTCTTAATCATTTTAAGTATTATAAAAGCATGTAATTATTTACTAAATTAATATGAAATATAAAATTTATAAGTTTAGCATTAAATTTTATTTAACAATTTCATGAGTTATAAAATATAATTAGATTTTTTTTTAAACGTCAGTTTTTACGTGTAGTAGTCGTTTATTAATTATTAACTCGTTTTTAATCCTTCTACCATGATTATTTTTGCAGAGGTTGATTTTTATTATGATATTAAAATTTCATTAAACAATTAATATTAGTGACATTCTAAGTGTTCTAAAGTTTACCATTTTACATGCATGCGATTTTATAAATTTTCACATAAATTCATAAAACTGAATGTGTGATAACTAATTCATTTTTAGGTCTTTTTACTTGTTTCAAAAAGCACTAGAAAACTTATGAAAAATGAAATATGAATATTTAGAGTAAAAATTTCATGACCAACATTGGATGGTTGGTTTTTAATAAAGGTTTTAGATTTTGTAAGCTAGTTTAGCAACGAAAGTTTCGGCTACTTTCACCACTTGATCAAATAACATTACCTACTGAATTTAAATGACATAAATAATTACTAACATCATTTAGTAGCATTAAACATGAAAATTCAGTTCAAAATCAAATTAAGCAAAACTTGGGCACGGTTTTCACCCGTACGTCCCGTTAGGGCTTGTTTTTAACCATTTAGCCAATTACGCGTTATTTTTCAACTTTAGGCATTACTAGTTCAGTGTTTAACATGTAATAAAAGTTACTTGTACTAGGTAAATCAGATCTTACGAAGTGATTGGTGGTTTGAGCAAAACCAGACCTAGAAAGCCCTAAAAAGAGCTCGGCTAGGTTTTTGCTTGCACAACCCGTACACGAACACTTGGAGGACTTAAATATTTGTACTAGGACTACTTGGAAGACCAGAGGTGATGTAAAGAATGTTTCTAAGTAACAAGAACACCAGCAACAACCAGGATCGAAAATCAAAATTATAAATCGATTTTGGCTAGAGTTTCGTCTATGGTTCTTCACACTTGCTGAGATTCTAGGGAAGAGACCAAGGGTCCTTGGTGGAGGTTTAGGAGTCCTTAAATGCTCTTGAGGTGGTGGAAATGGTGGTGTGATGGTGGCGGTTCATGACAGCAAACAAAGAACAAGGAAAGGATTTAATTGATTTGTTTATGATGATTTGGTGATTCAAGACATCTTAGGTGCTGTATATTTATACTACTCTTGAATACTTGTCAAAAATTAATCAATCATGGATGGAAATCAAGAAGAATGGCTGGAAATCAAGAACTATAGCAAGAGATTGAAGAACAGTAGGATGGGTCGATTATTAGTACCAGGAAGGATACATGCATTATTTTGGCAAGTAGATAAGTTGTAATTGGAGTAAAATTGATTTCCTAAAATTTAGGTATGCAAATAGTCGGCATTTGTGGGGCTTATGCCACCGAATTTTACTAAACATGGGTCACTAGGGCCTTAATTTGGGCTTAGGTGCTTTTAGTTGGGTTTAATTTGGGTTTATGGGCTTTTAAAAATTAATTACGGGCTTATTTATGTTCATTAATAATTTAATTGAACCCATATAATTATTTATGAAGTTTACAAATTAATTTTATTAGTTTTTATTTGATAAAATTAATTTAGTTATTTTCGTGATCATTTTGACATAAAAACGACAATTTATAATTAAATAATAAATAAAATACGATTACCTCGGTAAATTATCTGAAACTTTGAAAATAAATTAAATATGACAGATATATGTTTTATAGACTTTTTATAGTCCGTCATATATTGTTTTGAAGAAATCGTGAGTTGAAAACGTTTATATAATTTTCTATTAATAATTAACGGTGCTTTCGATAATTTGCTTAACTATTAAAATCAATAATTTTTGCGTTAACTATTAAAATAAATAATATTTGACGTTTATATGACTCATAAACTCTAAATAACTTGTTGCAATTTATTTTGAATAACACACATGTTATAAATGAGATAGCCTCTTGTTTTAGTTTAACGGTGATTTTTATAACGTGCGATAATTTTTATTTTTATTTTTATGATAAAAAGGAAAAAAAATGAACCTATTTTTCTGGTTTGTCACAGTCACCCCAGGTTAGAAGGATTTCGTCCCGAAATCAAGACGTTGTTTGTGCTGGTGAAGCCGAGAATAAATGCGGGTATTTATTCTTGAATTGATCCTCTCGTTCCCAAGTAAACTCGGGTCCTCTACGTGCGTTCCAACGGACTTTAATGATAGGTATACGACTTTGCCTTTATTGTTTAACTTTCTAATCAATAATTTCAACGGGTTCTTCTATGAAATTAAGTTGATCATCGAGTTCTAATTCCTCCAATGGAATGACGAGGGATTCATCAGCTAAGCATTTCTTCAAGTTGCAAATATGGAACACATTATGCACTTTACTTAGCTCCTGAGGTAACTCCAAATGATACGCTACTGGACCAATCCTTTCTATGATCTTAAAGGTCCAATACAGCGGCGGTTTAACTTTCCTCTTTTTCCAAAACGGATTACACCTTTCCAAGGTGCAACCTTTAGCATAACCATATCACCAACTTGAAACTCAAGTGGTCTCCTTCTCTTGTCAGCATAGCTCTTTTGTCGGTCGCGTGCAGCTTGCATGCGATTCCTAATCTTGAAAATTTTCTCCGTGGTCTCGTGAATAATCTCGGGTCCGGTAAGTTGAGCATCTCCCACTTCCGCCCAACAAACAGGTGAACGACACTTTCTCCCATAAAGTGCTTCGAAAGGTGCAGCTTTGATGCTTGTATGGTAACTATTATTGTATGAGAATTCCACCAAAGGCAGGTATTATCCCATCTATTTCCAAAGTCAATCACATAGGCTCTTAACATGTCTTCTAGAGTTTGTATTGTTCTCTCACTCTGGCTGTCAGTCTGCGGATGATATGTTGTACTCATATCTAGTTGTGTACCTAAAGCTTTTTGTAGGGATTGCCAAAATCTTGAGGTAAAACGACTGTCGTGGTGAGAAATGATTGATACTGGCACACCATGTTTCGAGACTATTTCCTTCAGATACAGTCCCGTTAAGGTTTCCATCTTGTCAGCTTCCTTGATTGGCAAGAAATGTGCTGATTTGGTAAGTCGGTTGACTATAACCAAATCGTATCGTATCCTTTAGAGGTCTTAGGTAGCTTTGTGATGAAGTCCATAGTTATCCGTTCCCACTTTCATTCAGGTAGCTCTGGCTGAACTAGTAAACCGGATGGTTTCATATATTCATCCTTTACCTTGGCATAAGTCAAACGTTTGCCAACATATGTTGCAATGTCGGCTTTTATATTTGGCCACCAATATAGTAACTTCATGTCATGGTACATCTTGTCGGATTCGGGGTGAATAGAGTACTTTGATTTGTGTGATTCATGCATAACCAAAGACCCAACTTCACCATGTCGCGGTAACCAACATCTTCCATCAAAAAATAAAATTCCATCAGCGCGAGCATCTAGTTTCATTATCATTCCCCCAATATCTTCAACTTCGAGGTGTTCAGCTTTCATTGCCTCTTGTTGAGCCATATAGATTTGAGATGGAAGATCCAAACCATTAGTCATAACGAGGGACCTTACTCGTAATGGCTTGATTCTTTCTTTCCTACTCAAAGCATCAGCTACAACATTTGCTTGCCCGGGTGATAACGAATTTCACAATCGTAATCACTTAGTAATTCTATCCATCGTCGATGCCTCATGTTAAGCTCCTTTTGGTTCAAAATGTGTTGTAAACTTTTGTGGTCGGTAAATACCACACATTTTGTCCCATAAAGATAATGTCTCCAAATCTTGAGGGAAAATACTACTGCTCCCAATTCCAGGTCATGAGTGGTATAGTTCTTCTCGTGAACCTTCAATTGTCTGGAAGCATAAGCAATAACCTTCTTTCTTTGCATTAGGACAGCTCCTAACCCTCGGATGGATGCATCACAATACACCACAAAGTCGTCACTGCCTTTGGGTAATGCTAGAATAGGTGCATTGCATAGCTTTTGCTTCAATAGTTGGAAAGCTGCTTCTTGGTCTTTTCCCCATTCAAACTTCTTATTCTTTTGAGTCAGTTCCGTCATAGGTTTAGCTATCTTAGAAAATCCCTCGATGAATCTTCTATAATAGCCAGCTAGACCTAAAAATTGACGTATCTCCGATGGTGTGGTAGGAGTACTCCAATTTTTAACTGAATCAATCTTCGCCGGATCTACGTGGATTCCACTGCTATCAACAACATGTCCAAGGAATTGCACAGTGTTGATCCATAATTCTCACTTGGAAAACTTTGCATACAACTCCTCCTTTCTCAGCAACTCCAGAATGATTCTCAGATGTCCTTCGTGCTCTTCCTTACTACGGGAGTAGATAAGTATATCGTCGATAAAGACGATTACGAATTTATCTAAATATGGTTTACACACACGGTTCATGAGGTCCATGAATACAGCAGGTGCGTTTGTTAAACCAAATGGCATAACTTGAAATTCGAAATGACCATATCGAGTTCTGAAGGCTGTTTTAGGAATGTCTTCCTCTCTTACCCTTAATTGATAATAGCCTAACCGTAGATCAATCATGGAATAGATACTTTATCCTTAAAGGTGGTCAAACAAACCGTCAAGTCTTGGTAATGGATAGCGATTCTTTATCGTGAGCCTATTCAATTCTCGATAATCGATACACATCCTAAAGGATCCATCCTTCTTCTTGACAAATAGGACCGGGGCTCCCCATGGTGAGGAACTTGGTCGTATGAACTCTTTGTTAGAAAGTTCCTTCAGTTGCTCTGCTAATTTCTTCATCTCCGCAGGTGCTAACCGGTATGGCGCTCTTGCTACAGGTGCGGCACAGGGTGTTAGCTCAATGTGAAATTCAACTTGCCGCGCCGGGGGTAGTCCTGGTAAGTCTTCAGGAAGTACTTCCAGGAACTCCCTAACAACTAGTACATCTTCGATCCGTTTCTCTAGGGTTTCTTCCTCTTCTTTCTTAGTCACTTGTACCAAGAATACTAGGCATCCTTTCTCAATGTATCGCTGAGTTCGAATACATGAGATGATTTCTACTCTTGATCTATTTCGGGTATTGCTTCCTTTACCTTGTATGATCAGCACACCGTCTCCAGAATAAAAACGGACGCACTTCTCATGACAGACGATCTCGACATGTTTTTTCGACATCCAATCCATCCCAATAACTACATCAAAACTTCCTAACTCGATAGGGAGTAGGTCAATGTGAAATGGGTGGTTTTGAAATTTTATGGTACACTCTTTAAAAATAGTGTTTGTGGTAATTGACTTTCTGTCAGCTAACTCAACAATATACTATGAATCTAGGGAGGTAGGGGTAGTATTTAGACGTTCACTAAATGTAATCGACACAAAACTTTTATCCGCACCAGAATCAAATGATACTGAGGCATAGTTATTATTGACTAAGAACGTACCGGTGACAATGTTGTTGTCGTCTGCTGTTGTCTCAGCACCAAGGTGGTAGATTCTTCTAGGTGCAGGATTTCCGCCTTTGCTTGATGTTCGATTGTTCCCATTGGAATTCCTTTGACTCTGTCGCACGTTATTTTCCTGGTTGCTGCGTATCTGAGTACTACGTACTTGGTTTCCAAATTTCAGACAATTGCTCCTAAAGTGTCCCTTATCACCACACCCATAACATGTCACTTCACCTGATTGTTCTGCAGATCCTTTTGGTTGGCAAGGCGAGATGGCGCTCTACATTCTCCAGCCTTATGTCCGAATCTACCGCAGTTTTGATAGCTCGCAGGACATGGCCCATTGTGGTGACGATTACACTTTCCGCACAATGGTGCACTACCAAAATAATTCCTCGGTCCACCTTGACTATTGTTAAGTACTCTAGCAACTTCCTGGCGCTTATTGGGGTTTTGGTAATTTACATTACCGGTCGGGGTGGTGTGATTACCATTCCACTTCCTTTTGTTTCTCCAGAACTTTCTCCTAGTTCTCGTGTTACCTGATTCGTCAACACCTGTGCATGGCTATAGCCTTGTTCAAGTTTGCAGGCTGAGCCGATGTCACATTTCCTTTAATGCTCAAAGGTAGTCCTTCAATGTAGCGCTCCAGTAAGCGCTCGTATGTAGATACTATCTCAGGACACAACAGAACTAGTTCTTGGAAACGTTGATTATAGGCAGTGAGGTCCGTACCTCTTACCTTCAGGTTCCATAGTTCTATTTCCATTTGCTTCACTTCCTCCCGTGGACAATAATTTCCGATGAACATTGATTTAAACTCACTCCAGGGAAGAGCATGAGCAACTTCAATGGTCACGGAACGAACATAAACGTTCCACCAAGTGAGCGCACCATCAAGCAATGTGCTAAAGGAAAATTTTAACTTGTCATTCTCAGCAACATTACTAATCCCATATTGGGACTCAAGCTTCTCAATCCATCTAGTCAAACCTACAGCTTCTTTCGAACCACGGAAGGTTCCTTGCATTACTGTGCGGAACTCTTTGTAGGTGCAGGTTTTACTATAGGTATTGATAGGCCTGTGATTTTTCTCCTCTTGGGTACTTGCTGCATTGGTTGCTGCCGCAGCTGCAAGTGCCTCTGCCACTCGGGTAGCAATGAGTTGGTCAAGCATTTCAGCGTGTTAGCCTCAAAATATTGAGTCAAACAAGAATGCTTGGTCATATGTTAATTATGTATCGTATATTAGAACGTTGTAATAGGTAGTAGATTAGTCGTGTATTATGGGCTTAACTTTAAGCTAAGGTTCATTCATAAGTAACCAAAGCCCAAAAGGAAAGCCCGGCTCATTATCATATAGCCCATCATGCCACATGTAGGCAAGGCTATATAAACCTCTCCTTGCATGTAAGGATAGGTTGGTTGGTTGTTCTATTTCTCTTAATCTAATATTCACCAAGTTTTTACACACTTTTCTCTCTTTTCTCTCTCTAGTTTCTCTCTCTAGAATTCATCTATTTTCTACCTTTCTTTCTTGTTTAATCATCACATAATATATGGGACAACAATTGGTATCAATTGCCATGGGGTAGTTTTTATGATTCGTTGTTGCTATTATATTGGGTTCGTGTCACCTAACTTCATCCCGAATTCAAGTATTTTCTTGTTTTTCGTTGTGTTTCGTGTTCTAAATCATACTTTAGATTATCTACATACTTGTGGTAAGATTTTGGTTACTTTGGTTTGGATTGAAACACGAATTCCAAGGTAAAAATCTTTTTTTTCTTATTGCTTACAAGTCTCAGACTACTTTGTTGTTTCAATCTGATTGTTACAATTGCATAAACCCTGGGGGTTTCTACTTACAATACAAAGTCACGATCACATCTTACGATCTACTTGCGATCACCAGTGACTGCGATCCCAAGTGCGATCACGGTTACGATCAAGTGAGTACGATCAAGGGAGTACGATCAAGGTTACGATCATTTACTACGATCATCAATACGATCACGAGTGCGATCATTGCCTACGATCACCAATACGATCAAGTGAGTACGATCATTGGATGCGATCACTGACCACGATCACTCGTTACGATCCAAGACCACAATCATGACCACGATCTAAGAGTACGATCAGACTGCGATCTAAGAGTACGATCAGACTGCGATCAGACTACGATCTAAGAGTGCTATGGGTGACATTGCGATGGACATCTAAATTTTGTTTCAGTATCTTTTAGACTTAGCCACTATCTAGAATAGTCCCGGAACGTAGTTTACACGAAGAATTTATTGTCAGACTGAGAAAAAATTCAATTTTCGGAGTTTCAACAACAACACAATCACAACACAACTACTTAAGATCCACATTCAATTCATCATAAGAGAATATTGAGATGGATTCTACTACAGAATATCATGTGACGAACAACAACATCATGGTGGCGGGTAAAAAAGAGAGACCACCAATGCTTGTGGCCGGTCGATATGCTCAATGACAATCACGTTTTCTTCGCTATCTTGACACAAGACCTAATGGTGATGCATTGAGACAATGTATTAACAATGGACCATATGTTTTCTCCGATATCACTGTTCCTCATACACCAGCCATAGACACTATTCAAGAAATACCTGTAACCACAAGAAAAGAAACGTTATCTGATCTTACACCAGAGAAGCGTGCTTGGTATGATGCAGAAAAAGTAGCGATCTATATGATTCTAAGTGGAATTGGAGATGATATTTATTTCACGGTTGATGCATGTCCTAGTTTCCTACGGCACAAGAAATGTAGATGGCTATTGAACGCTTACAACAAGGAGAATCACTCAACAAGTAAGATGTTAAAACAAACTTGTTTTGGAATTTTGGTAAGTTTACTGCATTGGATGGAGAATCAATTGAGTCTTATTATTCACGATTCTACAAGATGATGAATGATATGACAAGAAACAACTTGGAGGTCTCCACCATGCAAGTCAATGTGCAATTTCTTCAGCAACTTCAACCAGAGTGGACACGTTTTGTTACTTTGGTGAAACAACAGAAGCAGTTAGACAAGGTAAACTATCACACTCTCTTTGATATCTTGAAACAATTTCAGCATGAGGCAAATGAAATTCGAGCTGAGCGAGTTGCAAAGACGGCTAATCCACTTGCTCTAGTGTCTACCACTCAAGATCATCGATCTCGTACTCCAAAGTCATACTCCATTCAATCATCCTCACCACGATATTCCACATCATCCAAGTCTTCATCCTCCACAAGATCACGTGGCAAAGAACCAAGAGCACCATCTGAGTCATCATCTGAAGAGGATAGTGATGAAGATCAAGCTCAGAAGAATCGGGAAATGAAACAACAAATTGCTTTCATTATGAAGACCTACAAGAAAATCTTCAAACCCATCAACAACAATCTTCGAACATCATCCAACACAAAGAACCAATATGTTGAGAACCCTTCGAGGTATGTGAAATTAGAGATTTTACTAGTTGAAAAAGTTCGTTTCTCGGTATCTTCTCGAATTGATTTCCGGTTCAAAGTGCGACTCAGTTGTTCTTGGTGGCTAATAAAATGGTTTGGTTATCTATTCTACTTAAAAGGTAAATGCACAAAATAAAGACAATAAACTAAAAGCGATTAATTAATAAAAACAAAACAATTTAAATAGCAAAATGCGGATTTAAAACGAAACAATTAATAAAAATAAATCTAAAAGACGAAATTAACTATCGACTAGAAAATAAAGTTTACTAAATGAAAAAGGAGAGAATAAAACTAAAATGGTACTTTAAAGCTAAACGAGACAAAACCTAAAGCGGGTACTAAATAAAAGATAAAACTTGAACTTTACGAAAAAATATTAATTTTAAAAATAGAAGAAAAATATAACTAAAAATATGTAACTTTCAGAAATAAAATCGGAACAACTTTTAGATTAAACTAAACGATTACGGAACAAAAATAATAAATAAGCAAGCTAGCAGCCAGCTAGCTCAAGCTAGCAAGCTACTAGCTTAAAAAGGCGGGAAAATAAGGTAAGCTAGCAAGCTAGCATGACATTTCTTACTACCATCGCAATGTTTATATTGTAGATCCATCGGAATGTTAATGTTAGTATCGGAATGTGTTTTTCTAATTGTAGTATCGGAATAATTCTATTTTCTCTTTTTTTTTTTTTTTTTTTTACTTTAAACTATCGAAATGTCTAAAAAAATAAAACTGTCGGAATAACTAAAGTAACAAAATCCATCGGAAAGTGGCTGTCAAAATTTGGGCAGCACTTCGTCGCAATACAAACCTAAACCCCGTCGCAATCCCGATCGCAATGTGCGATCGGAATCACGATCGGAATAGGGGAATGAAAACATAAGCCATCGCAAAGTAGAACCCACAAGGGTTATTGCGATGGAACATAAGCTGCCCGTCGGAATGTGGTAAAACCCCAATATTGCGATGAAAACAAGCAATAATCCAAAAATGAAGTTAAGCTTAAAAATCAATAAGCACGGCCAATAAGCTACTACACCAAAACTTGAACAACTTAATAAACATAAATTTGAAAGCTTTTAAAAAGCGAAATTCATAAACTTTATAAAAACACAAAATAAGAAAACAAAATAAGCAAACTTTAAAGAGACAAACTTTTTAAGAAAACTAAAAAGCAAATAAGCTAAGTACAAAATAAGCCAATAAGATTGTCAAACTTATAGCTTATTTCATACGAAAACTTATATAGAAGTAAAAAGGTGAACTTTTTACTCAAATAAGCAATATGATTAAGCAAAACCAAAACTTAGTCCGAACCAAAATCAAATCAAAAACAAGAAAAGTAGGATGAGAAAGATAAATAAAAGCTTGATAAAAGGGAAATTAAGATCCAACAATTAAATTAACTTACTTGGAATTAAACGGTACGAAATTTAAGACATGAAATTAAAGTGACAAGAAATTAAAAGGTACAAGTAATGAAAATGGTGGAAAGACTAATTTTGTCAAAATTAGCTAACAACTACAATATGAAGTCCTAATGATTTATTTATAGGGGAGGAGGAGGATTAGTGGAAGGAAGCTTCCTCCCCTCTTTCCTTTTCTCTTAATTGCGTCATTAAGTCCCTCCTTCTTTTAATCTTCATTAATTGCATACTTAGTCCTTTTCTTCTAATCTTCTTTAAACTTGGACTTAAGGGACTTTTGGCTTCGGGATTTCTTTGAACTCGTCTTTAAATTCTTCAATAAAATAGGCTTGAATTCTTCGGCTTTTAATAAACTTCCGTCTTTTGACTTTTTCTTCGATAAATCTTCAGAATTGGTCTTGGACTTCCGTTCTTTTTGCACTCTTGACTTCTTGACTTCGTCTTTCATCTTTTTCTTCAATAAAAGTCCGTAAATGCCCGTGAATATCCGTGTTTTCTCCACTTCTCACCTTTTCGTCCTAAATCACAACAAAAACACAAACCACGCATAATTCCGACATAAAAGACATAAAATACACGTTTTGGCTCGGTTATTATTGTAATTAAGTGGTAAAAAGGATGGGTGTTTTCACACCTATCAGTATGACACACGTCGACGTGGTGAAAGTCCTTCTAGGTATGATCGACATAATCCAACACATGTTGAGGGTTCTGCAAGGTATGATCGACAAACTGCCAAGTATGATACTCAGAGGATTGCTGCTGCTACTGGGAATAGGGAAACTGTTGGAACGCAAGTGGTTCAACAAAGTGGGATTCAGTGTTATAATTGCCAAGGTTATGGGCATATGGCAAAGGAATGCAGAAAGTCGAAACGGGTTAGGGACTCTAGATATCATAAAGAGAAGATGTTGTTATGCAAGAAGATGGAAGTAGGGGTCAAATTGTCAGCTGAGGAAGGAGAAATGCTTGATGATACTGATGATGAAGCCTCTGACCAAGAATTAGAAGCACATTACTCGTACATGGCAAAGGTTGACGAAGTTCTCAACGTCACTGAAGATGACAATGGCCCTATCTTTGACACTGAGCCACTCGATAAGGTACACACCACTGATGAATATAATGTGTTTGGTGATATTCATGAGCATAGTGAGCTACCCAATGCCATTAATGACACATGTATGACGAAAAAGGTTGATAGCAATACCACACCCGATTCATCAGACATGTGCAATAATGAGTTTGAGGATGATCAACATGCAAATGAGTATGATGATGATGAGGAGCATGTCGCGCTTGCTAATTTAATTGCTAGTTTACAAAAAATGTCAATGAAACTAGAAAAAGTCAAAAGCAATTAAAGAAGGCAAACGCAGCGCTCACTCAAAATTTTGAAGAATGCAAAGTCGCACTAATTACATCTAGTGAGACCATTGAACGCTATATAGATGAGCTTCTTCAAAAAACCAAAGAGCTTGAGGGGTACAAGGGTAGTGCGTTAAAAAGTCAAAAGGACGATCTTGAAAAGAAATACAACGAAACTCTTGAGTTATTAACCAAAGAGAAACGTCAATTTAATGTTTTATTAATGGATGAACGTCAAAAAACGTACCTTGCTACCACCAAAGTTAACGAACTTGAACAACGGCTTTCGATGGATAACACCAAGTCTGCTAAAATTCTTGATGTTAAGAAACAAGAGGTTGAAATGTTAAAACAAGATTTCAAAAGTCGACATGAAAAAGATACTGAAAAAGTAACAGAACTAGAAAAACAAGTCGAATTTCTGAAGAAAGTTGTTTATAAAACGCATGACTCTATTCAAACCGTAAGAATGATAGCACCTCCGTCTATGTTTAAGGGTCAATCTAGCTTTGCAAGTCCTGATTATCTTGCCCAAGCTCAAGCTGCGAACCCACGCCTTTATATGGATGAGTCTGAGTAGACCGATCCTGAATATCCTCTTGGTTATGATGAGACATCCCTTTGGAAGAGGAGAGTAGATCACCGGTCAATAAAGAGTTTGTGAAACCATACAATTATGCTTATGAGAATAGTCTATATGGTCTTTTCACTACACAAAAACAAAAGTCTCGTGAGGAATTGTTTTTAGAATGCAAACAAAGAAGAATTCAATGGAAGAAAGCTTTTGCTACTAAGAAAACAAACGTTTCTAAGTTCATCAACTACTTGCCTCTTGATGCTTCTAAAAGCAAGAGTAGGCAGACATTTGGGTTTCTACAACATTACATTGATAATATTAAATCCATTGTTGACAATGAATGGAAACAACGAGAAAATGACGAGTGGAAAAAACCAATTCCTCAAGATATAACTGTGCTTATCAAACAAATCTTAATACCGCACACGACCACATTAAAAGAAAATATGCTTGAATTTGAAAGATTAATTCGGTCTGAAATGTTTGATGATTTAAAATATGCTGAGTCTAGTGAGAAATAAATTGACGATCTTAAAATGGAGAAGTCCGTTTTTTTTATGAATATGATTTACTCTTAGAAGAATGTCTCTCCAATAATATTTTGTGTGTTACTCTTCAATCTTGTGCTGATATCGATGAATATTCTGATGTTGCATGCAAATATCTTGATAAAATCAAAGAATGTGAGCGTCTTGAACTTGAGCTTTCGAAACGTAAAGAAAATATTGATAAAAAGGTTTTTGAGTTGCTTCAACACAAAACTAATTTCCTTCAAAAACATTGTCATTCTCTTGAACTTGCTTTGAAAAAAGGCGTTGGTAGTTTTCCACATGATAATAACTTGCAAGAAAAACTTTCCAAAACGTTTCAAGAAATGAATGAACAGAATTTGGAAATTAAAGGGTTGAAAGCTCAGTTACAAGACAGGGAAATAGCGATAGCAGAGTTGAAGAAACTCGTTGCTAAGATGGGTGGGAAAATTGTGGAACCTAGTGTTAAGAAACCTGTTGTAAGACAACCCAACGCGCACAAAGTGACTACACCCTCTGTCTTGGGAAAACCATCTGTTTTCTCTAATTCTGAATTTGCAAAACCTGCGTTTGCCCCCAAGACGGATGGGAAGGATAGGTTACCACAGAATACTCCCAAAACACATATTCGATCACCAAGCATTAAGAACACAAATGTGATTAAACCAGGGATGTATAGATTGGCCACTAAACCCACACAAAACAAAGAAAGTCAATCACCTTAGACTTCTAGAAACACTAATAGACGTGTGTCTTTTACTACAGGAGTAATCCCCACTGATAGTGTTAGCCGGCCTCAGCTTAAGAGCACTCGCATGAATGAAAAGGTTTGGCAAAACAAAAGTCAAGGGAAGATGAAGACAGTAGAAGACCACCCTAGGATTTTTTAATGTTTCTAAGAATAAAACTTCTGCAATCGCGTGTAATGACGATTTGAATGATTCAACTTTGAATGCTTTGAATGTTAAGTTTGTTTGTGTGAAATGTGGAAAGTGTGCTAATGCTAATCATGCTATGTGTGTTTCGAATAATGTCAAAGGCGTAGATACTAGAACTAAGAAGGAAACTGTGATGCCTATTAGTGCTAGAAAACCCAAACGCAAAGTGAATCATTCTGGTGTAACCCCCCCCCCCCCCTGAAAAAAGTATTGCATTAGACTCCACCACTAAGACCACTAGAAGCATAATTAGGGGATTATATGAGTCTGCTAGCAAGTCGTGGAAATGTTGGTTTGCTAATCAATGTCCTCCAGGATATAAATGGATGCCTAAAGTTAAGACATAAAATGTGACAACGAGTGTTAGTATGCCTTTAAATGTTGCTAAGGACACTAATGATTCTGAAATCACTACTAATGTGGTATCCAATTTAGCAAATGCTCCATCGTGTTCTAACTCTTCTGCAGGTGATACAAATAATTCTCTTCATACTGGACTCCGGATGCACGAAGCACATGACGGGGAATCTCAAGCTTATAATTAACTTCGTGGAGAAGTTCCTGGGTACGGTCCGATTCGGAAATGATCAATTTGCACCGGTCCTAGGATATGGAGATTTGGTTCAGGGTAATATCACGATAAAAAGGGTATACTACGTCGAAGGGCTCAATCACAATCTTTTCTCGGTTGGTCTTTTCTGTGATGCGGATTTGGAGGTTGCTTTCAGAAAGAAGACATGTTTTGTTCGTGATTATGATGGGAATGACTTACTTACCTGTACACGGGGTACTGATCTTTACACAATTTCACTTCAAGACACAACTTCATCAACTCCAACTTGCTTCATGACTAAAGCTTCAACGACTCAGGCATGGTTATGGCATCAACATTTATCTCATCTCAATTTTGATACCATCAACTTGCTATCCAAGAAAGATATTGTGAGAGGCCTTCCAAGTTTGAAATTCATCAAGGATCATATTTGTTCTTTTTGTGAGCTTTGCAAAGCTAAACGAAGTAGCTTCAAAACAAAGACTACACCAAGCTCTAAAGGACGGTTAGATCTTCTTCATATAGATTTGTGTGGTCCCATGCGTGTTCATAGTATCAATGGGAAGAAATATGTTATGGTAGTTGTCGATGATTACTCAAGGTACACATGGACTCACTTCTTGAGATCCAAGGATGAAACACCCGAAGTTCTCGTCAGCTTCCTTAAACTGATACAACATGGTCTTCAAGCTCAAGTAAAAGTGGTTTGCACTGACAGAGGCACAAAATTTTTGAATTCAACTCTGAGAAATTATTTTGAAGCTAAAGGAATCGAACATGAAACATCTATTGCTCGAACACCCGAACAAAACGGCGTTGTTTAAAGATGAAACCGTACTTTGGTTGAAGCTGCTCGAACATTATTATCTGTTCAAAACTACCACTATATTTTTGGGTCGAAGCCGTGTCAACCGCATGCTACACACAAAACCGCTCCTTAATTATCCTAAGACACGAAAAGACACCATATCACATAATTCATGATTGAAAACCTTCACTCAAACACCTTCACGTTTTTGGATGTACTTGTTACATAATACGAGATGGTGAAAATTTGGATAAGATGAAAGAGAAAGGTGATGCATGTATTCTTGTGGGATATGCAACTCAGTCTAAGGGATATAGAGTTTACAACATGAGAACAAAATTGATAGTCGAGACTATTCATATCAGATTCGATGAACTGCAAGAAATGGCACTTGAACAAAACAGTTTAAGTCCCGATCCACAACGACAAAATACTTTTGTGCACAACCGCACGGAACTCGGAACTCAAGACCACAACAATGAACCGTCAAGTTCAAAGCTGGTTCCTGAACATGTTCCTAGAGCAGATATGACAGTGGACACGACACTTGAAGAGTTGGAAATGTTATATGGACCAATGTATGATGAATATTTCACGGGGGAGAAACATGTTGTATCGAAGTATTCCGTTGTCACTCATGATAAGAATGATGATACCGATCATCATCAACAAAAGGATACAACTCCATCTACTTCAACACGGGTTGCTGCAGATTTACCTCCTCAGAATATCATTTCAACAATCCATCCTACAACATCCACAACTACTGTCATTGCTCCAGAGAACACAAATCAAGCAGACGATGCATTATCTGACGAAGACGAATTTATCAACCCATTCGGTACTCCGGTACACGAAACTGGAGAGTCTTCTACTCGCCATGTTGATCCGTCAAATATGCACACGTTCTACCAACGACATCCTTCAACACATCATTGGACCCGAGATCATCCTTTGGTTCAAGTAATTGGAAACCCTTCATAGCCCGTTTGTACAAGACGACAACTTAACACCGATGGCGATGTTTGTATGTTCGCACTCGTCGTGAGTTCAGCTGAACCGGAAAAACATCAAAGAAGCCATGGCTGATCATGCTTGGATTGAATCGATGACGGATGAACTTCAACAATTTGAAAGACTTAAAGTCTAGGAACTTGTTGACAGACCATACGATGTAATACCATTAAATCTTCGATGGATCTGGAAAAACAAGATGGATGAAGAGAACACGATCATCAAGAATAAATCTAGGCTAGTAGCTAAAGGCTATGGTCAGAAAGAGGGTATTGATTTTGAAGAATCATTTGCACCAGTAGCTCGAATGGAAGTGGTCAGGATTTTCCTTGCTTATGCTGCACATAAGGGATTCATCGTGTATCAAATGGACGTAAAGACGGCGTTTCTTAACGGTCCTTTGAAGGAATAAGTCTATGTCACGCAACCGGAAGGATTCGTCAATCCTCGTTATCCTGACAAGGTGTATCGTCTCCACAAAGCACTTTATGGACTCAAGCAAGCTCCAAGGGCGTGGTACGACGAGCTCTCGAAATTTCTGGTCTCCAAAGGTTTCTCAAAAGGTTCCATTGATCTAACTTTGTTCACTTATAAATATGGGGATGACATTTTGCTTGTGTAGATTTATGTTGATGACATTATTTTCGGGTCTACAAACCCAAAAATTTCAAAATGGTTTGAAAAAGTCATGCAAAACAAATTTGAAATGTCCATGATGGGCGAACTAAAATTCTTTCTAGGAATTCAAGATCACCAATCCCCAAGTGGTATATTTATAAACCAAGCTAAGTATTGTCAAGAGATAATCAAAAAGCATGGTATGACCTCATGTGACCCCGTTGGGACACCATTATCAACCACATCCCTAGATGCTGATTTGGAGGGAGATGTCATAGATCAAACGAAATATCGTTCCATGATCGGCTCCCTCATGTACTTAACAACAAGCCGACCAGATATATCACATGCTACGTGTTATTGTGCACGATATCAAGCACGACCCACTAAAAAGCACCTAAAGGAGGTTAAACGGATCTTTCGGTACCTCAAGAATGCCATTCATTTGGGACTCTAGTATCCGAGGGAAACCGGTTTCTTTCTAACGGCCTATTCAGATTATGATCACGCAGGGTGTCTTGATACACGTAAAAGTACTTCTGGTGGTGCACAATTTCTAGGTCAAGATAAGCTTGTGGGATGGTCTTCTAAGAAGCAGGATTGTACGTCACTGTCATCAGCCGAAGCGGAGTATGTGTCTCTATCTGCGTGTTGTGCTCAAGTTCTATGGATGAGAACACAACTCACGGAATATGGCTTCCACTTTGATAAAGTACCTATGTACTGTGACTCAAAGTCCGCCATAGCCATCTCCTGCAATCCGGTACAGCATTCTCGTACGAAGCACATTGATGTCAGATATCACTTCATTAAGGAACAAGTTGAAAGGGGTATTGTTGAACTATACTTTGTTGGAACTGATTACCAATTAGCTGACTTGTTTACAAAAGCTCTTTCGAAAGAGAGGTTTGCGTATCTAGTTAGGCAAATTGGTATGAGATGTTTGACTCCAGCAGAACTGGAATTTCTGGCAAAGAAGCCTGCTTGATTCATCTATCAAACATCTACCTGTAAATATCTTTAAAAAGCAAAATACAAAAATATAAAACATATAAAAACAAAACACAAAATTTAAAATATTTTAAAATCCAAAAATATTCTTCTCGACATGTCTTTCAGTATCGATAATATGGACGTACCTAGAAATGTCGCTCAATAACGACACGTGTGTGTACATAAAGCTCGAATGAAAGTTGTAAATATTTTTCAAAACATGTCATTTCTTTTAATAAAGGAAATTGTCTATTTTGGACAATATTCCAAACAACGGGTAGAGCAATCTATCTTGGATTGAGCTTGTCCCAAAACATTCAATGTTTTGAGCTCAACACAATGGCTTGTAATCACTTTCAGATTGCAACCCGGATCAATATTCACGGGGGAGTGTACGATTTAGTGCGCTTACCCTCAGCAAAAGAAGAGAAATCTTCTTACACTTGAGTGGATTCGTCAAGACATTCAAAGTCTATGAACTCAAGTTTATGATTTAGAAAAATCTCTTCGCCAAAAAGAAATAGGATTTTTCAAAAAGCGTTGAACACAATTTTTTCAAGAAATTCTCAATGATTTTTCAAAATCTTTCAAAAAGTGTGTTCAACAACTCCCATCCTCAAAAAGCGAAATGTGGATCAAATCCTCACAATGACAATTCAATTGGATCAATTTTTGAGGGGGAGCGTTCCAAACAATTTCATGCAAGTTCGATACAATTTTCTCCCGAAAGTTTTTCAAGACTATTCTTCACAATATATTTTAATCAAATTTGGTATCTCTAATATCAAACGATTTTATATATTAGATATAGGGGGAGAAAATGTGATTAAAATACGATCTAAAGACTCAAGCACTTATGGTTACGATCAAATACCCACAACATCTTTAATTCACGACGTTATTGGTGTCAAAAGGGTGGTTAGGTTTAAGTCCTATGATCTAACCAGAACCGGAGGGATCTTCCCAGGGACAATCCAATAGATTATTAGAAGTCCTTAGGAAAGATGGAGTAGAATGTGAACGTAGCTGAATGCCGACTAAGTACTGATGCTAGCACTGGAACAATCACAACAAGGTGCTAGTAATGATGTTATGGTAAGCATTGAAGGGGTTGAAGAATGAAAGAGAAATGTAAGGATAAAGGGTGTAAAGAAAGAAGCCCTCCATACAACTTAGGCAGAAACCGGGTCAACACATCATGAAGACAACTCATCATGGACCCAGTGATGTGAAGCACAACCCTTTCCTAGCTACTCAGGCTTCTCTCAAAAGAAGTTTGTTTTATTGTCACGGAGAACAACATGACTTCTATTAGCTTTCTCATTCCGAGATAGTTGATATTGAATAGGTGGCATCTGCTCCAGCCTCCGACCACTAAAAGTGCACAAATCGAGTCTAGAGCCAAAAGATCAATCAAATCTCGTTAGGACACACGGATGACGAACAAGAGAGTCCTACGCCATATCCTTGTGATATTGCTAGAACACTCAGAGTGATACTACTTAGTATTCACAATGATGAGTGGAAATCCTTACAGTGTTAACATCAAACAGCACTTCGGTAGGTCATATGTAAGATTCTTTATGAATTAAACATATGTAGAACTGAAAAGCAACAGTGGTTTGATTCTGAATTGATTTAAACTCGTTTCAGGTTTTTACGCAATATCTTTATGGTCTTGCCAGAACATTTAGAGTGATATTCATTAATATTCACAGTGACGAATGGAAATCCTTCTAGCGTCAACATCAAACAGCGCTACGGTAGGTGACTTGTGAGATTCTTATGAATCAAGCTTGTGTCAACTAGAAAGCAAAAATGGTAAGATTCTTTATGAATCACACTTGTTCCAAGAATTTGAATTGACGACTTTAATCAAGCGGATATTTATCCAATTGATTCACTCTTTATGTTCGTAGTCTTGCTTTGAGACGGTCGAGTAAAGAGAACGGCTAGTACAGCCGCGAAACCCTGTCAAGGAGATTTTTAACTAAATCTACCTATCATATGTACGATATTTAATATCGTATAACGGTCTTCACTGACCGGAGGTAAAACGCTACCAATTTAGGATGAATGTCAAAGCCATTCAGTCCGTGTCTATGTTTTGTCTCGAGAAGGTGGCGTCACGGTGTACTCTACAAAGTCAAAGATTCAAAACCACATACTCATGCATAAATACATATTCAACAATTAATATTATGGCATGTGGATGAAGACACAAGATCGCAACATGGCTAAGACAAGTCAAGGATGATTTGAAGATCTCAAGATCAAAAAAACAAAGTCGAAAGACAACGACAAAGGCTCAAAGATCACAGCATGAAGAAACAAGACTACTATTACACATTCAAGACTCATTTATGGCGAGATTAGTAATCTCTACAATTCTCCAAATGACAAAGGGTAATGACCTCTCATAAAGAGTAATGATCTCTCATTGGGGGAGATTGTTAGCCTCAAAATATTGAGTCAAACAAGAATGCTCGGTCATATGTTAATTATGTATCGTATATTAGAACGTTGTAACATGTAGTAGATTAGTCGTGTATTACAGGCTTAGCTAATGTTCATTCATAAGTAACCAAAGCCCAAAAGTAAAGTCTGGCCCATTATCATATAGCCCATCATGCCACATGTAGGCAAGGCTATATAAACCTCTCCTTGCATGTAAGGAGAGGTTGGTTGGTTGTTCTATTTCTCTTAATCTAATATTCACCAAGTTTTCACACACTTCTCTCTCTTTTCTCTCTCTAGTTTCTCTCTCTAGAATTCATCTATTTTCTACCTTTCTTTCTTGTTTAATCATCACATAATATATGGGACAACACAGCGTTTAACCCGCTGTCAATGTTAGGAGTATTTCTATTGATTGTTCGGTTAACGGCCGTATTTCCATTAACTGCGGGGCCTCTTCTTGTTGTGGATTTGCGTACTGGGGCCATCTTCTATAAAATGTATGAATAATAAAGTTATGTATAATCTATGATAGCATGGATAAATAGTCATGTTGTACTGAATAAGGTAAACCAAAATTCCTTATTAATCAAACTGAGATACTTCCACACATAAACCTTGAAATACCATACAGAATTAAAATTAACTAGCTGAGGTAAACCTCATAGCTTAATAAAGGTTTTAGAAAAGATAGTAAATATTTTAGCCACGAAGTTGTTGCAATTTTTCCTCGAGCATTTTAACTTTTCCTTCAAGTACCCCAAATTGATACAGGGTATCTTCATAACGAACTTCATTATACCTATATTCGTTTCTAAACTCTTCACATAATTCCTCAAAAGGATCTTCTTCCAATGCATCCTCTTTCCATTTGGTCATAAAGGTTGATAACTCCTCAAGACAGACAGCTGAGTAGCCATCCATATCATTGAGTATGTTATGCATTTGACCTTTGAGACGGGTTTTGCACAAGGTTGTTTCTTTCCAAGGTGTTGCATTAGCCATTGCGGAACTCTCTCCAATCTCTGTCCCAAAAGGCGGGACATCAATTGGAGCTTTTCCTTTCAGTGCAAGGTCTGCTTCTGCAATCATCTTGTTATAATTTGATAATGAATATGGGGACAAAGGTGATATTGGCGGAGACTCAGAATCAATCTGATAATCATCAAGGTTAACTGTAGGAGTGTTGGTACGTGTTGCAAGTTGTTTAGTTGGAATAGGTCTAACAGATTTCCGAGCAGTATGTCTGCTTGGTCAAGATTTGGGTATCTTAGCGGGCTTTTGATTAAAACGGCATCGGGTGTAAACAAGAGAAATTTCATTTGGTATTTTGGATGATTATTCATAAGTTATGGTGGGGTTTGGAGTGATAGTAAAATACATGTTGGCTTCTCCCTCACAAAATATTGACATGATTCTGTAATAAGAAAAGAATAAACTTTATGTAAGTAGCTCTAGTTTATTTAAATCATTTCTAGCCCATATGATAATGATGTTTCGAGTGTGTAGGTCACATTTATCTTATATGACATCTGTACAGTTCCAAAATTGTTAGTTCACATGTGTTCTATATTTAGCTAAGCAGGTTATGATTAGTGACCTTGAAAGTGATAATCATTTTAAATAAAAGTGTAGGTATAGTCTAGTGTTACTTAATGCAACCTAGTTCTCTATAACATCATGCCTCTGATACCAATCTGTCACACCCCCAAAAATGGATCAGAGTAGCATAGCTTTGGGGGTTGGTGACTTCATGATTATCACAACACAAGGAGATAAAGAACGACCTCTATATGAGACGTTCGAAAATAGATCATTTGCATTAATTAAAATAAAGTGTTTTAACAAATTGCGGAAGCATGAAACTGGTCACAGACGATCAAACAAAGTTTATAAAACAGTACAAATGATATGAGTTTAGACTTGAAAAGACTTCAATGCATGAGACTTCAGTTTTCTCCTTCATTCTGATTACCTGAGAAAAACATTGCTAAAGTGTCAACACAAAGTTGGTGAGTTCATAGGTTTGAGTTTAAAAAAACAATAAAAATCATTTCAATGAACCATAAGATTCGTATCCACCTGTGACAATATAACACATACAAGTCACATACTTTATCTTTACTACTATCTAAGCTCATGACACCGATGCGTTAACGAGTCTAACTGAATTCGTGTGTGCCCGTGAAGGTGACTAACCCAAGTCACCTATTGTCTTCAAATGAAACTGTATTTACTTGAACGGACTGATTCAAAGTAAATAGGAGTGTCAACTCCGATAGATCTATCCATAACATTCGCGCTCACTTCGCTGTAACTCAGCTAGGTGACTAACAGTTCATGATTAGTGGGCAATTCTTATCTGAGTTTTTTCGGGACATGGATCAACTAGTAAAGAATAGTTCACTTGTGTTCACGCGTTATAAATCAAGCAATGTTCTCACCCCAAAATATGATACAACATTTTGAAAGAGATAAGGGCTAGTAATTCACAGTTGATAAACAATTTGAGAAATAGGCTAAGAAACTCACTTTGTTGATAGTAAAGTGTCGCGGGACAAAGTAGAATTTTTACCGGTAACCTAATAACAACAATATTCATTTAAACCATGTGTAATATATAAATGTACATGTATAAACCCTTTCTTAGTTGGTGCTTTAGGTTGGAACAATAACGACTAAAGTTTGATAAAATGTTTTTGGCTATTAATAAATTTAATTAGTTAGAGTCGGGTTTTATCTTTTTAACTAGGGTTTCATCAATTATTATCATTTTATATTTTCGTGTTTATATAAAATAATTGATAGGTTAATATAAATTCAACTAAAAGAAATTTAAATTTGTTAAATTTTGCTAACAAGTTATCAATTAAATTTTACATAGTTCTTAATAAGTAAAAATTCAGGTTTTACGGTTTCAGCTTTCGTATTCATTTCTTAATCATTTTAAGTATTATAAAAGCATGTAATTATTTACTAAATTAATATGAAATATAAAATTTATAAGTTTAGCATTAAATTTTATTTAACAATTTCATGAGTTATAAAATATAATTAGATTCTTTTTTTTAAAACGTCAGTTTTTACGTGTATTAGTCGTTTATTAATTATTAACTCGTTTTTAATCCTTCTATCATGATTATTTATGAAGAGGTTGATTTATATTATGATATTAAATTTCATTAAACAATAATATTAGTGACATTCTAAGTGTTCTAAAGTTTACCATTTTACATGCATGCGATTTTATAAATTTTTACATAAATTCATAAAACTGAAAGTGTGATAACTAATTCATTTTTAAGTCTTTTTACTTGTTTCAGAAAGCAATAGAAAACTTATGAAAAATGCAATATGAATATTTAGAGTAAAAATTTCGTGACCAACATTGGATGGTCAGTTTTTAATAAAGGTTTTGGATTTTGTAAGCTAGTTTAGCAACGAACGTTTCGGCTACTTTTACCACTTGATCAAGTAACATTACCTACTGAATTTAAATGACATAAAATAATTACTAACATCATTTAATAGCATTAAACATGAAAATACAGTTCAAAAACAAATTAAGCAAAACTTGGGCACGGTTTTCACCCGTACGTCCCGTTAGGGCTCGTTTTTAACCATTTAGCCAATTACGTGTTATTTTTCAACTTTAGGCATTACTAGGTCAGGGTTTAACATGTAATAAAAGTTACTTGTACTAGTTAAATCAGATCTTACGAAGTGATTGGTGGTTTGAGCAAAACCGGACCTAGAAAGCCCTAAAAAGAGCTCGGCTAGGTTTTGCTTGCACAACCCGTACACAAACACTTGGAGGACTTAAATATTTGTACTAGGACTAATTGGAATACCAGAGGTGATGTAAAGAATGTTTCTAAGTAACAAGAACACCAGCAACAACCAGGATAGAAAATCAAAATTAGGGTTTCTTAGAAAACCCTAAATCGATTTTGGCTAGAGTTTCGTCTATGGTTCCTCACAATTGCTGAGATTCTAGGGAAGAGACCAAGGGTCCTTGGTGGAGGTTTAGGAGTCCTTGAATGCTCTTGAGGTTGTGGCAATGATGGTGTGATGGTGGCGGTTCACGACAGCAAACAAAGAACAAGGAAATGATTTAATTGATTTGTTTATGATGATTTGGTGATTCAAGACATCTTAGGTGTTATATATTTATACTACTCTTGAATACTTGTCAAAACTTAATTAATCATGGATGGAAATCAAGAAGAATGGCTGGAAATCAAGAACTATAGCAAGAGATTGAAGAACAGTAGGTTGTGGAGGATTTTTTTAGGAATAGGATGTATCACATATGGTTCGTTGCTGAGTTTTGATGAGGGATGGGTTGAATTATTAGTGCCAGGAAGGATACATGCATTATTTTGGCAAGTAGATAAGTTGTAATTGGTGTAAAATTGATTTCATAAAATTTAGGTATGCAAATAGTCGGCATTTGTGTTCTTAGGGGCTTATACCACCGAATTTTACTAAACATGGGTCACTAGGGCCTTAATTTAGGCTTAGGTGCTTTTAGTTGGGTTTAATTTATGTTTATGGGCTTTTAAAAATTAATTACAGGCTCATTTCTGTTCATTTAATAATTTAATTAAACTCATATAATTATTTATGAAGTTTACAAATTAATTTTATTAGTTTTTATTTGATAAAATTAATTTAGTTATTTTCGTGATCATTTTGACATAAAAACGACAATTTATAATTAAATAATAAATAAAATACGATTACCTCGGTAAATTATCTGAAACTTTAAAAATAAATTAAATATGACAAATATATGTTTTATAGACTTTTTATAGTCCGTCATATATTGTTTTGAAGAAATTATGTGTTAAAAACGTTTATATAGTTTTCTATTAATAATTAACGGTGCTTTCGATAATTTGCTTAACTATTAAAATAAATAATTTTTGCGTTAACTATTAAAATAAATAATATTTGATGTTTATATGACTCATAAACTCTAAATAACTTGTTGCAATTTATTTTGAATAACACACATGTTATAAATGAGATAGCCTCTTGTTTTAGTTTAACGGTGATTTTTATAACGTGCGATAATTTTTATTTTTATTTTTATTTTTATGATAAAAAGGAAAAAAAATGAACCTGTTTTTCCGGTTTGTCACATAAAACTAGAAGAACAATATCAAAACGTTAACACATGTACTGTAGAGGTAAATGTTTTCAAACACGGTGTTACAAAACTATGAAGAGAAACTAATATAGTTTTGTATCAAAAGGGTCAGCAAAACTATGAAGAGAAAATTAGGATTTTGACTCTTCAAATGAGAGAGAAAGATGTAGCTATCCAAGTCTTTGAAAAACAACTTGTAAAAGTTACAGCAGAAAATGAAGTTTTAAAAGCTAGTCTATTTAATGAAAGAGAAACTATTAAAAACTGGCAAAACTCTTCAAAAGGTATTGGAAAGCTTATCAATTCTCAACTGGGTTACTATGAAAAATTAGGGTTATGGTATATAGATGACCATCATGGGATAACTCTGACTGACAAGGATTTGTCAAAAACCATATTTGAAAGTTCTAGTGATTCAGAGAATGTTCCTAAGAATGATAGATATGTTGAAGGAATGAAAGCAGTTCCTCCACCATTATCAGGAATATACGTGCCCCCAAATAATGATAAAAGTGTAGAGTTAGATGAATCAAAATCTATCTATGATAAAAAAAAATCTAATGGTTCACATTCAAACTCTAGCAACTACATTCTTGCACCTTGGACTCTAGTATTTTGACCTAGGAAGAACCTATAGTTACTAAAAAGGTTGTTTATCCACCTATAATGAGAACCTTTATGCCTTAGGGATGCATGCCTTCATCTAGTTCTGCTTCCAAGCAGGTAAAATCTCCTAGGAAGGCAATGGATAGCTACGCAAAACATCATGGTAGCATTAAAATAGGATGACTAGGTTTTGAGAACACTAGGACAGACTTACCTTTTGGATCTTCTTTGAAAAAAAGAGGATGTTTTGTATGTGGTTGCTTAATTTATTTTATCAAAGACTGTATTGTGCATGAAGATACAATTACTAGAAAAAAGTCGGATAAAAGAATTATCATGAGAAATCATGAGAAAGGTGCACAAAGAAAAGGTACACAGGGTAAAGGGCAAATGGGACCAAAGGATGACAAACCTAAGTGGGGTTATGCACAAAGGGTGAATAAGCAAAACAAGACCAAGAAAGTGAGTCACCCTCATACCAATAGAGACTTTATACCCAGAGCAGTACTTATTAAACAAGGTCTAGTACCTTTAAGGTCAAGTTCTCCGAGTATCGGCAAACCAAAATCTGCTAGTACCGGCAGACCAAAATATGCTAGTACCGTTGGACCAAATACAAGTACTGTTGGTCAAAAGTCTAAAAAAACGAAGTGCCACACACCTTCTAGGAGTCTGTTTGAAATTTCTAAGTCACCTAGAAACAAGCCTTATGCAAAACCAATGCAGATATGGGTGCCCAAAAATAAAAAACAATGTGTTCAACCAAATACTGTTAAAACGACACTTAAGTCAAGAAAGCCTAGAGACATAGAATCACCTTATATTTTTTATTACCTTACTGGAACCATGAAATACAAGAGTGTTTGCAGCCTTACTGGAAAGTCTACTTATCAAACACTTAAGAATGTTGGCTCTACCAGATCTAAGCCTAATGTGGCTTGGGTCCGTGTTAAAAACTAATTTGGTTTTTACTTGTGCAGAAGCATCTAATCAATGAATTGCAGGATAAAGGAATAGTAGACAGTGGATGCTCAAGGCACATGACAGGCAACAAAGACTACCTTGCTGAATTTGAAGAATTCAAAGGTGGACCAGTAGCCTTTGGTGGAAGTAAAGGCAGAATTACTAGAAAATGAAAGATTAATACAGGAAGGTTGGAGTTTGAAGAAGTGTTATTTGTAAAAGAGTTGAATGAATTCAACTTTTTCTTTGTTTCACAAATGTGTGATATAAAGAACAAGGTACTATTCACAGATACAGATTGTATGGTGCTCTCTTTAAATTTTGAGATGCCTAAGGAGTCCCAAATACTACTTAAAGTACCCAGGCAAGAAAATATGTATACCTTCAATCTTCATACTATTGTTCCAACAGGTGGTATTACATGCTTGTTAGCTAAATCTTCTAGTGATGAGTCTAACTTGTGGCATAGGAGGTTAGGTCATGTGAACTTTAAGAATTTAAACAAACTGGTAAAGGGAAATCTAGTTGGAGGATTGCCTACTAAGTCTTTTCAAAATGACCTTAGTGTTGCTTGTTAGAAGGGTAACAACATTGATGACGTATAGTGGCTGCGCTCACTATTCGTATAGTTTCTCATCATCTTTTTGCTAAAGGTAGCCCACCACGAGTGTAGCCATATGTTAGGCGACCTACGAGGATGTCCTATCAGCAAGCCGTACGCGGTTAGTTAGTGAGCGAAATACATGAATGAGTCTAGCATGACATGATCATGAACCATATCATACTAGACTAGGGGACATGTCGACATATAGTCGGTAAAGGGCCCGACCCAAGAGGCCCGCGATCCAAGAGGCCCACGACCCAACATGCATGTGGCCCATACCTTACTTATCCTTCAAGAAACCCTAGCACTATATAAACAGGGGTAGGGGTCTCATTCTACGACAATTTATCTCTCACAACTACACCTCTCTTATACTTTATCGTCCCAATACTAACTTGACCATCGGAGGTGGACCCCGGGGCTCTGGCCTCGAGTCCATGTCTAACCGGTTCTTCCTTTGTTTGCAGCATCACTCAGGACCGGGGAAGACGATGAACGGCCCAAGAGAGTCGTCGAACCGACCAGCCAAACTATGCTTCAACAAGTTGGCGCCATCCGTGAGGCCCTGACTAAACAATGTTTTGTGGTCTCATATTACCAAAAAACAAGGCTCGATCTCAAAAATCGGTAAGTTGCTACCCTCGCTTAAAATATTATGCTTCTCATTCTAACTATGCTAGACTAATATTTAGTTGTTTGGTCATCTCTATTGTTATATTGTCTTGCTTTCATGCACTGCGTAGTCAATCGGCCATCATTAAAAAGTAAAATTGAACATTAGATTTATACTATTTACGTAAAGCATCTTATATTTGTGTCATGATTTGGTCAAAATTCCAATAATTTACACATGCGTATATATGATATATTATAATAGACGACGCTAGCTTTATATATTATTCTCATGCGAGAGACGGCGAAGTCTTCATAACATGTTGATGCTCGGGAATTTTTTTTATTTTTGGGATTCGTTTGTATATTTATCTTTTACCAGTGGTTGTAGATCCCGTTCTTCCGCGGTGATTCACACGCCCCGGATCTTTTTTAATTTTTATCCTTGAATATTACCACGCGTCGTACTCATGTATTGCCGAAAAATAATTGTCCATGTCAAAAGTCGATAAGACTAAAACTATTGTACTTTTGCTTTGCACTCACTACGTTATTCATCTCGTTACATGTTTCTATTTGCTAAGGTCCTTAAATATCAATATCTTGTATTATGTCTAAATCATACACACGCATGTATGCATGTCAACATCTTAAACAATCTTGTTTGCATAAAAAAATTTAATTAAAAAATTTAAGGCGATTCTATCACCTTTGTAATTCACCGGTATGTATTATGCATTCTGTTAGCATGCGCAATATATGCTTTGTTTGATGTATTATGATTTATCTATGAAAAATATTCTATCTAGATAATCTGTATGAACAAATAGATGTGTGATTGCATAGCGTATATCTGAGATATGTGCCAATAATATTTTGCAATCATAATATATTTTCTATAAATAAAGATATCTTCTATTAAATGGAAATTTTATTATGTATACAAAATATCTTTTGAGATATGTTATATCAAATAAATAATGCAAGTATAGGGATACGAAATATTTGTAAAATATAAAATAGAACAACTATATGAGTTATTTATGAATCTGTTTTATATCAAACATAGTAAATATTCGTATTGTTATGGATATACAATAAACGTAAAAAAAGTTTGTTTTGATGATACGTCATATTTATATTATGTATTACATAATATTTTCTTGACAATTATGAGTAAAGGTATACATTTACATTTTTTGGTCCCTGTGGTCATCAAACTAATCCGTCCACAATGCCTCGCAACCAGACATATTGTTTAAATTAATGAAAAATATTACACATATTATTTTTGAATTAATAAAAAAATATTATCTATCTTTTAAATTTGGCAAAAGTATTTTTTTATATTTTTAAATGGATAATATATTATCCATATCTTTTAGTTGGTTAGTAAGATATTACATTTATTTCTAAACTAATAGAAGATATTATCTATATTTTTAATATTAAAAAATCTTATTGATATTCTTTACGTTTATAAAAAATAATACATGTATCTTTTAAATCCGTAAAAATATAACATATATGTATAAATCTTAATAATATATTTTATTTATTATCCGCGGTCATGGTATGTCCATCCGCGCTACTCCGTACATTCGGACATCTTTAGCCTACGGGCATACGCATACACATCGTTTCTAGGTTAAATAAGAGGAATGGGTCTAACCTACTAATTAGACTCGTCGTGTAGGAGGGATGCAATCCCATCGATCACGGGTCATGTATCCTTGTTAGGTCCCTTGCTAATCAAGGCGTCGATAGCAAGTTAAGCAGCCAGCACATTCCAAGCTGGGCCTACGAAAGACATAAATGTGCACACCTAACAACGGGTCAGCCTCTCCTGGCCGTCCTTATGGTAGTAGCGGCATGCCGCATGTAATGAGTCTGCCTCACCCATAAAGACCTTTTATGATATTACAATAATTCATAAACAGAACGCCGTGTTATAACTCTAATACGGAACTAATGGTCATAATTGTAAGTTATTACAAACCGAGTGCGAACATTCGCACTCACACAAAAAAATATAATTTTTCATGAATAGCAGGAAATATTTTCATAACAAGTCATTAGGAGAAATTCGTTGTTACGGCTCGCCCTTACGCGTTGGTTCGCACGTTCGAACCAATTTTTTATCTTTTGCACGCAACTATGGTACGTCCATTCGCGGTGGTCTACACGGCCTTAATTTTTTGAATACTTGATTAAGTTTAATACTACTAATCGAGTGTAGCACCATTAAACTTGAGGGGCTACCAGGGTATAATAATACCACTGTTTTCGTGCATGTCGCGCAAATATTGTTTGATATATTCCTTAGCCGCAGATGTCCACCTTCTGTCGGTTTATTCCTTTACCACGGAAGTATCTCTTCTGTTGGCTTATTCATGCGTCGTGGAAGTATCTCTTCCACTGCCTTATTCGTGCACCACGGAAGTATCTCTTCCGTTGGCTTATTCCTTTGTCGTGGAAGTACTCTTCCACGAGCTCATTATCTTTCGTCGTGGAAGTATTCTTCCACGTGCGCCATTATCTTTCGCCGTGGAAGTATTCTTCCACATGCTCATTATCTTTCGTCATGGAAGTACTCTTCCACGTGCTCATTATCTTCCGCCGTGGGAGTATTCTTCCACATGTGTATTGTCTTTCGCTGTGGAAGTACTCTTCCACGTGCTCATTATCTTTCGCCGTGGAAGTATTCTTCCACGTGCGCATTATCTTTCGCCGTGGAAGTACCCTTCCACGTGCCATTATCTTTTGCCGTGGAAGTGTTCTTCCATGTGCTCATTATCCTTCGTCGTGGAAGTACTTCTTCCACTGACGTATTATCTTTCACCGTGGAAGTACTCTTCCACGTGCTCATTATCTTTCCCCGTGAAAGTATCTCTTCCACGGGCTCATTATCTTTCGTCGTGGAAGTATTCTTCCATGTGCACATTATCTTTCGCCATGGAAATACTCTTCCACGTGCTCATTATCTTTCGCCGTGGAAGTATCTCTTCCACGTGCTTATTATCTTTCGTTGTGGAAGTATTCTTCCACGTGCGCATTGTCTTTCGCCGTGGAAGTACTCTTCCACATGCTCATTATCCTTCGCCGTGGAAGTACTCTTCCACGTGTTCATTATCTTTCCTCATGGAAGTATCTCTTCCACGGTCTCATTATCTTTCTCCGTGGAGGTATTCTTCCACGTGCGCATTATCTTTCGTCATGGAAGTACCCTTTCACGTGCTCATTATCTTTCCCCGTGGAAGTATCTCTTCCACTGGTTCATTATCTTTCGTCATAGAAGTATTCTTCCACGTGCGCATTATATTTCGTCGTGGAATTACTCTTCCACGTGCTCATTATCTTTCGCCGTCGAAGTATTCTTCCACGTACTCATTATCTTTCGCCGTGGAAGTATTCTTCCACGCGTGCATTGTCTTTCGCCGTAGAAATACTCTTCCACGTGCTCATTATCTTTCGTCGTGGAAGTACTCTTCCACGTGCTCATTATCTTTCGCCGTGAAAGTACTCTTCCAGCGGCTCATTTTCTTTCGCCGTGGAAGTACTCTTCCACGTGCTCATTATCCTTCGTCGTGGAAATACTCCTTCCACTGGCGCATTGTTTTCGCCGTGGAAGTACACCTTCCACTGGCTCATTCTTTTTGCCGCGAAAGTACGTCTTCTGTTGATTCATATCTTTGTTGCGGAAGTACGCATTCCGTGGTGAAATAATTTGGCCCGACCACATAGTGATTTTCCCAAAGTTTACATTGTTTGACCTTAATTAGATGGGTCCTGATCAACTTCGTTTAGTTCAGGAAAAATCGTGAAAGTTTTTTGAAGTCATTATCAAAAGTCGTGGCCTAAGACGGATGTAAATATCCACATTACTTTGCCACAGAAGTACGTCTTCTGTTGTCCTTAAGTTGAATGCAATATTCGCACTATGTTGCATCATTAGTGGGTATAAGAAGTACGCCGTCAAAGTATTCACGATGCAACATACGGGTTCCACTTCCACCTTCATAAAAATCTTCTTGTCATTCTCACGTTAGCGATGAACAAGAATTAAACATTGCCAAATGCCAGTGTTACCCCGGCTATAGAACATGTTTTCTTCTTCCGGGTTCCTTACCGTCTAATCGCGGGAAACCAAGCATTCGAGCAAACCCACCCGTCTTACGTATACGGGTTCCCCATTTCTTTTGACGTGGATATGCTTACAGGTAGATATGGTGTATAGTCTAGTAACCTTGGTGAAAACCTCGCATACTAGACTGAGGGGACATGATGACGTATAGTGGTTGCGCTCACTATTCGTATAGTTTCCCATCATCCTTTTGCTAAAGGTAACCCACCACGAGTGTAGCCATATGTTATAGGCGACCTACGAGGATGTCCTATCAGCAAGCCGTACGCGGTTATTTAGTGACAGAAATACATGAATGAGTCTAGCATGACATGATCATGAACGATATCATACTAGACTGGGGGACATGTCAACGTATAGTCGGTAAAGGGCCTGACCTAAGAGGCCCGCTATCCAAGAGGCCCGCGACCCAACAAGCCCGTGGCCCATACCTTACTTATCCTTCAAGAAACCCTAGCACTATATAAACAAGGTTAGGGGTGTCATTCTATGACAGGTTATCTCTCACAACTACACCTCTCTTATACTTTATCGTCCTGATACTAACTTAACCGTCGGAGGTAGACCCCGTGGCTCCAGCCTCGAGTCCACGTCAAACCGGTTCTTTCTTTGTTTGCAGCATCACTCAGGACCGGGGAAGACGATGAACGACCCAGGAGAGTCGTCGAACCGGCCCAACCAAACTATGCTTCAACAAACATAGAACCTCTTGTAAGACCAAGACTGTCAATACAGTGCTAAACCTTTGCAATTCTTTCATCTGGATTTATTTGGTCTAGTTTCTGTCAAGATTAATAGTCGCAAGACCTTTTGCCTAGTTATAAGTGATGATTTTAGCAAATTTGGTTGGGTTTTCTTGATGTTACATATAAATGAAACCAATGAATTACTCAAAGACTTTGTTACATTAGTTAAAAAGCAATTCATTAAACAAGTCTTAATCATTAGGACAAATAATAGGACAGAATTCAAGAATGCTAAATTTGATGAATTTTGTAGGTCTAAGGGAATCAAGAGATAATTTAGTAGTCCCAGGACTCCATAGTAAAATGGAGTGGTTGAGAGGAAGAATAGGACACTAATTGAGGCTGGTAGGACTATGTTAGCTGATTCACTTTATCCTAATACTTTTTGGGCAGAGGCAATCAACATTGCATGTTATGTGCTTAACAGAGTTTTAGTAACCAAGGCTCATAACAAAACACCTTATGAACTTCTGACAGGCACTAGGACAACCATAAGTCACTTAAGACCTTTTGGGTGTCATGTTTCAATATTGAACACTCTTGATCAGTTGGGAAAGTTTGATGGAAAGTCTTATTCAAGATACCTAGTGGGGTATTCTTTGCAAAGTAGAGCATATAGGGTTTACAATTTGGAATCAGGCAAGGTAGAAGAGAATGCCCATGTCAATTTCTTAGAGAATAAGCCCAATGTCCTAGGAATAGCTTATGCTTGGATGTTTAATTTGGATTATCTGACCAATTTCATGAATTACTATTCTATGCAGCAAGACTGTCAAACTCACAATGTAGGTGAAGAGACTACTACTACAAGCACAGGTACTCAAGAAGAGAATTTCTCTACATCAGACACTAGGGATGATGATGATGATGCTCATATCTATGTACCAAATTTTCCTCCTGTCTCACCTACATTGCCAAGCCCAACATAGAAGCAACCAGTAATACCAAGTGATGATCAAGCCTCACATGTAGAACTTTAGAGGCTTATGGATCAAGAGAAAGATGCTACAGCTAAGGCTAAGCATACTAGAGAAGAACCCTTGGAATCATAGAGCTCGGCGGTACATATGAATACTAGCGGTACTTCACATCTAAGTATTGATGATCCAAATTCTACAAATGTTGTTGATTCAATTGAAGACATTCTTCAGTATATGGATGATGAAGATGCTTATGCTAGTCCAAAGGAAGGAATCTTCTCAAAATCTTCCTATGATGAGCAGGGTGTAGTGACTGATTTCAAAAACATGGAAACCATTATACCAGTCAGTCCTATTCCCACTCATAGAGTCAACACCAACCATCCTATAGCTCAAATCATTGGAGATCCAAAGTCTGTTGTGCAGACAAGAAGACAAGTTAAAGCTTGCACTAGAACCCGTGCACTTGTGAGTTATGTCAAGTAACAACGGAGAACAAATCATAAAGATACTCAGCATTGTTTGTTTGCTTGTTTTCTATCACAAGTAGATCCTAAGAACATTTCTTAAGCTCTTGGAGAAGAAAGCTGGGTGGATGCTATGCAAGAAGAGCTTATTAATAAGTGTGAAAACACTTATCCTTCTACCACTTAATTATAATAATAACCAAGCCAAAACGTGTATTTAGTGTCGTAAATGTCGGAATTATGCATGGTTTGTGTTTTTATTGTGTTTTAGGACCAAAATGTGAAAAGGGAAGAAAACATGGGCTTTCACGGGATTTTATCGAAGAAAAAGACAAAAGACGAAGTCAAAAGATCAAGAGTGCAAAAAGAACGGAAGTCCAAGGCCTATTCTAAAGATTTATCGAAGAAAAAGTCTAAAGACGGAAGTTTAATGAAGTCGAAGAACCAAGTCTAATAAAATAGAAAATAATAAGACGAGTAATTTATATCGACAAATCCCAAGACAACGTCGAGAAAGTCGAAGAATTTAAAAGACGAAAAGACGAGAAGAAAGAAGAAAACATCAACACATGTTAATCCTCCTATAAATACCCTCCTAATGACACATTAGGAGGTGTTATCTAATTTGACACATTAGTCTTTCCAATTTATTTTCTTGCACTTTCATATTGTCATTTACTTAATTGTTCTTAATTTGAATATTATTTCAAGTAAGTTATTGAATCTTTATTTTTCATCAAGTTTTTAATTAATCTCTCATTCTACCTTTCTTGTTTTGCTTAATCTTTATGCTTATTTGCTTATTGCCATGCTTATTGGATTGTTTGTTATGTTTTTATATGTTTGATTGTGTTGGCTTATTGATTTTATAGCTTATTGTGTGTTTGTTTTAATTCTAGTTAAGTGTTCTTAATAGATTATTTTATTAAAAGTTGATTTTTAATCTTTATATTAATTAGTGTTTTTCAAGTTTTTGATTTGTGGTTGAATTAGTTTTTCTTAAAAGTGTTTTAGATTAAGTTTTGGTAAACTGCTTATTTGATTTTAGCTTATATGTGGCTTATTTCCCTATTTTTAGATCATACGGTTTCTATTTATCTGTTTCTAGGCATCTTCGGAAAAGGGTTTTGGTATTCCGAAGAATACCCCTTTATTCCGAAGATTATTTTATCCGAATTAAGTTTTCCGAAAATAATCTTTTCATAGCCTTTATTCCGAAGTTGTCATTTCTCTGAAATACCATTTACTCCGAAAATGTGTGTTAATCCGAAAAAAGTTAGTTATTCCGAAAATCCTTTCTGTTCCGAAATTATTTGTATATTCCGAAGAAGTAAAAAATTATTCCAAAGATATTGAAAAAACTTTATCCGAAGAAGTAAAAAAAAAATTCCGAAGATTCTAATTCTTTTTTCTGAAGATACACAACAAATTTATTCCGAAGATTGCAAAAAAATACCGTATCTGAAAAAGTTACGTATTCCGAAATAACAAATTGTAGATTGAGCAGCTAGCTTGCTAGCTTGTTTAGGATTTGGCGCCAATTTTGAGCTGCCTGGCTGCGTGCATGAGCTAGTTGCTTGCCTGCTAGCTTATTAGTTAATATTGTTCCGCATCGATTTAGTTTTATCTGAAAGTTTTTCCAAATTTTATTCTGAAAGTCACTATTTTTAGTTGTATTTTTCGTAAATTTTTAGTATTAGTATTTTTTCGAAAAGTCTAAGTTTTATCTTTTATTTAGTGCACACTTTAACTTTTACCTCGTTTAGTTTTAAAGTAGACACTTAGTCTTATTTCCTCCTTTTTCATTAGGTAAAATTTATTTTTAAGTCAAAAGTTAATTTCTTATTTTAGTTTTATTTTTATTAATTGTTTTGTTTTAAATTTCGTTTTATTATTTGTTTCGCTCCTTTATTATTAGTTATTTGTTTTTGGCTTATTTTTATTATTTTTTCGCATTTATCTTTCAAGTAGAAATAGATAACCAAAATCTCCTTTTCTTAACCAAGAACAATTAAGTCTAGCATTTTAAACTGTGATCAATTCGATTAGACACCGAGAACAACAAACTTTTAACGAGCAAAATATAGCTATTAAAATCTAGTTATTAAAATGGCGCCGCTGCCTGCTCTTTTCATGAATATTAACGGTTTTCTGTGAGAGACGCGTTGGATTTTGGGATCCGTTCACTCGTGAACGTTATTTTTGGTGTCGAAAATTTTCAAAAATCCTTAAAAATTAAAAAATTTCAAAAATCCATAAACATTTAAAAATCATAAAAAGCATTTCTTTTTCAAAAAGTTTTGCACCAAAAAGATTTTTTTTTTACAAGTAAATATATTTCCTCTATTCCTTTGCTATCTATTTTCTTTTGTAGGTGTATGCGTACTCGCTCATCGTCTTATTCTGAGCCCAAGACTCTTGAAGACTTAGACATGGCCGGTGTACATAACAATAATAATCCACCTCACCCCAATTTGAATAATAACAACCATGTCCCTCCACCCGACCTTCGTATGATGGAGGAGCTTTGTCAACCAACAATGAATGGACGTGGAGGACCGATTGCGCAGATGCTACTGTGAGTGCTATTACTACACGCAGTGGAGCAACTTTAGTAGGACCATCTACCCCTCCCCTAGTTACACCATCTACACCTCCTCCACCACCATTTATCCCGCCTACTTCCACGCCTAGTACTAGTTCTCCATTACCGTCTCCACCTCTTACTGAATAAGTACCCAAGAAAAACCCTTCACCAACCCCACCTTCCAACTCTAAACCTTCTACTTCTCAACCTTCAACATCTCAACCTTCACCTTCTACACCTACACCACCTAAACCCAATATCCCTTATACTTCTTGGTTAGACAAGTGAAAATTGCTCACTAAAGGGATGCTCAAGTCACTTCTTTTATGAAGATGATCTCCCAAATGAACTTTAACATTAGCCTCGTTGAAGCACTTGTCCAAATGCCGAAATTTGTCAAAGCATTCAAGGAATTGCTAAGTAAGAAGGAAAGGATGGTTGAGCTTGTTAGCACACGCTTAAATGAAAACTGTTCTGCAATCCTTCTTAAAGAACTTCCAGAAAAACTTGGAGATCCCGGTCGTTTTGTGCTACCATGTACTTTTAACCAAACCGAAGAATTTACTGCCTTAGCCGATCTCGGGGAAAGTATTAATTTGATGCCTTTAAGTGTTTGGAAAAAGTTATCATTACCCGACCTTACTCCAACAAAGATGACTCTTGAGCTAGCAAATCAAACTCTCGCTTACCCCGTTGGAATTGCCGAAGATGTGTTTGTTAAAGTTGGAACCTTCACTTTTCCGGTCGATTTTGTTGTTGTTGATTATGAAATGGACCCTCGTATTCCGTTAATACTTGTACGACCATTCTTGAGAACCGGAAAAGCTTTAGTCGGTGTTGTCGTAGGTGAACTAATCTTAAGGGTCGGGAATGATGCACAAGTGTTTAAAATAGGGAAGATCACAAACAAATCAAATGGAAGAGAATCGGAGAATATGATTAATGTGCTTCAAGACGAGCTTGATACAACTACTTGTGAAAGTACAAAGCTTGATGATTTTGTCGTCTACAACAATCCTCTTTTCGAGCCTATCTATGATAATCCACTCTCTCAAGAAAATGTAGAAGATTCTGAAGATCCTTTTCCCAATTTGGATGCCCCACCAATCTATGATGATGATTTTAGTTTCGATGTGGATGATTATGATGATTTTTCTTCAGAGTATAAAGACATGCCAACATATGATGATTATGATGATGTTGATACTCTTTTGAGTGATTCTTCAAATGATGACCTTGTTCCTACTTTTGATGAAGATCCTCCACCAACAATGCTTGATCCTACTTTGAATGACTACTCATTTGAGGAAGATTTTGCTACTTTTCTCAATACTTACTTCCCTATTGAGAATGATTCTCCTCCTTTGGACTTTGATTATGGTCTTTATCCTCCTTCGGATATGAAGAAAACCGTTTCAAAGGAGAAGAAGCCGGATGACACCGATATCCGTAGAACCTATGTCTTGACACCTCTTTATCCACCTTCTGAGGATGATATTGTGAGATTTATGAGCGGATCTTCTTCAAGGTCTACTGAGCCTGAGTCTTATTTTCCCCTAAAGGAAAAGGTGTTCGATCCCGGTATTGCAGTTTTTAAGACATCTCAGTATCCATCTGATGAAATAAAAGGAAAGATTTTTGGAAACAATGGAGATATGCTTGCACTTCATCATACTTTCTACCACCGTGCTCAACAAATGCTTAAGGGAACCTTGCCTACTCTTCTTTGGCTTGCCTTGTTCACCTTAAGCTTGTGCTATTTGATGGACGAAAACCATGTATTTGATCCCGGTGGATGCTCTTCAAGGTTCTTACCATGCTAATCAAGGTCGAGTTAGGCTCATGACTCGGTTAACAAAAACAAGCGCTTCTCGGGAGGCAGCCCGAGTATCTATCCTTTTTATCTGTTTTATAATAAGTGTAGGGGGAGACCCTAGTATGTGTTTGTTGTTTTCTTTCTTATGTTGTGCAGGGATTCGAGCTTTCAAAGATCCATTCTTGATGACTTTTGACGACCTGTGATTTTGTGTCCCGTCTTCCCGGTTTTATCCTAAACTCTTTTGATTCACTATTTTATATTCTTCAATATTAAAATAGGAATCACTTTAGTTGTCTCTTCCTTAGCAAGATTTAAACAACGTGCACAATGTCCTAAGTGTAGGGGAGTTTACTTCCACATGCTTGAACATTGAGGATAATGTTTATATTAAGTGTAGGGGGACTTCTATCGAACTTAAGTGGGCTTTTCCATGTTTTTGTCCTCACTTTAACCGGAAAAATGATTTTTCGACCTTTTCAAAATTTTTGATCTATTTTGGCCTAGTTGTATTTACCTTTGTTATAGTTATTTTCTTTCTTTGCTAGAATAAATTTTAATAAAATGGTTTTAATAAGTTTAGATGTCTTTGATGTATTTTTCAACGTCGTGAATCTTTTGACTTAACCCGAGTTTACTTATCCAAGTTTACTCTAGCTAGTATCCTTAACGTGTTTAAGTCAAGTTTTGCTAGGCTTTTATATAGGGAACTTTAAAACGCGAAAGTCTTAACTCTTACGGGTTAAGAACAAGAACTTTTCGCAAGTTCCTATAATTGATCCTAGAAAGTCGTTTATCAAGGGAACTTTAAAATGGAAATTCTAAACTTGAAAAAGTCTAAGAAAATGCAAGATCCTATAGATGACTAGAAAACCCAAAACTTTGATTTAATTGGCTAAGCATCCACGAGTCTCATTCCTTGAGATTTTAAATTATGGAGAACGAGAGATGATATAGTCAATTATAAGTTTGGTATTCTTTCATAAATTTATGTGAGTTAATTATGAGCTTTTTCTCCCATCGCTTGTTAATAAATATAATTGCAATAAATAAGGTCGTACGATTTGAAAAGTTACTTAGCTTCTAGCCCAAGATCGTTTAAAAGTTGCTCGATATTAATTAGAATTCATAGCCAAGGCATAACTTATTGAAGCGGGATGCGAAGATTGGCGAGTCCGAAAAGGCCCTAACAAGGCATGAGGGCTACATTTTGTTGCTAAAGATCCAAAGTGATGTGAAGAAGCATTTATCAAAAATCAATATGAACACACGACAAAAAGCAAATACTCCCGTAAAGATCATGGAGAAGTCTATCCAAAAAGGCCCTAACAAGGTATGAGGATAAACAGATCCAAGTCCTAAAAGGAGACGGATCGTTGTATATCAAAATCCCAAATAAAGATTGGAGAAAAATGAAGAAGTCGTGGTCCAAGTATGAAGAATCTCTCAAAAACTTCAAGTGAAGAAATTCCTATTATGAAGAGAAGACCATTATTTCATGAACGTCTCTCAAGATTTGAAGTATGAAGTCAATGCCAAATATCGATCCGAGAAAGGTCTCAAATCGTGAAGCGAGTTATGCCAAGATATGAACTTTATGAGGTCCCCGAGAAGCAGTTTTAAAGGATTTTGTCATTTAGCTAACTATTGATTAAATCGTCCTACTTTATTTTTGGCCTAAATAAACTATCGAAATAAGTCAACAATGCATCCTCGTGATCATTCAAGACAACAAGAAAATATAAGAGATACACCTAGGAATAAGGGAGTCTAAGTGAATAATTGGGCCACATGAGTGAGTGTTAGTTTACTAACTTATAATAACAATTATCTCGTTTTTAAACTTGGTTTGGGGAACGTGAAACTTGAGGGTGATGAACATTCATGACAACCAAAGCCCTAATGTATGTCTTTGATCTCTTTACTTGTTTTCTTCCTTCAAATATTTTGTAATTTTCTATCTTTTAAATTTCCTCAATATCTTTTGTTTAATAAAGTCCAAGGTGGGTTAATTATGATGGAAAATGTAAATCTTGCTTTGTAACTAATGCATTGCATGAGGGCATTGCAATGGTCAAGTGTAGGGGATTTAATAAGTGTGAAAACACTTATCCTTTTACCACTTAATTATAATAATAACCAAGCCAAAACGTGTATTTAGTGTCGTAAATGTCGGAATTATGCGTGGTTTGTGTTTTTATTGTGTTTTAGGACCAAAATGTGAAAAGGGAAGAAAACATGGGCTTTCACGGGCTTTTATAAAAGAAAAAGACAAAAGACGAAGTCAAAAGATCAAGAGTGCAAAAAGAACGGAAGTCCAAGGCCTATTCTGAAGATTTATCGAAGAAAAAGTCTAAAGACGGAAGTTTAATGAAGTCGAAGAACCAAGTTTAATAAAAGAGAAAATTATAAGATGAGTTCAATTTATATCGACAAATCCCAAGACAACGTCGAGAAAGTCGAAGAATTTAAAAGACGAAAAGACGAGAAGAAAGAAGAAAGCATCAACACATGTTAATCCTCCTATAAATACCCTCCTAATGATACATTAGGAGGTGTTAGCTAATTTGACACATTAGTCTTTCCAATTTATTTTCTTGCACTTTCATATTGTCATTTACTTAATTGTTCTTAATTTGAAGATTATTTCAAGTAAGTTGTTGAATCTTTATTTTTAATCAAGTTTTTAATTAATCTCTCATTCTACCTTTCTTGTTTTGCTTAATCTTTATGCTTATTTGCTTATTGTCATGCTTATTGGATTGTTTGTTATGTTTTTATATGTTTGATTGTGTTGGCTTATTTATTTTATAGCTTATTGTGTGTTTGTTTTAATTATAGTTAAGTGTTTTTAATAGATTAATTTTATTAAAAGTTGATTTTTAATCTTTAAATTAATTAGTGTTTTTCAAGTTTTTGATTTTTGGTTGAATTAGTTTTTCTTAAAAGTGTTTTAGATTAAGTTTTGGTAAACTGCTTATTTGATTTTAGCTTATCTGTGGCTTATTTCCCTGTTTTTAGATCATACGGTTTCCGTTTATCTGTTTCTAGGCATCTTCGGAAAAGGGTTTTGGTATTCCGAAGAATACCCCTTTATTCCGAAGATTAGTTTATCCGAATTAAGTTTTCCGAAAATAATCTTTTCATAGCCTTTATTCCGAAGATGTCATTTCTCTGAAATACCATTTATTTCGAAAATTTGTGTTAATCCAAAAAAAGTTAGTTATTCCGAATATCCTTTCTGTTCCGAAATTATTTGTATATTCCGAAGAAGTAAAAAATTATTCCGAAGATATTGAAAAAACTTTATCCGAAGAAGTCAAAAAAAATATTCCGAAGATTCTAATTCTTTTTTCTGAAGATACACAACAAATTTATTCCGAAGATTGCAAAAAAAAATACCTTATCCAAAAAAGTTACGTATTCCGAAATAACAAATTGTAGATTGAGCAGCTAGCTTGCTAGCTTGTTTAGGATTTGGCGCCAATTTTGAGCTGCCTGGCTGCGTGCTTGAGCTAGTTGTTTGCCTGGTTGCTTATTAGTTAATATTGTTCCGCATCGATTTAGTTTTATCTGAAAGTTTTTCCAATTTTTATTCTGAAAGTCACGTATTTTTAGTTGTATTTTTCGTAACTTTTTAGTATTAGTATTTTTTTCAAAAAGTTTAAGTTTTATCTTTTATTTAGTGCCCGCTTTAGCTTTTACCTCGTTTAGTTTTAAAGTAGCCACTTAGTCCTATTTCCTCCTTTTTCATTAGGTAAAATTTATTTTTAAGTCAAAAGTTAATTTCTTCTTTTAGTTTTATTTTTATTAATTGTTTTGTTTTAAATTTCGTTTTATTATTTGTTTCGCTCCTTTATTATTAGTTATTTGTTTTTGGCTTATTTTTATTACTTTTTCGCATTTACCTTTCAAGTAGAAATAGATAATCAAAATCTCCTTTTCTTAACCAAGAACAATTAATTCTAGCATTAAACTGTGATCATTCGATTAGACACCGAGAATAACGAACTTTTAACGAGCAAAATCTAGTTATTAAAATCTAGTTATTAAAATGGCGCCGCTGCCGGCTCTTTTCGTGAGGTTTTCTATGAGAGACGGGTTGCATTTTGGGATCCGTTCACTCGTGAACGTTATTTTTCGTGTCGAAAATTTTCAAAAATCTTAAAAATTAAAGATTTTCAAAAATCTAAAAACATTTAAAAATCATAAAATGCATTTCTTTTTCAAAAAGTTTTACACCAAAAAGATTTTATTTTTTTTACAAGTAAATATATTTCCTCTATTTCTTTGCTATCTTTTTTCTTTTGTAGGTGTATGCGTACTCGCTCATCGTCTTATTCTGAGCCCGAGACTCTTGAAGACTTAGACATGGCCGGTGTACACAACAATAATAATTCACCTCACCCTAATTTGAATAATAACAACCATGTCCCTCCACCCGACCTTCGTACGATGGAGGAGCTTTGTCAACCAACAATGAATGGACGTGGAGGACCGATTTCGCCGATGCAAATCATGGCTCCGGAATTTTCATTGAAGCATCACACGATCCAACAAGTTCAAAATAATTGTCCATTTCGCGGATTACCGGATGATGATACCAACAAACACCTCGACAAATTCATTACCGTCACCCAAAGCATGAAATTGCCCGGTGTTACCATGGATTTTCTTCGCCTTCATCTATTTCCACACACTTTATCCCACCATGCCGAAAAATGGTTTGATCGTCTTCCGAAGAATTCAATTCACATATGGGACGAAATGAATCAACGATTTTGTCGCGCTACTTTCCACCATCCATGGTAACGAGCCTTCGGAATCAAATCAGTGGTTTCACACAAGAACCTGATGAGTCACTTTTCGATGCTTGGGAACGTTATAATGTTTTGATCGATCGATGTCCTAAGCATAATATGCTCCCCGTCACTTTGATTGATACTTTCTGCAATGGTTTAACTTTTCGTGATCGTGATACGATTAATGCAGCCGCCGGTGGCACATTTATGAAAAGAAGACCCGAGGAGTGTAGAGAGCGTATAGAGAACATGACCACTCATCACAAAAATTGGGATTCATCCGCATCTTCAAGGAATAACCCGAGAGTCAATGTTTCTTCTACTTCATCAAACCCCGAGATGACCGAACTCACCCGCATGATGGCCGAAATGAACAAAAATATCCAACTCATGGCTACGAATCAACTACAACAAGTTAAAGTTGTAGCACTCTCTTGTGAGACTTGCGGCGGTCCTCATTCATACACTGATTGTCCTTCTACTTATGACAATCCGGAAAACGTGTATGCGGCTCACGGTAACTACTCAACGGAAAGTTATCAAGCCCGACCTCAAGGTGATCGTAACTTGCTAAGTTATCGTTCCAACAAATTTCTTTCACCCGGTTTTTCTCCTAAAAAACACAACCCCAACAACTTCAATAGAAGCAATCCAAACCAACCTCGAGCTTCTAATCCCTATCACCCACCCGCTCCCCAAGTTCCACCCATTACTCCATCCACGACTTATAATCAAGATGTTGAAACTTTCATGAGGACCCAAGGAGAGGTAGTTAAGAATCTTCAAAGCCAAATCATCAACTTGAAAGGAGATATCACTAAGCAAGGGAATGATATTCGAACCGAACTTAGACATGATATGCAAACCTCTTTAAGCAATCAAATGAATGATTTAAGGAATATGATGGCTAGTTTCTTTCAAAGTACTCAACCCGCTACTTCGGGCTCTCTTCCTTCGAATACCGTCACCAACCCAAGAGCTAATGTGAGTGCTATTACTACACGTAGTGGAGCAACTTTAGTAGGACCATATACCCCTCCCCTAGTTACACCATCTACACCTACTCCACCACCATTTATCCCGCCTACTTCCACGCCTAGTACTAGTTCTCCATTACCGTCTCCACCTCTTACTGAATAAGTACCCAAGAAAAACCCTTCACCAACCCCACCTTCCACCTCTAAACCTTCTACTTCTCAACCTTCAACATCTCAACCTTCACCTTCTACACCTACACCACCTAAACCCAATATCCCTTATCCTTCTCGGTTAGACAAGTGCAAATTACTCACTAAAGAGGATGCTCAAGTTACTTCTTTTATGAAGATGATCTCCCAAATGAACTTTAACATTAGCCTCGTTGAAGCACTTGTCCAAATGCCAAAATTTGTCAAAGCATTGAAGGAATTGCTTAGTAAGAAGGAAAAGATGGCTGAGTTTGTTAACACACGCTTAAATGAAAACTGTTCTGCAATCCTTCTTAAAGAACTTCCGGAAAAACTTGGAGATCCCGGTCGTTTTGTGCTACCATGTACTTTTAACCAAACCGAAGAATTTACTGTCTTAGCCGATCTCGCGGCAAGTATTAATTTGATGCCTTTAAGTGTTTGGAAAAAGTTATCATTACCTGGCCTTACTCCAACAAAGATGACTCTTGAGCTAGCAAATTGAACTCTCACTTACCCCGTTGGTATTGTCGAAGATGTGTTTGTTAAAGTTGGAACCTTAACTTTTCCGGTCGATTTTGTTGTTGTTGATTATGAAATGGACCCTCGTATTCCATTAATACTTGGAAAGCCATTCTTGAGAATCAGAAAAGCTTTAGTCGATGTTGCCGAAGGTGAACTAATCTTAAGGGTCGGGAATGATGCACAAGTGTTTAAAATGGGGAAGATCACAAACAATCCAATGGAAGAGAATCGGCGAATATGATTAATGTGCTTCAAGACGAGCTTGATACAACTACTTGTGAAAGTACAAAGCTTGATGATTTTGTCGTCTACAACAATCCTCTTTTCGAGCCTATCTATGATAATCCACTCTTTCAAGAAAATGTGAAAGATTCTGAATATCCTTTTCCCAATTTGGATGCCCCACCAATATATGATGCTCCACTAATCTATGATGATGATTTTAGTTCCGATGTGGATGATTATGATGATTTTTCTTCAGTGTATAAAGACATGCCAACATATGATGATTTTGATGATGTTGATACTCTTTCGAGTGATTCTTCAAATGATGACCTTGTTCCTACTTTTGATGAAGATCCTCCACCAACAATGCTTGATCCTACTTTGGATGACTACTCATTTGAGGAAGATTTTGCTACTTTTCTCAATAGTTACTTCCCCAATGAGAATGATTCTCCTCCTTTGGACTTTGATTATGGTCTTTATCCTCCTTCGGATATGAAGAAACCCGTTTCAAAGGAGAAGAAGCCGGATGACACCGATAAACGTAGTACCTATGTCTTGACACCTCTTTATCCACCTTCTGAGGATGATATTGTGAGATTTATGAGCGGATCTTCTTCAAGACTACTGAGCCTGAGTCTTATTTTCCCCTAAAGGTAAAGGTGTTTGATCCCGGTATTGTAATTTTTAAGCCATCTCAGTATCCATCTGATGAAATAAAAGGAAAGATTTTTGGAAACAATGGAGATATGCTTGCACTTCATCATACTTTCTACCACCGTGCTCAACAAATGCTTAAGGGAACCTTGTCTACTCTTCTTTGGCTTGCCTTGTTCACCTTAAGCTTGTGCTATTTGATGGACGAAAACTATGTATTTGATCCCGGTGGATGCTCTTCAAGGTTCTTACCATGCTAATCAAGATCGAGTCAGGCTCATGACTCGGTGAACAAAAACAAGCGCTTCTCGGGAGGCAGCCCGAGTATCTATCCTTTTTATCCGTTTTATAATAAGTGTAGGGGGAGACCCTAGTATGTGTTTGTTGTTTTCTTTCATATGCTGTGCAGGGATTCGAGCTTTCAAAGATCCATTCTTGATGACTTTTGACGACCTGTGATTCCGTGTCCTGTCTTCCTGGTCTTATCATAAACTCTTTTGATTCACTATTTTATATTCTTCAATATTAAAATAGGAATCACTTTAGTTGTCTCTTCCTTAGCAAGATTTAAACAACGTGCACAATGTCCTAAGTGTAGGGGAGTTTACTTCCACATGCTTGAACATTGAGGACAATGTTTATATTAAGTGTAGGGGGGACTTCTATCGAAGTTAAGTGGGCTTTTCCATGTTTTTGTCCTCATTTTAACCAGAAAATTGATTTTTCAACATTTTTCAAAATTTTTGATCTATTTTGGCCTAGTTGTATTTACCTTTGTTATAGTTATTTTCTTTATTTGATAGAATAAATTTTAATAAAATGGTTTTAATAAGTTTAGATGTCTTTGATGTATTTTTCAACGTCGTGGATCTTTTGACTTAACCCGGGTTTACTTATCCAAGTTTACTCTAGCTAGTATCCTTAACGTGTTTAAGCCAAGTTTTGCTAGGCTTTTATATAGGGAACTTTAAAACGCGAAAGTCTTAACTCTTACGGGTTAAGAACAAGAACTTTTCGCAAGTTCATATAAATGATCCTAGAAAGTCGTTTATCAAGGGAACTTTAAAATGCAAATTCTAAACTTGAAAAAGTCTAAGAAGATGCAAGATCCTATAGATGACTTGAAAACCCAAAACTTTGATTTAATTGGCTAAGAATCCACGAGTCTCATTCCTTGAGATTTTAAATTGTAGAGAACGAGAGATGATAGAGTCAATTATAAGTTTGGTATTCTTTCATGAATTTATGTGAGTTAATTATGAGCTTTTTCTCCCATCGTTTGTTAATAAATATAATTGCAATAAATAAGGTCGTACGATTTGAAAAGTTACTTAGCTTCTAGCCCAAGATCGTTTAAAAGTTGCTCGGTATTAATTAGAATTCATAGCCAAGACATAACTTATTGAAGCGGGATGCGAAGATTGGCGAGTCTGAAAAGGCCCTAACAAGGCATGAGGGCTACATTTTGTTGTTAAAGATCCAAAGTGATGTGAAGAATCATTTATCAAAAATCAATATGAAGGATCAAGACACACGACGAAAAGCAAATACTCCTATAAAGATCATGGAGAAGTCTATCCAAAAAGGCCCTAACAAGGTATGAGGATAAATAGATCCAAGTCCTAAAAGGAGACGGATCGTTGTATATCAAAATCCCAAATAAAGATTGGATAAAAATGAAGAAGTCGTGGTCCAAGTATGAAGAATCTCTCAAGAACTTCAAGTGAAGAAATTCCTATTGTGAAGAGAAGACCATTATTTCATGAACGTCTCTCAAGATTTAAAGTATGAAGTCAATGCCAAATATTGATCCGAGAAAGGTCTCAAATCGTGAAGCGAGTTATGCCAAGATATGAACTTTATGAGGTCCCGAGAAGCAGTTTTAAAAGATTTTGTCATTTAGCTAACTATTGATTAAATTGTCCTACTTCATTTTCGGCCTAAATAACCTATCGAAATAAGTCAACAATGCATCCTCGTGATCATTCAAGACAACCCTACAAGAAAATATAAGAGATACACCTAGGAATAAGGGAGTCTAAGTGAATAATTGGGCCACATGAGTGAGTGTTAGTTTACTAACTTATAATAACAATGATCTCGTTTTTAAGCTTGGTTTGGGGAACGTGAAACTTGAGGGTGATGAACATTCATGACAACCAAAGCCCTAATGTAAGTCTTTGATCTCTTTACTTGTTTTCTTCCTTCAAATATTTTGTAATTTTCTATCTTTTAAATTTCCTCAATATCTTTTGTTTAATAAAGTCCAAGGTGGGTTAATTATGATGGAAAATGTAAATCTTGCTTTGTAACTAATGCATTGCATGAGGGCATTGCAATGGTCAAGTGTAGGGGATTTAATAAGTGTGAAAACACTTATCCTTTTACCACTTAATTATAATAATAACCAAGCCAAAATGTGTATTTAGCGTCGTAAATGTCGGAATTATGCGTGGTTTGTGTTTTTATTGCGTTTTAGGACCAAAATGTGAAAAGGGAAGAAAACATGGGCTTTCACGGGCTTTTATCAAAGCAGAAGACAAAAGACGAAGTCAAAAGATCAAGAGTGCAAAAAGAACGGAAGTCCAATGCCTATTCTAAAGATCTATCGAAGAAAAAGTCTAAAGACGGAAGTTTAATGAAGTCGAAGAACCAAGTCTAATAAAAGAGAAAGTTATAAGACGAGTTCATTTTATATCGACAAATCCCAAGACAACGTCGAGAAAGTCGAGGAATTTAAAAGACGAGAAGAAAGAAGAAAGCATCAACACATGTTAATCCTCCTATAAATACCCTCCTAATGACACATTAGGAGGTGTTAGCTAATTTGACACATTAGTCTTTCCAATTTATTTTCTTACACTTTCATATTGTCATTTACTTAATTGTTCTTAATTTGAAGATTATTTCAAGTAAGTTGTTGAATCTTTATTTTTAATCAAGTTTTTAATTAATCTCTCATTCCACCTTTCTTGTTTTGCTTAATCTTTATGCTTATTTGCTTATTGTCATGCTTATTGGATTGTTTGTTATGTTTTTATATGTTTGATTGTGTTGGCTTATTGATTTTATAGCTTATTGTGTGTTTGTTTTAGTTCTAGTTAAGTATTTTTAATAGATTAATTTTATTAAAAGTTGATTTTTAATCTTTAAATTAATTAGTGTTTTTCAAGTGTTTGATTTGTGGTTGAATTAGTTTTTCTTAAAAGTGTTTTAAATTAAGTTTTGGTAAACTGCTTATTTGATTTTAGCTTATATGTGGCTTATTTCCCTGTTTTTAGATCATACGGTTTCTGTTTATCTATTTCTAGGCATCTTCGGAAAAGGGTTTTGGTATTCCGAAGAACCCCTTTATTCCGAAGATTAGTTTATTCGAATTAAGTTTTCCGAAAATAATCTTTTCATAGCCTTTATTCCGAAGATGTCATTTCTCTGAAATGCCATTTATTGCGTAAATTTATGTTAATCCGAAAAAAGTTAGTTATTCCGAAAATCCTTTCTGTTCTGAAATTATTTGTATATTCCGAAGAAGTAAAAAATTATTCCGAAGATATTGAAAAAACTTTATCCGAAGAAGTCAAAAAAAAAATATTCCGAAGATTCTAATTCTTTTTTCTAAAGATACACAACAAATTTATTCCGAAGATTGCAAAAAAAAAATACCTTATCCGAAAAAGTTACGTATTCCGAAATAACAAATTGTAGATTGAGTAGCTAGCTTGCTAGCTTGTTTAGGATTTGGCGCCAATTTTGAGATGCATGGCTGCGTGCTTGAGCTAGTTGCTTGCCTGCTTGCTTATTAGTTAATATTGTTCCGCATCGATTTAGTTTTATCTGAAAGTTTTTCCAATTTTTATTCTGAAAGTCACGTATTTTTAGTTGTATTTTTCATAAATTTTTAGTATTAGTATTTTTTTGAAAAGTTTAAGTTTTATCTTTTATTTAGTGCCCGCTTTAGCTTTTACCTCGTTTAGTTTTAAAGTAGCCACTTAGTTGTATTTCCTCCTTTTTCATTAGGTAAAATTTATTTTTTAGTCAAAAGTTAATTTCTTCTTTTAGTTTTATTTTTATTAATTGTTTTGTTTTAAATTTCGATTTATTATTTGTTTCGCTCCTTTATTATTAGTTATTTGTTTTTTGGCTTATTTTTATTACTTTTTCGCATTTACCTTTCAAGTAGAAATAGATAACCAAAATCTGCTTTTCTTAACCAAGAACAATTAAGTCTAGCATTAAACTGTGATCAATTCGATTAGACACCGAGAACAACGAACTTTTAACGAGCAAAATCTAGTTATTAAAATCTAGTTATTACTTATGCAGTTTGAACTATAAAAGGTTTGGATTCTTGTTGACCTACCATATGGAAAGAGAGTAATTTCTACAAGGTGGATGTTCAAAAACAAGAAGGATGAAAGGGGTTTTGTTGTCAGGAACAAGGTTAGACTTGTTGCCCAAGGATATAGACAGGAAGAAGGGATAGACTATTATGAGGTTTTTGCACCAGTGGCAAGAATAGAAGCCACTAGGTTATTTTTTGCCTTTGCATTATATATGGGTTTTATAGTCTATCAAATGGATGTGAAAAGTTCTTTTCTCTATGGCACTATTTCTGAGGAGGTACATGTATCACAACCTCCAAGTTTCGTAGATCCTAAAGTCCCAACAGAGTCTACAAAGTTTTCAAATCTCTTTATGGTCTTCATCAAGCTCCTAGGGCATGGTATACAACTCTGTCCAATTTTCTTTTGGAACATGGATATAGGAGAGGGACCATTGACAAGACTCTTTTTATCAAGAAGAATTCCAAGGACATCATCTTAGTACAAGTGTATATGGATGACATTATTTTTTGTTCAACCAAGAAGTCATGGTGTGAAGAGTTTGAAGCTTTGATGAAAGGAAGGTTTCAGATGAGTTATATGGGAGAGCTTACTTTCTTTTTATAACTTGAAGTCAAACAAAGGAAGGATGGAATATTTATCAGTCAAGATAAATATGTTGCTGAAATCTTGAAGAATTTTTCAAGTATGGATACAAGAAGTACAAGTACACATTTGAAGCCAAGAAGTCTTTGTCAAAAGATGAACATGGTGCAGATGTGGATCTTCACTCATATAGGTCCATGATTGGGTCACTTATGTATCTTACTGCTTCTAGGCCATATATCATGTTTGTTGTATGTGCTTGTTCAAGGTTTCAAGTCAATCCAAAGGTTTCACATCTACATGTTGTGAAAAGAATCTTCAAATATCTCAAAGGACAACCTAACTTAGGTTTATGGTATCCTAAAGATTCTACCTTTGACTTAGAAGCTTACTCAGATAGTGATTATGCTGGAGCTAATCATGATAGGAAGTCCATATTAGGAGATTGTCAATTTCTAGGAAGAAGACTTATTTCTTGGCAATGTAAGAAGCAAACCATTGTTGCTACTTCTACTACTGAAGCTGAATATGTGGTTGTTGCTCATTACTGTGGACAAGTACTTTGGATTCAGAAACAGATGTTAGATTATGGTTTCAGTTTTATGAATACCAAAATCTACATTGATAATGAAAGCACTATATGCATTGTAAAAAATATAGTGTTTCACTCCAAAACCAAGCATATTGAAATAAGACATCACTTCATCAGAGATGCTTATGACAAAAAGCTTATTCATGTTTTGAAGATCCATACAGATAATAATGTAGCTGATTTGTTGACCAAGGCATTTGAAACAAAGAGGTTTGAGTTCTTGGTAACACATATTGGTATGCTCAACCAATAATTGTTGCATATGTTAAGGGGAGGATATAACTGTACAATAATTATGTTTATTCTATTGTATAGTGTTTGTAGTTGTTTGTGATGTGATTACAGGTTTAATAGATCAAGGTAAAAGAGGATACAATGATAGTGGATTTCATGTACCGATAATTATCTTTGAGGTACCGTTTTGGAATCTAAGTACCGCTAGGCATATTTGAAGTACCGCTAGGCATATTTGAAGTACCGATATTTGACCGTTGTTGGAAATACCGTTGGAGGGTCTATTTTGTAAAATTGGCGGTTTCTTCGCGCTTGGGTTTGCTTCCCATATATAAACGAACCCCAATTACATAATTGATTCACCTAATCTTTTTATTATTTACCTCGATTCTATAACTCTAATTCTTATCGTCGATAATCAAAAACAACAATGGCTGCTCTACAAGTAATCTTTAAACACAACCAAGTTGCAAAGTTGATTCAAAATGTTGATTCACAGGGTTTTCATGAGATACTTGACTTTCTTTTTGGAAGTCACATACAATATGCACTCAATAAGTCCTACTGTTTCAATTCCTATTATTGAGCAATTTTGGAGAACTGCCTCTGCTATTACTCGTCATGATCAACCTTGCATTAGAGCTAGGGTTAATGATAGGAATATATATGTGCCAGAAGTTCTTTTACGAGCATCATTGAGACTGAATGATGCTAATGGCATTAGTATGTTGCCAGATTCTAAAATTCATGATGGCCTTGAAGCCATGGGATATGAGGGTAGTAGGGACATACTTACTTTTTTAAAGGATTGTTTTCACCTCAATGGCGTTTACTTTTTCATACTATTATTCACTGTTTAAGTTCTAAGAGTACTTCTTTTGATCAAAATCCTACTACTTTGGCATCAACTGGTATTTGTTTGGCAAATAATAGAATTTTCAATTTCTCAAAATTGATTTTTGAAGGGATGAATAAGAACTTAGATACCTCTAAGAAATTCTTAATGTACCCTAGATTTATTCAGGCCTTAATAAATGATCAAGTCCCTAACTTACCCATATCACCATAAACATGGGATGTCCCTACTTTTACCAAAAGGACCTTCTATTTCTTGTCTAAGAAAGGTACTATCTTTAATGGGACTGTAACACCATTATTTGCCCATATGTTAGCAGATGAGGATAACACAGAAGGTGAGGATCCTCGCTCTGCTAGTGAACCTCAGCAAACTCCCTCTCACCAAAGCCCCCAACCCTTCAGAGAAGTACAAAATTCTTCATCTCATCATGAAAATGAACAACCAATCTATGATGAGATGATCCATACACTTACGGTTTCTCATGATGCAAGTGGTTCACTACCAGCTAGGGCAACAGAGGTATTGGATATTGCAAATTTGATTGCTTTGTGTAGTGGTATGTTTAAATAAGTCAAAGATTTGCAAGATGCTAAGATTCTACAAGATCAAAAGATTGAAAAGTTGAATGCCAAGATCAAAAAGCTTAGAAGGAGAGCAAACCCATGGATCAAACATACCAATTCAATTCAAAAGGATCAAATGAAGGAGCAAAAGCATAAACTAAGAGAATTCAGAAGGAAACAACTAAAAGCATCCAAACATGGGAGGAAATCAAAGGAAGCAAGATATTCTTCTAGTATTCAGGCTAAGATTAGGGAAGGGTCAAATTTTGATGATGATATGAGTGATGGATTTGAGCATTTTGTGGATGATACAAACATAGAAGATCAGCCACATAATCCATCATCATTTGAAGAAAATGTGGTTACAACAACTGTGCCAATTCCACAACAAGATGTTGAAGCCATGGAAGAAGCAACAGATCAACCACAGCAACAATCACCACCACCATAACAATAGGTGATTCTAGAAGCTAATTAGGAAAGGTTCTATGAAAAGCTTGAAGAAATTGATCAAACTTTTCCAATTATTGCAATTCAACAACAACAAAAGACACAACCACTTCCAAAGGATGAAACAAAGAAGGGTGATGGGTCTAATAATACTGAAGAGTTGGAGATTGAGAAGACAGCTTCTGAATGAAAAGGTATCTGAGAATACCATGGTGGTAGATGATAAAGAAGTGTCTAATACTGGCGAAGCAAGTACTATTGACCCAAGTACCGTCAAGCCTAGTGCACATACCGTTTTAGGTGCAGGTACTGCTGGTCAAAGATCTTCACTACCAACTTCTGAAGAAAGCTCTACTCCATCTTTTGTAGAGGATGAGACTTTATCAAACCTTTTGCTTAGTCTTAAAGAGAAGAGTTCAACAGAGAAAGCTAAACAGACAGAGGTTGAAAGAAAGGCAAAAGAAGATGTTGTGAAAGCACAAGTAACTTCAACAAAAAAGCCACAACAAGAACAGGTTTAGGAGCCATAAATACAACAACAACCAGTGGAACAACCTAAAGTAGCCAGTAAAGTCCAAGATAGAGGCAAGAAAGTACATACTTCACAGCCTGTTACTAAAGGAATTGTCATACAAGGTCAACAACCTAGTGAGGGAGAAGACAATTGATCTCTCAAAATTACAAGGAAACAGACAAAGATTGACCCAAAGGACAAAGGCAAAAAGAAACTTCAATATGAATCAAAAGAAGAAGATAGTGATTCAGATACTTTAGAAGATGTCCTAAATAAATTTCATCAAATGGACCATGATGAAGAAGTGTCTTGGAGGTTACAAGCACAGATTCATGAAGAATAGTAACAGGAAGCACTTGTAGCAGAACAAGCATTACTTGAAGCTCAAAGATTGCAGCAGGAATGGAATCTTAAAGAATATGACAAAAATCAGGCGAAAATAAAAGCAAGTGAGATCCTAGCTGAGTCCTTAATAGCTGAAGAGAGAGATGCATATGATGAGGCTGAAAAGGCAAAGTTGATTGATGATTTGGTTAGAGAACAACAAAGGTTCTTTGTAGAGAAAAGGAGATTGGAGAGAACTAAGCCTCTAACAACCAATTAACTTAGGAATCAGATGATGGATTATCTGAAGAAAGTAAAGCATTTCATTCATGCTCAGCTAGTCAGAAAGAATTTTGATGAGATAAAGGCTCTCTATGAACAACACAAGAGGAGCAAACTTAACTTTGTTGATATTAGATCAGAAGCAAATAAGAAAGATATTAAAGATGTTAAGAAATATCTAGGACAACAAAGACAGTTTGGAAGTACCCCAAAACTTGATACAGAAGGAAGGTATTCACCAATTAAGACTACTTATGCTAGGAAGAATAAGAAAGCAAAGGAGATTCCAAAAGAAGCTGAAACTCAAGTATTAGATGAGGGTAATAAAGCTCAAAGTGTTGAAGGGACTGAAAATGTACAGGCGGTACGTACACAGTCAATTGTACATATAGAGGAACTCTTGGAGGAAGACAATGTGCAAACTGAACATGAAGAAGAAACCTCCAAAGGTACTAAGAGAAAGAGATCAACTAGAAGGAAGCACCTTGCAAGGAAAGAGGAAAAACCTACAACTGACGAAGAAATTGACAATGATGAGAGCCGTAGAAAGTACTTGAAGGTAGTTGGATTTATAGATCAGTACATGGATACATAGATCTTAGGAAATAAATCTTTCATTACAAGATGGACATGTGCTACTAATCAAGGACTTGAAGCTCATGGGATAACCAGAACAGATGGAACATTCAGGATGTTTAGGTTATTGGAAGAAATACTTCATATACTTTCTGTACAAGTTTGTCAAAGGAGGAAGTGAATGAAGAGAACAAGTATCTTTGTTACTTCATGAGCTAAGATTTATGTATGAGCCACATACTGCTAATCAAGAGATGTTGAAAGAATTGGAAGATAAGGTTCCTATATACTGGAGATACTTTAGATCTTGTGGAGTACATACATTGGATGTAGATGATGTCACTTATTACATGCTTCAAGAGATAAGATATCCTTTTGGAAGGAGAATGCTAGAAAGGATGTTTGATCTTCAACTAGAAGTTTCAAAAGAATCCACAAGTGATTTGGAGTTGATAAGGATGATTAAACAACAAATCAAGGATTTGGAGAGAGAGGATGAAGTAGAGAATGAACTTTAAGTGTTTGAATTTCAGTCACACTTTACAAATGGTTATCAGTTCACCATGTCTAATCCACATAAGAACTGGCAAGTCCATAAGCAAACGGTTTATGGTAAAGACTTCTCAACTCCGTTGATACCTGGTAGTTTTCTAAAAACTACAAGGTCATTAACTCACCATACTTAATTGCAAAGAGTTGGCTAGTCCTAGGTAGAGATGGCAACGGGGTCGGGTTTGCGGGGAATGGTTTCTACCATCCCCATCCCCGTCCCCATCCCCATCGAGGATTACAAACTACATACCATCCCCATCCCCAACAGGGAACGGGGATCCCGAATGGGGTTCAGGGATTTTGTTCCCCGTTACACAATTAGCATTTAAACTATGTTTCAAATGACGCAACCATTACGAATAACACAATACGGTAATAACAAACAACCTTAACGAGATTAACATTCATGCCAATCATGCTCAGTATTAATAATAACAAAATTAACACATAAGAGCTCATCCTAGAAGGTTAGTGTCAAAGGAGATATTAACCATCGATTGATAGTGTTTCAAATATTTAATAAATATTTGAAAATACAAGATATATAAATATATATGTAGAATAAAGATATTCGGGGGCGGGTTTGGGGAACTAAGGGCATTACCATCCCCGCCTCTATACCCGCTTTTTACTAACGGGGTATCCCCACCCCCATCCCCATACCCGATCAACTTGAGGAATCCCCGGTCAAATCGGTTATATGGTCGACAGTTTACCAAAAATTGTAGGGTTATCAGTACACCTTATTCTTGATGAATAAAGTATTGGTTATTCCATAGTGTACGGCTAACTGGTAAAGAATAAATCAAATCCGTTGATAGTTGATGATTTGCTAAAAATCATGATGCCAATACAGATTGGTTTGTTGTTAACTGTTTATTTCAGGTGAGTAGATACAAGCAAGAATGTTGATTCATAAATAACATTGGTGACATGTTCAAAGAGATTCATGCTTATCAAGGAGATTATATAGAAGGTTTTGTCATCATAAAGTAGGATAAGATGATCCATGATCTAGAGCCACACAAGTTTTATCTCAAGATGACAAGGTCTAAAATATGAAGATAATATAGTTGCTGTAAAGATTAAAGAATGTTCAAGTTCAAGACACAAAATATCATACTTTGAAGACAAAGATGAAGTCCATAAAGTATTGGGGTTCATTATATCAGAAGAAAATCTGCAACAGTGTTTGATACATTCAGTTGGTACAAAGATCAGAATTACCAAGATCAATCCGGATTTGAAGTGAAGTTTGAAGACATGTATTCCTATACATTAAACACACAGAGAAACAAGAAGACAACAAGTTATCATTCTTGTTTAGGGGAGGATTGTTGGGAATTATTTGTAAAAGTACCAAGTGCCGTTAGTTATGTACTAAGTATCGTTAGTATAGTAAGTACTGTAAGTGTTAGCGCGGTACATGCTAAGTACTGTTAAGCTAAATGTAAGTACTGCTAGTATAGATAAGGACTGAGATATCTTTAGTAAAGTTATGCTCTAGGTATATTGAGAGTATATCGTCTGTGATATACTTATCTAAATAGAATATTCTAGGTGTTCGTTGCACTATAAAAGGAACATAGGTACTTTGAGTTTATTGTACCTTTTCCACAGTCGATTAATAAGAATCAAATAGTTAGAGTATACTGTTGTTCTTCTTTGCTTTTATAAGTTAGATTCCACATAACTTATTAGAGTTTAGTAAGAGTCTCTCAAGTGCTCTAGTTTGTTTGCAAGCTATTGTGCAATCCTTAACATTATATCGTTCTATTTAAAGGGTTAGTTTATGTAAATCTTGGATCTAGGATGGATCTAGATCTAGAAAGAGTATAGAGAGAAAGCGATGGTGGACACACACACTTATAGAGAGAGAAAGTAAAGAAACATACTTTACTATGTGAAATATGAAATGAACCACACCCTCTCCAACTAAGGAGAGGGTTTATATACCCAAGCCCACAAGATGGGCTTGGGCTTGCAATGGGTCGACGGCCTACAGATGTTGTAGGCTTGGCTTGGCCTTATTTGATTAATATAAAGATGATAGACTACGAGCTACTAACTAATATATTGTCGGAGTGACCGATCCTTCTAAATATGTAAAAACGTATTTCCAACAATCTCCCCCTAAGGGAGGTCACTCCAAACAAGGGCGTTACACAAGTTACAATAATAAAATAAACCTAGCACACTATGCTTGTGTTGAGCTCGTAGTCTTTGTCTTTTTTTCATTTTCTTTTTCTTGGTGAATATGATGTGATCTTTATCTTTAATCTTGAGCATGTTTCTCTTTCCTTGATCTTGTGCATCCATCACTTGTGATATTTGCCTCTTCATGACTTCATGTCCCACATACTTATACCTTTGTAATTCTTGAAAGCTTTAGATTTTGATACAACGGAAGACTTGACTTTTAGGCTTTCTTGAATTCATTGAAGTATACAATGCATAAAATATAAGCATGTGGGAACGACTTCTTCTCAGACACCGCAACACCACCGTTTTCGAATGCCGCAACATAATTAGACACGAACGAAATTGATTTGAACATTTCATTCTATTTTGGTAGCATTTTACCTCCGGTCGGTGAAGACCGTTGGACTCTAAAAGAGATCACAAAGCCAGTAGGTGGACAAGTCTACACCGAGCCAGAGAAGGGAATGGTCTTCATGAATGGAAATTGTGAATACTGATTTTAGAGGGAAAATGAGCTACACCTGGCTCTAACTTATCAGTCTCAAACAAGGTATCTTGAGAAACTGCAACTACACCAGTGATTTCGAATTCGAGATTGAGTTAATCATTAACTCTAGAGCTAATAAAGTTGAAGCACAGAGAATTTGTGACCAAGGCTTTGATCGATGAAGAACCTTTGTAAATTTTTTGTTTTATCTTACACCTTTGTGTGTTCATGTAATAGGTTTAGGTTCTTTATGTTTTAATAAAACTTTGAGGTATGTTTGTTAAATTATGTGTAAGAAGAAGCTGTGTACTCACTTACAGTAATTTCAGACTTAGTATAATTTATAAACAAATAGGGGAGATTGTTGGGCCAATGAAAGTTTTAACTATGGCTCAGTTTAGATTTGTTTAAATTAGACTAAGTGTTACGTGTCGCTGAGAAGACAAGCGACAGAGACCAAACCAGTGGATGGCAAAGCCTCAGCTGGCACACCAGGAACATTCAAGTCAAAGACACCGTCAGAGAAGTCGAAGATTATCTGAAGTCATACTCACCAACAGTTATGGACAAGCTGGGATGTAGAAGGAATGTACTGGCGTTCAAGGATCTTTGAGATGACAATACTCATAGATCACTTACAACCCTATGAAGACTGATGCAAGCAGAGACTTGCCTTCCATTTATAGTTTAGGCGAGAGAATTTCCAAGGTGTTTTGGGCGGGACAAAATAGGAGATTCAAGATAAAGCCTAGTACGACCTAGTGGGACAAAAGTGAACAGTTGGCAGAACTGTTCACTTAAAGTAGTTTAAAAGTATGTCTCAATATAGACATGCATTTAATACATTGTACTCTTTCACTCAGAAGATGACACGTATCAACTACTCCCACTAAGGAAGCAACCTCGTACCACTATAAATAGGAGGGAGAAAGAAAAGTAACTCAACCCTTGTGCTTGGAAAAACTATCTAAGTTTCTTTCTCCCTTTGAAACTTCTAAGCCCTCAACTCTCTACCAGCGACTCAAGGTTCTCTTGTAAACTTGAGTCTCGAATCAAGTTTACATGTTCTAGGGTTCATTTCTTGTTGTCATTCAACGGGTGTATTCATAGCACTTTGTAATACTTTGTTTATAACAGTTAATAAAGCATTACTTGTTTGAAAAGTATTTCTTTGTGTGTTCGTTTTTATACGAGTCATAGTATCAACAATTGTTGTATTTTGGGACTTTCATTGTGGATGAATGCAGGACATCCAAACACACGGAAATAACTGACATCATATGCTCTTTTTTTGAAAACTTCATAAGAGGTCTTTCCATGCCTCTTAACTATGATTGTAGTTTTAAGTATAACATGCATTATGAACAACTTCTCCCTAAAATTGTTTTGGTAGAGTTGCATCATTTAACATTATTCTTGTTGCTTCAATCATAGTTTTATTCCTTCGTTCAACAACACCATTTTGTTCAAGGGTGCCAAGAGAAGAGAAGTTTTGTGATATTCCTTTTTGATCACAAAAGATTTCAAGCTGATGATTCTTAAATTGTGTTCCATTATCACTTCTCATAGCCTTTAATTTGACTTCATTCATGTTCATATGTCTTACGAAGATATATTGCATCAGCTACTTCATTTTTTCTATTGAGAGAGAATACCTAGGTGTATCTTTAGTATTCATCGACAATAACCAATGTGTATTTGTTGTGATTGATGCTTTTAGGTTTAACACGTCCAAACAAATCAATATGAAGGAGATGTAAGCAATTGTTGGTTGAAAATGATTGCTTGGTTTGAATGATGCTTTGTGATGCTTTTCCTTCTCGCGTGTAGAGCAAGTTTTATATTTTGTGAAGATAACAGATGGTAGACCAATAACTAGATTGTGTGTGGCTAATTTGTTTAGGTTTTTGAAGTTGACATGAGATAGTCTCTTATGCCACAACCAGTTAACACTATCAGAGGCTTTGGCAAAAAACCAGTAGAGCTTCCTTCAAAGCAGTAAGACATATCAATGACATAGACATATCTTCTTCTGGGTGCAATTAACACAACATCATTGTTTTGGTTGAATATGGTTCCCAGAGTCTTGGTAAACAGTACTTTGAAGTCAACATCATAGAGTTGACTAATGCTGATAAGTTTGTGTTTAAGATCATTCACATATGCAACCCTTGTGAAATTAATCCCATTGCAGTTCACAGATCAATAGCCTTTTGTGTCGCTTAAAGAGTTATCTCAAAACACCACAATAGGACCAGGCTCCTTGGAATATTTGTAATGTATTGTTAAACTCTTGTCATGTATCTAAAATAGCCACTATCTAGACACCATACTGATTCCTTCAGATGTTTCTACACAAAAATTTAGAAACAAGTTAGAATCTATAGTGAACCTACTTTTCAGTGGGTTCGTGAGATCGCTGATGAGAAATCCTTATGTTCATGGTATTCCTACGGCCTTTTAAATGGACAATCAATGGGTTATGTGCAATACTTCTACAAATTTCACATCCAAGATAGTATTCACAAACATCAGAATGATGATCATTGAATCTAAAATATTTGCAATGTGGGAAAGGTCTAGGTATACCAGCTAAACTTCTCGTTTGAGCCATTGGTGGTTGAGATTTTAGCTGAGATCATGGTCTCTTAATAGCCATTTATTCAATATGGTATTTGGTTATGTGATGGGTTGTTTTACACACAATGCAAAAGGGCCCGACCTTTTTATCTGTCTTAGAATTTGAGCTAATTGACTTGGAATCAGAGGAAGAACATTCAACGAAAGGCTTAATTTGTTCTTTGAGACTCTACACTTCTTTCATAAAAGTCAACAGATGTTCCTCAGTGGAGGAGTCAGATGTTTAGGTCATAGGTTCAGATACCTCAAATAAGACATGTTTATAAAAAGGCTTCTTGTTGTTGGTCTTAGCAAGCACATAAAAGGTCTTAGTTGAGTCAATGACAAGTTTAGATCTTTAGGGTGTACCAATAGGATCAAATCTAGAGAGTTTTGTCAAAGGTGGTAAAGGTACTTGGTTTTCTTCCACAAACTTAGAGTCATGTGAAGTTTCACCAGATATATCAGGGACAACAATTTCTGCTGACTAAAAGATGATTTCTTTATCAGCTTTAGAGTTGGCCTATTCCCTCTTCCTCCTAAGGAACGAGTAACGTAGACAGGGACTTGCTCGGAGATAAGATCATCAAGTGTCACTCTACTACAGATCTATTTTTCAATGACCTTTTGTATTCTAGTCACTTTATCACTTAGAGATTCATTACTCAGAGTTAGTATGGTAACTTCATTATGAAGAACAATTTTCTCAAAGTTAACATGTTTTAGATTCTCAAGGTCAGACTTATATGTTAACACTTCTTGTTTTACATAGTTAAACTTGTTTAACAAAATTTTTCTCTGTTCTTCCACAAAGTGGAGAATACAAAGGTGTAGTCAAGAACATGTTTTTATTTCATTACTTTCAGACATAGAGAGAAGTTTGTGTGCCTTTTTCATGATGATGTCAACCCATTGTCCAGATCTTGCATCACTCTTACCCACTACTAGTTCATCCTCAACTATTTTGTAATATCCTCTTCATCAGAGGACAGAGGTTCATTATTTCAATCATAAGCTTTTGCTATCAACCTATTTTCAGACTTCTATCAACCTCTATCTTTGATACAACTTTCAACTTCAAATTCATCTGCTCAAGCTCAGCTTTCAATGCCTTGTACTTATTCTTATAATCCTTTTTCTCATGATCAGAGGAGTTTGACTCTTGTAATGAAGTCTTCTATTAGGGCTTAAACTTGTAAGGCTTGGATGATGATGGATATGATGGTAAGGATGATTTAGTAGATGGACAATCTTTCTAAAAGTGTCATGTAAAACCACGAGCAAAACATGTTTCCTTAGACTTGTCAATAGATATACCAGTTGTTCCAACTCTCCCTGATCTCCTGTAGGACCTTATCTGATTGGACAACAGAGCTCTTTCATGATATTCGACATTTAAATTAGACATGAACTCTTGACTGCTCAGAGTATATTCTTCTGCATCATAGTCGTTGTCTTGACAACTAGATTTTGAAATCAGGGCTTTTGAGCTCAAGCTCTGAATTGTGAACCTTTGAGTCTCTGATTTGTAGATGGCATCAATTAGTCCTTCTCATAGTTGTATTTTCCATACAACTAAGCTAAAGTATCATTCTTAATGAAGTTGTTTGTCCTTTGTGTTTGATTCATGCTCAACCACTTTCTAGGTAAGTTGTTAACAAATGTGACATTGACTTCAACTTGAGGAATGGTGACTTCATTCATGACAAGATCATTTAGGAGGATATTCAGCCTTGTGTGGGTTTGAGAGACTTTTTCACCTTCTAATGCTTTAAAGGCATTAAACTGAAGTCTCAGAGCTTAAATCTTTGTGTCTATGGTCTCTGATGGTCCTTCATGACCTAGAACTAGATCAGCCCACATTTTTTAGTTGTAGAGAATTGAATGACAAACTTCATGATGTGTTTAGGTAGACACAAAATAATGATGCTTTTGAGCCGTTTGTCTTGGTTTGCCAATATTCTATCAGCGGGTGTCCATTGCTTAAAGGGTTTCTTAAGTGGATTTTGTTATGTGGAATTTGAAGCCATTATAACATATGGTCCCTTTTTTAGAATTCTAGAAGAAAAGGTTCAAGTCCATCAAGATAGATAAGAAATTGGCTTTTCCAACTAGTGAAATCTTCCTCATAAAATATTGAAACATTAGTGACATGTGATCCTGACCTAGTATCAAGAAGTTGGGGAATATCGTCTTCATTAGGGGCATTTGTTACTCTTGGTGATGAGGGTGTAGGTGTGACTAGTGGTGCTTGGTTGTTGTTCAACGGTGGTGATAATGGGTTGTTGTTGCTTGTTTCAAGCATGTTGGATCTTGATTTTAAAATGACGAACGATGTTTATAAAGGTTTTAATGAATCAAACACCGGTACAATACCAATTGAAAGTCCCCAATACACGACTAAAACAATTATAAAGGGATTAACTAACACTGGAAATACTTTTCAAACATGTAAGACTTTATTGATATATAATCAAAGTATTACATTGTGTTATGGATCACACAAGTTGAATGACAATGTATGCTATACCCTTTGGACAAGCGAACTTAACAAACGTGCTAAGTTTACAAGCAAACTATGAGGGTTAGGCTTTTGGAAGAACGACTGACTTTGTATGCGTTTGACAAAAGAGTTAACGTTACAATAATAAATATAACGTAAAGTGAACAAGTATTAACTCTTACGACTTTCTCTATTTATAGTGGTACGAGGATGACTAATACTGGATTAGGTAGCGACGTGTCAAAAATCCGGTGAAGTCGTACATCTGCATTAAATGCACTTCTATTCTTGGAACTGCTACTTTATACTTTTGGCGAACAGTGCTGACAACTGTTCTTTACTTTCACAACTTCATACTTTAGGCAACTTTAATTCAAAACTACTATTTGTCTCGCTCAAATAGTTTCCCTGATATCTCTCAACCATCGAGAGTCTATTACATATCAACTGTTTATCAATCACAACTGATGAGTACGTCTTTAAGTAATCTTCGACTTCTTTGACGATGTCTCTGACTTGAACTTCTATGTGCTTGCTCATAGAGGTCACTTTTAATCTTACGTGACTCGCAAGCTCAGGTAAGTTTCTAGCACTTAGCTTATTTATGAAAGATCTAAGTTTAACGCTATGTTCTCGAGTTGTTTCATTAAAGGAAAATAAAGAATTGAGTTACTCAATAAAATAAAGAAAAAGAAAGGAAAATGAATGAAAACAAGTGTAATTTGAATGATTTTAGAAGTAAAGTGTTTCCTCCAAAAAATAGAGTGAAACAAATTACCTTCATTTACTTTAATGATAGAACTCAAGAACAAAGTGTAAAGGAAAACTAACAACCTAATTTTCTCAACACATAACTTTACCATTATTAGAGTGTGTTCAAAGACCTATAATAGTATACTCCATCTATATACCTTATAAATGATTTATCTCAATGGTTGAATGTTGAAAATCTATAATGGTTGAAAAATATAGACCCACAAAAAACATCAACCAAACCAAAAAAACACATTAAACAAACACACACAATAAAACAACTGCATAAACAATACATAACTCTCTTCCATTAATTTATTCTCTCTAAAACACACATAACACCACACATCACACTCCACTCTCTCTAAACCAAAACTCAGTTTCTCTCTCTCTCTCTAGCCCCTGCCGACTGCCGTACCACCACCGACGGCTACCAAAACCCCGAACGCCACCAGGGATCTACCATTGCAATAAATCACCAAGACCAATCATCACAAAAAATCTCATATAAGCCATTTGTTAAATTCATTCCAATATCTATATTTATATATATTTTTAACCATGTTATATTTATGGCTCGGATAATCATTGCCGCAATCTGATTATTGGTATCTCCCTATTTCTTATAAAGAATCTGATTTTTTTTTCATTTGTACCCATGACATAAATTAATCGGTGAGTTTTGATGCATAACCATTATTGATTTGTATATTTTTGTTTATAGATCTTTATTATTTTTAATCTCTTACTTATTTGTTTTCTCAGATTATTCGCTGCTCTTCTTGAAACTGCTGCCGAATCTTCCTTACCACCGACAACACCAGATTTTTCATGTGTTTGATTGTGGTTTTGGGTTTTTTCCATATGTATATATAATTTTATTTATTTAATTTTATTAGAGATCTATTTTTGTGTTCATTAAAAGGTTTAGACATTCTTTTGTAGATTTGGGTTCTTACTGTTTATGCTATATTTTTTCCAGTGATTGTCGTCGCCGTTGATGCCTCGACGGAAATCTTCTGTCGCTGTTATTGTTATTTTGCTAAAAGCTTTGTTTTATAGATCAGTGTTTTTTATGAGTTTTTAATAAGTTTTTTGGTTTTTCATATATATATAAGCTTTTGATAGATCTATTTATATTTCATTAGGTTTTTTTTAATTTGTATGTTATATTTGCAGATCCGAATTCTACCTCGCCAGAATATTCTGCTACCGCCGACAATGACACCACCAACACGTATTTATTTGTTTACTTTTTGTTTGAGTTTCTTTTTTAGATGTATATATATTTTTATTTTTTTTAATCTATTACATAATTTTATTATCTTTTGACTTTTTTTTTTCAGATCTGTCTTCCCGAGGACATCCACTACCGGTAGTTTTTCTTTCTAAAAGTTATTTACAAGTTTGATGTGGTACCTTTCTTTAAATTTTATTTGTTAAGTTTTTCCTTTATTATATTTTGATGCGACTTTTAAATTTTGTTACATTTTTTGGTTTTCTGTAATAACATTGCTACCGATTTGTTTAGAGGAATATGTTAGTCAAATTTTGTGGTTTGAATTGTAGGCATGCGTGTATATTTGTTATTAAATTGTTATATACAAACTTGGATTAGTTATGGTAGAAAATATGTTCAATTTCTATTTTTAATATTTTGTTTTTTTGGTGTCTTGTGAAGTGTTAAATATTTTCGAGTAAAATACGAACGTTTCAACAAAGTTTAGACTACAACTAAATTTCGATTGAAATGTTTTTTAGTATTTAAAAGTTACAATTTAAAGATTTTTTGAAAATTTAGAAAAACGTCAACTTTTTTAAACTATGAAGTTTTTTTAGCCATAAGATATTTATTTCACTCGAGTATTTTTGTTGTTGTTTATTGCTTTAGTGCTCATTCTTATAACATTTTAATGGCTAAAACATCATTGCTTAATGCTTATCTTGGACACTAAATTATTTTGAAAACACAAAATCAACGAAAGTAGGTTTTTAATTATTTGATGAGCTCGAGGTTATGTAGGCTTGTGAATATGTTAGAGAATCTTGACTAAATAAATGAATTGTGCTACTTTGTGAATGTGTCTAAATCTGCACACATTTGATTGTAATGGTTGTTTGGACTTTTTGGAGCGGATATCTATAAGGACATCATGTGACTAGCTCCAAGTTTATAACAAAACATTCTTGCACCTTTTGTTTTGACGCAACAAAATGGTTAATGAGAATGAGATTAAGATAACTTGAAAAAATAATACAATAAAACTTGGTGAAAGTAGCGAAATGGTCGTAATGTTGTAAGGACAATCAAGTTTTGACTTTGAGGTTTGTTGTCTCAAATTGTTCCGCTGCTACAATTTGGACCTTTGTATTTAGAGATGTGTGAGAAAGACGAAATTTTTGGATTTTAAATTTGATTTTTCAATATTGACTTAAGTGACAAAAGAGAAATAGTGATCAAAAATCCGCCAAGCTTTACAACACAATAGCACATGCTATACCTTTATTGTTAAAAGAAAATATACCTTCATAGCCTCAGGCAGAAAATGAAGTCGATTCAAACTTAACCAAAACCGTACATTTATCACATGTGTGACACTGTTTATTTTGAAATGCTCTAAAATAAAGCATAATATAAAATCGTACACATATCACGTGTGATAAGATCAACCATAACGAGTTTCTATTACATTTAGATGAACCGGTGTACATTTAAAACTGATGTTTTCATAAAAAAATAATATTACGTTGAAAAAATCTATATGTATCACAGGCACCAACGAGAACCCTGGCTCCGTACGTGACAATATTAGAAAAATTGTTCTTCGGAAATGATTCCATGACGCCACAGTTTTGTCAAAAAACAGTCAATCGCCATTGAAATTTTGTCCAAACTAGAATGAGCTGCCGCTAGGCGCGGGTACTCGGCTAGTATCTCCAAACTCATTATCAAATGTTAACATAACCCACAATTAAAGTATATTTTCAACAAAAATCAAACAAAATTAATTTTTTTTCTTTCTTGAAATTGAAATAAAAACTCCAGCCATAGCAACTTACATAACCAAAAAAACCCCATTCACAAAAAGAAGCCCAAAACTAGAAACCCAATAATATAACAAAACTACATTTACACAAACAAAACAGGTGGTGTTGTATAAATTTGTATTCAGCATAATAGTAACAATACATATATCATCATCATCTTCAGAAAACACAAAAACTCATTTTATTCCTACCGCTTCATACATAAAAACCATTTTTTGGATCCAATCCTGTTTAGATCTGCTGCACCTACTTCCCAGGTCACTTTTATATAATCAATCTAACATATTCAGTTATTCTGTTACGTTTTCTGTTAATTTTGTTGATTAGAAGGCTAATTATTTGATTTCAGGTATGAAGCGTATACGCGACGATGCGTATAACAATAATTCTCAATTTAAGCGGCCTTTGGCTTCCTCCCGTGGAGAATCGTAAGCTTTTTTGTTTTTTTATATAATTTGAATCTGATTTTACCTTTTTAGCCTTTTGATTGGTTCAATTGCTGTGTAAAGTGTTGATTTTTACGCGGTTTTAGTATTTGTCGCGGTGGGTGGGTTCAAACCTTGTGGGTTAGATTAGGCGGCTAGAAGGTCGGAAACCTTAGTTTTAATTGTGATGAGGATGTGTTTTTGTGAAGTTTCTGGATTAAGCTTTGGTTTTTGATCTTTTGGCCGACTAATCCACATGCCGACAAAGAGACTTGTTTTAGGTAAAGGCGTCCCCTTTAAGGTAGTTTGCACCTGGAGTAGCTCATATTTTTCTCATCTTTTGGCAGACTATCCACGAGATACTAACTTGAAACGCCAAAAAGTTGATCTTTTTTGTAAAGTAGACTTGAATTATAGTTTGCACCTACCGTAGGCGCGCGTAGCTTTTTAGGCTTTAGATTCATTGAATTAGTTATAAAGTGTTGATTTTTACGCGGTTTGAGTATGTGTCGCGGTGGGTTCAGACCTCGTGGATTAGTCGATCAATGAATTGTATATAGTTATAATTGTAATGAGGATGTGTTTTTTGTAAAAAGTATTGATTTTAACTTCGGTTTTTGATATTTTGGCCAACTAATCCACGAGATATTAACTTGAAACGCCTACAAAGTGATTTTTTTTATGCGAAGCTGCATATAATTAAAGTTTTCTGATCTTTTGGCCGACTATCCACGAGATATTAACTTGAAACACCTAAAAAGTGATTTTTTTATGTGAAGCCATACGCCCGTAGCATCTGTAACAAATTTTGCACATTTCCGAAAATTCGAGTTATCTTAAAACTTGCTTTCTTATAACATGATAAAACTGTGCAAATACTTGTTTTACTTTTACAAAGAGCGGAAGCGGCATTTCTATGAAAATGGGGCTTATTCCAAACACTCCTTTTAGAACTCTCTGACTAAGAAATCACAAGAACCTGACCGTTATACACTTGATACAGTTTTGACTCATTTAGGGGGTCAAAGAGACTCGAACAAGGTCAAGCCCTCCCTTCTTTTTTTGGGAAGGTTGGTGGTATGTCACAAACGGTTTAGTGGTTGTTCTAGCTTTTGCTTGAGGTAATGTGGTACTTCAGCCACATTCCACTGTAGTTAATATTTTTGTGATTAATATATTTTACCGTGGGGTAATCCCCTTTACCCCAAAAAAGTTGGTGTGGCCACTTTAGGGTAGTATGCACCTAGCGTGGCCCATCGTTTGATAAATGTTGTGGTGATTTGACTTATGCTTGATGAATTTGGTGTTTGTGTGTAAGGAAGTATGATTGTTGATCGTTTGTGACGATTCGAATAACCGAGCCTGGTTAAGTTTTGATGGTAAATGAATGTATTTTGGTTATTTGAGTTAGGGTTGATATATTTGGTTGTTTGTGACTTGCGGATAGTCGTAAAAAAGGATTGTTGTTGATTGTTTGTGACTATTAATAACTGATCCTTCTTAATCTTTTTTAGGGTGTAGTATTTTGTTGAAATTATGTTTTCTTATTTGTTAACGTGCGTGTTCAAAACAACCTATAGTAGTGACCCTTATTACGTGCGTGTTCAAAGGCTATGGTTGTTATTTATTCCTCACTCTACATAAGCTATAAGTATATATCAGTATGCAGAACTGTGATTATGTGAGGAAATGCTATAATAGATTGAAGGCATGCAATGAAACTTTATAAGGACGGGGCTATTAAAAGTTTAAAACCGACAATTGCAGAGGCAAAATATCACATGACATAAAACAAACCCGGGGAAGTTCCACAGACCTATTAAATACCGCTAGAAAAGGGTTGTTTGGAACACTCAATCAGCAAGAGAAAATGACTTGCATATGCCTGTAAAATTATCTCATTTGTGGTACCATCTAATCAAATGTTGTAAGTATTGATTGTTATTTTTTGTATTATTTTATATTGTAGATACGGCCAAGCTCAAGCCCCAGGAGGAGGTGAGGGTGGGGCAGGTACAGCTGTAGGTGGGGGAGGGACGGGAGTAAGTGCCAGCAGTGCCCAGAAACTTACAACCAGTGATGCACTGACGTATTTAAAGGAGGTCAAGGACATGTTCCAAGACCAACGTGAAAAATACGACATGTTTCTTGATGTAATGAAAGATTTTAAAGCTCAGAGGTAAATTATTTTCTCTTGGATGGATACATATTAAATTGATTTGAAATTAATTGAGAATTCTCTTTAATGCAGAGTTGATACTGCTGGTGTCATTGCAAGGGTGAAAGAATTGTTCAGAGGTCACAATAATTTAATTTTTGGTTTCAACACTTTCTTGCCGAAGGGTTACGAAATCACTGTTATTGAGGATGACGAGGCCCCGGCAAAGAGAGCTGTGGAATTTGAAGAGGCTATAAGCTTTGTGAATAAAATAAAGGTGTTTTTTTTCTTCTTATTTGGTGAATTAGGCAACAATATCTATGAACTTATTAATATAATTATCTTATCTCTCCTGTGCAGAAACGGTTTCAAAATGATGATCATGTATACAAATCATTTTTGGACATCTTGAACATGTATAGGAAGGAACACAAGGGTATTAGTGAAGTGTATCAAGAGGTAGATTTCAGTAAGTAACATGTAGCAGGTGATTATTGTTAGGGCTGAGCAAAACCGATCCGAACAGGTCCAACCAAACCGACCTGAACCGGTCCAGCCAAATCGACCCCATTCGTTTGTTTTTTGGTTCATGTCCTTCTACAAAGTCGGTTCAGTTCTCGGTTCATGTCCTACAAAATCGGTTCATGTCTGTTTTGACCCGATGCTCAGCTCTAAAAGGAGTGACATCGTTTATTTGATTTGCATTTCTTGGTTACCGTGATATGTGCAGGTTGCTTCACTCTTTGATGATCATCCAGATCTTCTTGACGAGTTCACAAGATTTTTGCCAGAAGCTTCAGCTTCTGCATCTGCATACCAAGCGTCTTTACGAAATTCTTATCAACGCTACGATGAACGTAGCTCAGCCGCAGTTCCACTGAGACCAGGACAGATGGATAAGGTAGAGTGACTAATCAAATATTGGTCATTTATATATATATTTTCTTGAATATCCGAAGGGACTAATTTTTTGTGTGTCTTAGCAACGGGGACGGAGAGATAGGATTACTGCATCAAATGCTGAACGAGACAGGAGTGTTGATTGTCCTGACATGGATGATAAATCAGTGATGCAACTTCAAAAGGATCAAAGAAAGCATGCTGAAAATGATAGCAGAGATAGGAGAAATAGTGATCAAGATTACAAAGATTTTGATCTTGATAGCAACACAGACAATAATCGTCTCGAAAAACGAAAATCTGCACGCAAAGTTGAAGATTTTGGAGTACAATCAGGTTCGGTTCCATGTGATGATAAGGACGCACTTAAAAGTGAGTCTATGCTTTGTCTATTGGTTGGTGAACTCATAGGCATGCTTTTCATTGTATCTGACTTTATAATTTCACCTTGTTCCTTTTACATATGTAAATGATGTTTCTGATTGACCCTTACACTTACCAATAATGCCTTTTTGGCTCAAAATATGCAAGTTGCTTGCAGTCAAGTTTTAGTTTATGGAAGTTGGGAACAGAACCTGACTATCTGATTATGTTGTCTGTGAAAATACACTTTTTCTGTTCGTATAAACAACAATCATGCCTTACTTAATATAGTAGTTACTAATTTTTCTTTTAAAGTGCTCTCACATTATGGTTCATGTTTTCTATAGGTATGTACATCCAAGAGTTTACATTTTGTGAGAAGGTAAAGAATAGACTACGCAATGCAGATGATTATCAAGCATTCTTGAAATGCCTACATATCTACAGCACAGAAATAATTACGAGAAAGGAATTACAGAGCTTGGTATGTTAAGTTGCTCTTTTTTTAATATCACAACACAGGCTTCTTTTAGAGCATTGCATGGAAAAGGCAATGCTCTAAAGAAGCTTGTTTATGTTTTTCTCTGTTAATTAGACGAAGTATGTTGTCGCATAGGGTATTTGCTTCCATTGGTCGACACTGGTGTGATAGTGTCTTTGTGTTTGAAAAATAGTTTGGTTATCAACACTTTTGGGCCAGAACAAATGCAGTAGAAAACATTAGTTTCATGATACATAGCGAGACACAGGCTAGATTTTAACCATTATGCGGGCCACTGTAATGGTTTAATGTATTCGTGAGTTTTCTAATTAGTTTGTGATATTGGATGGCAGGCCCGGTTTTAGACTTGTGCAAGCTGTGCAACGGCACAGGGCCCCATTTTCTTTTGGGCCTCCATTTCTAGATCTTAATGTTAGTATAAACTAACCTTTTGATGTTTTGATTCAAGTAATAGATGTTTTTATGAAGAAATACGTTTAGAATGTTAGAAACTTATGACTTGAGTTACGTTTGTAAAAACAGGGCACAAAATTTTGTTTTAACGAACTAGATACAGGCCTTCCACAGGAGATGACCCAAAAACCATATTCTTGTTTTTATTCTATCAACTTCACCACTTTAACCCTTCTACTTTAGATAGTTTGCCACGAAGTCTAAGTAATGCGTACCATTTTACTAAAAAGTAAAAAAACAACCTAAATATCTACAAAAAACTTTATTTTGTATCTTCACAGATATTTTTCTTATGGATTGTTGTTGTTTGATGTTGTAAAAACTATTTTGAAGCTATAGTTATATTTCAAGAAATACTATAGTTAATCTTTGGGACTTTCTACATATTTTTCACATGTTCTATAAAATTCAATGGCTTCTATTTGGGAAAAAAAAACAAGGTTTATCAGAATTTGTAAAGAAAACTATTTCACAAATTACTATTGACTTAATTATAGAATCTAATGGGATAAACATGTAATCATATTAAGCTAAATAATTTTTTAGTATATCTTGTTCAAGGGCCTAAAACATAAAACGGCACAGGGCTCTCAAATTCACGAGACGGCCCTGTTGGATGGGCTAAAACATGTGAAAAATATGTAATCACATTAAGCTATATAAGTTTTTAGTATATCCTGTTCAAGGGCCTAAAACATATTTCAAGAAATACCATAATACGGCACAGGGCTCTCGAATTCACGAGACAGCCTTGTTGGATCGGCTAGGAGCACCATGCCTTACTTCTTTCTGAAAACAGTTATTACCTTAAGATGAATGATATCTGGAACTGTATTTTGAGTTTGTGTGTATGCTATTATGCTTACTGATTAATATGCATCCCTCCTTGAATTATTGTGTGCTTTGGCGTCTTTATAGAACACAATTCTACAATCATGATCACTGAATTGTTGAGTTCCATGGCTTCCATCTAGTGTATTAGGCTAGAACATATTTCGGTAACTGGTCGGCTGTTGATAACCTGCATTCTTTTTTGGGGCCAAAAAAGGTAGAAGAGGATTAGAATAGATAAGTCTTCTGAATTTGCTATTTCTTTATAAATAAATGTTTCAGGTTGCTGATTTACTTGGGAAGCACGCAGATCTTATGGAAGGATTCAGTACATTCTTAGGACGTTGTGAAAACATAGGTGGCTTGCTGGCCCTTATTTTCAGTTTTGCCTGTTTTCATCTTTGAGAATCCCCCGTTCTCACTACTGTATTTTGTTTGCAGATGGGTTCCTAGCTGGTGTTATGGACAAGAGTATGTGTTCTCTCTTGTTTTTGTAACAAATTTCTGCTCTTCCCTCTAATACCAATCTAATGCGTTATGCAAACATTTTGTTCATTGCAGAAGCTTTATGGAGTGTTTCAAAGTCAACAAGGACAGAAGAGAAAGAAAGGGAGCATAGGCGTGAGGTTGATGCTAATAGAGAGAAAGACAAGTTTAAAGAGAAGTATTGGGGGAAATCCATACAAGAGCTTGACCTATCTAATTGTCAACGCTGCACTCCCAGCTATAGACTTCTTCCTGATGATGTAAGTCTGTGTATCTTCTGTCTCTCCTGCTATCAAGCAACTTATATTTATGCTTCGACCATTTTGATATGGTATTTGGTCTTCTGTAGTACCCAATTCCATCTGTAAGCCAAAGATCAGAGCTTGGTACTCAAGTATTGAATGATCTCTGGGTATCTGTTACTTCTGGTAGCGAGGATTACTCGTTCAAGCATATGCGTAGAAATCAATATGAAGAGAGCCTGTTTAGATGCGAGGATGACAGGTAAATTTACGGTGTTCAATATAAAAAGGAGATGGGTCTGTTAATGTAGTAGGATTCTGGTATATGATGCGACTGCAGTGTTCTTATGTGCTTATTTTTGTCACTTCTAGGTTCGAGTTAGACATGTTACTGGAGTGTGTGAACTCAGCTCTCAAACGTGTTGAGGAATTACTAAACAACATTAACAACCGCTCAGTTAGTTCAGAGGGTCCCATCCGTGTCGAAGAGCATTTCTCAGGTCTTATATTATTTTATCTCTGCAGTTCAATTATGAATAAGTTGATATAATTTTATGTCTTGCTCTTACATATATATTTTCTATGGATACCTGTAGTTCTAAATTTACGCTGCATTGAGCGTTTATATGGAGATCACGGTCTCGAAGTAATGGAAACACTACGTAAAAGCCCATCTACCGTGTTACCTGTTATGTTAATTCGTATGAAGCAGAAACAAGAAGAGTGGATAAAGTGTCGAGAAGACTATAACAAGATTTGGGCAGACGTATATGCGAAGAACCATTACAAGTCACTTGATCACCGGAGTTTCTACTTTAAGCAACAAGATTCAAAGGATTTGAGCACAAAATGTGAGTGAATCTTATGTCTACTAGTTATGGTTGCTTTTTGTGTTTCTTATACTGAACATCCTTTGTCTCTCTATGACTATAGGCTTAGTGGCTGAGATAAAAGAAATAAAGGAAAAGAGCCAGAATGATGATGATGTGCTTCATTGTGTTGCTGCTGGAAGTAGACACTCTATCGTGCCACATCTTGAATATGACTTGACTGACAAGGATATTCATGAAGATTTATTTAAAATTATTAAGTATTCATGTGAAGAGATTTGCTCTACCAAGGAACAAGTGAATAAAGTATTGAAGCTTTGGACCACCTTCTTGGAGCCAATGCTCTGTGTTCCTTCTCGGTCTGAAAAATCTGATAATGTTGAAGATGTCGAGACATCTACACGTGGTGCTACCAGAAATGAAGGTGAGAGTGATGGAAGCCCAGGAGCTGATAGTGTTACTTTTATTAATGTCAAACAAGGAAAACCAGCTTGCAATGGAGATGATAATGTTTCACCAAAAAGAGTAGATTCAAGCAAGGTAATCATGGTAAATGGTGGTACTTTACCCAAAGAAGATGGATCAAGAGTAGAAAAAGATGTTAAGAACACATGTATTAGGGATAAAGCGCCAGCCGTTGGTGTTGTAAATGATAATGCTCTTCCCAGAAGTAGCACGGAGTTATCTGGTAAGTATTCTTGACATCTATCACGTGTCAAACTATGATTTGTATACAATCATATGCTATTGCTGAGCCAGTTTTGTGGATCTTTTACAAGGGCGTGATGCAACTCCTTCTAGACCACGTAATGTTCATGATGATCGCCATGAAGCCATGTCAACCATTGATGAAGTTCCATCATCTCAGGTTTGAATATAACATATAGTCGTTGCTCTTTCATGCCTTGCAATGAATTATCTCATACTTTTCTTTTTCATTTTATTCTACAGCAAGGCGATACCTCAAGAACTCCAGCGGTGGCAAATGGCAATTTAGCTAAATTTGAGAAAGAAGAGGGAGAGTTATCACCTATTGTTTATTTTAATGGGGCTGATTTGGCTGCATATAAAGCAAAACATAGCATGGAGATTGATGCAGATGCTGATGACGAGGACAGTGAAAATGTTCTGGCAGGTGGTGACGATGTGTCAGGCAGTGAATCAACTGCTGATGAAGGCTCAAGGGAAGATCATGAAGATGGAGAACATGATGATCTTGATGTTAAAGCAGAAAGCGAAGGAGAGGCTGAGGGGATAGAGGATGCAAACTTTGTTGGTGCAGACTCTGATCATATTTTGCTAAGTGCAAAACCACTGGCAAAACGTGTGGCTTCTCCATTACATGATGGTGGGAAAAAAGATTGCAACGTTTTTTATGGAAATGAATCATTTTACGTGCTTTTTAGGCTCCACCAAGTAAGCTTACAGTTTGCTGAATTCTTTTTCTTCAAATCAAGATTATGTGTCTAGATCTTTGATGGTATATCTGTGGCAGGTATTATATAACAGGCTATTGTCAGCCAAAGTCAATTCGACATCTGCTGAATCAAAGTGGAGAGCTGCCAAGGGCAGTTCCCCACCCAATTTGTACTCCAGGTAATTCAGTTGCGTGTGTTATCTTTCAATCACTGTCTTATAACATCACTTATTTTTGTTTTATATTTATATTACTTTGCAGATTTATGAGCGCCCTACACAGTCTGCTTGACGGGTCTGCTGATAATGGAAAATTTGAAGATGATTGCAGGGCCATTCTTGGAAACCAATCTTATGTGTTGTTTACATTGGATAAGCTAATATATAAGCTCGTAAAACAGGTATCTAGCTATACAGTTTTATCCTTATATATAATTTCAGGCCGGTAAAGGTTTTGGTTAACTCTATTTGGGATGCAGCTTCAAAATGTGGCAAGTGATGAGGTAGACAACAAACTCCTTCAGCTTTACAAGTATGAAAGATCTCGAAAGCCTGAGAAATTTATTGATTCCGTATACTATGAGAATGCACATATTCTTCTTCATGATGAATACATATACCGATTTCAGTGTGTAAGCTTTCTCACACTTTATCTCACTTTTTTGTCCTTTTGGGCATGCAAGCAATTTTTTGTTTATATTGTCCCGTATGTTTTGCAGTCATCTGTCCCAGTTTGTTTAACCATCCAGCTGATGGATGATGGCAATGAAAAGCCTGAAGCCGTTGCCGTTGCTGTGGATCCTAATTTTGCAGCATATCTTCACAGTGACTTTCTTTCGAATCCGCCTGAAAAAAAGGATCCTGGTATCTTTTTGCGGAGGTAATACAACAGCAATACTCCCTGTGACCTTAAAAGAAAAGGGTTAAAGGGTTTTCTTTCTTCTGAAATTGTAAAAGACAAGTGCACCTTTTTTGATACTTTATGCCGTGTATCTCGAAGTTCAATAATTTTTATCAAGGACTGGTAACTTCTAAAGAATGCTCAGAAGTACTTTGGTTATATGGAATATAATAAAATGACATGTATTTTCTATCTATGTTATATTTGATACTAATTGCCTTTGGAGTCAGGAATGGAGCTAAGTATGGAGTGGGGTGGGGGGCCATGGCCCATCTCGAAATTCAACTTTTTGAGTCGGCATTTTTAAAAGTAAACACAATACGAGTATTAGTTTCTAACATCTGATATCAAATCTGAAATACTCAAATTGCCATGCCCCGACATTTATTAGTAGCAAACATGTAATCGTTACTAAAATCATGAAATTAGTGTTTAGCAACTCTTCATTGAATAATTAACGTGATATCAAAGTGTAACTGATACTTTTGATATATTTATGGCCAATCCAAGTGATAAATCCTAGCTTCGTCACTGTTTGGAGTATTCCCGATTGACCATTCTTGAGTTACACAGGAGGCAATCATTTCATCCTTTTCACAGTGAGATCTTAATTCTATAATGTGCAGAAATAAAGGCAAGTTCTCGGCCATGGATGAATCTTATTCTATGTCAGCTGCCATGGAGGGTGTACATATGGTCAATGGTTTGGAGTATAAAATGTCTTGCAGCTCCTCTAAGGTACTTGTTTTCTGTATTGATTATTAGGGTCAGTGCCTTTAGGGCACCGGTCTTATTAAAGATGTTGGAAAATTTGAGTTGATTAAGTTGTACATAGCCTTATGCGCATTGGCCACTTACTCCACTTGTTTTCACCCTTTTTCTTTATGAATATCTTCTATCTATTTGTTGGTTTAGAATAAATAGTGTTTCATTTAATCCCAACTTGAACCCCTCATTATTAAGAGATTCTAACTCCTGTGGTCTAACAAAATCACTGCCTCTTGGGGTTGTGAAGCAGTTTCTAACTCCTATGTTTCTTTGGGAAAACTATGCATCGTGTTATAATTTGGCATTCTTGAAACCAAAAACTTTTGAGGAAATTTCTTTTACGGACTCTTTATGATAGGGTTTACCAAAAACAGATGGCGTTTTATATATTTAACGAAAATGGTCTAAACAAGCTATTCCGTTGGATCAAAGACACGTGTATTAATCAATGACTCTTGTATACCCACCTATTAAATAGGCGTGTTTTTTTACCTACACGCGCTCGGAAAAATCCTCAAAAAGCACTAAAGACAAACACTAGTGCGATTTAATTTAGTGTCTAATTTATTAGGCTCGCGCTCCGTAACAAGAAAACTTAGAAATGACAAAATAAAGGCACGTTTCATTCTTCATAAAAAGTGAAAAAGACAAAATACTAGACACGTTTAACAATATATGGGGCGTTTCGTTTTTTTCAAACGCGCCTCATTTAACACAATAAATAAGGCATGAATACGAACAACAAAACCAAACGCACACAAACGACAACAAGCAGCGTGTTTGAACGCCTCATTTAATTTTCAAAACTCGCCTCATTTCACAATAAATAAGCTATAATGGGTATTAGTGTTTGTTGAAATCATCATAGATTTAAGGGGCTAAGGCCACACACGTGTCACCAAAATGGCGCTTGTATTTTGTATCTATATTTCACTTTTAGCTTATGATACATATATTTACTGGGTGAGAATGGAGGGGGCGCGTGTCAGCTAGGAACACGCTTTGGTCCGTTTTCGAAATTGAGATTTTAAGTTGGTTTGGTAATTTGTTTTAATTTTTTTCTATGGAGGGACTTGTATGATCGTAAACTCATTTTCATTTAGACTTGTGTAAATCTTGGCATATTAATATGGCACCATGCCATAACCAAGTGGTTCACCTTTTCTTAACTTTTTTGCGCACATCAGTCTCTTGCCTCTAGTATAACAAGTGAACTGTAATCGTCGATTCCATTAGCCTACAGGCTTCAGAATTGGGTTTTGAGATTTATCTATATTGGTATGCTTAGCAGTTAGCACATAACTACCTGCCATTTTAATTGATGATAAACAGAATATGCTACTTCATCTTTCCTCTAAAGCTCAATTTTTACATTCTGTCTATGTTAGTAGGAAACTATTGGTTGCACATATATTTCAGATTTGGATTTGACACAACTGTTGTTGAGTGCAGTTGTTGTTTCATGCTTTTTTGGAATATATATCTTTGTACAACAGAAATCTTTCGGCCAGCATGTCATATCCCTTGATAAGCTTTTATCTGCTTTCTAATCAGTTGAGTGCTGGCAGATCTCATACGTCCTCGATACAGAAGACATCTTTCATAATGAAAAAAGAAAAAGAGGAAAAGTCTCCAGAAGCAGATCATCATCATATCAAGCCAATGGCCAGGCAAAAGCACAACGATTTCAGAGACTCTTAGAAACCACTATACGGTAGCACTCAATGCCATTTCTCCATGAACTTCAAGGTACACTTCTACATTTATTTAATTTGAATCACAATATTGAAATGCATAATCTGTCCATAACAATCTCAACATCTGAAATTCATCCAAATGTCAAACGTCGCTCCTCCAGTACATTATTGGGGGGGCGATCCCATCGGTTTGCGTCATTATTACCCCCATCATACACTATTTCATAATTGCTATATTAGGTTGTTCCTTTTTAAATGGAAACATTACCTCAAAATCTAATGCCAAAAAGTAGAAGTTGCAGATTCGACAAGCTGGCTAAATAGATATATAACTTAAACGGTCTGGGTTGTTGAAACTTGAAAGTCATTCATATAATACTCCAGCGCATACAACCTCATCAGTTGTTGCATTCCAAGATTTAGATTATTTTTGTAAGCATCACCAAATCGCTTAGTGGTAAGGCTCTTGACCTCCTTGCATCAGGTCAAGTGTTTAAACCTTACTAGGTACGCATTTGGGGGTGGCAAGAGTTGGGTCGAAAACGGTCACTGGGATACCTCTGTTAGGCCGCATACATCTGAATCAGAGACTCGCGCTCCCGGGTAACATGAATGAAAACCTAATCTGTTTACTTGTTTTTACATGTTAGAGTATGACAGAAAAAATGAAGTTTTTGTGGGTGGATTCCATTTACTGATTTTGATCTAGGTCAACCTGGACCCACCCATCTTTCCATCTCACTAACCCACCCGCTGCAGCGAGATCATAAAATTTACTAGATCCGTCCCAGTTTATAAACATGTTAATACATGCCCAGTAGGCACATATTAGCAAAACCCGATTCTATTTACACTAAATTTATCATATCGTAAAGTATTTATGTTTTAATTCCTTCAGCCAGGCCCCTTTTTTAGTTCTCTTGCTCTAAACCTAAAAAGTGTTATGAAAGTATAAACATACTACTTGATAGAAGAACTCAATTTGGAATTCCTGAACCCGCGCCTATGTTCAATGATAACAACAGGATCTTATGACAACAGATCTTTATTCTCAGTTCTCTACTTCTCTTATATGAGAATATCTATCTCCAATATAGCAAGTTCTTCCCAACGAGTGAAACATTGCATTTAGTATGGGACTTGCCAGCAAGTAATGTTATGCAATTCTATTGTTGTCACGACCAATAAATAGCATATCCTTTTGTCTTGTAGGATCTTTCTCACATAAAATGGCTCTGCAAAGTGCTACAACGTGACAAGTTCCTTGTGAAGCTCATACAAAAGTATGGGATATGAGCTGTCAGTTGTGTAAATAGGCTTGGGAGTTTTTGTCTTACAGTTGAGGTTTCTGCCCATGCTGTGCGGCATCACAATGTGCCCGTGTTCGTTTGTCCCTTTTAATTGTAACATTTCTGTCTCAAAATAGAGGATAATTTTTTTTTTCTTTTTTTTTTTGGTCACCTGATGAACAGGTAAATATCAGTTTTATTTATAGGTGGAGGAAGTGTTTTGTTTTTTCTTATAAGAAATAGGAAGCTCTTGTTCCATAAAAGGGGTATATCTGGGCTTTGTACAGCGCTTATTAGCAACTGTTTATGTTACAATTATGTAATCCGGGATTTATATATCATCAAATGTTTATTTATGGTTTCTCATTTAGGTAGTTCTTTTATTCATAGTATTGTTACAGTAATATCACTCTGATAATGTAAAAGAGATGTAACCATTTTTCATATTTTATCATACGAGACCATCTTGGCATCTGACTTGTTTAAAAATACAGTTCGCTTTCTAGGTGTCGTTTGTTTGAATAAAGCAAAAAGGTACTCCGAGTCTTGAGACTTCTGATTTAGGGAAACTTAACTTCGAGTTAGGCAATAATATTATGATATACCCCTTATCAGAAACCACCTATATGAATCTCCTTATGATGAGTAGAGCATCCTGTCTATGTGAAAATTCAACCAAGGTACTATAGCCTGATTATTTGGGTTTTGAATCTTTTCGTTTTTCTGAAATTCGAATAATATAGAATATCAAGCAAGAATAAACGTAGACAAAAGAAATGATTTTTCTTGTTCGATTTTCTATCTAAAAAAAAAATGTTCATGAGATTTTCTCCTCTTCTCTTGGAAACAAGAAGAAAGGGGGTGACCCAAAAAAGAAACCAACTTCCCAGCTTAGAAACAATTGATTGGTTGATTAAAGGTTGTCGGCGACAAGGGATCTCTCAACCGCATCCATAGCGAAATGGTTAAACATTTGAAGTTCTTTCCTTGGTCTTCATTCAGTGAAAGGAGTGAAGCTTTCCGCAGCTGGAAAGCGGAGACCCGCGAAGGCTGCGCGAGAGACTAGGCCAACTTACTGCTTACTGCTATGCCATGGTTGAAGCTTTAGGCTCCATAGACGGAACTATGTATTAGGTATTAGGGAGGGGAGGACACCACTCAGCACCCCGGGTTCGAAAGTCTTTTGATTCCAGGCGGCCGGCCCAATTCTATGGAATTCGCTATAATTCAAGCTTGTCGACTATCAAAGGAAAGGCCGGTTCCTTTAGACTCATCCTGCATACTCATTCTGGCGGTCGCAAGTCCTTGCATCCACCAAGAACATTTCTTCCTTTAAGCGTCAAACTTCAGATTTGAAGGCCTTTCCACTACATAAAAAAAAAACTTGAATTAGATCTACGAAATGATCGACTCAAATAGATGGTCATCATAAGCTATTTCTTTTCCTCCTCTTCCAGTTCTATTAATAAAAAGGCCATCATGGACCAAGATCCAAAGGGATCAATCTTTTACACCGATGTATCGTACTCTCTCGACCAGGTCATCATAAGAAAAAACCGAAAAATCTTTCCGAAGTGTTATAAAAGAGGGAAGGCGCGCTACAACTAACATAACAGCCTCTTCCTTGCCCCCCCTAAGAATCCAAGGGTGACCTTTGGATGTTGTCGTGACGCTTTGGTTACGAAAGTTATCGGGGTCTAGGTTTATGGATGGATGAAGTAATTGAAAGTCCCTCCAACTCAATCAATATCAACAACACTTGCACGTGTGGTTCTGGCCGGGCTTTCCTGAGGTATCTAATAACCTTGCTTCTGCTCGGCGCTGGCGCACCTCTCCTAACTATTGCCCATTTATTCTGGAATAGTCTTTTTAGGAGGGACAATTTTACATATTTCTGCCAAATCTTTCTATTATTAAGTACGACTGATACCATTTCGATGTGTTTCGACTCTTCCGAACAAGAGAGGTTTGATGCTTTTGAATCCATTGTATTAATTCCACTTCCTACTCGTAGTATGCTCTTTATGATCTCGGCTTATGATTCAATTGTCGAGTCTAGTGACTACTAGAGTAGAGTTAAGTCAAAAGGTATGGTATAACAGCCTTTCCGAGCGAGCCTCTGGGATCTCCTGTAAACCCCCATGATGTGGTAAAGGGAGGATATTAGGGGAAGCAGTGAGTGGAGATTCCCCTGCGGAGAGCCAGATGAGGGGAGACCCTCACGTCCGGTTCGGAGGGCGGGGATATCCCGACCCTACTATCATTATGCCTTTGCAATGTTACTTGGTTCAACTCTATTTGTGACCTTTTCTCGTATGTGGGACTCTCTATCTTCTTGGGTAGATAATCGACCGTCTTTCATTTGGATAGTGAGTTGTTTTTATAATAAGTCAAGTCAAGAATAATAATCGAACTGGAGGAGCTTGCCAGGATGGCTTGGTAAGCAAGCAAGCAGTTATGTAGGCGTCCTAGTTCTTTCTTTTCTTTCTTTTTTATCATCAAAAGAAGATTGCTGGAAGAATAGAGATCCGGTCTTTCGTTCGCAACAAGGTAGCAAAATCAGGGATGGCAAAACTATCTGAAATTGATCGAGAAAACCAAAACCCGAAACGACCTGGTCTGGTTCGAGGACGGAGCGGTGGGCATGTATGCGGGTTTGGGTATTGATTAATATTATTTAGCCGAGTACGGGTTGGTGACGGGTTCTATTAATACCTGATCTGATTACCTGTATGCGTACTCATACCATTATATGTTTACCCGAGTTAATTATATTGTTGTTATAATTAACTAGCATGATACTCGCGCAATGCAGTGACGTGTACTCGGTGTTTATTGTTTAGCAATCAAATTAATATTGAAGTAAAAAAATTAAATTAAAATAAATAAAATCATTAAAAATGAACAAAAAATTTGTAAATATATCAAAATGAATTTTGAATTAAAGATAAAATTTTAGAAAATATGGTAAAATTAGATTTTGAAAAAAATAAATGAATTAAATGATATTTTTATTTAAAAATAAAGTGGGTTTTTAATAAGTTGTTACAAATGAAGTAGGTGGTTAAGATTGCACATCTATTTCATTCTATTAAAAGAAGGTTTTTGCATATGTCATCTTAGACCATGTGTAAGTCTTCTATTGGATAATTCAATTAAAATATTACAAGTGATGATGTCAAAAATCAATATGTTTAGCTTGAAGTATACAGTAGACACATTTCATCATTTGTTTTATTTTTTAATCTATTTTTTCTACCTATGAAACAACAACACATGCACATCGGAATATGGAGTAGCTCAGTTTATTGGTGTCACTAGACGGTGAGAGCAGCCCAAGACTAATCATAAATTCTTCATTTGAAATTTGAATCTATCTCTCGATCTTTCTCCTTCAGATAGAAAAAGTTAACCATTTTTTTTTCTTTATCTGTTTTCTATAACTTTTTTGTTTACTACAGTAATTCATTTATCTATCTTCTTCATTGCAGGGGTTTCTCAATGTTCTTCATCCAAGCAAGAATGATTTTGATTTAATTTCTTGATTCGTGGTAAGGGCTCAGTTTATTGAGTAAAACTTATATGAGATTACTCAAATTTTTGTTATGAATACTAACTGTTTGATAAAAATCCTGGATGATGTTTTTTTTACTAAAGTTTGGTTATTGCCATAATAGAAACCTATATGTTTGTAGTGTGAGAGATGTTTTTGCCGATAGAAAAAATTGATTTTTTAAGACATATTTTCTAATAAGAATAGTAATAAAAGCTCAACACATTCTTTATAGTTTCAGATTTATTCACAAATTTAGTTTTGTAAAAAAATAAAAAACTAACTTAGCATACTACTCTCCAATTACTGTTATATGTTTGATTTTGGACTCCCAAGTTTTGAGGTCTTTTTTTATCACTTATGCTTTGTATATCTTTTCTACCTTTTATCTCTCTGGTAAAAAATATGAAGTGAGGTTGAGACAGTGGCGACCTTTTTTTTAACACCAACTCTTTGGTTAACACATAATCAGCTCATCTAAATTGTTTGTTATGTTTAAGCACTAAAGCAAGAAGTAAATGAACTTAATATTAGATGTATTTGATTGTCTTAGTGTCAATAGAAAAAAAGTTTCCGACTCATGGTTGAGGCCGCCATAGCCATATTAATAAGTCTGAATATGCGTTTATAGCTAAGGTTGCCTTTATTTGATGGTTGCTTTTCTTTTTCGGTTTGTAGCTTATATTAAAATTTTGTAATTAGCCAATAGTCTGTGTTATGGTTTAACAGATTAAGTATGATCACGGGCATAGTCGATTAGTTTCATGCATTTTTTGAAGGTCTTTTGGTCTTGCCATGACTCCAAGAAAGTATATGGGTAAGCTCCTGTTGTCCGCAACCAATACATATGAGAAGTTACCTTTTTAACTCCAACAAAGATAACTAAGTCAAAGGATTTTAACTCACTAAATTCAACCATCTGTAATGTTTTCTTCGACAAAGCTTAAACACCAGATTTCTTTTTTTTGGTTTTTCAGGCCTACTGTAAAGATAAATCCTTTTAGCCAAATATACACTTAATTAAGCATTATGTAATTTTTGTTTGATGATTATATTGGTTGTGTTGTGATTTCAGAAACAACAATAGCGCCCTACTTCAGCATCCATATTATTTCATCCGTGGTTATTCCTCTGTAAGTACTTTCCATCTATTTCAATAACTCAATAACTGAATATAACAACAGTGTTGGATATATGAGATGTTACTCTCACAAAAATATTGCTAACAATTTATTTAGGAGACAAAATATTTAAACTTTGAAACACTTCTATTATTTTGAAACTTTGCTGGTACAATTTTACTACATCATTTGGTGTTCCTTTTATACACCAACTTACACCAACTTTACATGGTGTGAAATATGAAATATTACAATGTCAAAACATGATATGCCTACCGACAATTCTACGTACATCTATTAAATGTCCAGTTGACTCCTATTTGAAAAGCAAAAGATGAATTTTCTTCATCACAAAAACATGTCTAAAACACTAGCCCTACTATTCTTTTCTCAAGCATGCATAGTAAGGCTTGTCTCCAAAAAACTATTCCTTTTTTTTTTACAGAACACATTAGTTTACATTCTCCCCGTAATGTGTTTTGGCTGAACTCCCAACTTCCGTCTGAGCTCCTGAAATTTCTCTCGTGGAAGTGCTTTTGTGAAAATGTCTGCTAGCTGATCATTCGTTCCACAAAATTCAAGTTGCACCTCTCCGTCTTCAATTGCTTCTCTGATAAAATGATGTTTCAAAGCGATATGCTTTGTGCGGCTATGATGAACTGGGTTCTTCGCGATTGCGATTGCTGACTTGCTGTCGCAAAAAATTATTGTTGGCTTTAATTGTTTTTCTCCAATATCTTCAAAAATTCTTCGTAACCAAATTGCTTGTGATGTGGCTAGAGCTGCTGAAACGTACTCTGCCTCTGCTGATGATTGTGCTACAGTTTGTTGCTTCTTTGAGCACCAACTAAACACACCTGAACCAAGTGAAAAAATATATCCGGATGTACTTTTCATGTCATCCGTACATCCTCCCCAATCACTATCACAAAAACCATGAAAATTTATATTTGCATTTTTTTCAAACTTGATTCCAAAATCTTTCGTACCTTGCAAATATCTTAAAATTCTTTTACCGACTCCCATATGGATCTGACTTGGATTGTGCATGAACCTTGAGAGTAAACTTGCGGCAAACATGATGTCGGGCCTTGTTGCTGTGAGGTATAACAATTTCCCCACGAGACTTCGGTAAAGTGTAGCGTCCACTTTACTTGAACCGTCTTCTTTCATGAGCTTCTCATTGACCACCAAAGGAGTGTCCTTCGGTTTGCATTCCGACATATCAAAAATCTTTAAAGTCTTCTCGACATATTTTTCTTGACAAATAAATACGCCTCCTTCATCTTGATATATTTCCATTCCGAGAAAATGATTTAAAAGTCCTAAGTCACTCATCTCGTATTTTTGCATCATTTCATTCTTGAAATCTTCGATCATTTTCTTGTTGTTCCCTGTGAACACAAGATCATCGACATAGAGCGCAACAATTAATATATCATTTGTACCTTGATTTTTAACATACAAGGTTGGCTCGCTCTTGCTTTGATCAAAACCTTTTTCTTTGAAATAACCATCGATTTGGCTATACCACGCTTGCGGTGCTTGCTTGAGCCCGTAAAGAGCCTTCTTCAACTTGTAAACTTTTTCTTCTTTTCCGTCAACCTCGAATCCTTGAGGTTGATTAACATAAACTTCTTCTTTGAGTTCACCGTTCAAAAACGCTGATTTGACATCAAGTTGGTAAAGTAACCAACCTTTCTGGCCTGCTAGTGAAATGATTGCTCGGACCGTATCCATTCGAGCAACTGGAGCAAATGTCTCGTCGTAATCAATTCCAGGCTGTTGTGAGTAACCCTTTGCGACTAGTCTCGCCTTGTTTCTTTGAACAGAACCGTCTGCATTGTACTTGACTTTGTAAACCCATTTGACACCAATAACATCTTTGTTTGAAGGTCTGTCTGTGAGCTCCCATGTGTTGTTCTTTTTGATAACTTGAATTTCGTCCTCCATCGCTTTCTTCCATGATTCCTCTTTGACTGCTTCTTCAAAACTTTCTGGTTCTACATGACAAAAATTAGCATTGTATATTTCTGTCAACGAACGAAATTTTCGTGGTGGTGGACTTTGAGATTCTTTGTCAGCTTCTTCGCCGGGTACTTCTTCATGTGATGCTTGATTTTCATCACTTTCCACATGTGCTTCATCCTGCATTTGTTAGTGGGAAAAATTCTTTCTTCCTTTTTTTCTTCTTCCCAATTTCATGAAGATTTTTCATCAAAAATTACATCACGACTAACAATAACATTTTTTGTTTTTAGGCTATACAATCTATATGCTTTTGACTTGCTACTATAGCCTACAAAAATGCACTTTTCACTTGTTTCATCTAACTTGTATCTTTTTTGCTTTGGTATTTGAGAATAACAAACGCACCCAAAAACTTTAAGATGTCTTACCGAAGGTTTTCTTCCATTCCACGCTTCGAGTGGAGTCTTGTTATCGAGGGCTTTTGTTGGACTTCGGTACAGCAAGTAAATTGCTGTGTAAACTGCTTCTGCCCAAAAACTTTTTGGTAAACCTTTCTCGTGCATCATTGATTTCGCCATTTCTACAACGGTCTGATTCTTTCTCTCGACTACACCATTTTGTTGAGGTGTATATCAAGTTGTGAGCTGTCTGTGCATGCCTTCATCCTCACAAAACTTTTCAAACTCTTTTGAGTTTATTCTTTTCCTTGATCACTTCTCAAAATTTTGATAAAACTCCCCGTTTGTTTTTCAACAAAATTTTTAAACTTTTTGAAAATTCCAAAAACTTGAGATTTTTCTTTCATGAAATAAACCCATGTCATTCTACTAAAATCATCAATAAATAGAATGAAATAGAAATTATTACCATGAGATGGATTCCTCATAGGAACACATAGATCGGTGTGTACTAGCTCGAGGATTTCCTTGGCTCTCCAAGCGACTCCTTTCGGAAATGGTTTCCGATGATGCTTACCGAGCGCACACCCTTCACAAACTCTTTCAGTCTCGTAAATTTGCGGCAAACCTCCAACCATATTTTTTTGGTGGAGTAAATTTAGACTTTGGAAATTAAGATGTCCAAGTCTCCTGTGCCATAACAAAGCTTCATCTGCGGTTGTGGCTTTCAATGCAGTGTGTTCTTCATATCTGAAAGTGATCGGAAAACTTCTGTTCTGCCCCATTATTATCTTCTGCATCAACTCTTTATTTCTTCCTTTATTATAAATACTGCAACCTTTTCCTTCAAAAATAACAGAGTATCCGTGCTCTAGAAGTTGTCCGACACTAAGCAAATTTTGCGTAAGGTCAGGAATTAGTAAAACATCATTAATATATTTGATACATGCTTTCGTTTTGACCGGGATCTTGCCTTTTCCTTTCACTTGTACAACTGCTCCATTTCCCATTTTTACTTGAGAATTTCCTGCAGTGTCTATATCAACCAAAATACTTTCATCGCCCGTCATATGGTTACTACAACCACTGTCAAGAAACCATGTGTCACTTCTTTTAATGTTAGCTGAGTGACAAAAGAAAACATTTCCATCTTCTTGTCTTTCTTCTGAAAAATTTGCATGTTGTTGGTTCTTTTGTCGACAAAATTTTTCTAAATGACCAAATTGATTACAATTGGTGCATTTATATTTTCCTTTGAACCAACAATCTTTTTCTTCGTGATTGTCTTTCTTGCAAATGGAACACTTGTAAGTGTCACCATCGCCAAATGATCTTTTCTCAAAATTGCCTCGATCTCTGTATCCTCCGTAACTTTGTCCACGTCCACGACCTCTAAAATTTCTTCCTCCGCGACCACCTCGGGATGAACTCCCTCTTCCAAAATTTGATTGTGGTCTTTTGTCTCCTTGCAAGCTGGATTGAAATGCACTCTCGATCGCCTTACCGGAGTGACGTGTCATCCGCTGCTCATATGACTTGAGAGAACTTAGCAATTCTTGAATACCCAAAGTTTTTAAATCTTTGGTGTTTTCGATGACTGCTATGATCGGATCAAATTTTTCAGGAATGCTGATGAGGATTTTTCAACAACTCGTTGGTCTTCAATTTCGTCACCATAACTTTTCATCTGATTAATTAAATCGGTTAATCTAGATGAATAGTCATTTAGTGACTCATTCTCCTTCATCTTCGTATTTTCGTAATCTCGCCTCAAAGTTTGTAATTTTATTGCTCTCACTTTTACGTCTCCTTGAAATTCTTGCTTGAGCACCTCCCAAGCATCTTTGGCCTTTTTTAGGCGCATGATTTTTGGAAATATTGACGGCGTGACTCCTCGCTGGATCATACTTAAAACGGTTGCATTTCGGCTTCTTTTTTCCTTTAAAATTTTCATTTTTTCTTCGGTTAATTTTTCTGAATCACCGGGTTCTTCAAATGTGTTTTTGACATCATCAAACACATCTAAAGAATCAAACAAAGTCTCCATTTTGACACACCAGTAATCGTAATTTTCGCCATCAAAAATTGGGACGACAACATAGCTTAAATCGAAACCTTGTCGTCGTGCCATTTATAAAAATGGTAAGAACTCGTTTAACCCAAATGGATTCGAACAAGCTCTGATACCAATTTATGTTGGATATATGAGATGTTACTCTCACAAAAATATTGCTAACAATTTATTTAAGAGACAAAATATTTAAACTTTGAAACACTTCTATTATTTTGAAACTTTGCTGGTACAATTTTACTACATCATTTGGTGTTCCTTTTATACACCAACTTACACCAACTTTACATGGTGTGAAATATGAAATATTACAATGTCAAAACATGATATGCCTACCGACAATTCTACGTACATCTATTAAATGTCCAGTTGACTCCTATTTGAAAAGCAAAAGATGAATTTTCTTCATCACAAAAACATGTCTAAAACACTAGCCCTACTATTCTTTTCTCAAGCATGCATAGTAAGGCTTGTCTCCAAAAAACTATTCCTTTTTTTTTTGACAGAACACATTAGTTTACAAACAGCCCTTCCTGTGCTCAAACAATTTTTTGAATTAAGATAATATATATTTATTCTTTCGACATCGCATTACCTCATACTGAAAGGAGTTTTGAACTTTACTTTTATGTTTCTAACTAACTAGCTAACGGAAATCATAGACCAAAATCATCGTCATACTTTTAAAGTCATACTTGTGAGAGTGAGATACAACCAATCTTTTAATACGATTAATACAGATAGGATGATAATCCTTTCAACTTTTAACTTATTTTTAAGAAATCACTACTATATGTCTACCGAGAGCAAGCTTTAAGACATGTCAACTGATACACATTTTCATCATTTTTCACATGTCTTTAATAACCATTCGGCACTACTTGAAGATCCAAATCTGATTAAATGGTCGACGTTGTTCAAGGCGTTTTCCAATCTCATTGTTTTGATATGTGGGATGGTTATATAGTTGACAAGATACAACAAAACTTTATTGATAATTTCTGGCTTTGACGTTGGTTTAATTTTTTAGGGTGATCAAACCTTACTTAACTATTTTCGCGTCGTTGGTGACCTTTCTGTACATTTCATGGTTTTTGGTTCTTATGTGTAATGCAAAGTCTTCCAGGTATTAGTTTAATTGTTGTTGCAGCATATAGGTTTACTGATATTAATTGCTAGATGAAATAATAAGGATTAATTGTTAGGCTAACATGAGAATATTGAGTACTGGAGGATGTAGTTTCATTGGCTATCACGTAGTAGATATATTGATGCAAAATGAAAAAATGTGTATGAGATTGATCTAAATGTAGTGAGGGATCAGTTTTAGATTTATTATGTTCATGAACTGTTGTTAATTTCTCATGAGTATAAAACTCATTAGCAACAATATTATATAGGTACATTTACAAGCCACATGGGCCGAGCCCTACGTACGATGCTAATTACTATTATCAGTTAATATAGACATTTAAAGTTATAATTTTGATATGTAAAGCCCCTATTTTCTGATGTAGAAATCAAATTAAATAAATAAATTTGTATCATAGAAATAAAGGTATGATTACATAAAGTTGAATGGGTGACATAGAAATAAAGGTATGATTACAACACTTTTTCATGTGCATATCGTCTATAGAGTTGTCTATGATAAAAAAAACAAGTTTGTGAAAATAAGACATGATTTAAATAGAAGGGTATGTGTTATATCAGTTTTTCTTGATTAGCTTATGGATTTGGATAAATATAAATTAAGTTTTGATATGATGAAGTGATATTGATACCTTTACTTGAGTAGACCATAACTATGTGACATGTTTTGTTGTTCTCGATTAAAATTAAATTTTTTTATGATATTATTATCTTATATGGTTAGGAAATATTTTTTAACAAAGTGGTAAGTAAGAAGTGTTTTTACAAACATGATGAAAAACTAACAATTGTTGTCATGAGAAGGGTGTTTACTCTGTAAGTGAAGTTAAATTGTTTTATATGTTCTAAAAGTTGTTTTCTTACACATTTTGAAGTTTGGGAGGACTATATAGTTAGTGATACCTATGAGTTTTGTGTTATTATATTGACCCTTTCAATGTTGTTTCTTTGTTCATAGGTCATGGAACTACATACTGTTCGTCTAGGTGTCTTAGATTGACATAAGGATGCTATGTTGTGGTATGACCTGCTCTTATCAAAAACATTTTGAAAAATTCAAGTTGCGTATGTAGCCGTGAAGTAGAAGTGCACCATATAAAAGGGATCATAAGTGGCCTTGAATATAATATTGATACTACTGGGCAATGTTTAAAGTTAAATAGCAACAGTTCATAAGCCATTTATTTTGTTGTATTATACTGAATTCTTACACTTGATATAGAGGAATGTATATAATAATCATAATCTCAATGTTTATGGAGAATTGAACACTTATCCCTCTTATATTTAAATTAATCTTTAGACAGTTGAAGACCATGGTTGTACTAATTATGTTAAAATGATCATAGGTAGCTTCTAATATATACTTTTTTTTATAAGACACCACGCAATGACTTAAAAGTCAAATTTGTTAGCTGATTATTACCGAGTAGTTAGTTGGCTAAATCTTTGTTCAATGGGTTGATACTATAAGTTACAATTTACCATTTATTAGGCTACATATTAGTTTTATTAATATCTTTTATTTATATCTAAGAGACTAAGATTAAGTAAATTTAAAAAGCCCGTGTATTACTCGGGTCTTAAACTAGTTTGGTTTAAAGTTAAGTTTGAATAAAAAATGATCTAATGATTGAGATTTGATATGTTTATCTTAATTTTTAGTTTCGAGTTAGGTTTGAAGTTAAGATGTGTATATACATTTTTTGTATAGTAGGATAAATTAGAGTATAAATACATTGAGGATAACTTGGTTATAATTATTGTAGGCTTGTAGCCAACTAACTAAAGGTCTTTACACAAGAAATCAAAGAACCATAAAAATGACATAGGGATCCACATTTTTAATGCAAATTGTATTCATTTATCGTATATGTTGTACTATATAATTTCAGGATTAACTCATAAAATAGCAATACACTTTTCGAAATATACCGATTTGATATGTGCACTTTTAAAAAGTTGTACAATGACACTTTCATAAGTGTTTCCTTATGCACATTTTGATGACGTGTCATCCTTAAATGGTCGACAAGTGTCATTCTTAAAAGGTCGACACGTGTCACCATTAATAATGTGACGTGTCATCCAGATGTGTAGATCAGAACGCCTTATGAAAGTTCGTTACTATTATACAACTTTTTTAGAGTACACGTATCAAATCGACACATTTCGAAAAATACATTCCAATTCTACGACTTAAGTGCATGTAATGTTAATAAGGAGGATGATATTGAGCAGTCTGATGACCCTTTTGGAGTGTATGATATGCTGAATAAAGAGCCCAAGGCCAAGGCTAATGATGTAGATTCTTCGATACCACATCCTCCAGGTTATACCCCGAAAGCACCTCAACAGGAGGATATTTAGAGTTTCATACCATCAGTTAAGGATTCTCAGCCAAGGACGAAGTAAAAAAGGAATGATTCTCATGGCTCCCGTTTGAATGGGTCCTCTTTCGGATCTTCCACTCGTATTCCATCTTGTGTTTCGCTTAAAGGAGGTTCGTTCATTGATGTTTTAGACGATATGATTAATAAATGACACGAAAACGACACGAAGTTAAACATGTATGGGTCGAGGATAAACATGCTTGGGTCAAAAACATATCAACCCGTATCACCCGTTTAATAATTGGGTTGTGTTTGGGTTGAGTACGTATTAAAAAGATCGACACGTGAATCCGTATAAGTATATATAAGCCTCTAAAAATTAATGTATAACTTTAGTTTTATGTTATTTGGATTAAATATATTTTGTTATGTTGTTAATAGAAGTGAATTGCTATTATAATTTGCATATCGTTGATGCATAACAATTTATATGTTATGTTATCATTTTTTACATATAAATTAGTCTGATTGATAAAACATCAACCTTATTAACCACTTAACTATTTACTTAAACAGGTTAAACGGGTAAAAAACGGGTAATACGTGTTATGCAGGTGTGGGTTATGGTTGATTTTCTTGACACGATTAATAAATGGGTTGTGTTTGGGTTAAGGTTATAATAACACGTCAACCCACGAACCCGAACAGGTCGGCACGAACACGACTCGATTGCCACCCTAGTTATGATATGGTAGGTTGCTCTAAAGACATTGAGTGTATTATCGGCTTAAAAGGATATGCAACCGGTATTAAATGAAGATGCTTTCTTTGAATGTTCAAGGTCTTGGCCACAAGACTAAAAAGGAGTGGGTTAAGGAGTTATGTTCTAAAGATGGAGTTAATTTTTTAGCATTACAAGAAACGAAGTCGGATTGTATTTCCAGTATGGACGTCAAATTTATGTGGGGTAACTCTAATTTTCAATATGTTGGTAGTGATTCTCTTGGCAATTCGGGTGGTATTCTTTGTGTATGGGAGGAATCTATATTCAAGAGAGACAACATTACTATTTCGGATAATTTTATTGCTTTATTTAGGACTTGGTTGCCTACTAACACTAAGCTCCTCATCGTGGTGGTCTATGCACCTCAATCAAATCTCTCAAACGCATTTTGTGGGAAGTTATTAGCAGATTGATTAGTCGGTGGAAAGGAGAGACTGTTGTTATGGGCGATTTTAACGAAGTTAGGTCCGAAGATGAAAGATTTGGATCTATAATTAATAGATCCAGTGTTCGTGATTTTAATCTCTTTATTGCTTCATCCGGTCTTATTGATATTAAGATGGAAGGCTATTTATTTACTTGGTTACACTCTTCGGCTACAAAGATGAGCAAACTTGATCGCTTCTTATCGGTAGGTATCCTCTCTGTTTTCCCTCCGTTACAGCCGTTACCCTTGATCGACATTTGTCCAACCATAGACCGATTGTGCTAAAGGAAATTCATACTTATTTTGGTCCTATTCCATTTTGCATTTATCATTCATGGTTTGGTCGCGAAGGGTTTGACACAATGGTGGAATAAGCATGGAATGATTTGAATATCAACGACTCTAATTTGTTGAGCAGATTTAAAAAGAAATTGCAGGAACTGAAGAAGATCATTCGTGTGTGGATCACGGGTTCTAATAGATCATGGGGAGGTCATATAAATGATCTTCTAAAAGAATTGGCAGATATTGATAAATCTTTGGATGATGGGGCTGTTTTTGACGAGCTGTTATTGAAACGTATAGAGTTAACATGTACTCTTAAAGAATTGAAGCAACAGGACCTTAAAGATGCATCTCAAAAAGCTAAAGTGAAGTGGGCAATAGAGGAAGATAAGAATTCCTCTTTTTTCATGGTATCCTCAACAAGAAAAGATCTCAGTTAGCCATTCGGGGTGTTTTCAATAATGGCGATTGGTTTACGGATACGAACTTAATCAAAAACACGTTCATTGATCATTTTGCTGCTCGCTTTAACAGCCCACCAGGTCAGCGTCTTAAACTTAATATGTAATTTCCTAAACGGTTGTCTTCTGTTCAAGTTGAGGACTTAGATAGGGATATTACTATTGATGAAATTCGGGCTGCTGTTTGGGATTGTGGAGCGAACAAATCCCCTGGGCCGGATGGTTTCAAATTTGAATTTTTTTGGCGCTATTAGAACTTTATAGGTCCGAATTTTAGTTCGACTGTCAATTGGTTCTTTCATAAGGGTGTTTTTCCGAGGGGATGCAATTCTTCCTTCATAGCTTTGATACCTAAAGTGGTTGATGCTAAATTTGTCAATGATTTTCGCCCTATAAGTCTAATCGGAAGTGTGTACAAAGTGGTAACTAAGATTCTCGCTAATCGATTATCCTTTGTTATATCTGAATTAGTGTCTAACTCCCAACCAGACTTTTTCACGAATAGATAAATTCTTAATGGTCATTTTATTTTGAACGAGGTTCTTGCTTGGTGTAAAGGTAAGAAGAAGCAGACTTTAGTTTTTAAAGCTGATTTTGCTAAAGCTTATGATTCAGTTCGATGGGATTTCCTACTTGATGTTCTTCATGCTTTTGGGTTTGGAACAAGATGGTGTAAATGGATTCAGGCTATTTTTAGCTCCAATATGGCGTCAATATTGATTAATGGGAGTCCCACTGCTGAATTCCCTACTCACCGGGGCTTAAAATAAGGTGATCCGTTGGCTCATCTTTTGTTTATTCTAGTTATTGAATCTTTACATATTTCTGTTTCTAGAGCAGTCAAAGATGGGATTTTCAAAGGTTTTCAAATCTCGGGGTCCATGCATTTATCTCACCTCTTTTTTGCGGATGATGCTGTTTTTAGGTGAGTGGTCTGATTCTAATTTAGATAGTTTAATTAGAATTCTTAAATGCTTTCATGGTGCTTCGAGTCTTAGTATCAACGTGAACAAGAGTCATATCCTTGGAGTCGGTCTTCCTAGGGATATGGTTTTGTATGGAGCTTTGCGGATAGGTTGTGAGTTTCTTCGGCTGCCGTTTAAATACCTTGGTGTTATGATTGGTGACCGTATGTCTTGTTGCTCAGCTTGGTCTAACACGATTCAAAAGATTAGGGCTCGGTTGTCTAAATGAAAGGTTGATACTCTTTCTATTGGCGGTAGACTGATATTACTTAAATCAGTCTTAGGCATTGTTCCTATATATAATATGTCATTATTTAAAGCTCCTGTCAAAGTTTTACGTGAATTAGAAATGCTATGTAAGAAGTTCTTTATCGGGGAAATGCGTCTGATAGAAAAATCACTTGGATAGCTTTGAACAAGGTGTTGTCCTGTAAGGACAAGGGTGGTCTCGGTGTATCTAGATTCTTCGCCTTAAATCCAGCCTTACTTCTTAAATGGATTTGGCGTTTTCAATCTAATGATGGGTCTCTTTACTCTCAAATTATTAGTGCTATTTATGGGCCTCGTCTGGACTCCCAAAGGTACGGGTAATCTTCGAATTGGGGTATAATAGTTCGTGAAGCTCGAAATCTGGCTAATAAAGGTTTTGACTTTCTCTCACGTTGTAAAATTCGAGTTGGGAATGGGATTAATTCCAGGTTCTGGTTGGACGTTTTGGTATCGAATAGGCCTTTGAAATATCTATTTCCCCGTCTATTCGCATTAGAAACGGTTGGATATTACCGTGGCTTCGAAATGGCACAACCCCACTTTTGATTCCTCTTTCAGAAGACTGGTGAGAGATGGATCCGAACGACAGTAGTGGACGGAGTTGAATTTGATGCTTCATATGGTTGTTCTTTCGCATTCTACCGATAGATGGATTTGTGATGTTAACGAGGATGGTGTGTTTCGGGTTAAGGATATCCGGTCCACTTTAGACGATTTATTTCTCCCGTCTTCCGATGTGACTACTAGATGGGTAAAATACACTTCGATTAAAATTAATATCTTCGCTTGGCGTGTTTCTCTTGATCGGCTTCCTACTTGAGGTAATTTAGTTTCGCGTGGGGTCTCTTTAGAGTCCACATCTTGCCCGATATGTGGTTTAGCGTTCGAAGATGCCTCCCATTTGTTTTTCAGTTGTGAATTGGCTGGTAGTTTATCAAAGAGCATACGTTGTTGGTGGAATGTTCACTGGGAGGATGTTTCTTCTTATGCTACATGGAAGGTTTGCTTTTGTGCTATTCAGTTATCAACAAAGATTAAAACAATATTGGAAGGTGTTTTCTTTTCTTCATGGTGGTTTGTTTGGATGTTCAGGAACCGTTTGCTTTTGGACGAGGTTCCTCTTAGGTGTTCCCTGGTTTATGACGATTTGGTTTCTACTTCTTATATTTGGTGTAGGAATAGATGTCCTAGTTCGTTCTCTAAGGAGTTTTGGTTTAAAAACCCTTATTTAATTTCTTTGTGATGTCTTTTCTAGCATCTTGCTAGTTTTTAATAAAAGTTGTCGTTCAAAATTTTTTTTACGACTTAATCCTATAATCTTCGATTTCTGATCAATTCCTACACATTTTTGGTGCAAATTTAGTCAATTCTCATATAGTTACGTCCGAATTCTAGCTGATATATTCTCATATATGTTGTAATACATAATTTCTTCCATTGTGTTTTTTATATCAGTATCTCTGTTATTTTACACATTTGATTGTTATAATTGAATTATTAGAAAGCGTTAAATCGTTTGATATGGTTTCTTTTTTAACTTGAAGAAAAATGGATGTATATCAGGATGTTTTGCTTTGTTTTGTTAACATGTTTTAACAACAACATACCTAATCTCGCCGAAGCAAGGTAAGGGGAGGTGAACTATAGACAGATCCTACTCTTACTTTCAGGATAACCCAAAAATAAAGAGACTGCTTTCAAAGGAACTCCGGCCAGTGTACGAGTTAAAAAAAAAACCATAGATAAAAGACGATATTAGACCTATAAGCAAGCAGGCTAAAGCTAAGACGCAAACGAGCAAAAGAGAAGCAAATAAGTGGACAAGCAAGCCTCTAAACAACCTATAAACAAAATGAAAGCGAACATACCACCCCTACCATAAAGCCACCATAGACCACATAAAAACTAACTAAAGAACAAACCTACAAAAGGAGGGGGGGGGGGGGGCAAAGTAACAGGAATAAGTACGACAAGAGGCAAAGCAAATAAAAGGCACCAAATAAACCTTACGCAAGAAAAAACACACTAAGGCTATGCACGCTACACTCTAACCCTAATTTTGTTAACATGTTTTAGTATAACTTAATTTTGATATCCTCATTTGTACGATTCTTCCACGTACAAAAGATAACATAGTTTTTTTTGCGTGACATAATTGTGCCGAACATTGCTTTTTTTTGCGCAAAAACTCGTAAGACCTATAGATAATATTAACTATGTATCCAACGGGTACACATGTGGATAATTCAAATAGGTACGAATACACTAAAATTCGCCGCGAACCCGACATGTTGCCTCAATTAATATAGGAACATGTGAGACACAGACTGAGCCAGGGGTGTCTTGCAGGGTGCGCGGGGTGACTTCGATATGATGTTAGTTTTTTTTATAGAAACATAGATTTTCTTCAAATGTATCTTAAATGCACCAAATCCATTGATAAAATGAGCCTAAAAAGCATTGCAAGAGTAAGGCAACATATTTTGCTTCACCTTCGAAGAATACACTTCGCTTGATGGTAAACATGATCTTGTAATGGTGAATATAGATGACTTTAATTCAAGAGGTCAAGAATATCATTTCAAAGTTGATATGTTCAACAATGTTATGGATATGCATATTCAATGTTTGAAGATCGTTTTTGTGTGAGAAACACCGATTTACTTGATTATATGGCAGTGTTAAATCTACATGATTCATTTTTAGAATTTAGTGTATTAACATTAGTAAAACTTAGTGATGTACCCGTGTGATTTAGTTATTGGGAAAGGTTAAATTTTCGTGTGAAACTTGGAGTCTATGATTGTTGAAGTTGGATTTTGTCTTGTATGTTGCTACCGCTATGATCGAAATATATTTCTTTTAAAATGAAGCTCATTCAAATTGATTTCCGTATCCGAATGGTTGATCATCATTTTAACAACACTTTAACTTATGCAATAGAAAAAGAAAAACCTATTAATGTTAAAAAAAGAGGGTGTATGTAAACATGTTTTTTCGTTATAGGAGATCGTAACACGTTCATTTAATTATTGTTTCAATGAAATCTTCGATTTAAGTCACTTTTTAGGCGTATTATATCGCGGTTAAATTCTTTGTGTGCACCAAGTCATATTTGGTCATGACTTTATCTCTGTTGTCTCGTACTAGGCTCGCATCCGTATATAAGTTAAATATAAAACTCACTCGAAAAGCTAGCTTAAAAAAGAAAAAAGCACCTAAACATTATAAATCATCATAAATCATTAGCTAATCCCATACTTGACCGACGTGAGTTCGTAACATATTATCCTCTTATGTCAGAGAGTTTGTGTATCAGTTAGGGTTTTTAAAATTGGAAAAGCGTTCAACAATTCCTAATGTTAGCGTGTTTATGTCATTCTGCCCAAACGTTTTGTACGTTTCTTTTTGTGAGAAATTTATGGCTAGGGGTAGAAACGAGTCGAGTCGAGTCGAGACGAGCCGAGCCTAAACTCGCCTCGTTTAAATTCTGTAAAGCTCGAGCTCGATCTCGGCTCGTTTCGAGCCTAATTATTTAGGCTCCGACTCACTCGTGGTATGATAGATAAGTTCGGGCTCGATCGAGCTCGACTCGTTCATATGATTTGACAATGTAAGAATAAAACTTGGTTCGAGCTCGACTCGTAATATATATAAATTAAGCTTGTTAATAAGCTTTTTATTAAGCTTGTTAAGAAGCTCTTATATAAAATTTAGGCTCGTTTAGGCTCGTGAGCCCAAACGAGCTTTGTACGTAAAGCTCGGGCTCGAGCTTGTTTAGGCTCGGCTCATTTGAACTTTTTACCGATTAGATCTCGAGCTTTTCACGAGCAGCTTCGCTCATATCCACCCTAGTTATGGCAAAGCTCATCTCCACCCTAGTTATGGCGTCACATGTTTCTTTCTGAGCATCTTTTCATGATGGGCGTTCGAATATTTTTACGAACTTACACCTTTGACTCGCACTCGATCGGGTCAAGGATGGGCGGGTTACATTTGGCTTCATATAAGAGTGATATGTCATCCACACGATGCTAAGAACGATTTTGGACTGTACAGCTTGGTCAGACATAACGGTAATAGCAACTCAATTATTTGTCTTACATTTCACGCCACATAATTTTCTCGTTTAAAATTAGCGCCTTTTGTTAGAGAAAGCCTGTCTCGTCTGTTGGACGTAATGTCTGTTATGCCAAAAGGTTGCAGGCCCAGAACATATTTTATTTAGGGCTGACAAAGCCCATACCCAAATCCTAGTTTGGTAGGCAATTATATAACGGTTAATAGGATCCAACAATTACTTTTAGAAAACCGGTGTGTCTATTCTTGAAGCCATGGACTCAGTTTATATATATAGTTAGGATCCTGTAAATCACAAAGCAACCCTTTCATCAATTATATCAGAAGTTATATCACTACTGATGACGTATAGTCTCTAACCGGGTCATGGAACCGGCCCACGGGTGCTACCCGCATCCGGACCATCACGAATGGGTTGGGTTAAGTCATTTAAGTCAATGGGCTTCGAATGAACAGTGGCCGCATAGATATGTGCGGCCCACAGCCCGACACGACCGGTACAAGGTTAGACAGAATCACAATCTTATTAGGATTTTGATTTACCCTAAAGTAGAGGATATACACTAACCATAATTAGAAGATAACAATCAAACTATTATGGCACTTATCCTTTGCTTGAGGCCGAAGCATCGGTGACAGCCCATTAGGGTTTCACCGCCTATATAAGGAACCCCAAAGGGTTCCACAAAGGTATCACATTCTTTATACTCTCAACCTACAGCTGATTCTTAACCCTAAATTGATTACTTACTCTCACACCGGAGTCTAATCGTGGGACACGTGCCCACGGTAAGCTTAAAGCGTGTTGTTTTAGCGTGTAGGATCTCAACAAGATATTCACTTGGTGCAAGAGCTGGAGCCCAACCTACCCGAATTAAGACTAATTCGAGTTAAGCAAGGATCATCCAACTTTTGTATCAACAAGTTGGTGCCATCCGTGGGACCCATACACTAAACTAAACTCATTCTCAATCTCAATCTCTCCTAATGACAAAGGGACACTTTCAAGGAAACCTAAAGAACACGAATCCTGGGAATCGAAAGTCTACAGGTGATGGGATAATCACCTCCGCCCAGCCTTAGGGTGGCCAAGCAGGAGGGCCAAATAATCGAAACACGTTTCAGTCTCTCGGTGGGGCAGGCACGTTCGATAATACCCACCACCAACCATCACTTTGGATAACCCCGATTCGGGAGCTGCGCCAAAGGCCCCTACCAAGGAGCCACAAAAGCCACTAGTGGTCGAGGCAGAATTAGAAGTTGGTTCACTCGATGATGAGGACCTCGAGCGCGTACTCACGTAAAATTTCGACAGAATCATGCCAGACATCTCGGCAAGGTTAAATCTGGGATGGAATCTCTATTCCAGACTTAACTTTGGAAGCTCCGTGCACGGGACTCCCCCTCAAGCTCGGAAGAGGGGAAGGAAGACGCGAGCTCATGAACAACCTTCCATCGAGGAAACCCCTCGACCACAGAATGTGTTCGAGCGCATAGGGAATCGCATCATGCAAGAATTGCAAGAATCCCAGGAAGATGGGGATAGATCCGACGGCTCCACTGTTAGGCAAATATAACCATAATATAGGTTATATTCTGTCTGATCCTGTCGCGCTGCGACAAGGACCTGGCTAAGTAATCAACCGTATGTGCGACAGTGGCTTACCGGGCCTCCTGGGCTGCGCGCGCGCATCACATAAGTATTCAATCTATTCTTGATGGATGCGGGTAGTACCCGTGAGTCGGACTATCCAGCCCGACTAGGGACTATACGTCATCATGTCCCCCTCAGTCTAGTGGTCGCAGTTTCCAACCGCGGCTACTAGACTATAAACCATTCAGGCCCTTTTGCAAACATCTTCATAAAGAGAAATACCACGCATAATCCACATGAAATGAGTTTGAATAAGTATCCACATCAGACTCCACTATCACAACCCTTCATCGAGAACTGGGAAAGGCACTAACCATGTCAGAGGAGCCAACTGGCGAACACCGTAGGATGAACGAAGCATTTTAAACACGTGTCGCAAGATCCCATGCGTCTATAGTGTATATAAATGTAGTCTGATAGACATTCAACCTTCTTCTTTTCCTATCCAAAAAACCCTCCCACCATTGTTGAAAATAGCAAGAAACAATACTTTTGATAAAAAAACAATACCAACTCCATCCCCGTGTTAAAATATTGGCAAGGAAAAAATGGTAGCCCAACTGTTTGATGTGACGTCCCGTATATCAGAACAAGAACTCTCCCGTTTCGCCACTAAGTACCATATATCTTCAGATCTCCATCCAACTGTGCCAGATCCACAAGCACATATTGGAAGTTTCCCTGATGGAAAAATTGGTGTATACACCAGGTTCATCGAGTTTTCCAACAATCGCATACCCCTAAGCTGTTTTCTGATGGATATACTAAGTTACTACAACATACACCTTTCACAGCTGCATTGTATAGGTGCCGCCAAAATCTCAAATTTTGAAATAAACTGTGTTAGCCGTATTTAAAGTGATAGTCATATAATATGCCGTTGCGAAGCTCGTGAAAAATACTATTCAACGTTGTCGAGAGTTCTTTGTTATTAATGTTTATGTAACGGGAATTAGTCCCGAACACACAAATGAGGAAGGCCTCCTAAACATTTACTACATAGTATAAAAGGCCTCACAACCTCATTTGTGTGTGTGTGTCTTCCATTTTTCATAGATTGTAGAGAGAGAAACATTTGTGTTTCTCTCACTAGGAATTCACAACTATCTTTGTTTTTCTCTTTTTCTTCATCTAATCTAATCTTTCTTTTTTGGTTTAATCTTTATCTTCATTTCTATATCCTGTATAGTCGTGTGAATCATTCCTACAAACTGCTTACTTAAGAACGTTGACCCAACAATAAACCTGTTCCGCGCCTTCTACCGACCCTCGTGGATAAACGGGTGGATATCTTTTGCAAAAACGCCCTGGTCAATTACAATGTTATTCGGTAAAGATAGATTCTCTGAAGAAGTGGAACGACAAATTCTTCTGGGTAGATAAGATTGTATTTCCGTTTGACTAAGATTTCATCACCCCTGAGACAATGATGAAAGATTACCGTCCCATTGCTGGCTCGTACAACGAAGCAGAAGCACAGATAATTAACACCGATCGGATACCAATGCAGGAATACCCAGAGACACTACTATACGCCCTAGGACTGAGCTATACATCGAATCTACCTACAAACCACCTTCCTCAATACTTCGATGACTTCGATCATGGTAAGAACCTTGTAATCCCAAAAACCGAAAATTCAAACGACTTATGCGCATATACTCACATATTCTTCATACTTTCGCAGAACTAACTTATACGCAACTCGTGAAGCGTGAGAATCCGTACGCCGTGACTATGCGCGCTCGACCTTTCACACCATTCGAGCTATCTAATGGATGGCGTGTTGGTCAACGCACCGTGGCCCTGGAGTTTCCTTCCCCAACACTTGGTGGGAACGCCGAGAGGAAAATCGCAGTAAATGCTACTCCCATATGAAGTGTGCCATGTAACATAGAGTCTTTTCAGAAGAAACGAATCTGGGAGATGAAGAAGACCATGGTTTCGAAAGGGACTCCCACACATGTCCATCAGAAGAGGTCATACCTGTTCCTAGCTACAAAAGATTACCGTGCCCCCACACAGCAAATTCCCAAAGGGGGAGAACACTGCAGACTAGACCACGCGCCGATGTGACTTCGTGGGGGATACTCTCAAGGCCGCGGGAAAACACACATATAGCAAGGTACATCACCATGTCATTCCTTACCATCTTTTCGAAACAAACAATGCATACACTCCTCTAACACTCGTAGGATGTCAAATTTACAGCTCCCACGTTGCAACGACCACAACTGGTGTCAGTGCCTCGTAGTCCACCAGATTCTTTCCTCCCTGGAAGTGCCCCCGCTCATGCGCATTGGATAGCGCAACTGCATGTGAGGATTTCCTCCAACACTTAACTCCCCCTGGCCGCGCCCAACTTTTGAACGAAATGCCCGACAAAATACTAATGAGAGAGTTGGATACAGTTGCCTCACAAGAAATAACACTACCCTCTTATTTGAAAAAGAATGTATCACATCTGTCTGAGCGTCTGGCACAAGCAAACCAAAAGGTCAACCAAGCGACATAACAAAAAGACCGCGAACTCACAATTGCCAAGTTCGAACTCGCACGCTTGCGTGCTGTGTTCAACATAAATGCAGGATCCATCCAATATTTAAAGGATCGAGAAGGCATCATTATCTGAGCTAATAGATCGCGAGCGAGCCTGCGCGTGAAGCAAGAGGATGAAAACCACTAGGCCATGTCCAAGCTAGAAGAAGGTATGAGTGCCCTCACTTCAAATTGTAACAATTTTGTTGCCAATTGTCACAAAGATATGGCTAAGAAGTCCGAGATTCTGAAGTATATGAGCACCGATTTTGATGAAGAGCTCTATCCGCACCTCATCGCCGTGCGCGCGGAGAATCATTGGTTAATAAAGCATGGTCTGCCATTAGCTGCTAAAGGTGCCGTGGAGCTGCCCAACCTCAATAAATCCATCAAGGACATCTTCGATGCCGCACGGCTACTAGGACAAAGCCTCGCCATGGAGCGTGCTTTTAAGGAGAATTTACTAACCGGACCCCTGGAGGGTAGTGAAATTTATTCCAGGTACGCACAAGAGATCTTTGACGCTGCATTCCACAGACTAGAAGACCTCCCTCTGCCCATCATAGACCGTATTGAGAAAGATCAAGATTTTCCCATAAGTGTGACCATGGACGGCCTTATCTTAGCAAGCCACTGCGCAGAAAAAACGGAAGAAGGTCCCCACGCCATGGCCAAACCAAATATTTCTCAACTACAAGTTCCTGTCTATATTTCTGGTTCACCGATAATGATTTTGTTGGAAAACAAGTTGAAACAACACGTGAGACGTGTTGCGAAGAAGAAACGGACTTCAACTAAAGGTGTCGCTATTGGTCTAGGTTTAGCGCACCCTAATCGATCCGATGGTATACCAGTTAGCCTTCCTTCCATCGATGTATATCACACACGCGTGATGCAGTGCATGAAGGAGGCATGGGTACAACACCGCGCGTCATTAAACCCAGCACACCGCAGGTTGTAGAGGTCGCTGTCAGCGAGCGACCTTTTATAGAAGGCACCTTTCCTTACTATACGCCTTGTACTAACTGCGCACATTAACTTGTAAATTAAGAAATTTGTATAACATTTATAGCGACCCGTATGTTTGTCAGCACGTAGCGTCCTACGCTACGCTTACGTTCATTGTTATATATGTGTGTCCATGTTTCTGTATTCACGCCTGAGATTATGAGACAAAACGCCTGTTTATGAGTACACTTATTGGAGTGTGACTCTGAACTTATGGGTGAGCTGAAAGTTCATTACGTGTGGGCCTGCTACTACTACCATAAGCAATGTCATAGATAATGACATGTTTGTTAGGCGTAGACACTGTGTCTTATGCATATCCGTCGTAAAGTATGTGGACTGCTACACTTACCACAACGTCTTTTAGGAAGCTGCCTAACAAAGGATACCCGATCCGGTGCCGCTGGGGGTGCATCCCTCTTTCGACTGGAAACGTTTTATTGTACATGTACACCGGAAGGCCAAATTTATATATTTCAGAAAAGAAACAATACTCTTATGCATAAAAGATAAAAAGGAAAAGAGCATTTGGGCTGCGGAGCTAGCTAGGAACCGTAGTGTTTTATTCATACTTTTTGCAAATGTTGAAACAAATAACAAAAAGAAACCCTAAAAAATGATAAAAAAAGGAAAAATACATGGATCCTAATTGGGGCTATCAGTAGCCAAGAGAATGGTCCATGCTAACTATCCGATATCTCAGGGAGAATATCGTCCGAAATTCTGGCTGCCTCTTCAGTCACTTCTCGCAGGGCTGGATACCAACTCCGCATATCTATGCGCACTCATCACAGTCCGTGAGAGTCCTTTGTTTACTACATCACGCCGTTGCGTGCTTCGCAATGCTGGTAGTATGCCCGTACGATCCCGCTACCGCATAGTGCGAGCAGTTATCCTGGTTGCGGGGACGACTGCTCCTCTGCGTTGTTGCTGGTGGTTACCTTTGGATGGGAGTAGTGTTGCTGCCCGTCGTGCCACATTCCCTATCGATGTTGCTAGGGAGCCAATAGTACGCCTTAGTTTTGAGAGTATTCCTCCTCCCTTTGCGCCTTTGGTTGAGGGTGGCCCAGTAACCATGTTAGATTTTATCCTACGTTTTGAGTCCGCCTGACATCTCTGACAATGCACCACTCTTTTATGAACATCCTTGTGCATAAATGGACAAAACTACCCTAAGCGAGTAATTTCCTCAACCACAACTATCGGGCCACAAGGGCACATTCTTCTGTGCGCGGCTTCCACCACTGCCCGCGCTTGATCTGGTGCTAGGCATTGCAACATCCGCCTGTTGCCTGTACAACGTTCCCTTGACAATTTTAAAGTGCCTAGCTCTCACCTGTATTTGCCTATCCTTCCTTCTGCTGCTTGGCAACTTGTTATGCGACAAAAACTTTCTAATAGGTGTCATCCATGTTGGTGACTCCGTGTCCACGCTTACATTTTTGTACAAGATAAAATCGACTAGAACGTGACTAGGAGGTTTATCCATGTCCATAATTGAAAGTTGGTCCATGTCAATCGAGATTTCGCCCTTCTTTCCTGAAACCTTTCGTATAGCAAACTCTGCGAACTGTGCTGTCATGTCCCGTATCTTTTCCGTGTACTGGATTAGCACCTGCCCTCGTGGCTCGCATGACCCCGCGACCCTACTTGCTACCAAAGGGTTGTATACGTAGGCCACTAGGCTCTTCATGCCCATTCTAAGCGCCAATCTTAGACCTGCTACGAGGGCTTCAAAATCTGCTTCCATGCTAGTTGTAGGGAAGTCAAACAACAATGCGTAGGTGATTTTTATGTCGCCCTGATTCGTGGGGATGAACCCTGCATCTGGTCCTCCATTTCCTGCGAAACCTGTCGAGAAAAGGACCCACGGGAGCTCTGACAGTGAGCCCTCGCGTACAAATATGCTCTTTGCCTGGGAATCTTCCGAGATACACCTCATTCTCTTCGTCTGTGATCTGGACCCCATGCCGTGTTGACTCCTGTCTAAGCTCTTTCTTTTGGCGCTGGGGCTAGAAGTGCTGCTGCCTCCTTCGAGTGTGTCTATGTTACGGATGGTTATTACTCCATCTTGTACTAGAAATTTGAACATACCATGTACTGTGGAAGGTACTACGCGCATCGTTTTTAGTGCCAGCTGTCCAATTATCTCGTTGTACGATGATTGAGACCGCACAACCATGAAGTTCATCCACTCCGTCGTCGAGTGTTCTGCGTTTCCAATGGTCACCTGTGTGTAGAGGTGTCCCAGTGGCCGAGTTTTATCACCGTTAAACCCCGTGAGGATCTGTGCTGTTTCTTCCAACTCCTTCTTTATTTCCCATGGTAGCCGTGCGAAATAATGCTCGTTCAATATGTTCACTGCTGACCCCTCGTCGACACACATGCCTTCTATAGCGTGGTCCCCGAGGGCTATGTCAATGGCTAGCGACCCGACTCTATAGTCCATATCTGAAAGAATAGGGAATGCTATTTCTTTATCGTGCGAAAATTCTGCGACCACCCTTCTTTGCATGAAAGATTTTTTCCTTTCTACCATGTATATGGTTATGGGTTTATCCTTCTGTTTCTTCGCTTCACCCTTCTTCGTATCCGTGCTCTTTCTCTAGTCTTTTATCAGGTGGTTTAGCTTTCCTTCTTTGACCAGGCTCTCAATGTGCCTTTTCAATTGAATGCACTCATCAATAGCATGCCATTTATCATCATGGTATTCGCAATGTTTTGTGTTATCCCGTTTATCTGCTGGTCCCAGCATAGGGCTAGGATTTGGAAATCTTGCTCCTTCTGATAAGAATATCTCCCTGGAGGTTTTTTGAAACGGGGTGAACTTGCTGTTGTTGTTGTTGCGCCCCTGCTTTGTTGTTCCTTGGAAGTCCAATGTGCGACTGATGTTTTGCCCATATGATTGTTTCTTGGGCCGGTCTTGGTATTTGTAGCCTGATGTCATCTGCCGGCTATCTGCTGCTGCGATTTCTCCTTGGATAAATGCTCGGACCTTTTTCATTACCCCGTCAAATGTTGTCGGGGTTCCATCGTTCAACTTTTTTATTAGGTCCGGGTTGATGATGCCTGCGAGGAATCCAGAAAATTTATGAATCTCCGGGCAATCCTTAATCTGGTTGCATTCAGATTTGAAGCGCTCCATGAAGTCTTCAAGGCTTTCGTTTTGCCTCTGCTTCACTCTCGCAAGCGAAACGGGGCTTTTGTCGTACTTCTTCTGTTGCATATAATTTCTTTTGAACGCTCTCCTAAGTTCTTCGAACCCATTAATGCTCCTTCGCGGGAGACGGTCGAACCATGTCCGAGCGTTCCTGATGAGCGTTGAGTTGAACATGTGACACCACACGGCTTCTGGCTATTGTTCTATCCCTGCTTGAGATTCGAACACTTTTAGGTGATCAATTGGATCCGTCGTACCATCGTAGGTCTTGACATTGGACGGCATGCGTCTCTTTTTGTTATCCTTGAAAGTAGTTATGCGCTCCAAAAACGCACTTCCGTTCTCTCGACGCCATGGCAAGGTCCATTTATCTTCATCTTGTGTCCTTGGTTTTTTGGGTGCCCTACGGTGTTTTCTGTCGTAGTTAGAGGAATCAGAATCCTCAGTGGATGAAGGGGCGACCCTTTTATGGCGAGGGTGGCGGTCGCTATAATTAGAGTCCGAGGAATCTTCACTTGAGGAATTCCTCCTGCTCGTCCTTCCAGTGCTCTTATTTCTTTCCTGAACGTGCAGATCTTGAGATGAATCTCTTTCTAAGGGGCCCAGTCTTTTAAGGGCGCTCCGTCTACCCGTAGGGTCGGGCCCTAATCTGTTTTTTTCGCTTGTGCGCTGATGGTTATTGACTGGTGTCATGAAACCGTCCTCTTCTTTTGGATTCTCAGAACTGTCTGAGGACGATGCGTCTTCAATGAGAGGCGCATCCGAAGGAGATGTTGGGATCTCAGTCGTTCTTTCTTTCTTTCTCTTTTCCTTTCTAGCTTCCTTGCTAGGTCTCGACCCTTCCATAGCCTTAAGTTCTTTATCAAAGTCTAGACTGATCCGAAGATCTCTTGTTGGATTCGCCCTCATCTGCGCCCTCATGTGTGGGATCAAAGCCTCATAGTTTTCTGCGACATAGTCGCTCATACTCTGCTTCGTCGAGGGGGGAATTTCCGTCTCAGTTTGCGGATCTATCACAGCCCTTGTGTCCAGAGCATCCTTGTGGCCTTGATTAGGAATCTCTTGAGAGGACGATGCATCCCCAACTGTCTGTGGGGTAGAAGTGACTAGTGGAGAGAAAGATACTTGCAGTCCCTTCCCTCCACGACCTAGGTTATTATATTCAAAGATTGAGTATGGACCTGTTGGCTTCTTGGATCCCCCCTTTGGTGGGGGCGGGTTTGTGCCGCTTTTCGTCATCACTTTAGAGCTTAGTGTAGGGTCCCACGGATGGCGCCAACTTGTTGATACAAAAGTTGGATAGACCGAGCTTGACCCGAATTAGGCTTAATTCGGGGTCTTGTGGACTCCGGCTCTTGCACCAAGTGAAACTTGTTTTGAGGACCCTGCGCACTAAACAGACACCATTAGACTTACCGTGGGTTTCTGGCCCACGATTAGACTCTGGCGTGAGAGTAAGTAATCGATTTGAGTATATAGTGTTTAGGGTATTGTGTGTATCGTACATTTGTGGAACCATGGGGGTTCCTTTTATACCCAAGAGAGTCCAGGCTGGGCTCCCTGTTCTTGCGGCCTAATGAAGAGATAATGATTTCCAATAGCTTGATCCTTATCACCTAACTAAGGCAAGTGTATATCTCTTTTCCTTAAGCGAATATAAGTATAATATAGGTTATATTCTGTCTCATCCTGTCGCGCTGCGACAAGGACCTGGCTAAGTAATCAGCCGTATGTGCGACAACGGCTTACCGGGCCTCCTGGGCTGTGCGCGCGCATCACACAAGTATTCAATCCATTCCTGATGGATGCAGGTAGTACCCGTGAGTCGGACTATCCAACCCGACTAGGGACTATACGTCATCAAAATCCCTTAACAATGTGGTCACGAGAAGCGAAAAAATTCCAAAACCAAAAAGTGCACGAATTTTCTCGGATTAATTTGAAAACTATTGTCGGATAAATCTTCACTTTCGGATAAAGCTCGTATTATCACTTTCGGATAAATCTTGAAGCCACTTTCGGATAACTCTTGAAACCACTTTCGGATAAAACTCAAATATCACTTTCGGATAAATCTGTCAGTTTCGCAATAATGTTCACTTTCGGGAAAACTGGAGCTTCGGGAAAACTGAGTTTCGGGAAAACTCGAGTTTCGGGGTAAAACGAGTTTCGGGGAAAAACAACTTTCGGGGAAATCGAGTTTCGGGGAAAAATCGAGTTTCGGGAAAAAACGAGTTTCGGGGAAATCGAGTTTCGGGGAAAAACTTGAGTTTCGGGAAAATGGAATAAATTCAGTTTCGGAATGAATGAGTTTCGCACTATTTGAAAACCCTTTTCCGAAACTCGAATTTGGCCGATAAAGAAACAACTTTCTCGGATCTAACTATCCAAAATGTGATTTTGAGCCACAAAATGATCCAAAGACCCAAAATTTTTGTGTTTTTAGCCAAAGTAACAATACCAAATCTCTACCACTACTATGTAGAAGATTTGTATCAAGATTAAACCATAAAAAACACAACTTTTTTTTGGATCAAGGATTATGGATCAAATACCTCACAGAATCAATAAGAACACAACCATGAATTTTCAATCACCTATCCACTATAGGCTCCTGATACCAAATGTTATTCCCACTTCAATGCATAACACAATATTAAGATGATATTTAGAGAGAGAAATAGATGAAGGTAGAGAGAGAAAGTAGAGAGAATGGATGGTTAAAGCATTACTAGAGAGAGAAAGTAAGAATGAACCAACATCCTCTTCCACACATGGAAGATGGTTTATATACCCATGAGCTTGGTGGGCTCATGGGCTTGTTTCTTGGGCCGGGCTTGACCTATCTTGGGCATAAGCCCCTACCTTAGACAATATTAGCTTAAGGTCCAAGCCCGGTTAACCCGACTAACCTATTGCAATACAAGACCGTTATCAACTAAGATAACCTATTACATTGTTATTCGACTATATAAAATATAGGGCTAACACATTCATATCATTTTAATTAAACATTATACCAACAATTAAACAATATTAAACAAAATAAAAAATTTACAAAATTAAAAACCAAAAAATCAAGAAATAAGGAAGATGAACATAGATAAATTACCTGCGTGGTGGTGCTGTGGTGTATGGCTGGTGGTCCTGTGTTGTGGTGGATGAATGGTGGTGCTCGATGGTTTTTTACATTTAACAGATAATAGAGAAGATAGAAAGATAATATAGATCTATCTATCAGTTTAGGTCGACCAAGCCTTTGTAATATAGGGTCGACTTAGTCGACTCTAAAAGTGTTATATATATATATATTTTGATATCAGATTAATTCTAGGATCGACTAGCTGTTATAAATTTAGGGTCGACGAATTTGTGGTGTTTTACGGTCGACTATGTCGACCCTAAATGTATACCGGAAAAACTAAATATAATAGCGGGCTGTTTAAATTTTGCCTAAAATTTTCAATTTTTCACTAAGTTCTTGAAATTTTTGGAGGAAACTTTAGGAATGATTTTTCTTTATAATTTAAGATCGACATTGTCGACCCTAAGTGTTTTTCATATATTTAGCCGTTACGCTTTTTATGTAATAAAATTAATAATAAAAGTCAAAATAAATTTGTATAATTAATATTAAATAAATTAAAAATTATTTAAAATATTTATAATATATTTTGGATTAGTTTAAAAATTATTTTAAATAGTTACGGTTATACATTAAAGGTTCAACTAACGAGTCTATATGTTAGGGTTATACGTTAGAGGTTTAACGGGTGAGTCTATATGTTAGGGTTATACGTTAAATGTTCAACTGATGAGTCTATATATTAAGGTTATACGTTAAAAGTTCAACTGATGAGTCGATATGCTAGGGTTATAACTTATATGTTAAAGGTTCAACTGATAAGTCGATATGCTACGGTTCAATATGCTACAGTTATACGTTAAAAGTTCAACTGATGAGTATTTGCTAGGATGATACGATAAAGGTTCAACTGAGGTTCAACTGATGAGCCGATATACTACGATTATACGTTAAAAGTTCAACTGATGAGCCAATATGCTACGGTTATATGTTAAAGATTCAGCTAATCGTGATGAATGTTAAATAATCGTAATGAATGGTAATTAATCGTAATGAACATTGGCGTGAAACGTTGCGAGAAAACGTTGACAGAAAAACGTTAGCGGAAAAAAGTTGACGAGGCGGGAAAATGTTAACTATTTCTCACTTTGAAAAAAGTTGACGGGGCGGGAAAATGTTAACTATTTCTCACTTTTTTTTACAATAAAAGAACAATATGTTATCTTTAGGGTCGAGATATTTAAAGACAGACAAAATATACTTATAAATATTTAAATTTCGTAGTACGTTGTTTAAATTTTTGGTGAAAAATTTTAAAAAATTGAAGGAAAAGTTACGGTCAACTTTTATTTGTAATTTATGGTCACAACCGTAGGTTTTTTACATAGATCGATCATTTCCCTCTAGTCTAAAACTTGTTATAAAAAGTTATTTTTATATTATAAACAATTATTTTTTACATTATAAATAATTGATGTTGTTGGATCATATCGATCCTGGAAATCCGAATCAAGACCTGTGGAACATCGTCTTTGATCAGATAGGTTTTCTGTGTATAAAAAGAACAATATATCGATATATCAATCACACAATGTCGCACTCTATATATTACGGAGTACAACCTATATGTCGAACAACTGAAGATATAACAGAGTATAACAAGACACAGACGGTCCTTTTCTTGCTAAAAGATATAACGGACGTATGAAAACATTTGAAAGCAAATAACACGAAAGCAAATAACACGACGAGTATCTATCAAGTACTAATAAACTGCATTGTGTTCACAAACTACCACTACGTTTACAATCTTATGCAGCAAACCAGACAGACCACTAGTATAACTTACCTATATTTCTCCTACTATTTCTGGGTCATGACACCAGACACCATTGTGTTCATACCGCACATGCCACTACCTCTGCAGAGCTTATAATACCCATTTTCTCCCCAAGTCTTTCCCCATGAATTCTTGATGATCCAATAAGGCTTGTTGCCCAACCTCAATATCGAAAATCCTTTCGAACCATACCCAACAATCAACACACCATGGTTGACCCGTTTCTTGGAACAAATCAATGGACAGGACACACCTCCAATGTAGGTTTGCATGAAGACCGCATTTAATCCGACTGCAGTAAAACATAATGCCATATTGTAACATAGTGAGCATTTAACATGCAATCCCAAACATGCGGCTAGTTTGTGTGGATGCTTACCAGCAAGAGGACCGTGGTTGACAAGATGTGCAGCCATTTGATCTTCATCAGCAGGGATATTCGTGAAGTTTGTGACCTTCGCCACTATCTTTTCCGGGTCAAACTTGCATTTGCCTGATTTCCCAGTATACGGGTAGTCTTCTTCTGATTGGATGCCTCCAGCTTTAATTAGGTAACTGTAAGCGTTGGTCATAAGCCCACCAGAGCATCCATCATCACAAGCATCCTTTTCTGAAGGATCACACTACACACACAAAAATAAAATAAAATGAACCAAGCCCGTATTAGTTTTAAAAGATAAAGCCGTTGTCGGAATCCATAATTAAGATACCAACCGCGTGATCACAATCTACGAGTTGTTGCTCGCTCAAGTTACGAAGCTGCCCTGTTGCTAGGAAGTTTGCACCTTCGATTACACCCGTTGTACTGAACGCCCAACATGCTCCACAAGTGCCCTATATATCAATCAAATTCAAGGAGTCCACAAACTATGAACAGACATACACAAATGCAACTCTATATTCACTAAATTTCAACATATCCAAGCTAAGTCACCATGAAAGTAAGGATGATTTCACTCAAATAACCAATATCACACCAATACTACCAAACATAACAGGTGTTTGTTTAAAGCCTATTTGTGCGTTTTCGAGTTATATTTGATCTCGGGTTTGAATTTTTTTTTTTTTGGCCGAGACTTGGGTTTGAACCCACCACCACAAAGACTCGAACCGGTAAAACCCTGTCTTAAGAAGGGATAGTCAGTGGTTTTTCGTGCTTGAATTTTCAGGACTTATTTTGAGACTAATTACAGGTTTATATAAGTTCACTATGAAATAAGCTGCTAGAAATACATTCAGGCTTATAAAATATAGGGGCAAATCAAATTTGCTAATAAGCCAACAAATAAAAAACAAAAGGAAATTAAGCTCACCTGCTTCTTAACCTCAGTAACAGCACCTTTGTCCCTCCAATCAAAATCCTCAGGCAAACCCTCGACATCCATCTCAGGAGCCATCCCCAACCCATTACTGATCTCTCCACCACCTTTGACACCCAAATACATACTCTCAAACTCATCTTCAGTCAAGTCCGAAAAAGGCGTAACTCCATGAACCGCAGTAGGATCAAGCAGCTGATGCTCAGCTGCCCTCACAATATTCTTATAAAACACACCTAGTCTGTGGAGGTACTCTTCTCTTGTAGAGTATTGTTTGTTGTGTTTCTGTATGAAGGATGTGAACTTGAGCTCAGTTGGTGTTCCTAGGAGATGGCTGTTTGGGTGGTCTGTTACTTGCTGTATGATACTAGGGTCTGCATGGATGATGGTGCATGTTAGCAGGGTGGCGGCGTAGGTTAGTAGTGTGAATCCCTTCATTTTGGAGGTGGGTTAGGATGTATGTGGTGGATGGTGGTCTTTTTAGCAAGGGGTTAGGGAATATTTTTGCATGGGATTTTAAATGTAGGTTATAACACGTGGAGTGTGGATGGTGTCATATGGTTTTAGCTTTTGACACGTGTGTTTACATGCAAACTTATATGAAATGAAACCGAAATAAAAAGTTTTAACGGTTCTATTTTGATTCTGTTTCCACTCGACACTATTAGGGGTAGGGGTGTCAAAAAAGTTGACCTGACCCGAACCTGACCCGAAACCGAACCCGAATAATCATATTCGGGCCGGGTCACTCGGGTCCAAAAGCGTATTCGGGTCAATTCGGGTTGACCCGAATTGACCCGAGTTTTAATTAGGCTCGGGTTCGGGTTATATATTTTTACCCTTGACCCGACTTGACCCGACCCGAGTTGACCCGAACCCGACCAACCCGACTTGACCCGACTAAAATTAGACTTTTTACATTATTTTAGTACAAAATTAGGCCACTTTTTACACTTTTTCCTCAAACTCGGGTTGACCCGAACCCGAGTTGACCCGACCCGAGTTGACCCGACCCGAATTGACCCGAACCCGAGTGACCCGAGTTCTAATTAGGCTCGGGTTCGGGTTATATATTTTTTACCCTTGACCCGACTTGACCCGACCCGAGTTGACCCGAACCCGACCGGGTCAACCCGAATCACACCCCTAATTAGGGGTAATCGAGCCAACTTTTATCAAATAATTCAAGCTCGAGCTCGAGTTTAACTCGATCAAGTTAAGCTTTTATTAAACTAAAGTCCAAGCTCAAACTTAAAAAATAGTTTGAAACTATACCAAGTTCAAGCTTAAACTTTTGATAGCTCAACTTAAGTTTTTATCAAGCTTTTCAAGCTCTATCAAAAATAAGTTTTTATGATGAATTTATATAAGCAACTAATTGTTAATTTGATTATTAACCTAATTTTAAGGACTAGTTTCATAAATAAACAATATATTTTAGCAGGACTTTTAACTCTAATTACATTTATATTTTAGTTCTTTGTATTTAAAATGATTTTTTATTTTTGTAAATTTAATTATTGCATATACTCGGTATTTGGTGAAATACAATATGTGTATAAATATTATTTTGTACCCTTCTTAATACTAAACGCAACGTATCTAAATTGTGCTCACATTCACATCATGTAATGGCCTTTGGGACCTTAATCGTATTGGAGTGCAAAATACATTTTGAAACTAAGATTGCACGACAATTTTATTAATATTAAATAAATTAAATTTATTTTAAGTAATGATTTTTGTTTTTTTATTTTATTTTTATACATATGTTTATTGATGAGTTTTATTATAAAAAATTAAATATATATATATATATATTCAAGCTTTTCAAGTAAAACTCAAACTTTTATCAAGCCTTATCAAGCCAAGCTCAAGCCTAAATTGATAAAGCTTGACAAGCTATCAAGCTAAGCTCAAACCTACAATTTTAGTATCAAGCCAAATTCAAGCCTTACTAAGCTTGAGCTTGACCCGACTCGATTATACCCCTACTCAGTATCATCATATAACTTATGGATATTTTTTCATTAAAAATTTATTAAAAAAAACGGTAATTTTCTTTTTTTTTCATATATGTTTCAAATAATAGTTGCAAAATAAAATTTTCGTACTTTTTAGTGTGAACAAATTTCTTAACTTATGAACAAATTTTTAAAAATTATGCAAATAATAGTTGCAAATAAAAATTTCGTACTTTTTAATTTGAATTATTTCATAAACTTACTTACATTTTCAAGTATGGACCTTATTTTGTTACATCTAAAGTTACTTTTGAAAAGTGTAGGAAATATGAGTGTACCAAAATAGGAGTCTATATTTGAAAGTGTGAATAAGTTATGAATTTTTCACACTAAAAAATGTGAACTTTTATTTGTAACTATAATATGTGTGATGTTTTGAATTTTATCCATATTTATTTACATAATCATTCTTTTACACATTTATGTTTGTTAATAAACTTAATTCACGCTGATTAAAAGCGTGTAAAAATGACAAAATATACCGTTTTGTAGCGATTTGCTAAACCTACATTTAAGATATACTACATAGAACATGTATACTAAACAAACCTAAATACGATATTGGTTGAGTTGAAAAAATTCCCATGCCTAAGTTCAGCAACAACACGTAATCGACTTGTCACAAGACAAAAACTTAGCATACAAACCTTGTGACTAACAAAGATATTGAAATTCAAATCACCACGTAACCAAAAACAATAAACTTGTATCGTCTTTCTCTCTCTATAACAACTTACTACCAACTTCCACCATTAAAAAGCTCAAAAACATTTGATTCCTTCTGATTTTCTTACCTATTTTCTTTTCTAATCTCATATTTTGAATTAGTTGCTAGTTTTACCAAGTTTGTATATTGTTTGAGGAATCCATTAGTATGGTGTTTTTGTTTTCGCACCTTTTGTGTAGAGGAGGTTAATGTGAATAAATATAATGAGAACTCAAGTGTGTTTCAGGATAATGTGAATTGTTTGGATAGTTGTTTTGTGACTATTAAGAAAAGTGATTATTGTGAAACGGGTGACAAAAATCTGAGGAATAAACGTACTGATACTAGTACAAGGGAGGGTAAAGTTGTTTATGGAAGTGGTGTTGTTGGAGGTCTGAGTATAACTAATCAAGAGGTTGATAAGGTAGAGGAGGATTTAAGTAGTAGTATAAGTGAGAAGATCATGTTATGAGGGGCACTTATGAGAGTACTTATGTTGATATTGCTAAAGTTAACTTTTTTGAGTTGGATAAAGCCGTTGTTACTATTCCTACTAAAATAGATGAAAATGGTAATGAAGTTGTGGGTTTTGATGAAGTGTTAGTTGAAGAGGGAAGTGCAAAATAGGATAATAGGATAATACCTTATATGGCTATTTGGTTGGGTATGAGATGTTTGTAAGTGCATTAAGATGCAATTTAAGAAGAATGTGGAGTAAATATGGGTTCAAGGATATTGTGGATGTTAATAATGGGATCTATTTCAGGAAATTCCTAAAAGTGAGGGGATAGATGTCATTGTCAACAATGGGCCTTGCATGGTTAATAACAAGCCATTGATTGTGCAGAAATGGGACATTAATATGTGTTTATGTAAGATTGAACCTGACCATATTCCACTTTGGGTCAAAATATGTGATGTTCCACTTGAAGCCTGGACTACTAAGGGTACCAGTACTTTAGCAAGCAGTGTGGGCAAAGTATTGGTTATGGATGTTGTTACTAGGGCTACAATCTAGCCAAGATTTTACCAAGTAACTTGAGCTCGAGCTTGGCTCGATCAAGCCAAACTTTTATCGAGCTTAATCCGACGTTCAAGCTGATAAAATAGTTCGAAACATATATCAAGCTCAAGCTTTTGATAGCTTGGCTCGGGTTTTTATCAAGCTTTAATAAAAATGTTTCCACGATGAATTAATATAAGCAAATAAAAGCTAATTTAAGTATTAACCTAATTATAAGAGGTTATTTCATAAATATATAAATAAATAAGATATTTTAGATGGACTATTAACTCTAAATAGATTTAACTTTAGCTCTTTTCTAAATAATATTTTATTTTTAAATTTATATGACATTGTTTCATAGATTATTTTCATTACAATATAAAGGTTCTATTGCTATAGAATACACCATCCGACCAGTTATAAGAAAATATATTTTGCTAAAATATGTGTATTATTTTGGTTTATGTCTTATTCTAATTTTAGGCTTTAGTATGATTATTTTATTATTGATTTTATTAATGTTAAATGAATCGAATTTAGTTTTGAGTTATGGTTTTTGTTTATTTTACTATATACATATGTTTATTGTATGTTTTTCTCTAAAATCAATTAATTTTGTACACATTTATGTTTTTAAGTCAAGCTCAGGCTTTGATCGAACATTATCAAGCCAAGCTCAAGCTTCAATGGTCGAAGCTTGACAAGCTATTAAGCCAAGCTCAAGCCTACAATTTTTTTATCAAGCCAAGATCAAGCCCTATCAAGCTCGAGCTCGGCTTGAATCGATTGCACCCTTAGTTGTTACTACTACTATGTGTAAGGAAGGTAAAAGTAGAGTTGGTTTTGCAAAAGTGCTTGTGGAGGAGTTTGCAAATAAGATTTGTAGTGGTGTACAAGAAGAGTGCTAATGAAGTCATTTGTAATAAGAGGGTGATGGTTGTGTATGCTTGAAAAACTTCTGTATGTGCATCATGTTGTGTGTTTGGTCATACTAAGTTGAGATGTAATAAAAATAAGGGTAAAGTGGATAATGTGAAGGAAGTACAAAAGGAATATCATATTAAAATAAATGATGGAAAAAAATATAACAACATTAGGACAGTGAAAATTAAGAAAAGGTTTGTGACTCTAAAAACTAGGAAAAATGTGAATATTCATGAAACGGTCATAAATCAGATGTTTAGAGCTAATCCTCATAAGCATAAAGAAATAAGTACTAAGAATGGGAATTTGAGTAAACAGGTTGCTGCACAATTTGAACATCAACCTAAAAAAGAGGCTAATAGTGGTCAAAGTAAGGAAAAGCTTAAGGAGAGAACTAAAGAAGGGAATGCTTCTGTAATCAACTGTTAGAATCGACACCAACAAACCTGAAGATCGAAACGCGGAACCCTAGATCCCTTAAAGACGATCGCAGAGAAGCAACCTACAAAACCCAGACAGACGACACTACAAAGGTAACGAAGGATTATCTTTATTAATCTTAATCGTTACAAGAAAGAATAGAAGATGGTGTGTTTTGTGCATCACCCTTCACCTCCTTTTATAGGGTGAGGGGGTCGGTTACACACTCGGGCTGAGCCCACACAACACACTTTCATTACATAAGGAAAGTTACCCTAATCGATACGCTAACTAGATAGGAAACTATATACAACAATTTCCACCTTAGTGACAAGACTAGTTAGCCCCGACACCAAGTATCTCCATGCAATACTTGAACTTCGGACCTAGAACCACCTTTGTAAACGCGTCAGCTGCATTATCCTCCGTGCATATCTTTGCCACTTCAATCTCTTTAGATTCTACGATCTCCCTGATGAAGTGATACCTCACGTTGATATGCTCCGTCCTCTCATGAAACATTTCATTTCTTGAGAGATGAATTGCCCCTTGATTATCACAATTCACAACCACTGACCTTAGGTTTATTCCCAGCTTGATTAGTAGACCTTTAAGCCAAATGCTTTCCTTAACAGCTTCCGTAAGCGCCATATACGCCACCTATGTAGTAGACAATGCAACAACATGATGCAGAGTTGCTTTCCAACTCACAACACAACCATGTACCATAAACACGTACCCGATTATCGACCTACCCTTGTCAGGGTCTTTAGCATAATCGCTATCCACGAAACCGTCAACATCCATGTGCTTCCCTTGATCTCTACCATACACTAGACCTACATCAGCAGTGCCCTTCAAGTACTTCAAAATCCACTTCACCGCTTCCCAATGATTTTTACCTGGATTCGCCAAATACCTGTTCACAATGCTAACAGCGTACACAATATCTGGTCTAGTGCGGACCATCAAGTACATTAAGCTACCTACATCATTCGTATATGGGACCTTACTCATTCTTTCCACATCCCAGTCACTCGACGGACAATCCTTCAAAGATACCTTGAAGTGTGCTCCCAATGGCACAGAGACCGACTTGCCATTATCCACTCTGTAGTTATTCAAAATTTTCCGCACATATCCCGACTGAGACACCTTCAGGGTTCGGTTACCCCTATCCCTGACAATCTCCATACCAAGTATCTTCCTAGCTAGACCAAGTTCCTTCATATCAAACTCTTTCCACAGCAGTCCCTTGGTATATTCGATCTCAGACTTGCTTTTACAAGCAATCAACATATCATCTATATACAGCAGTAGATATATGTACATACCTGGTGCAAACTCCTTGAAGTAAACACAACTCTCATAGCTGCTTCGGCTAAACCCGTTGCTGATCATATATACATCAAACCGTTTGTACCACTTCCTTGGAGACTGCTTAAGACCATAAAGAGATTTCTTCAACAAACATACCTTGTTGCCTGTTCCTTCTTCAAAACCAAGCGACTGCCTCATAAATGGTTTCTACAAGATTACCATGCAAAAACGCCGTCTTCACATCAAGTTGTTCCAACTCGTAATCTTCACAAGCAGTTAATGAGAGAATCACCCTAATAGATGTATGCTCGTTGTGTCAACCCCCGAGCTACCAGCCGTGCTTTATACTTTGGTTTCTGAATGCCTTCAATCCCTTCTTTAATCTTATACAACCACTTACAGCTTACCAGCTTCTGACCACGTGGTTGATCGACCAGCTCCCAAGTATGATTCTTCTTTAAAGAACTCATCTCTTCCTCCATAGCACGAACCCACTCATCCCTTTCAAATGAATTAATCGCCTCCTAGAATGTGATTGGTTCATGTGTATCTTCTTCCTCAGCAATAGCAAATGCATAAGCCGTAATATCATCATCTTCCCTAGACCCTGCTGATCTAGACAATGATACATTACCTTCATTCCTATACCTTGCAGGTATAGTAATTGTTCTCTTATCTCTATCACGCACCAGAACATAGTTGTCAAGATTATGTTGTTGAGGCATTTCATCGATTGCATCTTCAACTTGATCCTCATATTCATTCCCTGGATTTACCCCATAATAAGTGTGAAAACACTTATCCTTTTACCACTTATTTCCAATAATAACAAGACCAAAACGCGTGATTTATGTCGTAAAAGTCGGAATTATGCGTGGTTTGTGTTTTTATTGTGTTTTAGGACCAAAATATTAAAAAGGAAGAAAACACGGGCTTTCACGGGCTTTTATTGAAGAAAACGGGAAAAAGACGAAGTCAAAAGATCAAGAGTGCAAAAAGAACGGAAGTCCAAGGCCTATTCTGAAGATTTATCGAAGAAAAAGTCAAAAGACGGAAGTTTAACGAAGACGAAGAACTTAAGTCTAATAGAAGAAGAAAATTGAAAGACAAGTTCAAATCCCGAGACGACAAAGACGAAGAATTAAAGTCGAGTCGAGAAAACGTAGAGAAAGCAAGAAAGAAGATGCAACACATGCACTCCTTCCACCTTCCCTATAAATACCCTCCTAATAGTCATTAGGAGGGTGGTTAGATTTTTAGTTAATTTTTCACTTTTTAGTTTTCTCTAATTTTTAGAGAGAGAAAGTCTTAAACTTTCTCTCACTAGTTCATCTTTTTCTTTTAATCTTTCAAGATTAAACACTTTTGTATTGCTTATTTCATTAATCAAAGTCCTATTTTAAGCTTTTATTTCTTAATCTCATTCTACTTTTCTTTGATTTAAGATTGATTTTGGTGCGATTATCATGTGATCCGTGTTGTTCTAATTGATTTCGTGCTTAAAAGTTAATCTTTTGATCATTCTATAAGTTTTCATTTGATTAAGCTTTAAGACTTTTGTGCTTATTGGCTTATTTTTATGATTAGCTTATTTTTCTTATTAAAAAGTTTTATTAAAAAGTTTATGTTTTTATTGTTTGATCTAAAAAGTTGCTTGATTTCGAGTTAGATAAGTTGATTAAAGTGCTTATTTGATTCGGTTAAGTATTTGGATTGATAAGTTTTGGATTTTAGCTTATTGAACTTAGCTTATTTCCTTGCTTTCCAAAATCACACAATTTTCGGAAAGGGTGGTAAAGCCCCTTTCCGATTAGTTTTTCCGACCGGGTATCCCCTCCTAACCGATTCCCTTTATTTTCGGAAAGGGTGGTAAAACCCCTTTCCGATTGGTCTGCATTCCGACAGGTGGAAGTAACACATTCCGATTGTGTTAGTTCTTCCATTATTCCGATCGTGGTCAAGCTTCGTATTCCGATTGGAGCTTTTGAGTGACATTCCGATTGGAGTGTTTTGCATGAATTCCGATTTGCCCTCCTTTTCGATCATTCCGATTGGTGGTCCTTGTCCCATATTCCGATTAGTCCAATTTGTTACATTCTGATTGTCCCTTTGCTTTGATATTCCGATTACCTCCACTCTTCCACCTACATTCCGATCTACCGATCGGAACACATTCCGATCGGGAGCCCTTTTTGGCTTGTTTTGGTTTCTTTCGATATAACTTTCTTATAGTACTTTTTATTTTCTAAAAATTTTCGAAGTGTTAGTTTTATTTAGTGAGTTAGTACTTTTCCATTGTCACCTTTACATTTATATGCATTTGTTTTTACTCGTTATTCAAATTAATCTTTTAACTTCCATTTTACTCAACGACACTTTAATTACTTGCAATTAGTTTAAAACAAACAAAACCAAACCATTCTCTTGATCCACCAAAAGACGATTGAGTCGCACTTAAGACCGGTTTTCAATTCGAAAAGATTCGGAACTATAACGAACTTTCATACTAGGCCTAAAAACCTTGTATTACCCCAGTATGAGGATCCATAGTTGGTTCGACCCGACTGCCTTGAAGTTCCACCTTAAACTCAATTTCCTTCCCAGAATCTGCAGCACCAGCACCCTTGAGAGTATCCTTATAAATAAGGCTCTCATTAAAGACCACATCCCTGCTTATGATTATCTTCGGTTTAACGTCATCCAACCTCCATAATCTGTATCCCTTCACACCCTCAGGATACCCCAGGAATATGCATTTTATAGCTCTAGGCTTGAGCTTCCCCTGATTCACGTGTGAATAAGCAACGCAACCAAATATCCTCAACATCTCGTAATTCGCCGGATGTCCTGACCATAAATCCATAGGTGTCTTCTTCTCCAATGCTTTAGATGGAGACCTATTGATCAGATATGTTGCCGTAACCGTTGCTTCAGCCCAGAATGATTCTGGCAAACCAGACTGAATCAGTAAACACCTAACCTTGTCCAAGAGCGTCCTGTTCCTTCGTTCAGCTAGACCATTCTGTTGCGGAGTTCCAACAACCGTCAAATGTCTTGCTACCCTGCTCTCCTTGCACAAGTTATTAAACTCCTGATTACAAAACTCCAAACCATTATCCGTTCGAAGTTTCTTCAGTTTTCTACCTGTCTGGTTTTCTACCAACTACTTCCACTCCTTGAACTTGCTGAATGCCACACTCTTGTGTCTAAGAAAATAAACCTAAACCCTCCTCGAATAATCATCAACAATCTATAAGAAGTAACGACAACCACTCATCGATTCCACCCGAGAAGGACCCTGGAGATCCGCATGGACATAGTCTATAACTCCCTCTGACCTCGACCAAACTCACCCTGGTCGATTTTCTAAGAACAAAATTTTCACAGAATTCGAGCTTACCCAGACCTTCCTTCCCCAACACCTCTCTTCTTTTGAGTTCATTCAAGCCTGCTTCACTAATGTGACCCAGGCGTTTATGCCACACCTGCGCAAGACTTTCCTTTTCTTCTATACCGAAACTAGATTCACTTGATTCAGCCCAACCATCCAAGGAGTACACACAATTTTCCTTCAAAGTTCCCGAAAAAACCATCAAAGAACCCTTGATCACCTTTACTCTTCCATTCTACAACTTCACGGTATAGCCCTCTCGATCCAGAGTGCCCAAAGATAACAAATTTCTTTTCAACTTGGGAATGTAACGCACATTCTCAAGTACAAAACTTGAACCATCTTTCATTTGTACTCTCACCTTCCCTGTACCCTTGATGGCACATGCTCTGTTATCACCGAGCAAAACCATACCACCATCAAGCTCCTTAAAATCAAAGAAGAAGTCCCTCCTAGGCTTCATGTGATAGGAACCACCAGAGTCTATGATCCACTCTAAGAACCTTTGCTCACTCACCGCCATCAACAAATCACCATTGTCATAACCCTTAGAATACGAATCAGCGTCCTGTTTTTCATTCTTGTTGACAAAGCCAGTTGATTTCTTCTTGTTTCGTTTTGGACAGTCTTTCTTAAGGTGATCCTCAGAATAGCATATGTAACACTTCTGTTTATAAGTTCCTTTACCCTTTGACTTTGATCACGAACTACCACGTCCTCGATTACCCCGATGCTCCGGGCTCCCCCTTACAAATAACCCAACACCATCATCCTTTACATCTGTCATGTTCTTCAACTCCCGTAAATTGAGGGTAGACAAGACATCTTCTAAAGTGAGCGACTCCCTTCCATAAAGCAATGTCTCCACAAAGTTATCATATGAAGATGGTAATGATGTAAGTAACATGAGTGCCTGATCTTCGTCATCAATTTCAATGTCTATGTTTGCCAAGTCACCGATCAACTTATTAAACTCATCTATATGTTCAGATAATTTCTTACGTGAATGCATGTAGAAAGTGAACAGCTTCTTCTTCAAGTATAATTTATTGGCTAAAGACTTTGTCATATACAAAGTTTCTAACTTTAACCAAACCCCCACAACAGAATTTTCTTTGTTGACTTCCCTCAACACCTTGTTATCCAAGCACAAGAGTAAGGCACTGTGTGCCTTTTTATAGACATCTGTCTTCAACGCCGCAGTCTTTTGAGCGTCCGTCATGGTATCTGAGAATGGATCTAACGCAACCTCCCAACCATGTTGTATTAATAGACACCGCATCTTCACACGCCACAACCCAAAGTCATTAGACCCGTCGAATTTTTCGACGTCAAACTTCGCTATCGACGACATATTCTTTCACCCTTGTTGCGTAAAAACCCTTATTGCAGACCGATTTAATTAGAATAACCCTAAACCTCGATCTTGAACAAGCAACCCGATCGTAAACTTTAAAAACTTAAGCAAACCACGATCAAACTTGAACCACAAAAAACCCGCAACAAAAACCTTTGATTTAAATCGATTTTTAAAAAACCTAAAAATCGATACCTTGAAGTCGATTTATATTCCTATAAATCGAAGAACCCTTTAATTTAATAGCTCTTTTATAAAATAAAAGAAAAACTATAACTTAAAGTATATAACAATAACCCTTTGTAGAAAATATTTACTTTGTAAATATTTGTCCTTTTCTATAACTTAAAGTCACTTAGTCACGTGGGATAAACAAACAAACCAACCAATCAATAGTCTAGTCTGCTTATCTTCATGTGAACACAACTTCGTCTTCTCCGCTCCGTGTCAACCTACAACTTGAAAAAAAAACCGTTTCGATGAAACCTCGAAACCCCCTTTTTTCAGGAATACTTCTTGATCTAGCACCGATCTTCAAGACCACCCAACCTTGAGCTCTGATACCACTTGTTGGAATCGACACCAACAAACCTGAAGATCGAAACGTGGAACCCTAGATCCCTTAAAGACGATCGCAAAGATGCAACCTACAAAACCCAGAAAGACGACACTATAAAGGTAACGAACGATTCTCTTTATTAATCTTAATCGTTACAAGAAAGAATAGAAGATGGTGTGTTTTGTGCATCACCCCTCACCTCCTTTTATAGGGTGAGGGGGTCGGTTACAAACTCGGGCCAAGCCCACACAACACACTTTCATTACATAAGAAAAATTACCCTAATCGATAAGCTAACTAGATAGGAAACTATATTCAACATCAACAAAGGAAATCCTCGAGTATCTTCTGTTAAAAGCTCAAAGGCTTGGACTACGTTTGATGATTTATTGGCTGCTATGGAAAGGTCAACTAATAAGTACTTTATTCTAGATATGTTAGATAGGAGTGAACAGTCTGAAGAGATTGTAAAAAAGAAGAATGCAACTAATGTGATAGTAATGAGAATCATATAGAAGAAGAAGTTGTGTTCAATGATATTATTGTAATAGCTAAGTGTGTAAATCAGGAAACTATTAATGGAATGGATGGGGGAACTAAATGAGTGTAAGGTAGTTTATGGTTTCTTATGAATTGCAAAATTGGAAGCTGGAATATTAGAGGTCTTGGTACCTATAATAAGGTTAAGGAGATTAAGAATTTCATTAATGAAGAAGGCCTAAATATTTGTGAAGTCCAACAAACTCTATGTTATTAGTGATAATGTGTTTGGGAATTGGAGTTGGGTTTCTAATATGCAACACTGTGACAAGGGTGTAGCATTATGATTGGATGGAATGAAGACAATATTAGGATGAATATTATTCATAGTGCCAAACACTGTTTTATGTGAATTTGGTACCATGATGAGTAATGTGAAGTTCTTTTGCACTTTCATCTATGCTGTTAATGGTGGGAGTGAAAGGAAGGAGCTATGGAAGGATCTTTAGGTGTATAAAAGGATTGTTGAAAATAGTCCTTAGGTTATGTTGGGAGACCTAAATGTTACTCTCTTCCCCAATGAACAATATGTTGGAGCTTCTGCTATGACTAGTGATATGGTAGATTTCAAGAACTGTGTGAACATCATTGAGATAGAGGATATTGCTAGTCAAGGCTTTACTATACGTAGACAAAGAATCTATTCAAAACAAAATATGGAAACACTAGTGGAGTTCTCAAGAAGTTGGATAAAATAATGGAAAGTGAAGATTTTATTGATAAGTTTCCTAATGCTCATGTTATTTTCCTTCCCTGTCTAATATCTGATAATTGTCCAAATATTTTAGTCATTCCTAATATTATGTAGAAGAGGAAAAAATCATTTGAGTTTGTTAACCATGTTGCTCATAAAGATGATTTTATCTAAACTATCAGATCTCATTGAGAGGATACCTATAAAGGGTGCCAGATATTTAAGCTGGTTAAAAAGAAGAGAAGTTTAAAGAAAGATCTTAAGAAGTTGGCTTGGAGAGATGGTGATATTTTTAAGAATGTTAATCTCCTAAGATCTAAAATTAAAGAGATGCAGTGTAAAATTGATCAAAATCATGATGAGAAGTCTTTTAGATTTGAGGAAAGTGCTATCTTGGAAGACTATGTGGCTGATATGAAGGATGAGGAGAAGTTTATGTATCAAAAAGCTAAAGTCAAGTGTTTATTTTCACAAAGTGCTGAAAAGTAGAAGACACCAAAGTAGAATTAGTTCTATATGTGATGAGATGGGTAGGTATTACTATGGAGATGAGGTACAAAAGCTATTTGTCATGCATTTTGAAAAATTTCCTTGGAAAAACTACTCCTATAAATGATATAGAGAATATTACTACTATGTTTAAGTGAAAATTATCAAGTGAGGAAGCTAAAGACTTGGTGAGTGAGGTTAGTGATGAAGAGATTAAGACTACAATGTTTCAGATAGATAATAATAAGGCTCCTGGCCTTGATGGTTTTCTTGCTTGTTTCTTAAAAAAGCATGGAATGTAGTGGGAATGTATGTTTACAGCTCTGATAGAGAGTTCTTTGATAAAGGGAAACAACTAAATGAAATCAACTCTACTCTTATAACCTTGTTTCCTAAATCCAAACACCATGCGAAGTGTCTGACTTCATGCCTATTGCATGTTGTGAAGTCATCTATAAGTGCATCAACAAGATAATCACCAAGAGATGCTCTAGAGAAGTTGGTTAATCAAAATCAAAGTGCTTCTGTGCCAAAGAGACATATTCAAGGTAAGATTTTGTTGTCTCGAGAACTTCTAAATGGTTATTGATGAGACTGCTTTTATACATAGTCTCATCGTCCAATTAGGGCTTAAAATGCATTAAATATCATCAAAATACCCAATTATATGCTTGTGTTTGTTGCTTGTGTATTTTAGGTACGGATATTGAGAAAATGACAAAAGATCACAAGAATTAGTCAAAAACGAACACGGGAAACGAAGCCGCACGATGAACCAAGCCCTAATGAAGAATTTTCCAAAGAAAGTCCTTGAAGATTTGAATAATTATGAAGAAGGGTCCTCCAATATGGAAGAATTGACACTTTATACCCTTGTATCTTCATAATTACAAGTTTGGTCCCTAAAGTTTGTCAAAATTACAAAAAGGACCCTTAACTTTGAAGAATTGGCAAATTTAGTCCCTCAACAAAACTAAATTGTCAATATTGGTCCTCCAAGAAGTCAACAATCAAGTCAAACCTTGAAGAATGAAGAAAATGCCAAAATCATTCCTTCAAATATCATCAAATTACAAGTTTAGTCCTTGAAACAAGTTTATAAAACTTGTTGTGCCAAAAGTGTCAAATTGCCAAAGTTACTTATAAAGGGATTTGAAGTTTGTTGCTGTTTATTATAAGATGAAGAAACATGGAGACTTGAGGGGCCATTTCTGTCAAACACACCAACCACTCCCCACCAATCATCTTGCCACCTCACCCACCTCCACCAATCAACACCCACCACATCACTCTCCCTTCCACGTCTGCTTTCCACCCACACCATTTAAACTTAATTAAATACTTCCCTCCCAAACACTTATTTAAATATAATCACCCCTAAAACCGGATTAAACCCACACTAATCAAACACATAAACCCTAATAATCCCAGAATTAATCCAACCAAAAACAAAGGGTTTTTGATCCATCTCTTCCAGATGGTTAATTAAGGTTAATGTCACTAAAACCCACATCCTAAAACAATCACCACTCAACCCATGTGACCCCCCAAGATTCCCCATTACACGTCTCTTTCCCACAAAACCCAATACCAGACAAAATGAATGGTTAGATGGAAGTACTTGGTCCCCAAGCTCATTTGAACGTCCTAGATCACTCCAAAGCAGCTGGCCATCACTAGAGAACAAGAATCATTCACATGGCATATTTTTGACTGAAAATTCAAAATCGTCCAAGGGCATTTCAGGGTTTTTCTACATTAGGGTTTTATGATTTCTAGATTGTTCTGTAGCCATTATATAAGGCACCCCTAGCTTAGCATTTTGAGCTGGTTCTTGATTTTTCTCCTTTTTCACATCTTTGTAAATCCAGTTTTTAATGAATGAAAAATGGTTTAAGTATTGTTGATGAGAAAGATTGAGTCCCTTTTACATTTTCCTGTTGTGTTTTGTTTGAAAAAGTGTTTTCAAAAAGGCATTTTAAGTTTCTGTTTTCAAGTTTCTTCTAAGTTCTTAAATCCGTTTTTTATTTGTTGAGCTAGGAAGTTTGTTAAACCACATAAGCTTCTTATATTCAAGCTTGTATATGTCCATATCACCCTGATATCTTGGAGATATCAAGGTGTAGTGGGTATAAAGGTTTGGGTAAAAAAGGCAAAGTGAGGTGAAAAATCCTTTTGCTTATTTTTAACATTTACTGTTTCTAAAGCTACAAGCTTTAAGCTTGTAGCTATTGAAACTTGAAGTTATTTGCTGGTTGGGTGGTGATTGTGCAGGAAAACAAGAAGGAAAGAAGTTTCCTTTCTCACTCATTTCTTTTCACTCTTTTTGGCACCAAGTATTTTGCACTTCATAAGCCCAAGGTTCAACACAAGCCACCAGCTTGTGGGAGGTGACATAGCAGTCACTGTTGGGCCTGGATGTAGGCCCAACAAGGTAGTCCCTTATTTCCTTATTTAGTTTTCAAAAATCTGATATTCATGTGATTTGGAGTGAAATTATATGCAAGTTGTTTTAAGTGTTGTTTTATTGACTGATATTGCTCTCTTGATTGGTTATATGCATGTTAGTAGCCTTTTTATTTAGTTTGGATAGGGTTTGAGTTGATTTGCTTTGGAAAAGTTCATATTTCAGATATAAAGGGGTGTTTGGATCAGTGTTTAACATGGTTTAGATTGTTTAGATTTTACTTGTAAACCTGTTAGAAGCACTCATTAGTTAGTAGTAGGTGTTAGTGGTAATTGTCTTTCAGTTTGGTAGGAGTTTAAACACAACTTGCATGTTAAAATTGGAAGATAGCATACTAAAATAAGTAAGTGCACTTTTCTGCTTATTTTGTGTGAATTGGGTCATCAAGTTTGGTTAACTGTTAGATTATAGGCCATTTGAGGTTTTTGATAACTTGTATGCTGGTGGTTTGATTTGTGTGCATTAATCTTAGGGTTTGATTCTCACTTTTATGCCATTTAAACCAGCACCATATTCATCAGTCAACATAAGACCTTAATCAGAAACTTTGGTTGCTATTTTGTGCTTGATTGTGTTATAAACTTGCTTGATTTGTGTTTGCATTGACTCCCTATACTCATCTGAGTATAGGGGTGCCCCATTTGTCCAATCAAACATCACAAAACCAAAAATCAAGTCCTCTTGATATTAATCTGCACATGTGAAGATACGTTTTTGTGTTCATCAGAAACAAGTACAAACCTGGGCACTTGTTTTGACTTTCTAGGTTTAATTCTAGCTCATTTTCTTTGATAAAGTTTGTTTAGGGTAAGTTTAAGTACTGGTTGTGAGTAATTAAAGTTAAAAAAAAAAAAAAAGTTTAGCAAAAAGCCTCCATAGCCTGGGCTCGAACACTCGACCTGTCGTGCAGGAGTGAAGTGTCTTACCAGTGATCTATGTGACTTTCTATGTCACAAGGTCATATGGTGTGATATTTAAGGGCATTTGTTTTGTAGCTTATTTAATTAGCAGCTTAATATTAAGTTGTTTCCAACTTATTTTCAAGTTATCATTTTTCTTTTGTTTGTATTTAGTTTTAAGACTTTTTAGTTCAAAAAGATTATTTTTCACGTACTTAATTAATTTTTTAGGATTATTTTTAGTTTTAATTTTAAAAAGTAATTTAAAAATAGAAAAAGGTAATTTAAAAATCTAAAAAAATAGTTTTTAGGTTTTTAATCATATTTTTGAGGTTTACAGCTATTTAAGTTTTCAATTTAGCTTATTTTTGATTTTATAGGATTTTAGGGTTTTTAACCAACTTTAAAATTTAATATAAAATTATTAAATAGGTTTCAGAAATTTTTAATTACATTTTTGTCTTAGTTATAATATTTTCGATTTTTGGTAATTTTTTAGAATTTTTTTATGAACTTTGAATTTTTTTGAATATTTTAATATTATTTTATTATTAAAAATTGAAGTTTGATTTTTTTTAGTTTTTACATTTTTCCTAGGTTAAAGACACTTAATTAGTAGTTTTGTCACTTTCCAAATATTTTTAGGACTTTTCAATTATTTTCTAGAATTAATCTAAGTTTTAATTGATTTTAATAGTTTTTAAGTGTTTAAAAATAGTTTTATTTGGTTTTAAAATTTTAAAAAATACTTTTTAGCTAAATTAGGTCATTTTTGAGGTTTACAAACTTTAAGATCTTGTTTAGGACTTTTTAATAATTAATTGTGATTTTTAGGGCTTTAATTAGCATTAAAAAGTCATTATCTAATTTATTAAAAGGTTTTAGCAAGTTTGGATTTTTTGTAAACTCTTAGAATATTATTGTGGATTTTTAGAAATTTTTAGGAATTTTTAGGTTAAAATTTTAATTTTTGCACTATTTACGGTTTTGCGTGATCGCCTTTATCGTCGTAGTTTAATTCGTTTTCGTAACCGTCTTTCTCTTCTAATCTCATTTCTTTCTTTCTCAATCATATAATCACAAATCAATATCATCTCTTAACACACCGCACTTGCCTCCTCGAGAACGAACTCACTTTTAGGGTCATTCACACACGGTTTTCCTAAATCGTCGTGCACGCTTGCCCTATTTATTGCTCTTTTCCTAAAGGGTAGTAAAAACTCCAACATCAGTTATGATAGGAAAGATGATCCGAAGAGGGTTTGTTAGCCCTATATTTTATATAGTCGAACAAGAATGTAATAGGTCATCTCAGTCGTTAAATGGTCTCGTTTTGTAATAGGTTAGTCGGGAAAATCGGGCTTGGACTTTAAGCTAATATTGTATAAGTTAGGGGCGTAAGCCCAAAACAAAGCCAAGCCCGGCCCAAGATGAAGCCCGTATAGTTGATGAAGTACCATCCTCTGCTTGTGTGGTAATTGGTCTGAATTCAAAAACTGGAGGTGGATTCTCAAGGCAGTGACGAAGAGCAGTTCGGTTTTCTTTTCCGTCGAGAAATCTGAGAAAACGAGATCTCCATTGAACGTAGCAACCGGCAGTGAGCACAGGTGGATTACCGTTGCCACCTTGTTCCAAACGAATTTGATTAGCAGTTGCAATGTTGATGTTGTTGTTAGACATGGTGAATACTTGTGAATGAATTGCAGATCTTAGTGGATTTGTTGTGATGATGTGTGGTTAAAATTGAAATTCCGAAATTTCCAGAATTTTTTTTTCAGTCCGACAATAAATTCCTCAGTCTGACAAAACGGTAAGCCGAAAAATTTTGTATCGCCAAATTTTGAATTTGAGTTAGAAATAGCCAAAAACTAATAGGGAAAAAATTTGATTTTACTTGACCTAAAAATTTTAACTCTTTTTTTTTTTTTTTTAATCTTCGTGTAAACGATGTTCCTAAACTAGTCTAGATAGTGGCTAAGTCTAAAAATTACTCAAACAAAATATCCATCGGAATGTCCATCGGAATAACCTTGTCGGAATGACCTTGATCGGAATACCCTTGTAGGAATGACCAATCGGAATGTCCAAATTGGAATAGTCAGATCGGAATGTCAAATCGGAATGACCAATCGGAATGTCAAATCGGAATGACAAATCGGAATGACAAATCGGAATGTCTAAACTGGAATACTCAAATCGGAATAACTAATCGGAATACCTAATCGAAATACCTAATCGGAATACCTAATCGGAATACCTGATCGGAATGTACTCAAAATCGGAATCCCTAAAGCCTATTCCGATTACACTGATCGGAATGTCCTATAAACCCTTTTCCGATGACCTGATCGGAATAATTCCCACTTTTCTCGGACAAAACTCAACCAATTCGTGATTTTAAGCCAAAAAATGATCAAAACACCCAAAAAATTTGTGTTTTTAGCCAAAGTAACTATACCAAATCTCTACCACAACTATGTAGAAGATTTGTATCAAGAAAAAACCATAAAAAACACAAGAAAAATTTTTGGACGTGATATATAGATCAAAATGACCACGAAAAATCAAGAACACACCACACGAATCTTCAATCACCTATCCACTATAGGCTCTTGATACCAAATGTTGTTCCCGTTCAATCCATAACACAAGATTTAGAAGATATATTAGAACATGATTAGGACATGTACACGGGGGTATTCGAGATTTACACCACCCGGATACAAATGGGTACCTAAGTTAACCACTTTAGTGATTGGGTCTAGGAATATCAACTTGCCTGTAGACTTTGCATCTAGGCCCACTACTATTTTGGACCCCGTTTCTATCAAGGGCTCCCATTTGTCAAAAGCTACATTGTCTTCTAATTCTTCTACAGCTCGTCGAAATCATCCTATTCATAATGGACTCCGGGTGCACAAAGCACATGACGGGCAATCTCAAGCTTCTCATTAACTTCGTGGAGAAGTTTCTGGGTACGGTGCAGTTTGGAAATGATCAGTTTGCACCGATACTTGGATATGGCGATTTGGTTCAAGGAAATCTCACTATCAAACGGGTTTATTACGTCGAGGGACTGAATCACAATTTATTCTCGGTTGGTCAATTTTGTGATGCGGATTTGGAAGTTGCTTTTCGGAAATCTACTTGCTATGTTAGAGACTACGATGGGAATGACCTTCTTACAGGTTCTCGTGGTTCTGATCTCTACACAGTAACTCTTCAAGACACATCTTCAACAAATCCAATTTGCTTAATGGCTAAAGCTTCTTCATCTCAAGCATGGTTATGGCATCAACGATTGTCACATCTCAACTTTGACACCAGCAACTTGCTTTCTAAGAATGATATTGTGACCGGTCTTCCTAAGTTGAAATTCGTCAAAGACCATCTTTGTTCTTCTTGTGAGTTGGGGAAAGCAAAACGGAAGTCTTTCAAATCAAAGACTACCCCAAGCTCAAAAGGACGATTAGAACTTCTACACATAGATTTATGTGGTCCCATGCGTGTAGAGAGTATTAACGGGAAAAAGTATATTCTCGTGATTGTTGATGATTACTCTAGATACACATGGACTTTCTTCTTAAGGTCCAAAGATGAAACACCAGAGGTTCTCAAAAACTTTCTCAAGATGATACAACGAAATCTTCAAGCTCAAGTCTTAACCGTAAGAACGGATAGGGGTACTGAATTTTTGAACAAGAACTTGCAATCTTACTTTCAAGAAGAAGGCATCGAACATCAAACGTCCATTGCTCTAACTCCTGAACAAAACAACGTTGTCGAAAGGCGGAACCGTACTTTGGTTGAGGCTGCTCAAACAATGCTTTCTGCTTCAAAATTACCGCTATTCTTCTGGGCTGAAGCAATTGCAACTGCCTGTTATACTCAGAATCGTTCTCTCGTTATCCCTAGACATGAAAAGACACCTTACCACATCATCAATGGCAGGAAACCTACTGTCAAATTCTTTCACGTATTTGGATCTTTATGCTACATTCTTAAAGACAATGAGAATCTCGACAAGATGAAAGAAAAAGGTGATGCATGTCTTTTTGTGGGGTATGCAACATTGTCGAAAGGATATCGGGTCTATAACAAGAGAACAAAGATCATTGTCGAAACAATTCATGTGAACTTTGACGAATTGCCACATATGGTACTTGATCACAACAGCTCAAGTCCCACACCTCGAAGTCCAGCAATGGCACCTACACAAAACAGTGTACGTCCCGTGCAAGAATGTCAACAAAGTACTCCTACAGCAGACTCGACGGATACAACACATATGAATAAGTTGGTTGATTTATATGATCCAATGTTTGATGAATATTACTATGGAAACAATCAAGTTGTGTCAAAGCCTTCCGCTGTCACCACTACTGATATACCCGAACAAAGTCAAAAAGACACAACTGCATCTACTTCAGCAACCGTTGCTCAAGAGACAATTCCATTGGATACTCAACAAACTCAAGAAACAGTCATACAACCAACATCACCAACCGTCAATGCTGAAGGAGGAAACAACAATCAAGCAGTCGATGCACAACCTGACGATGAAGAATTCATCAATCCATTCGGTACATCGGTACACGAAGTCGGAGAGTCTTCTACTCAACATGTTGATCCGTCCAATATGCATACATTCTACCAACCATATCCATCCACTCACCATTGGACACGTGATCATCCATTGGAGCAAGTCATTGGAAATCCTTCACAACCGGTTCGAACACGCAGACAACTCGAAACCGATGGCGATGTGTGTATGTATGCACTCACCGTGAGTTCAACTGTACCTACAAACATCAAACAAGCCATGACTGATCATGCGTGGATTGAATCAATGCAAGACGAAATTCATCAATTTGAACGCCTAAATGTTTGGGAACTTGTTGACCGACCCTATGGAATGTCAATTTTAGATTTCAAATGGATCTGGAAAAACAAACTGGATGAAGAACAAACCATCATCAAAAACAAATCTCGTCTTGTGGTTAAGGGGTATCGTCAACAAGAAGGCATAGACTACGATGAATCATTCACTCCAGTCGCTCGTTTGGAAGCAGTCAGGATATTCCTTGCTTATGCTGCACATAAGGGCTTCATGGTTTTTCAGATGGACGTTAAAACTGCTTTTCTCAACGGTCATTTGAAGGAAGAAGTGTATGTGAATCAGCCGGAAGGATTCATCGATCCTCATCATCCTGACAAAGTCTATCGTCTCAAGAAGGCTGTATATGGACTTAAACAAGCTCCAAGGGCATGGTACGAAGAACTTTCAAACTTCTTGGTGTCCAAAGGATTCTCCAAAGGTTCTATTGATCCTACTCTCTTTACTAATAAATATGGGGATGACATAATGCTGGTGCAAGTTTATATTGATGACATTATTTTTGGTTCTACGAACCCAAAACTTTCAAAACGTTTTGAAAAATTAATGCACAGCAGATTTGAAATGTCAATGATGGGGGAGCTAAAATTCTTTTTAGGCCTCCAGATTCATCAATCCCCACGTGGTATCTTCATTAACCAAGCTAAGTATGCTCAAGAGATACTTAAAAAGCATGGTATGACCTCATGTGCTCGCGTTGGTACACCATTGTCGACCAGATCCCTAGACGCTGACTTGTACTCATATCCCGTAGATCAAACGCGATATCGCAGTATTATCGGGTCACTTATGTACCTTACAGCCAGCAGGCCTGATATTCATCATGCCACATGCTATTGTGCACGATATCAAGCCAGACCTACTCAAAAGCACCTCAAAGAGGTTAAACGGATCTTCCGGTACCTTAAGAATACCATTCACATGGGACTCTGGTATCCGAGGGAAACCGGTTTTCATCTAACGGCTTTTTCAGATTCTGATCACGCAGGTTGTCTTGATAGTCGTAAAAGCACTTCTGGTAGCATACAATTTCTAGGGGAAGACAAGCTTGTCAGCTGGTCGTCAAAGAAGCAGGATTACACTTCGCTCTCATCAGCTGAAGCAGAATATGTGGCTCTATCCGCGTGTTGTGCTCAAGTCCTCTGGATGAGAACTCAACTCACGGATTATGGCTTCCACTTTGATAAAATACCTATGTATTGTGACTCAAAGTCGGCCATAGCCATATCTTGCAATCTGGTTCAACACTCCCGCACCAAGCACATCGATGTCAGATATCACTTCATCAAGGAACAAGTGGAACGCGGCATCGTGGAATTATACTTTATCAGAACTGAGTACCAGCTGGCAGACTTGTTTACAAAAGCTCTATCGAAAGATAGGTTTGCGTATCTCGTTGGCCGTCTTGGTATGAAGTATATGACTCCAGAAGACTTGGAGGTTTTGGCAAATGAAGCTGCTTGATATTCTCTCACTTTGACTTCTAGGCGCATCACAGCTTAGAACTCGGACCTCAACTAAGGAAAGTTTATCACGGACGATAACTTATCCTTCTCAACGAGAAATTCATATTTCTCGATCATGAGCTTCTCATAAAAACATTCAAAGTTTTTAAGTTCATGAAAAACGATTTCTAAGTAAATGTCAGCTTAGAACTCGAACTTCAACTTAAGGAAAGTTTTCACGGATGATAACTTATCCTTCACAACGGGAAATTTATTTTTCTCGGTTATGAGCTAGTCATAAAACAATCAAAGTTTTGAGCTCATGAAAAACGGACCCGAAAGGAGAGTGTACGTTTCAGTGCGCTTTCCCTAACCAATAGAAGAGCAGTCTTCTATCCTGATTATTTTAAAACCGTTGAACATAATTTTTCAAGCATTTCTCAAAAGATTTTTCTAAATCTTTCAAAATTGTGTGTTCAACACTCCCTTCCTCATAAGTGGTTTTTATATCTCAAAATTGTCATATGTTATTTTGATCAACTTTTGAGGGGGGGCGTTTTAAAATCAAGCCTTTTAATGTTGTTGGGTACATCTCTAAAATTGTCATATTTTATGTATCCAACACATTCCGAAAATGATATGAAATTGTCAAATGTAATATATTATATCAGAAAAGGCATCTCAACTCCGTACCTCAACATATTTTATGGTGTCGTTTTTCTAAAATTTTGTCAAATTTTGTTTCAAGACACACATATATTGTTGAGGGGGAGCGTCCCGACTGAAAAAGTTCCATGATTCATGCGTGCACACATGTTTCTCTCCCAATCGGTTTTCAGAAATTGTCATATTTTAATCAATTGGTATCTCTAATATGATGTTTTTATATTAGAGATAGGGGGAGAAAATGTGATTAAAATGTAATATATCGCAACATGTGATGTTAAAGACTCAAGTGCAACTCTTTCCTTCACATGCCAAAATATTTCGTATATCGATGCATGTGTGTAGGGGGAGCTTTTGGGAAATGTAAAAACTTTCAAAGTGTTAAAAGTTTTGATTTTTATCAAACACTTTGGATGGTTTTCAATGGTTTTATGGTTACGATCTTTACCCAAAATAACCTACTATCCACGACAGAACGATGGAGTCAAAAGGTGGTTTAGGATAGGAAACTAAGTCCTATGATCCAACCAGAACCGGAGGGATCTACCCAAGGACATTCCATAGCTAGAAATAGTTGTCCTTAGGAAAGATGGAGTTGAATGAAGCTGAATGCGGACCAATTAATTAAGTTAGCACTGGAACAATCACAACAAGGTGCTAGTGATGACGTATTGGTAAGCATTGAAGGAGTTGAATATTCTATGCAACTTAGGCAGAAACCGGGTTAACACATATTTTTGAAGACAAGTGTCATGGACCCAGTGATGCGATGCACAACCCTTCCCCAGCCATTCGAGTTTCTATCAAAAGAAACTTGTCTCATTGTCACGGAGATCAACACGTATCTATTGACTTTCTCACTCCGAGTCAGTTAATATTGAAAAGGTGGCAGTCTGCTCCAGCCTCCGATTACCAAAAATGCACTTATTGAGTCTAGAGCCAAACGAGATCTATCTATCATCTCATTAGGACACAATCGAGTCCTACGCATTATCCTTGTGATATTGCCAGAACATCTGAGTGATACGATTCATAATAAAGATAGAAATCCTGCTTGAGCCACCATCAAACAAGCTCATGGTAGGTAACTTGTGCGATTCTACACGAATCAAACTTGTGAGAACTGGAATGCAACTAAGTTTGATTCTTAATTGATTCAAACTTGATTCTAGGTTTCTTCGCAAAATCCATGTGATCTTGCCAGAACATTCAGAGTGACACTCATTAGTGTTCACAGTGACGAATGGAAATCCTTCCAGTGTCAACATCAAACAGCACTGCGGTAGGTAACTCGCAAGATTCTCTATGAATCAAGCTTGTGACAAACTGGAAAGCAACAATGGTGCGATTCTTTTAGAATCAAACTTGTTCCAGGAAATCTGAATTGACGACTCTAATCAGACGGATAATTTATCCTTATGATTCACTCCTTACGTTCGCAGTCTGCTTTGAGACGGTCGAGTAAAGAGAACTGGCTACTACCGCCGGGAAACCCTGTCAAGGAGGTTCTTAATCGAATCTACCTGATCACAGGTACGGTATTTAATACCGTTTAACGGTCTTCACCGACCGGAGGTAAAACGCTACCGAGTTAGGATGAAATGTTCAAAGCCATTTTATCCGTGTCTATATATGTTGCTGCATATCAAGAAGGTGGCGTAGCTGTGATACCGATGTCGATTCAGAAGTCACAAGAGCACAAGATGGCGATAATCTAGATACCTAAGAATGTAAGAATGTAATAGGTCATCTTAGTCACAAGGAGTACAGATGAAGATCTCAAGCACTCAAGGTCAAATGACAAAGGCTCAAGATAAAGATCACTAAAGCATGAAGGAACAAAGCTGTTACAAACAAGATCAAGACCAAGATACAAGACCAAAGTAGGAAGATCTCCTCTACAAGAATGTATTTACTCAACCATCTTATGCTTTTTAAGCATTTTAAGATGACCGATACATTGGGGGAGATTGTTAGCCCTATATTTTATATAGTCGAACAAGAATGTAATAGGTCATCTCAGTCGTTAAATGGTCTTGTATTGAAATAGGTTAGTCGGGAAAACCGGGCTTGGACTTTAAGCTAATATTGTATAAGTTAGGGGCGTAAGCCCAAAACAAAGCCAAGCCCGACCCAAGATGAAGCCCACAAAGGCCTTAGGCCGTGGCATATATAACCCTCTTCCACATGTGGAAGAGGGTGTTGGTTACCATTTTTTTTCTCTCTCTAAAAGTGTTTAACCTTCCAAATTCTCTCTTGTTTCTCTCTCTACTTTCTTCTCTTTCTCTCTCTAAATATATCTTCTAAATCTTGTGTTATGGATTAAATGGGAACAACAAGGTTGCTATGAAAACTGATATTCAAAAGGTTTATGATATTGTAAATTGGAAGTTTTTGGAAGCTATTGTTAGAGAATTTAGGTTCCATGAGAAAATGGTTCAGTGAATTATGGTGTATGTCACTACTACATCATTTTCTATTTGTGTTAATTGTTTAAGCATAGTTTGGTTAGGCCAGTCTTGACAACTCTCTTGGGCTGTTCGTCGTCTTCCTGGGTCCTGAGTGACGCTACAAACAAAAGAGAACCGGTTAGGAGTAGGCTCGAGGCCGGAGCCCCAGGGTCCACCTCCGACGGTCAAGTTAGTATCGGGATGATATATAGTAAAAGTGGTGTGAGTATGAGAGATAACCTGTTGTAGAATGAGACCCATACTCCTGTTTATATAGTGCTAAGGTTTTCTTGAAGGATAAGTAAGGTATGGGCCGCGAGCCTGTCGGATTGGGCCCTTGACCAACTATACGTCGACATTAATGGAGAAAGTTGTGGGTACTTTAAAGGGGGGCAGAGGGCTTAGGGAAGGTGAACCTATGTCACCTTAACTATTCACATTAGTCATGGAAGTGTTAAACTTAACTGTGAAGGCCAAAGTTGAGAATGTTGATAAGTACAACTACTATTTTGGGTGCAAGAGGATTAAGTTGACTCATGATTTTTGCTATTGATCTTCTTATGTTTTGCAAGGGTGATTTAGAATCTATCAAAGTTCTTAAAGATGTTATTGATTCTTTTGGAACCTTCTTTGGGATGCTCCTCAACTATAGTAAAAGCACTATAATTTCTAGGAGTATAAGTGAGGAGAAAAAGATGCTTAATGTCACATTCAAAGTTGAAAAGCTTTCTATTAAGTATCTTCGAGTACCACTTACTTCAAAAAGATTGAAAGTGAATAATTGTAAACCTCTAATGGACCAGATCAAGAATATAATTCTGAATTGGAAGAATAGGAGCCTTTCTTATGCTAGAAGACTACAACTGATTGCTTTTTTTTGAAGTCCATTCATGTTTGTTGGGCCTCAATATTCTTGCTTCCAATAACAGTTATTAAAGGCATCAATAGGCTCTTGAAATATTTCTTATGGAACTAGAGTGACATGTCAAGGGTAAAATCTATAGTAGCATGGAAAAGTATTTGCAGGCTAAAGAGTATTAGGGGGCTTGGTCTTAAATATTTGGGTGTTTGGAATGAATATATGATAGCTAAAACCTTTGGCATATTGTTAGTAAAACGAACACTTTATGGGTCAAATAAGTGAATGTGGTTAAATTGAAAAGAAAAAGTGTTTGGGTGGTTAATGAAGAAAGTAATGATAACTGGGGATGGAAGAATATTATGAAACCGAGAAGTGATATTAGGCAGTTCCTTGTTATAGTGGGGAATGGTAGTATGAATTTGTGTTGTATGATAAGTGGAGTAATATAGGAATTATTCCTAATTTTATCACTCAAAGAGATATTTACAATGGTAGTATGGATGCTAGTATGTTGATGAAGGATATTCTAGTCAATAATGTGTGCTTGTAGCCTACTGAGTAGACTATGAAGTATCCTATTTTAACTCAGCAACAGTTCTTGAATTGTTGGAAGACAAGGATGATATTCTAGTATGGAAAAGTAATAAAGGGAAAGAAAGTGTGTTCTCAATTAAACAAGCCTATGAGGACTTTTGCTTTTATGAAGATACTATTAAGTGGAAAAGTGTTTTTTCGTTTACTCATAACATTCTAAAGCATGCCTTTATACTTTGGCTGGCAATTCATAATAAGCTAAACACTCATGATAAATTTAGAGGTTAGGGGTCTTATATTTAATAGTGTGTCCTTCATGATGTCAAGAAATTGACTCTCATGATTACCTATTTTTTCATGTATCTACTCAAAATAATTTTGGGAAGTGGTATCTTTGAAGATTAGTATTCAACAATGTAATGCTAATTTTAATGGGCTTATGGATCACATGACCAAGTTGTTCAATGGTAAATCTGTTGATAGTATGATAGGAAGGATCGTTGTTTTGCTGCAAGTGTTTACCTTATTTGGCAAGAAAGAAATTTCAGAATATTTAGAGATGAAAAAAGAACTACTAAACTAACTGAAGTCCTTTAAGAGGTTATGAGATTGGGATTACTTAGACTCAAAGTGAAAAATGTCAGTGGTTGTCCTTGGAGCTCAAGAAATATTAAATGTTCAACTTAAACATAGTGATGGCAAGCATAATGGAGTTTGACATTTGGGTTGAACTTGGATATTAGACTTTATATAATAAGAATGACTATTGGTTTAGTCTTGGAACCTATGTAGACTGCTATGAAAGGTACTATATATGCTTTTGGGTATCCATGCAACAGTTATATAGTGTTTTGAAAAGGGCCTTGTATCTTGGTAGTGAGAACCTTACTAAAAGTCTTAATCCTATTGTATAAGAGTGTTGGATTTATGCAGTATGTTATGTAGGCTTTTAGTCGAAGGCTTACTTTCTACCATAAAGTAGGTTTCTTATTGTGGTGAAATGAAAACCTCGTGATGCCCACTCTTCTGGTATAATTAGTCATGATGGGTAAATGACTGAATTGGCAAACGGGTGGGAAACGTATCCAAGTGGTATTGTGTCCCTAAGAAACTCATAAACCTGTTTTGGTGGTGGATCTTAGTGAGATTATGATTTTTTTCCTATCTTTTGTGATGCCTGGTCATACGAGCCTCATTGATCAATGGTTGGGTGCCTTTATTTAAGGGTAGGGTGTTTATGGTTGAGAATTGTATCAACGAATATGCTTACTCTATCGTTTCTTAGCCTTTATCTATAGTCACATTGACTATTAGTGAAAGCTAGAAGGCTTAACTTCTCAAAATTTACCCTAGCTTTTGTATTTGTTCAAGTATCTAATGTGTTTTATTATCCGATATGAAGTGTTCATGTGTTGGTCGATATCAGAAAATACTTAGATGAATATTATGTTTATCGTAAGGCTTGAGATATGTCTGGGTCCTTTCTAAATTGGTGTAACATGTCAAAGTTTGGTAATATAATTTATTTTTTATATAAGAAAATAGTACTACATGGCATGTAGCACTTATTTTCAAGAATGATGAGCCTAATGGCCTTATGTGATAAACACATCACAACATCCACAAACACAAACCATACAGAAAAAAATCAAAGTACTAAATGATATGAGTTCAATTGTCATAAATTCAAACTCACTTTTGGCGGGAAAATCCATTATTCACCCTAACCCATTATCTCATTGTACAAATACCCATTGTGTGATTGACTTTCAGTTAGCTATTGATTTGTATTGTTCTTATAACAAATTATCTTTCTATAATTCATCAATCCAGTAACAAATCCTTAAACAAATTGTATCTTGATTTCTGTTTCTTGTGTTCATGAAATCTTGATCCTTTTGTGTTGCATTATTCTTGTTTCACTGATTAAAACTTGTATTTTGATCGTATCAAGTGGTATAAGAACCTTCCTTCCTCTGATTGGGCTCAATTCTGTTATAACTAACATCAAATTCTGTTATCCAGTTCAAATTCATTTTTTCGCGCCATTTCACAAATACGTTGTTAATTCCAAAATTTCGTTTCGATGTCACAAAAACGTGAGTTTGTGTGTTAGTTGTGATGTCTTGTTTAGTTAGCTTCCATTTTCTTGATTCTTTTAGTGATCAGTTCTTGATACTTGTTATGGATCCACAAACAAGGACTTATGGGGGTCAAGAAAAACCAGATAGAGGTGATTTGAAAGATCTTGTTGTATTCTTAATGAGAGATGAGTTCGAACGACTAAGGGAGGAGATGAGAAATCTTGCCAATACTAGTGGTGGTGTGGTTGTTAGAACAAGTTAGGAGAATCATAGGGGTATGCAAAAGTATCACAAAGCCACTAAGATTGAATTCCCCAAATTTGGTGGAGAAGATGTAAGAGGATAGGTGTTCAAGTGTGAGCAGTTCTTTAAGGTTGATCAAGTGACAAATAATGATACGATCAATCTTATATTGATTTATCTTTATGACCTATCATTGATGTGGCATCAACATTTTGTTCAAATCGAAGGAGAAAATGTGACTTGGCTAGAGTATAGGGAGGCAATTATGGAAAGATTTGGTACTGCATATGATGATCCATTGGGGGAGATCAAGAAGTTGAAACAAATAGGATATGTGCAAGAGTATATATATGCTTATGACAAGTTGCTGTGTAGGGCAATGTTGTCTGATGATCAAGCCATATGTTTCTTTTTGGCTGGTTTGCAACAATAAATAGAGTCAACTGCTAGGATGCTTAAACCAATGTCTTTGGCTGAGTTGTATGTGTTGTGTAAGTTGGAGGAAACTAAGTTAGGGGTAATGAAACGAAGAAGAAGATGCTAGTGTTACATACACAAAATCCTACAATTTCAATACTTACAATGCACAAAAATCCCAAGCCTCACTAGTGCCCAATAATAGAGTTGTCCCATATAAGAAATAGTTGACTCAAAAGGAGTTGGATGAAAAGAGGGTTAAAAATCAGTGTTTATATTATGAGCAAAAGTATGTGACTGGTCATAAGTGTCCTGGAAAGTTGTTTTCAATAGAGATTGTTCACATATATGATGTGGTAGATGAAGACATATATTTACAGTTTGAGGAAGGAGTGTTTGGAAATGGGGATAACACAATTGGTTTGGGGGAAACAGAATAAGTTGATGATCAAAATAAAGCTGACTTGCACAACGTTAGATATCATTCAATGTCATATCAGGAGTCAATACATTTCAAACTATGAGGGTAAAAGGTCAACTTAATAATCAACCAGTTAACATTTTGATTGACTGTGGTAGTACACATATTTTTTTGGATATAGCCTTTGCCAAACAAATTGGCTGTCACATTAAGCAAACTTGTCTTTTACAAGTAACTGTGGCACGAGGAAATTTCAATACTAGCTCTTATGACTGTAAGGGATTATTATGGAAATTGCAAGGAGAGGTGTTTGAAGCTGACATGTTCTTAATACCTTTGGGTGGGTGTGAAATGGTATTAGGAATGCAGTAGTTGGCTACTTTGGGAGACATAGTATGCAACTTTTTGAAGCTAAGGATAGACTTCCAGTATGAGAGAAAGAAGGTAATTATTAGAGGTGCACCACATCCTACTTTACAGTGGATGGATGGTAAGTTGATGGGTGTCAAGCTATGTTTCATGGCAGTTTGCGTCTATCCTACTTGTGGTGTTCAAGTAGAATTAATGACTACCCCGACTACTAATGTTCATCCTTCCTTGGCTCAGTAGTTGCATGACTATGAAGAAGTGTTTGTTGTTCCTAAGTCATTATCACCAAAGAAATCACGTAATTCCTTTGTTAAAAAGTTGAATCTAAGGTCTGGTTAACACCAGATGAGAATGTGTGAAGATGATATTCATAAGGCTGCTTTTAGAACTCACTAGGGTCACTATGAGTTTTTGGTGATGCCTTTTGGATTGACAAATGCACCATCTTCTTTTCAAGCTCTTATTAATGAGGTTTGCTCCATACTTAAGGAAATTTGTGTTAGTTTTCTTTGATGATATACTTGTGTACAGTAGCAATTTGACAAAACATGATCAACATTTGGCTTAAGTTTTGGGTACCATGCACCAACATCCGTTGTATGCCAAATTGAGTAAGTGTGTGCTTGGAACTAAGAAAGTGGAGTACTTGGGGCATGTGATGTAACACCCCCACTTTGATAAGTAGACCGTTACATGATAATTATGGCGTGTCATCAAAGCATGCAAGGTAATATGTCTTAAAAACATAAATGACCATAAAGGAAAACCAGAATCAGACATCGACTCCCAAACATAAACTCAAAACAGGCATAAAGTAAATGAAGTGCAAAAGGAAAAGAAGTAAAAGGTAGCTCCCATCCTATGCACGTCCTCCATGCTCAAGTCTGTCCTTGGGTACCTGCCGTGTGGTTCATGGAAAGAATATATGGCAGAGCAATACGCTCAGCGAACGGATATAATGACATGATAAGAATAACTAAAATATAAGCAAAAGAGTTGGAAATGCAACAGAATATGTGTAAGTCCTAGAAAACGTGAAAGTTGTTTTAAAAGCAGATTTATACTGATAAAGTCTTATGTTCATGTTTATACTGAAAAGTCTTATGTTTATTCATGAAATGTAATTTAAATGCCAAAAAGCTCATATAGGTCATGATAAATATCAACGTGCATGAATACAAAGAGGGTGACATCGTCATGCAATCAGATGGGTGACCTCTAATTATATAAGTCTGGGTGGAGGGATCAACTCCATTTAACAAATGTAGAGCACACACCATAGTCAGTTTCCAAAAATAGTAAGTCTCCAAAAATAGTAAGTTTCCAAAAATAGAAGGTTCCCATAATTAGTAAGTTTCCAAAAATAGAAAGTTTCCATAAATGGTATGATTCCATGATTAGTAATAAGCTTGTTTAATAAGCATGTGATATAAGCTAAAGCTTAATGAATATATTTTATAAGTCATGATTAATTACATGTCATATAGTAAATTTTATTAATAAATAAATATTTTCGTCTAACATAATAATTATTAACTAATAATATAACATAATTTATAAGTGATTATTAATTATGTATATAACATGATTTTATATTAATAAAATTTTACCATAAACTTGATAATTGAATAATTAAACTAAAGGTTATAATTAATTTAATTATACTATGGATAAAATGTAATCAATTAATTAGACTAAGTCATTGATTAAATTTAATTAAATGATGCCATGTTTACTTTCACGAATAATTAATTAAATAAGTTACAAGTCTAAAATTTAACTAACCGGTTCACGATCAATTCCAAAGGTTAAACAAAACCGATTCAATAAGTCGTACTTAATATAGTCGAATTAACATGTTCATGTACATAAGCTGTGATTAATTCTGCAAATAAATAACTAAGTCAATTTAACAAGTCGTAACATAAGCCGGTAAATAAGTTCATGGAAAAGGTCGAACTAAACCGGTTCATAATATTCCATGATTTATTTATACAAATTATTTAATAGGTTAAACATTTTTATTATGCCCGAGATTTAAATAAGCCAAAAACAAAAATGAATCTAAACACTCCTTGTTTGCCAACAGTGGCTATATTAGACTGACGGTGGTAAGTTTAACAACAGTGGTTAGATTAACTAACGGTGGCAACTTTAGAAGAAGCAGCGGCAAGATTTACCTTATGTTGATTTCTACCTAAGAAAAACGCACGCTTAAATACTATCAGCAGACCCTAACGCACCTCACACTCTTGTCTACAGACCCAAACACTCCTTACTACCGTGCTGCTGAACCAAACGAGCCCTACTACTGGTGTTGTTGAACCAAACACACCGTGCTGGTTGTATGGTGTTAAACCACACATACTTGTTGCCCCCTGATAAACCAAACACCCCCTGCCGTTCGTAACAGTGAACCAAACCCACCCTATGCTCAGATAACCACGGCAACCACTCATATACCCGCGATTGCTGCAAGATGGTTGTGGTTGTGACGGTGTTCTATGGTGGTGATCATGGGTTCATGATGGATCTGTGGTAGTAGATCTGGTGGTGGCTGCTGACTACAATGGTGATGAACCTCGTGGTGCTTCATGGTTGAGGAGATGGTGGTCGTGGAGGGGTGCAGTCGTGGTGATGTGGTGGGTGGTGGCGGTCGGAGTTAGTTGCCGAAAAAATGACGGCTGCTATGACCCAGCTAGGGTTTTCTTAATATTTCTGTTTTGTTGTGAATGGATATGGAAAACAATACGTATGTTTCTTTTTGGTTCTCTTTGTGGACCGGGCCTTGGGCGTCTCTTCTGACAAGACTTGTAGGCTTAAGTTTTATACATACGACCCGTTTATTTACTTCGTATGATAATTCGTATTTCCGTGTGTCGTACATTTACAAAATGAAGTTCGTGTTACATCATATTATGTAGTATCAAATATACGTAAATACTTATCGTGTATTAATTAAATGCTTTTCGTGTTGTGAATAATTATATGGTATTACTTGTCGTGCATTCATGATTTTTAATTTCGTGACATTTCTTGTCGTATCGTATTTACTATTCATATTTACTTGTCGTGAAATAATTAATTAGTAAAGTTTTAATTTAACAACATTTTAAAGCGGGTTTTACAACTCTTCCCCTCTAAAAAGAATAATTCGTCCTCGAATTAGAAACATGATACGGCTGAAAAGTACCTACTCGGATCATGAAAGAAAACGAGGTAAGAGGTCTGGATTGACTCCACTGTTTCCCAAGTGGCTTCCCGCTCGGGATGGTTCCCCAAAAGATCCTGATGAAAGGAACAGTCTCATTCCTCCTGAATAGAATTTGGTCCTTCGACGTAAGGTAGATCCTCACGAATCTGATCGTGTGGATAAGAAAATACCATGCAAGAATTAAATGAAACGTTACGATACCAAATAACATGAAAAGAACGGTATTAGTAACCTCTGAGGAATGATACGCGAGACATATTGGGAACGTAGTACGTGAACAATTGTGAACGTGATACGTGAGCAATTGTGAACGTGATACGTGAACATATGGTGAATGAGAAATGTGAAACATATGGTGGACGTGATACATGAAACATATCATGAACGTGTGATAACGGAGGAGGTAACTCCCAACGATACGAGATGAGAAGTGAAACGTCTGTCTGAGGATGGAACGATGTGCTAAACTTGAGTCTGGTCTCCCAAGCTTTCTGCAAATCTTTCCAGAACAAAATATGAAACGCAAATCGTGAGATAGAATACGATCATGAACGTGGACAATATCATGAACGTGAATGTGAAAAGCAAGTCATGAAATGGAACAAGGATGTGAACGTGTACAAGGTCGTGATCACGAACGTGAGACGTAAATGTGAGCATCAACGTAAACATGAATGTGAACGTAAACGTGAACGTGAACGTAAATTCCTGTCCGATATAATTCTTGATGGAATACCGTGAAATCATACGATTTCATGTTGAAATATCTCCGTCAACCAGTAAACTGCATAATTCTTACGAACAGGACGTAATTATGTAGACTTAGTCAATGATTTACACGACTCAGGTAGCATCATGCTTCCTCTGAGTCTATGGTAGTCCTGTAACAAAATCCATGGAGATCTTGTCCACTTCCATTCAGAAATTTCTAATAGTTGGAATAACTATTAGCATGTTGGCGTTCTATCTTAACCCGCTCGCATGTCATGCATTTAGATATGAACGTAACTGCATCTTGTTTCGCACTGTTCCACCAGAATGTAGTTTGAGATCGTGATGCATCTTGTAGAAACTGGATACATAGAAATTGGAAAAAATTATGAGTCTCAGTAAATTAGACCTCTCTTAGCGTAGGATCCTCTGGAACACATAATATAGTGTAGGATTCTCTCCATTACGCGTAAGCTTAGTCATGGTAAAACTTAACCGTCAGAAAAAATGTGATTCAGCGTGTCACTGTAATCAACAAAAATTCGTTTTTGAAAAGAATTCAGTGTACTATTTCTTTAGTCGTAGAATTTGTAACCTAGTGCGAAGATGATCTTCGTGCTCTTATCTAGACTTAGAGAAGATCATAGTGTTACAAATGAACATAATGACGAACTTGTCCAAGAATTCATGAAAATTTGGTTTATCAAGTCCATAATTATAGATGGGGCATTCGTGAGACCAAAAAGGCATGACAACGAATTTATAATGACCATAACGTGTGCGAAAAGCAGTCACGAAAATGTATTGTTCTTTCACTCGCAACTGATGATAGCCTGATCGTAAATTGATCTTAGAAATGTGCTTAGCACCCTGTAGTCGATTAAACACGTCATCAATACGTGGAGTAGGATAACGGTTACGAATGGTGATTTGTTTAAATTTTTATGGTGGTCGGAATATAATCTCATGCTACCGTCCTTCTCTTTTAATAAACAGAACCGATGCACACCATGGTGATACACTTGGGCGAATAAAACCTCGTTCCAGCAATTCTTGCAGCTGATCCTTCAACTCTTTTAGCTCAAGGAAGCCATGCGATAAAGAGCCTTGGAGACGGGTTCTGCTCCCAAAACATGCTCGATGTTAAACTCCACCTGCGAATAGGAAGTCTACTCGAAAGTTCTTCTGGGAATACATCCGGAACTCAGAGACAATCAGCTGGTCATGGATAGCATGAACTTCAGAAGTTGCGTCATAAATGGTAGCTAGAAAATCTTCGTAGCCATGGTAATAAAGCACGTGCTGGTAAAACCGAAATAATTTGCACAGATTTTCCTGGTAGAAAACAACATGATGAATGTATTCAGGTGCCTGAATATTGTCGAATATGACCCGATATGAGTGGTAATCAATCATAGCGTGGAGTGCTGTTAACCAGTCCATAATCAGAATCATATTAAACTCGCACCTGTTCAAGGTAAGTACGTTAGCAGAATGGATCTTGTTGTCAAACTGAAAGGAATTCTTTATATTTGGTGATACGAACGGAGTCTTTTCTGGGCGTGGATATAGGTAATACATGATCATGAAATGAAGGTGCCATGTCAATACATGAAGTAAACGTGGTGAATCTCACTGAATGTGTTTCGCCAGTATTAAACAGAGCGAACACTACGTGTCAAATCATGAACAATACGCCAATGATGGTACCTGAAATTCTAGTGGTCTGATTCACACATCACACAACATAATAGATGTACCCCTTGGAGGGTATCCTGAATTACCAAGGGCCTGGTACAAGAGATATACGTGAGTTATGTGTATTGACTCATGTCTTGAGAAAATATACCTATGACATATGTCTTGACTGGTGTCTTGACATGTGTCTTCAGAGAATATAAGTGAGACATGTGTCTTGACTGGTGCCTTGACACGTGTCATCAGAAAATCTGCAAGAGACATGTGTCTTGACTGATATCTTGACAAGTGTCCTCAAAAAATATACGTGAGAACTGTGTCTTGACGAACGTCTTGACATGTGTCTAGAGATGTGAAAACGAATAAAATTGAAAATTTTGGTATCTACTGCCCGAATTGGCGGATCGGTTGGACTGCTGACCCTTGTATTTCTGGTTACGTCTGTTACCGGAGTTTCTGTCGTTATTGCCAGAGTATTTGATGTCACGGTAGTTGTCACTACCTCCTTGTCTATCAGTTCTATGTCAGTCATTATCATGATTGTGATTCATGTATTCATGTAACTATTCAGCTGAGTGGCCGGCTGGTACCGGTTCCTACTCATATGCCTGAAAAGACAACTGAATGGCACATGACATATACTGAGAAGATAAAGACGTGGAACGAAATGGTAACGTCTGGTGGATGAAGTATATTTCTTGTCTGGTCGTTCCGTTCTGTCACCTTCGTCCTTGTTCTGTAGCATCTACAAGCTGCGAGCAACATCATCACTTGAGCAACATCGGTAAGGGAAAAACGCCTGAGATGATTAAGGATCGATTAATAATACACATGGAGTACGATAAGTGGAATACTCATGGAATACGGTACGTGGAGTACACATGGAATTTGGTACATGGTGTACACATGAAATTCGGTACATGGAGTACACCTGGAATTCGGTACGCATGAAATTCGATATATGGAGTACACATGGAATTCACATGAGATTAGCGATATGGGTGTCAACCAACGTGATCAAAGGAAGGTGACTGGTTAAACGGTCTAAAGACCAAACTGAAGAGAGTAACATGATAGCGTAGCTATTCCAACGTAGACATAATTCCAGTTGCGTAAGAAACACAAAAGCATGATTAAATGAAATTCAACAATGACCATCATGAAAGCATGATTAATGAAAACCAACCATGATTATCATGAAAGTAGGATTAAATGAAATCCATCAATGTCTAGCCTGGAATCCTAATCAACATGATGAAAACATAATCAACATAAGGAGGCATGAAACATAATCAACATGAAAACGTAATCAACATGAGAGTATGAAAACATAATTATCATAAAGAACTGATGAGACTGCAATTATACATAGTCTCATCATCCAAATTAGGCTTAAAATGCTTAAAAATATCATAAAATACCCCAAAATATGCTTGTGTTTGTTCATTGTGTATTTTAGGTACGAATATCGTGAATTCAACAAAATATCACAAGATTCAAGCAAAAACGAACACGAGAAACGAAGCCACACAAAGAACAGGACCCAAGCTATGAATTTCTAAAGAAGTCCTTGAAGTTTTGAAGAAATTGGTCCCTCAACTTTTGAAGACTTGTCACTTTTAACCCTTGTAAATCTAAAATATTACAAGTGGATCCTTAAAGTTTCAAGATTTGTCATTTATAGCCCTTGAAGAATGGTCAAGTTTCATAAGTGGTCATTGGAAAAAGTATTCACAAAATGGTGTGCCAAAATAGACAATTGATCCAAAGTTGTATCAAAGGAAAAAGGAACAAAAGCTGGCCATACTTTATTTGCAATGTTTTGGGAAAACAGGGGACCAAAGTTGTCAGTTTCACAACCAATATACTACTATACCCAAATCAGACCCACTAAGCCCACCTAAACCAACCCAAAACCTAGCCCATACACTCACCACGTCACATAATCCTCTCCACTTACCACTCTCCACATCATCAGTCCCACCCATGTCATTTCCACACACGTTTCTTTTATTAATATAAACCTTTTTTAAATGGAGTTTTTAATTAATTTAAGAAGAGGGAAACAAACACTATCTGATTAACCCCCATTTAATCCCCTAATTCCAAACCTATAAACCCTAATCTATGATCCAACACAAATCAAGGGGATTTGTCTTCATCATTTCTAGATCATTGATTTAACCCACCACTAACCTAAATCCAACCTTAAACACCTTCCCAACACAAACACATGGGCAGTGGGGACCTCCCCTGCCCCGTCCCTTCCCACACACTCCAAAAAATATAGAATCAAGAGACTCTATTCATTTCTTGTTGGAAAAGGCTTCAAAGAATGGTCAAGATCAATGTATGACAACTGGGTATTCAACATCATCACATGGCATCAAGACTTTGACCAAAATTCAAAAATCAAGACAAAGGCTTTTTTGTAAATTAGATATGCTAGGGTTTCATGTTTTAATTTTTCTAGTATCTTCTATAGCTTATTATAAATATGAGATGGCTTGTATCTCATATCTTTGTTCTAGTTTATTGTACAATATTTTTTATCTATGAATATTTAAGGTATTTTTAATTAATTTGGCAATAAGTTGTGTTCCAAGTTTACTGCTTTTGTTAGTTTAATGATTTAACTTTCTTGCAAAAATTTATTTCCAAGTTCTACAAAAATCTTTTATCAAGTTTTTCTTGTTTAGAATATTTTTGGACCCAATCTGTTAGAAGCTAGGCTTGGGTGTTATTTTTGACACCATAATCACACAAAACTAAGTTCTTAATAGGTTTTTTAAATTTTGTTGGTACGAATTTTCTGTTTAGCTTTAAGGGTTGTATCCAAGAAGTTTTTGGAAGAAGAAAAGCTTTTTATATCTTTTTGTTTACCTACTGTTCAAAATCCCTCCAAAAGCTAATTGGCAAATAGCTTTTGGAGTTGTCTTTTTGGATTTGTATACTTTTCTTTGTTGTGATGTGTGTGAGCAGGTACTAGACATAACCATCACCTTTCCATCATTTTTGAAGATATTTGAGTTGCTTTTGGGTTCTGCTGTAGAACTCCAACAAAAGCCACCTCCTTAAGCTCTTTAAACCCTCCATAAACCCAACTTGAGCAGAAATATGGCATCAACCTAGGTACGGGCTTGAACCCTTTTGACTCTTTTGAATTTATGTGATTTATTTGAGTTTTGTAAGATTTTTTTTGTTCAACTTTGCATTTGTGTTGTTTTAGTGGTTATATGACGTTCTTTGGATGATTTGAACATGTTATGATAGCTTTAGGTTGATTTGGTATAGATTTAGTAGCACTTTCTTTGAAAAATATCTCAAAAGTTAATTTAAAGGGGTGTTTGGATCTGCTTGTCACGTACATGAGGTGACACATTTGCATGATATAAGCATACTGAACATCTTCTATTAGTCCTATGTAGAAGCTTTATACATTTTATTTCCTAGGTTTAGGTTTGAAAGTCGTTTATGCAAGCTTGGTCATATTTCTGCTTAAAACTGTTGATTCAACTAGTGGGGTTTGATTTTGTGCTTTATGTGTGGAAATCTTGGTGTAATGCTGAGAATGATCTTAGGCTAGGGGTGTTTGTTGCTTGTTAGGAGCTGTCTTTTTGGATTTATATACTCTTTTCTTTGTTGTGATGTGTTTGAGCAGGTACTAGACATAACCATCACCTTTCCATCATTTTGAAGATATTTGAGTTGCTTTTAGGTTCTGCTGTAGAACTCCAACAAAAGCCACCTCCTTAAGCTCTTTAAACCCTCCATAAACCCAACTTGAGCATAAAGATGGCATCAACCTAGGTACGGGCTTGAACCCTTTTGAGTCTTTTGAATTTATGTGATTTATTTGAGTTTTGTAATATTTTTTTTGTTCAACTTTGCATGTGTGTTGTTTTAGTGGTTATATGATGTTCTTTGGATGATTTGAACATGTTATGATAGCTTTAGGTTGATTTGGTATAGATTTAGTAGCACTTTCTTTGAAAAATATCTCAAAAGTTAATTTAAAGGGGTGTTTGGATCTGCTTGTCACGTACATGAGGTGACACATTTGCATGATATAAGCATACTGAACATCTTCTATTAGTCCTATGTATAAGCTTTATGCATTTTATTTGCTAGGTTTAGGTTTGAAATTTTTTTATTCAAGCTTGGTTATATTTCTGCTTAAAATTGTTGATTCAACTAGTGGGGATTAATTTTGTGCTTTTTGTGTGGAAATCTTGGTGTAATGCTGAGAATGATCTTAGGCAAGGGGTGTTTGTTTCTTGTTAGGAGCTTGGTTGTTTTTATTGCCTGATTTGGTGACTTTTAGTCATTATTCTGCAATTTAAACCATCAACTCCATTTCTTTGTTAGCAAATTACCATTTCAGTAGTTGTAAGTTGTGTTTCTTTTGGCTCATGAATCTTTTCCACAGTCATTTGTAAAGCTATCCTAGGATTGTTTGTAACTGGTTGGTGTTGAGGATAGCTTAGCTTCAAGTTTTGTATGCTCAAAGTCCATCGAGTGACCAACTATACCAGCAATTGCACTTTTTGTGAACATAAACACATCAACAGACCTCTAGGTCTTAGTTTAGGTTTTTGAGGATTCATTTTTGGTAAACACTTAGTTTAGGGGTAGGTTTGGAAGCCCATTATCTTGTCTTAGGTGGTCGGGAGGTTTTTTACTACCATTTGAACCCTTGAAGTTCACTATGCACAAACAAAACAGTCCACAGCCTTAACTGTTGCTTTGCTCATTTGTATTTGCTTTAACTGTGACTGCTTGGATATAATTTTGAGGTTAGGCTGTTACAATGTCATCACATACTTCATAAGTTCTGCGTATTTGAAGTCAATTACACCAGCGGGTATTACCAATTCTTTAGAAGGAGTTGGGTGTTAATTTTAAAGTATTAAGTAGTTTAGGAGTAAGTGATTATCTGTTTTGAGGAAAATTGGGGTTTAGAGATTAGCTTAGTGCTTAAATCATAAGTCAAATTTGGCCTTTTTACATTTGTGTGCACTCCTATAGTTGCTACTATTCATCAATAAGGTAATTAGGGGTTGTTTTTTAGTTTTAAGCCTTGAATCTTGGAAGGTAGATAGGTGTAGGGTAGGTCTAAGCTTATATTATCTGGTCTTGGGGGTTTTATAAGTTTTTCGTAGGTTAAAGCAAGATTGTAAGTCTCTGTCACAGCAACAACACTCCATAGCCTTCATATTTGGTTAACAGTTGAGATTTTGTGCAATTTGGTGTGAATTTGTGTTGCATTTGTTGGTATTTTAGTGTTTTCTTGACTCCTCAAAACCAAACTGGTTGTGAGGGTGTCCTTGTTCCCCTAAAAAACAGGCAAGTTCCGAATTCCCCAAGTTTGAACTAAAAAGTCAACTTAGTCAACTGTTTTTGTCATTTTGTGACAAAATTTTGCTTTTTTTAGATTTTTCATTTTTCCTTAATATAATACAGTAAAATAGAATTTTATTATAAAGTTTCACATTTTTCCTCTTTGTATTTAATTTTTTATGATTATTTTAAGTTAATAATAGTTTTGAGTGATTTAAAAATAGATTTAATTGATTAAAAAATTTGAAAAATATTTTTAAGTGTTTATTAATTATATTTGAGGTTTACAAGCAATAAAATATTGGTTTGGCCTTTTTCTTGATTTAATTAAATTTTAGGGCTTTGATTAGCATTTAAAAATTAATTATTAATTATTTAAAATGGTTTCGACAAATTTCTTGATTTGTAAACCCTTAATATATTTTTAGGATCTTAAATTAATTTTTTGGTAATTTTTAGACAACTTTTATTTTTTCGTCGCGTTATACGGTTTTACATTTTGAACGTCGTAGTGTATTTTTTAGCATAACTTGTCTTTACTTTTCCAATCTTTTTCAATCAAAAAGTTACTAATCTAAGCTTGATTTTATATTATTGGCACATAACACATACACCTCCTTCGAGAACGAACTTGCATTTATCGGTTTTACGGTTTTCCTAAATCGTAAGATTTAATACTTGCCGTTTTTACTTGCTTTTCCTAAAGTAAGTACAAAAACCCTACAGTAAGAACATAAATGCATAATCAACAGAGATTTAACATTGACTGGTGTGGACGGCTATGGTTCAATCCACAAAGTTCGAAGAAAAGACATGTGACTAAGTATGGATGATTATGGTTCAATCCATACTTGTCAAATTTCTAGGGAAAAATATCATGGATAGAAATTAACAACATGGGACTAAATATGGATGGCTATGGTCCAATCCGTACTAGTCAAAACTTCAACGAAAAACATCACGAGTAAGGATCAACAATACTAAAAAATAGTTATCATTACATGGAATGTAACAAATGTCGTTTTAAGAAGAGCCTGGTGACTACCCACTAGTCACAGGTCAAGTTTTAGAGCCTACAAGTCGAAACCTTGGGCTCTGATACCATAATTATAACACCCCACTTTGATAAGTATAACTTTACATGATAATTATGGCGTGTCATCAAAGCATGCAAGGTAATATGTCTTTAAAACATAAATGACCATAAAGGAAAACCGAAATCAAACATAGGCTCCCAAACATAAACATAAAACATGCATAAAGTAAATGAAATGAAAAAGGAAAAGAAGTAAAAGGTAGCTCCCATCCTATGCACGTCCTCCATGCTCAAGTCTGTCCTTGGGTACCTGTCGTTTGGGTCATGGAAAGAAAATACGGCTGAGCAATACGCTCAATGAACGGATATAATGACATGATAAGAACAACTGAAATATAACCAAAAGAATGGGAAATGCAGCAGAATATGTGTAAGTCCTGGAAAATGTGGAAGTTGTTTTAAAAGCAGATTAATATTGAAAAAGTCTTATGTTCATGTTTATACTGAAAAGTCTTATGTTTATTCATGAAAATGTAATTTAAATGCCAAAAATCTCATATAGGTCATGATAAATGTCAACGTGCATGAATACATAGAGGGGTGACCTCGTCATGCAATTAGAGGGGTGACCTCTATAAGTCTGGGTGGAGGGATCAGCTCCATGTGACGGATGTAGATCACACAGCACAGTCACCTTGTAAATCTACAAAACATGTACTAGGATGCACCCATATGCCCACATGATAATAATAACAATGGCCAAATAACTGAAAGGGACGCCGCGAGTAATCACTCTCGTCGCGGAAGAGTCATAACACTGGTGCCTCAAGTGTTATGGTTATGGTACCTCCATAACTAGGTGAACATGACATGCGTGTATATAGCTCAGGCAATTTAAAATCATAGCATGGTAATTACTGAAAAGTTTAATGACATGTAAACTACTGGGGAAAACAGATGGCGGCAAACGGGGAATCCTAATCATGCATAGAAAGAGAATGTCCTTACCGAAGGACGGAATATCGTACCTTATGTCCAGTAACGAAATGAAGATGAAAGGCGGAATCTACTCCGACTTCACGAGTGCTACATAATAAAGGACGTGAATGAGTTGTATGTTCATGTATAACTTACTGATTCTTAGTTTACTTTACTTGTTCTTGACTTATTTTACTTGTTCTTGACTTGTTTTACATGGTCTTGACTTATTTTACATGTTCTTTACTTGTTTTACATGTTTTTTACTTGTTTTACTGTTTTCATGTTTTATCATGTATTTCTTAGTGTTTCATGTGTTCTTGATTAACGTATTTCATGTTTCATGTGTTATAATACTTGTTGTTTCATAATGAGTAACTTTCTAAAAATAGCAGGTTTCTATATATAGTAACTTTCCAAAAATAGCAGGTTTCCATATATAGCAACTTTCCAAAATAGAAAGTTTCCATAAATAGTAAGTTTACAAAAATATAAGGTTTCCATAATTAGTGAGTTTCCAAAAATAGAAAGTTTCCATAACTAGTATGTTTCCATGATTAGTAATAATCTTGTTTTATAAGCATGTGATATAAGCTAAATCTTAATGAATATATTTTATAAGTCATAATTAATTAAATGTCATATAGTAAAGTTTCTTAATAAATAAATACTTTATTCTAACATAATAATTAATTATTAATAAAATAACATGATTTATAAGTGATTATTAATTATGTATATAACATGATTTTATATTAATAAATTTTTACCATAAACTTGATAATTGAATAAATAAATTAAAGGTTATAATTAATTTAATTATACCATGGATAAAATATAATCAATTAATTAGACTAAGTCCTTGATTAAACTCAATTAAATGGTGCCATGTTTACTTTCACGGATAATTAATTAAATAATTATTATAAGTCTAAAATTTAACTAACCGGTTCACGATCAATTCCAAAGGTTAAACAAAACTGATTCAATAAGTCGTACATAATATAGTCGAATTAACATGTTCATGTTCAAAAGCCGTGATAAATTTTGCAAATAAATAACTAAGTCAATTTAATAAGTCGTAACACAAGCTGGTTAATAAGTTCATGAAAAAGGTCGAACTAAACCGGTTCATAATATTCCATGATTTATATACCATTTATTTAATAGGTTAAACATTTTATTAAGCCCGGGATTTAAATAAGCCGAAAACAAAAATGAATCCAAACATCCCTTGTTTGCCAACAGTGGCTATATTAGACCGACGTTGGTAAGTTTAGCAACAGTGGTTGGATTAATTAACGGTGGAAGATCTAGGACAAACAGGGGCAACTTTAGAAGAAGTAGTGGCAAGATTTACCTTATGTTGATTTCTGCCTAAGCCAAACGCACCCTTAAATACTATCAGCAGACCCAAACGCACCTCAACTCCTGTCTGCAGACCCAAACACTCCTTACTGCCGTGCTGCTGAACCAAACGTGCCCTACCACTGGTGTTGCTGAACCGAACACACCTTGCTGGTTGTATGGTGTTAAACCACACATACTTGTTGCCCCCTAATAAACCAAACACCCCATGCCGTTCGTAACAGCGAACCAAACCCACCTTATGCTCAGATAATCGCTGCAACCACTCATATACCCACGACTGCTGCAAGATGGTTGTGGTTGTGACGTCGTTCTGTGGTGGTCATCATGGGTTCACGATGGATCGATGATAGTGGATCTGGTGGTGGCGGCTGACCACAATGGTGATGAACCTCGTGGTGCTTCATGGTTGAGGAGATGGTGGTCGTGGAGGTGGTGCAGTCGTGGTGATGTGGTGGGTGGCGGCGGCCGGAGTTGGTTGCCAGAAAAACTATGGCTGCTATGACCCAGCTAGGGGTTTCTTAATTTTTTTGTTTTGTTGTAAATGGAGTAGGAAAACAATACGTATGTTTCATTTTGGTTCTCTTTGTGGACCGAGCCTTGGGCCTCTCTTCTTACAAGACTTGTAGGCTTAAGTTTTATACATACGACCCGTTTATTTATTTCGCATGATAGTTCGTATTTCCGTGTGTCGTACATTTATAAATTGAAGTTCGTGTTACATCATATTATGTAGTATCAAATGTACGTAAATACTTATCGTGTATTAATTAAATGCTTTTCGCGTTGTGAATAATTATATGGTATTACTTGTCGTGCATTCATGATTTTTTAATTTCGTGACATTTCTTGTCGTGTCGTATTTATTATTCGTATTTACTTGTCGTGAAATAATTCATTAGTAAAGTTTTAATCTAACGACATTTTTAAGCGGGTTTTACATGTGATCTATGACAAAGGAATAGCTATTGATTATTATACGATTAAAGCAATGCAGGATTGGCTTATTCTTGTGAACATTAAGAAGTTAAGGGGATTCTTGGGTCTTACTAGTTACTATAGAAGGATTGTTAACAATTATGCAACCATTAACAAGCCTTTGACATAATTACTTAAGAAGAATTCCTTTGAATGGTCAAGTTCAACTCAAAAGGCTTTTGAGGAGTTGAAATTGGCTATGACTAATACTCTAGTTTTGGCTCTACCAAATTTTTAAGAAGAGTTTGTATTGGAGATTGATGCTTCAAATGAAGAAACTGGAGTAGTTCTGCAACAACATGGTCATCCAGATGCTTTCTTAAGTAGAGCCTTGGCACTAAAACATAAAGGTTTGTCTACTTATGAAAAGGAATTATGGGCAGTGGTGTATGCTTTGGAAAAGTAGAGAGGGTATCTGCTTGATAGGCACTTCAAGATAAAGATTAATCACTTCAGTCTTAAGTATCTAATGGAGCAACGATTGGCCCTATCTAAATCAAGTGGTTGACAAAGCTACTTGTTTATGATTATGATATAGTGTATAAGAAGGCAAGTGAAAATATTGTTGCTGATGCATTATCAAGGTCTTCTAACCTTTCTTTACAAACTTTGGTGCTTAGTGATATTTCAAATGATTTGTTGCTCAGAATTAAGGATAGTTGGCAGTCTGATCCTAGTGCGTAACAAGTAATAAAAAATGTTAAAGATCTTTTAGTAGCAAGGTCAAAGTTTAGTTGGCTTGATGGTCAATTAAAAAGGAATGACGGGCTAGTTAGTGGGGCAGATCTTAATTTGATGGAAGAGCAACTCAAATTACACCACGATGAGCCTTTAGGTGGTCACTCAGGTGTGGAGGATGCCTATAAAAGATTAACAGTTTCATTCTATTGGAAAGGAATGAAAAAAACAATTAAGGAATACGTAAGGGTGTGCAATTTTGCCACAAAGTTCTACCTCTACCTATCTTACTAAGATTTGGAATGACATTTCTATGGACTTTATTGAAGGCCTACCCTCTTCTTATGGAACAATAGTCATCTTTATGGTTATTTCAGATTGAGTAAGTATGTGTATTTCATTCCTTTGTCTCATTCATTTAAAGCTGCTCAAATTGCTGGGGTGTTCCTTGAATCTTTGTACAAATTACATGGATTAATAGTAACTAGATTTTACTTAGTTATGAAAGAGTTTATCGTCCGATCTTTTCGAATTGATTACCAGTTAAGATTGCGACTCAGTCGTTCTTGGTGGAAAATAAAAAGGTTGTCGTTGTCTATAACTAATTAAAAAGTAAATGCGAAACGTAATTAAAATAGGCTAAAAGCAAATCTAGAAAAAACTGTCACTTTTTCTCTAAAAATAGAAAAAACACTTAATACTTGAAAACTTTGTAATGAATTTAAAACGTGAAATTAAAAACTTAAAAACTTAAAAGTGAATTTAAAACTTGAAAACTTTGTGAAACTAAAAACTTAAAAACTTAAAAGTGAATTTAAACTAAAAACTTAATAAAAATAAGCAATTAACCCATCGGAATGCCTGGTCGGAATACTTGTCGGAAAGCAATCGGAAAAATCCTAAAAACAAAGCTATTGGAATATATGAAAAAAAAGCTATCGGAATATAAGAAAAAGACACTAATCGGAATATGGGTAAACTAGTCCTATCGGAATATGGGTAAACTAGTCCTATCGGAATGACAAAAGGAATACTGGTCGGAATAAACAAAAACAATGCTATCGGAATCCAAAAAGGAATCCCAATCGGAATACACAAAACCCTTTTCCGACGATGCAGTCGGGATCCTGGTCGGAATAGGGAAACCCTATTCCGATGGTGATCGGAAAACATAAGGAAAAACAAGAAAAACTTTTCCGACGAAATTAAAATGGAAATAAGCAAAATCGAATAAGCTATGTTTAAAATAAGCACTAATCTAAGCCTTATCAAATCTATATTTAAACTAACTAAATAAGAACGATTAAAACTTACAAACTATAAATAAGCAACTTTTTAAATCAAAATTTTAAAAGGTTAAAACTTTTAAGAAAACTTTAAATCAATAAGCGAAATACAAAATAAGCCAATAAGCATGTCAAGCTCAAAGCTCATTCGTATTAAAACTTATAGATGAATAAAAAGATAAACTTTTTAATCAAATAAACATCAGAACTAAACAAGATCAAAGATTATACCGAATCAAACATAATTAAAAAGATCAAGAATGGTAGAAGAAGATGATTGTAAAAAGCTTGAAATAAGATGAAGATAAGAGATTCAAAGTACAAGATTAAAGATTAAAGATTAAAACTTGAAAGAAAAATTAGAGAGAGAAAATAAAACTACACTACTCTTAAAACTAAACTAACTAACTAACCACCCTCCTAATGACACATTAGGAGGGTATTTATAGGAGGAGTGGAAGTATGGTTAATGCTTTCTTCTCTCTTTCTTCTTGTCTCGACTCGATTTAATTTCTTTGTCTTTCTCGACGTCATCTCGGGATTTGTCAATATAAATTGAATCTTGTCTTATAATTTCTTCAATAATTAGACTTGAGTTCTTCGACTTCACTAAACTTCCGTCTTTAGACTTTTTCTTCGATAAATCTTCAGAATTGGTCTTGGACTTACGTTCTTTTTGCACTCTTGATCTTTTGACTTCATGTTTTCTCGTTTTCATCGATAAAAGCCCGTGAAAGCCCATGTTTTCTTCCTTTTTCATCTTTTGGTCCTAAAACACAATAAAAACACAAACCACGAATAATTTCGACATTTACGACATAAAATACACGTTTTGGCTTGGTTATTATTATAATTAAGTGGTAAAAGGATGGGTATTTTCACACCTATCAAATCCCCTACACTTGACCATTGCAATGCCCTCATGCAATGCATTAATTACAAAGCACGTTTTACATTTTTCATCATAAATAACCCACCTTGGCCTTTACAAATACTAAACTTTAAGGAAAGTAAAAAGATAGAAATCAAAGACTTACATTGGGGTTTTGGCCGTCATGAATATTTATCATCCTCAAGTTTCACGTTCCCCAAACCAAGCTTAAAAACTAGATCATTGTTATTATAAGTTAGCAAACTAACACAAACTCATGTGGGCCCATTATTCACTTAGACTCCCTTATTCCTAGGTGTATCTCTTATATTTTATTGTTGTCTTAAATGATCACGAGGATGCATTGTTGACTTATTTCGATAATTATTTAGGCTGAAAATAAAGTAGGACGATTTAATCAATAGTTAGCTAAAGGACAAAATCTTTTAAAACTGCTTCTCGGGACCTCTTAGAGTTCATATCTTGGCATAACTCGCTTCACGATTTGAGACCTTTCTCGGACCGATATTTGGCAGCGACTTCATACTTCGAATCTTGAGAGACGTTCTTGAAATTATGGTCTTCTCTTCATAATAGGAATTTCTTCACTTGAAGTTTTGAGAGATTCTTCATACTTGGACCACGACTTCTTCATTTTTCTCCAATCTTTATTTTGGACTTTGATATACAACGACCCGCTTCCTTTTATGACTTGGATCTATTTATCCTCATACCTTGTTAGGGCCTTTTTGGATAGACTTCTCCATGATCTTTAGGGGAGTATTTGCTTTTCGTCGTGTGTCTCGATCCTTCATATTGATTTTTGATAAATGATTCTTCACATCACTTTTGGATTTTTAGCAACAAAATGTAGCCCTCATGCCTTGTTAGGGCCTTTTCAGACTCGCCAATCTTCGCATCCCACTTCAATAAGTTATGTCTTGGCTATGAACTCTAATTAATACCGAGCAACTTTTAAACGATCTTGGGCTAGAAGCTAAGTAACTTTTCAAATCGTACGACCTTATTTATTGCAATTAAGTTTATTAACAAGCGATGGGAGAAAAAGCTCATAATCAACTCACATAAATTCATGAAAGAATACCAAACTTATAATTGACTCTATTATCTCTCGTTCTCCACAATTTAAAATCTCAAGGAATGAGACTCGTGGATGCTTAGCCAATTAAATCAAAGTTTTGGGTTTTCAAGTCATCTATAGGATCTTGCAACTTCTTAGACTTTTTCAAGTTTTAGAATTCGCATTTTAAAGTTCCCTTGATAAACGACTTTCTAGGATCAATTATAGGAACTTGCGAAAAGTTCTTGTTCTTAACCCGTAAGAGTTAAGACTTTCGCGTTTTAAAGCTCCCTATATAAAAGCCTAGCAAAACTTGACTTAAACACGTTAAGGATACTAGCTAGAGTAAACTTAGATAAGTAAACTCGGGTTGAGTCAAAAGATTCATGACGCTTGAAAAATAAAAACCACTTTATTAAACTTTTATTCTAATAAAGAAAGAAAATAACTATAACAAAGGTAAAACTACTAGGCCAAAATAGATCAAAAATTTTGAAAAATGTCAAAAAATCAATTTTTCGGTTAAAATAAGGACAAATACAAGGAAAAGCCCACTTAACTTCGATAGAAGTCCCCCTGCACTTAATATAAACATTGTCCTCAATGTTTAAGCATGTGGGAGTAAACTCCCCTACACTTAGGACATTGTGCACGTTGTTTAAATCTTGCTAAGGAAAGGACAACTAAAGTGATTCCTATTTTAATATCGAGGAATATAAAATAGTGAATCAAAAGAGTTTAGGATAGAATCGGGAAGACGGGAACACGGAATCACGGGTCGTCAAAAGTCATCAAGAATGTATCTTTGAAAGCTCCAATCCCTGCATATGATAAGAAAGAAAACAACAAACACATACTAGGGTCTCCCCCTACACTTATTATAAAAAACAGATAAAGATAGATAGATAATCGGGTTGCCTCCCAAAAAGCGCTTGTTTTTATTAACCGAGTCACGAGCCTGACTCGTCCCCGAATTAAATAGTCCATGGGGAAGCCTCAAATGTAATAATGGGATCAAAGACCTTGTCCTCATTCCCGGAGGACATTAATAAAGGAGAGACCGGAGGATAAGTCTTGAAGGGTAGAAAAGTCCTCTCAACATAAGAAATGTAAGTGAAATCATTATCCACGGGAGGTGGGGTGGGTAAAGGAATCAAAATGTCATCCCCAAAAGACATATGATTATCACTGAGCGGCAAAGCCGTAAAGGTGTCAATCATGGAATGGTCAATGTCACCCCCCCGGGTCAAAGCACTCATCCTCCATAATGGTGTCTAAAGGAGTGGATGAAAGGTGCTCGGGAGGGTGACTTGGGACAATATCTTCATGCAGCAAATTATCAAAAATAATATCCCCTCCATGTCATCATCATCAATACCCGGAGGTATTGATAGAATGTCGATTTCCTCCATAGTTGTATCATTATTCTCAACTGAAGTACTAGACGGAGGTAAAGACTCAGAAATAGGAGCAAAATTCAACGCTTCAATTTTAGCAATAAGAAGATGAACTTTCAGTAATTTGTCGCGAAGAATAACGTCTTCCACCTCATCTACAAGACCAAGTTCAGTGGTGAACTTCTCGTATGTCGGTGAGAATAAATTAACATCGCCGTCATCGCCCGGAGGAGAAGGATACATTTCAAAAGTGAAATTCTCATAGCATGGAGAAAAATCATCATCATTAAGAGCGACCTCTTCCGTAAGCTCCTCAAAAGTCTGCACATCATAAACATCATCAAAGAATTTGTCGAGACCAAAATCACTAATCTCACTCGAAGTATCTGTAAAACCCGCATGCTTTTATCATGAATAGTACCCTTAAGATCGTACGTACTAGATTAAAACTTTCCTTTTATAGTACGATTACGTTTACGTGTTAGGATTTTACGTATTACGTACGTGTTAGAACACGATAAGTATTTATTACGCACGAACACGCAATAATTATTTAAACAATAATTAATCACGAACATGCGATCATGAAATCACGAACGTAATTAAATCACGAACTATTATTAATTACATATATATATTTATTACGAGCGTAAATAAATATATTAGGTCACGGTAATTATTTAATGAGAACACACAAAACGCGAACATAAATAAACACGAACAAACACGTAAAACACGAACACGAGAACACACTAATTAGACACGGAAAATGATCGGGTTACCCCATGTGGGCCCATATGCCACGAAATTAGGAAGGAGGATGGGCCAAGCCCATCAAAATTTACTAAAGAAGGGGGTTAAGGGAAAAACACTACTCATTTTCACTTTATAGAGGATTTTCACAAAAACCTAAAAAGCTCTCCTCCTCCTTCTTTTGTTTCTTTTGGCCGCCACCTTCAAACACACCAAGGAGGTGTTTGTTGATCTTGGATCTTGGAATTATTGCTAGTGTTCGTGTTTGTTCATAATTGTTTAGATCCACGCATTCAGTAATTCGTTTAAACCTTTTCTTTTGATTTAATCTTTTAAATAATTAAGAACATGTTATATTTTTTTATAAAACCTAATTAAATCATAGATCTAACATGGAATTGGATTTGGAATAAATCAAAAAGTAATGTTTAAGGGGTGTATGTTCTTGGTCGCGCCTAAACCCAACCCGAGAGGGTTTCGGTTTGGCCATTTGACCACCACCGAGACCATATGGTCCCGGTTGGTTGGTGCGGGTCCCACGACAGCATCAAGACAAGGGTAACCCCGACTTGGTTCGGGGTATGGTGTCGATTTCATGTCCGGTTCATGGTTCTTAGTCAAGATCCGGTTCATGGTGTATGTTTAGTTTTTTTATTTTTATGATCTTAGGTTAAAATTAAATTAATAACATGACATGATTAATTTAATAACATGACTTAGGTTATTTTAATTATTAATAATCATGAAATTACTAACCTAAGTATTTTATATTTTAAGACTTATAATTAATTAATTATTTAAAAACCATGGTTATAATTAATTAATTAACATGACTTAGGTTATATTATTAATAAATAATAATACATGTTTTAACCTAAGTATTTAACTTTATTTAATTAAAAACATGTTATACTTTAATTAAATATTTTAACCTATAGTTTAATTTAATTACATGAAATAATTATTAAACTATACATTATATCATATGACTTAGAAAATAATCATGAAAACACTTAGGCTTATATACTTAGCTTATTTAACCAGCTTATTTCTAATTATGGAAACTTCTATTTTTAGAAACTTATTTAAATAAGGCAGCTAATCTATTTATGGAAACGTTCTATTTTTAGAAACTTATTTATTTCAGGAAGCTAATCTATTTATGGAAACTTATTTAAATAAGGCATATAATCTATTTATGGAAACTTTCTATTTTTAGAAACTTATCTATTTTAAGCAGTAATTCTATTTTTGGAAACTTTCTATTTTTGGTAACTTTCTATTTTTGGAAACTTTCTATTTTTGGAAACTTTCTATTTTAGGAAACCTGCTATTTTTGGAAAGTTACTTATTATTACACAGTAAGTATAATAATACATGAAATACCAGAAATACTTAATCAGATTAAACATAATATAAGATAAACACAATTTAAGGCTTTAAACAATAAAACATGGTAAGAACATATAAAATAAGCTAAGACATGACATAAAACCAACTACGTATTTAGTAAGCAGATACTTATTCATGTATGTATTTATGTAGCACTAGTGATACGGAAGTAGGATTCCTCTCAGTTCATCTTCTTCGTTCACTGGACATAAGGTACGGATTCCCGTCCTTTCAGTATGGACATTCTTTCCTTATTAGGATTCCCCGTATGCAGCCAACTTTTTTCCCAGTATATGTTTTATATGTTTTTGAATTGCTTTGTTTAATTAGAATACCTAAAGCCATATACATGCATGACCAGTTTCACCTAGTTATGGAGGTACCATAACCATAACATTAGAGGCACTGATGTTATGACTTCACCACGGCGGAGTGATTGCTCGTGGCGTCCCTTCAGCTTTTGGCCATATTATTATATTTATCATGTGGGGCGTATGGGTGCATCCTAGTTACATGTTTTCAGTCAGGATTTCATGGTGAATGTGGTGTGTGCCTTGCATCCTTCACAAGGAGCTGATCCCTCCTACCCAAAAACCAGTATATTAAATTAGAGGCAGCCCCTCTAATTTGCATGATGAGGTCACCCCTCCAAGTATTCATGCACGGTGGATTTTCATGACCTATATTGGCTAATGGTAAAATATGTTAAACAACTTACATAAGATAAACATAAGGATTTTCAAACTATAAAACTAGTTTTATGAACATATTCCAGGTTTTCCAGGACTTATACATTTCCGCTGCTATTAAGTCTTTATTATATTTTAGTCATTCATACTATGTCTATATCCGTGCACTGAGCGTTTTGCTCAGCCGTTACTTTCCTTTCCATGTCCCAAAACGGCAGGTACTCTAGAACTGACTGGAGCATTTGGGGACACGCATAGGATGGGAGCTACCTTAGATTCCTTCTCCTTTTGCCTTCATATTTATGCATGTTTAGTCTTCCTTTTTGTTCATTTACTTTATTTATGTTTTGGGCTTATGTATGGGAACCGATGTTTGATTCCGGTTATCCCTATGGTCATGTAATGTTTCAGACATGTATCCTTGTATGCTTTGATGACACGCCATAATTACGCGTGACATTCCATTTATCAAAATAGGGTGTTACAGTATCACTATCCTTAGACGCATTATGGATATCAAGAGTAGGAGTAGTAATCTTAGAAGATGAGTTAATATTATAGATATCATCCTCGTCATCATCATAATATTAGCATGGACGCACAAGAGGAGGAGTATAATCACTAAGATTAGATACTTGTTCTTGTTGCTGTCGCTTTTCCTCCTCTATTGCTTCGCGTATGCTAGCTAATTCTTGTTGAACGTATTGAAGTGTATTCAAAAAATGGCTCGTTCTTCTTCACTCATTGCAACAGAAGGTTGATGATCGAGGGTGTATTGTGGGGGCTCAAAATTGTGAAAACCAGAATTATAGCACAAATGTGGTCCATCATAAATCATTGGTTGAAAAGAAGTAGAACACGGGTTTGGCTCATAATAATTCATCGGCTGGCAATAAGAAGTATCGTGAGGGCCCCCACAATTGTTACAACACGGGTATTGAGAAAAACCCGGTGCATCTTGTATATAGCTATTACCATTGTCATAATTGTAACCCAGTTCTTGCTCGCCATGAGGCGGGTATCGAATTGGACACGAAACATGCCAATGAGAATCGCTTACACAATATATGCAAGGGGAGAGAGTAGGTGGATTAGAAGAAAAGGATGAATTAGTCGAATTGCACGATGGACAAAATCCAAATAGTGAATCGGTTGAAATCGGTGGAAGATCTTTTCCGCATTGCTTGCATGAACACCATTGACATGATTCGCACCCATATAATCGTCTCCCACACCCTACGCAATGGACATAAGAATCCATGAAGAATTAAAAATTAGAGGGGTTGAGAAGAAGAATTAAACACAATAGAGGGTTAAGAGGAATATTTTTGATGCGAAACTTTCGAAAAAAAGAAATGCTTTTATGATTTTTCAAATGTTTTTGGATTTTTAAAATTTTATTTTTTTTACACAAAAAATAACGTTCACGAGTGAACGGATACTAAAATCCAACGCGTCTCTCACAAATAACCGTTAATCTTCACGAAAGAGCCGGCAGCGGCGCCATTTAATAGTAAGATTTTACTTAGTTATGGAAGTTCGTTAAACCACTACTTACCAAAGTGATAGAGATAAGGTGTTCATAAGTACTTTTTGGAAAGAGTTGTTTAAGAAATTGGGAGTTACTTTATAGTTATCCACTACTTACCATCCTTAAACAGATGGCCAGACAGAAGTGGTCAATAGGTGTTTGGAGTGCTACTTGAGGTGCATGACTAGTGAGCAGCTAAAGAATTGGGTTCTGTTGGGTCAGTATTTACTGACCCTGAAGCAACTCTAGGATTTGAATATAAAATCCCCCTAAGTGTTTTATGCTCAGTAGTAAGGCTAGTCTGCTAATGGATGACCAGAGGAACAAAGTTCCTACTGATGACTTTAAAGCTGTAGAAAGTTCAGCACTCCCCTTCTAGTGAACTTAGAAGACTAAGAGGTCTTCACTTCAAATACTAGGCGGTCTAGTTGCTGAAGAACAAGGACTAAAGAAGGGCTTTCAGTTCAGTTTGGCTTGACAATACCAAACTGAATGATGTCGATCTCCTCTAGGATACTAAAGACTCTTTAGTATTCTGATGGTTTGCATTAGGTGGGAAAAGATTACTTTAAGTCAAAGTAGGTTGCTTGTATACTTAGATATAAGTACCATCTTTATCTTTTCTAGAATAGTTTATTAAGTACTTTGTACTATTTATCCAGCATGGGCATCAACCACCCACTGGATAAACTCATGCATTGTTACATGCAATATGCAAACCCTAATTTACACTGCCTATATAAAGGAGTGTACATTGTGAGAGAAAGGTAACCAATACAAGAGCTTAAACTCTAGAAAAATTTTCTCTCTCGATACCAACTAAACCATATAGCCAAAGATGTATATGAACGTTTAGACTGGAGCTTAGAGTTTAACTTTGATTAAACGTTTAAGTAGAGGAGATCAAACCCCATTGTCATTCAACCACTTTTTTATTCCGCAAACAAAGTGGGCTATAGATTCTTTATTTGATTCTAATAAAAGTCTATGCGTTGAAAAGTATATTGGTATTGTTGTTTTAATCTTTCATAGTTCTTATCTAATGTTAAAACAACACACTTGAGTCGAAGTAATAGTTATTACTTAAGATAATAAGTAATATCGAATTACAAGGGACCAACAGGTTCAATGGTTGTCATTAGCAAAGTTCTGGTACAACGCAAATTTTCACACAACTACTGATACAACTCCCTTTGACGTGGTGTATGGTCAAGCTCCACCTACACATGTGTCATATATGATTGGAGACTCACATGTAGAGGCATTTGATAGATCTTTGGTGGCAAGAGAGGAAGCAATTGCTGACTTCAGTTCCATTTAGGAAGAGCACAACACATAATGGAGTAATGCAGATAAGCATAGAAGTGATAGGTCTTTTGTGGTGGGAGATTGGGTGTTGCTTAAATTACAACCACACATGCAAGTTACTTTCAGGTTGCACAAGCAACATAAGTTTCCTCCAAAGTTCTAGGGTCCTTTCCGGATTCAAGAGAGGTAGCATACAAACTGTCATTGCCAAAGACCAGTTATGTCCACAACGTGTTTCATGTTTCTTAACTCAAAGCTTATAAAGGTCAACCTACAGTTCAAATTCCACTACCTAATTGTACTAAGGAAAACCTTATTACTGCTCTACCATTTCCTGTATTGGATAGGAATATTATTATTGTCAGAAATGCTACAATGGTCTATTCAATGTTTTAAAGCCCGGTTTTTTAATTAACCCGGTCGAGTCACCGGTTCACCGGGTTACCGGCTCAATCGGTTAAACCGCCGAGTCAAACCGGTTTAAAGTCAAAAGAAAAAATGCCACGTCTAGATAGAAAAAGACATGCCTACCAGTTTTAGGATAAGAAAAAACACTAGTAGCATGCATAGTACTCCTACCAAACTAATGTATAATAATAAAAGAAACTCACGTGGCTTGTTTTATATCACTAAAAAAAATCATTTCAAATAAGACTTCTTCACTAATGCTTTGACTTGTCAAATAACTCACAACTTTCTTTACTCATCTTATCACTTTCATCTTTCTTATGTTCTTTATCACAACTCCGGAATCTTATTTTCATCCATTACTTACGCTCCCCACACAAATTTGGATCTATATCACCCCAATATATTGAAATTAAAACTCAATCAACGGATCAACAGATCTCTAACACGAGAGTGTATGGTTCATTGGTTCCACTACACATCCAACGCATCCACTACAGATCCAACGAATCAACGAAACTTCTTCTTTTTCCATTAAAATGTGTTGAACCACCAATTTCCGGTCCGCCGGTTCGATCCGGGTCGACTAAACCCGGCGGTTCAATCCGAGCCGAGTTTTAGTGAAAACCCAGATCACAACGGCCCGGCCAACATTCCTGTTCCCGGTTGAACCGGCCGGGTCAAACCGGTTTTTAAAACATTGGGTCTATTGGCTGGTACAATAGTCAAATGGAGACACATATAATGCTACTTGGGAAGATGCCAAAGCGCTAGAAGCCAAGTATCCAGATTTTCAAGTTGATTCTTGAGGACAAGAATGTTTTCAAAAGAAATGAATTAATATGAGCTCAATTATCATAAAGTCAAACTCATAGTATAAATAATAAACCCTTAACTAAAGTCAAACTCACTTTTAGATGGAAAATCTGTTATTCACCCCAACATTATCTCATTGTATAAATACTCATTATGTGATTGATTTTCAGTTAGCTATTCATTTATATTCTTCTTTTAACAAATTCTCTTTTTATAATTTTTCATTCTAATAATAAACCCTTAACTAAAGGGGAAAGGCTGAATTTATGTAACTTATTTGTTCAAGTTAACTAATGTACGCAAGATACTTTTTTTATTCCGGATATACGCAACATAATTTCAAATACTTACTAATATACGCAATATTGACCAAAATGTGACTTTTTTGACCAGTTACCACTTAGAAAAGTTACAGTTTGGTCCTTTGGTCTGCGTGGACTTCCACCGTTAGTCCTTTGACATTTTTTTCATTATAAAACTTAGCAATGATACCTTGAATTTAATACACGTATTTTTATACACGTTTTTATACACACTTTTTAAGCGTGTTATTATATACACATTTTATACGCGAAAAATTATGAACTTTGACAGACGATTTCAACGTCAAAACTTAACCCGTAAACTCCGAAAAACTCACGTTAAGTCAATGCATATGTTCTCTACAACTTTCATGTTTTATGGTTTTCATGAAAAAGACATTTATATGGTCGAAACCCCGATTTAAAACTATGACAGCAATACCAGTCTTTTACAGGTTTTTTTTAGATACGTAATGGAATCGATCTGGTGTACTTATTAAATTTTCCATTTTTATCATACTACTATTTTTATAAGGTTTACACTTTGTTTTATAATATTTTACGTATAGAATGTATATATTTAGTCATTGATAGGTTTAGAGACTTCAAAGTAAGTATTTAGCACTAACCGAGACCGTCGAAATTCGGATTTACTTAATTACCGAAAATACTAGTATTATTGTCATAGTTTTAAATCGGGGTTTCGACCATCTAAATGTCTCTTTCATGAAAAACATAAAACATGAAAGTTGTAGAGAACGTATACAGTGACTTAACGTGAGTTTTTCGGAGTTTACGGGTTAAGTTTTGACGTTGAGATCGTCTGTCAAAGTTCATAATCTTCGCGTATAAAACGTGTATATAATAACACGTTTAAAAAATGTGTATAAAAATACGTGTATTAAAGTTAAGGTATCATGGCTAAGTTTCCTAATGAAAAAAATGTCAAAGGACTAACGGTGGAAGTCCACGCAGACCAAATGACCAAACTGTAACTTTTCTAAGTGGTAACTGGTCAAACAAGTCACATTTTGGTCAATATTGCGTATATTAGTAAGTATTTGAAATTATGTTGCGTATATCTAAAATAAAAAAAATATCTTGCGTATATTAGTTAATTTGAACAAATAAGTTACATAAATTCAGTCTTTCCCCTTAACTAAATCTAAATCGTATCTTGATTTTTGTTTCTTGTGTTTGTGAAACCTTGATCCTTTTGTGTTGCATTACTCATGTTTCACTACTAAACCTAGTTTCCAGCTTCCAAATACCCTTCATATATACGTATTACATACGACGAGTCTCTAAACTTTACACTCTGTTCTCAAGTTTTTTTTAAAAGAATGGAAAGGGAAAGGAATGGAAATCATAATATTTGTGTGTTCTCAAGTTTTTTTAGGAAGGGAGGGTAGAGGACGGGAAGGGGAAAGGAATGGAAGGCATAGGCATTTTGTGTACAAAGTTAATCCGTCCAATTTTGGGATGATCAGGAAGGAAAACGTGTGATTACAACATGGGCTTTTACTAAATTACATTTATATCCCTATTTTTATGTGCACGTAGTTTATCATTCTCATAACCCTAGTTCCAAAAGTGATGACATAAAAGAAAAGGAGCAGTTCTGAACAATCATCTACTATCAACAGGTAAATATTGTTTTTTGTTACTTGTTTATTTTGTCTATAGCCACTAGTATAGAACTTATTTTGTGAATTATTTGTAACAGTAAGACGGATTATCAGTCAAACTAGCTAGGATAGGAACAGCCTTTTGAACAAGTGGAAACTTATTATTTGAAAAATAAAATGTGTATAAGAGTAGCGATTTTTGTATGTTGGCTCATTAGTTTTGTTGTTTAGGGGTTACTTTTGGCTGCCAATTTGTGTAGTTTTGTCAGGCTACGAGTTGTTGTTGGTTGCTGCTTCAGTTAAATTCCTATATGAGTCCTGGAACGAAGCAACCACCCCAACCCATCTTTGGTGACTCCAAGTAAATATAAGAATGTATTGATCTGGGCGCTGGTATAAGCTAATTCCAGTAATATGCTGCTCTAAAAAATCTGGCACAAATTTGCATGGTGTAGTATATTATGCGTGCCGTACTGCTGTTTGTTTGCCCCTTGTATATACATCATTTGAAATAAAAGCGTGATTATAACGCCAATTAGTATTAGGTTATAATGAACAAACTAAAAAAAGAGACTGATTTGGCATATATCATTTTAGTATCAATTGTTATACAGTAAATCACAGCATATGCTTCACAGATGAGATATATAGCATACACCTAAATTAATGTTTTATCAAACCAAAAGCATTCATTGGTTAAGATGCACCATATCAAAGATATTGCTTTTGCTTTTGCTGTTCAAAAAAAAAAGATATTGCTTTTGACTTGTATTTCTAAAAAAGATGGAGAATAACAGAAACACTAGATCTGTTGTATATGCTATCATGACAAAAAGAGATTTGTAACTTGCTCACTTTTTAACTACGTCTATATATGATTAAAGGTGTCAAATTGGTTTTTATGGATGTATGCATGTATGCAAATAATGTAATACAAAATTATTTTCTAACAATAAGTATGACTAGTATAGTTATTTTCTAACAGTATGTATGCAAATAATGTATGCAAATGCTAACTTTTTAACAGTAAGTATGCATTAACATAGAAGAAGTTAAGTGTAGATATAATGAATGTTAGAATTCTACATGTCTATATATATGTACGTGAAAGTTGTAAATTTGATAAAAGAGGGAAAAGAATGATGATGACTGAAACATGTATGAGTATGACCTTTGATCAAAAGCCATGACTAGTATAGTTATTTTCTTATTGCCAACACCTAACACAACATGCTAAGTTATAATATATTTTATGTAGTGATTAAACATTTACATTATGGATGCGAATGACTTATATCGTATGGCGAAAATTCAACAATTAGCTGTAATTCACGTGGTTTGTTTAGTTGTCGCTTATCTCGCACGTAGGCGATCTCGAAAAAGACAACGTGTTAATTTACCTTCCCAAGAAAATATGTTGCATAGACAAGCAGTGCGAGAAGAGATGCTGCAAGACCTGGCAACAAATACTAATTGTCGTAAAGTCATTCGTATGAGTTTGGATGCTTTTAAGCTACTGTGTCAAAAGTTAGAAAATGAATGTGGCCTTCGTCCAACCCAACGTATGTCAGTTGAGGAACAAGTTGCTAGATTTTTACATATTATAGGAAACGATTTTAGAACCCGTTTTGTCTCTTGGTTATATCGTCGATCCGTATCAGCTACTAGTAGACATTTTCATAGAGTTCTTAATGCAATACTATCTCTAGAAGACCAATATTTTAAGCAGCCCACTGGTGATATAGTTCAGAAGGAAATCCAAGATAAACCAAGATTTTATCCTTTTTTCAAAGATTGCATAGGGGCGATTGATGGAACACATGTTCGAGTGAGAGTGTCTAATAGAGATGCCTCAAGATATCGTGGGCGTAAGGGATATCCAACAATCAATGTATTAGTTGCTTGCACCTTTGATTTAAAGTTCACTTATGTTTTAAGTGGTTGGGAAGGCACAGCATCAGACTCGAGAATAACAAAAGATGCACTCACTAGAGATGATAAGCTAATTATTCCTGATTGTAAGTACTATCTAGTTGACGGTGGTCTACCCCATAAAAGCACACTTATAGCACCATATAGGGGTGTTAGATATCATCTCAAGGAGTACTCATCTCGTGCACCTCAGAATCCACGAGAATTGTTTAACCTTCGACATTCATCATTGCGGAACTCTATCGAACGAGCAATTGGTGTATTGAAAAAAAGGTTTCCTATAATTAGAAGTGCAACAGAACCATTCTACTCCTGCGATACACAATCAAACATATTCTTGGCATGTTGTATCTTGCATAACTTTTTACTTGAGGTAGATCGTGACAAAGAACTTGAAGATGAAGTGATAAATGACACGTTGGATGCATCACATGATGACGAACCCCAAGGACAAGGAGACGCGGATGATAGAGGAGAACAAATACGAAACTCAATAGCGCATGACACGTGGAATGATTATATATTGAATCCGAACAATGAAATTAATATGTTTGTTTAGATTTTGCATGGCTATTGTCTTTTGTCCTTTTATATGTCTGGAACTTTTTGTTTATTGGTTGAAATAAAACTTATCAAAAATTGTTGTGTCTAATTACTTATTGATGTTTTGCATTTTATTATATAATCACTTACAATTGGATACTATATTATTTTGTGATAGTTCTTAAATTGATAGATAATATTTTTATGTTTTTAATATAGGAACCAACAATGGGAAAAATACCAAATGATGAAGCTCCTAAAAAAGAAATTGAGGAAGATACCATAAAAAGGGAGGCGGTTTCGTGGAATGACAAGATGGACGCTGCATTTATCGCGGCTATGCTTAAAGAACAAAACGAAGGGAATAGGCCTAATGGGACTTTCACATCTCGTGCATATAATAATATAGTGAAGGAATTAAGTGATAAGTTCAATATGCCTATTGAGAAAATTTTTTTGATGAATCGAATTAAGACTCTAAAAAAGTACTTTAACCAGTTCCATGATGTTTTCAAAGGAGTTGCATTGAGTGGCTATTCATGGAACGAAACTACCCGGTTAATTGAGGCTGAAGATGATGTGTGGGAACAACTAAAGACGGTATGTTCATTATATTTGTTGTCAAACTAATAATTTTGATTGTTTTGTTACTTATTCTTTTATGTATAGGCAAAACCTGATGTTTACAAGTTGAAGACAACACCAGTAAATTGCTATGATGAGATGTATGCTTTGTGGGCTAGAGATAGAGCTACAGGCACTTGTTCTTATACCGCTAAAGAGGAAAAAAACAAACTAATCAATGACCAGCAGGCAGAAACAGTCGAAGAAGTTGATCACTTGATTGAAAAAAATGTGATCAACCTAGATAATATCGAGACTACCGATGATATCTTTGTTGCATCACCTACACCACAATCAGATGGTAAACTTCCAACAAAATCAAAGAGTAAGAAAAGAAAGATTGTTGAAGAGGATCCATCCAACAACGATAAGATTGCTATTTCACTTGATAACATTGTTCACGCTTTGGACAGAAATTCTAAGGTATTCAAGTTATTTCTAATATTTATTTGTAATACTTTGTTGTTTATATATATATATTGTATTAATATTGTTGGTTTTTTTATTGTTGGAATAAGGTACTTGAAAACTCTCGTCAGAAATTTACGAACAATTGCAGCTCATGGATCTTGAAGACGAAGAAATGCATGTTGCATATAACTTTTTGCTAGAAAATCCGGTGAAAACACGTGGAATGTTTGGTTGCCCTTTTGCACAAAGATCGTCGTACCTCAAAGCAACCATGCAAGTAACCATGCGACAAGCCCACTCTAGAGACTTTGATAATCGTGGATGACGATGTTCAGTTTTTTATTATTTATGGTACAAGTACTCTTGTTTTAGAGCATTATCGGTTTCATAATTTTTTTTAAACTTAAGTGTTTTTTTTACCTTTTATAATAAATCTATCCAAAGACTTAAAATTTATGGTACAAGTACTCTTGTTTTAGACCATTATTTATAAATAATTAGAGCATTATCTCCAAAAGAAAGTGAAACTGTTTTAACATGCATGAAATCTCCTCAATTGTTTTGATTTTTGAACATGTGACGTGTTTGTTGTGTACAGGGGAGTAGACACAAACTATACATGCAAAAAAAGACGAGACACAAAAAAGACGAGACACATACTACACATGCAAAAAAGACGTGACACAAACTGTAAAAACAAGTTGTTCAAGTAATATTATGTATCTATTGAAAATGGGGGTAATTTTGTAATTATATTTGGTTTCTTTTCTTTTCCTTCTAACTAAAAAAAATAAACTGGAGAACACAAATTCATGTACATGCTCCTTTCTTAATATGATCTATTCCCTTTCTCTTTCTGTCCCATTCCTTTTCATTCTTTTAAAAAAAAAACTTGAGAACAAAGTGTTAGGGTCATTAACAAAAGATCATCTGAAACAATTGATCCGCGTTTCAAGATTTCTTCTTAAAAGCCGATACTAATGCAGCCTCACAATATAAAAGGTTATCATAATACGACTTATTCCCCAAGTAACAAAAACACGACCATATGAAATGAACTTAATCCCATACTGCACACTTAACCGAATATTCCGGGAACAATCAGCCAACTTGTACACAACTTGATACACTTGCTCCAATATTCAAATTCAAAAACTCATCTCTCTAGGGTAGTAATCTGGCATAAACATATAACACAAAGGGAGTAAATCGTAACATGTTACCTCGATTAAATAACCAGCGTATCATCTATAAATAAAGTTAACCATTTCATTCGCAACAACAATAATCTCTCTGTCTGTCACCTTTCAACTCTCCGCGTAGCTGACGTCATCAATCAATGGCTTCTTCATCATCATCGCTCAAGCGTTGGTTGAGGCCTGAGGTTAGTAGATATATTTATTCTTTGCGTTATCTTTTTTAAGAAATGATAATGCACATATAAACTTATGTCTAACATGCATGATGCATGTGACATGTTCTTAGTTTATTGGTCCTAAGCAAAGGTTCCACCGTCTCAGAAACAAATCGATTAAAGACATTCATATTAAGCATATGTTTAGGCATACATTTTAGTCATTTCATTTCATTTTTTATTTTTATGAATTTGATGATGTAAATGTAATGTGATTGAATGTGATTAGGTGTATCCGTTATTTGCTGCGGTTGGTGTGGCAGTTGGAATATGTGGAATGCAATTGGTTCGTAATATCAGTGGTAATCCTGAAGTCAGGTTAGTTGCCTCTTATGGGCATTCTATAATCTATATTCTATAACGTGTTTTGCTTCTATGCTTGCTTTTCGTCTTATGTTTCTATAAATTGGTTAGCCTTGTTATTGCACATTTTCATAGTTTAATATGCACATATATGTTGAGCAACACACAAGTGCACACTTACGATAGCTGTAGGTCCCACCGTCCCAGTCTCTGTACTTCCTGATTTATCCTAGGGGTAGTAGCCGTCTAGGTTCCACCTCCGGTGTACCCCACTTCGGCTGAATTGGGTATGTTGTTGTAGTATGCATATATGAATATGTAAATTATGTTGTGATTGTTGTAAAAATAAACATTTTGTTAATTTTTTTTGGTATGGTTCGGGTGATTTTTAATAAGAATTAGATGAGATTGATTAGATAAATGCCAATTTGATTAAATTTAGAGATACGTGATTGGTAATTGTATATTTACAAATGTGATAATGATCATTATTTGCTTTAGCATAATTAAAGCAGTACAAATACCAGTCTTCCAAAGTGGTAGTCGCCCCTCAGATTAGTCGGCTCGCAATCTCGAGTTAAAAAAAATACAAATGATATTTGATTTATTGACTTGTGTGCATAATGGCCCAACAGCAAACAACTATTAGGTTCATATATTATTAACGGCATTGGGTACTTCTCAAGCTTAGAGGTGGCGTTATAGGACTTTGGAGTTTATCAACAGCGTGTTTATAGGTTCGATTAGTTGTATGTGTGCCGTAAACGGATGTGATTTTCCATGTTCAGGTTACCTGGGGAGGGCGAGTCTTTTTTGACTCGGATGTATGCGGCTACCAGGTGAATTCCGGGACCGTTTCCGACCCTTCCATGGCCACCCCCAAATGTACACACCTAGCGAGGATTAAAGCCTTGACCTCTTGTTTAAAAGCCATTTGGTGGTGGTTTGATTTTGTTGAAAAGAAAATCTCGTTTCACTAGCTATCTTTTTGCTACCTGAGTATACACGTGATTGCTCAATAGAGTTAGTATGCTCAGAATAGGCATATCCTTAGTTAGAGAGATGACACTTAATACCGTATACAATATTTCCTTTAGATAGATTAACTATTACACTATCCGAAGGCCACAAATCTTAGATATAACTATATTAGATAAATGGGCTGTGGAACCTTGCACGGAGAATTATCCACCTGCACGAAGTAATCTGAGAAGTTTTTTTTTGAACTTTTGAGTTTATATAATAAAAATACATCTGCACACTATGGTTCATTTGCGAGATAACACACTTTCATAAATTAGTGGTCTAAGTATCCAAATTATACTCCATTAATGCCTGTATATGCTCATAAAAATAAAACACTTCTTGACAGTCTAGAGATTCCAAGTATACTCCAAAGCTGCAATCTTTATTTGATCCTTTGAAGTTTGAAAATATATGGCAATTCTTTCTGAGAATCAAAGGTTTCGTAGCATAGGTGAAAGTGTGAAACTGGTTAATCCTTGTTCAGTTGACTTGTATTATAGTTTGCCATTGCCTCATCGGTCAATATCTTTTTAGCTAGCTATTTGTAAACGGCTCTGCAAAGTATGCAGTTAATTGCATTTGTACAAACACAGAATAAATCATAATAGTCTCATATTTAGTATGAAAACTACTATCGACTAGCGTAGATGCAATTTCAATGGCAGTAACTTATTGTTTTTGTATGCGAAGAAATTTACCGTTATGAGTACTGAAAATCATCATATGCGATCTAAGAACAAAAGTTGATATGTTGGACACGAGTATTGTCTTTGATAGTTGATTATGTTCTGACGTAATGACGCCTGTACAAGCAGATGAACACTAGATATATGGTCACCTTGCTACTTTATCAGCCAACCAGATTTCTGCAATTAGCTGGTTTGAATCATAAACATAAAAGGAACTTGCACAACCCTGTTCATCCGTCACAAATACTGTTTAATACGGAGTAGTTGTCAATTGTCTTCTTGCTTTTGCTTCAACTTCTTTTGATTCCTATTGTAAATTTTTTGCATTATACATTGGGCATGCTCTAATCGATTTTCGCAACTGGATTTGTAGCTTGTTTATTGTTTAGTGGGTAAAATTGGAGACCAAAGGAATGACTTAGTGAATTTAAGTTTCTATTTTTAATGTACAGAGTGACCAAGGAAAACAGAACTGCTGGTGTGTTGGATAACTTTGTGGAAGGCGAAAGGTACGCAGAGCATGCAATAAGGAAGTTTGTTCGCAACAAGTCTCCAGAGATCATGCCGTCCATCAACTCTTTTTTCGCTGACCCAAAATGAAGTAATTTTCTGTTTCAAATACCAACCGGATTGGTTGTGACATTTTGATTTGAGATTCATTTATGATTTAAAACATTATATTGTCGGAAATTTTTCTGTATAGGAACAATGCAAATGTAATGTGGATCATTTGAAGTAATGGCTGATATGGTTCTTTTTTCTTTATATACAATGCTCTTCAATATGCAGTTTAGTCACTAAAAAAGTGAAGAGTTTGCTGGGATTGTCTATGACTTGACCTCCTTACTGGTGAATGTCTGTATTTGATGCAATCATGCAGAGTAGAGTAACAGTCGGACCAAATTTTATGACTTCAGTCATTTCAATAACTTAATAAATTTGGAGAAAATCAAAAGCCAGTAAAAGTTACCAACAGCAATAAGGTATAAAGCTGAGATCCGCAAGAAAATCCAATTCAAACCATGTGTACGTGAAGGTCACATCACTAATCTGTCAGAAGAAAGATACTAAAATTCAGGCATAGTTGAAAAAATGGCAACATATAGTGTGACACACCCCATCACACCCAAATCTGCTTCTTTGATTTCCTATACAAGATAGTTGCATACAAATAATTTTGCCAGTTGAGGTCATACAATGAATAATGCCTTGTTTTAGCTTTTCCTCAGTACACCCTTCCATTGATACATTTAAAGGCAGAAACAGCCCAAGAGGCAGTTTTTCTCTTGATTTGTCTGAGAAGAAATTAGAAGTTTGTGGCTTTTTTTTGTTTGTTCTTGTAAATTCAGTTGGTAGAAAAGATGCTATCTAGACGAAGAAGTTTACTTCTGGGAAATATGTTAGAAGTAGGTAAATTAAAGTGAATTAGGAACACGAGCGTAACACAAGCATCAACAGGATAAATTAAGATGTTTTCACATTAAGCTTCAAAGCCCTTCGCTTATGTTAAGAATATGGTTTGTAGGGGTGGTAATTCTCGACATGCACAGACAAAAAATACGAACCTAAACAGGTTTCGGGTCGTTTTCATGTTGACCCACTTAACCCGTTTATTAGACAGTCGTGTTGGGGTTGGGGTTGTTGCCCCCTACTCAAACTAACTTAAAGAGCTGGTGATGAAGTAGGCAATGCGTGAGGAATCAGCTGTTGTTGCTGCTCCATCTTTTTCTTTAACTTCCGCCTCTTCTTCTTCTCATACCTTTTCTTGTTCTTGTTCCTGACCTCTTCTAGTACCTTTTCTCGTACCTTTTCTTCTTCTCGTACCATTTTCTTTAACTTCTGCTCCATCCTTTTCTTTCTCTTGAGCTCTTTCTTCTCAGCTCTCGTTAAACGAATCACAGGTGCTGCTTCATCTGTTTCTTTAAGGCGCAGCATCTGTTTCTGTAACTTGAGTTCCCGTTTCTTTAACTTGAGCTTCCGTTTCTTTAACTTGAGCTTCTGTCTTTTCGTTAACTTCTTTTTCGTAGTCCTTTTCTTGACCTTTTCTTCCTTTTTCTTCTCCTCTTGCATTGGAAGACCCCCAGGTGCTGCTAACAACAGTTGCTGCTCCATCTTTTTCTTTAACTTCTGCTCCGTCCTTTTCTTTTTCTTGAGCTCTTTCCTCTCTGCACGCAACCTGTCCCGCTCCATCTTTTTCATTTTCTTCTCCTCATATTCCTTTTTCTTCTCCTCTGAAAGACCCCCAGGTGCTAACGGAGAGCTGATAGTATACAACAACAACATGTGATTAACACACTAATATAAAAAACAAAGAGAAGTAGCATGGAATACACAGAGACTGAGTTAAAATAAACCATAAAATTTGTTGACCGAGGGAGGTTGCTGATCCTGATTGAGCATAAAGATAGTGACTGTTGCCATCAGTATTCGCAGCTTCAGCAAATGCTTCAAGCAATGTATGCTTTGTTTTGGGCAAAAACTGCAGGCCAAAGTTGACAACATCAACAGCCACGTTGAACTTTTTAAGTTGCTTTGCATAGGAGCTAAAACCGACAGAACCCATGTGTAGTCGCCTGAAAACACAGACAGACATAGAGAGCAGATTAACATATATATTGAAAAAAAATGGTGTATGCCTGGCCTCGCTAAGGCGTGAGGCTTGACCTCGACGTCACGCAATAGACCAAAGCTTGAGCTTAAGGCTTCGTGAGACGATAAGTGAAAAAACGTGATAAGTCAGCGATAATACGAGATGCGTAGAGGCTTTTTGAAATTCAAGTTTCGATAAAAATAGTAGTATTTTTTATATAAAAAAGGAAAAGATTACTTTAAAAAAATTAGTTTCTTATTTTTTATAATATTTTTTGTGACCTCGATATATTTATAATATTATTTATAATATAATATAAACATATAAATTCATATATTTTGTGGCGCAAAGGCGCGAGGCTTGCTCATGTCGCCACGTCACGCCTCACGCTATCGCGAACCTTGGGTGTATGTATGCGTACCCTCCATAAAACACAAGAAGCCTTCTTTTGAGAAGATTGGTCTTCAAAAAATAGAAGCAAACAAAGTCCAAAGGGATAAACGGCTGACCGGCATACTCTAAACCCACTACAACAAAACAAGTGTTTAGGGTCGCCATTTTTCTAGGGTCGACTTAGTCGTCCCTAGATTAAGGGGGGACCCACCACTTTATCAACAAATTCTTGGTCAAAAGGGCTGTGGGAAAAAGTGGGGACCACAAAACCTAGGGACGACTTAGTCGTCCCTAGGTTAAATAAACTTATTTTTCCCTTTTTAAATCTTTTTTATATATCTAAAATTAATATAAATATTATTTATTTAAAAAGTTTAAAATGAAAGTGGGGACCAGAAAACCTAGGGACGACTTAGTCGTCCCTAGGTTAAATAAACTTATTTTTTCCGTTTTAAATCTTTTTTATATATTTAAAATTAATATAAATATTTTTTATTTAAAAAGTTTAAAATGAAAGTGGGGACCAGAAAACCTAGGGACGACTTAGTCGTCCCTAGGTTAAATAAACTTATTTTTTTATCTTTTTTATTTATTTAAAATTATTTAAAATTAATATAAATATTATTTAAAAAAACGTTTAAAAAACGTATAATTATAAATAATTTTAAAATTAAATTATTTAAAATTACTTTATACATATTTAAAAAAATATATATATTTAGTTAAAAATAACTTTATACCTATTTAAAAAAAAACTTTATATATATTTAAAAAAAAATTATATATTTAGAAAAAAAATTATACATATTTAAAAATAACTTTATACATATTAAAAAAACTTTATACATATTTAAAAAAAATTTATACATATTTAGAAAAAAAAGTATACATATTTAAAAAGAACTTTATACATATTTAAAAAAAAACTTTATACATATTTAAAAAAAACTTTATACATATTTAAAAAAAACTTTATACATATTTAAAAAAAATTTTATATTTATTTAAAAAAAACTTTATACATATTTAAAAAATCTTTATACTTATTTAAAAAAAACTTTAGATATATATTTAACACTTAAACACGCGCTTAATTAAAAATATATATTACAACGATAATAGATTCATAAATAAGAAAAAAAACATCACAAACTAGTTAAAACTAAACGTACAGATTAACACATAATAATAAAATACAAATTAACACATTAAAATAACAAATAGATTACTACTCAAAGCTAAGATTTTCCATATCATTTAAAAGCTCATGAAGTATTGCAGCCGATTGACATGCGTGGTCTTCAGGATGCCTTTCCATTTCTAGTCTTGTCTCTAGCATCTTTATCTTTAGATCTTTGATCTTGCAATTAGAGCACTCAGTTGGTGCAGATTGAGAAGGACCTGTATAAGAACTTGGATGTGAACCTTGAGGTGTTGAAGATCCAGGGAAAGATCTTATACGGAGTTCGAGATCAAAATCATCCTTCCATTTAAAATATTTACATCCATAATCATTTGTTTTTGGCTGTTACAAAGTAAACAAATAACATGACATGTCATTTTAATAATCACACGTATTACATAACTAAAACATTTGATTGTTTACCTTCGAAAGAGGACACGCATAGTAAAGTTTACCAAAGCTATGAGGTTGATGTGACTGTCTCAACACAATATATCCCTTTCTACATGTACACTTATAAGCTTCAAGCGGATCCATATTATGCAAAATCGGGTGGTGGTGGTGGTGAGTTTGGTATGAGAGGATAAGAGTTTGTGAGGATAAGAGCTACCATAAATAAAGATAAAAATTTAGGGTCGACACATTTAGGGACGACTTAGTCGACCCTAGCTTTCCCGCCAACATTTTCCCGCCAGCATTTACCGCCAACATTTCCCGCCAATATTTGGACTCGTAACATATGGACTCGTCGGTTGAACCTATAACGTATAACCGTAACATATGGACTCGTCGGTTGAACCTATAACGTATAACCGTAACATATGGACTCGTCGGTTGAACCTATAACGTATAACCGTAACATATAGACTCGTCGGTTGAACCTATAACGTATAACCGTAACATATGGACTCGTCGGTTGAACCTATAACGTATAACCGTAACATATAGACTCGTCGGTTGAACCTATAACGTATAACCGTAACATATGGACTCGTCGGTTGAACCTATAACGTATAACCGTAACATATAGACTCGTCGGTTGAACCTATAACGTATAACCGTAACATATGGACTCGTCGGTTGAACCTATAACGTATAACCGTAACATATGGACTCGTCGGTTGAACCTATAACGTATAACCATATGGACTCGTCGGTTGAACCTATAACGTATAACCGTAACATATAGACTCGTCGGTTGAACCTATAACGTATAACCGTAACATATGGACTCGTCGGTTGAACCTATAACGTATAACCGTAACATATAGACTCGTCGGTTGAACCTATAACGTATAACCGTAACATATGGACTCGTCGGTTGAACCTATAACGTATAACCCTAACATATGGACTCGTCGGTTGAACCTATAACGTATAACCGTAACATATGGACTCGTCGGTTGAACCTATAACATATAACCCTAACATATGGACTCGTCGGTTGAACCTATAACGTATAACCGTAACATATGGACTCATCGGTTGAACCTATAACGTATAACCCTAACATATGGACTCGTCGGTTGAACCTATAACGTATAACCGTAACATATGGACTCGTCGGTTGAACCTATAACGTATAACCCTAACATATAGACTCGTCGGTTGAACCTATAACGTATAACCGTAACATATGGACTCGTCGGTTGAACCTATAACGTATAACCGTAACATATAGACTCGTCGGTTGAACCTATAACGTATAACCGTAACATATGGACTCGTCGGTTGAACCTATAACGTATAACCCTAACATATGGACTCGTCGGTTGAACCTATAACGTATAACCGTAACATATGGACTCGTCGGTTGAACCTATAACATATAACCCTAACATATGGACTCGTCGGTTGAACCTATAACGTATAACCGTAACATATGGACTCATCGGTTGAACCTATAACGTATAACCCTAACATATGGACTCGTCGGTTGAACCTATAACGTATAACCGTAACATATGGACTCGTCGGTTGAACCTATAACGTATAACCCTAACATATGGACTCGTCGGTTGAACCTATAACGTATAACCGTAACATATGGACTCGTCGGTTGAACCTATAACGTATAACCGTAACATATAGACTCGTCGGTTGAACCTATAACGTATAACCGTAACATATGGACTCGTCGGTTGAACCTATAACGTATAACCGTAACATATAGACTCGTCGGTTGAACCTATAACGTATAACCGTAACATATGGACTCGTCGGTTGAACCTATAACGTATAACCCTAACATATGGACTCGTCGGTTGAACCTATAACGTATAACCGTAACATATGGACTCGTCGGTTGAACCTATAACGTATAACCGTAACATATAGACTCGTCGGTTGAACCTATAACGTATAACCGTAACATATGGACTCGTCGGTTGAACCTATAACGTATAACCGTAACATATAGACTCGTCGGTTGAACCTATAACGTATAACCGTAACATATGGACTCGTCGGTTGAACCTATAACGTATAACCGTAACATATAGACTCGTCGGTTGAACCTATAACGTATAACCGTAACATATGGACTCGTCGGTTGAACCTATAACGTATAACCGTAACATATAGACTCGTCGGTTGAACCTATAACAAATTAAGTATAACGTATATTTTAATATTAATTATAATAATTTATTTTGATTTTTATTATTAATTTTATTACATATAGGGAAGATATAATGCAAAAATCTCTTGAAAAACACTTAGGGACGACTTTGTCGTCCCTAAATATCAAAGGATGTCGTCCCTAAAAAACCCTCCAAAAACACTTAGCCAAATTTTGTAAAACTTGAAAAATTTGGGAAAATTTTAAATAACCCGCTTTGGGTTTGAGGTTCCCGGTTTACACCTAGGGACGACTTAGTCGTCCCTAGGTTACAAAAGTCGTCCCTAGGTCTCAGTAATAAACGAAAAAAAAAAATATTTATATTTAACCTAGGGACGACTAAGTCGTCCCTAGGTTACATAGATAGGGTCGTCCCTAGGCATCATTTACAGAAACTTACCTTATCTTTCTTTCCTCCATATCTCTCATTATCTCTAGCACCAAAAAAAAAAACCGGGCACCATCTTCATCTTCATCCGAGCACCACTCCATCCGAGCACCACCAATCACCATCAATCCAACCCACCACCAATCACCATCAATCCGACCCACCACCAATCACCACCGTTCCGACCCACCACACCACCACTGCCGTCAGCCACCGGACCACCACCATGATATGATGTATAATGTTGGTTTATTTTGGGATTGTTTATTTAGTTAAAGGTAAATGATTTGGTTTAATTTGGGATTGTTTAATTTGGTTTAATTTTGTTTAATTTTTAATTGGTATAATGTATAATGTTTAATTTCGGTTTGTTAATGCTAGGATTGTTTATTTAGTCAACCACCGGACCACCACCAGTCACGGCAGCAGTCACGGCAACAGCAACCACAATTTGTTTAAATTTGTTTTTTAAATAAATATAAAGGTAAATGATTTTTTTTAACTATTAATTTTGTTTAAATTTGTTTATGTTTAATTATTATTAATGTTTATATTTTATTTCCTAGCACTGCCGTCACCACCACCACCACTGCCGTCGCGGCAGCAGTAGCAACCACCACCGCCGGCAGCAGCAGCAGTAGCCACCACCACCGACAGCAGCAGTAGCCACCACCACCAATAAAGGTGATTTTGGCTTAATATTTTGCCTTATGATTTCGGATTATATTTAAGCTTAATTGATTTAGGCTTAGTTGATTTCGGCTTAATATATATATATAATTGATTTCGGCTTAATTGATTTAGCATTAGTTGATTTCCGTTGTATATAGTGCTTAATATATATATAGATGATTTCGGCTTAATTGATTTAGGCTTAATAGAATTCGGGTTATATATGGCTTGATATTTATATAGGGATTCGGGTTAATATTTAGGCTTAATATGAAATAGGCATGAGTTTAATTTTTTTTTATATGTTTCTCGTAGCCGAGACCCGAGTCACAGTCGAAGGGAACCGAGTCACAGCCAAGAACTGAGACCCGTGTCACAGCCGAAAAAAGGTAATGTTTTTTTTTTTAAAATTGTTGTGGTGTTGTTTGTTTCAAATTAGAAATTTTTTTGGAAACCAACTAATTTAGGTTTTCTTTATTTTATGTTTGTGTTTGGTTAGCACCAGGACAGTCGGGACAACTTCCTCATCCGGACCTCTTTTTCTATCTTTATATCTTTGCTTATTCCAGTCGTGACCGAGGTGTGTAATTAATATTATGCATATGTTTATTATATTATATATATATGATATATGATTGTTAGTCTTTGTAGTAAATAATTTTAGGAATATTTTAGGATTTTATCGATTAATTTCGGAAAATTCCCGTCCGAAGTTAATCAACCTATAGAAAACCCGTCCGAAATTAATTTATTAGGAATTAATTTCGGAAAGTCCCCTGTTTGGGACTGCTTTTTGATGTTTCGTCTCATTTAGGATATGAATGCGTATAACTGGTTTATTATTTGAGATGATTTCGACAGTGTTTCTCCTTTACTCCTACGAATATGTCTTTAAACACATATTTGGGGAGTAGAGGGGAAATGCTGCCGAAATTTACTCAAATAGTAAACCGGTTATACGCATTCATATATGGGACGAAACATTCAAAAGGTGGGTTAGGATTGCCTTCCATAGTTGCACTAGGAAGATAAAAAAGAGTTCATATTCATTTTGTTAGTATGACATTTTACGTATAAAAAAAATAATTTATCTGAGTATGTTTATTTGCAACGCAGTTATGGCAATTGATAAGAGTTGGACCACTGTAAACAATCGTAATTCCAATGAGTTTTTAGATGGTCTTTTTGGATTCATCCAGGATTGTGAGAAATTTTTGCACCCCATCTCACAAAAGCTCCGTTGCCCATGTAGTCATTGTTGTAACCGTGAAAAGTTGGTTACCCTCGGCCAACTTGAGGCACACATATCCAGATTCGGGTTTGACAAACATTACACCACTTGGATATATCACGGTGAACCAATTCTTCCGTTACCTCCACTATTACCACATTCACCTGATCGAATTCACATGGATGCGTTCTTCGAAGATATTTCTGCAAATAATATTCCAAATCCACCATCTGAAACTCCACCCTCTCAAACTCCACCAACTCAAACAACCGGTCCTCAACCAACCCAAACATCGGGTCCTAGTAACGAGTTTGAAGAGTTACTCGCTAGGTCTGCCCAAAAGTTGTACCCGGGTTGTGATATGACCACATTGGAATTTACATCAGAGATTTCGCACATCAAGGTTTTACACAAAATAACTGATGCCGGGTTTAACAAAATTCTAGCTCTTCTCCAAAAGGCATGTTCCCCTAGTAAAGGATACAATTTCCCGTCTTCATACTATGAAATAAAAAAGACATACAAAAAGATCGGGTTAGGATACGAATCGATCCATGCTTGTATAAATGATTGTTTTTTATATTGGGGATCACCGGAAAACAAGGAGAGGCAAACTTGTCCAATCTGTAACGCGAGCAGATGGAAAAACCCAAAGAAGAAAAAGGGGACGCAATTAGTTGCCAACAAGGTGGTGCGTTACTTTCCGATAACACCTAGACTACAACGTATGTTCAACACAAAAGACATAGCAAAGTGGATGACTTGGCATGCGACCGGACAGTCTAAGGAAGACGGTAAAATGAATCACCCCTGTGACGGCAAAGCATGGAAATATTTTGACATGATGAAACCTGAGTTCTCTTGTGACCCTAGAAACGTTCGATTAGGGTTGGCTGCTGATGGTTTTAATCCTTATGGCATGATGAGCCAAACTTACAGCATGTGGCCGGTTATATTGACAACATACAACACACCACCGTGGATGTGTTTGAAAGAAACTTCTTTAATGTTGACGATGTTAATTCCCGGCCCTAAATCAGCTGCAAAGGACATTGATGTTTACTTGCAGCCTCTAATTAAAGAACTCAAATATTTATGGGAGGGAGTCTGGACGAAAGACGCTGCTACGGGTACTCATTTCAAAATGAAAGCGGCGGTTTTATGGACCATCAATGATTTTCCAGCTCGAGGTAGTTTGTCTGGGTAGACTGGGCAAGGGTACCTCGCATGCCCTACTTGTAATGTTGACACTCCATCGATGCGTATCAACAGCAAAATCGTTTATGTTGGTTACAGAAGATGGTTAAGAACAAATCATCCTGATCGGAAAAAATCCAAGGAATTCTACGGTTTTCCCGAAAATAAGCCTAAACCAAGAAAGTTTTCAGAACTTGATATTCAATTGCAGATTAGTAAAGTCTTTAAACGTAAACCGGGGAAACATAAACCAATTCTCAAAGAGAACCGCCCCGAAAATCGAGATGTTGAATTGAACTGGAGTAAGCGTTCTATCTTTTGGGATCTTGAGTATTGGCCCTTTCTTCTACTAAAACACTGTTACGATGTCATGCACATCGAAAAGAATTTCCTTGAGGCTTTACTGAATACCCTGTTACAGAACGACAAATCCAAAGACACGCCAAAGGCAAGGCTAGACTTAGAAAAAATGGGAGTTCGAAAGGAGTTGTGGTTAGTTAAAAAAGATAACGGGAAGTTCGATAAGCCTCATCCAAAGTTCTCTTTCACTCCAGAAAAAAGAAAACTTTTTTGTAAATTCATTAAAGGAGTCAGACTACCTGATGGCTTTGGATCCAACTTCAAGAAAAAAGTGACCGCTGATGATGACAATATAACGAACTTGAAATCTCATGACTGTCATATAATGATGCATCGGTTACTTCCTTATGGAGTGCAACAATACCTGCCCAAAGACGTTGCAAAACCTATAATCGACATTTGCTTATTCTTTAAGCAACTTTGTGCTCGAAGTTTGACTGTGCAGGACATGAAAGAAGCTAAAAACAAATTGATCATTATGATGGTTAATTTAGAGCAAATCTTTCCTCCTGCTTTTTTCGACATAATGACTCATTTGGTTATACATCTACCCGATGAGGCTATTCTAGGTTCCGTTACTCGCGGCAGGTGGATGTATCGATTTGAAAGATACATGAAAAAGCTAAAGAATTATGTACGAAATAAAGCAAAGCCTGAAGGTTCTATTGCTGAGGGTTATGTTGCAGAAGAGGCATTAACTTTTTGTTCGCGTTACCTTAAGGATGTCGAGACGAGATTTAACCGCCTTGGCAGAAATGAAGACGATTTGCCTAGACAACCAGATAAATTTGAGGTGTTCCGGACCGTATGCACACCGACGGGTGGAATCAAACCAACTCGTATGACTAATGACGACATGCAGGCAGTTACGTGGTTTATACTTAACAACAGTCCTGAAGTCGAAGCCGACATCTCAGCTTACAGCGAGTATGTTTCTTCCTATTTTTTATAATTTTGAAAATTATTCTTTCTCGATGACTTCTGCTAATATCATGAACCTTTGCAGAGAGGTGCCTGATAATGTGGAAACGAGTTTTCCTGCGTGGTTTAATAACATGGTAAATACATTAGATATATTACCTTGGAGTTATTCCTCATCTAATAAACCTTTTTGTATCTCATTTTTGTAGACTCGTGAAAAAAAAGTGAGTGTGGGCTGTAGTGACGAGTTATTCTCTTTGGCATGTGGACCTATTAGTTCATGTACATACCCCTCTTGCATAGTGAACGGTGTGAAGTTTGTGGTACGTGAACGCGATATACTTCGTACCACTCAATGCAGCGGAGTTTCAACACCCGGGGTTGATGGAGAGATGTATTATGGTCAACTCGAAGAAATTCTGGAGCTCACTTATATCGGCAACCGCAAGGTTTTGTTGTTTCGATGTAAATGGTTTGACACAATTAACCCTACCAATTGCACCAAACGCAACAGACGTTCTTACACTGAGCAAGGCATACATCATATTTTGACCGATAGGCTATTTCACCAAAATAACCCATACATTTTTCCGACACAAGCAACACAAGTATTCTACCTTGAAGACCTTGCTAGACGACCGCTTCATTGGAAGGTCGTCGAACAGGTTTATCATCGAGATGTGGTAGAGTCCGATGAAGATGTTATACATGGTAGCAGTTCATCAGATGTTACACTGTCTGTTGCTTTGCCTAATTTGGGTATTACGGATTTGAGTGTAAATACTCAACCAACGGAAGTGGACGCCCCACCGGTTGATGATGATATTATTAATATTGAAGATGATGAAGTAGTTGCACACGTCATTGGTGATGTTGATGATGATGATTTAGTGTCGGGTGATGATGAAGTGAACCATAATAATGATGTTCAAGAAGTTTTATCTAGCGATGATTCTGAAGATGATGACAATTGATATTAAGTTGTATTTTGAATGAAACAGTTGTTATATGCTTTAATGTGTAATTTTTTATTTGTAAACGATTGTTATATGCTTAAGTTGTTGTTTGAATGAAACAATTGTTATACGTTTAAATGATGATGAGTTGTTTTCATTTGTTTAAATGTGTAATTTTGTATTTTAATGAAAACGTTTTTATATGTTAAAATGTGTATATTGATATGAATTTGTGTATTAGTATTAATTGGTTAATTAAATTGTGTAATTTTGTTTTTTAATGAAAATGTTTTTATATGTTAAAATGTGTATATTGATAAAATGTGTATACTGATATGAACTTGTTATTTTACAGATGGCATGTGTAGCTCCTAGGTCACACGGTGGGGATGCTGGTGGTAGTCCACCCAGACGGCCCACACGTCCTGTACCGGCCGAGTGTCAGCGTAAGAAATCATTATATTTTTTTATAACACTGATATTTATAATTTATGTCACTTGAATTTTTACGAGTAAATAACATATCTTTTGTAGGTTCAAATCAACGCTTTGTGACCAACCTAGATAAATTAAGGAGGGCGTACAGAAATAATAACGAAAAACCTTTGACAATTGGCTTTGAATTTAAAGATCTGCAAACCTTCCATTTTCTGGGCAATTATGCATCATTGTTGACTCATCTTTTGGGGGAATTAATCCGGTCACTTCCCCTGAACTGCGAATGGGACGAAATTCCAGAGTCTGATAAAGCTCATATTTATCCTACAATTGAGGTGAAAATTGTTTATTTTACTTATATTGTTATTGTTATCGACATTTAGATATGTGTGTTATGTTTAATTTGTTTGTTTATTTAAATTCATATGTTTTTATGCAGACATATTTCGACCTCGAGCCATGGTACAATGATCGTACTCAGGTGGTGTGTGGCAAAGGTGTGTATGAGGTGTGTACTCGGGTTAGGCTTGCGTTGGAATATCAGCTGAGGTTGCTGTATAGAAAATACAAGAACAGGATCAAGAAACATTATTATTCGAAATATGAGACGCCCGCACTGGCACAAGAACATGTACCGCCTGAGAGTGTGTGGGACGGTAGAACCGAAGGTGATTGGGGTGAATTGGTTCAGTGGTGGTCAGACCCAAAGAGGGTGGCAAGAAGTGAGGTTAATACTGTTAATCGTTCCAAAAACACGGTACCGACCACTCAAGGCAAAAAACCATTCGCCCGAGGAAGGAATGAATACGTAAGACTCTTTATAATTTTTGTGATTTATTTAAAAGCGTTTATATTGTTTATTTATTATAGCTCGTTACTAATTTATTTGAGATTTTACAGAAAGTCAAGGAAGGGGTTTACGAGGACCTGGTTGAAACATGGAGGAAGGGGCACTCAAGTGGTGGCACGTTTCAAAGTAAAGAAAACGAGGAAAGATATGTAAGTAATATATAACTCTTTACATGCCTTAGTAACTAATTTCATTTCTTTTAAATCGTTTTTTTTTTCCCAGGAAAAGATGAAAGCCCTCAGGGACCAAGTGAGAGCCGGTATAGTCCCGCACATGTCTGATAAAGAAATAGTGGCTCAAATCATGCCAAGTCAAAATAAGCAAAATGTGTCGGGACAAGGCAGAAAGTTACCGGGTGGTGCCAATAACACAACTCGCAGGTTATATATCCTCAATAAAACAAAATGTAAATCAATTGTTCATATTTATGTCTTGTTGTATATAATGAAACATTGTTGTTGTAACTTATCGCAGGCGGGGTGCTCCACGTCGACCAGATGTTCCCTCACGTAGTGAATTTCAAGAATTGATAGAACGAAATGAGCGAGAGATGGAGCTGCTGAGGAGAGAGAATCAGGCGGCGCAGCAACGGGCTTACTTGGCAGCGTTAAAGGCAGATGCGGCGCAACAATATAGTCAGACGTCGTACGAGCATATGGCGCAATATCAGAGTCAATTGGGTGAGTTTTTCCAGAACTACAACTCAAATACTGATCACCCAATTAGACCTCCTACTTTTGTACCCCCGCCCCGACCCTTTGTTATGCCCACCCTAGCTCCTGATTGGGCTCATTTAGTCCAACCCCCCTATCCTTGGGCACAACCAGTGCAACCTCCTTCCATCGACGCATACCGACCATCTTTGCCCGACAATCTCCAACCACTCCAACCTCCCTATACCGGCACTTATCCTATTACTCCCGTCACCAACAATAACACATTTAACTATTGTTATCGTCCCACCACACACTCGGCTTATGAGATCGGCTCTACTTCACAATCCATACCCGGAGGTTCTCGTGTAATCTCAAATCCCCATGAGCACGATTACCGGTCCGTTGACGAGTTGGGTCGAGATAGGAATGTACAAAACAGTGGTGACGACTTATCAGGCGATGACGAGGTGAATGACGAGGGGAGTGACGAGGAGGGTGACGATAGGGAAGGTGACTTTTCACCTAACGAGGATGCGGAGTAGAGGTTGTGGTAGTGTTTTTCTTATTATGCATGTTTAATAAAGTTTGAGACTTGTAGCGTTTGAAACATTTGATTTAGGATTGAATAAGTGTATTTGATGAATATTGTATCGTGACGTTGGATAATTTATCGTAATATGGTATTGTAACGTTTATTGATTTGTTATTATTCTGTATTTGTCGAATTCTGCCATTTTGAATTGTGGATTTTGTCCGCAAAAAGTTCCGGAAAAAATCTGGAAACTGCAAAATAGCCCAGTTTTTTTTTTACACCCCAGGTACACCTAGGGACAACTTAGTCGTCCCTAGGATATTACTAGAAAATAAAAAAAAAACATATTTATTACCCTAGGGACGACTTAGTCGTCCCTAGGATTAAAAATGCCCAGGTGTCAATACCTGGGGACGACTTAGTCGTCCCTAGGTATTGAATACCTGGGCATTTTTAAACCTAGGGACGACTAAGTCGTCCCTAGGGTAATAAATTTATTTTTTTTTTATTTTCTAAAAATGTTTTTTTTAATATTTATAAAAAAGATTTTATTAAAAATAATAAAAAAAAAGAATTTTTAAGAAAATTTTGAAAAAACATTTTATTTATTTATAACCTAGGGACGACTTTGTCGACCCTAGGTTACAAAGAAGGTCGTCCCTAGGATTAGTCAATTTTTTCAACGTAGTGGGTTGCGGGACCCACTAAGTCGTCCCTAAGATACAAAGAGGGGTTCGTCCCTAGGATCCTAGAGATGAATTTTTAGGCACAACCTCCTAGGGTCGACTTAGTCGTCCCTAGGAGTTTAGGGTCGAAAAAGTGCTTCCCTAGGGACGAATAAGTCGTCCCTAGGGTTCACAATTGTTGTAGTGACCTGAGAAAGATAAAATAACTTAATGATGAAATTTCATAGAAAGAAGAGTATGCAGTGAAAAATAGATAGATACCTTTCAATCATTTTTTTAAGATCACGAGTAGGTGGAACTAGGGGTGCAAACGAGCCGAGCTGAGCCTGAGCTTAACAGGGCTCGGGCTCGGGCTCGAAACATAAAAGGTGGGCTCGAACTCGGCTCGATAGCTCGTCGAGCTTTAACCGTTAAGGCTTGAGCTCGGCTCGATAAGGACTCGAGCAAAGCTCGAGCTTAGCTAGAAAAGCTCGAAAATTTATATATGAAACAAATACATCATTAATATTTACACACCACCATAAATTCTATGTTTTATTAAACTATGATAATGACTATCAATAAACTATTTAATATTTTATAGAGTTATCCTTTATAATAAGGTTAATATTCAAATCAACGCTGATTTACTTATATCAAAATATTTTTTTATTAAGGCTCGAAAAGCTCGATAAGAGCTCGAGCCGTGCTATCAAAAGCTCGAGCTCGGCTCATTATATGTTTCGAGCCCTATTATTAGGCTTGAGCTCGGGCTTGAGCTCGATAAAAGCTCGGCTCGATCGAGTCGAGCTTGAGCTCGAGCTCGAATAGCTCGATAAAAGCTCGGCTCGTTTGCACCCCTAGGTGGAACACTACCTCCTGCGGCACCCATTGCCACTAAGGCCACCTCGTTACGTGGATTAGCCTGCAAAACAAAACAAACAAACAATATGAATGAATGATGATCAATATAAACAAAGTTAGGACACCATGCATACGTACATTGAGTTTTTTATAAGCATATAATTGAATAGCTTTAGCTTGAGGTATATGCGCACCGCCTGCGCAAGGGCGGGTCATCAAAAAAGAATTGTCGACACAAATCAATGTAACCTCGGGCTCATCAGGGTTTGAAATTGATTCTTTGTAACTGGGCGTCGTGTCTAAAATCGATTGTTTCTCAACCATCTTCTCTATATTATGTGTGGTAGGCCACTCCATCAGTGAATCCGAAAATTCGTTCATCAACATAAATACCTCCTCCTCCATAGTTGAATGCTTTGATTTGATGCGGCTGTTCTGTTCTCGAGTGTTTGGGAGCCAAAAGTGTTTCGGGAAAATACTTGTGTTTTTAAGATTTATAACAAACTAGGGCTCCGTTTGTTTTTTTTAAGCTTTTTTCTCTTCATCTACAAACTATGTCTACAAAAGAAGAGGTATATCTAATGTCTTCATCTAAAAAAAAAGCCATTTGCTTTTGAAGAGAAGAAGAGAAGAAAAGAGGTGATGTTAGGATAGTGATAATAGTGTTTATGTTTTAAGAAGAGAAGAAAAGAGGAAAAAAGAGAAAGATGATGAAGAGGAAAAAAAAGCTTTTTAACTCTTTTGTCTGCAAAAAAACAAACAAAAGACCTCTTCCGGCTTCAAAGAAAAGAGGCAAAAAGAGGTAAAAAGATGTTTTTTCTAAAAAACAACAAAGTAAAAGATTAGGGAATTTAAAGATATAGTCGGTGAAGTTTTTTTTATTTATTATAGGTTTTTTGTAAAATACAAATTCTTAATACATAATTATCTTTTATATAATAAAAGAATTAGATTTTTTTTAGAATTTTAATAAAAAAGTGGAGGTTGTAAAAAAAACAATTGAACTAATCAAATGGCTTGATTTTGACACATATGCAAAATCGTGCGATGTGATTAGTAGAAAAAAGTCAAAATTAAATTCAATTTAGTCAAAATTAAAAATTTTGGTGGAGGAATTCGATGAAAACACATAAAGATATATATGCCAAATTTATGAAAATAAAAACTTAAATAAAGAGAAGCGGATTAATAAAACATTAATGGTTAAATTTTAAATAAATTAGATACACTTTAGTGTAAACTTATAATTTTCCATATTTTTAGTAAGTTATAAAATTAACAAAATACCCTCTTAATCTTTATACCCTCTACATTTTATATTTTAAAAATACGACATATACCTTAGGAGCCGTTTGGTTTGTATCATTTGAATTCGAGGAATGGTGTGACACCTGACTATATTTGTTTGGTACATTTAATCTGGTAATCACATGTGGGCCATAACCGAAAAATTCAATACAGATAGGAGAGATAGATTTTGGAGAATGATACCTTAATGTGGGTCCCACATAACTACAACATCTCAGAACACAAATATTATCTATTTTATATAATAAAACAGAATATGTTACAAGTCTTTAAAGCAGAAGAATTAAATGAATGATTTAAAATGCCTACCATAAATAACCTATGTACAAGACCTCAATGCAAAGAACAATTAAATTAGTTACCAAAATTAACTTTTCACACATCTCTTTTATACGTCTGTTTTGTATTGTATTTGTATTTTGTATGTACAACAAGCCATCTAAAACATTAAGAAAGCGGATAATTAAATTAATTTTTTATAAACGAAATAATAATTGAAAAAAAATTTGTATAAATTATTTTGTGAAAACATTTATTTTTTAAGTATAAATAAATTTTGTGAAAAAATATCGTGTCTGTGTTTTTTGTATGTTTTGTTAAATAAATATGTGTGTGATTTATCTATTTTTGTAAATGTTTTGGTATATCCTACAATTATTTAAATTATTTAAATTAAATATATATGTTTGATTAAAATAAAAATAAAATTATTTAATTATAAAAAGTCATAACAAAAAAATAAATTTTAAAATTAACATTCATTTATTTTTACAAAGTCAACAATATTTAAAACGTATCATTAATGGTTAATGGTTTTTTTGAATTTTAAAAATATTAATTGAATAACTTATTTTTGTTAAGAAGCGTTTTTTTCAATCATAATAAAGGGTGCAACTCATTCTCCTTTATTTTTGGTTGACTATTAAATACTTTCTTCCAAACATGATACTGATTCAACTTAAATACCTCATTTTATTCAAAAACACATATACAAAAATCTTTATTCCACTATCCCGTGATTCAAAACAAATTTGCTAGATATATTTCATGAGACTACACATGAAAGTTTTAATTTCTTGAGAATCGACGAAGCATTTATTTGACCAGGTTTTTAATTGTTCTATGATAATAAACATGAACGTTTTAAATCCATGAATTTGTTAGCGATAAAGAGTGTAATTGTTTATTATGCAGGTTAAAGACGATCAATGAGGTGAAGTCAGCTTAAAAACACCACGAGCCTCCACTTTTGTTCTATGAATATATGCCCGTGATTCTTTGATGAATTGATGTCCCCCTTGAAAATAGGTACATATATTCAATCTTTTATGGTTTCGATTTAAATCACATATTACTGTTATATTGATGTTGTCTAATCATCAATTTAATTTTGTTTTTATTCCAATAATTGCAGATAAATAATTTGAAAGACGGTGGTTTTTGTGAAGGGACTCACTTTGAGATTGATGTCAAACCAGAAAACATGGTTCGTGTTTGTTTTAATTTTAATTTATTTTATGGACTCTTATTGATAATGTAATTGAATCATGTTAAAGAAAATCAATTAGTTTTAAAAAATTAAATCCTTGCTGGTTATATATTTCCGTTTGATTTCAAACTTATACTCCGTATTTGACAGAAATACATTAGTGTAACCTTTTTATTTGGTCTTTACTTTTTTATTTTATCTTCTATGACAGGCAGCTAGAGTTACTAGCTCACCATGCAATGTTACAGTATCCATGGCTGAAGAAGCATTGGAGCAGTTCCAGACTCGTGTAGCCACACTCGCAAGGGAATTACAAGATTTGCAATATATAAGGTATATTCATTGTCCTTTGGTTTTTGAACCAATGATCTGTCTATCAGAAAACAAATGCATTTGATTAACTTAACAGGATCAGAAATGAATGAGTACGGCTACTAAAAATGATGCCACATGTGGCTGATGAAAGCCAACAAACTAATAGTAGATTGACTCGAAGTCCATTTCTTTCTACTTTAGATCGGTGAAAGATCAGTTGACATTTGAGTTTGTTGCTACTTTAAGTTATGATGTATAGTAAAAGTGTGACCGGAACTTAACTTGGCTGTACGAGGGTCCAAGTAAGAAGTTTCACATTTTGTAAAGTGGTGTTTATCGTAACTCTAATTTTGTAACCTTATCGCACAGTCTCAATTTTCACAAGAAATATTGTATGAAATAAGTTCTCAATTTAAAATTGAGATTATAACAAACGTTGTAAAGTTGTCATGTACATATGGCATTTATATTATGTTTTACGGTTTGAACCTAATCATATTACTCCGTATATTAATATATGGATGATATCATGTTTTCATATGCTATCATAATTTGACCGTTATATATAATTTTTTTACCTCATATTGTGAATGTCAAATGGTCGTTTATATCTTATTTTAAATTTCTTATGAAAAGTGCAACCAAATATATGAAATAGATGCAAGAGGTTTAATGAGTAGTGTTTTGGGAAGACATATTGATCATAACTTGAAATTAAAAGGAAGACTTCTTCGATTATTGTGAAAAGTATGATTCAAAACAAGTAGTAAGTTAATGAACATGTTAGTTAGAAAAAACATTAATGTGTATAAGACTTGGCGCACATGTACAACTACGATTTGCAACACATGTCTACTTTGAAATGTAAAATGCATGTAATTTTGTTATTTTGATTATTACAAACGACTATCTAATAATTCATGTTTTTAGGGTTTTAAAAAAAAATTTCATGTTTTAGGACTTTTTTTTCATCTATTATCAAAACTCGCTTGCTTTCTTTTAATATTGGTATCTTTTTCTTATTACTTACGAAAATAACTCATTAATTTAAACCCGACGTTATACAGGTCTTTAAGCTATTTTATATAATAAAACAAGGTAAAGTAATACCTTGAAAGTAAAGTAATACCAAAGTATAAAGTGACAACCGGAACTTTGAGATGGATGATCATGATCCTATAAAGCAAAAAATATCACATTTTTATTTATGATATTTAAGACTTCAATTTGAACTATATGATCTTAATATTTAATTTGAACACAAAAATATTTCTTGAACTGCATTACAAAAGTTATAAAATTATGGATTATATTCCGTAAAATTTGAAATAATATATACAACTTAAACATCTTATAATCATAATTTAACATAACATTTTTATCAAAAAAAATGATTAGCTATGGTGGTTGATAAGGGCAATATTGTTTAATGAGTCAATATGGATAATTTTGTATATCGGGTTGATATGGGTAATTTTATGTAAAGAGTCAGGTTATTTTGTGTAACGGGTCGATATAAGTGATTTTGATACATGCCAAAATGGACTGATAACCTCAAAATCATCTTTTTGCATAAAAGTATTAGAAGTATATTTTAAGGTTAAACTGTTATAACTAAGAAGTACTTATAAGATATATGAAGTCAGTAGGCCATCAACGCCATTGGTTGAGAACAATTTTTGAATGCATAAATGATAATGTTATAAGTTATATGACCAAATGCAACATGTTTTTTTACCAACTGCTAACATGTGAAAGAAAATAATGCACTTATCTATAAAGTTGTATGACCATTAAATAGATAACCCAAGTAGTCACAAAAAATTGTTTCACTAAATTATTTTTATTTTTAGCATTGCGTCGAGTGACTAATTGAGTCACGAAGACGAGTGTGTTTTACAATATTCACATGGGAGTCTTTACACAAGAATATGTTTGTTACTTTTTGCACTATTAAAGTGTTAGAAGCAGCGAAATAGATTAGCATCAATTATAACCGAAGAGTGTTTTCTTCGTAATGCAATTCATGATATGCATGTCTATTAATTATTTATAACTTATTTTATATATCAAGAGAAAATCATTTTTATGTTGAATTTCTTTAAAACATCCCGTAATTCTACGGGTCTTTAAGCTATTTTAAACTATAAATAAAAATCACAATGGACCCATCATTTAATAAAATATTAAATTTTAATTATATTTTTTAATTCTATTCCATTTTCTTTCATTATAAAGGTATACCTAAATTTAATTCCAAACCCTTAAACGAACCAAACAGTCGATTATATTAAAAAATCAACAAAGCACATGATTATAAGTATTCAAATAAAAACATAAATTATTGTCTATTTCTTTTACACTTAATAAAGACAAGCAACTCAATCTATATAAATTATTATTAACATGAATATAATTAACAAAATGCATGCAAAATCTCAGATATCAGTGTGAGATGAAAATAAATAGACGGGATTATACATATTAAAACAACATATATTTTTTCAAGTTCGTTATGTGTTATTAAACACACAATGTCTAGAAAAGGATAACTAACATTTCAGTTAAACAAAGTTAAATCCTTTGTACAACAAATATTTATACAAAATATAAATTAATATTATCACATATTAAAAAATCATATAAAACTCGTGGGGCCATGAGCATTATAACTGTTGAAATATTAAAATTTTAATATTGTTTTATGTAATAATAGCAAGCATTACAAAATCATGAATTTATATATCGTATACGTATAAGTTTGATGTGTAAATGATTTGTTGATTAATAATTAAAATATAACTATTTAGAATAAAAATATCGAAAGTAAAAATAGTATACAATTCGAAAAATAAATTTGAAACGGGTTTTTACACGGTGCACGGTAAAACAACAATATAAGCAAACATCTAAATATTAGATATTTTTAAAAACATATAATATTACATAAAACCGTAATAACAAAATTATTACTTAAGGTTATCTTTAATGTTTAGTCACGTGCGTGCACGGGGATTAAAACTAGTAATGTTGAATGTGAATATAAAAATTTCGTTCAATTAGGAAATTGCTCTCAAAAGGTAGTAGCAAATTATTTATTATAGGTTTTTTTATTTATTTGATTTATTTACTATTGTTTATTTTTTCATAATTTTTTTCTAAAATTGTCGGATATAAAATTTTATTTTTTCACTCACAAACCAAAAATACTACGGATACAAAATACATTATGAGTCCGGATCTAAATTGTTTATCGGACTTCGACGGATATTACACTCAGCTCAATATAAAGTAATATGCTCAAAATATTATCAATATCAAAGTTTAGCAAATGCATACAATGAAAGTTCGGTAACTACAATTCATGCAGCTAGGAAATACATAACACGTTAACGAGAAGATGTGGAAGAGAAGCTATTGAAGGATTATTTTGGGACTAAAACAATCCATCTAAACATACGGGAGATTAATTTAGCTGAAGGTATCTTATGATTTCTAGACTTTTTAAACAGTCGTTGACGATATTGCTCATTATAATGTTGACTTCGTAACTATTTTGAATTTTCTCATCAAAGTCTCAATGTTATGGTTCGTTTAGGTTTTAATGTTGTTATGAAATGCACATATGGCATATGCCAATTAGCGTACGGCACAGCATGCATTTGATGAGTATTTGCATGTTGCCTCACGTTGTTCACGTCAATGTTTATGAAATTTACAAATGCATTTATGTGTTTTGTGTTGAAGAGTTTTTTAGACAACCTGCTTTAGAAGATGTCCAACATGTATATGAGTTGCACGAACGCAAACACGTTCTTCCAATAATACTCGCGAGCATCAGTTGTATGCGCTGAGAATAGAAAATTGTCTAAATTTCTTACATGGTCAATTCAAAAGACGTGATAAAAAATACCCTACTATAATGCTTGAGACCATCGCAGATCAACAGTTTTGAATTTTACATACATATTATAGGTACGGGGAGCAAACAACGACCTTAATATCCTCAGTGTGTTGCATTTGTAAAATCGTTTAGTGCAGCAAGGGATGATAAAACTATGAAGTTTAAAAGAATTCAAGAAAGTTAAATAAAAAGTATTAAACGAGCATCTGGAGTCCTACAACGTCGACGGAAATTATTCAAAAACCCGCACGTCAATTTCAAATGAACAAGATTAAAAGAACCATGTATTGTTGCATCAAATTATACGACATGACATTGGAAGCTCAAAATCTTGATATTAGTGAAGATGAGAGACATGTTCGCTTGGCCAACACCAAATGTTCAACGTTCTTGGATCAAACGATGTGAATAAGCTGAAGAAAACAAAGAGAAATTCAAGATACGAGAGTTCAGGACGATCTTCGATGCGATATTGTGGAGCATTTGTGAAATCTCAATTATTAAGTTGTATTTTTTCGTGTATATTTTTTATTTATTTCTTATTTAAGTTTATTTATGTTTTTTATTATTGTTAATGAAACTAGAATATTAATGAAATGGTTTTGTTTTTTAAGAAAATAAAGGTAGTGGGGTTTAATAAACCATAACACCAAAATGTGGTGTTAACTAGAAAATCACATTTATGGTGTTTTGTAATTTTGATGTTATTGATGAACAACTGATGTGGCATTCACCCTTTTTATAATACTCGCCTATGACATCGGATTGTACCTTGCTCTAATAGAGGAACATAAAAAAGTTATGTAGAATACATAATCCTTGGATTATATTAAGCTTTGTAAGATCTAATAATATAGAAAGATAAATGAAGAATTAGAGAGAGAAAGAGATAAGATCTAAAGAGAGGTTGGAGAGAAAAGGAAGAGAGATTAGATTGAATAGAAAATGTGAGAATCAACCCCTTCTAACATGCTAGGAGGGGGTATATATAGCCCACCCTACATTGAGTTTGATGGGTTACATTGTTACATAACTAGATCACGAGCCCATACTACGTATATATTGTTGGAGTGACCGATCTTTTCTAAATACGTAAAAACGTATTTCCAACAATCTCCCCCTAAGGGATGTCACTCCAAGTTACAAACTCCTAACTAGTCTATAGCTCGTGATCTTTAGCTAGCTATGCTAATAATGATGTGACCGAGACTTTCTTTGGAATTTCGTATTTCCAACAATCTCCCCCTAAGGGAGGTTACACCATTTTACAAAATCTTAAACCTAACATACTATGCTTGAGTCTTCGATCTTGTTCTTGTGAATATGCTGATGTGATCTTTGACTTTAGTCTTGATCATGTTTCCTTGCCTTGACCTTGTGCATTTATCACTTGTGATATTCGCCTCCTCGTGACTTTATGTTCCACATACTTATACCTTTATAAATTCTTGAAAGCTTCAGAGTTTGATACAGCGGAAGACTTGACTTTTAGACTTTCTTGAATTTGTTGAAATATTTGATGCAAAAGATATAAATATGTGAGGACGACTTCTTCTTTGGATTGTACACCACGACGCCACCTTCTTGTTACGCTGCATAAGACAATTGGCAACAAAACATAGAGACGGATGAAATGGCTTTGAACATTTCGACCTAATTAGGTAGCATTTTACCTCCTTTCGGTGAAGACCGTTGGACGATATTAAATATCGTATTTGTGGCAGGTAGTTTCAATTAAGAACCTCCTTTACAAGATTTCGCGGGCAAACCCGTTCTCTTTACTCGACCGTCCAAAGTTGACTGCGAACGTAAAAAGTGAATCATTTGGATTAAATCATCCGCATGATTGAAGCCGTCAATTTTGATTCCTGGAACAAGTTTGATTCATTTAAGAATCGCACCATCGTTGCTTTCTAGTTGTCACGAGCTTGATTCGTATAGAATCTTGCAAGTTACCTACCAAATGTTGTTTGATGTTAACACTAGAAGGATTTCCGCTCATCAATGTAAATACTTAAGAGTGTCACTCTGAGTGTTCTGGCAAGATCACTAAGATATTGCGTAGAGGCCTGAAACGTGTTTAAACTCAATTAAGAAATAAACCACTGTTGCTTTCCAATTATCACAAGTTTGATTCATAAAGAATCGCACAAGTCACCTACCATGAGCTTTTTGATGTTCACTCAAGAAGGATTTCCATCTTCATTATAAATACTTTCGTATTACTTGGATGTTCAGGCAAGATCATAAAGACTTTGGGTAGGACTCTTAATATCATTCTTACTTTTCACAAAGTGTGAAGAAGCAAGGAAATATGGAAGTTTATCCTAATGAGATATTTGATGATCTCAAATGGCTCTAGATTGATCGTGCCTTTTGGATTTTTAGTGATCGGAGGCAGGAGATGAGTGCCACCATTTCAATACCAATTTACTCGGAATGAATAAATCGATAGATAACATGTTGATCTCCTTGTGATTAAAACAAATATCTTTTGATAGATACCTGAGTAAGCTGGGATGGGTTGTGCATTGCATCACTGGGTCCATGATGTCTATCTTCAATATCGAGCATCATTAAGAATGATCTCAATAGCATATGTGTTGACCCGTTTTCTGCCTAAGGTTGTAAGGAGGGTTGCTTTCTTTTCACCCTTTATCTTTACAATTTGTTTTCATTCTTCAACCCCTTCAATGCTTACCAATACGTCATAACTAGCACCTTGTTGTGATTGTTCCAGTGTTGTGACAACCGTGGTTTTGAGGTTCGTCACTTGGTCTTACTTTTAGGTTATTTTATGTGTGCTTACTTGATTTGTGTGTTTACGTGCTTATTTTGTGTGAACGAGGTTGGTGTGGTTATCGTTTATGAGTATAGAGTACTCATAAGTAAATCGAGGAACCGTTATTTCATGTTCATGAGCTCACAAGTGGTGACTATGAAATGAAAATGGTGATATTGTGGTGTTTACGTATACGTATAAGTATTATAGTAATAGTATTTTTTAGGATTTACGGTTTAGCATTTAGAGGTCTCGGGTGAGGTAATTAGTCATATGAATATTTTTCGAGATGGTTTTAAGTCATTTAGGACTTAGTTATAAAGTTTATTTCAAAATTTGAGATTTTTTTTAAAAGTGTATATTTTACGTCTTTTACGGTAAAACGCGTAAATTTGACTAGTTTTACGGTTTTGTGGTTTTGGAAGCTTTAGGAGCTGAAATAAATTAAGGAAAATTAAATTAATATTAATAACATAATATTAATTAATAAAAATAAAAAAAACGAATTTAGGGGTGTTTGGGTCGGTTTAGACGCACCAAAGAAGAAAGAAAGAAGGGAAAAACCCAAAACAGGCACAATGGACTTGTAATGGGATTAGGGGGCCTTTAGGACTTAACCAAACCCAACTCATAACCATAATAATCAGGTTTTTAACCTCCATAACATCTCCTAGCCGAAATTCATCAATGGTGGCCAATTAGAGTTCTTCAAAAATTAAGTTTTTCTTCATCTTCTATTAATTCAAAGGTAAAACCTTCTTAACCCTTTTCATATTAAATGTTTTTAATGTTTCTATGATCATCTTATGAAGGATTTAGGTTAGGGTTTAATTAAAAACATTATATTAATCATATTTTAATGATTAAATAAATTATGGCTTGTAATTAGAGGGATTAGGGTTAATTAATGAGGTTGATTTTGTTAAACCCGTTTTTAAAAACTGGGCAGAATTTCGGTGTCATTGTTTTGATCATATCCAGAGTTCTAGGAACATTCAAGATGCGATCAAGCTAGCCCTGGATAGGTATTTGAGTTGGCTTTCTAAATTAAGAAACGAGAACTAAATTGGAGGTCGGGAAGTGGGTCAAAAGCAGGTTACAACAGTCGGAGGTCAAAGCAGTTTTGAATTCAGCCTGTTTTCTTTTTAAGTTTTGGGTTGTTTGGGGTACTTAGGGTTGCATTGGGATCTTCTCACGAACATGAGAGATGGTTTATATATTGTAGTAAGTATCTGCACTTGGGCTAAGATGGTGGTTTAAGGTAAGACCCTCTAATGGTAACTTTTCATACGTTTAAAATCAGAGAATTCTGGATAGGTAGCAATATATATACATATATCATATATCGGGGCCTTAAATGTAGCTTTATGGTTAGGGAAAGTGGGAGGTTTTAGCTAACACATGTAAAAGTATTAATATTCCTTTCACAGAAACCATGGGTATGTTTAAGTGTACGTTTGACTTAAAGTTTTGAGACCTAAAAACTAGGACTGTTTTGTATAAAATATGAACGGGATAGTTATTAAACTTAACCAAATTAAGGACTTGATAAGGAAGGGTAATGGGGTGATTAGAGCTTATCAATGAGGTAATTATGTGGGAATAGGCTAGATGTCCATCATAGGTTGATGAGCCATCTTAGTGATTGGTTCGTGTATTGATTGCGTGTTTTTGGTTTGTTGGCTTGTTGCTAGTGCGAGGACTTGTGAAGAAGCTATCAGGTGAGTTTCATAGTCCCATGTTTAATATTGATTTTGACTTCCAGATGGGATGGAAGAGACACTGTGTTATGTTATTTATAAAATTTATGTTGTGAATGTTTGGTGTTGGTAATGGACTTGTGTGTACATTTATGTGATTAACTGCTATGTGATTCTTGTTTGTGTATGATCTGGATTGGAAAGGTACATAGGTGTATGGGCGCCTATGGGACCTATGGTTAATGATAAGGCGTGATGCCTTGGAAATTATGGTATTTGGTAAGGCGTGATGCCTTGGAATTGTGATTGTTGGTAAGGCGTGATGCCTTGGAATTGTGATTGTTGGTAAGGCGTGATGCCTTGGAAATTATGGTATTTGGTAAGGCGTGATGCCTTGGAATTGTGATTGTTGGTAAGGCGTGATGCCTTGAAATTGTGATGATTGATTGAACTTGAATGCTAGTTGCTAATACATAATTGTAGCGCATTGTCCATATGTTTATTGGTTTATGGTATTCACAGCTTATAACTGATTTAGCGTTGGAGTCTAAACCTATGACTCTCACCAACTTTATGTTGACGTGTTTTAGTGTCTCTTTCAGGTGATACTATGGTTAAGCGTGAGCACCTAAATGACTAGGATTGGAGTCAAGTAGGAATGCATTTAGAAGGAGATCCCCGTTCCTTCTTAGTTTATTTTGCTGTTTGTTTCTTTGAGTGGTACTATGAACCTATATGTTGTATTGTTTGTGTTATTTGTTTGTCTTGGGTAAGAGGTAGGACTGTTACCTACTTACCTAGACTCCTGCTTTGGTTGAGATATTGTCATGACATTTGTGTCACCATTTTATGACATTATAGTTGCATTTTAGTTTTCTCTATAGAGACACCGTTTGTTGTGATGATATCCATACGTCGCGCCCCATATTCCGCCATGGTGGGGTGTGACAGAATGATATCAGAGCCTGGTTATAGAGAATTAGGTTTCCTAGTCGCGTAGCCTAGTCTATAGCTTAAGGGTCACTGCATATAGGCGTCTTAGGAGTATGTGTGCATTTTATTATAATTGATGTGTTTGAATGTTATTTATTGTGATGTTTTGACTGGTATGAATTGAACCATAGTAAATTTATACTTAGCCACATGTTATTTTCTTTTCGAGTTGTGAGTAGTGCGGGTTGAACCATAATCATCCACGCTAGTCATTGCCGTATTTTGCTTATATTGTACATTATAGTACATAATTTGGTACATAGTAGTTTCTATCTTTTGATGAGTTATTTTATGTACCTGAGGTATATTATTTCCTTTTGATGTTTAAGTCATGTTCCCTAAGAATCATGTGGTGGTTCGAGTTATTAGGAGTAGGTGGGTATGAAGGATTCTAAGCTGTTTCCACTCTTACGGGTGACATGACTTATAACTGATTATGTTTTCGTTTTGGAGTTAGTCTAGGCTGTTTTAGCTAGACTATGGATTTCTGTATTCCAAGAGTTTTATTATGTTATTTTTATAGATGGAGTTTTGGACCTTATTGGTTATGTGGTTATGTGCTTAGGTGAGTTAGTAGATTTATGTGTTATTTGTTGTATTGATTCTTATAAGTGTCATCATAGGAGGGAGTGCATTTGGGGAAAGGGTAATTGTATAAGTATGGTGGCCAACATAGTTATACAAGTACCACAACTGCAATGGGTTCCCAAGTATGGTTGCATGAAAAAGGGTTAGTACATGCTTGTATATGATGAGATGTGGACTATTGGTATATGTATAGTATATGGGTTTATGTAACGGTTGCCTACGATACGGATATATTTTGAGTGTGTTATTGTTTTGGTTTATAGTCATGTTGTGTGATTATGGGGTCACACGATAGGGACTGGATTTAGTGATGGGCTTTATGCCTTGTTGTGGCACGATGAGATGGTGATTAATCGTGTGGAAAAACGAGTGTATGACGTGATTGGTTGATCCGACATGTATGGTAACGAGTATGTTTTGGGTGATTTAATAGGTATATATATGTGGATGTATATATACTACTATGTGTTAAGTTATGGTATATGGTCGTTCACTAGTTATTATAACTTGAACGTACCTTGTGTTTGTTCGTGTTTTATGGTGCTGGAGTTTGATGGAGTTTCAACGACGTTTTGAATCTTAAGCGTATTCTTTGAGTTTCGTATTTCACGTGTACGTTTTAAAATGGTGTTTTTGGTTTCAAGTCTATTGAAATAACTTGGGATTACTTTTGAGATAATGAAATCTTTTAGGTTGAGTCTTACATTTCTTTTGGTTGGTATATGGAAAAAGGGGGACTTGGAAATCTACTATAGAGTTAGATAGTTGGTGGTATTTGGTAAAATAAGGGTAAGGTGTTGGGGTCATGTTTGAAACAAGATGTAACATAAGTTTCTTTTTAATCAACACTTATCTATTTCAAATTCTAAAAGACTTTCTTTAAAATAAAGCGAAGTAAAATTTCTTTCTACTTACATAGGTTATATAATTGGGTTTAACTGATCCACGTCATTTATAATTATTAATACAAGGTTAAATGGAGTTTATGAATATTTCACATACAATTATATCTTTCATTTAAAAGGATTGCATTGATCACTAAGTCTATTCTTTAGTTTTTAAAACAACTAGCATAAAATTGTTTTGGTCATAACTTGTTCGTCTTTAAAGCCTTTCGGGTGATTCAAAAGCCTAAAATTATGTACTCGGAACGTACTTTTCAAATATTCAAAATGTATAGTCATGGGAGGTCAGTGGACTGGTCGGAATTGTTATACAAATGTCGGGTCCAAGGTTGAGTTTTGAATAGTAGTTTATTTTTATGATTTGGGATGCACGGGATGCCTAGTCTTTGAGTTGAGTTTGGAGTTCGTCAAGAGGGTTGTTTGTAGATTGTTTGAGTCACATAGATGTAGGGAGGTAAAAAAAAAGTAAATAAAATAAATAAAAATATATTCTTTTGGAAAAGCCGATCTTTTGCACGGTTTAAATAATATGTCGCGGGGCGTAATATGTTTGGTTGCCATTGGGTGTTTTTTTTTTGGATTATTTTTCGTTTTCATGGGTCATTTTGAATTGATACACGTTTTGGGTTGTGTTTTCTTTCGAGTCTCATGGTTTTGACTTGTTTTAACTGGTGCACGTGAAATGTCGTTAAGTTATCCGTGGGTTTGATTCGTTAATCGTATCTGGTGGATTCAGGGTGTAGCTTTGGTTACGTATTGTTCGGGAGCATTGAGGTAGTCGTATGAAAGACTTGGTCGCGCCTACACGCTTAAGTAGGTGACCATGAGAGAACGGTCGGAATGCCCTTAGTGGGGAGGAAAGAAGTTCGTAGACGAACTAATGTGGTCATGAGGTCTCTTAGGAGTGTCAAGGGAGATGAATAGAGGTTTGCATAATGTATGGTTATTGGCACAAGTAACGCGCCATAGAGAGTGTTGGAAGGGGATATTGTTCGTAAGGCATGTATGCTTTCTGAAAATTTCCTGAAACTTAGTAGGTTTGCCTTTTACTTTGAGGTAGAACCATGAATAGAGCAAGTAGGAGAGGTGAGAAGAGTTGTAGTTAGTGCCTTTCCAAGGCAAATCGTTGATGGAGTGATTTAAAAACAAGAGCTGTTAGAAATTGCAAGAAATTTATTCGTATTGCCGCTAAGAGAGGGTGTGAGGAGGACATAGTTGAAATTGCTAAGGATGTTGTATGAATGCTTTGGGTTTACGGTTATGCATTTGGCTTCGCCAAAGCACTAGCGGTTCTCATAGAGTCAATGAACCGAGTGTGCATGAACGTATGTAAACGAGTTGTCATCGGGAGTATCGACGACATCTTGATCTACTCAAATCTAAGAAGGGGAGTGAGGCGAATTATGTGTCGGTTTTGGAGTGGAATTAAACGTGAGATTTTCAAGTGTGAGTTTTAGGATTAAGTTGGCCAGGACTAGTAGTCAGAGATGATGGCATATCGTGGAACCAGCAAGGGGCGAAGTGAAGAAGGACGAGGAAGCATTTTGGAGGCTGAAGAGGTGGATTCAAAGATGAGCAGATCTTGGCATTATCGGAAGGAATGGATGAATTCGCGAAGCATGACGATACGTGGAGCAAGGATTTGGATGTGTACGAGAACGACAAAGAAAGGCGATTGCTTGTTGGAAATACGTTTTACGTATTAAGAAGGATCGGTCACTCCAACGATAGTCCATGTAATAGCTCGTAGTTTAGTTAATATTCTTTATTTATCAAACAAGTCCAAGCCTAGCCTACAACATGTGTAGGCCGGCCCAAACGTGTAAGCCCAAGCCCATTACAAGGCTTAGGTATATAAACCCTCTCCTTTGATGGAGAGGGTGTGTGGTTTCATATTTTTCACATAGTAAACATTTCTTTCTCTCTCTAGCTTTGTGTGAAATCCACCATCTCTCTATCTATTTCTCTCTCTAGAAACATAAGCAAGATTTACAATCCTTCAAATGGTATCAAGAGCCATGGGATGATTGCTTGGTTTTTGTGTTTGTATTCTTGATTTACACGCCTATTTTGATCCTTATTACATACGTCCAAATTTTTTTTTGTGTTTTTGATGGTTTTTTCTTGATACAAATCTTCTACATAGTTGTGGTAGGGATTTGGTATAGTTACTTCGGCTAAAAACACAAAAATTTTCGGTGTTTTGATCATTTTTTGGCTTAAAATCACGAATTGGTTGAGTTTTGTCCGAGAAAAGTGGGAAATATTCTGATCTGGTCATCGGAAAGGGGTTTATAGTACATTCCGATCAGTGTAATCGGAATAGGGTTTAGGTATTCCGATCACAGCATTCAGATTGGTATTCCGATTGGTATTCAGATTGGTATTCCGATTGGTATTCAGATTGGTATTCAGATTGGTATTCCGATCACAGCATTCCGATTGGTATTCAGATTGGTATTCCGATCACGGCATTCCGATTGGTATTCAGTTTGGTATTCCGATCACGGCATTCCGATTGGTATTCAGATTAAGTATTCCGATTAGGTTTTCCGATAACTCATTCCGATCATCATTCCGATCACTATTCCGATCACTATTCCGATAACAAAATTATTCCTTAAAAAATTTCGAACAAACTTTAGGGGATTTTAACATTGTTTCTCGACTTCAACTTACAACAACAAACACATTTACTTTCTTTCATTGATCGATCAAAGTTTGTAAATCTTAACTTATTGAAATGGAGTACACATCTCTTACGGATAAGTCCATCCTCTCGGGTACGGATAATCGTCCACCAATGTTGGTGAAGACTATGTATGAGGAATGGGCTTCCCGAATGGAACTTTATATATTGAACAAGGAGAATGGACATCTCATTTGGGCATCGGTGCTCAATGGACCATTAGATTATGGTACAGTGACGGAAGGTACGACTACTCGTCCTCGCACAACGGGTGAGTTGACTGGAGATATGAAGATTCAAGATAAATGTGATAAGTATGCTACAAACATCATTCTCCAAGCCCTTCCTCCAGATGTCTACAAACTCGTCAGCAAACACAAAGTTGCCAAAGAGTTATGGGATAGAATTTGGGTTCTCATGCAAGGCACCTCGTTAACTAAACAAGAACGAGAGTGTAAGCTTTATGATACTTTTGATAAGTTTGCCTATGTGCCAGGGGAGACTCTCAATGATTACTATCTGAGATTTACCCTATTGTTGAATGAGCTCAATATCTATGGCATGACAATTCCTACCTTTCAATTGAACACCAAGTATTTGAACACTCTTCCTTCAGAATGGAAAAAATACGTGACGGATGTTAAATTGGCTAAGGACTTGCATAACACCAATGTGGATCAACTTCAAGCTTTTCTTCAACAACACGAATGCCATGTGATCGAGGCTCGGTTGTCTACACCTCAAGTTCATGACCCACTTGCAATGTATGCTTCTCAACAAAACATGGCTTATACTTATCAACAACCATCATACTTCCAGCAGCCACCACCACACATCTATCAGCAACCATCCTATCAACCACCAATGATGCCACAGCAAGAATATCAACAAAGTGTTCATCAACAATCTTTTCCACAGCAACCATAATATCTGACATCACCATCACAAGCCAACACTTCTCCAATGGGCTATACTCCTCAGCAAGGATATTTTCCAATAGAAGCACAACTAGCACAGGCTTTTTACTCTAATGAACTTCCACCAATCCAAGCACCGGTCTTTACTCCAAATGATACGCCAGCTGATGTTCTAAACCATCTCACTGCTTACTTGTCAAAACTTGTTGCTACTAGAGGATTTCCACCAACAAACAATCAGCTCCGCACCTCTTCAAATCCTCGACAACAAGCCACTGTTCAAGATGGTCAAGTGACGGTGCAACCTATTCAGGGAAGGCAAAATTCATATGGACCTCCTACAAGGACTGGGAACAATCAAGCTGTGAATTCTCAAGCTAATGGAAATGGAAGACCTAGTGGTCCTAAAAAGGTTGTGACTTGCTACAATTGCCGAGGACAAGGTCATATGGCTAGGGAATGCACTCAGCCGAAAAGGAGGAGGGATGATGCATGGTTTCGTGAGAAGATGTATTTGGTTGATGCTCAGTCTAAAGGGAAGATCTTGGATTCAGAGGAGTTAGCATTTCTTGCAGACCCAGGGGCAGCAGATACTGAAGGCATTGCAGTTGTTTCTACTTCTAATGCAGCTTATCAAGCAGATGACCTTGACGCATATGATTCTGATTGTGATGACATTCACTCTGCCCAAGCTGCTCTCGTTGCTAATCTCTCTCACTACGGTTCTGATGTCATCAGTGAGGTACCAACCACATCTAATAATATTGATGATAACCAACATCAAGTTGGGCATGAAAATGACAACCTCGAACAGCATTCGGGAACTAGTAACTCAAATGATGTGGTACCCAATTCTATACATTTGAGTGAACCTCAACCAAATGCTACGACGGGTATGGAATCTTATTCTCAACATGATTTGGTCATGGTGCCTAAACATATAATTGATCAAATGCATATGGCCCTCAGACAATCCGTAGATACGAATTCCACCCTAACTGCTGAGCTTGCGTTGCATAAAGAAAAGGTCAAAGCTTTTGAAATGGTCCCTTAAGCAGAGAAAATAACATGTTCTGAATTTGACCAATTTCGTTTTGAAAAGATTGAACACTTGAAAGAAATAGAATCATTAAAAGCTAATCTTTCCAATGAATTAAAAGCAAAAGAGTCGGTTGTCAATGATTTTCAGAAACTTAAAATGGATTTCGAAACTCTCGAGTCTAAAAAGGTTGAATCAGAAATTAATGCTACCAAACTTCTTAAATTCAAGGAACAACAGCTTTTAAAACAATACGCTTCCACAGAAAAGGTTCATCTTTTAACTAAATCATTTCAAGAATTCAAACTTAAGCGTCTTCAAGATTTACCACCTAATCCCGGTTATGCAAAACAAGCTCAGGAATATATTCCCGGTCTTTATGATATGACAATAATTGGCAAATCCAAAGAAGCACCTTTTGTTCGTAGTTCTGATGCGACACAGTCACTTGCGGATGAAACTCATTCTAAAATGCTTTCAAAATTCCATACAATTGATTATGATCAACATAACAAAGATCAATTTTCTAAAAAGACCCGCATTCGCTTACAAAAGGAATTAGCTGAATTGACAGTTCTTGTGCCCCAAAGTTTGTCAAATGAAAACCCTCCCAGTACGTCTCCTACACTTGTCAAAAAGGATTTAACGAAGTTAATTCCACCGGTAAGTAAGTCGTCCGTTAACTTAAATGCGGTACACCAACACTTAGCCGATTTTGACAAGGTCATTTTGGAACGTACGACGGCTTCGGCCATAACGGAAGGTGAATGGAACTTTGAGCACACTAGAGCTGCGTTCAGAGACGAAATTATTCCGTTTGTAAAGAATGTTAAAGCTTGTCTTAGTAATCTTGATCAAGATTTGTATTTGGAAATAGAAGAAGTTAAACGTGTTTTCAATGAAATGGATGATGCTTATGAAAACAGTTTACTTGAAATAGAACGAGTTTCACGCCAAAATGATCAGCTTCTGAAGCAAGTGATGTCTCATGATATTGTTTCCGTCTGTGTGAATAAACGTGTTGATAATGATTCTACTGTGCATAATGTTGAAACTGTGGATAATGTGGTAGATAGTACTTGTCACGAATCTGACGCTGAATTTTTAAAGCTTCAAGATTCATATTCTTCGCTTTCAAAACGTTTTGATGAGATTCAAACACATTGTATTTCGCTTGAATGCAAGCAACAATTTATTCAAGAAATCTTTGAAACGTCATTCGAAGGTGTTAATATCGATGATGCAAACTTTGAAAAGAATTTTCGATTGAATTTACAATCAAAACAGCGCCAGCCAAGTGACAAGGTTGCTCAATATTTGCCGATAGACATAGAGAAATCTAAGGAGCTTAACTGTGTGAACATACTTGAGGCCGCTGAGAATTTTAAACTTGATCTAGATAATCGAGTTTCCAAGATTTTGTCCAAAGTTGATAACTTAAAACAGAAAAATACACGACTCTTCGATTCAGTAAAGCCCGCATGTGTTGATACCACTGCACAGAATCAATCATTGATTGAACAATTGAATCGAAAGTCGGTGGAAATATCTGATTTGAGGGAACAAATTTGTGATAAGAATCTGGTCTTAGCTGAGTTAAAGGAAACACTTCGAACTCTAAAAGGTAAGAATGTTGTGGATAACGCAGCCACTATCTCAGCATCGTCCTCTAGTGCAATCAAAAGGAACCTTATAGCCGTCACACCACTTAATAAGGGCCCTAGGACTAAACCATCTCAAACTTTGGTCACTAAAGATAAGGCGGAATCAAAACCAGCTTCTAATATTCCCGTGTTGCCTTCTACAGGAGTAAGCACCACTACTAAGGCTCAAAGATCTAAGCTTAAAAGAAACAAGAAGAATGATAGGATCTTGCCCCCATCTAGTAGTCAAGTGGAGAAGAAAGTAGAAGCCCATTCTAGGAATGTTATTTCTGTTTTGAATAAAAAGAATCATGTAGCTAAACCTAAAGGCTCTACGGTTGTGCAGCGTTCTAAGCCTAGTGTGAATTCTAATTTGAAATGTTGGAATTGCAATGAATGTATGTTTTCTAGTCGTCATGATTCTTGCCTTATTGACCATGTGAATGAGATGTATGCCCGGAAAAATGGATTAGAATGGAAACCGACTGGGAAAGTGTTAACCCAAGTTGGTTGGATGTGGCGCCCCACTGGTAGAACTTTCACTATAGTAGGAAATACGTGCCCTTTGACTAGGATCACACCCACTAAAGCGAAGAAAGCGTGCCCTTTAACTAGGAGTACCAAGGCTACCAAAACACAAGCGTGTCCTTTAACTAGGAACACCGACACTACTGTAGGAACCAAGTGCCCTTTAAATAGGTCTACTCCCACTGTAGTGCCCGCGAATAATCCAAAACCTAAGAAAGTTGGAACAGTAAAACCTGTTAGTGCTAAAACTATCATTAGAAAACGAAGGAAATCTAAGGGTCTCAAAAATGTTAACAATTCTGATAATTCTATATCTGTATCTGCTAACACTCCGGAACCAATAGTTTCCAATGCATTGTCTACTGTTGTTGTTGAAAACAGGTGGTCCAAATTGTTCTCTGGTATTTGGACTCTGGTTGCTCCAAGCATATGACCGGAGATCGCTCTCAGCTCAGAAATTTCATCAGCAAGTTTCTTGGTACGGTTCGATTTGGAAATGATCATATTGCAAAGATAATGGGTTATGGTGAATATCATATTGGGAATGTTATAATTTCAAGAGTGTATTATGTGGAAGGTCTCGGTCACAACTTATTTTCTGTGGGACAATTTTTTGATGCAAACCTAGAAGTTGCTTTTCGAGAGCATACCTGCTTCATTCGTAATTTGGAAGGGGTTGATTTATTGAAAGGTACTCGAGGGAATAATTTGTATACTTTGTCTCTACAAGACATGATGGCCGCTTCTCCCGTATGTCTTCTCTCCAAAGCATCGAAGACTAAGTCATGGTTATGGCATCGACGGTTATCTCATCTTAACTTTGACGCTATCAATCACTTGGCGAAAAACGAACTTGTTCGTGGTCTTCCTAAACTATCATTTCACAAGGATCATTTGTGTTCCGCGTGTACAATGGGGAAAAGCACTAAGAAATCTTACAAACCCAAGACGGAAGACACCAACCAAGAGAAACTTTATCTGTTGCATATGGATCTTTGTGGGCCAATGCGTGTTGAAAGTCTTAGTGGCAAAAAGTACATCCTAGTCATTGTCGATGATTACTCTCGGTTTACATGGGTGAAATTTCTTAAAGCAAAAAATGAGGCACCTAAATTCATCATCGGATTTCTCAAGATGATTCAAGTGCGTCTCAACACTACTGTTCGACGTATTCGTACAGATAATGGAACCGAATTTGTGAATCAAATTTTGCGTGATTATTATGAAGAAGTTGGCATTTCTCATGAAACATCCGTTGCTCGCACTCCACAACAAAACGGTGTCGTTGAAAGGCGAAATCGCACACTTATGGAAGCTGCTCGAACGATGTTAATTTACGCAAAGGCTCCATTGTTTTTATGGGCAGAAGCAGTATCTACAGCAGTGTACACCCAAAACCGGTCACTAATTCGTAAACGCCATGGTAAAACACCTTATGAGCTTCTCCATGGAAAAGTACCAGATTTATCATATCTTCATGTATTTGGTTCTTTGTGTTATCCAAATAATGATGGTGACAATTTGGGAAAACTTCAACCAAAGGCTGATATTGGTATTTTCATTGGTTACGCACCCGCAAAGAAGGCATACCGAATCTACAACCGTAACTCTCGCAAGATCCTCGAAACTATGAATGTTGATTTTGATGAGCTGACAGCGATGGCTTCTGAGCAAAGCAGCTCTGAACCCGCACTTCATGAAATGGGACCCAGTAATATTAGTTCTGGTCTTGTCCCAAACAACCCTACTTCATCATTTATACCACCTACTAGGACTGAATGGGATACGTTGTTTCAACCGTTCTTTGATGAATTCTTTACTCCTCCAACTATTGTTGCTCCATAACCTGAGGTAATAGCTCCGGTAACCGAAGTTGTCGCTCCAGCAACCGAAGCACAATCAGATACATCTGTACCTACAATTGGTCAAGATATACCATCCACAAGTAATTCTCAACCAACACATGTAACAACTACCCACGTCATGCCTATTGATGATGAAGAGGATGATGATGATCACGATTTGGAATTCGCTCAAATGCGTGAACTTCCATTCTTTGGTGTACCAATTCCCGCCTCTAATCAAGCCGGGTCGTCCATCTCAGAAGAAGCTCCAACTACGGTTTACTCCAATCCACGGATTCGTGAACATGACAGCAAGTGGACAAAGGATCATCCTATAGATTCTATTATTGGTGACCCTAATCGTCCAGTATCCACACGAAGTCAGTTACAAGAAAGTGCACTGTTTTGTCACTTTGATGCTTTTCTCACTGAAGTTGAACCTAAGACATGGCAACAAGCTTTTACTCAATCCTGTTGGATAGAAGCTATGCAAGAAGAACTTAACGAATTCATACGTCTTGATGTTTGGGAACTTGTCCCATGCCCGGAACAAGTGCAGTTACTCACTTTGAAATGGGTTTACAAGGTGAAACTCGATGAGTTAGGCGGAACATTAAAGAACAAAGCTCGTCTAGTAGCTCGTGGATACAAGAAATTATTGGGCATCGACTTTATGGAATCCTTTGCACCTGTTGCCCGTTTGGAAGCTATTAGACTATTCCTTGCTTATGCAGCCCATATGAATATGATCGTCTATCAGATGGATGTGAAGACGGCATTTCTTAATGGTGAACTCAAGGAAGAGGTCTATGTTCAACAACCGGATGGTTTTGTGAATCCTAATTATCCTAATCATGTGTACAAGCTTAAGAAGGCTCTCTATGGGTTGAAGCAAGCTCCACGCGCATGGTATGATCTATTGTCACAATTCCTCATTTCACAAGGCTTCGCTAAAGGCAAGGTGGATCCCACGCTGTTCATTCAGAAACAAGGTAAAGATATGATTATGGTACAAATATATGTTGATGATATTATATTTGCAGCCTCGACCCAAACCTTATCGGATGAGTTTGGGACACTCATGTCTTCCAAGTTTAAGATGTCAATGATGAGCAAGGTATCATTCTTCTTAGGTCTTCAGATATCTCAGAGTCCCAGAGGCATCTTTATCAATCAATCCAAGTATGCCCTTGAATCGCTTAAGAAATACAAGATGGAATCTTGCGACCCCGTGGATACTCCAATGGTGGAACGAACTAAGCTTGATGCAGATCCTCATGGAGTTGTTGTTGATCCGACACTTTATCGTGGAATGATCGGTACTCTTCTGTGTATTACAGCTAGTCGCCATGATCTTCAGTTTGCTATATGTATGTGTGCCAGGTATCAAACTAGGCCTACTGAGTTACACTTAGCTACTGTTAAAAGGATCTTTCGATATCTTAAAGGAACCATTAATCGGGGACTTTGGTATTCGAAGGACTCTTCTATTGCACTAATGGCATATGCAGATGCGGATCACGCGGGTTGTCAAGATACAAGGCGTAGCACGAGTGGAACGTTGCAACTACTAGGAGATCGACTAATCAGTTGGGCATCGAAAAGGCAGAAAAGCGCTGCAATTTCAAGTACAGAAGCAGAATACATAGCTATGTCCGGTTGCTGTGCTCAAATTCTTTGGATGAGATCGCAATTAACCGACTATGGTCTAGGTTTCAACAAGATTCCGATGTACTGCGACAACAAGAGTGCCATTGCCTTATGCTGCAACAATGTTTAATTCTCCCGGTCGAAGCATATTGACATTCGCTACCATTTCATCAAGGAGCAAGTGGAAAATGGAGTAATAGAGCTTTACTTTGTCCGATCTGAGTATCAATTGGCGGATATTTTCACGAAGGCTTTAGATCGCGCTCGAATTGAATTTTTGGCCGACAAGCTAGGAATGAGAACCTTCTCGCCTGAGACTCTTAAGGAGCTAGCAGATGAAGCGAAAGAATAGTGGTGGTAAAACGATTCTCCGTATCCTTGGTGTCATTTGTATATATTGTTTATATTTTTATCCACAAAAGAAAAATACAAAAATATAAAACCATATAAAAACCATAAAAATGAAAAATTCATAAAAATCCAAAAATATTTTTACTTTATTTTTTAAAGGCATGTCTTTTGGTACGATAATATTTACGGCCTTAGAAATGTTGATTAATATCGACACGGCGCCATAAATAGAGTTCGTACAAAAGTTGTAATTATTTCATAAAACATGCCCTTATGGCTTGTAGTTATTTCTGACTGCAACCCGGTTTTCACATTAAAGTCGGGTATTTCTTATGAAAGCTTTGGCTAACAACGGGAATTAATTTTCTCGGGCAAGGTTTACTTTAAAACCTTGTAAGGGATCAAGTTTACTTTATAACTTGGTCTAACACAAATATATGTACGTTTCAGTGCATTTATTTGTTAAAACAAGAGAAGTCTTGTTTTTATGAAGCTATCATATCTACAACCATACTATCTACAATTGGTATCTACATACTCGACGATGCGACTACTCAACCGACGACTACAGCTCTTTCGATAGAACACGGGTCAACAATTGAGGGGGAGCAATTGTCAAGCATTCAGAATCTTCGATGCCGAACGTGCCAAGTTCACAAGTTGGTGTCAAGACAACAATACCAATCGTACATGTGGTGTCAAGAGATGACTTCAGACGTGACGAGGCGACCAACATATGCTGACAAGAACCATTTGATCTTATCATATGATGTTCTCATCAATCAGGTCCAACCTTGTCAATTCTTTTTAATATGGTGAATATGTGATCATATTACAAATCGATATCATATCTCATGCGTTTGATATCATGAAGATAAAACGGACTTGCATTTTTCTTCCCAAAACCTTTGTTAAAACTTCATTAAATCAATTGATATTAAAAACATCGATTGGGTTAATATTTTTAATATGGGGGAGAAAATGTGATTTAATATGGGATATTATCACAAATGGTTTGACTTAAGGTGCTGGCTCATCCCGACATGTGCGAAATGTTTTCGAATATCGTGGCATATGTTAAGGGGAAGCAAAATGGATTTGCTATATCAAAATGGATTTTCATGGTGACATTTACTTACCCAAAACCCATTTATTTCACGACGATGAAGATTGTGGTGACATAAGGATGGTAGGATAGGTTAAGTCCTATGATTCTTCCAGAACCGGAGGAATCTTCCCAAGGACATTCCATAGCTAGAAATAGTAGTCCTTAGGAAAGATGGAGAAAGATTGTGAACGTAGCTGAATGCAGACCAAGTACTTAAGTTAGCACTGGAACAATCACAACAAGGTGCTAGTTATGACGTATTGGTAAGCATTGAAGGGGTTGAAGAATGAAAAAGAATTGTAAAGATAAAGGGTGTAAAGAAAGAAGCCCTCCTTACAACTTTAGGCAGAAACCGGGTCAGTACATATGCTATTGAGATCATTTTAATGAATCTTGATATTGAAGACAGACATCATGGACCCAGTGATGCAATGCACAACCCATCCTAGCTAACTCAGATATCTCTTAAAAGGTATTTGTTTTAATCACACGGAGACAACACGTTATCTATCGATTTATTCACTCCGAATAAATTGGTATTGAAATGGTGGCACTCCTCTCCAGCTTCCGATCACTAAAATCTAAAATGCACGATCGAGTCTAGAGCCATTTGAGATCATCAAATATCTCATTAGGACACACTTTCATATTTCCTTGCTTCTTCACACACTGTGAAAAGTAAGAAAGATTTTAAGAGTCCTACGCAAAATCTTCATGATCTTGCCTGAACATCCGAGTAATACAAAAGTATTTACAATGAAGATGGAAATCCTTCTTGAGCGAATATCAAAAAGGTCATGGTAGGTGACTTGTGCGATTCTTTATGAATCAAACTTGTGATAACTGGAAAGCAACAGCTGTTTAATTCTTAACTGAATTTAAACACGTTCCAGGCCTCTACGCAATATCTTAGTGATCTTGCCAGAACACTCAGAGTGATACCTTAGTGTTCACAGTGATGAGTGGAAATCCTTCTAGTGTTAACCTCAAACAGCACTTGGTAGGTAACTTACAAGATTCTATACGAATCAAGCTCGTGACAACTGGAAAGCAATGATGGTGCGGTTCTTAATTAAATTTCACTTGTTCCAGGAACATGAATTGACGGCTTCAAATCATGCGGATATTATTATCCAAATGATTCACTCTTTATGTTCGCAGTCAGCTTTGGACGGTCGAATAAAGAGAACGGGTTTACCCGCGAAATCCTGTCAGGAAGTTACTTAATTGAAACTATCCGTCACGGGTACGATATCTAATATCGTCCAACGGTCTTCACCGACCGGAGGTAAAATGCTACCGAATTAGAATGAAATGTTCAAAGCCATTTCGTTCGTGTCTACTTATGTTGCGGCATTTGAAGACGGTGGTGTTGCGGGATCCAAGAAGAAGTCGTCCCCGCATGCTTATACTTTATGCACTTAATATCTCATCTAATTCAAGAAAGCCTAAAAGTTAAGTCTTCCGCTGTATCGAACTCTGAAGCTTTCAAGAATTACGAAAGTATAAGTATGTGGGACATGGCGTCACGAAGAGGCGAAGATCACAAGAGATGGATGCACGAGATCAAGGCAAGAGATTAATGCTCGAGACTGATATCAAAGATCACATCAGCATGTTCACCAGAAAAGAAAAAGAAAAAGAAAGACGAAGACTACGAGCTCAAGACAAGCATAGTATGCTAGGTTTATTTTATTATTGTAACTTGGGTAACGCCCTTGTTTGGAGTGACCTCCCTTAGGGGGAGATTGTTGGAAATACATTTTACGTATTAAGAAGGATCGGTCACTCCAACGATAGTCCATGTAATAGCTCGTAGTTTAGTTAATATTCTTTATTTATCAAACAAGTCCAAGCCTAGCCTACAACATGTGTAGGCCGGCCCAAACGTGTAAGCCCAAGCCCATTACAAGGCTTGGGTATATAAACCCTCTCCTTTGATGGAGAGGGTGTGTGGTTTCATATTTTTCACATAGTAAACATTTCTTTCTCTCTCTAGCTTTGTGTGAAATCCACCATCTCTCTATCTCTTTCTCTCTCTAGAAACATAAGCAAGATTTACAATCCTTCATTGCTTATACGTTGCAAGAACTAAAGACTTGGAAGAACTAGATAAGACTTAGTTAGTGGAGCTGGATTGTTATATCTTCCTAGAATGCTAGAGGTATTTGGTGTACGAGACGTGGAGAATGATCTATACGGATCATGAACGTCTCCAACACATATTTAATCATCTTGATTGAACATTTGGCAAAGGTGATGGGTGGAGTTAATTGATGGAAGAAAATTGCTAGGCCAAGTACCATCTGGGAAAGGCAAGCATGGTTGATGAGACATGAAATAAGAAGAATGAAGTGAAGCTGAGACGAACCGGAACTATATGGATGACGTATTAGGGTGATTTGGATGAAGGGTGTAGGTTGCACGAGTTGAGTTGTCTAAAGTAGAGAACGCGTCAACCTGTATGTTGCGTGGCTTGGACAATCATATGGAGAAAAGGGACGTAGACTATACTTCCTATATAGATAGGAGTAGCTTAGAAAGGGCGATGTAAGGACGAAGTTGGTGGAAGGGATACATAATGCAGTGGAGGAATAAGTACGACGAGAGTTGGGTGATAGTCGATAGACTGACTAATTCATCACATATTTCAAGAGGAATAAGGAGTCACATAGTTGAGAAGTTGGAAGGATTGCGTGCAAATACGATGGAATAAGAGGTTTTGTGTAAAAGTTAACCTGATAGGTATGGATTGCCTTACGAAGAATTATGGCAAGGGAAGAAAACGATGGGAAGCAAGCATAGTATACTGTTGATAGACTAATGGTTGGTATGAGTATACTATAGGGGTAATTGAGAAAGACGCCTAGAGCATTGGCGTGAGGTTTGGAGATAGTTGGAGAACGCATTACATCAGCAAGAATTCTCCTTCAAGGAGAGAGAGTCACCGGTGAGAGGGGCATATTCCCCATTAATGAGGATGTAGAGAATAAAGGAGGAAACCACTAGAGTTAGTGACAAAGTTATGTATGAAGTTTCACCCATAGTAACGGGTGGTATGATTTGGTAAAATGGAAGTGTTGATGAAGAGTTTTGTACGTCCATTTATGATCTTTGGAAAGATCGGACCAGTGGCTTATGAGCATAGAATTACCTGGGGGAAAATGAGTTGTATACATGATACATTTCATGTATTGAGATTGGTAAAGGTTGTTTGAGGATGCATTTTGCATGTACGGTTATTCGGGACTTGGGTTAATAAGAGTCTTTGCTTTATCAAAGATCATTTATGAGATTTATTGACTGTGAGGTCAAGAGTTTGGCAATGAGTTTAATTATTTTTGGTTTGTATATGTGCTATTTTGAAACTTGAACTAAGGTTCACGTGGAAATGAGAGGAGTTCTTTTAGAACAAGTATCCTCGTGTGATTTGTTGTTGGTGTGTTTGATCCTAAGGAGTAAATCTCGGGACGAGATTTCTATTAGGAGGGAGTGATGTGACAACCGTGGTTTTGAGGTTCGTCACTTGGTCTTACTTTTAGGTCATTTTATGTGTGCTTACTTGATTTGTGTGTTTACGTGCTTATTTTGTGTGAACGAGGTTGGTGTGGTTATCGTTTATGAGTATAGAAGCCTCATAAGTAAATCGAGGAACGGTTATTTCATGTTCATGAGCTCACAAGTGGTGACTATGAAATGAAAATGGTGATATTGTGGTGTTTACGTATACGTATAAGTATTATAGTAATAGTATTTTTTTAGGATTTACGGTTTAGCATTTAGAGGTCTCGGGTGAGGTAATTAGTCATATGAATATTTTTCGGGATGGTTTTAAGTCATTTAGGACTTATTTATAAAGTTTATTTCAAAATTTGAGTTTTTTTTTAAAAGTGTATATTTTACGTCTTTTACGGTAAAACGCGTAAATTTGACTAGTTTTACGGTTTTGTGGTTTTGGAAGCTTTAGGAGCTGAAATAAATTAAGGAAAATTAAAGTAATATTAATAACATAATATTAATTAATAAAAATAAAAAAACGAATTTAGGGGTGTTTGGGTTGGTTTAGACGCACCAAAGAAGAAAGAAAGAAGGGAAAAGCCCAAAACAGGCCCAATGGACTTGTAATGGGATTAGGGGGCCTTTAGGACTTAACCAAACCCAACTAATAACCATAATAATCAGGTTTTTAACCTTCATAACATCTCCTAGCCGAAATTCATCAATGGTGGCCAATTAGGGTTCTTCAAAAATTAAGTTTTTCTTCATCTTCTATTAATTCAAAGGTAAAACCTTCTTAACCATTTTCATATTAAATGTTTTTAATGTTTCTATGATCATCTTATGATGGATTTAGGTTAGGGTTTAATTAAAAACAGTATATTAATCATATTTTAATGAGTAAATAAATTAAGGCTTGTAATTAGAGGGATTAGGGTTAATTAATGAGGTTGATTTTGTTAAACCCGTTTTTAAAAACTGGGCAGAATTTTGGTGGCATTGTTTTGATCATATCCAGAGTTCTAGGAACATTCAAGATGCGATCAAGCTAGCCTTGGATAGGTATTTGAGTTGGCTTTCTAAATCAAGAAACGAGAACTAAATTGGAGGTCGTGAAGTGGGTCAAAAGCAGGTTACAACAGTCGGAGGTCAAAGCAGTTTTGAATTCAGCCTGTTTTCTTTTTAAGTTTTGGGTTGTTTGGGGTACTTAGGGTTGCATTGGGATCTTCTCACGAACATGAGAGATGGTTTATATATTGTAGTAAGTATCTGCACTTGGGCTAAGATGGTGGTTTAAGGTAAGACCCTCTAATGGTAATGAACTTTTCATACGTTTAAAATCAGGGAATTCTGGATAGGTAGCAATATATATACATATATCATATATCGGGGCCTTAAATGTAGCTTTAAGGTTAGGGCAAGTGGGAGGTTTTAGCTAACACATGTAAAAGTATTAATATTCCTTTCACAGAAACCATGGGTATGTTTAAGTGTACGTTTGACTTAAAGTTTTGAGACCTAAAAACTGGGACTGTTTTGTATAAAATATGAACGGGATAGTTATTAAACTTAACCAAATTAAGGACTTGATAAGGAAGGGTAATGGGGTTATTAGAGCTTATCAATGAGGTAATTATGTGGGAATAGGCTAGATGTCCATCATAGGTTGATGAGCCATCTTAGTGATTGGTTCGTGTATTGATTGTGTGTTCTTGGTTTGTTGGCTTGTTGCTAGTGCGAGGACTTGTGAAGAAGCTATCAGGTGAGTTTCATAGTCCCATGTTTAGTATTGATTTTGACTTCCAGATGGGATGGAAGAGACACTGTGTTATGTTATTTATAAAATTTATGGTTGTGAATGTTTGGTGTTGGTAATGGACTTGTGTGTACATTTATATGATTAACTGCTATGTGATTCTTGTTTGTGTATGATCTGGATTGGAAAGGTACATAGGTGTATGGGCGCCTATGGGACCTATGGTTAATGATAAGGCGTGATGCCTTGGAAATTATGGTATTTGGTAAGGCGTGATGCCTTGGAATTGTGATTGTTGGTAAGGTGTGATGCCTTGGAATTGTGATTGTTGGTAAGGCGTGATGCCTTGGAAATTATGGTATTTGGTAAGGCGTGATGCCTTGGAATTGTGATTGTTGGTAAGGCGTGATGCCTTGAAATTGTGATGATTGATTGAACTCGAATGCTAGTTGCTAATACATAATTGTAGCGCATTGTCCATATGTTTATTGGTTTATGGTATTCACAGCTTATAACTGATTTAGCATTGGAGTCTAAACCTATGACTCTCACTAACTTTATGTTGATGTGTTTTAGTGTCTCTTTCAGGTGATACTATGGTTAAGCGTGAGCACCTAAATGACTAGGATTGGAGTCACGTAGGAATGCATTTAGAAGGAGATCACCGTTCCTTCTTAGTTTATTTTGTTGTTTGTTTCTTTGAGTGGTACTATGAACCTATATGTTTTATTGTTTGTGTTATTTGTTTGTCTTGGGTAAGAGGTAGGACTGTTACCTACTTACCTAGACTCCTGGTTTGGTTGAGATATTGTCATGACATTTGTGTCACCATTTTATGACATTATAGTTGCATTTTAGTTTTCTCTATAGAGACACCGTTTGTTGTGATGATATCCACACGTCGCGCCCCATATTCCGCCATGGTGGGGTGTGACAAGTGCTAACTTAAGTACTTGGTCGGCATTCAGCTACGTTCACAATCTTTCTCCATCTTTCCTAAGGACTACTATTTTTAGCTATCGAATGTCCTTGGGAAGATTCCTCCGATTTTGGAAGAGTCATTAGACTTAACCTATCCTACCATCCTTATGTCACCACAATCGTCACCGTCGTGAATAAATAGGGTGTGGGTAAGTATATATCACCATGAAATCCATTTTGATATCCAAATCCATTTTGCTCCCCCTTAACATATGCCTAATTCTTGTTTAGTAAAAATTTTCTTCTAATTCTTGTTTAGTAAAAATTAATGGGCTTGGCCCTTGTTCTTGCTGTAGCCGTGGGTAGAGGGGCCCACATGGGGTAACCCATACATTTTCCGTGTCTAAATAATAAGTGTGTTCTCGTGTTCATGTTTTACGTGATATAATAGTTATCGTTCGTGACTTAATATATTTATTCGTGATCATAATAAATATACATACATACGTAATACTAAGCTCGTGATTAATTATGTTCATGATTTCATGTTCGTATATTCGTGATTATAATTATTATTGAAATAATTATCGTGTCTTAATACGTAATAAATACTTATCGTGTTATAACACGTGCGTAATACTTGTAATTCTAGCTCGTGAAACGTAAACATGCTATAAAAGGAAGGTTCTAATCATGTACGTACGATCGTAAGGGTACTATTCATGGTAAAAGCATGCGGGTTTTACAGTTAGTGAGGAGATCACCAAAACACACATTGTCTATTCTATCCATATTGTAGTTTCGTATACAAATAGGGTATAATTCTTTATATAATACAAGTTAAACGTTGAAAAACCTTATGTGTGTTGTTTGTTATTTAACAGTGTGTTATTACATTACTTTACCATGAGTTATGTTTATACTTATCATTATTAAGTATAACACTAATTACAAGAGACCGTCAAAATGTACATTAAGTTTACCAATCACCTCACTTAAAAGTATTATTACACACAATAAAAAAATTACTATGTGGATTCAAATGGATAATGTGGATTCAAAGCTGCCTTCGTTCATCTAGAGGCTCCACTATAATCAATGAGAGTCCTATGGAGGAGTTTCAATTTTTCAAGGGTCTCAAACAAGGTGATCCGTTATCACCTTTTTTATTCATTCTTATTATAGAGAGCTTGCATATATTGTTTCAGCGGGTGGTCGATGCGGGCTTGTTCACGGGTATAAAATTAAAATTCGCTGAATTTGTCTCACTTGTTATATGCGGATGACGCTATTCTTCTTGGACAATGGAGCGAGTCTAATATTGTTACCCTTGTGAGAGTGTTGGATTTTTTTTATCGGGCATCCGGGCTTCGTATTAATATGTGTAAGAGTAAGATCATGGGGGTTCTTGTGGATGATAGGAAGGTTATTAATGCAACGTGTTAATGCAATAATGACTAAAAACGTTACTTGCATTTTTCGGTCTCGCTTAGTTTTGATTACGACAATATGTAAAAACAAGCATTTACGAAAACAACGAAAAACGAATTCTTGAGTTCAAGTATTTTTCATTTTACCCATTTTCACTTAAGGTATGGATAAACAAGTACTAACCTTAATCAAGTGATCAAGTGATTTAATCTTTTCTTAAAACTCACTTTTTATTAAATGTGACAAGTTTTTATTAAACTTTATTTTTAAGAAAATGTTTTATTAAATTAATTATTTGAAATTTGAAAAAGGCATATTCTTATTCTGTTAAGAATATCCTTTCAGGATATTTTTATACCCAGATAAGACCTCCACCACTAAAGGACAAAAAGGAGCGGAGTCTAGTCCGGCGGTACCTTAGCGCCTAGGCGGTACCTTATCGATAAGGTACCGCGGGCTGTGATAAGGTACCGCGGGCAGATATAGCCGTTTACTCCTTTATCCTTTAAATAGTGGACCATTCTCAGCTTTTCACCTCACCTCTTTTGCACATTTATTTCCAGATTCAAACCCCTTCTTTAATCACTCAAATCTTTGATCATTTGTTTGATTATTACTTGTTTAAGAAGTGAATCTTGTTCTTCCATCCCTTCCTCTCCAAGTGCAAAGAGAAGAACACTATCATAGTGAAGTGTTGAGTCCACCACCAAAGATCCATTGAAGATCAATTTTTATATACTTGTAGTTGTGTCATAGTTGTGAAGATCCAAGTAGTTGTGTCTATTTGGAAGTGGTGTATGTACTAAGTATAGTTGTGTAGATTGGTCCTAGCTACGATTAGGGCTCGACTTTTAGCTTAGAGTCGGAAATTGGTTAAGCAACGTGTACGGTTTTCTCCACCATAAGGAGCTTGGTGTGTAGTGAACTCTCGAGTAAGGAGTACTCGAGGAGTGGAGTAGGAACGAGGAGTGAGCTTCGTTGCCGAACCACTATAAATCCTTGGTGTTCGGTTTGATCTTTCTTTACCCTTAACTCTTTACATTCCTTATTCTTTTTGCATATACATGTGTTAATATTTGATTAGCTACACTATCATTCTTTATTCTTTGTGGATATATTTTTGTTAGTATTAGTTTAGCTACACTATCATTGTTCATATTTGTGCATAAGAAGATTTCACATATTTCCTCAAGCCTAAGTTTTTTGAAAAATGATTTTTGGAAACCATATTTTAACAAGTAAATTATAAGAAACTATTCAACCCCCCCTTCTAGTTTCTACAATTGGTATCAGAGCGGGTTGCTCAAGAATTTTTAAAGTATATTGTATTTTAAAACTTGAATCGATCTATGGATTCCAACAAGTACCTAGAAGGGCAATCTATGCAAAGACCACCACTTTTTGAAACCGATAGTTTTATTTATTGGAAAAATAGATTTGAAACTTATGTGAAATCAAAAGATTTAGATCTTTGGCATGTTATTACCAATGGTGATTTTTTACCCTTTCAATTTAATGAAGTTTCTAAAACAAAAGAATTAGTCACTTTTGACAAAGCTAATGATGATACTAAAAAGAAACTTTCAAAAAATAATGAGGCTAAAATGGTGATTTATAATGCTTTGCCTAAGAAAGAGTATGAAAGAATTTTTATGTGTGAAACCGCTAAAGATATTTGGAACACTCTTTTAGTAACCCACCAAGGTAATAGCCAAGTCAAAGAAAGTAAAATCGATCTTCTTGTCCAAGAATATGAACAATTTGTCATCTTAGAAGATGAAACTATTGATAGTGCATTTGCTAGGTTTAACACCATTATTACTCGTCTAAAAGCACTTGATGAAGGTTTTTCTAGCAAGAACAATGTTAGGAAGTTTCTAAGGGCCTTACATCTAAAGTGGAGATCAAAAGTCACGGCTATTGAAGAGTCAAAAGATCTCTCAACTTTATCACTCGATGAACTCATAGGAAACTTGAAGGTTAATGAGATGATAATTTTGAAGGACTCGGAATTAGTAAAAACCAAGAGTGAAAGGAAATATCTTGCACCTGAAGCCAAGAAGGCACAAAGTGACCATGATAGTTCCTCGGAAAGTGATGACGAGGAGTATGCATTGGCGGTGAGAGATTTCAAGAAGTTCTTCAAGAGACGAGGTCAACACGTTAGGCAACCAAACTATGACAAGAAACTATTGTCAAAGAATCGGTTTGTCAAGAACGAAAAAGGTGATAGGAGTTGCTTTAGATGTGGTGATTCAAATCACTTCATTGGTGATTGTCCAAAGCCCGCTCGTGATAAGAACCACACGGTATTCGTTAGTGGCGCTTGGAGCGATAGCGGTGAAGATGATGATGACAACCCCAAAGAGGAGAAATGTCTTATGGCTCACACTTCTAAAGAGGTACATTCCGAAACTGAATATTATAGCAATGATAGTTCCACTTTAGATGATACTGAATTTGAAGGCAAATATGATAGCTTACACAAACTTAGTCTTAAATTCATAGAAAAGAATAAAACCTTAAAATCAACCAAAACTAAGCTTGAAAATGAGATCAATGAACTTAGAGAGAAATTGGCTAAACTTGAGAAAAACAAATAGGTTGATTTAGGTTGCTTAAGTTGTGAGAAACTTAGATTAGAGAATGATGATCTCAAGAGCACCTCCATTAAATTGGAAAAGTTCATGAAAGGTACTAGTGCTCTTGATGATATGTTAAACAAACAAGTTCATTCTAAGGAAAAACTTGGTCTAGGTTTTAACTCAAATGAAGCCTCAACTAGTGAACCAAAACAAGTCAGGTTTTCATATAAAACACCTTCTGGACGCGGTTCCACATTGTATGGCGCGGTTCCTTATCACTATGGAACCGCGGCCATAGATAAGGTACCGCGGCCAGAAGTTGATTTTTGTGAAAACTCTGAACTTTCTGAAAAATCTAAGTTAAATGAAAAACCAAAGCATCTTACTGTTAATAAGGTTCAATTACCCATACTTGACGACAATGCTATTAGTAAGTTCTATAAGCCGTTAAGTAAACCTCTCATGGGAAATAGAATCTAGACTATCTTCTACTCCACCTAGAGTACGGAATGAGTCTAAGCCTAGAAGTAGAACGACAACGCCTACAAGAGATAATCAAAACAACTCACGACCTAGAAGTAAAACTCCAACACCTAGAAAGAATAATAATAACTCTAAACCTAGATCAAACACACCTAGGAGAAGTAATGAACAACAAAATGATTACATGAATTACTACCCTCCTCCATATTGTTCTCCATGGGGAATCCCCACCTCATTCATACATCCCAACCAAATGTAAGGGATGTTTAAAACTAACAATTTTGGACCCATGAGATATTGGGGACCAAATGTTTGATCTTGTGTATTGTTACCTAGATATGCTTGGGAATTGATTTGGAGCCTGATGAGTGGATTAAGGATAGTGGATGTTCTAAACACATGACGGGTAATCGAAGTTTGTTCTCGCATTACAAAGCATATAATGGAGGTAACGTCACATTCGCTAGTAGTCTACGTGGTAATATCATTGGCAAAGGTACGGTTTCTCTTGACTCCATGACCATTGAAAATGTTGAGCACGTAGATAACTTAGGTTTTACCTTTTAAGTATAGGTCAAATTTATGATAATAAGTGTAAGTTCATCTTTTCGGAACATGACAGTGAAATCGTAAAAGATGGAAAAGTCATTGGAAAAGGTGTTAGAAAGCATGGGCTTTATGTCATGAAGGCTAATAAGAAGTCAAAAGACAACATATGTCTTGCGACTATAGATGATAGTTCTACTCTTTGGCATAGGAGATTAGGTCACGCTAATATGCGTTTAATTCAATCTTTAGTCTCTAAGGAGTTGGTAAGACACCTCCCCAAGATTAAGTTTGATAGTCACTTTTGTGATGCTTGCAAAGTTGGAAAGCAAGTTCACTCAAGTCACAAAGCCAAGAACTTGGTTTCGACCTCTCGGTGCTTAGAGCTCCTACATATGGATCTCTTTGGACCTTCCGCCATACGGAGTTATGGAGGTAATCTTTATACCCTAGTTATAGTTGACGACTATTCTAGATTCACTTGGACTAGATTTTTGGCATCTAAGAATGAAGCTTTCGATCACTTCAAAATCTTTAGTCGGAGAATTCAAAATCAACTAGGATGTTCAATTGTTTCTATTAGGACGGATCATGGTAGGGAATTTGATAATGAAGTGCAATTTGGTGCCTTTTGTGAAGCTCATGGTATTACCCATAACTTCTCGGCTCCTCGCACTCCACAATCAAATGGGGTAGTTAAAAGGAAGAATAGGACTCTCCAAGAGATGAGTAGGACGATGTTAAACGAGCAATCTTTGCCTCAAAAGTTTTGGTGCAATGCCGTAGATACATCGACTTATATCTCAACCGAATTCTTACTCGACCTTTCCTAGGAAAGACCCCCCATGAGATTCTTAAAGGTAAGAAACCCTCATTAGAATACTTTAGGGTGTTTGGAAGCAAGTGATTTATCCTCAACACCAAAGACTACCTTACCAAGTTTGACCCAAAGTCTTACGAAGGTATCCTTTTAGGTTATTCCCAAACTAGTAAGGCCTACATAGTCCTAAATAGAACCTCAGGGGTTATTGAAGAATCACTCAACGTAACCTTTGATGAAACCCCTCCTTCACCCAAGACACCACCATTGGTTGATGATGACTTGGATGAATTAGAAGTAGTTAAAGCCAAAGAGGTTAGAAAAATAGGAGTTGAAGACCTTAGTGTTGAAAAGGAAGTAAACATTAAGGAGTCTAGGGATCATACTCTCAATAATGTCATTGGTGACTTAAATCAAAGGACCCTAATATCTCAAGTCAAAAACCAAAGCAACTTCTTTTGTTTTGTCTCCTTGATTGAACCTAAGAATGTTAAAGAAGCTTTGACGGATGAGAGTTGGGTCATTGCGATGCAAGAAGAATTGAATCAATTCGTTGCCAATGATGTTTGGGAACTTGTTCCTCCACCTAGAAGTTCTACCATTATAGGAACCAAATGGGTATTTAGGAATAAGCTAGATGAGAATGGTGTTGTGTCTCGTAACAAGGCTAGACTTGTAGCTCAAGGCTATAATCAACAAGAAGGGATTGATTATGACGAGACATATGCACCGGTAGCTAGATTAGAATCAATTAGAATCCTTTTAGCCTACGCTTGTGCCTTAGATATTAAGCTTCAACAAATGGATGTAAAGAGTGCATTTCTTAACGGTTTGATCAATGAGGAGGTATATGTGGCTCAACCTCCCGGCTTCATTGATTTTGAGAAACCGGACCATGTTTACAAGCTTAAGAAAGCACTTTATGGACTCAAACAAGCACCCAAAGCTTGGTATGATAGACTTAAAGCGTTTCTTGTTAAACATGAGTATACCATGGGTATGGTAGACAATACACTCTTTACAAAGAAGAAAGGTCCTCACCTCATAATCGTACAAATATATGTTGATGACATTATATTTGGCTCAACTTGTCAAGAATTGTGTGATGACTTTGCCAAAATCATGCATGATAATGAGTATGATGGGAGAACTTAACTTCTTTTTAGGACTCCAAATTAAACAAATGGACGATGGTATTTTCTTTAGTCAATCTAAGTACGCTAAAGAAATGCTAAAGAAATTTGGATTAGAAGAATCTAGACCAATGAAGACCCCTATGGCCTCGGATACTAAACTCACCGTAGATGATGATTGTGAGTCGGTAGACAACACCAAATATAGAGGTATGATTGGTAGTTTGTTGTACCTAACGGCAAGTCGACCGGATATCATGTTTAGTGTTTGCCTTTGTGCTCGCTTCCAAGAGGCTCCCAAAACCTCTCACCTTGAAGCGGTTAAGCGTATCTTCTGATACATTAAAGGCACTATACATTTAGGATTATGGTATCCTAAAGGGACCGGCGTAGAAACCATTGTCTACGCGGACTCGGATCATGCGGGAGACTATGTGGACCGGAAAAGCACTAGTGGAGTTTGTACCTTCGTGGGTTGTTGTTTAACTTCTTGGTTCTCCAAGAAACAAACCGCTCTTGCGATATCCACCACGGAAGCCGAGTATGTGAGTGCCGGTAAAGCATGCCAACAAGCTCTATGGATGAAGCAAGCGCTTGTTGATTATGGGATTTCTCTTGATGATGTTCCCATCATGTGCGATAATAAAGGCGCTATAGACCTAAGCAAGAATCCTGTGCAACATTCGCGAACCAAACACATAGAAATTAGACACCATTTCCTTAGAGATAATGTTCAAAAGGGGAACATTACTATCGAAAAGGTGCCCTCTGAGGACAACTTAGCCGATATCTTCACTAAGCCACTTAAGAGGGAACCTTTTTATTACTTGCGTCTAGGTCTAGGATTAATGGAACATCTTCCTTAAATTCTTTTCTTCTTGTGTGTTTTCTCTTACCACCTTGAGTCCTTGAGTCTTTTAAGATTCTTTTGAAAAATCTTCTCATCTCCTTTTCAAAACTCTCAAAGTCTCTTTCGAAAACGGTTGAGAAACTCGTTTGACATTGTTAATTCAATCTAAAAACAATTTTTCATAGATTCTCGCTATTAATATAGAGCTTACATAATTCATATGTATGATTCTCTCAAACATAGCAAGAACAAGATTGAATCATGGAGGATCATTGTGTCATAAGGTCTTGTCTTACACACCTCCTACACTAATTTTTTTTATCAATGTATTTTGGTCAAATCTCTATTTGGTAAGTTTGCATATACTTTCCTTGTCTATCTTAGCTTTTAAGCACATCCTTATGATAAGTTAGACTAGAAAAATAAGATTTGCTGAAAAATCTTTCTCCAAACACCAAACCCTACTTCTGCAGGCGCTTCCATAAGTGAGCCGCGGTACATTATTGATAAGGTACCACCACCATAGATAAGGAACCGCCTACAGTGGCCTTCCTTTACGGGTTTTTGTCTGAAACTCCAGATTTGCTCCAACCTTTTTGAGAATCTTTGTTTCAAACCCTTTGACCACCCCAAAAATACCCTAAGCCTTCCCTATTTAAACCATAAGCATTTTGCATTCTTCACATCCAAAATGTCTTATTCTCCAAATGAAAGCCTTGAATCTCCTCCATTTTCTCCAATTGCTTTCAATCCAAACCCACCCAAGAACACTCTTAATCACATTTCTCCTACCAAGAATGTTGATTGTGGAACTTCCTTTCTTCCACCACCACCCTTTAGTGTTCTTCCTCCTTCTCATGATAATGTCATGCACCATGGAACATATTGTCATTGTTGTCAATATCAACATCTTGCTATGGCACACATCTATGAGGAGTTGAGCTACATTAAGAGTCTCTTAATCAAGCCTCCTCTTCATTTTGATTATGAGATCTCCAACAAGCCACCACCACCCTCCGCTATTACCTTGTCTTTCATATAAGCATTGGTTGCTTATCCTCAAGACACCAAATTCAAGCAAATCTTAGAATTCTAGAATAACTAGGATTAGATTTATGCTTTTGGCTTGTTTCTTTTTTTTTCATACTTCCTTGTATGATGTTTCTTTAGTAACCTATCTTGGATGTTTGTCTTTATGTTTTCTTCTCTTTTAATTTTTTAATTTTTTTTTGTGACCTATTGCTATATATTGTTGGTTGTTTCTTTTGTTCAACTAACCCTTCTATGTAGCTTGTCACCATATCTCGATTCTCCGGTGCCCCAAGCTAGGGGGAGTAAGCACCAAGGGGGAGTCTTTGCAAAGTCGTTTCTTCAACACCGGCTTACGCAACCTTTTTGCTTCGACAAAGGGGGAGAAATGAATAAACTCGTCTTCGAAAATCTTGTTTTTTGTGTGATTGAGTTTATGTATTGTCGGAATCAAAAAGGGGGAGATTGTTAATGCAATAATGACTAAAAACGTTACTTGCATTTTTCGGTCTCGCTTAGTTTTGATTACGACAATATGTAAAAACAAGCATTTACGAAAACAACGAAAAACGAATTCTTGAGTTCAAGTATTTTTCATTTTACCCGTTTTCACTTAAGGTATGGATAAACAAGTACTAACCTTAATCAAGTGATCAAGTGATTTAATCTTTTCTTAAAACTCACTTTTTATTAAATGTGACAAGTTTTTATTAAACTTTATTTTTAAGAAAATGTTTTATTAAATTAATTATTTGAAATTTGAAAATGGCATATTCTTATTCTGTTAAGAATATCCTTTCAGGATATTTTTATACCCAGATAAGACCTCCACCACTAAAGGACAAAAAGGAGCGGAGTCTAGTCCGGCGGTACTTTAGCGCCTAGGCGGTACCTTATCGATAAGGTACCGCGGGCTGTGATAAGGTACCGCGGGCAGATATAGCCGTTGGCTCCTTTATCCTTTAAATAGTGGACCATTCTCAGCTTTTCACCTCACCTCTTTTGCACATTTATTTCCAGATTCAAACCCCTTCTTTAATCACTCAAATCTTTGATCATTTGTTTGATTATTACTTGTTTAAGAAGTGAATCTTGTTCTTCCATCCCTTCCTCTCCAAGTGCAAAGAGAAGAACACTATCCTAGTGAAGTGTTGAGTCCACCACCAAAGATCCATTGAAGATCAATTTTTATATACTTGTAGTTATGTCATAGTTGTGAAGATCCAAGTAGTTGTGTCTATTTGGAAGTTGTGTATGTACTAAGTATAGTTATGTAGATTGGTCCTAGCTACGATTAGGGCTCGACTTTTAGCTTAGAGTCGGAAATTGGTTAAGCAACGTGTACGGTTTTCTCCACCATAAGGAGCTTGTTGTGTAGTGAACTCTCGAGTAAGGAGTACTCGAGGAGTGGAGTAGGAACGAGGAGTGAGCTTCGTTGCCGAACCACTATAAATCCTTGGTGTTCGGTTTGATCTTTCTTTACCCTTAACTCTTTACATTCCTTATTCTTTTTGCATATACATGTGTTAATATTAGATTAGCTACACTATCATTCTTTATTCTTTGTGGATATATTTTTGTTAGTATTAGTTTAGCTACACTATCATTGTTCATATTTGTGCATAAGAAGATTTCACATATTTCCTCAAGCCTAAGTTTTTTGAAAAAGGATTTTTGGAAACCATATTTTAACAAGTAAATTATAAGAAACTATTCAACCCCCCCTTCTAGTTTCTACACAACGAATAAACTAGGTTGTCTTGTTCTTAAGACTCCCTTCACTTACTTGGGAACGAAAGTTGGTGGTTTTATATCAAGAAAGCTTGCTTGGAAAGAAGGGTTGGATAAGGTGATGCCGCGTCTCTCAAAATGGAAAATGGAAACCCTTTCAATTGGAGATAAACTCACTCTCCTTAAATACGTTTTAGGTTCTATGCCGATTTTCCATATGTCCATTTTTAAAGCCCCTTTAAGTATTCTTAATATGCTTGAATCTATCCGTATTCGTTTTTTAATGGTCATGATACCAAAAGTAAAAAGGCGTCATGGGTTAAATGGAGTAATGTCGTAACTCCAAAAGATAAAGGAGGTTTAGGGGTTTCAAGTCTTTATGCGCTTAATAGAGGTCTTATGATTAAATGGGTGTGGCGTTTTTATTCTCAAAAGGCTTCATTATGGACTAAGGTGATTAAGGCTATACATAGGGACGATGGATGTGAGATCTCGTATTTTCCTGGTAATTATTTTACTCATATACATTATTTTAATCATTGTTGGTACTTATTCGAAATTATAAAATTATTTTTTATTTTATAATTCTATATTTATTTAAATCAAATATTTTGATTTAAAATCACCCACGTGCATTTTTACAAACGTTTACTTGAATCAACGGAACGAGAACCGAGGGCTAAATCTTTTGAATTAAAGATATTTATCTTTACATTTTATTAAGTCTAGACTGATAACGGGCATAGTAATAAATTCTTGTGTTTCATATTTTTACTGTCGATTGTTTCAATGTTCGATGTTTTCGATGTTTTCTTTAAATGTCGCGTTAAGTCGATTCGGGAGTCAATATTATCTTATTTGGGTGCGTTTTAACTTTTGAGAAAGTATTTTTACGAAACTCGAACCCCGTAAATATTTGTAAATTTGACTAATAGTCATTTCCCATTTTTTAACAAATTATTTATTTTGTGGTCCTAAAGTTTCAAAAGTTAACACAATGGTCCCTCCACTCCACCCACATATAAAAAGAATTTCTTTTCACTTCCACTAGCACCAAATCATTTTAAATAAATAAAAACCCACCTCACCCTCCTCCTCTCTTCTTTGCCGTGAGATCACCCCCCCAAAACACCCTTGATTCTTCAAAATTTAACTTGATCAATCTAAAACTAATTAAAGACCACATCCTATTTTTGAAAGGTGATTTTAATGGTACAAGAACTTTGTACATGAAACCACTTTTGAAGTTTTGAAGATTTCATGGTTAAATATGATGTTTGATCATTGTTTTTAGCATGATCATGGTTAAATTAGGTGTTTTTGATGTTGAAAAGTTTAAGTTCTTGATTTTTATCTTTTGATTATGTTGCATGCAAGGGTTTAGGATGTTTAAGGATAATATTAGGATGATTTTATGAGTGGGAAAATGTTTAGTTTTTGTTGAAAAAGTCATTTGATATGATTTTTAAAGTGTCAATTTTAGGCAGAAAGTTGAGGTAGATTTTGGGTAACTTAATCTTGTTTTATTAGTAAATAAATAAGATAGCGATGTAGATATTTTTCTTAACTTCGATTTGATATAAATTAGAGCTTCCAACTCCAAACGAGTTGGAAATGGCGTTAGTTTGATTATTCGTGTACCGGGAGACGAGTATCGACACAATCTAAAAATTGTTGTCGATATTTGGATCGAATCTCGGGGACTCTAAATTGAAGTTTTGAAATGAGTAACCTACTGATAATGAGGTTTTTACCTTAGAGGTTGAGTTTACTTTAAAACCCGAGTGTCGGTTTTGTAAACGGAGTCGTTTAAATAAGTTAAAACGGTTGTATGAAAAATTAACGTAAATCTGTCCGGATTTTGTAACCCGAAGATATGTCGGGCAGTGAGTCTTAGAATTAAAAACTTTTGATGAGCTTTTTATATGTATTTCTATAGATATTAAGTGAGCTTCTCAGTTAGTACCATAAACATTTGACACATCTAAGTGAGGTAAATCAGCCCGTACATTTGGTATGTGCCGGTAGTTTTTATCGAGTACATTGTCTAATAAAAGTATACTTTTAGATGGAGTATTGAAGTACCCCTTGCATGGTTTTTCTCATGTGTCATAATTTTAGTTATGTACTCATTTATTTCAAGTGTTTTTATAAACATTTACTTCGTGTCTTCTAAACTTTCGCGTCCCGTTATCGTAGGTCTCGGATGACTTAAGATTGCTTGATTTTCTGTTGTTTCTACTAAGCCATCCTGTTTCGTATTGATTCCACTGTATAGCTAAGGTGAGTTCATAGCCCCTCTAGCTACTTGTTTATCATTTTAAAACACGGGGTGAGATTAACATGTTGGAACACAATCTTTTAAACTGTATGTTGCCCAGAACTGTATGCTGCCAGATGAATTCATTGATATTATTGCTTTTAGTCTCTAGCCTTAAGTTTCCTCTCCTGATCATGAACCGTTAATTATCCGGTGTGCATTGCGCGAAGCGTGAATGTCGTGGGTGGATCCATCGGGATTGACTATCCCTGTCCTGATTACTTTGACGTACTTACATTTGTTTATACTAGAGTATTAGGCTGGATACTCATTAGAGGAAATTACACTGAGTTAAGCTTAGGTTCATGAACTAAGTAGCAATAATATATCATGACTATGGAGAATGTACATAGTCATCCCCCCAGTACTTGTTTTTACAAAGTATATTATGTTCTATTACTTAGCTTTCTAAACCTATGAATATCACTCAACTTTTTGTTGACGGGTTTTACATGTTTTAATCTCAGGTAATACTGCTTAATGGGCTTGGACGAGGTACCGCAAGATGTTGGCAGCTTGGAAAGATCTGTGTTGTGACATGCTTATGCTTTGTTATAAATGACGTTAATAAAGTCTTCCGCTGACCTTTTGTTATCTAAAACTTTAAACTATGATGTTATGGTACTATGTTATGTTTCAAAACTTATGGACCGAAGTTTCTAAACTCTGATAAATTGTGATGCAATATATATGTCTTTTATCGCGTCATTTTTGTGTCATTTATAACTCATTGTTACTTGTACCTTGACGTGTGATCCCCTCGTTGTCTAACTGTATCATGTCAGATTTTAGGGGTCTCACAGATTGGTATCAGAGCGATGGTTATAGAGAACTGAGTCATTTTCAAAACTTGGTCTATAACTAAATATCAAGATATTTCATGCTTTACAAGTGTCAAACACAGAATCTGCCAATGTTGTTCAATATCTGCGCGGGTAACTCTCTAATCCTTATTGTTTACCTTAATTATTGTTATAATATTTCATACCTTGATTTCATTTGAAATATTACATTGGTTTCATTGTGATACGTATTACCTCCTTCCAAATCCCCTCTTGCTTAATATTATATATATATATATTCTCCTCCTTAGTGTTGCATTCCTTGTTGACAATCAGTTATGCATATCTAAAATCTCTTCTTATTCTATTTTCTCCAATTTCATGAATCTTGAAATAGCATACTTATACAAGTTCACACTGAATTTTGTATTGTGTTGTTGACAGAAACATGCCGCCTACCAGAATTCGTATAGCTGATGGACCCAGAAGATCCCGCCGGGCTATGATACAAAGCTTTTACCTAGTAAGAAAGTTAAAGTTCGTTGTGTTGGTCTAATCGAATTGATCTTAGCTCTCTATGTGTGACTTCGTTTTATTTTGGTGGGAACAAAGCTGTGTCGTTGTAGTGTTTAAAATAAAATGTGCAAATTAATTAAAGTAAAAGTGCAATTATAATAAATCTAAGTCTAATTAAAGTAAAGGTGCAAGTATTTAAAAGCGAGGCTGAACTTAAAGGGCACTAAAGTAAATGACGTAAACTTAAATCTATCTAAGGCAAACTTAAAGTGCGACTAAAACTAAGGCAAGTCTAAAATAAAACTAAGGCAAATAATCTTAAAGTGCAATTAAATAAAAGGCAAGAAAAATAAAGCTTGAAAAATAAAAATCAAAGACAAAAGCTAATAAGAACCTGAATACAGCTCATTCGGAATAAACCTTCGTTTGGAAAAATCACTCGTCCTAAATGTCACCTTTGGTTGAAATGATTCTTCTTCACTTGGAATATTACCAAAATCCTTGATCCGGAACAAATTGGTCTGAATATGTCACTTATCCAAAACAATGCTTCGTTCGGAACTTACTGATTCGGAACTCTCACTTGTTGCCTTGATTCGGAAGTATTAGGTCACCCCTTGATTCGGAAGTTTCCGAATGAAGCTCCTTGATTCGGAAGTTTAGAACTTCCGAATGAACCTTTCTTGAGTCGGAACTTAGTCCTTGATTCGGAACTTTGGAAGTTCCGAATGAAGCCTTGACTCGGAAGTTTATGACTTCCGAATGAAAAGCCTTGATTCGGAACTTGGTCCTTGATTCGGAACTTTGAGTTGATTCGGAACTTTTGAGAAGTTCCGAATGAAACCCTTGGTTCGGAACTTTGGAGTTCCGAATGAATTCCTTTGGTTCGGAAGTTTTCACTTCGTCCGGAACTTTGAAAGTTCCGGATGAACAAGCTTGGTTCGGAACTTTTGGAGTTCCGGATGAAACCTTGATTCGGAACTTTGGGAGTTCCGAATGAGCTCTTCCCTCCTTCTTGGTTCGGAACTATTCCTGGAAAGATCAGAAACAAGCAAACACCCCCGAAGAACAAGGAGAACAGTAGCAGCAGATATAATCACAAAATAACCAAAATCAAACACACGAATAATTATAAATAGTAACGAATCAACAAATAAGCATCAACAAACAATTAAAAACATGAAATCAAACAACTTTAACCACAATAATCAAAAACCACTTGGATCAAAATAAAAGCATAAACATGAACATAACATAAACACATGAATCAAAGAATAAGAAAGGTAGATAAGAGATTGACAAGATAAAATAAAGATTTGACAAGAATTAAAATGAAAACTTACTTGGAATTTAAATGGTAATTAAGGTGCATAACATGAATTAAAATGACATGAAAAGTAAATGACAAGTATTTAAATGGTGGAAGGTCTAATTGTCACCATTAGCCAACAAGAGTGAAAAATGACTAATACTAAACTATTTATAGGGGAGGATTAAGGAAGCTTCCTCCCCTCTTTCCTTTTCTCTTAATTGCATAATTAAGTCCCTCCTTCTTTTAATCTTCATTAATTGCGTACTTAGTCCTTTTCTTCTAATCTTCTTTAAACTTGGACTTAAGGGACTTTTGGCTTCGGAATTTCTTCGAACTCGTCTTTAAATTCTTCAATAAAATAGACTTGAATTCTTCGGCTTTTGATAAACTTCCGTCTTTTGACTTTTTCTTCGATAAATCTTCAGAATTGGTCGTGGACTTCCGTTCTTTTTGCACTCTTGACTTCGTCTTTCATCCTTTTCTTCAATAAAAGTCCGTAAATGCCCGTGAATGTCCGTGTTTTCTCCACTTTTCACCTTTTCATCCTAAATCACAACAAAAACACAAACCACGTATAATTCCGACATAAAAGACATAAAATACACGTTTTGGTCCGGTTGTTATTGTAATTTAGTGGTAGAAAATATGGGTGTTTACACACCTATCAAATCCCCTACACTTGATCATTGCAATGTCCTCATGCAATGCATTAGTTACAAAGCAAGATTACATTTTTCATTATAATCAATCCACGTTGGCCTTTATTAAGAAGATAGAAAATTTAAAGACATACAAAATAAAGAAATCAAAAGCATACCTTGGGTTTTGAAAATGTTATGAATAATCATCATCCTCAAGTTTTCACTTTCTCCAAACCAAGCTTAAAAACGAGATCATTGTTATTATAAGTTAGTAGACTATCATGAACTCATGTGGGCCAATTACTCACTTAGACTCCCTTATTCCTAGGTGTATCTCTTATATTTTATTGTTGTCTAGAATGATCACGAGGATGCATTGTTTGACTTATTTCAATAGTTATTTAGTCTGAAAATAAAGTGCACGATTTAATCAATAGTTAGCTAAAGGACCAAATCTTTTAAAACTGCTTCTCGGGACCTCATAAAGTTCATATCTTGGCATAACTCGCTTCGCGATTTGAGACCTTTCTCGGACCGATATTTGGCAGCGACTTCATACTTCAAATCTTGAGAGACGTTCATGAAATAATGGTCTTCTCTTCATAATTGGGATTTCTTCACTTGAAATTTGTAGAGATTCATACTTGGACCACGACTTCTTCATTTTTCTCCAATCTTTATTTTGGACTTTGATATACAACGATCCGCCTCCTTTTATGACTTGGATCTATTTATCCTCATACCTTGTTAGGGTCTTTTCGGATACACTTCTCCATGACTTTTGGGGAGTTTGCTTTTCGTCGTGTGTCTCGATCCTTCATATTGATTTTCGATAAATGATTCTTGACATCACTTTGGATCTTTAGCAACAAAATATAGCCCTCATGCCTTGTTAGGGCCTTTTCGGACTTGCTAATCTTCGCGTCCCGCTTCAATAAGTTATGCCTTGGCTATGAACTCTAATCCATACCGAGCAACTTTTAAACGATCTGGGGCTAGAAGCTAAGTAACTTTTCAAATCGTACAACCTTATTTATTAGCAGATAAATTTATTAGCAAGTGATGGGAGAATAGGCTTATAATTAACTCACATAAATTCACGAAAGAATACCGAACTTATAATTGGCTCTATCATCTCTCGTTCTCTACAGTTTAAAATCTCAAGTAATGAGACTCGTGGATACTTAGCCTATTAAATCAAAGTTTTGGGTTTTCGAGTCGCCTATAGGATCTTGCAAATTCTTAGACTTTTTCAAGTTTAGAAATCGCATCTTAAAGTTCCCTTGATAAACGACTCTCTAGGATCAATTATAGGAACTTGCGAAAAGTTCTTGTTCTTAACCCGTGAGAGTTAAGACTTTCGCGTTTTATAGCTCCCAATATAAAAGTCTAGCAAAACTTGACTTAAACACGTTAAGGATACTAGCTAGAGTAAACTCGGATTGAGTCAAAAGATTCACAACGTTTGAAAATTAAAACCACTTATTAAACATTTATTCTGGCAAAGAAAGAAAATAACTATACAAAAAGAAAAACTAATAGGCCAAAATAGATCAAAAATTTTGAAAAATGTCGAAAAATTGATTTTCCGGTTAAAATGAGGACAAATATAAGGAAAAGACCACTTAACTTCAATAGAAGTCCCCCTACACTTAAGATAAACATTGTCCTTAATGTTTAAGCATGTGGGAGTAAACTCCCCTACACTTAGGACATTGTGCACGTTGTTTAAATCTTGCTAAGGAAAAGACAACTAAAGAGATTCCTATTTTAATATTGAGAAAATATAAAATAGTGAATCGAAAAGAGTTTAGGATAGAACCGGGAAGAAGTAGAACACGGAATCACGGGTCGGCAAGAATCATCAAGAGTGGATCATTGAAGCTCGAATCCCTGATTAAGAAGTGAGGAGAGGAAATAGCAAACCAAAAGGTCCCCCCTACACTTATGATAAAGAAAGCGAAAAGATAGATGCATGGGTTGCCTCCCAAGAAGCGCTTGGTTTTTGTTAACCGAGTCGTGAGCCTGACTCGACCTTGATCATCAACGGAAGAAGCATGAAACATATCCACCAGGATCAAAGACATAGTTTTCATCCATCAATAAGCACGAGCTTAAGGCGAGCAAGGCAAGCCAAAAGAGAAGTGACAGGGTTCCCTTAAGCAGCGATGGAGTACGGTGGAAGCAAGTAGGAAGTGGTGCAAGCATGTCTTCAATAGGTCCAAAGATTTTTCCTTTTATTTCATCAGGTGGATACTGAGATGGCTTAAAAACTTCAATACCGGGGTCGAACACCTTTTCCTTCAAGGGAAAATAGCACTCAGGCTCAGCCGAGTGTGAAGAAGATCCGCAAAGAAGCACAACCTCGTCCTCAGAAGGGGGACAAAGAGGTGTCAAATCATAAGTGCAACGGATTTCGGTGTCGACTGGTTTCTTCTCCTTGGACAGAATGCTCTTCAAATCCAAAGTAGGATCAAGACGATAATCTTCAAAGTCCAAAGGAGGAGCATCACTCTCATGAGGGAAGTATGTGTTGAGAAATTCAGAGAAATCTTCCTCAAATGAATAATCATCCAAAGTAGGATCGAGTGATGGCGGAGGATCTTCATCATGTGAAGAATCGCTCGAGAGAGTATCAGCCTCATCGAAATCATCGAAAATGGGCAGCTCAGGATACTCAGAAGTACAATCAAAATCATCCGAGTCTGAGCTAGAATCATCATCATCATAAGCATCAAAGACCGGTGGTGAATCATAAATGGGAGAAGCGTCCAAAGTAGGGAGAGAATCATCCACATTATCTTCAAAGAGTGGATTAGCAGTGGAAGACTCGAATAGAGGATTGTCATAGACGGTAAAGTCATCGAGCACATTTATCATATTTACTGATTCTCGGCCTCCAAAGGATTTGCCTGTAAGCTTCCCCATTTTAAAAACTTTAGAATCATCCCCGACTCGTAAGATTAACTCACCTGCGGCCACATCCACTAAAGCTCGTCCGGTTCTCAAGAATGGCCGACCAAGTATTAACGGAATACGAGGGTCCATTTCATAATCAACTACGACAAAATCGACCGGGAAAGTAAATGTGCCAACTTTGATAAACACGTCTTCGGCTATACCAACGGGGTAAGCGAGAGTGCGATTTGCAAGTTCGAGAGTCATCTTTGTTGGAATGAGATCGGGCAATGATAGTGTTTTCCAGACACTCAGTGGCATCAAATTAATACTAGCCCCGAGACCAGCAAGGGCAGTAAATTCTTCAGTTTTGTTGAACACGCAAGGTAACACAAAACGACCGGGATCTCCAAGTTTTTCCAGAAGTTCTCTAAGAAGGACTGCAGAGCAGTTTTCATTTAATCGTGTGTTGGCGAGTTCAATCAGCTTCTCCTTCTTGCTAAGCAATTCCTTGAATGCTTTGACAAATTTCGGCATGTGGCAAAGTGCTTCAACAAGGCTAATGTTGATGGTCATTTTAGATAGCATATCCACATATTTCGATACTTGACAATCATTCTTGGTTAGATCGTTGGTTTTGCCTATGCGAGAAGGGTATGGGATTCTGGGTTGATAAGGGTTAGGTGAAGGTGTAGTCGGTAAAGGTTGTGATGTTGAAGGGTCCTTCCGAGATACATCGTCATGACGAGGCGGAGACGGTAATGGTGTACTAGCACTAAGTGTAAGAGGAGTAGGGATATATGGTGGTGGAGGAGGTGTAGATGATGGTGGTGAGTCAGGTGGATTGACAGTGGTAATTCCACTACGCCTAGTTATAGCACTCACATTAGCTCGCGGATTGGTGACGGTGTTTGAAGGTAGAGAACCCGAAGAAGAAGAAGGTTGAGCTTCGGGCAAGAAACTAGCCAACAGATTCTTTAATTCAGTTGTTTGAGTGATGAAGGAAGATTGAAGATTTTCACGAACCTCGGTTCTGATGTCATTACCTTGCTTCAAGATATCTCCTTTCAAATTGATTATTTGGCTTTGTAGATTCTTGATTTGCTCACCTTGAGTTCTCATAATGGTGTCAACATCGGGATTAATGGGTGGGTGTTGTTGGGTGGGTGGTTGATAAGGGTTAGAAGCACGAGGTGGGATTTGGTTGCTTCTATTGTAGTTGTTGGCGGGGTTTTGGTTTTGAGGAGAAAAACCGGGTGAAAGGTAGTTGTTGGAACGGTAGCTCAGCAGATTTCTATCCCCTTGTTGTCTAGCTTGGTAATTTTCCGGTGAATAATTACCGTAAGCTGCATACACATTTTCCGGATTTCCTTGAGTCGAAGGACAATCGGTGTATGAGTGAGGACCGCCACATGTTTCACAAGGATTAGCAACCGCTTTAACTTGTTGTTGTTGTTGGTTTGAAGCGAGAAGCGTAATACTTTTGCTCATTTCGGCCATCATGCGGGTGAGTTCGGTCATCTCAGGGTTTGCTGAGGTTGAGGAAACATTGACTCTCGGGTTGTTCCTAGAAGATGCAGAGGAATCCCAGTTCTTGTGGTGAGTAGTCATGTTCTCAATTAACTCTCTACACTCTTCGGTCTCCTTTTCATGAATGTGCCACCGGCGGCTGCATTGATCGTATGACGATCTCGAAAAGTCAATCCGTTGTAGAAAGTGTCTATTAAGGTCACAGGGAGCATGTTGTGGTTTGGACAACGGTCGATCAAGACATTATATCTCTCCCAAGCGTCAAAAAGAGATTCATCAGGGTCTTGCATGAAACCGCTGATCTGATTGCGAAGGCTTGTGACCATGGATGGTGGAAAGTAGCGCGAAAGAAAGCGTTGAGTCATATCATCCCAAGTGTGAATAGAATTCTTCGGGAGACGATCAAACCATTTCTCGGCATGATGTGATAAAGTATGGGGAAAGAGTTGTAGGCGGAGTACATCCATTGTGGCCCCAGGCAACTTCATGCTTTGGGTGATTGTAATGAACTTGTCGAGGTGTTTGTTGGCATCATCATCAGGCAATCCTCTAAATGGGTTTGTTTGCACTTGTTGAATCATGTGGTGCTTCAACGAAAACTCAGGAGCGTTGATTTGCATCGGCGCAATCGGTCCTCCTCGTCCAAACATTGTTGGTTGACAAAGTTCCTCCATGGTCCGAAGATCGGGCTGTGGAAGAGCATTGTTGTTATTATTATTATTCAGGTTCGGTGGAATGTTGTTGTTAACACCTGCCATATCTAAATCTTCTTGAGGCTCGGGCTCTTGATAATTAGAAGATCTAGTACGCATACACCTGAAAATGCAAAAGAAAAAGAAACCAAACACAAAAACAATATATATACACAATAAAGATAAAATCTTTTTGGATTTTTGAAATTTTTAATTTTTATGGTTTTTTATCAATTTTTAATTTTTATGATTTTTTGAATTTTTTAGGCAAGAAAAATAACGTTCACAAGTGAACGGATCCCAAAAAGCAACGTGTCTAGCACAGAAAACTATCAATCTTAACGAAAAGAGCCGGCAGCGGCGCCATTTGATACAAAGCTTTTACCTAGTAAGAAAATTAAAGTTCGTTGTGTTGGTCTAATCGAATTGATCTTAGCTCTCTATGTGTGACTTCGTTTTATTTTGGTGGGAACAAAGCTGTGTCGTTGTAGTGTTTAAAATAAAATGTGCAAATTAATTAAAGTAAAAGTGCAATTATAATAAATCTAAGTCTAATTAAAGTAAAGGTGCAAGTATTTAAAAGCGAGGCTGAACTTAAAGGGCACTAAAGTAAATGACGTAAACTTAAATCTATCTAAGGCAAACTTAAAGTGCGACTAAAACTAAGGCAAGTCTAAAATAAAACTAAGGCAAATAATCTTAAAGTGCAATTAAATAAAAGGTAAGAAAAATAAAGCTTGAAAAATAAAAATCAAAGACAAAAGCTAATAAGAACCTGAATACAGCTCATTCAAAATAAACCTTCGTTTGGAAAAATCACTCGTCCTAAATGTCACCTTTGGTTGAAATGATTCTTCTTCACTTGGAATATTACCAAAATCCTTGATCCGGAACAAAATGGTCTGAATATGTCACTTATCCAAAACAATGCTTCGTTCGGAACTTACTGATTCGGAACTCTCACTTGTTGCCTTGATTCGGAAGTATTAGGTCACCCCTTGATTCGGAAGTTTCCGAATGAAGCTCCTTGATTCGGAAGTTTAGAACTTCCGAATGAACCTTTCTTGAGTCGGAACTTAGTCCTTGATTCGGAACTTTGGAAGTTCCGAATGAAGCCTTGACTCGGAAGTTTATGACTTCCGAATGAAAAGCCTTGATTCAGAACTTGGTCCTTGATTCGGAACTTTGAGTTGATTCGGAACTTTTGAGAAGTTCCGAATGAAACCTTTGGTTCGGAACTTTGGAGTTCCGAATGAATTCCTTTGGTTCGGAAGTTTTCACTTCATCCGGAACTTTGAAAGTTCCGGATGAACAAGCTTGGTTCGGAACTTTTGGAGTTCCGGATGAAACCTTGATTCGGAACTTTGGGAGTTCCGAATGAGCTCTTCCCTCCTTCTTGGTTCGGAACTATTCCTGGAAAGATCAGAAACAAGCAAACACCCCCGAAGAACAAGGAGAACAGTAGCAGCAGATATAATCACAAAATAACCAAAATCAAACACACGGATAATTATAAATAGTAACGAATCAACAAATAAGCATCAACAAACAATTAAAAACATGAAATCAAACAACTTTAACCACAATAATCAAAAACCACTTGGATCAAAATAAAAGCATAAACATGAACATAACATAAACACATGAATCAAAGAATAAGAAAGGTAGATAAGAGATTGACAAGATAAAATAAAGATTTGACAAGAATTAAAATGAAAACTTACTTGGAATTTAAATGGTAATTAAGGTGCATAACATGAATTAAAATGACATGAAAAGTAAATGACAAGTATTTAAATGGTGGAAGGTCTAATTGTCACCATTAGCCAACAAGAGTGAAAAATGACTAATACTAAACTATTTATAGGGGAGGATTAAGGAAGCTTCCTCCCCTCTTTCCTTTTCTCTTAATTGCATAATTAAGTCCCTCCTTCTTTTAATCTTCATTAATTGCGTACTTAGTCCTTTTCTTCTAATCTTCTTTAAACTTGGACTTAAGGGACTTTTGGCTTCGGGATTTCTTCGAACTCGTCTTTAAATTCTTCAATAAAATAGACTTGAATTCTTCGGCTTTTGATAAACTTCCGTCTTTTGACTTTTTCTTCGATAAATCTTCAGAATTGGTCGTGGACTTCCGTTCTTTTTGCACTCTTGACTTCTTGACTTCGTCTTTCATCCTTTTCTTCAATAAAAGTCCGTAAATGCCCGTAAATGTCCGTGTTTTCTCCACTTTTCACCTTTTCATCCTAAATCACAACAAAAACACAAACCACGCATAATTCCGACATAAAAGACATAAAATACACGTTTTGGTCCGGTTGTTATTGTAATTAAGTGGTAGAAAATATGGGTGTTTACACACCTATCAGGCTACTATGGGGAGAACTATTGCAAAAAGGGTAAAGAAAGCTGTTGCTGAATACGAAAAGAGCCGAGAGACTCAAACTAAAGCTGAAGGTTCTTCATGCACAAAAGGATGTTCACACAAGACCTTCATGTCTAGAAAACCCCACTCCTTCAAAGGGACCGAAGGTGTCGTAGGTTTGACACGTTGGTTTGAAAAGATGGAGCAAGTATTTGGAACTTGCAAATGTGCTGAAGAGGATAAGATAATTTATGCTGCTAGTACTTTGGAAGGTATAGCACTCACCTGGTGGAATGGAAATATTAAAACCTTAGGTCTTGATAATGCAAACCAAATCCCTTGGAGCGAGTTCAAAACAATGATGACTACTGAGTACTGCCCTGAGACTGAGATAGCTCAGATGGAACACGAGCTATGGAACTTACAAATGAAGAATGATGATATTGAAGCCTACACTAATAGGTTTCATGAGTTGGCCTTAATGTGTCCTGAACTGGTTCCAGATGATAAGAAGAAAATAAAAAGGTATGTCAAGGGCTTTCCTGAAAGGATTAAAGGACACATTACTTCCTCATAACCCTCTTCCCTACATGAAGCAGTGAACATGGCTCGTGAATTGGTCGAGCAGTCTGTGGAAGGTAAAGCTGCTAAGTTAAATGCTGACAACAAACGATAGTGGGAGGAGAATAAAGGAAACAATCAAGGGAACAATCAAGGAAATAATCAGGGCAATAACCGTAACAACAACCGAAGCAACAATAGAAACTCCAACAAGAACAACAAGTGACAAGCCAACAAGAGACAAGAGACAGCAACCATGTACGCAGTCGCTCCTGCTGCTACTACTGTTCCTGCTACTCCAGCTGCTCCTGTTACTCTTGCTGCTCCTATTGCTCCTACTACTCATGCTGGCAGACGAAGTTATACTGGTAACCAGCCTAAGTGTGATCGATGTAATTGGCATCACCCTGTCGGTGTCTGTCCTACTAGATGTACAGTTTGTAATAGGTTTGTCCATAAGGAAGGAAACTGCAACCCGGTGTGCTATAACTGTGGTGAAAAAGGTCATATACAGTATAAGTGTCCAAAGACTAAGGATCCACAAAACGATGGAGCTTGAGGTAGAGTGTAACATGTGGGAAATAACGCTCAGCAGAATCCTCAGGTGGTCGCGGGTACGTATATTCTTTACGATCATTATGTTAGTGTTTTATTCGATTCCGGTGCTGAGAAGAGTTTTGTGTCTTCTGCTTTCACTCCTTTCATTGATATTACTCCTTCTGCTTTAGACACTAGTTATGAAGTAGAATTAGCAGACGGTAAGATTGTTAGTACCAATACAGTCTTGCGTGGCTGTACCCTTGATTTGCTTGGTCATTTGTTTTTAATTGATCTTTTACCGACGCGTCTCGGCAGTTTTGATGTTATTGTTGGTATGGATTGGTTAGCGTCTCATCGTGCTGTCATTGTTTGTTCTGAGCGAATCTTACGTATTCCTCTTTCTTCGGGTAAAATCTTAGAACTTCGCGGTGAGAAGCCGGATGACAATCCGAATTCTCCTCGTTCTATCAAGGCTGATTAGAAAAAGCTTGATGACATTCGTATCGTTTGTAAATTTCCTGGAGTTTTCCCAGACGACTTGCCGGGATTACCTCCTGTGCGTGAAGTTGAATTTCGTATCGATCTTATTACGGGTGCACTGCCTGTTGCCAAATCGCCTTATCGTTTATCCCCGTCTGAGATGAATGAATTATCGAATCAGCTTAAGGAATTACAAGAGAAAGGTTTCATCAGACCGAGTCATTCGCCGTGGGGAGCGCCTGTGCTCCTTGTTAAGAAAAAGGATGGTGCAATGAGAATGTGTATAGACTACATGGAATTGAATAAGCTGACAATCAAGAATCGTTACCCTCTCCCTCGTATAGACGACTTATTTGACCAATTGCAAGGTGCGTGTTATTTTTCCAAGATAGATCTTCGTTCAGGTTATCATCAGTTAAGAGTGCATGAAAGTGACATCTCCAAAACCGCATTCAGTACTCGTTATGGACACTTTGAATTTACCGTTATGCCATTCGGTCTTACCAATGCTCTTGTCGTTTTTATAGATCTAATGAACCGTGTCTGCAAACCCTACCTTGACAAGTTTGTTATAGTTTTTATTGACGACATCCTCATTTACTCGAAATCAGAAAAAGATCATGAAAATCATCTTAGAACCATCTTAAGACTTTTGGAGAAAGAACAGTTGTATGCCAAATTCTCTAAGTGTGAATTTTGGTTGAAAGAGGTTCAGTTTGTAGGACACGTGGTAAATCAGGATGGTATACACGTGGATCCTAGTAAAGTTGAAGCAGTTAAGAATTGGAAATCTCCTAAATCGCCTACTGAGGTCCGTTCATTTCTCGGGTTAGCCGGAAATTATCGCAGATTCATTGAAAACTTCTCCAAGATTGCTAAGCCTTTAACCCTGCTTACACAAAAGAACAAGGAATACATTTGGAATGAAGAGCAAGAACAAGCATTTTGCTTATTAAAGGAAAAATTGTGTAATGCCCCAGTGTTAACACTTCCTGACGGACCAGACGATTTTGTTGTTTATTGTGATGCATCCCATCAAGGTTACGGTTGTGTCTTAATGCAGCGAGGAAAAGTGATTGCTTATGCCTCCAGACAACTTAAAACCCATGAACAGAACTATACTACTCACGATTTGGAGTTAGGTGCAGTAGTATTCGCCTTGAAAATATGGATACATTATCTTTATGGGACGAAAAGTGTAATATACACTGATCATAAGAGCCTCCAATATATCTTTAACCAAAAGGACTTGAACATGCGACAAAGACGTTGGTTAGAACTTCTTAGCGACTATGAATGTGAAATTAAGTATCACCCAGGAAAGGCTAATGTTGTAGCTGATGCCCTAAGTCGAAAGGAAAGACTTAAACCTAGGAGAGTGCGTGCTATGAGCATAACCATTCAATCTAGCCTCAAGGCTAAGATTTTAGAAGCACAGAAAGAAGCTGCAAAGGACTTTAAGGCTCCATCAGAATTGCTGCGAGGATTAGATGCTCAGTTTGAAAGGAAAGAAGATGGAACAATTTACTTTGTTGGAGGATTATTGATAATAGGCTTTTGCTATGGTTCTAGATTCTCTCAGTATCCTCTCGAATTGATCTCGGTTCTAAGTGGAATGGTTGTTCTTGGTTACTAAAAAGGGGATTGGTTTTCTAATCTACTTAAAGGTTTGAATGCACTAAGATTTAAACTAAAAGCAATTAATTTAATAGCAATTAACAAAACTTGAATTAAAATGAAAGTATAAAATGAAAGAATAGTAAATAACACTTAACTTAGATTCGAAATACTCAAAAGAAAATTGATTCGGAAGTTTCTGCTATTCCCTTGATCCGGAACTCCTTGATTCGGAAGTTTCGTCCGGAAGTTGATTCGGAACTTTCACCCGGAACTTCACTCGGAACTTTCGTTCGGAAGTTTGGTCCGGAAGTTTATCCGGAACTTTACCCGGAAGTTTATCCGGAACTTCACTCGGAAGTTTGATCCGGAAGTTTGACTCGGAAGTTTATTCGGAACTTTCAAACTGATTCGGAACTTTTTGAAAAACCATTCATTCGGAACTTTTTAACATAAATTGATTCGGAACTTTTAAAACTTATTCGGAACTTTTGAAAAACACTTTCATTCGAAACTTTTTATGCTCATTCGGAACTTTTGTTTATCCGAAACCTGGGAAAATCAAGAACAGTAGGATACAGAAAAGCAGGGGAACGCGAATACAAGCCAAAATCAACCAAGTTTTTCACCAAAACTTAAACAAATTCAACCACGAATCAAATACTAACCATAAACATCAAATCCCATCAATAGAAACATAAAACCCAACAACTTTTGAAGATCAAATCAACCAAATAAGAACTTTAACTTTGAATCAAAAAGATGAAGATGAACAAGATGAAATGGAAAGATTGTATTGATTGAATAAGGTTTTAACAATCAAAAGACAAAGATTAAACTACAAGATTGGAAAAATAAGAATCAAAATCACCAAACACCCTAATGGTGTTGGTGATACCTACGAACAGAAAAAAGAGGAAAAGAGAATAAAAAACTGGATGAAAAGTGTGAAGGGTGGTCCTTATATAGTCTTGTCTTTGGTTGGTGAGTGGGCTTTCTCCCGTTCTTCTTGTCTTCTCGTCTTTTCAGAAAAGTTGACGTTTCCGATTCTGATTCGGGATTTGTCGTCGATTAAATTCAACTCGTCTTTTAATTTCTTCGTTTAATAGACTTGAGTTTCTTCGACATATGTAAATCTTTTATCTTTGGTCCTTTTCTTCGATAAATCTTTAATTAGGCCAAATGACTTCAAATCTTTTGCATCTCTTGGACAATAAACTTCGTCTTGAGTCTTTTTCTTCGATAAAACCCGTGCAATCCCATGTTTTCTTCAACATTCATCCGGTTGGCTCTGAAAACACAATAAACACAAAAACCACGCATAATTCCAAACAAATGATATTAAATACGCGTTTTGGTCTCGTTTTAGCCAGAATTAAGTGGAAAAAGGATGGGTGTTTACACACCTATCAAATCCCCTACACTTAACCATTGTCATGCCCTCATGCAATGCTTAGTGATAAAGCAATTTTACACTTTTCTCATAATTAATCAACCTTGGCCTTATTAAAATACTAAACAAAAATTAAAGTACTTAAAAGAAATTAAACTTTAAAGGAAACAAAAGGATAGAAAACCATTTTCGCTTGAAAATAGCTACATGGAAATAACTTGCAAAGAAATCAAGGACTTACATTAGGGCTTCGGTGTTGCGAAGATTTATCATCCTCAAGTTTCACGTTCCCCAAACTAAGCTTAAAAACGAGATCATTGTTATTATAAGTTAGTAAATCAAACACTTACACACATGGCTTAACTATATGTTTAAACTCCCTTATTCCTAGGTGTAGCTCTTATATTTTATTTTTGTCTTAGAATGATCATGAAGATGCATTTTTGGACTTATTTCGATAGTTTATTTAGGCTGAAAGCAAAGTAGGACGATTTGATCAATAGTTAGCTAAAGGACAAAATCTCTTAAAACTGCTTCTCGGGATATCAAAAAGTTCATATCTTGGCATAACTCGGTTCACGATTTGAGACCTTTCTCGGGCCGATATTTGGCATGTACTTCATACTTCATATCTTGAGAGACGTGCTTGCGATAATGGTCTTCTCATCGTTCATAGAGTTTCTTCACTTGGAGACTTTTGAGAGGTACTCCAACTTTGTTTACCATGACTTCATGATTATTTCTTCAATCTCTATTTGGGATTTTGAGATATAACGATCCGCCTCCTTTTCGAACTTGGATCTATTTATCCTCATACCTTGTTAGGGTCTTTTCGGATAGACTTCTCCATCATCTTTATGGGAGTTGATTGCTTTTCGTCGTGAGTCTTGATCCTTCATATTGATTTCGGGCATAATGCTTTTCACATCACCTTGGATCTTTAGCAATAAAATGGAATCCTCATGCCTTGTTAGGGCCTTTTCGGACTCGCCAATCTTCGCGCCCCGCTTCATAAGTTATGCCTTGGCTATGAACTCTTATCATTACCGAGCAACTTTTAAACGATCTTGGGCTAGAAGCTAAGTAACTTTTCAAATCGTACGACCTTACTTATTGCAGATAAATTATTAGCAAGTGATGGGAGAATAGGCAAATAATTACACCAAGTGAGCTTGTGCAAGAATACCGACTTATAATTGACTCTATCATTTCTCGTTCTCCACAATTTAAAATCTCAAGTAATGAGACTCGTGGATACTTAGCCTAATAAACCAATTAAGGTCTACATAGTTAAGGATACTAGCTAGAATAAACTTGGATAAGTCTATTCGGGTTGAGTCAAAATAATCGTAACGGGCCTAATATGTCAAAGATTTCTAAACTAGCTACACCACTTTATTAATATTTTCGACTTTATTGTGGGATATATACATATGAAAGCAACGATAAAAATTTAAAAATTACGACTAAATGGCCAAAGTTAATAAAAAATTTGAAAAATGTTGAAAAAGATGATTTTCCGGTTAAATGAAGGCATTTTCATGGAAAAGTCCACTTAAAACTTCGATAGAAGTCCCCCTACACTAAAGATAAACATTGTCCTCAATGTTTAAGCATGTGGGAAAAGTCTCCCCTACACTTATGACATTGTGCACGTTGGTTAAATCAAGTTAAGGAAGAGACGACTAAAGTGATCAATTTCAAATGTGAGTATGAAGAAAATTGAATCACGATAGTTGAGAGATAGAACCGGATTTCGGATAACACGGGAGCACGGTTCTTCGAAGATTCCAAGAGTACATTCATCCCTGTAATCACATCACCACACAAATACAAACACCTATAGAGGTCCCCCTACACTTAGGAGGTAAAAACAGAAAAGGATAGATACTCGGGCTGCCTCCCGAGGAGCGTTTGTTTTTGATAACCGAGTCACGAGCCTTACTCGACCCAAAATTAGTTCATGGGAAATGTGGTGAGGGATGGAATCATCTCCTGAGAGATGTCCTCACCAAAGTACAACTTCACTCGTTGGCCATTCACCTTATAATTAGGTCCATTAGGTTGAGCGAGCTCGAGAGTACCATATAGAAAAATTTGGGCAATGGTGAATGGGCCGGACCAACGAGATTTCAGCTTGCCCGAAAAGATTTTCAACCAAGAGTTAAAGAGTAAAACTTTGTCTCCAACTTGGAACTCTCGGTTCTTAATCTTAGAGTCGTGAATGAGCTTAGTCTTCTCCTTATAGATCAAAGAATTGTCATAAGCCTCATTACGGAGTTCATTGAGCTCATTGAGTTGGATCTTGCGTAGGTCACCGGCTTTGTTGATATCAAAATTAGCCCACTTCAAGGCCCAGTAAGCCTTGTGCTCCAACTCAATGGGGAGGTGGCACGCTTTCCCGTACACGAGACGATATGGTGTACAACCAATCGGAGTCTTGTAAGCGGTACAAAAAGCCCACAAAGCATCATCAAGTTTATCAGCCCATGAGGCACGATGCTCTCCCACGGTTCTTTCAAGAATTCGCTTTAGTCCTCGGTTGGATATTTCAGCCTGGCCATTACTTTGTGGGTGGTAAGCGGTGGAAAGACGATGATTTACACCATACTTAGCCATGACTCTTGCGAATTGATCATTGCAAAAATGAGTCCCGCGATCACTAATAATGGCACGAGGCACACCGAATCTAGCGAATAGAGATTTCAAAAAGTTACAAACCACCCTTGCGTCATTAGTAGGTAAAGCTTTGGCTTCAACCCACTTTAAAACGTAGTCAACGGCTACAAGGATGTATTTGTTTCCTTTAGAGGAAGGGAATGGCCCATAAAGTCGATACCCCAAACATCAAAGATTTCACATTCTTGAATGAAATTCTGAGGCATCTCGTCTTTATGTGTGATCTTGCCTTGTTTTTTGGCAAGCATCACAACGTTTAACCATATTGTGAGCGTCACGATATATGGTGGGCCAATAAAATCCCGAGTCAAACACTTTTTTGGCGGTTTAGTTGGGACCAAAGTGACCACCGGTGGGTCCTTTGTGGCAAGCGTCAAGGATTTCTAAAGCTGCCGGTCCATCAACACATCGGCGAATAATCAAATCAGCACATTGTTTGAATAGATACGGGTCATCCCAAAAGTAAGTCTTAATGTCGGTGAAGAACTTTTTCTTTTGTTGGGATGTTAACCCTTCCTTGAGAATTCCACCCGCTAGGTAGTTTGCAATGTCCGCAAACCACGGGGTTTCATCAGAATTCGAATTGATAGACATTAAGGTCTCCAAGGGAAAAGAATCATTGATTTCTTTGTTCGGATGATCCCTTTGGTAAGGATTCTCAAGTCTGCTGAGATGATCCGCGGCTAGGTTTTCTCCTCCTTTCTTATCGCGAATTTCGATTTTAAATTCTTGGAGTAGCAAAACCCAGCGAAGAAGCCTTGGTTTGGAATCTTGCTTAGTCAACAAGTACTTCAACGCGGAATGATCAGTGTAAACGATTGTGGTGGAAAGGACAAGATAGGGGCGAAATTTTTCAAAGGCATAGACAACAGCTAAAAGTTCTTTATCGGTTGTCGTATATGCAATTGTGCCCCCGTCATTGTCTTGTTAGCATAGTGGATTGGTTGGAAGTGTTTGTTCACTCTTTGGCCCAAAACCGCACCAATAGCAAAGTCGCTAGCATCGCACATCAACTCGAAAGGCAGCTCCCAATTAGGGGTAACCAAGACGGGTGCCTTAGTTAGCTTATCCTTAAGCAAGTTGAAGGCTTCAATACACTCTTTGGAAAAGATAAAAGGAGTATCTTTTTCCAAGAGGTGGGTCATCGGGCGAGCGATTTGAGAAAAATCTTTGATGAATCGACGGTAGAAGCCCGCATGACCCAGAAAACTTCTCACACCCTTCACGGTTGAAGGTGGAGGCAACTTAGCGATAACATCGACTTTAGCACGGTCTAGTTCAAGACCGGCTTTGGAGATCTTGTGTCCTAGCACGATGCCCTCTTTTACCATGAAATGGCATTTTTCCCAATTAAGAACAAGGCCAGTGTCTTCACACCGCTTCAGCATACGTTCTAAATTGGCAAGGCAAGCAGAGAAAGAATCGCCATAAACCGAGAAATCATCCATGAATACTTCCATAGTGTCTTCCACCATGTCATGGAAGATAGCCATCATACACCTTTGGAATGTCCCAGGAGCATTACATAAACCAAAAGGCATGCGTTTGTAAGCAAATGTTCCATAGGGACAAGTGAATGTGGTCTTTTCTTGATCCTTGGGATCGATGGGAATTTGAAAATACCCGGAGAAACCGTCTAAGAAGCAGTAATAGTCATTACCCGCAAGACGTTCGAGCATTTGATCCATGAAAGGAAGAGGAAAGTGGTCTTTTCTCGTGGCATCATTGAGCTTGCGATAATCAATACAAACTCTCCACCCAGTAACGAGACGAGTGGAAATCAACTCGTTGTGTTCATTGGGAACAACGGTTATTCCGCCCTTCTTGGGCACACAATGGACGGGACTTACCCAAGGCGAATCCGAAATAGGGTAAATCAAGCCGGCATCTAGAAGTTTGATAACCTCTTTTTTGATGACGTCATGAATTTTAGGATTAACCCTTCTTTGGCTCTGGATTGCAGGTTTAAAGTCATCTTCCATGAGAATTTTGTGAGTACAAAAGTTTGGATCAATTTAGCGGATATCGGAAATTTTCCGAGCAATTGCCTTCTTATGATTTTTAAGCACGGCGATGAGGCGAGATTTTTCTTCTTCGTCCAAGTCCTTAGCAATGATGACGGGCGACTTCTTCTCTTCTTCAAGGAACACATACTCGAGATGAGGCGGCAACTCCTTAAGTTCTAAGTCCGGGGGATTTTTGATGGGAGGCGTTTTCAAAGTCGGAGTATCGATAGCAATAACCGTGGGAGATGGTGGAGAAAGATTGTCTTCGTTGAGAAGGTTTTCAAAGAAATGCATGTCTTCATCCCCATCGGTGGGAGAATCATCATTAGCTAAGTTCACATCTCCCATGGTGGCTTCAAGATCTTTCCAAAACAAATCACTTTCCCCAAATAGAGACAGTGATGAATCAATAGAGGAAACGGTTTCAACATTGGGAAGAGAGGTAGGAATATTTTTACAAGCATCATTAAAGTGTTCTTCATAAGACTCATCCAGAACGTCAATACAATTGACACTCTCATATGAATAAGGTTGTTTAGACAACTTTCCCATGTTGAAGACGATTTTATCGTCACCTACTCTCATGATAAGCTCACCGACTTCAACATCGATGAGAGTGCGACCGGTCCTCAGGAATGGATGACCCACGATCAAGGGAACACGAGGGTCCATCTCGTAGTCGACGACGACGAAATCGGCAGGAAAAGTGAATTTGTCGACTCCTACAAAGACGTCTTCGGCTATCCCCACTGGATAAGCAACCGTACGGTTAGCTAATTCCAAAGTCATTTTGGTGGGGACTAGCTCAGGGAGAGATAATTGCTTCCAAACGCTTAGAGGCATTAGATTAATACTGGCACCTAGATCGGCTAAGGCCATGCAATTCTCTACTCCTGGGAAATTGCAAGGGATTAAAAAACGACCCGGATCACCAAGCTTGGTTGGCAATTTCCTTAAGAGCACTGCAGAGCAATTCTCATTAAGTTGGGTGTTGGCAATATCAAGAAGCTTTTCCTTGTCACTCAGAAGATCTTTAAACATTTTTGCGTACTTAGGCATGTGAGCGAGAGCCTCAGCGAAGGAGATGTTGAAATTCAATTGTTTGAACATTTTAAGAAAGTTCGAAACCTGAATATCGTCCTTACTTTTGAGCTTCTCTTTCCTCAACCTAGATGGATAAGGTATATTGGAAGTAGAGGAAGGCTTTGGGATCGAAGGATCACTCACATCCTTGGGTGGAGGAGGGGTAGAAGTAAGAGGCGGAGAAATTGGGGATGGAGAAGGATGAGGAATAGGAGCAGGTGACTCATTCTCCTTAGTCACAATCACCGGTGGAGGTATAGGAAGCTCGGGTTCCTTGGTACCTTTGCCACTGCGAGTGGTGATTGCTTTCATCTCCCCTCTTGGATTCGCAACGGTGTTACTCGGAAGAGTACCCGAAGAAGAGGGTTGATTACCTTGGAAGAAACTAGCCATCATGTTTTTTAAGTCATTCGTTTGACTATCCAAAGTATTTCTCATATCAGCTCTCAGATCGTTCCCTTGTTTCACCAGATCTGCTTTCAAGTTGAGCACTTCCCGCTGAAGATTTCCCACGATCACATCGTTAGTCCTCATGTAGGTTTCCACTTCTTGGTGTAAAGCGGTGGGTTGGTTGGGAGGAGCATTGTATGCGGGTGGTTGATAAGCAGGTTGCTGGTAAACTTGGTTGTTCCGTTGAGGTGGTTGTTGCTGTTTGTGAGGTGGTATGTATGGTGTACGAGGTTGTTGTTGTTGTTGAGGAGGGCGATTGAGGTTTTGTTGTTGGTTTGGGTTGTTTGGAGGAAAACCGGGTGGTGAGAGATAGTTGTTGGAGCGGTAGCTAAGCAAGTTACGGTCACCTTGAGGACGAGCTTGATAAGCGGGTTAAGGATAGGTGCCATATGCTGCATTCACATTTTCAGAAGGGTAGTCTTGGGTGGCGGTACAAGTGGTGTAAGAATGAGGACCCCCGCATATCTCACATGGTTGGCTAACAGCATTGACTTGAGCGTTTTTAGCATTGTTGCTGTTGGTGTTGTTAACGGTGTGGGTAACAAGCGATTCAAGAAGCTAGTGATTTTGTCAAGTCGCTTGTCGCTGTCACTAGTACTAGCACTAGCGACATTGGTCCGAACACTCTTGGTTTGTACACGAGACTTATTCTCAATGATATCCCAAGCAGCATTGGAAGTCTTAGCCAAAAGATTACCCCCCGAGGCACTGTTTAGTGAACCTTGGTCATTCATGCTTAAACCATTGTAAAAAGTGTTAATTTGGTGCACTTTGGTAAAACCATGTTGTGGGCATTTTCTCAAAAGGTCTTTGAAACGGTCCCAAAATTCACTAAACGACTCATCGTACTTTTGTTCAAAACTGATAATGTTATTCCGCAAAGCGGTAGTACGAGAGGGTGGGAAAAAGTAGTTGATAAACTTGGTCTCCAAATCCGTCCACGAAAGAATACTCTGTGGCGGTTCCTTAGCAAGCCAATGCCGGGCTTGTCCCTCTAAATAAAAGGGAAAAAGTTGTAAACGGATTACCTCTTGTGGAACACCATTGAATTTGACCGTATTGGTGAGTTGCAAGAATCTCTTGATGTGGTCATGTGGATCATCAATGGTACGCCCCAAGAATGGTTTAGCAGAGACCATCTGGATAAAGCCGGATTTGAGCTCAAAATTGTTGGCGGCAATCGCGGGTATGACAATTGGATCATTGTTGCCGTCTACATGAGCTTGCAAAAGTTCAATCGTCGGGCGATTATCCGGTAAAGGTTCATTGTTGTTGTTAATATTTTGAGGTGGGTTATTGTTGTTGTTGTGTACACCGGCCATGTTTAAGTTATCGAGAGTCTCGGGCTCGGGATAAAACGTTGAGCGTGTCCGCATGCACCTGCAAAAGAACTAACAAAACAAACAAGAAATATTTTTGTCTTTTATGTTTTTTAATTTTTTTGTATTTTTGAAAATTTTATATTTTTTTAGGATTTTTTTTTTGAAATTTTTTGTGAAAAAGTAACGTTCCCGGTGAACGGATCCCAAAATCCAAGTTCTCACAAAAAACTGTTGATCTTAACGAGAAGAGCCGGCAGCGGCGCCATTTGATAATAGGCTTTTGCTATGGTTCTAGATTCTCTCAGTATCCTCTCGAATTGATCTCGGTTCTAAGTGGAATGATTGTCCTTGGTTACTAAAAAGGGGATTGGTTTTCTAATCTACTTAAAGGTTTGAATGCACTAAGATTTAAACTAAAAGCAATTAATTTAATAACAATTAACAAAACTTGAATTAAAATGAAAGTATAAAATGAAAGAATAGTAAATAACACTTAACTTAGATTCGAAATACTCAAAAGAAAATTGATTCGGAAGTTTCTGCTATTCCCTTGATCCGGAACTCCTTGATTCGGAAGTTTCGTCCGGAAGTTGATTCAGAACTTTCACCCGGAACTTCACTCGGAACTTTCGTTCGAAAGTTTGGTCCGGAAGTTTATCCAGAACTTCACCCGGAAGTTTATCCGGAACTTCACTCGGAAGTTTGATCCGGAAGTTTGACTCGGAAGTTTATTCGGAACTTTCAAACTGATTCGGAACTTTTTGAAAAACCATTCATTCGGAAACTTTTTAACATAAACTGATTCGGAACTTTTAAAACTTATTCGGAACTTTTGAAAAATACTTTCATTCGAAACTTTTTATGCTCATTCGGAACTTTTTGTTCATTCGGAACTTGGGAAACTCAAGAACAGTAGGATACAGAAAAGCAGGGGAACGCGAATACAAGCCAAAATCAACCAAGTTTTTCACCAAAACTTAAACAAATTCAACCACGAATCAAATACTAACCATAAACATCAAATCCCATCAATAGAAACATAAAACCTAACAACTTTTGAAGATCAAATCAACCAAATAAGAACTTTAACTTTGAATCAAAAAGATGAAGATGAACAAGATGAAATGGAAAGATTGTATTGATTGAATAAGGTTTTAACAATCAAAAGACAAAGATTAAACTACAAGATTGGAAAAATAAGAATCAAAATCACCAAACACCCTAATGGTGTTGGTGATACCTACGAACAGAAAAAAGAGGAAAAGAGAATAAAAAACTGGATGAAAAGTGTGAAGGGTGGTCCTTATATAGTCTTGTCTTTGGTTGGTGAGTGGGCTTTCTCCCGTTCTTCTTGTCTTCTCGTCCTTTCAGAAAAGTTGACGTTTCCGATTCTGATTCGGGATTTGTCGTCGATTAAATTCAACTCGTCTTTTAATTTCTTCGTTTAATAGACTTGAGTTTCTTCGACATATGTAAATCTTCCATCTTTGGTCCTTTTCTTCGATAAATCTTTAATTAGGCCAAATGACTTCAAATCTTTTGCATCTCTTGGACAATAAACTTCGTCTTGAGTCTTTTTCTTCGATAAAACCCGTGCAATCCCATGTTTTCTTCAACATTCATCCGGTTGGCTATGAAAACACAATAAACACAAAAACCACGCATAATTCCAAACAAATGATATTAAATACGCGTTTTGGTCTCGTTTTAGCCAGAATTAAGTGGAAAAAGGATGGGTGTTTACACACCTATCAATTATGGGTTCCATTAGTTGGAGGATTAAGAAAGGTAATAATGGACGAAGCCCACACTTCAAGATATTCGATTCACCCTGGTGCAGACAAGATGTACTACGATTTAAGGGATGTTTACTGGTGGCCAGGTATGAAAAAGGACATAGCAGAATACGTTAACAAGTGTCTGACTTGTTTAAAGATTAAAGTAGTACATCAGAAACCCTCAAGTCTTTTACAACAACCAGAAGTCCCAGAATGAAAATGGGAAAAGATTACAATGGACTTAGTCACAAAGCTGCCTAGAAGCAGTGGTGGTTTTGATACAATTTGGGTAATTGTTGATAGATTAACCAAATCTGCTCACTTCCTTCCTATCCGTGAGGATTATAAAACTGATAGATTGGCTCGAATCTACATCAATGAGATTGTTGCAAAGCACGGAGTACCAATATCGATTATTTCTAATAGGGATGGTCGTTTTGCATCTCAATTCTGGAAATCACTTCAAAAGGCGTTGGGTACGCAAGTACTAATGAGTACAACATATCACCCAGAAACAAATGGACAAAGTGAACGCACTATTCAGACTCTGGAAGACATGCTGCGAGCATGTGTTATGGATTTTGGTGGTAGCTGGGACACTCATATACCCTTGGTCGAATTTTCCTATAACAATAGTTATCATAAAAGTGTTAAGTGTTCACCATTCGAGGCTTTGTACGGACGCAAGTGCAGTTCGCCAGTGATATGGAACGAACTAGGTGAAAGACAACTGATAGGGCCTGAATTAGTTTTAGAAACTACCGCCAAGATTGTACAGATTAGGGAAAGACTAAAAACTGCTAGAAGTCGTCAGAAGAATTACGCAGACAAAAGACGCAGACCTCTTGAGTTTCAAGTCGGAGACCGTGTGCTGTTACGAGTATCTCCATGGAAGGGTATTGTGAGGTTTGGTAAAAGAGGAAAACTTGCGCCACGTTTTGTAGGACCATTCGAGATCGTCGAGCGTAATGGTTCAGTAGCCTATCGACTGAAGTTACCACAGGAGTTAAGTTGTATTCACTACGTATTCCACGTTTCCAATCTTAAGAAATGTCTACCCGAATCAGATGTTCAAATACCGTTAGAAGAAATAAGGGTGGATGAGAAAATGTACTTCATTGAAGAACCAATAGAGATTGTGGATCGCAAAGTCAAGAAGCTGAAACGTAGTTGGATTCCTATCGTTAAAGTTCGTTGGGATTCACGTCGGGGTGCTGAGTTCACTTGGGAAAGTGAAGACCAGTTCAAGACTAAGTATCCCCATCTGTTCTCGTCTTCTTCTTCCATATCCAGTTAAACTCTGAGGGACCAAAGTTCCTTTAGGGGGAAGACTGTGAGATCTCGTATTTTCCTGGTAATTATTTTACTCGTATACATTATTTTAATCATTGTTGGTACTTATTCGAAATTATAAAATTATTTTTATTTTATAATTCTATATTTATTTAAATCAAATATTTTGATTTAAAATCACCCACGTGCATTTTTATAAACGTTTACTTGAATCAACGGAACGAGAACCGAGGGCTAAATCTTTCGACTTAAAGATATTTATCTTTACATTTTATTAAGTCTAGACTGATAACGGGCACAATAATAAATTCTTGTGTTTCATATTTTTACTGTCGATTGTTTCAATGTTCGATGTTTTCGATGTTTTCTTTAAATGTCGCGTTAAGTCGAGTCGGGAGTCAATATTATCTTATTTGGGTGCGTTTTAACTTTTGAGAAAGTATTTTTACGAAACCCGAACCCCGTAAATATTTGTAAATTTGACTAATAGTCATTTCCCAGTTTTTAACAAAGTATTTATTCTGTGGTCCTAAAGTTTCAAAATTTGACACAATGGTCCCTCCACTCCACCCACATATAAAAAGAATTTATTTTCACTTCCACTAGCACTAAATCATTTTAAATAAAAAAAACCCACCTCACCCTCCTCCTCTCTTCTTTGCCGTGAGATCACCCCCCCAAAACACCCTTGATTCTTCAAAATTTAACTTGATCAATCCAAAACTAATTAAAGACCACATCCTATTTTTGAAAGGTGATTCTAATGGTACAAGAATTTTGTACATGCAACCACTTTTGAAGTTTTGAATATTTCATGGTTAAATATGATGTTTGATCATTGTTTTTAGCATGATCATGGTTAAATTAGGTGTTTTTGATGTTGAAAAGTCTAAGTTCTTGATTTTTATCTTTTAATATTATTGCATGCAAGGGTTTAGGATGTTTAAGGGTAATATTAGGATGATTTTATGAGTGAGAAAATGTTTAGTTTTTGTTGAAAAAGTCATTTGATATGATTTTTAAAGTGTCAATTTTAGGCAGAAAGTTGAGGTAGGTTTTGGGTAACTTAATCTTGTTTTATTAGTAAATAAATAAGATAGGGATGTGGATATTTTTCTTAGCTTCGATTTGATATAAATTAGAGCTTCCAACTCCAAACGAGTTAAAAATGGCGTTAGTTTGATTATTCGTGTACCGGGAGACGAGTATCGACACAATCTAAAAATTGTTGTCGATATTTGGATCGAATCTCGGGGACTCTAAATTGAAGTTTTGAAATGTGTAACCTACTGATAATGAGGTGTTTACCTTAGAGGTTGAGTTTACTTTAAAACCCGAGTGTCGGTTTTGTAAACGGAGTCGTTTAAATAAGTTAAAACGGTTGTATGAAAAATTAACGTAAATCTGTCCGGATTTTGTAACCCGAAGATGTGTCGGGCAGTGAGTCTTAGAAGTAAAAACTTTTGATGAGATTTTTATATGTCTTTCTATAGATGTTAAGTGAGCTTCTCAGTTAGTACCATAAACATTTGACACGTCTAAGTGAGGTAAATCAGCCCGTACATTTGGTATGTGCCGACAGTTTTTATCGAGTACATTGTCTAATAAAAGTATACTTTTAAATGGAGTCTAGAAGTACCCCTTGCATGGTTTTTCTCATGTGTCATAATTTTAGTTATGTACTCACTTATTTCAAGTGTTTTTATAAACATTTACTTCGTGTCTTCTAAACTTTCGCGTCCCGTTATCGTAGGTCTCGGATGACTTAAGATTGCTTGATTTTCTGTTGTTTCTACTGAGCCCTCTTGTTTCGTGTTGATTCCACTGTATAGCTAAGGTGAGTTCATAGCCCCTCTAGCTACTTGTTTATCGTTTTAAAACACGGGGTGAGATTAACATGTTGGAACACAATCTTTTAAACTGTATGCTGCCAGATGAATTCATTGATATTATTGCTTTTAGTCTCTAGCCTTAAGTTTCCTCTCCTGATCATGAACCGTTAATTATCCGGTGTGCATTGCGCGAAGCGCGAATGTCGTAGGTGGATCCATCGGGATTGACTATCCCCGTCCTGATTACTTTGACGCACTTACATTTGTTTATACTAGAGTATTAGGCTGGATACTCATTAGAGGAACTTACACTGAGTTAAGCTTCGGTTCATGAACTAAGTAGCAATAATATATCATGACTATGGAGAATGTGCATAGTCACCCCCCCAGTACTTGTTTTTACAAAGTATATTGTGTTCTATTACTTAGCTTTCTAAACCTATGAATATCACTCAACTTTTTGTTGACGGGTTTTACATGTTTTAATCTCAGGTAATACTGCTTAATGAGCTTGGACGAGGTACCACAGGATGTTGGCAGCTTGGAAAGATCTGTGTTGTGACATGCTTATGCTTTGTTATAAATGACGTTAATAAAGTCTTCCACTGACCTTTTGTTATCTAAAACTTTAAACTATGATGTTATGGTACTATGTTATGTTTCAAAACCTATGGACCGAAGTTTCTAAACTCTGATAAATTGTGATGTAATATATATGTCTTTTATCGCGTCATTTTTGTGTCATTTATAACTCATTGTTACTTGTACCTTGACGTGTGATCCCCTCGTTGTCTAACTGTACCATGTCAGATTTTTAGGGTCTCACAATGGAAGGCTGGGTAAGGATGTTGCAGGTGGTGGTTGGATATGTTGGACCACTATTGTTCAAGGGGGGTCAATGTGTTTGAATTCATTCGTTTGAAGTTGGGAAATGGTGAGAAACATTGTTTTGGGATGATAAATGGTATGGTGGTGGTGTAATCAAAGATTTGTTCCCCCAATTATATGCTCTAGAAATGGCTAAAAACTTTTTTGTTAGGATGAAGGTAACCACACCAAAGCTGGATAAGTCTTTTCGTAGGAAATGAGAAGTGGAGTTGAGGAGTCACAACTGAACTCGTTATTAGAGATCATGCAGGCGATTGCGTTGGTGCCCAGTGAAGACAAAGTCGTTTGGTCTTTAACGACGGATGGGAGTTTTCGATGGCGTCGCTTCGTAAGCTGATTGATGATAAACAGGTTCATGTTGTTATCTCGTCGACCAAGTGGGTTAAGTCTGTGCCAATAAAGGTCAATGTCCTTGCTTGGAAAGTTAAAACAAACACATTACCTACGAGATTTAATATTTCGCGTCGTGGAATGGATATAGATTCTATAGAGTGCCCGGTTTGCAACGAAGGAGTGGACACGATAAACCATTTGTTTTTTTTAATGCAGCTTGGTTAGGCAGTTTATGCGTAAGATTACAGCTTGGTGGTGCGTCACTTATTCGGATGTGAGTTCTTATGAGGAGTAGCGTAATTGGTTGTTTCACTTCGACCCCAGTCAAAGACCAAAGGTATGCTAGAGGGGGTTTTCTATGGTTTGTGGTGGTCGATATGGAATTTTCGTAACAAGATCCTGTTCGATAACAAGTCTCCTGCAAAGACTATTATATTTGATAATTTAGTTTCCATTTCATTTTCCTGGTGCAAACATAGATGTAAATCATCGTTCAAATGAGACGATTGGCTTAAAAGTTATAATTGTTTAATCTAGAACTTTACTAGTTTTTAAAAGAATTTTCGTTAAAAAAATAATCAATTAAAAATAAAAAATGTTATTATATAAAAAGTAAAAGAAAAAAACTAAAATACTGATGTTTTTATTAAAAAAAAATTATTAATAAAAAAATTAGAATAAATTACATGTTTCGTCCCTATAGTTTACTCAAAACAAGTTTTGTCCCTAAGTCAAATTATATATACTGATCGTCTTTAAATTTGAAAATTGTAATTTTGACGGTCTTTATTGTGAAAAATAAGGAGCAATTGTGTAATTAATTTGGAGTAAATTTGTCACACAAATAGTCCCTATTTTTCTAAATAAAAACTGTCCGGGATACAACTTTCATATTTAAGGACAAGTAGTGTATATAATTTAACTTAAAAATTATTTTGAGTAAATCATAAGAACGAAACATGTAATATTGTAATTTATTCAAAAGATTATACCCAGTGTAACAATTGACCAAGAAAAGTGAGTCAACCAGGACCCCACCACCAACCAAAATTCTCCAACACTCTAAACTCTAACCACCACCATCTCCAACCAACACTCATCACCGAGATCCAATCACACTCTCCAATGCCGTTCTCCACCACCAACAACCGCCGGTCATCCCTCCTCCCATCATCAACCTCCTCATCCAAACACCGCAAACCCCGCAAACGCACTGCCGTCAAAAACTTCATCTTCGCCAACTTCTTCCTCATCTCCATCACAGCCTCAGTCACCTTCTTCATCTTCATCTTTTATCTTTACGGCATCCCTAAACCCCTCTCTTCCCCTTCTCCACGCGTCATCCGTAAACCCATCCATCGCAAAACGACCTCGTTTCGCCAAACTCATTCCAATAGCCATTTAAATACGTCTTTTGCTGCTGACGTGGACTTGAGTAGTAAGGGTTTGTATGATAAGATTGAGTTTAGGGACGAGGCGGGTGGGGCGTGGACTCAAGGGTGGAGAGTTGGGTATAAAGGGAATGAGTGGGATGGGGAAAAGCTCAAGGTGTTTGTTGTTCCGCATTCGCATAATGATCCCGGGTGGAAGCTGACGGTTGATGAGTATTATGAGAGGCAGAGTAGGCATATTATTGATACCATTGTCGATACCTTGAGTAAGGTGGGTTTTTTTGCTGCTTTTCGGTGTAATGTGTGTGTGTTTTGTTGTTACGATTGTTGATACTCATATAAGCCCGTAAGACTCGAAATAAGCCTTAAGGGCTGTTTGTTTTAGCTTATATAATGTAAGCCTATTTCGGCTTATATAACCTAAGCCCATAAGTCACCAATAAGCTTAAAAAATTGAGGTTTATGAAATATAAGCCGAAATATGGCTTATTTTTGGCTTAGATAATGTAAGCCCCAATTTTGTGGCTTTAGGGGCTTATATGAGTTTATTATGATATAATAAACTTGTATAAGCCCATAAACCTCCAAATAAGCCACAAAATTGGGGCTTATGTTATCTTAGCCGAAATGGGCTTACATTATATAAGCCAAATTAAACACATTGTCTAGCTTATTTTGAGACTTACGCGCTTATATAATTTATCATATCATAATAAACTTATATAAGCCCACAAGTCTCAAAATAAGCCGGAAAAATAGAGCTTATGAATTATAAGCGCATTTCAGCTTATGTTTTGTAAGCCAAAACAAACACCCTATGAGACATATACATCTAATTTTCTGGCTTATTTTGAGACTCGTCGGCTTATATAAGTTATTATGATATGATAAACTCATATGTAAGTCTCAAAATATGCCAGAAAACCGGGGTTTATGAAATATAAATGGAATCCTGTTCAAAAAAAAAAAAATGGAAATTTCTTTGATCCGGCTGATATTTCACAAGCCTTTATTTTCTAGCTTATTTCGAGACTTAACTTCTTATATAAGTTTATCATATCATAATAAACTTATATAAGCCCACAAGTCTCAAAATAAGCTGGAAAATTAGAGCTTATGAAATATAAGCTCATTTCGGTTTATGTTTTATAAGCCTAAACAAACACCCTTACTAGTTTAGTTTGTTGAATTGATGTGATGTTGTTGTTGATGTGTGTAGGATGAAAGGAGGAAGTTTATATGGGAGGAGATGTCGTATTTGGAGAGATGGTGGAGGGATGCGAGTGAGGGGAAGAGAGACGCGTTGGTGAAGTTGTTGCAAAGTGGGCAGTTGGAGATTGTGGGCGGCGGTTGGGTCATGAACGATGAGGTATGGTACTATTGAATGTTGAATGTTGCTTGTTTATGTATTGTGTGTTTGGTTTCCGGCTTTTTTGGCTGACTAATCCACATGCTTTGAACTCACCACTACATAGACTTAAACCAGGTAAGGCCCTTCCTTTTCAGGAGGTTGGCTTGGCCACTTGAGGGTTGTTTGCACCTAGTAGGAATTGAACTTGAGATGTCTCATATTTTAGTGTCATAGTCACAAGTCTTTTGCCACTAAGCCACCCCTAGATTTAACAAGTTTTAGAGTATAGATACTTGAATAGAATTGAGAATTGTGTTATTGTAAAAGAGTTACGCACGTAGTTTGCTATGCAAAAAGGGTGCTGCTTGTCCTGAATGTAAAAGGTGTGGTTACTTGCGGTGAATTTAGTTATAATATAACCATGTTCACGGTTGCAAGGTTACCCGGCTTGTTAGGATTTATACCTTATACCTTAGGATTTTATATAACTGAATTTTGTGGTCTAGGAAACATTTTATTAGCTCACTTTTGGCTTATATAGCAGACTTATGGCTTATCTGGTTTTGGGCTTATGTTTCATAAGCTCACTTTTTGTGTATTATCTTGAAACTTTTCGGCTCATATAAGCTTATTATGACATAACAAACTTATTTAAGATGGAAACTTTCAAAATAAGCCACAAAAGTGAGCTTATGAAACATAAGCCTAAAACTAAATAAGCCATAAGCCGGCTATATTAGCCGAAACGGACCCCCCCTTAGTGGTGCTAGGATCAACAAAAATTAGGGACTCAGAAGCTTCAGATTGGTTTGGGCAGTATGTTACATGCTCTGTAAAACATTGACAATATATGCTGTGACATAGATAAACAAGTAGTAATTTGATTAGGCTTAGTATTGCATCAGGTAATTTCTTTTCACACTTTTAAGCCCGATATAATTTTGACCTTGTTCACAACGTGTTTCAGTTGACACTTAGATGTAATGCAGAATGTTAACTTCATAAATACGAGTGAGATTTCGCTTCTCTTTATATTACTTACTGTACAAAATTAGGTATCTCTTGTGACAGTACCCATACATATGTATAATCTTCATACATGTCTACTTTTCTGAGCTTCGTATATATAACTTCTTTAGTATAGCTGTAAGAAAATCTCGGTGAAAAACTTAGCACAACTATTGTTTTGTTTGTATATGGAAGATTTTGACCTTTAAATCATACTGAACTCATTTCTTTGTATCTTGCAGGCTAATTCACATTATTTTGCCATCATTGAACAGGTATCTCTTAGCTAAACTAAATGATGTTTTAGTTTGTTTGTTTCTGTGAGCAATCTTTTTGTTATTGCTGCTGATATATCTCAATCAATTTGGTAGCTGATAAAGCATCGTTTGTATATTAACAGTGTCATTTGAGTATCAAAACAACTTTTTTGGTATAGCGTATTATTATACCAATAAATCTAGTCTACTTTTAAGTTTTAACCACACTAGGAACTCGATAAATACTTTCGTATATGATACTTTTTCACTTTTTTTTATTAGTTGATATATTTGAATTCGTCCTGATGTTTGTTTTGGTATCTTATTATTTTACTTCAGATAATGGAGGGAAATATGTGGTTAAATGAAACGATTGGCGTGGTCCCAAAAAATTCATGGGCAATCGATCCTTTTGGCTATTCATCTACCATGGCATATCTTCTTCGACGTATGGGGTTCGAGAACATGCTTATACAAAGAACTCATTATGAACTGAAAAAAGAATTGGCTTTACATAAGAATTTGGAATATGTGTGGAGGCAGAGTTGGGATACTGATGAAACAACTGATATTTTTGTCCACATGATGCCATTCTATTCCTATGATATTCCACATACTTGTGGACCCGAGCCAGCTGTATGTTGCCAGTTTGACTTTGCAAGAATGTATGGATTTATGTATGAGCGTTGCCCATGGGGAAAACATCCAGAAGAAACAACACAAGAAAACGTTAAGGAGAGAGCACTTACACTTCTGGACCAGTATAAGAAAAAGTCAACCCTCTACCGGACGAACACACTCCTTGTCCCACTTGGAGACGATTTCCGTTACATCAGCATTGATGAAGCAGAAGCTCAGTTTAGGAATTACCAAATGTTATTCGATTATATAAATTCAACTCCAGAGTTAAACACGGAGGCAAAGTTTGGAACATTAGAGGATTATTTCCGTACCCTAAGAGAAGAAGCTGACAGAATAAATTATACACGTCCCGGTGAAATTGGGTCAGGTCAGATTAGCGGGTTTCCATCTTTGTCAGGTGACTTTTTTACGTATGCTGATAGGGAGAAAGATTATTGGAGTGGGTATTATGTATCACGCCCTTTTTTCAAATCTGTTGATCGTGTACTTGAGCAAACCCTAAGAGCTGCAGAAATGCAAATGGTCTTCTTGCTTGGGTACTGCCAGAGAGCTCAGTGTGAAAAACTGCCTACAGGTTTCACTCATAAGTTAACAGCAGCAAGAAGGAACTTGGCTTTGTTTCAGCATCATGATGGTGTGACTGGCACAGCTAAAGACCATGTGGTAGTGGACTATGGGATGCGTATGCATACTTCTTTGCAAGACCTTCAGATCTTTATGTCTAAAGCTATTGAGGTATTGCTAGGTATCCATCATGAAAAGAATGATCAGAACCCATCTCAGTTTGAGCCAGCACAGGTGCGATCTAAATACGATGCGCAGCCGGTGCACCAGCCAATTAGTGCTAATCAGGGAACCGTGCAGTCAGTGGTCCTCTTTAATTCTCTTGAACAAACAAGAAACGATGTTGTAATGTTCCTAGTCGAGAGGCCTGATGTAACTATTCTAGACTCCAACTGGACTTGTGTTAAAAGCCAAATATCTCCGGAGTTGCAGAACAGCAAAAACAAGATATTTACTGGAAGACATCGAGTTTTCTGGAAAGCTTCTGTTCCTGCCATGGGGTTGCAGACCTATTATATTGCTAACGGTTTTGTGGGATGTGAAAAGGCCAAACCAGCAAAGTTGAAAATTTCCACACCTGCTAAAGAGTTACCTTGTCTTGCTCCGTATAGTTGCTCAAAGCTAGAAGGTGATACAGTCCAGATTAGAAACCGGCATCAAGCTCTTATTTTTAATTCCAATTTTGGTTTATTGCAGAAAGTATCCCAAAATAAAGGTAGCACACAGAATGTTATTGATGAAGAGTTGGCTATGTACACTAGTCCTGAGAGTGGGGCCTACCTTTTCAAGCCTAATGGTGATGCTAAAACAATCACTGAGGCCGGTAGTGAAATCGTAGTATCTGAGGGGTTTTTGATGCAGGAAGTCTTTTCAATTCCTAAAACCGCCTGGACTAAAACCCCTGTGTGTCACAGCACACGTATATTTAACTGTGAGGGGTCTGTACAGGAATTATTGGTTGAGAAAGAGTACCATGTAGAGCTTATCGGGGTTGAGTTCACTGACAGAGAATTGGTCGTTAGATATAAGACGGGTATTGATAACAAGAGAGTGTTTTATTCGGATTTGAATGGCTTTCAAATGAGTCGTAGAGAAACATATGATAAAATTCCTCTTCAGGGGAATTACTACCCAATGCCATCACTTGCTTTCATGCAAGAATCTAAAGGACAACGCTTTTCTGTACACACGAGGCAGTCATTGGGTGTGGCTAGCCCTAAAAACGGATGGTTTGAGGTCATGCTTGATCGAAGATTGTCAAGAGACGATGGGCGTGGTCTCGGTCAAGGAGTGACTGATAACCGTGCCATGAATGTAGTTTTCCATCTCACTTTTGAATCCAACATATCGTCGGGTCCCGATCCTATTTCACACCCGCAACCCCTAAGTCCATCTCTTTTCTCCCACCGTGTTGGAGCCCACTTGAATCATCCATTACATGCATTCATCGCCAAGAAACCACAAGAGATATCTGTTCAACCTCCACCGAGATCTTTCTCGCCCTTGACAGCTCCATTGCCTTGTGATCTGCATGTTGTAAGTTTTAAGGTCCCAAGACCCTTAAAATACACACAACAGAATCTTGAAGAGCCGAGATCTGTTTTGATTTTGCAGAGAAGGCACTGGGATTCTTCTTACTGTCGAAAAGGAAAGTCAGATTGTTCTAGGGTAGACGATGAGCCTTTAAATCTGTTGAACATGTTTCAAGGACTTGATGTTATAAATGCAAAAGCCACTTCTTTAAATCTTATGCACGATGATACAGAGATGCTTGGATATAGCGAAGAATCCACAGATGTTTCTCAAGGACGTGTAGTTATCTCGCCTATGGAACTGCAGGCTTACAAATTTGATTTACAGCCCGTCACCACTTGAAGTTAATATAGGATTCTATTTGCTGTCGGTGGCTGAGCTAAAAGGGGACGCCAAGTGGCCCAGACGATAAAAGTAAGCATATTTTTTTGGTGATAACGTGGCTTTTCCAAACGAGGGGCTTCGGATGGTTTGTAGGATAGTGTTGCATAGTTAATATATTGTAAGCTGGAGAGATGATAGATGCGATGCCACTGTTGTAGTCTTTCATTTTGTTTTTATGTACGAGGGAAACTATTGATGATGATTTGTATACTTGAGAACATACATATGACATGATAATTAATGGAAGAAATGTTTAGATGGTCATTTTTGCAACAATGTGGGCATCTTGTTTCACGCGGGCGTATTTGAGTCGTTATGTTTTGGATTTTCGAGTACCAAAGTGTGGGCATGTGGGTGTTAATCAGCTCAGTTATTGGGTTTCTGTTTATTCGGTTCGATTAGTTTGGTTGAATTGTTTTTGAAGAACGTGTAAGCCTTAACTGAACCGAATTAACGGGTTTTTGTTTTAGCTTATGTAATGGGCTTATATAAGCCATTTTATGTTTAATAAGTCCATGGCTTATATAAGCTTTAAGTTAACATAAGAGTAAAATGATAAATATGTTATATAAGCCTAAATTTTCATAAAAAAGCCACATTTTTGTGGCTTATTAAAACACTCATATATATAAGCTTATAAGTCCACTTATATAAGCTTAATCAAACACTTGGTTTGAGCTTATAAGCTTATATAAGCTAATAAGTTTATATAAGCTAATAAGCTTATATAAGCTAATAAGCTTATAAGCCCATTATATAAGCTAAAACAAACACCCCTTAAGTTGAATTAAATCGCATCGAGAATTAAATTTGAATTTGAATTTAGTTCAAAAAAACACAGTTTTACCTTATCTAACTAGTTTTAATGTCTGTGCACGCAGGGGAGTTGAATATAAAAGATAAATTAAGTAATAATTTTGTTATTGCGATTTTATGTATATTAGTTTTCATCGATTATATTGTTGTTTTACTGTGAATTGTGTAAATTAATATAAAATTACTTAAATTTCCATTTTTCGAATTTCATACTCTTTTTACTTTTGATATTTTATTCTAAATAGTTATATCTTAATTATCAATCAACAAACTATTTACATCAACCTTACACGAACACGATGTATAAATTAATGATTTTGTAATGTTTAATATTATTTTATAAAACAATATTAAATTTTTAATACTTAAATAACTACGAAGCTCATGGACCAACGGTTTACACGATTTTTCATTATGTGATAATAGCAATTTATATGTTTTATAAATATTTGTTGCACAAAAGATTTGACATTGATTAACTGATATTTTAACTATGATTTTTTAGACATTATGTGTTTAGTAACATATAATGACATTGAAACAATATATGTTCTTGTAATATGTAGACTCTCGTCTATTTATTTTCATCTCACACCTATATTTGAGGTTTTGCGTTCATTTTGATATTTATATTCATGTTAATAATAATTTACGTAGATTGCATTGTTTGACTTTTTAAGTGTCAAAATAGAAAATTTGTGTTCTTATTTGAATATTTGTAATTATGTGATTTGTTGATTTTTTAGTATAACATATATGTTGTATTTTTTAAATATAAAGTGTAGAGGGTATAAAGTTTAAGGGATCTTTTGTTTATTTTTATAAAGTTATTAAAAAATATGAAACATTATAAGTTTACACTTAAACCCATCTAATTTATTTAAAATTCAACCATTAAAGTTATTAATCCCCTCCCCCTTTTAAAATTTTTATTTTCATAAAATTGACACATATATATCTTTGTGTGTTTTTATCAAATTCTTCCATCAAATATTTTAATTTTAACTTAATTCAATTCAACTTTGACTTTTTCACCAATCACATTGCTCGATTTTGATTATGTGTCAAAATCAAGCCATTTGATTGGTCCAACTATTTTTTCTACAACCTTCACTTTTCATTAAAATTCTCAAATAATCTAATTCTTTTATTTTATAAAAAGATTAACAAAAGTCTTTTTTAACGTTTGTAATAACAATTTCAAGGCAATGTAATACGATAAATTTAATCGAATTTCCCTATTTATTTTTAATAGTTTACAATTAAACCGAGACTTAAAAAGAAACATACATTATAATTTTGATAATTTTTTTTCATTTAATTATATAAATTTTTAGCACCAAATGCATGATCCATTTGCTCTTGTGGCTGCTGCTCATGCTCGTTCATCAAAATCTCAGTCTATACATAAATATTACATAATACACCATTTTTTTAATCTGTAATGTTTCAGTGTTATATTTCATTTAAATATTATTTATATATTTGTAGAAGGCAAGCGACCATGAGCAGTGAGCTCGTTATCAAAGAAAAGTAGAGATTAGTGATAATCAGATTGACAAGTTAACTAACTTCATGATACTTCTCACTCGAGCAATCACTCAATGATATTCTACACCAACCAACATTTGTTTTCGAACTTCACTAAATATCAAGCTTACAAAATGTTATTTTTTTTAATGTTTTTTCAAAATATATAAAAGGAAATAAAAAAACACATTACATAAATCATCCTTATGATTTGTCAGATCATACACTTTTGATCCTTATGCTTTTATATACGGATTATATTTTTGTGGTTTATGACTCGTTACGAGTTTGTTCCCTTTTATGAACAAACCACAAGGACGATACATGTGAAATTTTAATAAACCACAAGGACTAAACACGTGACGGGTCAAAACCACAAGGATACGACCCGTTTAAAAAGAAGTTCAGTGACCAAAAGTGTGACATCTGGTAAACCACATGAATGTTTTTTGTAATTTACTCAAGAAAATATACATATATTTGTGTGAATTCGGTTCTTGGCTCAGTTCGATTTTCATTGTTCCAAAATCATATCAAAACCGTAAACCAAACATTTAATGCTGTTTTAGTTCGGTTTTAAAAAATTTGGCTGGTTATATCCGATTTGGTTTTTGGTGCTTTAAATTTGTGAACGCACTTAAACTTAGCCTAATTTAAATTGGCCTTAGGTTATTTGTAGTTGGCTTGAAGATAAATAGGCCTAAAGTCATCAACATGGTCATAAATACTCATAATGCTATGTGTTCCAATGATTTCTATCCAACTAAGATGGTGGTCTAATAAATTTATTTTTTTTGGCAAAATAAATAAATAAATAGATAAGAGATCAAGAAGATCCCAACAGGAATACATTTGAAGGATAAATAAGACAACAATATTGAACCAAAATATTGAAATGTGAGACAATTAGAGCCCCTGAAAAGACGATATTGGAACTAAATAAAAGTCTCTAAACCAAGCTTGAAACAATAAACTTAACTAATCAACACACTTAATTACTTTTCAAACGTAATACTTATTATTGTATAATAAAGAATTACAAGTGTTATGGATAACATCGTTTGATGACAATGTGTTGTGCACACTTTGAACAAACTAAAACCTAACTTATAAACACAGTCGCAGCTGTTTGGTTCTATAAGTTCTAAGAGTTAATGTGTGAATTCTATCAAAGTGTTGAACATTAACGCTAGGCTACATAACCTATTTATAGTGGTACGAGGTTGACTTCAAGTACTGGTTGATGGTGACTACACTAGACAGACACTTGTCAGACCTCTGTCACAAGATGCTCTTCTATTCTTGGTAGTCTGCCATAATGCTTTAGAGAAACAGAGCTAACACAGTTTCCCTTTTCTTCATTGTCTCGTACACACTAAGGTATGTCCAAAGTGTGCTGAGTGTTAACAGGGTATTGCCACCCCTGTTAACCCTCAACCCCTCAGAGTCCCTGATACATCTTGGCTGTTATCCATCACAGCCAATGAGTATGTCTTCAAGTAATCTTCGACTTCCTTGACAATGTCTCTGACATGGACTCCTCTGAGGTTGCTCACAGAGATTTAGATCTCTGTGAGTCTTGCGATACTTGCCTGCCTCCTAGGCACAAGCAAGTTAATATCAAACAGCTTGATTTGTGTTTAAATCTATGATACATGGAATCTAATAAACTTAGATTCCCAATAATCTCCCCTATTTAAACATAAATACAGCTAGATCTATATAGGTTAAGGTAAGTGAGATGATAGCCTCTTCTTACTCATAATAGATCTAAACTAACATACCTCATGATTTTATTAAGACTTAAATGAAATTACAAGTACAAAACATAAGTGAAATAAAATATGAAAGTAAAATTCAGCTGTGAAACACTTCAATAATCATCATTCTTGATTCTTTCTTCAGCTTCAGCTAAGTCTGTCCTAGTATCCAATTCGGTCTGCAAAGCTTGTGCAAATACCTTGGAATACTCTGTGTTGATTTTAAGTGCGTTTTTGAGACAAATCAGCTGAATGGTTGATGCTAATCCTAGCTTATCTTCCCTTTGGAATGCATATTGACATGCCGTGTTTATGAAGGCCATACCTCTTTCAGGCTCAGTGTAAGTCTGACCATCAATAGGGCCTATGATTCCATTTGGTAATACCAAATACCTGTGCATTCCATCCACTTGAATAGCATCAGTAACGAAGGTCTCCTTAACAAATTGAGTCATCCTTCTTCTTTTCTTTCCAGTCTTTGGAAGTTCTTGTTCAAACAGCTGTGGTGGGGGATCTATCTTGAGTTTGGCTGCTGTTTCTTAACCCAATTAAACTTAGCTTTGAGGGTCTTAAGAAGAGTAAAATTTGCCTGTCCAGTTCTTTTAGCAGCTAAAGCCTCAAGTTCAAACCATTCAGTCAAGCCAAGTTTCTTTAACCTAAAGTCTTCAAAAATATTCATATTTGCCTGTTGGTTATCTCTCCACAAAATCATTTATGGTGTGTTCGTAGACTTGTGAATAGTATACTTAAACTTGGTGATTTTTCCAGGTGCAAACCTGTTGTTGACGCAGGCATCATAATCAGCTTTTACCTTTTTCAGTGCCTCTATGCGTTTGACTTCCATTTCTTTCAACCGTTGTCTTTGCTTCTCCCTTTGAAGTGGAGTCATCTTTCTCAGAGTTTCCTCATTAAGCTCCTTGGCTTTCTTGATTTCATTCAACCTCTTGAGTTCAATAGCCTGTTTCTCAATTTCTTCAGGTGTTAGAGGATTCTCATTTGATGTTGTGAAGGTTGTGAATTGGGATAGGTCAGTGGTTGATCCTCCTGTCTCTAGCATCGCAACTATTTTCTTTAGTTTGGCGTCTGAGTCTACCACAACTATTTCATTTCCTTTCTTTGAGACAGAGGATACCACACTTGCGTTTTTCAGCTCTTCAGCTTGTTTAAGAAAAGCCATTTGAGCTTGGTTTTGTACAGCTTTAAGTAGGGAGCTAACAGTGAACTTGAGTTTCTTGGCAGCTGGTTCACCATCATCCACAGCCTCGCTGGTGTTAACCAGAGTCAGGGATTTTGATGAATCAACTCCATCCTTTGTCTGTTGCTCCCCCTTAATTTCATCCTCATCATCAGGTATAATGACTGGTGTGATGACTTGGAGAGGGACAGGTGAAAGGATAGTGTTGTCAGCAGAGTCTGAGCTTTGTTTGGAAGATTCAAGGTTAAGTACCTTTTCCTTCTCCCCCTCACGTTTAGCCTCTCTTTTCAGACGTTTGGATGAACGTGCCTGAAAGTGCTTAGCAATCTTCTCAACAGAGACAACCATTTCTCGTTGCCTGGTTCTTGAAGCTCTGGCAATTTTCAGCAGTTGGTTGCAGTTACCATTAGTGTTGCGATGAACACGATCAACTATAAAGTTGGTGTGACGAATTTGCCTGTTTTGTACAACTTCAAACTCTCTATGCATTGTCAACTCATGAGCAGAGAAAAATACATGGACCTCTGTGACGATGGCATCTTTGATACGTGTGGACAAATAACTAAGTCCTTAGGACACTCCCTTTCTTGTACCATCCTTAATCGGTTCAGTGACTGCATCCCTAACCGCCTGTGTTATGATCTTGGGAAAGTTGACAGTGGAAGAATGCATTTCAGATTTTATGATGTCCAGCTTTCTTGACAGGAGTTTCATGTCTGATTTATGATGCTCATGCTTAAGATCATGGATGTTCAGACTTTGTTGTACATAATCATCCTCCCTTGGCAATATATCAAAGTTGGTTTGGGTAGGATGATCAAACAACAAAAATTCAGTTGTCGGATCATATGCAGGCCTTTGGAATACTGTAGTGACAGAGGTAGCAGAGGTGAGAGTTACTACAACTTCCTTGGGAGGAGGAGTGGTATCAACAGCTGGTGTGGACACAGCGATATCCTTTGGAGGAGACAGAGATTGCTGGTCATCATCTTCTTCATCCTCCTCCTCCTCAATCATCCCCTTAGGGAGAATCTCATCATCACGCATGGATTCAGGTTCAGAGAAGTCATCTACTAAAGAGAGCACATCCTCTTCAACATCAGGAATGGGCTCTTCCTCAGTTAGTTGATCCTGAATCAATGTATCAACTCCTTTATCTAGTTGCTCCATAGATTCTATGTTTGGCTGTACAACATCAGCCTGCAAATTGTTTTAAGTTAGTAACAATGAAATAAATGAAGGGAATGGTCGCCAGTTCGCTGTCCCAGAGAGGCTGAGGATGATTATTCAACCACTCTAAAGGATAAATCCTTGGGATTCTTTTAAGAGCGAAAAGTATGAGGTTAATGGTCGCCATTCGCTGCCCCTAGGAAAGCCGAGTGTGATTATTTAGCCCCCCCAAAAGGTTGAAACCTTTGGGACTCTTTTATTTGTGAAACATATGGTGTTAAGGATCGCCATTCGGTGCCCCTAGGAAGGCTGAGGGTGATTATTCAGCCCCCCCAAAAGGTTAAGAAACCCGTGGGACTCTTCTTATGTGAAACATATGTAGTTAAGGATTGCCTGTTACTCTGTCCCTAGGAAAGCTGAGGGTGATGATTCAGCTCCCCTTGAAAGGATAAATCCTTTGGGATTCTTTTAAGTGTGAAAAAGAGGTAGGGTAAGGTCGTCTTGTAACGCTGTCCCTAGGAGAGCTGAGGATGATTATTCAGCTCCCCTAAAAGTAAAACTTTTGGGATTCTTTTTCTGAGGGAACCAAGAGGCTGCGTGAGGTACAACTACTCTAGGTCGAGACATATATGTATTCAGATTGTTGTTTTCCTGAATACTGTCTAGAGGGTGTAGGGTCATCGGGGTGCTTTATAAACACAAATGAATCACTCCCTGGTGCATAGACAGGGTGTACAGAAGTCTTAAAGATTTCTAAGTGCATACAATGAGTCCTATGGGTCGAGGATAACCCTAACTTCACCACTCTCACCTACAAACATTTGAGAGTGGTTGCTTTTGGACCTCTAAAAATGATAAGACTGATTACATGTGCGATATCAGCAGAATTTGGCTGGTTCCCTGTTGTCTCGGCTGACATCGAGACACTACACCCTTGTTGTTGGTCAGCTGAAGTTTCTGAGTCTATAGAAATTTCTGGAACAGAGGAGGATGAGAGGTTTACATTCTTCTTCACCCTGGCTTTAGCAACAGTTTTGGTGTGGGAAGAAGATGGGCTTTTTTCTTCTTTGGCTGTTGGCCAGTTGTTGCATTGGACGACGTGGTGTGCTGCCCAGAGGTCAAAGACACCGACTTGCCAGACACACCAGATGTATTCACCTTCTCAGAGGAAGGGAGCAAGGACTTCGCAACAAAAGGTTGTTTATTGGCAATGTTCAGCATGTGAGAAGTAGCAGGCACATCTTCAGGTCCAATCTCCTTGTAGATAGCTCCAGTAATACAATAAGGCTTCAGGGATGTGAGTGCAGAGTTGTGGTAGCTGTCACCCAACAGGCTTTCGAAGAGAAGAGAAAGTAAGCGAACATAGCAAATATTTTTCTCCCTGACCTGATTTGGTTCCTTAAGCTTTTCCACAAGGTTTGAGAAAAGTATGCTTCCAACATCAACGTCTGTGCCCCAGATCAGCCCATAAGCAATCGATTGGTTGTTAAATGACATTTGGTCTTGAGATCCATGCATACCACCTAGGGATTTGACTATGTGAGTGAAGAGGACACGCCACATAGGGGAAAAGTATTTGATCTTCAGGGGAGACTTGGCAAGGATTTCAGCAGGAGTAAGGGCTGGGTTTACATCATGTATGGGTTTAAGTGTGGCAAGGGCGTCCTTTACAGCCGTTTTGTCTACAACCTTCAGGCATTCATCTCCATGTCTTAACCCAACCACATTTGCAAAATCTTCGATGGAGAAGGCGAAGGGGTGTTAATTGCATGAGAGGCTAAAAGTGATGGTGTCGTCAATGACTTCAGCAAAATACCAGAATTACCTAAGGTATTCTTGGTAGAAGACAGATGGGGTCTTTGTGAGTGCTTCACTTACATCACAATTCTTCATAAAGTTCACCAGATATGTGTAGGAATCGTTAGGAGCCTTGAGCCATCCAATCGAGTTGTTAGAAGCAAGGATGCTCTCATTGAGTTCGAAGGTGACGTTAGAGGCCTTAGGAACTGGGAACGCCATGGATTCAAGGTTGAAGAAAACGAAAATGGTGGAAGGGTTTAGAGAGAGGAAGCTTAGAGAGAGAGACGAGATGTGAGAAATGAGAATAGTGGTAGGTGAGAAGAATCGTGAGACAATATTTATATTCAAAAATTTGAAACAGTTATTCAAACAGATTTAATGCGTAGTGGGAAAAAGACTGCACAAGTGGGTCCCTTGACCTTTCAAAACCATTTGTCGCCTCGTTATTCGGAAAAGAAATAATTATATACAGGGAATGTTTTTTAGCATTTACTTGGAAAGTAACTACCTAGTTTCAAGTGAAAAACATTTAATATTTAATCAGACATTTAATGAACACATTAATTATCAAGCCACAGGCTTTGAGATATTAAGCATCCCTAGCTCAGCAACTAGCCTGTTGAACGAAGGTTCAGCCAAAGGCTTTGTGAAAATGTCAGCTAGTTGCAACTCAGTGGGAACGAAATGCAACTCAATATCTCCCTTCATTATGTGATCCCTGATAAAATGATACATGATATCAATGTGTTTAGTTCGAGAGTGAAGAACAGGGTTGTTGGAGATAGCAATGGCGCTGGTGTTGTCACAGAAGATTGGCACTTTATCATATAGGATCTCATAGTCAGCCAATTGACTCTTCATCCAGAGCACCTGAGCACAACAGCTGGCAGTAGCAACATATTCTGCTTCAGCTGATGACATGGCCACAGATTTTTTCTTCTTAGCACTCTATCCAACCAATTTTCCTCCTAGGATTTAACAGCTACCTGAGGTGCTTTTCCTGTCAATACAACATCCAACATAGTCTGAATCTGAATAGGCCTTGAGATCAAAGCCTGATTCCTTGGGATACCATAGACCTAGGGAGGTTGTTCCTTTGAGATACCTAAAAATTTTCTTAACAGCCACTAGATGGGATTCTTTTGGGTTAGCTTGGTACCTTGCACAAAGACATGTGGAGAATTGGATATCAGGACGACTAGCTGTTAAATACACGAGTGACCCAATCATGCCTCTGTCTAAAGTCTCATTAACAGAGACCCCTGACTCATCAGGACCCAAGTTGTTGGGTGAAAGCATGGGGCATTTCACTGATGCACAATCCGCTAAGTCATATTTTTTAAGTAAATCTTTAACATACTTTTCTTGACAAATTGAAATTCCCTTAGGACATTGTTTAATTTGAAAACCCAATAAGTAAGTTAATTCACCCATCATACTCATATCATATTTCTTGGTCATTAATTTAGCAAAACGTTTACTAAGATTAACATTACTTGACCCAAAGATGATATCATCCACATAAATCTACATAATGATGAAATCACTCTTGTCCTTGAAGGTAAATAGTGTTTTATCAATGGAACCCCTGACAAATTTATTTTTAGTTAAAAAATTAGACATAGTTTCATACCATGCTCTTGGAGCTTGTTTCAGCCCATACATGGCTTTGTGTAGTTTGTACACATGATTTGGAAACTCTCTGTTCTCGAATCCTTCAGGTTGTTCAACATATACCTCCTCAGCCAAATCTCCATTGAGGAAGGCACTCTTAACATCCATTTGATACATAGTGAAGTTCATATATGCAGCGTAAGCAAGGAAGATTCTGATGGCTTCAGTCTGTGTATACCCCTGTGCAACCAACCTAGCCTTGTTTCTGATGATGTTTCCAATTTCATCCATCTTGTTTCTATAAATGCATCTAGTGCCAGTGATGTTCTTACCAGGTGGAGTTGGCACTAGATTCCATACCTTGTTCCTTTTGAACTGATTAATTTCTTCTTGCATAGCAACTACCCACCTGTAACATCCCATCTTGATAATGGAATGTCACGCGTAATTATGGCGTGTCATCAAAGCATACAAGGATAAATGTCTAAACATTACATGACCATAAAAGGAAAATACCAGAATCAAACATCGGTAGTCCAAAAGTAAAGCTCATCACACACAAACATAAGTACTGTAAATGAAAGGACTAAACAATGTCCATGGCAAGAGTATCAAAGTAAAGATAATGCATAAAGTAAAGAAAGGCTAGAAAGCTTCCAGTCCATATGCACGTACGCTTAATGTCTACGAGCATCCCTGAGTACCTGCCGTTTTGGGAACATAGAAAAGGAAAACGGCTGAGCAATACGCTCAGTGCACGGATGTACAATAAAGCATGAACAATATGAGCATATAAGCATATAACAACGGAAGAAACTAAGTCCTGAATAACCCGGTTAAGTCTTGGTAAAACTGGTTTTATAGTTTGAAAAGCCTTATGTTTATCTTTTAAAAACTGTTTAACATATTCTACCATTAGCCAATATAGGTCATGAAAATCCATCGTGCATGAATACTTGGAGGGGTGACCTCATCATGCCAATTAGAGGAACTGCCTCTAATTTAATATACTGGTTTGGGTAGGAGGGATCAGCTCCTTTTGAAGGATGCAAGGCACACACCACATTCACACTGAGTAATCTGCTTGAAAACATGTAACTAGGATGCACCCATACGCCCCACATGATAAATATAATAATATGGCCAAAAGCTGAAGGGACGCCACGAGCAATCACTCCGCCGTGGGGAAGTCATAACACCAGTGCCTCTAGTGTTATGGTTATGGTACCTCCATAACTAGGTGAAACTGGTCATGCATGTATATGACTATAGGTATTCTAAATTAAACATAAGCAAATCAAACATATAAACTTATACTACGGGAAAATAGTTGGCTGCATACGGGGAAATCCTAATTAGGAAAGAATGTCCATACTGAAAGGACGGGAATCCGTACCTTATGTCCAGTGAACGAAGAAGACGAACTGAAGAGAGTCCTACTTCGGTATCACTAATGCTACATAAATACATATGTGTATAAGTATCTGATTACTAAATACGTAACTGGTTTTATGTCATGTCTTAGCTTATTTTATACGTTCATGTTATGTTTTACCGTTTTAAGCTTTAAACTGTGTTTATCTTATATTCTGTCTATTCTGATTAAGTATTACTTGTATTTCATGTATTATTATACTTACTGTGTAATAATAAGTAACTTTCTAAAAATAGCAGGTTTCCTAAAATAGAAAGTTACCAAAATAAGAAAGTTTCCAAAAATAGAAAGTTTCCAAAAATAGAAAGTTTCCTAAAATAGAAAGTCTCCAAAAATAGAAAGTTTCCAAAAATAAAAAGTTTCCAAAAATAGAATTACTGCTTAAAATAGATAAGTTTCTAAAAATAGAAAGTTTTCATAATTAGATATAAGCTGGTTAAATAAGCTAATTATATAAGCTTAAGTGTTTTCTGATTATTATTCTAAGTCATATTGATATAAGGTATAGTTTATTAATTATTACATGTAATTTAAATAAACTATAGGTTAAAAGTATTTAATTAAATATATCATGTTTTTAATTAAATAAAGTTAAATACTTAGGTTAAAACATGTATTATTAATTATTAATAATATAACCTAAGTCATGTTAATTAATTAATTATAGCCATAGTTTTTAATAATTAATTAATTATAAAGTCTAGAAAATATAAATACTTAGGTTAAAAACTCATGATCTAATAATTAAATTATAACCTAAGTCATGTTAATTAAATTAATTATGTCATGCTTTATTAATTTAATTGTTAACATATGATTATTAAAATCATAAACCTTAACATAAACAATGAACCGGATCGTGACTAGAAACCATGAACCGGACCCGTAATCAATGTAACACCCCATTTTGGAAATGGAAATATCACATTAATTATGGCGTGTCATCAAAGCATACAAGGTAAAATGTCTAAACATTACTTGACCATATAAAGGAAAATACCGGAATCAAACATCGGTAGTCCAAAAGTAAAGCTCATCACATACAAACATAGTATAGTAAGGAATAAGGACGAAACAATGTCCAAAGCATAAGTATCATAAAGAAAAGAAATGCATAATGTAAAGAAGGCTAGACAGCTTCTAGTCCATATGCACATACTCTTAATCTCTACGAGCGTCCCTGAGTACCTGCCGTTTTGGGAACATAGAAAAGGAAAACGGCTGAGCAATACGCTCAGTGCACGGATGTACAATAAAGCATGAATAGGATAAGCATATAACATAATAACAGCGGAAGAAACTAAGTCCCGAGTAACCTGGTTAAGTCTTAATAAAACTGGTTTTATAGTTTGAAAGTCTTATGTTTATCTTATAAAAACTGTTTGTCATATTTTACCATTAGCCAATATAGGTCATGAATATCCACCGTGCATGAATAATTGGAGGGGTGACCTCATCATGCAAATTAGAGGGGCTGCCTCTAATTTAATATACTGGTTTTATGGGTAGGAGGGATCAGCTCCTTGTGAAGGATGCAAGGCACACACCACATTCACCATGTAATCCTGAATAAAAATGTGTAACTAGGATGCACCCATACGCCCCACATGATAAATATAAATATATGGCCAAAAGCTGAAGGGACGCCACGAGCAATCACTCCACCGTGGTGAAGTCATAACATCAGTGCCTCTAATGTTATGGTTATGGTACCTCCATAACTAGGTGAAACTGGTCATGCATGTATATGGCTATAGGTAATCATATTTAAACATAAGCAATCAAACTCATACTTATACTACGGGAAAACAGTTGGCTGCATACGGGGAAATCCTAATAAGGAAAGAATGTCCATACTGGTTTTATGGGTAGGAGGGATCAGCTCCTTGTGAAGGATGCAAGGCACACACCACATTCACCATGTAATCCTGAATAAAAATGTGTAACTAGGATGCACCCATACGCCCCACATGATAAATATAAATAAATGGCCAAAAGCTGAAGGGACGCCACGAGCAATCACTCCGCCGTGGTGAAGTCATAACATCAGTGCCTCTAATGTTATGGTTATGGTACCTCCATAACTAGGTGAAACTGGTCATGCATGTATATGGCTATAGGTAATCATATTTAAACATAAGCAATCAAACTCATACTTATACTACGGGAAAACAGTTGGCTGCATACGGGGAAATCCTAATAAGGAAAGAATGTCCATACTAAAAGGACGGGAATCCGTACCTTATGTCCAGTGAACGAGAACGATGAACTGCGAGAATCCTACTTCCGAAACACTAGTGCTACATAAATACGTACATGAAATAAGTATCTACTTACTACATACATAGCTGGTTTTATATCATGTCTTAGCTTATTTTATGTGTTCTTACTATTTACACTGTTTAAAGCCTTAAACTGTGTTAAATCCTATATTCTGTTCATTTTGATTAAGTATTTCTGATATTTCATGTGTTATTATACTTACTGTGTAATAATAAGTAACTTTCCAAAAATAGCAGGTTTCCTTAAATAGAAAGTTTCCAAAAATAGAAAGTTTCCAAAAATAGTAAGTTACCAAAAATAGAAAGTTTCCAAAAATAGAAAGTTTCCAAAAATAGAAAGTTTTCAAAAATAGAAAGTTTCCAAAAATAGAAAGTTTCCAAAAATAGAAAGTTTCCAAAAATAGATTTACTGCTTAAAATAGATAAGTTTCTAAAAATAGAAAGTTTCCATAAATAGATTAGCTGCCTTAATTAAATAAGTTTCCATAAATAGATTAGCTGCCTTAAATAAATAAGTTTCTAAAAATAGAAAGTTTCCATAATTAGAAATAAGCTGGTTAAATAAGCTAAGTAAGTAAGCCTAAGTGTTTTCATGATTATTTTCTAAGTCATATGATATATTATATAGTTTAATAATTATTTCATGTAATTTAATTAAACTATAGGTTATAATATTTAATTAAAGTATGACATGTTTTTAATTAAATATATTATATACTTAGGTTAAAATATGTATTATTAAATATTAATAATATAACCTAAGTCATGTTTAATTAATTAATTATATCCATGTAATTAATTAATTATAAGTCTTAATAATATAAATACTTAGGTTAAAATAATTCATGTTTATTAATAATTAGTTAACCTAAGTCATGTTATTAAATTAATTACATCTTATTAATTTAATTATTAACATAAGTTTATAACATAAACAACTAACATAATCATGATCCGGATCTAAGCCGAAAAACATGCACCGGATATGAAACAACACCGTACCCCGAACCAAATCGTGGTACCCCCTTGCTGCCGTGGGACCCACACGCACCAACCAAGACCAAATAGGTCTTGGTGGTGGTTGGCTAAAAACAAACGGAACCCCCTTGGGGTCGGTTGTTCCTTGCGGCCCAAAACAAAACACCCCTTTGATCGACCCTTTGATTAATTTAAGATCAAAACATGTTAGATCTAGGTTTAATTAATGTATTTTTATGAAAAACATCACGTGTTCATAATTAAATAAAAGATTAATTAAAAAGAAAAAGGTTAAAAAGGTTTTACCGTATTCGTGGATCAAGAGGGTGAAGAACAAACACGAACAAACACTAATTTAACAAGATCTAAGATCAAAGAAATCACCTTGATGGTGATTTGATGGTGGCGGCACACAAAGGAGGAGGAAAAAGGATTTTAGGTTTTCTTGAAATTCTTCTGTAAAAGTAATTTTGAGTAGTAAAAACTCTTTTTATCCCCCTCTTAGTAAAATTGGTAATGAGCTTGGCCCATTACCTTGTGTTGGCCGCGGGTAGGGACTCCCTCGGGGGTTCCCGTACCTCGTTTCTTGTCTTGTAATTTCGTATACATTTATGTTTAATTATGTTCGTGTTTTAAATGTTCTCGTTACGTAAATATCCTACACTTATATATTTAATTACGCTCGTATTAAATATATATACGTAATTAATAATAACTCGTGTTTTAATTACGCTCGTGATTTCGTGATTGTATGCTCGTGATTAATTATTGCTAAATAATTATTACGTGATCGTGCAAATAAAATATTTATCGTGTTCTAACACGTACGTAATACATAAACTCCTAACACGTAATCGTAATCATGCTATATTAGGAAAGTTTTTAACTAGTACGTACGAACTTAAGGTACTATGCATGGTAAAAGCATGCGGGTTTTACAACTCTTCCCCCCCTAAAAAGAATAATTCGTCCCCGAATTATAGATAAAGTAAACTGGAAAGAAGAACATACCCGAATTCAAAATATGAAATGAGGGTAAGAAGTCCGGATAGACTCCTCTGTTTCCCAAGTGGCTTCCCGCTCGGTATGATCCCTCCATAGAATTTTGACGAATGGAATCGTCTTCTTCTCATGACTCGTTCTTGCCTGTCAAGAACTCGTTCGGGTTCTTCTATAAAAGTGAGATCTTCACGAATCTGTTCCAGTGGATATTGAACCATGTGAAGGGGATGATATTGATACCCTCTGAGTAAGGACACATGAAACACATTGTGCACATGCGAAAGTTACGGAGGTAACGCCAATCGGTAAGATACTTCACCGATTCGTTCAATGATATCAAACGGTCCGATGAAACGAGGACTGAGCTTCCCTTTAATCCCGAAGCGTCTAACACCACGTGCCGGCGAAACCTTAAGGAAGACGTGATCTCCTACGTTAAAGTGTAAATCCCTATGATGCTTGTCGGCGTAACTCTTTTGACGTGACCGTGCCTCTTGAATCTTCTGTCTAGCTACTGCGATCTTCTCGTTTGTCATCTCTATGATTTCTGGTCCTTCGAGTGTTCGCTCGCCAACCTGATCCCAACAGATTGGGGCGCGACACTTTCTGCCATACAACATCTCAAATGGAGCACACTTGATTCTCGCGTGCCAGCTGTTGTTGTACGCAAACTCCACCAAACAGATGTATTCGTCCCAATCACCCGTCCATTCCAACGCACATGACCTCAACATATCCTCCAATGTCTGAATGGTTCGCTCTGACTGTCTGTCCGTTTGAGGATGAAAAGCCGTGCTAAGCTTAAGTTGTGTACCCCAAGCTTTCTGCAGACTTTTCCAAAAGCGCGAAGTGAATCGAGGATCTCTGTCTGAGACGATGCTGGATGGTGCACCGTGTAGTCTCATGATCTCTCGTCTGTACGTATCTGCGAGTTTACTTACCGGATCTTCCTTGCGGATCGGTAAGAAATGAGCTGATTTGGTAAGTCGATCAACGATAACCCAAATTGCATCGTGCTCCCTTTTGGTAGGCGGAAGACCGGTAACAAAATCCATGGTGATTTTATCCCACTTCCACTCTGGAATGTCTAATGGTTGAAGGAGACCGCCAGATCGCTGATTCTCGATCTTAACCTGCTGGCAGGTAGGACATATGGAGACGTAAGTGGCCACATCCTGCTTCATATCACTCCACCAAAAGTACTGCTTGATGTCATGGTACATTTTAGTTGAACCAGGATGTATCGAGAATGGGGAGCTATGAGCTTTTGCTAGCAAGGCTTCCCGGAGTTCTTGGTCATCAGGAACACAAAGTCTAGTGCCCTGCCATACGATACCATCTGCATCTACTCTGAATTCTGTCTGCTTCTCCAAATTCTGTATTATCGCCCATATTTCTCCGTCATCCTTCTGAGCTTCCTTGATCTTAGATAGTAACTCGGGTTCTACCCTAAGATTAGCCTAGTAACCGTGCTGTCCACGTACCATGATCTCGATGTCTAGTTGCTCCAAGTCTCTTATGATTTCCTCTTCGATTCTAATGCTGTTGATCATTCCGGACTTCCTGCTAAGGGCATCTGCTACTACATTTGCCTTTCCGGGATGATACTGAAGATTAATGTCATAATCCTTCAACAGCTCTAACCATCTCCTCTGCCTCATGTTCAATTCACGTTGAGTGAAGATATACTTCAAGCTCTTGTGGTCCGTGAAAATGTCACATGATTCTCCATATAAGTAGTGTCTCCATATCTTCAATGCAAACACGACTGCAGCAAGTTCCAGATCGTGCGTGGGGTAGTTCTATTCATAAGGCTTAAGCTGCCGTGAAGCATACGCGATCACTTTCCCATGTTGCATGAGAACACAGCCAAGTCCCTTCCCCGATGCATCGCTGTAGATTTGAAATCCACCCGTACCAGATGGTAGAGTAAGAATAGGTGCAGATACTAGCTTCTGCTTCAGGTCTTCAAAGCTCTTCTCTCGATCTTTAGTCCAGACGAATTTCTCCCCTTTCCGCATCAGTTTGGTCAATGGTAGTGCTAAGCGGGAAAAGTTCTCCACGAACCTATGGTAATAGCCAGCTAAGCCTAAGAAACTGCGGACTTCCGTCGCTGATGTCGGCCTCGGCCACTTAGTGATAGCCTCAACCTTCGCTGGATCCATAGTGATTCCTTCTGCTGATACAATGTGACCTAAGAATGCCACCTTGTCTAACCAGAACTCACACTTGGAGAATTTAGCATACAGCTGCTTCTGGCGAAGAATCTGTAGTACTGTACGAAGATGGTCTTCGTGTTCCTCCTTGGACTTAGAGAAAATCAGGATGTCATCGATGAAAACAATGACGAATTTGTCCAGAAATTCATGGAAGATTCTGTTCATCAGATCCATAAACACTGCTGGAGCATTTGTCAGGCCAAATGGCATAACTACGAACTCGTAGTGGCCATAACGAGTACGAAAGGCAGTCTTAGCAATATCCTGCTCCTTGACTCGTAACTGATGATAGTCTGACCTAAGATCGATCTTGGAGAAGTGTTTGGCCCCTTGGAGTTGGTCAAACAGATCGTCAATGCGTGGCAGTGGATATCTATTCCGAATGGTAATCTTGTTGAGCTCGCGATAGTCTATGCAAAGACGCATACTGCCGTCCTTCTTCTTAACAAACAAAACCGGTGCGCCCCATGGAGATGCGCTCGGTCGAATGAAACCTCGTTCGAGAAGTTCTTGCAGTTGATCCTTCAGCTCTATGGGAGCCATGCGATAAGGAGCCTTGGAGATTGGTTCAGCTCCTGGAACCAACTCGATACTGAATTCCACTTCTCGTGTAGGTGGTATGCCCGGAAGTTCTGCTGGAAACACGTCTTGGAATTCCGACACTATTGGTTGATCCTGAATCGATGGAGACTCAGCATCCAGGTCGTGAACCGTAGCTAGATAACCCTCGCAGCCATGTGACAGTAGTGCACGCGCTTGCAGGGTGGATATGATTTGTACAGACCGTCTGGGTATGAACCCATTATGAATGTACTCTGGTGCATTGACATCACCGAAGATAACTCGATATGAATGGCAGTCTATGGTAGCATGATACTTGGATAGCCAATCCATGCCCAAAATCATGTCGAAGTCATTCATGTCCAGCGGAAGTGCGTCAACAGGTCGAACCTTATCATCAAATTCTAAGGGAAGACTCTTGTATACATGGGTGATTAGTACAGAGTCCCTCAAAGGCGTGGAAATAGTAAGCCTATTTTCTAGTGGCAAGGGAGGCATCCTAATGTTCTTAGCATAAACAGTAGAAATAACCGAGTGAGTAGTACCCGTATCGAAAAGAACACATGCAGCACGACCATACATATACAAGATTCCAGTGATGGTACCTGTAGACTTGTTGGCCTGGTCCCGAGATGTCGTGTAGACACGCCCGGCAGTAGGAGGCGGCTTGGTATCAGCATGTCCTGATGTACCCTCCATCTCGCCCTTACGGCAATCCTTCATAATATGGCCAGGAAGACCACACTTGAAGCACGCATCAGTATTACGGTGACATGGTCCTGGGTGCCTACGGTGGCAAGTAGAGCAAAGAGGATGAGTGTATCCTCCAGCAGGTGCTCTGGCTGGCTGAGGACCTGATAAAACATTTTACATGAGACATAATAGTTGGGTACAATGAACGAAGCGGATAATCGTAAGATTGAGTACCAGTGATAGCTGGACGGCTAGGCTGCGAACCTCTCTGGTTCTGGTCCCTACCGTTTCCATGGTTCCTGGTAGAATTTTGCTAGAGTGTCAGAATATGAGTTATGACATAAAACATAAGAAATTTCGTAAGTACTAAGACATGCTGTTGCTGGATTGCCCGGCGTTGTTACGGTAATTGTCATTACCGCCACGCCTATCCGTAGCAGATCGGTCATTAGTTTGACCATTTCCCTTGGGATGATGAGGCTGCTGCTGAGTAGCCGGCTGAGACCGGTCCCCAGTTTTCTGCCTGGAAGATACATTTAAAGAGATGAATAATTGACATATGGAAGATATACGGATTGATCACCGCTCGAATATGAAGGTTTTACCTCTTGTCGGGTCTTTTAGCTTCCCCGAACTCATCCCTCTCCTGCAGCATCTCCAGTTTCCGTGCTGCATCGGCCACTTGTGCTACCGTATTGAACGTAGCACACACCAGATTGTTTGCGACCGATGTGCGAAGAGCCCATCTAAAGTGATGTGCCTGCTCTTCTGGAGTACCTGCTGCCGCACCAAGGAAACCAGCCAAGCGAAGAAAGCGCTGCATAAACTCGTTGCTATTCTCCCCAGCCCTCTGACGGATCCCATGGTACTCTCTCTTGAGTTTGTCCTGCTCAGCCTTGGGAAAGAACTGCTCCATCACCCTGTCCTTGAACTGAGCCCAAGTCAAACCAGCAACCCAATCATCACCACCTTCAGATTGCATCAAAGCTAACCACCAGTTAAGTACATCGCCTTCGAACCGATAGCATGCCAACCTCACCTTGTATGCGGGGTCACAGCCCATAGCGTTGAAGATCTTCTCAATGTGAGCCAACCAGCTTTCAGCATCGCTGGGGCTATCTGTCTTCTCAAAAGCTCGAGGGCGGAGCTTATTGAATCTCTCCAGCCATACTGCTAATGTCACTGGAGGAGGAGGAGGAGGTGGCTGATTGTGCTGCTGCTGATTGTTGGCAGCTTGAACTTCAGCACGGATGTCATTCCTCAGTTGAGGAAGCAAGGCTTGCATGGCAGCCTGAATTGCAGCATTGAGCTGCTCCTGTTCGCTTGTGAGAACCAACTGACAGTATAACATAAAACATATGATTAATAGTTCAAAACATAAAATATAAAATATATACATGAAAAAAATTATACTCGAAAATTTCACGAGAAAAATTTTATGCAAGAAAATTTTTGTATGAATGCATGATGCAGTTTTATGAAAACTTTGGATGCTCAAGAGTGAACGCCTCTGGTCAGTTCACTCAAAACAAAAGACATATCGAGGGGACGCCTATGGGTCGGTCCCAAATCTAAAAGTTTCGATAAAACACATGCGACTAAATAGGGCCAGTCCTGTACCAACCATTACTTAGTCAAAAACCCTGTAACAATGACATATATATGTATGCTTAAAAATGATGAATGCATGAAAACAACTGTCAGTTCTAGGAAGACCGTAGTGACTACCCACTAATCACAGGTCATATTTGAGAGCCTACAGGTCGAAGCCTTGGCTCTGATACCATAGTTGTAACACCCCATTTTGGAAATGGAAATATCACAGTAATTATGGCGTGTCATCAAATCATACAAGGTAAAATGTCTAAACATTACTTGACCATATAAAGGAAAATACCGGAATCAAACATCGGTAGTCCAAAAGTAAAGCTCATCACACACAAACATAGTATAGTAAGGAATAAGGACGAAACAATGTCCAAAGCATAAGTATCATAAAGAAAAGAAATGCATAATGTAAAGAAGGCTAGACAGCTTCCAGTCCATATGCACATACTCTTAATGTCTACGAGCGTCCCTGAGTACCTGCCTTTTTGGGAACATAGAAAAGGAAAACGACTGAGCAATACGCTCAGTGCACGGATGTACAATAAAGCATGAATAGGATAAGCATATAACATAATAACAGCGGAAGAAACTAAGTCCCGAGTAACCTGGTTAAGTCTTAATAAAACTGGTTTTATAGTTTGAAAGTCTTATGTTTATCTTATAAAAACTGTTTGTCATATTTTAACATTAGCCAATATAGGTCATGAATATCCACCGCGCATGAATAATTGGAGGGGTGACCTCATCATGCAAATTAGAGGGGCTGCCTCTAATTTAATATACTGGTTTTATGGGTAGGAGGGATCAGCTCCTTGTGAAGGATGCAAGGCACACACCACATTCACCATGTAATCCTGAATAAAAACGTGTAACTAGGATGCACCCATATGCCCATATGATAAATATAAATAAATGGCCAAAAGCTGAAGGGACGCCACGAGCAATCACTCCGCCGTGGTGAAGTCATAACATCAGTGCCTCTAATGTTATGGTTATGGTACCTCCATAACTAGGTGAAACTGGTCATGCATGTATTTGGCTATAGGTAATCATATTTAAACATAAGCAATCAAACTCATACTTATAGTACGGGAAAACAGTTGGCTGCATACGGGGAAATCCTAATAAGGAAAGAATGTCCATACTGAAAGGACGGGAATCCGTACCTTATGTCCAGTGAACGAGAACGATGAACTGCGAGAATCCTACTTCCGAAACACTAGTGCTACATAAATACGTACATGAAATAAGTATCTGCTTACTACATACATAGCTGGTTTTATATCATGTCTTAGCTTATTTTATGTGTTCTTACTATTTACACTGTTTAAAGCCTTAAACTGTGTTAAATCCTATATTCTGTTCATTCTGATTAAGTATTTCTGATATTTCATGTGTTATTATACTTACTGTGTAATAATAAGTAACTTTCCAAAAATAGCAGGTTTCCTTAAATAGAAAGTTTCCAAAAATAGAAAGTTTCCAAAAATAGAAAGTTACCAAAAAAAGAAAGTTTTCAAAAATAGAAAGTTTCCAAAAATAGAAAGTTTCCAAAAATAGAAATTTCCAAAAATAGATTTACTGCTTAAAATAGATAAGTTTCTAAAAATAGAAAGTTTCCATAAATAGATTAGCTGCCTTAATTAAATAAGTTTCCATAAATAGATTAGCTGCCTTAAATAAATAGGTTTCTAAAAATAGAAAGTTTCCATAATTAGAAATAAGCTGGTTAAATAAGCTAAGTAAATAAGCCTAAGTGTTTTCATGATTATTTTCTAAGTCATATGATATATTATATAGTTTAATAATTATTTCATGTAATTTAATTAAACTATAGGTTATAATATTTAATTAAAGTATGACATGTTTTTAATTAAATATATTATATACTTAGGTTAAAATATATATTATTAAATATTAATAATATAACTTAAGTCATGTTTAATTAATTAATTATATCCATGGTTTTTAAATAATTAATTAATTATAAGTCTTAATAATATAAATACTTAGGTTAAAATAATTCATGTTTATTAATAATTAGTTAACCTAAGTCATGTTATTAAATTAATTATATCTTATTAATTTAATTCTTAACACAAGTTTATAACATAAACAACTAACATAATCATGATCCGGATCTAAGCCTAAAAACATGCACCGGATATGAAACAACACCGTACCCCGAACAAAATCGGGGTACCCCCTTGCTGCCGTGGGACCCACACGCACCAACCAAGACCAAAAAGGTCTTGGTGGTGGTCGGCTAAAAACAAACCGAACCCCCTTGGGGTCGGTTGTTCCTTGCGGCCCAAAACAAAACACCCCTTTGATCGACCCTTTGATTAATTTAAGATCAAAACATGTTAGCTCTAGGTTTAATTAATGTGTTTTATGAAAAACATCACGTGTTCATAATTAAATAAAAGATTAATTAAAAAGAAAAAGGTTAAAAAGGTTTTACCGTATTCGTGGATCAAGAGGGTGAAGAACAAACACGAACAAACACTAATTTAACAAGATCCAACATCAAAGAAATCACCTTGATGGTGATTTGATGGTGGCGGCACATAAAGGAGGAGGAAATAGGTTTTCTTGAAATTCTTCTGTAAAAGTAATTTTGAGTAGTAAAAACTCTTTTTATCCCCCTCTTAGTAAAATTGGTAATGGGCTTGGCCCATTACCTTGTGTTGGCCGCTGGTAGGGACTCCCTCGGGGGTTCCCGTACCTCGTTTCGTGTCTTGTAATTTCGTACACATTTATGTTTAATTATGTTCGTGTTTTAAATGTTCTCGTTACGTAAATATCCTACACTTATATATTTAATTACGCTCGTATTAAATATATATACGTAATTAATAATAACTCGTGTTTTAATTACGCTCGTGATTTCGTGATTGTATGCTCGTGATTAATTATTGCTAAATAATTATTACGTGATCGTGCAAATAAAATATTTATCGTGTTCTAACACGTACGTAATACATAAACTCCTAACACGTAATCGTAATCATGCTATATTAGGAAAGTTTTTAACTAGTACGTACGAACTTAAGGTACTATGCATGGTAAAAGCATGCGGATTTTACAATCAACACCATACCCCGAACCACTTCGGGGTTTCCCCCTGTTTGCTGCTGCCGTGGGACCCACACCACCAAACCGAGACCATGAGGTCTCGGTGGTGGTTCACAAGCCAAACCGAGACCTCTTGGGGGTTCGGTTTAGGCGCCGACCACATCAAACACCCCTAAATCCCTTGTTTTGATTTACACCATAACCATTTACATGTTTAATTAATGTTTTTAATTAGCTTTTTATAAACATCATGTTCTTATGTAATTTATTAAATCAAAACATAAAAGAAAAGGATTAAAAAGGTATACCGAATGCGTGGATCAAACGAGGATGAACACACACGAATGCTTGCACAAAATTCAAGATCAAAAATCAAACGAACAGCCCCTTTTTGTGTGTTGAATCCGGCGGCCAAGGAAGAGAAGGAAGAAGGAAAAGTTTTAGGGTTTTTGTTATTTTCCTGTAATGTGAAAAATGACCAAATCTTTCCTAATTCCTTGTTTTAGTAAAATTTAAAATGGGCTTGACCCATTGCCTTGGTGTATCCGCGGGTAGGGGCCCCACATGGGGTACCCGTACCTTTTTCCGAGTCTAATTATTTTAGTGTTCGTTCGTGTTTTATCGTGTTCGTGTTTTATGTGTTCTCGTTAATTATTAACCGTGACTTAATATATTTATTCGTGCTCGTAATAAATATATATACGTAATTAATATTAGCTCGTGATTAATTTACGTTCATGATTTAATGATCGCATGTTCGTGATTAATTATTGTTTGAATAATTATTGTGTGTTCATACGCAATAAATACTTATCGTGTTCTAACACGTACGCAATACTTAAAATTCTTATACGTGAACGTAATCATACTATAAAAGGAAAGTTTTAATCTAGTACGTACGATCTTAAGGGTACTATTCATGGTAAAAGCATGCGGGTTTTACAACTCTTCCCCCTAAAAAGAATAATTCGTCCCCGAATTATAGATAAAGTAAACTAGAAAAGAAGGACATACCCGAATTCAAAATATGAAATGAGGGTAAGAAGCCCGTATAGACTCCTCTGTTTCCCAAGTGGCTTCCCGCTCGGTATGATCCCTCCAAAGGATTTTGATGAATGGAATCGTCTTCCTTCTCATGACTCGTTCTTGTTTGTCAAGAACTTGTTCAGGTTCTTCTATGAAGGTGAGATCTTCACGTATCTGTTCCAGTGGATACTGAACCATGTGAAGGGGATGATACTAGTACCCTCTGAGTAAGGACACATGAAACACTTTGTGTACATGCGAAAGCTGCGGAGGTAACGCTAACCGGTAATATACTTCACCGACTCGTTCAATGATATCAAACGGTCCGATGAAACGAGGACTGAGCTTCCCTTTAATCCCGAAGCGTCTAACACCACGTGCCGGCGAAACCTTAAGGAAGACGTGATCTCCCACGTTAAAATGTATGTCCCTACGATGCTTATCGGCGTAACTCTTCTGACGTGACCGTGCTTCCTGAAGTTTCTGCTTAGCTACTGCGATCCTTTCATTGGTCATCTCTATAAATTCTGGTCCCTCAATTGTTCGCTCGCCAACCTGATCCCAGCAGATTGGGGCGCGACACTTTCTGCCATACAACATTTCGAAAGGAGCACACATGATACTTGCGTGCCAACTGTTGTTGTATGCAAACTCCACCAAACAGATGTAATCGTCCCAATCACCCGTCCATTCCAATGCACATGATCTCAGCATGTCTTCCAAAGTTTGAATCGTTCGCTCCGACTGCCGTCTGTTTGAGGATGAAAAGCCGTGCTAAGCTTAAGTTGTGTACCCCAAGCTTTCTGCAGACTTTTCCAAAATCGCGAATTGAAACGAGGATCTCTGTCTGAGATGATGCTGGATGGAGCACCGTGGAGTCTCATGATCTCTCTTCTATACGTATCAGTGAGTTTACTTACCGGATCGGTAAGAAATGAGCTGATTTGGTAAGTCGATCTACGATAACCCAAATTGCATCGTGCTTCCTCTTGGTAGGCGGAATACCAGTAACAAAATCCATGGTGATTTTGTCCCACTTCCACTCTGGGATATCTAACGGTTGAAGGAGACCGCCAGATCGCTGATGCTCGATCTTAACCTGCTGGTAGGTAAGACATTTGGAGACGTAAGTGGCCACATCCTGTTTCATACCACTCCACCAAAAGTACTACTTGATGTCGTGGTACATTTTAGTCGAACCAGGATGTATAGAGAATGGGGAGCTATGAGCTTCAGCTAACAAGGCTTCCCGGAGTTCTTGATCATCAGGAACACAAAGTCTCGTGCCCTGCCATACGATACCATCTGCATCTACTCTGAATTCCGTCTGTTTCTCCAAATTCTGAACTATCGCCCAGATTTCTCCATCATCTTTCTGAGCTTCCTTGATCTTAGAGAGTAACTCGGGTTCTACTCTAAGATTGGCCCAGTAACCGTGCTGTCCACGTACCATGATCTCGATGTCTAGTCGCTCCAAGTCTCTTATGATTTCCTCCTCAATTTTAATGTCGTTGATCATTCCGGACTTCCTGCTAAGAGCATCTGCTACCACATTTTCCTTTCCGGGATGATACTATAGATTAATGTCATAATCCTTCAACAACTCTAACCATCTCCTCTGCCTCATGTTCAATTCACGTTGAGTGAAGATATACTTCAAGCTCTGTGGTCCGTGAAAATGTCACATGATTCTCCATATAAGTAGTGCCTCCATATCTTCAATGCAAACAGGACTGCAGCAAGTTCCAAGTCATGCGTAGGGTAATTTTCTTCATAAGGCTTAAGCTGTCGTGAAGCGTACGCGATCACTTTCCCATGTTGCATGAGAACACAACCAAGTCCCTTCCCCGATGCATCATTGTAGATTTGAAATCCACCCGTACCAGATGGGAGAGTAAGAATAGGTGTAGATACTAGCTTCTGCTTCAGGTCTTCAAAGCTCTTCTCTCGTTCTTCAGTCCAGACGAATTTCTCCCCTTTCCGCATCAGTTTGGTCAATGGTAGTGCTAAGTAGGAAAAGTTCTCCACGAACCTACGGTAATAGCCAGCTAAGCCTAAGAAACTGTGGACTTCCGTCGCTGATGTCGGCCTCGGCCACTTAGTAATGGCCTCAACCTTCGCTGGATCCACAGTGATTCCTTCTGCTGATACAGTGTGACCTAAGAATGCCACCTTGTATAACCAGAACTCACATTTGGAGAATTTAGCATACAACTGCTTATGGCGAAGAATCTGTAGTACTGTACGAAGATGGTCTTCGTGTTCCTCCATGGACTTTGAGAAAATAAGGATGTCATCGATGAAGACAATGACGAACTTGTCCAGAAATTCATGGAATATTCTGTTCATCAAGTCCATGAACACTGCTGGAGCATTGGTCAGGCCGAATAGCATAACTACAAATTCGTAGTGGCCATAGCGGGTACGAAAAGCAGTCTTGGCGATGTCCTGCTCCTTAACCCATAGCTGATGATAGCCTGACCTAAGATCAATCTTGGAGAAGTGTTTGGCCCCTTGGAGTTGGTCAAACAGATCGTCTATACGCGGTAGTGGATACCTATTCCGGATATTAATCTTGTTGAGCTCGCGATAGTCTACGCAAAGACGCATACTGCCGTCCTTCTTCTTAACAAATAAGACCGGTGCTCCCCATGGAGATGCGCTCGATCGAATGAAACCTCGTTCTAGAAGTTCTTGCAGTTGATCCTTCAGCTCCTTTAACTCTATGGGAGCCATGCGATAAGGAGCCTTGGAGATCGGTTCAGCTCCTGGAATAAGCTCGATATTGAATTCCACTTCTCGTGCAGGTGGTATGCCCGGAAGTTCTGCTCGAAATACATCTTGGAATTCCGACACTATTGGTTGATCCTGAATTGATGGAGATTCAGCATCCATGTCGTGAACCGTAGCTAGATAACCCTCGCAGCCATGTGACAGTAGTGCACGCGCTTGCAGGGTAGATATGATTTGTACAGACCGTCCGGGTACGAACCCGTTATGAATGTACTCTGGTGCATTAACATCACCGAAGATAACTCGATATGAATGGCAGTCTATGGTAGCATGATGCTTGGATAGCCAATCCATGCCCAAAATCATGTCAAAGTCATTCATGTCTAGCGGAAGTGCGTCAACAGGACGAACCTTATCGTCAAATTCTAGGGGAAGACTCTTGTATACATGGGTGATTAATACAGAGTCCCTCAAAGGCGTAGAAATAGTAAGTCTATTTTCTAGTGGCATGGGGCGCATCCTAATGTTCTTAGCATAGGCAGTAGAAATGACCGAGTGAGTAGCACCCGTATCAAAAAGAACACAGCAGCTTGACCATACATATACAAGATTCCAGTGATGGTACCTGTAGACTTGTTGGCCTGGTCTCGAGATGTCGTGTAGACACGTCCAGTGGTAGGAAGCGGCTTGGTATCAGCATGTACCGATGTGCTCTCCATCTCGCCCTTACGACAATCCTTCATGATATGGCCAGGAAGACCACACTTGAAGCATGCGTCAGTGTTACGACGACATGGCCCTGGGTGCCTACGGTGGCAAGTAGAGCAAAGAGGATGATTATATCCTCCAGCAAGTGCTCTGGCTGGCTGAGGACCTGATAATAAATTTTACATGAGACATAATAATAGGGTACAAAGGACAATGTGAATAATCGTAAGATTGAATACCAGTGATAGCTGGACGGCTAGGCTGTGAAACTCTCTGGTTCTGGTCCCTACCGTTTCCATGGTTCCTGGTAGAAGATTTGCTAGAGTGTCAGAATATGAGTTATAACATGAAATCATAAGAAAATGCGTAAGTATTAGGACCTGCTGCCGTTGGAGTGTCCAACGTTGTTACGGTAATTATCATTACCGCCACGCCTATCCATAACAGAACGGTCGTTAGTCTGACCGTTTCCCTTGGGCTGATGAGGCTGCTGCTGAGTAGCCGGCTGAGACCGGTCCCCAATTTTCTGCCTGGAAGATATAATTTAAAGAGATGAAAAATTAACATATATAGAAAGAATATGGATTGGTCACCGCTCGAATACGAGTGTTTACCTCTTGTCAGGTTTCTCAGCTTCCCCGAACTCATCTCTCTCATGCAGCATCTCCAGCTTACGTGCCGCATCGGCCACTTGTGCTACAGTGTTGAACGTAGCACACACCATATTGTTTGCGACCGATGTGAGAAGAGCCCACCTAAAGTGGTGTGCCTGCTCTTCAGGAGTACCTGCTGCTGCACCAAGGAAACCAGCTAAGCGAAGAAAGCACTGCATAAACTCATTGCTATTCTCCCCAGCTCTCTGTCGGATCCCATGATACTCCCTCTTGAGCTTGTCTTGCTTAGCCTTGGGAAAGAACTGCTCCATCACCCTATCTTTGAACTGAGCCCATGTCAAACCAGCCACCCAATCGTCACCTCCCTCAGACTGCATCAATGCTAACCACCAATTTAACACATCGCCTTCGAACCGGTAGCATGCCAACCTCGCCTTGAACACGGGGTCACAACCCATAGCATTGAAAATCTTCTCGATGTGAGCCAACCAGCTTTCAGCGTCACTAGGGCTATCTATTTTCTCGAAAGCTCGAGGACGGAGCTTGTTGAATCTCTCCAGCCATACTGCCAATGTCACTCGAGGAGGAGGAGGTGCTTGGTTATGCTGCTGATTGTTGGCAGCTTAAACCTTAACCCTGATGTCATTCCTCAGTTGAGGAAGCAAAGCTTGCATTGCAGCTTGGATTGCTGCATTGAATTGTTCCTATTCGCGTGTGAGAACCATCTGACAGTATAACATAAAACATATGATTAAACAGATCAAAAAATAAAATATATACATGAAAAAAATGTATTCCAATAAATCTAGAGAAAAGTTTTATGCTAGAAAAATTGTGTATGAATGCATGATGCAGTTTTATGAAAACTTTTGTATGCTCGAGAGTGAACGCCTATGGTCAGTTCACCCAAAATAAAAGACATGGCGAGGGGACGCCTATGGGTCGGTCCCAAATTTAAAAGTTTCAATAAAACACATGCGACTAAATAGGGCTAGTCCTATACCAACCATTACTTAGTCACAAACATGCGAGAATAACATATATATGTATGCATAAAAATGATGAATGCATGAAAACGACTGTCAGTTCTAGGAAGACCATAGTGACTACCCACTAATCACAGGTCATATTTTGAGAGCCTACAGGTAGAAGCCTTGGCTCTGATACCATAATTGTAACACCCCATTTTGATAATGGAATGTCACGCGTAATTATGACATGTCATCAAAGCATACAAGGATAAATGTCTAAACATTACATGACCATAAAAGGAAAATACCGAAATCAAACATCGGTAGTCCAAAAGTAAAGCTCATCACACACAAACATAAGTACTGTAAATGAAAGGACTAAACAATGTCCATGGCAAGAGTATCAAAGTAAAGATAATGCATAAAGTAAAGAAAGGCTAGAAAGCTTCCAGTCCATATGCACGTACGCTTAATGTCTACGAGCGTCCCTGAGTACCTACCGTTTTGGGAACATAGAAAAGGAAAACGGCTGAGCAATACGCTCAGTGCACGGATGTACAATAAAGCATGAACAATATGAGCATATAAGCATATAACAGCGGAAGAAACTAAGTCCCGAATAACCCGGTTAAGTCTTGGTAAAACTAGTTTTATAGTTTGAAAAGCCTTATGTTTATCTTATAAAAACTGTTTAACATATTCTACCATTAGCCAATATAGGTCATGAAAATCCACCGTGCATGAATACTTGGACGGGTGACCTCATCATGCAAATTAGAGGGGCTGCCTCTAATTTAATATACTGATTTGGGTAGGAGGGATCAGCTCCTTGTGAAGGATGCAAGGCACACACCACATTCACACTGAGTAATCTGCTTGAAAACATGTAACTAGGATGCACCCATACGCCCCACATGATAAATATAATAATATGGCCAAAAGCTGAAGGGACGTCACGAGCAATCACTCCGCCGTGGGGAAGTCATAACACCAGTGCCTCTAGTGTTATGGTTATGGTACCTCCATAACTAGGTGAAACTGGTCGTGCATGTATATTCCTATATGTATTCTAAATTAAACATAATCAAATCAAACATATAAACTTATACTACGGGAAAATAGTTGGCTGCATACGGGAAATCCTAGTAAGGAAAGAATGTCCATACTGAAAGGACGGGAATCCGTACCTTATGTCCAGTGAACGAAGAAGACGAACTGAAGAGAGTCCTGCTTCGGTATCACTAATGCTACATAAATACATACGTGTATAAGTATCTGATTACTAAATACGTAACTGGTTTTATGTCATGTCTTAGCTTATTTTATACGATCATGTCATGTTTTACTGTTTTAAGCTTTAAACTGTGTGTATCTTATATTCTGTTTATTCTGATTAAGTATTACTTGTATTTCATGTATTATTATACTTACTGTGTAATAATAAGTAACTTTCTAAAAATAGTAGGTTTCCTAAAATAGAAAGTTACAAAAAATAGAAAGTTTCCAAAAATAGAAAGTTTCCAAAAATAGAAAGTTTCCAAAATTAGAAAGTTCCAAAATTAGAAAGTTTCCAAAAATAGAAAGTTTCCAAAAATAGAAAGTTTCCAAAAATATAAAGTTTCCAAAAATAGAATTACTGCTTAAAATAGATAAGTTTCTAAAAATAGAAAGTTTCCATAATTAGATATAAGCTGGTTAAATAAGCTAATTATATAAGCTTAAGTGTTTTCTGATTATTATTCTAAGTCATATTGATATAAGGTATAGTTTATTAATTATTACATATAATTTAAATAAACTATAGGTTAAAAGTATTTAATTAAATATATCATGTTTTTAATTAAATAAAGTTAAATACTTAGGTTAAAACATGTATTATTAATTATTAATAATATTACCTAAGTCATATTAATTAATTAATTATAGCCATGGTTTTTAATAATTAATTAATTATAAAGTCTAGAAAATATAAATACTTAGGTTAAAAATTCAAGATCTAATAATTAAATTATAACCTAAGTCATGTTAATTAAATTAATTATGTCATGCTTTATTAATTTAATTGTTAACATATGATTATTAAAATCATAAACCTTAACATAAACAATGAACCGGATCGTGACTAGAAACCATGAACCGGACCCGTAATCAACACCATACCCCAAACAACTTCGGGGTTTCCCCCTGTTTGCTGCTGCCGTGGGACCCACACCATCAAACCGAGACCATGAGGTCTAGGTGGTGGTTCACAAGCCAAACCGAGACCCCTTGGAGGTTCGGTTTAGCACTGTTTGAGTTACATCCTGCTGAATAGGAGTACTTTCTTTAAAGATGATCTCAGTATCTGAGTCAACTTCAGCTATATCAAGAGGCACAGATTCATTGTCAGCAGGAGAGTCTTCAGGGATTTGAAGAATTGGTGAGTCATCTTCAGCAGTTGGGGAACAAGGACTACAAGAAGGCTGTGGTTCTTCTTCATCAAGTCCCTGAGAAGAGGGAACTTCAATGTTGTGTGTTGACAGAGGGTCAAATGCATGAAAATATGGAGTGAGAGTGTTGGAGTGATGATGGTGATGACAGGGAGGTCTTGGTTCTGAGAATTCATCACTAGGGAAAGACAAGTTTTCATTAAAATCAATTTCATCACCCTCTGTTCCTGATCTCTGTATGACATCATCATCTTCATTGAATCTGACATGAAAGGTTTCTTCTACTTCTTGTCTTCTGGTATTAAATACTCTGAAGGCCTTGGCAGTTGGAGAGTATCCTAAGAAGAAACCATCATCAGCCTTTTCATCAAATTTTCCAAGTTTATCCCTGTAGTTATAAATGAACACAGGGCATCCAAAAACATGGAAATAGCTGACATCTGGAGCTCTATTTCTGAAAACTTCATAGGAAGTTTTGCCATGTCTTTTGACAATGATTGACCTATTTTGGGTGTAGCATGCAGTGTGAACAACTTCTCCCCAAAATTGCTTTGGTAAAGCTACACCATTTAACATAGTTCTGCCTGCTTCAATCAAAGTCCTGTTTCTTCTTTCAGCCACACCATTTTGTTCAGGGGTGCCAGCTGAAGAGAAGTTTTGTAATATTCCATTTTCATCACAAAAGCATTCAAGTTGTTGATTCTTGAATTCAGTACCATTATCACTTCTTAGAGCTTTGTGACAACCCTAAATTTTGAGATTTGCCATTTGTGAATGTTTGACTTTGATTATGTGCTGAGTGTGCGTTTATGTGTTATATGTTTGTGTTTGAGACTTTGACTTGGTTCAGACATCGTTTATGTAGTACGTGGTACGTTATATGATGATACATTGGGAATAGTTCGTGCTCATGAGTTCACATGGATGTGACTATGAAGTGATATGGCATTTTAAGGTCATTTTATGTGTATGTAATAGCTATGTGAATTATATTGTTATTTTACTTTTTCGAGTGTACATATTTAATATTGTGTACGTAATGTTGTTATGTAATTATATATGTAAGCATTTAGTGTTATAGGTTGTAGTAGTTTAAGAGTTATAAGTTAGGGATTTTATAAGAATGAAATTATTTAGAAATGGAATTTATGTATTTTTAATATAGTAGTTTAATTTATTAGTTTAAAGGTTTAGGTGTAATTAATTAATTAAGGAATAAATAAATAAATAAATAAATAAATAATAAATATAAATAAGGAAATATTAATTAAAAAACAAATTTAATAATTAAATACATAAAAATTTATATTTTTGGAAAATTTTGTGAAATAGTCGACAAAAGAAAAAAAAAGAGAAAAAGAAGGGGGCTTTTTGTATTGGGCTTGAACTAGTAGTATATACTATATAAATAGATTTGATAAAAAAACAAATACAATCAACGAATGAAAAAAAACGTAGGAAGGAAAAGGAAAAAAAAGGGGAAAAAGTTAGTGTTCTTGAAAAGGAAAAAAAACATGGTTTTGATCATCTAAAGGTATTGATCTTTATTAAATTCTTGTTCTTATTTAATTAATTATGTTAGAATCATGTTAATAATCATATGATAGATTAGGGTTTTTAATTTTCTGGAATTAAAATAATTTAGGGCTTGAATTTGGTAATTAATGAGGGGTTTTTAGGGTTTAAAATCGTTTTTTAGGGTTTAAATCGGATTAGACAGAAACTGTCGCTAATCTGCCAGAATTCGTCGCTAAACTGTCAGAATCCGTCGCTAATGTCTGGGCAGATTTTAGGTAAAATCGTTTTGGTCATAACTTATTCGTTTTTAAAGCTTTTTGGGTGATTCAAAAGCCTAAAATTATGTGTAGAAACTAGAAGGGGGGGGGGGGGGGGGGGTTGAATAGTTTCTCTTCGATTGGTGACCAAATTAAAATTACTTTCAATTTGGTTTTTATCAAAACTATCTTTTGTTTGAAGCTAAGTTGCATAATGATTAGGTTCAATTCAAATGCACTAGCAAAGATAATAGGTAAGTGTAATGCTAATGAAATAAGTAAAGAGTAAGGAAGGAGACAACCTAGTGGGAAGACACCAAGATTTATAGTGGTTCGACAACGAGGCTCTATCCTCGTTTCTACTCCACTCCTCGAGTACACCTACTCGAGATTTCCACTATATCCACAAGCTCCCTTCTCGGCGGAGAAAACCTTACATCGTTGCTTACATTATTTTCCGACACTAAGCTAAATGTCGAGACCTAATCTTTAGCTACGACCAATCTACACAACGTTGCCTACTTCACAATTTAACGACACAAGGCTAGATGTCGAGTTCTAATCTTAAGGTAGAACCAATCTTAACGACGTTGCCTACTTCACCATTTTACGACACAAGGCTAGATGTCGAGTTTATCCAAAGCTAGAACCAATCTTCACGACTCTTCACTTTGAAGCTAAGTGAGAACTTCACACAACACAACTCCTAATCACTTTCAAGTTTAGTGAGAACTCACAAGACACAACCACATCACTTTATAGTTTAGTGAGAACTACTAATCAAATCTATTACAACTCAACTAGACTTATCCAAGTACACACATGTAGCTTGGATTTACACAACACAAATCCAAGCAAACACATATGCAATGGATGTACACAACAAATCCAAGTATCCACAAATAACTTGGATGAACACAACTACTCCAAGTATTCATAAATACAATGGATTGACCTAAAACAAAAAGGGTATCATGATGAATATGACTAGCTCATAGATTCATCTTTATCACAACACTAGTGAGTGAGTGATCTTCTCATTGGACAAGGTAAACGAGGGGATCGAGAGGATAATCATGTGTAAACATCCTTAACACTTTAAGTGATCATTTACTAATGATTATGCTATAGAAAATAGAAAGAGGGCTGAGAAAAACGTCCAAGAGGCTTGTTGGAAAATGAGATTTGACCCACTATTTAAAGGAGACAAAGTATAACGGATATATAACGGCTACTGTGCGCGGTACCTTATCTCGCCCGATGGTTCCATATCGCTAAGGAACCGCCTAGCCACTTAAGGTACCGCCACTAGAGTACGCTCCGTTTTTTGTCTTTTAGTGGGGTAGGAATATCTGAGGTATTTTAAGCCTTCAAAGGATATTCTAACAGCATTTGGAATATGCTATTTTCAAATTTTCATTTTCCATTTTAATAAAACATTTTCTAAAAAAGAAAGTTTATTAAAAAGTCTTTTGTCATATTAACAAAAGTGAGTTTTAAGAATAATCATTTTGATGATCACTAAGTATGATTAAGTGTAGGATCGTACGTATTTCCAACATTAAGAAAGGTTAGTGATATGATTATTACCTTGATGATAGTGTTAGTTAAGTAATTCATTTTGTGTTTTACACTAAATGTGTTGTATGGTTTGTTGTGATCAAAACTAAGAAAGATTAGTTAACACTAATAATGTTATTAGGCATCATTTTATTAACAATCTCCCCCTTTTTGATTACGACAAACGATAAACTCATTTACGTAGAAACATAAAATATCGAATTATTAACGAGTTTATCACTATCATTTCTCCCCCTTTGTCGTAGCAAAAAGGTTAGCACAAGTCTTCGCAGAACATCGAACTTTGCTAGTAGCTCCCCCTTGGTGGTTGCTCCCCCTTGCTTGGGGCACCAAGTATATGAGCTAAGGTGAAATGCTACACAAAGGTTAGTAGAAAGGAAAGAAACACCAATGTATATATGATCACTACCTACTAAGTAACTTGAGAGGGAGAGAGAGAAGAAATCTCAAATTAGAAGCAAGTATTTTTCTAAGTTTGTCCAAAAAGGTAATTGACAAAATCAAACTTCAATCCAATGAAGATGATAAGCTTGTAAATGGGTTAAAGTTTAGAATTGATGGAATCACCCATAAGCAATTGTAAAAATTAACCATGATCAACTCAAAATAGAACTAAGGAAATAACACATAAAAAACACAAAGGTTACATAAAAGAAAAGACACAACAAAGTAGATAGTCATACACATAATATGAGTATCTAAAGCAAGAAATATGGAAAATAAACCACTAAGCATAATCTAGTTCAATAGTGATAATTTTCCAAGATTGCTTAAAAAAATAATTCTAAAACAACTAAAGTGATAAAGACTTTAGTTGGAAAAATAAGACGACGATGCATCATTCGAAGTTTTGTCCACCGGGACGAAAACTTGGATAGGAGGTCGAGTGAGGAGGAATTCAAGGAAATTTAACTTCTCATACACATGAGCAAGTTCAATTTGTTGAAATCGAAAACAAGCACACGAGGATCCATGATGCAACACAAAATCGTTTGATGGGGGTATGGCATCAAACTTAGGGTTTGGTGGTGGTGGGGTAATGGGGTAGGAAATGTTTTCACAATGCCTTGTGAGGTTTGGGAAGGTTTAAAGGTCATTGAGTTGAGGGGTATTGAAGGATTGTGGTGGTGGGGGAACATTTTCTTTAGCTCCGGTAATGGGGTTAATGGTATAAGTCTCATTCCAATACTTGATTGGAGAGAAGGTAGGTTTTTTGGGTGGTTTGGAGGAAGATGGTTCATTCTTCTTAACCCATAAAGGTCGAACCGAGATTTTCGGTTTATTTGAAAGCTTAGATGAGGAAGCTTTGGGTGAGTGGGGTTGTGACAAAGAAATGTCAAGGTTAGTAATGGAGGAGTTAGGCATTATGAGAGTGTGAGAATGAAATCTCAAGGTTGTGTGAGAATGAATTCTCAAGGTTGGGAAGGCGTGAGTATGAAATCTCAAGGTTGGGGTATAAGTAAAATGTAATCAAGGTAAGAATTTGAATACAAAAAATGGAGTGTCAAGAAATGTTTAGTCAATTTGAGTAAACAAGGAATGTTGACAGGGTATAGGGTTTTAAAAGTTTTGACCAAAAAAATCGTCAAAAAACATTTACTGTCCACGGTACCTTATAGGGACCGGCGGTTCCATATCGCTAGGGAACCGCGAGACTTTAAGAATCCGCGTCCAGTGGACCTGAAACCATGTTTTTCCAGGGTTTTGGGAAAAACTAAGACTTTTTCAAAAAGTTGCAAATCTTGGAATTTTACCTCTATTAGCACCAAATTATGCTAGGGTTGCATAAAGCAAGACATTCACAAAGAATGTCTTGACAAAGGGTGACAAAATAATTTAGATATCATTTTGAACCAATTTTAGTCAAGTTTTTAGAGGTTGTGATGGATTTAGGTTCAATTTTAATTTCAAATTAAAGTTGATTAATGTACACATAAGGATAGAAACACAAAAGGCTAAATCCATAGATCAACATCATGAAACATTCATGAAGGAAGCAAGTACAATGACAAATAAAAATAACTAATACATAGCTAGCTTAACATTAAATCTAGATGAGTAGTCTTCTTTGGCTTGGTTTTGTTGAAAACCATTTATTTAGAAAACTCATCATTCATCTCCTAGAAAGAGGCATGGAGAACAAGGCAAGCAAGAACTCTTGCAACCTCCTATGTAGTCCAAACATATCCATCCTAAGGTTATGGATGATGTAGTGGTTGTAAATACAACATGGACAACTAGGACCCTGTGTTTGTTGAAACCCATAGTATGGATCACCCAAAAGGAGGGAAAGTGGAACACCCAAAATTGGAATGTTTGAGTTGGGTGGAGGTGGAGGAAGCATGTTCTCCAAGGGTGATTTGGGTGAGAGTGGAGGCATGTTTCCTAAAGGGGAAATAGGTGAGTGTGGAGGTATGTTCTCCAAGGTTGGTGAAGTGGGTGAGTTAGGAGGGGTAAATGGTGAAGTCACCAAGGTGTCATCAAAGTCATTCACAAGAGGAATGCTTTGGATTGGTTGGGGTTGTGTGGTCACATCCATGGGTGCACTTGGAGTGAAGGGTGAAGAAAGCTCATTCATTCTTGAGTTGAATGAAGAGGAGGTAGAACCAATGGAGTGGTTAGTACCATGGGTGGATGATGTCTTGCATGGTGCAAGGGGTGGTGAAGGTGATGAAGAAATGAGGATAGGAACCATCTCATTCTTAGGTGTGTGGAAGGGTGAGGAGTTAGGCTTGGCTACCTTAATCCTTATTTTGAGTGTTTTCCTTGGGGTGGAGGTCTTAGAAGTGTTTGAGGTTTCTGTATAAACCATGGTTGTTTAAGGGTGGTTTAAGGGTTAGGGAAGGAAGTTTTGATGTGTGAAGAACATGACTAACAAGGTGGGTTTAAATGGGTGAGGGGATGATCCAAACTAGTAATGGGTTAAAATCATTTAGGTGAATAATGAATTTAGGTAACCTAGTTTAGGAAATGTGCAGTTTATTACAGAAAATCATGCAGTGTTTTCACATAATTAAGAAAACAGTGTAAAGCAAAAGATGCTGTCGTGCACAGTGGCCGACGGTTCCTTATCTAGGACCGGCGGTTCCTTATCGATAAGGATCCGCGGGTCGATATGGAACCGCGACCAGAGGTATTTCAAAAATTTCCCATCCCAGTTTTTGATAAACCCAGATTTTTACCAAAGGATTCACAAGCCAAAGTTAACTACAGATCATAATCTAATAAGCTAACTATCACAAAGATGCACAAAGCTATGTAAATCACAAACATCATGGCATAAACAATATTTAGGATAACAATCCAAACATGTAGCATAAGTTAATACACAACCAAATGAAGGAAAGAAAGTCAGGAAATCATCCTAGATGAGTGTTGCAAGTAACCATGAGCATAACATCTAATTCCTTGATTCACTTCTGAGACGTTCTCGAAGAAGATGATTGAGATAAAATTGATAGTCGGAATCAACTTCATGGGAGGATAAAATGGAGATTGAAGAGGACATGAAATTATTGAAATTGGAGGGAGGGTTGCTAGAAGACTCTTCTTGAGAAGTATTTTCGACTTGACACGAGTTCACATTGATCTCGAGTGAAATGTTCCCTTGAATGAGAGACATGACACGATCAACGGAGTGATAAGGTGAAGAGAGAAGAGATGGAAAGTCAATAAGGACTCTTCTAAGAAGACGAGAAAGAAGCATTCCGAAGGGAAGACTTGACTTAGACTCAAGGAGAACAAATTTAATTCTTCTAGCTATGAAAATTGCGAGATTGTCAGGAGTTGTAGTAGCAACACAATACAACATATGTGCAAGACAAGCGGGTACTAAGTCCCGATTCCCATCTAGACACATTGCATTTTCCCTAATGATTTCGGCCCAAGGAATCACGAAATCATTAAGATCGCTAGTAAGTAATTCCCAAGGGGAGAGAGTTTGAACAACTCCTTGAGATTTACCAAGAATAGGATGTTCACGAGGTTTAGAAATGACATGAATGATGTCCGAAGACGATGGAAGGACAGTCACATAATGAGCATCAATAGGGGCCGATTCTAAGGAGTCAATACGCCAAGCATCGGTGAATCAACATTGACCATTAGATGGCACTCCAAGAATATTACCGAATTCTTCAAGAGTGTAAATAATGATTTTCCCCATTATGGAAAATCGTATAGATAAACCATTATTGATGCCTATCAATGTGAATGAGCTAAAGAACTCCATAAGAAACGAAGGAAATATTGGCTCATCAATATCAAGAAGACAATCAAACCCAATAGACTTAAACATGAAGCGAATAAACTCATTTGCGAAATTGGAACAAACGATGCGTCCTTCATGGAAACAACGATGTTCAAGAGACTTAGACGAGTTTTTGTGAGAGTGAATCAAATGAGGGTAAGGAGAAGAGGGCATGTATGCTCGTGTTCATTCATGATCTTTTTGATATCTTGAAGACATGACAAGTACCTAAACACAAAAATATCTTTCCAATCACTCATATGAAAAATTAAAATCAACAAACGAAAAATATGAGAATGTGTTATATCAATTTCTTGACAAACAAAGGATTGAATCCGTATCATTATCATACTCACAATGTAGCTATTCCTTTATTTACCAAGAGCATATGAACTATGTTGGATCAACAATGGACTAGAACATTGGTTTTTCAAAACAAAGTTTTTAGGTAAGCATTAACAATGTCATTACCTATTTGTTCATGGGTTCATCTCAAATCTATCTTTTAACCAAAATCATTTAGCCTAAATTCGGATTTGTTCTACAAGTGGGTTTTAGTGAAATTTTAATGAATATGAACCTAAGGAATCATAGTAAAATAACCATGTCAACCCACATTCCTATTAAGGTTTTAATTCAATTTCAATTTAAAAAATCCCCAATTATGAAAGGATGAACCCTAGAACAAAATAGATGAAATTGAAAGAAAATACTTACAATTAATTGATGTTAGATGAAGGATGAGTGAAACCCACAACTTGGAATCAATTAATTTGAGTGATTGAAGGTTTTGGAAGCTTCAACAATGGTGGAAAAACAAGAAAACCGTCGGCTATGTGTTTTTGGGTGAGAGATAGTGGTTTGAAAAGGAATAAAATAATAAAACTGGCGTTCTGACAACCTTTACTGCCCGCGGTACCTTATCGATAAGGAACCGCGGGTTTGAGCCGCCTAGATAAAGAACCGCCTACAGAGGCAGGTTTTTATCAATGAAAAACGCCAAAATTTAAAAACCAAGTTTTTCTAAGATACTTAAAAATATATCATGAACCTTTTAGAATAACATTGGATCATCAAAAACACTAGGCAATATGTTTTAATGAAGGATTACGAGTTGAATCAAGATCGAAAAGAACCGAAACGGACAAACGACTACTCGTAGCAAAACGGCAAAATGGAGAGAAGTCAAGGGAAGTGAATCAAGACTAGGACCAATGCTCAAGGGATTAATGACAATCTTCAAATAGTGGTAACGAAGAGCTTGTGTCATATATAGTGGTTTAAGACGTGCCTTTCCGGCGAATCGTTAAATGGCTTTGGTAATGAATAAACATAAAGCAGTTATTCATGTATAGACTAAGATCACTTTCAATAATAGTCTTAGTCTAAACCAAAATATGAGCAAGGTATTAATTCACTTTCTCTCCCACAAAGGTCCTACTAACCGTATGGGTGCAAACCATGGAAATCATGCATGATAATTTAAGCTACTACTAACTCACTCTACATCACCATAGTGAGTCAAGTATCCAAGCAATGAAGGTTTGAGAGGATAAAAGAAAAGAATCACAAACCACAAACAAATGTCAAGGCAAGGATGCCAAGAACAAGCACATAGTCAAGTAATGATCAAAAGAATGATCAAAGGGTGATAGAAGAACGAAAGCGTACCTTGGCCACAAAGAGCAATCCATCAAGGAGTCAATGCTATGCCTAATCAATGACTATGATGAGTACTAAGTCTTCAAGGACTAGTATCATTCCCAATAATCTTGGTATCATCATTCAAAGATGTTAAAGATCAATGAAGATGAGTCTTCTATAAGTGCAAGTAACTCAATCCACAACCAATTAAGTGATTGATCTTTATGAGTACCTACACAAAGCAAGATGCAAACTAGTAGATACATTTCAAGAGTAGATCTAAAAAGTATAAATGCTAATAATCTAAGTGGGATGCAATATTATCAATTAAAAGACCTATTTTTCAAAAACAAAATAGTTTTGACCAAAGAGAAACTTTAGTACAACTTGACCTTCTAATTTGAGGAGACAATGGATCGATCCAAGTTTCAAAGTACAATATACTTCAAAGATCTTGAGTGACCATCGCTCTGATACCAATTGTAGAAACTAGAAGGGGGGGGGGGGGTTGAATAGTTTCTCTTCGATTGGTGACCAAATTAAAATTACTTTCAATTTGGTTTGTATCAAAACTATCTTTTGTTTGAAGCTAAGTTGCATAATGATTAGGTTCAATTCAAATGCACTAGCAAAGATAATAGGTAAGTGTAATGCTAATGAAATAAGTAAAGAGTAAGGAAGGAGACAACCTAGTGGGAAGACACCAAGATTTATAGTGGTTTGACAACGAGGCTCTATCCTCGTTTCTACTCCACTCCTCGAGTACACCTACTCGAGATTTCCACTATATCCACAAGCTCCCTTCTCGGCGGAGAAAACCTTACATCGTTGCTTACATTATTTTCTGACACTAAGCTAAATGTCGAGAACTAATCTTTAGCCAGGACCAATCTACACAACGTTGCCTACTTCACAATTTAACGACACAAGGCTAGATGTCGAGTTCTAATCTTAAGGTAGAACCAATCTTCACGACGTTGCCTACTTCACCATTTTACGACACAAGGCTAGATGTCGAGTTCTAATCCAAAGCTAGAACCAATCTTCACGACTCTTCACTTTGAATCTAAGTGAGAACTTCACACAACACAACTACTAATCACTTTCAAGTTTAGTGAGAACTCACAAGACACAACCACATCACTTTATAGTTTAGTGAGAACTACTAATCAAATCTATTACAACTCAACTAGACTTATCCAAGTACACACATGTAGCTTGGATTTACACAACACAAATCCAAGCAAACAAATATGCAATGGATGTACACAACAAATCCAAGTATCCACAAATAACTTGGATGAACACAACTAGTCCAAGTATTCATAAATACAATAGATTGACCTAAAACAAAAAGGGTATCATGATGAATATGACTAGCTCATAGATTCATCTTTATCACAACACTAGTGAGTGAGTGATCTTCTCATTGGACAAGGTAAAGGAGGGGATCAAGAGGATAATCATGTGTAAACATCCTTAACACTTTAAGTGATCATTTACTAATGATTATGCTATAGAAAATAGAAAGAGGGCTGAGAAAAACGTCCAAGAGGCTTGTTGGAAAATGAGATTTGACCCACTATTTAAAGGAGACAAAGTATAACGGATATATAACGGCTACTGTGCGCGGTACCTTATCTCGCCCGGTGGTTTCATATCGCTAAGGAACCGCATAGCCACTTAAGGTACCGCCACTAGAGTACGCTCCGTTTTTTTGTCTTTTAGTGGGGTAGGAATATCTGAGGTATTTGAAGCCTTCAAAGGATATTCTAACAGCATTTGGAATATGCTATTTTCAAATTTTCATTTTCCGTTTTAATAAAACATTTTCTAAAAAAGAAAGTTTATTAAAATGTCTTTTGTCATATTAACAAAAGTGAGTTTTAAGAATAATCATTTTGATGATCACTAAGTATGATTAAGAAAGGTTAGTGATATGATTATTACCTTGATGATAGTGTTAGTTAAGTAATTCATTTTGTGTTTTACACTAAATGTGTTGTATGGTTTGTTGTGATCAGAACTAAGAAAGATTAGTTAATACTAATAATGTTTTTAGGCATCACTTGCATTAACATTATGTACTCGGAATGTACTTTTCAAATTATCAGAATGTATAGCCTATGGAGGTCAGTAGCTTGGTCGAATTATTTGTACAAGTGTCGAGTTCAAGGTTAGTGTTTGTACGACAAGGCTTAAAATCATGTTTTGGGTATTTTGGGTTAATGGGCACTTAGAGGGCTAACATGGGGCTGACTTGAGAAAGAATTTGAGATGTATCTATCATAGGGATTGTTACATTGATAAAGGATTAGAGTTCCGGAGTCAATGTTGACGTGCGTATTATTGTATTATGTGCTTTAGGTAATTGGTTGTTCGTGAGGAGACTTTGGATTGCTTTCGTAAGGTGAGTTCATAGTCCCATTTTTGCTACATTTTTAAATATTTTTCCAGTATGGGATGGAGATGACACTTCTAATGTTCTTAAAATGATTTAGTATTATGTTTTATAATGTGTGGACATAAATGTGCTATTGTGTGACTTGCGTGCTTATGTGTTCTCATAGGTGCTTTGATATGTGTTCTGATATATGAATCTTGATTGTGTTATGATTGGGATTGGTACATAGATGTATGGGCGTCTATGGGACCAGTTGTGATGTGTGTGGAGCGTGGGGCACGATCCGTCCTGAGTTCTTGGTTCTGAGTTCTTGGTTCGTGGGGCACGATCTGTCCTGAGTACTTGTGCATCGTCTCTTCGGAGGAAAGATATCTCGACGGGGATATAGTTCATCTTCCACAGGTAGTGTGGGAAAGATCCGGATAGTGTGGTGTGTGTTCTTGTGTGTGTGACGGGATACTTCTTGATATTTATAGTGTGCTTTGTGAATTGTAGATGTGATTGGTACTTGATTTAAGTTTTGTTGTGGATGCATGTAACATGATTATCACATTATGGTCCATTACTATAAATTGTTTTTCTTCAACTTAGTTACGGTGGATGTCAAGGTTTCTTATGATGTTCTAGATAACTTAAACCTATGTTCTCACCAACTTTATGTTGACAGATTTTAGTGTCATTTTCAGGTGAGGTAGTTGTGCAAGATGATGTTAGAAGTGGCTAGAGTATAGAGGCTGCTAGGATTGCATTAGGAGGAATCCCTTTCCTCTTAGATTTTATTTTATCTTTTGATTTAGTAAATTGTTTGATACCTATATGTTTGATGTGCGTTATTTAAATGTCTTTGGTAAGAGGTAGGCCTGTTACCTACTTACCTAGACGCCTACATTATTTGAGATATTGTCATGACATTGTGTCACATTTTTATGACATTTCTATTTTATTTAGTTAACTCTATAGACACGCTATAGTTGTGATGAAATCTATATGTCTTGCCCCATATTCCGCCATGGTGGGGTGTGACAGAATGGTATTAGAGACAGGTTTATAGAGAATTAGGTTGCCTAGTCGTGTAGCCTAGTCTATAGCTTAAGGGTCCCTGCATATAGGCGTCATAGGAGTATGTGTGCATTTTATATTAATTAATGTGTTTGGATGTTATTTATTGTGATGTTTTGACTAGTATGAATTAAACCATAGTAAGTTCATACTTAGCTACATGTTTTTGTCTTTTCGAGTTTTGAATAGTGCGGGTTGAACTAGTCGTATACACTAGTCATTGTTGGATTTCGTTTAATTACGTTTTCATGTTCTTTATCCATTTTGAATTTTGTCTACGGTGGTTCAGCTGGATTACGAGTTTATGTGTTTCATGCATTAGCTACGTTATTTTGATACATGGAATTATGGACCTTATGTTATGTTGTGGATTATGTGCTTATATGAGTTGTAGGATTTATGTGATTATTTGAGTTGGTAGACTGATGTGTTATGTGTAGTATTAGTTCTTATAAGTGTCATCATAGGAGGGAGTGCATTGGTGAAAGAGGACTTATATAAGTATGGTGGCCAACATAGTTATACAAGTACCACGACATCAATGGATTCCTAAGTATGGTTGCATGAAAGAGGGTTAATACATGCTTGTATAGTATATGTTAAATGGATTTGAGTGTATGTACGCCTATGTCTATATATGTAAAATTATTTTCTACTTATCGGTTGTATTCTTGGGATGGTTGCTAGCTCGTTTCTCTTTGAGATGTTCAACTTCTGTAGTAGCACATTTCTCGAGTCCTTATTTTACGTGTTTGTTTGTACGGTACTTATGGTGTAGAGGCTATTGAGATAGTTTAAGATTTTCTATGTTTTTACGTTTGGGATAACGGTATCTTTTGTGTTGATTCTTACATGGTAAAAAAATTGGAATTTACAAAGAGTTGAAATAGTTGTTTGTAGTCGGTGAAAAATAAGGTTAAAGTGTCGGAAACATGGTTAAAAAAATATAGTAATTAAGATCCATCAATGATGTTAGGGTTTGTGTTAAGAATTTAGGGATAATTAATGATGTTTAGAGGGTTGGTGTATAAAAGCGTAAAACAGTCTGATTTTTAGGGCTGTCTTGTGTTGACTGTTCCGGGCAGTAGGTGGTCGAGTTTCATTCTTTTTAAAATTAAGTTCAGAGAGTCTAGTTTTCAAAAAATGTAAGGTTGGTCGAAAATGGAATTTGGGAAGGTCGTCAAACAATTTTTACAAAAACAGTGCGCTGTTCAGGAATAAATTTGGATTTTGGGAATTTGAGTCAAAACGTAACCAAACGGATAAGATAGCCAAATATTTTTGATTTGGGAACTATTTATAATGTATGTAAAAGGACTGGAGTTTTTCAATAAAAGTTTTGGTGTTAAGGTCGGGCTTTTGGTGACAAACATTTAGCATTTATAGAAAATCAGTTTTGGTAGAAACGACTTTTGGCGTAGAGACCAAACGGAGGGGTTAAACGTGTAAGTAGAAAGCAAAATTTGTTGTTGGAGTTTTTAGATCATAGGAAAAAATAAATTCAGTAGGATGGTAGTCAAGTGTGGTGTTAAGTTTGGTTCATGTGGTCGTAATACGTTTCGGTTGTCGTTGGGTGCTTCTTGTGTCATTGGTCCGTTTCCATGGTTCGTTTGGAGTCGATACATGTTTATGTTTGAGTATCTTTTGGAGTCTCATGGTTTTGGTTCATATTTTTAAATGTCTTCGGTAAGAGGTAGGCCTGTTACCTACTTACCTAGACGCCTACATTAATTGAGATATTGTCATGACATTGTGTCACCTTTTTATGACATTTATATTTCATTTAGTTAACTCTATAGACACGCTATTGTTGTGATGATATCCATACGTCTCGCCCCATATTCCGCCATGGTGGGGTGTGACACTTTGACTCTAACATCATTCATATTTTCAACCTGTGTAATGAAGGACATGCTGGTATCAACAGCATCACTTCTCCTTCTGAGGAAGAAAACCCATGTATACCTTGAAAACTCATCAACTATGACCAAGGTATATTTGTTGTGATTAATGGTTTGAGGTTTGACAGGTCCAAACAAATCCATGTGAAGGAGATGTAAGCACTTGTCGATAGAGAATGATTGCCTAGTCTTAAAAGAAGACCTGTGATGTTTTCCCTTGACACAAGCTGAACAAGTCTTGTCTTTAGAAAAAGTCACTGAAGGTAGACCAGCAACCAGGTTTTGTGTGGCTATCTTGTTGATGTTCTTGAAGTTGAGATGAGACAGTCTTTTGTGCCACAGCCAATTGACACTTTCAGAGGCTTGGCTAGAAAACAGTTAGAGCTGTCTTTAGAGCAAGTAGACATGTTGATGACATACACATATCTCCTTCTTGGTGCAATGAGCACCACATCATTGTTCTTGTTGAAAATGGTTCCCTGAGTCTTAGTAAACAAAACCTTGTAGTTAGCATCACACAATTGGCTGATGCTAATAAGATTGTGCAACCCTTGTAAAAGTTATCCCATTGCAGTTCACTGAGCCGTATCCCTCTGTGTCGCCTGAAGAATTATCCCCAAACACCACTTTAGGACCTGGCTCCTTTGAGTATCTGTGCAGGTATTGTCGAATCCCTGTCATGTGTCTAGAACAACCACTGTCTAGATACCATACCGATTCCTTAAGATGTTTCTACACAGATACATAGAAACAAGTTAGTTCGTATGGTAAACCCACTTTCCAGTGGGTTCCCTGAATTGCTGATTAGCAACTCTTAAGTTCCTATAGAACTTTTGACGATGGGAAGGACAGTTAGCTGTCTCATGGGTGAACCTTCCACATATATCACATCCTGGAAAGTCACTACACTCATCTGAGTATTGGTCTGTGAATCCACAAAATTTACAAGGAGGATAAGGTCTGTAGTTACCTAATTGTCTTCTAGAAGCCTGTTGTCTATCCCTAGAAGGTGTCTGAGATCTCTTAACAGCCATATGTCTATCATGATCTATGGTCATGTGATGAGAGTTTTTACAAATATTGCAGTAAGGTTTGACTATCCTTTCACCTTTGGGTTCTCCTAGAATAGACTTAGGTTCATAGGAAGTAGAGCATTCATCGAAAGGCTTAATATGTTGTTTCAAGAGTTCTACTTCTTTCATTAATGACAACAGGCGTTCTTCAGTTGAGGAATCAACTTTGTTTACAGATTTTGTTGAGACAGGCTTAAAGGCAACTTGCTTAACTGATTGTTTAGCTGGTACAACAAATACCTTAGCTGGTAACTTCTGTTTTGGGTTCAGCCTTAGCTCCTCTAGAAGAGCTGTTGGGTTCAACTCCTGAGAGTTTTGGTAAGGGTGGTAAATCAACCACATCTTCAGAGACTGGTACATCAGTCAAGAGGGGATCTGACATATGAATTGTCTCTGTAGATTTGAAAATAATCTCTTTGGGTTTGGTGAGAATTTTCAATTTGTTTTTCTTGGTAGAAATATCCCTTTTTTATATCAGCAGGTAGTTCATCATTAAGCAATTCATCTATAGTGAACCTATTGCACAACCATTTTTCTATAACCTTATTTAATTCAGATACTTGATCATTTAAGGCACTATTCTTTAAGGTTAACCTATTAACTTCGTTTTGAAGAGATATTTTTTCAGAATTGACCTGTTTGAGAGTTTCACATTCAGCCCTAGCAGTTAATAGTTCATGTTTAACAGAGTGAAACTTATCAAGCAAGTTTTTTCTTTGTTCCTCAACAAAGTGTAAATCAACAATGGTGTAATCAAGAACATGTTTGCGTTCATCACTTTCAGACATAGATAAAAGCCTGTGTACCTTTTTCATTGTGATGTCAACCCATTGTCCTGATCTTGCATCTCCTTTCCCAACAGCTGGTTCATCCTCAGCTATTGCCATGAAAGCCATGACTTTAGTAGTATCTTCCTCATCTGAGGTCATCGGCTCATCATTCCAATCATATGCTTCAGCTACCAACCCTTTCTCTGTCTTCTTGTCACACCCTTTCTTCTTAGACAGAGCTTCAAGCTTCAAATTCATCTGTTCTAACTCAGCTTTAAGTGCCTTATACTTATTCTTGTAATCCTTATTCTCATTGTATTAGGAGTTGAATTGGTGATATGAGTTGTTATGTTGTGATTTGAACTTGTATGGTTTGGTGGAAGATGATGGATAAGAAGGTGAGGATGTCTTTGTGGAAGGACAGTCTTTTTGAAAGTGTCCAAGTTTTCCACAGGCAAAGCAAGTTTCTCTTGATTTGTCGATTTGTTTGCTAGCTGATCCTACTCTCCCTGATCTTTTGTAGAATCTCCTTTGATTAGCTAGCAAGGCTCTTTCATGAAATTCAGCATTAAGGTCTGTCAAGAACTCTTGGCTGCTGCGTGTGTCTTCTTCAACATCAGAGTCACTGTCATGAGGGTGTGGGGTAGAAATCAAAGCTTTGGATGTTGCTCCCTGAACTACAAATCTTTTAGTCTCTGATTTATACTTTCCATATATCTGAGCTAAGGTGTCATTCTTGATTGAGTTATTAGCTCTCTGAGTCTGATTCATACTCAGCCATTTTCTGGGAAGGCTGTTGATAAATGTGGCATTTACTTAAGCTTGACCAATGGTGACGTCATTCATAGCAAGGTCGTTGAGTAGAATCTTCAGCCTTGTATAAGTTTGCTGAACCTTTTCACCTTTAAGTGCCTTAAAAGCATTGAACTGAAGTCTGAGTGCCCGAATCTTGGTTTCTCTTGTTTCAGAGGGTCCTTCATGACCAAGAATAAAGTCTGTCCACATTTGTTTGGCTGTAGGACACTGAATTACAGACTTCATGATGTGTTTGGGAAGACAAGATATAATGATGCTATTGAGACGTTTGTCTTGGTTTGCCAATTTCCTATCAGCTGGAGTCCACTGCTTGAGAGGTTTGGGAAGAGGATTATCTTCAGTAGAGGTAAGCGCCATGGGAACATAAGGTCCATTTTCTAGAATTTCTAGAAGAAATGGTTCAAGGCCGTCAAGATACATGAGGAATTGACTCTTCCAACTTGCAAAATCATCTTCATCAAAGACTGGTACGTTGGTGACATGAGATCCGCCTCTTGAGTCAAGAAGTTGAGGTAGATCATCTTCATTTTGAGGTGGAGGAGCAAGTCTTGGTGAGGTTGGTGGAGGAGTAGTGTTGTTCCCAGAAGACGGTGGTGGTGGTGGTGTTTTGCTTGTTTTAGGCATGGTGGATCTTGATTATAAAACTTAGAACGATGTTAATGAAGGTTTTAATATCAAACACCGCTCTGATACCAATTGAAAGTCCCTAAACCAAGCTTGAAACAATAAACTTAACTAATCAACACACTTAATTACTTTTCAAACGTAATACTTATTATTGTATAATAAAGAATTACAAGTGTTATGGATAACATCGTTTGATGACAATGTGTTGTGCACACTTTGAACAAACTAAAATCTAACTTATGAACACAGTCGCAGCTATTTGGTTCTATAAGTTCTAAGAGTTAATGTGTGAATTCTATCAAAGTGTTGAACATTAACGCTAGGCTACATAACCTATTTATAGTGGTACGAGGTTGACTTCAAGTACTGGTTGATGGTGACTACACTAGACAGACACTTGTCAGACCTCTGTCACAAAATGCTCTTCTATTCTTGGTAGTCTGCTACAATGCTTTAGAGAAACAGAGCTGACACAGTTTCCCTTTTCTTCATAGTCTCGTACACACTAAGGTATGTCCAAAGTGTGCTGAGTGTTAACAGGGTATTGCCACCCCTGTTAACCCTCAACCCCCAGAGTCCTTGATACATCTTGGCTGTTATCCATCATAGTCAATGAGTATGTCTTCAAGTAATCTTCGACTTCCTTGACAATGTCTCTGACGTGGACTCCTATGAGGTTGCTCACAGAGACTTAGATCTCTGTGAGTCTTGCGATACTTGCTTTCCTCCTAGGCACAGGCAAGTTAATATCAAACAGCTTGATTTGTGTTTAAATATATGATACAGGGAATCTAATAAACTTAGATTCCCAAAACTAAGCAATCTTGTCTTGAATTTAAACAAAAGCTACATGCCCACACCTTAAAGAAGTTGAAAGAAAAGAGTTGCTTTTAACTTGAAGAGAATTGAGACACCGACTGTTGAATATTCAATTGACAAGACACCGCCTAAAATTTTGATCAACTGAGAGGGACTAGATAAAATAGAAGATGAAGTAGAATTGAGAACGAAAAGAATACTCGACACCCAAACCCTTTGATGTACCAGAACACCACCTCGTTATTGTTTTTTAAGGGCGAGTTGTCACTTTGTAGCAAAGGTTCAATAAAACGGCCAAATCTAGACATCTCATCTCCTTTCGTTTTTTGTTAATTAGTCTTCCCACGACTTTGGAAGGTTCAACAAATTTTAAAGTTGTAGAAACCTCATCTCCCTTTATATCTTCCACAAAAGTGCTTTGAAGTAAAACCTTTTTCATACCGTCTAGAGGAATAGAACATTGTGGTCTAATAAATAAATATGGTGTTTATTAAATTGAAGGAAATAAATGCTCAACTTCTATCACATCATTAGTTAAATGACTTTTAATTCACACAACCGACCTTATCACATCTCAACTTATTAATGAGTATTCATATTTACATTTATTTTAGATATGGTTATAAATAATATATAACAAATTTATCTTTTAAAATAATAATTATACCGTCGACTTCAGTTTTCAATTTTCTATAGAAGTATCCCAATATTGACATAGTTACATACACATTCTCAAATCTTGATTTCTAACTATTTAATCTTTCTTATATCTAGTTTATCTATTATACATCCCAACCATATAAATTATTTTAGCTTTTATCTTCTAAATTCTCAATCATGAAAACATCTCTCAGTTTACTCTTCCAAACTCTCAATCTCCAAAAAATTCTCACTTTTCTCAGAATCTAAATTAAACGTCTAGTATACCAAATTATGAAAATTCCCGATGTATTTTTAGAAAAAGGAGTGGAATAAATTTGAATACGTTTGCGACGCTTTTGTAACTTATTTAATTTTCACATGCTTCTTGGAACCCGAACTAGAACCGAAGCAAAAATAGAACTCAGGTATGGGTCATTACTGAACCGAACTACAAATACGGTTTTCGGGTTGAATATTTTGATTTTTGGTTTGTTTTCGGATCCATTGTCAAACTCATATCCAACCTAAAAACCGAATATGTAGTTCGGTTCAATTATACCCATAACCAGAATTTTATTTTCGTTTCGGTTCTAGTTCGAGTTCGGTTCGGTTTAATTTTCGATTTTTGTGAGTCAAACCTAAATTATGAACGCCCCTACATCCACCCATTATATGACGACAAACATTTTCCTAACAATTCAAATAAATATTTTCCTATTAATTCTGGTTTTGGAAACTGCCCTTATATTTTTCAGTTAATTCTATTAATTCGCATATATACATTTTTTGATAAAAAAAGGTAATTATGCTCTTTATATGTTTCATTTCCCTTTTAAATCCCTCTTTTCCTGTCATTTTATATAAATAAGTTTAATATATTTATTTGACAAATATATAATTATTCATTAGTAACATTGGATACACATTATTGCACAAGTTGATAATTGATACTAATATAAAATTATAATATGAATATATATGAATATATAATGGCTTATTTTAATGAACTAATAATCAAGTGTCAATTCATACGTCTTGAGTAGAAATAGCATGATCACCCAAGAGAACACTAGATACACATTATTATAATATGAACATTGGATACACATTATTATGTATGATACATATTATTACACAAGTTGATAATTAATACTAATATAAAATTATAGTATAAAATTATACTGTCGAATTGGTTGTCAATGTAAGCTCGAATCACTAACTACTAACTCATCGTTCAAAAAAAATATATAATTATAATATGAATATATACGAATATACAATGGCTTATATAAACATATCCGTTTGACAATTATTAATCTAAATAAAATATGTCATGCATATTTTTTGAAGGGCAACTATTAATGAAAAAACTCTAGCAAGGAGCAAAATTACAAAGAAAGTAAAGAAGGGTGTTGAAGCCAACTATCCCAACTAATAACACTAGTACATCTATAATTACACCAAAAAAAGAACGAGAAACAATATCATCGAAGATCATATCGTTCCAAGGACTCTAATCCGAAAAGATTAATTGATTTCTAAAATTCCATATGCACCACCAAGCCACATAAAAAACACCTTCCAAAATACTTTTTAATTTGACGCCCAACCTGATAGAGCTAAACCAAGATTAATTGATTTTTAAAATTCCATAAGCACCACCAAACCACATAAAGAAACACCTTCCAAAATCTGTCATGCATTTAGTAGCATATCTTTCTTATTTATATAGTCTATATCTATATCTATCTATATCTATACTTTTATACTTCTATACTAATATATAAAGAGCTCATGTTGAAAGTTGAAAGAGTTGAAAATTCAACATTTTCATATATAAACATAATGATGAATTAGGAAACAAGTGTATTAGCCACTACATCATGGGTCCGACCATCGGGTGACGGGTTGGACCACCGTGTCAACCCGATTGAGTCACAATGTTACGGGTTCGACCACCGGGTCAATCCGGTCGAGTCACCATGTTGCGGGTTCGCTCACCGGGTCAACCCGATCGAGCCACCGGGTCACGAGTTCGACTACCGGGTCAATCCGAGCGAGTCATCAAGTTATTATTTGGTCATAATTATGATATCGTAAACTATCCGCCGCTATGCGCGGTACACGTCTAGTACTATCTTATAAAGAGCTATATCAAAAGTTAAAAATTTTGAATTTTCAACAATTTCATATATATCATTATTGAACTAAATAATTTTAAAACGGGTGGCAGCCTGGAATTATACAATTATTGAATTGAAACTAGTTTTAATGGAGTCAAAATTAATTTTAATACATAAATCTTTTGAAAACGCGTCGGCAGCTGGAATGAGTTCTTTCTAAGAGGAAACATACCATGGAAAAACTTTACAACACAAATCTTTCAAATCTTTGCTTTCTTTATAAAATACCAACATCTCTATCTCTACTACTTATAAAGGAAAAACCACAAAACATTGAATGTTGAAAAACCCTGTAATTTAGGAAATATTAAAAAAATTAATGCACCGTGTTGAAAAAAGCTTCCTATACGGGAGTCCGCTAATCCTATTAAACCCCAGTTAATACCACATTATATGCACGCAAATACAAAACTCATTCCATCTCTAAACCCTAATCACACATAATAATAGTACCACCATCATAATCTTATCACCACCGCATTTATCGAATCCGCCACCATCTGTTGATGATTTAGGTGGTTTCAAGATAGTTTTAATTGGTCAATCTATGAGTGTCACCGAATCACCTCGATCTACATTTATTTTAGATATGGTTATAAATAATATATAACAAATTTATTTTTTAAAATAATAATTATACCGTCGACTTCAATTTTCAATTTTCTATAGAAGTATCCAAATATTGACATAGTTACATACACATTCTCAAATCTTGATTTCTAACTATTTAATCTTTCTTATATCTAGTTTATCTATTATACATCCCAACCATATAAATTATTTTAGCTTTTATCTTCTAAATTCTCAATCATGAAAACATCTCTCAGTTTACTCTTCCAAACTCTCAATCTCCAAAAAATTCTCACTTTTCTCAGAATCTAAATTAAACGTCTAGTATACCAAATTATGAAAATTCCCGATGTATTTTTAGAAAAAGGAGTGGAATAAATTTGAATACGTTTGCGACGCTTTTGTAACTTATTTAATTTTCACATGCTTCTTGGAACCCGAACTAGAACCAAATCAAAAATAGAACTCAGGTTATGGGTCATTACTGAACCGAACTACAAATACGGTTTTCGGGTTGAATATTTTGATTTTTGGTTTGTTTTCGGATCCATTGTCAAACTCATATCCAACCTAAAAACCGAATATGTAGTTCGGTTCAATTATACCCATAACCAGAATTTTATTTTCGTTTCGGTTCTAGTTCGAGTTCGGTTCGGTTTAATTTTCGATTTTTGTGAGTCAAACCTAAATTATGAACGCCCCTACATCCACCCATTATATGACGACAAATATTTTCCTAACAATTCAAACAAATATTTTCCTATTAATTCTGGTTTTGGAAACTGCCCTTATATTTTTCAGTTAATTCTATTAATTCGCATATATACATTTTTTGATAAAAAAAGGTAATTATGCTCTTTATATGTTTCATTTCCCTTTTAAATCCCTCTTTTCCTGTCATTTCATATAAATAAGTTTAATATATTTATTTGACAAATATATAATTATTCATTAGTAACATTGGATACACATTATTGCACAAGTTGATAATTGATACTAATATAAAATTATAATATGAATATATATGAATATATAATGGCTTATTTTAATGAACTAATAATCAAGTGTCAATTCATACGTCTTGAGTAGAAATAGCATGATCACCCAAGAGAACACTAGATACACATTATTATAATATGAACATTGGATACACATTATTATGTATGATACATATTATTACACAAGTTGATAATTAATACTAATATAAAATTATAGTATAAAATTATACTGTCGAATTGGTTGTCAATGTAAGCTCGAATCACTAACTACTAACTCATCGTTCAAAAAAATATATAATTATAATATGAATATATACGAATATACAATGGCTTATATAAACATATCCGTTTGACAATTATTAATCTAAATAAAATATGTCATGCATATTTTTTGAAGGGCAACTATTAATGAAAAAACTCTAGCAAGGAGCTAAAACAAAATTACAAAGAAAGTAAAGAAGGGTGTTGAAGCCAACTATCACAACTAATAACACTAGTACATCTATAATTACACCAAAAAAAGAACGAAAAACAATATCATCGAAGATCATATCTTTCCAAGGACTCTAATCCGAAAAGATTAATTGATTTCTAAAATTCCATATGCACCACCAAGCCACATAAAAAACACCTTCCAAAATACTTTTTAATTTGACGCCCAACCTGATAGAGCTAAACCAAGATTAATTGATTTTTAAAATTCCATAAGCACCACCAAACCACATAAAGAAACACCTTCCAAAATCTGTCATGCATTTAGTAGCATATCTTTCTTATTTATATAGTCTATATCTATATCTATCTATATCTATACTTCTATACTTCTATACTAATATATAAAGAGCTCATGTTGAAAGTTGAAAGAGTTGAAAATTCAACATTTTCATATATAAACATAATGATGAATTAGGAAACAAGTGTATTAGCCACTACATCATGGGTCCGACCATCGGGTGACGGGTTGGACCACCGTGTCAACCCGATTGAGTCACAATGTTACGGGTTCGATCACCGGGTCAATCCGGTCGAGTCACCATTTTGCGGGTTCGCTCACCGGGTCAACCCGATCGAGCCACCGGGTCACGAGTTCGACTACCGGGTCAATCCGAGCGAGTCATCAAGTTATTATTTGGTCATAATCATGATATCGTAAACTATCCGCCGCTATGCGCGGTACACGTCTAGTACTATCTTATAAAGAGCTATATCAAAAGTTAAATATTTTGAATTTTCAACAATTTCATATATATCATTATTGAACTAAATAATTTTAAAACGGGTGGCAGCCTGGAATTATAAAATTATTGAATTGAAACTAGTTTTAATGGAGTCAAAATTAATTTTAATACATAAATCTTTTGAAAACGCGTCGGCAGCTGGAATGAGTTCTTTCTAAGAGGAAACATACCATGGAAAAACTTTACAACACAAATCTTTCAAATCTTTACTTTCTTTATAAAATACCAACATCTCTATCTCTACTACTTATAAAGGAAAAACCACAAAACATTGAATGTTGAAAAACCCTGTAATTTAAGAAATATTAAAAAAATTAATGCACCGTGTTGAAAAAAGCTTCCTATACGGGAGTCCGCTAATCCTATTAAACCCCAATTAATACCACATTATATGCACGCAAATACAAAACTCATTCCATCTCTAAACCCTAATCACACATAATAATAGTACCACCATCATAATCTTATCACCACCACCGCATTTATCGAATCCGCCACCATCTGTTGATGATTTAGGTGGTTTCAAGATAGTTTCAATTGGTCAATCTATGAGTGTCACCGAATCACCTCGATCTATGCAAGTGATTTTTTCTATATACATCGTAAAATTGGTAATTATCTCATATATTTGATTTCGTTTATGATGTGTTTCTTATAACTATTTGGATCTGTTAGTGTATGTTTGATTTCTCCTCATAATAGTGTATTTTTATCTTTGATGGCCAGAATCAACGTTTTGTGTTCTTAGGTAAGTTACATATGGGTTTATTAGTGAACCGGGGATGATGCAAGTTGATTCTTATGTTTTTGTAAATGTATAAAAAAATTTATTCGTATTTTTATCTCATGGGTTTATTAGTACCGTTTGAAGGTTTATTAACATCATAACAATTATATAAAATGCTAAACGAGATCAAAGCACACATGTAGCGGAAGCAATTTAAAAAGATCACAATAACACAATTATAATTAATCGAATTAGGGTTACATACCTTTACGCTAAAGCAAATCCACAAGAAGAAGAACGAATCACTAATTCGGGTTAATACGGTATATCACCAAGATATAGTCTAAAGTAAGACTATATTACGATCTTGTACACACGTAATACAACGAGCTAACCGTGATTCTAGCACGTGTAAACCGAGCTTAATGCTTGTGGAAAATCTACCCAACAACCATAGAGAGGGGCTAGGACTAGATTTATAGCAAACCGAATACGAAGAAAAATCAAACCGAAACCCTTGTGGGTTTGTTTGAGTCGATCGGCATCGAGAGCCGTTTTAACATGTTATAATTATGGAAAATCTAAAGTTTTTTTAACTAATAATTGTTTTGTATTAAAACTACATGTTTTTTTAGGTTTTCTTAAAATTAAAGTTTTGTTTTTTAAAAATTAGGGTTTTTTTGGCCGAATTTTTATAAAAAAAAGAATTGTTTTAAAACCCTAAATTACATGTGGGATGATTTTAGGTTAAATTGCATGATTAATTGTTATGTCATGTATGGTTACGATCCGTAGAGATTTAATTGTTAAGATTTGTGGGAGGATCCATGATAACATGCATGTTTTCATGGATTATAAAATTATATGTTTATATGATTTTATGTGCTACATGATTATTTGATTCAGTAAATCTTGAATTAGCAAAGACTTTTATATGAATATAAAAACCTAGATTTGATGATTATTGAATAAATCGTATGCATGTGGCTTTTTTATTTATTTATTGCACATATAAATTGTTATTATGTGTTTATGATTTAGTTGTTTTTTACTTGTTTATATATTAAATTATTGAATTGTTGTAAACAAGGGTTTTTTTTTGAAAAGAAATAATATGGACTAAATCATATTAAAATAAAGATTTGTTAGAGATCTAAATTACATAAGATTACGTTGATTGGTGAATTGCAATAATAATCTAACGACTAATTCCTTTTGACAAACTATAAAGTGGGTATAACGCACTGCTGGTCATATACCCGGTTAAGGAAGGATGTGTTATGCCATTAGTCACTGACCAAATTCCCGTCTCGCTTGTGCGTAAAATTGAAATTACCTACGATTATTAATTGAATTATACCTTAAGGTTGATTTACCGCAAATTTACATCCGAAACACAATGAATAAGGGTATTGCTTTGTGCTTTAACCGAGTTCTAGAAAAAGTACGTTATGAATAGTTGTGGGTAAAATTTTTTTAATTGGTTTAACCAATACCTCAACATAATTTATGTATAAATTTAGTCTCGTGAAAAAGTTTACTAAATGTTTTATTAAACTTATGCTATGGAGTTGTATGCATGCTTCTCCATACATTGATTTTGACATCAAAATTTACCCTTAAAATTTAAGTCGAATGCTCCTAATTGACGAACACTTGAATTACTACGTCATCAAATGAGATTTTTGGGTGATGTTGTAATGGAGAGAAAACTTTCATAGAATGATAATTCATATGATGGTTTTACGCTACTCAGATTAAACGACTTAATTAAGTTACTCAGTGAGATTTGGAAACTTAAGGCATTTAGAAGGGATGAAACATGTTTACAATGCAAAACATTCTTTTGGCAATTTAAATCCCTTAAAAATCTAGAAATTGAAAATTGTTTGTCAATTGAATTGTTCGACAAGTCGCTACATTGAGTACATTCATTACTAGCAGATCAACTGATGTAATTGATCTATGTCAATATAGTTCTAGGATTCAAGGAAAATACTATGGTTTATATACCGGGGTAATTTTATTTCTTGAAAGTATTTTGTTATTGAAAATACTAATATTTGAACTTATTTATGTAGAAATGGCTCAACCCGACAATAACACTATAAGTTCCGCGTTCAAAGCATTCTTTGATCGTCCTGAACTTACTGGCCCAAACTTCAATGATTGGTACCGCTCACTAATAATTGTCTTGAGAGTAGCGGGTACTATTGATATCTTGACTGCTCCCTATCCGGAGGATCTTGCTGAAGGAGCATCTGATGCGCAAAGGCTTGAACACGCTACTAATGTTAAGAAGCACTCAGAGGTGTGATATGAGCAAAATCTCATATCAATAATATCACAAATCACCCTAAAACACAAAGCAAATACCTAATTTTATACATAAAAGCAGTATTATGGGGTATGTTTTGTGTTTGTGCTTGTGTAGGTAACAAAGATACAAATTTGGAGCAAATAAGTGAAATTAAGCCTTTATGATGAAGAAACGAAAAAAGAAGGATCAGAAGTGACAAACCTTGCAAAGATGAAGGACCTTTCTTGACAAATTACAAAGATGAGAGACTAAAGTGTAATTATTCAAAAGTCATGAAGAAAGTCAAATCTGGTCAACATTCAAGTCAACAAGTCAAAGGGTGATTTATGAACAAGATTGAAGTTGGAAGGATCAAAATTGCCAAAGAAATGAAGCTTGGGGCCTAATTTCTATTCTGCCTAAACTACAAGAGCTTAACTTGACAAAAATCATACAAGTTTGGGGCTTGATCCGAGTATACATGGATGGACCAATGAGAAGAGAGTATGGCAAGCACATGGATTGCCACATCCTTGCCAACTCAGCCCACTAGCGCCATCTTCTCATTAAATACCCAATCCAAATAGTTACTCCACTCACACTCCATCAACCAATAGAAAATCAGATATAAGATAGTGATCCGCAACTCACATCCTACTCCAATAATAACATGCCACGTTGCACTTTCAATTTCAAACGAACCCAGGATTGAGATCGAGCTACATTGCATTTCAGAGAAAGATATCAACATGAAAGTTGCTCATTTTCAAGAGAGGAACACAACGGAAGCAACCAATTAGCTTGAAACTTACTCAATCAAAAACCCCCAAATAGAGTTCTTCAACGGCTATCAACAATTGAGAGAATTAAGCCACGTGGAAGGAATCTATTGGTTGCAACACGTCACCAGACTCCAACTCACATGATCCCAACCTCTATAAATACCCAGTCAAGCTATCATTTAATGTATGTAGTTAGTGTGTGTTATTTCACACACTTGTAGAATTCTCTCTCAATTCATTTAGCATTCAGTTAGAACTCCTCTTAAGTGACTGACAATCACTTAAGAGGTAGTTAGTTAGTTGTAACCGACTTGTAACTACTTTACTTCCATTAATAAAATTCAACCTTCACTTTCACTCAATTCTCATTCTCTTACCTGCATTATCATACTCCTAGTGTTACTGTGTTGTTCTTTTGATCATTTATGACCAATGGAATTAATTGATAATGTTTTGAAGACTTGTAGCTGGTTTAGAATTGATTTGCAGTTCATTTTAGTCCACTTGTAGCAGTGTAGCAGGGGAGATGACTATAGCAGATTATGGTGATGATATGATGGTGATTGGTTGTCAATTCATGGTGTTTGTTGATCTTAATAAGCTCAGCGCTTATTACTCCATAAAAGGAGGCTTCTAAAGCTAAAAGGAATACAATTTTCTTGTTTAAATTCCACTCAATTGTCTTGCATGCTAAATTCCTAGTGTAACTCTTAATTGTTGAACTGAAAGTGTGATTAGCTTAATTGTAGTGTGATCTTGTTGATTTGATAGCCAGCTTGTAGTTTAACAACTTTTCATTCAGTTTTACTTGTTCAAAATTGATCTTTCATCAGTCTTAGTTCATTAGCTACTCATTTTATGGTTTAACCAGTAAACTAGTTGGATTTTGCTCTTAAACTAGTTCATTTGAGTCAACTTACAAAGTTTGATAAGTCTCATAACCTGTCATTCACTTGTGCTTAAAAAGTTTTTGAAAAAGTTCATTATCATATTTTTAAGTGGTGTTTGGTTTTAGATCAAACTTGTGATTTAGATTGTATAACTTGTTCTTTTAAGCTCACTCACACTCAATCAGTTAGTGTGAGTATTTTGGTCAAGTTTTGTAGTCAAGTAAATGGTCAAACAGGCAATTCACCTTGAAAATGTTTGGGTCAAGCCTTTGTAGTAGTACATCAGTAAAACTTGCTTACTTTGATTCCTCACCATTTCTTTGTTTCTTGAAGTTTTTAGCTGAAATTTGTTTCCACTTATAGCATAACATACAATCTTTCAGTTTTCATAAGGAAATTCTAGAGTATTAAGTTTTGAGTGAGTTTTCAGCTTATTAATAAGCATTAGACCATTTGCTAGTTTATGTGAACATAACTGATGTAGGTAAATCGTACACGTTTTAGGAAAAACGCGTATAAGTGCGGCAAGTATTAAGTCTTACGCTATAGGAAAAACGTAAAACCGAATAAATGCGGTTTCGTTCTCGAAGGAGGTGTGTGAATTAAGTATGCCAATATATAAAATCAAAGTTTGGATTAGTGACGTTTTTGGTTTAGAAGAGAAAAATTAAAAACGAGCTACGGTTACGATTACACTACGACGTAATGACGTAAAACGCGAACGTAAATACGTAAAACGTGACAAAATTAAAAATTAATTAAAAATTTAAACTAAGTCTAAAATAATATAAATAAGAATAAAAATCCAATAAATATATTTTTAAAACCTTTTATTAATTAAATATTTAATTTTAAATGCTAATTAAAGCCCTAAAATTAAATATAATTAAGAGAAAGCCCAAAATAATATTTTACTGAACTAATAACTCACTTATATTATTTAAAGACTGAAAAGTATTTTTCCTAAATTTTCAAAACTATTTATCTATTTTTAAAACACTAAAAACTATTTTTAAGCTAAAATAATGATTAAAAATATTTAAAATAATGCTAAAAATAATTTGACAATTTTAAAAATCCTAAATTCTACTAATGAAAAGTAAACAAATGAAAAAGTTTGAAAAAAGTAAAATTTTTCACTAAAAGACAAAACAGTTTATAATAAAACCCTAATTAAACTAAAATAAAATCTAAAAATTAATAAAAAAGTGAACCGTGAAATATTTTTGAACTAAAAATCTTAAAATCTTTTCCTAAATCTAAGAAAATTTTTAAAACTGAAAAATATTAAATTTTGTCACTAAAAGACAAAACCAGAATATTAAAAAGTAATTTAAAATGCAATTTAATCTAAAAAACACTAAATGAATAGTAAACAGAAAAAAAACTGAATAGAAAAATCAGAAATTAAATAAGAAGAATTACAAAATTGAAATCAGTGAAAAATTCCTAAATATGACCACTAAAGACAAAAAATTAAGACTCTTAAAGTGACACTTGGTGGATTTTGTCTGCTTGTGTAGCAGTACCAATTGTTACACTAGCGGGGGGAAGTTGGTTCCCACTGCTAGAACAAAAAAAAACGGCCTGGGCACAAATTGATGTGTATCTTGAGATTTACTTGGTATTGTGGGCAATGATTGGCACCCCCACAACCAGTTGGGTTGTGGGGAGTCAGTAAAAATGTAAAACACACCACTTACTTCATAAAATCAAACTCAAATAGCCCAAGACAGTTACTGATATGGTTGGTGTGGGTCTGAGGGAAGATTGCTGATGCAATTGGTCTTTTGATCAATTTCAACAGGTCACAACTCACACAACAACACACCACTAAACCCTAGACTAGCTAACAACCTAAGAGAACACCTAGACCTAGCAGATGACACAAAATGATGGTCAATTTATAGCTAAAACAAGGCATAATTGACCCCTACTGATTTTTCAGGCAGTTTCAAGCAATAATCATGCAATTTACTTCACTCTTCTACCAAAATCAAACCAACTTACTGATAACAACTAACATCAACATACAAAGTGTGTTTAGACTATTTTTAGGTCAAAAGCTAGTCAAAATTTTCCCTTAAAACCCCAATCCAAACACCCCTTTATGTTACTGAAATCAATATTTGCAAACCAAATCTATTTAAATCCTACCCAAACTGATTTCAATCTACTATAACATGTTTAACAAACATAATCAAACAAGAATCAACCTTAAAACTGCTCACACAAACAGGTTCACACATTTAACACATAAGCATCTCCAAAAAGCATAAAAAAATTCACAAAAGGGGTTCTAAGCCTTGTACCTGGCTGATGACTTCCTTATGAGGATTTTTTGAGCTTATGAGAGCTATAGGACGTGTAGAGGTGGCTTGTTGGAGGAATCCAAAGTGGACCCTAAGCCCTTAATATCTTCAAATAAAAAATGATGAAATGGAGTGATGAGATGAGAAGATCTTGTTGCTCTTTCACACCTGCATAAACAACAAACAAGGAACAAACTTTCAGTAGCAAGGCTACAAGCTTTTGGCTTATAGCTTTGCTACAGTAAGATGTTAAATAAAAATGAGATCAGATTTTATAAAAAATCCTTTGAAAAACAGATTTTGAAACCAAAAATAACTTTGAAACCACTAACTCTCATGAAACACAAACTTGAAAATCCAACTCACACTTCCACTTTCACTTTCATGTGAATTTGAGATTCAAAATTTGTTTAATGAAGAAATTTTTTTTTCAGAAACCTGGAACATAATTTCCCTTTTTTAAAACCTACACTACTTTTGCAAACGAATGTAAAATATTATACTACCGAAAAACAGAATTATGGAACTCAGCTATTGCAAGATTAAAGAGTGTTCATTTTCATTAATAATTTTTAAAAACTTACAAAAACTGGAACAAAGGTGCGTCACAAGTCGAAGTCACCTTATATAGGGCTAAGTAGAAGGTCCTAGAATGTTGAATAAAAAATAACAAGTCCTAAACCCTAACAGGTTGATTTCCAGATTTGCCCTCTTGAAGTCTTGGTCAAATGCGTGTCATGTGATCTCTGAAAGATTCCAGCTGTTGGGATGATCATGTGCGTTCATTGGTCTCCTTAGGGACCAAGGAATGTGTTATAAACGTTAGATTGCTGCAGGATTCCATTTTTGCTATTTCAAGTGTAGCAGGGGAACCATGGTGGGGCCATATGGGTCACGGGAAGGTTTTGTTTGTGAGTGGGAAAGGATTAGGTTGAGGTTAATTGAGGTTCTGGAAAGAATGGGTGAAAAACCCTTTGATTAGGGGTTAATTGTTCCTGGAAAATATTAGGGTTTATGGGTGTTTTAGAACAGGTTTAATCTGATTTGGGGTAAGTGGGTTTTTAAAACGCGTTTAAGGAGGGAAATAATAATCAGTTTTAATAACTGATTATTATGTGTGGGTGGATTGTAGACGTGGAGGGAAGGGAGTATCTGATTGGTGGATGGGTGAGTGGGTGATGAGGTGGCGTGGTGGGAGTGGATGGTTAAGGTTTGGTTGTCTGCCCCATTTTGGCCCCTAAATTACTTCGATGTTGCTATATAATATTTAAACAGCCTATAACCAATTTCCCTTTGTAATAAAAGTTTTCACTTTTAGATTTTGGCCACCAAAACTTTTCCAAATATATTCCAAGGGTTTTATATGCATATTTTGCATTCTTCAAGGGCCTTTATGATATAATCTTGAAACTTAAAGGACCCAAATGTAATAACTGGGATTTACATGGGTATTAAGTGACAAGTCTTCAAAAGTAGAGGGACCAATCTTGCCAATTCTTCAAACTTTAAGGACTTGATAGGAAAATCATGATTCGGGTCCGGTTCTTAGTGCGGCTTCGTCTCCCGTGTTTGTTTTTGCTTGATTCCTTTGATCTTTTGTTGAATTCACGATATCCGTACCTAAAATACACAATGAACAAACACAGGCACATTTTTGGGTATTTTGATGATATTTTTAGCATTTTAAGCCCGATTTAGACGATGAGACTATGTATAAATACAGTCTCATCACTCCCCCATACTAAACCATTGCCGTGTCCCCACGCAATGCTAGAATTAAGTATCGTAGCACTTCCAAAATTCATTTTATGATGACATTTATTGAAGACATAAATTTGAATAAACTACTACACGCGTTTTAGACATAATGTATTGTTTTCATCACGATTAAGTGACTTTTAGGATCATAGAACAAGAACACGTGAATGCTTCGTTAGAAATAATTTCGTCGTCCTCAATTTTCACCCAATTCCATGCTAAGCGTGTAACGAGATCATTGTTATTATAAGTTAGCAACACGAGTATATCTCATAAGTGTTAATTACGAACCTAAACTCCCTTATTCCTACTTGGTATCTCTTATATTTTATTTTGTCTTAATGATCACGAGGATACATCATTGACTTATGCGTGAATAGAGAGTAAGTCTAAAAATAGAGTCTTAACGGCGTAACCAAAATCATTAAATTAATAATTCATCCTAATAGACAACGATGTCAAAAAGTTAAGTCAACAAGAAGGATCGATAAACACGGTTTTATAACGGTTTTGAACATGAGACTTATTACCAAGACTTTTATACGCCCCCTAATGGAAGGGCCTTATTATCATAGGTTTACCTCCATCTTTTATTCAACTCCGCCATGGAGCTTTTATTATGACTTCGGTCATGCCTTGCCTTTTATTATCCGCCTCATCGGTTGTTTTATTAGCCAAAGACGTATATCCTCACGCTAAAGCGAATTTTGGATCTTTAAAGCTTCAAAGATTAAGGCTTGATCCACTTTCAATTTGGGCATAGATTTTTCGGCCTTGTGAGCTTCAAATTTTTGCTTAATTTAGGTGAGCACTTGAAATCTTATTATTAGGTGAAGCTTTCGATTATTCGGGTGCCAATACTTCAAAACCGTAACGCTGGCGATACCTTAATGTTTTCCCAATTTAATTACATGGAAGCTACTAAAACAAACTAGAAACCAACAATAGTGACTAAACCGCTAAATCAATATTTATTAACAATTTATTATACAAAAGCGTGGGGAGAATAAGCTAATATTACTACACATGAGATCGTGACGATTACGAGACTTATAAATAACTCTATCATTTCTCGTCCTCATTTAAGAGACTTAGCCTAAAAAGTTAAGGAATCGTAGCTAAGTGCTCAACACGCACGGTCGAGTAAAAAATTACTCTTATTCTCACCATCGGAAAACCTACATTCGTGTCTTAAACACTTATGAAAAACTAGAAAAAATTTAAAATTTTGCCATTTTTAGCCTTATTTTGCAATAAAACGATAACAAAAAGATGAAAATTGGATTGAGTGATGACGTAAGCACGGTGAAGTATCTACTCACCCCCCATACTAAAACTAAACATTGTCCTCAATGTTTCGAGTCTAGGGGTGAAAACACCCCTATACTAGAGACAAAGTCGAATGCTTAATCTCGAGCATGGAAAGGGTAAAACGAATAACCTAAGCCGTTTATGAACTATGCTAATAAGATAAATGTTAGAACATAAAAGGATATCATCGGATATCGAAATCTCCAAAGGCAACGATCAAAGCTCGAGTGGTCCGTAAAACGAACACGAGAGGCTTCAATGATGACAATGAACCTAATGAATCACAATCACAAACAACCACGGAACAAAGGTAGGAAGAGCACAAGTCCCCTCGTTACATTAACTAAGAAAGCGATAATATTTACAAGGATAAGCATGAGAATCCCCCACGAGGCACCTTGTTTTTGATAACTGAGTAAAAAGCTCGACTCGAATCCCCATAAATGTGATCATTTAGGGATAATCTTGATATGGTCATTTTTAGTGGGGCTTACATGATAAACAAGGCCCAAAAGCAACCGGTACTAAGGACTAAGTCCTTTGATGATGCAAAATACCAGGATCGAAGATGGCGTCCATGGGATAAACGAACCAACGCCACTTCAACAAGTGCTAGAACCCCAAAGGGGTAGAAGAAAAGAGATAAGAAGTAGAAAGGTGGGGCAATGGGTAAGTCAAACTCATGAGCTACTCGAGGTAGACTCACACCAAGCAAACGAAAAGATTTTCCATTTATTGCATTGGTAGAAGACCGAGATTTCCCTTTACAAGCAATTCCGGGATCGTAAATCTCGTCCTCGGTGGAGAAATATGAGGGAACATAAGGGGCTTCCCCACACTAGATCCACACCAACCGTCGTCAAAAGGAGTAGACGAGGTGGTAGCACTCATAAAACGCAGTGATGACAGAGTTAAACTTGTAGAAAAATCTTTTTAAACATTTTTAAAATCTTTTCCTTTTTCATCGTTCAAAAACTCTTTATGAAAACCCAATTCGATAATGTCGAAAATATTTGGCGTGTCAAATTTAAAATTAGTCGCGCTAAAAATCCTCACATTTAAGTCATTGGTGGGAGGGGGTGGCGGATTATATAAGTTCTCAAAACGTTTGTCAATAAAGAACACCGCCCCCTCAGGGTCAACATACTCGTCATCCTCATGAACGTCAATCTCATCGATTTCTTCATCAAAGATAGGCTTGTCAAACCAAGGTTTGTCATTCCCCTCCTTGAGTATCTTAGAAACTCTCTCGAAAAGATCACGATCAAGCACGAAACCATCATTCGTTTGTGGGGAATGTTGATAAGTTAAATCCTCATGAATGTGGTAAACGTAATTCTCATTTGAGGAGTGTTGATTAGGTAACTCCTCGAGAATTGGATTTTTGGTGGTCACATGAGTTGGTTCGTTATCGAAAATAAGACGTTCCAACTCATTTAGTTCATCCTCGATTTTGGAAAGATCGACCTCACTCGTAGGTGGGAGTAGAGGCAAAAGAGCTAGCTCTCGTTCAATGATTTCCTCAATCTCGGGATGAAACTCGTAATCATCGTACTTCACATGAAAAGAGGTCTTTTTGGGATAATCCTCAAAAATGGCATGTGGATTTTGAAGTACGTGATCTATCTCGGCAAAATCGCCATCGTCATCGTCGAAGAAAGAGTCGACGTGAGCACTCACAACCATGTCTTACAAGTCGAATGACTATGCTTAGGTGACTTTTCTAAAACGAGAGGATCGATGTCGACGAAACCTTTAGCCTCAACGGGTGTTGGGCTAGGAAAAGGAGGTACTTCGATGGAGTTAGAAGTTGAAGCCTCAAAGACGTGGTCCTTCGAAGGTGGTGAAGACGAGCCCATTTTGGTCATTGTCGTGATGGCACTAACGTCGCCCTTCGGAATTGGTGTTTCACTTGTTTCATCGAATTCATCCCAAAGTGAATTTTCATTCATAAATTTACACATACCCTTTTGAATTAGGTACACGTATTCTTTATCATTAAAATCCTCATCTTTAAAACCGTTCTTCTTAATTTTTTCAAAACATGCATCAAGCCTCATTCTTTCCGCTAAAGTGAACATTTTGAAATCATTAGGTTTAGAAACATTAGGTTTTGAAACCTTGATTTTTTCATTGTCATTAAACACTTGGGATTTACTCGTGAAAAAATCCATTTTATCATCCCCATATCTCATAGTAAGTCTCCCCTCGTGAACGTCGATTACGGTTCGAGCCGTCGATAAAAATGGTCGGCCTAAAATAATGGGACATTTAGGGTCACACTCGTAATCGGATATGACGAAATCCGCAGGAAAAACGAACTTTCCAACTTTGACATAGACATCCTCGGCTATTCCAATTGGTATTAAAGGTGCACAATTTGCAAGCTCGATAGTCATGTTCGTGGGGGTAAGTGAAGGCAATCTCATCAATTTCCAAAGAGAATGAGGCATGAGATTGATGCTAGCACCTAAATAGGCAAGGGCTAAACATCCCTCAATCTCGGAAAAATCACAAGGTAGTAGAAATTGGCCCAGATCCTCTTCCTTTCTTGGCATATGCCTTTTGGGTTTTTTTAAGAAGGATCGATTGTTGGAAACTCACTTTATGTAACGACATTTAAGAATTCCCGTTAGTTATCATAGTCACGCACATTTAGACTGGACTAGGCTCGTTGTAAAGTTTAGGTTGTGTGCGTGACTATATATACCCCTCCTTAGCTTCCAAGGAGGGGTGTTGATTGTCATTTGTTCATTTGGGAATACATTACACTTTCACTTTCAACCTTTCTTCTCTCTCTCTAAGCCATCAACGGCTTCCACCACCATCTACCACCACATTAGACCACCGGATCCATTTTAGCATTTTCTACATTTGGCATCAGAGCCACGGTTCCATCCTTGGATCGTGTTTATATATTTGATTTGGTGGTCTAATTTATTCTTTGAGTCTCGTTCTATATCATTTTTGTCCATTTTGTCACAAATTTTTTGGTCACGTCATATTTTTTTAGTCCAAACTGTCACATGTTTTGTGTCTCGGTTTCATCATCATTTTCTTGGTCAAAGTCATAACAAATTTGGTCACTCTTTCTGGGTTTATGTCTTTCTTGTTTATACAGATAGATAAGGACAAGTTTGCAGTTCCACCTTTTTCGGGTCATTCAAAACCCTTTTCAGATTGAACATTCAGATTGGGATTCAGATTGGGTTTCCGATTGGATATTCAGATTAAACTTTCAGATTGGGTTTCAGATTGGGTTTCAGATTGAACATTCAGATTGACATTCAGATTTGGGATTCAAATTAGACATTCCGATGGGGGTGTTCGTTTGATTCCGATGACGTAAAAACATTCCGATTGGACTTTCTTTTTGTCATTCCGATTGGACTGTTTTTTTTGTTAAAACTTGTGAAACAAAAATGTGACTTAAACCAAAATCAACCCAACCGAGTCAACTCGGTAATTACCGAGTTGAATCAGATCACTCACTGAGTCGACTCTACACTTAATCAATTTGACTCACTTCCAACCTTATATCATCTCAACACCACAATCTATCCTAATCCCTTCGTCTCCTAACCCGTCTAAACATCAAAAAGACTCGAAACACTCACATAATTAATAGATCTCTGATAATTTTTTCGTGTCATGCTTGCATGTCAAGATCTTCGAAGATCTAGTCTCTCGAAACCATCAAGGGGGAAGAAGAAGAAACATTGAACACACAACGAGTACACGTGATGAACTTCATACCTTCTTTTGACTTAAAGATAGTCCGGGATGACATTTGTCATAGCCGCAGAGAAAATCAGTGTTTTAACTCGTGTCGTTATCAATCTCCAAACGGTACACTACTGATTCGAGGTTTAATTGTTTGATTGTTGCAATTAAACATCATCATTATCCTATATGCATTCCCGGGACTTAATTGACTCTGGTGCATCTCCGGAAGAAGATATGTGCATTTCCGGGACTTAATTGACTCTGGTGTTACGATGTCAACTTCAAGAATGGGATAAAGTGTCCACTTCAGTATTTGAGCTTCATAATTGGAATTGATTTACCTTCTTCAACTATGTGGGGGAAGAAGTGTCTTGATTCTTTCTAGTATGCATAACTTGAACTCTCAGGGGGAAGAAAAATTCAGAAGAATTATTCAAGCGTGAGATGAAAAGTTGTTGATCTACTTGGTGTGCCCCAAACTTTCAATCCCTCTTAGCAACATTATCATGTTATATGATGGGATTTGCTTGTTAGATTCCGCTGTGCGCTTAATCATTCTAAGCTTTATTGAAAGCTTTGAAGTTGCTTACGAGGATTATTGGTTTAGGGGGAAGCTATTTAAAATGCTTCTACATCAAGTTTACGTGGCATGAATTAGGGGGAAGCTAATTCAGAAGCTTCTCCTTAACCAGAAGTGTATGGGTTACTTAGCTCGTGCCGTTACAGTATTTCTTCTACAAGTTACTTTAAAGATGAGTCGTTTTGAAGACGAAGGCCTCAGAAGACTTCATCGGCATTGGATGCTTCATGAAAGCTCTTGTTCTTAATTATTTTGTACTTGTTAGGAAGTATATTGTAAGGAATTATACACGTCGTCCCATGGGGGAAGATTGTTGGAAACTCACTTTATGTAACGACATTTAAGAATTCCCGTTAGTTATCATAGTCACGCACATTTAGACTGGACTAGGCTCGTTGTAAAGTTTAGGTTGTGTGCGTGACTATATATACCCCTCCTTAGCTTCCAAGGAGGGGTGTTGATTGTCATTTGTTCATTTGGGAATACATTACACTTTCACTTTCAACCTCTCTTCTCTCTCTCTAAGCCATCAATGGCTTCCACCACCATCTACCACCACATTAGACCACCGGATCCATTTTAGCATTTTCTACATTGCACAAGTTTCTTCAAGGGTTACTTTCGTAAGGTCAATAAAGCTCTCTTTTTGAACCGTGGATGGAATTTGAGGTACACGAGGGTGTGCACTCTTTTCCTTGGTCGCCACGTTCACCCCATCGACTTTAGAACAATAAGACGTCTTAGAAGTCGAGGGTTGAGAAGAAGGAACAACTCGAAATCCATCAAGGTTAGGGGCAATCATACGACCTTTCTCATGAGACGAGGCAGATTTACATTGTTCCTTCGGATTTGCAATGGTGTCACTAGGTAACGAACTCGATGACGCACCCGAGGCTTTGTTCATAATAGCCGAAAACAACTTTTTAATGTCAATTTGTCCTTGCTCAATCTTCGTGTTTTGAAGTTTCAAAGTATTTGTAAAGTCGTTTTTCAAAGTACCAATTTCTCCCTCTAATCATCTCATATTAGCCTCATTCGTTTTCATGTAATTTTGAAAATCGTTTGACGAACTATTTTGATTTGAATTAAATTTCCTTTGGCTTTGATTACTTCTTTGAAAATTGTTTTGATTCCCACTTGAAAAATTGTTTCCTTGATTGTTGTTGTTTGAAAAATTCGAGTTTTGATTATTGTCTCGATTTTGCCAATTCAAATTACGACCTTGATTATAACCTTGATTTTGATTCGAAAAATTTCCTTGTTGATTGTTTCCTTGAAAATTATTTCGGTTTTGATTAAAATTGTTGCCTTGATTATAATTTCCTTGTTGTGATGGACCCGCGTTATTTTGATTTTGAAAATTGTTGTTTCGATTTAACGCACTCACATTTGACGTTTGGCCATCCGTAGCCGCACACTCGTAATAATTATGAGGTCCACCACAAAACGTACACGAAACCTCAACCGCTTTCACCGTAGTGGGAGCGTCTTTCTTTTGCATCTCAACGAGAAAAGACGTGAACACATTCGTCAACTTATCGACTTTCGCATCAACCCTCTCAATGTCGCGATTAGAACTACTAACATTGGCGACATTGGCAACACTCGGTGCATTGCGGAGTTGGTAAACCTTGGATCGGTTTTCGATAATTATCAATACATCTTTCGGAGTCTTACACAAAAAGTTGCCACCGGCGGCGGAATTCAACGAATCTTGTTCTTGAAAATTAAGACCGTTGTAAAACGTATCGATTTGGTGCAACTCGGAAAAACCATGGTGAGGACATTACCTAAGCAATTCCTTAAAACGATCCCACGCGTCTCTAAAAGATTCATTCGGTTTTTGCTCAAATTTCGTGATTTCATTTTTGAAAAACGTTGTCTTAGACGGTGGGAAAAAATAATTAACGAACTTGGAGACGAGATCCTTCCACGTAGTTATGGAATTAGGTGGATCTTTCTCGTACCAATCCTTGGCGGCACCATCGAGCGAGTACGGAAAAAGCATAAGCTTGACGACATCGGTGTCGACGTTCTTAAACTTGCTCGTGGCTAAAAGACGATCAAAATTCCGAATATGGTCGTGAGGATTATCGGCTTCACGACCTCGAAACTTCGTAGCTTGGATTAACGAAAGCATTCCACTCTTAATCTCAAAATTCTCCGCTTCGATAGCGAGAATTACGATCGCGTCTCGATAACCCTCGGTGGGTGCTTGGAGCAATTCCATCATCGAACGATTGTCGGCCATCTCGTCTAAGGTCTCTTCAACAACGATATTAGGAACGTCGGTTTCTAAATCTCGTCTACGTCGTCGATTCCTTTGATTACGATTGCGTCGATTCGAAGCGTCGCTAGAATTAGAATAATCCTTCGATCGAGTGCGCATGCACTAAGCGTAGAATGGGGGTAGCAAAGAAGATTTTTTTTGCGGTTTTTCGATTTTTCAGTTTTTTTGGTTTTTGATTGTTTTTAATTTTTTGGATTTTTCTTGTATTACGTAGACTCAAATCTACAAATCTCCCCTCGAATCGATTTCTCGATTAAAGGAGCCTCAAGGAATGAAAACGATCACGTGGAGTGAACACCTTCGATGACTTTAGAACGTTGGTGGAACACCAAAATGTTCAAGAGGGTTTAATCTTGAAAACAAGAAAATATAATATACGTAGATAATACTTGTGTGGCAAACCCTCCATTAGCCCTCTTTGTCAAAACACGCACAAGCAAGCGGGGGAAACGAGGCGGTGCTAAGCACTTAAGAGCCTTTTCCCCTTAGGTCGTGAAATACAACCGCCTTATACCCACCTTATAATTTGTGTTAATCAAAATTAAGCGTCACGAAAGTATTTATCTATTTTGCCTTTAAACTTTTGCTTTGGATTCGAATACAATGATCGAGTGATGAAATCCCGAATCAAGGTTGCGTTTTCACGCTTTTGGAGTACTTGTATATTTATTGTTCTACGTAAGTACAATATAGTAGTATATTCACAAGAAAAACGAAAACAATAATGGGATATCTACAATATAGTAAAATGATTGTTGTGTGTTTAATTTAGGAAAATTAAACACGATTTATTTGGATACTATAATATAATAAGGAAAAATAACAAAAAAAATGAGTATGTACGTTATATACGCTTTCCAAAAATTGAAAAGCAAAAATGCACTACTCACACAAACACGATACTAATAATGGCAACTCAAAAAACACCTTCCCGGCAGCGACGCCAAATGATATTGATGTAGGTAAATCAAACACATTTTAGGAAAAACGCGTATAAGTGCGGCAAGTATTAAGTCTTATGCTTTAGGAAAAACATAAAACCGAATAAATGCGGGTTTGTTCTCGAAGGAGGTGTGTGAATTAAGTATGCCAATATATAAAATCAAAGTTTGGATTAATGACGTTTTTGGTTTAGAAGATAAAAATTAAAAACGAACTACGGTTACGATTACACTACGACGTAATGACGTAAAACGCGAACGTAAATACGTAAAACGTGACAAAATTAAAAATTAAACCTAAAACTTAATTAAAAATTTAAACTAAGTCTAAAATAATATAAATAAGAATAAAAATCCAATAAATATATTTTTAAAACCTTTTATTAATTAAATATTCAATTTTCAATGCTAATTAAAGCCCTAAAATTAAATATAATTAAGAAAAAGCCCAAAATATTATTTTATTGAACTAATAACTCAATTATATTATTTAAAGACTAAAAAGTATTTTTCCTAAATTTTCAAAACTATTTATCTATTTTTAAAACACTAAAAACTATTTTTAAGCTAAAATAATGATTAAAAATATTTAAAATAATGCTAAAAATAATTTGACAATTTTAAAAATCCTAAATTATACTAATGAACAGTAAAAAATGAAAAAGTTTGAAAAAAGTAAAATTTTCACTAAAAGACAAAATAGTTTATAATAAAACCCTAATTAAACTAAAATAAAATCTAAAAATTAATAAAAAAAGTGAACAGTGAAATATTTTTGAACTAAAAATCTTAAAATCTTTTTCTAAATATAAGCAAATTTTTTAACTGAAAAATATTAAATTTTGTCACTAAAAGACAAAAACAGAATATTAAAAAGTAATTTAAAATGCAATTTAATCTAAAAAACACTAAATGAACAGTAAACAGAAAATAAACTGAATAGAAAAATCAGAAATTAAATAAGAAGAATTAAAAAATTGAAATCAATGAAAAATTCCTAAATATGACCACTAAAGTCAAAAAATTAAGACTCTGAAAGTGACACTTGGTGGATTTTGTCTGCTTGTGTAGCAGTACCAATTGTTACACTAGCGGGGGGAAGTTGGTTCCCACTGCTAGAACAAAAAAAACGATCTGGGCACAAATTGATGTGTATCTTGAGATTTACTTGGTATTGTGGGCAATGATTAGCACCCCCACAACCAGTTGGGTTGTGGGGAGTCAGTAAAAATGTAAAACACACCACTTACTTCACAAAATCAAACTCAAATAGCCCCAGACAGTTACTGATATGGTTGGTGTGGGTCTGAGGGAAGATTGTTGATGCAATTGGTCTTTTGATCAATTTCAACATGTCACAACTCACACAACAACACACCACTAAACCCTAGACTAGCTAACAACCTAAGAGAACACCTAGACCTAGCAGATGACACAAAATGATGGTCAATTTAGAGCTAAAACAAGGCATAATTGACCCCTACTGATTTTTCAGTCAGTTTCAAGCAATAATCATGCAATTTACTTCACTCTTCTACCAAAATCAAACCAACTTACTGATAACAACTAACATCAACATACAAAGTATGTTTAGACTATTTTTAGGTCAAAAGCTAGTCAAATTTTTCATTTAAAACCCCAATCCAGACACCCCTTTATGTTACTGAAATTAATATTTGCAAACCAAATCTATTCAAATCCTACCCAAACTGATTTCAATCTACTATAACATGTTTAACAAACATAATCAAACAAGAATCAACCATAAAACTGCTCACACAAATAGGTTCACACATTTAACACATAAGCATCTCCAAAAAGCATAAAAAAATTCACAAAAGGGGTTCTAAGCCTTGTACCTGGTTGATGCCTTCCTTATGAGGATTTTTTGAGCTTATGAGAGCTATAGGACGTGTAGAGGTGGCTTGTTGGAGGAATCCAAAGTGGACTCTAAGCCCTTAATATCTTCAAATAAAAAATGATGAAATGGAATGATGAGATGAGAAGATCTTGTTGCTCTTTCACACCTGCACAAACAACAAACAAGGAACAAACTTTTAGTAGCAAGGCTACAAGCTTTTGGCTTGTAGCTTTGCTATAGTAAGATGTTAAATAAAAATGAGATCAGATTTTATAAAAAATCTTTGAAAAACAGATTTTGAAACCAAAAATAACTTTGAAACCACTAACTCTCATGAAACACAAACTTGAAAATCCAACTCACACTTCCACTTTCACTTTCATGTGAATTTGAGATTCAAAATTTGTTTAATGAAGAAAAACTTTTTTCAGAAACCTGGAACACAATTTCCTTTTTTTTTAAACCTACACTACTTTTTCAAACGAATGTAAAATATTATACTACTGAAAAACAGAATTATGGAACTCAGCTATTGCAAGATTAAAAAGTGTTCATTTTCATAAATAATTTTTAAAAACTTACAAAAACTGGAACAAAGGTGCTTCACAAGTCGAAGTCACCTTATATAGGGCTAAGTAGAAGGTCCTAGAATGCTGAATAAAAAATAACAAGTCTTAAACCCAAACAGGTTGATTCCAGATTTGCCCTTTAGAAGTCTTGGTCAAATGCGTGTCATGTGATCTCTGAAAGATTCCAGCTGTTGGGATGATCATGTGCGTTCATTGGTCTCCTTAGGGACCAAGGAATGTGTAATAAACGTTGGATTGCTGCAGGATTCCATTTTTGCTATTTCAAGTGTAGCAGGGGAACCATGGTGGGGCCATATGGGTCACGCGAAGGTTTTGTTTGTGAGTGGGAAAGGATTAGGTTGAGGTTAATTGAGGTTCTGGAAAGAATGGGTGAAAAACCCTTTGATTAGGGGTTAATTGTTCCTGGAAAATATTAGGGTTTATGGGTGTTTTAGAACAGGTTTAATCTGATTTGGGGTAAGTGTGTTTTTAAAACGTGTTTAAGGAGGGAAATAATAATCAGTTTAAATAACTGATTATTATGTGTGGGTGGATTGTAGACGTGGAGGGAAGGGAGTATCTGACTGGGGGATCGGTGAGTGGGTGATGAGGTGGCGTGGTGGGAGTGGATGGTTAAGGTTTGGTTTTCTGCCCCATTTTGTCCCCTAAATTACTTCGATGTTGCTATATAAGATTTAAACAGCCTATAACCAATTTCCCTTTGTAATGAAAGTTTTCACTTTTAGATTTTGGCCACCAAAACTTTTCCAAATATATTCCAAGGGTTTTATATGCATATTTTGCATTCTTCAAGGGCCTTTATGATATAATCTTAAAACTTAAGGGACCCAAATATAATAATTTGGATTTACAAGGGTATTAAGTGACAAGTCTTCAAAAGTAGAGGGACCAATCTTGCCAATTCTTCAAACTTTAAGGACTTGATAGGAAAATCATGATTCGGGTCCGGTTCTTTGTGCGGCTTCGTTTCCCGTGTTCGTTTTTGCTTGATTCCTTTGATCTTTTGTTGAATTCATGATATCCGTACCTAAAATACACAATGAACAAACACAAACACATTTTTGGGTATTTTGATGATATTTTTAGCATTTTAAGCCTGATTTGGACGATGAAACTATGTATAAATACAGTCTCATCAATAACCATTCTATTTTCTTAGTTCTCTGAATTCACTTCAATAATCACTTGATTTTCTTTCACAAATAAACTGGCAAACATGTCCTGAGTAGTTCCTGAAAGTTTCAGCTTTTTTATATTTTTGGTCAACTTTGGTCAAAATAAGCATTTTTGGCTTATTGAGAATTCCAGCTTATTCTGTCGATGAATTTCAAAACTGAAAGACATTCCAAGCTTCTTTAGACTTGATTAATCAGTTTTGACAATAAAATCACATAGTGGATGTCTGGATTCATTTTGAGTTTATTGTGAGCTTATTGTGATAAGATAAATCGAGTTTTACTGGCTTTTAATCAAAATCCTTTTGCAAGTCTAGCTAAAATTGGATTTTAAGCAATTTGGAGAAAACCAGAACAATTTTAGTGGAGAAATAAGCTCAAACGAGCTTATTAATAAGCTTGTTCCCGTTTTTGGATAAATTTACACTTTAATTGCATTTTGGTCCTTCAGTTTTAAACTTTTGTTAATCTGTTGCTAAACTTCCAAGTTTTTAGGTTTTGCAAAAGTTAGTCCTTACATTTCTGTTTGTTACATAGTTAGTTGGTTAGTTTGGAAGTTTGTTAATTAGTTGCACTAGTTTGTTACAATTTTCACATTTAGTACCTAGACTTTCTGAATTTACATTCCTAGTCCCTATATTTCCTTTTTTTACATTTCAAGTACTCTTACATTTTATGACTACTTGTACTTTGTGAATATTGTGTGGTACTTGCACCTTGTTTTACGATTAAATAGGACTATAATATTTTCAATTTTTACGTGCTTGTTTGAATTAGACTTAGAATCCAAATAATCCTTTAACAACCAAAAACAATTTCAAACTTGATATTAGTGGGCCTTTCAATTTGTCTTGAGTCGAGAATAAACGACCTTGGAAAATACTCAATATTAAATGGCGTCTCTGTCGGTTCATGACATTACGAGAGACTATTGATTGACAGTTTTGATTGGATTATGGGATCCGTTACCCGAGTGGACGTTATTTTTACGTATCATAAATCCAAAAGATAAAAAAATCAAAAATATAAAAATATAAAAACTAAAAATAACAAAATCAATTTTTTTCCTAAAGAATTGAACAAAAAAAATTAAAAAAATCCAAAAAGTAATCTTTTCCTAAAGGATTACACCCAAAAATATATATTATATCGTTTTTCATTATTTTTACGTACATATAGTATTTTTCTTAAGAAACCCAATTAATACAAAAATATTTTTGATATATTATTATATACGTATATGTATACAAACACTTAATACACATACTTCCATAAGTATTTCTTTTGCAATACACCGTGCTCGGGAGCGTTCCGGTCCTTGACACGTGTATCAATCAAATTTAATTAAAGCAAGAATAAATAAATACTTCCAATAGGCAAGAATTCGAAGAATACAAACTACAAAGTGAATAGAAAGGCGACGTGCTATAAAATGACGTCTAAGGGTTAATAGGTACTTAAGTGCTTCGTGCCACCTAACCCCCCGTTCACTAGTGAGTATTCTAAGAAGGAAAGCTTGATTGGGGGTCTTGCACCCAAGTATTACTTACATATAGTATACTTTCTTGTGGATATTACTTATTGAACCTCGGAAAGGATAATCTCTTCTTTTCCAAAGTCGAACGAGAGCTTCTTTCTCACTCCTTGATTTGAGTTGCATGCTCACCTGCGGGCTTGCACAAATACCTTTTGGTGTACAACCACTTCCTCCCAAAAGGAAGAAAAAGAGAAAGAGTAAGAACAACACCGTCCATCAAGCCGATCCCGAGAATCGTGCTTTGATCACCACACAAGAAGCCATGGCCGCCGTTGACACTAGACCTTTGATGGAGCACATCCAATCAAATGTGTAAGGATATGCCGATGCTATTGTTATACCCGAGATACCCGCAAACACCTTTAAGCTTAAGACATCTATGATTACCTTGGTTTCAAACACACCATTTTTCGGAAGACCTAATGATGATCCACATGATCATATCAAGAAGTTTCTATCCATTTGCAATACCATTAAGTACAATGGAGTTCCCCCATGATGCCATTAAGTTGATCTTGATCCAATTCTCCCTAGAGGGAAGTGCTAGGTATTGGCTAGATAGACTTCCACCTAAGAGCATTACCACTTGGGATGACTTTACAAGAAGTTTTGAATAGGTTTTTTCCTCCATCTAAGACTACGGCTTTGAGAAACCTAATTATTGGATTTCAACAAAAACCTAGCCAAACCTTTAGTGATGCTTGGGAAGAGTACAAGGAGTTATTAAGAAAATGCCCCAATCATGGATTCAATGAAGTTCACCAAATCAATACCTTCTACAATAGATTAAGACCACATCATCAAGATTCCCTCAACTCCTCCGTGGGTGGGAACATTCTTGCCAAATCAATACAAGAGGCATGAGACATTATTGAGACTAAATCCATGGTGTAAACAAATAACCAAATTGATGAAAGGGTTCATGTTGTACAAGATAGTTCTCAAACATCCATTGATAATATATTCCTCAAGAGTCACATTGAGATATTTAAACAAATGGAAAAGCAAGATAAGACAAATCAAGAGATAGCTCAAGCCATTAATAACCTTTCCTTGAACAACTCTTCCAATGATGTGAATGCCATTGCTATATCATGTGAGACTTGTGGAGGTCCTCATTCTTATTTACAATGTGATAATGTTCAAAATTACCAAGGTGAGTGTTATGCTTATCAAGATGAACATAGAGAGCACTTCAAACCTAACATCAACCCAAACAATCTCTCTTACAAGTCAAATAACTACCTTGCTCCACCCGGCTTTCCACCCCATCCACCCAACCAAAATCAACCCAACCCTCCTCAATTGCTTCAAAGAAATCAAGGGCATAGGCCAAACTACCTGTGGAAACCTTGGTTTCCAGATCTTTGAAGCTACTAGGAATGATCATTGTTCATATGATTATACAATCAAAGCGGAATTAGAACAACAATCATTAACAAGGTGTTTAGGCACGAATATGAATTAAAAACAAATTGGATTGTTCATTATATTAATAACAAACAATCACTAGACGTGTATACATTTAATCCCACGTCTAGTCGACACACGCTTTAGGTTTACATTGTGAATGAATTATATGAATAAACCCTAAGACCCTTGTTCCTTTTATAGTGGAAGGAACAGAATCTACAAGAGATAAAATCAAATAAACATCTAAATCTTCTATTTAGATAAACTATATATTGTGTATATCATAAATAATATACTCAATATATTCCCCAAATAGAATTCTCCATCAAATCCATCAGCGTTGACTTTTGTTGACTGCGTTTGACTTTTGTTGACTTCTGTCAACGCCTACATTGCTCTTGTCAACGTCTATATTACTCTTGTCAACGCTTGAGTAAATGTCCTTCGATTTTGAGTTTCTGCCACATCAACTTTTTGACCCAACAATCTTCCCCTAGTTGATGGTGGCAAAACTCTATGTGTATCTCTTGTAAGTTGTACATGATCTTCAAGTTGCTTCCCCTCAAGTGTAGCATGTATATCTTCCCCTTTTTGTCACATCAACAAGGAAAGTAAACAATGTATGCAATCTTCAAAGATTCTCCAAAAGTAGCTCTGTGTAATGATCTTGAAGAACAATTAATATAATATTCTTGATGTAGAAGTAGAGTAACCCAACCTTGTGTTCCATGTCTTGTACTATCCACGTGATGAAGAACTTATACCTGGCAAATTATAAGTAGACCTCGATCCATTGTCAATATTCTCATCCTTTGTGAGATACTGAGCACGATAATGTAACTCCTTCAAGTGTTATGACAAGTCTTCGTCACCAAACATGTAAAGCACGAACAAGTTACCTTTAAAGTCTATGACTGGGAGTGCACGACTTTAAGATATGATAGAACACAAACTCGCGAAATTCTTCTTCAATCATCAAACTTACCATAAGAATTCTTCCCCTTAAGCCAACATCTCTTCATAAAGAATCTTAATCTTCATATCATATGTAAAAGCATTAAGACGGATAACTCTTTTACAAGGCTACCCCGATTACATAATCAAATCCAATAAATTACTTCACGAATTGTTGCTAACTCGCATTAAAATCATTAATCCCTTTCAAAATATCCGAGCCATAAATATCATCATGATATTCTAAATTAAAACGGAGATTCCATGTACCTTCGTGTGTAAATACCACCTTTTTGTGTGCTCAAAACGTACCAATTTTCTCAAACAGCAGCAATCATTGTGTTATCCGAGATCCTTCTCTATCCAATATATCTGGAATGTGTATTGTCACATATCGGACAATACCTAACAGCGTTTGAAAAACCATGTCTCGGACGACACTGTCAACGCTGTCAGCGTTGACTTATTCTGTCAGCGTCAAAATTAAATCTGTCAGCGTCTCTTTCTGCTGACGTCATCCACACATACTTTCCTTTTTTTCTTGCAGCAAATAACATGGCCTTCATATGTCTTTGATATTAAATCAGTTACATCCCTACAAAGTAGGAATATAACTAATATTTTCCTATGTAAACTGCATATAATTCGTTCAAATATAGGAGATTTTATAGGACTAGTGCTAATCCATATTTGGACTCCAAGAAATCAGGGATGAATATAGTTCCAACACCATATCCCACGTCTTTGACTTCTTGAATCACAACAGCTAGTACAAACGTTTGTATATAACATCTTGTCTGCCCATAAATAGCGTGATTTATATTGCTCATCAAATCTCTTCCTTTCTTTGAACAATATATCACGTCACCTTTGTCAATTTCAGCCAATCATATCACAATCATCATGTGAACGCAAACTAAAAGCATTAAGAACTTGAATAGCTGAACGAGATGCATATGGAGAATGATGAAGGATCGTGTGAACACAAACTTGCATCGTGTGAACACAAAGTGTTCCACCAATAGAAACACTTGCATCGTGTGAACAGAATCTTGTGCACACGATTTTCCTCCAATAAGAATCAGTTGGCTTACGTCTAGCTTTTGCAACATATTGCATTCGTCCATCACAATCATGTCCTTTTCTTTTGATTATAGAACGAACATATCATGCAATAATAGCAGCCATGGATCTCAAACGTTTCAGCCTTAATCTTTATAGCAGCATCACAACGAACCACCAGATCTAGGGTTTATAAAAACCCCTTCTCTTGCTGCTAATGATTAAACATCCTGCTGCAAACCCTCAAATCTTCAATTTTTCTTCTTTTAAATTGATTTAGATTTTAAAGAAACCCTAATCATGATTTTATGTAAAAGCTCGAAAAACTGAAAATCACCTATGCTGCCTACTTCGACGCCTAATAACTTTTTCCTGGGAATAAAACTCGACAATCCCTCCGGTGGATGTTTAGATATATGTATGTAGAACACACATATAGAATTTCGTGACGATCCAACGGTGCAATAAAAAGTTATGACCTTCTGAACACTGCTGCGCACACAAAAACGTCCAGAAAAACCCTAGACGGATTTTTCTTCTTTTCACCATACACGAACACCTTGTTGGTCCTAGCATCATGAGCCACGAGGCTCTGATACCAATTGTGGAAACCTTGGTTTCCGGATCTTTGAAGCTACTAGGAATGATCATTGTTCATATGATTATACAATCAAAGCGGAATTAGAACAACAATCATTAACAAGGTGTTTAGGCACGAATATGAATTAAAAACAAATTGGATTGTTCATTATATTAATAACAAACAATCACTAGACGTGTATACATTGAATCCCACGTCTAGTCGACACACGCTTTAGGTTTACATTGTGAATGAATTATATGAATAAAACCTAAGACCCTTGTTCCTTTTATAGTGGAAGGAACAGAATCTACAAGAGATAAAATCAAATAAACATCTAAATCTTCTATTTAGATAAACTATATATTGTGTATATCATAAATAATATACTCAATATATTCCCCAAATAGAATTCTCCATCAAATCCATCAGCGTTGACTTTTGTTGACTGCGTTTGACTTTTGTTGACTTCTGTCAACGCCTACATTGCTCTTGTCAACGTCTATATTACTCTTGTCAACACTTGAGTAAATGTCCTTCGATTTTGAGTTTCTGCCACATCAACTTTTTGACCCAACACTACCAAGGAAATAACTATAGAGCACCCAACAACTTTCAACATCAAGTAAATAACTTTCATACAAACAATCAAGGATTTAACCAACCACCTCCACCCTTTCAAAATCAAGGATACCGTCAAGGTTATAATCAAGGATATGGGCAAAATTATACCTTTGAGCTACTTCAAAAGATGAACCAAGAAAACGAAAGAAGAATTCGTGAAAGTGAAAAGAGAACACAAGATCAAATGAGAGCCATGAATGAGGAGACTACCAAGAGGATTTTGATGATGATTAATCAAAGGCCACAAAGGACTCTACCTTCAAACACACAAAAAAATCCAAGGGCTAATGTTAATACTATCATAACAAGGAGTGGAAAGAAAACTCATGATCCTTCACCACCTAAACCTACTTTGGTTAAGCCTACTATGGTTCCACCTTGTGATAAGCCATCAACATCAACACCTTCAAGCTCTACAACCTCACCACCTACACCTTCTATTCCTTCAACTTCCACACCTTACAATGAAGAAACCAACAAAGAAAATTCATCAACCACTCAACCTTAACCAAAACCAAGTCTCATATACCCATCAAGAATGAGAAAGGAAAACCTTAAGAATAAGGATGATATTCAAGTGTCAAACATTTTGCGGATGTTCAAACAATTGAATATTAACATCTCCTTTGCGGAAGCCTTTGCCAATATGCCTAAATTTGCTAAGATGATCAAGGACCTTCTTTCTAACAAGGAGAAATTGGTGGATTTGCCTAATGCTTACTTAAATGAAAATTGCTCCGCGGTTTTGATTAAGAAGTTGCCTACTAAGCTTGGAGACCTAGGGAGGTTTTTGATTCCTTGCAATTTCCCAGGGGTGGAAAATTGCATGGCACTAGCGGATCTAGGGGCAAGAATAAATCTCATGCCATTATCGGTTTGGAAAAGACTTTCACTTCCCGAACTCACACCTATAAAAATGACACTTGAATTAGCCAATCGTTCAATAGCCTATCCGGTGAGAATTGCGGAGGATGTTTTTGTTGGGGTGGATGGATTTACCTTTCCCGTGGATTTTGTGGTGGTTGATTATGATATGGATCCGAGAGTTCCTCTTATTGTTGGTAGGCCATTTTTGAGAACGGGTCGTACTCTTATAGATGTGGCGGAAGGTGAACTTACAATGAGGGTAGGAGATGAAAGAGTTGTGTGTTGTCAAAGAAATCTAATGAGCCCGAAATGGTGAAGCATATTGATGTTGTTAATGAGGAGGAAACTCAAGATGATATCCTTGATAAAGTTTGTGATGAATATTTTTATGAAGCTTGCTCAAGTGGAAATTATGATCCTCCTTATGTTGAGACCATTGCCTCCATTACCTCATCCTTGGATTTTCATGAACCTCAAGTGCTTAACTTTGGTGATTTTGTGATTCATTCCAATCCTCTCTTTGAAACATCATTTGACAACCCACTTTTCCACCATATTGAGGAAACCAATGAGGATTTTAGTGATGATGGACCTCTTCTTTGTGATACACCAATATATGATGATTATGTGATGATGAGTGATAGGTGTGTAAACACCCATCCTTTTACCACTTAATTCTGGCTAAAACAAGACCAAGACACGTATTTAATATCATTTGTTTGGAATTATGCGTGGTTTTTGTGTTTATTGTGTTTTCAGAGCTAACCGGATGAATATTAAAGAAAACATGGGATTGCACGGGTTTTATCAAGGAAAAAAGACTGAAGACGAAGTCTATTGTCCAAGAGGTGCAAAAGATTTGAAGTCACTAGGCCTATTCGAAGATTTATCGAAGAAAAGGACTAAAGACGGAAGATTTTCATAAGTCGAAGAAACTCAAGTCTATTTAACGAAGAAATTAAAAGACGAGTTGGATTTAATCGACGACAAATCCCGAATCAGAATCGAAAACGTCAACTTTTCTGAAAAGACGAGAAGACAAGAAGAAAGGGAGAAAGCCCACTCACCAACCAACCACTAGAAGTATAAATAGTCTTTCCCTTCACACAATTAGAGAGGGGAGTTCATTTTTCTTTCCCAGTTCCTTTGGTTCGTGGTTTTCATCACAAACACCACTAGGGTGTTTGATGATTTTTCATTTTTTCTTTTTCAATCTTGTAATCATTGTTCATTAACCTTGGTACTCTTCCATTAATCAATCTATTCCATCTTTCTATTCATCTTGTTCTTCATCATTTTTATTGCAAGTTCTTAAGCTTTTATTTGATTTTAGTTTGATCTTAAAAAGTTGTTGATTTAGTGTTTTTATTGGTGGGATTTGCTTCTTATGGTATGTTAATGATTATTGGTTAGTTTGGTAAAACCTTTTTGAGTATTTAGTTTGATTTTGAGCAAAAACCGTGACCTTTGTTCTTGCTGTTACTGTTACTGTTTCTTGATTCCCAGATTTTTCCGAATATAGCTAATATTCCGAATAGGTGTGTTTCCCATTTCTCTTACTCGGAATGTTTTGAATATTCCGAATAGCATTGATTTTTCCGCATAGCCAAGTTTATTTTTCCCTTATTCGGAATATCTCATATATTCCGAATAGACCAGTTTTTCCGAATAGCTTCATCTTTCCGCATAAGACTGTCTTTCCGAATGGTCCTTATTTTCCGCATAGAGCAACATTTTTCCGCATAAGCCAAATATTCCGAATAGCCAGGTTTTTCCGAATAAACTAATTTTTCCGCATAGAACCTATTTTCCACATAGACTTGATTTTTCCGAATAAGCTGTTTATTCCGCATAGCAATCTTTCCGAATAGCATCTTACATTCCGAATAGAGCAACATTTCGCATAGGGGAACTTTCCGAATGGTGTTACATTCCGCGTAGGGTATTTTTCAGTAAGAGTATTTTTCCAGTTTTGCTTATTATTTGTTACTTGTTTTAAGTTTACTTCATTACCATTTTATTCACTTACCTGTTAAGTAGAATAGAAAACCAAATCCACTTTTTGTCACCAAGAACAAATCGTTCCACTTTTAACTGAGATCAATTCGAGAGGATTCCGAGAAATCGAACTTTTTCACCACAATAAAACCTTGTATCAAATGGCGCCGCTGCCGGCTCCTCTCGTTAAGATCAAAAGTTTTTTGTGAGAATTTGGATTTTGGGATCCGTTCCCCGTGAACGTTACTTTTTCATAAAATTTTTCAAAAACACTAAAAAATATAAACTTTTCAAAAATCCTAAAAAGTAAAAAACATAAAAACCAAAAATATTTTTGCTATGTTTTTCTTTGTTCGTTCTTTTGCAGGTGTATGCGCACTCGATCCACGTCTTATCAAGAGCCCGAGCCTCTCGATAACTTAGACATGGCTGGTGTACAAAACAACAATAACATACCACCTCCGAACAACAATAATAACAACAACAACCCGCCTTTCAACAACATGAATAACAACCACAATGAGCACCTTCCGGATAATCGCCCAATGATTGAACTGCTACAAGCTCATGTCGATGGCAATACGGATCCAATTGTTATACCACCAATTGCCGCCAACAATTTCGAGCTCAAGTCAGGCTTTATCCAGATGGTCTCAGCTCAGCCATTCTTGGGACGCACCATTGATGATCCACACGACCACATCAAGAGATTTCTACAACTCACCAACACGGTCAAGTTCAATGGGGTTCCACAGGAGGTTATAAGGTTACAAATTTTTCCCTTTTCTTTAGAGGGACAAGCCCGGCATTGGCTTGCTAAGGAACCGCCACAGAGTATTCTCTCGTGGACGGATTTGGAAACAAAGTTTATCAACTACTTTTTTCCACCCTCTCGTACTACCGCTTTGCGGAATGAGATTATAAACTTTGAACAAAAGTACGATGAGTCATTCAGTGAATCTTGGGATCGTTTTAAAGATCTTTTAAGAAAATGCCCACAACATGGCTTTACCAAAGTACATCAAATTAATACTTTTTACAATGGTTTAAGCATGAGTGACCAAGATTCACTGAATAGTGCCTCAGGGGGTAATTTATTGGCTAAGACTTCCAATGCTGCTTGGGATATCATTGAGAACAAGTCTCGTGTGCAAACCAAGAGTGTTCGGACCAATGTCGCTAGTGCTAGCACTAGTGACAGCGACAAGCGATTAGACAAACTCACTACGCTTCTTGAATCGCTTGTCACCCACACCGTCACCAACAACAACAGCAACAACGCCAAAAATGCACAAGTGAACGCTGTCAGCCAACCTTGTGAGATATGCGGTGGTCCCCACTCTTACACAACTTGTACCGCCACCCAAGATTACCCTGCTGAGAATGTGAATGCGGCATATGGCACCTACCAACAACCTGCTTATCAAGCAAAACCTCAAGGTGACCGTAACTTGCTCAGCTACCGCAGCAACAACTATCTTTCACCACCTGGTTTTCCTCCTACCAACCCAAACCAACAACAAAACCTTAACCGTCCTCCTCAACAACAACAACAATCTCGACAACCTTACATCCCTCCTCACAAGCAACAACAACCACCTCAAAGAAACAATCAAGTCTACCAACAACCTACTTACCAACCACCTGCATACAATGCTCCTCCCAACCAAGCCACCACTGCATTACACCAAGAGGTTGCAACCTACATGAGAACCAATGATGTGATAGTGGGAAATCTCCAAGAGGAAGTGCGCAATTTGAAGGCAGACTTGGTCAAGCAAGGAAATGATTTGAGAGCCGATATGAGAAACACGTTGGATAGCCAAACAAATGATCTGAGGAACATGATGGCTAGTTTCTTCCAAAGTAGTCAACCCTCTTCTTCGGGTACTCTTCCGAGTAACACCGTTGCAAACCCAAGAGGGGAGATGAAATCAATCACCACTCGAAGTGGTAAAGGTACCAAGGAACCCGAGCTTCCTATACCTCCACCGGTGGTTGTGACTAAGGAAAACGAGTTACCTGCTACTATTCCTCCTCCTTCCCCAATTTCTCCACCTCTTCATTCTACCCCTCCTCCACCCGTGGTTGTGAGTGATCCTATTCTCCCAAAGCCTTCCTCTTCTTCCAATATACCTTATCCATCTAGGTTGAGAAAAGAGAAGCAAAAGAGCAAGGATGATATTCAGGTTTCGAATTTCCTTAAAATGTTCAAACAACTGAATTTCAATATCTCCTTCGCTGAGGCTCTCGCTCACATGCCCAAATATGCAAAAATGTTTAAAGATCTTTTGAGCGACAAGGAAAAGCTCCTCGACATTGCCAACACCCAACTTAATGAGAACTGCTCTGCAGTGCTCTTAAGGAAATTGCCAACCAAGCTTGGTGATCCGGGTCGTTTTCTTATCCCTTGCAATTTCCCGGGAGTAGAGAATTGCATGGCCCTAGCCGATCTAGGTGCCAGTATTAATCTCATGCCTCTAAGTGTTTGGAAGCAATTATCTCTCCCAGAGCTAGTCCCCACTAAGATGACTTTGGAATTGGCCAACCGTACGGTTGCTTATCCAGTGGGGATAGCCAAAGACGTTATTGTAGGAGTCGACAAATTCACCTTTCCTGCTGATTTTGTTGTCGTCGACTACGAGATGGACCCTCGTGTACCACTCATTGTTGGTCGTCCATTCTTGAGGACCGGTCGCACTCTTATTGATGTTGAAGCCGGTGAGCTTATCATGAGAGTGGGTGACGATAAAGTAGTCTTCAACATGGGAAAGTTGTCTAAACAGCCTTATTCATATGAGAGCGTTAATTGTATTGACGTTCTTGATGAGGCCTGTGAATAACACTTTAATGATGCTTGCAAAAGTATTCCTACCTCTCTTCCCAATGTTGAGACCGTGTCCTCTATTGATTCATCATTGTCTCTATTTGGAGATAGTGATTTATTCTGGAACAATCTTGAAGATACCATGGGAGATGTGAATTTAGCTACTAATGATTCTCCCACCGAGGGGGATGAAGACATGAGTTTCTTTGACAATCTTCTCACCGAAGACAATCCTTCGCCTCCATCTCCCACGGTCATTGCTATCGATACTCCGACCTTGAAAACGCCTCCCGTCGAAAATCCTCCGGATTTGGAACTTAAGGAGTTGCCGCCACATCTCGAGTACGTGTTCCTTGACGACAACAAGAAGTCACCCATCATTATTGCAACGGATTTGAAAGATGAAGAGAAGACTCGCCTCGTTGCTGTGTTGAAAACTCACAAGAAAGCTATTGCGTGGAAAATCTCGGATATTCGTGGAATTGATCCTCACTTCTGCACGCACAAAATTCTCATGGAGGACGACTTCAAGCCCACTATTCAAAGCCAACGAAGGGTGAATCCAAAAATTCATGAAGTCATCAAAACAGAGGTTATCAAACTTCTGGATGCGGGTATGATTTACCCTATTTTGGATTCACCATGGGTTAGTCCAATCCATTGTGTGCCCAAGAAGGGCGGAATAACCGTTGTTCCCAATGAACACAACGAGTTGATTCCCACTCGTCTCGTTACTGGGTGGAGAGTTTGTATAGACTACCGCAAACTCAATGATGCCACGAGAAAGGATCATTTCCCTCTACCTTTTATGGACCAAATGCTTGAACGACTAGCTGGTAATGAATATTACTGCTTTCTTGATGGTTTCTCGGGTTATTTTCAAATACCCATCGATCCCCAAGATCAAGAGAAGACTACATTCACTTGTCCCTATGGCACTTTTGCTTACAAAAGAATGCCTTTCGGCTTATGTAATGCGCCAGGGACTTTCCAAAGGTGTATGTTAGCTATCTTCCATGATATGGTTGAACAAACCATGGAAGTCTTCATGGATGATTTCTCGGTCTTCGGGGATTCCTTCTCTGCTTGCCTTGCCAATTTAGAACGTATGCTAAAGCGGTGCGAAGACACTCGCCTTGTTCTAAATTGGGAAAAATGTCATTTTATGGTAAAAGAAGGCGTCGTGCTTGGACATAAGATTTCGAAAGCCGGTCTTGAAGTTGACCGTGCTAAAGTCGATGTTATCGCAAAGTTGCCTCCACCTTCAACCGTGAAGGGTGTGAGAAGTTTCTTGGGGCATGCGGGCTTCTACCGTCGATTCATCAAAGAGTTTTCTCAAATCGCTCGCCCAATGACCCACCTCTTGGAAAAAGATACTCCTTTTATCTTCTCCAAAGAGTGCCTTGAAGCCTTCAACTCGCTTAAGGATAAGCTAACTAAGGCACCCGTCTTGGTTACCCCTAATTGGGAGCTTCCTTTTGAGTTGATGTGCGATGCTAGTGATTTTGCTATTGGAGCGGTTCTTGGACAAAGAGTGAACAAACACTTCCAACCGATCCATTACGCTAGCAAGACAATGACGGGGGCACAATTGCATTATACGACAACCGAAAAAGAGCTTTTAGCTGTTGTCTATGCTTTTGAAAAATTCCGCCCCTATCTTGTCCTTTCCACCACCATTGTGTACACCGATCATTCCGCGTTGAAGTACTTGTTGACAAAGCAAGATTCCAAACCAAGACTTCTTCGCTGGGTTTTGCTGCTCCAGGAATTTAAAATCGAACTTCGCGATAAAAAAGGAGCAGAAAACTTAGCCGCGGATCATCTTAGTAGACTTGAGGATCCATACCAAGGGGATCATCCGACTAAAGAAATCAATGATTCTTTTCCCTTGGAGACCTTAATGTCTATAAACTCGAAGCCGAATGAAACCCCGTGGTTTGCGGATTTTGCAAACTACTTGGCGGGTGGAATTCTCAAGGAAGGGTTGACGTCCCAGCAAAAGAAGAAGTTCTTCACCGACATCAAGACTTACTTTTGGGACGACCCTTACCTATTCAAACAATGTGCCGACCTGATTATCCGTCGATGTGTTGATGGACCGGCAGCGTCGGACATCCTTGATGCTTGCCATAAAGGACCCACCGGTGGTCACTTTGGTCCCAACTACACCGCTAAAAAAGTGTTTGATTCGGGATTTTATTGGCCCTCCATATATCGTGACGCTCACGATATGGTCAAACGATGTGATGTTTGCCAAAAGCAAGGCAAAATCACACATAAAGACGAGATGCCTCAGAATTTCATTCAAGAGTGTGAAATTTTTGATGTTTGGGGTATCGACTTTATGGGGCCATTCCCTTCATCTAAAGGAAACAAATACGTCCTTGTAGCCGTTGACTACGTTTCTAAGTGGGTTGAAGCCAAAGCTTTGCCTACTAATGACGCAAGGGTGGTTTGTAACTTTTTGAAAGCTCTTTTCGCTAGATTCGGTGTGCCTCGCGCCATTATTAGTGATCGTGGGACTCATTTCTGCAATGACCAATTTGCTCGAGTCATGGCTAAGTACGGTGTAAATCATCGTCTTTCCACAGCCTACCACCCACAAACTAATGGCCAGGCTAAAATATCAAACCGAGGACTGAAGCGAATTCTGGAAAGAACCGTGGGAGAGCATCGTGCCGCATGGGCTGATAAACTCGATGATGCTTTGTGGGCTTTTCGTACTGCTTACAAGACCCCGATCGGCTGTACGCCTTATCGTCTTGTGTACGGGAAAGCGTGCCACCTCCCCATTGAGTTGGAGCACAAGGCTTATTGGGCTTTGAAGTGGGCTAATTTTGATATAAACAAAGCCGGTGACCTACGCAAGATCCAACTCAATGAGCTGAATGAACTTCGGAATGAGGCTTATGAAAATTCTTTGATCTATAAGGAACGAACTAAGCTCATTCACGACTCCAAGATTAAAAACCGAGAGTTCCATGTTGGAGACAAAGTCTTACTTTTTAACTCTCGGTTGAAAATCTTTTCGGGCAAGCTCAAATCTCGTTGGTCCGGCCCATTCACCATCGCCCAAATTTTTCCATATGGTACTCTCGAGCTCGCTCAACCTAATGGACCAAATTTTAAGGTGAATGGCCAACGAGTGAAGTTGTACTTTGGTGAGGACACCTCTCAGGAGGTGATTCCATCCCTCACCACGTTCCCCATGAACTAATTTTGGGTCGAGTCAGGCTCGTGACTCGGTTATCAAAAACAAGCGCTCCTCGGGAGGCAGCCCGAGTATCTATCCCTTTAACCCCCTAAGTGTAGGGGAGGACCTATTTTGGTCGTTTGTGTTTGTGTGGTGATGTGCTTACAGGGATAAATGCAATCTTGGAAATCTTTGAAGAACCGTGCTCCCGTGTTATCCGAAATCCGGTTCTATCTCTCAACTATCGTGATTCAAATTTCTTCATCCTCACATTTGAAATTGATCACTTTAGTCGTCTCTTCCTTAACTTGACTTAACCAACGTGCACAATGTCATAAGTGTAGGGGAGACTTTTCCCACATGCTTAAACATTGAGGACAATGTTTATCTTAAGTGTAGGGGAGACTTCTATCGAAGTTTTAAGTGGACTTTTCCATGAAAATGCCTTCATTTAACCGGAAAATCCTATTTTTCAACATTTTTCAAATTTTTTATTAACTTTGGCCATTTAGTCGTAATTTTTAAAATTTTTTATCGTTGCTTTCATATGTATATATCCCGCAATAAAGTCAAAATTTTAATAAAGTGTTGTAGCTAGTTTAGGAATCTTTGACATATTAGGCCCGTTGCGTTTATTTTGACTCAACCCGAATAGACTTATCCAAGTTTATTCTAGCTAGTATCCTTAACCATATAGACCTTAATTGGTTTATTAGGCTAAGTGTCCACGAGTCTCATTACTTGAGATTTTAAATTGTGGAGGACGAGAAATGATAGAGTCAATTATAAGTCGGTATTCTTGCGCAAGCTCACTTGGTGTAATTATTTGCCTATTCTCCCATCACTTGCTAATAATTTATCTGCAATAAGTAAGGTCTTACGATTTGAAAAGTTACTTAGCTTCTAGCCCAAGATCGTTTAAAAGTTGCTCGGTAATGATAAGAGTTCATAGCCAAGGCATAACTTATGAAGCGGGGCGCGAAGATTGGCGAGTCCGAAAAGGCCCTAACAAGGCATGAGGATTCAATTTTATTGCCGAAGATCCAAAGTGATGTGAAAAGCATTATTCCTAAAGTCAATATGAAGGATCAAGACTCACGACGAAAAGCAATCAACTCCCATAAAGATCATGGAGAAGTCTATCCGAAAAGACCCTAACAAGGTATGAGGATAAATAGATCCAAGTCCGAAAAGGAGGCGGATCGTTGTATCTCAAAATCCCAATTAGAGATTGAAGAAATAATCATGAAGTCGTGGTCAACAAAGTTGGAGTACCCCTCGAAAGTCTCCAAGTGAAGAAACTCTATTATGATGAGAAGACCATTATCTCAATAACGTCTCTCAAAGATATGAAGTATGAAGTACATGCCAAAGATCGGCCCGAGAAAGGTCTCAAATCGTGAACCAAGTTATGCCAAAATATGAACTTTTTGATATCCCGAGAAGCAGTTTTAAGAGATTTTGTCCTTTAGCTAACTATTGATCAAATCGTCCTACTTTGCTTTCAGCCTTAATAAACTATCGAAATAAGTCCAAAAATGCATCTTCATGATCATTCTAAGACAAAAATAAAATATAAGAGATACACCTAGGAATAAGGGAGTTTAAGCACTTAATTAAGCCATGTGTGTAAGTGTTTGATTTACTAACTTATAATAACAATGATCTCGTTTTTAAGCTTAGTTTGGGGAACGTGAAACTTGAGGGTGATAAATCTTCGCATCACCAAAGCCCTAATGTAAGTCCTTGATTTCTTTACAAGTTATTCCCATCCTTTTGTTCATTTTAAAGTTTTAAGTTCTCTTAGTATTTTAATTATTGTAGAGTTTAAATAAGGCCAAGGTTGATTGATTATGAGAAAAATGTAAAAATTGCTTTACCACTAAGCATTGCATGAGGGCATGGCAATGGTTAAGTGTAGGGGATTTGATAGGTGTGTAAACACCCATCCTTTTACCACTTAATTCTGGCTAAAACAAGACCAAGACACGTATTTAATATCATTTGTTTGGAATTATGCGTGGTTTTTGTGTTTATTGTGTTTTCAGAGCTAACCGGATGAATATTAAAGAAAACATGGGATTGCACGGGTTTTATCAAGGAAAAAAGACTGAAGACGAAGTCTATTGTCCAAGAGGTGCAAAAGATTTGAAGTCACTAGGCCTATTCGAAGATTTATCGAAGAAAAGGACTAAAGACGGAAGATTTTCATAAGTCGAAGAAACTCAAGTCTATTTAACGAAGAAATTAAAAGACGAGTTGGATTTAATCGACGACAAATCCCGAATCAGAATCGAAAACGTCAACTTTTCTGAAAAGACGAGAAGACAAGAAGAAAGGGAGAAAGCCCACTCACCAACCAACCACTAGAAGTATAAATAGTCTTTCCCTTCACACAATTAGAGAGGGGAGTTCATTTTTCTTTCCCAGTTCCTTTGGTTCGTGGTTTTCATCACAAACACCACTAGGGTGTTTGATGATTTTTCATTTTTTCTTTTTCAATCTTGTAATCATTGTTCATTAACCTTGGTACTCTTCCATTAATCAATCTATTCCATCTTTCTATTCATCTTGTTCTTCATCATTTTTATTGCAAGTTCTTAAGCTTTTATTTGATTTTAGTTTGATCTTAAAAAGTTGTTGATTTAGTGTTTTTATTGGTGGGATTTGCTTCTTATGGTATGTTAATGATTATTGGTTAGTTTGGTAAAACCTTTTTGAGTATTTAGTTTGATTTTGAGCAAAAACCGTGACCTTTGTTCTTGCTGTTACTGTTACTGTTTCTTGATTCCCAGATTTTTCCGAATATAGCTAATATTCCGAATAGGTGTGTTTCCCATTTCTCTTACTCGGAATGTTTTGAATATTCCGAATAGCATTGATTTTTCCGCATAGCCAAGTTTATTTTTCCCTTATTCGGAATATCTCATATATTCCGAATAGACCAGTTTTTCCGAATAGCTTCATCTTTCCGCATAAGACTGTCTTTCCGAATGGTCCTTATTTTCCGCATAGAGCAACATTTTTCCGCATAAGCCAAATATTCCGAATAGCCAGGTTTTTCCGAATAAACTAATTTTTCCGCATAGAACCTATTTTCCGCATAGACTTGATTTTTCCGAATAAGCTGTTTATTCCGCATAGCAATCTTTCCGAATAGCATCTTACATTCCGAATAGAGCAACATTCCGCATAGGGGAACTTTCCGAATGGTGTTACATTCCGCGTAGGGTATTTTTCAGTAAGAGTATTTTTCCAGTTTTGCTTATTATTTGTTACTTGTTTTAAGTTTACTTCATTACCATTTTATTCACTTACCTGTTAAGTAGAATAGAAAACCAAATCCACTTTTTGTCACCAAGAACAAATCGTTCCACTTTTAACTGAGATCAATTCGAGAGGATTCCGAGAAATCGAACTTTTTCACCACAATAAAACCCTTGTATCAATGAGTTCTCCACTTGTGAATCTTAATTCTTTGATGATCACACTTCCTTGAGTTTTGAGGAGTCACCAATCTTTGACATACCAATTTATGATGATTATGGTGATGAGGAGGATTCTATCATGGATGAAAGTGATGAGTTTTTAGAGGTTGATATAACTTTTGAGTACACTCTTGGATATGTTGACAAGGAGGGAGACATACTCTTTCTAGATTCTCTATTGCATGAAGATCCTTTACCTTCTCTCCTTTCCACCTCACCCTTTCAAAGTGACAAAGAAAAATAAGTCATGATGGTTCCTTCAAAGAGCTTGTTGATACACATTGCTCCACAACCTTTCTCTCAACATGTGATCTATAAGGGGGAATCTTCTAAGGCAACCACCACTTGTTTTTTCCCATCAAAGAAAGGATTTTTTAACTTGGTACAGAACTTGATAAACCAACTCAGTATCCGCCTGATGCAATAAAATGAAAAATTGTGGGAGATTTTAGAGTATCACCTTATCACCTTTGGAAGAACATATGGGCAACCATTTTGGAGAACAACACATCATCCTTTTCACTGTTGCTTGGGAAGTTAGTTGTTGGATTGTGTAATAAGTGGGATGGTAATTATGTATTTGATCCGGGGGATATTTATGGAGTTTTGATAATTAAAAAGTTGCTTTACCTCATCATGGAGGTTTTTCTTAAAAAGGGTAAAAATGTTTGCTCTCCATGATAGGTTTTAGATACTTTTAAGTATGGGATGAGTCGAGCTAGAGACTCCATAAATCAAGCCTGAATAACTAGGCTTAGAGTTTTTAGACTTAGAGTATGGTAGGATAGAAATAAGGGTATAGAGTTGAGGATAAGTGTAGGGGGAGACCTTCCTTTTGTCTTCATGTTGTTTGTCGGGTTGCTCTCTCTCATCACGTGTATTGGAGCTTATGGAGGAGGCCCTTGTATCCGATTCACTTTGTTACTATTGTGATTTTTCATAACCACCTTGTGCTTAAAAATGAATTCACTATAGTTGATCTTTCCTTAGCTTGGGTTAAACAAAGTAATCAATGTCATAAGTGTAGGGGAGTTTACTCCAATACTCTTAAACATTGAGGACAATATCTTAAGTGTAGGGGGGTCTTCCATCAAAGTGACCTTACCTAGAACTTTGTCATTGACCTTCATGATAACTTGGAAATTAAATTTTCAAACATTTTTCAAATTTTTGATCTACTTTGGCCACCAAAAATATGCATTCATATTTTTTTTGCATTAATCATTTTTCATTTGCATAACACATTTGCATTGTATATATTTCTTCCTTTACTTTTCAAAAATATATAAAAACGAAAAAAATATAATAAAGGATATGGTTTAACAAATTTAGACTTCTTTGACATATTAGGCCCACCATGGATACTTTGACTCAACCCGAGTTTGCTTATCCAAGCACTCTCTAGCTAGTAGCCTTAACCATGTAGACCTTTATTGGTTTAATAGGCTAAGCATCAACTAGTCTCATTATTTAAGATTTTAAACTGTAGAGAACAAGAGATGATAGAGTTTGAAGTAAGTGTAAAGGGCTAGACAAACCTCATATCAATTAATTGTGGCTTTTATATCCCCTTTCGTAACCTTTACTTTCTTGTCAACGCATGTATATATGTTAATAAATAATCAAGAACAGTTTCAATCAGTTTGTAGTCTCTTATGCATTTTTGACTAATCATTCGTGGTTGGTATAAGTACGTCTTAAGATTCTAAGTTAGAACGTTTTATGTATACTAGACTTATGTCATGCTTAATACTTAGCGGGTGTTTTTCCTTTTATTCTTTTCAAATTTCTTTGTGAGGAATAAAGAAAAATAAGAGCGGCTTATGAAAAAGAATGAGTGGCTAGAAAAAGAAAAAGAAAGAAAATAAAAATAATACAAGACTCTCAAGAGGGGCAGTGAAGTGTTAATTATAGTAGCTATTGAATTCCAATATTACCTTGATGGGTTGCGAGGATTTGATAGTTGCTCCAATCCAGTATCACCTTGACGGGTTGCGGGATTGAAGATCTAGAGTCTCAAAAGGGCGGCGGATATAAATTATTGCGTGAGTTTTATTTTTCTTTCCTTAGCGAGTGTGTAGCTACTTATTAATGCATGACATAAGGATCTTACACATAAGGCGAATGACTTATTACTCTTGAGTCGGACTTATATCAATTGTAGGCGGTTTTTCGAGTAATGGATAAGATGGTTACTTAGGATTAAAACCGTGCTTCCTTATTTTAAGATTTTACATTTCTTATATTTCACGCTTTAAATAATGACAAATTTGCTTTCAAGCAATTTGCTCAAATAATAACCGGTCTTAGAGGCATAATAAGTGGGGGTATGAGAGTAACACAATTAATCTATATGAATAAGTTGACGCACTTTCACTTGTGGAAAACAATGATCTTGTTTTTAAGCTTGGCATGGGGAAAGTGAAACTTGAGGGTGATAAGTGTTCATGGTACCAAAAGCCCTAATCTAAGTCATTGACTTCTTTATGAGTTATTTCCATCAAAACCATTTCAATAAAATACAAAAATATATAAATAGAATTGTTTTCCTTTGCATTGCATTGTAAAAAAATCAAAATCATGCATCATATAGTGTAGAGTAGTGTAAAAGCATGTCATATTAGCCAAGGTGGATTAATTATGAGATAAGTGTAAATTGGTGCTTTAAAATGTGGCATTGCATGAGGTCATGGTAATGATCAAGTGTAGGAGATTTGATATGAGCAAAATCTCATATCAATAATATCACAAATCACCCAAAAACACAAAGCAAATACCTAATTTTATACATAAAAGCAGTACTATGGGGTATGTTTTGTGTTTGTGCTTGTGTAGGTAACAGAGATACAAATTTGGAGCAAACAAGTGAAATCAAGCCTTTATGATGAAGAAAAGACAAAAGAAGGATCAAAAGTGACAAACCTTGCAAAGATGAAGGACCTTTCTTGACAAATTCCAAAGATGGGGGACTAAAGTGTAATTATTCAAAAGTAAAGAAGAAAGTAAAATCTGGCCAACATTCAAGTCAACAAGTCAAAGGGTGATTTATGAACAAGATTGAAGTTAGAAGGATCAAAATTGCCAAAGAAATGAAGCTTGGGGCCTAATTTCTATTCTGCCTAAACTACAAGGGCTTAACTTGACAAAAATCATACAAGTTTGGGGCTTGATCCGAGTATACATGGATGGACCAATGAGAAGAGAGTATGGCAAGCACATGGATTGCCACATCCTTGCCAACTTAGCCCACTAGCGCCGTCTTCTCATTAAATACCCAATTCAAACTGTCCACTCCACTCACACTCCATCAACCAATAGAAAACCATATATAAGATAGTGATCCGTAACTCACATCCTACTCCAATAGTAACATGCCACGTTTCACTTTCAAATTCAAACGAACCCAAGATTGAGATCGAGCTACACTGCATTTCAGAGAAAGATATCAACATGAAAGTTGCTCATTTTCAAGAGAGGAACACAACGGAAGCAACCAATTAGCTTGAAACTTACTCAATCAAAAACCCCCAAATGGAGTTATTTAACGGCTATGAACAATTAGGAGATTTAAGCCCCGTGGAAGGAATCTATTGGTTGCAACACGTCACGAGACTCCAACTCACAAGATCCCAACCTCTATAAATACCTAGCCAAGCTTTTATTTCATGTATGTAGTTAGTGTGTGTTTTTTCACACTCTTGTAGAATTCTCTCTCAATTCACTTAGCATTCAGTTAGAACTCCTCTTAAGTGACTGACAATCACTTAAGAGGTAGTTAGTTGTAACCGACTTGTAACTACTATACTTTAATTAATAAAATTCAACCTTCACTTTCACTCAATTCTCATTCTCTTACTTGCATTATCATACTCCTAGTGTTACTGTGTTGTTCTTTTGATCATTTATGATCAATGGAATGAATTGATGATGTTTTGAAGACTTGTAGCTGGTTCAGAATTGATTTGCAGTTCATTTCAGTCCACTTGTAGCAGTGTAGCAGGGGAGATGATTGTAGCAGATTATGGTGATGATATGATGCTGATTGGTTGTCAATTCATGGCGTTTGTTGATCTTAATAAGCTCAGCGCTTATTACTCCATCAAAGGAGGCTTCTAAAGCTAAAAGGAATACAATTTTCTTGTTTAAATTCCACTCAATTGTCTTGCATGCTAAATTCCTAGTGTAACTCTTAATTGTTGAACTAAAAGTGTGATTAGCTTAATTCTAGTGTGATCTTGTTGATTTGATAGCTTTCTTGTAGTTTAACAGCTTTTCATTCAGTTTTACTTGTTCAAAATTGATCTTTCATCAGTCTTAGTTCATTAGCTACTCATTTTGTGGTTTAACCAGTAAACTAGTTGGATTTTGCTCTTAAACCATTTCATTTGAGTCAACTTACAAAGTTTGATAAGTCTCATAAGCTGTCATTCATGTGCTTAAAAAGCGTTTGAAAAGTTCATTATCATATTTTTAAGTGTTGTTTGGTTTTAGATCAAACTTGTGATTTAGATTGTAAAACATGTTCTTTTAAGCTCACTCACACTCAATCAGTTAGTGTGAGTACTTTGGTCAAGTTTTGTAGTCAAGTAAATGGTCAAACAGGCAATTGACCTTGAAAATGTTTGGGTCAAGCCTTTGTAGTAGTACATCAGTAAAACTTGCTTACTTTGATTCCTCACCATTTCTTTGTTTCTTGAAGTTTTTAGCTGAAATTTGTTTCCACTTATTGCATAACATAAAATCTTTTAGTTTTCATAAGGAAATTCTACAGTATTAAGTTTTGAGTGAGTTTTCAGCTTATTAATAAGCATTAGTCCATTTGCTAGTTTCTATGAACATAACCATTCTGTTTTGTTAGTTCTATGAATTCACTTCAATAACCACTTGATTTTCTTTCACAAATCAAGTGGCAAACATGTCCTGAGTAGTTCCTGAAAGTTTCAGCTTTTTGATATTTTTGGTCAACTTTGGTCAAAATAAGCATTTTTGGCTTATTGAGAATTCTAGCTTATTCTGTTGATGATTTTCAAAACTGAAAGACATTCCAAGCTTCTTTAGACTTGATTAATCAGTTTTGACAATAAAATCACATAGTGGATGTCTGGATTCATTTTGAGCTTATTGTGAGCTTATAGTGATAAGCTAAATCGAGTTTTACTAGCTTTTAATCAAAATCCCTATGCAAGTCTAGCTAAAATTGGATTTTAAGCACTTTGGAGAAAACCAGAACAATTTTAGTGGAGAAATAAGCTCAAACGAGCTTATTAATAAGCTTGTGCCCGTTTTTGGATACATTTACACTTTAATTGCATTTTGGTCCTTCAGTTTTAAACTTTTGTTAATCTGTTGCTAAACTTCCAAGTTTCTAGGTTTTGCAAAAGTTAGTCCTTACATTTCTGTTTGTTACATAATTAGTTGGTTAGTTTGGAAGTTTGTTAATTAGTTGCACTAGTTTGTTACAATTTTCACATTTAGTACCTAGACTTTTTGAATTTACATTCCTAGTCCCTATAATTTCATTTTATTTACATTTCAAGTACTCTTACATTTTATGCATTGACTACTTGTACTTTGTGAATATTGTGTGGTACTTGCACTTTGTTTTACGGTTAAATAGAACTATAATATTTTCAATTTTTACGTGCTTGTTTGCATTAGACTTAGAATCCAAATAATCCTTTAATAACCAAAAACAATTTCAAACTTGATATTAGTGGGCCTTTCAATTTGTCTTGAGTCGAGAAAAAACGAACTTGCAAAATACTCAATATTAAGGTGGATTGTTTATTGCTAGGAAAATGGCTCCTCCACTTAAACAGAAGTATGAGCTATTTTCACCTAAGCGAATGCTTGATGAGCTCAAGGCTATGTTCGAGAAACCGCAAGCTGTGGTGTCACACCCCACCATGGCGGAATATAGGGCACGAGTATGGATATCATCATAACAATAGCGTGTCTATAGAGATAACTAAATGAAATAGTAATGTCATAAAAAGGTGACACAATGTCATGACAATATCACAAATAATACATGCGTCTAGGTAAGTAGGTAACAGGCCTACCTCTTACCAAAGACAAACAAATAAACAAACATCAAACATATATGTGTCTACAAAGTATCACTTATTCAAACATTAAATAAAGACTAAGAGGAAAGGGATTTCTCCTAATGCAATCCTAGAAGCCTCTAGACTCTAGCCACTTCTAACATCATGCTTCTCAACTATCCCACCTGAAAATAACACTAAAATCTGTCAACATAAAGTTGGTGAGAACATAGGTTTAAGTTATCAAAACATCCTAAGAAACCTTGTCAACCGTTGTAAATAAGTTGAAGAAAACAAGTTAAAGCAATGGACCATAATGTGATAATCATGTTACATACAACTACAAACAAAGCACAATTATATCAGTCAAGAACACACAATAAGAACAATACACCACACTATCCGGATCTTTCCCACACCACTAGTGGAAGATGAACCATATCCCCGTCGAGATATCTTGCCTCCAAGGAGACGATGCACAAGTACTCAGGACGGATCATGCCCCACGCTCCACACACATCACAACTGGTCCCATAGACGCCCATACATCTATGTACCAAAGCCAATCACAACCTAAACAAGATTAAAATATCAGAACACATATCAAAGCACATATGAGAACACATAAGCACGCATGTCACAAATAACATATCTATGTCCAAACATTTATAAAAATATAGTACCAAAAGATTTTAAGAACACCACAAGTGTCATCTCCGTCCCATACTAGAAGAAAACATTTAAAAACTCTGTGAAAATGGGACTATTAACTCACCCGATAGCACAGCAAGCTAGCACTCCTGCAAACCTATAAAATCATACAGGAAACCCTTAGCTCAGTTCTTAACACCCAAGTTAAGTAACAATCAAGGAGATGAATCTAATCCCCCAATCCCCACTATCTAGTTCTCCCACTACAAGCTATTCTATACGTAAAAATCCAGTTTTTCCCCGGTACGGTTTACTAGTCACTAAACGATCACATGAAGTGAACTTAACACCACACTTGGCTCCTATCCTACTAGATTTATGTTGTTATATGATATAAGAACTCCAAAAACCAATTTTTACTTTCTACTTACACGTTTAACCCTTTCGTTTAGTCTCTACGCCAAAAGTCGTTTTCACCAAAACTGATTTTCTGTACATGCAAAATGTTTGTCATCAAAAGCCCGACCTACATACCATAACTTTTATTGAAAAACTCCAGTACCTTCATATATATATTATAAAGATTTCCCAAATCAAAAATCTTTGGCTGTCTCATTTATTTGGTTAGATTTTGACTCAAATTCCCGAAATCTACATTTATTCCTGAACATCGCACTGTTTGTAAAAAAAATTTGACGACCTTCCCGAACTCCATTTTCGACCAACCTTACATTTTTGAAAAGTAGACTCTCTGAACTTAATTTAAAAAAAAAGAAACTCGAACAAAGGTGCTACCTACTGCCCGGAACAGTCGACACAAGACAACCCTAAAAATCATACTGTTTTACGCCTTTATGCACTAACCCTCTAAACATCATTAATTACCCCTAAATTATTAAACAATAACCCTAAAATCATTAATGGATCTTAACTACTATATGTTACAGAAATTAATAATACCCTAATCATCTCAATGATGGTTAATTAACATTACAATCATGATTAATTAATAAAAACATAAATTATATTAAAGTTAAATTGATCACTTACCTTGAATCGAGAAAATTAATGGAAACCCTAATACTTGTAGAAACCATCGACCAAAAAAAAGAACCGGAGAAAATTATGTGTTTTGATTTGTTTTTATATTAAAACAATGAGAATCCTAGCCCAATACAAATAACATTTTCATTTTCTTTCTTTTTCTTATTCTTTTCTCCTTCTTTTCATCACATAACCGACTAAACACCCTGAATTTCGTTTTTTTATTTTATTTTATTATTAATTAATATCTTATTAATATAACCTTAATTTTCCTTAATTTATTTCAGCTCCTAAAGCCTCCAAAACCTCAAAACCGTAAAACTAGTCAGTTTTTACGCGTATACCGTAAAAGACACAAAATATACGGTTTTATAAAAACACTTGGAATTTGAAATAAACTTTATATTTAAGTCCTAAATGACTTAAAACCATCCTGAAAAATATTCCCGTGACTAAATACCTCGTCCGAGACCTCGAAATGCTAAACCCTAAATCGTAAAAATTACGATTTACTATAATACATATACGTACACATAAAATCCTAAAATAGCACCACATTCTATCATAGTTACATCCAAGTGAACAAATGAGCATGAACTAACCCCATCATAACATTATATAATGTACCACGCAATACACGAACGATGACTAACATCCAATCCAAGGCTCAAATATAAACATATTACACGTAAACGCACACTAAGCACATAATCAAAGTCAAACAGTCAAAAGTGACAAATCCAAAATCTAGGGTTGTCACATGTGGAGATCTACGACTTAGTAGATGCTTTGCATAGCTGCAAGCAAGCTCCTGGAAATTATGTAAGTGCCCATTAATTGGAGATGAGGGGTTATATGTAACACCTCATTGCACTAGGACAACCCTATGATCATAATATGGCTATGAACTTGATCAATAGGTCCCTTAACAAGGACTTCAATGATTTTGTTCGAAACTATAATATGCATTGCACAGGGAAGACAGTTAATGATTTGCATGCAATGCTCATTGATTATGAAAAGGGGTTAAAATACAAGGCATCTACTTCTAAGCCTCCTGTATGAACCATACAAAAGGGTAAAGTGAGTAAGCCAAAACCGCAAGCGAACAAGAAGAAAGGCAAAGATAAAGGTGATAAAGGCAAACAAGTTGCGACTTATTCGAAACCTAAGCAGAACTTTGTCAAGAAGAATAAATCTCAGAAGGATGAGACTTGTCACCATTGCAAGGCAAGTGGTCACTGGAAGAGGAATTGCCCTCTTTACCTCGAAGAGTTGCGAGAAATAAAGAAGAAGTCTGCGCAGAGCGTTGCAGCTTCAAGTACTTTTATGATTGAATTATTCAATTTAACATACAAATTAAATTCATGGGTATATGATACGGGATGCGATATTAACATTTGTAATACGCTGCAGGGATTTAATCTGGAAAGGAAGCTATCCTATAGGGAACAATTTCTGCAAGTGGGCAATGACGCACAAGCAGTAGTTGAAGCTATAGGAACATTTAATTTAGTTTTACCTTCGGGTTTAGTACTGATTTTAAATGGTTGTTATTATGCACATACAATTGTTAGGGGTGTTATTTCCTTTTCTTGTTTGTTGAATAATGGATTCGTTCACACGATAGATAATAATGGAATTTCTATTTGGAAAGATGGTATTTTCTATTTTAATGCAATTTCTGTGAATGCTGTGTTTGAAATAGACATGCATGATAATGAATCCAAGAATAATAATAATTCTGTCTTTAACATGAATAAGAATAGAAAGTTTGACAAGAACTCTTCTTATATTTGGCATTGTAGACTTGCCCATATTGGGAAGACTCGTATACAAAATCTTCAACGTGAAGGTATTTTGGAAAATATCAACGATGAATCATTTGATAAATGTGAGTCTTGTATCTCTGGAAAGATGATCAAGAAACCTTTTAATAACAATATTGAAAGAGCTATTGATCTACTTGGATTAATACATACTGATGTGTGTGGACCACTTAGACATGTGTCAAGGAAAGGTGCTAGCTACTTCTTAACATTTACGGATGATTGTATTCGTTATGGTTATATTTATTTACTTAAGCATAAACATGAGGTATTTGAAACATTCAAAGTTTTTAAAGCAGAAGTAGAACTGCAACTAGGAAAGAAGATTAAAGCTCTTCGTTCTGATAGAGGTGGTGAATATTTAAGTCAAGAGTTTATAGATTATCTAAGTGAGAATGGAATTCTTCAACATCTTACTTCTCCCTATACTCCACAACAAAATGGTGTATTCGAAAGGAGAAATCGTACATTATTAGATATGGTGCAATCTATGTTAATCTTACAACTTTACCTTTATCCTTTTGGGATTATGCTTTAAAGTCTGCTGTTCGCATTTTAAATATGGTTCCCTCAAAGACGGTCAATAAGATACCATATGAACTATGGCATGGAAAGAAGCCATATTTGTCTTATTTAAAGGTCTGGGGTTGCGAGGCGTATGTGAAACGTGACTCGGGTGACAAACTCCAACAACGATATGTGAAATGTATCTTTGTAGGATACCCTAAGAAAACTATGGGTTACTACTTTTATTAGAACAAAGTGATTGTTGCTAGGTATGGAGACTTACTTAAAAGTGATATTGTAAATCAAGAATTCAGTAGGAGAAATTATGATCTTGAAGAGATTGATATAGATACATTACCGTCTAAAACACTACCGACGTAATTCCTGTAGAACCAGAAATTCTGGCGGTTCCACCAGAATTAGTTCTTCTGCGTAGATCCACAAGGATTAAAAACGCAAATAGCAATATATGTCTTAGTATAGAGGATGATGATGAAGTAGGGGATCTAGGTGAACCTGCTAATTATAAATCCACCATACTTGATCCTGAGAAGGATACGTAGATGGTTGCTATGGATGAGGAAATGAAATCCATGAAAGTTAATGATGTTTGGATTCTTGTAGATCCACCACCAAATGCTAAAGTAGTGAGACATAAGTGGATATACAAGAAGAAAACCGACATGGACGGAAAAATACAATCCTATAAAGCTCGTTTAGTAGCTAAAGGGTTTACTCAAACTTTTGGCGTAGACTACGGGGAGACATTTTGAGATATGGCAAATGGATGTTAAAACTACCTTCTTGAACAGTCGCTTAGATGAAGACATCTATATGCAACAACCAGAAGGGTATGTTGATCTTAAGAATCCAGGACACGTGTGCAAACTGCAAAGATCTATTTATGGTTTGAAGCAAGCATCACGTCAATGGAATAAACGATTTGATGAAGAAATAAAAAAGTTTAGATTTGTTCAAAATCGTGATGAGCCATGTGTATATCGGAAAGCTAGTGGGAGTGATGTAGTATGTCTAGTCCTATATGTCGATGACATATTAATCATGGGAAGTAACATTCCAAGACTTAAAGCTGTTAAGGATTATCTTGGTAAATGTTTTTCTATGAAGGATTTAGGAGAAGCTGCATACATTCTGGGAATTAAAATATATCGGGATAGGAAAAGACGGTTAATTGGTCTAAGTCAAGATGCTTATATAGATAAGATATTGAAGAAGTATAACGTGCATAATTCCAAGAAATGTTTTCAACCTATGGAAGTTAAGCATAATCTGAGTCATGAGATGGATGCATTTACTCCTGAAGAGGAGGCATACATGCAAAAGGTGCCTTACGCTTCGGCTGTAGGATCGATTATGTATGTTGTTAGATGCACAAGGCCTGATGTGGCGTTTGCTCAGAACTTGGTCAGTAGACACAGAACTGAATGTGACAGGTTTCTGTGATGCGTCCTGGCAATGTGATAAAGACAATACGAAGTCTCAGACGGGTTATGTTTTTGTTATTAATGGAGGAACAGTTTACTAGAAGAGCAAGAAGCAGACAACGATTGCAATGCATGCTACTTAATCTGAGTACATGGCTGCTTCAGAAGCTGCAATGGAAGCCGTTTGGATTAGGAAGTTTATTGGAGATCTTGGAGTGATGCCCTCAATAAAAGAACCTATTGATATATATTGCGACAGTTCTGCTGCAATAATATTCGCCAATGATTCTGGAGTCGTGAAAGGCGCTAGACACTTTATGCGTAGACATCACTACGTCCGAGAACAAGTTGAAGTTCGTGAAATCAAATTAATAAAAGTTCACACAGATGATAATGTAGCTGAACCTTTAACTAAGGTTTTGCCTAGATCAAATGTAGTTAACCATGCCAAGGCGATTGAGCTGCAACTAGCTACCGAACTCATGCAATAAATCTGTGATTAGTATTTGGATAAAGGATGTTATGAGATTATTATTTAATAAAAAAAGATTGAGTTTCGTTTATTCTTATTATTTAATTTTGTATCCTGTTTTACATGTTTTACTTAATCCATAAATAAATTGTTATGCTAAATGTCCGTTGTCGATTAATAATATGGGAATATTATTAAATTAAGACAAATCAAAATAGCGATAGAGTATACTTGAAAGTATATTGATCGATTTTGGATGATATTTGATGAATTGAATATTGGACTTATCCCAACTATATGATTTTACTTTGTAGATCTTTGTCATCAAGTAAATCATAAATAGTTATCCTTAGACTTGAGATACAAGGAAAATGTTATGAATCTAGTGCATCTACGTGGAATAATCTAACGCTAAACGTAACTGGTAGCTATAAGGATTATTTTCGGAAGTGTTTCAAAATTCATAAGTTTTGCTCGTAGTCAATATGGGATTTATTTCCTCCAATTTTGTTTTGGAGTTTAATACAGCTGGGCCCCTCGTGGGATTAGTAAGATGTTTGTGTGGCCACACCCAAATTTGTTTTGGTAATCTTGCTGAATCTGTGAACGAGAAATAGAATGGTTAATGAAAGGAATGACTGAGATCCATATCCTTATTAACGTTGTATTAGAAATAAAAGGATAATAATAATGATGAATCATTAAAATGTTTTTATCCAGGAGACCTTACTCGAGTTGTACTAGAGACATTGCTAAGTGTAACTAGATGCTAGTCAATGTAATCACGATATTTGAAATATGTCCAAGTGGGAGCTGGAAGTTTATGGACTTATATTTAATAGTCGTGTGATAGGATCAAACTCGAGATTACGGGATTGCAATTGCACTCAATACGTAAAGAGTTAATGAATTTAACAAATATATTTATTGTATTTATTAATTTATTTAATAAATATATATTTATGTATTTATTAAATTAAATTAAGCTTTAACTTTAACGACCATTAAATATTAAGAGTTAAGTACAAACGATCGTTGTGGAATAAACAAGAGAAGGAAAGAAGATTCCGGAACACCCCTTGGGGGTGTTGCCGACTTTCGACACCAAAGGGGAGGGGGAAGGGAAAAAAGGAAACTTGTCACTTGCCTTTTATTTGTTTATGTTGGACTTCAAGTTATTGAGGCCTATATAAACATCCCTATACCCTCATAATTCACACACAATCTTCCTCCCTTCTTCTCTTGTTTATTTCACAACGATCATTTGTACTTAACTCTTAATATTTAACAGTCGTTAAAGTGAAAGCTTAGTTTAATTTACTAAATAATATAAATTTATTAAATAAATTAATAAATACAGTAAATATATTTATTAAATAAATTAACTCTTTACGTACTGAGTGCAATCCCGTAATCTCGAGTTCGATCCTATCACACGACTATTAAGTATAAGTCCATTTCACCTTTACATATAGTATTAATCGATCTATAGAGAAGTTGATTGATTCTTATGTTTGTGTTTTGTTAATTTTTTTGCAGGTTAGTTTATTGGGAGGAAAGATGTGTGAGATGTATAAAGAATATGTACTTGGTGGTCCTGGTAAGTTATTGTACCATTTTTTTAATGTATTTTCTGTTTAAATTTATGTATGATATTGGTGAAAGAAGAAAACTATCAGGTCGTAAAGAAGTGAAATAACATATGTGGTTAAAAGAGATGCGCTACTTTTTTAAGATAGTCTGACATTAATAAATGAACAAATGAGTAATTTTGTTAGGACTGTAGAAAATGAACTCAACATATTGAGCATTTGCTAAGTAATTTTGTTATCCATGCTTTATAGTTATTCTCCCAAAAGATGGCATACACAAGGTAATATTTTACAAGTGTCATGAATACGTTATGCATCATCATTATAAAATGCATTTTTGACACACTTATCATTGTATTAGAACCGGAGTAGCAAGTGTTGGTTTCCTGAGCCGATTGATGGGATTGATGTGGCCGAGTTAGATATACTCCTTTCTATGACACGTTTATGGTGAGGATGAATGGTCATTCGGATTTTATGAACGGGAATAGGAGCTTTTAGTTGTCCTTTCGCAAAAATTCCAATGTACACATATTGAGAATGCATTATTGTTGGTATAAAAGAGCTTACAAAACCCAAGGTCAATCATATCTTCGGCGTACTCACTACGGAACGACCAAGCAATTGTAATGCACTTTTCCTACACCTAAAGCATCATACTTCTGTTCTCGTTCAGGTTGGGAGAACTTATTCCTTTTAAGTTAGATTTGGTGCATGTTAACGCGTGACTTTTTGATGCACAAATGCTTCGAATGACTTACAATTAAAATCTGAATGTATGTAGAGTGGGAGTACAACTTACTTTTGCTAGATCCATTTGAGTTTGTGAGAATGGTGGCTAGATTTGGAGCCATAATTATATCTTTCGGTGCAGTTGGAGGAGCCAATTATGCTCAAGTAAAGTCTAAACACTCATTTATTCAATGATATCAGAATATGTAGCCAATTATCTTCCACTTATTTGCTTATGTAGTTAGCTTTTACCGAAAGTAGTTTTGTGTTTACTTATTAGGATGAAGAAAAGGTCTACAGGATGGAGGAAAAACGCTCATAGTATCAGTTATTCTCTTAAAGTTACAACAACCATTGTTTGGATGTTGTTCTTTGGGATATTATGTTGTCTGGATATTTTTTGTACCCTCACACAGATGGCGTACGAAAGGAAAGAAGGCCTGAAAGCTTTTGGCATCTTGGACCAGTCGATGTAGTGGTAGCGAATAATGCGGTATCCATAATCGCTCACTCCCACAATACGAGTGCTGTGTGAAGTGAAGGTCCTTATCCAATTGAATTTTAATGTTTCATAAGAGTAAAGTCATATGCATAAATTATACGTGGCTTGATGAGACTGCTTTTATACATAGTCTCATCGTCCAATTTGGGCTTAAAATGCATTAAATATCATTAAAACTGCCAAATATATGCTCGTGTTTGTTGCTTGTGTATTTTAGGTACGGATATTGAGAAAATGACAAAAAGATCACAAGAATCAATCAAAAACGAACACGGGAAACGAAGCCGCACAAAGAACCGGACCCGAATCCTGAATTTCCAAAATGGTCCCTGAAGAATTGAAGATTGGCAAGAATGGTCCCTCAACTTTGGAAGACTTGGCAATTTATACCCTTGTAATACTCATAAATTACATTGGGGTCCCTAAACTACCAAGAATATACAAGTATGGCCCTTGAAGATCTCAAAGTTTACAAGTTTAGTCCTTGTTTCCATAACTATAACTTGGAAGGACTAAAAATGCCAACTACTCAAAGTTATTATAAAGGAAAAAGGTTTATGGGCTGTTTATTTCTAAGTGAAGAAAGTAAGGGAGTTAAGGGGGTGTTTCTGCCCAGACAACAAAGTTCACCCCATCCACTCACACCTCGCCACGTCACCCCACCCAAATCATCAACCAATCACATCTCACAAAAACCCCACGTCAGATCCCACCACCTCGGGTTCCTTTTTATTTAATAAATCAGTTTTAAAACCGATTTAATATAATTAAAAGGGGAGGGAAACTAACACTGTTCACCCACCATCCCTAATTATCCCCTAATCTTGCCTGAAAAACCCTAATCCTTCACGCACCCTAATCAAAGGGTTTTTAACCCTAAAACTCCAGAACACTAATTAACCTCATTCTCACCCCTTTTCCCCACCCAGAAAGTGACAACACCCACTCTTGTCCCCTGGCCCCACTTTTGTGCAAGAAAACAAAGGAAACAGCAATCAAACGGCCATCACATTTTTCTTGTTCCCAAAGGATCAAATGAACGGATATGATGCATTTAACAGCTGTCAATCACATGTGAACCAAGGTTGACTGAAATTTCAAAATTCGTCCAAGGGCAGCTTAGGAATTTTATGAATTAGGGTTTTAAGTCTCTAGATAGTTCTATTGTAGCTTATAAAAAGAGGATGCAACCTGTGCATACCCTTTGTTCCAGATTTTTACTCAAGTCTTGTAATCCCTTTTTAAATATTTATAAAGATGGTATTTTATGAGAAATTGTAATTCCTTTTATGATTTAAAAGTTGGTATATGCTTGAGATAAATCTGAGTTCCAAGTTTGTGATTTAAGTTCAAGAATTTTCAAAAATCATTCTTTTTTTCAAGGTTTCTGAAAAAGTTGGTATTTTGATAAATCTTGTTCCAAAATTTGGTTTTCCAAGTTGTAAGTTGGTTTGTGTAAGTGTTTTTAAAGGAAAGAATTTAAGAAAATTATTTGAAAAAGATTTAAAAAGAGAAAAATAAATCAGAAAATTTGGATATTGTGTTCTAATGTTCTTAGCAGGAAATCCTTTGAGCTTTTGACTGTTTTTCCAAAAGGTTCTGCACAAGCCCGGGCTTGTTTGGAGGTGGCTTTTCAGCCATTGTGGGACCTGGATTGTAGGTCCCACAAGGTAACTATCTTGTACCTTGTTTTCAGGTTTTATAAGTGTGATTTTGTGAAAAAGTTGTTTAAGTGTTTGTTAAGTGGTTTGATTTAAGCTTATTAGGATTATGATGCATGTTTAGATAGATTAGGATTACTTTGGTTGAGTTTGAAAAGCATTTGGTGTGTTAAAAATTCGTTTTCAGTATTTAAGGTGGTGTTTGGATATGTGTTTTAGCTAGGTTTGGTGACAAATCTTTGCTTGAAAATCTGCTCAGACACACTCATCTTGTTGGTATTGGGTTATTTACAACTTAGGATTTCAGTATTGATAGGTTTACAAGCATTTTTCATGTTCATGTTTAGATAATACTAGCTAAAAAACAGCCAATCCATTTTCTGCATGATTTAGTACGAATTTGCCATTAGAATCTTGCATAATGTTAGCTAAACTGTTTACCTAGGGTTATATCTAGCTTATAAGTCATTTGGGTAGTTTGTGTGCAAGTTTTAAGCTGTTGAAAATCACATTTGTGCCAATTGAATAAGCAAACTGTTAGATAGGGTATAGCTTCATCAGTAACAATTTTGTGTATTTTGTGGTTGATTTTGTGAAGAAACTTGTTGTTTTTCCTGATTAATCTGACTCCCTACACTCCACTGAGTGTAGGGGTGCCTTATTGCCCAAGAAAAAGCTTTAAATAAGCTTTCCTAAGCTTATTGGTCAACTGACCCATTTTTAACACTAACAGTGGGAACAAAGTTTCCCCTGCTAATACAATTGTTACCACTGCTACACTACTGGACAAATCCTGAGCACATGTCATTGTCAGATTTCAACATTTTTTGTCTTTAGTGCCTAAATTTAAGAATTAGGGTTTCAAATTAGTTTTATTATTTTTCTAATTTAATTTTTGATTTTTCAGTTTAATTAGTTTTTCATTTACTGTTCATTTAATATTTTTTAGATTAAATTGCTATTTTAATTAACTTTTTAATTTTTGTTTTTGTCTTTTATTGACTAAAATAATTATTTTTCAGTTTTAAGATTTTTCTTGGATTTAGAAAAATAATTTAAGATTTTTAGTTTAAAAAGTTTTTACTGTTCACTTTTTATTTATTTTTTAGAATTAATTTAGTTAATTAGGGTTTAATTTCAAACTATTTTTGTCTTTTAGTGAAAAATTTTACATTTTTCAAACTTTTTCATTTTTCTACTGTTCTTTAGTATAATTTAGGATTTTTAAAATTGTCAAATTATTTTTAGCATTATTTTATTATTTTTTATGATTATTTTAGTTTAAAAATAGTTTTTAGTAATTTAAAAATAGAAAAATAGTTTTTAAAATTTAGGAAAATACTTTTTAGTCTTTAGATGATATAAGTAAGTTACTTGTTCAATAAAATAATATTTTGGACATTTTGTTAATTATATTTAATTTTAGGGCTTTAATTAGCATTTAAAATTGAATATTTAATTAATAAAAGGTTTTAAAATATTTTTGTTGGATTTTTATTCTTATTTATATTATTTTAGACTTAATTTTAGCTTTTAATTAATTTTTAGGTTTAAAATTTTTAATTTGTAGCTTTTTACGGTTTTACGTGAACGACCTTTTCGTCTTAGCTTAATCCGTCTTCGTAACCGTCATTCTCTTCTTACCCCATTTCTATTTTCTTTTTCTCCATATAATCACAAACCATTAATCAATTCATTACACAACGCACTTGCCTCCTTGGGAAACGAACTTGAACTTATTTGGTCATTAGTGCTCGGTTTTCCTAAACCGACACTTAATACTTGCCACTATTTTGCCTTCCTTTTCCTAAAGGGGTAAAAACTCTACATCATTTTGGCGCCGCTGCCAGGGAGGCGTGTTGTGTTTTGATTTGAACAATTGTTGTTTTTATATATCCATAATAAGTATTTGTATTAGTAGCACTCTACTAATACGTATTATCGGTTTTTCGTTTTTTGTGAATACTATTACTATATTGTATACGTAGAACAATAAATTCACAAGTACTCCAAATACGTGAGAAATCACAACCTTGACTTGGGAGGTCATTACCCAGTCATTGTATTCGAATCTCAAACCAAAGAAAAAAGGAAAAAATAGATAAATACTTTCGTGAAGCTCAATCTTGAAAAATACAAACTATAAGGTGGGTATAAGGCGGATATTATAAAATATATCCTAAGGAAAAAGGCTCTTAAGTGCTTCGCGCCGCCTCGTTTCCCCGCTTGCTTGTGAGTATTGGATTTTGAGAGCTAATCGAGGGTTTTGCCGCCCAAAGTATTATTACATATCATATATATTTTCTTGGTTTCATTGATTAAACCCTCTTGAACGTTTTGGTGTTCCACCAACGTTCTAAAGTCATCGAAGGCGTTCACTTCACGTGATCATTTTCATTCCTTGAGGCTTCTTTATTCAAGAGATTTGATTAAGGAGGAGATTTGTAGATTTTTGTCTACCTAATACAATTCCAAAATCCAAAAAAGTAAAAACAATCAAAAATCCAAAAAAATTGAAAAAGTTAAAAACACCAAAAAGAATCTTCTTTGCTCATCCCCTCGTTGTACGTGACGTTTATGGTTACTCGCAATCAAGCAAAACGTGCACGTAAACGTAGAAAGCGAAAGGAGGCAACACCTACTCCTATTTTTTCTAGTGAAGAGACTCCAAGTGAGGAACCTATTGTAGAACAAGAAGCTATCATGGCTAATCGTACTATGATGGAGTTGCTTCAAGCACCCACCGAGGGTTTTGGAGAGGCCATTGTGATTCCCGCCATCCTTGCGGAGAACTTCGAGATCAAGACGGGTTTAATGTCTATGCTTCAAGCCAACAAGTTTCACAGACACGAAAAAGACAACCCACATTATCACATTAGGCAATTTAATCGTCTCACCGCGACAAGCAAGTTTAAGGATGTACCACACGATGCCATTAAGATGATGTTGTTTCCATACTCGTTAGATGGACCCGCCAAGATATGGCTCGAGAAAGAACCCCCAAATTCGATTTTGACGTGGGCTGATCTTGTTTCTAAGTTTGTGAATCAATTTTTTCCACCATCTAAAACAACACATTTGAAAAACGAGATTTCACGATTTACACAAAGATCTAATGAAAGTTTTTCAATGGCTTGGGAAAGGTTTAAAGAAATGTTACATGAATGTCCACACCATGATTTTTCCGAATTGCATCAAATTGATACTTTTTATAATGGGCTTAATGATCATGAACGAGATTACTTAAATGTCGCCGCGGGTGGTAATTTTTTGTGCAAAACAACCGAAGAGGCTTTGAAAATCATTGAAAATATGTCTAAGGTTTATAGCCCTCGTAACACACCGAGTGTTGCCAATTTGGGTTCGTCATCGTCTCGTAGCATTAATGCCTTGCAAGATGAAGCAAATGAGGAGAATCGGTTTTTCGATAGGTTTTCGACTCTTATATCCCATTGGAAAGCTCAAAAAGCTTCAAATTCCGCTTCGGTTAAAGCGGTTGCTAAGAGTTGTATTTCGTGTGGTGGAGCTCATGATTTTTCCGAGTGCATTACCGCGGATGGTAACACTTCGAATGCTTATGTAGCCACGGGAACTTACAACCAAAACGGTCAAGGTTCCCGCTAAAATCAAGCTCCACCAAATCAAAATGCTAATAACTATCGAAACAACAATCAAGGTGGTAATTATCAAGGCAATCAACGTAACTACAACAAGGGTAATTATCAAAGTGGAAATGGGCAAATTTCAAACCAAAACCAAAACCGTGATTTTCAAACTACCACACAAGGTTTTCAAAATGATCACACCTAAAATCTTCAAGGAGAATTTTTCAATTATTCTAAGGCAAACGATGCTAAGTTTGACAATATGCAACGTGAAATGGTTAGCTTAAGATCCGAGTTGAAAAACGAGCTTAAAAACGAACTTGCTAATGAACTAAAAACTCATGCTAATAAAATGGAAGGAAATGTTCAACGACTCCAACAAAATCAACAAAAAATGGAGCAAGGTCAACATGAGATTAAGCAAGAGTTGTTAAAAGCGGATGCTAGGCAATCTAAGTTTGAAGATCGAATGGGAAAAATGTTTGAAGCTATCATGTGTAAACCTTCTTCTTCGGGTGGTCTTCCTAGTGATACCATCGTAAACCCGAAAGGAGAATTGAAGGTTATTACTACTCGTAGTGGTAAAACTTTCAAAGAACCCATTTCTCGTCCAAGTACTTCTATGGAGAAGGAAAAAGAGAAAGAACCCGAGGTGGTGATAGAAAAGGAGCAAATTCCAAGCCCACGAAGTACCGCTCAAACCACACCTACGGTTGAACCAATACCAATAGTGGAACCCGAGATTCCAAGGCCGATGCCTATGCCCCAACCCACACCACCCTTACCTTACCCTTCAATACGAAACAAGGAAAAGGCACAAGAACGAAATAATTATCAATTTGAACTTTTTATGAAAATGTTTCGTGACTTGCATTTTAATATAAGTTTTGCCGACGCCTTGGTCATGATGCCTCGATTTGCCACAAACTTTAAAAGTATGTTGAATAACAAAGAGAAATTGCAAAAATCGTCTAGTTGTTCTTCGGTATTTCTTAGCCGCATACCTCAAAAAGTCGGTGATCCCGACAAGTTTTTAATCCCATGTGCTATACAAGACATGGAAGAATGCTACGCCTTGGCCTATCTTGGTGCTAGTATTAATTTGATGCCTCTTGAGATTTTTAAGTCACTCAATCTTCCCAATCTCACTCCTTCAAGAATGTCAATCGAGATGGCCGATCATTCTACGATTCTAGCTTGTGGAGTAGCCGAGGACGTCTTCGTGAAAGTTGGAAAGTTCTACTATCCCGTAGACTTTATTGTTGTTGACATTCCCATCGATCCTAAAGTTCCTCTAATTTTAGGTCGATCATTTTTGGATACCTCGAGAGCACTTATCGATGTGCATGCTAGAAAAATCACTCTTCGTTTCAATGAGGAAGAACTCGTCATAAATGCAACTCAAAACTCCACACTTTCTCATGTGTATTCTATCACGTCTTTGAACAATGTTAGTCCCATCAAAAACATTTGTAAAAAGATTTCAAAGAGAGTTTTAGAAGTTGATGATAAAAATGAAGTTCCGTCCCCTCCGCCGGTGGAGGTTAAGAGTGTTAAGCCTACGATTCCAATCACGAATGATTCTTCGGATGATGAATATGTTAATCCCGATGGGGAAGTTTTCTTTGTTGACAAACGTTTTGAGAGCTTACCACCACCTCGACCAAAACGGTTTTCAAATGTGAGAATTTTTAGTGTGACTAACATTGCTTTAGAAACACCAAATATTTTTGACATAATTAAGTCGGGTTTTCATAAGGAGAGTTTAAAAGATGAAAAAGGAAAAGATTTTAAATTGGATTTAAAAGATTTTTCTACAATGCTAACTCCGTCATCACCTCGTGTTTTGAGTGCTACAAGCTCGTCTTCTCCTTTTGACGGTACTTTGTGTGGACCTAGTGTGGGGGAAGCCCCTTATGTTCCCTCCCCTTTCTCCACCGAGGACGATATATTTGATCCCGGAATTGCTTATAAAGGGAAATCTCGGTCTTCCACCGATGCAATAAATGGAAAATATTTCTATTTGATTGGTGCGAGTCTACCTCGAGTAGCTCAATGTTTTTATGACTTACCCATTGTCCCACCCTTCTACTTCTTCTCATCTATTTTCTTGAAACCCTTTGGGTTTGTGTTGACACATGATGAAGTGGCGTTGATTTGTTTTTCCAATGAAAATGAGAACGCCATCTTCGATCCCGGTATTTTGCACCATCAAAGGTCTTAGTCCTTAGTACCGGTTGTTTTTGGGCCTTGTTTATCATGTAAGCCCCACTAAAAATTGACCATACCAAGATAATCCCTAAATGATCACATTTATGGGGATTCGAGTCGAGCTTATGACTCGGTAATCAAAAACGAGGTGCCTCGTGGAGGAGACCCATGCTTATCCATGTACATATTATTGCTTTCTAATTAGTTTAATGTGAGGGGATTTGTGCCCTTCCAACCTTTGTTCCGTGGTTGTTTGTGCATTGTGGTTTTTAGATGATCATTATCTTCACAATTGGAGCCTCTCGTGTTCGTTTATGGGAGCACTCGATCGTTTGCTTTGAAGACTTTCTCAATATCCAAATGATATATCCTTTGATGTTCTAACCTTAGGTTTTTAGCACACTTCATAAACGGCTATTAATTTATTGGTTACACCCTTTCCATGCTAGATTAGGAATTCGACTACGTCTCTAGTATGAGGGTGTTTGCACCCCTAGACTCGAAACATTGAGGACAATGTTTAACTTTAGTATGGGGGGGTGAATAGATACTTGCCTTGCCAAACCTTCACACTTTCCAAAGTTTATCTTTTTGTTTATCGTTTTGTTGCAAAATAAGGCTAAAAATGGCCAAATTTTAAATTTTTCTCATATTTTATAAGTGTTTGAAGATACAAATGTAGATTTTCCGATGGCGAGAATAAGAGTAATTTTTGACTCGACCGTGCGTGTTGAGCACTTAGCTTTGATTCCTTAACTACACATTAGCCTAAGTCTCTTAAATGAGGACGAGAAATGATAGGGTTAATTATAAGTTACTATGCTAAAGGTAGAGTACTCGTATTCTTTCAAAAACTCATGTGTTCTCGTTGTTTGCTTATTCTCCCTTCGCATGTAAATATTTTTTGCTTAATAAATATTGACTTAGCGGTTTAGTTAGGATTGTTGGGTTTCTAGTCTTTTCTAGTAGCTTCCGTGTAATTAAATTGGGAAGACATTAAGATATCGCCAGCGTCACGGTTTTGAAGTATTGGCACCCGAATAATCAAAAGCTTCACCCAATAATAAGATTTCAAGTGCTCACCTAAATCAAGCAAACAATTTGAAGCCCCACAAGGCCGAAAAATCTATGCAAAATTGAAAGTGAATCAAGCCTTAATCTTCGAAGCTTTAAAGATCCAAAATTCGCCTTAGCGTGAGGATATACGTCTTTGGCTAATAAAACCACCGATGAGGCAGATAATAAAAGGCAAGGCAAGACCGAAGTCATAATAAAAGCTTCATGGCGAAGTTGAATAAAAGATGAAGGTAAACCAAAGATAATAAGGCCCTTCCGTTAGGGGGCGTATAAAAGTCTTGGTAATAAGTCTCATGTTCAAAACCGTTATAAAACCGTGTTTATCGATTCTTCTTGTCAACTTAATTTTTTGACATCGTTGTCTATTGGGAGGGGTTATTGATTTGATGGTCTTGGTTACACCGTTAGGACTCTATTTTTAGACCTCAATCTCTATTATCGCATAAGTCAAACAATGTATCCTCGTGAAACATTCAAGACAAAATAAAATATAAGAGATACAACTTAGGAATAATGGGAGGATAAGTACGTGATTAGGGCATATGAGTAGTGTTAGCATTACTAACTTATAATGACAATGATCTCGTTGCACGCTTGGCATGGAATTGAGGTGAAAATCGAGGACGACGAAATTATTTCTAACGAAGCATTCACGTGTTCTTATTCTATGAACCTAAATGTCCCATTTTGCGATGAAAATCATACATTATGTCTAAAACGCAAGTAGTAGCAATAGTAGTAGTGTAGCTAGTTTATCATTCAATAAAGTGAATAAAAATGAATTTTGGAGATGCTACGATACTTTATTCTAGCATTGCGTGAGGGAACGGCAATGGTTTAGTATGGGGGAGTGATGAGACTGCTTTTATACATAGTCTCATCGTCCAATTTGGGCTTAAAATGCATTAAATATCATTAAAACTGCCAAATATATGCTCGTGTTTGTTGCTTGTGTATTTTAGGCACGGATATTGAGGAAATGACAAAAATATCCCAAGAATCAATCAAAAACTAACACGGGAAACGAAGCCACACAAAGAACCGGACCCGAATCCTGAATTTCCAAAATGGTCCCTGAAGAATTGAAGATTGGCAAGAATGGTCCCTCAACTTTGGAATACTTGGAAATTTATACCCTTGTAATACTCATAAGTTACATTGGGGTCCCTAAACTACCAAGAATATACAAGTATGGCCCTTGAAGATCTCAAAGTTTACAAGTTTAGTCCTTGTTTCCATAACTATAACTTGGAAGGACTAAAAATGCCAACTACTCAAAGTTATTATAAAGGAAAAAGGTTTATGGGCTGTTTATTTCTAAGTGAAGAAAGTAAGGGAGTTAAGGGGGTGTTTCTGCCCAGACAACAAAGTTCACCCCATCCACTCACACCTCGCCACGTCACCCCACCCAAATCATCAACCAATCACATCTCACAAAAACCCCACGTCAGATCCCACCACCTCGGGTTCCTTTTTATTTAATAAATCAGTTTTAAAACCGATTTAATATAATTAAAAGGGGAGGGAAACTAACACTGTTCACCCACCATCCCTAATTATCCCCTAATCTTGCCTGATAAACCCTAATCCTTCACGCACCCTAATCAAAGGGTTTTTAACCCTAAAACTCCAGAACACTAATTAACCTCATTCTCACCCCTTTTCCCCACCCAGAAAGTGACAACACCCACTCTTGTCCCCTCACAAGAGTCCCCTGACCCCACTTTTGTGCAAGAAAACAAAGGAAACAGCAATCAAACGGCCATCACATTTTTCTTGTTCCCAAAGGATCAAATGAACGGGTATGATGCATTTAACAGCTGTCAATCACATGTGAACCAAGGTTGACTGAAATTTCAAAATTCGTCCCAGGGCAGCTTAGGAATTTTATGAATTAGGGTTTTAAGTCTCTAGATAGTTCTATTGTAGCTTATAAAAAGAGGATGCAAACTGTGCATACCCTTTGTTCAAGATTTTTACTCAAATCTTGTAATCCCTTTTTAAATATTTATAAAGTTGGTATTTTTTGAGAAATTGTAATTCTTTTTATGATTTAAAAGTTGGTATATGCTTGAGATAAATCTGAGTTCCAAGTTTGTGATTTAAGTTCAAGAATTTTCAAAAATCATTCTTTTTTTCAAGGTTTCTGAAAAAGTTGGTATTTTGATAAATCTTGTTCCAAAATTTGGTTTTCCAAGTTGTAAGTTGGTTTGTGTAAGTGTTTTTAAAGGAAAGAATTTAAGAAAATTATTTGAAAAAGATTTAAAAAGAGAAAAATAAATCAGAAAATTTGGATATTATGTTCTATTGTTCTTAGCAGGAAATCCTTTAAGCTTTTGACTGTTTTTCCAAAAGGTTCTACACAAGCCCGGGCTTGTTTGGAGGTGGCTTTTCAGCCATTGTGGGACCTGGATTGTAGGTCCCACAAGGTAACTATCTTGTACCTTGTTTTCAGGTTTTATAAGTGTGATTTGTTAAGTGGTTTGATTTAAGCTTATTAGGATTATGATGCATGTTTAGATAGATTAGGATTACTTTGGTTAAGTTTGAAAAGCATTTGGTGTGTTAAAAATTCGTTTTCAGTATTTAAGGTGGTGTTTGGATATGTGTTTTAGCTAAGTTTGGTGACAAATCTTTGCTTGAAAATCTGCTCAGACACACTCATCTTGTTGGTATTGGGTTATTTACTACCTAGGATTTCAGTATTGATAGGTTTACAAGCATTTTGCATGTTCATGTTTAGATAATACTAGCTAAAAAACAGTCAAACCATTTTCTGCATGATTTAGTATGAATTTGCCATTAGAATCTTGCATAATGTTAGCTAAACTGTTTACCTAGGGTTATATCTAGCTTATAAGTCATTTGGGTAGTTTGTGTGCAAGTTTTAAGCTGTTTCACATTTGTGCCAATTGAATTAGCAAACTGTTCATCAGATAGGGTATAGCTTCATCAGTAACAATTTTGTGTATTTTGTGGTTGATTTTGTGAAGAAACTTGTTGTTTTTCCTGATTAATCTAACTCCCTACACTCCACTGAGTGTAGGGGTGCCTTATTGCCCAAGAAAAAGCTTTAAATAAGCTTTCCTAAGCTTATTGGTCAACTGACCAATTTTTAACACTAACAGTGGGAACAAAGTTTCCCCTGCTAATACAATTGTTACCACTGCTACACTACTGGACAAATCCTGAGCACATGTCATTGTCAGATTTCAACATTTTTTGTCTTTAGTGCCTAAATTTAAGAATTAGGGTTTCAAATTAGTTTCATTATTTTTCTAATTTAATTTTTGATTTTTCAGTTTAATTAGTTTTTCATTTACTGTTCATTTAATATTTTTTAGATTAAATTGCTATTTTAATTAACTTTTTAATTTATGTTTTTGTCTTTTAGTGACAAAAATAATTATTTTTCAGTTTTAATATTTTTCTTGGATTTAGAAAAATAATTTAAGATTTTTAGTTTAAAAAGTTTTTACTGTTCACTTTTTATTTATTTTTTAGAATTAATTTAGTTTAATTAGGGTTTAATTTCAAACTATTTTTGTCTTTTAGTGAAAAATTTTACATTTTTCAAACTTTTTCATTTTTCTACTGTTCTTTAGTATAATTTAGGATTTTTTAAATTGTCAAATTATTTTTAGCATTATTTTATTATTTTTTATGATTTTTTTAGTTTAAAAATAGTTTTTAGTAATTTAAAAATAGAAAAATAGTTTTTAAAATTTTGGAAAAATACTTTTTAGTCTTTAGATAATATAAGTAAGTTACTTGTTCAATAAAATAATATTTTGGACATTTTGTTAATGATATTTAATTTTAGGGCTTTAATTAGCAATTAAAATTGAATATTTAATTAATAAAAGGTTTTAAAATATTTTTGTTGGATTTTTATTCTTATTTATATTATTTTAGACTTACTTTTAGCTTTTAATTAATTTTTAGGTTTAAAATTTTTAATTTGTAGCTTTTTACGGTTTTACGTGAACGACCTTTTCGTCTTAGCTTAATCCGTCTTCGTAACCGTCATTCTCTTCTTACCCCATTTCTATTTTCTTTTTCTCAATATAATCATAAACCATTAGTCAATTCATTACACAACGCACTTGCCTCCTTGGGAAACGAACTTGAACTTATTTGGTCATTAGTGCTCGGTTTTCCTAAACCGACACTTAATACTTGCCACTATTTTGCCTTCCTTTTCCTAAAGGGGTAAAAACTCTACATCATGGCTCATTTAACTCCAGTACGATGATGATGAATCAGAAACCTTTTTTGACGCACATGTTGAATGGTCATATGACGCTTATTTGCGTTTGCATAGACCGATGATATCAACACAGTAGCAGTAGTAACACTAAAATGGTACAAGGGTCGTGTTTTCTGCATTCATGTTTGTTCACCTTCTTCTGTTTCTCATTTATGCTTATTATGTGTTGTTGGAAATACGTTTTACGTATTAGAAAGGATCGGTCACTCCAACAATAGTCTAAGAAGTAGCTCGTAGTATAGTTATCGTAATAGTAAACAAACAAGGCCAAGCCTAGCCTACAACTTGTGTAGGCCGGCGGCCAAATGTAAGCCCAAGCCCATCTTATGGGCTTGGGTATATAAACCCTCTCCTTAGTTGAAGAGGGTGGTGGTTCACTTCATAATACACATAGTTAAAGTGTGTTTTCTACACTTTCTCTCTCTAAGTGTGTGTGTGTTCTTACCATCCTTCTATCTCTTTCTCTCTGTAGATTAAGCATAGATTTACAATATCCTACAAATGGTATTAAGAGCCAGGGGATGATTGTATTGTTTATGTGTTTGTGTTCTTGATTTTTTGTGCTTATTTTGATCTATATCATACGAACCAATTTTTTTTTGGGTTTTTATGGATTAATCTTGATACAAATCATCTACATACTTGTGGTAGTGATTTGGTATTGTTACTTTGGTTAAAAACACAAATTTTTTGGGTGTTTGGATCATTTTTTGGCTTAAAATCTCGACTTGGTTGTGTATTATCCGAGAAAAGTGCACATCGGACTTCATAAGGGTTTCATATTGCGATCACATATTGCGATCACATATTGTGATCACATATTGCGATCACATATTGCGATCACATATTGCGATCACATATTGCGATCACATATTGCGATCACGCATTGCGATCACACATTCCGATCAACATTGCGATCACACATTCCGATCAACATTGCGAGCAGACATTCCGATAGCATTCCGATGGCATTGCAATAGAGTGACAAGTATTCCAAGATTTTTTCAAAAACGTGTTTTTAAAAATTCGTGAGTTTTTGTTTGCCTTGGAATTTTTGGTTTCTCGAGAACAATTATTAGGGGAATTCAACATTTTTCTCGACTTCAACACACGAAATCAAGCACATTTACTTTCTCTCATTGTTCGATCAACGTTTGTAAATCTTAACTTATCGAAATGGAGTACACATCTCTTACGGATAAGTCCATCCTCTCGGGTACGGATAATCGTCCACCAATGTTGGTGAAGTAAATGTACGAGGATTGGGCTTCCCGAATGGAACTTTATATGTTGAACAAAGAGAATGGACATCTCATTTGGGCATCGGTGCTCAATAGACCATTGGTATATGGTACTGTGACAGAAGGTGTTGTTACTCGTCCTAGCACAACGGGTGAATTAACTGGAGATGCTAAGAATCAAGACAAGTGTGATACACAAGCTACAAACATCATTCTCCAATCCCTTCCTCCAGATGCCTACAAAATTGTGAGTAAACATAAAGTTGCCAAAGAGTTATGGGATAGATTTCGCTTTCTAATGCAAGGCACCTCGTTAACTAAACAAGAACGAGAGTATAAGCTATATGATACGTTTGATAAGTTTGCCTATGTCCCCGGGGAGACTCTTAATGATTACTATTTGAGATTCACTCTTTTGATGAATGAGCTTAACATCTATGGCCTGACAATTCCTACGTTTCAATTAAACACCAAGTATTTGAACATTCTCCCTTCTGAATGGAGCAAGTGCTTGACGGCTGTTAAATTGGCTAAGGATTTGCACCAAACCAACGTGGATCAACTTCAAGCTTTTCTTCAACAACACGAATGCCATGTGATCGAGGCTCGGTTGTCTACACCTCAAGTTCATGATCCACTTGCCATGTATGATACTCAACAAATGACTCCCCAACAAAACATGGCTTACAATTATCAATAACCATCATACTTGTAGCAGCCACCACAACACACCTATCAGCAACCACAACAACCATCTTATCAACCACTAATGATGCCACAACAAGCATTTTAACAAAGTGTTCTTCAACAGCCTTATCCACAACAACCAGCACAACATGCATCACCCTCATAAGCTATCACTTCTCCAATGAGCTATACTCATCAGCAAGGATATTTTCCAATTGAAGCACCACCAGCACAAGCCTTCTACTCCAATGAACTTCCACCAATTCAAGCACCGGTCTTTACTCCAAATGATACACCTACTGATGTCTTAAACCATCTCACCGCCTACTTGTCAAAACTTGTTGCAACAAGAGGATTTCCACCAACGAATAATCAGCTCTGCACTTCTTCAAATCCTCGATAACAAGCCAGTATTCAAGATGGTCAAGTGACGGTGCAAACCATTCAGGAAAGGAAAAACTCATATGGACCTCCTACAAGAACCGTGAACGCTCAAGCCGTGACTTCTTAGGCTAGTAGAAATGGAAGCCCTATTGGTCCTCAAAAGTTTTTGACTTGCTACAATTACCGAGGAAAAGGTCACATGGCTAGGGAATGCACTCAGCCGAAAAGGAGAAGGGATGCAACGTGGTTTCGTGAGAAGATGTATTTGGTCGATGCTCAATCTAAGGGAAAGATCTTGGATTCAGAGGAATTAGCATTTCTTGCAGACCCAGGGGCAGCAGATAATGAAGGCATTGCAGTCGTCTCTACTTCTAATGCAGCATATCAAGTAGATGATCTTGACGCATATGATTCGGATTGTGATGACATTCACTCAGCCCAAGCTGCTCTCGTTGTTAATCTCTCTCACTATGGTTCTAATGTCGTCAGTGAGGTACCAACCACATCTAATAATGTTCATGATAATCCACATCATGTTGAGCATGAAAATGACAACCTCGAACAGCATTCGGGAACTAGTAACTCAAATGATGTGGTATCCAATCCAACACATTTGAGAGAACCTCAACCAAATGGTGCCTAAACATATTATTGATAACACAAACCATAGATATGAATGCCAATCTAACCGCTGAGCTTGTGCTGTATAAGGAAAAGGTCAAAACTTTTGAAATGGTCCCTCAAGCAGAAAAAATAACTTATTCTGAATTTGACCAATTTTGTTTTGAAAATATTGAACACTTAAAAGAAATAGAATCGTTAAAAGCTAATCTTTCCAATGAATTAAAAGAAAAAGAGTCGATTCTAAATGATTTTCAGAAACTTAAAATGGATTTCGAAACTCTCGAGTCTAAAAATTTTGAATCAGAAATTAATGCTACCAAACTTCTTAAATTCAAGGAACAACAGCTTTTAAAACAATACGCTTCCATAGAAAAGGTTCATCTTTTAACTAAATCGTTTAAAGAACTCGAACTTAAGCGTCTTCAAGATTTACCACCTAATCCTGGTTATGCAAAACAAGCCAGGAATATATTCCTTGTCTTTATGATGTGACCCTAATTGGCAAATCGAAAGAAGCACCTTATGTTCGTAGTACTGAGGAGACTATGTCACTTGCGGAAGAAACTCGATCTAAAATGCTTTCAAAATTCCATAAGCTTGATTATGACAAGCATAATAAAGATCAATTTTCTAAAAAGACTCGTATTCGCTTACAAAAGGAATGAGCTCAATTATCAGCTTTTGTGCCCCAAAGTTTGTCAAAGGAAAACCTTCCTAGTACGTCTCCTACACTTGTCAAAAAGGATTTAACTAAGTTAATTCCACCGGTAAGTAAGGTGTCAGATAGCTTAAATGCGGTGCACCAACACTTTGCCGATTTTGACAAGGTCATTACGGAACGTATGACGGCTACGGCCATAACGGAAGGTGAATGGAATTTTGAGCACACTAGAGCTGCGTTTCGAGACGAAATTGTTCCGTTCGTAAACAATGTTAAAGCTTGTCTTAGCAATATTGATCAAGATTTGCTTTTGGAAATAGAAGAAGTTAGATGCATTTTCAATGAAATGGACGATGCTTATGAAAACAGTTTACTTGAAATAGAACGAATTTCACGCAAAAATGATCAGCTTCTGAAGCAAGTGATGTCGCATGATATTGTCTCTGTCTGTGTGAATAATAGTGTTGATAATGATTCTATTGTGCATAATGTTGAATCTGTGGATAATGTGGTAGATAGTACTTGTCACAAATCTGACGCTGAATTTTTAAAGCTTTAAGATTCTTATACTTCGCTTTCAAAACGTTTTGATGAGATTCAAAAACATTGTATTTCGCTTGAATGTACACAACAATTTCTTCAAGATCTTTTTGAAACGTCATTCGAAGGTGTTAATATAGATGATTCAAATTTTCAAAAGAATTTTCTATTGAATTTACAATCAAAACAGCGTCAGCCGAGTGACAAGGTTGCTAAATCATTGCCGATAGACATAGAGAAATCTAAGGAGATTAACTGTGTGAACGTAGTTGAGGCCGCTGATAATATTAAACTTGATCTAGATAATCGAGTTTCCAAGATTGTTTCCAAAGTTGATAACTTAAAACAGAAAAATACACAACTCTTCGATTCAGTAAAGCCCGTATGTGATAATACCACTGCACAGAATCAATCACTGATTGAACGATTGAATCGAAAGTCGGTGTAAATATCTGATTTAAGGGAACAAATTTGTGATAAAAATCTGGCTTTGGCTGATTTAAAGGAAACACTTCGTACCCTAAAAGGTAAGAATATTGTGGATAACACAACCACTGTCTCAGCATCGTCCTCTAGTGCAATAAAAAAGAACATCATCGCCGTCACACCACTTAACAAGGGCCCTAGGACTAAACCATCTCAAACATTGGTCACTAAAGATAAGGCAAAATCAAAATCTGCTTCTAATATTCCCGTGTTGCCTTCTACAGGAGTAAACACCACTAAGGCTCAAAGATCTAAGCTTAAAAGAATTATGAAGAATGATAGGATCTTGCCCCCATCTAGTAATCAAGTGAAGAAGAAAGTAGATGCCCACCCTAGGAATGTTATTTCTGTTTTGAATAAAAAGAATCATGTAGCTAAAACTAAAGGCTCTGCGGTTGTGTAGCGTTCTAAGCCTACTGTGAATTCTATTTTAAAATGTTGGAATTGCAATGAATGTATGTTTTCTAGTCGTCATGATCTTGCCTTATTGACCATGTGAATGAGATGAATGCCCGGAAAAATGGTTTAAAATGGAAACCGACTGGGAAAGTGTTAACCCAAGTTGGTTGGATGTGGCTCCCCACTGATAGAACTTTCACTATAGTAGGAAATACGTGCCCTTTAACTAGGATCATTCCCACTAAAGCGAAGAAAGTGTGCCCTTTAATTAGGAGTACCAAAGCTACCAAAACACAAACGTGTCCTTTAACTAGGAACACCGACACTACTGTAGGAACCAAGTGCCCTTTAAATAGGTCTACTCCCACTGTAGTGCCCGCTAATACTCCAAAACCTCAAAAAGTTGGAACAATAAAACCTGTTAATGATAAAACTCACATTAGAAAACGCAGGAAATCTAAGGATAACACAAATGTTAGAAATTCTGATAATATCATATCTGTATATGCTAACACTCCAGAACCAATAGTTTCCAATGCATTGTCTACTGTTGTTGTTGAAAACAGGTGGTCCAAATTGTTCTCTGGTATTTGGACTCTGGTTGCTCCAAGCAAATGACCGGAGATCACTCTCAGCTCAGAAATTTCGTCAGCAAGTTTCTTGGTATGGTTCGATTTGGAAATAATCATATTGCAAAGATAATGGGTTACGGTGAATATCATATTGGGAATGTTTTAATTTCAAGAGTGTATTATGTGGAAGGTCTTAGTCACAATTTATTTTTTATGGGATAATTTTGTGATGCAAACCTAGAAGTTGCTTTTCGAGAGCATACCTGCTTCATTCGTAATTTGGAAGGGGTTGATTTATTGAAAGGTACTCGAGGGAATAATTTGTACACTTTGTCTCTGGGGTATTTTTTTCGTGGACTTTGGTTAATTGTCTAGAATATCTTAACGGGTCAAAATTGGGATTTTTTTTCGTTTTTAAGTTGACATGGAAACGACTGTTTAGCCTAGAACCGACCATTTTGCCTAGAAATTTTTTTAGATATAAGTCGGAAAAAGACTTCCCACTTACTTATATACTTCTATTCAATAAAGGTATTATTGACCTACGTAGAAAAGTCTGCCATTGTTCCAATGGCGTGAGCTACACAAGATAACATTAAAAGAGCGGCTAATATGATTATTATTGCAGGTCTTACGCTGGGGTGTCAAGCGATATGGCACAGGTCTTACACTAGGTAACTTGGTGAAAAAAATTCATATCCGGAGTGTCAGGCAATATGAAGTATTGCTTTGTATGATTGTTATCCTACATTATTGATGAAGGAGTGGATATTCAAGTAAGTATTCATTTTATCGCCCTTCTTTCACAATCAGTGATCCTGCAGCAAATACTACACCACGGTTCGATTTAATGATATTTCCTACAATTTGCATGTCCAGAATGTAGGTTCTTCAGGGAGTGTCTTGCATAGACAGAACAATGGAATTTCCTCTATTCTTTTAGGAGGTAAAGCTCCTTTGTTTGAAATAAATTTACATTTTGCTATTGCTAACCTTCAGTTTGTTTCTTTGAGTATTTGCTTAGTGTTTGTAGCTCCATTTCAGGTTTTGACAAATCGTCATTGGCTATTGTCCAATCAGTGTATGCTGTCTTTGGTGACTCATTAAGTTGCGAAAAGAGTAAGAAAGCCACAAAAACCAGGTTATATGTTCCTAATTTCGTATTTCCTGTCTTTCACCTTCTACTTTTATTCATAAAAATTAATGAAATTTAGATTCGCACCTTCTGATATATATTATCTCCCCTTGTCATTGTGCATCAACGTCCAATTCTTTCGAATACCAACATTTTTTTCTTCCAGAATTGATTTTTGTGGTTTGGAAACTGCTGCAAAAGACAAACTCGACACTTGCAACAATATTAACGTGTATGTAATTTTTCTATAGAATTTTTCGTTTCTGATTCAGGTGTCGTTAATAAAGAGTTTAGTGCCTGTGATATGAGATTCCGCAATGCTACTGATGCAATGTGCATGGTGATTTGTGTGTGGATCGTGATGAGAATCAGAATGGTAGAAACATGCATTATCTTTACATGAAAATAGGAAAAGTAACGTTCTTTTCTAAATTATTCATACCTATATTTCTATTATGGGTGTTATATGTCGGGCTGATTCGGGTTTTACTTACGAAAAAGCAACTGCAACCTAACCCTACTAGGTTCGGGTGGGATTTGTGACAGTTAAACACGGTCGGGTCAGTCGGGTTACTAAATCACAGTTTACCATTTGTCTTCATGATGCATCGTATATTACTCAATAATTAATAGTGCGTTATTGTAGTCGTTTAGTTGACTTGGACAGTTTGATTATATGCCCTAATGTAGGCGTTTAGTTGGTCTGGACAATTTGACTATCTTCTCTAATGTAGTCAGGGGCGGAGCTACGGAGGGGGCACAGGGGGCACGTGCCCCTCCTAAACTTTCCGGCGTAGTGTATTTATTTTAGAGATTTCGGTGTTTTTCGCAATTGTGCCCCCTTACTAGTTGATTAAAAGAAGATTAAAAGAAGCAAGTAAAGATGAGTATTCAAAAGACATATCCAGAAAAAGTGAAAAATAAAAATCTTGCCGGAATAATATATCACGGTTGACTGACGAGAGGAAGAAGAAAGAAGAAAAAATAGATACTAGTATAAAGATTCTCTTTTACTCTTCTTCTTTGCCCAGTCACATGTTTGTAAACAATGAGAAAGTAACCACTATTTCTCTTATTTTATATTTTAACTTAAGTTATTTTTGGTATGGGTAGACAAAAACTATCTACATTCACTTTATCATTGTTTTTTTTCTAATTAATATAGTATACTTTTTTACTTATATATTTTTATTGGGAAAATTCTTGAAATACCTCAAAATTGCATCAACTTTCTCAAAATGCAATAATCAAATGAAAATTTTACAAAATGTCTTATGCAACTTATGCGACTTTTCTAAAAATGACAAAATTTCGGGAAAATTTTTAAACTTTTTTTCTATTTTTGGAAAAGTCGCATAAGTTGCATGAGTTGCATAAGGCATTTTGGGAAATTTTCATTTGGTTAGTACATTTTCGGAAAATGGTTGCAACCTTGGGCATTTCAAGAATTTTTCCATTTTTATTTTTCACGTTTTAGCTAATATTGCAATCATATATAAAAAAAAACTTCCTACCAAACAATTTTTTTCTTTGGTAAGTCGTTATAATGTCTTTCGATAATAGATATTATATGTTTGTAGAAAATTTTCTCCATGCATTTAGTTGTTATCTTTTTAGAAAAAATATTTTTAGCACACTCTTGCATAAGTTTTCGTTGTTTTTTGCTCATCAGGGAAAAAAAAATTTGTGGCCCTCTTAAGAAAATATCCTCGCTCCGCCCCTGAATGTAGTCGTTTATTTTATCTGGCTGAACATTTTGATTATATGTTCTAAGTTTCTAAAGTGATCTTAAAGCATGAATCCTAAAAACGTAAAACTTCTATAGGGGTACAATGCACAACTCTTTATATGTAGGTTGCTCTGTAGGTTGGATGATTTTGAGGGGGGCATCGTTGTATGAGCCTAAACTGGTTGCTTTTTTAGTATAGGTAAAATGGTCATTAGTTACCGAAACAGTAATAATAGTTCAAAAAAGTATATATGCGTTTAATTGGCACATGTTATGTGTATATATTGATAGAATCTTTCATGAGTTCTGATATGCTCATTAATCAAGACTTATTATGACCCAAGATTGTTAGCCTTATTTAAACCTTCGAACTCAAGTTGGATATTGAAAACTCACTTCAGCTATTGCACAATTAAGGTTGCTTATTATTAAGGCTTATTTATATCTTTTGACCGGTATGACATATGAAGAAATTGGCTAATTTATTTTATGATAATGTAAGATACGTTAAATTTCAAATTCAACATTCATCATCTTCATAAGGTGAGAAATATTTGTTAAAGAACTTTGAATTTTAGATTTATTTTGATTTTTATATGTCTACGTTGCTTAACAAATGCCACCATGTTCTCAATTTTAGTAATCATATTCGTCTAATGATACTTTAATGCATTTTTTTGATTGTTTATGTTAACTCGTATTTTTAATTTAATCCTCGATGTCCATTAGAAAATTGTGAATGGGGTTAACGTCGTAAGTACGATGAGGAGATGCCTATGATATATGCTTATTATGTGCTTGATGAAGTGTTGATGGAAAAAGGACGAATGTTATATCTAGAGGTGTCTTATGCTTCGATTTATAGTCAAAGATCATATATACATTAATGAGGCCATTAACAGTAAGCATGTACTTTTGTGCTTGGTTTGTTAGTAGTTAGTTTTCTGTAAATGATTCTAATCACAAAAGACATGTCGGACTGGTAATACCACATATCCTCCATTTGTCTCACATCAAGTTTTGATTATTAGTTTTGAATCAAATGTTTGACTAAGCTATAATATATAACGTGATTCACTGATGGTTGAGTTTGTTACAAATTTAATACATTTTTAGTAAAGATATAGTCTTATTAGTATTGATTTATGATTATTAAAAAATTGTAAAGTTATGTTAGTTGTAATTTTGTGGATTATGACTTTACTAAGTTTTGATTTATTTGTAGATGGTTATCCCAGAAGTAATCTCTCTTTATAATAGCATCTAAATCATTTTTAAAACTTAATGCTAAAACACCTTAATTACTAATACAAAGGCTCGTATGTTATATTAAGTGGTTGAGTAACTATTTCGCCATCATGTTACAATCGTTTGCAGCTACATTTTGATATTTGCACAATATCGCGTATTGTTAATAATATGCTACTATGCATTTCCGCAACTTTGTGCGGGTACTCGTCTAATAAGTTACAACCTTTATTTTTCACCCAGCCTTATATACACACATCCCATTTGTTCTTTTGAATATCTCTCTCCATCTCTCTCCCAACTGACGCATTTTTTACCATCATCCTTGCCGCCGTTTTCCAAATAGCCACCACGTCTTTGTGGGTTAGGCTGTTTTGGTAGAATAGGTGGCTTAGGTGGTTGTAAGAAAATGCATGTTGATGATATTGGTTGTTATTTTGGTTCCTTGCTTGTTGCAGATCTTTCGAGATCTTCATTTTTAGGCATTTATGCGACTTTTGATTCATTTGAAATCTTCCAGTATGATGAGTTTCGTTGTAGATCCAAATAGTTCTTAGAGCTTTAGCAAAAAATGATTTTATGACTTTCTATGAAGATGTTTATTATGAAAAGGATCTAGATCTAAAGTAGGTTATGCTTTTTATATTTTGTCGCATATGACTCTTTTGTGGGTTTTAATATGCATTAGAGCCAACATAAATCTCTTGTTGAATGGTTGTTAGTTTTAAAGTATAGTCCGATGGATGTTTGATATAATTTGTGTCTTCATGATTTAATTTTCTCTAAACTAATGTTTTACAGTATATATTCACTTCCTATCAAGTGTTAGATGGTGTTGGTAGTTTTTTTCTTTGGTTTTCGTACGATGATTGTCGTTCGTCCTCTCAATGTCGTTACCTTCGATGACGCCGTTCATTTGGTGAGTGACTATTGTGAGATCTAATATTATCATGAAACGATCTCGTATCTTTTGTCGGAATCTTCTTCCCGGTAATTTAAGCTAGAATTATTAGCATATGATGTTTTGAGCCTAGGTTATATTTTGTTGAGATCTTAATGATTCTGAAGCTTTTTTTTGGCTTTTTGATATCATGTTGTTTAGGCGTGGATCGATGATTTTCATGGTTGTCTATTTGTTAAGTCTACTTGCTCCTCTTTGCTTTATTTGATTAGAAAAATAACGTATTAAAAATAGAACACTTATTATATTTTGTATTTTGAACTACTACTAAAAAGAGAGGGTCTCATTGTTTTCTTCGACAGCTAAAATCATTCGGTTTTTTGTTTTGACCAAAAGATAAGTTAGGAATGTCTAACGAATGTTTATGTAGTCTGAAATTTGGAAACATCACCCCATTAAGGGCACAAGGAATTCACGTTTTAAGCAAATGAATTACACAAGTAAAACATATAAAACTGGGAGTTTTTAACCATTGCTTTTAAAAAATATTTACCAAAACATAGTGGTGTTAAAAGTATTTTTTAAATCATCATAAATATTAGTTCAACGTAGTAAGTAAAGAGATTTTTAGGTGACGATGGATGTTTAGAAAAATATTCAACAAATTATGTAGTTTCAAAAGTGATTAATGTCATACTTTATTTTTACTATTTTATAATTTATCGATCAATCGATCATGAAAAAAAAATACTTATAATAACATGAAATACGTGGAGATTTTTAGCAGTCATCATCCATGATCTACTTGTATGTGCTCGTCTTCTTCGAACTTGTCATCGACAACCTAGTTCTTCATCGATAATGAGTTATGGGGATGATGAGCGACATCGTTTCGGCGTCACCATTACAAGAAATTCCGTGTTCATGTTTGAACATTTTGAGGCGATTAGACTCGAGGAACGACGTAGCAAACTCGCGGACATCATCACGACACACCTAATTATTTTTATGTCCGTGACGATTTGCCTGAGTGCTTAGAAAATGACATGAAGAATGTAAATCGAATCTCATATGTTTACATACCTATTCGTAATTTTTTTCTTTCGCTCGAAGCGGTTGGAATCATGCCCTATTGTCCTATTTCATGTAGTCGCATCCCCGTAACAAATTAAAGAGTCATCTATAATGAGAAATTTTATGGAAACATTGTTGTCAAACCTTTCAGAACTGCTTACGAAATTATAAAAAGAAAATATTATGTAGTTTAATAAATACTTTTAAAAATACATATTTATCAATTATAAAAAAAGATGCAACTGAAATAGGATAATAAAGAGTTATTTAGAATATTGCCATGATTTAGATAATATTTTTGAAATCACCATAGGTTGGCAAATACTTTTTAAAAACACAACCACTTAGTTAAACACTCTAAAACTGGTTGATATTTACCATACATTTAAACTATAACCATAGTGGTTGATAAATTGCCATAATAGTGTTCTTCAAACACGTAAAAAAATATATCAATGCAACTATAGTTTTTCGAATATTATACACCACACGAAACTTGAACCTATAAATTACCACACACAAATATCATTGCAAATATAATTTCACAAGAATAATAAGATAATGTGTTGTACCTAAAAAGTATTACGAGATGAATTTTAATCAATTCTATAAAAAAATTTAGCAGTTGACATTTTCGATATGCCATATTTTGTAATATAATCTAATAGACAAACAACTAATGATTTATTATAACCTTCAGTGAAAGAGTACCTATTAAATACAACTTTTAATAATGTATTTCAAAAAAAAACATACTTACGAAAAAAAAATTGATACCCAAATGCAACCATGCTATTAGACTAAACAATCCTTAAAAATTGCTATCTAATACAATGCTATCGGAGAATGATTCTCAAATGCTACAAATAATTTTATTAAAAAACATTATTCACATGGGTTGTAATTTGGTCGTAATTAGACAGTAGACACTGGTACCATGAAAAGCATAAACTTTTATTTAATTAGATGTACTGTTTCACTTTTAGTTTCACAAAATATTTTACATATTGTTCGATACATGTTAAGAATTTGTCGCATTTTACGAATGTTTTCAATTTTTTTTATTTTTTTTTCACATTCTAAATTGATCGTTATATGAACACTTAGACCATAACATTGGGTAGCCACAAGGCATTTTCTGCCCCTATGCGCGGGTACTCGTCTAGTACTTTATAAAGGGTTTATCTCAATTGTTGAATGTTGAATAATCGGTTGAAAAATCAATCAAATATGAAAACTCAAAAAACTCGCCTACGGTTGAAGTAATCAACTTTATAATCGTGACAATGTTGCATGAAAGTGGAAATAGTGAACTGTATTTATCATAAACTTAATGTCCTATATAAAAGTGGTAATAACGTGTAATATTCAAGGAAATTATATCACACATTGATCCTCTTTCTCCACATTAGGTAGGAAAAAAAATTATAGTTTGAAACTCAAACCATCGACGGACCTTCATAGGGACCCGGGGAGGGGGGCCTTCCCAAGATTTGGTGTTGATATTGTAACTATATTTAAAAATTAAAGGTATATTTAGGAAATTTTATATTTGGTCCTCTCAATAAATATTGATCGACCCTCCTAAATATTATTGTGTAGTACTAGTTTGAAGTTTCAGTAGTTTCGTCGATAACTTCAGACTTTCGGCCCTCCCACTAAAATTGTCAAGTTCCGTCTATGACTCAAACTTTGAATTTTTGTGCCTATATAAACCACATTGATCCTCCTCCTCCCCGTTGTAGAAAATTGAAAAATTATGAAACTTTGATTTGATTTGCAATAACATAAAACGTCAATCACGAATAATAAGAATGTTGATGATATTCTTGAGGTGTGTATCTTTTCACCTTGATACCCACCCACATAGTGTATATAGTTTGTGCACGATGTTAACTCATTGCATTGTATTCTTTTTTTTTCTAGCTTGATCCTTCTTCTCCGCATCGTAATCCAATTTACAATCCTAACCTGATCAATTGGAATTGGGATGACGTTAATCATCTCAGTGATGACGATAGTGATGAAGAGGAGGACGACATCTTAACGCCAAATGGTACGACTCAAGTAATTGGTCGATTACGAGTAGCTCATGTGTTTATCCATCAAATTAACATCTAATTTTTTTTATTGTTTACAGGCTGCTATAATGTTATTACAACATGACGAAAGTTTGTCACGTCAAGTGATGTATCACGAAGTATTGGGTAAGATTTATATTATTTTCTAGTGAATCCTCTATTATGAATTATATCATGAATTGTTTACTTATTTTTTGATGTAGGTTCAAGCTAACATACACTACATCCAATCTTGTTCCATCATTTTGCGAGTATTCATCTTGTCATGTTTAATTCTCTATATCTTCACGTATATGTGGTTCATAATGGTATCTATTGTGGAAGCCATACATCTTGTCATGTTTAGTTTTGTTTGTTAACGCACTTTGTTGAAATTCAATCTTAAGTAAAGATATTAAGTATATGTATATTAACTTGCATTTGTTAAACTTCAATAATATCAACCAATGTAATAACAATTATCTCTGCTACCTTATAAAGCACTACACAATATATTATTACTCAAATAGAATTGTTACACTGTGTCTTAGTGATTTTTAGCAAGGTTTTCAAGATCGTGATCTTACCTAGGATCGTTTTCGTCTTTGCAAGATCGAGATCGTAAAAAAAGATCGGGATCGTAAGATCTTAATATAATGTAATTTTCTTAGTAGTCTTTGCAATATTTTAAAATTTTACAAATTAATATACATCGTAAACACAAAATTATACGGATATTTCATAAAAATGTGGTCCTAAATTATGATTATGAAACGTATAAGAAGATTTACATGTTGTTTTTTACATTATACAAAATAGAACCTATGAATTTGTAGTTTTTAGTTTGTCGCTCGAGAAAAAGTAAGATCGGATCGTAGTAGATCCTAAGATGATCAAGATCGGCATCCTATAAGATCTTAATCTTGCAAAGATCCTAAGATGATCTTGCAAAGATCCTACGTAAGATCCGGATCGTTTATACTTTGCCGTATCGTAAAATCGTAAGATCCTAAGATTAAGATCGAGATCTTGACAACCTTGGTTTTTAGTTTGAACATAAGACTGTTTATAAAAAGTTTAACTTGCATTTGTTAAACTTCAATAATTGTTGTCTAAGCAAAGCTATTAAGCCTTACAAGAACCTTATCAGATAAGCACAAGCACAAATTCTGATCTAAAATAAAACTTCTCATAAATTCAGATAAAGATCTGAATGCCCTTCAAAAGTGTCTGTAGCTATGATACTTTCATTGCTATTTATTGTTGACCTGTTTCGTGGGAGTTATATTAAGCAGGTTTTTGTTGCCATGAAACAAAATTAGGATGCACTGGTGTGTGGATTGCGGTAGGAATTCATTGGGATATGCGGCCCAATTGGTATGAACCTTTATCTAAGTCTATTATTATCTATTAATATTAGCAAGGAGGTGTTTGAACGTGCTATTTAAAACTGATTAGTTTTTTTGCTAGAATCTGAAAGGGTTTCATCATTCTTGAACTACATCGAATAAGCACATATGATAGGAACCAATAATTTTCTAACCTCTTAGGTCAACCCTAGGCATAACAAGAAGCAGTGAATTATAATAGCTTATATAATCTATTTATTCTATTATTAAAAGGTTTATGCACGTGTCATCTTTTTATAGATGTCATTGGTTCTTCGAAATAAAAATTATTAATAGTGATGTCATTAAGTGTAAATATAAAATTCAAATTTTAAAAGCAAACAATTTAAAGTATTATCTTCCTTCTTCAGCATCAAACTTGTTTGTATAACATATTCTTCAACCTTCATAATTGATCGTGCACCAATAAGTTGCTTATCATAATATGATTTCTTCCATTTTGCAATGGATTTATAGACCTCTTCTCAAGTACACTTCATCATTTGCTAGCTTCTCCATAGTTCCATCTTCTCATGTTAAATGATTTTTGAATTTGCTTTATATTTACTGCATCTCATACATTCTGATATATTTGAATGTAATATAGAGTTGTTGGCTTAAATGCATTTGAATGGACCTTCTTTTGATTTATCTTCAGTAGTTTGTCCTAAATTTTTATTATTTTTATTTTTACAGATTTGGCTATGCACATCAACTGTTTGATAAAATGCTCAAATGAGAAAATAGAATAATATGTAAGTGATGCTTCGTCTTTGTTATTCTATAGTATAATAGTAGTGATATGATTCAGTGACCTGATCAAAGTCTTATTAAGGGGAGTGTTTATTAAAAAATACTACGTATTATAATAAGTATTTTATAGGATTGTTTCTATAAATCCCTAAAATGATGGTTTTACATAGTTTAAGTTTAGCCATAGATTATTAAGTTTATTGTTGTTGTCCATTTGTGTCTTTATCTAGCTTTTAAAGTTGAAGAAATACAAGTTCCTATTGTTTTGGATTTACAAGATTGTGTTTCCTGTTAGAACTCGCTTTGCCTATTCAGTTAAACTAACTTTATTGAACCATTAGTAATTTTTAGTTGCAGTTACTTAGAGAATTTGGCAGCGTCGTGTCGTACAATTTAACTTTGTCTCTCTTTTCCAGAGGGTTGCCACTTAACAACGAGGTCATATCATTGGAGCTACTGATCAACGAATTTTCTCTTCGAGAGGTTTATTATCTATCTTCGCTAATTATTTTGGCGTTATTTAACAGAACCATAAATACTTATATATAGAGGTGCATGCTTTCACATAGAAAATTTGGCAAATCTCTTCTTTATGGCGAACAATTGTAACTGCACTTCACCTAAATCTTTCTTTGGTGGAGAATGGTTTAGGATGTTAGGTGTTGCTTTTCTTTTTGACATTTTCCAATTAGTCTTGACTTTTATGGACGAAGAAACACATTTTGGCCAGAATTATATTTGTTATATTTTTTACTCTCAAAGTTCAGATAAAGTTTAAAGAGTGATCTTATTAAACTGGATTGGATTTGAGTTGGTTTAGACATGGTCGTAATGGACTCACCAGTTTTACATGCTTCAAGTAATTACTCATAGGTCAATTTTTATTGATTCGGTAAAATCTTCTATCTTTCTAATGATTTACATTTATTATCTTATTTATGTGCAAATCTTTTAGGATAAATATTTTTTAATGTTACTCCTTTTACCATGTCATATTGGTTGCTAGGTTTATTCATAAGTGTGGATTATTGTATTCGGTCTTATTAGTTATTAACTAAGGTATCTATCGCTGATGTTTGGAAAATGGTTTAGTAAATAAATAAATCTTTTTATATTAAAAAGGGTCCTTTTATATAATTTATAACCTTAATAAAGTTTATTTTTGTTTGAACTGATGAGAATTTATCAATAAGATGTAGGTTAATAGCACTTTTGTTTTGTAGTCTATTGAGGAATCCTAAGATTTCGGATCTTTAAGCTACTAGGAATGCATCATGTTCATATGATTAGATAATCAAAGCAGAATTAGGACACGACACATTAACAAGGTGTTTAGGCACAAAACATATGAATTAAAACAAATGGATTGCTCATTATATTAATAACGAACAACCACTAGGTGTGTGTACATTGAATCCCACACCTAGTCGACACACGCTTTAGGTTTACATTGTATATGAAAGTTATTAATAAACCTAATACCCTTGGTTCCTTTTATAGTGTAAGGATTAGGGTTTACAAGAGATAATATCAAATAAACATGTAAATCTTCTATTCAAATAAACTTATACAGAATATATCCTGCATGTTTATCTAAATAGAAGCTTCCAAAGGCTTCTTGTCTACGTTTCTGTCAATGCTTGGATTACATGTGACAACGCTTAGATTGCTCTTGACAATGCTTGATTATGTCAACGCCTGATTTGTTCTTGACAACGCCTGGAATACACTTGTCAACGCTTAGACAAATGTCTTCATGTTTTCTTCGTTTTTGAGTTTCTGCCACATCAACTTTTTGACCCAACAATCTTCCTCTAGTTGATGTCGGCAAAACTCTTTGTGTATCTCTTGTAAGTTGTACATCATCTTCAAATTGCTTCCCCTCAAGTGTAGCATCATGTCTTCCCCTTTTTGTCACATCAACAGGGAAGTAAACAATGTATGCAATCTTGAAGATTCTCAAAATGTAGGCTCTGTGTAATGATCTTGAAGAAAAATAAATAAAATAATCTTGATGTAGAAGTAGAATAACCCAACCTTATGTTCCATGTCTTGTACTATCCACGTGATAAAGAACTTATACTCATGGCACAAAGTATAAGTAGACCTCGATCCCTTGTCAATATTCTCATCCTTTGTGAGACACTGAGCACGATAATGTAACTCCTTCAAGTGTTATGACAAGTCTTCGTCACCAAACATTTAAAGCACGAACAAGTTATCTTGAAAGTTAGTTGTCATGCTAATTACTTTCAAGATATGATAGAACATAACCTCGCGAAAATCTTCTTCAAACATCAAACTTACCATACGAATTATTCCCCTTAAGCCAACACCTCTTCATAACAAGTCTTAATGAACCAATATCTTCATATGTAAAAGTTGTTAGCGGATAACTCTTTCACAAGGCTATCCCGATTACATAATAAACATTACTCCAATAATACTTCACTAATTGGTGCTAACTTAGAAAAATCATTGACCCCTTTTATTAAAAATATATGAGCCATTAATATCAACTTGATATTCTATATAAAAACATAGATTCCATGTACCTTTGCGTGTAAATACCTCCTTTTTGTGTGCTAAAAACGTACCAATTTTCTCAAACAGCAGCTATTCTTTTGTCATCCGAGAACCTTCATTGTCCAATATCTCTGTCATGTGTATTGTCCCATATCGGACAAAGCGTATCAACGCTTGAACAACCATTTCTCGGACAACTCATGTCAACGCTTTCCATCAGCGTTTGACTTATTCTTGTCAGCGTCAAAATAACAAGTGTCAGCGTCTAAACCTGTCAGTGGCTATGTAATAAACATCAGCGTCTCACTTGAATCACTGACACCATCTGTGGCTACGTCATTCTTAGCAGCATAAATTGTTTTGTAGCCCAAATATATCACGTTCAGTCCATATACCATAAATAAGGAATATGAGATATTAGTCCAAAAAAACCTATTTCTATATGAGATATACTCATATTCCTAAAAAGTAGCAAAATAGCATGTATCTTTTATAACGTCTCAATCATTCCTAAAAGTTAGGCATAAAAGCTGCTTCAATAGAACACCTCATGGACTAACCTCACGTGATGTGTTCCTTTCTTAACAGTATAATATCACATCCCAAAATATAATATCTCTATTCGTTTAGCACTTTTATTTCTTGACACAAACTAAGTTTTAATACCTCATTCCCTTTTTGGACGTCTTATTCACTTGAATAGAAACAAGTGATGGAATAGTAGTGAATATACACAGTGATAACATCTTACGATTTCAATACCTGCTGCATCCATGAACACACCTTCTGACCATGAATCATAAACATAACTCCTGTTGCTTTATACAACAAACGAGTATGAGTACACCATCCATAACCTTGTTGGTCATTCTCTTTTTCCTCTTCTGCTGCTACTGTATATGCCACGATCTAAGGTTTATTCAAAAACCCTAATTTATAAACCGAGATCCTTTCTGCTGAACTTCCTTTTGATAGCAACAATAACTAATGATCAACAAATTCACCCTCATCATGATCTTTCAATCCCGAACCATATCCTTTTCTGTTTTTAAAACGATCTAGGGTTTTGGAGGAAACCCTAATTCATGATTTTATGTGAAAACAGAAATTTTAATACCTATTACTGTGACGAACTTCGACATCTAATAACTTGTTAATGAAAGCTTCAATCGAAGATCGCTTCGGTGAAATTCCAGACACAAGTGTCAAGAATCTACAGCAAAAATTTCACGATGATCCAACGGTTAACGAAGGAGAAATCGTGTCTTGAATATGGCTGTTCACAGAAATCTGCATATACTCACGGCTGACTTTGACGCTTAATAACTTTTTCCTGGGGATAAAACTCGACAATCCCTCCGGTGGATGTCTAGATATATGTGTATAGAACATACACAAGAAATTTCGTGACGATCCAACGGTCCAATAAAAAGTTATGACCTTCTGAATACTGCTGCGCACACAAAAACGTCCAGAAAAACCCTAGACGGATTTTTCTTTTCCTTCACGATACACGAACACCTTGTTGGTCCTAGTATCACGAGCCACGAGGCTCTAATACCAATTGGGGAATCCTAAGATTCCGGATCTTTAAGCTACTAGGAATGCATCATGTTCATATGATTAGATAATCAAAGCGGAATTAGAACACGACACATTAACAAGGTGTTTAGGCACAAAAGACATGAATTAAAACAAATGGATTGCTCATTATATTAATAACAAACAACCACTAGGTGTGTGTACATTGAATCCCACACCTAGTCGACACACCCTTTAGGTTTACATTGTATATGAAAGTTATTAATAAACCTAATACCCTTGGTTCCTTTTATAGTGTAAGGATTAGGGTTTACAAGAGATAATATCAAATAAACATGTAAATCTTCTATTCAAATAAACTTATACGGAATATATCATGCATGTTTATCTAAATAGAAGCTTCCAAAGGCTTCTTGTCTACGTTTCTGTTAATGCTTGGATTGCATGTGACAACGCTTAGATTGCTCTTGATAATGCTTGATTCTGTCAACGCCCGATTTGTTCTTGACAACGCCTGGAATACACTTGTCAACGCTTAGACAAGTCTTTATGTTTTCTTTGTTTTTGAGTTTCTGCCACATCAACTTTTTGACCCAACATCTATGTCAATTACCCTGTATGGTTTTTGTGGTGTCATTTGTTAGTGTTGCTTTTACTCTATTTCTTTATGAAAAAATGTGAGATCAATCTGTATGAAAATCTTGATTGTTTATGGATCTTATCACGCTCATTGTATGTTTGTGCTTTAGTGTTTGTTTTATAATTAAATTGACTTTATGGCCATCCCCGGATCTTTTAATGCTCATCCATTTCTATTAACGAGATCTATTTGCCCTTTTCTATTTAGCCAAAAAGAACTCAGTTTTTGCTTTCGTATTGATTCGGGATGTAAGGTTATGTTCTGTGGTTTAAACTATTTAAAAGTGAAATTTTATTGATATCACTTAAGTTTGTTGGAACATTCATATTCTGTGTTTGTATGACATTATGTGTGAACTATATTTTAATGGTTTTCTTTTTCATTGCTTTATAACTGGATGCGGCATTGAAACATAATTTTACACTTTAAAAGATTGTGAACGTCTCTCATGTTTACTCCACTTGGATGAATAGGTACATGCGACTTTTCTCTACCAATATGATACAAAGAGTCATTTTTCTAATAGAAGGATAACCTGAACTCAAAGCAGGTGACATTTAAGCTGGATGTTGACAAAGTATTGAAGTTGTATCTTCTTCAACTCTTTATTGATTCTCAGCTCGATGTTAACAAGGTACTAAAGTTGTATCCTTTCAACCCTTTTATTGGTTTTGCGGCTTTTGCATTGTTATTATGTTGCTTGATTTCCATGATGGTTATGAACTTTATCATAGACATATGCACAACCTTTATAGTCAGTAAAATGACATTGTTATAACTTCATTGACAAAATGATATTTTTATGACTTAGGTTGAGTATAGCTTGATTGACACAAACATTTTTTGTCTAAACATTTTGAATATAGAGGATCGGGTTTCATTTGCTCTTTACTTATTGGATATATCGATGCAAAATGAAGAAAAAGTTGTGTCTGAAATCCATGGCAATGAAAAAAATGTGTATGAAATTCATTCAATCTAGACCACGTATATAATATGCTAACAATTGGTTTTTATTCTTGAAATTCCGAACTAGGTTTTAGTGCTTATTTTTGTTGATTACGCCCAAATGAATACACTTCATTTTTATTCAATTATAGACAAGTAACTCGAACTGGGATGCTATATTAAACCGGTTGACCCATTTCCTATTAGTTTACTTTTAAATTCTACCAATTCGACGCGTTGGCATAAAACTTTTATAAAAACTGGCCAGTTTTACATAAATAAGATGAATATGGTGTCACGTGGTATCACATTGCCTAACTTATAAGTAAGGCTGTCAAGATCGCGATCCTACCTGAGATCGTTTTTTTTTTGCAAGATCGAGATCGTAAGATCCTACTAATTTATCATGTTCTGTAAGCAATTAATAAATGAGTCAAAAAAATTTTATTTCTACTCACCATCAAAGATAAATTTGTATAATATTAGCTTGAAAATGTCAAAATTCAATTTACAATACCAAACTAAAAGTAAAAAACAAAAAAGTCGTCTCAGTCATCACAATAATAATTACATAACATGGGTATATATGTCTCAAAATAAAGTAAATCATTAGTAGTATCACTATAATTAAGCTATCTAAATTGATACTTAAAGGTCAATAGTTAAAACTATGAAAATGTAAAAGAAAAAACAAAAGTTACATGCAAGAAACTTTTCATGCAATAAGAACATGAGAATAACATTAATTTGTTTAATGTAATTTAGATTTGGAGAAAGATAATTATGTTTACTGATTAGAAACTATGGAAATGAAATGTCAATACTTGTTAGTGAGATCAACGGACTCGTATTTATTTATTTTTGGGCCTAAAAAAGTAATGGGTTAGTAAGTATGTAAGTGAGTAAGTTAGTAACTTGGTAATTTGGTAAACTCGTATCGACACGCGATCTTACGATCTTACGTGCGATCATACACCGATCTTACAATCCTACCTCTGATGCGATCCTACACCGATCTTACACAATTTTATCATGTGGGAACATAAGATCGTACGATCTTACGTGTAAACTCGCGAGTTTGACAGCCTTGCTTATAAGTATTCTTTGCACATTTTTTCATAAATTCAAGAGAGAGTTTATCACCTGACCGTGCACTTCAGATGGTTACATTTTTTTAAAAAGAGGTGTCGAAGATTGGAGTGAGTAAAGCTTAGTTCTAGCATTGAATCACGACCGAAAGATGTAAAGTGTTCTTATTCGTATATATCGATCAACTTAAGGAAAAGCTCCGAAAAACCATCTTGCAACTAAGGTGTATTGGAATTTTATACTAACTCTTTTATGGGATTGACCCGGATTAAATTTTGTTTACATTTAAAATAAATGGTGTGATGATTCTATATTTTACTAAAACAAGGTTTTTGATGAGGTCATTTAAAAGGTATGTTTGGGTGTTGACAGTAAGGTAATCTCAAGTTAATTATCTTTTGGTTGTATCATAATTTTAGTGGCTGTAACTTTCTACTGTATTTATATCCAGTTTTTGTCTAATATCAATTTCTTTTTTCTCCAATGGATTTATACAGTTAGTAATTGCTATTTTATCACAATAATGCTGAACTAGCACCACGACCAGCTGGTCAGACTAGGCATGGTGAACCAGTGTAGATCAGGTGAGAATGACTTGAATTATGCATCTTTTTTGGGTATCCACTGTTCATTACATAGGGTTTCTCAAGTGTGGTAATCATCATACATCAATAAAGAGCACTTCCTAAAGTTGTTTATAAAATAAGTTTTCAATTATGATGGTGCTTATGTGGTCTTAATAATAGTTCTTTAAAAGTCGAAACTTGGTTAAGCTATGCAATTAGTCTTAAGCAGCTATGTTCATCTTCTGCAGGTGAAGACCAATCAACTTTTGTTTGACCATGTATTTGATGGTATAGTTTCGATGAGCGAGGTATGCTCTTTCTATGCTTCAAATTATTTGTTTACTTATGTTATTCAGTTCATGTAAAGTTTTGTAGCCTTCGACAAACAATTTAGAGAACAACTTAAAATGATGAATAATATGAGTTATTTATGTCTCCGGGCTTTTGGGACGTGTGTAAACCTCGATACTTGATTTTATATATTTTTTAATATATTCTAGAAATGGTTAATGATTTCACGGGTTTGCATAACTTCGGTCGATTTAGTGGCTTAGGCTAATAAAGTATTTGGTTACGAATTTCAGAACCTGGGTTATGTCAGCTATGTGATTGGTTTTTTGTGTGACGGGATCTAGAAAAGCGATGTAATTGGTTTGTTTGTGGGTTGGGCTATCGAAAACCGAAACTTAGGCTACGCATCAGTATTTTGAAAATTAGTACTAAAAATAAGCATGTTCAAACTTGTCTGTTTCGAGGCAATTAAGCGGTTTATAGTAAGCGATTCGACACACTCCTAACTTAGAATTTGATATAAGCAGGCTATTTTAAACTTTATGCCCGATTTAGATTACATATAATTGTATTATATAGTTTCTAGAATTATAATTCACAAAGTAATATCATGTCAATTATAATTTATTTAAGGATGTTTAAAGTTTCCATGCATTATTTGGTCATGGTCTTACTCTATGTTGCAACAAGTGTGGTTGTACTACTTGATTAATATCATAGCTTAGTCCCTTATCGCTACCTAATTAATATTCAGAAGTCAAGGTGTGACTTTTAAACATATGGATTTTTAAAGTGTATGTTTGATTATAAGTATTTTACTTTTGTTGAAAAATAGTTGGTTCACATATAAGTTATCGTTTTCCATTTGCGTTTAAAATTAATCATTTAATTAAATTAGCTATATGCAAGAATATTTGGAGCTTCAAATGGATTAGGCTGATCTTGATGTTCTCATTAGAATGAATTCCGGTAGTTAGCTATTTAGCACATGATATTGAGTGAGATTCCAGATGGTAAAACTAAGACTGGGTAGTAATTATTTGTAATATTTTATATAAATTATGATTTTTAAGCCGTTATTTATTTCAGACGTCTACACTTCACCCAAAGGTTACACTTATACTATGAATTTGACCCGTTGGAGATGAATTACAGCTTAAATCGGCCCGTTTCAGGAAAATGAGACAATACTGCCTTTGTTTTGTTTATCTTTCCTTTTTATGCTAATAATCCTCCTTTTGGTTATATGGTTTATGGAAATAGAAGACTTTTATCTTAGTTTTAGAAAGAGCAACAAAATTGGCTTTCATTTTGATATAGTTCATACAAAACTTGACCTGATGAGTTATTATTTATGCGTTGTTGTTTACTTTTTTTCATCAGGCTTCACTTCATAAAGGACCCAAAGCTTCAGAAATTATGTTTACCTCCGAAAGCTTTGATGCTAACTGATTATGCTGATTCGCAGTTGGGTTATTCCCCGTGACATAGTCGTGTTGATTTGCAGTTTTTACACAGAAACCTTTGTAACCATAAGCCTTTTTAGGAAGTTGTATATAGGGAAAGATGTGTCTCTTCTAAGTTTTGCTCAACAGTTTAAATGATAGACTTGAAGATGTTAATGTATAAGTTTAGATGGTAAAATTAAAGATGTCTTGTCATTGAAGATGCTAATGTATAAGTTTAGATGGTAAAATTAAAGATGTCTTGTTAGGTTGATGCAAAGGCAATTCTTGCAATATAGATTCCATATTTAGATTATGAAGAAAGGGAAAGTTTTGTTTATTTTTTTCTAAACCAATATACCAGTAATTATATTCTCATCATTTTTTCACTTAAATAATGATATATTATAAGTCTTATTCATGAAAATGACAAATAAATTCTGACAAATGAGCTGGAAATATCTCAAAGATTTGTATGATTTTATTAATGGAAAAAATGGAGAGTATTCGAGTTTATTCTTGGCTGAAAACTATACATCAATATTATGCATAAAAGTTAGAGTTGCATAAGCAGTCACAAGCTTATTATAAATAGCATACATACGGTCGTATTCTCAACGTTTAAAGAAAGAAATGTTGTAATAAGATATATATTAGACCGCCCGTGTATTACACGGGTCTTAAGCTAGTTAAATAGACGAAAAGGTTTTTTTTTTTGTAAATCAAGGTAAACTAAACTTAGGCGAGTACAAAATAAAATACTTTTTGACCCGTCAGCTAACTCTATGACTTTGTTTTGCTTCGAGATGCATCGAAATCGTTTTTTATTTACGATTATTTTGTTTCTATTTAAATCATGATGTTGCGGTTAAAGTTAATTTCGGTAATCAAGACAATGAGAAGTTTTTGCAGGACTAAAATAGAGAGGTAAGCGGCCTTAACTCCTGACTAAAGGTTCTCAATCGCTTCAAATTTATAACTCAACGGGTTATGTTTGTCCAGCTCCCACGTACTACATTGTTTGGTGTTCTACAAGTGTAGAAGGCTGCAATAAGAAAGATGCATGTGCAAGCATTAAAAGAATTTCGGGTTGAACTGAATTTAAATGTTAACCTAGTGTTTGTATTTACAATTCGAATGATGCATGTGAATTGTGAAAATGTGGGTGATCTTAATCAGAACAAGCTTAGAAGGAAATGGATATCATATCGGAAGATCACTCGCCGAATATTGTCTCATAAATTTGAAAATTTTCAATGGTAGCTCTTAAGCTTTCGTGTTAGTTCACAAAGAAATCTTTATTATAAAAGTGCTCTACACAAAACAAACTACAGTGAAACACAGGTATCAAAATCTTGTTGTAAACAAACAATTTCCTTCTCAATAATTTGATTATTTGAATATTCAATATATATTTTATATGAAATCATCTATGATGAAAGATAAATAACTATGATATGTCAACAGATGTTTTGAATGCAAAATTCATACGAACTGGCCACATTGTTAAAATAATATTCATGCTCTATGAAGTATCAAGATCGTGATACTGTCATAATTTATCATCATTGAAGTAACAAGTTACCTGATCATGTAAATTTTACCAAGTAAGCAAATGGCACATATTTTTTCGAACGTTACAACCAGTATACTTGAGGCATTAACCAACTGACTTAGCTCAGTTGGCTACCAAGGCTCCACTAAGTGGTTTCTTTGGGGAAGGATTCCTGGAGGTCTGGGTTCAAGACCTGTCAGGGGTCTTTCAGGATAAGGAGTTTAACATAACTAGGCGAGGGTTCGAAAAGGACATTATTCCGCTTGAATATCATTGCACGACTCGACCCACTAACCACTAATATTTGCCGTTTTTAAAAAGAAAGAAAAAAAAATACTTGAGGCATTACAGCTCTTTTTTTTTAATAAAATCATGTACATATATATTCTTAATTGATTTTTGATAAGGTCAATAAATTGATGTCAATGGATTATCAATTCCTAAAATGTCTCATTATAAAAAACTAAATAACACATTTCTATCAGACTCCCCCAAGTTACATTTGATTTGTAAACCACATATAGGCACATATAATGTTACTGCTTATTATCTATACTAGTTTTTATGCTCGTACACGTACGAGACTTGAACATAAAAGATAAATTAAGTAATAATTTTGTTATTACGATTTTATGTATATTATATATATTTTTTTAAACATCTAATGTTTATATGTTTGATTATGTTGTTTTACTGTTGTTGTCCCATATATTTAGATGATAGAACACGAATTAAAGAAAGAAAATAGAAGAAGAAGATGAATTCTATAGAGAGAAAGTAGTGAGAGAAAGTAGAGAGAATGGTTGGAGAAACTAGGTGATATTAGATTAGAAAAATGAATAACCAACACCCTTCCTAACATGCTAGGAAGGGTATTTATAGTCCCCCTACATGTGGGCTTGTATGGACTATACTACATGGGCCGGGCTTTCCTTTTTGGGCTTTGGTTACTTATGAATGAACCTTAGCTTAAAGTTAAGCCCGTTATACACGACTAATCTACTACCTATTACAACGTTCTAATATACGATACATAATAAACATATGACCGAGCATTATTGTTTGACTCAATATTTTGAGGTTAACAATCTCCCCCAATGAGAGGTCATAAACCTTGGTCATTTAGGAAATTTGTATAGATCACTAATCTCGCCATAAATGAGTCTTGAACGTGTAATCGTAGTCTTGTTCCTTCATGTTGTGATCTTTGAGCCTTTGTCGTTAATACAAGGTTTTTAAGCTCGTATGAAAGTTCGTTAAACCGATCTTTTCGAATTGATTATTGGTAAACGTGTGACTCAGTCGTTCTTGGTGAATAAAAGAAAGTTGGGTGATCTATATCTAATTAAAAGGTAAATGCGAAGCGAAATAAAAATAAACCAAAGACAAATAATAAAGGAGCAATGCAAATAATAAAACGTAACTTAAAGCGAAACGATAAAATAAAAATAAATCTAAAAGACAAAATTAACTAAAGACTGAAAAATAAAATGCGCGAAGTAATAAAAATAAGCTAAAAACAATCACCAGAAAACTGTCACTTTTCTGAAAAATAGAAAACATAAAAATTACAAATCCAAGAAAAACAGCTCATCCGGAATAAATCCTTCATCCGGAATAATTCCTTAATCCGGAAAAAACACGCTCATCCGGAATAAATGTTCATCCGGAATAAACCTTCATTCGGAATAAGTATGCTGATTCGGAAAAAGGCTTCGTTCGGAATAGTCTTCGTTCGGAATAAAGTTGCTCATCCGGAATATCTACTTCATCCGGAATAAAAAGGTTCATCCGGAATAATTAGTACATACGGAATAATAAGGATTGATTCGGAATAAACTTTCACTCGGAATAATAAAGCTGGTTCGGAATATAGGTTCATTCGGAATGTTTTGTTCGTTCGGAATCTGGGAAGCAGAAAGAAAATACGAAGAACAGAGGAACAAAATAAAGCTACGAACCTAATCAAATCTAACCAAAATCAACCAAAAGATTAAACCAAAATAGCCACTAATGATTAACTAACAATACCCAATCAAACCAAAGCAATAAAACTAACACTAATGATCAAATCAATCAAAACCCACTTGATTAAAACCATGAAAACCCAAGAGCAAACCATAATCAAAAGTAAAGATTAAGCAAGAAAGGTAGAAGAAGATTAATTAAAATCTTGATTAAAAAGCAAAGATTCAACAATAACAACTTTAAAGATTTAAGTTTTAAACATTAATCTAGAGAGAGAAAGCAATAAATCTAGAGAGAGAAACTACTCCTAATCTATCCTAATCTACTCCTAAAACTAACCAACCCTTTCCTAACAAATGAGGGTGGTATATATAGGAGAGGGGAGTGGTTGGTGGCTTCCTCCTTTCTTTCTTTTCTTCCGTCTCGTCTTTAAAGTCTCGACTTTTGGCTCGGGATTTCTTTAAACTCGTCTTGAAATTCATAAATAAGACTTGAGTTCTTCGGCTTTATTAAACTTCCGTCTTTGGACTTTTTCTTTGATAAATCTTCAGAATAGGCCTTGGACTTCCGTTCTTTTTGCACTCTTGATTTCTTGACTTCGTCTTTTGTCTTTTTTCTTTGATAAAAGCTCGTGAAAGCCCGTGTTTTCCTTCCTTTTCACATTTTGGTCCTAAAACACAACAAAAACACAAACCACGCATAATTCCGACATTTACGACATAAAATACACGTTATGGTCTCGTTTTCATTATAATTAAGTGGTAAAAGGATGGGTGTTTTCACACCTATCAGTCGTTGTCTTTCGACATTGTCTTTAAGTTTGAGATTTTCAAATCATCCTAGACTTGTCTTTGCCATCTTGCGATCTTGTGTCCTCATCCACATGCTCACACTATTAATTGTTGAATATGTCTTTAGGCATGAGAATGTGGTTTTGAATCTTTGACTTTGTTTAGTACACCGTAACGCCACCTTCTCGATACAAAACATAGACACGGACTGAATGGCTTTGACATTTTTCCTAAATCGGTAGCGTTTTACCTCCGGTCGGTGAAGACCGTTATATGATATTAAATACCGTACCTATGATAGGTAGATTCAGTTAAGAATCTCCTTGACAGGGTTTCGCGGTTGTACTAGCCGTTCTCTTTACTCGACCGTCTCAAAGCAAGACTGCGAACATAAAGAGTGAATCAATTGGATAAATATCCGCTTGATTAAAGTCGTCAATTCAAATTCCTGGAACAAGTGTGATTCATAAAGAATCTTACCATTGTTGCTTTCCAGTTGACACAAGTTTGATTCATAAGAATCTTACAAGTCACCTACCGTAGCGCTGTTTGAGGTTGACGCTAGAAGGATTTCCATTCGTCACTGTGAATATTAATAAATATCACTCTGAATGTTCTGGCAAGACCATAAAGATATTGCGTAGAAACCTGAAACGAGTTTGAATCAATTCAGAATCAAACCACTGTTGCTTTTCAGTTTTACACATGTTCAATTCATAAAGAATCTTGCATATGACCTACCGCAGTGCTGTTTGATGTTAACACTAGAAGGATTTCCACTCATCATTGTGAATACTAAGTAGTATCACTCTGAGTGTTCTAGCAATATCACAAGGATATAGCATAGGACCCTTTTGATCTTCATCCGTGTGTCCTAACGAGATTTGATTGATCTCTTGGCTCTAGACTCGATTTGTGCACTTTTAGTGGTCGGAGGCTGGAGCAGATACCACCTATTCAATATCAACTATATCGAAGTGAGAAAGTCAATAGAAGTCATGTTGTTCTCCGTGACAATAAAACAAACTTCTTTTGAGAGAAGCTTGAGTAGCTAGGAAAGGGTTGTGCATACATCACTGGGTCCATGATGAGTTGTCTTCATGATGTGTTGACCCGCTTTCTGCCTAAGTTGTATGGAGGGCTTCTTTCTTTAGACCCTTTATCCTTACATTTCTTTTTCATTCTTCAACCCCTTCAATGCTTACCAAGACATCATTACTAGCACCTTGTTGTGATTGTTCCAGTGCTAGCATCAGTACTTAGTCGGCATTCAGCTTCGTTCACATTCTACTCCATCTTTCCTAAGGACTTCTAATAATCTATTAGATTGTCCCTGGGAAGATCCCTCCGGTTCTGGTTGGATCATAGGACTTAAACCTAACCACCCTTTTGACACCAATAACGTCGTGAATTAAAGATGTTGTGGGTATTTGATCGTAACCATGAAAACCACTTTAAATTCTAACAAAGTGTTTGAAAAACATTTAACACCTTGCTAGTTTTGTCGTTTCAGAAGAGCTCCCCCTTGACATGTGCATTGAAATGCGAAAGAATTTAAGTAGACATTTTTCACATGTGGGTAAGAGTTAAAGTGCTTGAGTCTATAGATCACATTTTAATCACATTTTCTCCCCCTATCTCTAATATATAAAAAATCGTTTGATATTAGAGATACCAAATTTGATTAAAATATATTTTGAAAAATAGTCTTGAACAACTCCGGGAGAAAGATGTGTTAATCTTTTGCATGAAGTTAAAATGCTCCCCCTCAAAAATTGATCCAATTGAATTGTCATTGTGAGGATATGATCCACATTTCGCTTTTTGAGGATGGGAGTTTGTTGAACACACAATTTTTGAAATATTTTAAATAATCATTGAGAAATTCTTGAAAAAATTGTGTTCAACGCTTTTTGAAAAAATCCTATTTCTTTTTGTCGAAGAGGTTTTTCTAAAGCATAAACTTGAGTTCATAGACTTTGAATGTCTTGACGAATCCACTCAAGTGTAAGAAGATTTCTCTTCTTTTGTTGAGGGTAAGCGCACTAAATCGTACACTCCCCCGTGAATATTGATCCGGGTTGCAATCTGAAAGTGATTACAAGCCATTGTGTTAAGCTCAAAACGTTGAATGTTTGTGACAAGCTCAACCCAAGATAGATTGCTCTATCCGTTGTTGGAAAATTTGTCCAAAATAGACATTTTCCTTTATTAAAAGTAGAAATGACATGTTTTGAAAAAGATTTACAACTTTCATTCGAGCTTTATGTACACACCCGTGTCGTTATTGAGCGACATTTCTAGGTACGTCCATATTATCGATACTGAAAGACATGTCGAGAAGAATATTTTTGGATTTTGAAAGATTTTTTTTTAATTTTGTGTTTTGTTTTTATATGTTTTATATTTTTGTATTTTGCTTTTTGATAGATATTTACAGGTTGATGTTTGATAGATAAATCAAGCAGGCACCTTTGCCAGAATCTTCAGGTCAGCTAGAGTCAAACATCTCATACCAATGTGCCTAACGAGGTACTCAAACCTATCTTTCGACAGAGCATAGGTACTTTATCAAACAAAGTATAGTTCAACGATACCTCTTTCAACTTGTTCCTTTATGAAGTGATATCGGACATCAATGTGCTTCGTGCGGGAATGCTGTACCGGATTGCAGGAGATGGCTATGGCTGACTTTGAGTCACAGTACATAGGTACTTTATCAAAGTGGAAGCCATAATCTGTGAGTTATGTTCTCATCCATAGAACTTGAGCACAACACGCATATAGAGACACATACTCTGCTTCGGCTGATGAAAGTGACGTGCAATCCTGCTTCTTGGAAGACCATCCCACAAGCTTATCTTGACCTAGAAATTGTGCACCACCAGAAGTACTTTTTCGTGTATCAAGACACCCTGCATGATCAGAATCTGAATAGACCGTTAGAAAGAAACCGGTTTCCCTCGGATACCAGAGTCCTAAATGAATGGTATTCTTGAGGTACCGAAAGATCCGTTTAACCTCCTTGAGGTGCTTTTTAGTGGGTCGTGCTTGATAACATGCACAATAACACGTAGCATATGAAATATCAGGTCTGCTTGCTGTCAAGTACATGAGGGAACCGATCATGGAACAATATCTCGTTTGATCTATGGCATTTCCCTCCAAGTCAGCATCTAGCGATGTGGTTGATAATCGTGTCCCAACGGGGTCACATGAAGTCATACCATGCTTTTTGATTATCTCTTGACAATACTTAGCTTGGTTTATAAAGATACCACTTGATGATTGGTGAACTTGAATTCCTAGAAAGAATTTTAGTTCGCCCATCATAGACATTTCAAATTTGCTGTGCATTACTTTTTCAAACCATTTTGAAAGTTTTGGGTTTGTGGACCCGAAAATAATGTCATCAACATAAATCTGCACAAGCAAAATGTCATCCCCATATTTATAAGTGAACAGAGTTAGATCAATGGAACCTTTTGAGAAACCTTTGGATACCAGAAATTTTGAGAGCTCGTCGTACCACGCCCTTGGAGCTTTCTTGAGTCCATATAGTGCCTTGTGGAGACGATGCACCTTGTCAGGATAATGAGGATTGACGAATCCTTCCGGCTGCATGACATAGACTTCTTCCTTCAAAGGACCGTTAAGAAACGCCGTCTGTACGTCCATTTGATAGACAGTGAATCCCTTATGTGCAGCATAAGCAATGAAAATCCTGACCGCTTCCAAATGAGCAACTGGTGCAAATGATTCGTCAAAATCAATTCCCTCTTTCTGGCCATACCCCTTAGCCACTAGCCTAGCTTTGTTCTTGATAATCGTGTTTTCTTCATCCATTTTGTTTTTCCAAATCCAACGAAGATTTAAAGGAATCACATCGTATGGTCTGTCAACAAGTTCCCAGACTTTAAGTCTTTCAAATTGTTGAAGTTCATCCGTCATCGATTCAATCCAAGCATGACCAACCATGGCTTCTTTGATGTTTTTCGGTTCAGCAGTACTCACGGCGAGTGCGAACATACAAACATCACCATCGATGGCTAGTTGTCGTCTAGTACGAACGGGCTGTGAAGGGTTTCCAATTACGTGAACCAAAGGATGATCTCGAGTCCAATGATGTGTTGAAGGATGTCGTTGATAGAACGTATGCATATTTGATGGATCAACATGGCGAGTAGAAGACTCTCCAGTTTCGTGTACCGGTGTACCGAATGGGTTGATAAATTCGTCATCGTCAGATAATGCATCGTCTGCTTGATTTGTGTTCTCTGGAGCAATGACAGTAGTTGTGGATGTTGTAGGAGCGGTTGTTGATGTGATATTCTGAGGAAGTAAATCTGCAGCAACCCGTGTTGAAGTAGATGACGTTGTATCCTTTTGTTGACGATGATCGGTATCATCATTCGTATCATGAGTGACAGCGGAAGACTTCGATACAACGTGTTTCTACCCCGTGAAATATTCATCAAAAATTGGTCCATATAACATTTCCAACTCTTCAAGTGTCGTATCGATGGTCAAATCTGCTCTAGGAACATGTTTAGGAACCAGCGTTGAACTTGACGGTTCATTGCTGTGGTCTTGAGTTCCGAGTTCCGTGCGGTTGTGCACAGAAGTCTTTTGTCGTTGTGTATCAGGACTTAAACTATTTTGTTCAAGTGCCATTTCTTGTAATTCATCAAATCTGATATGAATAGTCTCGACTATCAATTTTGTTCTCTTGTTGTACACTCTGTATCCCTTAGACTGAGTTGCATATCCCACTAAAATGCATGCATCACCTTTCTCTTTCATCTTGTCCAGATTTTCACCATCGCGAATAATGTAACACGTACATCCAAAAACATGAAGGTGTTTGAGTGAAGGTTTGCGATCATTAATTATGTGATATGGTGTCTTTTCGTGTCTAGGGATAATTAAGGATCGGTTTTGTGTGTAGCATGCGGTTGATACGGCTTCGGCCCAAAAGAATAGTAGATGTTTTGAAGCGGATAATAATGTTCGAGCAGCCTCAACTAAAGTACGGTTTCGTCTTTCAACAACGCCGTTTTGTTCGGGTGTTCAAGCAATAGATGTTTCATGTTCAATTCCTTCGGATTCAAAATAGTTTCTCAGTTTTGAATTCAAAAATTCTGTACCTCTGTCAGTTCGAACCACTTTGACTTGAGCTTGAAGACCACGTTGTATCACTTTAAGGAAGCTGATGAGAACATCGGGTGTTTCATCCTTGGACCTCAAGAAGTGAGTCCATGTGTACCTTGAGTAGTCATCGACAATGACCATAACGTATTTCTTCCCATTGATACTATGAACACGCATGGGACCACACAAATCTATATGAAGAAGATCTAACCGTCATTTAGAGCTTGGTGTAGTCTTTGTCTTGAAACTACTCCGTTTAGCTTTACAAAGCTCACAAGAAGAACAAAGATGATCTTTGATGAATTTCAAGTTAGGAAGGCCTCGCACAATATCTTTCTTGGAAAGCAAGTTGATGGTATCAAAGTTAAGATGAGATAAACGTTGATGCCATAACCAAGCTTGAGTCGTTGAAGCTTTAGCCATGAAACAGATTGGAGTTGAAGATGTGGAGTCTTGTAGTGAAATAGTGTAGAGATCAGTACCCCGTGTTCCGGTAAGTAAGTCATTCCCATCATAATCGCGAACAAAACATGTCTTCTTTCTAAAAGTAACCTCCAAATCCGCATCACAGAATTGACCAACCGAGAAAAGATTGTGATTAAGCCCTTCGACGTAGTAAACCCTTTTCTGAATCGGATCGATGCAAATTGATCGGTGTAAATTGATCGGTGCAAACCCTTTTCCGAATAGGATCGGTGAAAATTATATGACTCCCTTGAACCAAGTTTCCATATCCTAGGATCGGTGCAAATTGATCATTTCCGAATCGGACCGTTCCCAGGAACTTCTCCACGAAGTTAATTAGAAGCTTGAGATTCCCCGTCATGTGCTTCGTGCATCCGGAGTCCAGCATGAAGAGAATTATTTCGATCACCTGCAGAAGAATTAGAACACGATGGAGCATTTGCTAAATTGGATTCCTTGTTAGTTGTGATGTCCGGTTCATTAGTTTCCCTAGTTTCATCACTTAGAGGCACACTAACGCACGTAGTCACATTTTCTGTCCTAACCTTAGGCATCTATTTATATCATGGAGGACATTGATTAGCAAACCACCATTTCCAAGGCTTGCTAGCAGACTCATATAATTCCCTAATTCTGCTTCTAGGGTTCTTAGTGGTGGAGTCTGATACAATAGTTTTCTTGGGGGGAGGGGGGGTTGCACCAGAATGGTTCACTTTGCATTTGGGTTTTCTAGCACTAATAGGCATCGCAGTTTGCTTCTTAGTTCTAGTATCTACGCCTTTAACATTATTCGAAACATACATAGCATGATTAGCATTAACACACTTTCCACATTTCACACAAACAAACTTAACATTCAAATCATTCAAAGTCGAATCATTCATATCGTCATTACATGCGATTACAAACGTTTTATTCTTAGAAACATTGAAAATCCTAGGGTGGTCTTCTACTGTCTTCATCTTCCCTTGACTTTTGTTTTGCCAAACCTTTTCATTCATGCGAGTGCTCTTAAGCTGGGGACGGCTAACACTATCAGTGGGGACTACTCCTGTAGTAAAAGGCACACGTCTATTAGTGTTTCTAGGATTCTGAGGTGATTGACTTTCTTTGTTGTGTGTAGGTGTAGTGGCCAATCTATACATCCCTGGTTTAACCACATTTGTGTTCTTAATGCTTTGTGATCGAATATGTATTTTGGGAGTGTTTTGTGGTAACCTATCCTTCCCATCCGTCTTGGGGGCAAACGCAGGTTTTGCAAATGCAGAATTAGAGAAAACAGATGGTTTTCCCAAGACAGAGGATCTAGTCACTTTTTGCGCATTGGGTTGTCTTACAACAGGTTTCTTAACACTAGGTTCCACAATTTTCCCACCCATCTTAGCAATGAGTTTCTTCAACTCAGCTATCGCTAGTTCCCTGTCTTGTAACTGAGCTTTCAACCCTTTAATTTCCAAATTTTGTTCATTCATTTCTCGAAATGTTTTGGAAAGTTTTTCTTGCAGGTTATTATCATGTGGAAAACTACCAACGTCTTTTTTCAAAGCAAGTTCAAGAGAATGACAATGTTTTTGAAGGAAATCAGTTTTGTGTTGAAGTAACTCAAAAGCCTTTTTATCAACATTTTCTTTATGTTTCGAAAGCTCAAGTTCAAGACGCTCACATTATTTGATTTTATCAAGATATTTGCATGCAACATCAGAATATTCATCGATATCAGCACAAGATTGAAGTGTAACACACAAAATATCTTTGGAGAGACATTCTTCTAAGAGTAGATCATATTCATTTGAAAATTCTGATTTTTCATTTTGAAGTTCATCAGTTTCTTTTTCAAGAGACTCAACATATTTCAAATCATCAAACATTTCAGACCGAATCAAATTTTCAAACTCAAGAACATTTTCTTTTATTATCTTCGTATTTGGTATTAAAAGTTCTTTCACAAGCACAGTTATGTCGTGAGGAATCTCGGTTTTCCACTTATCCTTTTGACGTTTTTCCCAATCGCTTTCAACAATTGATTGAACGTTATCAACGTGGTGTTTAAGAAAACCAAGTGTTTTTCTACTTTTGCTTTTAGAAGTATCTAGAGGCAAATAGTTAATATATTTAAAAACATTAGTTTTCCTCTTAGCGGCAAAAGCCTTTTTCCATTGAATTCTTTTTTGTTTGCATCCTAAAAAGAATTTCTCACGAGACTTCTGTTTTTGTGGAGTGAAAAGACCATAAAGACTGTTTAGATAAGCATAGATATATGGTTTCACAAAATTTTTATTGACCGGTGATCTACTCTCCTCATCCCAAAGGGACGTCTCTTCACTATCGAGGTTAGCTACTGGGCAATCATTATCAGTCCATTCGGACTCATCAAGATATAAGTTAGGGTTCGCAGCTTGAGCTTGTTCGAGGTACTTGGGGGTGGCAAAGCTAGGTTGACCCTTGAAAAACGACCGAGGTGCTATCATTCTTACGGTTTGAATAGAGTCATGTGTATTATAAACAACTTTTTTCAAAAAATCGACTTGTCCTTCGAGATCCTTTACTTTTTCAGTATCTTTGCTTTGTCTATTTTTGAAATCTTGTTGTAATATTTCAACCTCTTGTTTCTTTTCGTTAATAATTTTAGCAGAATCGGTGGTATTCATAGAAATTCTTTGTTCAAGTTCATTAACTTTTGTTGTAGCAAGGTACGTTTTTTGACGTTCATCACTTAATAAGACATTAAATTGACGTTTTTCTTTAGTTAACAAAGCAAGAGCTTCGTTGTATTTATTTTCAAACTCGTCCTTTTTAACGTTGATGACACGAATTTTGTACCCCTCAAGCTCGTGGTCTTTTGAAGAAGCTCACCCCTATAACTATCAATAGTCTCACTAGATTTTATAAGAGCGGCTTTGCATTCTTCAAAGTTTTGAGTGAGCGCTGCATTTTCCTTATTTAATTGCTTTTGACTCTTTCTATTTTCATTGACATCTTTTTGTAAACTAGCAATTAAATTAGCAAGCACGACACGCTCCTTGTCATCATACTCATTTCCATGTTGATCATCCTCAAACTCATTATTGCACATGTCTGATGAATCGGGTGTGGTATTGCTATCAACCGTTTCCATCATACACGTGTCAGTAATTGTTGTTGGAAGATCACTATGCTCATGTGTATCACCAAACACATTATATTCATCATCATGTTGTACCTTATCAATTGGATCGGTATCAAAGATAGGACCATTGTCATCTTCAGTGACGTTAAGGACCTCATGAATCTTTGCCATGTATGAATAATGTGCCTCGAGTTCTTGGTCGGAGAGTTCATCATCTGTGTCGTCAAGCATTTCTCCTTCCTAGCTGATAACTTGATTCCAACTTCCATTTTCTTGCACAACAGCATTTTTTCTTTATGATACCCATAATCTTTAACCCTCTTTGGCTGCCTGCATTCCCTAGCCAAATGCCCAAAACCTCTGCAGTTAAAACACTGAATCCCACTTTGTTGCACAACTTGAGTACCAACAGTTTCCCTATTTCCAACAATAGTAGCCACCCTCTGATTATCATACTTAGGTTGTCGATCATACTTTGAAGGACTCTCAGCACGCCTTCGTGTGTCATACCTTGGAGGACTCTGTGCATAGGTGTTCCTCGGGTTTGAAGATGTTTGAAGGTTGTTGTTGGTGGGTTTGTAGATTTTCTTGTATTGATTCATAATGAAAGCCATTTGTTGCTTGAATTCCCTATCCTTTTGAGCTACTTCTTCATCACTGTCTTCTTCGGATGATTGCTCAGGTGTGGGTGATGGTGCTCTTGCAACTTCTTTGCCTCGGGATCGTGTTGGAGCATGTGACTTAGAGACAGTGGATGATCGTGGTGATGATGATTGAGTAGAGTAGGTCTTTGAAGTACGAGCGTGATAATCTGGGTAATGTTGAGTGGTAGACACCAAAGCAAGTGGATTGGAAACCTTTGCAACGCGTTCAGATCGAAGTTCATTTGCCTCATTTTGAAATTGTTTCAAAATGTCAAAGAGCTTGTGATATGAAACTTCGTCTAACTTTTGTTGTTGTTTCACCAAGGTGACAAACCGTGTCCACTCTGGTTGAAGTTGCTGTAGAAATTGGACATTGACTTGCATGGTGGAAACTTGCAAGTTGTTTCGGGTCATATCATTCATCATTTTGTAGAATCGGGAGTAATAAGAGTCAATTGATTCCCCATCCTTTGATGTGAACTTGCCAAAGTTCCAAAACATCTTAGTTTTCACATCTTGTTTGTTAAGTGATTCACCTTGTTGCAATCTTTCAATAGCCGTCCACATTTCTTGAGCAGTAGGGCATGCATCAATCGTGGAATAAATTGTGGAAACCTTGGTTTCCGGATCTTCTAAGCTACTAGGAATGATCATTGTTCATATGATTAACATAATCAAAGCAGAATTAGAACAACAACCATTAACAAGGTGTTTAGGCACAAAGAACATGAATTAAAAACAAATGGATTGCTAATTATATTAATAATCAACAATCACTAGACATGTATACATTGAATCTCACGTCTAGTCGACACACGCTTTAGGTTTACATTGTGAATGAAAGTTATGAAAAACCTAATAACCCTTGGTTCCTTTTATAGTGTAAGGATTAGGGTTTTACAAGAGATAAGAATAAATAAACATGTAAATCTTCTATTTAAATAAACTTATACAGAATATATCCTACATGTTTATCTAAATAGAAACTTCCAAAGGCTTCTTGTCTACGTTTCTGTCAATGCTTAGTTTGTACATGACAATGCTTAGATTGTACATGACAACACTTGAGCCATCAACCTCCGATTTGCTCTTGTCAACGCTTGGATTGCTCTTGACAACACTTAGACAATATCTTCATGTTTTCTTCGTTTTTGAGTTTCTGCCACATCAACTTACAATGATCGTTAGACTCAATGGTTTAGACCATTTATCTAGGATTATATCAAGTTCTTATGTAATCAAACATAGCGGAATTAGAACAAGATATAAGAACAAGATGTTATGAACACGGTGAATTTCCCCAATGATTACTTGTATTAACTAATAAAACAAATAATCTCTAGGCGTGTATGCATTAAATCCCACGCCTAGAACACGAACTCAATTGTAGGTTTACATTGTGAATGAATTGTTATGTAAAACCTACGTCTATGTTTTCTTTATATACTAGAAAACATAGCTTACAAAGAAAGCTAAAACAATAAAAAGACTCCAACGGCTTGTTCTTTTGCAACTTGTACTCTTTAGCCCTTGTCTTCTTATTTTGTTACTTTTGACGCATCAACTCATAATTTCGACCCAACAGTCTTCCCCTAGTTGATGATGTCAAAAACACTTCCCCTTAAGCTCGCATTCTTTGTAAAACATATAACACCAAGGATCAACAGATTGCATTGTGCAGACTTCTTCCCCTTTTTGACATGATCCAAATAGGGGTCTTGTATATTGATTTCGACCACTACTAACCAATATCACACTTCTAGCCCAAGTTTTTAACTTCTCAAATTTCCCTCCATGAAGCACAAGTAATGCATTATAATGAATTTGAGAAATAAAAAACTTATATTAGTTGTAATAATACTAATGAGCAGTGACAAAAACCTTCACCTTAATGTCATATTTGAATGACCAACACTTCAAATTGCTTCCTCTCAAGTGTAGCATGTATGTCTTCCCCTTTTTGTCATATCAACAGGGAAGTAAACAATGTATGCAATCTTGAAGATTCTCCAAATGTAGCTCTATGTAATGATCTTGAAGAAAAATAAATATAATATTCTTGATGTAGAAGTAGAATAACCCAACCTTGTGTTCCATGTCTTGTACTATCCATGTGATGAAGAACTTATACCCATAGCAAATTATAAGTAGACCTCGATCTCTTGTCAATATTCTCATCCTTTGTGAGACACTGAGCACGATAATGTAACTCCTTCAAGTGTTTATGACAAGTCTTCATCACCAACCATGTAAAGCACGAACAAGTTATCTTCAAACCAATGGTATCCATCCATGATTTAAAGATATGATAAAACACAAACTCGCGAAAATCTTCTTCGAACATCAAACTTACCATAAGAATTCTTCCCCTTAAGCTAACACCTCTTCATGACAATTCTTAATCTTCATATCATATGTAAAAGCCATTAGACGGATAACTCTTTTAAAAGGCTACCCTGATTACATAATCAAATCCAATAAATTACCTCACGAATTGTTGCTAACTCGCATTAAAATCATTAATCCCTTTTAAAAATATCCGAGCCATAAATATCAACTTGATATTCTGAATAAAAACGAAGATTCCATGTACCATTGCGTGTAAATACCTCCTTTTTGTGTGCTAAAAACGTATCAATTTTCTCAAACAACAACTATTCCTTTTTTTGTCCAATATCCTTCACTGTCCAAGATATCAACATTGTGTGTTTTCCAATATCAGACAACACTTGTCAGCGTTTGAAAATGTATATCGGACAACAAGTGTCAGCGCCTCCCAACAGCGCTTAACTTATTCACTTTGTACCTGTCAGCGCCTGGCCATCAGCGTCTCATCCATGCCTTGTCAGCGTCACACCAACATCTATCAGCGTCACACCAACATCTATCAGCGTCTAAATAACACATGTCAGCGGGTAATAGATCTAGGGTTTTATAAACCCTAAATCATGATTTTATGTGAAAACCATAAACTGTAGTGAAATTTGACATCGAATATCTTCTTCATGAGAGTTCAGATCGAAGATCCCTTCGGTGAGATCCTAGACACAAGTGTCAAGAACCTACAGCGCGAATTTCACGACGATCCAACTGTTAACGAAGGAGAAATCGCGTTTTTACTATTACTGTTCACAGAAAACAGCATATGACCACTGCTGACTTTGACGCTTAATAACCTTTTCTTGGGGATAGATCTCGACAATCCCTCCGGTGGATATCTAGATATATGTGTGTATAACACACACAAAAATTCTCGTGGCGATCCAACGGTTCAATAAAAATTTATGGCCTTCTGAATACTGCTGCGCACACAAAAACATCCAGAAAAACCCTAGACGGATTTTTCTTCTTCACACCATTACGAACACCTTGTTGGTCCTAGCATCACGAGCCACGAGGCTCTGATACCAATTGTGGAAACCTTGGTTTCCGGATCTTTTAAGCTACTAGGAATGATCATTGTTCATATGATTAACATAATCAAAGCGGAATTAGAACAACAACCATTAACAAGGTGTTTAGGCACAAAGAACATGAATTAAAAACAAATGGATTGCTAATTATATTAATAATCAACAAACACTAGACGTGTATACATTGAATCCCACGTCTAGTCGACACACGCTTTAGGTTTACATTGTGAATGAAAGTTATGAAAAACCTAATAACCCTTGGTTCCTTTTATAGTGTAAGGATTAGGGTTTTACAAGAGATAAGAATAAATAAACATGTAAATCTTCTTTTTAAATAAACTTATACAAAATATATCCTGCATGTTTATCTAAATAGAAGCTTCCAAAGGCTTCTTGTCTACGTTTCTGTCAATGCTTATTTTGTACATGACAATGCCTAGATTGTACATGACAACACTTGAGCCATTAACCTCCGATTTGCTCTTGTCAACACTTGGATTGCTCTTGACAACGCTTAGACAATATCTTCATGTTTTCTTCGTTTTTGAGTTTCCGCCACATCAACTTTTGACCCAACATAAATATCATCTCCAATTCCACTAAGAATTATGTAGATTGCTTCTTTCTCAGCATCAAACCAAGCACGATTCTCTGGTGTGAGGTCGTTCCGCTTTTCATCACGTTCATAGCTGGTTGTTCTTCAGTAGTGTCTGTGGCTGGTACTCTAGGAACTTGAATCCTTGAGAGTTTATAGGGTCCTTCCAAAATACATTGCCTTAAAGCATCACCGTTAGGTTTTGTGTCAAGATAACGTAGAAAACGGGATTGCCATTGATCATATCGACCCGGCACAAGCATTGGTGGTCTCTCTTTGTTACCCGCCACCATTATGTTGTTATTCGTCACACGATATTCTGCAGTAGAATCCATCTCAATATTCTCTGAAATTGATGAATTGAGTGTGAATCTTAAGTAGTTGTGTTGTGATTGTGTTGTTGTTGAAATTCCGAAAATTGCGATTTTTTCTCAGTCCGACAATAAATTCCTCAGTCCGACAAAACGATAGACCTAAAAAAATTGTAATCACCAAATTTTGAAATCGAGCTAGAAATAGCCCAATTTTTTTAATCTTCGTGTAAACTACGTTCCGAGACTAGTCTAGATAGTGGCTAAGTCTAAAAAATACTCGAACAAAATTTAGATGTCCATCGCAATGTCACCCATCGCACTCTTAGATCGCAGTCTGATCGTACTCTATGATCGCAGTCTGATCGCACTCTGATCGTAGTCTGATCGGACTCTGATCGTACTCTTAGATCGCAGTCTGATCGCAGTCTTGGATCGTAACAAGTGATCGTACTCTTGGATCGTACTCACTTGATCGTATTGGTGATCGTATCCAACGATCGAATCCTATGATCGTATCCAACGATCGTACTCACCGATCGTACTCTCCAATCGTACTGAGTGATCGTACTCACAGATCGTAGTGAGTGATCGTACTCACAGGCCGTACTGAGTGATCGTACTCAAGATCGTACTGAGTGATCGTAGGAGGTGATCGTGACCTTGGATCACAAGTAGAAACCCCCAGGGTTTATGCAATCGCAACAATCAGATCGTAACCAAGATAAAAGTTCGAGACTTTAGGCAATAAGAAAGAATGGATTTTTACCTTGGAATTCGTGTTTCAATCCAAACCAAAGTAACCAAAATCTTACCACACATATGAAAGATGTAGAGATGAAAGGAGGAAGATTTAGAGCACGAAAAACACAAGAAAAAACTTGAATCCGTAGATTTTATGTAAAAATCACACGAACTAAGTAGTAAATCAACCACGAATCACAAAACTACCCCATGGCGATTGATACCAATTGTTGTCTCATATATTTAGATGATAGAACACGAATTAAAGAAAGAAAATAGAAGAAGAAGATGAATTCTAGAGAGAGAAAGTAGTGAGAGAAAGTAGAGAGAATGGTTGGAGAAACTAGGTGATATTAGATTAGAAAAATGAATAACCAACACCCTTCCTAACATGCTAAGAAGGGTATTTATAGTCCCCCAACATGTGGGCTTGTATGGACTATACTACATGGGCCGGGCTTTCCTTTTTAGGCTTTGGTTACTTATGAATGAACCTTAGCTTAAAGTTAAGCCCGTTATACACGACTAATCTACTACCTATTACGACGTTCTAATATACGATACATAATAAATATATGACCGAGCATTCTTGTTTGACTCAATATTTTGAGGCTAACAACTGTGCACCGTGTAATTAATATAAACTAATATAAATTCGCCTCAATTTTTATTTTTTGAATTTCATACTGTTTTTTCTTCCGAAATTTTATTCTAAATAATTCTATCTTAATTATTAACCAACAAACCATTTACATCACCTTTACACGTACATGATTTATAAATTCATAATTATGTAATGCTTAATAATTTTTGATAGAACAATATTACATTTTTAATACTTAAATAGTTACGATGCTTATGGACACACGAGTCTTAAATGATTTTTTATTATGTGATAATATTAATTGTTATAACTATTTGTTGCACAAAGGATTTGACTTTGTTTAACTGAAATATAAGCTATCATTTTCTAGACATCGACTATGTATGGTAAAAACAGCTGTAAGCTTTAAATTGTTAATTATAAAGTTGTTAACATTAGCTCTAAGCTGTATTTTTTTCCAATAAAAGTATTTGATAAATTAGCTGTTAACCAAAAAATTAAGATGAAAAATGACTTAAAAGGACATATTTAGATAAATTATAATATATTTGGAGGGTATATAAGTGATTTACAAATTTTATAGAGCTAGTTATTTATATAACTGTATGAATCAACTTTTCATTTAAGAGCTACTTATTTAAAATGAAAAACTAACAACTCTAAAAAGTTGTACCAAACAAAGTTTATTATTTTATAAGAGATTATTTTTGAAACAAAAAGCTAACAGCTCTAAAAATATTTAAAAAATCTCTTGCCAAACATAGCCATGTAATATGTAGAATCCTATTTATTTATTTTAATCTCACACCGATATCTGAGGTCCGCATTCATTTTGATATTTATATTCATGTTAATAATAAATTTACGTAAATTGCATTGCTTGAATTTGTTAAGTGTTAAAATAGAAATATACAATGTTTTATTTAAATATTTATAATCATGTGATTTGTTGATTTTTTAATATAACAAATATGTTATATTTTTAAAACATAAATTATAGATGATATAAAGTTTAAGGGAGTATTTTGTTTATTTTATAAAGTTATTAAAAATATGAAAATTATAAGTTTACATTTAAATCTATCTAATTTATTTAAAATTTAACTATTAAAGTTTTAGTAATTATCTCATTCTTTTTGAAACTTTTATTTTCACAAATTTTACATATACATCTTTGTGTGTTTTCATTAAACCCCCCATCAAAATTTTTATTTTGATTAAATTGAATTCAGTTTTTACTTTTATCCACTAATCAGATCAATGAATTTTGCTTATGTGTCAAAATCAACCAATTTGATTGATTCAATTGACTTTTTACAAATTTTAATTTTCATTAAAATTTCTAAATAATGTAATTCTTTTATTATATAAAAAATTATAGACAAATCACTTTCAGTATTTGTGGCCGAATGATATGCTGATAATTTCTTCTTGTTTATGCATTAAGCAAAGAAGACTAAAAAATAAGCCACTCGACCATTTTCTTGAAGCAACAAAGATATACCAAGCCATTCATGTAATCGGATGATGAAGCGCGACCCCTCACATTTAAACGTCAACGATTAATGAAAAGTGGCACCTTTATAAACAACAATGTTGTTGAAATTATCTTTTCCAACGAAGAGAAAACATTATTGAATAATCAAATGCTCGATGATCAAATTATAAAGGATGCAAAAAGAATAACGCTTTCAGTTTTACTAAATATTTTATATGTTTATCTCATGTTACGAACGTTTGCAATTGTATTTTAATCTTTTGACTTTCTATTTTTAACATTATACGAAATACTTACAATAATATCATATACCATTTATATACCGTTATATATTTTCGCCGTTATGCACGAGTTTAACAAATTAATATATCCATTTGACATATATACAGTGGCGGACGCAGGATATTAAAGTGCGGGGGGCAAAATTTTTTTTTGACAATAGCAAAGCGAAAAAAACAAAAATCCGAATAAAAAATCGAGTATGTTAACTTAAAACGGAAGATTTTTAAGTTTTCGAGTGTTAAATGTTGGACTTAAATGTGTGAGTGGGGGGCAAATTGTGTTTCTAGTGGGGGGCATTTAAAAAAAACTATCGAAATTGAACAAAAAATACACTGTAATCTCGTCGTTTTAGTCGAGCTATGGGAGGCGCCACCACCCCCAACCCAACAAGTACATCCGCCCCTGCATATATATATTATTATCAATCATACGTCTCGAGTGTAAACAGCCGTGGTTGGGTGGGTCGTCTAGCGTTTACAAGATTCAACAAAAATAAATATCCATGTGAAAATATGAACATATCCGTTTGATAATTGATTTAAATAAAATCTATCTGTTATGAATTACTCCATTATCTTTTCATGTGGATAAATAATTAGTCAAACAGACATATCTTTTCCCAGCTATATTATTGTCTAGTAATAAATTCACATGTGAAATAAATATGTGAAATAATAGTGTTGTACTCTAAATGCAGCATCAATGACAAGGTATAAGATGCATCTAGATCAGCGTAGCGATCTTTCACTTCTCTTTTTTGGTTATTTAAATAGCTCAAAAGTTTCATAATATATTATCATAAATTTCGTTATTTATAACACGTTATTAACACAGTTACTAATAAAAAAAAGTTAAGAAAACCAATCAAAAGATACATTTTCAGAATCCAATCTTTTTTAATCCACAAAAGGTATTAATTTCTCATAAACACTTTATAATTCACACAAGGTATTTTCCAAAATCACTTTATATACACAAAAGGATGAAGTTTTTTTTTTCTTCATAAACTATAAGAAAGTGAAACATGGCCAATGTGACAAGACTATATGAACGTAAGTGCGAAAATTGATTATATTGGAATACTAACGCTGCTCGTTTATTTCTCATGTTTTCTTTCATGTTACTTTTCATTTACATGTATAATCCAAGAAAAAATAAAATTAAAATGAGAAGAATAAAAATTATTTTTAGTCACATATATCAGATAAGGATGAAAAATTTAAAAGAAGATATATCTAACTTTATAAATGCATCAAATATGTGGTTGTATTTCTTATCATCTTTCTCATTTTAGTTAATCTTCTTATTGGATACTAACTTTACATGATATTTACCCTATCTGTTATTCTCGAATATTAATGTTCTACACGATATAAACTGTCTACATGCATGATAATCCTTAATTTTTTATTTGTTAATTTTTTATTTTCATAATAATTCTTTAGATAACTCTCTGAGTTTTATTTAATAATTATCACTACTCAATATATTTTTTTTTTAAATATTTATATACGCAACGGCTATATCTTTATATCTAATAAAAGAAAATCTTTTTGAATTCCATTCATACCATATCTGACGTCATAATGTACGTCATATATCTACTTAACCGCCTTATTCTCCCATCAGTTTTTTCTTATATCCAATTAACCACTTCTTTCTCCTGATAAATTATCCTATCAATACTCGAATCAACCGTATGAATCTATCAATCTATTAGTCAGGTATGTTTACTACTGATTTTAATATTAAATTTTTTAATTTGTTGCATTAAACCTAATTGTATTTGTAATGGATCTTAAATAATCCAATTTGTTTTCGGATTTTTGGAAGTAGGATGAATTGCACTTGATAAGATATTATCAATTTACATGATTATTTGGTAAAACATTTGTGATTCATACTAACTGTAAACAAGAGTAGGTTTGATTTGCTGGATTTTTTTTAATTGGCAAGTTATGACTATTGTAAAAAGAATATGATGATGATACTGGATACCCCCATAGACTAGGTAAACGATTTTATGCAATTTTATTATCATTTTTTTCAAGTTCGTCAAACAAGAATTTGATGGGTTTTGTGGAATTGAAGAAGGTATGTGTTTGATTGATTTAGATTTCAGTTCATTGGGTGATTTGGGTTTTTGGGTTGAGATGTATGTTAGATGTTTGATGAATTGTGTGCCCCAGAATGAGTTACCACTTCCAAAATTTTCGACCAATCAAAATATTATTAAAGATGAAGATGACATTTTGAGTTACCCTGTTGTTTAAACAGTAGTGGTTGATCCATTGTAAAGATCATGTACTCACGTTAATTAATCATTTGGCATATTTTATAAATGACCATTGGTTTCACTTATAAGAGCGAGGTATGATAAATATGTACAGTAATTTTGTATGAATATGTTACTTTTTGATGTTCTACGATGTTGGACATAGTAGATTTAGACTTTTATAATTGCAAGAGTAAATATTGATATATGCGTTACTATATTGATGGTTACCACTTTACTTGCTATTTCTGCTAGAGATATGAAGTTGCTGGTTGCAGATCCCCCTTATCATCTGAAGTTTCCGACTTTTCCTCCAAGAAAACGTCTAACGTCAAGTTTGCTTCATCTCGGGTTATACACAAAGCACTGGCTCGGTTAAATCAAGCATCAAGTAATTCACTCATGGAAAGGCTTGACAAACATAAATTAACAGTAAATTATTTTACTGAACATCTTTCATTTTTCTACGTCTTCCATCCGAGAAAATTTACTGATCTCGGCCTCTTGGTCTCGTTCTCTTGGTTAATTCTTTAAATGTGTCTACATACTCAGGGTCCTTGGTATTTTCTAATGAGAACTGGGTCGGGTTTCAGAGTACGACAGTTGATCCTCTTCAAGACATTGATCTTATTTTCAAATTAGTGAAAAGGTTTTAAATCAACCCTTAACTATGTATTCTTTTTCATTTCACTGTTATCGTTACAAACATGCAATATATCTTTGTTCCCCAGATGCTCACACTATTTTGATTAATGGTGTTGTGCGAAAAGGAGTGCGTTTGATGCCATCATTAGCACTTGACTTTATGTTCAGATCGAGTTAAGGTAACACTGTTATGAAGGTTCTTAAATGTTTAAGTTGCAAAAACCATGATTTTACACAAATTATTTAGGTATTTATCGTAAGCATTTTCTTTTAAGTGCTCTGCATACCAAAGACCACTTGATATTATAAACTGATTGAAATCACTATGTATATATATATATATATATATATATATATATATATATATATATATATATATATATATATATATATCTTTATATCTAATAAAAGAAAATCTTTTTGAATTCCATTCATACCATATCTGACGTCATAATGTACGTCATATATCTACTTAACCGCCTTATTCTCCCATCAGTTTTTTCTTATATCCAATTAACCACTTCTTTCTCCTGATAAATTATCCTATCAATACTCGAATCAACCGTATGAATCTATCAATCTATTAGTCAGGTATGTTTACTACTGATTTTAATATTAAATTTTTTAATTTGTTGCATTAAACCTAATTGTATTTGTAATGGATCTTAAATAATCCAATTTGTTTTCGGATTTTTGGAAGTAGGATGAATTGCACTTGATAAGATATTATCAATTTACATGATTATTTGGTAAAACATTTGTGATTCATACTAACTGTAAACAAGAGTAGGTTTGATTTGCTGGATTTTTTTTAATTGGCAAGTTATGACTATTGTAAAAAGAATATGATGATGATACTGGATACCCCCATAGACTAGGTAAACGATTTTATGCAATTTTATTATCATTTTTTTCAAGTTCGTCAAACAAGAATTTGATGGGTTTTGTGGAATTGAAGAAGGTATGTGTTTGATTGATTTAGATTTCAGTTCATTGGGTGATTTGGGTTTTTGGGTTGAGATGTATGTTAGATGTTTGATGAATTGTGTGCCCCAGAATGAGTTACCACTTCCAAAATTTTCGACCAATCAAAATATTATTAAAGATGAAGATGACATTTTGAGTTACCCTGTTGTTTAAACAGTAGTGGTTGATCCATTGTAAAGATCATGTACTCACGTTAATTAATCATTTGGCATATTTTATAAATGACCATTGGTTTCACTTATAAGAGCGAGGTATGATAAATATGTACAGTATCATTTATAAATTTTGTATGAATATGTTACTTTTTGATGTTCTACGATGTTGGACATAGTAGATTTAGACTTTTATAATTGCAAGAGTAAATATTGATTTATGCGTTACTATATTGATGGTTACCACTTTACTTGCTATTTCTGCTAGAGATATGAAGTTGCTGGTTGCAGATCCCCCTTATCATCTGAAGTTTCCGACTTTTCCTCCAAGAAAACGTCTAACGTCAAGTTTGCTTCATCTCGGGTTATACATAAAGCACTGGCTCGGTTAAATCAAGCATCAAGTAATTCACTCATGGAAAGGCTTGACAAACATAAATTAACAGTAAATTATTTTACTGAACATCTTTCATTTTTCTACGTCTTCCATCCGAGAAAATTTACTGATCTCGGCCTCTTGGTCTCGTCCTCTTGGTTAATCTAACTACTTTATAAAAGGTTTAAGCCTTTTTCCATTTTAGGAAGTCTTAATTTTTTTCAGCCTAAACATTTCTATTTTTAGCATAATACATCCCACCCTCTAATCTAACGTAACAGACAATGTTAAATGTTAAAATAAAAAAAAACAGCTAAGTCAAACTCTTTTGTTATAACCGCCGAGTCAAACAAAAAACAGTCATACGTTTTTGTTTCCAAACTGTTATAATATGTTCCTACAATCTCCACCCCTACACATCCGCCTCATCACTATCCACAACTGATTTGCACAATCAAATATGGCTAAACATCAGGAAATCATGTCCTGTAGGTATTGCAAAATGCCACTATAAATAAAAGGCACATGAAGATGGGAAACCAACATCACAAATACAAACTCGTGTTCCTGCTGAATTATTTGATTAAATGGCTAACCAAGTTGAAGTAACAATGTTGTTGGCATCTTTGTCCCTTGGTCCCAATTTCAACCTTCCAGCAGCAGATGTTGCTGATGTTGTTGCTCCTGCCCCTCTTCCAGCACATGCACCTCTCCCTCTCCCTCTTCCAGATCAAGCTCAAACCAACCGACTTGTGGATGTAACATACTTTTTTCAATCTTTTTATTTTTTACATTCCTGCTTAGTATAACATCACAAATTACTAAGATTTTTTTATTTGTATTACGGCTTCACAAGAAACGCAAAAGATTTGAAAACTTGATGCATTGGAAATGGGAGGAAGTTATTAACCTGGATGATGAGGACGAGATCCAACCAGAGAGTTCCTCAGCTAGGAGTGCCAAACATAGGAGAACACATCCTGTTTCGCTTTTTGGCAATAAGCGTGTTACCTGTTTCAATCACAACATCAATCGAGATGATGCTTAAAATTTCATGCATGAATTATTTAAACTTGTGTTTGTAATCGTGTCTTAACCTGATTTGGTTACTTACCTGATATGGTTGTAATCATTTACAACATTTGAATAAATTTACAACATCTGGTTGTTTTTTTCGCAATATATCTGGTTGTTTCGCAATATATGAGATGGCTCAATTGTATATATATTAAACAAAGTTTTTAGTTAACGGGCTAAACTCAGTAATATTCCAAAACATAAATCCAGTCTAAGTGTTTAAATTACAAAAAACAGAGGAGGTGTAGACTAACCTTAACATGTGTTCTTGGAAACTGATGTTCGTAAAGTTTCCTGAGTTCATCACCAGGCTTTCGACGGGGCACACTCAAAATAAGGGTAGTTTGATCCTACGTAGCTGCTGTTGATGTGATACGATAACCATTGTCCCACCGTCTATGGATGCCCTCACTTGGATAAACATAATCCGTGGCGTCTAAGCTAATTTCACTTATCTATGCAGATGCTAAGAAATAAGCAACGGATTACCTTAACAAAGCATCTCCTTGGAATCAAATAGAGGTCAGAACATTGCAGACATTCCTGCTGCTAAATATATATATATATATTTCTTCTCTAGAATTAGCGGTGTAACTAGATTTGGTATTGCTGGTATGTTAGCACAACCGCAGTGTTCAAATCAAGTTGAACCCCAAAAGACTTTAAATCACCATGGTATCTATGTGACTTTGACATTAAAGGAAACACTGACGAGTTAGGTTCCATACATATCCAACATTAAGACCGAGATCAATTGTAAACCATATACTTGGGTGTGGCACTAAACTTTTGGTACCCCTTGATAACCTTGTTCACTGCCTCCAGGATATCTTTTTCTGTCACTGTCTTCCTCAGTGCTCTGATTGCATACATTCCCGCTTCTGTGCAGACACTCCTGATGTCGGCACCTACACATTTATCAGATTCACGTCATTGCCAAGATTTAGAATCATTTAATTTGTATGTTAGGGCTAAATAACCATAAAACCACCAAATTTTCAATCTATATTTGGGTCATCTTGTTTTGGCAATATTTTGGCAAGCAGGAAAAAAAAAGGTTTACGGATCTCACTACTACAAAAAAAAAGGTCAAGTGACTTCGTAGATGAAAGAATAAAGTTGGTTAGTTGAACATAGAAAAAACAGGTTAAGGGAATGACCACCGCGAAAAATGTTCAAGGGTTAGACCGCCAACGTAGTGAAAACTTATTAGAGTATTAACCCTTTATTTAAAGATGAGATGTGAGGAATAAGAAATATATGTACCAGTTGAATTAGGGCATAGACGAGCAAAAAGTTCAAACCGAACATCCCTTTCACAGTTCATGGTTCGTGTATGGATCTTAAATATTTGGGCCCTGCTTTCCATATCTGGTAATCCAAACTCAACCTTTCGTTCCAATCTTCCAGGTCGCAATAATGCTGGGTCCAGAGTATCGGGCCTGCAAGTACCCGAATTAGCACAAGCATATATATATATTATTGAACCAGTGCTCATTGAAAGTAGTTATAGAACATAAATTACCTATTTGTGGCCATTAGAACTTTGATGTTACCACGAGCGTCAAAACCATCAAGTTGATTCACAATTTCAAGCATGGTTCGTTGAACCTCATTATCTCCACCAGCACCGTCATCGAAACGTGCACCACCAATCGCATCAACCTCATCAAAGAAAACAATGCAAGCCTTCTTCGATCGTGCCATCTGTGAAGTGAATTCGACTGTTAGTTATCTATTGTCACTCAAGTTCCACCACCTACAAAGCAAAAACCATTAATCAGGGACACATAATAACATTTACAAACAATAAAGATTACAACATACATATGTCACCAGATCACGTATGAGTTAACATGAGTGTTTGTGACTTTGGCTTAGCTATATCATACAAGCACATAGCTTTAACAAAAGCTACTGCCAATTTGGTCTTACAAATTTTTTGATATCCTGGTTTATGGTTTTTGAATCTGATTGTTGCAATCGTAATCAGTTTGGTGCCGTACCATTTTTTATGTACCCATGCTCATCCGCAATTTCGTAGATATCATTTCATACTTACACTACATCAGTTTGTACACAACTTATGCTTTAGTGTATAAATCAGTTTCTGTACCAATGCTCATCCTAAATCAGTTTCTACACAAATTAGTGTATTAATGAAAATACAATTTTCGCCAAAAAAAATAATAATATTTATTTAAAATGACTGAACCACAAGAGTAGCTTTAAACTTCAAAGTGGTCACAAAATATCAGATTTATAAATATTGTAAGTTTTTAACTATTTTTAAAATTTTTCAAATTTTTAGCCACATTATCTACATTTTTAACTCCAGGATTTGTAACAGATTGTCATATATTTGCTATGCCTAAAATTTTGCATTACATTTAAAACTAATATTTGTAACAATTAAAATCAAATAAGTATCCCATATCTTTAGCCACATTACCTTAAATTTCACCATTTTGTGCACTATAAAACCACTACCATATTATGTAGTTTTGTTCAAGTTATTCCTAAAAATATCTCTCCAACCACTCACACATCAGAAAACAATAACAATCATGGACTCACCAAACACTGTTGCCAATTTTCCCGCAGATGATTGGGTGATGGTTGAAACACACCCAACCCAGCATCCAGCCTCACCAACCAGCATTGTTGACGCTCCTATGATGGTTGTGTCTAACACGCATGAACAATGGCTGATTGGTAACATATTAAATTAAAGTCATATATTTTTACTGTTTATGATTATCCAAGTATCAAACTAGATCTTTAGAATATTTGTGTGGGTAGCAGGGGGTGTTTGGCATTATATTAAAAATTAAGTAGGAAAAAAAAACAACTTTGACATTCTTACCTTATATAAAAAACGAAAACCATGATTTGAAATTCTCCATCATCTTTCCAAGTGAACTATCCAATTAATGTTTTGATATCATTTCTTGTTTTACTTTTTTCAATTAATGGATAAACGGTTAATATCTTGAACTATCCTAACCACAGATCCATAAAAATTAACAGATAATTTATATAAAAATAAATATATACCTGACTATGATTTAGTCTGAAGAGTGGAATTAACTTCTTCGAAAGCGCGACGAACAGACGAAAACTTTTTTTTAGGTTCATCGATGACTATCAACTTAGCCATACCTTCACCGATGTCAGCTACGTTCTTATCTGCTCCGTTCATCTTTAAGATCATCTCAAACATCGGTGACTATCATCGGTGACTATCATCTTATCTGCTCCGTTCAAATGAAATGGTGATACAACCTACAATAATTAGATTGAGAAGTTAATTTAAAATCTCAAACAGATAAGTATTTTTATTTGATTTCACCATCTCAAATAAATAATTAGAACATGTTACCAATAATTAGAACATGTTTATATTTTCCATGGTGAAATCAAATGAAATGGTGATCATCTGATGGTTTGACTTTTTCAGGATTTACTTAGATCTTAAACTTTTATGAAATGTGTGGGTGGAAATGGAAATGGTCTCAACAAATGTGTGGGTGGAAATGGAAATGGTCTCAACGGACCTAATTTTTTTATTTACTTGTTCTAAATTTTTCAGTTTGTTTACTAAATGTCCATTTCTTTAGTATTAATTTAATTCTACATTTAATTAAAATATAAACTTGTACTAATAAGAGCGTATATGGATGATCTCGGTACCGGTCCCGTCCCGAATTAGTGGTACCGATTATTTCTTGAGCATAAATTTATGGTACCGGTACCGTACCGAACTGGATTCGGGTATCGGTATCGGTACGGGAATCGGTACCGGTACCGGGAAATCGGGATTTTCCCATTCTTTTTCGGGAATTTCTCGATTTGGTACTGGTCTCATCCGGAATTAGTGGCCCCGAATTTTTTCACCTTTTTTCGTAGTCCGGTACCGTACCGAACGATATTCGGGTAAATGAGACATGTATAATATTGGTTTTGCCGTAAAAAATTTCACCGGGGACCCGCCGCTGCATTGCGTGGGTACCCGGCTAGTTCTTTAAATGTGTCTACATACTCAGGGTCCTTGGTATTTTCTAATGAGAACTGGGTCGGGTTTCAGAGTACGACAGTTGATCCTCTTCAAGACATTGATCTTATTTTCAAATTAGTGAAAAGGTTTTAAATCAACCCTTAACTATGTATTCTTTTTCATTTCACTGTTATCGTTACAAACATGCAATATATCTTTGTTCCCCAGATGCTCACACTATTTTGATTAATGGTGTTGTGCGAAAAGGAGTGCGTTTGATGCCATCATTAGCACTTGACTTTATGTTCAGATCGAGTTAAGGTAACACTGTTATGAAGGTTCTTAAATGTTTAAGTTGCAAAAACCATGATTTTACACAAATTATTTAGGTATTTATCGTAAGCATTTTCCTTTAAGTGCTCTGCATACCAAAGACCACTTGATATTATAAACTGATTGAAATCACTATGATGTTTAACTATTAATCCATCTATTTAAGAGTTTAACAAGTTTTGACCCATTTAACTCATAAAATTCTTCACATCTCTATAGGTAATGGCTAACACCGCGAGTGTTTAGATTGGATAGATGGGTAAACCACAAAGTAGATGATATTTTTAAATCTAATAAAAGAAAATCTTTTTGAATGACCTAACCCTCTATTCTGACGTCATAAACTGACGTCGTAATTAAAGATTCCACATTCTAGAATTGAAGCCGTTATTTGCTATGCCTAAATTTAAGCTACCAGTTTTTAATTTGAGTTAACCATCCGATAATTTCTATCCGAGACAATTCCTCCCATTAATATTGATTAGTTTTCAACTTTTACAAACAATCAAACATCTCTCAACAACTATCCACTAAGGTAAAGCGTTAATTTGTATTAATTTTTATCCCCGATTCATATTAAGGGTTTTGTTAATTTGAATATTCTTTTCATTTATATGATTCTCTGATTTTAATTTGTGTATTTGAGGGTTTTTATCATTATTATTCATATTGGGTTTTATTGGTATGATGATTCATGTCGGTGGTGTTATTAATTTGAATTAGTCTATGTCAGTATCCTAAGAATACAAGTTAAGATTCTCAGTGTTTAAAGTGGTCTTATTATTCATAAGCTAAATATAACGATAATTTGTTGTTTTAAAATGCAATTTTTATGACAGTATGTTCTTTAGAATGTTACTGTGTATTTATAAAAATCAGATATACTACAGTGCCATTTAGGTTTTTCAGTTTATTGGTTTTATGGTTGACTGGGTTGGTTTGGTGTTTTAGGATGAGTGGAAATAGGGAAAAGGTTGCTTCTTAAAGTAAATGGCGAAGCACTTCGGGCATACGGGTGATTGTGTACAAAATATCGACCTAAAGGTGTGACATGTATATCACTTTTCTGGTTTAGTTGAAATATTAGTATCTTGGCTGTTACTAGCATATATAATTTTGTTATATATGATTTTTAGGTCACAATGGCAATTGCAGGATAAATGATGCTGATGTGACTAAGGCTTGACTTTAAGGTAAATTTCCAGTTTCTTTTTTCAACATTTAAGTATTCATAAGTTTGCTTTTAAGACCCTAATAGTTGCTACTAGCAGGAGTTACGAGTACGAGTTGATGTAGCTCATACAAAAGGTTTACACATAGCAAGTAGGAAAAAGACCTATTTTACATACTCCTTATCTTAGAGGAATCTATTATTCCGAAGGATGGTTTGGTTTATAATATTTATTGAATCAAGCAGACAGTTTGTTATGCAGGACCATAAAAGGCTCACCTGCTGTAACTAACTACCATACTATACACGTCAGCTTCAACGCACTCTCTATGTATCCGACTCACATAATCTCAGATTGCTATCACTATTTCTAAGAGATTATGTTAACAAGATTATTTCAAGTTATCTGTTCTGGACATGACTCATGGTTCAGATCACTTTCTTGTAGCTTGTCATGATTGGGTAAGTTACCGATCTGCTTTTATTCATTGCTTTGCTTTATGACAATAATGCTTATATATTTTAAAATAATCTTATACTAAACAATTCAAATAAAATATTCAAAACCACGTGTCTTACATTTGTTTTGTTTTTCATTACTGCAATCTCATTGTGGCTATGTTCAGGCTGTTTTAGATTTTATATATATAGGCATTAGGCATAGCATACACACTTGCTTCACATAATCATCTATTTGTGTATACACACACATGATTCCATATGAAAATACAGATCCCATCAACTGAATACACATCTAATTAACTTCTGTTAGTGTATGCTGAACACATATCTCATCCACTACTATTTATGTACGTTGTGATTAATTGTAGAAAATAGGCAGGTTAGGCAGGGTAGTACCATGTCAAACATGTAGTTTTTGGTTACGGATTGCGTTGACAAGAAACACTCTTTGTCCGTACACTTTATTTGTTATCTACTACTGTTTCAAATATGAGAATCACTGTAAAAATAAAAAGATACATCCAAGAGATTTTCAAAATCTGCATAATTTAGTACTTTTTTAACAATTATTGTATTTCGATACACAATAGCATGTACTTTTACAATCTTAGTGAAAAGTCGTATATAACTCTAAAAGAAGTTGATGTTAGATTGTTCGTTCTATTTACTGTCCGGATGTTTGTTGTAGGGGTTTTTTTACTAACATCACGAGAGCTGTTGCAAGCAGGCTTTTTACTAACATTGGCTTAAAAAGGTATGACATTTGTGAGCTTGCTTTAACTTTGATTCATGTTTTTAACTTAAATCTTCTTGGTTGGATATACGACAGAGTTTCGTGTTTTAGTTGAAGTCGTATTTTGTTCCTTTATCACAGTAGCATGACATACCCGATGTTTTTTATAAGAAGATTTTTGCACTATTCTTTGCCATAACATGCTTATAACAGTTCTCTTATAATCGACTCGGCCCGTTTTGAACCGTAAAATAACCTTCTTTGAACTTTACATGTTGTCCAACCTACGCTGCACCTCTGTTATAGCTACTTTTCATGAAGTTTTGGTGTTTGTCTCTTCCATCAGTAGATCTAACACGTCATTATGGTTTCTATACATGTGGTTATTTGATGTCGAGTTAGTTTATTGGGCAACACTCTTTCATATCCCTATAGTAGATATATAAGTTTGGTTTGAAATTCTGGGATCGAAAGCGAGTCTATTAAGCATCTTGAACATGGTGTAGGAAATGGCTCTCATGCCTTTGTGATATACATGACTAGAAGATATCCACTTGTGAAGTTTAGTTTAAAGCAAGCCTTTTAAATCAAAAAAATTCATCAACCTTGACCTAACGTTCTTGACCATCATTTTTCTATTATAAGCATACTAGCAACTCTTATTTTTTACATGAGCAACTCAGTTTTTAGTGTCTACTTAAAGAAATCTCATTATTCTTTACCTATTAGAGTTGTTATATGTAATGAAATTTATACACAATGAGACGAACTGAAATTTTATGTGTGTTGGATATGCATCATGGGTGATACTTATACCAGTTAATAGATGTTTTGTTTCAAGCCGTACCGAGTTAAAAGATGTGAAGTTTCAGTATAGTTTCTTATTGCCGCCCGCGAAACCCGCGGGTCTATAGTCTAGTAACAATCTATATAACAATCGTAACATAAATAAACAAACAGAGTTACAAATACTCTGTTTTACATTATAAATTGAAAACTACCGGTCTTCATTTTTCTCACACAAACAGAGCTTTATTTTTGGGTAAACAGCATAAAAAGATATCCATCTTAAATCAAAATCAATTAAAGGTACTCAATTTTTTTTTCTCAATTTAAGGTATCTACCTTTTTTCTTGTTGTAATGTTGGACAATTAACAAATTTAAAAGTTATATATTAACGATCATTTACTTTATTATTGTAACGTTAGTCCTTTACATTAATGAGACTTTATAATAAACTCAAAATTCGTTTTTTATAGTTTTATACCGCTTTTCACATTTTTCGTCTGATTTTTACTATTTTCGCTTGTTTTTAATCATTTTGGTCCATTTTTACAACATTCTTCGTTCTTTTACCGTATTCAACAGTTTCGTCCATTTTTTATACGTTTTCGAGCCCTTCTGACCGTTTGTGTCTATTTTCCGGCTTTTAACTGTTTTCGTCTGTTTTTCTGTTTTCGACTTCTTTTTACCATTTCTGAACGTTTTTATTTGGTTTATTTTTTTTTCGTCCATAAAATAAATAGGCGATAACGACAAGAAACGGGCGAAAACAGTAAAACAAAAGTCGAAAACGATATCAAACACATTAAAGAAGGTGGAAAACGGTAAAACCTATAAAACGACTAAAAAACGAATGAAAACGGTAAAAATCAAACAAAAAAGATAGAAAACGGTCTAAAACAATAAAAAAAACGAATTTTGAGGTTATTATAAAGTGTCGTTAATATAAAGGAATAACGATGCAATAATAAAGTAAACGGTCGTTAGTATATAACCCTTAAATTTGTTATTGTCTTAACATTGTAACAAGAAAAAAGATCGGTACCTTAAATTGAGAAAAAAAAAGTCATGTATTTTTAATTGAATTTTGATATAAAATAAGTACCTTTTTATGTTATTTACCTTTTATTTTTTCCAAACTCAAAAATCAAAATCAATCAAGACGTTTTCCTAAAAGATGGTTAACCCAATTTTAGTTGTCATCATTGTGGTACTATTGTTACTCAGTTATCTCCTTATTTATCTCTCTCCTAAAGAATTATTTTTTTCTTAAGTTTGTTTATATGAGTGAATTTTCCATTGTGTTATCGGTATTATTGAATTCGTATTTCTTATTGTTTTTTCATATTTGATAATCTACGACATGTCAAGTAATTCATTGATTGGAATTAACGTATTTGATGCTGATGGTAAAGCCTATATCCAATGATGCATAAATGCTTAAATGCATCTTGAATATACTGGAACTGATAAAGCGAATGAATGGACCAATATTTGGAACTGATAAAACCTATATCCAATGATCCAAGTGTTGTTTGAAAAGATCTTAAAAGATCGGTTTGATAATTAATAGGAAGTTTTACTTCCAACTTGATGACGTATATTCCCTAGTCGGGTCATGGATTCGGCCCACGAGTACTATTCGTATCCGACTCATCATGAATAAGTTGGATTAATGTCATTCAAGACTATGGGATAAAGGATGAACATTGGTCGCATGAGTTATTTGCGGCCCATTGCCCGGCACATCCGGTGCAGGGTTAGACAGAATCACAACCTAATTAGGGTTGTGATTTACTCTAACGTATATGATATACACTAACTATAATTAGAAGATAATAATTAAATTAATTATAGTATTTATCTTTTACTTGGGGCCGAAGCTTTGGTAAAAGCCCACTAGGGTTTTACCGCCTATATAAGGAACCCTCAAGGGTTCTACAAAGGTATCATATTATTCACTCTCGAATCTCACCTGTTATTAACCCTAAACCGATTACTTACTCTCACGTCGGAGTCTAATCGTCGGATACGTTCCCACGGTAAGCCAAACAGCGTGTTGCTTTTAGTGTGCAGGATCTAGGGGTGTAATCAAGCCAAGCTTTTATCAAGCAACTCGAGATCGAGCTCGAGCTTGGCTCGATCAAGCCAAGCTTTTATCAAGCTCAAGCCCAAGCTCAAGCCCAGAAAATAGCTCGAAACTATATCAAGCTCAAGCTCAACCTTTTGATAGCTCGGCTCGAGTTCTTATCAAGCTTTTTCAAGCTCTATCAAAAATATGTTTTTATGATGAATTTATATAAGCAACTAATTGTTAATTTCAGTATTAACCTAATTTTAAGGGCTAATTTCATAAATAAATAATATATTTTAGAATGACTTCTATATTTGATTACATTTATATTTTAATTCTTTGTATTTTAAATGATTCTTTATTTTTGTAAATTTAATTATTGCATTTACCCAATAGATTGTAAAATACAATATGTGTATATATATTTTTTGTACTCTTCTTAATACTAAACACAACGTGTCTAGATTATAATGGCATTCACATCATGCAATGGCCTTTGGGACCTTAATCGTATTGGAGTGCAAAACACATTTTGAAACCAAGATTGTACGATAATTCTGTTATTGGTTTTATTAATGTTAAATAAATCAAATTTGTTTTAAGTAATGCTTTTTGTTTTTTCTATTTTATACATATGTTTATTGATGAGTTTTATTATAAAAAGTTAAATTTATACATAATCAACCTTTTCAAGCCAAGCTCAATCTTTTATCAAGCCTTATCAAGCCAAGCTTAAGCCTGGATTGGTAAAGCTTGACAAGCTATCAAGCCAAACTCAAGCCTATAGTTTTAGTATCAAGCAAAACTCAAGCCCTACTAAGCTAGAGCTCGGCTCGACTCGATTACACCCCTATCAGGATCTCAAACTAAAGTTCACTTGGTGCAAGAGCCGGAGCCCAAACACCCAAATTAAGCCTAATTCAGGTCAAGCTAGGATCATCCAACTTTTGTATCAACAGGTTGGCGCCATCCGTGGGACCCTACACTAAACTAAACTCTACCAATGACGAAGGGGCATCCTCAGGGAAACCCAAGGAACACTAATCCCGGGTACCGAAGGCCGGGGGAGACGTCTTAGTCACCCCTACTTAGCCTCCCGCCGGGCAAGCATGAGGGCCAAACAACCAAAACATGACGTTTAAATTAATTATAGTATTTATCCTTTACTTGGGGCCGAAGCTTTGGTAAAAGCCCACTAGGGTTTTACCGCCTATATAAGGAACCCTCAAGGGTTCCACAAAGGTATCATATTATTCACTCTCGAATCTCACCTGTTATTAACCCTAAACCGATTACTTACTCTCATGCCGGAGTCTAATCGTCGGATACGTTCCCACGGTAAGCCTAACAGCGTGTTGCTTTTAATGTGCAGGATCTAGGGGTGTAATCAAGCCAAGCTTTTATCAAGCAACTCGAGATCGAGCTCGAGCTTGGCTCGATCAAGCCAAGCTTTTATCAAGCTCAAGCCCAAGCTCAAGCCCAGAAAATAACTCGAAACTATATCAAGCTCAAGCTCAACCTTTTGATAGCTCGGCTCGAGTTCTTATCATGCTTTTTCAAGCTCTATCAAAAATATGTTTTTATGATAAATTTATATAAGCAACTAATTGTTAATTTCAGTATTAACCTAATTTTAAGGGCTAATTTCATAAATAAATAATATATTTTAGAATGACTTCTAAATTTGATTACATTTATATTTTAATTCTTTGTATTTTAAATGATTCTTTATTTTTGTAAATTTAATTATTGCATTTACTCAGTAGATTATAAAATACAATATGTGTATAAATATTTTTTGTACTCTTCTTAATACTAAACGCAATGTGTCTAGATTATAATGGCATTCACATCATGCAATGGCCTTTGGGACCTTAATCGTATTGGAGTGCAAACACATTTTGAAACCAATATTGTACGATAATTCTGTTATTGGTTTTATTAATGTTAAATAAATCAAATTTGTTTTAAGTAATGCTTTTTGTTTTTTCTATTTTATACATATGTTTATTGATGAGTTTTATTATAAAAAGTTAAATTTATACACAATCAAGCTTTTCAAGCCAAGCTCAATCTATTTTCAAGCCTTATCAAGCCAAGCTCAAGCCTGGATTGGTAAAGCTTGACAAGCTATCAAGCCAAACTCAAGCCTATAGTTTTAGTATCAAGCCAAACTCAAGCCCTACTAAGCTAGAGCTCGGCTCGACTCGATTACACCCCTATCAGGATCTCAAACTAAAGTTCACTTGGTGCAAGATCCGGAGCCCAAACACCCAAATTAAGCCTAATTTGGGTCAAACTAGGATCATCCAACTTTTGTATCAACAAGTTGGCGCCATCCATGGGACCCTACACTAAACTAAACTCTACCAATGACGAAGGGGCATCCTCAGGGAAACCCAAGGAACACTAATCCCGGGTACCGAAGGCCGGGGGAGACGTCTTAGTCACCCCTACTCAGCCTCCCGTCGGGCAAGCATGAGGGCCAAACAACCAAAACATGACGTTTCAATATCCTGGTGGTGTAGGTACGTCAACCAACACCCCACCACCATCCCTCACGTTGAACAATCCCGACCCAAGATCAGCGCCAAACGCTCCCAATAAGGAGATCCAGAAGCCACCTACTGTGAAGGCGGATTTGGAAGTCGCTCGACTTGATGATGAGGATATCGAGGGCGTACTCACGCAAAACTTCAAAAGAATCATCCCGACCATCACAGCAAGGTTGAATTTGGGAAGGAACCTCCAATCCAGACTCAAATTCAGCAGTGTCGCACGCGACACTCGTGCCAAAACTCGAAAAAGACAAAGAAAACCCTGGGTCGAGGAACAACCTCCTTTGGAGGAACAACCCGGCCACGGAACGTGTTCGAGCGCATTGGGGATCGAATCATGCAGGAATTGCAAGAAGCTCAGGGGGAGGAGGATCACTCTGATGGGTCCGTAGGACTCGCAACGTTAGAGACCCCTCTGAACAGTAACTGCCGCACCAGTGTGTTCAGAAGGATGGATTCGGGTAGAAAGAAGGTTCCTACCCCCTCTCACAGAAGTGGCTATCATAACCAATCGAGGGGCGGAGCATGATCATCTCATCATGATCCTTCAGGATTTGATTCGGACGACCATCACCCAAGACGCCGTCGACCAATGTATTCTTCCTCTGACCCATCTGATGATGAAGGAGGACGCTACGCACACTCCCATTATCACACAGATGAGGAGGATGACCTCTCCCTCCCGTGGTGTAGTGAGAGAGAGGACGATTTCACTACCCGCATACAAAATTACTCCGAGGACAAAAAACGCCGCACGCCAGCGTGCGTCAAAACCTATGATGGATCTGGACACCCAGACGACCATCTCAAAGTTTTCACGGTCCAAGCAAAGATTGAGCGATGGCCGATGCCTATGTGAGAACCCGTACTTTCCCAACATTATTTTATTCTTTTTATTCGTGCTTCTTGAATTTTTCCAATGTATTACGTTTTCTTGAATACTTTATATGTAAATCTTGAGATTTTTAAATTATACTTTTACGTATTATTTTGTTCATTGACAATGCTTCATATGGAATTATAAAAATTTTATTTTATTTTTTTTCATATTTAATTTAAATCAAAGTTTTTGATTTAAAATCACCCGCCTGCGTTTTATAACGAGTTTATTCAAATCAATGTACAACGAGAATTTCCTAGTGATCGCGATACCGACGGATGCCCAAAAGTTTACATTTATTTATCGATTGTTTCGATAATTAATATTTTCGACGATTTCGTTTTAATTACGTATTAAGTCGTGTCGGAAAATCATATAATCATTTCTATGATGCATTGTAACTTCTGAAAAGTATTTTTACGAAACCTGAGCCCCGTAAATATTTTTAATATTTACCAATAACCATTTTCTACCTTTTAAAACTATTAATTGTTTTTAAGTCCACAAGTTTCAAAATTGGCAATATTAGCCCCTCCACTTAACTAGCACTATATAAAGAATTTTTTTCTTCCACTTATTCATAAAACACACACACCAAAACAAAAACTCTCTCCCCACCCTCCATTGTTGCCGCCACTTCACCATCATAAACCACCACCATCCATCTTGTTTTAACAAAATCTAAATAAAGACCCATTCTTAGAATTTAATTGTGATTCTAATGATACAAAAATTTCTTACATGCATCAAGATTTCAAGAACTTATGATTTTATGGTTGTATGATGTTGTAATCATCTTGCATATGTTATATTTGGTAAGATTATCATGTTTTAATCCTTAAAAGTCTTGTTTTTAATCTTTGATTTTTGTTAGATTTTTCATACAAGTGTTTTTAGGAGTGTTTGGTTGATGGGTATGATAGTATAGTGATCCTAGGGGTATGGGAATGATTGGTTTTGAGTGAAAAATAGATTTGTCATGTTTTCTAAAAAGCTAATTTGGGACAACAGCCTTAAACAGTATGTTTCGTAGGTTTAAGGTCTGTGAAAGACTGAGATTATTTGAAATTGTTGTAGAGTTTTCCGAGACGGTCGTTTTGGTATAAGATAAAGCTTATAACTCATTACGAGTCAAAAGTTATGCTAGTTTTAGTTTTCGTGTACCGGGAGACGCAAGTCGGCACAATCCGAAATTGTGGCTGATTTTGGGTCGACTCTCGGGGACTTTAGGCTTGGTTAGATAGTTGATACTACTAATTTTCAAAGTTTACAAACTGAGTTTGATGAGTCTAGTAGTGGTTTCAAAAGACGGATTGTCGGGTTAGTACTTTTAAAGTGGTCCAAACGGTTTTACAAAACAAGTGTACAAATCTGTCCTAAAAATTTTGAGTCGAGTAAAGCGTCGAGCTGATGGATTTTAAAGTGTGAACTTTGGCTCAAATTTTGGTGAGGTCTTATACAGGTTATAAGTGACCTTGACACCAATTTTCATGTAAAACGGACAAGTCTAGATAGGGTAGATCGGTGTGTACATTCGGGGTGTACTTGCTGATTTTTATTTTGGACACGTAGTTCAATGCTTGTGTTGCGTGAGTTTGAGTGTTCACCATCGGACATGGTGACTTACTCAAGTGCTTAGTCATTATATAAATGACTTAGCTACTGGTCCAAATAAGGGTAAAGGATAGTTTGACTTGCGTTGACTTGGCGTCGTATGACGAGTCATTTTCAAGTGTTCAAGTGTTTTAACGAGTAACGTTGGATAAATGGGTAGTATGAATTCATTTGATTCGTGTCAATGGTTTTGAAACGTGTATACTTTGAAAACATTTGATTCATGTTATATTTGGTATATATATCGATATTGAGTTCGAGTCTTAACGCGCACCTTATTGTGATAGGTTGCGGTTTTCGTGTTTTCCCCGGGCATCCATATCGTCGGTGATCGTCTCACTACATTGTTTCTACTCAGTTGCTGAGTACCGTGACTGACTTAACACGTGGCTAAGGTCCACGAAATTTCTAAGGATCAAGGAGGAGGAATTGTTTAATTTGCGTGTTTGGATTAATTCCTACTTGTTATGAAGGTATAGTCACTCCTAGCATTTTAGTTTTGATGTTACTAGTACTTTGATTCTTTTTATTCATGGATTTTGAATTCCTTGGGTGAAACCCACTGAGATTATAGATACTTAGGGCATATTAGGACTTAGGACACTTGCGTGGTGATTTGGTATAGCCTAAGTGTTGCTTGATTGAGGTTAGGTAGCTAAATGGAGTCGTTTTGTAGTATGGAAATCACCACAGAAACAAACAGGTCATGGCAAAATTTTCTTAAACATATGACCTTGTTTTTATATGAAAAATGGATACCCACTGATGTGATTAGTATGTGTTGAGTTGGATGGAAATGGGAAGTGTCCGGATGAGCCCGAAACGGTCGTTTTACTAAACTAGGTCAAATCTGAATGTTATGCTTAAAACGTGGGTAAATTGACTTGGGTAAAAAGGATTAATTTATGATTTTATGACTTTTTACAGTAGCTACAAATATAATAAAACTTCTCTTTTTGGTTTCGTGTCAAAATCGTTTACCGATTGGGATTTATGCTTAATCTACCGTAAGGTACGAAAGACGTTTACAACTTTCTGTTTTGATAATCTGTCACTAAAAGTGCATTTCCCGTTGATTTAAAATAGTTCTAGAGCTGTTCTTTCCCAAATTTTAAAGGTAAGAGAAATACCTACACATGTCAAGAAATTTCACCTCCTGTACAATTATAGATTTTTAGATATGACCAAATCTTCACAGCCTTTTTTAGAAAACTGAATGCAGTCCCTTGTTTTGGTTTTTCAAACCAAGTCTTAAACGTGTTCGGAACCCACACATAAATGCTTGGACCATCATACAAGGTTGATATTAGGTTATTACAGTAGGTTCAAGGTGTTGGGTCAAAATTTTAACTTAAGCTTAGGTCTCGCCATCGCACGCAAGTTACCTAGTCATACTATGTCCCACCACTTCTAAAACGTTATTGCTTCATTGAACGCATTCTTATTACGCGTCACCATTGCATAGGTCCGTGAAGACTTCTTTTTGCTCAGCCCCTTTTACCTTGTGATTACTTACTAAAGGTGAGTTCATAGCCCCTTTTTACTTGAACAATGTTTCTAAATGCGGGGTGAGATTTACATGGTGGAACACATCCATTTAAAACTGTATACTATCCCGAACTTGTATGCTATTCAGACTTGTATGCTTTCCAACAGTTTTCATTGATATTATTGCTTATAGTTTATAGCCTTAAGTTTCCTCTCTTGATCATGAACCGTTAATTGTCCCGTATGCTTTGCGCTAAGCGCGAATGTTGTGGGTGGATCCATCGGGATTGACAATCCCCGTCCCAATTACCTTGACACACTTACATTTGTTTATACTTGAGTATTTAGGCTGAATACTCCCTAGAGGAACTTACTTTGAGTTAAGCTTCGGTTCATGAACTAAACAGAAATAATATTGGTTTCAGACTATGGTTAATGATCATAACCATTGTCTCTATTTACTTGTTTTACAAATGAATGCTTGTGTTCCACACCTTTATTGCTAAACCTATGAATTTCACTCAACTTTGTGTTGACGATTTTACATGTTTAATCTCAGGTATTATTACTTAGCTTTGCTTGGATGGGAGCCCGCAGGATATTATCGCAGCTTGGAGATTTCTGTGATGCTTTTAAAAGACTGGTTTTAGTATAAACTGTCAGAAATTTATTATATCTTTTGGGCAACTTTATGTTATAAATCATGATGAAATAATATATCTTTCCGCATATAAAACTCTGGGACCTATGTTTAAAACTCTAATCATTTATGATGTGATATATATGCTTTTATTACGTCAGCTTTGTGTCAACTGTAATTCATTGTTTCTTGTACTATGACGTGTTACCCCCTCGTTGCTTAGTTGTTCCATGTCAGATTTTGGGGGTCTCACAGCCTATATGGTGCCAAATGTTTACTTCAACCCTGATTGGTAATGTCCGTGACTGGTTTGAAAAACTCCCTTACCGGAGCATCCTACAGCTTCGATGAGTTATGTGGAATCCCAGATCTTGAGACTCAAACAGTAAAAACCATTTATCTAAGTTGATTAACTGTACATGTGATGAACACAACGGAATAGCACAATTAATCATGAACAAGATGTTTAACAAAGATGAATAATTCCCAAATGGTTTGTATTATTGATGAACACAAACCACTCTAGGCATGTATACATTGAATCCCATGCCTAGAGATCAAAACAACAATAGGTTACATTTTGTATATTGGAATGATGAATAATAAACCTACGTCTGGTTCCTCTTATAACATAAGGAAACCTAGATTATATGGAAACTAAATAAAGTATTAATAAATAAATCAAAACAAAAATATTCATTCTTATCACTACTTGACCAAATCTTTTCTTCTTATCACATATGGCAGGGGAAACTTATAGCTGTGGGAAGTATTATAGCGAGGGGAACTTCCTTGAATTTTCTCCACCAGCTTGAAGTTTCTCCTAATGCCATATTTGGTCCTTCATGTTTCCATGGTTATTTGACTCATCAACTTTTGACCCAACAATCTTCCCCTATTTGATGATGTCAAAACACTTCCCCTTAAGCATACAACACCAAGGATCAACAGGCTGAACATTCTCTGTAGACTCTTCCCCTTTTTGACATGATCAAATATGGGTCTTGTATGTAAACAACCTTGATTCTCAACCACTACTAACTAATATCATACACCAAACACAAGCATTCCAGTTTTCAAAATACCCTCCATGAAGCACATAGGGTCCTATTCCTAATAAAAAATGATTTTGAGCAGTAGATACTCACATTAGTTATAGTAATACCAATGAGTAGTAGCAAAAATCTTCACCTCAATGTCATATGTGAGTGACTAGCACTTCAAAAATTTAGATTCTCATTAAATTGTGCTAATCCTTTATGAATCTTCAATTCTGTAGGCTTTATGCAATGATCACATATGAAGAAAACTAATTATACCTTACTTGATGATGAAGTAGAATAACTCGAACGTGCATTTTGTATCTTGCACTAACCATGTGACGAAGTGCAGATATATACAAAAATCCTCATTTACCTTTGAAACGAGACACTGAGCACGATAATGTAACTCCTTCAAATGATAGGAAATATGTGCATATAGTACCATAAGAAAAATCACACATTCCTAGATCTTGTATCACTTCGTCATTAAGCGTTTAAGCATAACACACATACCCGCGAAAATCTACTTCATCCTCAAATGAATGATAAAAACTTTTTTTCGTAATCAATAAAAATAAAATAAGCCTTTATACCTTTAACACCAGTTGCTGTGAATAACCAAACTCCAACTCATTGTTGTCCTAAAAATCAGTGATGACAGCAGGGGGAACTTTCTGGCATCAAGGGGATTAATGAAGGCAGGGGGAACGTAGCAGTGGGAACTTTAATGAGAACAGTGGGAACTGTTTCAAAAGCAGGGTAAACTTTTAATGCCACTGTTTAGCTATTGACCTGTGACAAACCCAAACAGTGGGCTTGAATTTGCAACAGGGGAAAATAACAAAAACAGAGGAAACCCAAAATATCTTACTGTTCACTGTTAACCCGTACCTGCACCTTGATATACATATTTGCCTTCGATTTATATAAAAACCATGTCCCGTCTTTAAGCATCATGCCTCACGTGAACATGTTGTTGACCAAACGAATAACAACAAAAATATGGGCCATACGATTGCTTGTTGTTTTCTTGGCAGTCATGCAATTCCTCCATCCAATAGTATAAACTTCACGTGATGCATAACAATTTTTTTAAAAGTTAGGACTGAATAATATTTAAACACCGAGGGACCCACACGGCTTAACATATCATCATATAGTGTCACGTGACAAGTAGACACATAACTATGTCTCATTATCATAGGATCCATTCACGTGACCTCTTTACCATGTCATTTGATTCGTCTGACAACCAATCAAAGCTTTTATCACGTTGCACTCATCTCTGTTTTACATTCTAGTATCACGTGAGCAAAGTATCAATTTTCATGTGTGTACTTTTTGTATCACAAAAAGTATACATCAGTAAAATCGATGTCGTCTGTGGAGCACCCGAGCAAAAGTGTTCCTCACCCAAAAAGTCTTTTATTATATCACCGCATTTAGTTATTCAATCACCAATATATTTAGGGATTTTAGGAATCAAACCTCTCAATAAACCCTAAACATTATCATTATCATAGCAACACAAATCACCAATCTAGGGTTCTTTAATCAAACCCTAAAAACAAAAAAATCAAAAATTCAATCTTTCTTTTTATCTCTTCCTTTTCTGAATACATGCGTACAATACAACTAATTTCATCTCAGTTAGGGTTCATCATTGATCCCGGACCAACTCACCCTAACATGTCGAAACAACAATAACAATCGATTGGTCCCGGACCAATGCTCATCATTATTGTCAGATGCAATCAATAGCTTTGTAAACATAAATTAAATTAGGAAGAGACAAAAGAATGATCAAACCTCATCTTTTTCGTGATTAGGGGTTTCTTGAAAAACCCTAAACCAGAAACTTTAGCGACACTTTTTCTGTCACAGAACTGTCACAGAACTGTCACATAACTGGAAAACCGTCGCTAATCTGTCGCTAAAACCGTCGCGAATTCTGGACAGCAACATGAACACGAAAAACATCTTGATCTTCTAGATATCTAGAGCCACCCGCTCTGATACCAATTGTGGAATCCCAGATCTTGAGACTCAAACAGTAAAAACCGTTTATCTAGGTTGATTAATTGTACATGTGATGAACACAGCGGAATAGCACAACTAATCATGAACAAGATGTTTAAAAAAGATGAATAATTCCCAAAGGGTTTGTATTATTGATGAACACAAACCATTCTAGGCATGTATACATTGAATCCCATGCCTAGAGATCAAAACAACAGTAGGTTACATTTTGTATATTGGAATGATGAATAATAAACCTACGTCTGGTTCCTTTTATAACATAAGGAAACCTAGATTACATGGAAACTAAATAAATTATTAATGAATAATTTAAAACAGAAATATTCATTCTTATCACTACTTGACCAAATCTTTTCTTCTTATCACATATGGCAGGGTAAACTTATAGCAGTGGGAAGCATTATAGCGAGGGGAACTTACTTGAATTTCCTCCACCAGCTTGAAGTTTCTCCTAATGCCATATTTGGTCCTTCTTGTTTCCATGGTAATTTGTCTCATCAACTTTTGACCCAACAATAAAATTATAATATATTATAATAAGAACCATAAAAAGACAAATAAAATTGATAGGACCATATCCAGATAGGGCCAACAAAGATTGTTATATACTATAATAAGAACCACAAAAAAAATAAGATTGAATTAGGGTCACATCCAAATTTGGGCCACCAAATCGTTATATATCATAATGAGAACCAATGTTTTGAAACCCGGGTTAGTGATCGATCCGGTCGAGCGTCCGGGTCGCCGGATTAACGGGCCAACAGGTTCGACCGCCAGGTCAACCCGGTTGTCTACCGTTCATATAAAAATAGTATATATACATGCCATTTGATCCATCCCTGGATCAATAATTTTGTAATTATAGTACATATCTATTAGATCTTGCTAGAAAATCCATCTTTGATGTTGATCTGCATTGAATCATCAAATCAGTCTTTGATGTTGATCTACTCTGTTTATCTATACCATCTGTGTCAGTCTTTGATGTTAATCTACCATCATAGATGTTGGGTTTTTTTCAACCTTCAATCTTAGTTTTTTAATAGATCTTGAATATGGTGGTCATGGGATTTTTTGTTTCAATCTTGAATTTGAGAGGTTGTACCATCAACCATGACGGCTGAGATCAGATATTGAATGAAAAAGTGTACAGGGCAAGTATAGTATAGTCTACTATTAATATTTTTTTAAGAATAAGAAAGAAACAAGAGAACCCGATCGGGATTTTTCACCCGGGTTGAACCGGTTTTAAAAAAACCCACCGGTTCGTACTAGGTATCTGTTGGACTTGTTACACACGAAAATACTAATCAAGAACAAAGATGATGAAGAATGATTGAAACAAAAAAGAAGCAATATTAGATTAGAGAAAGAAGAAAAGAAAATACAAAGAGGGTGTTTTCCTAGTGAGAGAAACAAAAGTATATTTTTCTCTCTAAACAATAACAATGAAAACACACGCACAAATGAGGTGCTAGGGGCCTTTTATACTACAAGTGTAATGTATAGGAGGCCTTCTTCATTTGTGTGTTCGAGACTAATTCCCGTTACATTCATAACAATAACGTAGAACTCTCAACACCGTTGTATAGCTTTTTCCACGAGCTTCGCAACTGTATATTATAGATAGAGAAGGTCGATCGATGTAGAAGCATAACAACGTTGAAACTTTCAAGTCTGGTATCAATGGTAAGAACTTAGATAAGTGGTAACGAGAATTATACCACGAAGGAAGATGAGGTAACAGGTAAAACAAAGATTGTTGAGTAAGGAAATCTGTGCTTGAGGCATGTACTTTGTTCAAGAAAAGATAAGGGTTCATAGGTGTATGTCGTGAACTCGGCTACTCGCATAAGGTGTAAAAGTTTTCAAAATTTTCATTTATCAAACTTTTTCAGAAACACAAGTAAAAATGTGTTCTTTGACAAAATATTTAAGGTGACTACTATTCGGCATGGCATGGCTCCTTCTAAATTACGCATGGGTGATTAGGCCATGCATAATTTAGGACTAGCAATGCGATGCAGAGTTTCGTCAAATCAGTATTACATGTCATATGATTTAATATATGAATATAACGCCATTTATAAAAGTAGGAATGAAAATAATTTATGGAACTCTTCGCCAATATCTAACTGGCTAGATGTTTAAATCAACTATTTTATTGTTACAAGTATTCTTTACAAGACCAATTGTTGAACAATGTGTGGAATTACATCGTAAAATTAATGTGAAATAATTTAATAAGATAATATTCAAGTATTTAAGGAAGCCCATGTGAAACATTTTGTAAAATGGTTCGCAAACTATACCAGTTTGGGTTTATATGGTAACTTGTAAAATAGTGAGTGGGTTACGTGAGGGTAATAAAGAGTAGTTCAAGACAGTCAATGAAATGGTTACAAGGTGATAAGGTTTCAAGAGGTTTAACAGGAATCGTCAGGAGACACGTGTCAAGATGATAATGAACGATATGAAAGCAAAATCTTCAAACCTCGGCCCGAATCAGTGGTACGATAGAAGCAATAATGACAATATAGAATGACAAATAAGTCATATATAAAAGAAAGGGTAAAGGAATCCGTAGGTGTGCACATCTAGTTTATTTGGCAAAAATACACTTTTAAGAAAGTAGAGCATTGTTGATCCCAAACTTAGATCGATTTAGCTTTATGTATACGAGATTAGATCAAGTAATACACTTAGAGAAACCTTTGTATATGTTTATAATAATCTAAGTGTTATGCGGAATTAACACTTAAACAAGAACACACAAGAAATTAACAAACTTTCACTTTGATTAATTATATCAAACTTGCTTACAATGAATGTAGTTTACGAATGAAAACTTATATGAAACATTAACCTAAAGGTCTTCTTTTATATACATAAGAAGCCTTGTACAATAATCTACGTATCAACTATTCTAGGTAAAGATAAATATAGAAAATACATTGTTGTTCCTATCTTTACTAGAAGTAATCTAGAATACAATAAACGCGTAGAATATATCTTCCCATCAGTGCTTGTCTTCAATGTATCAACGCTTGACTTTATCTTGTCAACGCTTTAGCTGTCAGCGTTTGTTTTACTCCTGTCAACACTTGATTTCCTCTTGTCAGCGCTCAAGTGATCTGGCCATAATTTATTCACAACAATCCTCCCCTAAACTTGATATCCACTCTTATGATCAAGTTTCTGAATAAACATTAAGGACTAGGAGGAATCTTACAAACCTTCTCATATTGGTAATAAATAAATCTGATCAAGTCCTTTGCCACATCACTTGAATATTCAATCTCCAACTGAGTGTTCTTCATCTTCTCCAAGATATCCTTGGATATGAAATACTGACCATCCACAAGTAGATACTTAGCAAACTTTGTAGAACTCAAATGGTAAACACCACCAGCTGAATATAATCTCTATTGAAGACCACTGAGGTCATCTTCAAGATCCTTCCAAATAGCAGGATCCTCATCTTTTGGTCCACAGATTCTCTTGAATGTGGACCACAGTTTTATTCCATTAGCTGAAGTTGGTGCTTCAGCCTCATACTTGGTCTCTAGCAACCTCCATAGGTCCACCAAGTCTTCTCTATCACAACTTGCAAACAAAGATATAAGAGTGGTAAAAGTGTGTACCTCTTTGCCATACCTGCCAATTTTCCAAAACCCACATTCATCTTCTTCATAGCTCACAATTGGGTTTCTGGAATCTAGTGGTAACACTTGAACCATATCTGAAGCTTCTAATGGTGAGAGCTTGAGGCTCTTTCTTATAACATCTTCACTTGGATATAGTGGATCCATATCTTTGGGAAACTCAAGAGAAACTCCCTTTTTCACTGGTCTGGGAACAAACATTGCTTTCTTGAGCTCCATTTCTTCTGCAAGTTCTTCTTTCCTTTCATCAGAAAGAAGTCTTAGAGTGTTTGCTTCCTGCACTCTAACCCAGATGGGATAAGCTTTGCATTCCAACTCATCAAATGTCAATGCCCTCAATTTCTGATATGTCCATCCTACTCCATGACATCTGAGCAACATGCAGTATAGCTCCATTCTATCCCTTTTCAACTCTGAGAGAATATTGCTTGCCTTGTGTTTCAAAATAACCTGGCAGTCTTTTTGTACTCTGAGGAGAATCTCCAAACCCCATATCTGATCTGAAATAGTCAAGTGTGGATTCTCCATACATCTTTCTTCCCAAGCATGATACATTTGAACCACCTCTGGCATATCAAAGTCAACCTGCAATTTCAACTCTCTTAATTTCTCCTTGGCCAACTCATCTCCATACTCAAGTCTTTCTGGCTGTTCTATGATCATAACACTTGAGTCTGAGCTAGCTTCATCACTTCCTTCTTTCTCTTCTGAAGTGACAACAAATGGTGACTCTTTCACCTCCTTTCTATCTTGTTCCATGATTTGTGCAGCCAAACTTCTATCAAACTCCACTTGAGCTGCATTCTTTGGAACAATCTCTTCTACCATAATACCCTTACCCTTATCTAATGGATCAATTGTTGGTAAGGTAGATGGTGATACCTGTGAAGAAACCTCCTTGATGATGGATGATGACTGGGATACATCACCCTCATGTGCAGGTCTGTCAACGCCCAATTTTGCTCTATCAGCGCCCAAAATATTTCTGTCAGCGTCCAAATTCTCCTTGTCAACGCCCAAATTTCCTGCCTCAGCGCCTTTTGCAATTTCCTCCAACATGGCTGTAAATGATAAATTTAAGTTTGTAGGAGAGACCAAGGACGCATCAAAACCTGTCTGTTTCTTCAAACTTGTAAGGGCCTCAACAACATCCAAAGATTGACCATCATGGCTGCCCTTATCACTCACATTTATTGGATCTTCCTCCCCTTTGGAAGATTCGTCCATACCTCTCCTTGCACTAACAGTCTCCAAAACAACAATCCTCTCCCTCAATTGCTTGAGTTCAAGGCCTTGTGAGCTGACAACTTGTACCAAGTCTGCATTTTGCTTTTGCAAGCTCATGCAGACGACCGTCAATTCAAGTAGGGTCATTGGTTCCAATCTGCCCTCCTCTAAAATGGGGATTTGACCTCCCAAGTCAGATTCATTGGGCATGGATGAGGACTTAATGATGGTGGGACTGCCTTGGCCAGCTTCTAAGCCAGAACCAATAGTCCCAGCCTCATCCATATCACCAGCCACACTTGTGGTGGTGGTTCTCTCTGCTACATGGCTAGGACCACCAGAGGAGAACACTCCAGTAGTCCTTTGGTGTTTCATCAACCTATATTCAGGGGGTGTAGAAGATGATGTGGATTGGGTGGATGTGGGTTGGTTAAGGGGTGTTTGGGTTTGTGAAGGTTGTGTGTCAACGTTGGAAATAGGCACATCAACGCCAACATTTAACGTGTCAGCGTTGAAGGGTTCTTGGTCAATTTGCATATGTTCAGGTGAAGGTAATGGTTCAGGTATTGGGTCAATTTGGGGTTAGGGGTCTGGTTGGGGTTGTGCTGCTGCAATGACAGCAAGCATAGCTTGGGTTAAGGGTAGGTCACGATGGGGGGTGAGTTCATCTTCATAAAAATTGCTTTCTTTTGCACAGGGATCTCATAAAAATCATTATGATCCTTTGTGTAGTATCCTTGAACATCAAAAACCATTTGCAAAAATCGGGGATAAGCTAAAGTCATTTTGTTCCCCTTATTTTTAAACATGCCCTAAAAAATCATTTTAGAATAATTAAATTTTTGCCCAGTTGCAATACACACAATAGTACTAGCAATAGATCTATTGATCTCATTGTGTGCAGTGCATTTGGGACTCAAACATTGAAGGAGGACATGTATGAGGTACTTCCAGGCTGGGGGAAACTCCTGTTTATGATATTTGTTTAAAGTTCCTTCATCAGGAAAAGGATAACCCAAAGCCCTTAGTCCTTGTTCTATTTCTCTAATGGGAAGGGTGGCTATACCATCAGCATCATCAAGATGCAAGGCTTGGCGTACCAAAGCCTCAGTAACCACCCAAGGTCTCCCATGAACAATAGAAGTCAATGTATTCACTCTATTAACTGTTGAGGAACTAACAGTGTTCCAAAACTGTTTAATATGTGTGATAGGAATGAGTGGTGCATGAGAAAGAGCATACCTTATGGGGGATGCGTTCAAATACGCCACCATTTGTGTGTATTGGGGAAACAGAGTATCATCAGCTTCAAGATACGCGATCATGTTGTGTTGACTTCTGAACCCCAATTCCAAATCTGTTGGTCTAAACTTTGGTGCCATTGTTGAAAGCTATTAAAAATATTTGATGAAGATGAAGTTGATAAGAGAAAAGTATGTTAGACAAGAAGTATAGATACCCTGTTTAAAAATAGGAGCCAAATTTATAGGAGAAGAAAATGCATGTGATTGGCCCAAAAATAGGCAAGTATTTTCAAAATGTAATCATGAAAATATTGAAAAATTATAAGTTTATCTCATGCATTAAATGAAAGGTAACAACTCCCAAAATTACGGCCTAAAAATATGTCAAAAAGTAACAACTGGGTAGGACCCATTGAGTGTCAACGGTCAAAAATAACCTATCAACGCCCAACGGCTATAATCTTGTCAACATTTGCCTATAGCCATGTCAGCGTCTAAATTGGTCACAACAACGCTTGAAAAAATTCTTGTCAGCGTCCAAAAATAAAAAAGTTTAAAAATGAAAAATGACCTTAACAAAGTAATTTATCCTAGAGAAGATAACCAAAAAGCTGATAATTATTATAGGGCGGCAAGCACTGTCCAGTTATGCACACTTGCTTATGCAAGATAGACATAACAGTCCTCTAGTGTCCCTTGCTAACCAAAACTCTTAACAACCAAGTTACCTTATAAAATTCTTTGTTACTCCCAGGTAAATTCTATAACAAAATTATTCCCAAGTCTCCCAACAGACCACAACCAATTCTAGGCCAAAAATGTCTTGGCAGCATGCATAGTATATCAACTTTGCATGCTACAGTGCCTCATGATTTAGTAAAACTAACTCATACTCACCTGTGGACATAATCTAGAATTATGATAAGAGTATCATATGGATACCCAAACATCTTAAAGGTTCCTAAAAAAAACTCCCCTTAAACTATGATAAACAAGTTGCCAAAAATATGCATGAACATAAAAATTTATGTCAAGATAGGAATTAAAAATTCCAACCATCATCCATAAACAAAAACATGTCCAAATTGATTCATTCCTAGTAGCTTCAAAGATCCATAAGCAACTCTGTATCCAATGGTATACTGCTAACACCATCTGCACATTTAGATTGAAAACCACAAAACTAACATTGTTGCTGACAACGCCCCGATAACACATGACAGCGTTGAGGGAAGCTTTGTCAGCGTTAGACAATTATATTGCTGACAACGTTACAAAAACACTTATCAGCGTTCAAGCAACCTTTGTCAGTGTTAGAAAAATATAGTGGAAAATCTAAATCATCAATAAGACTAATAACAATGCATCATCCTGTACATACTTTTACAAAAAGACTCCAAAACACACATTATGTGAGATTGATCATTCCAATACTTGTTACCAAGTATTGAAACCTCCCAGCATCAAAAGGTTTAGTTAGTAAATCTGACACATTTTCCTCAGTGTCAACCCTATCTGGTTGTATTAAACCTTTTTCAAAACAATCTCTTATAAAATGGTGTCTAATTTCTATGTGTTTAGTTTTAGAATGATGTACGGGATTCTTAATGATGCATAAAGTGCTGTTATTGTCAACAAATATCTTGGTATGCATGAAATTATACCCATAGTCCAATAGCTGGTTCTGAATCCACAAAACTTATCCACAACAAGCAGCTGCAGCCACATACTCAGCTTTAGTTGTAGAATTAGCCACCACTGTTTGTTTCTTGCACTGCCAAGATATCAACCTGCTCCCAAGAAACTGACATCCACCAGTTGTGGATTTCCTATCAAATTTATCACCTCCATAGTCACTATCTGAATATGCAATCAGCTCCAATGGTGAATCCTTTGGGTACCACAAACCAAGACTAGGATAGCATCTTAGGTACCTAAAGATCCTCTTCACAGCATAAAGGTGACATTCTTTGGGAGTCACTTGATGGCATGCACAAGCACACACAACAAACATGATGTCAGGTTTGGAGGCAGTAAGGTACATCAATGATCCAATCATGGATCTATAGTGCCTGACATCAACATCTTTCCCATCTCCAATCTTTCCCCAAGGGTGTTCTCTATCCATAGGAGTAGTAGCCCTCTTTTCATGTGGAGAAAAGCCAAACTTCTTCAAGATCTCAGCCACATATTTATCCTAGGAGATGAAGATACCATCTTCTTTCTGCTGAACTTGTAAACCAAGAAAGAAGTTCATCTCCCCCATAGCACTCATCTTGAATTTGTCTGTCATAAGCTTGGAGAAATCCTCACTCATCTTTGGATCAGTAGACCCAAAAATGATGTCATCAACATAGACCTGGACAAGCAACACATCCTTGCCTTTCTTCTTTGTAAATAGTGTCTGATCTATGGTGCCCCTTTTGAATCCATTGTCCACCAAGTAGGTAGACAAAGTACCATACCATGCTCTAGGGGCTTGATGAAGGCCATACATAGCCTTTTTGACTCTATACACCTTGTCTGGATTCTCTGGATCCTCAAAACCAGGAGGCTGCATCACATATACTTCCTCAACAATTGTTCCATAGAGGAAGGCACTCTTGCCATCCATTTGATAGACAGTGAAGCCCATGCAGGATGCATAGGCTAGAAAGATCCTTAAAGCTTCAATCCTTGCAACTGGTGCAAAGAACTCCTCATAGTCTATCCCCTCCTCTTGTGTATATCCCTGAGCCACTAACCTTGCCTTGTTTCTGACAACAATTCCTCTTTCATCTCTCTTGTTTCTTAGAACCCATCTTGTCCCTATGGGTCTGACATATCTGGGACAATCAACCAGCTCCCAAACATCCTGAATTGCAAATTGGTGAAGCTCATCCTGCATTGCTTCCACCCAACTTGGTTCTTTGAGAGCATCAAATATTTTCTTGGGTTCCTGTTGTGACAGAAAACAGGCAAACAAACATGCTTGCACAAGAGGGGTATCAACCTTCTTGTGTATATTGGCAATAAACCCACCAAGACCTTGATGAGATCTTCTAGTCTGAACTGGAGTATTAACATTACCAATGATTTGAGAAGGAGGATGATTCTTCATGACTGAAGTAAGTACTCCTCCCTCAAAGAGTCTGGTATCTTCAACTTCATTCTCCATGTTGCCAATATCTTCTTCATCAGACTCTCTTACATCAACATAGGGATGACCTTCTGCATATAAATTGGAAGGTTCACCTTGTTCAAAAGTGGAAGAGAAAAGATGTGCAAAAGTGTTGTCAACGCCTGAATCTTGGTTGTCAGCGCTTGGGCTAACAACGCTTGAACTGTTGTTGTCAACGTCTGAGTCATCAACGTCTGAATTGGTCTTGTCAGCGCTAGATTTGCCTTTGTCAGTGCCTGAAGGACCATGCATGTTTGTATGTGGTGGTACTTGGGGACCACCATTTTCTTTACCAGCAGCAGCAACAAAAGCATCTGTCCAAATGGGAATTGTAACATATTCTTGGATAGGAGATGACTTTTTTGCTTGTGATCCAACCTTGTCATGAACCTGTGTACCTGAAACATCAACAATTTGTTCCTCCACAACATTTGAAGTTACCTTCACAATGTCTGGATTAGTGACAGGCATATAATTTAAAGTTCTAGATAAAGGTTCTAAGTCAAACAACCAATTAGGACCACTTTCAGGATCACTAGGTTTATTTTCTAAAAACCTAACATGTACTCTTTCAAGTATACGTTTTTCTTCTTTAAGATAAACCCTATATCCCTTGTTCTGCACTGAATACCCCATGAAGTAGCCTTCATCACCTTTTGCACTAAATTTACCTAAGGCATCACTAGTGTCTAAAACTACTACATGACAACCAAAAGGTCTGAGAAAACAAATATTAGGTTTTCTTCCCCAAAGTAACTCATAAGATGTTTTGTTCTGAATTTTGTTGACCAATGCTCTATTTTGAACATAACAAGTTGTATTAACAGCCTCAGCCCAAAAGGCTATAGGAAAATGAGCATCAGCCAACATTGTTCTGGATGCTTCAATTAGGGTTCTATTTTTCCTCTCAGCGACCCCATTTTGCTGTGGGGTTCTTGCAATACTAAATTGCCTAGTAATTCCTTTCCTGGCACAGAAATCATCTAGCTTTTTATTCCTAAATTCACCACCATTATAACTCCTAAGCCTTTTAACTTCATTGCCAGATTTCTTCTCAATCTGAGTGATAAAATCAATTAGAATATCAGCTGTGTCACTCTTCATAGCTAGAAAGAATGTCCAAGTAAACCTAGAAAAGTCATATGTGATAACAAAGCAATATGACTTACCATTCAAACTTTCTATATTGGTTGGACCAAAGAGGTCCATATGAAGCAAATGAAGAGGTCTAGAACTTGAGTGCACCTGTTTGGACATGAATGAGACCTTGTGCTGCTTGCCTTTAAGACATGCAACACAAGAGTGGTCATTGTGGAAGGCCTTCTCAGGCAAACCATCAACCAAACCAACTCTCACAAGCCTATTTATATTTTTGAAATTTATGTGCCCTAGTCTCCTGTGCCACAAATTACTCTCATCTACTGAGGCTTTAGCATAAAAACAAGACATATTGTTATTCATTCTAATTCCATTCAGATTCACATTATATATGTCCTTATGCCTAGGTGTTCTATACTCAATATATTTCTCATCAGGGATCTTATAATCCTTGCTTAACACCAAACACTCAATATCAGTAAACAGAACTTTATTTTTGTTATCACAAACTTGTGATACACTAAAAAGATTGTAATCAAGTTCTTTTACCAAAAATACGTTTTCAAAACGCAAATTCTTGGTGAGAAGGGTTCCTTTGCCTATGATAGTACCATATCCGCCTCCAAAGTAAACCTTATCACCATCCTTTATGGGAGTGAAGTTTGTCAAATAGTCTTCCTTCCCTGTCATGTGCCTTGAGCATCCACTGTCCCAATATCCATAATCATTGACCTGTTTTTGAATGCCCTGCACATAAAGAAAACAAATTAGTTCTCTTTGGGAACCCAAGCCTCAGAAGACTTGGATTCATCTGGTTGTTCAATAAGAACAGACTTAGTTCTCACAACAACCCCATTTTCATCCTTCTTAGGATGAAAAACCCAGTTAACCCCAATAGGTTTTGTAATGACCTTTGAAATGTTATTAAATCTGTTGCAGGTCATTGAAATCCTATTATCATTAGGATTTTGATCTTTCTTGGGTCTCCATGTTAAGCTTGAAGAAGCTTTAGACCCCTTACACTGTGGTTGCAAATATTTAGGTCTGGTCACATTTCTGTCAGCGTTGGAATTTGTCTTGTCAACGCTGAAATTTCCCTTGTCAGCGTTGAACCTAGGGTTTGCTACAGAAACCCATTGCCTATTAGACCAAGTATTTGTCTTTTGAAATGGTCTTTGTCCATGAGTTTTAGACCCTCTAGTAAAGAATGGGGCAGGTCTAATCACTTGTGGACTTTTCTACACACAAGGTTTGGGTCTGACAATGTTTGACTTCCTAACAATGTTGACTTTGTTCCTATCAGCGCTGAATTTGTTCCTGTCAGCGCTGGCTTTGGGAGCGTTGACACACTTGTATGCCAAGTGTGAAAAGCTACCACAAGTGTAACAAGCTTTTCTGGACACAACCCTAGGTCTAGAAGAGAAGAAGCCTATTCCATTATTGCTAACTTGGCTCTTGGGTGACCTAGTATTCCTATACATCTCTGCATACTTAATGCTAGGTTTTCTAACAGTGTTTGAGCCTAGGTCAACAGCTTTACCAGTGATTGGGTTTGTAACCTTAATGGGAGTTGACTCACTGGGACTTTCACATAGCAAGCCACCCTTAACAAATAATGTAGGGTTTTCTTTCTTCCATTCATTCAGGTCAGTCAACTTTTGATGATACTCTTCAACTGGGGTGACAACTCTTGGTGGAGGAATGAATTCCTCCTCTTGGAGTTCTGGCAAACCAGTCCAAGATAGGTCCTTTTGTTGAAACCATAGAAGTCACCAGCTGGTGGTGGAACCACAGAGTAATCATTCATCCCAATCCCAGTCATATCCTTAGGATCTCTTTGTTTACTCACACAGTCTCCTAGGGTTTGTGTGGCTCTATCAAATCTTTGAATTTTAAGGCCAACATTATCTTTATTTTTAATGGCCTCATCTAGCTTAGCCTGTAACTCACCATTAACCCTTTCCATGATGTTTCTAATATCCATACTAGCATTTAACTCATGTTTTAAGATATTTATTTTACCTTTTAAGTCAAATTCCATTTTCTTGTATTCAGAAACAGTTTTCTCAGTTTCAGTGAGAGCTAGTTGGTAATTAGACAGTTTGCATCTTTCAGTACTCATATCATCTAATAATCTTAACACCTCTTTGTTAAGTCTTTCAGTATTTAACCTACAACCTTTACTACAAAAATCATCATCATATACCTCATTATCAGATGAAGAGGAGGAGTGTGCCATGAGAGCATATTTAACATGCTCTTCTTCTTCAATTTCAGCAACCAAAGTTTTATCCTCTTCCACATTCTTAGCCAGATAGCTCCAATCCCATCCCATTCCATCAATTCCTTGAACTGCAACCATGGCTTTAGGATCCTGAGCTTTAAGAATTTGACTTGAGGGTTTACCAGCATCAGATCTTCTAGGAGATCTGCATTCCCTCATGAAGTGCCCCATACGATGACAGTTGTAGCATTCAACTTTGGATTTATCAAATCCAGCTGTGTCTTTTGCAGTGAAGGTCATCTTCTTCTTAAACCTTCTGTTCCACCTGTTTGCTCTTATACTAGCAAGAGCCATGTTCCATTTAATGTCCATCTCTTCCAAATGCTCATCACTTATCTGCTCAAGGTCCTCATATGTAATCACTGAACCATTAGGCAAAGAAGAAATATAAGCACATACAGTATCCAAATCCAAACCAGCAGGTTTAACTCTTGGTGAGTCACTTTTGAGTGTGTCAGCGTCTGAAAAGGAGACGTTGACAGGATATGTTCCAGCGCTGACACATGATGATCCAGTAACTGGATGCATGTAGGAGTCCTTCTGATTGAATTGACCTTCACTATGAGAAAAGAAGGCCATTTTACTGTTGGTGGACTTGCTTCCATGCTCTAAAAGAGTTTCATCTTCCAACGGTCTTAGTTTGTTGTAGATATCATCAAACGTGGAACTTTTGTGAGTATTATTGGCAAGAATAGATCTTGCCTCAATCTTCCACGCCTCACCAAGACTTTTAAGAAAATTAGCATTGATGTCAACATCACCAAGTTGTGTCCCCATAAAGGACAATTTTCTTGTAATATCAAGCAATCTGCTTCTCACACTACTGAGCTTTTCATTAGGTTGAGCCTTGAAGACAGCATAATCATGCATGAGTTGCTTCTTCTTCTCCTCCTTAGTATCTTCATTGCCACCATATGCCACTTCAAGAGGTGCCCAAAGGTCTTTAGCAGATTCATAACCTCTGTATTTATGCTGGTTCTCTTGTCCCAAAGAGAGTTTTAGAATATTTAGGGTTTTCATGTCAACCCTTTTCTTTGCTACGTCTTCAGCAGACACAGCTCTACCATCATCAGGTTTTTCCTTCTTGTCTGCTTCTGAACATCCAGCAACAGCTGTTCTTGCAGCAATGGCATTAGCAATCTTTTGAGCCTTATTGAATGTGTTTCCATATTCAATAATTTCCCAGAGTGTGTAGTCATAGATCCCTAGATATTGCTCAAAGTTGAATTTCCACAATTCAAAGTTGGTTGCATCAAGCATAGGAATCTTGATGTTTGGTAGGGGTGAGGAGGAGGAGGTTATTTCTGGAGTTGACATGATGTTGTTAGGGTTTTTGAGAAAATTAGGGTTTTGGTGATTTTTAGGGTTCTTGTGTTCTTTAAGATCAAAAGTTCCTCAACAAGCTCTGATACCACTTGTTGATCCCAAAGTTAGATCGATTTAGCTTTATGTATACGAGATTAGATCAAGTAATACACTTAGAGAAACCTTTGTATATGTTTATAATAATCTAAGTGTTATGCGGAATTAACACTTAAACAAGAACACACAAGAAATAAACAAACTTTCACTTTGATTAATTATATCAAACTTGCTTACAATGAAAGTAGTTTACGAATGAAAACTTATATGAAACATTAACCTAAAGGTCTTCTTTTATAGACATAAGAAGCCTTGTACAATAATCTACGTATCAGCTATTCTAGGTAAAGATAAATATAGAAAATACATTGTTGTTCCTATCTTTACTAGAAGTAATCTAGAATACAATAAACGCGTAGAATATATCTTCCCATCAGTGCTTGTCTTCAATGTATCAACGCTTGACTTTATCTTGTCAACGCTTGAGCTGTCAGCGTTTGTTTTACTCCTGTCAACGCTTGATTTCCTCTTGTCAGCGCTCAAGTGATCTGGCCATAATTTATTCCCAACAAGCATCAATTTATCAAATCACTTGGTTCCTAAGAGTTCAAGATTTATGTATGACCAAGCCCTATTTGTAAACGTTTTCAAACGCAATCAATGTTTTATGGTTGTAAAATATCATTAGTTAAAATTTTACGAGCTCACACGAACTTAAAATGCTTCAAACCATATTTTTAACTTCTATCAGTTTTGACACTTTTAGTCAACTTTGACTTTTGGGTTTGAATTTTGGGTTTGACCAGACCCATTAACCCGCTAAATGATATTTTAAGACTCGAAGTCTAACGCAATTCGATGTAAAACGATGTTTTGAACAACTTTCTAAGTTTACTCGAGACTTGAAACGGATAAAAATTGAACGAAAATGCCCTTGCATTAAATCTGTCAACAAAATGATATTTTAGAAATATGCAGAAATAAGTTCTAAAGTTTTACAATTTCAAATGAGGGTAACTTGCTCGCTTTTAAGATTTTTTGGTCGAATTTTATGTCCTAAAAGAACATCCCAACAAGTATAAATATATATATTTTTATGTCCAAAGTTTATAAAAATATTTTCTCGACACTGTTAAATTTCTTGTAAAGTTTTTGCACAAAGTATATTTTTCGACACAGCTTGAAATTAAATCCAAATTTTATAATAACCCCGAATTAGTGTACACACAAGACTTGTGGATTCCTTAAAGACGAAAGAGAATAGTTTGTATAATTAAGCATGTAAAGAAAACATAGTATAGAAATGGTTTAAAAATACCAACGATAATCTACGAAACCAAAAAGGCGCATGACATCCGTGTCTTCGGTTGCAAGATGCAATACAGAAAGGTCTCTTGGTGGCGTGATTTTCTAAAATCACAAGACATGTCGAGAAAGAAATGCAACATTAACGAGTTGCATTCTTGGAGCGAGGAGGTTTAATAAAAAGGTAGGATACAAGTTTATAGAAGTATAATCGTGTTCCAAACAATCGTCACATAATAGAGGATAAATTACAAGATGACGATGATGTTTTCAAGGTAGAACGGACGTTGTAATTCGAAGTCGAAACGAAGAATGGTCAATGAAGTAATAATTAATCGATATACAAGTGTCGTGTAGAACGATGACGTAATGGTCAATCAAGGTTACGAAAACTCACAATATTATTCAACATTGATTCAAGTAATGCCTCAAGATGTGTGAGTCACACGATGTCCTTTAGTCTTTTTCGGAGACACATTGAGCTACACAATGGTCGATAGACTATTTTCAAGACATCCAATCACAAATGGCCGGAAAGAAATCTGTATATCTAAATAGATATTTTAAAGAGGTTTAATAATGAAAGCAACACGAATGGTAGTAAAATGAAAATCAGAAGTTTCATCGAAAACAACACTTATTCAATCTCGACAATGGTATCCCGAGAATACGACAACATGTAACAGTGAGTCGAAAAAAACAGACGGTTCAAAACGAACGAGTATATGAGGTCAGTCGTATCACGCATAAAAAGATAGCAATAGTACTCAGAAAAATGAGCATGAAATGTCGGCAGCATACGCGCTCCGAATACAAGTATGTAACGTCATAACAATATAATATCATTGCAACAAGGTCAATTCACAAGAATAAGAATTCAAGAAATACAGTAAGATCATATGTGTTCAAGTAATATTCAATGATAATTCATGAAACACATAGGCTTTGAAAAGAAATAGTAATTATCGTCACTATGGTAATGTAATATTTCAACATGTAATCAGGAGATGAAATACTACAACGATAATTAAAAGTAAATAATAAGGATTAGAGAGTTACCCGCGCAGACACCGAACAACATTGGCAGATTCTGTGGTTGACACTTAAAACATGAAATATTTGAACTTTCGGTTATAGACTAAGTTTTGAAAACGACTCAGTTCCCTATAACCATCGCTCTGATACCAATCTGTGAGACCCCCAGAATCAGACAAGGGAACAACTAGGCAACAAGGGGGTTCCACGTCATGGTACAAGAAACAATGAATTACTGTTGACACAAAGTTGACGTAATAAAAACATGAACATTACATCATAAAATATCATAGTTTTAAACATAGGTCCCAGAGTTTTATATGCGGAAAGATTTATTATTTCATCATAATTTATAACACTTAATTACCAAAAATACAGAAAAATCTTCTGACGGTTTTTAGATAAAACCAAAGTTGAAATATACACAAAAATACCAAGCTGCGATAATATCCTGCGGGCTCCGGAACAAGCAACGCTAAGTAATAATACCTGAGATTAAACATGTAAAATAGTTAACATAAAGTTGAGTGATAATCATAGGTTTAGCGATAAAGGTGTGGATCACAAGCATTCATTTGTAAACAAGAAATAGGGGAAAATGGTTACGTACGATAACCATAGTCCGAATCATTATTATTGCTGTTCAGTTCATGAACGGAAGCTTAACTCAATGTAAGTTCCTCTAGGGAGTATTCAGCCTAAATACTCAAGTATAAACAAATGTTAGTGCGTCAAGGTAATCGGGACGGGGATAGTCAATCCCGATGGATCCACCCACAACATTCACGCTTGGTACAATGGATAATTAATGGTTCATGATCAGGAGAGGAAACTTAAGGCCATAGACTAAAAGCAATAATAATAATGTAAGTCTGGAAAGCATACAAGTTCTGGATAGCATACAAGTTCTTGATAGCATACAATTTTTAAATAGTTGTGTTCCACCATGTATAATCTCACCCCGTGTTTAGAAAACCATGTACAAGTAAAAATAGGCTATGAACTCACCTTAGCCACGAGGTAAGTAAATCACGGTACTCAAAAGCTGAGTAGAAACAGTTGTAGTGAGACGATCACCGACGATATGGGTGCCCGGGAAAACACGAAGACCACAACCTTTTTTAACATGAAACATGAAGATCATAGCATAAACAACACATTCAAGATGATCAAAACACAAATCAACCATGGAATCATAAAAATTCTTGAAAATTGATGCATGAGTGATAATTTAGTATGAATGGATTCATCTTTGAATTTGTAGCATGGGACTTGATTTTTTTTGTTAAATCAAAGGAAAAATTGATGAATTTAGGGTGTTTTGGGATTGAAGGTCACGGCTAGAAAAGGAGGGGAGAGAGGAGTGGTTGTTTGATTTGTAAAAATGTAGTTAGTGTGTGTTTTTGGTGGAAGAAAAAGAATATATTTGGTGGTAAGTGTAGGGCCAAATTTGCCAAGTTTAAAACCTTTGGACCAAAAATGCAATTTGATAATTTAAAGGGTAGAAAATGGTTATTAGTAAATCTTGAAAATATTTACGAGGCCCGGGTTTTGCAAAAATACTTTTCAGAAGTTAAAATGTATCAAAAATATGATAATATGGTTTCCCGACACGACTTAATACGTAATTAAAACGAAACCGTAAAAAATATTAATTATCAAAACAATCGATAATAAAATATATAATTTTGGGCACCCGTCGGTATCGTGATTACTAGAAATTCTCGTTGTTCATTGATTTTGAGTAACCTCATTGTAAAACGCACGCGGGTGATTTTAAATCAAAAACTTTGATTTAAATAAATGTGAAAAAATAAAATAAAAAAGTTATAATTCCAGATAAAGTATTTATCAATGATTAGAAAATACTTGAAAAGTATAATTTATTAAAATTATCATGATCTCAGGATTTACATATAAGAATACAAGAAAATGACATACGTTGGAAAATTCAGAAACACGAATAGAAGAATAAAATAATACTGGGAAAAGTACGGGTTCTTACATGAGAGTAGCAGAAGTCTTTATCTTTAGATGTTCTTGAGCTTTCTTCATTTATTTGAGTATGTGGTCTTGAATCGCGACTTTTGAGGTTACGCCACCGTTTTCATTCCTACGATTTCCCGTTATACAATATGAATAATGTATCGGTGATTTGGTAAGTTCAAAGAACTTCATTGACAGGGTTTCCAACTGTAGTAGCCGTTCTCAATACTTGAATACCTCAAAAGATAATTCATAGTAAAGAGTGAATCATGTAGTTCCATTCTGCTGATTAAGTCGTCAATTCAATTCCTGGAACAAGTTTGAATCAATTAAGAATCAAACCATTGTTGCTTTCTGAAAGTCCCTAATCAATGCAAGAAACCCTAATCTTAACTTAATCAATACAAGGTATTACTTTTCAAACGTAATCTTATTATTGTATAATAAAGAATTACAAGTGTTATGGATAACACAGTTTGATGACAATGTGTTGTGCACACTTTTAACAACTATAAACCCTAACTTATGAATACAGTCGTAGCTGTTTGATTCACTAAGTTATATGCAATAATGTTATGAATATCTTAAAGAGTTTAACATTAATGCATGGATACACATCCTATTTATAGTGTTACGAGATTGACCTAAACAGTACTTGATGGCGACTACACAAGCTTTTACAAGTTCCCACATCAGTCACATGATGTCCTTCTATTCTTGGTAGTCTTCCATTATGCTTTAAGGAAACAGTTGTCAAAGCAGTTTCCTTTTTCTTCATAGTCTCGAACACACAAATGGCATGTCCAAAGTGTGCTGAGAGTTATCAGGGTATTGCCACCCCTGATAACTCTCAACCCCTCAGAGTCCCTGATACATCTTGGTTGTTATCCATCACAGCGAATGAGTATGTCTTCAGGTAATTCTTCGACTTCCCTGACAATGTCTCTGACATGGACTCCTCTGAGGTTGCTCACAGAGACTTGGATCTCTGTGAGTCTTACGAAACTTGCCTGCCTCCTAGGCACAGGCAAGGGACTATTTATCAGCCTAATTATGTTTAAATCAATGATCAGGGAATCTAACAAGTTTAGATTCCCAACAATCTCCCCCTATTTAAACATAAATAATGCTAGATCTATCTAAGTTAAGGTAAGTGAGTTAACAGCTTCTTCTTGCACATAACAGATCTAAACAAACATACCTCATGATTTTATTAATACTTAAAGGAAAAATTACAAGTACATAGCATAAGTAATATAAAAGATGAAGGTAAAAAGGGCTGTGAACATCTTCAATAGTCATCATTTTTTATCCTTTCTTCAGCTTCAGCCAAGTCCAATCTGTTATCTAGTTCATCCTACAAAGTCTTGGCAAACTTCTTGGAATACTCTGTGTTGATCTTGAGAGACTTCTTGTGACAGAGTAGCTGAATAGTTGAAGCTAAGCACAGCTCATCTTCCATTTGAAAAGCATACTGGCAAGCCCTGTTCATGAATGCCATTCCTCTTTCAGGCTCTGTGTATGTGTGACCATCAACTGGGCCAACAATACCATTGGGAAGGATCAAATCCCTGTGCATGCCATCCACTTGAACATCTTCAGTAACAAAAGTTTCATTAACAATTTGTGAAATTATTCTTCTTTTGTTGCCAGTATTTGGGGGTTCTTGTTCAAAAAGCTGTGGTGGGGGATCAATCTTAAGTTTGGCAGCTGTTTCCTTGATCCAGTTAAACTTGGCCTTAAGAGTCTTAAGTAGAAGAAAATTAGCCTGTCCAGTCTTTTTGGCAGCTAAGGCTTCAAGTTCGAACCATTCTGATAACCCAAATGTTTTTAGCCTGAAGTTGTCAAACACATCCATATTTCCCTGTTGGTTTTCCCTCCATAAGATCATCTGTGGGGTGTTTGTGGATTTATGAATTGTGTATTTGAACTTGGTTATCTTGCCAGAAGCATATCTATTGTTCACGCATGCATCATAGTCAGCTTTGACTTTCCTTAAAGCCTCAGCGCGTTTTGCTTCCCTTTCCCTCAACCTTTGTTTTTGTTTTTCTCTTTCAGGCGGTGTCATCTTCCTCAGAGTAGCTTCATTCAATTCTTTGGCTGTCTTGAGTTCATTTAATCTTTTGAATTCCTCAACCTGTTTCTCTATTTCGTCAGGGGTTAAAGTAATCTCATCAGAAGGTGTAAAGGTTGAGAATTGGGAAAGGTCTGTGGTGGATCCTCCTGTCTCTAGCATCGCAGCTATCTTCTTAAGTTTGGTGTCCGTGTCAACCAAAACTATCTCCTTTCCTTTCTTCGAGACAGAGGACTCCACACTTATGTTTTTCAAAACATCAGCTCTTTTGATAAATGCTGTCTGAGCCTGAGTTTGAATAGCTTTGGGGAGGGAGCTGACAGTGAATTTTAACTTCTTAGCAGCTGGTTCATCATCATCCTCAGGCTTGCTGGTGTTAACCAAAACCAGAGACTTTGATGAGTCAGCTCCATCTTGAGTTTGTTGCTCCCCCTGAGTATTATCCTCATCATCAGGTATTACAAAAGGTGTGATGACTTGAAGAGGAACAGGTGTGATGGTGGGGTTAGCTGATGATGAGCCTTGTTCAGCAGATGCAAGGCTGAGTGTTGTATTTTTCTCCCCCTCACGTTTATCCTGTCTTCGCAGATGTTTGGATGAACGTGCTTGAAAATGCCTTGCAATCTGTTCGACAGAGGCAGCCATAGAACATTGTCTTTTCCTTGAAGCCCTGGCAATCTTCAGCAGGAGGTTGGCATTTGCATTAGTATTTGCCTGAACACGACTGACAATAAAATTAGCATGACGGTATTGCCTGTTGCGAACAACATCAAATTGCCTGTGTGTGGTGAGCTCATGTTCATGGAACATGGCAGGGACTGCTGAGTCTATGGCATCTTTTATTCTTGTTGAAAGGTGACTGAGTCCTTGGGCTACGCCTCTCCTTGCACCATCCTGAATTGGTTTAGTAACCGCCTCAGCCACAGCCTTTTTAATAATGCCAGGAAATGTCACAGTGAAGTTGTGCATTTCAGACTTGATCACATCCAGCTTTCTTGATAAACGCTCAATATCTGATTGATGATGAACAAGCTGAAGATTCTTGATATTGAGGCTTTGCTGAGCATAGTCATCCCCCCTTGGTAGAATATCAAAGTTCGTCTGGGCAGGATGATCAAACAAGAGAAACTTCGCTGTTGGATCATAGGCTGGAGATTGGAAAACTGTTGTTGTGGATGTAGCAGAGTTGGGAGTATCAACAGCATCCTTGGGAGGAGAAGTCTTATCACCAGCTGGTGTAGACACAGCTATTTCTTTTGGAGGAGAGACAGACAGCTAGTCTTCCTCATCTTCTTCATCCTCTTCATCGAACATTCCTTCAGGGAATTCATCCTCAGGCATGGACTCAATATCAGAGACATAATCTTCCAATGATAGCATTTCTTCATCAGCATTTAACAAAGGCTCTTCATCATTGGGTTTGTCTTGAGTCATTATATCAGCCTCCTTTTCTTGTTGTACCTGAGACTCGATGACTGGCTGTACAATTTCAGCCTGCAAATCTGTTGTAATTAGTAACAGGGAAAAATATAAGGGGAATGGTCGCCATTTAGCTGTCCCAGAGAGGCTGAGGGTGATTACTCAGCCACTCCAAAGGATAAATCCTTGGGATTCTTTTAAGTGTGAAAAAAATAAGGTTAATGATCGCCATTCGCTGCCCCTAGGAAAGCTGAGTGTGATTATTCAGCCCCCCAAAAGGTTAAAACCTTTGGGACTCTTTTGATTGTGAGACATATGTTGTTTATGGATCGCCAGTCGCTGCCCCTAGGAAAGCTGAGTGTGATTATTCAGCCCCCCTAAAAGGTTAAGAACCTTTGGGACTCTTTTAAGAGTGAAACATATGTGGTTATAGGTCGCCTGTTACGCTGCCCCTAGGAGAGCTGAGGGTGATGATTCAGCTCCCCTAAAAGGATAAATCCTTTGGGACTCTTTTAAGGAGGGAACCAAGAGGCTGTGTGAAGTACAGCTGATCAAGGTTGAGACATTAGTGTATTCAGGTTGTTGTTAGCCTGAATACTGTCTAGAGGGTGCAGGGTCATCGGGGTGCTTTATAAACACAAATGAATCATTCCCTGGTGTAAAGACAGGGTGTACAGAAGTCTTAAAGGATTCGAAGTGCATTGACAGACTTCTATGGGTCGAGGATCACCCTAACTTCACCACTCTCTCCTACAGACAAATGAGAGTGGCTGCTTGTGAACCTCTAAAAATGTACACTGATTACCTGTGAGATAACAGCTGGATCAGGCTGGTTTCCTGTCGTCTCAGCTGACTTTGAGACACTAGACTCCTGTTGTTTGTCAGCAGATAAATCTAAATCCATATGAGCATCTGGACCAGAGGAGGTGTCAGTCTTCTTTCCCTTGGCCTTAGAAACAGCTTTGGAGTGGGAAGAAGAGGGGATTTTCTTCTTCTTAGGCTGTTGGCCAGACGAAGCCTTGGACTTAGTAGTGTGCTGCCCAGAGGTCAAAGACTTAGACTTGCCAGCAACACTAGAAGTATTCACCTTCTCAGAAGAAGGGAGCAAGGGCTTCTCAGCGTTTGGTACCTGGTTGGCCACATTCATCATATGGGCGGTGACAGGGACATCTTCAGCTCCTATTTCTTTATAGATGGCACCTGTGATGCGGTAGGGCTTAAGAGCAGTCAAGGCCTTGTTGTGGTAGTTGTCTCCCAGCAGGCTTTCGAAGATCAGAGACAGGAAGCGCACATAGCAGATATTCTTTTCCCTGACCTGATTCCTTCCCTTCAGCTGTTCTACAAGGTTGGAGAAGAGAATGCTTCCAACGTCAACATCAGCTCCCCAGATTAATCCATAAGCAATAGCCTGATGGTTGAAAGACATCTGATCCGGTGATCCTTGCATTCCTCCCAGGGATTTAACAATGTGGGTGAAGAGGACACGCCACATGGGAGTGAAATACTTAATCTTTAGAGGAGATTTGGAGAGGACCTCAGCTGGTGTAAGGGCAGGGTTTACGTCATAGAAAGGGTTGAGTATGGCCAGGGCTTCTTTGACAGCCTTTTTATCAACAACCTTCAGGCATTCATCTCCATGCTTCAATCCGGCCACACTTGAGAAATCTTTAAGGGAGAAGGTGAATGGGTGTTCATTGCATGAAAGGCTAAATGTTATAGTGTCATTAACCACCTCAACAGAGTACCAGAATTCCCTAAGGTATTCTTGGTAAAAGGTGGAAGGGATTTGGTAAAGGCTTCACTAAGGTCACAATTCTGCATGAAACTGACCAGATCTGAATAGGTGCTATTTGGGGCCTTAATCCATCCAATGGCGTTGTTGGAGGCGAGGATGCTCTCGTTGATCTCGAAGTTAACATTTGCTGCTTTGGGAACTGAAAACGCCATGGATTCGAGGTTGAAGGTGAAAGAAAATGGAGGATGGTTAAGAGAGATAAGAACTTAGAGAGAGAAGTAGATTTGAGAATGGTGGTGGGTGAGAAGAGAAAAGAGACAATATATATTCAAACTAAGTGAACAGTTATTCAACCGTATTAAATGCAAGGTGCGAAAATGACTGCTCAAGTGGGTCCCCTTGACCTTTCAAAAAGTTTGTCTCCTCGTTATCCGAAAAATAAATGATTAAATATTTAAGAATGTTTTTTGCATTTACTTGGAAAGTAACTACCTAGTTTCATGTGAAAAACATTTAATATAGAATCAATCATTTAATGAACACATTTAATATCAAGCCACAGGCTTTGAGATATTGAGCATCCCTAGCTCAGCAACTAGCCTGTTGAACGAAGGTTCAGCCAAAGGCTTTGTAAAGATATCAGCTAGTTGCAGCTCTGTGGGAACAAAATGCAGCTCAATATCTCCCTTCATTATATGATCCCTGATAAAATGATACCTGATATCAATGTGTTTGGTACGAGAATGAAGAACATGGTTGTTGGATATGGCAATGGCGCTGGTGTTGTCACAAAAGATTGGCACTTTGTCATACAAGATTTCATAGTCAGCCAATTGACTTTTCATCCAGAGCACCTGAGCACAACAGCTGGCTGCAGCGACATATTCAGCTTCAGCTGAAGACATAGCCACAGAGTTTTGCTTCTTAGCACTCCATCCAACCAATTTTCCTCCTAGGATTTGATAGCTGCCTGAAGTGCTTTTCCTGTCAATACAGCATCCAGCATAGTCTGAATCTGAATAGGCCTTGAGATCAAAGCCTGATTCCTTTGGATTACCATAGACCTAGGGATGTTGTTCCTTTGAGATACCTGAAAATTCTCTTAACAGCCACTAGATGGGATTCTTTTGGGTTAGCTTGGTACCTTGCACAGAGACATGTGGAGAATTGGATATCTGGACGACTAGCAGTTAGATACATGAGTGACCCAATCATGCCTCTATATAGAGTCTCATTGACAGAGACCTCTGACTCATCAGGGCCCAAGTTGTTGGGTGGAAGCATGGGGCATTTCACTGATGCACAATCAGCTAAGTCATATTTTTTAAGTAAATCCTTAACATACTTTTCTTGACAAATTGAAATTCCCTTAGGACATTGTTTAATTTGAAAGCCCAAAAAGTAAGTTAATTCACCCATCATACTCATCTCATATTTCTTGGTCATTAATTTAGCAAAACGTTTACTAAGATTGACATTTGTTGACCCAAAGATGATATCATCCACATAAATCTGCACAATGATGAAATCACTCTTGTCCTTGAAGGTAAAGAGTGTTTTATCAATAGAACCCCTGACAAATTTATTTTTAGTTAAGAAATTGGAAAGAGTTTCATACCATGCTCTTGGAGCTTGTTTCAGACCATACATTGCCTTGTGAAGTCTGTACACATGGTTGGGAAACTCGTTGTTCTCAAATCCTTCAGGTTGTGAAACATACACCTCCTCATCCAAATCACCATTGAGGAAAGCACTCTTAACATCCATCTGATACACAGTGATGTTCATATAGGCAGCATAAGCAAGAAAGATTCTGATGGCTTCAAGTCTAGCAACAGGTGCAAAAGTTTCATCATAATCAATTCCTTCAGTCTGAGAGAACCCCTGTGCTACCAGTCTGGCCTTGTTCCTGATGATGTTCCCAATTTCATCCATCTTATTTCTATAGATCCATCTAGTGCCTGTGATATTCTTTCCAGGTGGAGCTGGCACTAGTGTCCATACTTTGTTCCTTTTGAACTGATTGATTTCTTCTTGCATACCAGCTACCCATCCTTCTTCTACCAGAGCCTCAGCTACTCTTTTAGGTTCAATTTGTGACAGAAATTCAGCAAAGAGACATTCATTGGCTGAGGCTGACTTTGAGTCTTGGATTCTCTGTCTAGTTGTGACCCCTACATTTGGTTCCCCAATAATATTGACAAGAAGAATGTGTTGATCTCTTGACCACTTATTTTGAGGAGCTGGGGACTCAAGGACAGGAGCATTTGTGGGCACAGCTGGTACAATTTGAGTTTCATCCTGCTGACTAGGAGGGCTTTCTTCAAAGACTACTTTAGTGTCAGAGTCTTCTTCAGCCATATCAAGAGGTGCTACTTCATTATCAGCAGGAGTGTCTTCAGGGATTTGAAGAATTGGTGAGTCATCAATAGTCTGAGAAGGACCATCAGAGATTTGAGGTTCTTCTTCATCAAGTTCCTGATAGGTAGAAACTTCTATGTTGTGAGTAGACAGAGGGTCAAAGGCAGGGACATAAGAGGTGAGAGTTTTGGAGTGATGATGACTGGTAGGTCTGGGTTCTGTGAACTCATCACTTGGGAAAGATATATTTTCATTAAAATCAATTTCATCACCCTCTGTTCCTGTTCTCTGTATGACTTCATCATCTTCATTGAATCTAACATGGAATGTTTCTTCTACTTCCTGTCTTCTGATGTTGAATACTCTGAAGGCTTTGGATGTTGGAGAGTATCCCAAAAAGAAACCATCATCAGCTTTTTCATCAAACTTTCCAAGTTTATCCCTGTAGTTATAAATAAACACAGGGCACCCAAACACATGAAAATAGCTGACGTCTGGTGATCTTTTTCTGAAAACTTCATAGGAAGTTTTACCATGTCTTTTGACAATGATTGATCTGTTTTGTGTGTAGCAGGCAGTGTGAACAGCTTCTCCCCAAAATTGCTTTGGTAAGGCTACACCATTTAACATTGTTCTCGCAGCTTCAATCAAAGTCCTGTTTCTTCTTTCAGCCACACCATTTTGTTCAGGGGTGCCAGCTGAAGAGAAGTTCTATGAAATCCCTTTTTCATCACAAAAAGATTCAAGTTGATGATTCTTGAATTCAGTACCATTATCACTTCTTAGAGCTTTGACTCTAACATCATTCATATTTTCAACCTGTCTGATGAAGGACATGATGGTTTCAGCTGCATCAATTTTCCTTCTGAGGAAGAACACCCATGTGTATCTTGAAAATTCATCGACTATGACCAAGGTGTATTTGTTATGATTAATGGTCTGAGGTTTGACAGGTCCAAACAAATCCATATGAAGGAGATGTAAGCACTTGTCAATAGAGAATGATTGCCTAGTCTTGAATGAAGACCTGTGATGCTTTCCTTTGACACAGGCTGAACAAGTCTTGTCCTTGGAAAACATTACTGAAGGTAGACCAGCAACCAAGTTTTGAGTGGCTATCTTGTTGATGTTCTTGAAGTTGAGATGAGACAGTCTTTTGTGCCACAACCAATTGACACTTTCAGAGGCTTTAGCAAGAAAACAATTTGAGCTGTCTTCAGAACATACAGCCATGTTGATGACATAAACATCTCTCCTTCTAGGTGCAATCAGCACAACATCATTGTTTTTGTTGAATATGGTTCCCTGGGTCTTAGTAAACAAAACCTTATAGTCAACATCACACAATTGACTGATGCTAATAAGATTGTGTTTAAGACCATTCACATATGCAACCCTGGTGAATGTAATCCCATTGAAGTTCACTGAGCCATATCCTTCTGTGTCACCTGAAGAGTTATCTCCAAACACCACTTTAGGACCTGGCTCCTTTGAGTATCTGTGCAGGTATTGTTGAATCCTTGTCATGTGTCTAGAACAGCCACTATCTAGATACCATACCGATTCCTTGAGATATTTCTGCACAGATACATAGAAACATATTAGTTCCTATGGTGAACCCACTTTCCAGTGGGTTCCCTGAATTGCTTATTAGCAACTCTTGTGTTCCTGAAAAACTTTTGGCGTTGGGAGGGACAGTTCATTGTTTCATGGTTATAACTTCCACAGATATCACACCCAGGGAAGTCACCACACTCATCTGAGTGATGGTCTGTGAACCCACAGAATTTACAGGGAGGATAAGGTTTGTAATTTCCCTGTTGTCTTTTGGAACTCTGTGGTCTGTCCCTAGAGGGTGTCTGAGCTCTTTTAGCTGCCATGTGTCTGTCATGATCTAAGGTCGAATGGTGAGAGTTTTTACATATATTGCAATAAGGTTTGATTAACCTTTCCCCTTTGGGTTCACCTAGGACTGACTTAGGTTCATGAGAAGTAGAGCATTCAGCGGAAGGCTTAATGTGTTGTTTCAAGAGTTCTACTTCTTTCATAAGAGACAACAGGCGATCTTCAGTGGTAGGTTCAACCTTATTCACAGCTTAAGTAGTAACAGGCTTAAAAGCAACTTGTTTCCCAGTTTGTTTAGCAGGCACATGAAAAACCTTAGCTGGAGGATTCTCAATATCTGTCCTAAGTTCATCCTTAACAGATCTAGAAGAACTGTTGGGTTTAACTCCAGAGAGTTTGGGCAAGGGTGGTAGCTCAACCACATCTTCAGAGACAGGGTCATTAGTCAAAGTGGTATCTGACATATGAATAGTCTCTGTAGATTTAAAGACAATGTCTTTAGGTTTGGTGAGAATTCTCAGCTTATTTTTCTTAGCAGATATATCCCTTTTTAAGTCAGCAGGCACTCCATCCCTAAGCAATTGATCAATAGTAAACCTAGCACACAGCCATTTTTCAATAACCTTGTTCAATTCAGAGACTTGATCATTTAAAGCAATGTTTTTCAAGGTTAATCTAGCTACTTCATTTTGCAGGGATATTTTCTCTAAATTAACCCGCCTGAGAGTTTCACATTCAGCTTTAGTATTTAGCATTTCAGATTTAACAGAGTGAAACTTATCAAGTAGGTTCTTTCTTTGTTCCTCAACAAAGTGTAAATCAACAATGGTGTAATCAAGGACATGCTTACGTTCATCACTATCAGACATGGATAAAAGCCTGTCTACCTTTTTCATTGTGATGTCAACCCATTGTCCTGATCTTGCATCACCTTTTCCAACAGCTGGTTCATCCTCAGCTATCGCCATGAAAGCCCTGACTCTGGTGGTGTCTTCTTCATCTGAAGTCAGTGGCTCATCATTCCAATCGTAAGTTTCAGCAACCAACCCTTTCTCTGTCTTTTTCTCACCACCCTTTTTCTTGGACAGAGCTTCAATCTTCAAGTTCATTTGTTCTAACTCAGCTTTAAGTGCCTTGTACTTATTTTTATAATCTTTCTTCTCAGTGTCTAAAGAATTGGATTGAGATGAGTTGTTATGTTGTTTGAACTTGTAGGGTTTGGATGAAGATGATGGATAAGAGGGTGAGGATGTCTTGGTGGAAGGACAATTTTTTTGAAAATGTCCAAGCTTTCCACAGGCAAAGCAAGTTTCTTTTGACCTGTCAGTTGGTTTACTTGCTGATCCTACTCTTCCTGATCTTTTGAAGTATCTTCTTTGGTTGGCTAGCAAGGCTCTTTCATGAAACTCTGCATTAAGGTCTGTCAAGAACTCTTGGCTGCTACGGGTATCTTCTTCAACATCAGAATCGCTGTCATGATGATGTGTTGCAGAGATCAAGGCTTTGGAAGAAGCTCCTTGGACCACAAATCTTTCAGTCTCTGACTTGTAAATAGTATCAATCAGCCCTTCTTCGTAATTATACTTTCCATAAAGCTGAGAAAGGGTGTCATTTTTGATTGAGTTGTTTGCCCTCTGAGTCTGATTCATACTCAGCCATTTTCTTGGAAGGCTGTTGACAAAAGTGGCATTGATTTCAGCTTGACCAATAGTGACGTCATTCATTGCAAGATCATTGAGAAGAATCTTCAGCCTTGTATAGGTTTGCTGAACCTTTTCACCTTCAAGTGACTTGAAGGCATTGAATTGAAGTCTGAGTGCCTGAATCTTTGTCTCTCTTGTTTTAGAGGGCCCTTCATGGCCAAGAATGAGGTCTGTCCACATTTGTTTAGCTGTGGGACACTGAATGACAGACTTCATGATATGCTTGGGAAGACAGGATATTATGATGCTTTTGAGACGTTTGTCCTGATTTGCCTATTTCCTATCAGCTGGAGTCCATTGTTTGAGAGGTTTGGGAAGAGGGTTTTCTTCAGTGGATGTAAGCGCCATAGGAATATAAGGACCATTTTCTAAAATTTCTAGAAGAAAAGGTTCAAGCCCATCAAGATATACAAGAAATTGACTCTTCCAACTGGAAAAATCTTCTTCATCAAAGACTGGTACACTTGTGACGTGTGATCCACCTCTTGAGTCAAGAAGTTAGGGTAGATCATCGTCATTGGCAGGAGGGTTGAGTCTTGGTGAAGATGGGTTTGTGGAAGGTGATTGTGGTGGGTTAGAAGTTTCTGGCATGGTGGATCTTGATTATAAAACTGAGAACGATGTTTCTTGAAGGTTTTAATATCAAACACCGCTCTGATACCAATTGAAAGTCCCTAATCAATGCAAGAAACCCTAATCTTAACTTAATCAACACAAGGTATTACTTTTCAAACGTAATCTTATTATTGTATAATAAAGAATTACAAGTGTTATGGATAACACAGTTTGATGACAATGTGTTGTGCACACTTTTAACAACTATAAACCCTAACTTATGAATACAGTCGTAGCTGTTTGATTCACTAAGTTGTATGCAATAATGTTATGAATATCTCAAAGTGTTTAACATTAATGCATGGATACACATCCTATTTATAGTGTTACGAGATTGACCTAAACAGTACTTGATGGCGACTACACAAGATTTTACAAGTTCCCACATCAGTCACATGATGTCCTTCTATTCTTGGTAGTCTTCCATTATGCTTTAAGGAAACAGTTGTCAAAGCAGTTTCCTTTTTCTTCATAGTCTCGAACACACAAATGGCATGTCTAAAGTGTGCAGAGAGTTATCAGGGTATTGCCACCCCTGATAACTCTCAACCCCTCAGAGTCCCTGATACATCTTGGCTGTTATCCATCACAGCCAATGAGTATGTCTTCAGGTAATTCTTTGACTTCTCTGACAATGTCTCTGACATGGACTCCTCTGAGGTTGCTCATAGAGACTTAGATCTCTGTGAGTCTTGCGAAACTTGCCTGCCTCCTAGGCACAGGCAAGGGACTATTTATCAGCCTAATTATGTTTAAATCAATGCTCAGGGAATCTAACAAGTTTAGATTCCCAACACTTTCCAGTTGACACAAGTTTGATTCATTTAGAATCTCACAAGTTACCTACCGCAGTGCTGTTTGATGATGACATTGGAAGGATTTCCATTCGTCACTATAAATACTAATGAGTATTACTCTGAATGTTCTGGCAAGATCATAGAGATATTACGTCGAGATCTGGAACGAGTTTGAATCAAGAAAGAATCAAACCAATGTTGCTTTCCAGTTAACATATGTTCAATTTAAGTGAATCTTACATATGACCTACCGCAGTGCTGTTTGATGTTAACACTGAAATGATTTCCATTCATCACTGTGAATAATAAAGAGTATCACTCTGAATGTTATGGCAATATCATAAGGATAGAGCGTAGGACTCTGTAAATATCGCTTATGTTCTAATGATGAACAACAATTTATATATGAAATAAGTGTCCTAATGATATTTTTGATGAATCTCGTTGGCTCTAGACTCTATAAGTGCACGTTTATTTGGTGATCAGAGGCTGGAGCAGAGTGCTACCTTTTCAATATCTACTATCTCGGAGTGAAAAAGTTGATAGAAATGAGTTGAACTCCGTGACAATAAAACAAACTTCTTTTGAGAGAAGCTTGAGTAGGTTGGGAAGGGTTGTGCATTGCATCACTGGGTCCATGATGCTTTGTCTTCAACATCAGAAATCAACTAAGTGATTCTGATAGTAGATGAGTTGACCCGGTTTCTGCCTAAGTTGTATGGAGGGCTGCTTTCTTTACACCCTTTATCCTTACATTTCTTTTTCATTCTTCAAACCCTTCAATGCTTACCAAGACGTCATTACTAGTACCTTGTTGTGATCGTTCCAGTGTTAGCTTAAGTCATTAGTCGACATTTTTCCCGTACACTCAACTACTCCATCTTTCCTAAGGAATTCTAAGTTCTAATGGGTTGTCCCTGGGAAGATCCCTCCGGTTCTGGTTGGATCATAGGACGAATACCTAACCACCTTTTGACACCAATACCGTCGTGAATTAATGTGTTAAAGGGTAGAGATATCATAACCAGAAAACAATTGAAAAAACAATCAAGGTGTTAATGAAATTGATGTTTACACCTTGATAGTTTTCTATATTGTTAATGCAAGTAATGCCTAAAAACATTATTAGTGTTAACTAATCTTTCTTAGTTTTGATCACAACAAACTATACAACACATTTAGTGTAAAACACAAAACAAATTATTTAACTAACACTATCATCAAGGTAATAATCATATCACTAACTTTTCTTAATCATACTTAGTGATCATCAAAGTGATTATCCTTAAAACTCACTTTTGTTAATATGACAAAAGATTTTTTAATAAACTTTCTTTTTAAGAAAATGTTTTATTAAAATGGAAAATGGAAATTTGAAAATGGCATATTCCATATGCCATAAGAATATCCTTTGAAGGTTTAAAAAACCTCAGATATTCCTACCCCACTAAAAGACAAAAAAGGGAGCGGACTCTACTGGGCGGTACCTTAAATAGCTAGGCGGTTCTTTATCGATATGGAACCGCCGGGCTAGTTAAGGATCCGCGCCCAGCTAGCCGTTACACTTTGTCTTCTATAAATAGTGGATCAAATCTCATTTTCCAATAACCCTCTTGGACGTTTTTCTCAGCCCCCTTTCTCTTTTCTATAGCATAATCATTAGTAAATGATCACTTAATGTGTTAAGTATGTTTACATATGATTATCCTCTTGATCCCATCCTTTACCTTGTCCAATGAGAAGATCACTCACTAGTGTTGTGATAAAGATGAATCCATGAATTAGTCATGTTCATCATGTTAGCCTTTTTGTTTTTGTTGATCCATTTGTATTTATGAATACATGGACTAGTTGTGTTCATCCAAGGTATTTGTGAATACTTGGATTTGTTGTGTACATCTATTGCATATATGCTTGCTTGGATTTATGTTGTGTAGATCCAAGCTACATGTGTGTACTTGGATATGTTTAGTTGAGTTGTAATAGATTGTGTAGTAGTCCTCACTAAACTATAAAGTGATGTGGTTGTGTCTTGTGAGTTCTCACTAAACTTGAATATGATTAGTAGTTGTGTTGTGTGAAGTTCTCACTTAGCTTCAAAGTGAAGAGTCGTGAAGATTGGTTCTAGCTTTAGATTAGAACTCGACATCTAGCCTTGTGTCGTTAAATTGTGAAGTAGGCAACGTTGTGTAGATTGGTCCTAGCTAGTGATTAGGTCTCGGCATTTAGCTTAGTGTCGAAAATAATGTAAGCGACGATGTAAGGCTTTCTCTGTTGATCCCAAACTTAGATCGATTTAGCTTTATGTATACGAGATTAGATCAAGTAATACACTTAGAGAAACCTTTGTATATGTTTATGACAATCTAAGTGTTATGCGGAATTAACACTTAAACAAGAACACACAAGATATAAAAAACTTTCACTTTGATTAATGATATCAAACCTGCTTACAATGAAAGTAGTTTACGAATGAAAACTTATATGAAACAATAACCTAAAGGTCTTCTTTTATAGACATAAGAATCCTTGTACAATAATTTACGTATCAATTATTCTAGGTAAAGATAAATATAGAAAATACATTGTTGTTCCTATCTTTACTAGAAGTAATCTAGAATACAATAAACGCGTAGAGTATATCTTCCCATCAGTGCTTGTCTTCAATGTATCAACGCCTGACTTTGTCTTGTCAACGCTTGAGCTGTCAGCGCTTGTTTTGTTCCTGTCAACGCTTGTATTACTCTTGTCAGCGCTCAAGTGATCTGGCCTTAATTTATTCCCAACAATCCTCCCCTAAACTTAATATATGTGACTGGAATGAGTGGTGCATGAGAAAGAGCATACCTAAGGGGGGATGCGTTCAAATACGCCACCATTTGTGTATATTGGGGAAACAGAGTATCATCAGCTTCAAGATACGCGATCATGTTGTGTTGGCTTCTGAACCCCAATTCCAATTCTGATGGTTTAAACTTTGGTGCCATTGTTGAAAGCTGTTAAAATTGATTGATAAAGATGAAGTTGATAAGAGAAAATTATGTTAGACAAGAAGTATAGATACCCTGTTTAAAAATAGGAACCAAATTTATAGGAGAAGAAAATGCATGTGATTGGCCCAAAAATAGGCAAGTATTTCAAAATGTAATCATGAAAATATTGAAAAATTATAAGTTTATCTCATGCATTAAATGAAAGGTAACAACTCTGTGACAACCGAGAATTTTTCGTACTTTAAATAATAACAAATTGTATTATTTATTAATCAAAATTCATTTTGAGAGATATCAAAGTTATGTGATTCGAAAACGGGAGTTTATTTTACATATTGTAAAAGACTGCGCAGAATTCGAGAACTGACGCGATACAAATTAAATTTATATTTAATTACTTAAAAATATTTGATAAAAGATTCATTAAATTATTTGATACTTTTAGTTTTAATAACGTATGTTGAAACGAGAACAGGAAATTGAATTATAGTTTATTCGAACGCAAACTATTCGAGATAACAAATAAATAGTAACTATTTTTAAATAAAAATATGTATAACGATTACGAAAAATTTATCGAACAAATACTCTAAATTATTGGAAAAATCATTTTAAAATCAATGGTGCAATTTTCGGAAAACGAATCAAATTTTATCAAACTCGAACGAGCCTCGAACCGTGTATTAACAAAAGTTATAGTAAAAATTTCATTCTTAGTCCCTGCATTATGAGAAACCTTTCATTTGGTTTTAACAAAATTTAACTAGCACATATAAAATCCCAAAATTAGGGTTTCTTCTCATTCTCCCTCAACCCTAACCCTAAAATTTACACACACTCTCTCTAAACAATTATCCGGCGCCTCCGTTTGTCCGGCGAGTTTTTCCGGCTGCCGGAAAGTATAACCACCACTTAAAATTACAAATAAACTATAGATGTATATAATACAACCTTCGATCGTTCATCTATCATCACCAATCCACCACGAGACATCATATCAGCCGCCGCCGAAAAACCACTGATCGCCGCTGTTTGTAATCTCAGCCACACCATAGACCGATCTATAATCATTTTCTCTAGCCACTATCATCCACCATCACCACGCCAGCCACCACCCATCGTGTTTAACCACCGTCGTGGCCTCACCAAACCACCAGCCGCTACTTCAGATCACCTAAACGACCATCATAACCACCAATCGATCTATCCATCCTCACCATCACAACATAGCCTCTGCCGCCATCATCATCACTTGGTGACCACCTGTTAACATCACAAATCACCACCTTGCTGCCACTCATCACCTTCGTCACCATCACCACCACTATAGCTCAGCCACGTTAGAACCACCAGCATGTGTTTGTTTTATATTCTTGGACACCAAAACCACTATTGTGGTGTTCGGCTTGTTGTTAGGACGAGTGATAGTCGTCACGTACAGCGGGGTTGGGATTTGTCATGATCATCAAGGGATTTGTTTTGGTTGTAGATCCGTCTACATCACCAGCAAATTTGCATACCTTTGTCGGGAGGGTTGTTTTGGCAGATTTTGTCGGACGAGTGCATTTGATTATAAAAGCGACCAGCGAAGGGTGTGTTTGTTTCAGTTATATTCAGCCATCGTCAGGGGTGTTCGTTTGTTCAGTCCCGAGGGGTGTTTTGTTTGCTGTTTAGGGTTACCTCAGCACCAGCGAGGGTGTTTGGATCTGCTGTTAAACAGTCGTAGGGGTGTGTTTGGATCTGCCGTATAAACAGCCGTACGAGTGTGTTTGGTTCGCTGTGTAAACAGCGGGATTGCTTAGTTCGGGTAGAAACCCCACCGAAAGTGTTTGTTGCTGATTTTGGTATTGTAGGGGAGCGTTTGGGGTTAACAGCCGGGTTGAGGGTGTGTTTGGGGTTGCTGATTTCTAGTGTTCGAGTGCATTGGGACGCGGGTCTTCGAGAGTTTAGAGTGTCGGGCGCAAATTGGGCTCATGGTTCGTTGTGGTTTAGTTCGGCTAATAAACTATTTAACTTTATTAGTTATAAAGACGGATAAAATGGTGGTATGAATTGGTTAAATAAATATGATGAACACTATCATTGTCGCGAGAACTATAAAAATAATTATACGTTTAATTATGTGTTTAAATAGTCCACCTCGGACGTTTGGCTTTTAATTTACAACACATAGGTTGTGTTCGGTTATTATTTAATTATAGTGATGAAATAACTATTTGATTATAAGTTAAAGCATGACTTGCATAACGTAGATTGTTTGTAAAAATGGATAATATTGAGAATTGATTAATATGGGAAACGTAGTGTAAACGAATAGGTCATGTTGAAATTTTTATAAAATTTTATACTTTATATTTTGTTCGCTACAACTACTACTATATTTGTAAACCGATAAAATTTATAAATACTACCAGTATCATATTTGTAAACCGATACAACGAATAAATACTGATATATAAATAAACCTATAAAAGTTATACTTTTACTTAAATGTGACACTTATTATTAAGTTGTCTAATTATTTTTATCACGATCTGTATATCGTAACTACAAAATAAATATATACATTGCTTTATTGTGTGAAATTGTTGTCTCTATTATATAATTCAACATAAGAATTATATAATCGTCCAGTTATGCATAATGTGTACGGAATACATTATATACTTGGTGTGTGCTTAGTTTAACCAACAACCAAACTATTATAACTTGAAATTTAAATATTTTATCAACGGGTCACGTTGGTGTAAATATTCATTGAGAACTCAAATACAAATTTTTACAATTTAGCCGATTAGTTAAACCACAACACCATGACCGGGCCGTATCGATTTCCGTTTGCGCGAAGTGTATTATTTGCATCATTATTGTTCGCGCTACATCGTCGAGGTGAGTTCATACCCCACATTTTCTTGTTTTAAATCGAATTATAAATGTTTTATAATTGCTCTTTGGGGGAGGTACATGCTTGGTCAGAAACTACTTATAAACTTGTTTGGTTGTCAATAACTGTTTATCTGTTTATAAACGTCTTGATTGTCATAAGATAATTTTAAGCTTATTTGGTTGGTCATAAACTATCTTTAAACTGGTTTAACTGTTACGTGCTGAGTGCTGAGTGGTCAACTCCATTAATTGTTATACGTACTACTTATGAATGTTGATACCAAAATTTCTATTGTGGGTTTCGTAGCCCAAAACTTTAACTGCTTTTTCACTGGTTCTCGGGTAGAGACAATGGTTGCAAGAATGAACACAAGTGTATATACTCGTTTATGTATTGGTCTAAGTCCCGCTTTAACCCAATTACTTTGGCCCATTGTCATGAACCGTTAATTTCGGCCGGATGACCGGACGAAAGCGCGAATGTTATGGATAGATCTATCGGGGTTGACGCCCCTGTCCGGCTTGGTCCAACAGAGGACAAGCAGACACAGTTTCATTTGAGTCTGAGGACGGATGTCGTGGGTTAGGCATCCGTAGGGGCTGCATTATATGATTATAATACCGATGTTGTTAACGCTTCGGTGTCATGAGCTTAGACAATAATAAATGCCTTATTTTATTTAGTGACTTTGTATTTGTTATATTGTCACTAAGTGGTTGGAAAATCTTGTGGTTCATTAAACAATTTTATTCTATTGGAAAACTTTATTATTTATCAGTGAGCTTTGTTTTTATCAGAATACGCTAACAATTATCTGTGAACTCTGTTTTATCAGAAAACTCTATTTATTTCCAGAAAACTCTGTTATTATCAGTAAGCTATATTTACTATCAGTAAACTCTATCTTATCAGAAAACTCTATTTATTTCCAGAAAACTCTGTTATTATCAGTAAGCTATATTTACTATCAGTAAACTCTGTTTTATCAGTAAACTCTGTTTTCATTAGTAAACTTTGTTTTTATCAGTAAACTCTGTTTTTATCAATAAACTTTGTTTTTACTAATAAACTTGGAAATTATCAAAGAAAGTCTATTTAACAGAAACTGTGATTTTTAAACTCTTATATTTTACTGCAAGGTGTAGTGGTCGGTAAAACTCTAATTTTTCATAAACATTTTAAAACAAACTTATGAACTCACCAACTTTATGTTGACATTTTTAAGCATGTATTTCAGGTACTTGACTATGTGGATTATTTGGAGTCTACTTTGTGGTTTTTGGCATGTAGAGGTCGTTCTCGGATCAAGCTCTCGAATACTCATGAAGTCACAGCTTCCCAAAGCCAGTCTTCCGCTGCGGTGAATTTGGGGGTGTGACAGATTGGTATCAGAGCCTTGGTTAAAGAGAACTAGGTTACATTAGTAACTCTAGACTATAACCGGCTCTCATTTTTATCTAGTAGTAACACTCATCACATCATGCTACTCCGCTGCTATATGAATATTTGCAATGCACGTTTGCTATTGCCTTGTTGCATGTCATGTTATTATTTGTTTACATGAGTTCGATTGCTTGATTACTGTACTCAAACGTAGAACATATTTTTATATGAATGATAGAACATTTATTGGGCATTGTGAGTTACACAATGGTCCTGCAGGTCGTTTTATAACAAAACCTAGAGACTTTATGTGAACTTTGGTTGACGATTGGTCATGAGTAATCCCTAGGTTCGAGCTAATTCATTCAAAAAGAGAGGTGTAACAATACTGAAAGATGCCTTAGTGGGCTTCATGTTTGATTGAGTGCGAGATGGAATTTAAGTATAGGACGTTACACAGCCTATGATTTTTGATGAATTACCTCGGGGTGGGTAAGACTCGCAGTCTTACGTGTTAATTGGGAATGTGTTGTATTTTCGGAGTCGAGCTGAGTCATCGAAAGTTTGAGATGTGTAATAATTCATAACGAAACCCGGGGCCATTCTTTGTGAGTGTGTTTCGAGGTTGGGTTATGATAAGTTATTACTCAGCTTAGTATTTGATGAGTCTTCCTCGAGGATGAGAAAGAATTGTGTGATTGGATAATTGCTTATTTAGAACCGACTACTATATACTTATCCTACTTATAACCGTGAGTTTCTTTACTTGATATACGTCCACGGCTGCTTTATCGCCTATCGACACTTATGTTCTTCGATCTGGACGTTCGAAACGTCTACTTATCGAAGACGGCTTATTTTCAACTCATGCTCTTTGCTTTTGGTAATTTTGGATAATATCGTTTGGAGATTTTAACGATTTTGAGTTGGGTATTTTGCCGGTGACACTTAAGTAGGATGATTTATGAAGTCTTTATTGAAATGGATTAGGACGCTTTTGCATTTGAATAAAGAAATCATAAATCACCGAACCATAAGTTTATAATGACATATTTGCATAGATTAGGACGCTTCTGTATGCAAATATGAGATTATAAATGAGTGGGCTTAAGGATATCCGACATGACCCTGTATATTTATGTTATTGATTAAGTATTCCAGTTTGGAGTGTATTTCTTTTTACTCAGGATTCGTCCATACGAATTTATCGTATTTCGTCTTGTTATCGTATCATTACAACGTTTTAACGAGTAATTCCTTAAGCTTCGTTTGATTTGCGAATTTTTACGTGAATATTTTCTGAATATATACTGATTGACGTGAACCTATCGGGTTGGTGGTGGTGAACCCTTATAGGCTTTTAAGAGCTGACGATATTTTTCTAGACTCTTCGCTTTGACTTGTTTCCTTTTATCGTTCTATGAACGATGGTCGATTTGTCAGGTTGACATGTAGAGCCGCTCAAATACATTTCACCTCTATCTATTTTTTTTACCTAATTAACTATTGGTGGATAACACGATTTTAGAAGTTCGGACAGAATGATATGTGAGCAGATATAAGTATATTCGATAGAACACTGGGTAGAACATCAAATCATTTCCTCTACACTTTTATTAGGGTAACAACGATTGAGTTCGAGGACGAACTCCAAATAACACGGATGTACTGTGACAACCGAGAATTTTTCGTACTTTAAATAATAAAAAATTGTATTATTTATTAATCAAAATTCATTTTGAGAGATATCAAAGTTATGTGATTCGAAAACGGGAGTTTATTTTACATATTGTAAAAGACTGCGCAGAATTCGAGAACTGACGCGATACAAATTAAATTTATATTTAATTACTTAAAAATATTTGATAAAAGATTCATTAAATTATTTGATACTTTTAGTTTTAATAACGTATGTTGAAACGAGAACAGGAAATTGAATTATAGTTTATTCGAACGCAAACTATTCGAGATAACAAATAAATAGTAACTATTTTTAAATAAAAATATGTATAATAATTACGAAAAATTTATCGAACAAATACTCTAAACTATTGGAAAAATCATTTTAAAATCAATGGTGCAATTTTCGGAAAACGAATCAAATTTTATCAAACTCGAACGAGCCTCGAACCGCGTATTAACAAAAGTTATAGTAAAAATTTCATTCTTAGTCCCTGCATTATGAGAAACCTTTCATTTGGTTTTAACAAAATTTAACTAGCACATATAAAATCCCAAAATTAGGGTTTCTTCTCATTCTCCCTCAACCCTAACCCTAAAATTTACACACACTCTCTCTAAACAATTATCCGGCGCCTCCGTTTGTCCGGCGAGTTTTTCTGGCCGCCGGAAAATGTAACCACCACTTAAAATTACAAATAAACTATAGATGTATATAATACAACCTTCGATCGTTCATCTATCATCACCAATCCACCACGAGACATCATATCAGCCGCCGCCGGAAAACCAATGATCGCCGCTGTTTGTAATCTCAGCCACACCATAGACCGATCTATAATCATTTTCTCTAGCCACTATCATCCACCATCACCACGCCAGCCACCACCCATCGTGCTTAACCACCGTCGTGGCCTCACCAAACCACCAGCCGCTACTTCAGATCACCTAAACGACCATCATAACCACCAATCGATCTATTCATCCTCACCATCACAACATAGCCTCTGCCACCATCATCATCACTTAGTGACCACTTGTTAACATCACAAATCTCCACCTTGCTGCCACTCATCACCTTCGTCACCATCACCACCACTATAGCTCAGCCATGTTAGAACCACCAGCATGTGTTTGTTTTATATTCGTGGACACCAAAACCACTACTGTGGTGTTCGGGTTGTTGTTAGGACGAGTGATAGTCGTCACGTACAGCGGGGTTGGGATTTGTCATGATCATCAAGGGATTTGTTTTGGTTGTAGATCCGTCTACATCACCAGCAGATTTGCATACCTTTGTCGGGAGGGTTGTTTTGGCAGATTTTGTCGGACGAGTGCATTTGATTATAAAAGCGACCAGCGAAGGGTGTGTTTGTTTCAGTTATATTCAGCCATCGTCAGGGGTGTTCGTTTGTTCAGTCCCGAGGGGTGTTTTGTTTGCTGTTTAGGGTTACCGCAGCACCAGCGAGGGTGTTTGGATCTGCTGTTAAACAGTCGTAGGGGTGTGTTTGGATCTGCCGTATAAACAGCCGTACGAGTGTGTTTGGTTCGCTGTGTAAACAGCGGGATTGCTTAGTTCGGGTAGAAACCCCACCGAAAGTGTTTGTTTCTGATTTTGGTATTGTAGGGGAGCGTTTGGGGTTAACAGCCGGGTTGAGGGTGTGTTTGGGGTTGCTGATTTCTAGTGTTCGAGTGCATTGGGACGCGGGTCTTCGAGAGTTTAGAGTGTCGGGCGCAAATTGGGCTCATGGTTCGTTGTGGTTTAGTTCGGCTAATAAACTATTTAACTTTATTAGTTATAAAGACGGATAAAATGGTGGTATGAATTGGTTAAATAAATATGATGAACACTATCATTGTCGCGAGAACTATAAAAATAATTATACGTTTAATTATGTGTTTAAATAGTCCACCTCGGACGTTTGGCTTTTAATTTACAACACATAAGTTGTGTTCGGTTATTATTTAATTATAGTGATGAAATAACTATTTGGTTATAAGTTAAAGCATGACTTGCATAACGTAGATTGTTTGTAAAAATGGATAATATTGAGAATTGATTAATATGGGAAACGTAGTGTAAACGAATAGGTCATGTTGAAATTTTTATAAAATTTTATACTTTATATTTTGTTCGCTACAACTACTACTATATTTGTAAACCGATAAAATTTATAAATACTACTAGTATCATATTTGTAAACCGATACAACGAATAAATACTAATATATAAATAAACCTATAAAAGTTATACTTTTACTTAAATGTGACACTTATTATTAAGTTGTCTAATTATTTTTATCACGATTTGTATATCGTAACTACAAAATAAATATATACATTGCTTTATTGTGTGAAATTGTTGTCTCTGTTATATAATTCAACATAAGAATTATATAATCGTCCAGTTATGCATAATGTGTACGGAATACATTATATACTTGGTGTGTGCTTAGTTTAACCAACAACCAAACTATTATAACTTGAAATTTAAATATTTTATCAACGGGTCACGTTGGTGTAAATATTCATTGAGAACTTAAATACAAATTTTTACAATTTAGCCGATTAGTTAAACCACAACACCATGACCGGGCCGTATCGATTTCCGTTTGCACGAAGTGTATTATTTGTGTCATTATTGTTCGCGCTACATCGTCGAGGTGAGTTCATACCCCACATTTTCTTGTTTTAAATCGAATTATAAATGTTTTATAATTGCTCTTTGGGGGAGGTACATGCTTGGTCAGAAACTACTTATAAACTTGTTTGGTTGTCAATAACTGTTTATCTGTTTATAAACGTCTTGATTGTCATAAGATAATTTTAAGCTTATTTGGTTGGTCATAAACTATCTTTAAACTGGTTTAACTGTTACGTGCTGAGTGCTGAGTGGTCAACTCCATTAATTGTTATACGTACTACTTATGAATGTTGATACCAAAATTTCTATTGTGGGTTTCGTAGCCCAAAACTTTAACTGCTTTTTCACTGGTTCTCGGGTAGAGACAATGGTTGCAAGAATGAACACAAGTGCATATACTCGTTTATGTATTGGTCTAAGTCCCGCTTTAACCCAATTACTTTGGCCCATTGTCATGAACCGTTAATTTCGGCCGGATGACCGGACGAAAGCGCGAATGTTATGGATAGATCTATCGGGGTTGACGCCCCTGTCCGGCTTGGTCCAACAGAGGACAAGCAGACACAGTTTCATTTGAGTCTGAGGACGGATGTCGTGGGTTAGGCATCCGTAGGGGCTGCATTATATGATTATAATACCGATGTTGTTAACGCTTCGGTGTCATGAGCTTAGACAATAATAAATGCCTTATTTTATTTAGTGACTTTGTATTTGTTATATTGTCACTAAGTGGTTGGAAAATCTTGTGGTTCATTAAACAATTTTATTCTATTGGAAAACTTTATTATTTATCAGTGAGCTTTGTTTTTATCAGAATACGCTAACAATTATCTGTGAACTCTGTTTTATCAGAAAACTCTATTTATTTCCAGAAAACTCTGTTATTATCAGTAAGCTATATTTACTATCAGTAAACTCTATCTTATCAGAAAACTCTATTTATTTCCAGAAAACTCTGTTATTATCAGTAAGCTATATTTACTATCAGTAAACTCTGTTTTATCAGTAAACTCTGTTTTCATTAGTAAACTTTGTTTTTATCAGTAAACTCTGTTTTTATCAATAAACTTTGTTTTTACTAATAAACTTGGAAATTATCAAAGAAAGTCTATTTAACAGAAACTGTGATTTTTAAACTCTTATATTTTACTGCAAGGTGTAGTGGTCGGTAAAACTCTAACTTTTCATAAACATTTTAAAACAAACTTATGAACTCACCAACTTTATGTTGACATTTTTAAGCATGTATTTCAGGTACTTGACTATGTGGATTATTTGGAGTCTACTTTGTGGTTTTTGGCATGTAGAGGTCGTTCTCGGATCAAGCTCTCGAATACTCATGAAGTCACAGCTTCCCAAAGCCAGTCTTCCGCTGCGGTGAATTTGGGGGTGTGACAAACTCCCAAAATTACGGCCTAAAAATATGTCAAAAAGTAACAACTGGGTAGGATCCATTGAGTGTCAACGGTAAAAAATAACCTATCAACGCCCAACGGCTATAATCTTGTCAATGTTTGCCTATAGCCATGTCAGCGTCTAAATTGGTCACAACAACGCTTGGAAAAATTCTTGTCTGCGTCAAAAAAAAATGTTTAAAAATGAAAAATGACCTTAACAAAGTAATTTATCCTAGAGAAGATAACCAAAAAGCTGATAATTATTATAGGGCGGCAAGCACTGTCCAGTTATGCACACTTGCTTAAGCAAGATAGACATAACAGTCCTCTAGTGTCCCTTACTAACCAAAACTCTTAACAACCAAGTTACCTTATAAAATTCCTTGTTACTCCCAGGTAAATCCCATATCAAAATTATTCCCAAGTCTCCCAACAGACCACAACCAATTCTAGGCAAAAAATGTCTTGGCAGCATGCATAATATATCAACTTTGCATGCTACAGTGCCTCATGATTTAGTAAAATTAACTCATACTCACCTGTGGACACAATCTAGAATTGTGATAAGAGTATCATATGGATACCCAAACATCTTAAAGGTTCCTAAAACCTCCCCTTAAACTATGATACATAAGTTGCTAAAAACATGCATGAACATAAAAATTTATGTCAAGATAGGAATTTAAAATTCCAACCATCATCCATAAATAAAAACTTGTCCAAATGCTTCTCCATTGATCCATAAGCAACTCTGTATCCAATGGTATACTGCTAACACCATCTGCACATTTAGATTAAAAACCACAAAACTAACATTGTTGCTGACAACGCCCCGATAACACATGACAGCGTTGAGGGAAGCTTTGTCAGCGTTAGACAATTATATTGCTGTCAACGTTACAAAAACACTTATCAGCGTTCAAGCAACCTTTGTCAGTGTTAGAAAAATATAGTGGAAAATCTAAATCATCAATAAGACTAATAACAATGCATCATCATGTACATACTTTTACAAAAAGACTCTAAAACACATATTATGTGAGATTGACCATTCCAATACTTGTTACCAAGTATTGAAACCTCCCGGCATCAAAAGGTTAAGTTAGTAAATCTGACACATTTTCCTCAGTGTCAACCCTATCTGGTTGTATTAAACCTTTTTCAAAACAATCTCTTATAAAATGGTGTCTAATTTCTATGTGTTTAGTTTTAGAATGATGTACAGGATTCTTAATGATGCATAAAGTGCTGTTATTGTCAACAAATATCTTGGTATGCATGAAATTATACCCATAGTCCAACAGCTGGTTCTGAATCCACAAAACTTGTCCACAACAAGCAGCTGCAGCAACATACTCAGCTTCAGTTGTAGAATTAGCCACCACTGTTTATTTCTTGCATTGCCAAGATATCAACCTGCTCCCAAGAAACTGACATCCACCAGTTGTGGATTTCCTATCAAATTTATCACCTCCATAATCACTATTTGAATATGCAATCAGCTCCAATAGGGAATCCTTTGGGTACCACAAACCAAGACTAGGATAGCATCTTAGGTACCTAAAGATCCTCTTCACAGCATAAAGGTGACAGTCTTTGGGAGTCACTTGATGGCGTGCACAAGCACACACAGCAAACATGATGTCAGGTCTGGAGGCTGTAAGATACATCAAGGATCTAATCATGGATCTATAGTGCCTGACATCAACATCTTTCCCATCTCCAATCTTTCCCCAAGGGTGTTCTCTATCCATAGGAGTAGTAGCCCTCTTTTCATGTGGAGAAAAGCCAAACTTCTTCAAGATCTCAGCCACATATTTATCCTGGGAGATGAAGATACCATCGTCTTTCTGCTGAACTTGTAAACCAAGAAAGAAGTTCATCTCTCCCATGGCACTCATCTTAAATTTGTTTGTCATAAGCTTGGAGAAATCCTCACTCATCTTTGGATCAGTAGACCCAAAAATGATATCATCAACATAGACCTGGACAAGCAACACATCCTTGCCTTTCTTCTTTGTAAATAGTATCTGATCTATGGTGCCCCTTTTGAATCCATTGTCCACCAAATAGGTAGACAAAGTACCATACCATGCTCTAGGGGCTTGATGAAGTCCATACATAGCCTTTTTGACTCTATACACCCTGTCTGGATTCTCTGGATCCTCAAAACCAGGAGGTTGCATCACATATACCTCCTCAACAATAGTTCCATAGAGGAAGGCACTCTTGACATCTATTTGATAGACAGTGAAGCCCATGCAGGATGCATAGGCTAAAAAGATCCTTATAGCTTCAATCCTTGCAACTGGTGCAAAGACTTCCTCATAGTCTATCCCCTCCTCTTGTGTATATCCCTGAGCCACTAACCTTGCCTTGTTTCTGACCACAATGCCTCTTTCATCTCTCTTGTTCCTTAGAACCCATCTTGTCCCTATAGGTCTGACATATCTGGGACAATCAACCAGCTCCCAAACATCCTGAATTGCAAATTGGTGAAGCTCATCCTGCATTTCTTCCACCCAACTTTGTTCTTTGAGAGCATCAAATATTTTCTTGGGTTCCTGTTGTGATAGAAAACAGGCAAACAAACATGCTTGCATAAGAGGGGTATCAACCTTCTTGTGTATATTGGCAATAAACCCACCAAGACCTTGATGAGATCTTCTAGTCTGAACTGGAGTCATAATATCACCAATGATTTGAGAAGTGGGGTGATTCTTCATAGTGGAAGTGAGAACTCCTCCTTCAAAAAGTCTGGTGTCCTCAACCTCATTCTCCATGTTGCCAATATCTTCTTCATCAGACTCTCTTTCATCAATATGAGGATGAACCTCTTCATATAAATTGGAAGGTTCACCTTGTTCAAAAATGGAAGAGAAAAGATGTGCAGAAGTGTTGTCAACGCCTGAACCTTGTTTGTCAGCGCTTGGGCTGACAACGCTTGAACTGTTGTTGTCAACGTCTGAGCCATCAACGTCTGAATTGGTCTTGTCAGCGTTAGATTTTCCTTTGTCAGCGCCTGAAGGACCATGCATGTTTGTATCTGGTGGTACTTGGAGACCACCATTATCTTTACCAGCAGCAGCAGCAGCAGCAAAAGCATCTGTCCAAATGGGAATTGTGACATTTTCTTGTATAGGAGATGTCTTTTCTGCTTGTGATCCAACCTTTTCATGAACCTGTGTACCTGAAACATCAACAACTTGTTCCTCCACAACATTTGAAGTTACCTTCACAATGTCTGGATTAGTGACAGGCATATAATTTAAAGTTCTAGATAAAGGTTCCAAGTCAAACAACCAATTAGGACCACTTTCAGGATTACTAGGTTTATTTTCTAAAAACCTAACATGTACTCTTTCAAGTATACGTTTTTCCTCTTTAAGATAAACCCTATATCCCTTGCTCTGCACTGAATACCCCATGAAGTAGCCTTCATCACCCTTTGCACTAAATTTACCTAAGGCATCACTAGTGTCTAAAACTAGTACATGACAACCAAAAGGTCTGAGAAAACCAATGTTAGGTTTTCTTCCCCAAAGTAACTCATAAGGTGTTTTGTTCTGAATTTTGTTAACCAATGCTCTATTTTGAACATAACAAGCTGTATTAACATCCTCAGCCCAAAAGGCTATAGGAAAATGAGCATCAGCCAACATGGTTCTGGCTGCTTCAATTAGGGTTCTATTTTTCCTCTCAACAACCCCATTTTGTTGTGGGGTTCTGGCAACACTAAATTGCCTAGTAATTCCTTTCCTGGCACAGAAATCATCTAGCTTCTTATTCCTAAATTCTCCACCATTATCACTTCTAAGCATTTTAACTTCATTGCCAGTCTTTTTCTCAATCTGAGCGATAAAATCAATTAGAATATCAGTTGTGTCACTCTTCATAGCTAGAAAGAATGTCCAAGTAAACCTAGAAAAGTCATCTGTGATAACAAAGCAATATGACTTACCATTCAAACTTTCTATATTGGTTGGACCAAAGAGGTCCATGTGAAGCAAATGAAGAGGTCTAGAACTAGTATGCACCTGTTTGGACTTGAATGAGACCTTATGCTGCTTGCCTTTAAGACATGCAACACAATAGTGGTCATTGTGGAAGGCCTTCTCAGGCAAACCATCAACCAAGCCAAGTCTCACAAGCCTATTTATATTCTTAAAGTTTATGTGCCCTAGTCTCCTGTGCCACAAATTACTCTCATCTACTGAAGCTTTAGCATAAAAACAAGACATATTGTTATTCATTCTAATCCCATTCAGATTCACATTGTATATGTCCTTATGCCTAGGTGTTCTATACTCAATATATTTCTCATCAGGGATCTTATAATCCTTGCTTAACACCAAACACTCAGTATCAGTAAACAGAACTTTATTTTTGTTATCACAAACTTATGATACACTAAAAAGGTTGTAATCAAGTTCTTTTACCAGAAATACGTTCTCAAAACGCAAATTCTTGGTGAGAAGAGTTCCTTTGCCTGTGATACTGCCATATCCGCCTCCAAAGTAAACCCTATCACCATCCTTAATGGGAGTGAAGTTCGTTAGATAGTCTTCCTTCCCTGTCATGTGCCTTGAGCATCCACTGTCCCAATATCCATAATCATTGACCTATTTTTGAATGCCCTGCACATAAAGAAAACAAATTAGTTTTCTTTGGGAACCCAAGCCTTAGAAGACTTGGATTCATCTGGTTGTTCAATAAGAACAGACTTAGTTCTCATAACAACCCCATTTTCATCCTTCTTAGGATGAAATACCCAGTTAACCCCAATAGGTTTTGTAATGACCTTTGAAATGTAATTAAATCTGTTGCAGGTCATTGAAATCCCATTATCATTAGGGTTTTGATCTTTCTTGGGTCTCCATGTTAAGCTTGAAGAAGCTTTAGACCCGTTACCCTGTGGTTGCAAATATTTAGGTCTGGTCACGTTTCTGTCAGCGTTGGAATTGGTTTTGTCAACGCTGAAATTACCTTTGTCAACGTTGAACCTAGGGTTTGCTACAGAAACCCATTGCCTATTAGAACAGGTGTTTGTCTTTTTAAATGGTCTTTGTCCATGAGTGTTAGACCCTCTAGTAAAGAATGGGGCAGGTCTAACAACTTGTGGACTTTGCTGCACACAAGGTTTGGGTCTGACAACGTTTGACTTTCTAAACGTTGACTTTGTTCCTGTCAGCGCTGAATTTGTTCCTGTCAGCGCTGGTTGTGGGAGCGTTGACACACTTATATGCCAAATGTGAAAAGCTACCACAAGTGTAACAAACTTTTCTAGACACAACCCTAGGTCTAAAAAAGAAGAAGCCTGTTCCATTATTGCTAACTTGGCTCTTGGGTGACCTAGTATTCCTACACATCTCTGCATATTTAATGCTAGGTTTTGTATCAGTGTTTGAGCCTAGGTCAACAGCTTTACCAGTGATTGGGTTTGTAACCTTAATGGGAGTTGACTCATTGGGACTTTCACATAGCAAGCCACCCTTAACAAATAAAGTAGGGTTAGCTTTCTTCCATGCATTCAGGTCAGTCAACTTTTATTGGTACTCTTCAACTGGAGTGACAACTCTTGGTGGAGGAATGAATTCCTCCTCTTGGAATTCTGGCAAACCAGTCCAAGATAGGTCCTTTTGTTGGACACCATAGAAGTCACCAGCTGGTGGTGGAACCACAGAGTAATCATTCATCCCAATCCTAGTCATGTCCTTAGGATCTCTTTGTTTACTCACACAGTCTCCTAGGGTTTGTGTGGCTCTATCAAATCTTTGAATTTTAAGGCCAATATTATCTTTATTCTTAATAGCCTCATCTAATTTAGCCTGTAACTCACCATTAACCCTTTCCATAATGTTTATAATATCCATACTAGCATTTAACTCATGCTTTAAGATATTTATTTTATCTTTTAAGTCAAATTCTGTTTTCTTGTATTCAGAAACTGTTTTCTCAGTTTGAGTGAGAGCTAATTGGTAATTAGACAGTTTGCACTTTTCAGTACTCACATCACTTAATAATCTTAACACCTCTTTGTTAAGTTTCTCAGTGTTTAACCTACAACCTTTACTACAAAAAGCATCATTGTATACCTCATTATCAGATGAAGAGGAGGAGTGTGCCATGAGAGCATATTCAACATGCTCTTCTTCTTCAATTTCAGCAACCAAAGCTTTATCCTCTTCCACATCCTTAGTCAGATAGCTCCAATCCCATCCCACACCATCAATTCCTTGAACTGCAACCATGGCTTTAGGATCCTGAGCTTTAACAATTTGACTTGAGGGTTTACCAGCGTCAGATCTTCTAGGAGATCTACATTCCCTCATGAAGTGCCCCATACGATGACAGTTGTAGCACTCAACTTTGGATTTGTCAAATCCAGCTGTGTCTTTGGAATTGAAGGTCATCTTCTTCTTAAACCTTCTGTTCCATCTGTTTGCTCTTATACTAGCAAGATCCATGTTCCACTTAATGTCCATCTCCTCCAAGTGCTCATCACTTATCTGCTCAAGGTCCTCATATGTAATCACTGAACCATTGGGCAAAGAAGCAATATAAGCACATAGAGTATCCAAATCCAAACCAGCAGGTTTAACCCTTGGGAGTCACTTTTGAATGTGTCAGCGTCTGAAAAGGAGACGTTGACAGGACTTGTTCTATCGCTGACACATGATGATCCAGTAACTGGATTGATGAGATGGCATTTATACATGATCTCATCATTCTTTTCGGGCTTTAAATGCATAAAAATGTCATAAAATACCATATATATATATGCTTGTGTTTGTTTACTTGTGTATTTTAGGTATGGATATTGTGAAAAAGACAAAAGATCACAAGTTACAAGGAAAAACGGACACGAGAAACGAAGCCGTACAAGGAACCGGGCCCTAATCATGGAATATTCAACATTTATCCTTGAAGACTTAAAGATGTGCAAGTTTGATCCTCATTTATTGAAGAAATGACACTTAAAACCCTTGTATATTGATAATTACAAGTTTGGTCCCTTAAGTTTGTCAAAATTACACAAAAGGTCCTTCAACTTTGAAGAAATGGCAAGATTAGTCCCTCAACAATTTCAAATTGTCAATTATGGTCCCTCATCAAGCCAAAGATACATTGAAGACCTTTGAAGATCAACATTGTCCAAAATCAGCCATTGAAATATGCAAAAGTGTCAAAAATAACCCTTGATAACCTTTTTGGAAAGTTTGGTGCCAAAAGTGACAAATGGTGAAAGTTAAAACAAAGGGAAACACGTTTTGTTTGCAAAATAACTTGTTATACAACTTTTCCCAAAACACAAGGACCAAAGCTGTCATATCCCAAACTTCAAATTCCTAAAAATGCGCCAAACACTTACTGTTTGGATTTTTACCAGGGATGAACAAGTTTTTACCCAGGATTAAAAGGGAGCAAAACAAAGGGGAAATCAAAATTGACTCAACCCACGTGTGATTCACATCACCTCAATCACATCCCACACCTTAAACCTCAAATCCCACTACCAGAATGATTCCCCCATCACCACTCACAATACGACACTTGGCACTTGATCCTTACTTGGCAAAATCAAGGGCTGCAAATCATTACTTGGTCCCTAAGCACTCAACAAACGTCCAGGATTCTCCCAAAACAGCTGGCAACACACCTAGAAGATCCTGCAAGGATAGAATAGGAATTTCAGTTGCTAGGGTTTGTGAATAGTGTTTAGCCAGGCATTTGCCTATAAAAGGAGACCTCAACATGTGAGAGTCCCTTTGTTCCAGTTTTAGGCTATTATCTTTGTAATTCCTTTTTAAGTTTAAATAAAATTTGAATTTCTGAAATTGTGAAATCTCTTTTTGATTTAATTAAAAGTTTGGTGTTTGAGTAGCCTAATTCTGAGTTCCATTTGATTGTTAAGGCCTACCTTAATCTTGTGGTTAAGTCACGTCTTGTTTCATAAGGTTTTTAAGGTTTGAATACCTTGAAATCCTAGGTTCTGTTTTGGCTTATTTTGTGTACTAACCCTTGACCATTTGCTATAAGCTCTTACAAGCTTGTTGACACCAAGCTTGTGAAGGGATTAGAGCCCTTGGTTGAGTTGTTTGCTGCTTGTGTTGAAGACATAAAGTCCTTGAGGTTCTACTTTGAACCATCAACCAAGGCAGTTTGCATCATCTTCATTGAAGTACCTTGGTCTTGTTCTAGTTGTTGAACAAGGTCCAAGGAGCATTGCTGGCCTTCCTAGGATGTTGTGGAAGGCAGGTATAATCCCTTGTTAAGATTCCACTCAAAATTTCATGTTTATGACTGATTTTGATTTGGTGCTTTGATTTTGAGTATTGGTGTTTGTGCTGGTGATTTTTGAGTTTGGTTGTGTTAGTTGCTATTGTTTAAGAGTTTTTGATCATTAAAATCAGTAGGTTATTAGTTAAAATCACAAGTTTCTTTGTTAAGTGGTAGATTAAGGAGTGTTTGGGTCTACTGCTTGAATTGGGATTGTGGTTTGCTAAGTGCTTGTGTTGTGGTTGTAAGTGTTTGTATCTGTTTGTTAGGTGCATATGTTCATCTGTTTGCAGGTTTTGTGGGTTTGATCACCTAGATTTATTATTTAGCTATAAAATCTTTAAAACTTGGTAAAATTGGCTAGCATTTTGAGGAAACCTAGATCTAAGCTTAGGCTAGGGCTAACAAGTGCTAAATCATAGTTAATCACATCAGGGAAGAAGGATTTGAGGCTTGAAATTGGATCAAGTGTCAAGTATATCAGCAAACTTGTTTCTGCATATGTTCATTGTTCATCAGTAACTTCTAGTGCTTTGATCTTGTTATTTACTTTGATTCAGTGTTTTATTCTTGTTGCTTTGTGTTTGTTCTTAGTTTATATAGCTTGTGTATGCATCCTGTTAAGTTTGGTTGGCTTATTATGGCTAAATTTGCTTATTAAGTGCTTAACTGCTTATTTCCATATCTGGTGACTGTTTGGCTTATTGTGGCTTATTGTGTGAACCAATTTGTGATTTTATTGTTGCTATTGATTCCTTGTGATTCACTGATCACAAGGGTGCCTTTGTTTCCAATTGAATCAAACCAGAACTCTCAAATAAGCTTGGTCAAATAGTCAAAGCAGTGGGAACTCCTTTCCCCTGCTAGTTACCACTGATAGTGTAAAACTGGTGTCAACTTATCAGTAAGCTATAATAGCTTATTCCAACCTGAAACAACTTTGTTTTTGTAATAGGTGCTCATATTTTGATCCATTTGTTCATACTGGAGCATTTGGGTGGTTGACTTTAGGGTTTGACTAGAAAACCAACTCCTTTGACTTTTTCATAAGTTCATTTGTGCTTATTCTGGCTTATTGGTTGTGCTTATTGGATTTTTGTTGATTGATTTTGCTTATTGAGTCCATTTGAAACCTTTTGCAAGTTGAATCAAGTCCTGAGGTGCTCTAAATCTCTAAAATGACTATTTTGTCTTTTAGTGCATTTTTACTTTGCTTATTTCTTGCTTATTGAGTGAGCTTTTTCAAAAATTCTTTTTACAGATCTCATAAGCATCCCAAAAGAAGGTTGTGTGTCAAATTAGAGCTTAGGGCATTAGCTTATGGCTTAATGGGCTGGAAAGCCCAATAAGAATAAGGTGAGTGTTAAATAAGCTGTGATAAGCTCATATTCAGCTTTTGGGCCTTTAGAGTTTTGTTCTTAGAATTGAATTTTGAGTCAGATAGGGCTTTTCCAAGTCAATTGGGCCAAGTTTGACTTTTTGGGCCCAAAAGCCCAATTTGGTTGATTGTTTTTGGTTTTGGCCCATTTGAGGGCCCAATAGGGGTATTTTGGTAATTTCACTTTGATTTTCTGATTATTTATTTTAAAATAAACTAGTTTGCAAGTTTTTAGAATTTTTTAGAATTTTTTGATTTTTAATATTATTTTATTATTATTTTTAAAATTTCACATTTTCCAATTTCTTTCATTTTTCTTAGGTTTAATACATTAAAATAGGAACTTAGCAACTTTTAGAATAATTTTATCTCTTTTAGATTAATTTTTATAATTATTTTAAGTTTTAATAGTTTTTAAATCATTTTAAATAGTTTTTATTAGTTTAAAAATTTCTAAAAATAGTTTTTAATCTTTTTAGGTCATTTTAGAGGTTTACCAATTGAAAAATCTTTATTTGAGCTTTTTGATAATTTATTTGATTTTTAGGGCTTTAATTAACATTTAAAAATTGAATATTTAATTATTTAAAAGGTTTGAAAAAGTTTTGATCATTGGTAAACTCTTAGTTTATTTAATTTGATTTTTGGTGAATTTTTGGTAATTTTTAGAATTAATTTTTATTTTTGTGGTTTTTAAGGTTCTACGTTTTAACTTTCTAGTAGTGTTTATTTTTATTTTCACGTCTTCGTCATCTTCTTTTCTCACCCCCTTCTAAACCAATTATTAATCACAAATATTTAACAAATTTCTCACACACATATACCTCCTTGGGAAACGAACTTTCATTTCATTAAGGGTCATTAACACTTGATTTTTCTTAAAGTCATTTGTTCAATACTTACCGCTTTTACGCCTTTTTCCTAAGAGGTGTAATTTACCGCAATCATTTTTGGCGCCGCTGCCGGGGAGGTGTGTCGTGATTAATTTGCATTGTTGTTTTTAATATTAACCATATAGTATTTGTATTAGTAGAACTCTACTAGTACGTATTATCGGTTTTCTTGGTTTTTCTTGTACAAATATTATTACTATATTGTATTAAGTATCACAATCAATATACAATATCTCCAAAAGTGTGAAAACACAACCTTAATTGGGATTTCATCACTCAATTATTGTATTCGAATCTCAAACAAAAAAAGAAAAAGGCAAAAATAGATAAATACTTTCGTGAAGCTCGATTTTGAAGAATACAAACTATAAGGTGGGTATAAGGCGGGTATTATAAAATATACCCTAAGGAAAAAGGCTCTTAAGTGCTTCGCGCCGCCTCGTTTCCCCGCTTGCTTGTGAGTATTTTGAGATTGAAGGCTAATTGAGGGTTTTGCCGCCCAAAGTATTATTACGTATAATATATTTGCTTGGTTTCTTTGTGATTAAACCCTCTTGAACAATTTGGTTTTCACCAAAGTTCTAAAGTCATTCGAAGGCGTTCACTCCACGTGATCGTTTTCATTCCTTTGAGGCTTCTTTAATCAAGAGTTTGATTCGAGGAGAGATTTTGTAGATTGTTGTCTACGAAGATACACCAAAATCCAAAAAAAATTAAATATCATCAAAAACACAAAAAAATTGAAAATTCACAAAACACCCAAAAAGAATCTTCTTTGCTCACCTCCCATTCTTCGTGAAGTTTATGATCACTCGTAATCAAGCAAAACGAGCTCGTAAACGACTTCAAAAGCAAGCCAATCAAGAGACGTTGATTGTAGAAGAACCTCCAGTTGTTGAACCTATTGTAGAACAAGAAGTCGTCATGTCTAATCGTACTATGATGGAGTTGCTACAAGCACCCACCGAGGGTTTTGGAGAGGCTATTGTGATTCCCGCCATCCTTGCGGAGAATTTCGAGATTAAGACGGGTTTAATGTCGCTGTTGCAAGCAAATAAGTTTGGAGGTCACGAGAAAGACAACCCGCATTACCATATTAGGAATTTTAATCGTCTCACCGCCACTAGCAAGTTTAAGGATGTTCCACATGACGCCATTAAGATGATGTTGTTTCCATACTCGTTGGATGGACCCGTAAAAACTTGGCTCGAGAAAGAACCGCCAAATTCGATTTTGACATGGGCCGATCTCGTTTCTAAGTTTGTGAACAAATTTTTTCCACCATCTAAAACAACACACTTGAAAAATGAGATTTCACGATTTGTGCAAAGAAATAATGAAAGTTTTTCAATGGCATGGGAACGATTTAAAGAAATGTTACATGAATGTCCACACCATGATTTTACGGAATTGCATCAAATTGATACTTTTTATAATGGGCTTAATGATCATGAACGAGATTATTTGAATGCCGCCGCGGGTGGTAATTTTTTGTGCAAGACGACAAATGAGGCTTTACAAATCATCGAGAATAGATCTAAGGTTTATAACCCTCGTAACACACCGAGTGTTGCCTAATTGGGTTCGTCATCTTCGTCACAATCGTCTCGTAGCATTAATGCCTTACATGATGAAGCTAATGAGGAAAATCGGTTTTTTGATAGATTTGCTAATCTTATGTCCCATTGGAAGGCTCAAGAAGCTTCCAATTCCGCTTCGGTTAAAGCGGTTGCTAAGAGTTGTTTGTCTTGTGGTGGAGCTCATGATCTTTCCGAGTGCATTACCGCGGATGGTAACACTTCGAGTGCTTATGTAGCAACGGGAACTTACAACCAAAACGGCCAAGGTTCCAGCCCAAATCAAGCTCCACCAACCCAAAATGCTAATAATTATCGAAACAACAACCAAGGTAATTACCAAGGCAACACACGCAATTACAACAAAGGGAATTATCAAAATGGGAATGGACAAATTTCTAATCAAAACCAAAACCGTGATTTTCAAAACACTACACAAGGTTTTCAAAATGCTCACACTAAAAATTTGCAAGGAGAATTTTTGGATTATGCAAAAGCAAATGATGCTAAATTTGATAACATGCAACGTGAGATGATTAGCTTAAGATCCGAGTTGAAAAACGAGCTAAAAAATGAACTTGCTAATGAACTTAAAACTCATGCAAACAAAATGGAAGGAAATGTCCAACGTCTTCAACAAAATCAACAAAAGATGGAATTAGGACAACATGAGATTAAGCAAGAGTTATTAAAAGCGGATGCTAGGCAATCAAAATTTGAGGACCGAATGGCTAAGATGTTTGAAGCAATCATGTGTAAACCCTCTTCCTCGGGTGTTATTCCTAGTGATACCATTGCAAACCCGAAGGGAGAAATGAAGGTTATTACTACACGAAGTGGTAAAACTTTCAAGGAACCAATCTCTCGTCCAAGTACTTCTACGGAGAAGGAAATCGAGAAAGAACCCGAGGTGATGGTCGAAAAGGAGCATATTACAATCCCACGAAGTACCGCTCATACCACACCTACGGTTGAACCAATACCAATTGTGGAACCCGAGTTTCCAAGGCCGTTGCCTAATGTCCAACCCACACCACCTTTACCTTACCCTTCGAGACAAACAAAGAGAAATTGCAAGAACGTAACAAACAACAAATCGAGCTTTTTATAAAAATGTTTCAACAAGTGCATTTTTATGTGAGTTTAGCCGACGCGTTGTTGTATATGCCTCGTTTCGCTTCCACTTTTAAAAGTATGATGAGCGATAAGGAAAAGCTTTCAAAGCTTGCTAATTGTTCTTCGGTTTATCTTAACCGCATACCGGAAAAAGTTGGTGATCCCGGAAAGTTTCTCATTCCTTGTGGCATACAAGATATGAAAGAATGCCTCGCCTTGGCCGATCTTGGTGCGAGCATTAATTTGATGCCATTTTCCATTTGGAAATCGCTTTCGCTTCCGGCTCTCATTCCTTCGAACATGTCCATCGAGATGGCCGATCATTCTACAATTATGGCATGTGGAGTAGCCGAAGATGTTTTCGTGAAAGTGGGGAAGTTCTACTATCCCGTTGATTTTATAGTAGTTGACATCCCCGCGGATCCTCAAGTTCCTCTAATTTTAGGTCGTTCATTTTTAGACACTTCGAGATCGCTTATCGATGTTCATGCAAGAACTATCACTTTGAGATTCAACGAAGAGGAACTTGTTATAAACGCTACTCAAAACTCGAAACCTTCTCACGTTTATGCAATCGCTACCATCAATCACATTGACATCGTTGATGTGGTTTGCGATGAGTTTTCACAAGAAGTGTTAGGTTTTTCCGATAGCTCGTCAAGTGGCAATCCCACTATTTAGGATCCGATTCTTGCTAATTCCACACCAAATCTCACTCCATTCCAAGGAGGCGATTTCACTTCAAATGAAATCGACAATGAATATGAGGTGTTGGTTAGTGATGATACTTCTATTCCACCATTTCTTTCGCCGATGGAAGTTATGAGTGTTGAACCAAAATCTTCAATCGAGGAACCACCTATCCTTGATTTGAAAGATCTTCCTTCTCACCTTGAATACGCATTCTTGGAAGGTGATGACAAGTTGCCGGTTATTATTGCAAAAGGTCTTGCTAATAATGAAAAAACCGAGCTCTTGAAAGTTCTTAAGGCTCATAAAGGGGCAATTGCGTGGAAAATATCCGACATTAAGGGTATTGACCCAAAATTTTGTACTCACAAGATTTTAATGGAGGAGGACTACAAACCCGCAATTCAAATTCAAAGAAGGGTGAATCCCAAAATTCACGATGTCATTAAAAAGGAGGTCCTCAAACTCCTTGACGCGGGAATGATTTATCCTATATCCGATAGCCCATGGGTGAGCCCAATCCATTGTGTCCCTAAAAAGGGAGGAATGACCGTTGTACCTAATGAAAACAACGAGTTAATTCCCACTCGTGTTGTGACCGGTTGGAGGGTGTGTATTGACTACCGAAAGTTAAATGGCGCCACTCGTAAAGACCACTTTCCTTTGCCCTTCATGGATCAAATGTTGGAGCGACTTGCGGGAAATGAATTCTATTTCTTTTTAGATGGTTTTTCCGGTTACTTTCAAATCCCTATCAACCCTCGTGATCAAGAGAAGACTACTTTTACGTGTCCTTATGGAACGTTCGCTTATCGTAGGATTCCTTTCGGACTTTGTAATGCACCCGGTACGTTTCAACGGTGTATGATGGCGATTTTTCACGATATGATCGAGAAGTCGATGGAAGTGTTTATGGATGACTTCTCGGTGTTTGGTAATTCGTTCACGTCATGTTTATCTAATCTCGAGCAAATGTTAAAACGTTGTGAAGAAACCAATCTTGTGCTTAATTGGGAAAAATGTCATTTTATGTGTAAACAAGGAATCGTCTTAGGACATAAGGTGTCAAAGGCGGGGATTGAGGTCGATAAAGCTAAGGTAGACGTCATCGCCAAGTTACCTCATCCCAAAACCGTTAAGGGAGTTAGGAGTTTCCTAGGCCACACGGGCTTTTATCGTCGTTTCATCAAGGACTTTTCGAAAATTTCTCGACCTATGACACACCTTCTCGAGAAAAATGCTCCTTTTAACTTTAATAAGGATTGTGTTAAGGCTTTCGAAACTCTCAAAAGGAAACTTACCGAAGCTCCCATTCTTGTTGCTCCTAATTGGGAATTACCCTTTGAAATCATGTGCGATGCAAGTGATTATGCTATAGGGGCCGTCTTAGGGCAACGTTATGACAAGCATTTCCGTCCTATCCATTATGCTAGTAAGACGATGACCGAGGCTCAATTAAAGTACACCACAACGGAAAAGGAATTCCTTGCCGTAGTCTATGCTTTTGAGAAATTCCGACCTTATCTCGTCTTGACTAAAAGCATCGTGTATACCGACCATTCGGCTATCAGGTATCTCTTAGCTAAGCAAGATGCTAAGCCGAGATTGCTTCGTTGGATGCTCCTCCTCCAAGAATTTGATGTCACCGTTCTTGAGAAAAAAGGAGCCTAGAATCTAGCGGCCGATCATCTCTCTCGTCTAGAAGATCCTCACAAAGATGTTTTCGAGAACAAGGAAATCACCGAAACATTTCCTCTTGAGACTCTCGGTGTAGTAAATTCTATAGACACCACCCCATGGTTTTCCGACATTGAAAATTACCATGCGGGCAATTTCATAATCAAGGGTATGACGACACAACAAAAACGAAAATTTTTTCGTGACGTCAAGTTCTATTTTTGGGACGACCCTTATCTCTTTCGAGTTTGTGCGGATCAACTCGTTCGACGTTGTGTTTTTGGTGCCGAAGCTTCTAATATCCTTAGAGCTTGTCACGAGGGACCCACGGGTGGTCACCACGGTGCTAATCTCACGGCTAAGAAAGTGTTCGATGCCGGTTTCTTTTGGCCTTCTATCTATCGTGATGCATACGCACTTGTTAAGTGGTGTGATTCGTGCCAACGTCAAGGAAAATCGTCTCAACGTGATGAAATGCCGCAAAATATAATTCAAGTGTGTGAGATTTTCGACATATGGGGAATAGACTTTATGGGGCCGTTCCCATCGTCTCATGGCAACAAATATATCCTCGTCGCGGTGGACTACCTTTCTAAGTGGGTGGAAGCTAAGGCTTTGCCTACTAATGATGCTCGTGTGGTAGTGAAGTTTTTGAAGCAACTATTCTCTCGGTTCGGAACCCCTCGTGCTATTATAAGCGATCGTGGAACCCATTTTTGTAATGACCAATTCGAAAAGGTTCTAAAGAAATATGGAGTTACTCATCGTCTTTCTACGGCTTATCACCCGCAAACGAGTGGGCAAGTCGAGGTTTCGAACCGAGCTTTGAAGAGGATTTTAGAGAGGTCAATTGGAGAAAACCGTGCTTCATGGTCCGACAAACTCGATGATGCTTTATGGACCTTTAGGACCGCTTATAAGACACCTATCGGTTGCACTCCTTATAAGTTAGTCTATGGGAAGAATTGTCATTTGCCCATTGAGTTGGAGCACAAGGCATATTGGGCCCTTAAGCATGCAAACTTTGACTTGAAGACCGCGGGAGATCACCGGAAAATACAATTGAATGAATTGGATGAATTAAGAGATAATGCTTATGAAAATTCATTAATTTTTAAAGAAAAGACTAAAAAGTTTCATGATTCAAAGATTAAAAACCGGGTTTTTAACGTTGGTGATCAAGTGTTGCTTTTTAACTCTCGTCTTAAGATATTTTCCGGGAAATTGAAATCTCGTTGGTCGGGTCCGTTCACCATTACACAAGTATTTCCTTATGGGACCATTGAGCTAGCTCAAGATGATGGTCCTAATTTCAAGGTGAATGGACATAGGCTTAAGCACTACTTTGGTGGGGAAATTCCTTCAATGGTTGCCCTCGACCAAGTCACCTTCCCCAATGATAATTAGCATTGAGGGGATCGAGTCGAGCTCATGACTCGGTAATAAAAAACGAGGTGCCTCGTGGGGGAGATCCCATGCTTATCTTTTAGGCTTACTATTCACTAATAAGGGGACTTGTACCCTTTCAACTCGTTGTCTCGTGGTTGTTTGTTTACGTGAAGACTCTCGTGTTCGTTTACGTGAGCCTCCATCATTCGTTTGAAGAAGTTTTTCACGAATCCATGACATATCCTTTATTGTTCTAACAATTATCTTTTAGCATACCTAATAAACGGCTTTAGATATATTGTTGATCACCCTTTCCATGCTAGATCCTAAGCATTCGACTCTTCGTCTCTAGTATGGGGGTGCTCCACCTTTAGACTCGAAACATTGAGGACAATGTTTACTTTTAGTATGGGGGGGGGGGGGGGGGTGAATAGGTACTTGCTTTGCTACGCCCTCACGCTTTGCAACTTTCAATGTTTTGTTTTGCTAATAAGGCTAAAAATGGCCAAATTTTAAATTTTTCTTAGTTTTCATAAGTGTTTTTAAGACACGAATGTATATTTTCCGATGGGTAGAATAAGAGTTAATTTTTGACTTGATGGGCATTTGGAGCCATTTACATTCCTTAACCCGCACAATTCAAGTTTTGCTAGACTTTTTGTTAGAAGTATTTAAAGTGATGGTCATATAATATACCGTTGCGAAGCTCGTGGAAAATGCTATTCAACAGTGCCGAGAGTTCTATGTCATTATTATGCATGAAACGGGAATTAGTCCCGAACACACAAATGAGGAAGGCCTCCTATTCATGTAAGCCTTAGTATAAAAGGCATAACCATCCTCATTTGTGTGTGTGTCTCCCATTGTATCTTTTCTCTTCTTCTTGTTTTAGAGAGAGAAACTCTCCTTAGTTTCTCTCACTAGAATCATCTACCTTGTATCTTTCTAATTCTTCTTCATCTAATCTAATATTCCATTCTTAGTTTTAATCTTGATCTTATTCATCTATATTTCTTATTCTATAAGTTGTGTGATTAGTAATCCAACAAGTGGTATCATTCGCCAAGGGATTCGTATTTAAGCATTTCGTGTGATTTTGATTGTTTTTCGCCAAAACATCAAAACTTTTTCGTGGTTGTTTGTGTTTCTAAGTCGTATAACTTCTTTAAATCGTGTAGTAGTGATTTGGGCATCTTGGTTTTGGCTTAAAAACAAGTATTTTGGATCAAAAGTTGAGAAATTTCTTGTTTTTTCATCTTTCCGAAATTCTTGCAAGTTTCACCATCGGAAAGTACAAAGGGAAATAGGCCAGATCGCAATAACCTCTAGGTTCTACTTTTCGATCTAAAGATTTCGATACCTTATTCCGATCTGGACATTCCGATCGTTCTTTGCGATATGGGATTCCGACGGTTTTTAAGGAACTTTGAGTCGTTACTCTGCCAAATTGATTTTAGCCACATTCCGATCTGAAGTTATTCCGATCTGAACATATTCCGATCTGAAGTTATTCCGATCTGAAGATTCCGATCTGAACATTCTGATCTAAGCATTCCGACAGGTCATCATTACGATCTAGGATTCCGATAGAAGGACATTCCGATCGTAGGACATTCCGATGGAAGCACATTCCGATGGGCATTCCGATGGAAATTTTGTTTGAGTAATTTTTAATCTTAGCCACCATCTAGACTAGTCTCATAACATAGTTTACACGAAGATCAAAAAAAAAAAAAGAGTTAATATTTTTAGGTCAAGTAGAATCAAATTTTTTCCCTACTAGGTTTTGGCTATCTCGAACTCAATTTCAAAATTTGGCGATACACAATTTTTTCAGCTTACCGTTTTGTCGGACTGAGGAATTTATTGTCGGACTGAGAAAAAAATCGGAAGTTTCGGAATTTCATCATCACCACACGCTTTCTACGAATTGAGATCCTGTTTTTCACACGACTTCTACTATGAGTTATCAACAAGATAGTGATGCTGCGGGTTTTGAGCATCGTGATAGACAAGTAAGAAAGAAGAGGAATGTTGCCCATCTCCAGTCTCAGCTTCTTATAGCACAAAAGGAAGAAGCAGGAATTCCACTTCTGGCTGAAGAGTTTCATCTCATGGCATCTGCAGCAGCATATGTTGAGGTAGAAGAGGTGACTCTCGACTCCATCTTGATGGCTAATTCGCAGCAATCATCCACATCGGTAGTTCAACTTGACAGAATTCCTGTGTATGATTCAGACGGTTCCTCTGAGGTACACCCACGTCTCAATGTTAATGAGTTATATAATATGTCTAATCAGGAGGAAGAGTATACTGAGTCACTTGAGCCTTCCACTGAGACACACGGGGTTCAAACGAATAATAGCAATATTATTTCTAATGCACCCAGTGTGGACCTTAGTGGGGATCAAGTAGCGCAACCTACAACCCTTCCTGACGAGACGCATGCGTATTATAAATCATTATTTGATAAGCTTGCCACGGATGTTGCTCATGCGAATGTGGTTAATAATAAGTTCAGAGAAACTAATGCCAAATTGACCACTGAGCTTGCGGGATATAAGGAACGGGAGAAAAGTTTTGAGATTCATCATGCTAAAATCAAGGAACTTGAACAAGCTCATGCTACATCGGTGTATCAAGAAAAATGCACCACTAAGAAATTAAATGCCTTACATTTGAGTAGTGCTAAAAAGATAAGCGAATTGAATAATGAAATCACATCTCTTAATAAACAGCTTTCAACTGAAAAATCTACCATTTTGGAGTTAAAAGAAGAACGAAAAAAGCTGAAACATGATTTCAAAATTCGAGAAGATGGGCTTCTTGAGGATTTTTGCAAAGCTCAGGATAGGATTAGGGAATTAGACAACCTTTTGGTAAAACGTGGCCAAACTATGCAAACAATAAATATGCTCGCACCAAAAGTGAATGAGATAAACTACACTCGATACAAATTGGCCTTAGGTTGTCCCCTTCCTCCTAATCCAGGATACCTTAAACAAGTTCAGGCCACAAATGAAACCTTATATAATGGTAGTGTGCTCTTGTCTGATGAGCATGATCCTCCTACTGTGCATGATTCTGAAGAAACTACCGAACTTGCTGTAGAGACTCGTTTAAAAATGAAAAAGCTTAACAAAGAAGTGACACCTGTTTATTATCCGAAAGTTAATCCTCCAACTGTTTTTGTTCGGTCTAAAACGAGTTCTGAAATGCTTTTGCTACCTAGTGCGGAATTGTCTGATGACCCTCCAAAACCGAGTATCACACGTAGGTATCTAAACGAGCTCAAAGATAATTTTGTCATTCTCAAACGGGTTGTTAACGCCAAAATGACTGGAGGAAACTTTACATCACCCATTCATGTCGAGTTACAAAAAGTGCTTCATACAGAAATCAATCCGATTATTAATCAAGTTGATGCGAGGATAGGCAATCTTGAGAACGCTTTTCTAAAAGAACTAGCCAAATTTATTGAAGACTTCAAATCTTTGGCGAAGGAGGCTGATGAATCTCTTGATAAAATTAAAGTTTTGGAAAGCGACCTTGCATGTCTCTCGAAAGCAAGTAACAGTGGTGATTGTGTTGATAGTAACCTTGTTGCGGTAAACATCTCTGTGTCAGACAATGAAACCCTCCAAAATGAGCTTGATCGTACGAAAGAGAAAATGGAGTCTTATGTCATCAAAAAGGACAACGAATTCACCGATCTTTGGAATAAATATGTCAAAAAATGTGATGAATGTAAGGATGACAAACTCTCGTATGATAAAGCTTACAATGAACTGCAACAAACAATCGAACAGCTACGAGCTCAGTTAGGAGGTGAATGTCGCGACAGTGAGCCTTCAACAAATGTTAATCAAAAAGAGTTCACGATTATTCAACACCGATATGATTTTTTTCAAAAACATTGTCATTCTCTTGAACTTGCTTTGCAAACCAAAGTTGGAAAAGTTCCTGATGATAATAATTTACAAGTAAAACTCTCTGAATCATTTCGTGAATTGAATGAAAAGAGTAAGGATATTTCTGATCTGAAAGCTCAGTTGCAAGACAAAGACATCGCGATTGCTGAGTTGTAGAAACTTGTTGGAAAGATGGGTGGGAAAACTGTGGAAGCTAAGGTTGTAAAATCACCCAATGCGTACAAAGTACCAAAGCCATCTATCTTAGGAAAACCGCCTTCTAATGTTTCTAGGTTACCTCCTAATACCGATGTGCCATCGACTGTACCAAAACCAGCCATCTCACCCTATGTTCCTCCATTTAGAAAACCTACTCTTGCTAAACACAACTCTGTGAATGCACCTTGCACTACTCCTAAGAGTACTCCCAAGTGTGTGACTCTTACGCCCACAAAGGAATCTAATGGTTCAAATGACGTTGGTCAAACCAAAAACCTAGGGGATGGTAAGCAAAAAGGGAACATTCAGAAAGTAAACCATGTGTATTCAAAACCTAGTAAACCAACAACCGCTAGAGTTCAACACACACCTAATGGTAATCAATCAAAACCTAGGACCCATTCCCAACAACCTAGGAATTGGCAATCACCAATGAGTAGTCGTGTGTTGGAAATACGTTTTACGTATTTATGAAGGATCGGTCGCTCCAACGATAATTATGTAATGGGCTCGTGATCCACTTAGTAAATGTATAGTCCATATAGCCCACATGTAGGGTGGGCTATATATATCCCCTCCTAGCATGTTAGGAGGGGTTGTTCATTTTCACATTTTCATAATCTATCTTTACTTTCTCTCTCTACTTTTCTCCTTTCCTCTCCTTTCTCTCTCTACACCATCATCTCCTTCCTCCCCATCTCCTCCATTCTAAACAATAGATCCAATCCATAATTTACCAAATCCTAAGAAATCGTAGACCTTCAGTTGGTATCAGAGCATGGTTAGTTTGGTTTATTCTTGTTTTTATTTTGTTTGATTTTGATGGGTTTTGATTTAATCAAGCTTTTATCTTAAAAAGTTTGTATTTTTATGCTTTAAATCATGTCAAATCTTTAGATTTACTTACTTTTTAGATAAAAATCACAAATTTTTATACAAAAATCAAAAACTTTTATTATCAAATCTTAAAAAGTTTGTGTTTTTATAAAAAGTTTGTGTTTTTATAAAAAGTTTGTGTTTTTCTTTTTTTAATTTTGCCACTTTATTTTTTTTATTATTGATTTTCGTTTATCAGTTTCAGTTTTATCCTATCTGGGTTTTTCTGTTATCAGTTTTTCTATATAACCTTTTTTTTTATTTTTTATATAATCAGTTTTTATATAATTTTCTGTCCATCGAATCTGTTTGTCTTTTTTTGGTCACATTTGTCAAGTATCTTGGTTATCCTCTTTCTGTCCAATCTGTCCCAACAACACTGTTCTTCAATCTTAAAGTTCCGAATCAAACCAAAAGTTCCGGACGAACAAAAGTTCCGGGTGAACAAAAGTTCCGGGTGAACGAAAAGTTCCGGGTGAACGAAAAGTTCCGGGTGAACGAAAAGTTCCGGATGAACGAAAAGTTCCGGATGAACCAAACTTCCGGATGAACGAAACTTCCGAATGAAATCTTTCGAATGAACCATTTCAAACATAACGGGACCAGACTTGACTACTCTTCTTTTCGAACAAACAAACACTCTCGTCTAACACACTTACACCCGACCGACACCCACAAACTGACTCGACCATTACTCGACTCCCTCACCATTCAGCTACGTTCAGAGAAAAACCCAAGTCAAATCTCTTCTCACACCTACACCTACACTCCCTCTCATATAACCCGACCCTCGAATCAATCTCAACACCCTCACACTCTTTTAACAGAACCCTCTCACACTCGTCTCAACCATCACCCACAACCCTCGACGCCTAGACCCTTGAACCCCTCACTCAACTCGACTCACCCAAAACACTTGAACACACACCCTCGTTCTCACCCCCACCCTCGACTCATCTCAACAAAACAAGACCCTCTTTCCCCCACCCCAACCCAGTTCACCTAGTCTCGACACAAACCCCCCAACCTCGAACACCACTCACCCTCGACCCTCAATCTCTTGACAACAACATCTCACCCACCCTAGACTTCAACACATTCGGACTCACACACCAACACAAACATCCTCACAGCCCAACACAACACACAACATAGACTCCCAACCTCGAACAACACTCACCCTCACCAGACTCTAGACTTCAACACCCTCGTCTCTCCTCACACCTTCGACCCACCCTCTCAGACACCACTCAAACACAAGACCTTCAAACACAAACCGACACACAGACTCACAAAAACCTCGACTCCCTCATACTTCACCTAGACAAAAAAATCCCAAGAAGGACTCTACAGATGATAGAAAGACTCAACAAATCAAGATAAACAAACCTACCCGAGACCTCTCTTTCAGAGACCTTGAAAATCAGTTAGCCTTTACACCTCGAAATTACTGAAGATCCTTGATATAAGGTTGGGAATTAGATGAGAATGGACGAATCTGTTTTAATGGTTGGCGTCGGAAGATTGAGAGATCAGTTTTTTTGTTTTGAGATTTGAGAGAGAATTACTTAAGTTATGTTTGTGAGTTTATGAGGAGAGAGAGAGAAGTAGAGGATTTAAGGGACGGCGTAGTCAACATACAATATTTAATTGGGCGGAGGTAACTATGTGCTGTTTTTAGGGGTAAAAGATAGCCACGTGTTTTTGTTTTTGTTTTTGAGTTATAGTTATCAGGACACGCTTCTTTTGTGCCCTCTTTTTAACTGATTTCATATGAACATTTTAAAACGTATAGTCTTATACGCAAGGATTGTGAACTCCTTTTTTCATATCAGATTTTAACTTTTTTCTATTTTTTTTAGTTAAGTTTTTTTTTAAGATTTTATTTTTATGTAGTTTCAAGTTATTTTTTTAGTTTAGTTAATTTCGTTGATTAATTTTTGGTACATCGTGGTGAGGCGGGTATTTTGAAACAACCAATGTCGTAAAATATTTGACGGGTCAACAGTTTGTGCGGCCGAATTTGAAAACAAAAGTGACGAGTCAAAGTGACGGGCTTTATTTTTCGTGGCTACGGATTTTTAATCAAGATATTCTTATTTGTACGTGAAGAAGGTTTTTATCTACAATCGAGGATTTTTCAAACTTATTTACGGATCGTTTCGTTGGTTTTGTCATATTCCGTGACTTTCTGTTTTTAAGTTTCTTCACGTATTATAAAATCCCGAAAACAGCATCATCCACGTCATTTTTAATCGATATTCAATGGATTCATTCGATTCGACATGTCAAAAGGGAGAATCGCATTCAATGCAAAACAAAGTTACGAAAAGTGGCATCACTTCATTTCAAATGCTTCAGTCTCATCTTGTCACTCTTTCGAGGATTCAAGGAGGGAGCGAATTTGTGACCATCTTTGGACAAGATCGTCATATATTCATCGACTCAATATTCACCACTTTGACCCAACTCGCCGAGCAACTCAACAATCAAAACTTTAATCACTCTGCATCGGCACTTGCTTATAAGGCTCTTGTGACACAACTCACGCCTTTCCTCCAATTCAATATCATCAAGTCTGAAAGTTCAATGCTTTGCCAATCATTTCTTCGAGATACACATACCGAGCTTCGAGTTTTTCGTGATACAATATTGAAACTCATGACATCGGTCTCGTCTTCGATTTATGAAATATCTCGACTTCAGCAAGCGTATGATAATGGAGTGCAAGAATCTATGATGCAGATGAAAGAGAATGGTCACACGGTTGATAACTTGGAGCCTAACAATGGCAAGAGCATGGAATCAGGAGGACAACATGATCCCAGTGGCACGTCGGGGAATGTTAACGAGATCTATCTTGATGACACCTTACCCATTTATGACGAAGCGCTTGCAAACATGGTACATCGTAATGTTGTATATGATGTGTATGCCAATGAAAATGGTGATGAACTGTCTCATATTGAGCATTTTGAACCTAAATATGACACACATGGGATGGAGAAGCGTGATAGCAATACCACTTCTGATTCATCCGATGTGAGTCATAATGGGGGAGAGATGGTTCAGAATGCTATAGTACACCATGATAATTGTCTTATAACTGCTTCATTGACTGCCTCCTGATTCTAAGATTAGAGAGCTCGAAACAATTGTAGCTCAACAATCAAAAGATCTTGAGGATGCCAAACTTGAATTTTCTAAGAAAACGGACAAATTTGAAACATACTTTGAAAAACTTGAAAAGTCAAACGTTGTTCTTGAAAGAAAATTGGATCAAACTGTTCTAGATTCTAAAGCTGAAAAGGATAATCTTTTGAAACAAATTAAACTGCTTGAATCTAAGTTGGCATCCCAAGATAACTTGCTCAAAGAGAATGAGACTTTAAAGGCCCAAGTACAGGAAAAGGTTTTTGCTATAGCTGCGTTGAAAAACGAGTTAAGGAAAACTAGAGGACCTAGTGTGGACACTAAGCTTGAAAAACCATCAATCTTGGGGAAACCGCCTACAAATCAGTTCGTCAGACAACCGATTGTCAGACAACCTACTGCATTTAGATCCGAGCGACCACTATCCTCGAGACCGCGGTTTGCCTCCCAAGTTGATTTGGGTCATATTCCTAGAACAGTCACTCCACCAACTAGGCCTAATGTGACTAAATCAGTTTTAGCAAGACCTCATCACATGATTGCCTCTAGTTTCTCAAAGAATAGTTTAATGAACACGTCTAGACCTAGTTCAGCTGATGTGCGCCAGGTTTTTGGTCAAAGAGAAGCTAAGCAAAAGACACAAGTAAGAGATAGGAATTTCAAACCTAGTCAGATGCATTCTAGTTTACCCAACACTGCTAACCATAGCATGTCACCTCCTAGGAGCATCAATCAATCATCTAGGAATTCTAGATCTTACTCGGACATTAAATATGCTACTTGTAAAACATGTAGAAAATGTGTCTTTACGGCAAATCATGATTCTTGTATCAAAAAATTGCTTAATGAGGTGAACTCCCGTGCTAGACTTAAATCCCAGTGGGTCGCTAAAATCAAACCCATTGGTAAAATGTGGCGCCCCACTGGTAGAACTTTCACTCTTGTAGGAAACGAGTGCCCTTTAACTAGGATAGTCTCCGATTCTACTAAGACTACTAGGGAGGAAATTGATAAAGATGATACGTCACTTAAGCCTAAACTTAGGGTTTTCTATAAAAGAAAACGTTTGCCAGCTAAGATAAGTGAATCATCTACTCAGGTCGCCTCTGACACAAGTAAAGCCAACTGTGAACCCCCATGTGCTTCTATAATTGATATCGCTAACCCACGTCAAAGCATGCAAATTCCTAATGAGATTGCAGATACCAAAGTTGATGTTCCAAAAGAACGAAGCGGTCCAATCGTTGTGTACCGTTCAACTAAGGACACTCTTAGAGTTTGGTTGCTGAAGAAGCGGATATCAGAGAAACAAGTGTCTCGGGGGATTCATGGTTAAGCTTAACCAAGGAATTATAGTCACATCACAGACTATAACTCGCTCTTCAAAGAAAGGAAAGTTTATCGCCGATGGTAAACTTATCCTAACAACGAGAAATTATTTTTTCACGGGCATGAGCTTATATCAAAAACATTCCAAGTTTTTAAGCTCATGCACAATGGCTCCTCGTTAAATGACAGACGACGACCCGGACTTCAGAGACAGGGAAGTTTATCCATGCAACGATAACTTACCCTCTTAACAAGAAATTAAGTTTTATTGGACACGAGCTTATCCTAAAACCATTCAAAGTTTTTAAGCTCGTGTATAAGGCTCATCATTAAATATCAGATGATGACCCGAACTTCAAAGAAAGGAAAGTTTATCGCCGATGATAAACTTATCCTAACAACGAGAAATTAAGTTTTCTCGGGCATGAGCTAATATTAAAAACATTCGAAGTTTTTAAGCTCATGCACAATGACTTACAGTTAAATGTCAGACTGTAACTCGAACTTAAAATAAAGGAAAGATTATATTTTATGATAACTTATCCTCTTAACGAGAAATTCACCTTTCTCGGTCATGAGCTTGTATTAAAACATTCGTAGTTTTAAGCTCAGAAAGGAAAGTGTATCTTTTAAATAAGAGAACTTTTCCTCATAACGAGAAATTAACCTTTCTCGGTCATGAGCTTTCTGTTAAAACAATCAAAGTTTTCAAGCTCATGAAAACGACTTCTAAGTAAATGTCAGCTTAGGACTCGTTCTTCAGATAAAAGGAAAGTTTATCGCCGATGATAAACTTATCCTTAACAACGGGAAGTTTACAACTTCTCGGACTTGAGCTCGTTTTGTAAGATATTCAACATCTTAAGCTCAAGTAATTGGTTTTCAAAACTTTGAACACAATTTTTCGAGAATTTCTCAAAAGGTTTTTCTAAATCTTTCAAAATTGTGTGTTCAAAAATGTTTTGATAAAAAGAGCATGTCTTCTGGAATCGATAATATTTACGATACAAGAAATGTCATTCAATAATGACACGGGGTTGTAAATAAAGTTCGAGCAGAAGTTCAAACTTTTAAAACATGCTCAAAATGGTTTGCTATTATTTCCGATAGTAACCCGCTTTTCACTTTGAAGTCAAGCATTTCACCGGAAAGCTTTGACTTCAGAATCCAAAGTTATCAACTCCACAATCCAAAGTTCGTTGCAATTGATATCTACATACTCGACGATGCGACTACTCAAACGGTGACTACAACTCTTTCAATAGAACACGGGTCAACAATTGAGGGGGAGCAATTGTCCAGCATTCAGAATCCTTGATGCCGAGAGTGCCAAGTTCACATATTGGTGTTAAAACAACGATATCAATCATACACATGGAGTCAAGAGATACTTCAGAAGTTACGAGGAAGACCAACATTCGTGAACAAGAACCATGTGCTTCTTTCATATGATGTTCTCCATTATTCAGGTCCAACCTCGTAAATTGCTAGTCTTGTGAATTCATTATCATATATGATCTTTGCACGTGATAAATACCTTACACTTGTGGTTAAAAGGTATTTAATTTACGTTTCAAGTAGACCCTCATTAATTTGAGGGGGAGCTTGTGTAACTCATGAAGATAATTGGATTTGCATTTTTCTTCCCAAATTTTCTTAAAATACTATTAAATCAATTGATATTAAAAACATTGATTGGGTTAATATTTTTAATATGGGGGAGAAAATGTGATTTAATATGGGAAATGATTAATCAAAAATGGTTTGACTTAACGTGCTAGCTCATCCCGACATGTGCGAAATGTTTTCGGATATCGTGGCATATGTTAAGGGGGAGCAAAATGGATTTGCACTTCAAAATGGATTTCATGGTGACATACACTTACCCAAAACATCTCTATTCACGATGATGAAGATTATGGTGACATAAGGATGGTAGGATAGGTTAAAGTCCAATGATTCCTCTAGAACCGGAGGAATCTTCCCAAGGACATTCCATAGCTAGAAATAGTAGTCCTTAGAAAAGATGGAGAAAGATTGTGAACGTAGCTGAATGCCGACCAAGTACTTAAGTTAGCACTGGAACAATCACAACAAGGTGCTAGTGATGACGTATTGGTAAGCATTGAAGGGGTTGAAGAATGAAAAAGAATTGTAAAGATAAAGGGTGTAAAGAAAGAAGCCCTCCTTACAACCTTAGGTAGAAACCGGGTCAACTCATATGCTATTGAGATCATTTTTAATGATTCTTGATATTGAAGAAAGACATCATGGACCCAGTGATGCAATGCACAACCCTTCCCAGCTAACTCAAATATCTCTCAAAAGGTATTTGTTTTAATCACACTGATCAACACATTATCTATTGGTTTATTCACTCCGAATAAATTGGTATTGAAAAGGTGGCACTCCTCTCCAGCCTCCGATCACTAAAATCTAAAATGCACGATCGAGTCTAGAGCCATTTGAGATCATCAAATATCTCATTAGGACACACTTTCATATTTCCTTGCTTCTTCACACACTGTGAAAAGTAAGAAAGATCTTAAGAGTCCTACGCAAAATCTTCATGATCTTGCCTGAACATCCAAGTAATACGAAAGTATTTACAATGAAGATGGAAATCCTTCTTGAGCGAATATCAAAAAGCTCATGGTAGGTGACTTGTGCGATTCTTTATGAATCAAACTTGTGATAACTGGAAAGCAACAGTGGTTTAATTCTTAAATGAATTTAAACACGTTCCAGGCCTCTACGCAATATCTTAGTGATCTTGCCAGAACATTCAGAGTAATACTATTAAGTATTTACAGTGACGAATAGAAATCCTTCTAGTGTTAACATCAAACAACACTTGGTAGGTAACTTGCAAGATTCTATATAAATCAAGCTAGTGACAACTGGAAAGCAACGACGGTGCGGTTCTTAATTGAATTTCACTTGTTCCAGGAACATGAATTAACGGCTTCAAATCATGTGGATAAGATTATTCAAATGATTCACTCTTTATGTTCGCAGTCAGCTTTGGACGGTCGAGTAAAGAGAACGGGTTTACCCGCGAAATCTTGTCAAGGAGGTTCTTTATTGAAACTACCTGCCACAAGTACGATATTTAATATCGTCCAACGGTCTTCACCGACCGGAGGTAAAATGCTACCGAATTAGAATGAAATGTTCAAGGCCATTTCATCCGTGTATATTGTTTATTGCTAACTGTCTTATGCAGCGTAACAAGAAGGTGGCATTGCGGTGTAAAATCCAGAAGAAGTCGTCACCACATGCTTATACTACATACAATTAGTACTTCAACAAATTCAAGAAAGCCTGAAGGTCAAGTCTTCCGCTGTATCAAACTCTGAAGCTTTCAAGAATTTAGAAGTATAAGTATGTGGAACATGAAGTCACGAAGAGGCAAATATCACAAGTGAAGAATGCACAAGGTCAAGGCAAGGAAACATGCTCAAGACTAAAGTCAAAGATCACATCAAGCATATTCACAAGAACAAGATCGAAGACTCAAGCATAGATGCTAGGTTTAAGATTTTGTAAAAAGATGTGACCTCCCTTAGGGGGAGATTGATGGAAATACGTTTTTCCCAATAAAGTCTCGGTCACGTCTTAGTTAGCATAGATCACGAGATATAGACTATTTAGAACTTTGTCTCTTGGAGCGACCTCCCTTAGGGGGAGATTGTTGGAAATACGTTTTACGTATTTATGAAGGATCGGTCGCTCCAACGATAATTATGTAATAGGCTCGTGATCCACTTAGTAAATGTATAGTCCATATAGCCCACATGTAGGGTGGGCTATATATATCCCCTCCTAGCATGTTAGGAGGGGTTGTTCATTTTCACATTTTCATAATCTATCTTTACTTTCTCTCTCTACTTTTCTCCTTTCCTCTCCTTTCTCTCTCTACACCATCATCTCCTTCCTCCCCATCTCCACCATTCTAATCAATAGATCCAATCCATAATTTACCAAATCCTAAGAAATCGTAGACCTTCAATCAAAACCTAGGACCCATTCCCAACAACCTAGGAATTGGCAATCACCAATGAGTAGTCGTGTTTCGAACATAGTGCCTGAACGGTCAGTAAACCCTAGGTACACAAGAACTTTCGAGAATCCCAAACTCCCTGTATGCCCCACGTGCAAAAAGGGCATTTACCATGGAAATCATGCTCATTGCATTCTGCAATACCTCTATGAGGTAAACTCTCGTGCTTTCACACAGAGAAAGAATGCAGAATCCCATAAGACAACAAGGAGACTCCCACCCGTCACAAAGAAAAGCAATGACAATAAATCCTCAAGGCGGATCAATGTAGGACCTAGTTTCTCTCCAAAGAAGTCTTCCGTTGTGCAAGAGAACACTAATCCTAGATCTAGTCTTCAGTGGAAACCCACGGGTAGGATCTTTAAGAAAGTCGGTCTTAAGTGGATTCCCATCAAGAAGAGTGATGACACCTGCTCCAGCACTAATGCGAGTGTCTTGAATATAGAAAATGCTTTTGTTACTCCTAACACTAGTATTTGTGCAAATTCTTCTTCTGTCATTGCAGGTACTTCAACGGATTCTGAATCCATTTCTTCAAAGGGTTCCAATTCTATACATTCAACATCACCCTCTTCTGCTGTACAAAGGTCTATTTTGGATTATTTTAAAAAATATTGAAAATCAAAATACAAAAATATAAAACCTATAAAAACAAAACAAAAAACGAAAAAATCTTTCAAAAATACCAAAAATATTCTTCTCGACATGTCTTTCAGTTTTGATAATATGGACGTGCCTAGAAATGTCGCTCAATAACGACACGGGTGTGTACATAAAGCTCGAATGAAAGTTCAAATGTTTTTTAAAACATGTCATTTCCCCTTTCTTCATATGATTTGCAGTTACCTCAGATTGTGACTCGTGCCTCAAAGAAAGGAAAGTTGATCACGGATGATAACTTATCCTTAACAACGAGAAAATAAAACTTTCTCGGTCATGAGCTTCCGATAAAAACATTCCATGTTTTAAGCTCATGTAAACGACTTACAGTTAAATGTCAGACTGTAACTCGAACTTCAAATAAAGGAGAGTGTATCTTTAAAGATAACGTATCCTAACAACGGGTAGAGCAATCTATCTCGGGTTGAGCTTGTCACAAAACATTCAACGTTTTGAGCTCAACATCATGGCTTATAGTCACATGTCAGACTATAACCCGGTCCCTAAATAAAGGAAAGTCTTTGACTTATCCTCAACAACGAGAAATTCATTTCTCTCGGTCATGAGCTTATATCGAAACATTCAAAGTTTTAAGCTCATGAACACATTTTTTCTCGGACTTTTGAGCACAATTTTTTCAAAGTATTTCAAAACAATGTGCTCATATACTCCCCTATTTAAATACAATCTCTTTTCGAGGGGGAGTATAATGTTTTTATAAACATTTGTTCCAAAGTTTCATGACACATTATTCTCTCCATGTTTCATCACTAGTTTCACAAAAATTTCAATTTCATGCAACTTTTGAGGGGGAGAATAGTGATTAAAATGTGTTATCTTGAATAAGATCTGTGATATAAGTTCTTTCTCTTCCTAATATGTGCAAAAATATCTCTTTTTATGATGCACATATGTAGGGGGAGCGTTTTTGGTGATATAGAAAACTTTCAAGGTGTAAACATTGATTTCATCAACACCTTGACTGCATTTTCAAATGATTTTCCTGGTTACGATATCTATACCCTTCAACACAATTAATCACGACGATATTGGTGTCAAAAGGTGGTTAGGTATTCGTCCTATGATCCAACCAGAGCCGGAGGGATCTTCCCAGGGACAATCCATTAGAACTTAGAAGTCCTTAGGAAAGATGGAGTAGTTGAGTGTACGGGAATAATGCCGACTAATGACTTAAGCTAGCACTGGAACAATCACAACAAGGGGCTAGTTATGACGTCTTGGTAAGCATTGAAGGGGTTGAAGAATGAAAAAGAAATGTAAGGATAAAGGGTGTAAAGAAAGAATCCCTCCATACAACTTAGGCAGAAACCGGGTCAATACATCTATTATCAGAATCACTTTGATGATTTCTGATACTGAAGACAAAGCATCATGGACCCAGTGATGCAATGCACAACCCTTCCCATCCTACTCAAGCTTCTCTCAAAAGAAGTTTGTTTTATTGTCACGGAGTTCAACTCATTTCTATCAACTTTCTCACTCCGAGATAGTAGAATTGAATAGGTGGCAGTCTGCTCCAGCCTCCGATCACCAAATAAACGTGCACTTATAGAGTCTAGAGCCAACGAGATTCATCAAAAATCTCATTAGGACACTTATTCCATAGATCAATTGTTGTTCATCATTAAAACACAAGCGATGATTTACAGAGTCCTACGCTCTATCCTTGTGGTATTGCTAGAACATTCAGAGTGATACTCTTTAGTATTCACAGTGATGAATGGAAATCCTTCCAGTGTTAACATCAAACAGCACTGCGGTAGGTCATATGTAAGATTCACTTGAATTAAACATATGTTAACTGGAAAGCAACAGTGGTTTGATTCTTAATTGATTCAAACTCGTTCCAGGTCTCGACGCAATATCTTTATGATCTTGCCAGAACATTCAGAGTAATACTTTTCAGTATTTACAGTGACGAATGGAAATCCTTCCAGTGTCATCATCAAACAGCACTGTGGTAGGTAACTTGTGCGATTCTATATGAATCAAACTTGTGTCAACAGGAAAGCAACGATGGTTTGATTCTTAATTGATTCAGACTTGTTCCAGGAAAGTGAATTGACGACTTAATCAGCAGAATGGAACTGCATGATTCACTCCTTACTTTGAATTATCTTTCGATATATTCAAGTATTGAGAACGGCTACCACAGCTGGAAATCCTGTCAAGGAAGTTCTTTGAACCTATCTGATCACAGGTACAGTATTCGTACTGTATAACGGGAAACCGGTGGAATGCAAACGGTGGCGTTATCTCAAGAGTCGTAATTCAAGGCCACATATTCAGGATTATTGAAGAAAGCTCAAGAACATCTAAAGACAAAGACTTCCGCTACTCTGATGATCAAGGGAGATTGTTTACAAGCTTTCAAGTCAACACAAAACATGAGTATGTGGAGAAAGACAAAAGAACACAAGCTGGCAAAGCTTCAAGATTAAGTCAAGGTAAAGATCAAAGATCCAAGATCACAAGTCATGAAAGGATCGATGAAAGAACTCTCAAGACAACGAGCTTCAAAGTCTGCAACAACAAATAAGTGAAGTCACATAATACATGACCACCACTTAGGGGGAGATTGTTAGAAGTATTTAAAGTGATGGTCATATAATATACCGTTGCGAAGCTCGTGGAAAATGCTATTCAACAGTGCCGAGAGTTCTATGTCATTATTATGCATGAAACGGGAATTAGTCCCGAACACACAAATGAGGAAGGCCTCCTATTCATGTAAGCCTTAGTATAAAAGGCATAACCATCCTCATTTGTGTGTGTGTCTCCCATTGTATCTTTTCTCTTCTTCTTGTTTTAGAGAGAGAAACTCTCCTTAGTTTCTCTCACTAGAATCATCTACCTTGTATCTTTCTAATTCTTCTTCATCTAATCTAATATTCCATTCTTAGTTTTAATCTTGATCTTATTCATCTATATTTCTTATTCTATAAGTCGTGTGATTAGTAATCCAACACTTTTATATAGGGAACTTTAAAAGGCGAAAGTCTTAGCTCATTCGGGTTAAGAACAAGAACTTTTCGCAAGTTCCTATAATTGATCCTAGAAAGTCACTTATCAAGGGAACTTTAAAACGCATTCTCTAAACTTGAAAAAGTCCAAGAAAGTGCAAGATCCTATAGGTGGCTTGAAAACCCAAAACTTTGATTTGATATAGTCTTAATGAAAGCTAATCCAAATTTGGCTTAATTTTGACTTGCATGGCTAAGTATTCACGAGTCTCTTTAATTAGAGGTCTTTATATAGTGAAGAACGAGAAATGATAGAGTTAGACAAGTGATCATGCTAAACGTAGAACACGAAAGTGTTCTTTCAAAAACTCATATGTTTTTAATTGTGGCTTTTTCTTCCCATAAGATCAATGCATTAGGAATAAATCATAAATTGCAATAAGTTAAGTCGTACGATTTGAAAGGTTACTTAGCCTCTAGCACAAGATCGTTTAAAAGTTGCTCGAGGTTGAATAGAGTTCATAGCCAAGGCATAACTTACTGAAGCGGGACGCGAAGATTGGCGATCATCCAAAAAGGCCCTAACAAGGCACGAGGAGCTCTATTTTTGCTAAAGATCCAAAGATGATGTGAAGTATCATTATTCCTAAATCAATATGAAGGATCGAGACACACGACGAAAAGCAATTACTCCCCTAAAGATCATGGAGAAAGTCTATCCAAAAAGACCCTAACAAGGTATGAGGATAAATATATCCAAGTCCGAAAAGGAGGCGGATCGTTGTATATCAAAATCCAAAGTAAAGATTGAAGAAAAATGATGAAGTCGTGGTCCAATATGAAGAATCTCTCAAAAACGTCAAGTGAAGAAATTCCAAATATATGAAGAGAAGACCATAATTTCAAGAACGTCTTCCCAAGATTTGAAGTATGAAGTACATGCCAAATATCGGTCCGAGAAAGGTCTCAAATCGTGAAACGAGTTATGCCAAGATATGAACTTAAGGAGATACACGAGAAGCCGTTTTAAAAGATTTTGTCCTTCGACTAACTATTGATCAAATCGTGCTACTTTGCTTTCGGACTAATAAATACTCAAATAAGTCAATATGAATCACTTGTGATCCATGACAAATAGATAAAAAATGCTAGTAACCCATTTCCTTTTATAATAACTAGGATTGCGGGGAGAAAAAGTATTACACAATTTGGACGTATGAGAAGTGTTAGCATTGTGACTTGTACCAACAATGATCTCGTTTTTGCACTTAGCATGGAATGTATGACAATCAAGGATGACGAAGTTTACACTAAGTAACATTTACTTGTTTCTATTCTTTGACCCTAAAAGTCACCTTTTATGATGAAAATCATACATTATGTCTTTACACATCATCGTAGTACGTTGCAAGTCTTTTTACTTTTCAATAAAGGTTAATAAAATTGAACTTTGGTGATGCTTTGATACTTTATTCTAGCATTGCGTGAGGGCACGGCAATGGCTTAGTATGGGGGAGTGATGAGATGGCATTTATACATGATCTCATCATTCTTTTCGGGCTTTAAATGCATAAAAATGTCATAAATTACCATATATATGCTTGTGTTTGTTTACTTGTGTATTTTAGGTATGGATATCGTGAAAAAGACAAAAGATCACAAGTTACAAGGAAAAACGGACACGAGAAACAAAGCCGTACAAGGAACCGGGCCCTAATCATGGAATATTCAACATTTATCCTTGAAGACTTAAAGATGTTCAAGTTTGATCCTCATTTATTGAAGAAATGACACTTAAAACCCTTGTATATTGATAATTACAAGTTTGGTCCCTTAAGTTTGTCAAAATTACACAAAGAGTCCTTCAACTTTGAAGAAATGGCAAGATTAGTCCCTCAACAATTTCAAATTGTCAATTATGGTCCCTCATCAAGCCAAAGATACATTAAAGACCTTTGAAGATCAACATTGTCCAAAATCAGCCCTTGAAATATGCAAAAGTGTCAAAAATAATCCTTGATAACCTTTTTGGAAAGTTTGGTGCCAAAAGTGACAAATGGTGAAAGTTAAAACAAAGGGAAACACGTTTTGTTTGCAAAATAACTTGTTATACAACTTTTCCCAAAACACAAGGACCAAAGCTGTCATATCCCAAACTTCAAATTCCTAAAAATGCGCCAAACACTTACTGTTTGGATTTTTACCAGGGATGAACAAGTTTTTACCCATGATCAAAAGGGAGCAAAACAAAGGGGAAATCAAAATTGACTCAACCCACGTGTGATTCACATCACCTCAATCACATCCCACACCTTCAACCTCAAATCCCACTACCAGAATGATTCCCCCATCCCCACTCACAATATGACACTTGGCACTTGATCCTTACTTGGCAAAATCAAGGGCTGCAAATCATTACTTGGTCCCTAAGCACGCAACAAACGTCCAGGATTCTCCCAAACCAGCTGGCAACACACCTAGAAGATTCTGCAAGGATAGAATAGGTATTTCAGTTGCTAGGGTTTGTGAATAGTGTTTAGCCAGGCATTTGCCTATAAAAGGAGACCTCAACATGTGAGAGTCCCTTTGTTCTAGTTTTAGGCTATTATCTTTGTAATTCCTTTTTAAGTTTAAATAAAATTTAAATTTCTGAAATTGTGAAATCTCTTTTTGATTTAATTAAAAGTTTGGTGTTTGAGTATCCTAATTCTGAGTTCCATTTGATTGTTAAGGCCTACCTTAATCTTGTGGTTAAGGCACGTCTTGTTTCATAAGGTTTTTAAGGTTTGAATACCTTGAAATCCTAGGTTCTGTTTTGGCTTATTTTGTGTACTAACCCTTGACCATTTGCTATAAGCTCTTACAAGCTTGTTGACACCAAGCTTGTGAAGGGATTAAAGCCCTTGGTTGAGTTGTTTGTTGCTTGTGTTGAAGACATAAAGTCCTTGAGGTTCTACTTTGAACCATTAACCAAGGCAGTTTGCATCATCTTCATTGAAGTAGCTTGGTCTTGTTCTAGTTGTTGAACAAGGTCCAAGGAGCATTGCTTGCCTTCCTAGGATGTTGTGGAAGGCAGGTATAATCCCTTGTTAAGATTCCACTCAAAATTTCATGTTTATGACTGATTTTGATTTGGTGCTTTGATTTTGAGTATTGGTGTTTGTGCTGGTGATTTTTGAGATTGATTGTGTTAGTTGCTATTGTTTAAGAGTTTTTGATCATTAAAATCAGTAGGTTATTAGTTAAAATCACAAGTTTCTTTGTTAAGTGGTAGATTAAGGAGTGTTTGGGTCTACTACTTGAATTGGGATTGTGGTTTCTAAGTGCTTGTGTTGTGGTTGTAAGTGTTTGTATCTGTTTGTTAGGTGTATATGTTCATCTGTTTGCAGGTTTTGTGGGTTTGATCACCTAGATTCATTATTTAGCTATAAAATCTTTAAAACTTGGTAAAATTGGCTAGGATTTTGAGGACACCTAGATCTAAGCTTAGGCTAGGGCTAACAAGTGCTAAATCATAGTTAATCACATCAGGGAAGAAGGATTTGAGGCTTGAAATTGGATCAAGTGTCAAGTATATCAGCAAACTTGTTTCTGCATATGTTCATTGTTCATCAGTAACTTCTAGTGCTTTGATCTTGTTATTTACTTTGTTCAGTGTTTGATTCTTGTTGCTTTGTGTTTGTTCTTAGTTTATATAGCTTGTGTATGCATCCTGTTAAGTTTGGTTGGCTTATTGTGGCTAAATCTGCTTATTAAGTGCTTAACTGCTTATTTCCATATCTGGTACATATCTGGTGACTGTTTGGCTTATTGTGGCTTATTGTGTGAACTAATTTGTGATTTTATTGTTGCTATTGACTCCTTGTGATTCACTGATCACAAGGGTGCCTTTGTTTCCAATTGAATCAAACCAGAACTCTCAAATAAGCTTGGTCAAATAGTCAAAGCAGTGGGAACTCCTTTCCCCTGCTAGTTACCACTAATAGTGTAAAACTGGTGTCAGCTTATCAATAAGCTATAATAGCTTATTCCAACCTGCAACAACTTTGTTTTTGTAATAGGTGCTCATATTTTGACCCATTTGTTCATACTGGAGCATTTGGGTGGTTGACTTTAGGGTTTGACTAGAAAACCAACTCCTTTGATTTTTTCATAAGTTCATTTGTGCTTATTCTGGCTTATTGGTTGTGCTTATTGGATTTTTGTTGATTGATTTTGCTTATTGAGTCCATTTGAAACCTTTTGCAAGTTGAATCAAGTCCTGAGGTGCTCTAAATCTCTAAAACGACTATTTTATCTTTTAGTGCATTTTTACTTTGCTTATTTATGGCTTATTGAGTGAGCTTTTTCAAAAATTCTTTTTACAGATCTCATAAGCATCCCAAAAGAAGGTTGTGTGTCAAATTAGAGCTTATGGCATTAGCTTATGGCTTAATGGGCTGAAAAGCCCAATAAGAATAAGTTGAGTGTTAAATAAGCTGTGATAAGCTCATATTCAGCTTTTGGGCCTTTAGAGTTTTGTTATTAGAATTGAATTTTGAGTCAGATAGGGCTTTTCCAAGTCAATTGGGCCAAGTTTGACTTTTTGGGCCCAAAAGCCCAATTTGGTTGACTGTTTTTGGTTTTGGCCCATTTGAGGGCCCAATAGGGGTATTTTGGTAATTTCACTTTGATTTTCTGATTATTTAGGTTAAAATAAACTAGTTTGCAAGTTTTTATAATTTTTTATAATTTTTGGATGTTTAATATTATTTTATTATTATTTTTAAAATTTCATATTTTCCAATTTCTTTCATTATTCTTAGGTTTAATACATTAAAATAGGAATTTAGCATCTTTTAGAATAATTTTATCTCTTTTAGATTAATTTTTATAATTATTTTAAGTTTTAATAGTTTTTAAATCATTTTAAATAGTTTTTATTAGTTTAAAAATTTCTAAAAATAGTTTTTAATCTTTTTAGGTCATTTTAGAGGTTTACCAATTGAAAAATCTTTATTTGAGCTTTTTGATAATTTATTTGATTTTTAGGGCTTTAATTGGCATTTAAAAATTGAATATTTAATTATTTAAAAGGTTTGAAAAAGTTTTGATCATTGGTAAACTCTTAGTTTATTTAATTTTATTTTTGGTGAATTTTTGGTAATTTTTAGAATTAATTTTTATTTTTGTGGTTTTTAAGGTTCTACGTTTTAACTTTCTAGTAGTGTTTATTTTTATTTTTACGTCTTCTTCATCTTCTTTTCTCACCCCCTTCTAAACCAATTATTAATCACAAACATTTAACAAATTTCTCACACACATATACCTCCTTGGGAAACGAACTTTCATTTCATTAAGGGTCATTAACACTTGATTTTTCTTAAAGTCATTTGTTCAATACTTACCGCTTTTACGCCTTTTTCCTAAGAGGTGTAATTTACCGCAATCATGGATGCATGTAGGAGTCCTTCTGATTAAATTGACCTTCACTATGAGAGAAGAAGGCCATGTTACTGTTGGTAGACTTGCTTCCATGCTCTAAAAGAGTTTCATCTTCCAACAGCCTCAGTTTGTTGTAGATGTCATCAAACGTGGAACTTTTGTAAGTATTATTGGCAAGAATAGATCTTGCCTCAATCTTCCACGCCTCACCAAGACTTTTAAGAAAGGTAGCCTTAATGTCAACATCACCAAGTTGTGTCCCCATGAAGGACAATTTGCTTGTAATGTCAAGCAATTTGCTTCTCACACTACTCAGCTTCTCATTGGGTTGAGCTTTGAAAACAGCATAATCATGCATGAGCTGTTTCTTCTTTTCTTCCCTGGTATCTGCATTACCACCATATGCAACTTCAAGAGCTACCCAAAGGTCTTTAGCAGAATCATAACCTCTGTATTTATGATGGTTCTCTTGTCCCAAAGAGACTTTCAGAATATTTAGGGTTTTCATGTTAACCCTTTTCTTTGCTATGTCATCAGCAGACACAGCTCTACCATCTTCAGGTTTTTCTTTCTTATCTTCTTCAGAACATCCAGCAATAGCTGATCTTTGAGTAATAGCATCAGCAATCTTTTGGGCTTTATCGAATGTGTTTCCATATTCAATGATCTCCCAGAGTGTGTAGTCATAGATTCCAAGATATTGTTCAAAGTTGAATTTCCACAATTCAAAGTTGGTTGCATCAAGCATGGGAATCTTGATGTTTGGTAAAGGTGAGGAGGAGAAGGTTATTGTTTCTGACATGATGTTGTTAGGGTTTTTGAGAAAACTAGGGTTTTGGTGATTTTTAGGGTTCTTGTGTTCTTTAAGATTAAAAGTTCCTCAACAAGCTCTGATACCACTTATTGATCCCAAACTTAGATCGATTTAGCTTTATGTATACGAGATTAGATCAAGTAATACACTTAGAGAAACCTTTGTATATGTTTATGACAATCTAAGTGTTATGCGGAATTAACACTTAAACAAGAACACACAAGATATAAACAAACTTTCACTTTGATTAATGATATCAAACCTGCTTACAATGAAAGTAGTTTACGAATGAAAACTTGTATGAAATAATAACCTAAAGGTCTTCTTTTATAGACATAAGAAGCCTTGTACAATAATCTACGTATCAACTATTCTAGGTAAAGATAAATATAGAAAATAAATTGTTGTTCCTATCTTTACTAGAAGTAATCTAGAATATAATAAACGCGTAGAGTATATCTTCCCATCAGTGCTTGTCTTCAATGTATCAACGCTTGACTTTGTCTTGTCAACGCTTGAGCTGTCAGCGCTTGTTTTGTTCCTGTCAACGCTTGTTTTACTCTTGTCAGCGCTCAAGTGATCTGGCCTTAATTTATTCCCAACATTCTCCGCCAAGAAGGGAGCTTGTGGATATAGTGGAAATCTCGAGTAGGTGTACTCGAGGAATGGAGTAGAAACGAGGATAGAGCCTCGTTGTCGAACCACTATAAATCTTGGTGTCTTGTCACTAGGTTGTCTCTTTCCTTACTCTTTACTTATTTCATTATCATTATACTTACCTATTACCATTGCTAATGCATTTGAATTGAACCTAATCATTATGCAACTTAGCTTCAAGTAAAAGATAGTTTTGATACAAACCTAATTGAAAGTAATTTTAATTAGGTGACTAATAAAAGAGAAACTATTCAACCCCCCCCCCCCCCCCACCTTCTAGTTTCTACAATTGGTATCAGAGCGATGGGCACTCAAGAACTTTGAAGTATATTTTACTTTAAAACTTGGATCGATCCGCTGTCTCCTCAAATTAGAAGGTCAAGTTATACTAAAGTTTCTTTTTGGTCAAAACTATTTTTTCTTAGAAAATAGGTCTTTTAATTGGTAATATTACATCCCTCTTAGATTAGTAGCTTTTATGCATTTTAGATCTACTCTTGAAATGTATCTACTAGTTTGCATCTTGCTTTGTGTAGGTACTCATGAAGATCAATCATTTAAGGATTGAGTTACTTGCACTTGTAGAAGACTCATCTTCATTGATCTTCAACATCTTTGAATGATGATATCAAGATGATTGGGAATGATACTAGTCCTTGAAGACTTAGTACTCATCATAGTCATTGTTTGGCATTGCATTGATTCCTTGATGGATTGGAATGCTCTTTGTGGCCAAGCTCATACACTTGGTGCCCCAAGCAAGGGGGAGCAACCACCAAGGGGGAGCTACTAGCAAAGTCCGGTTCTCTTCAAAGACTTGTGCTTACCTTTTTACTATGACAAAGGGGGAGAAATGATAGTGATAAACTCGTTAATAAATCGATATTTTGTGTTTCTACGTAAATGAGTTTATAGTTTGTCGTAATCAAAAAGGAGGAGATTGTTAATGCAAGTAATGCCTAAAAACATTATTAGTGTTAACTAATCGTTCTTAGTTTTTATCACAACAAACTATACAACACATTTAGTGTAAAACACATTACAAATTATTTAACTAACACTATCATCAAGGTAATAATCATATCACTAACTTTTCTTAATCATACTTAGTGATCATCAAAGTGATTATCCTTAAAACTCACTTTTTTTAATATGACAAAAGATTTTTTAATAAACTTTCTTTTTAAGAAAATGTTTTATTAAAATGGAAAATGTAAATTTGAAAATGGCATATTCCATATGCCATAAGAATATCCTTTGAAGGTTTGAAAAACCTCAGATATTCCTTCCTTACTAAAAGACAAAAAAGGGAGCGGACTCTACTGGGCGGTACCTTAAATAGCTAGGCGGTTCTTTATCGATATGGAACCGCCAGGCTAGTTAAGGATCCGCGCCCAGCTAGCCGTTACACTTTGTCTTCTATAAATAGTGGATCAAATCTCATTTTCCAATAACCCTCTTGGACGTTTTCTCAGCCCCCTTTCTCTCTTCTATAGCATAATCATTAGTAAATAATCACTTAATGTGTTAAGTATGTTTACATATGATTATCCTCTTGATCCCCTCCTTTACCTTGTCCAGTGAGAAGATCACTCACTCACTAGTGTTGTGATAAAGATGAATCCATGAATTAGTCATGTTCATCATGTTAGCCTTTTTGTTTTTGTTGATCCATTTGTATTTATGAATACTTGGACTAGTTGTGTTCATCCAAGATATTTGTGAATACTTGGATTTGTTGTGTACATTCATTGCATATGTGTTTGCTTGGATTTGTGTTGTGTAGATCCAAGCTACATGTGTGTACTTGGATATGTTTAGTTGAGTTGTAATAGATTGTGTAGTAGTTCTCACTAAACTATAAAGTGATGTGGTTGTGTCTTGTGAGTTCTCACTAAACTTGAAAGTGATTAGTAGTTGTGTTGTGTGAAGTTCTCACTTAGCTTCAAAGTGAAGAGTCGTGAAGATTGGTTCTAGCTTTGGATTAGAACTCGACATCTAGCCTTGTGTCGTTAAATTGTGAAGTAGGCAACACTGTGTAGATTGGTCCTAGCTAATGATTAGGTCTCGACATTTAGCTTAGTGTCGGAAAATAATGTAAGCGACGATGTAAGGCTTTCTATGCCAAGAAGGGAGCTTGTGGATATAGTGGAAATCTCGAGTAGGTGTACTCGAGGAGTGGAGTAGAAACGAGGATAGAGCCTCGTTGTCGAACCACTATAAATCTTGGTGTCTTGTCACTAGGTTGTCTCTTTCTTTACTCTTTACTTATTTCATTATCATTATACTTACCTATTACCATTGCTAATGAATTTGAATTAAACCTAATCATTATGAAACTTAGCTTCAAGTAAAAGATAGTTTTGATACAAACCTAATTGAAAGTAATTTTAATTAGGTGACTAATAGAAGAGAAACTATTCAACCCCCCCTTCTAGTTTCTACATATATCACCAAAAACGCTCCCCCTACATATGTGCATCATAATGTAAAAGATATTTGCACATATTAGGATGAGAAAGCACTTATATCAAAGATCTTATAAAAAATGAAGCATTCTGATCACATGTTTTATCACTATTCTCTCCCTCAAAAATTGCATGTGTTTGTGAAATTTTTGATATACTAGTGATGTAACATGGAGAGACTAATGTTTCTAAAAATTTGGAACTATATGTTATGAGATTTTTGATACTCCCCCTCGACAAAAGATTTTGTTTAAAATAGGGGAGTATATGAGCACACAATTTTGAAAGAATTTGAAATAATCTTTTGAAAATATATTGGAAAATTGTGCTCAAAACCGAGAAAACTGAATTTCCCGTTGTTGAGGAATAATGTACATAAATGAACATTTTTCCTTGTGTTCATGAGCTTAAAACTTTGAATGTTTTAATATAAGCCCATGACCGAGAAAAATTAATTTCCCGTTGTTGAGGATAAGTCATAGACTTTCCTTTCTTTGGGTACCGGGTTATAGTCTGACATGTGACTATAAGCCATTGTACATGAGCTTTATGGTTTTGAATATTTTATAAAAGCTCATGACCGAGAAAAATTAATTTATCGTTGTTGAGGATAAGTTATCATCCGTGATAAATTTCCTTTATTTGAAGACCGGGTCACTGAAATATGACTGTCAGCCAATGTACAGAAGAAAATAGAAAAGACATGTTTTGAAAACATTTGAAATCCCATTCGAACTTTATGTACATACCCGTGTCGTTATTGAGTGACGTTTCTAAGTACGTCCATATTATCGATGTTGAGAGACATGTCGAAGAAGAATATTTTTTGTATTTTTGAAAGATTTTCTCATTTTTTATTTTGTTTTTATAGGTTTTATGTTTTTGTATTTTAATTTTCTGATAGATATATAAAAGGTTACTGCTAATGTGCAAGACGTTCAAGCTCATCGGGAGTGAAACTACGCATACCAAGTCGACGAACCAAGAATTCAAATCTGTCTTGTTGGAATATAACACACGACTAACCAAACACCAAATCCTTGAATATTAATGTGACGAGATGATTATGATTAGAACGAGATGATCAACACGAATTAAATAAGATTGAAGATGAATAACAAGATTAAAAGAAAGAAAGAGATATTAGATTGATGAAGAAGAGAGAAGAACAAGGAAGAAGTGTGTGTAATCCTAGTGAGAGAAAGACAAGAAATTTCTCTCTTTAATACTAATAGAATGGAAAACACACACACAATTGAGGAGCTTTGGGCCTTTTATACTAAGGCTAACGTATTAGGAAGGCCTTCCTCATTTGTGTGTTCGGAACTAATTCCCGATACAATAACATTAATAACTTGAAACTCACGACACCATTAAGTAGCATTTTCCATGAGCTTCGCAACTTTATATTATATGACCATCACTTTAAATACTTCTAACAATCTCCCCCTAAGGGGTGGTCATATAATATGTGACTTCACTTGTTTGACCATCACTTTAAATACTTCTAACAATCTCCCCTAAAGTGGTAGTCATGTAGAAAGTGACTTCACTTCTTTGTTGTTGCGGACTTTGAAGCTCGTTGTCTTGAGAGTTTCTTCATAGTTCCTTTAATGACTTGTGATCTTGGATCTTTGATCTTTTCCTTGACATGATCTTTAAACTTTGCTAACTTTTGTTCTTGTGTCTTTCCCCACATACTCATACTTTGCGTTGTCTTGAAAGCTTGTTAACAATCTCCTTTGATGATCAGAGTAGCGGAAGTATTTGTCTTTAGATGTTCTTACGCTTTCTTAATTTACTTGAGCATGTGTTCTTGAATCACGACTCTTAAGATTGCGCCACCGTTTGCATTCCTCCGGTTTCCCGTTATACAGTACGAATAATGTACCTGTGATTAGGTAAGTTCAATGAACTTCCTTGACAGGGTTTCTGGCTGTGGTAGCCGTTCTAAATACTTGAAAATCTCAAAAGATAGTTCATAGTAAAGAGTGAATCATGCAGTTCCATTCTGCTGATTAAGTCGTCAATTCATTTCCTACAACAAGTTTGAATCAATGAAGAGTCAAACCATCGTTGCTTTCCAGTTGACATAAGTTTGATTCATATAGAAGCTCGCAAGTTACCAATCGCAGTGTTGTTTGATGATGACACTAGAAGGATTTCCATTCGTCACTGTAAATACTAATGAGTATTACTCTGAATCTTCTCGCAAGATCATAGAGATATTGCGTCGAGAGTTGGAATGAGTTTGAATCAAGAAAGAATCAAACCACTGTTGCTTTCCAGTTAACATATGTTCAATTCAAGTGAATCTTACATACGACCTACCGCAGTGCTGTTTGATGTTAACACTGGAAGGATTTCCATTCATCACTGTGAATACTAAAGAGTGTTGTCCCTAATATATGATGATTATATAATACGAATTAAGGTAGAAAGAAAGGAAGAAAAGAGATGAATTTTAGAGAGAGAAACTAGAGAGAGAAAAGAGAGAGAAGTGTGTGAACTTGGTGAAATTAGATTTAGGAATGAGAATGCAAATGAACCAACCACCCACCCTCCTAACATGCTAGGAGGGTAGTATATATAGTCCACCCACATGCGGGCTTTAATGGACTATATATTGGGTCGGGCTTGTAGTTTGGACTTTAATTAGTTTAAATCCAAGCCCGTGAATCACGACTAAATAACTACTTATTACAACGTTCTAATAAATAATACAATTGAAACCTATGACCGAACATTCTTGTTTGACTCAATATTTTGAGGCTAACAATCTTCCCCAATGTGAGGTCATTCCTCTTTGATATTTGGATTCCAATGGAGATTTATGAATTTCGTCATAAATGAGTCTTGAACGTGTAACAGTAGTTTTGTTCCTTCATGCTGTGATCTTTGAGCCTTTGTCGTTGTCTTTCGACTTTGTCTTTAAGTCTTGAGATCTTCAAATCATTCTTGACTTGTCTTTGCCATCTTGTGATCTTGTGTCTTCATCCACATGCTCACACTATTAATTGTTGAGTATGTCTTTAGGCATGAGTATGAGGTTTCTGAATCATTGACTTTGCTGAGTACACCGTGACGCCACCTTCTCGAGACAAAACATAGACACGGACTGAATGGCTTTGACATTCGTCCTAAATCGGTAGTGTTTTACCTCCGGTCGGTGAAGATCGTTATACGATATTAAATATCGTACCTGTGATCAGGTAGATTCAATTAAGAATCTCCTTGACAGGGTTTCGCGGCTGTACTAGCCGTTCTCTTTACTCGACCGTCTCAAAGCAAGACTGCGAACATAAAGAGTGAATCAATTGGATAGATATCCGCTTGATTAAAGTCGTCAATTCAAATTCCTGGAACAAGTTTGATTCTTAACGAATCTTACCATTGTTGCTTTCCAGTTGACACAAGTTTGATTCATAAGAATCTCACAAGTCACCTACCGTAGCGCTGTTTGATGTTGACGCTAGAAGGATTTCCATTCGTCACTGTGAATATTAATGAATATCACTCTGAATGTTCTGGCAAGACCATGAAGATATTGCGTAGAAACCTGAAACGAGTTTGAATCAATTAAGAATCAAACCACTGTTGCTTTTCAGTTTTGCACATGTTCAATTCATAAAGAATCTTGCATATGACCTACCGCAGTGCTGTTTGATGTTAACACTGGAAGGATTTCCACTCATCATTGTGAATACTAAGTAGTATCACTCTGAGTGTTCTAGCAATATCACAAGGATATAGCGTAGGACTCTCTTGATCTTCATCCGTGTGTCCTAACGAGATTTGATTGATCTCTTGGCTCTAGACTCTATTTGTGCACTTTTAGTGGTCGGAGGCTGGAGCAGATGCCACCTATTCAATATCAACTATCTCGGAGTGAGAAAGTCAAAAGAAGTCGTGTTGATCTCCGTGACAGTAAAACAAACTTCTTTTAAGAGAAGCCTGAGTAGCTAGGAAAGGGTTGTGCTTCACATCACTGGGTCCATGATGAGTTTGTCTTCATGATGAGTTGACCCGGTTTCTGCCTAAGTTGTATGGAGGGCTTCTTTCTTTAGACCCTTTATCCTTACATTTCTTTTTCATTCTTCAACCCCTTCAATGCTTACCAAGACATCATTAATAGCACCTTGTTGTGATTGTTCCAGTGCTATCATCAGTACTTAGTCGGCATTTAGCTACGTTCACATTCTACTCCATCTTTCCTAAGGACTTCTAATAATCTATTGGATTGTCCCTGGGAAGATCCCTCCGGTTCTGGTTGGATCATAGGACTTAAACCTAACCACCCTTTTGACACCAATAACGTCGTGAATTAAAGATGTTGTGGGTATTTGATCGTAACCATGAAAACCACTTTAAATTCTAACAAAGTGTTTGAAAAACATTTAACACCTTGCTAGTTTTGTCGTTTTAGAAATGCTCCCCCTTCACATGTGCATCGATAATCGAAAGTGTTTCGCACATGTAGGTAGGAGTGACAGTGCTTGAGTCTTATATTAGATCACATTTTAATCACATTTTCTCCCCCTATCTCTAATATAAAAAATCTTTTGATATTAGAGATACCAAATTTGATTAAAATATATTTTGAAAAAATAGTCTTGAAATCTCCGGGAGAAAGATGTGTTAATCTTTTGCATGAAGTTAAAATGCTCCCCTCAAAAATTGATCCAATTGAATTGTCATTGTGAGGATATGATCCACATTTCGCTTTTTGAGGATGGGAGTTGTTGAACAAACAATTTTTGAAAGATTTTGAATAATCATTGAGAAATTCTTGAAAAAATTGTGTTCAACGCTTTTTGAAAAATCCATTCTTTTTGACGAAAAGGTTTTTCTAAAGCATAAACTTGAGTTCATAGACTTTGAATGTCTTGACGAATCCACTCAAGTGTAAGAAGATTTAACTTCTTTTGCTAAGGGTAAGAGTACAAAAGCGTACACTCCCCCGTGAATTTAGATCCGGGTTGCAATCTGAAAGTGATTACAAGCCATTGTGTTGAGCTCAAAACGTTGAATGTTTTGTGACAAGCTCAACCCGAGATAGATTGCTCTACCCATTGTTGGAAATATTGTCAAAAATAGACAATTTCCTTTTGAAAAGATAGAAATGACATGTTTTGAAAAATATTTACAACTTTCATTCGAGCTTTATGTACACACCCGTGTCGTTATTGAGCGACATTTCTAGGTACGTCCATATTATCGATACTGAAAGACATGTCGAGAAGAATATTTTTGGATTATCGAAGATTTTTTAATTTTGTATTTTGCTTTTTGATTAATATTTACAGGTAGATGTTTGATTAATGAATCAAGCAGGCTTCTTTGCCAGAACCTCCAGTTCTGCTGGAGTCAAACATCTCATACCAATTTGCCTAACTAGATACGCAAACCTTTCTTTCGAAAGAGCTTTTGTAAACAAGTCAGCTAATTGGTAATCCGTTCCAACAAAGTATAGTTCAACGATACCTCTTTCAACTTGTTCTTTTATGAAGTGATATCGGACATCAATGTGCTTCGTGCGGGAATGCTGAACCGGATTGCAGGAGATGGCTATGGCCGACTTTGAGTCACAGTACATAGGTACTTTATCAAAATGGAAGCCATAATCCGTGAGTTGTGTTCTCATCCAAAGAACTTGAGCACAACACGCAGATAGAGACACATACTCCGCTTCGGCTGATGAAAGTGACGTACAATCCTGCTTCTTGGAAGACCATCCCACAAGCTTGTCTTGACCTAGAAATTGTGCACCACCAGAAGTACTTTTACGTGTATCAAGACACCCTGCATGATCAGAATCTGAATAGGCCGTTAGAAAGAAACCGGTTTCCCTCGGATACCAGAGTCCCATGTGAATGGTATTCTTAAGGTACCGAAAGATCCGTTTAACCTCCTTGAGGTGCTTTTCAGTGGGTCGTGCTTGATATCGTGCACAATAACACGTAGCATGATGAATATCAGGTCTGCTTGCTGTCAAGTACATGAGGGACCCGATCATGGAACGATATCTCGTTTGATCTATGGGTAATCCCTCCAAATCAGCATCTAGGGATGTGGTTGATAATGGTGTCCCAACGGGGTCACATGATGTCATACCATGCTTTTTGATTATCTCTTGACAATACTTAGCTTGGTTAATAAAGATACCAATTGGGGATTGGTGAACTTGAATTCCTAGAAAGAATTTTAGTTCGCCCATCATAGACATTTCAAATCTGCTGTGCATTACTTTTTCAAACCATTTTGAAAGTTTTGGGTTTGTAGACCCAAAAATAATGTCATCAACATAAATTTGCACAAGCAGAATGTCATCCCCATATTTATAAGTGAACAAAGTTAAATCAATGGAACCTTTTGAGAAACCTTTGGAGACCAGAAATTTCGAGAGCTCGTCGTACCATGCCCTTGGAGCTTGCTTGAGTCCATAAAGTGCTTTGTGGAGACGATACACCTTGTCAGGATAATGAGGATCGACGAATCCTTCCGGCTGCGTGACATAGACTTCTTCCTTCAAAGGACCGTTAAGAAATGCCGTCTTTACGTCCATTTGATAGACAGTGAATCCCTTATGTGCAGCATAAGCAAGAAAAATCCTGACTGCTTCCATTCGAGCTACTGGTGCAAATGATTCTTCAAAATCAATTCCCTCTTTCTGGCCATACCCCTTAGCCACTAGCCTAGCTTTGTTCTTGATGATCGTGTTTTCTTCATCCATCTTGTTTTTCCAGATCCAACGAAGATTTAAAGGAGTCACATCGTATGGTCTGTCAACAAGTTCCCAGACTTTAAGTCTTTCAAATTGTTGAAGTTCATCCGTCATCGATTCAATCCAAGCATGATCAGCCATGGCTTCTTTGATGTTTTTCGGCTCAGTCGTACTCACGGCGAGTGCGAACATACAAACATCGCCATCGGTGGCTAGTTGTCGTCTTGTACGAACGGGCTGTGAAGGGTTTCCAATTACGTGAACCAAAGGATGATCTCGGGTCCAATGATGTGTTGAAGGATGTCGTTGATAGAAAGTATGCATATTTGACGGATCAACATGGCGAGTAGAAGACTCTCCAGTTTCGTGTACCGGTGTACCGAATGGGTTGATAAATTCGTCATCGTCAGATGATGCACCGTCTGCTTGATTTGTGTTCTCTGGAGCAATGACAGTAGTTGTGGATGTTGTGGGATCGATTGTTGAAGTGATATTCTGAGGAGGTAAATCTGCAACAACCCGTGTTGAAGTAGATGAAGTTGTATTCTTTTGTTGATGATGATCGATATCATCATTCGTATCATGAGTGACAGCGGAAGACTTCGATACAACTTGTTTCTCCCCCGTGAAATATTCATCATACATTGGTCCATATAACATTTCCAACTCTTCAAGTGTCGTGTCCACTGTCATATCTGCTCTAGGAACATGTTCAGGAACCAGCTTTGAACTTGATGGTTCATTGCTGTGGTCTTGAGTTCCGAGTTCCGTGCGGTTGTGAACGGAAGTCGTTTGTCGTTGTGGATCGGGACTTAAACTGTTTTGTTCAAGTGCCATTTCTTGAGATTCATCGAATCGGATGTGAATAGTTTCGACAATCAATTTTGTTCTTTTGTTGAACACTCTATATCCCTTAGACTGAGTTGCATATCCCACAAGAATACATGCATCACCTTTTTCTTTCATCTTATCCAAATTTTCACCATCTCGTATAATGTAACAAGTACATCCAAAAACATGAAGGTGTTTGAGTGAAGGTTTTCGATCATGAATTATGTGATATGGTGTCTTTTCGTGTCTTGGGATAATTAAGGAGCGGTTTTGTGTGTAGCATGCGGTTGACACGGCTTCGGCCCAAAAGTATAGTGGAAGTTTTGAAGCGGATAATAATGTTCGAGCAGCTTCAACCAAAGTACGGTTTCGTCTTTCAACAACGCCGTTTTGTTCGGGTGTTCGAGCAATAGATGTTTCATGTTCAATCCCTTCGGCTAACAAAGAGTATCACTCTGAATGTTCTGGCAATATTACAAGGATAGAGCGTAGGAATCTGTAAATTATCGCATGTGTTCTAATGATGAACGACAATTGATATATGGAATTAGTGTCCTAATGAGATTTTTGATGAATCTCGTTGGCCCTAGACTCTATAAGTGCATATTTATTTGGTGATCGGAGGCTGGAGCAGACTGGCACCTTTTCAATATCTATTATCTCGGAGTGAGAAAGTTGATAGAATTGAGTTGAACTCCGTGACAATAAAACAAACTTCTTTTGAGAGAATCTTGAGTAGGATGGGAAGGGTTGTGCATTACATCACTGGGTCCATGATGCTTTGTCTTCAATACCAGAAATCATCTAAGTGATTCTGATAGTAGATGTGTTGACCCGATTTCTGCCTAAGTTGTATGGAGGGCTACTTTCTTTACACCCTTTATCCTTACATTTCTTTTTCATTTTTCAAACCCTTTAATGCTTACCAAGACGTCATAACTAGCACCTTCTTGTGATTGTTCTATTTCTAGCTTAGGTCATTAGTCGGCATTTTTCCCGTACACTAAACTACTCCATCTTTCCTAAGGACTTCTAAATTTTAATGGATTGTCCCTGGGAAGATACCTCCGGTTCTGGTTGGATCATAGGACGAATACCTAACCAACTTTTGACACCAATATCGTAGTGAATTTATGTGTTGAAGGGTATATATATTGTAACTAGAAAAACCAATTGAAAAAGCAGTCAAGGTGTTAATGAAATCAATGTTTACACCTTGAAAGTTTTCTATATCACCAAAACGCTCCCCCTACATATGTGCATCATAAAATTTAAGATATTTGCACATATTAGGACGAGAAAGCACGTATATCAAAGATCTTATCCAAGATGACACATTTTGATCACTATTTCCCCCCTCAAAAATTGCAAGTGTTTGAAATTTTTTGAAAACTAGTGATAAAACATGGAGAGAATAATGTAGCATGAAAATTTGGAACTTTATGTATATGAAATCTTTATACTCCCCCTCGAAAAGAAGTTCTATATTAAAATAGAGGAGTATATGAGCACACAATTTTGAAAGAATTTGAAAAATTATGCTCAAACCCCGAGAAAACTTAATATCCCATTGTTGAGGAAAGATGTACATAAATGAACATTTTCCTTTTGTTCATGAGCTTAAAAGTTTGAATGTTTTGATATAAGCTCATGACAGAGAAAAATTAATTTCCTGTTGTGGAGGATAAGTCATAGACTTTCCTTTCTTTGGGGACCGGGGTATAGTTTGACATGTGACTATAAGCCATTATGTTGTGCTCAAAACATTGAATGTTTTGTGACAAGCTCAACCCGTGATAGATTTCTCTACCCGTTATTAGGATAAGTTATCTTTAAAGATACACTCTCATTTATTTGAAGTTCGAGTTACAGTCTGACATTTAGCTGTAAGTCGTATACATGAGCTTAAAAACATGGAATGTTTTTATCGAAAGCTCATGACCGAGAAAATTTTATTTTCTCGTTGTTAAGGATAAGTTATCATCTGTGATCAACTTTCCTTTCTTTGAGGCACGAGTCATAATCTGAAGTAATTGTAAATCATTTAAGAAAAATAGAAATGACACGTTTTGAAAACATTTGAACTTTCATTCGAGCTTTATGTACACACCCGTGTCGTTGTTGAGCGACATTTCTAGGTACATCCATATTATCGATACTGAAAGACATGTCGAGAAGAATATTTTTGGATTTTCAAAGATTTTTTAATTTTGTATTTTGTTTTTATATGGATATTTACATTTTATTTTATTTTTGTATTTTTTCAAGATTTTCGAAAATAATCAAAAATAGACTTTTGTACAACAGAAGAAGGTGATATCGAATGTACAAAGTTGGAACCCTTTGAAGAAGAAGTGGGTTCAGAACCCGCTGAAGTACATGCAATGACAGAAGAAGAGTTTTCACAAGTACTGGTGTTAGGAGTAACAAATTCCTTTTCAACATTCAGAACACTCGCATTGGTGCTGGAGCAGGTTTCAACACTCTTCTTTATTGAAATCCACTGAAGACCAACTTCCTTGAAAAACCGACCCGTTGGTTTCCACTAATGACTAGATTTAGGGGTAGTTTTCTCTTGCACAACGGAAGACTTGTTTGAGTAGAAACTATTTCATGTATTGATCCGCCTTTCGGGTACCTTGGCATTGCTTTTCTTAGCAACGGGTTTGAATCTCCTAGTTGTCTTATGGGATTCTGCATTCTTTCTCTGTGAGAATGCATGAGAGTTTACCTCATAGAGGTACTGCAGAATGAAATGAGCATGATTTCCATTGTGAATGCCCTTATTGCATGTGGGGCATACAGGGAATTTGGGATTCTCGAAAGTCCTTGTGTACCTTTGTTGAAGGCTCAATTTCACGACGTTCACCTCCTAACTGAGCTTGCAGCTGTTCGTTTATTTGTTGCATCTCATTGTAAGATTTATGATATGAAAGTTTGTCATCCTTACATTCATCACATTTTTTGACATATTTATTCCAAAGATCGGTAAATTCGTTATCCTTTTTGATGACATAAGACTCCATTTTCTATTTCGTACAATCAAGCTCATTTTGGAGGGTTTCATTATCCGACACAGAGACGTTTACCGCAACGGGGTTACTATCAACACAATCACCACTGTCATCACTGTCACTTGCTTTCAAAAGACGTGCAAGGTCGCTTTCCAAAACTTAAATTCTATCAAGAGATTCATCAGCCTCCTTTGCCAAAGATTAAAGTCTTCAACAAAGTTGGCTAGTTCAAGATTGCTTATCCTAGAACCAACTTGATTAATAATCGGATTTATCTCGTTGTGAAGAATTTTCTGAAATTCAATCTGAACGGGTGAAGTAAAGTTTCCTCCAGTAATTTTGGAATTAACAACATGTTTAAGAATAAAAAATTTATCTTTGAGCTCGTTTAGATACCTTTGTGCAACACTCGGTTTAAGAGGGTCATCCGAAAATTCCTCACTTGGTATTAAAAGCATTTCAGTACTCGTTTTAGACCGAACAAAAGTTATTGGAGGATTAATTTTCGGATAATAAACCGGTGTGATTTCTTTATTAAGCTTTTGCATTCTTAAACGAGTCTCTACAGCAAGTTCAGAAGTTTCCTCAGAATCATGCACACTAGGAGGATCATGCTTATCAAGTAACACATTACCATTATATAACTTTTTTGGGTGGTCTGAGCATGCTTAAGATATTCGGGATAAGGAGGAAGAGGACAGCCTAAAGCCAATTTGTAACGGGTGTAATTAATCTCATTCACTTTTGGTGCAAGCATGTTTATCGTCTGCATAGATTGGCCACGTTTTATCAAAAGGTTATCTAATGCCCTGATCCTATCCTGCGCGTTGCAAAAATCCTCAAGAAGCCCATCTTCTCGAATTTTGAAATCATGTTTCAACTTTTTCTTTCTTCTTTTAGATCAGAAATAATAGATTGTTCAGTTGAAAGTTGTTTATTAAGAGGTGATTTCATCATTCAATTCGCTTATCTTTTTAGCACTACTTAAATTTAAGGCATTTAATTTCTTAGTGGTGCATTTTTCTTGATAAACCGATGTAGCATGAGCTTGTTCAAGTTCCTTGATTTTAGCATGATGAATCTCAAAACTTCTCTCTCGTTCCTTATATCCCACAAGCTCAATGGTCATTTGGCATTAGTTTCTCTAAACTTATTATTAACCACATTCGCATGAGCAACATCCTTGGCAAGCTTATCAAATAATGATTTATAATACGCATGCGTCTCGTCAGGAAGGGTTGTAGGCTGGGCTACTTGATCTCCACTAAGGTCCACATTGGGCGCATTAGAAATAATATTACTGTTATTCGTTTGATCCCCGTGTGTCTCAGTGTAGGGATCAAGTGACTCAATATACTCTTCCTCCTGATTGGACATATTATATAACTCATTATCATGGAACGTGGGTGTACCTCGAAAGAACCGTTTGAATCATACACAACAACTTTGTCAGCTTGAATTCCGATGTTGATGCTTGCTGCGAATTGGCCATCAAGATGGAGTTGGGAGTCATCTCTTCTTCATCATCATATTCTGATGCAGATGCCATGAAATCAAAATCTTCATCAAGAAGTGGAATTCCTGCTTCTTTCCTTTTGAGCTATACGAAGCTGAGTCTGGAAATAGACAGCATCCCTCTTCTTTTTGGCATTGTAATCATGATTCTCAATATCCGCAGCATGAATATCTTGTTGATACATCATGGTAGAAGTCATGTGTAATCTAGGATCTCAATTCGTAGAAGGCGTGTTTTGGATTCTTGAATAATCAAACTTTGCCAAAATTGTCTAGTCCTATATATAATACCTCAGTCCGATATAAAATAAACCGAAAAATTTTCGAATTACCAAAATTTTGAAATCATGTTAGAAATAGACAAAAACTAGTATGGAGAAAATTTGATACAAGAAGAAGTAAAAATTTTAACTCTTTTTTTGTAAACTATGCAACGAACCTAGTCTAGATAGTGGCTAAGTCTAAAAATACATGGAACAAAAAATTCACGATCTCAGAAAAAATGATACTAGTGAACAATCTCAAAGATGTCGCAATATGATTTTCAAAGGATTTTGTAATACGGTTTTGAGCAGAGATTTCGGAATACGAATTAAAGAATCCGGAAAAGAAGTCGGAATCCACAAGATTTCGGAATCAACTGAAATCCAGAATAAGTCACTTAAAATCCGGAATCACAAAGATTTCGGAATCACTTACAATCCGGAATACAAAAGATTTCGGAATCAACTAAAATCCGGAATATCCCACTTTGTACAGGAATTCGAAATACACCTTGTACATGAATTCGGAATAAATGGTAAGAACAAATTTCGGTATAAGTATAGTGCACAAATTTCGGAATCCGTAACTTATACAAATTCGGAATAAATGTTAAGAATAAATTTCGGAACAAGTATAATGCACAAATTTTGAAATCCGTATCTTGTACAAGTTCGAAATCTGAGGGTTACAAGAAATCGGAATAAGACAGTTTTGAAGATTTCGGAATGTAGAAGGTAGATAGAATTCAGAATGTTTTTGGGTCTAGTATTTCAGAATAATGTGAATCTTTTTGAAATTCGGAATAACTGAAGAACCTTTTGAAATTCAGAAAAATGAAGAACCGTTGCCAACGTTTCTGTTACAACCCACTGCTATCCGAGATCGCTCCAAATGACCAATAAGTTTGCGATATAACCACACCAAGTAACCCAAATCACTACCACAGCTATGTAGTCGATTTGGCTACAAATTTAAACCACAAAAATGCAAATATAGCGACAAGAACAACACCAAACCGCTAACTATGAATCCCTTGGCGAATGATACCACTTGTTGGAATATAACACACGACTAACCAAATACCAAATCCATGAATAATAATGTGACGAGATGATTATGATTAGAACGAGATGATCAACACGAATGAAATAAGATTGAAGATGAATAACAAGATTAAAATAAAGAAAGAGATATTAGATTGATGAAGAAGAGAGAAGAACAAGGAAGAAGTGTGTGTAATCCTAGTAAGAGAAAGACAAGAACTTTCTCTCTCTAAAACTAATAGAATGGAAAACACACACACAAATGAGCAGCTTTGGGCCTTTTATACTAAGGCTAACATATTAGGAAGGCCTTCCTCATTTGTGTGTTCGGGACTAATTCCTGATACAATAACATTAATAACTTGAAACTCTCGACACCATTAAGTAGCATTTTCCACGAGCTTCGCAACGGTATATTATATGACCATCACTTTAAATACTTCTAACATGTCTTGAGAAAGAGCTTTGGTGAAGATGTTGGCCAGTTGGTAGTCCGTCTTGACAAAATACAGTTCGATCATTCCTCTTTCCACGTGCTCCTTTATGAAATAGAATCGGAAAGATATGTGCTTGGTATTGGAGTGTTGTACAGGGTTGCAGGATATGGCTATGGCTGATTGTGAATCACAATAAATAGGAACTTCGTTAAAGTGAAAGCCATAATCCGTGAGTTATGTTCTCATCCAAAGGACTTGAGCACTACACACGGATAGAGACACATTGTCTGCTTGCGCGATGGACAACGTCGTACAATCTTGCTTTTTGGAGGACCAACTCACTAGCTTCTCGCCTAAGAATTGTGCTCCACCGGAGGTGCTCTTGAATGTATCATGACACCCTGCATGGTCGGCATCTGAAAACCCGGTTAGATTAAAACCAGAATCCTTCGTACCAGAGACCCATGTGAACGGTTCCTCGGAGATAACGAAAGATCCTTTTAATCTCTTTGAGGTGCTTCTCGGTTGGCTTAGCCTGGTATCGAGCACATAAACAAGTAGCATGCATAATGTCCGGTCTGCTTGAGGTTAAGTACATAAGGGACCCGATCATACTTCGATATTTTGTAGAATCTACAAATGCCCCTTTCTTATCCAAATCAAGGTTGTGTTTAGTGTCCATTGGAGTACCAATAGGATCATAGTTTTCCATTCCAAATTTCTTTAGAATTTCAAGCACATATCTGACTGATTTATGAAAATACCACGGGGGGATTGGTTAACTTGGAGACCAAGGAAAAACGTCATTTCCCCCATCATCGACATTTCGAATCAGCTTTTCATAAGGTCGGCAAATAATATGGAATATTTTGGGTTAGTAGAGCCAAATATTATATCATCTACATAGACCTGGGCCACCCAGATGTCGTTGTCGTAGTGCTTGATAAACAACGTTGGATTAATGGTGCCTTTGCTGAAGTGATTTTGGAGAAGAAATGATGATAATTCGTCGTACCATGCCCTCGGTGCTTGTTTCAAATCATAAATTGCCTTTTTGAACTTGTAGACATGGCTTAGATGTTCGGTGATGATGAAACCTTCAGGTTGACATACGTATACATCTTCTTTTAACGGCCAATGCAAGAAAGCTGTCTTCACGTCCATTTGATAGACAATGAACGATTTTTGTGCAGCGTATGCCAAGAAACTCCTAATAGCTTCCATTCAAGTAACCGGGGCGAAGGACTCTGCGAAATCAATTTCCTCCTGCTATTTATAACCTCTCACAACTAACCGAGTCTTGTTCTAATGACCGTTTGCTCCTCATCCATCTTGTTTTTGAATAACCATTTCAGGGTAAGGGGATCAATATTGTCTGTACAAGGTACTAACTCCCATACATCAAAGCCGGATGAATTGATTGAGCTCTTCTTGCATAGAATCAATCCATGATGCGTCGGTTATTGCTTCTTTAACATTTGTTGGTTCCATTGTGCTGACTGATAGTGCATAGATACACATATCGCCATCGGTACACAACTGATTTCGTGTCTAGACTGGTCGTGAGAGATTGCCAATCACTTGAACTAAAGGATGATCCTTAGTCCATTTGTGTTCATGTAGTGTATGAGAAACTTGATGCAAGCTCGACGGATCCACATATGGTGTTGAAGGCTGAGTGGTACTTGTGGAAGCCGCAAATGGCTTAACAAACTCATGTTCGTTGAGCATCGCATTGTTTGCATTTTCAGCAACTTTTTCATTATGAAGATGAACATGATTAGGAATTTGTTGAGAATGTTGTTCAGGCGCGTCAGCAGTGTGAGAAGTGTTTGGAATATTTAGAGGCAATATGGTTGAGGTTGACGTAGATGGTGCAGAAGAAGATGCCGTTGGTGTAGATGCATTAGGTGTTACAGGAACCACAGTAGTAGGTGCAACCGGGGCATTTTGAGTAACACCAAATGACGAAGGATCCTCCATATATTCATCATAAATTGGACCAAATAAAATTTCCAAATCATGTTCTGAGGGTTGTAATGATGATATTGCTGACGGTGCATATTGAAGCGCGAGTCCTGAACTAACATGTCCAAAAGTCTGACTTTGAAGCTCGGGATGTGAACTTCTATGTTGAGAGGCCATACCCGAGAGTTCATCAAAGGTAACATTCATAGTCTCCATTACCTTTCTTGTCCTTCGATTATAAAACCTTTAAGCACAAGTAGTTGATGAATAACCCATGAAAAATCCAATATCACCTTTAAGTTCGAGTTTACCAATATCTTCACGATCATTCTTCGGATAACATAATGCACCAAAGACATGTAGAAACGATATATCCGGTTTTCTTCCATTAATAACCTCATAAGGTGTTTTGTTGAATCGAGTGTGAATAATGGAGCGGTTTTGAGTATAACATGCAGCTGCAATAGCGTCGACCCAAAGGAATAACGACGCACTGGAGAAGAGAAGCATCGTTCGAGCAGCCTCAACTAACGTACAATTCCTCTGTTCCACAAATCCATTTTGCTCTGGAGTTCTTACAGCCGAGTTTTGATGAGAAATCCCAACTTCGTCAAAGTAAGCTTTCAGTTGCTGATTGGTGAATTATGTGTTGTTATCCGTTCTTACTATGATGACGGGGGCTTGCAATAGCACTGATTTTTTCTTCAAGAAATTGATAATTACACCAGGGGCTTCATCTTTTGAGGCAAGAAAATGGACCCATGTGTAACGAGAATAGTCATCCACAATCACTAGGACGTACCGTTTTCCATTAATGCTTTTGATTCTCATTGGGCCACACAAATCCATATGTAGGGGATGTAACCTATTCGTGGAGTTTGGAACAGGTTTGGGTTTGTGAGGCTTCTTCTTGCTCTTCCCTTGCTCACATGAAGGACAAAGATGGTCTTTCGTATATTTGAAATTTGGAAGACCGGTAATGAGATCATCGTTTCCTAGTGGGGTGATAGCATCGAAATTGAGATGAGATAGCCTTTGATGCCATAACCAAGATTTTGTTGAGGTGGCTCGGGCCATGAGAGAAATTGGAGACGCAGCCGACATTTGGAAGAGATCAATCGTGTAAAGGTTGGTAGTACGATTTCCTTTCAACAGATCAATCCCTTTAAGATATCTTACAAAACAGGTATGACTATTGACGGCTATCTCTAAGTCTGAGTCATAAAATTGGCCAACCGAGAACAAATTGTGTCTCAAGCCATCAACAAAAGAGACTCTGGTGATAATGATATTTCCCCAATGAAGATCACCATAGCCTAGAATAGCCGCAACATGATCATTTCTAAATCGAACAGTTCCCATGAATCGCCATACAAAGTTCTTGAGAAGATTTCGATTCCCAGTCATGTGCTTTGAACAGCCCGAATCCACGCACCAGAGACAAATTTCAATAGCATGCCAATGATAAGAGAAATAAGAATTTGACAACCGATGAAAAGGTTCATGTAGTGTTAGATTATAATTAAGCCTTATCACATACCGACACATCACTGTTAGTATGAGATCTACTAGTGTCGATAACTTTTCCACCATTGTCAAAATTTCTACTAGTAGGCAACCACTTAGAGGTAAATCTAGGGCTACTAGGCTTAGCAAGACTTTCAGTGAACCCTACGTGCTTACTTTTCTCAACATACACTTTAGCCTTAGGAGTGCTATGTTTTTCACTGATTGACAACTTGTCAATTCGGGTGTAACCACCATAACTCAAACCATTCATAGTCAAACCACAATCATCATGACTAAAAGTAAAGAAACATTTATTACATCTAGCACAAATAACTTCATATTTTTCATTCCGAATAGCAAGCTTAAAGTCATTACATTCAGATGAATTAAGTTTCTGACTATGAATAAAAAGCGGTAAATTCCTAGGGCGTTCTTCTACTTCCACATTATTGATCTTGGGGCGACTACTTCTAGAGGAAAAAAGGACCCTATCATTCCTTGTATTACGCGTAGGCTGTGGCCTTCTGCTCTTAGTATAGTTGTTTATTCCTGTAAAAGAAGACACACGTCTATTAGAATTAGCACTTTTTAAATCAATGACTTGTGGTTGAGATATAGTGGTCGGTTTTGTTCTAACGCTTGCTTTATGTTGTTTGTTAGGCACAGAGGTATCTATCCTAGGTTGAGAGGAAGGACTAACTCGAAAAGTTCCTTGGGCAATCACAACAGCTTTTGTTCCAGCGACCTTGGGAAAAGGTGTTACAGCAATACGAGTAGTTCCCGAGGTTGCTGGTTTTGTTTCGGAGTCATAGTATCCACACTCGTACTAGGCTCAGAACTCTTGTCGTTTAACAAGGCCTTTAACTTGCAGTTCTTACGGATTTTATCGATGAGTTTCTGATATACAGACTTAATGTGTTCTACAGCCCGCTTATACCATAAAACCTCATATTCTAACTCTGTAATCTTAGCCTTAAGCTTCTGAACATTCCCATCACTGGCCTTCGCTAACCCAGAAGAAGCCAGATTGTTTCCCTTAACACCTCCCAACTGAGATTGCAACCGTTCGATTTTTTGTTACATTCATTGTAAGCTTTATCGTACGAAATTTTGTCATATTTGCATTCATCACATTTTTGACAAATTTATTCCAAAGATCGGTAAATTCGTTATCCTTTTTAATGACATAAGATTCCATTTTCTCTTTCATACGTTCAAGCTCAGTTTGGAGGGTCTCATGATCCGACACAAAGATATTTAACACAAAGGGACTACTATCTCCACTGACACTTGCTTCAGAGACGTTCAAGATCGTTTTCCGAAACTTTAATTTTATCAAGAGATTCATCAGCCTCCTTCGCCAAAGATTTAAAGTCTTGAACAAAGTTAGCTACTTCTTTTAGAAAAGCGTTTTTAAAATTGCTTATCCTAGCATCAACTTTATTAATAATCGGATTAATATCATTCTGAAGAATTTTCTGAACCTCAATCTGAACGGGTGATGTAAAATTTCCTCCAGTAATTTTGGAATTAACAACACGTTTAAGAATGACAAAGTTATCTTTTATCTCGTTTAGAAATCGTCGTGCAACACTCGGTTTAGGAGGGTCATCCGACAATCCTCACTTTGTATCGAAGACATTTCAGTACTAGTTTTAGACCGAACAAAAATTGGAGGATTAATTTGGGATAATAAACCGGTGAGATTTGTCTATTAAGCTTTTGCAATCGTAAGCGACTCTCTTCGACAAGTTCAACAGTTTCTTCCGAATCACACACAATAGGAGGATCATGCTTATCTAGAAACACAATACCATTATATAAACTTGGTTGGGTGGCATGTGCTTGCTTTAGACATTCGAGATTAAGAGGAAGAGGACAACCTAAATCCAATTTGTAACGGGTGTGATACATCTCATTCACTTTAGGGGCGAGCATGTTAATAGTTTGCATAAATTGACCAAGTTTTATTAACAGATTGTATAATTCCCTAATCCTATCTTGAGCATTGCAAATATCTTCAAGAAGCTTTCTCGAATTTTCAAATCATGTTTCAGCATTTTACTTTCTTCTTTAAGATTAGAAATTATAGATTGTTCATTTAAAAGCTGTTTATTAAGAGAGGTTATTTCATCATTCAAATCGCTATTTTTTTGGCACTACTTAAATGTAAATCATTTAGTTTCTTAGTCATAAATTTTTCTTGATAAACTGATGTTGCATGAGCTTGTTCAAGTTCTTTAATTTTAGCATGATGGATTTCAAAACTTTTCTCCCTTTCCTTATATCCCGCAAGCGTAGTGGTCAATTTGGCATTAGTTTCTCTAAACTTATTATTAACCACCTTAGCATGATCAACATCCTTAGCAATCTTATCAACTAATGATTTATAATACGCATGCGTCGCATCAGGAAGGGTTGTAGGCTGGGCAACTTGATCTACACTAAGGTCCACACTGGGCGCGTTTGAAATAATATTACTATTATTCGTTTGCTCCCCGTGTGTCTTAATTTAAGGCTCATGTATCTCAGTATACTCTTCCTCTTGATTAGACATACTATATATATCATTATCATCGAAACGTGGGTGTACCTCATAGGGACCGTCTGAATCATAGATGGGTGTGTTGTCATCATGCATTCCCGAGGTAGATGCTTGTTGTAAGTTTGCCATCAAGATGTAGTTGGCATGCACCTCTTCTTCCTCGTCATATTCTGTTGCAGAAGCCATAAGGTCAAATTCCTCAGCTTGAAGTGGAATCCCTGCCTCTTCATTTTGTGCTATGAGAAGCAGGGTCTGAAGATAAGCAACACCCCTCTTTTTTTGGCTATATAATCTCGAGCATAATGACCAAATCCCCTGCAGTTGTAGCACTGAACTTGACAATTGTTGTTTCCATTACCCGTACCATTATTTTCATCCCTTATAGCCAGATCAACAACAATAGCTGCACGGAGTACGATACAATTCCTCGGTACAGTCATTCGGGAAGTCCCTCCGAGTCACAAGAACAATCTTTTTTTTATCTTCATCAATTTGAAAACCCGAGATTTTTTCTCCTTTCTCTGATTCCCAGTGAGGGATAGGCCCCCCACTAGCCCGGCTAGCTAGTGAGTGGTTCTGTCGGGCGGGAAGCAGGTCGGGCCCTACGAGCGGCATCCCACCGATCCTCGGCTCTGCTAGTTGGCTTTGCTATCAAGGCATCTTATATACGATACCACCAGACGCGCCCCAGCTTCAAGCGAGCTCACCCTATGGACCTGGTTCCATCTTGTTGTTGTTGGAGGTACACATCCCTCTTCTCGGTGTGGAGCCCCCCTACTTGCTCAATCGCAATGACTGATTACCAACCACTGGCACAACAATTAACCCATTCTGATTACCCACATTCGGAACACCCAGATTCTGACCACGGTTTTGTCCATACTGATTACCTGTATTCCTGACTATCTGCCCTGCATTCTGAACACCATATTGTTGAAACTGAGTCCCTGTGTTCCCTCTAACTACCAATCGGCGATCTTGATTCGCGTTCATGAAAGGTTGAGCAATCTGCCTATTTCTTGTGTTTGAGGAGATTCTCTGATTGTTGTTGGTGGGTTTAATGGTGAATTTGAATGCATTTGCGAGAAGTGCAAGACCAGTATTAATCGCATGAGTAGGATCGGTGATGTCATCAAAGCAATCAATAGGTTGTTGTAAGTAGTTCACAGCAGGGGAAAGTTGATATCCATAAGAGGCGAGTTGTTGTTGTTGTTGTGGCATGAAGTTACTCGAGGAGGATTAATGGTGGGGTACCATAGGATATGACATAGATGACAGAGAGTTTGCTATAAAAGCCAATGGATCTTGTGTTTTGGCACGTCTTTCAGCCCTAACTTCGTTGGCTTCATCTTGATTCATCTTTAAATAATCATACACTTGAGTGTAGTCCACGACATGAAGATCCTTGGTGATTGACGAGAGTGACATATCGTGACCATTCAGAAGGAAGATTATCAAGAAATTTGATATTGGCAGCGTCGAGTTGTTTGGACGCTGTTGGTTTACAAGAAAATGATGAAGGGAAGTGAAATTGGTTTTCAACCCTTATGAAGAATTAACTTGAATTGCTTGATCATCAGCGGAATTAACTGAAGCTGAATCCAAAAAACAAGAACCAAGATGATGAAGAATGATTGAAACAAAAAAGAAGCAAGATTAGATTAGAGAAAGAAGAAAAGAAAATACAAAGGGAGTGTTTTCCTAGTGAGAGAAACAAAAGTATATTTCTCTCTCTAAACAGTGAAAATGAAAACACACACACAAATGAGGTACTAGGGGCCTTTTATACTACAAGTGTAACGTATAGGAGGCCTTCCACATTTGTGTGTTCAGGACTAATTCCTGTTACATTCATAATAATAACGTAGAACTCTCAACACCGTTGTATAGCTTTTTCCACGAGCTTCGCAGCGGTATATTATATAACCATCACTTTAAGTACGGCTAACAGTATCAAGTAGATACAAAACCGGGTTATTTTGACTCATTTTTTGATGTATTTGGCCAAATCGGTTGAACCGACCAGGTTGAACCGAGTTTCAAAACCTTGAACAGAACCTAAAAAACAAATAAAATTTAATTAGGGTCACATCCAAATTAGGGCCACCAAAGATTGATATATATCAATGAAAATAGTTAAATAATATGGTGCACTTGTGAATAACCCTACATCAATAGTGTTTTTGGTATAATATAATGCAATAAGTAGCGTTATGTTGGTTCCCTCCATACTCCTTAAGCCCATGCATATGTCTATATAACTAAACCTCACCAACATCATTATCATCACTACTATTTCATACACTTGATTTCATTCCATATTCACATAAACAAATGGAGCACTTTTTCAAGCTCAAAGATGACCACTTCACTTTCACTTTTCCTAAAACTATACTTCCAAAACATCTTTACATAAGCCTATCAACAACTTCTTTCAAGGTTATGTTGTTTATTGCCCTTTATTTAGTAGTCAATCTTTTTTTAAGGAATAAACAGGAACCAATATTTCTAGTACTATTAACTATTTTGTTGTTCGTGATCTATAAAACTTACTTTGCATCATCACCCGAAATTTATCTAGTAGAGTACTCGTGTCTTAAACCGCCAAACCATTGGAGGATGCCTTTTTCATCGTTCCTCGAACACTCACGTATCGTTCACAATCTCGATCAAGAAAGTGTCGACTTCATCTCCAAAATCTTGGTCTCTTCAGGTCAAAGCCAAAGAACATGCATACCTCCATCTTTATTCTACATACCACCAAGATCAACTAATGGAGACGCGATTAACGAAGCTGAAACAGTTCTCTTCCCAGTTTTTGAAGACCTTTTATCGAAAACGCAACTCTTGCCAGTTGATATCGACATACTCATAGTTAACTGTAGCGGGTTTTGTCCTACACCTTCACTATCATCAATAATTATCAACAAGTACTCAATGCGAGAAGACATAAAAAGCTTTAACATAAGTGGTATGGGGTGTAGCGCGAGTGCATTAGCAGTTGACATGGCACAAAACCTTTTAAAAGTTCATAAAAACTCGAACGCAGTTATTTTAAGTACAGAAATATTATCTAATGGTTGGTATTCAGGAAAAGATCGGTCTATGATGGTACTAAACTGCCTCTTTAGATCAGGTAGTGCAGCTATTTTAATAAGTAACAAACCATCCGCTAGACGAGTCTCAAAATATAGACTACTTTATGCTCTAAGAACACACGGCGCATTTAACGACAAAGCTTATAAATGCGGATCGATAAAGGTATAATTGGTGTCACATTAAAAAAAGATGTCTTACCTGTGGTAGGAGAACTACTTAGAACAAATATTCAAACTCTGGGCTCATCTATTCTTCCGTTAGAAGAGAAAATAAAGTACGGGTTTTCAATCATTAGACACAAGTTCCTCAATAATTCAAGGGAACTTTACGTACCAAACTTTAGAAAGGTGATACAGCATTACTGCTTGCCAACATCTAGCAAGACACTAATAACCGAGGTTGGTAAAAAGATGAAGTTAAAAGAGGATGAAGTGGAGCCTGCATTGATGACATTACATAGGTTTGGGAATCAGTCATCTTCTTCATTGTGGTATGAGTTAGCTTACATGGAAGGTAAGGAAAGGGTTAAGCAAGGTGAAAGAGTGTTGCAGCTAGGTATCGGGACCGGGACAAAGTGTAATAGTTTGGTTTGGGAGTGTATTAGGCCTATTGTTGGGGAGGCTTGTAAGGGCCCATGGGCGGATTGTATTGATAGCTATCCTGTTTAGAGCATAAGGTGTCATGGCGAGGTGGGGTTTGCCGGTCTGAGGTGTACATCTCGCTGGTGTTCGCCGGCCTTCGCCACGACATCCTCCATTCTCCGGTTTCTTGCCAGGTTTCGATGAGGAGAGAGAAGGGAGAGATCATGAAAAGGGTGCTGTTTTTTGTTTTGTTTTTTAGATTAATTTGTGGTAAAGATTGTTTATTAGAAAAAAGTTACAATTCTTACTCTTATCTTTTTTAAATTTATTAATTTTTGTAATTTTTCAAAATGTTTTTAGTTTCGCATTGTATTTGTATTTTTGTAGTGTGTTTTAAATTTAGTAAATGAATTTTAATTTGTCTGAGAATTGGAAAAAGAAAAAATAATTAGTGAGTCATGCCAAAATAGAAAAGAGAAAGAAATGACATTGGGGGTATTCTGTGAGTTGGTTAGGTGTGATGTGACGATGATATAGCAGCACTGAGGTCAAAGTGGAAAGAATTTTTCCTTCTACGACCTCTTATGCTCTTATAGTAATTTCAAAAAAGATAAAGCTACATGCAACAACAAACACCAACGATATACATTTTTCTGCCACGTCAGCTTTCTTTCTCGGCGACCTATAGACAACCTGGTTTCCATAACAAGGCGACCGAATTCAAATTTTAAAAAAAAAGTTACATTAAATATAAAAAAAATTATTTTAAACAAATAAAATTACATTAAATAGATAAATAGAATATTACATTATATCTTATATTAGTTTATCATTAACTGAGACTTATGAACAGTTCTCTATTTTTTTATTCTTGCTCCCAATTTTTTATTTCTTTGCCACACCACTATCTTTGTGTCTGTTAAAAGTTTCGCTACGCTGGCTTCCTTGCATGGTTAGCAAGCTGCTCTCTTTAGCCAGGTGTTTCAAGTTCCTGCCGCCTATAAATATGATACCCTTCTTCTTCTTCTTCGGGCCCAATTTTCCAATCTCTAAACCAAGGTGAGACTCCTTTTCATAAATTACGGTTTCTTCCTTTCTTGCAACTGGTAATTGGTATTGTTATGAGTAATTATTGTGTGGTTTCCCACGTATTCGCTCGATTAACTGCTTCTTTCCATCCGGGTTTTTTCGTGGCAGGATAAAGAAGGAGTGGTTAGTCTTGCTGATTCAAACTAAGGTTAAATTTGATTTGAGAGCTTTAGGCATCCTTTTTTTGTTTCTTTCTTTTTTAATAATTGGTAATTGCTGTTGTTAGGTTAGTTAGTTTCTTTTTCATTGATTGCTTCTTTGGTATTTTTTTTTGCAGGATAAGAAGCCAAAACCTGTTGCTGATTGTTTTTGCATAAGGTAATTTGTGTTTTTTGTGTTTCGTTTTTGTCTGAATTTTCGTATATTTGGTTTCCCAGTGGTTTGACTCAGATGTTTTTTTTTATCTTCAACAAAGCCTTCTATGATTTCCATAAATTAAAACAAAGACACAAACAAATTAGTCTCAGACCTTCATAAGCTCCAACTCATTGGACTTTTCTTCCATTGTGGTTTGAGGTGATTATATGTGCTTTATGTTACTAACAATGGATGAAAAGACAAGAACAATGGATCTAAGAATGAAGTGTTATCAAGATTCATCTAAAAAGACTACAAGATCCCTAACCTCTTATATTGTAAGTTCATGAATCCTAATTTTTGGATTTCACTTTTTATACATTAGACTTTAGTTTTTATTTTTAAAGGCTTAGGGGCTGTTTAGTTGTGGAAAATTTTTCATAATTTTCTGTTTCTAATTTTCTAGAAAAGAAAAGACTTTTCTTTTCTAGAAAAGAGTTGACAATTTTGAAAACTTGTTTAGATAATATTTTTCATTTTCTAAAAAAATAAACAATGTTTAAACGAAACTATTTTCAACCATTTTTTTCATGATTAACTTTTTTTCACGTTTTTGCTAGTTTTTCTTTACGTTTTCGTCTGTTTTTTTCCCGTCTTCTTTTTTCATATTTTCGGAATTTTTTTTACGTTTTAATTTGTTTTTTACTTTTTATCAGTATTATTACGTTTTAGTGTATAAATTTACGTTTTCGTAAGTATATTTACATTTTCGTCAGTAATTTTACGTTTTTCTATAAATTTACGTTTTCGTCAGTAAATTTACGTTTTCGTCTATAAATTTACGTTTTCGTCAGAAAATTAACGTTTTCGTCAGAAAACTCACGTTTTCGTCAGTAAATTTACGTTTCCGTCAGAAAATTTACGTTTTCGTCAGTAAATTTACGTTTTCGTCTGTAAATTCACGTTCTCGTCTGTAAATTTAGGTTTTCGTCAGAAAACTTACGTTTTCGAAAAAATTTTACGTTTTCGTCAGTAATTTTACGTTCTCATCTGTAAATTTAGGTTTTCGTCAGTAAATTTACGTTTTCGTCAAAAATTTACTTTTTTGTCAGAAAATTTACGTTTTCGCCAGTAAATTTACGTTTTCGTCAGAAAATTTACGTTCTCGTCAGTAAATTTTACGTTTTCTTCTGTAAATTTACGTTCTCGTCTGTAAATTTAGGTTTTCGTCAGAAAATTTACGTTTTCGTAAAAAATTTACGTTTTCGTCAGTAATTTTACGTTCTCGTCTGTAAATATAGGTTTTCGTCAGTAAATTTACGTTTTCGTCAAAAATTTACTTTTTTGTCAGAAAATTTACGTTTTCGCCAGTAAATTTACCTTTTCGTCAGTAAATTTACGTTTTCGACTGTAAATTTACGTTCTCGTCTATAAATTTAGGTTTTCGTCAGAAAATTTAATTTTTCGTAAAAAATTTACGTTTTCGTCAGTAATTTTACGTTCTCGTCTGTAAATTTAAGTTTTCGTCAGTAAATTTACGTTTTCGTCAAAAATTTACTTTTTTGTCAGAAAATTTACGTTTTCGCCAGTAAATTTACGTTTTCGTCTGTAAATTTAAATTTTCGTCAGTAAATTTACGTTTTCGTCAAAAATTTACGTTTTCGTCAGTAAATTTACGTTTTCGACAGTAAATTTACGTTTTCGTCAGTAATTTTACGTTCTCGTCTGTAAATTTACGTTTTCGTAAGTAAATTTAGGTTTTCGTCAAAAATTTACTTTTTCGTCAGTAAATTTACGTTTTTGTCAGTAATTTTACGTTTTCGTCTGTAAATATACGTTTTCGTCAAAAATTTACTTTTTCGTCTGTAAATTTACTTTTTCGTCGGTAAATTTACGTTTTCGACAGAAAAATTACGGTTTCGTCAAAAATTTACGTTTCCGTCAGTACATTAACGTTTTCGTCAGTAAATTTACGTTTTTGTCAATAAGTATACGTTTTCGTCTGTAAATTTACGTTTTCGTCAGTAAATTTACTTTTTTGTCAGAAAAATTAAATTTACGTTTTCGTCTGTAAATTTACGTTTTCGTCATAAAATTTTAAATTTAAATTTACTGACGAAAACGTAAATTTAAAGACGAAAACGTAAATTTACTGACGAAAACGTTAATTTACTGATTAAAACATAAATTTATAGACGAAAACGTAAATTTACTGCCGAAAACGTAAATGTACTGACGGAAACGTAAATTTTTTATGAAAACGTAAATTTTCTAACGAAAAAGTAAATTTGTAGACGAAAACGTAAATTTACTGACGAAAACGTAAACTTAAAGACGAAAACGTAAATTTTCTGACGAAAACGTAAAATTACTGACGAAAACGTAAAATTACTGACGAAAATGTAAATTTACTGACGAAAACGTAAATTTACAGACGAAAACGTAAATTTTCTGACGAAAACGTAAACTTTCTGACGAAAACGTAAAAATACTGGCGAAAACGTAAATTTTTTGACGAAAACGTAAATTTTCTGACGAAAACGTAAAATTACTGACGAAAACGTAAAATTACTGACGAAAACGTAAATTTACAGACGAAAACGTAAATTTACAGACGAAAACGTAAATTTTCTGACGAAAACCTAAATTTACTGGCGAAAACGTAAATTTTCTGACGAAAACGTAAATTTTCTGACAAAAACGTAAATTTTCTGACGAAAACGTAAATTTACTGACGAAAACGTAAAATTACTGACGAAAACGTAAATTTTCTGACAAAAACGTAAATTTACAAACGAAAACGTAAATTTACAGACGAAAACGTAAATTTACAGACGAAAACGTAAATTTACAGACGAAAACGTAAATTTTCTGACAAAAACGTAAAATTACTGACGAAAACATAAAATTACTGACGAAAACGTAAATTTTCTGACGAAAACGTAAATTTCTGACGAAAACGTAAATTTACAGACGAAAACGTAAATTTACTGACGAAAACGTAAATTTACGGACGAAATCGTAAATTTACAGACGAAAACGTAAATTTACTGACGAAAACGTAAATTTTTTGACGAAAACGTCAAAATAATGATGAACGGTGAATACTGAATAAAGTAACGTGTTATTGGAATGGGTTAAATAAAACAATGGTAGGTATGAGGTGAAAATTTAGAAAAGAGTAAAATAGAGTTTTTTTATTTTCTATATAAATTTAGAAAATGAAAATTTGGTAATTTTTGAAAAATATTGAAAAATGATGTTGCTAAACAGGTTTTCTATTTTTCACTTTTCAAATGAAAATTTTTCTAGAAAAGTGGAAAAATTTTCTCCAACTAAACAGCCCCTTAGACTTTTGGATACCCAATATTGTCGTAACGCGCAACTAGAGATTTTCCCAGTTGTGTGAGTTTACAATATTATGCTTATGCCTTCCAAAATTATACATGCAATTCGGTTGATGCATTGTTCTGGTTGTCTTTGTACAGATTAGAGCCCAGGGTACAGTCCACACCACATTTCTGATGTTATGAAAAAAGTGACTGCCACGTCAGTATTCCACTCCATAACACCAGAACTTTATAACACCAGAATTCTGGTGGTGTGGTTAACACCAGATTTCTGATGTTATATAGGTCCCACCCATTTTTTTTCATTTAAATAAACAAACTATTTAAATTTAAATAAATTTTCATTAATAAAATTAAAAACATTACAAATGACTTAAAAAAAACAAAAAGAAACCTAAAAACACAAATTAATGATTGATACTCCACAAATGTTTCACAAGATCATGTTGAAGGTCTTCATGAACCCTTTTATCGCGAAGTTTTTTATGTTTCCTTTGGTGAGTCTCGCAACGTTCAATCCATGTTCGTTGAATATTTGGTGTTGCCAGAACATACATGTCTCGATATTCCCTAATGTCAAACTTTTGATCCTTCAAAATCATATTGTGTAGTATGATGCAACAATACATGATCCGTTTAACGTGTTTACCTGATACGGACGTGCGGGTTGTTGAATAATTCTCCAACGACCTTGTAGAACCCCAAATGCACGTTCAATATCTTTTCTTGCACTTTCTTGAACCCTTTTAAACTTCATTGATTTTTCATTCCTTGTTATCGTAACTTCGTGTTCTTTTCACCAAATTATACGACGTTTCACCAAAACTTTCGTATTAATCGTAATATTCTAAGTATTGATTGTAGTCTTCCATATCGAGTTGATCATAATAATCTCCAATGTCAGGTAAGTCATTGAAAAGATCTCGACTCATTTTGTTGTTGTGAAAGAAGATTGTTAAAGATATATAAAAATGTGTTTTTTGATTGGGTTATATAGGAAAAAAAAGTTTTTAGGGTTTTTTTTTTGAAAAATACGGTCAAAAAATAGTCCCGGCGGTCATTTTAAAAAAAACTCAAAAATAGCCGTTACACATTCAAATTCAAAAAAAAGAACACCCTATAACGCGAGCTATAATGCGAGACAGGGTACAGACTCGCGCCATAGCCTCGTGTTATACTATCATTCTCAGCTGGTGGGTACGACGCCAGACTTTATTGTATGGTGCGACGTGGGGTGTGGTACCTGGCACCATCGTTCTCGCGTTTTGCCTATGGCTTGAGCCAAAGGGCACCGTACCCCAGACCTTCATAAGCTCTAACTCATTGGATTTTTCTTTCATTGTCGTTTGAGGTGATTATATGTGCTTTATGTTACTAACAATGGATGAAGAGACAAGAACAATAGATCTAAGAATGAAGTGTTATTAAGACTCATCTAAAAAGACTACAAGATCCCTAACCTCCTATGTTATTGTAAGTTCATGAATCCTAATTTTTGGATTTCACATTTTACATATTAGACTTTTGTTTTTATTTTTGAAGGCTTAAACTTTTGGATACCCAATATTGCCGTAACGCGCAGCTAGAGATTTCCCAGTTGTGTGAGTTTACGATATTATGCTTATGCCTTCCAAAATTATACATGCAGTTCGGTTGATGCATTGTTTTGGTTGTCTTTGTACAGATCAATGTATAGGCGTTCGACAAAAAAAAGTGTTACAGTACTAATTGGACACATCAGAAGTGTGGAATCCCGATGATTATTCACCCTTTATCATTCTCATATTTTTTGGCTAATATGACAAGGTGGCCGAAGTTCAGTTAAATGATTGCTTGAGTATGTCAAAGACCATTGCATATGTTCACAAGATGGTTCCTATGGGTGAGAGATATAAGAATGCAAATGCCTCTAGGCTGTAGTATACTTTTATTTATTTTCGCAGTGATCAGGCTTCTAAAATCAGTTAATATTGAGCATTTTATTATATTTTCCACTAATGTCACAGCTATATAGGGACCTAAGAGTTTTCCTAATTAGACCCCGAATGTTGCTAAAAATGTAGCACATGTATCCTTCTTAAGTACACAACATAGAAATTAAGTTGTAGGCAATATAACTACATTTTATGAGTAGCAAAGAAATAATGTGAAAATTGTATTTTTTTTTTGTAACCGTGATTTTCGACACATTGGCCGACTAATCCACGGGGTTTGAGCTCATCGCCACACAGACTCAAATCAGGTAAAGCCCTCCCTTTTCAGAAGGTTGGCGTGACCACTTCAAGTTTTTTTGCACCTAGCAAGAATTGAACTTGAAACCTCACACACTTTGGAGTGATAGGCACAAATCTTTTTGCTACTAGACCACACTTTGAAAATTATTATGGCAAAATGTTTTAGAAATGGAGATTTTGATGCTACATGTAACAGTGTGGCCTATATTTTGACATTATAGAGATTTAGTGAAAAAAATATATGTTACATTGTGTTTGGGGTTGCTTCTATTTTCTCTGCTGTATAAGCAGCTTGATTATTGCGCTTCAGCTTATGTTTAGTAAGTGGTTTGTTGTTTATAATGAATATGCTTATAAAAGGTTGTTTCCTACTAACATAGCAATTTAAACACATAAAAGTTGGCTAAACATGTTAACGAGCACCTAACATCTGATCTACTGTATAATTTGTTGTATTTCATTTTATATGATCATGTTATTTTTTAGTATTGTTGCTGTTTTGGGTGCCTAACTCTTGAATTTGATTTTATTGCTTCTAAAGTTTAGTCAAAATCTTTATAAACATATGTTTGGTGGTCATAATAAAAGTCTATCTTATCCTTTTAAGCACAATTTTTAGTAAATATGAGCTAAAATGAGACTAAATTCATATATTGTATGATCTATTAAGAATATCAAGTACACATGAACAACATCTCTTATATCTCTTATCTATGTGTTGTTTGTGTTGAAATATGAAGGCATGGTTTTTATTAATAGACTAATATATCCTAACAATAATGAACCAAATTCGGTACCAGACCTCCTTCAATATGTTTAGGGGCAGATGGTGGCAAATCAAGTGAAACCAAAGTTGAAGGTGTGGTTCAAATACCATATCGATGGAGTAACGGTTCTCAATCTTGGCCACCAAAGGTAACTTTGGGGAGGTATTCTTGGAGAGGTCTCGAGTTCGAGTCTCACCAAGAACCTTCAGGGGCCCGAATTAAGAAGCAGGAGTGGGGTTTATCCCCTAAGGAGAAGGTTTGATGCTTGCATACTGTCCAATTGTATGTCACTGTAAGCTCGAATCACTAACTACTAACTCGCCGTTCAAAAAAAAAAGTAAAGTCATAATAGAAAGTGATCTTCTGTTACATTATTGATTTATTGAAAAGTGTGGTTACATTATATAGTTTTTTTAAGGTTTGAAAATCATTGTAATAAACGATAATTGATGCATGTAACATATTTGTTATTATACTTTGAGAAACAAAATGTTTCACACGCAGCTCGATCGTAAACCGTTTTGCCATCATCACTCGACAAAGAAAACTTTAGAATAGAAACGCCTAATACAAGATGGCCCGCAGCAAAGTGCGGGTATCATAACCTTGTTAAATAAAAAAATATCACAAAACATAATAATAATAATAATAATAATAATAATAATAATAATAATAATAATAATAATAATAATAATAATAATAATAATAACTTTTTGTAAAATCTTATTATTCTAATAAAGTGAAGTTAATAGATAAATAAATTAAAAAAAATAATAATAATAGTAAAACATAAAAATTTTAAATCTCCACTTAAGAAACCGTGGCATTTCAACTTCGCTCCAATTGGGACTTTGTTTCAAAACTTTCTAACATTAATAATAAAGAGGGTGATATTTGATTGCGGCTTCTTGATAGACATTATCTTTGGAAGTCCCATTTGAATGTCTAAATACGACATTATTATAAATCGAAGAAACTTGACCAACTTTAAAACGAATCGTACTTTTCTATTTGCTGGTAACGGAGTAATAAATTCTTTTTTGATCGCCCATTTTACTATGATAATACTCAGTTACCTCCAACCAAAACTCTTTCATCTATTGATTTTTTTTATACGTACGTCTTCGAAACATGTATTCAAGCTTCACAAAAACTTAATGACTCGATCACGTCGATTTAAAAACCGATTTTCTAAACATTGGTTGTACATTTAGATGCTATAATGAACCAACCTAGCTATGAGGATTCAAATAGACTACTCACATACGAAAGTTATTCATCATTATAAAATTTATGACATTTATTTATTTGTTTAATTAATTAAATGTAAAATAAGAAAGTAATAAAGAGAGTACTAAAAGTATAATTTTATAAACCTTTCTTATTATATTATAAAACATTTGAGACATTTTTATTTTTAAAAAGTCTAAAAATTACGACCTTTAAAATTGACTTCTATAAAAACATTCATTTTGTAATTAACCATGCATTTCTTTTTATAACAACCTTTCAAATAACCATCTTTATCTTTAAAATTAAAATATCTTTTTATCTAATTATTTTTTTCATAATCTAATTTCACCATACTTTTTAAATATTTTATGCTCTTTCATTCAATATTCATTTGATATATTTTAATTAATTTTTAGTTTTTCCTCATTTTTTGAAGGTTTATTTTATTCTAATTTATATGTTTTACAATTTCAATCTTTGAATACAAATTTAACAGGGAAAAGTATTAATATTTGTCACCTCAAAAATCGTAACCGGGTATCTGTCGGCGCATTGCGCGAGTATCATGCTAGTTTCTATTAAAAGAGTTACAAAAAGTTATTTTTATCAACTCCTACTAAAATTAAAAAGAGTAAGTAATAGAGGGGATTACTAAAACTCTGTTCTTACTTAACATTTAGTATATAAAAGAGCAAACTTGTTAATTACTTTTTCCTTTACTAAGCAAAAAATGTTTGTTTTTTGTGCTTACTTTTATATACAATGTGTTTTAGTAAAAAAGTTATAATAACTTAAATAATTGTTTATTTTATTAGTAAGCAAACTTTAAATAAGTAAATGTCTTTTTTAATGCATAGATTAGGATATACGTACCTTACGACAACATGACACCAGTTGTGCAGATGTATGTATCAAATATTGTTATGCAGATATTATAACTATTATTTGTTTTAGAAACACTTATGAATAGTACTTGACATAAAATAATATTTCTTCTATTTGTTATTATTTTTGTCTATTTGACAGGAAACCATTTCTGCTACGCATCATCTCCACCAAACCATCAGATAAACATCACCCACCCCTCATCTTCTCTCATTATTCTTAGTCGCCAGAAAACACACACATAAATCAGTCGGTGAACATCAAAATGACATGACTTATCAAGATTTTAAAGAAATATCTAGATTCATGATAACCCATGATCTAAAAATAATGGTTGTAAGTTTACAAACTCTAATTTTTTTATTTTAATTTTATATATTAGAATTTAAGGGTTTTTTATATATTGAAGGTTTCCTTTTAGATTAAATTTAGATTTGTTTCATACAATTGTATGAAAATATTTCATAAAGAAAAAATAGAGGTAGGCTGAGTTTATGATCTATTTTGTTTAGTTATTTTTTAATATGATATAAATCGGTTTGATATATTTTGGAAAACATAAAGATTTTAATTTGTCTTATCTTAATTGATTTTGTATATAAGTTTTCAGATATTTTTTTTATAATTGTTTGTTGTTTTTTTCTACAAGAAGGATGGTGACTTGACGAATTTTGTGAGAAACGGAATGAGACCAAGAAAGGGTATGTTGGTGACTTTTTTTCTCACATTATACCTCTAATAGATTATTTAAATAAATTATGATATATGCTTATGAAGGTGTTATATGTTGTTATCATTTTATAATGTTGTTTAAATTTATGGTTTTGATATTAAATTATTAAAAAGTATATATTTGGACTATAAGTTTATGATTGTTGTAAATTGGTAATTATAGAAGCTACAATTTAGTGTTTAGATTACATGAAATTAGCTGTTGGAAATTTATTATAATTGTGGGATATGATCATATTTGTAAGTGGGTTTGGAGGTACGGAGTGTACACTCATTAAGTCTCTGACCACCCTGGACTTATTATAGTGGTTTGTTTATGCTTGTCAGTGGCTAGAATTTGGCCTCTCAGCGGCTAGACTTTGGCTTGTCAACTGCTAGATTTTGGCTTGTCAGCGGCTAGATTTTGGCTTGTCAGTGGCTAGATTTTGCCTGTCAGTGGCTAGTTTACACATTAGCGGGTAGACTATCCATCAGCGGGTAGGTTGTCTTTGTAACCTCTTTGACCGTTTCAAATGGGGTTTAAGACTGACTTAATTACCATGATTATGATCATGTAACCACTACGTAATCATGTGGGAAATAATGAGATTAATTGATCGATTAATACTCATTATTCCTTTGACTATGAGTTACATTCTTAGGAATGGGATCACTATAAATAGTGATCATATTTGCATGATGAAATACACAAAAAAAACATAAACACTTAAACGCATAGGGTTCTTGATTTGTGCCTAAAACAAGAACAGACACTTGGTTTTATCCCAAGGAGGTATACGTGTTAACCCAGACATAGAGTCGAATAATCTTCTTTAGAAAGTGATTACACGACTTCAAGTGATATCCGGTAACCATTTTTTGGTACGTAGTTAGGCTGTTGATTATCTTTACCCTTTAGGAACGAAGTAAACCCCAACAATTAAAGAAGATTATTCTGTGATAATCAATGACGGGTGCAATGAAGCATATGGTAGCTAACTTCTCCAAACTGGACAAGTTTGAAGGGGTTGATTTTAAGAGATGGCAGAAGAAGATGCCCTTTATTCTTTCTACCATGAACGTGGTGTACGTGCTGACCACTCCCCTTTCTGATGGTGGTGATGATGCTACCTTGGAGGACATAAGGAAAAGGAGAAAATGGGAGAATGACGACCATGTGTTTGCGGCATAATTCTCAATGGTATGTCTAATTTTTTGTTTGATATTTACCAAAATTTTGAATCTGGTAAAGAACTATGGGATTCCTTGGAAGCCAAATATATGGTTAAGGATGCATCAAGTAAGAAGTTCCTTGTGAGTGATTTTATAAATTTCAAAATGACTGATTCAAGACCAGTTACGGAACAATACAATGAAATTCTTAGAATACTTGGTAGGTTTAGACAACATAAAATAAACATGGATGAGACCATTCAGGTCTCTTGTCATTGATAAACTACCTCCTTCTTGGAAATATTTCAAGCACACTTTGAAACATAAGAAGGAGGAGTTAACTCTTGTTGAGTTGGGAAGTCATTTGCGCATTGAGGAATCCCTCAGGGTGCATGATAGTGGCAAGCCAAAGAGAAACAATGTTGTTGGGTCATCAGTTGTGAATATGGTGGAGCATACTAACTTCTCCAGGTACAATGACAACAAGGGAAAACGTAGACATCAAGATAACACCAAAACTAATCCTAACAAGAAGTCATCAGTGGCTTGTTAGAAGTGTGGGAAACCTGGACACTTGAAAAGGGATTACAAAGTTGTTGGTACTAGCAGCAAAACTAGTGGATCAGGCACAAAAGATCAGAATATGTTTAATAAATCTCTTCAGATTTATTATGTTACATATGTATCAGAACCTTATTTTGTGCAAGATGATGATGTGGCGTGGTGGGTTGACTCTAGAGCAACAGTTCATGTGCGTAAAGATAGATGTTGGTTCAAGACTTATGAATCACTGAATGATGGATCTATTCTTCACATGGAAAATCAGTCAACAGAGCTAGTGCATGGACGTGGTTGTGTAGATCTTAAGTTTAGTTCTGGAAAGATTGTTTCTTTGTTTAATGTTTTGCATGTCCCTAATATTAGGAAGAACTTGGTTTCTAGTAGTGTTTTGAATAATTATGGTTATAAACAAGTGAATGAACCTAACAAATTTGTTTTATCCAAACATGGTGTGTTTATTGGTCTTGGATATTTGTGTAATCAAATGTTCCAGTTTAATATTGATTCTAAAATGGATGTTGATTCTGTCCTGATGACTACCACTAAACTGAATGATTCATCACTATGGCATGCTAGGCTAGTCCATGTCCACTTTAAAAGGATGCAAGATATGTCTAAGGATGGGTTAATCCTAGGATTTGACATGGACACTGAAAAGTGTCAAATTTGCATGCTGAATAAAATTACTAAGAAACCATTTCAAGATGTAAAACGTGAAACTAAAGTCTTTGAGCTAATTCATAGTGATCTATGTGATTTGCATGCTACTCCCTCATTAGGGAATAAGAATTACTTGGTAACATTTATTGATGATGCTTAAGGGTTTTATTATGTTTATGTGTTGCATATAAGGATGAAGCATTAGATAAGTTTAAAGTATTTAAGGCTGAAGTTGAATTACAACAAGGAGGCCAAATCAAAAGATTTAGGACTGATAGGGGAGGTGAGTACATGGATACCTTGTACTTTCAGTCTGTTGGAATAATCCATGAAACAACTGCCTCCTATACTCCACAAAAAATGGTATATCTGAAAGGAAAAATAGAGTACTAAAAGAGATGGTTAATTCCATGTTGTCCTATTCAAAACTAAGTCAAGGGGGAAGAAGCTATGTTAATAGCTTGCTATTTATTAAATAGGATTTCTAATAAAAGGAACAGGATTACCCCTTGTGAACTATGGACTAAAAGGAAACCAAATTTGAACTACCTCAAAGTTTGGGGTTTTAGGGCAATTGTAAGACTCCTTGATTCAAAGGTGAAAACCTTGGGTGAAAGATGCATTGAATGCATCTTTGTTGGATATGTTGAGCATTCCAAGACTTATAGGTTCTATGTTATTGAACCTAATGATTTTGTTTCAATAAACTCAATCATTGAATCAAGGGATGCTAATAAGTGTGAAAACACTTATCCTTTTACCACTTAATTATAATAAAAACAAGACCAAAACGTGTATTTAATGTCGTAAAAGTCAGAATTATGCGTGGTTTGTGTTTTTGTTGTGATTTAGGACCAAAATGTGAAAAGGGAAGAAAACACGGGCTTTCACGGGCTTCTATCGAAGAAAAAGACAAAAGACTAAGTCAAAAGATCAAGAGTGCAAAAAGAACGGAAGTCAAAGGCCTATTCTGAAGATTTATCGAAGAAAAAGACCAAAGACGGAAGTTTAACGAAGTCGAGGAACCAAATCTAATTAATGAAGAAATTAGAAGACGAGTTCATTTTATCGATCGACAAATCCCGAGACAAGGTCGAGAATGACGAGTTTATTGTCAAAAACGAAAGACGAGAAGACAAAAAGGAAGAAAGAAAGAAAGAAGCACAAGAACCCTCCTCCTATAAATACCCTCCTAATGTGTCATTAGGAGGTGTTAGCTAATTTGAGAAATTAGTTCTCCACTTTATTTTATACACTTTTCATATTGCAATTTATATTCTTGTCTTTAATTTCAAGTTATTTCAAGTAAGTCTTTAATTTGTGTTGTTGAATCTTAATCTTTAATTAAGCTTTTCATTAATCTCATTCTACCTTTCTTGTTTTGTTTTATCTTTATGCTTATTTGATTATTGTTATGCTTAATTGATTGTTCTTTATGTTTTTATGTGTTTGATTGTTTTAGCTTATTGATCTTATAGCTTTTTGTGTGATTTTATTAATTTTAATTAAGTGTTTTTAAAAGTTATTTTATAAAAAGTTGATTTTGAATATTTTGATTATTTAGTATTTTTAAAAGTTTTTAAATTTTGGCTTATTTGCTTTTTCTTAAAGTTGATTTGGTTAAGTTTTTAGATAAGTGCTTATTAAGTTTTTAGCTTATTTTCCTTTTTGCTTAAGTTGTTCCTTATCCGGGTTCCTAAACCCTAGTTTCCCGAACTAATTGCAAACCCTCTTTTCCCGAATTAGGTGTAGATTCACTTTTCCCGAATTAAGTACTTGCTCTCATTCCGACTTAGGTTCAATTTCCTCTTATCCCGAATTACGTGCAAGTTCAGTTATTCCAGATTGAGTGCTGGGTTGTGATTCCGAATTACGTGCAAACTAGCATATTTCGGATTAGGTTCGACATTAGATATTCCGGATTACGTACAAGATACGTATTCCGGATTGTGTAGGGAAAAGTATTCCGGATTGAATCTGTAATCTATATTCCGGATTAGGTCAGGAGCACACATTCCGAATAAGGTCTAAGACCTTTATTCCGGATTACGTGTTGCACCCCACATTCTGAATTACGTGTAGGATATGCTTTCCGAATTGTGTATAGGACAGTTATTCCGGATTGTTTGTTTAACTCAGATTCTGAATTAAGTACATAACATGGATTCCGGATTGTGTATCTAATACACATTCCGGATTAGGTCTAGTTTGGGTTTATTCCGACTTAGCTTTTATTTGGTTTTTAGTTTCCTGGTTTAATTTCAAGCATTTATTTTTTCCGCTATTTTTCTTAAGTGTTATTTTAATTGTTTTACCTGAGATTTATTTCAATTTTTATTAAGTTTTCAAATTTACTTTTTATCAAGTTTTAAGTTTTCGTCATTTATCTTTACGCTTTAATTTTTCGTCATTTACTTCTTAATTATTTATCGCTTAATTTACTTTGTCACTTGCTTTAAAGTTTGCATCTTTACTTTACTCAACGACAACATTTTCTTTTATCCACCAAAGACGACTGAGTCGCACTTGAACCGTGAACAATTCGATTAGACCGTGAACAACGAACTTTTTAACTAGTAAAATCAGAACCGTAGTCAATTCGAATCGAATCGTGACGATAACTTTTTATATACAAAATCTAGTTATTAAAATGGCGCCGCTGCCGGCTCTTTTCGTGAAGATTAACGTTTTTTGTGAAAGACGCGTTGGATTTTGGGATCCGTTCACTCGTGAACGTTATTTTTCGTGTCAAAAATTTTCAAAAATCCTAAAAATCAAAAATTTCAAAAAATTAAAAAACATTTAAAAAACTCATAAAAAGCATTTCTTTTCAAAATGTTTTGCACCAAAAAGATTTTATTTTTACATTAACCATATTTCCTATATTTCTTTGCTATCTTTTTCTTTTGCAGGTGTATGCGTACTAGATCTTCGTCTTATTCTGAGCCCGAGACTCTTGAAGACTTACACATGGCCAGTGTGCACAACAATAATAATCCACCTCACCCCAACATGAATAATAACAACCATGTTCCTCAACCGGACCTTCGTACGATGGAGGAGCTTTGTCAACCAACTATGGATGGACATGGAGGACCGATTGCGCCGATGCAAATCACGGCTTCAGAATTTTCGTTGAAGCATCACATGATCCAACAAGTTCAAAATACTTGTCCATTTCGCGGATTACCGGATGATGATGCCAACAAACACCTCGACAAATTCATTACCCTCACTTACATCATGAAATTTCCCGGTGTTACCATGGATTTTCTTCGCCTTCATCTATTTCCACACACTTTATCCCACCATGCTGAAAAATGGTTTGATCGTCTTCCGAAGAATTCAATTCATACATGGGACGAAATGACTCAACGATTTGTCGCACTACTTTCCACCATCCATGGTAACTAGTCTTCGAAATCAAATCAGTGGTTTCACTCAAGAACCTGATGAGTCGCTTTTTGATGCTTGGGAACGTTATAATGTTTTGATCGATCATTTTCCTAATCATAATATGCTCCCCGTCACTTTGATTGATACTTTCTACAATGGTTTAACTTTTCGTGATCGTGATACGATTAATGCCGCCACTGGTGGTACGTTTTTGAAAAGAAGACCCGAGGAGTGTAGAGAGCTTATATAGAACATGACCAGTCATCACAAAAATTGGGATTCATCCGCATCCTCAAGAAATAATCCGAGAGTCAATGTTTCTTCTACTTCTTCCAGCTCCGAGATGACCGAAGTCACCCGCACGATAGCCGAGATGAACAAAAATATCCAACTCATGGCTACGAACCAATATCAACAAGTTAAAGTTGTAGCACTTTCTTGTGAGACTTGCGGCGGTCCTCATTCATACACTGATTGTTCTTCTACTTATGACAATCCGGAAAACGTGTATGCGGCTCACGGTAACTATTCCACAGAAGGCTATCAAGGCCGACCTCAAGGTGATCGTAACTTGTTAAGTTATCGTTCTAACAACTTTCTTTCACCCGGTTTTTCTCCTCAAAACCACAACCCAAACAACTTCAATAGAAGCAATCCAAACCAACCTCGAGCTTCTAATCCATATCACCCACCCGCTCACCAAGTTCCACCCCTCGCTCAATCCACGACATTTAATCAAGATGTGGAAACTTTCATGAGGACCCAAGGAGAGGTGGTTAAAAACCTTCAAAGCCAAATTATTAACTTGAAAGGTGATATCACTAAACCAGGGAATGATATTCGAACCGAGCTTAGAAATGATATGCAAACTTCTTTAAGTAATCAAACGAATGATTTGAGGAATATGATGGCTAGTTTCTTCCAAAACACTCAACCCTCTACTTCGGGCTCTATTCCTTCGAATACCGTCACCAACTCAAGAGCGAATGTGAGTGCTATTACTACACGCAGTGGAGAAACTCTAGTAGGACCATCTACCCCTCCCCCGGTTACTCCATCTATACCTCCTCCACCCCCATTTATCCCTCCTACTTCCACGCCTAGTACTAGTTCTACATTACCGTCTCCACCTCTTACGGAAGAAGTATCAAAGAAAAACCGTTCACCAACCCCACCTTCCACCTCTAAACCTTCTACTTCTCAACCTTCAACATCTCAACCTTCACCTTCTACACCTACACCTCCTAAGCCTAATATTCCTTATCCATCTCCGTTAGACAAGTGCAAATTCCTCACCAAGGATGACATTCAAGTGACAAACTTTTTGAAAAAGATTTCGGGAGTGAACATCACCATTAGCCTTGTTGAAGCTCTTGCCCAAATGCCTAAATTCGTTAAGATGTTTAAGGAATTTCTTAGTAAGAAAGAGAAGATGGCTGAGTTTGTCAACACCCGCTTAAATGAAAATTGTTCTGCAGTCCTCCTTAAAGAAATTCTGGAAAAACTTGGAGATTCCGGTCGTTTTGTGTTACCTTATACATTTTCCCAAACCGAAGAATTTACTGCCTTAGCCGATCTTGGGGCAAGTATTAATTTGATGCCATTAAGTGTTTGGAAAAAGTTATCATTACCCGATCTTACACCAACAAAGATGACTCTTGAGCTAGCAAATCGAACTCTCGCTTACCCCGTTGGTATTGCCAAAGATGTGTTTGTTAAGGATGGTACCTTCACTTTTCCGGCCGACTTTGTTGTTGTTGACTATGAAATGGACCCTCGTATTCTGTTAATACTTGGACGGCCATTTTTAAGAACCGGAAAAGCTTTAGTCGATGTTGCCGAAGGTGAACTAATCTTAAGGGTCGGTAATGATCAACAAATTTTTAAGATGGGGAAGATTACAAGCAAATCCAATGGAAGAGAATCAGCGAATATTATTGATGTGCTTCAAGACGAGCTTGATACAACTCCTTTGGAAAGTACAAAGCTTGATGATTTTGTCGTCTACAACAACCCTCTTTTCGAGACTATCTATGATAATCCACTTTTTCAAGAAAATGTGGAAGATTCTAAAGATCCTCTCTCCAATTTGGATGCTCCACCAATCTATGATGATAATTCTAGTTCCGATGTGGATGATTATGATGCTTTTTCTTCAGAGTATAAAGACATGCCAACTTATGATGACTTTGATGAGGTTGATACTCTTTCGAGTGATTCTTCAAATGATATGTCACCTAATGATGATTATGATCCTATTTTTGGTGACGATCCTCCGCCAACAATGCTTGATCCTACTTTGGATAATTACTCATTTGAGGAAGATTTTGCTACTTTTCTTAATACATACTTCCCCAATGAGCATGATTCTCCTCCTTTGGACTTTGATTATGGTCTTTATCCTCCTCCGGATATTAAGAAACCCGTTTCAAAGGAGAAGAAACCGGAAGACACCAATATCCGTAGTACCTATGTCTTAACACCTCTCTTTCCACCTTCTTCGGATGCAATTGTGCGGTTTATGGGCGCATCTTCAAGGTCTACTGAGCCTAAGTCTTATTTCCCCCTAAAGGAAAAGGTGTTCGATCCGGGTATCGGAATTTTTAAGCCATCTTAGTATCCATCTGATGAAATAAAAGGAAAGATTTTTGGACACAATGGAGATATGCTTGAACTTCATCATAATTTCTACCATCGTGCTCAACAACTGCTTAAGGGAACCTCGCCTACTCTTCTTTGACTTGTCTTGTTCACCTTAATCTTGTGCTATTTGATGGACGAGAACCATGTATTTGACCCCGATGGATGTTCTTCAAGCTGCTTACCATTGTAATCAAGGTCGAGTCAGGCTCACGACTCGGTGAACAAAAATATGCGCTTCTCGGGAGGCAACCCGAGTATCTATCCTTTTTATCCGTTTTATAATAAGTGCAGGGGGAGACCCTCATATGTGTTTGTTGTTTTCTTTCTTATGATGTGTAGGGATTCGAGCTTTCAAGATCCACTTTTGATGACTTTTGACGACCCGTTATTTCGTGTACCCGTCTTCCCGGTTTTATCCTAAACTCTTTTGATTCACTATTTTATATTTTTCAATAATAAAATAGGAATCACTTTAGTTGTCTCTTCCTTAGCAAGATTTAAACAACGTGCACAATGTCCTAAGTGTAGGGGAGGTTACTTCCACATGCTTAAAATTTGAGGAAAATGTTTATATTAAGTGTAGGGGGACTTCTATCGAAGTTAAGTGGGCTTTTCCATGAATTTGTCCTCATTTTAACCAGAAAATTGATTTCTCGACATTTTTGATCTATTTTGGCCTAGTAGTTTTTCTTTTGTTATCGTTATTTTCTTTCATTAGAATAAATTTTAATAAAATGGTTTTAATAAGTTTAGATGTCTTTTATATATTAGACCCGTCGTGAATCTTTTGACTCAACTCGAGTTTACTTATTTGAGTTCACTCTAGCTAGTATCTTTAACGTGTTTATATCAAGTTTTGCTAGGCTTTTATATAGGGAACTATAAGACGCGAGAGTCTTAACTCATACGGGTTAAGAACAAGAACTTTTCGCAAGTTCCTAAAATTGATCCTAGAAAGTCGTTTATCAAGGGAACTTTAAAATGCAAATTCTAAACTTGAAAAAGTCTAAGAAGATGCAAGATCCTATAGATGACTTGAAAACCCTAAACTTTGATTTAATAGGCTAAGCATCCACGAGTCTCATTCTTTGAGATTTTAAATTATGGAGAACGAGAGATGATAGAGTCAATTATAAGTTTGGTATTCTTTCATGAATTTATGTGAGTTAATTATGAGCTTTTTACCCCATCGCTTGTTAATAAATATAATTGCAATAAGTAAGGTCGTACGATTTGAAAAGTTACTTAGTTTCTAGCCCAAGATCGTTTAAAAGTTGTTCGGTATTAATTAGAGTTCATAGCCAAGGCATAAATTATTGAAGCGGGATGCGAAGATTGGCGAGTCTCAAAAGGCCCTAACAAGGCATGAGGGCCAAATTTTGTTGCTAAAGATCCAAAGTGATGTAAAGAATCATTTATCAAAAATCAATATGAAGGATCAAGACACACGACGAAAAGCAAATACTCCCCTAAAGATCATGGAGAAGTGTATCCGAAAAGACCCTAACAAGGTATGAGGATAAATAGATCCAAGTCCTAAAAGGAGGCGGATCGTTGTATATCAAAATGCCAAGTAAAGATTGGAGAAAAATGAAGAAGTCGTGGTCCAAGTATGAAGAATCTCTCAAAAACTTCAAGTGAAGAAATTCCTATTATGAAGAGAAGACCATTATTTCCAGATCATCTCTCAAGTTTTGAAGTAAGAAGTCAATGCCAAATATCGGTCCGAAAAAGTTCTCAAATCGTGAAGCGAGTTATGCCAAGATATGAACTTTATGAGGTCCCGAGAAGCAGTTTTAAAAGATTTTATCCTTTAGCTAACTATTGATTAAATCGTCTTACTTCATTTTCGGCCTAAATAAACTATCGAAATAAGTCAACAATGCATCCTCGTGATCATTCAAGACAACAATAATATGTAAGAGATACACCTAGGAATAAGGGAGTCTGAGTGAATAATTGGGCCACATGAGTTTGTGTTAGTTTGCTAACTTATGATAACAATGATCTCGTTTTTAAGCTTGGTTTGGGGAACGCGAGACTTGAGGGAGATAAACATTCATGACAACCAAAGCCCTAATGTAAGTCTTCGATTTCTTTACTTGTTTTCTTCCTTCTAATATTTTGATATTTTCTATCTTTTTAAGTTCCCTTAATGTCTTGTGTATAATAAAGGCCAAGGTAGGTTAATTATGATGGAAAATGTAAATCTTGCTTTGTAATTAATGCATTGCATGAGGGCATTACAATGGTCAAGTGTAGGGGATTTAATAAGTGTGAAAACACTTATCCTTTTACCACTTAATTATAATAAAAATAATACCAAAACGTGTATTTAATGTCGTAAAAGTTGGAATTATGCGTGGTTTATGTTTTTGTTGTGATTTAGGACCAAAATGTGAAAATGGAAGAAAACACGGGCTTTCACGGGCTTTTATCGAAGAAAAAGACAAAATACGAAGTCAAAAGATCAAGAGTGCAAAAAGAACAGAAGTCAAAGGCCTATTCTGAAAATTTATCGAAGAAAAAGACCAAAGACGGAAGTTTAACGAAGTCGAAGAACCAAATCTAATTAATGAAGAAATTAGAAGACGAGTTCATTTTATCGATCGACAAATCCCGAGACAAGGTCGAGAATGACGAGTTTATTGTCAAAAACGAAAGACGAGAAGACAAAAAGGAAGAAAGAAAGAAAGAAGCACAAGAACCCTCCTCCTATAAATACCCTCCTAATGTGTCATTAGGTGGTGTTAGCTAATTTGACAAATTAGTTCTCCACTTTATTTTATGCACTTTTCATATTGCAATTTACATTCTTGTCTTTAATTTCAAGTTATTTCAAGTAAGTCTTTAATTTGTGTTGTTGAATCTTAATCTTTAATTAAGCTTTTCATTAATCTCATTCTACCTTTCCTGTTTTGTTTTATCTTTATGCTTATTTGATTATTGTTATGCTTAATTGATTGTTCTTTATGTTTTTATGTGTTTGATTGTTTTAGCTTATTGATCTTATAGCTTTTTGTGTGATTTTCTTAATTTTAATTAAGTGTTTTTAAAAGTTATTTTATAAAAAGTTGATTTTGAATATTTTGATTATTTAGTGTTTTTAAAAGTTTTTAAATTTTGGCTTATTTGCTTTTTCTTAAAGTTGATTTGGTTAAGTTTTTAGATAAGTGCTTATTTGGTTTTTAGCTTATTTTTCTTTTTGCTTAAGTAGTCATTATCCGGGTTCCTAAACCCTAGTTTCCCGAACTAATTGCAAACCCTCTTTTCCCGAATTAGGTGTAGATTCACTTTTCCCGAATTAAATCTTGCTCTCATTCCGACTTAGGTTCAATTTCCTCTTATCCCGAATTACGTGCATGTTCAGTTATTCCGGATTGAGTGTTGGGTTGTGATTCCGAATTACGTGCAAACTAGTATATTTTGGATTAGGTTCGACATTGGATATTCCGGATTATGTACAAGATACGTATTCCGGATTGTGTAGGGAAAAGTATTCCGGATTGAGTCTGTAATCTATATTCCGGATTAGGTCAGGAGCCCACATTCCGAATAAGGTCTAAGACCTTTATTCCGGATTACGTGTTGCACCCCACATTCCGAATTACGTGTAGGATATGCTTTCCGAATTGTGTGTAGGATAGTTATTCCGGATTGTTTGTTTAACTCGGATTCCGAGTTAAGTACATATCGTGGATTCCGGATTATGTATCTAATACACATTTCGGATTAGGTCTAGCTTGGGTTTATTCCGACTTAGCTTTTATTTGGTTTTTAGTTTCCTGTTTTAATTTCAAGCATTTATTTTTCCCGCCATTTTTCTTAAGTGTTATTTTAACTGTTTTACCTTAGATTTATTTCAAGTTTGCATTTTTATTAAGTTTTCAAATTTACTTTTTATCAAGTTTTAAGTTTTCGTCATTTATCTTTACGCTTTAATGTTTCGTCATTTACTTCTTAATCATTTATCGCTTAATTTACTTTGTCACTTACTTTAAAGTTTGCATCTTTACTTTACTCAACGACAACATTTTCTTTTATCCACCAAAGACGACTGAGTCGCACTTGAACCGCGATCAATTCGATTAGACCGTGAACAACGAACTTTTCAACTAGTAAAATCAGAACCGTAGTCAATTCGAATCGAATCGTGACGATAACTTTTTATATACAAAATCTAGTTATTAGATGCTAACTTTGACGAGACTAGGTTCTCATCGGTCCCTAGACCAAGCCTTACGACTCCTACTAGAGCTGAGGATATTGGTGCTTCAGTGGAACCTCGAAGGGTCACTGATGAGGTTGTGGTTCAGCAACCTGAGCCTGCGCTTAGAAGAACCACAAGGCATATGACTCCAAATAATTTTGGGCCTGAGTTTCAACTATACTTAGTTGAAGGAATAAGGTATGAGGTCTCTAACCAACACTACTATTGTTTTAATGTTGAGGATGATCCCAAAACATTTGATGAAGCAATGAAGTCCCAAGATGTTGCTTTTTGAAAAGAAGAAATCAATGATGAGATGGACTTCATTATGGGCAACAACACTTAGGTGTGGGTTGATCTACCTCCAGGTTGCAATCCACTTAGATGCAAATGGATCTTCAAAAGAAAGATGAAGGTAGATGGAACTATTGAAAAGTTCAAGGCAAGGTTAGTCATTCAAGGATTTAGGCAAAAGTCAAGGATAAACTACTTTGATACTTATGCTCCTGTAGCACGCATAAGTACCATAAGAATGTTGATTGCCTTGGCAAGTATTCACAATCTGATCATTCATCAGATGGATGTGAAGACAGCATTCTTGAATGGTGATTTGGATGAGGAAGTTTATATGAACCAACCTCAAGGTTTCATCATGCCTGGTCATGAAGGTAAGGTGTGTAAACTGATTAAGTCCTTATATGGACTCAAACAGTCACCTAAGCAATGACATAAAAAGTTTGATGAAGTGGTTATGTCTAATGGTTATTTACTTAACCAAGCTGATAAATGTGTATATAGAAAATTTGATAAATCTAGTAAAGGAGTTATCATTTGCTTATATGTTGATGACATGTTAATCTTTGGTACTGACCAAGTTCAGGTTGACCTGACAAAGGAATTTTTGTCATCAACGTTCTCTATGAAAGACATGGGGAAGGCTGATGTTATCCTCGGCATAAGGATTAAACATGAAAGTGATGGTATTGTAATTTCTCAGTCTCATTATATTGAGAAGGTCCTGGAGAAATTCTATCACTTTGATTGTACTCCAGTGAGTATAGCTATGGATACAAGTGAGAAACTAATGCCTAACAATGGTCAGGCTGTCTCCCATCTTGAGTATTCTAGGGTGATTGGTTGCTTAATGTATGACATGACTAGTACTAGGCCTGACATTGTATTTGTTGTAGGTAAACTGAGTAGGTACACTAGTATTACTAGTACTCAGCATTGGCAAGCGATTCAGAGGGTACTAAAGTATTTGAAAGGAACAATGGATTATTGTTTGTCATGTACTAGATATCCTTTAGTGTTGGAAGGTTACACTGATGCAAGTTGGATCATCAATACTGAGGATAATTCATCCACAAGTGGCTGGGTATTCCTTCTTCGTGGTGGTGCAATTTCTTGGGCATCCAAGAAACAAACTTGCATTACTAGTTCAACAATGGAATCTGAGTTTGTGGCTCTAGCAGCTGCCGACAAATAGGCTGAATGGTTGAGAAACTTGCTTCTTGAAATTCCGTTATGGATCAAAGCTATGGCACCCATATCTATCCGTTTTGATAGTGTAGCTACATTGGCTAAGGCTTATAGCCATATGTACAATGGCAACTCTAGACACTTAGGTGTTAGACATAGCATGATTTGTGAGCTAATCATAAATGGGGTGATTTTAGTAGAGTTTGTGAGGTCTCAACAAAACTTAGTTGATCACTTGATGAAGGGATTAACTAGTCACTGAATGATAGGACACTCAACTCCCTCCTAAGGAAACTTGGGAGTTGAGTTCAATGTGGGAAGCCGAACATTCAGGGGACTGAAGCACATGATTTACATATAATCCCAAGGATGTGCTTGAACCTGCTAAAACGAGGATGTGTTGGGAATAAAATTATCAAATTCTTCAGCCACTGACAAAGGGAGTCAAGACACTGACAAGAGTTATCAAGCCGCTAACAAACATGACAATGACAAGAGAAGATCAAGCCTCTTTCAAGTATCATTAGCTGTAAAAGTCAACATGTTTTGTATATGTTAGGAAGATAGATTAGAATATTGTATTTCTTATGTTTATCTGTTTAATATCTTCCTAGAATAGTTGATACGTAGCTTAATGTTCAAGGCCCCTTACATCTATAAAAGGATGCCTTAGGGTTTATGGTTAAGTAACACTTTCAATAGGATTGTATGCCGTTTATCATTAATCAAAGTTGAAAGTTTGGTATATTGTTTGTTCTTTGTTCTAAGTATTAATTCTGCATAATACTTAGATTGTTTCATACACAAAGTTTCTCTACGTATTACACTTGATTCAATCTCGTTAATACAAAGCTAAACCGATCTAAGTTTGGGATCAACAAGTGGTATCAGAGCTTGTTGAGAAACTTTGATCAAAAGAACACAAAACCCTAAATCGCACAAAACCCTAAAATCATCAAAACACTATGTCGGCCTCAAGCTCGAGCCTTATAGAAACTCCACATTCATCCTTCGATCACCATCTCAAAATTTCCATGCTAGACCCTGACAACTTTGAACTATGGAAGTTCAACTTTGAACAATATCTCCAAGTTGACAATTATGTTCTCTGGGATGTTATTGAGTTTGGAAATAAATTTGATAAGGAAAGGAAGATTGTAGAAGCTATTACAGCATAAAAACAGATGGAAAGACTGGGAATGAGTTGTTACCAAGACCTGAAGATGGTAGAGCTACTTCAGCTGCTGAGATAGCTGATAGAAGAAATGATATGAAGGCATTAAGTTGTCTTAAACTATCTCTTGGTACCAAAGAGCAGTTTAAGTTTAGAAAGTATGAATCTGCTAAAGATCTTTGGGAAGCCCTTGAAACCACTTATGGTGGTAACGAGGACACTCTCAAATAAAGAAAGAAGCAGCTGGTAATGTAATTTACTGTCTTTAAAGCTCATCCTAATGAAAAACTAAGTGAGGCCAGAAGTTGTCTTCAAGACATCACCAGCAAGCTAACATTCATGGGATTGAACTTTGAAGAAGAAGATATTAGTGCTATGTTTTTTGGATCTTTTGGTGAAGCTTGGGATGTTCATGCTAAGTCTATCATTGCTACTAAGACTTACAAGAAAAACTCCTTTGATGACATATACAATCAATTGAAGGTTATGGAACCTGAAGCCCTACTAAAACATGGAAGTAAATAAACTTTAGGGAGCATGGTTTTTGTTTCTCATAATGACTCTTCACCCGCTGACAATGCTTCTCATGTCAATGGATTGATTTCACATGTCAGCAAATCAACTTTACATGTCAGTGGATCTACTTCAACAGCCGCTGACACATACAATTTTGGGTCATCAAGTCTCAAACCAGCTGGAATTGACTTGGATATTGTGTGTGCATACATTGCTGCTTTGCCCAATGGCTCTCCAGTGATGTTTGAAGATCTTGAGTAGATAAGCGATGATAATCTTGAAGAGATGGACACCAAACGGAATTTGGCTCTTAGCAGTATAAGAGCCGATAGGTTTTATAAGAAGTTTGGTAAAAGGTTGACATTCAACAACAATGAATCTGTTGGATTTGATAAATCCAAGGTTGAATGCTTTAATTGCCACAGAATAGGTCACTGCAAGAGGGAATGTAGTTCTCCACTTAGGAATGACAAAGGACATAGTGCAAATCGAACCATCAAGATTGAAGATGTTGAGCCAAAAGCTATGGTAGCTATGCACAACATTGATGGTGTTGGATGGGACTGGAGCTTTTTGGAGAAAGAAGTTGTGTATAATCAAGATTTGATTGCTAAAAAGGAGGAAGAGCATGCTCACTTTGCTCTTATGGCCAAATCTTCTTCTTCATCAGATAATAAGGTATATGATGATGCTTTTTGTAGTAAAGGTTGTAGGCAAAACACTGAAAACCTAAACAAGGAGGTGACAAAATTAAAACCATATATACTAGATCTTGACACCAAACTAACTAACTACAAAAGGGGGCTTGCACAATCAGATGGGATGGTGCAAGAATATAGTAAAATGAAATTTAATCTTAAGGATCAAATCACTGTTCTAGAAAGAGATTTAAAACTTAGTAATGAGTCTAAAGCAACTCTAATGGAATCTAGAACTGAATTGCAACTTAAGCTAGATGAGGCCATTAAATCTAAGGAAAATGTAGGGCTTAAAATTGAAAAGTTTGACCAAGCCAGTGTTCTCTTAGAAAAATGTATAAGTGAGCAAAGAAACCCTAAGGACATGTCTGGAATTAGAATGAATGCAAAGGAATTTACTGTTGTTCCACCTCCTCCAGGAAATTTCTATGGGGTATCTAAAAACATGATTTTTCTTGGACTGGTATACCAAGATTCAAAGAGAAGGAGTTCTCTCCTCCACCACGTGTGCTCAGTCCAGTTGAAGAGTATGAAAAGAAGGTCATTGACCTAGAACAATGGAAAGCAGCCAACCCTTTTCTTTTTGTTAAGGGTGGACTGCTTAGTGATGATTCTGTCGAACTTAAACCCATTGTTGTGACTAACCCTACAACTAGTAAACCTGTTAATCTTGGCTCACCAACTAAAAGCAAATCTAGTGTTAAATATGCTGAAATGTATTGAAAACCTAGATCACATTAGAGTCAAGCTAGTGTAAATGGGACGTGTTTCTATTTATCTAGACCTAAGGTTGTGTCTAAAAAGGCTTGTTTCACATGTGGGAGATTTTCTCATTTGGCCTATAAATGTGTCAGCGGATACAAGCAAGCCGTTAACAATAGGTCACCCAATGTCCACACTAGACCACAGGAAACTAGACCAGCTCCTTTCTTCTCTAAAGCAGCTAACACCCAAGGCCAAAGACCCTTTCAAAAGACCAACTCTTGGTCTAACATACAGTGGGTTCCTGTAGCAAACCCTAATTTAGCCGCTGACATGAACATTCTACCCGCTGACAGGGCAAGACAAGTCGTTGATAACTCTAGGTTTGGTATAAAAATGCCACAACTAGCTGCTGTCAGACCTTATGTTACACCAAACAATAATAGATATTTGAAACCTAAGGGTCAAGGGTCTTGGGAATCATTCAACTTATCATGGAGACCTAAAAAAGAGCAAAACCTTAATTTTAATGGTGTTTCAATGACTTGTAACAGATTTAAATATCTTGAAAAGAATGTTAGAACAAACTGAGTGTTTAGGGCAGAAAGGGATGAACAAGGGGTTGTTAAAAGAAACAAATTCATTCTTGTTGAACAATCACATAGATCTAAGTCTACTAAGGCATAGGTTCCCAAAGAAAACTAATTTGTTTTCTTTATGCGTAGGGCATTCCAAAATAGGTCAATGATCATGAATATTGGGACAGTGGATGCTCTAGGCATATGACTGGAAAGGAGGATTACTTAAGAAATTTTACTACTATTAAAGATGGTGATAAAGTGTACTTTGATGGCAGTTATAGGACCATCTCTTGCAAAGGCACTCTAATCACCAACAATTTAAGGTTTGAGGAAGTTCTCCTGGTAAAAGAACTTGGATATAATTTGTTTAGTGTATCACGAGTTTGTGACAACAAAAATAAAGTTCTCTTCACCGACATAGAATGTTTGGTGTTAAGTAAAGATTTTAAAATACCTGCTGAAAAGTTCATTGAGTTTAGAACACCTAGACATAAAGACATCTATAATATTAATCTAAATGGGATTAAAATGAACAATAACTTGTCTTGTCTTTATGGTAAGGCCTAAGTAGATGAAAGTAATTTGTGGCACAAAAGGTTAGGGCATATAAACTTTAAGAACATGAATAGACTTGTGAGGCATGATCTTGTTAGAGGACTGCCCTCAAAGGTATTCCACAATGATCATAATTGTGTTGCATGTCTTAAAGTCAAACAGCACAAGGCATCATTTAAGTATAAAAGTGTTCCTTCTAGTTCTAAACCACTTCACTTACTTCACATGGACTTGTTTGGACCTACTAATATTGAGAGACTTAATGGTAAATCTTTTTGCTTTGTTATTACTGATGATCATTCTAGGTTTACTTGGACTTTCTTTTTGGCTCAGAAAAGTAACACTACTGAAACAATGATTAACTTCATTACACAGATTGAAAAGAAAGCAAGTTTTGAGGTTAACATTATTAGAAGTGATAATGGTGGTGAGTTTAGAAATAATCTGTTAGATGCCTTATGTGTCAAGAAAGGGATTACTAGAGAGTTTAGCATTGCTAGAACTCCACAGCAAAATGGTGTAGCTGAAAGAAGAAATAGAACACTCATAGAAGTAGCTAGGACCATGTTGGTAGATGTTAGTTTACCCATTGCTTTTTGGGCTAGGCTAAGAGCACAGCATGCTATGTTCAAAATAGAGCCTTGGTCAATAAATCTCACAAGAAACCCCTTATGAACTATTTTGGAATAGGAAGCCTAACATAGACTTCTTTAGACCCTTTGGATGTCATGTAGTCATTATGAATACTATTAATAACCTATGTAAGTTTAATTCAAAAGGTGACGAGGGCTATTTTGTTGGATACTCTATGAACAGCATAGGGTATAGGGTTTATAACAAGAAGACTAGGCTTATAATAGAAAACGGGCATGTTGACTTCTTAGAAAGTAAACCTAGTGATCCTGAGACTGGACCAAATTGGCTGTTTGATTTAGAGCCTTTGTCTAGGTCCATGAATTATGATGAGACTGCATTTATACACAGTCTCATCGTCCAAATCGGGCTTAAAACGCTTTAAAATGTCATAAAATACCCAAAAATATGCTTGTGTTTGTTCATTGTGTATTTTAGGTACGGATATCGCGAATTCAACAAAAGATCACAAGAATAAAGCAAAAATGAACACAGGAAACGAAGTCGCACAAAGAACCGGACCCGAATCATGAATTTCCAAAATGTTCCTTAAGGTTTTGAAGATTGTCAACTTTGGTCCCTCATCTTTGAATATTTGGCAAGAAAAGTCCTTGGAAAATCATATTTGGCAAGAAATGTCCTCCATTTTTGAAGATTTAACAAAACAAGCCCCTGAAGAATGCAAAAGTTGCATAATTAGTCCTTGGAAAAAGTTTGCAAGAACAATGTTCCAAATTTGACAAATACATGAAACTTGTTACAAAGGGAAAAGGGTTTATAGCTGTTCAAACTTGAAATGACAAACAATTGGGAGTTGGAGGACTAAACTTGGTAGACAATATAACTCCATCTAACCAACCACCATTCGCCACATCAACACCCCTACCCAGTCATCACCTCCACGTCATATTCCACTTAATCCCTTAATAATATTTATTAAACGATTTAAAATCGTTTATTAATACTTGTTTTGGGAGGGAAACGCCCACTGTTCACCATCACCAACGCAAATCCACCCCTAAAACTCCCTATAAACCCTAATCCTAAAAACCCCAAATCAAGGGGTTTTGCCCCCAATACCTTCCAGATCACTAATACATCCTACCCTAATCACATTCCACTCATATAACCCCCTCCCCCGTGACTCCAATGGGCCCCACGAATGTCTCTTGTCACCCCTAAAATGGTAAAGATGGAATCACAACAAAGCATTAACGTTCCATAATCATTCCTTCATCCCAAAGACTAAATGGACGTTCCAAGATCAAGAATACAGCTGTGCATCACATGACACCAGTTTGACCAACAAATTCAACAAGACTTCACAAGGGCACTTTAGGGCTTTCAACCTAGATTAGGGTTTATATATCCTTGTATTCTAGAACCTACTTAGCCTAGTATAAAAATAATAGTCGCCTGTGACTATTTCTTTTGTTCCAGATTTGAAGTTGTAAACTTTTTTTTATGAGAAATATTTAAAGTATATGCAAAACCTTGCAATTTCTTATCCGAGTTCCATTGTTTACATTTCTTTGTAATTTAGTTAACTTAATTTAAGTTGGTTAATTTTCATATCAGAAATTATTTTTGTACAAAGTTTTTGTTCAAATCTGTTTTTGAGATCCAAATTTAGGAGTTGTTATGTGAGATGGTTTGACAGCCATTCTTAGATACAAATCATAAGTTTGTTCTTTTTCTTGTTTGTACTCAAGTGGTTTCAAAAAGTTTGGTTTTTAAGGATTTTTCTCAAAATCATTTATCTTTTATGTTTTAGCTAACCACTCCAAAAGCTGTCTTACAAGCAGCTTTTGGCAAAGTTTTGGAGTTTGGAACTTGTTCTTTGTGTTGTTTTCAACAGGTACTCAAGTGGTTGGTGTTTGACTGTTGTAGTCTCACCAAGTCCACCCTTCATTTTCCTTTTTTTCTTGAAGATATTTGATACCCTTGGTCCTGCTGTAGGACCTCAACAAGGGTTCTCTACACATCCTCATAAGCTCCTCATAAGCTTCAAAAGGGATAGGAGAAGGCATCAGCTGGTAGGCTTGAACCTTCTTATTCTTTTTACTAGTTTATGTGTTTATGTGGATTTGTGCTTTCCTGTTTCTTTGGTGTTGTTTGTTGCTTGTACGGAGTTAGTTTAGATTATGGAACATGCTATAATAGATTAGGGTTGCTTTGGAAATGATTTAGTTAAAATTTCTTTGTTAAAAATTGTAAACAGATTATTAAGGAGTGTTTGTTTTTTTAATGAAAGAGTTTGGGTGACAACTAGACCCCCATATTCACTCACACAACCTGGTTTTAGTTAGTAAAGTTTGGTTTGATAGATTTTAGTATTGAATATGGTGTTCACTAAATTTCAAGTATGCATAAAAACTACCTAGTTCATCAATAGGCCAATTTAGAGTTTGATTTAGTCATTTGTGTTTTGAAATCTTGGTATTTAGTTAGAGGTATTGGTAATTTAGGGTTTTGGGTGTTTGAATTGTGGCTAGGTAGTGTTATAATCAAGCTTTGATCAATCAAAAGTCACCAAATTGCCAACTAGTTCAGCAAGTGCACCACTAGACCCTACATAGGACATCAGTAACTGTTTTTGATTGTTTAGTGTGATTTTTTGTGCTTAGACTTGTTTGTTTTTTTGCTATATATTGACTCCCCACACTCCAATGAGTGTGGGAGTGCCCTTTGTTCCAACAAACAACACCAAACTAAGCAAAAAACGACCATTTTCTTATTTCTGAGGTAGAGCAGTGGGAAAAAGTTCCCACTGCTAGTATAAAAGTTCCCACTGCTGGGCTAAAAGACAAAAGCCCCAGCAAGTGTCACTATCTGTTTTTCAGTTTTTTTGTATTCAGTGGGTAATTTTTGGTCTTTTCATATTTTTAAATTTTCCTAGGTTTATTTATTTATTTTAAGATTTTTCAAAAAGTTATTTTTAATTTTCTGATTATTTTAGTGTTTTTAGCATTAATTTAAGTTTTAAATAGTTTTTAAATATTCTGATTTTGTCTTTAGTGGGTAAAATGTTGTGTTTTTCTGTTTTTCCTATTTTCCTATTTTCAGTTAAGTATTTTAATATTTTTAGAAAAGTAATTTCTTTTTTCTCTTTGGTTAATCATTTTTTAGAATTATTTTAAGTTTAAATTAGTTTTTAATTAAACTGTTTTTTTCTTATTAGGCATAATATTACTTTTTCAACTTTTTTCATATTTCCCAGGTTTAGATAAGTAAAATAGGATTTTTGAAAAAGAAAATTTATTTTTCCCATTATTTTATTATTTTTTATGATTATTTTAGTTTAAAAGTGTTTTTAGCCTTTAAAACTTAGAAAAATAGTTTTAAAAATTTAGGAAAAGTACTTTTTAGTGTTTAAATAATATAAGTAAGATATTTGTTTGATAAAATAATATTTTGGGCTTTTTGTTAATTATATTTAATTTTAGGGCTTTAATTAGCATTAAAATTGAATATTTAATTAATAAAAGGTTTTAAAATTTATTTATTGAATTTTTATTCTTATTTATATTATTTTAGACTTAGTTTTAATTTATAAATTGTTTTTAGTTTAAATGTTTAATTTCGTCGCGTTTTATGTCATTATGTTTACGTTTTACGTTCTACGTCGTAGTTTAACAATAGTGTAACTCGTCTTTTAATTATCTCTCTTTCTAAACCCAAAAATGACACTAATCCAAACTTGATTTTATAATATTGGTACACATCACACACCTCCTTCGAGAATGAACTCGCACTTATTCGATTTGTTGGTTTTCCTAAATCGTCGAATTTAATACTTGCCCATTACGCGTTTTTCCTAAAACGTGTACGATTATACCTACATCAATTTTAGTGCCGCTGTCGGGGAGGTGTGTGTAGCCTTATATATATCGTGTTTGTGTGAGTAGTGCGTTTTTGCTTTTCATTTTTGGAAAGCGTAAATATCGTACATACTCATTTTTGTTAACTTTTTCTACTATATTATAATATCCAAATAAAATGTGTTTAGTTTTCCTAAATTAAACACACAACAATCTTTTAGTATATTGTAGAAATATTCGTTTTCGTTTTTCTTGTGAATATTATTAATATTTATATTTACGTATCACATAAATTTACAATATCTCCATAAGCGTGAAAACGCAACCTTAATTGGGATTTAATCACTCAATTATTGTATTCGAATCCAATGCAAAAGAAAAAAGAAAAATAGATAAATACTTTCGAGAGGCTTAATTTTGATTATCACAAACTATAAGGTGGGTATAAGGCGGTTATATTTAACGACCTAAGGGAAAAAGGCTCTTAAGTGCTTCGCGCCGCCTCGTTTCCCCCACTTGCTTGTGCGCATTTTGAGAAAAAAAGACTAATCGAGGGTTTGCCAACGGAAGTATTATCTACGTATACTATATTTGCTTGTTTTCAAGATTAAACCCTCTTGAACGTTTTGGTGTTCCACCAACGTTCTAAAGTCATCGAAGGCGTTCACTCCACGTGATCGTTTTCATTCCTTGAGGCTCCTTTAATCGAGAAATTGATTCGAGGAGAGATTTGTAGATTTGAGTCTACGTAATACACCAAAAATCCAAATAAATTTAAAACAATCAAAAACCAAAAAAACTGAAAAAACAAAAAACCCCAAAAAGAATCTTCTTTGCTACCCCCAATTCTACGTTTGGTGCATGCGCACTCGATCGAAGGATTATTCTAATTCTAGTGACGTTTCGAATCGACGCAATCGAAATCGAAGGAATCGACGACGTAGACGGAATTTAGAAACCGACGTTCCTAATATCGTTGTCGAAACCGTAGACGAGATGGCCGACAAACGTTCGATAATGGAATTGCTCCAAGCGCCCACCGAGGGTTATGGAGACGCGATCGTAATTCCCGCTATCGAAGCGGAGAATTTTGGGATTAAGAGTGGAATGCTTTCCTTGATTCAAGCTACGAAGTTCTGAGGTCGTGAGGCGGATAATCCTCACGATCCCATTCGGAATTTTGATCATCTTTTGGCCACGAGCAAGTTTAAGAACGTCGACACCGATTTCGTTAAGCTTATGCTTTTTCCATACTCGCTCGATGGTGCCGCCAAGGATTGGTACGAGAAAGAGCCACCTAATTCCATAATTACATGGAAGGATCTCGTTTCCAAGTTCGTTAATCATTTTTTCCCACCGTCTAAGACGACGTTTTTCAAAAATGAGATTACGAGATTTGAACAAAAACCGAATGAATCGTTTAGAGACGCGTGGGATCGTTTTAAGGAATTGCTTAGACAATGTCCTCATCATGGATTTTCCGAGTTACACCAAATCGGTACGTTTTATAACGGTCTTAGTTTTCAAGAACAAGATTCGTTGAATTCCGCTGCCGGTGGAAAATTTTTGTGTGAAACTCCGAAAGACGCTTTAATGACTATCAAGAATAGATCCAAGGTTTACCAACTCCGCAACACACAGAGTGTTGCCAATGTCGCCAATGTTAGTAATTTTAATTGCGATATTGAGAGAGTTGATGCGAAAGTCGATAATTGACAAATGTGTTTACGTCTTTTCTCATCGAGATGCAAAAGAAAGACACTCCCGCTATAGTGAAAGCGGTTGAGGCATCATGTACGTTATGTGGTGGACCTCATAATTATTACGAGTGTGCGGGTACGGATGGCCAAACGTCGAGTGTTAACGCGTTAAACAATAATTTTCAAAATCAAAACAACGCGGGTCCATCACAAGGAAATTTTAATCAAGGCAATAATTTTCAAAACCATAAAAATTTTCAAGGAAATAATCAACAAGGAAATTTTTTGAATCAAGGAGGTTATAATCAAGGTCGTAATTTGAGTTGGCAAAATCGAGACGACCGTTAATCAAGGAAACAATTTTTCGAGTGGTAATCAAAGGAATTTTCAAAGAAGTAATCAAAACCAAGGTTTCAATCAAAATTTTAATGGCTCAAATGATTTTTAAAATTACGTTAAATCAAATGACGCTAATATGAAGAGATTAGAAACGTAAATTGGTGAGATGAAAAACGATTTTTCCAACACTTTGAGAGGTTAAAGTGAGATTAAAAAGATGTTTTCGGAAATTATGAGCAATCACGCGAGTTCGTCTTCGAGTACGTTACCTAGTAACACCGTACCAAACCCGAAGGAACAAGTTAAAGCCGCCTCGTCTATTGGAAAAAGTCGTGTGATTACCCCTAACCTTGATGGATTTAGAGTTGTTCCTTCTTCTCAACCCTCGACTTCTCGAACGCCTTCATGTTCTAAAGTCGATGGGGTGAAGGTAGTGACCAAGGAAAAGAGTGCACACCCTCGTGTACCTCAAATTCCAACCACCGTTCAAAAAGAGAGCTTTATCGACCTCACCAAAGTAACCCTTGAGGAAACTTGTGCTTCGATCGTTCTTAAAAAACCTAAAAGGCATATGCCAAGAAAGGAAGAGGATCCGGGCCAATTTCTACTACCTTGTGATTTTTCCGAGATTGAGGGATGTTTAGCCCTTGCCGATTTAGGTGCTAGCATCAATCTCATGCCTCATTCTCTTTGGAAATTGATGAGATTGCCTAGACTTACCCCCCACGAACATGACAATCGAGCTAAAAAATTGTACGCCTTTAAAACTAATTGGAATAGCCGAGGATGTCTATGTTAGAATTGGAAAGTTTGTTTTTCCCGCGGACTTCGTCCTTTCCGATCACGAGTGTGACCTTGAATGTCCCATTATTTTAGGTCGACCCTTTTTATCGACTGCTCGAGCCGTAATCGACGTCCACGGTGGGAAACTAACTATGAAATATGAGGAGGAAAAAATGGACTTTTCGCGAGTAGATCCCAAGTTTCAAATGATCATGATAAAACCGATGTTTCCAAAAATGATTTCAACATGTTAACTTTAGCGAAAAATATGAGCCTTAATGCATGTTTTGAAAGAATTAAAAAGAACAGTTTTAAGGATGACGATTTTAACGATAAAGAATACGTTTACTTAATTCAAAAGGGTATTCGTAAATTTATGGATGAAAAATTACTTTGGGATATATTCGGCGAAACAAGTGAACAACCAATTCCGAAGGGCGACGTTAGTGCCATCACGACAATGACCAAAATGGACTCGTCTTCACCACCTTCAAAGGACCACGTCTATGAGGCATCAACTTCTAATTCCATTGAAGTGCCTCCATTACCTAGCCCAATACCCATTGAGGCTAAAGGTTTTATCGACATCGATCCACTCGTCATTGAATAGTCACCTAAGCATAGCCCTAGGGCTTTTAAGACCATGGTTGCGAGTTCTCACATCGACTATTTCTTTGATGATGACGATGGAGATTTTGCCGAAATTGATCGCGTGATTCAAAATCCACATGCCATTTTTGAGGATTCTCTTAAAAAGACCTTTTTACATGGGAAGTACGATGATTACGAGTTTGATCCCTTGATTGAGGAAATTATCGAACGAGAGCTAGCTCTTATGCCTCCACTTCTACCTACAAGTGAGGTTGATTTTTCCAAAATCGAGGAAGAACTTGATGAGTTGGAACGTCTTATTTTTAATGACGAACCAACTCACGTGACCACCAAAAATCCCATTCTCGAGGAGTTACCTAATCAAAACTCATTATTTAAGAATGACATTTACCACATTCGTGAGGATCTAACTTATCAACGATCCCTACAAAAGAATGATGGTTTTGTGCTTGATCGTAATCTTTTCGAGAGAGTTTCTAAAATCCTCAATGAGGGGAATGACAAACCTTGGTTTGACAAGCCTATCTATGATGAAGAAATCGAAGAGATCGACGTTCATAAGGATGACGAATATGTTGACCCCGAGGGGGCGGTGTTCTTTGTTGATAAACATTTTGAGAACTTATACAATCCACCACCCCCTAACCACGACTTAAATGTGAGAATTTTTAGTGTGCCTAACATCGTCTTAGAAACGCCAAATATTTTCGACATAATCAAATCGGGTTTTCATAAAGAGTTTTTGAACGATGAAAAGGGAAAAGATTTTGAATTTGATTTAAAAGATTTTTCTACAAGTTTAACTCCGTCATCACCACGTGTTTTGATTGCTACCACCTCGTCTACTCCTTTTGACGATGTTGTGTGTGGTTCTAGTGTAGGGGAAGCCCTTTATGTTTCCTCACACTTTGCCACCAAGGACGAGATATTCGATCCCGGAATTGCTTGTAAAGAGAAATCTTGGTCTTCCACCAATGCAATAAATGGAAATCTTATTTCATTTGCTTGGTGTGAGTCTACCTCAAGTAGCTCATGATATTGCCCGACCCATTGTCCCACCCTTCTAATTCTCACCTCTTTTCTTTGACCCCTTTGGGGTTCTTCCACTATCGGTTGGAGTACCGTTGTTTCGTCTTTCATCCGAAAACGAGGACGCTATCTTTGACCCTCCACGTACTTTTGGGCATTGTTTATCATGTAAGCCCCACCAAAAATGACCAAACCAAGATATCCCTAAATGATCACATTTATGGGGATTCGAGTCGAGCTTTTGACTCAGTTATCAAAAGCAAGGTGCCTCGTGGGGGATTCTCATGCTTATACTTGTAAATATTATTGCTTTCTAATAGTATAACGAGGGGACATGTGCTCCTCCAACCTTTATTCCGCGGTTGTTTGTGATTGTGATATATTAGGATCATCGTCATCATTGAAGCCTCTCATGTTCGTTTCACGTATCACTCGAGCTTTGATCGTTGCCTTTGGAGATTCCGATATCCGATGATATCCTTTTATGTTCTAACGTTTATCTTATTAGCATAATTCATAAACGGCTTATAGGTTATTCGTTTTACCCTTTCCATGCTCGAGATTAAGCATTCGACTTTCGTCTCTAGTATGGGGTGTTTTACCCCTAGACACAAAACATAGAGGACAATGTTTAGTTTTAGTATGGGGATGAGTAGATACTTCACCTTTCTTACGTCATCACGTAATCCAATTTTCATCTTTTTGTTACCGTTTTATGCAAAATAAGGCTAAAATGGCCAAATTTTAAAAATTTTCTAGTTTTTCATAAGTGTTTAAGACACGAATGTAGGTTTTCTGATGGTGAGAATAAGAGTAATTTTTGACTCGACCGTGCGTGTTGAGCACTTAGCTTCGATTCCTTAACTTTTTAGGCTAAGTCTTGTAATTAAGGACGAGAAATGATAGAGTTAATTATAAGTTACTATGCTAAACGTAGAGTACTCGTATTCTTTCAAAAACTCATGTGTCCTAATTATTTGCTTTTTCTCCCTACGCTTTTATAATAAATTATTAATAAATATTGATTTAGCGGTTTAGTCTCCATTGTTGGTTTCTAATTTGTTTTAGTAGCTTCTATGTAATTAAATTGGGAAAACATTAAGGTATAGCCAGCGTCACGGTTTTAAAGTATTGGCAACCCGAATAATCAAAGGCTTCCCCCAATAATAATTTTAAGTTCCTCTTCACCTAAATCAAGCAAAAATTCGAAGCTCACAAGACCGAAAAATCTATGCGAAAATTGAAAGTGAATGTCTTAAATCCTGAAGCCTTGAAGATCCAAAATTTGCTTTAGCGTGAGGATATACGTCAAGTCATAATAAACACCTCATGGCGAGGTTAAATAAAAGACAAGGGCAAGACCAAAGCCATAATAAACACTTCATGGCGAAGTTAAATAAAAGGTGGCGATAAACCAATCTCACATTGGTAATAAGTCTCATGTTCAAAATCGTTATAAAACCGTGTTTATCGATCCTTTTTGTTGACTAAATATTTTGACATCGTTGTCTATTAGGATGGATTATTAATTCGATGATTTTGGTTACACCGTTAAGGCTCTATTTTTGAACTTAATCTCTATTCATGCATAAGTCAATGATGTATCCTCGTGATCATTAAGACAAAAATAATATAAGAGATACACCTTAGGAATAAGGGAGTCTAAGTACGTGATTAGAGCATATGATTAGTGTTGGCATTACTAACTTATAATGACAATGATCTTGTTTCACGCTTGGCATGGAATTGGGTGAAAATCGAGGATGACGAACTTATCTCTATGAGGCATTCACGTGTTCTTATTCTATGATCCTAAAAGTCCCATTTTGCGATGAAAACAATACATTATGTCTAAAACACATGTAGTCGTTTATTTAAGTTTATGTTTTCAATAAATGTCACCTAAAAATGAATTTTGGAAGTGTTATGATACTTAATTCTAGCATTGTGTGAGGACACGACAATGGTTTAGTAGGGAGGAGTGATGAGACTGCATTTATACATAGACTCATCGTCCAAATCGAGCTTAAAACGCTTAAAATGTCATAAAATACCCCAAAATATGCTTGTGTTTGTTCATTGTGTATTTTAGGTACGGATATCGTGAATTCAACAAAAGATCACAAGAATAAAGCAAAAACGAACACGGGAAACAAAACCACACAAAGAACCGGACCCGAATCATGAATTTCCAAAATGGTCCTTGAAGTTTTGAAGATTGTCAACTTTGGTCCCTCATCTTTGAAGCTTTGGCAAGAAAAATCCATGGAGAAATCATATTTGGCAAGAAAGGTCCTCCATTTTTTAAGATTTGCCAAAACAAGCCCTTGAAGAATGCAAAAGTTGCATAATTAGTCCTTGGAAAAAGTTTGCAAGAACAATGTTCCAAATTTGACAAGTACATGAAACTTGTTACAAAGGGAAAAGGGATTATAGTTGTTCAAACTTGGAATGACAAACAATTGGGAGTTGGAGGACTAAACTTGGTAGACAACATAACTCCATAAAACCTACCACCATTCGCCACATCACCACCCCCACCCAGTTATTACCTCCACGTCATAATCCACTTAATCCCTTAATAATATTTATTAAACGATTTAAAATCGTTTATTAATACTTGTTTTGGGAGGGAAACGCCCACTGTTCACCATTACCAACACTAATCCACCCCTAAAACTTCCTATAAACCCTAATTCTAAAAACCCAAATCAAGGGGTTTTGCCCCAATACCTTCCAGATCACTAATACATCCTACCCTAATCACATCCCACTCATAAAACCCCCTCCCCCGTGACTCCAATGGGCCCCACGAATGTCCCCTGTCACCCCTAAAATGGTAAAGATGGAATCACAACAGAGCATCAACGTTTCATAATCATTCCTTCATACCAAAGACTAAATGGACGTTCCAAGATCAAGAATACAGTTGTGCATCACATGACACCAGTTTGACTAACAAATTCAACAAGACTTCACAAGGGAACTTTAGGGCTTTCAAGCTAGATTAGGGTTTATATCTCCTTGTATTCTAGAACCTACTTAGCCTAGTATAAAAAGAATAGATGTTGGAGTATGCTCGTGTCATAATAAATAGTTATACGGCTAGACACATGTGAGCCTATGGGGTCACACACATATACACAGAGGTACCACTTAATATATCGTGACTATAGTATTTACGATATATATATAACCTATATAACTCGGGATGAGTATTGGGCTTCTAATTATCTAAGCTAGTACTTAGTAATTAAATAATATTATTAAATATAAAAAGCCCATTATGAGGCTACTAATCATCCTTAAATGAAACGACAATCAAGTAACATGTGTTTCATTTGATGGCATTGATAAGGATTCTGATTGTAGCTTTTTTCTATGAAAAAATGAATATACAATAGAAAAAAGGGATGCTCCATTTTTACACTCAATGAGTTACGGAAAACAAGTATAAGAAAAATGTTTTTTTCTTTATTCTTGTACGAACATCTTGAATCAAGATTATTCAAGATTTTCTAACGAGTTACGGTTATCGGACCAGAATTCATTTGGTATACGGTGACTTGTAGTGTGGATCACATTTATAGAGATGATCTATTTTGATCATTTGGTTTCTTGGTTAGTTCGTGTGTTCATGATTGTCTCGGGTCGATCTTACCGAATCACGCTACAAAGGTATACTTTTATTGTCTTTCCATTAGATTAATCATATGACTATATGGATCCGTTGATAGGTGATCTTTCCTCTACGTTTATTATTTATTCATATCATGTTTATATGGATAATCACCTATAGTGGTATCACGAGCCATCATATGATGTCATATGATTATCGGGTATGTGTAAAAGTAGCTAAAACGCGTGTTTTTGATGGATTAATAAAGATAAAATTAAAACAGCCCCTATGGCTTAATTTTCGTGATAAAACAGGCCTTAAGATGGTCTTATGATCTGTGATTTTTTATTCCGTGGCTACGGGTTATGCATATCTTTATTGATTTTGTTACCGGCACGTGTAAAATGACCTAAAACACGTGTTTTGGCACGATTTGTGAATCGGTTTTAGAACATACCTATGCACAAGATTTTTGTAATTATATGATAATTATAATGTTTTTAAAATGTGGTTTTAATATCCTAAGGTAATTGGTTACACATATCAATCGGGGGTTTAACTAATTGTTGATTCTTTCTTCGATTTCGTTGGCTAACGAGTGTTTCTTGTTGTTTATTTTTATTTCCATGGCAAATACATGCATGTTTGGCCATGGACTTAGCCAACACCTTGCTATATTCATAATCTTATGGTATTATTATGTTTCGTATGCAAAGCCGATGAAAACCTAGACCAAATGTGACATGTTGTGTGTTGATTTGCATTTAATTTCAGTTTTAGGGATTTGTCATTGTTCCGGCTTCATTAATATGTTTTTATGTTGGTTATAGCCATTGTTTGGGTATTTTACAGTATTTTAATGATAGGTTAAATATTTTTAGTCATAAATCAATTGTAATTGATGCTTGGATTGGAATGGCTAAAGAATTAAAGACATATTGTGAAATTCGGAGCTGCTGAGTGACCTGCACTAAAACGTGATTTTCCGGAGTTCTATAAGGAGATAGAAGCCCAATTTTGGTGTGCTGATTCACAACTCATGGGCCTTAAAAGGTCTCATCTGGACCTCAGGCAGGGGAAGAATCCTTCTATGGGTTTTGGGCCCTAGAAGTCGACTAAAATTTTATTGCAGTTTTAGGCCTCATGTTCACTTTGGGTTCTACTTGCTCTTGATGGTCTTGGAGCAAGTGGGAGCCCACTTTGTGGTTGTGTTGACTTACCCTTAGTTTACTTCCTGGTCCTCGTGATGGCTCACGAGATCAAGCATAGGTTTTTCATCGGTTTAAGGCTTTGCATACTTGTGATTGTGTGGTTGCTTATTTGCTTGATATCCTGCTATAACTTGCAAATATTTTTATAAAAACTTAAAACCAATCACAAACCTATTATAAAACTAAACCCTTGATTTAGTTTAAAGTTTTAACATGATTTAAAACTAAAATCTTGTTTTCATAATTACTCGTAATGTGTTATGAATGTTATTTCTTTTATGTATTGTCTAATATAATATTAATTCCACTTAGGTTTTATATTAGTCTTTAACTTGGACAACTTGACACACATAAATTAAAACAAGATTAGACTTAAGTTAAGAAATGTTTTTAACTTGTGCTACGATGGATGAATGCATGCTTCCTCGTACATAATTTTGACTTGTAAATCAAACTTTTATACCCCTCTCAAATTTAAGTCATGTCGTCCAATCGTTTGAGATCACTTGCAATTACTTTTTGCATCTTGTGAGACGGATGTGAATCGTAAACCAAGGTGATTATTATCTATGCATGAGACCTAGACTTATTCTCGCATGTTCTCAAATTGGATGACTTAATCGGTACAACTGTGAGACCTTGACCGAGGCAAGGACGGGACTAAACATGCCAGTTTGACATTTAGTGAAATGTTTACTTGCGTCATGAGTCCCATAAGTATCTAAGAATTGCACAAGATTTGCAATTGATGAACGTCATTTACCTGTTGAATCTATCATTGCTAGCAGATCAACTGATGTGATGGTGGAACCTCAATGAGGATCTTAGCCTTTTTGTAAAATTAATTGTTTTTTATAAACTTGGGTAGTTAATTTTAAAAGGATAATTATCGAAAATACTAAATATGAACTTTGTATTTCTATTGATGATTTTATGCAACACAAACCGTAAACAAAGTTTGTTTCCTTTCATGCTAGAGGAAGACAAACTAAGTCTTCTTTCCTTGTAAGAATAAGACTCGTTCCCATCCTTTCTCCTTGTATGAGAAAGCTATAATATGAACACTTGAATCTTCTCAATTCTAATCAAACTTAAAATACACCTACTAAAGAAATTGCATTGGCTTGTAAGTCAAAACGATTAAGTACGGTTGCACATCTTAAAGTGTTAAGATATTGTATGAGTCTTGATTAGAAATTGAAGTCTCAATAAACCGTGAGAGGAAAGGAAATTACTAACATGTTTTTCTAGTATATTTTCCCTACACAAACAAGTTCCATAAGATTCTACACACCTTTGAGGTAAAGTAGAAAGAGGAATTGCATGTAAAACTTTCAAGTTAATGACATCGATGGAAATCCCATCAGAAATATAGTAGAACTTGATACTTTTTCTTTGAATATCTGTGTACACGTTTACTAGTCTATGAGACTCACATTGGCTATAATGTGTAGACATTCAAAGAACTATAAAATATACAAATTGCTACTTGCTTTTTCACTAGTACAGATACATTCAAAATGTTGTCTAAACTAACGGGAGCAATGCAATTTTTAACCATAGGACACACTTGTAAAGTTGTCTTATTCAGTGGAAGCTATGAGCTTATCACCTTGTAAGTGGCCCACTTAATTTCTAAATTGTCTTGAAATAATGTTAGAAGTATTTAAAGTGATGGTCATATAACATACCGTTGCGAAGCTCGTGGAAAAAGCCACTTAATGGTGTCGAGAGTTCTATGTTATTGTTATGTATGTAACGAGAATTAGTCCCGAGCACACAAATGAAGAAGGCCTCCTCAACTTGTAAACCTTAGTATAAAATGTCAATCCAACCTCATTTGTGTGTGTGTCTCACATAGTATTTTTTTCCTTCCTTCTTGTTTTAGAGAGAGAAACTCTCCTTAGTTTCTCTCACTAGGAACACACTCCTTGTATCTTTCTCTTTCTTATTCATCTTAATATAATATTCCATTCTTAGTTTTATCTTGTTCTTCATCATCTATATTTCTTGTTATATAAGTCGTGTGTATAAGTCTAACAAGTGGTATCATTCGCCAAGGGATTCGTGGATAGCTCTTGGGTGTTGTCCTTGTTTTTCTTGTGTTTCGCGATTCATATATCTTCTAAGTAGTTGTAGTAGCGATTTAGGTACATTGGTTAGGCTAGAAACACGAATTCCCAGGTAAAAATCTCATCTTTCTTGTTGCCTAAAAGTCTCGAACTTTTTATTCGTTACGATCTGAATATTGTGATCGAATAAACCTGGGGTTTCTACTTGCGATCGAATATTACGATCACCTTTTACGGTCAGTGTTGCGATCTGAAACTACGATCTGTGTTACGATCTAACACTACGATCGGTGTTACGATCACGACTTGTGATCACGGGTTACGATCGAGAGTTGCGATTAGGGTTGCGATCACGTGTTACGATCGAGAGTTGCGGTCAAGGTTACGATCACGTGTTACGGTCGAGATTTGCGATCAGGGTTACGATCATTTGTTACGATCGAGAGTTGCGATCAGAGTTACGATCACGTGTTACGATCAAGAGTTACGATCAGGGATTGCTATTACGTGTTGCGATAATAGTTGTGATCGGGAGTTACGATAGACCATTACGATCACAACATTACGATCACATTCTGATCGATGCATTCCGATTGAAGCATTTTTAGACTTTGCCAGTATCTAGACTAGTTTCGGATTATCGTTTTAAAAAAAAAGAAAAAAAAATGTTTTTGGCGGGAAAACCCAAGTAAAATTTATTTTTTCCTAGACCATTTTTAGGCCATTTAAGCTTCAATTTCAAATTTTGGCGAAGCGAAAAAATTTACGATCAAAAATTCAAATTTTCAGACCAAAATTCAAATTTTTAGGCCAAATTTCAAATTCTTTTAGGTTTTATTTTTCATTAAAATTTTCATTTTTCAAAAAATTTCCCTACTAGGTTTTGGCTATTTCTAGCTCGATTTCAAATTTTGGCGATTACAAAATTTTTTCGCTTTATTTTATATCAGACTGAGGTTTTTTTTTGTCGGGCTGGAAAATTTCGGCAAAGTTTGATTTTGTTGAGACTCCAAAACACACTTTCTACGAATTGAGATCCTGTCTTTCACACGACTTCTACTATGACGTATCAACAAGATAGTGATGCTGCGGGTTTTGAGCATCGTGATAGCCATGCAAGAAAGAAGAGGAATGCTGCCCATCTCCAGTCTCAACTTCTTATAGCACAAAAGGAAGAAGCGGGAATTCCACTTCTAGCTGAAGAGTTTGATCTCATGGCATCTGCAGCAGCATATGATGAGGAAGAAGAGGTGACTACCGACTCCATCTTGATGGCTAATTCGCAGCAATCATCAACATCGGTAGTTCAACCTGACAGAGCTCCTGTGTATGATTCAGACGGTTCCTCTGAGGTACACCCACGTCTCAATGATAATGAGTTATATAATATGTCTAATCAGGAGGAAGAGTATACTGAGTCACTTGAGCCTTCCACTGAGACACACGGAGTTCAATCGAATAATAGCAATATTATTTCTAATGCGCCTAGTGTGGACCTTAGTGGAGATCAAGTAGTGCAACCTACAACCCTTCCTGACGAGACGCATGCGTATTATAAATCATTGTTTGATAAGCTTGCCAAGGATGTTGCTCATGCGAATGTGGTTAATAATAAGTTTAGAGAAACTAATGCCAAATTGACCACTGAGCTTGCGGGATATAAGGAACGGGAGAAAAGTTTTTAGATTCATCATGCTAAAATCAAGGAACTTGAGCAAGCTCATGCTACATCGGTTTATCACGAAAAATGCACAACTCAGAATTTAAATGCCTTACATTTAAGTAGTGCTAAAAAGATAAGCGAATTGAATGATGAAATCACCTCTTTAATAAACAGCTTTCAACTGAAAAATCTAATATTTTGGATTTAAAAGAAGAACGAAAACAGCTGAAACATGATTTCAAAATTCGAGAAGATGGGCTTCTTGAGGATTTTTTCAAAGCTCAGGATATGATTAGGGAATTATACACCCTTTTGGTAAAACGTGGCCAATCTATGCATACGATAAATATGCTCGCACCAAAAGTGAATGAGATAAATTACACTCGATACAAATTGGCCTTAGGTTGTCCTCTTCCTCCTAATCCCGGATATCTTAAGCAAGTTCAGGCCACAAATGAAACTCTATATAATGGTAGTGTGCTCTTGTCTGATGAGCATGATCCTCCCAGTGTGCATGATTCTGAGGAAACTACTGAACTTGTTGTAGAGACTCGTTTAAAAATGCAAAAACTAAATAAAGAAGTGACACACGTTTATTATCCAAAAGTCAATCCTCCAACTGTTTTTGTTCGGTCTAAAACGAGTACTGAAATGCTTTTGCTACCAAGTGAGGAATTGTCTGATGACCCTCCTAAACCGAGTATCACACGTCGATTTCTAAACGAGTTCAAAGATAATTTTGTCATTCTCATACGGGTTGTTAACGCCAAAATTACTGGAGGAAACTTTACTTCACCCGTTCACACTGAAGTTAGAAAAATTCTTCACAACGAGATTAATCTGCTTATTAACCAAGTTGATGCTAGGATGAGCAATCTTGAAAATGCTTTTCTAAAAGAATTAGCTAAATTTGTTGAAGACTTTAAATCTTTGGCCAAGGAGGCTGATGAATCTCTTGATAGAATTAAAGTTTTGGAAAGTGACCTTGCACGTCTTTCGAAAGCAACTGGAAGTGGTGATTGTGTTGATAGTAACCCCGCTGCGGTAAACATCTCTGTGTCTGACAATGAAACCCTCCAAAATGAGCTTGATCGTACGAAAGAGAAAATGGAATCTTATATCATCAAAAAGGATAACAAATTCACCGATCTTTGGAATAAATATGTCAAAAAATGTGATGAATGTAAGGATGACAAACTTTCGTATGACACAGCTCACAATGAGATGCAACAAACAATCGAACGGCTGCAAGCTCAGTTAGGAGGTGAATGTTGTGACAATGAGCCTTCAATAAATGTTAATCAAAAAGAGTTCACGATTCTTCAACACCGATATGATTTTCTTCAGAAACATTGTCATTCTCTTGAACTTGCTTTGCAAAACAAAGTTGGAAAAGTTCCAGATGACAGTAATTTACAAGTAAAACTCTCTGAATCATTTCGCGAATTGAATGAGAAAAATTTGGAAATTACTGATTTGAAAGCGCAGTTGCAAAAAAAGGCCATCGCGATTCCTGAGTTGAAGAAACTTGTTGGAAAGATGGGTGGAAAAACTGTGGAACCTAAGGTTGTAAAATCAGTTGTTAGACAGCCCAATGCGTACAAAGTACCAAAGCCATCTATCTTAGGAAAACCGCCTTCTAATGTTTCTAGGTTACCTCCTAATACCGATGGGCAATCAAGTGTTCCAAAACCAGCCATATCACCCTATGTTCCACCATTTAGAAAACCCACTCTTGCTAAACCCAACCATGTGAATGCACCTTCCACTACTCCTAAGAGTACTCCCAAACATGTGATTCTTACGCCCACAAAGGAATCTAAAGGGTCAAATGACATTGTTCAAACCAACAATCTAGGGAAGGGTATGCCAAAAGGGAACACTCAGAAAGTAAACCTTGTGTATTCACCACCTAGTAAACAAACAACTGCTAGAGTTCAACACATTCCTAATGGTAGTCTACCAAAACCTAGGATCCCTTACCAGCAGCCTAGGAACTGGCAACCACCAATGAGTAGTTGTGTATCGAACAAGGTGCCTCAACGGTCAGCAAACCCTAGGTACACAAGGACTTTCAAGAATCCCAAAATCCATGTATGCCCCACGTGCAAAAAGGGAATTCACCATAGACACCATGCTCATTGCATTCTGCAATACCTCTATGAGGTAATTTCTCGTGCCTTCTCACAGAGAAAGAATGAAGAATCCCAGAAGACCACACGGAGATTCAAACCTGTCACAAAGAAACGCAATGACAAGAAATCTTCAAGGCGGATGAATGTAGGACCTAGTATCTCTCCAACGAAGTCTTCCGATGTGCAAGAGAACACTACTCCTAGATCTAGTCTTCAGTGGAAACCAACGGGTAGGATCTTCAAATAAGTTGGTCTTAAGTGGATTCCCATCAAGAAGAGTGACGACACCTGCTCCAGCACTAATGCGAGTGTTCTGAATGTAGAAAATGCATTTGTTACTCCTAACACTAGTATTTGTGCAAACTCTTCTTCTGTCATTGCAGGTACTTCAGCAGATTCTGAATCCATTTCTTCAAAGGGTTCTAATTATGTACATTTGATATCACATTCTTCTGTTGTACAAAGGTCTATTTTGGATTATTTTCGAAAAAATTGAAAAAAATCAAAATACAAAAAAATATAAAACCTATAAAAACAAAATAAAAAACGAAAAAATATTTCAGAAAATACCAAAAATATTCTTCTCGACATGTCTTTCAGTATCGATAATATGGACGCCCCTAGAAATGTCGCTTAATAACGACACGGGTGTGTACATAAAGCTCAAATGAAAGTTCAAATGTTTTCAAAACATGTCATTTGTTCTTTCTTCAAATGATTTGTAATTACTTCAAATTGTGACTCGTGCCTCAAAGGAAGGAAAACTTATCACGGATGATAGCTTATCCTTAACAACGAGAAAATAAAAATTTTCTCGGTCATGAGCTTTCAATAAAAACATTCCATGTTATTAAGCTCATGAAAACGACTTACAGTTAAATGTCAGACTGTAACTCGAACTTCAAATAAAGGAGAGTGTATCTTTAAAGAAAACTTATCCTAATAACTGGTAGCGCAATCTATCTCGGGTTGAGCTTGTCACAAAACATTCAAAGTTTTGAGCTCAACATAATGGCTTATAGTCACATGTTAGACTATAACCCGGTCCCCAAACAAAGGAAAGTCTATGACTTATCCTCAACAACGGGAAATTAAGTTTTCTCGGTCATGGGCTTATAGTAAACATTCAAAGTTTTAAGCTCATGCACAAAAGGAAAATGTTCATTTATGTACATTCTTCCTCCACAACGGGAAATTAAGTTTTCTCGGTTTTGAGCACAATTTTCCACGATATTTTCAAATGTCTTATTCATATTCTTCCAAAATTGTGTGCTCATATACTCCCCTATTTTAATCAGAATCTTTTTTCAAGGGGGGGTATAAAAATCTCATAACATATAGTTCCAAAATTGTCATGAAACATTATTCTCTCCATGTTACATCACTAGTATATCAAAAATTTCACAAACACATGCAATTTTTGAGGGGGAGAATAGTGATAAAATGTGATCAAAATGTTTTATTTTTGGATACGATCTTTGATATGTGCTCTATCGTCCTAATATGTGCAAAAACCTTTCCTTTTATGATGCACATATGTAGGGGGCGTTTTGGTGATATAGAAAACTTACAAGGTGTAAACATTGATTTCATTAACACCTTGATTGCTTTTTCAATCGTTTTTATGGTTACGATATCTATACCCTACAACACATTAATTCACGATGGTATTGGTGTCAAAAGGTGGTTAGGTATTCGTCCTATGATCCAACCAGAACCGGAGGGATCTTCCCAGGGACAATCCATTAGAACTTAGAAGTCCTTAGGAATGATGAAGCAGTTGAGTGTACGGGAATAATGTCGACTAATGACTTAAGCTAGCACTGGAACAATCACAACAAGGTGCTAGTTATGACGTCTTGGTAAGCATTGAAGGGGTTGTAGAATGAAAAAGAAATGTAAGGATAAAGGGTGAAAATAAATAGCCCTCCATACAACTTAGGCAGAAACCGGGTCAACACATCTACTATCAGAGTCACTTAGATGATTTCTGGTATTGAAGACAAAGCATCATGGACCCAGTGATGCAATGCACAACCCTTCCCAGCCTACTCAAGCTTCTCTCAAAAGAAGTTTGTTTTATTGTCACAGAGTTCAACTCATTCTATCGACTTTCTCACTCCGGGAAGGTAGATATTGAAAAGGTGACGGTCTGCTCCAGCCTCCGATCACCAAATAAAAGTGCACTTATAGAGTCTAGAGCCAACGAGATTCATCAAAAAATCTCATTAGGACACTTATTCCATATATAAATTGTTGTTCATCTTTAGAACACAAGCGATAATTTATAGAGTCCTACGCTCTATCCTTGTGATATTGCCAGAACATTCAGAGTGATACTCTTTAGTATTCACAGTGATGAATGGAAAACCTTCCAGTGTTAACATCAAACAGCACTAAGGTAGGTCATATGTAAGATTCACTTGAATTGAACATATGTTAACTGGAAAGCAACGGTGGTTTGCTTCTTTCTTGATTCAATCTCGTTCCAGGTCTCGACGCAATATCTTTATGATTTTGCCAGAACATTGAGAGTAATACTCCTTAGTATTTATAGTGACGAATGGAAATCCTTCCAGTGTCATCATCAAACAGCATTGCGGTAGGTAACTGGTGAGATTCTACATGAATCAAACTTGTGTCAACTGGAAAGCAACAATGGTTTGATTCTTTATTGATTCAAACTTGTTCCAGGAAATGAATTGACGAGTTAATCAGCAGAATGGAACTGCATGATTCACTCTTTACTATGAATTACCTTTTGAGATATTCAAGTATTGAGAACAGTTACCACAGTCGGAAACCCTGTCAAGGAAGTTCTTTGAACTTACCTAATCACATGTACAGTATTCGTACTGTATAGCAGGAAACCGGAGGAATGCAGACGGTGGAAAAGAGTCGTGATTCAAGACCACATGCTCAAGTAAAATAAAGAAAGTTCAAGACTATCTGATCAAGGGAGATTGTTAGTCAGCTTTTAACAATACTGCAAAGAATGAGTATGTGGGGAAAGACACAAAAACACAAGTTGGCAAAGTTTCGAGATCAAGTCAAGGAAAAGATTAAAGATCCAAGATCACAAGTCATGAAAGGAACGATGAAGGAACTCTCAAGACAACAAGCTTCAAAGTCTGCAACATCAAGAAGTGAAGTCACATATTACATGACCACCATTTAGGGGGAGATTGTTAGAAGTATTTAAAGTGATGGTCAAAGAAGTGAAGTCACATATTATATGACCACCCCTTAGGGGGAGATTGTTAGAAGTATTTAAAGTGATGGTTATATAACATACCGTTGCGAAGCTCATGGAAAAAGCCACTTAATGGTGTCGAGAGTTCTATGTTATTGTTATGTATGTAACGGGAATTAGTCTCGAACACACAAATGAAGAAGGCCTCCTCAACTTGTAAGCCTTAGTATAAAAGGTCAATCCAACCTCATTTATGTGTGTGTCTCATAGTATTTTTTCCTTCCTTCTTGTTTTAGAGAGAGAAACTCTCCTTAGTTTCTCTCACTAGGAACACACTCCTTGTATCTTTCTCTTTCTTATTCATCTTAATCTAATATTCCATTCTTAGTTTTATCTTGTTCTTCATCATCTATATTTCTTGTTCTATAAGTCGTGTGTATAAGTCTAACAAATAAGATCATAGTTTTCTAATCCTTTTGCATATTATTTTAAAAAGATAACTAGTCGCTTTTCTGATGTCGCTTCCCGAAATGTTATCTAAAAATAGTTATGCATGATTGCTTATTAAACGATGAAGTTCTACATAACCCTTTTATACAAGCTTGATTTGAGTATGACTTGAATCATATTATGTCTGTGACATTTTAATATTATTCATATATGATGTTGTGCCATGCTCAAGTGAGAGAAATATTGGAGTGTGCAAGCTACAACACAATATGGCTAATAATATTCTATTAGGACTTATACATATTGATGTATGTTGTATAATAGAGAATTAATGTCAAGAAATAATAAAACCTACTTCATCACATTACCTAAATGTTTTAACAAATAAGCATGTGTCTTCTTGTAAAGATATAAATATGAAGTATGTAAATTGAAAATACTATTGAAGCTAAAAGTAGGCATTCAATAATACTTTATTTTTAATATGTTTATGTCTTCAAGTAAAGAAATAAACATGAACTTCCTTGAATTGTTCAAAGACTTATAAAATAAAGTAAGTACTTGACTTGTTGTGTCTTCCTGTTAGGGCATATACAATGAAGTTATTGAATTGTTAAATATCTTATAAAGTATATTTAGCGACCAACATGTTATGTTTTCTTGTTAAAACATGAACATGAAGTTCTTGAACTGCTAAAATAATCATACTTTATAGCATGCAATCGGCTTGAATATATCTTTTATGCAATTTGGTTTGACTAAATAATAAAATATGTGATCCAAAGAGTATTAGGTTATCTAAGGAATTGTGATATTGTCTCACAATCTCAACACTAGGTCTCATGTGTAAAATCAAATACTATTGTTATTATTTGATCCTTGATAACACTAACTACTCTCTCTTATCTTATTGAGGTTAACAAAAATTTGGATGAGCCACATGCTTATCCAATATGGTTCCAAACAAGAAGGTAACTAAGAAACCATCAAGTTATGGAATGGGATGACTCCCAGTAAGTCTTAGTAGAAGTCTTGAATTTGTTGAAATAATGTTAGACGTGTTATTAACAAACTATAATCAAGAACTATCAATTATTTTATACATCCAAAACGAGAACATTTCATTATTGCTCGACATGCTACGTACTTGGAGAAAGTCTCCTCTTACAAGAAGGAAATGGGAGCCTTTGTGCATCTTTGCAGAAAGTAAGAAATAAAATACAACCTTCTGAATAGACTAGCGAACAACATAATGAGGCTGAGCATGTAAATGCAAAAGCCACAAAGTGTTGTAACTCACATTCGCATATCCATAAGGATACCTCAAGCACCTGAAAGATATGAGTTTCATGTCAATGTTGAGGAAGATAAGTTAGAGGATCATAGTGAACCTCGTAACTACCGAGACTCGTTGTTAGATTTTGAATCTGATGAATGACAACTAACTATGAATGGTTAGATATAGTCCATAAAAGAAAATCAATCATATACGGTTAATAAGTCTAATATGATACATCATTGAGAAAGTCTCAAAGTTCTATCTCACTTGATTAGATTGAACATGTACATGGAAACCTTTAGTTTACCTAATGGATTCATTACATATGATATGTTATGTATTAGACTAATTTTAATACTTGCATGAATGCAAGATGAACTGATCAAAAAGTATCTATGTGAAAGTCATTAGATTACTATAGACATGTTCATCGTTTACGGATTTTAGGTAAGGAGATTAGTGTTGAGTTTATACACTAATTATTACTTTGATTGAGATGGTACTCAATTCTAGCAATAGTAGGATTTAATCTTAAATGATAATACTACTACCTAGACGTGCTTGACGAAAAGCACTATTGCACTACTTATTAGTAAAATAAGAATACATTACAGTTTGAGAAGCTGTTATGAAGATTGTATTAAATAGGTGTTCTACTTGCTTCAAACAACCTACGTAATGTACTATGACGATGCTAGTATTATTGTATTAGCACTTGAGCGCACATATACAAAATGACAATCATTATATTTTCAAAATATTTACTATTTTTGAGTTTTTGAAATAAGTATTCTCAAAAGTTCACTCAGATGACAACTCAACAGGTCCTTGTGTAAAGTCAATGTCTTGTAACCAAACATGTTAATCATGCTAGGAATATTGGACTTTGACCTTAGAGAAGTCTCATGTATATCTGTTTTTTAGTATTTTGGATAATGGAACGTTAAGCATTTTTACTAAATAATGAATTGATATACTTGGTAATCGTCTTCATTTGTACTATTATGTTCTATATTAGCATGTTTAATCCATGAATAATTTGGTTATTCTAAATTATCCATTGTCAGTTGACGATACAGGAGTATTGTCGAATTAAGACAAATGTGAGTTGGTCATATTCATTTGGAATGAGTATTAATTGAAGATGTCGCCAAACTCATATGTGTTCATTGGGTGAACATTGGATTGACCCAACCTACGAGAATTCACTGCATGGATCGTCGTCAATATTTAATCTCGTAATTGGTTGAATCTCCCATCCTTAGACTTGAGATGCAAGTAGGTTTTGTATGTGTGGAATGTCAATCTTTGATATGGTTCAACGTTGTCCTGAACAAGGCTGCCATAAAGACCATTTTCAGGTGCGATATGAAACACATGAACGACACGTGCAGTCAAAATAGGATTTGTTCCTCCACATATATTGGAGTTAGATACTACTGGGGCCCTCGATGAATTGTACAGATGTATGTGTGGCCACACCCAAATGTAATTAAGACGATACTTGATTAATTTGGTAATCTAGTTCAATATCTATATCGAGAAACAGAATAGTTAAACTTTAAAATGACTTATGATGCATGTCTAAAGTTTAACAAAGTATCTGAAACAAAAGGATGATTGATATCTAAACCATTAAAAAGAGATGTTTAAGAAACTGTACTCATATGTTTTTGGGGGCACTGGCGTGTTGCTAGACGCTAACCATTGCTTGTATAATTACCTGATTATTATGACGTGCGCAAGTGGGAGCTGTTGGAGTATGCTCGTGTCATAATAAATAGTTATACGGCTAGACACATGTGAGCCTATGGGGTCACACACATATACACAGTGGTACCACTTAATATATCGTGACTATAGTATTTACGATATATATATAACCTACGTAACTCGGGATGAATATTGGGCTTCTAATTATCTAAGCTAGTACTTAGTAATTAGATAATATTATTAAATATAAAAAGCCCATTATGAGGCTACTAATCATCCTTAAATGAAACGGCAATCAAGTAACATGCGTTTCATTTGATGGAATTGATAAAGATTCTGATTGTAGCTAATTTCTATGAAAAAATGAATATACAATAGAAAAAAGGGATACTCCATTTTTACACCCAATGAGTTACGGAAAACAAGTATAAGAAAAATGTTTTTTCTTTATTCTTGTACGAACATCTTGAATCAAGATTATTCAAGATTTTCTAACGAGTTACGGTTATAGGACTAGCATTCATTTGGTATACAGTGACGTGTAGTGTGGATCATATTCATAGAGATTATCTATTTTGATCATTTGGTTTCTTGGTTAGTTTGTGTGTTGATGATTGTCTCGGGTCGATCTTACCGAATCACGCTACAAAGCTATACTTTTATTGTCTTTCCATTAGATTAATCATATGACTATATGGATCCGTTGATAGGTGATCTTTCCGTTGCGTTTATTATTTATTCATATCATGTTTATATAGATAATCACCTATAATAGTTGACTGTGACTATTTATTTTGTTCCGGATTATGAAGTTGTAAACTTTTTTTATGAAAAATATTTAAAGTATATGAAAAACCTTGCAATTTCTTATCTGAGTTCCATTGTTTACATTTCTTTGCAATTTAGTTAATTTAATTTAAGTTGGTTAATTTTCATATCAAAAATTATTTTTGTTTAAAGTTTTTTGTTCAAATCTGTTTTTGAGATCCAAATTTAGGACTTGTTATGTGAGATGGTTTGACAGCCATTCTTAGATACAAATCATAAGTTTTTTTCATTTTCTTGTTTGTACTTAAGTGGTTTCTAAGGATTTTTCTCAAAATCTTTTATCTTTTCTGTTTTAGCTAACCACTCCATAAGCTTCACCAAAAGCTGTCTGACAAGCAGCTTTTAGCAAAGTTCTTGGAGTTTGGAACTTGTTCTTTTTGTTGTTTTCAACAAGTACTCAAGTGGTTAGTGTTTGACTATTGTAGTCTCACCAAGTCCACCCTTCATTTTCCATTTTTTCTTGAAGATATTTGATACCCTTGGTCCTACTGTAGGACCTCAACAAGGGTTATCTACACATCCTCATAAGCTCCTCATAAGCTTCAAAAGGAATAGGAGAAGGCATCAGCTGGTAGGCTTGAACCCTCTTATTCTTTTTACTAGTTTATGTGTTTATGTGGATTTGTGCTTTCCTGTTTCTTTGGTGTTGTTTGTTGCTTGTACTGAGTTACTTTAGATTATGGAACATGCTCTAATAGATTAGGGTTGCTTTGGAAGTGATTTAGTTAAAATTTCTTTGTTAAAAATTGTAAACAGTTTATTAAGGAGTGGTTGTTTTGTTTGAATGAAAGAGTTTGGGTGACAACTAGACCCTCATATTCACTCACACAACCTGGTTTTAGTTAGTAAAGTTTGGTTTGATAGATTTTAGTGTTGAATATGGTGTTCACTAAATTTCAAGTATGCATAAAAACTACCTAGTTCATCAGTAGGCCAATTTAGAGTTTGATTTAGTCATTTGTGTTTTGAAATCTTGGTAATCAGTTAGAGGTATTGGTAATTTAGGGTTTTGGGTGTTTGAATTATGGCTAGGTAGTGTTATAATCAAGCTTTGATCAACCAAAAGTCACCAAATTTCTAGCTAGTTCAGCAAGTGCACCACCAGACCCCACATAGGACATCGATAACTGTTTTTGATTGTTTAGTGTGATTTTTTGTGCTTAGACTTGTTTTTTTTTGCTATATATTGACTCCCCACACTCCACTGAGTGTGAGGGTGCCCTTTGTTCCAACAAACAACACCAAACTAAGCCAAAAACGACAATTTTTTTGTTTCTGAGGTAGAGTAGTGGGAAAAAGTTCCCACTGCTAGTATAAAAGTTCCCACTGCTGGGCTAAAAGACAAAAGCCCCAGCAAGTGTCACTATCTGTTTTTCCAGTTTTTTGTCTTCAGTGGGTAATTTTTGGTCTTTTTCATATTTTTAAATTTTCCTAGGTTTATTTATTTATTTTAAGATTTTTCAAAAAGTTATTTTTATTTTTCTGATTATTTTAGTATTTTTAGCATTAATTTAAGTTTTAAATGGTTTTTAAATATTCTGATTTTGTCTTTAGTGGGTAAAAAGATGTGTTTTTCTGTTTTTCCAATTTTCCTATTTTTAGTTAAGTAAGATTTTTAGAAAAGTAATTTCTTTTTTCTGTTTATTTAATCATTTTTTAGAATTATTTTAAGTTTAAATTAGTTTTTAATTAAACTGTTTTTTCTTATTAGGCATAAACTTACTTTTTTCAACTTTTTTCATTTTTCCCAGCTTTAGATAAGTAAAATAGGATTTTTGAAAAAGAAAATTTATTTTTCCCATTTTTTATTTTTTTATGATTATTTTAGTTTAAAAAGTGTTTTTAGCCTTTAAAGTTTGAAAAATAGTTTAAAAATTTAGGAAAAATACTTTTTAGTGTTTAAATAATATAAGTAAGATATTTTTTTGATAAAATATTATTTTAGGCTTTTTGTTAATTATATTTAATTTTAGGGCTTTAATTAGCATTTAAAATTAAATATTTAATTAATAAAAGGTTATAAAATTTATTTATTTAATTTTTATTCTTATTTATATTAGGTTAGACGTATTTTTACTTTTTAAATTTTTTTTAGTTTAAATTTTTAATTTCGTCGCGTTTTACGTCATTACGTTTACGTTTTACGTTCTACGTCGTAGTTTAATAGTAGTGTAACTCGTCTTTTAATTTTCTCTCTTTCTAAACCCAAAAATGACACTAATCCAAACTTAATTTTATAATATTGGCACACATCAAACACCTCCTTCGAGAACGAACTCGCACTTATTCGATTTGTCGGTTTCCTAAATCGTCAAATTTAATACTTGCCCATCACGCGTTTTTCCTAAAACGTGTACGATTATACCTACATCAAATTATATGCCTGTAACAAATCCAAAGTCTTGGAAGCACCTATTGTTGACAATGCAGGTATACAAGCCAAAGAGGTGACAGGATTAAATGCAGTTGAACCCATTCCTTCATTCAACATACTTAAAATACCAATTTGGAGTGAATAGTTCATTAAAGCATCTGCTGCTGCAAGAGAAGAGGAAAGAAAGCAACAAGTAGAGACACAACTTGATGAAACAATCAGTAAATCTTTACCCGCTAACAAGCCAATTATATCCGCTGACAACTCCATACCAGCCGTTGAGACGCCAGAATCAGCAGTTGACAGCTGGCTTTCATATTCTGACAAAACATCCTTGAAATTGTTGTTGAAGATTCCATACCCAAAGAAGGTGTTAGTGGCTCTAATCCAGCCACTGACAATATGTCTCATATTTGAAGTGGGTATGGAAGCAATGATGATGGTGATCTTGGTAACTTGGAGTCTACTGTTAAAGACAACACAATATTTGGGGGAGGAATTCTTACTTCTGTTGCTAAAAATCATCGTCCCTCTCAAATCATTGGTGATATTAATACTCCAGTTCATACTATAAGGAAAAAGACTCACCAAGGTGGATTTATTGCAAATATTCACAAGAAGGATGATACTCCTTTAATTCAGGAATGTTTGTTTGCCTGTTTTTTTTCATAATCAGATTCTAAGAAGATTTTTGATGCTCTTAAAGAAGAAAGTTGGGTTGAAGCAATGCAAGATGAGCTTCATCAGTTTGCAACACAGGATATTTGGGAGCTTGTAGATTGTCCCAAACATGTTAGACCTATTGGAGCACGTTAGGTTCTAAGGAACAAAAAAGATGAAAGAGGTATTGTGATTAGAAACAAGGCAATATTGGTTGCTCAGGGATACACACAAGAAGAGGGTATTGACTATGAAGAGGTTTTTGCACGTGTTGCTAGGATTGAAGCAATAAGGATTTTCCTAGCCTATGCATCTTGCATGAGTTTCAAAGTCTACCAAATGGATGTGAAGAGTGCCTTCCTGTATGACACAATTAAAGAGGAAGTTTATGTGATGCAACCTCCTAGTTTTGAAGATCTAGAGAATCCAGACAAAGTTTATAGAGTGAAAAAGGCAATGTATGGCCTTCATCAGGCCCCTAGAACTTGGTATGGTACTCTTTCCACATACTTAGTGGAAAATGGCTTTAAGAGGGGCACCATAGACCATACACTTTTCACCAAGCATAATGAAAAATATTTTCTTCTTGTTCAGGTTTATGTTGATGATATCATCTTTGGTTCTTCTAATCAAAAGATGAGTGATGATTTCTCTAAATTGATGACTAATAAGTTTCAGATGAGTGCTATGGGAGAGATGAATTTCTTACTAGGTCTACAAGTTCAACAGAAAGAAGATGGCATTTTTATTTCTCAAGACAAATATGGAGCTGAGATATTGAAGAAATTTGGTTTCTTACCTCATGAGAAACAGGCTAGTACACCTATGGACAGAGAACATCCTTGGCGAAAGATTGGATATGGTAAGGAAGTTGATGTCGGGCACTATAGGTCAATGATTGGTTCATTGATGTATCTTACAGCATCTAGACCAGACATCATGTTTGCAGTATGTGCTGGTGGTGACAACAATGATAGAAAATCCATAACTGGTGGATGTCAATTCCTTGGAAGTCGTTTGATCTCTTGGCAGTGCAAGAAACAAACAATTGTGGCCAATTCAACTACTGAAGCTAAGTATGTAGCTACTGTTGCATGTTGTGGACAAGTGCTATGGATTCAAAACCAGTTGTTGGACTATAGGTACAATTTTATGCATACCAAGATTTTTGTAGATAATAACAGTACATTATGCATCATTAAAAATCTTGTACATCATTCTAAAACCAAACATATAGAGATTAGACATCATTTTATAAAGTATTGTTTTTAAAAAAGGTTTAATACATCCAGATAGAATTGACATAGAAGATAATGTGGCTGATCTTTTAACTAAACTTTTTGATGTTGGGAGCTTCCAGTACTTGGTCGCAAGTATTGGAATGATCAATCCTTAATGGTTATGTAGCCCTATTTACGTGGAGAGATGTAGACTTGGGAATTTTTGTCATTCAAACCTATTTTCTAGATCTCTGGAACTTGTGATGTATAGAGTATCTACATGTTGTTTTATTAAAAATCTCTGATTTTGAATGATAACTTATAAAGAATAAATAAAAGTTATTTAAATACTCTTTTGAGTTGTTTTACTCTTACTATGGTTTCATATCATGAAGTAATACCCCAAAAATATTATTCCGCTGCGTCAAGGAAAAAATGGGGGTGTTACAGAGTGGTATCAGAGCTATAGTTATAGAGAACAAGAGGTTAAAACCTTAACCATAACGGATTTTCTTAAATAAATTCCAAGTGAAAATCTCCGCATCAAAAACCGTGCTGCTACAAAAGTTGTAAGTGATAATTTCAAGTTATGATTTTAAATGGTAATATTATGTGATAATATGATAGTATGTGTAAGTAATACACTAAATACTAATATAAGTGATTTATATTATCAACGTATTCAGAACTATGTCTTCCTATTTTAATCCCATCGTCATATAGGATTCAGATTCAGAAAATATGTACCATATGGATTTACCTAAACCTTTAGTAATAGCCCTTTATGCTAATAATTACCCTAATCCAGAAAATAACCTCCAACCAAATAATATACCTATTCTGAAGTGTCAAATTTCCTCATCCCAAGCATCCAATCATATCCCAAATACCCAAAATATATTTGTAGAACAAATAGAGAATATGTTCAACTATTTTAGCGAAGTGCCTCCTAAGCGTATTGAAGATCTGGAATATGAAACTGAAGGATTTAAGTATGGAAAGACGATAATGCAAGAGGAAATGGAAACTTTGGAAAACGATTTGATAAAAGTGAGTAATGAGAATTATGAGTTACGAGATAAGCAGAGGTTGCATGATGAGGAAATTACTTTAGCTCGAGTAAGAATGTCAACAATGGAAAAGCTTATTGAAGATATTCACGTTCGACACCAAGACAATATCGAAGGACTCTTAGCCATAATCAATGATCTCAAGAAAAAGGAGTAAACCAACTCAAAAATATTTCAGCTTCCCTAAAAGCCTTGTAAATATTTTAGCTTTCGGTTTTTACTTTTATGTGACATAGAAGCTTGTTTGTCCATAAACAAAGCGGATTGTTAATAAATAAAAGTTTCTTTTCACCTTCTTTCCTTTATTTTGCATATCATTCTAGAGAAGAGAAATACTTGACAAAGTATATGTATTAAAAAGAAAGATATTATCCTAAACTAAAACGGACTTACCAAGTCTATTTGGTTAAAGGAAGTTGTAAACCCGCAATTAAAATCCATGAACAGTAATTACACGCAATCTCAGATTAAATTAAAAGTTACGTGATTATTATTTCAGAATAATAAATAAGAATATTTATTCAAGTATTACGTAAAAATTTATTTATTCAGAAAATGAATAAAACATGTCAGAGTATTAACACAAAAGTTAACCACGAACATCGCGTAAATATTTATAACATGAAAAAAAATACAAGTAAGCTAGTTTTTTGTCATATGGGCTGGCGGCTAGAAGCAAAAACAAGGAAAGGAAAATGGGCTCGAGGCCCATTACATTTTAAAAGTTATGACCAGGGATTTACCATTTCATAGTAGAAAAATAAAAACGCAGAGTTTAGGGTTTGTTGGTGTTGAGTCGTCGGCAGAAAAATAAAGAAAAAGGGTGACGGGTAAATCTTGATTACTTGATTCGTGTGTGTTTGTGTACCCCCAGATCACATACAGGTAACTCCTTTTCTCCTTGTCTTTCATTTAATCACGATATCTCATGTGTTGATTAAAAGAAAAGAAATGTTAATTAAAAGAAAATCATGGAATAAATTAAATCATGTTCGGGTTGCGTTGGTTGCACGAAAACCGAGACATAGAAATGTCTCGGTATGTTTCTGTGTTGGCTCAGTCGAGACCTATAGGGTCTCGGTGGTGAATGTTTATAACCGGCCACAACCAAAAACAAAACAGTGCGAATCGTTTGACCAGTCGGGGTGTTTGTTTGTATTCAGTGGCAACCGAGACCCTAAAGGTATCGGTGGGTCTTAGGTTAGCAGCGGTGGGAACAAAAAAAAACAGTGGGAACAATGAATAAAATGGTGGGAACCACCTTGAAAACAGTGGCAACTCGCATTAGGCCAGTGGCTACTGTTCGTGGGTCAGCAGCAAAGGGGCCACGACCGTGGGTCGTGGTGGGCTCGTTTTGGTCTGACCCGAGACATGGGTGTCTCAGGGAAGGTTTTGACTCGGGTTTTCAGGATCACACATGTATTAATAAATGCAGGATTTATTTTATTATAATTAAATCATTTTATCAAATAGTTTTATAAATAAATTAACCAAGTGTATTTGTTTTATTAATTTAATTGGTAAATTAAATTAATGATAATTTAATTATTTTATTTACTTAAAACGTATGGTCTATTTTAAATGATTTAATTCTCATCAAACCAATTTTGAAAACGTTCTATTTTTGGAAACTTTCCATTTCTAGCAGGTTACTATATATAGTATATACAGAGTACGAGAGTACATATTATACATTAAGCAGAGTACAAGTAATACACTAATCAGAAATATTTAAGAACAGTTAGAATTATCAGATATTACACAAAACAGTACAACAATACAAGAACATATTAAATCTAGTTCAGAACAGAAAGAATGAATAAAGGTAAACAGATATCAGAAAACTCATCCACGTCCTTTATTCATGTAGCTTTCGTGAAGTCATAGTATGAGTTCCATCTGTTTTCTTTGCAGTCAGTTACTGGACACAAGGTACGGATTTCCCATCCTTCAGTATGGACTTCCTTTCCTATGCATGATTAGGATTCCCCGTTTGCAGCCAAATGTTTTCCCCGGTATATGTTATAAACCATTAATTGCCATGATAACTATGTTAATTGCTTGAGCTTTATATACATGCATGATCAGTTACATCTAGTTACGGAGGTACCGTAACCATGACATTTGAGGCACCGGTGTCATGACTCCTCTACGAGGGAGTGATTTCTTGCAGCATCCCTTTTATTTCAGCTTGTCCATTTATCAGTATTATCAGCGAGGCGTATGGGTGCATCCTAGTTTATCAGTTTACAACTTATCATGTGAATGTGGTGTGTGCTCTACATCCTTCACATTGGAGTTGATCCCTCCACCCAGTTTATCAGTTAGAGGTCACCCCTCTACAGCATGACGAGGTCACCCCTCTATGTATTCATGCATATGTTGATACAGCACATGATCTATATAAGCTCTTGGCACTTAAAATACAGTAAATACATGTTTTCAAATTTAACAGATAATAGTTCAGCTTTACTAATTATAAACCAGACTTTTCAGAACATACTCTGTTTTCCTCTACACTTTACATACCAGCCTTATAGTTTCAGTATTTGTTATCTGTTTCATTCTAGTATTTCTTATCATGCTCTATATCCGTTCACTGGGTGTTATGCTCAGCCTTAGTTTTCCTTTCATGTTCCAAACAACAAGTACACAGGGACGCTCTTAGGATTCTGAGAGAGTATGTGCATTTGGATGGAAGCTATCCAGACTTCTTTACTTTATGCACTTCATACATTACTTTGCTTATTTGGACATTGTTTAGTCGTTCCTTTCAGTACTTAATTATTTATGTTTGAGCTAATGTTTGGACTACCGATGTTTGATTCCGGTATTTCCTTTATGGTCAGTTAATATTTTTAAGACATTTGCCTTGCATGCTTTGATGACACGCCATAAATACACGTAACGGTCCACTTATCCTAGTTGGGTGTTACAGAAGTATTAATCTACATAAAGGATAAACGAACTTAAGATGAGTTAATAGTTAAGTAGCCCTATAAACCTATTCCCTAATCTTATATGATGTATCTTTATATTTTTGAAGAAAGAAAAATATGCTCGTAAAGCGTTGTATGTATACACATATGACAAATGCTTAATGGACAAGTATATCCAAACTTCAAAAAATCTGTCTTCTAATTTTAGAATGACACATTTAAGGACATCAATATCTTCTACCCTAACTCTCGAAGAACTTTAACGAATAATTAACGATGGAATTGCTGCAGCTTTGAAAATACCAACTTTCAAAATAGTAAGGAATACTATTCCAACGGAAAACTATATAACTAACCAGTTATATAAATTCCAAGGAAATAAAGATGCTATTGGTATTACTCATTGGATTGAGAGAACTGAGGCAATTTTCTCCCAAAATGGTTGTGCCGAAGATCGTAAGTTGATGCTTGTTGTCAGTACTTTAACTACTGAAGCATTATCATGGTGGAATTACTATTATGAACTCGTTGGAATAGAAGGAGCTAAAAAGATGAAGTGGTTAGACTTTAAGTGCCTCCTAATAACCTAATATTATCCCTTAATAGAAATTGAGAAAGTGAAAAAAGAATTTTGCAATCTAGTAACCCCAAGGAATTGATCTCAAAGCCTATTTGGGAAAATTTCAAGAGTTAGCAAAATTTTATCCTATCACTAATTTGCAAAGGATGATGAAAGCTTTTATTAGAGTATTTCCCCAAGGATTTAGGAGAATGATTACTATTTCTAAACCCCACAATTTAGAAGAAGCCATCAAAATTTCCCAGAAATTTATGGAACATGTAATAGTCACAATCCTGTGCAAGAATCAAATACCCTTAAACGTAAATTTAGTAAAGAAGAATAAGAATCCGCCGAAACAGAACCTAATCCCCTAAATTTTTCATATGATCCCTATTTTCCCTATTTATATTACCCAAATCCCAACTCAGTTAAGCTTCCCAAAACATTAGGATACAAAAATTATGCTGGAAGTCTTCCTCTTTGTGTGAAGTGCCTACTACATCATACAGAACCCTGCCCTGCTAAGTGCCGAAATTGATACAAGAGACGTCATCAGACACGATACTGTTGAAGCAAGGCGAATTTTTAGATTTTCCCTAGGATTTTCGTATTTTGTAAATAAATAAGTGTGATAATCATGCGTGAGTATTATCAATAAAATTTATGAGTTTTTGATTTCATCGCTTAAGTGTTATTGTGTTATTTTATTATCTGGTAGAACAACTTATTTTTATTATATGTACTTAGAACTATATGTATTTGACCTTTATGACTAAATATTCAACTTATATCTTAACGAGATTACAAAATCTAAATTACAAAAGTTCAATCTGAATTTCCTTTATGAAGATAGGCAAGAACAAGTAATAAGATTTTTTTCAAAATTTCTTAAGATGAGACATGATGCCATCTGGATCATTGTCAATTGTATTTTATAAAAGATATGGAAACTTTAACAAGGTTATACCCAAATAATTTGTTGACATAAAGTAACAATATCTATAATTTGAATACATTAAGAAGAATATTACCCTTTATACCAATGGGTTAAAATGAGAGAATTATTCTGATATTAGAATTTCATACTCCATGTATGCATTGTATTATCTGGAATTACATTTATCCCATAAAGGTATTGTAAAAAAAATAGAGCTTCGTAGCACAATAAAAAATTACTATTAGCTATCTACTGGATTAAAATGGTGATTGTTAAAAATCTTTACCAAGAATGATCACAATTATTTTCTCAAAAGGAATGAGAAAATAGACCATGTTAAATAATATTGATTCTAGCAAGATATTTTCCCTATAATCCAAATTGATTTTGAAAGGTGCGATAATCAATTCAAGATTTTGAATTAAACTGTAACATATTGACTTGAGTTTTACCTAAAGCACTCATAAATAATCACATATCCCTTCGTACTTTAAAATCTAAGGAGGACTTATTTGATAAAGTGATGAGATTACCCTACGATTTTACTAGTTAGTATATCATTAACAACTCATAAATGTTCATTTTCATAATAAACTCTAGTAGAAAAGGTTGAGTGAAAATTTAATAACAACGGTAAAAATTGTATTTATTGATATATGAATGGATGTTAAAAGGAATATTAGAACACAAGAACTATATCTGCCTTTATACGCTACCCTACCATTATAATCTCGGGACAAGATTTCTTTAAGGGGAAGAGGCTATGACAACCCATAAATTTTAGTACTGTGATATATATTATGACTGAATAGAATCCATTAGAAATTTTTTCTTTTTGTGTATTACTTGGTAGAATGAACTGTTTTTCACAACCTGAATTATCATATCAACATATTCTTATATGTTGTAAACATCAAATGTAAGTTCTAAAAGTAATTTAACAAGTGTACAATGAATAAGAATATCTCAAATATAACTATGATACCCTAAAATTCCTTTAGAAACCCTAGAACTCTTATAATGAATAGTAAACCCAAGGATTATGAGAATATGAATACACAATATCTATAACAAATAAATAAGGATTATAAATGAGTAATATACTAACATATAAAAAGTATAAAGTTATCCAAAGAATAAGTAAGTATAAACCATATAAAGCTAAAATACAAATAAGTGTACATAATATTCTAGATCATCACCTAGAAACCTTTATAAATAATATTTCAAGCAATATAACTATACAACAACTATGTATCTATGATAAATACCATATACTAATTCTAATCTACTATATAAAGACAAGATAAGCAATCACAAAGTACTAATATTCACTAATCTCAAGCTAATTACAAGTAAATGACCTAAGCATATAAAATCCATTCTATAATAAATTAGAGTCTAATATTTTGAAACAAATTATAAAACTCAACTAAGTATTATAATAAGTTAATACACTTATTTTAAACCAAGTTACAAATTATTAAAGCATAATGTACAAGTTATCAAAGCATAGAATCTTAAGCTCCCATAATTAACCTTAGATTATGATTACCCTATATAAACCCTTGAACTAAGAATTTAGAACCCATAGAAGTCATAAACATATCATATAAACCCTAGAATAAGCTTAAATTAAGATATAAACCCTAATTACCCAAAATAGAAAGTCATTAGGCTTAATGATATAGAAACCCTTATATTAAGAAATCTACATAGAATCATTACCTAGCCTTTTAGGACAAGTCTACAATAACTTATAGGACTTCATTAAGGTTACAAGATTTTGTTAAGATAATGTACAAGTACTCTAATGCACAATGTACAAGATTTCAATGCATGACTTCTAAATTAGGTCAAAATAGGTATTTTCACTCTTTAGACATGTTTGACTAAACTAAACCATTAAACCAAGTATAAGAACTATTTGGACACTTACGACACAATGTATAGGACCTAAATTAATTTTACATCAGTAGCTAATTGAAGGATAAAGCCTTATACTAAGATTTAACCCTAGATCATTAGAAAACCCTAATCTACATAAGTATACTTCCTATTTTCACATCAAACCTTTGTTAAACTTCAAACCAAGGACCCAAATCTATTAAATAGCATGTATAAACCCTAATTAAGCCCTAATAATTCACTAATCACTTTCCTAAGTCCTTAATCACCAAAATCACAAAGCATAAGTTACAAGCCCTAGTTTTTAAACCCGGTTTTGTTATTTCCATCTAAAACTCATTTTAAACACTTTCCCTCCCATTCCAAGTTAAAAAATCATATATTTTTATGTTCTAAGATATTTTGTAAGTGGTGACAAGTAGGTGCATCACCTACTAGGGGGCTACACATCACCATTCTCATCCATATCTAGCCGTGACCTATTTAGAACCACAAGTGAAGATTGGAATGAAGCTAGGAGCTATAAACTTGTGTAGAGATTCACTAGATATACTTAGTTATTACCTTATCTATCTTACACGTTTAAGACCTTAACTTGGAGCCTAAGGGTTGCCAATAGTATAAATAGGGGCGTATGGAGTACATTTGAACTCGCACCCCGTTTTCTCTTAATCTCCTACCCATTCTTCATATATGAAGGTTTATATAGTTCATAACAATTACACAAAAATCCCAAACGAGATCAAAGCACATATAGCGGAAGCGATTTAACAAGATCATAATAATAACATAATTATAATTAATCGAATTAGGGTTACATACCTTTACGCTAAACCAAATCCACAAGATAAAGAACGAATCACCAATTCGGGTTTATAACACCAAGATATAGTCTAAAGTAAGACTATATTACGTTCTTGTACTCATGTAATACAACAAGCTAACCGTGATTCTAACGCGTGGAAACCGATCTTCTACGCTAGTGGAAAAATCTACCCAACAACCCTAGAGAGGGGCTAGGACTAGATTATAAGCAAAATCGATAGAACAAGAAAACCAACCAAAACCCTTTGTGGATTTCCCTTGCGATCGACTAGAGAAAGAGAGAGAGTAGAATGGTGTGTTGAATTATGAGGGTGGGGGTTGTTTTTATAGACCTAAATCTTGTAGCCCAAAATAAATATAAGAAAAGTTTTTCTTTGCCTTTTTCCCCTCTATAGCCGACGACCCAAACACCCCTTTGGGGTGTTCCGGAACCTTCCATTCCTCTTTCTATTTATTCCACTTTCTATTTATTCCATAATGCTCGTTAATACTTAACTCTTAATTATTTAACGATCGTTAAAGTTATAGCTTGGTTTAATTTAATAAATAAATATATTTATTAAATAAATTAATAAATATAATAAATATATTTATTAAATAAATTAACTCTTTACGTATTGTGTGCAATCCCGTAATCTCGAGTTCGATCCTATCACACGACTATTAAGTATAAGTCCATAAACTTTCAGCTCCCACTTGGACATATTTCGAATATCGTGATTACATTGACTAGCGTCTAGTTACACTAGCAATGTCCCTAGTACAACTCGAGTAAGGTCTCCTGGATAAAACCTTTTAATGATTCATCACTATTGTTATCCTTTTATTTCCAATACAACGTTAATAATGATATGGATCTCAGTCATTCCTTTCATTAACATTATGTTTCTCGTTCACAGATTCAGGAAGATTACCAAAACAAATTTGGGTGTGGCCACATAAACATCTTACTAATCCCACTAGGGGTCCAGTTGTATTAAAACTCCAAAACAAAATTGGAGGAAATAAATCCCATATTGACTACAAGCAAAACCAATGAATTTTGCAACATTTTTGAAAATAATCCTTATAGCTACCAGTTACGTTTAGCGTTAGATTATTCCACAAAAATGCACTAGATTCAAAACAGTTTTCTGGTATCTCAGGTCTAAGGATAACTATTTATATTTACTTGATGACAAAGATCCATAAAGTAAAATCATATAGTTGGGATAAGTCCAATATTCAATTCATCGAATATCATCCAAAATCGATCAATATACTTTCAAGTATACTCTATCGGAATTTTGATTTGTCTTAATTTAATAATATTCCCATATTATTAATTGACAACGAACATTTAGCATAACAATTTATTCATGGATTAAAACATGTAAAATAGGACACAAAATTAAGTAATAAGAATAAACGAAACCTAATCTTTATTTTATTAAATAATAATGTCTTAACATCCTTATCAAAATACTAATCACAGATTTATTGCATGAGTTCGCTAGCTAGCTGCAGCCCAATAGCCTTGGCATGCTTAACTACCTTTGGTCTAGGCAAAGCCTTAGTAAAAGGATCAGCTACGTTATCATCTGTGTGAACTTTTATTAATTTGATTTCACGAGCTTCTACTTGTTCTCGGATGTAGTGATGTCTACGCTTAAAGTGTTTGGCGCCTTTCATGATTCCAGCATCATTAGCGAATATGATTGCGGCAGAATTGTCCCAATACATATATATTAGGTTCCTTTATTGCAAGCATCATCCCAAGATCTCCAATAAAATTCCTAATCTAAACCACGTTTAGTTATGTATATGCCTTCCTTCCGAATACCAAAAACATATTCGTACTCCTCAAATACTTTAGAATATGTTTAACAACAGTCCAGTGGAGCTTCCCTGGATTCTGTTGGTATCTACTGACCAAGTTCTGAGCAAACGCCACATCAGGCCTTGTGCATCTTACATCATACATAATAGATCCTACAGACAAAGTGTAAGGCACCTTCTGCATGTATTCCTCCTCTTCAGGAGTTGATGCATTCATCTCATGACTCAGATTATGCTTAACTTCCATAGGTTGAAAACCTTTCTTGGAATTATGCATGTTATACTTCTTCAATATCTTATCTATATAAGCATCTTGACTTAGACCAATTAATCGTCTTTTCCTATCTCGATAGATCTTAATTCCCAGAATGTATGCAACTTCTCCTAAATCCTTCATAGAAAAATATTTACCAAGATACTCCTTAACAGCTTTAAGTCTTGGAATGTTACTTCCCATGATTAATATGTCAACAACATATAGGACTAGAAATACTACATCACTCCCACTAGCTTTGAGATATACACATGGCTCATTACGATTTTGAATAAATCCAAACTTTTTGATTTCTTCAGCAAATCGTTTATTCCATTGACCTGATGCTTGCTTCAAACCATAAATAGATCTTTGAAGTTTACACACGTGTTTTGGATTTTTAGGATCAACATACCCTTCCGGTTGTTACATATAGATGTCTTCATCTAAGCGACCATTCAAGAAGGCAATTTTAACATCCATTTGCCATATCTCATAGTCATAGTATGCTGTTATAGCTATGAGAATCCTAATAACTCTTAAGTATGCTACAGGAGAAAAGTCTCCTCGTAGTCTACGCCAAAAGTTTGAGTAAAACCTTTAGCTACTAAACGAGATTTATAGGATTGTACTTTTCCTTCCATGTCCATTTTCTTCTTGTATATCCACTTATGTCTCACTACTTTATCATTTGGTGGTGGATCTACAAGAATCCAAACATCATTAACTTTCATAGATTTCATTTCCTCATCCATAGCAACCATCCACTTATCCTTCTCAGGATCAAGCATGGCAGATTTATAATTAGCAGGTTCTCCCAAATCCCCTACTTCATCATCATCCTCTATATTAAGACATATATTACTGTTTTCATTTTTAATCCTTTCGGATCTACGCAGAGGAACTAATTCCGATGGAACCTCTGGACTTTCTGATTCTACAGGAACTATTTCGCTAGTGTTTTCAGAAGGTAATGTATCTATATGACTCTCTTCAAGATCATAATCTCTCTCACTGAATTCTTGATTTACAAGATCACTTTCAAGGAAGTCTCCATACCTAGCAACAATCAGTTTGTTCTCAGGTGGATAATAAAAGTAGTAACCCATAGTTTCCTTAGGGTATCCTACAAAGATACATTTTACAGATCGTTGTTGGATTTTATCGCTCGAGTCACGTTTCACATACACCTCGCAACCTCAGACCTTTAAATAAGACAAATATGGATTCTTGCCATGCCATAGTTCATATGGTGTCTTATCAACCTTCTTTGTGGGAACCATATTTAAAATGCGAACAGCAGATTCTAAAGCATAATCCCAAAAGGATAATGGTAAAGTTGTAAGATTAAACATAGATCGCACCATATCTAATAATGTACGATTTCTCCTTTCGGATACACCATTTTGTTTTGGGGTATAGGGAGAAGTAAGATGCTAAACAATTCCATTCTCACTTAGATAATCTATAAACTCTTTACTTAAATATTCACTACCTCTATCAGAACGAAGAGCTTTAATCTTCTTTCCTAGTTATAATTCTACTTCTGCTTTAATCATTTTGAATGTTTCAAATACCTCATGTTTATCTTTAAGTCAATAAACTTAACCATAACGGCTATAATCATCTGTAAATGTTAAGAAATAGCTAGCACCTTTCCTTGACAAATGTCTAAGTGGTCCACACACATCAGTATGTATTAAACCAAGTAGATCAATAGCCCTTTCAATATTGCTATTAAAAGGTTTCTTGGTCATCTTTCCAGAGATACAAGACTCACATTTATCAAATGATTCATCATTGATATTTTCTAAAAGTCCTTCACGTTGAAGCTTTTGTATACGAGTCTTTCCAATATGGGCAAGTCTACAATGCTAAAGATAAGAAGAGTTCTTGTCAAACTTTCTCTTCTTATTCATGCTAAAAACAGAATTATTATTATACATGGATTCATTATCATGCATGTATATTTCAAACACATCATTCACATAAATTGCATTAAAATAGAAAATACCATCTTTCCAAACAGAAATTCTGTTATTATCAAGTGTGAACGAATCCAGTATTCAACAAACAAGAAAAGGAAATCACACCCCTAACTATTGTAGGTGCATAATAACAATCATTTAAAATCAGTACTGAACCCGAAGGTAATGTTGGGTCAAAAAGTTGATGTGGCAGAAACTCAAAAATAAAGAAAACATGAAGGCATTTGTCTAAGCGTTGACAAGTGTAAATCAGGCGTTGTCAAGAGTAAATTAGGCGTTGATAGAAGTCAACAAAAGTCAAACGCTGTTGGAATGTCTATTTAGGATAAGTATTTAGAATATTATTTGATAATATTCTGTATTAGTTATTTAAATAGAAGATATTTATGTTTATTCATAGTTATCTTTTGTAAAACCCTAATCCTTATACTATAAAAGGAACCAAGGGTTATTAGGTTTTTCATAACTTTCAATCACAATGTAAACCTAAAGCGTGTGTTGCACTAGACGTGGGATTAACGAATACACGTCTAGTGGTTGTTGATTATTAATATAAATAGCAACCCAATTATTAATTCTTGTGTTATTGTGCCCAAACACCTTGTTAATGGTTATTGTTCTAATTCCGCTTTGATTATGTTAATCATATGAACAATGATCATTCCCTAGTAGCTAAAAGATCGAGGAAACCAAGGTTTCCACAGTTGGTATTAGAGCCTCGTGGCTCGTGATGCTAGGACCAACAAGGTGTTCGTAATGGTGAGATGGAAGAAAAACCCGTCTAGGGTTTTGATGCAGTTTTTGTGTGCGCAGCAGTAGTACGAAAGGCATAACTTTTTATTGGACCGTTGGATCGCCATGAAAATTTTTGTGTGTGTTCTACACACATATACCTAGATATCTACCGGATGGATTATCAAGATCTATTCCCAAGAAAAAGTTATTAAGCGTCGAAGTCACCAATGGTCATATGCTGTTTTCTGTGAACAGTAATAGTAAAAACTCGATTTCTCCTTCGTTAACCGTTGGATCGTTGTGAAATTCGCGTTGTAGGTTTCTGGCATATGTGTCTTGAATCTCACCGAAGGGATCTTCGATCTGATCTATCAAGAGGAAGATATTCAATGTCGAAGTTCGCTGCATTTTATGATCTTTACATAAAAACATGATTTAGGGTTTGTAAAACCCTAGATCGATTAGCCGTTGACATGTGTTATGTAGACGCTGATAGATGTTGGTGTCAGTGGATGTCATTGACGCTGACAAGGCATGAATGAAACGCTGATGGCCAGGCGCTGACAGGTATAAAGTTGGCGCTGACAGAGTTATAAGTAGGCGCTGACAGAAATTCATGTGTCGTCCGAGATATGGTTTTTCAAACGCTGACAAGTGTGGTCCGATATTGGAAAACACACACTTATGAGATCTTGGACAGTGAAGGGTCTTGGATGTTAAAGGAATTACTGCTGTTTGGAAAACTGGTAGATTTTGGCACACAAAAGATGTATTTACACACGAAGGTACATGGGATCTCCGTTTTTATACAGAATATCAGTTTGATATTTATGGCTCAGATAGTTTTTAAAAGGGATCAATGATTTTAACGTGAGTTGGAAACAATTCGTGAAGTAATTTATTGGAGTAATATTTCTTATGTCATCGGGGTAGCCTTGTGAAAGAGTTATCCATATCTACTTTTACATACGAGGATATTGGTTCAGTAAGACTCGTCATAAAGCGGTGTTAGCTTAAGGGGAAGAATTCTCATGGTAAATTTGATGTTCGAATAAGATTTTCGCGAGTTTGTGTTCTATCATATCTTTAAAGATGGTGCCTAGTCAACATTATTCTTTAAAGGTAACTTGTTCATGCTTACACGGTTGGTGACGAAGACTTGTCATAACACTTGAAGGAGTTACATTATCTTGCTCAGTGTCTCACAAGGATGAGAATGTTGACAAGAGATCGAGGTCTACTTATACTTCGCCATTGGTATAAGTTCTTCATCAAATGGATAGTGCAAGACATGGAACACAAGGTTGGGTTATTCTACTTCTACATCAAGAATATTATATTTGTTTTTCTTCAAAATCATTACATAGAGCCTACATTTGGAGAATCTTCAAGATTGCGTACATTGTTTACTTCCCTGTTGATGTGACAAAAAGGGGAAGACATACATGCTACAATTGAGGGGAAGCAATTTGAAGATGATGTACAACTTACAAGAGATACACAAAGGGTTTTGCCGACATCAACTAGGGGAAGATTGTTGGGTCAAAAAGTTGATGTGGCAGAAACTTAAAAACGAAGAAAACATGAAGGCATTTGTCTAAGCGTTGACAAGTGTAAATCAGGCGTTGTCAAGAGTAAATTAGGCGTTGATAGAAGTCAACAAAAGTCAAACACTGTTGGAATGTCTATTTAGGATAAGTATTTAGAATATTATTTGATAATATTCTGTATTAGTTATTTAAATAGAAGATATTCATGTTTATTCATAGTTATCTTTTGTAAAACCCTAATCCTTATACTATAAAAGGAACCAAGGGTTATTAGGTTTTTCATAACTTTCAATCACAATGTAAACCTAAAGCGTGTGTTGCACTAGACGTGGGATTAATGAATACACGTCTAGTGGTTGTTGATTATTAATATAATTAGCAACCCAATTGTTTAATTCTTGTGTTATTATGCCCAAACACCTTGTTAATGGTTATTGTTCTAATTCCGCTTTGATTATGTTAATCATATGAACAATGATCATTCATAGTAGCTAAAAGATCGAGGAAACCAAGGTTTCCACAGGTAAAACTAAATTAAATGTTCCTATAGCTTCAACTGCTGCTTGTGCGCCATTGCCCACTTGCAAAAATTGTTCCCATAGGATAGCTTCCTTTCCAAATTAAACCCCTGCATTGTATTACAAATGTTAATACCGCATCCCGTATCATATACCCAGGAATTTAATTTGTATGTCAAATTGAATAATTCAATCATAAATAAAGTACCTGAAGCTGCAGCGCTCTGCTCAGACTTCTTCTTTATTTCTCGCAACTCTTCGAGGTAAAGAGGGCAATTCCTCTTCCAGTGACCACTTGTCTTGCAATGGTGATAAGTCTCATCCTTCTAAGATTGATTCTTCTTGACAAAGTTCTGCTTAGGTTTCGAATAAATCGTAGCTTGTTTGCCCTTATCACCCTTACCTTTGCCTTTCTTCTTGTTTGCTTGCGGTTTTGGCTTACTTACTCTACCCTTTTGTATGGTTAGTACAGGAGGAGTAGAAGTAGATGCCTTGTCCTTTAACCCCTTTTCGTTGTTAATGAGCATTTCATGCAAATCATTAACTGTCTTCCCCGTGCAATGCATATTACAGTTGCGAACAAAATCATTAAAGTCCTTGTTAAGGGACCTATTGATCAAGTTGATAGCCATATTATGATCATAGGGTTGTCCTGGTGCAATAAGTTGTTCCATATAACCCATCATCTCCATATAATGGGCACTAACAGACTTTCCAGGAGTTTGCTTGCAGCTATGCAAAGCATCTACTAAGTCGTAGATCTCCACAGCTTGCGGCTTTTCGAACATAGCCTTGAGCTCATCAAGCATACGCTTAGGCGAAAATATCTCATACTTCTTTTGAAGTGGAGGGTGTTGATCCTACACTTAGATCGATTTAGCTTTTTGTTATCGAGATTGAATCAAGTATAACACGTAGAGAAACTTTGTGTTTATGACAATCTAAGTGTTATGCGGATTTAACACTCAAAACAAAGAACAAAGCAAAACACAATGTATATCAAACTTTCACTTGTATTGATAATCGATGAGGTATAATGAAAGTATTAATAACGTATATCAATAATGAAACCTAAGACCTCCTTTTATAACATAAGGAGTCTTGAACAAGAATCTACTTATCAACTATTTTAGGAAAGGATAAATATAGGGAATACAATGGAGAACATATATTTCCTAAATATACAAAACGTGTTGACTAAGTAGTTGACAATAACTGGGATTTCCTTTGTCAACGCCTTGATAAGTCTTGTCAGTGCTCAATCTGTCAACGCCTCGATTATTCTTGTCAGCGTCTAAAATCCCTTTGTCAGCGGCATAGTGACTTAGCTATTTTTATTCCCAACAATCCTCCCCTAAACTTGATACTTATACTAATATTCAAGTTTCTGAATAAAAAACAAAATACAAGAGAGGATTCTTACAAATAAAACCTACTCCTTAATCTGAGAATATATAAACCTCATAAAGTCCATGCTAACATCACTGGTGTAATCAACTTCAAGTTTGGTGCTGACCTACTTCTTCAATAACTCTTGTGACAGTGGATACTCCTCATCTATCAACAAGTATTCTGCAAACTTTATAGTACTAAGATGGAACACACCAGCAACTGAATACAAATGCCACGTCAAGCTACTCAAATCATCCAGATCCAACCATGCTGGATCAGCAACATCATAAGCAAACATTCTGCTAAATGTTGTCCAGATTTTTATTCCATTCAATGATGAAGGTGCTTCTACCTCATACACCTCCCTCATTAAACTCGAAAGAGTTTCCACATCCTCTCTATCTAAGCTAGAAAACAATGAAACCAGGGAAGAAAAATTGTGTACCTTATCACCAACCTTGGTGATCACCCAAAATCCAATAGAATCTTCTTCATACTTGATGATTGGATTCTTGAAATCAAAAGACACAACAACAGCTAAATCAGATGCCATCAATGGAGAAAGCATCATGTTCTTTTCTATAATTACTTCATGTGGATTCAACTGATCAAGTATTGGAAATCATAGCTTGAATTCCTTCTTCACTGGTTTAGGAAGGATAAATGCCTTCTTCAACTTCAACTCCTCCTCAATTTCTTCTTGTCTCTCAGCAGACAGCAATCTATATGTATTCTCCTCATACATAGAATCCTATATTGGATAAGCAAAACATTCCAACTGCTCAAATGATAGCTTCCTTAACTTTGCATATGTCCATCCTGTTTGATGACATCTTAGAAGCATATAGTACAGTTCTCTCCTTGCAGTCTTGTTCTTCCTTAAAATCCTATCTGCCCTATTCTTCAAAATGACTTGACAATCACTTTGAACTCTTATCATTATTTCCATTCCCCAAACCTTTTCTGTTAGAGAGACATCAGGGTTCTCGAACACTTCTCTCTCATACCTAAAATATAGATTCGAAATAGCAGGTATATCAAAATCAACCTTCATCTTAAGCAACCTAATCCTTTCCAAAGCTATATCATTCTCTCCATACTCTAACTTTTCTGGTTCTTATTTTAGAACAACATTAGAACCATGATCACTGTCCTCTTCTTCATCACCAGAACCATCCTTTTCATCACTCTCAGATTCAGATGAAAGAATCTGAGCTTCAATAGCTCCTTTCCCAAGCCCTTTCTTGTCTTGCTCATGAATCTGTTGAGCAAGCATAGCATCAACCTTTTGTTGGGCTGCATCCTTATGAATATCTTCTTCTACCAAAACAGCTTTACCTTTATCCAATGGATCAATAATAGGTAAAGTAGTTGTTACCTGAGTGGAGACCTCCTTGATCAAGAGAGGTGGTTTGGATACACCAATCAAACTAGGAGTTTTGTTAGCAGCTAAAATAGATGTGTCAGCGTGTGAAGTACCTTTGTCAGCGGCTGAAAGTCCACTTGCTTGTAACATCATTTCTATAAAAGACTACTTCATAGGGGTAACCTCAAAAGGATTAAACGAAGTTTGTGTCTTCAAACCTGTAAGTGCCTCAACAACCTCCTTTGTCCCATATGAACCTTCTTGGGACCCCTTGTCACTAAAATTAGCTGGTTTAGTAGGTGCATCCTCCCCTTTGTAAGAATCATCTCCTGAGGACATCACCATAGCCTTCATCTTCCTAGAACCAACAGTCTCCAAAGCTACCAACCTCTCCCTCAACTGAGTGAGTTCAAGGCCTTGTTCATTGACCTTTTGTACAAGTTCTACATTAGACTTTTTCAAGCTAATGCAGATGGCCATCAATTCCAAATTAGTAAGTGGTTGCATACTGCCCTCCTCCATATATGGGATTTGACTCCCAAATATGGATTCATCAGGAAAAGTTTTCTCTGTTGCATGGTTGGGACCACTAGAGGAGAAGACTCCAGTAGTCCTTTGGCGTTTCTCCAATCTAAAATCAATGGGTTCAGAAGATGAGGTGGAATGGTGAGTATGTGTATGGGGGTGAGGTGACAGCGGGTGAAATGGTTGTGTTAGCGGCTGAAACGGGAGTGTCAGCGGCTGACGGCTGGGGGTCAAGATGCATTTGTTCAACATGGTGGGGTGAAGGTGGTGGTTGTTCTTGTTCAGGTTCAGGTTATGGCTGAGGGTTTTGGGCTGCTTCAATGACAACCAACATAGGAGGGGCCAAGGGTAAGGGTCTGGAAGGTTGAGTGTTTATGGATAGAAAAATCTTTAATTTTTGAGTAGGGATCTTATAAAAGTTGTCATGATCCCTACTACAATACCCTTGTTGCTCAAAAACCATTTATAAAGACCTGGGGTAAGCAAGAGTCATCTTGCTACCCTTGTTGTGCAACATGCCCTCAAAAATCATATGAGAAAAATTATATTTTTTCCCGGTGGCCATACAAACAAGAACACAACCGAATGAATGATTGATTTCATTGAAAGATGTAAACGGGACTAAGACACTGAAGGAGGACATGTATCAAGAACTTCTAGGCTGGGGGAAATTTTTGTTTTGAATACGTGTTTATTTTCCCTTCAGGGGGCAAATCATACCCCCAAGCCTCGAAGTCCTTCTTCTAGCTGATTAATAGGAAGGGTAGTCACACCATCAGCATCATCAAGCTGTAAAGCCTCACTAATAAGTGCCTCAGTGACCACCCATTTTGTTCTATGAACAGTCCTAGATAAGGTAATTACTCCATCAATTGTTTCAAAATTGCTTGATGTATGTGATAGGAATGAGAGGATCATGAGTCAAAGCATACCTTAAGTTGGAAGCCAAGAGATACTCAATCATTCGAGTATATTAGGGATGATGATCAGGATCAGCCTCAAGATAAGCAATCATATTGTGTTGATCCCTGAATCCCAAATGTTGCACCAGCAGGTTTAAACAATGGAGCCATGAAAACTGTTTGTGAAAGGTTAGTATGAAAGAAAATGAAGAATTATGGTTATGGAGAAAATATGAGAAAAATATGCAAGTACCCTGTGAGAAAAGTAATGAACCGTTTATATAGGATGAAAACTAGGCAACGGTTGGATGAAAAGGAGGTAATTTATTCAAAAAGTAATGATGAAAATCTTTGAAAAACAATAACTTATCTCTTTGCTTTTAAAAAAATTACCAAATCCCATAAAATTACGGCCCAAAATATCGCAAAAGTAACAACTAGGTGGGACCCAGTGTTCCTCAACGGTCAAAGTATGTGTGTCAGCGGGTAACGGCTATATTTGTCAGCGTGTAAATTTTGCCATGTTAGTGTTAGAAAATGTGCTTGTCAACGTCTAAACCACTTGTGTGTCCAAGGCCAAAAATAAAAAGTAATAAAATAAAAGGACCTTAACAAAGAAGTTTACCCTAAAGAAAATAACCCTTCCTCTGACACAGACTGAAATTAGCATTCTCTGTCCATTTATACACACTTGCATAAGCAAGATAGACATAACTGTCCTCAAGTGAACCTTGCTAAAGTAAGTCCTTTAGAATGAAGTTATGTCTTATAAACTCTTTGTAACTCCCAAGAAAGCCCATTTTTATTTACACCAAGTCTCCCAACCGACCAATCCCATATCTAGGCCAAAACGTCTTTGCAACATGTACAGTTATATCAACTTTGCACGCTACAGTGCCTCAAGAATTAGAAATTCTAACAATTCTTAAAAAGAAAAGCCTTCATTATTCCTAACTCTTACTCGCCAGTGGACACAATCTAAGATTGTGATAAGAGCACTCTAAAAGTACCCAAAGACCTAAAGGTTTCCTAAACCTCCCCTTAAACTTACACGGGTTGCAAAACAGATATATATGACAAATTTTTATTTCAAGATAGGAGTGTAAACATTTTAACCATCATAAATAACTATTTTCATATCTTGGAAGTCCATAAGCAACTTTGTATCCTGTTGCACAATGCTCAACCTGCCTACATGATTAGATGAAAAACCACAAAAACTAACATCGGCTGTCAGCGGCTTCTTTCCACTTGTTAGCGGATAGAATGCCTTTGTCAGCGGTTAGAAAATATAGTGGAAAATCTAACACTTATACAAGTAATAATAACAGTGCACATCCAGTACTATCTATACATTAAATTCAAAAACACATATTTTATGGATTAATCATTCCAATACTTGTGACCAAGTACTAGAACCTCCCAACATCAAAAGGTTTAGTTAAAAGATCAGCCACATTATTTTCTGTGTCTATTTTATATGGATGCATTAAACCTTTTTCAAAACAATCCCTAATAAAATGATGCCTAATATCTATGTGTTTAGTTTTAGAATGATGCACATGATTTTTAATAATGCAAAGTATACTGTTATTATCTACAAATATCTTTGTATGCATAAAATTATACCCATAATCCAAAAGCTGATTTTGAATCCATAGCACTTGCCCACAACATGCATCAGCAGCTACATACTCAGCCTCAGTTGTTGAATTAGACATCATTGTTTGTTTCTTGCATTGCCAAGAGATAAGTCTGCTCCCAAGTAATTGACATCAACCAGTTGTGGATTTCCTATCATTGTTATCACCTTGATAATCACTGTCTGAATAGCCCACAAGCTCCAATGGAGAATCTTTAGGGTACCATAATCCCAAAGTGGGATAGCACCTAAGATAACTAAAGATTCTTTTGACAGCATGAAGATGACACTCTTTGGGAGTCACTTGATGACGTGCACATGCTGATGTAGGTTTTTATATACAAGTCTTAGGAAAGACAAGTATAAATGCGGCAAGTATTAAACTCGACGATTTAGGAAAACCGACAAGTCGAATAAATGCGGGTTCGTTCTCGAAGGAGGTGTGTGAATTAAGTGTGCCAATATATAAAATCAAGTTTGGATTAGTTTCGTTTTTGGTTTAAAGAGATAAAAAGTAAAGACGAGTTACGACTATGATTACACTACGACGAATTGATGTAAAACGCGAACGTAAATACGTAAAACGTGACGAAATTAAAAATTAAACCTAAAAATTAACTAAAAATTAAAACTAAGTCTAAAATAATTTAAATAAGAATAAAAATTCAATAAGTATATTTTAAAACCTTTTTTAATTAATTAAATATTCAATTTTAAATACTAATTAAAGCCCTAAAATTAAATACAATTAAGAAAAAGCCCAAAATATTATTTTATTGAACTAAAAACTCACTTATATTATTTAAAGACTAAAAAGTATTTTTTCTAAATTTTAAATACTATTTATCTATTTTAAAATGCTAAAAACTATTTTTAAACTAAAATAATGATTAAAAATATTAAAATAATGTTAAAATTAAATTGACTATTTTAAAAATCCTAAATTATATTACTAAACAGTAAAAGATTAAAAAAAGTTGAAAACAAAACTTTTTTACACTAAAAGACAAAATAGAAAATAATTAAACCGTAATTAAACTTAAATTAATTCTAAAAAATACTAAAAAAGGTGAATAGTAATACTTTTTAAACTTAAAATCTTAAACTAATTTTCTGAATCTAGGAAAAATTTTAAAACTAAAAAATATAAAACTTTTGCACTAAAAGACAAAAACAGTTAATTAAAACTAATTAAAAATGCAATTTAATCAAGAAAATAGTAAATGAACAGTAACAGAAAAATAAATTAAATGGAAAAATCAGAAATAAAATAACAAAAATATTAAAATTAGAATGGACTAAAATCACTCAGAAAAGTTCACTAAAGACAAAAAATTAAAGATTTTGAAAGTGACATGTGGACTGGTTTGTCTAGTAGTGCTAGCAGTGGGAACTTTAACACTAGCAGTGGGAACCTGGTTCCCACTGCCAATGATAAAAACGTATCTGGTGATGTTTGTGCTTGTAGCTTCTTTGATACTTGATTTATTTGGCAATGATTGGCACCCCTACACTCAGTGGAGTGTAGGTAGTCAGATTAAGCTATAAAAAATACAAGTTGCTAACAAAAATCTCACACAAATGGCACAAATAAGTTGCTGATATGATGCTATGGGGTCTGTGGGTATTTGCTGATGCAATGTGCAAATGGGTGAGTTTTGGTTGACCAAAACTCACTCACTTCACTTATAAACTTCCAACAACCAAGTTACAATCCTAAAGGGCACCCAGATCTAACAGCATACAAAGATTAAAAGCACAATTTACTAAAATGAGACAGAAAATGGGCTTACTGGTTTCTTAGCAGGTTTTACCCAAACATGAACACGTAAACTTCTGATTTATCACTTAACAAGAACAAACAATACCTATGTTAACTAAATAACCAGAAAAGGCACAAGTTTGAGTAGAGTATACCCTACCAAGTGTCACCCAAGGCAGTTAAAAACCTAGTCCCAAACACCTTTTAATTTTCTGGAAATGAACTTTAACAAACCAACTGCATTCAAATCTTAACTAAACTGAATAAGAATGACTAAAACATGCATATAAACCCTACTTGAGCATAAACAAGCAAAACCTAACACATAAAACAAGTAACTCACAAAAATCATATACTTCACATAAAACTCAAAAAGTTAAAGTCAATAGGGTTCAAGCCCGTACCCTAAGCTGATGCCTTCTAGAAACCCATTTGAGAGCTTATGCAAGCTTATAAACATGTAGAGAACCCTTGTTGGTGGAATCTCAAAGAGACCCAAGGGGAAAATGTCTTCAAATGAAATAAAATAAAATAGATGTGCAATGGAGAAGGGTGAATGTATCTTGATGTTGCTTCCTTGCTTCCTACACACAACCACAAGACCAAATAACCACTACAAATAACAAAGGCTACAAGCTGTTGGCTTGTAGCTTTTGCTACAATAAGATGTTAAATATAAAAAAGGTAAAAATCAGATTATATGAAAAATCTTTAAACCTCAATCCTTTTGAAACACACTTTGAAACTTTTAGATTATAAAAAACCATTAAGCAAACTCTGAAATCCCACACACAAATCCACTATCACTTCATTGTGTGTGGAATTCAGAAAGTCTAAAAAAACATTTTTGGAGAATTCTTGAACCAAATACCAATTTTGAAAACCTTTAAACTATCTTGCTGAAAATTAAGATTACACTAGAAAAACAATTAAAAATGGAACTCAGTCATTACATAAAAATCAACTTTCATTTTCATTAATCATTAAACTTTTTTACAAAAAACTGGAACATCTTAAAATGAAACACAAACGTTTCATTTATACTACATGAGAGAACAATCTAGAATAAGAATAAAATAATACCAATCCCTAAACCCTAATTGCTGATTTCCAATCTTGCCCTTGAAGAGTATTGGTCAAAATGGGTTCCCATGTGATTGACAGTTGTGTTCCCTTGATCTTGAACGTTTATTTGAGCTTAGGGAGCAAGCATAACATCCTGGCCATCAATCTTGTCGAATTTGGGTATTGGGGTGAAAGTGACGCAGCAGGGGACCTCAACACGAGTCACATGGTTGATGTGGCAATGTTTTTAAAGTGTGGGTTTAGGTGAGGTAAAGGTGAATCAATATTTTGCATATTTTGGACCTCTAATTTTGGTTAATAAAGAAAATCCAAATTAGGGTTTATACATGTGTTAACTGGGTTTAAGGGGTTGATTTAATCTGATTTAGGTTTAATGAAAGTGTTTATTGGGAAAATGAATAAAAAACACTTTTTCAAACGTGTGGTTTACTAAACTCAGATTTTGTGTAAGTGGATAGATGACGTGGGTATGGGGTGTGTTTTGATTGGCTGGTGGGTGAGTCGGGGTGACGTGGCGGGCAGTAAGTGGAGGAATGGAGTTTCAATGTTTGCCCATTTTGGCCCCCTGCTTTCCCTTGTCTTGCTATATGAAGTTTTTAAACAGCCCCAAGCAAATTCCCTTGTAAAGCAAGTTTATAAATTCCCACTTTGGCCACAATAACTTTTTGAAAAGTTATTCCAAGGACTTCATGTGTAATTTGGACAATCTTCAAGGACCATAAATGTAATATCTCATCATTTTAGGGACCCAAGTGTAATATTGAGGATTTACAAGGGTTTAAAATGACAAGTATTTAAAAGTTTAGGGACCATTCTTGCCAATTCTTCAAACTTCAAGGACTTCAAAGGAAATTCATGATTCGGGTCCGGTTCTTTGTGCGACTTCGTTTCCCGTGTTCGTTTTTGCTTCATCCTTGTGATCTTTTGGTGAATTCACGATATCCGTACCTGAAATACACAATGAATAAACACAAGCATATATTTGGGTATTTTGATGATATTTTAAGTGTTTTAAGCCCGATTTGGACGATGAGACTATGTACAATTGCAGTCTCATCACTCCCTCATACTAAACCATTGCCGTGTCCCCATGCAATGCTAGAAATATGTATCGTAGCACTTCGAAAATTCATTTTATGATGACATTTATTTAAGACAAACTTAAATAAACTACTACACGTGTTTTAGACATAATGTATTGTTTTCATCACGATAAAGTGACTTTTAGGGTCAAAGAATAAGAACACGTGAATGCCTCATAGAGATAAGTTCGTCATCCTCGATTTTCACTCGATTCCATGCTAAGCGTATAACGAGATCATTGTTATTATAAGTAGCAACACGATCAAATCTCATAAGTCTTAATTACGAACCTAAACTCCCTTATTCCTACTTGGTATCTTTTATATTTTATTTTTGTCTTTAATGATCACGAGGATACATCATTGACTTATGCGTGAATAGAGATTAAGTCTAAAAATAGAGTCTTAACGGTGTAACCAAAATCATCGAATTAATAATTCATCCTAATAGACAACGATGTCAAAAAATTAAGTCAACAAGAAGGATCGATAAACACGATTTTATAACGGTTTTGAACATGAGACTTATTACCAAGACTTTTATACGCCCCCTAACGGAAGGGCCTTATTATCATAGGTTTACCTCCATCTTTTATTCAACTCCGCCATGAAGCTTTTATTATGACTTCGGCCTTGCCTTGCCTTTTATTATCCGCCATCATCGGTGGTTTTATTATGGCCAAAGACGTATATCCTCACGCTAAAGCGAATTTTGGATCTTTAAAGCTTCAAAGATTAAGGCTTGATTCACTTTTAATTTGGGCATAGATTTTTCGGCCTTGTGAGCTTCAAATTTTTGCTTAATTTAGGTGTGCACTTGAAATCTTATTATTAGGTGAAGCTTTCGATTATTCGGGTGCCAATACTTCAAAACCGTGACGCTGGCGATACCTTAATGTTTTCCCAATTTAATTACATGGAATCTACTAAAACAAATTAGAAACAACAATAGTGACTAAACCGCTAAATCTATATTTATTAACAATTTATTATAAAAGCGTGGGGAGAATAAGCTAATAATTACTACACATGAGATCGTGAAAGATTACGAGACTTATAAATAACTCTATCATTTCTCGTCCTCATTTAAGAGGCTTAGCCTAAAAAGTTAAGGAATCGTAGCTAAGTGCTCAACACGCACGGTCGAGTAAAAATTACTCTTATTCTCACCATCGAAAAACCTACATTCGTGCCTTAAACACTTATGAAAAACTAGAAGATTTTTAAAATTTGTCCATTTTTAGCCTTATTTTGCAATAAAACGATAACAAAAAGATGAATATTGGATTGCGTGGCGACGTAAGCAAGGTGAAGTATCTACTCACCCCCCATACTAAAACTAAACATTGTCCTCAATGTTTCGAGTCTAGGGGTGAAAACACTCCCATACTAGAGACGAAGTCGAATGCTTAATCTCGAGCATGCAAAGGATAAAACGAATAACCTAAAAGCCGTTTATGAATTATGCTATTAAGATATACGTTAGAACATAAAAGGATATCATCGGATATCGGAATCTCCAAAGGCAACGATCGAAGCTCGAGTGATTCGTAAAACGAACACGAGAGGCTTCAATGATGACGATGAACCTATTAAATCACAATCACAAACAACCACGAAACAAAGGTTGAAAGAGCACAAGTCCCCTCGTTAACTAATTAGAAAAACGATAATATTTACAAGGATAAGCATGAGAATCCCCCACAAGGCACCTTGTTTTTATAACCGAGTCAAAAGCTTGACTCGAATCCCCATAAATGTGATCATTTAGGGATAATCATGGTATGGTCATTTTTGGTGGGGCTTACATGATAAACAATGCCCAAAATTAACCGGTATTAAGGACTAAGTCCTTCGATGATGCAAAATACCGGGATCGAAGATGGCGTCCTAGTTTTCATGGGATAAACGAACCAACTCCACTTCAACACGTGCCAAAACATCCCCAAAGGGGCTAAAGAAAAGAGATGAGAAGTAGAAAGGTGGGGAAATGGGTAAGTCAACATAATGAGCTACTCGAGGTAGACTCACACCAAGAAAATGAATATAATTTCTATTTATTGCATCGGTGGAAGACCAAGATTTCCCTTTACAAGTAATTTCGGGATCGTAAATCTCGTCCTTGGTGGAGAAATGTGAGGGAACATAAGGGGCTTCCCCCACACTAGATCCACACCAACCGTCGTCAAAAGGAGTAGACGAGGTGGTAGTACTCATAAAACGCGGTGATGACGGAGTTAAACTTGTAGAAAAATCTTTTAAAACATTTTTAAAATCTTTTCCTTTTTCATCGTTTAGAAACTCTTTATGAAAACCCGATTTGATAATGTTGAAAATATTTGGCGTATCTAAGTCGATGTTAGGCACACTAAAAATCCTCACATTTAAGTCGTTGGTGGGAGGGGGTGGTGATTTATATAAGTTCTCAAAACGTTTGTCAATAAAGAACACTGCCCCCTCGGGGTCAACATACTCGTCATCCTCATGAATGTCGATCTCATTGATTTCCTCATCAAAGATAGGCTTCTCAAACCAAGGTTTTTCATTCCCCTCCTTGAGTATCTTAGAAACTCTCTCGAAAAGATCACGATCAATCACGAAACCATCATCCTTTTGTGGGGATTGTTGATAAGTTAAATCCTCACGAATGTGGTAAACGTAATTCTCATTAGTGTTGATTAGGTAACTCCTCGAGAATTGGATTTTGGGTGGTCACATGAGTTGGTTCGTCATTGAAAATAAGACGTTCCAACTCATTTAGTTCATCCTAGATTTTGGAAAGATCGACCTCACTTGTAGGTAGAAGTGGAGGCATAAGAGCTAGCTCTCGTTCAATGATTTCATCAATCTCGGGATTAAACTCGTAATCATCGTACTTCACACATTTATTTTTAGGAGAATCAAAAATTGCATGTGGATTTCGAAGTACGTGATCAATCTCGGCAAAATCGCCATCGTCATCGTCAAAGAAAGAGCCGATGTGAGCACTCACAACCATGGTCTTACAAGTCGAATGACTATGCTTAGGTGACTTTTCTAAAACGAGAGGATGGATGTCGATAAAACCTTTCGCCTCAACGGATGTTGCGCTAGGCAATGAAGGCACTTCGTTGGAGTTCGAAGTTGAAGCCTCAAAGACGTGGTCCTTCGAAGGTGGTGAAGACGAGTCCATTTTGGTCATTGTCGTGATGGCACTAATGTCGCCCTCCGGAATTGGTATTTCACTTGTTTCATTGAATGCATCCCAAAGTGATTTTTCATTCAAAAATTTACACATACCCTTTTGAATTAGGTACACGTATTCTTTATCATTAAAATCATCTTCTTTAAAACCGTTTTTCTTAATTCTTTCAAAACATGCATTAAGCCTCATTATTTCCGCTAAAGTTAACATTTTGAAATCATTAGGTTTAGAAACATTAGGTTTTGAAACCTCGGTTTTTTCATGATCATTAAACACTTGGGATTTACTCGTGAAAAAGTCCAATTTATCCTCCCCATATCTCATAGTAAGTCTCCCCTCGTGAACGTCGATTACGGTTCGAGCCGTTCATAAAAATGGTCGGCCTAAAATAATGGGACATTTAGGGTCACACTCGTAATCGGATATAACGAAATCCGCGGGAAAAACAAACTTTCCAACTTTAACATAGTCATCCTCGGCTATTCCAATTGGTATCATTGGTGTACAATTTGCAAGCTCGATTTTCATGTTCGTGGGGGTAAGATTAGGCAATCTCATCAATTTCCAAAGAGAATGAGGAATGAGATTGACGCTAGCACCTAAATCAGCAAGGGCTAAACATCCCTCAATCTCGAAAAAATCACAAGGTAGTAGAAATTGGCCCGGATCCTCTTCCTTTCTCGGCATACGCCTTTTGGGTTTTTTAAGAAGGATCGATGCACAAGTTTTCTTCAAGGGTTACTTTGGTAAGGTCGATAAAACTCTCTTTTTGAACCATGGATGGAATTTGAGGTACACGAGGGTGTGCACTCTTTTCCTTGGTCGCCACGTTCACCCCATCGACTTTAGAACAATAAGACGTCTTAGAAGTCGAGGGTTGAGAAGAAGGAACAACTCGAAATCCATCAAGGTTAGGGGTAATCACACGACCTTTCTCACAAGACGATGCGGCTTTACATTGTTCCTTCGGATTAGCAACGGTGTCACTAGGTAATGAACTCGATGAAGAACCCGAGGCTTTGTTCATAATAGCCGAAAACATCTTTTTAATGTCAATTTATCCTTGCTCAATCTTCGTGTTTTGTAATTTCAAAGTATTAGAAAAATCGTTTTCAAAGTACCAATTTCTCCCTCTAATCGTCTCATATTAGCCTCATTCGTTTTCATGTAGTTTTGAAAATCGTTTGACGAACTACTTTGATTTGAATTAAAGTTCCCTTGGTTTTGATTACTTCTTTGAAAATTGTTTTGATTCCCACTTGAAAAATTGTTTCCTTGATTGTTGTTGTTATCTCGGTTTTGCCAACTCAAATTACGACCCTGATTATAACCTTGATTTTGACTCAAAAAAATTATTTGTTGATTATTTCCTTGAAAATTGTTTTGATTTTGATTAAAATTGTTGCCTTGGTTATAATTGCCTTGTTGCGATGGACCGGCGTTGTTTTGATTTTGATTTGCAAAATTGTTGTTTAACGCACTCACATTCGACGTTTGGCCATCCGTAGCCGCACACTCGTAAAAATTATGAGGTCCACCACAAAACGTACACGATGCCTCAACCGCTTTCACCGTAGCAGGAGCGTCTTTCTTTTGCATTTCAACGAGAAAAGACGTAAACACATTCGTTAGCTTGTCGACTTTTGCATCAACCCTCTCAATGTCGCGATTAGAACTTCTAACATTGGCGACATTGGCAACACTCGTTGTGTTGCGGAATTGGTAAACCTTGGATCGATTTTTGATAATCATTAAAGCATCTTTCGGAGTCTTACACAAAAAGTTGCCACCGGTGGCTGAATTCAACGAATCTTGTTCTTGAAAACTAAGGCCGTTGTAAAACGTATCGATTTGGTGCAACTCGGAAAATCCATGGTGAGGACATAGCCTAAGCAATTCCTTAAAACGATCCCACGCGTCTCTAAAAGATTCATTCGGTTTTTGCTCAAATCTCGTAATTTCATTTTTGAAAAACGTCGTCTTAGACGGTGGGAAAAAATGATTAACGAATTTGGAAACGAGATCCTTCCACGTAATTATCGAATTAGGTGGCTCTTTCTCGTACCAATCCTTGGCGGCACCATCGAGCGAGTACGGAAAAAGCATAAGCTTGACGACATCGGTGTCGACGTTCTTAAACTTGCTCGTGGCTAAAAGACGATCAAAATTCCGAATATGGTCGTGAGGATTATCGGCTTCACGACCTTGAAACTTCGTAGCTTGTATCAACGAAATCATTCCGCTCTTAATCTCAAAATTCTCCGCTTCGATAGCGGGAATTACGATCGCGTCTCCATAACCCTCGGTGGGTGCTTGGAGCAATTCCATCATCGAACGATTGTCGGCCATCTCGTCTAAGGTGTCTTCAACAACGATATTAGGAACGTCGGTTTCTAAATCTCGTCTACGTTGTCGATTCCTTCGATTACGATTGCGTCGATTCGAAGCGTTGCTAGAATTAGAATAATCCCTCGATCGAGTGCGCATGCACTAAGCGTAGAATGGGTGGTAGCAAAGAAGATTATTTTTGCGGTTTTTCGATTTTTCAATTTTTTTGGTTTTTTTTTTGTTTTTGATTGTTTTTTAATTTTTTTGGATTTTGGTGTATTACGTAGACACAAATCTACAAATCTCCCCTCGAATCGATTTCTCGATTAAAGGAGCCTCAAAGAGTGAAAACGATCACGTGGGGTGAACGTTCTCGATGACTTTAGAACGTTGGTGGAACACCAAAACGCTCAAGAGGGTTTAATCTTGAAAACACAAGCAAATATAATATACGTAGATAATACTTGGGCGGAAAACCCTCGATTAGCCCTCTTTCTCAAAACACGCACAAGCAAGCGGGGGAAACGAGGCGGCGCTAAGCACTTAAGAGCCTTTTTCCCTTAGGTCGTGAAATACAACCGCCTTATACCCACCTTATAGTTTGTGTTAATTGAAATTAAGCCTCACGAAAGTATTTATCTATTTTGCCTTTAAACTTTTTCTTTAGATTCGAATACAATGATCGAGTGATGAAATCCCGAATCAAGGTTGCGTTTTCATGCTTTTGGAGTACTTTTATATTTATTGTTCTACGTAAGTACAATATTGTAATATATTCACAAGAAAAACGAAAAACGATAATGGGATATCTACAATATAGTAAAGATTGGTGTGTGTTTAATTTAGGAAAATTAAACACGTTTTATTTGGATATTATAATATATTAAGGAAAAATAACAAAAATGAGTATGTACGATATTTACGCTTTCCAAAAATTGAAAAGCAAAAACGCACTACTCACACAAACACGATAATAATAATGGCACACTAAAAACACCTCCCCAGCAGCGGTGCCAAAAATTGATGTAGGTTTTTATATACAAGTCTTAGGAAAGACAAGTATAAATGCGGCAAGTATTAAACTCGACGGATTAGGAAAACCGACAAGTCGAATAAATGCGGGTTCGTTCTTGAAGTAGGTGTATGAATTAAGTGTGCCAATATATAAAATCAAGTTTGGATTAGTGTCGTTTTTGGTTTAAAGAGAGAAAAGTAAAGACGAGCTACGACTATGATTACACTACGACGAATTGACGTAAAAAGCGAACGTAAATACGTAAAACGTGACGAAATTAAAAATTAAACCTAAAACTTAATTAAAAATTAAAACTAAGTCTAAAATAATATAAAATAAGAATAAAAATTCAATAAATATATTTTAAAACATTTTATTAATTAAATATTTAATTTTAAATGCTAATTAAAGCCCTAAAATTAAATATAATTAAGAAAAAGCCAAAATATTATTATATTGAACTAAAAACTCACTTATATCATTTAAAGACTAAAAAGTATTTTTCCTAAATTTTAAATACTATTTATCTATTTTTAAAATGCTAAAAACTATTTTTAAACTAAAATAATGATTATAAAATATTAAAATAATGCTAAAACTAAATTGACTATTTCAAAAATCCTAAATTATATTACTAAACAGTAGAAAATTGGAAAATTTTGAAAACAAAACTTTTTTACACTAAAAGCCAAAACAGAAAATAATTAAACCCTAATTAAACTTAAATTAATTCTAAAGATTACTAAAAAATGTGAACAGTAATACTTTTTAACTAAAAATCTTAAACTAATTTTCTGAATCTAGGAAAAATTTTAAAACTGAAAAATATGAAACTTTTGCACTAAAAGACAAAAATAGTTAATTAAAAACTAATTAAAAATGCAATTTAATCTAGAAAATAGTAAATGAACAGTAATAGAAAAATAAATTAAATGGAAAAATCAGAAATAAAATAACAAAAATATTAAATTAGAATGGACTAAAAACACTCAGAAAAAGTTCACTAAAGCCAAAAAAATTAAAGATTCTAAAAGTGACATGTGGACTGGTTTGTCCAGTAGTGCTAGCGAGTGGGAACTTTAACACTAGCAGTGGGAACCTGGTTCCCATTGATAATGATAAAAACGTATTTGGTGATGTTTGTGCTTGTAGCTTCTTTGATACTTGATTTATTTGGCAATGATTGGCACCCCTACACTCAGTGGAGTGTAGGGAGTCAGATTAAGCTATAAAAAATACAAGTTGCTAACAAAAATCTCACACAAATGGCACAAATAAGTTGCTGATATGATGCTATGGGGTCTGTGGGTATTTGCTGATGCAATGTGCAAATAGGTGAGTTTTGGTTGACCAAAACTCACTCACTTCACTTATAAACTTCCAACAACCAAGTTACAATCCTAAAGGGCACCCAGATCTAACAGCATACAAAGATTGAAAGCACGATTTACTAAAATGAGACAGAAAATGGGCTTACTGGTTTCTTAGCAAGTTTTACCCAAACATGAACATGCAAACTTCTGATTTATCACTTAACAAGAACAAACAATACCTATGTTAACTAAATGACCAGAAAAGGCACAAGTTTGAGTAGAGTTTACCCTACCAAGTGTCACCCAAGGCAGTTAAAAACTAGTCCTAAACACCCTTTAATTTTCTGGAAATGAACTTTAACAAACCAACTGCATTCAAATCTTAACTAAACTGAATAAGAATGACTAAAACATGCATATAAACCCTACTTGAGCATAAACAAGCAGAACCAAACACATAAAACAAGTAACTCACAAAAATCATATACTTCACATAAAACTCAAAAAATTAAAGTCAATAGGGTTCAAGCCCGTACCCCAAGCTGATGCCTTCTAGGCACCCATTTGAGAGCTTATGCAAGCTTATGAACATGTAGAGAACCCTTATTGGTGGAATCTCAAAGAGACCCAAGGGGAAAATGTCTTCAAATGAAATAAATAAAATAGATGTGCAATGGAGAAGGGTGAATGTATCTTGATGTTGCTTCCTTGCTTCCTGCACACAACCACAAGACCAAATAACCACTACAAATAACAAAGGCTACAAGTTGTTGGCTTGTAGCTTTTGCTACAGTAAGATGTTAAATATAAAAAAAGGTAAAATCAGATTTTATGAAAAATCTTTGAACCTCAATCCTTTTTTAAACACACTTTGAAACTTTTAGATTATAAAAAACCATTAAGCAAACTCTGAAATCTCACACACAAATCCACTATCAATTCATTGTGTGTGGATTTCAGAAAGTCTAAAAAAACGTTTTTGGAGAATTCTTGAACCAAATACCAATTTTGAAAACCTTTAAACTATCTTGCTGAAAATTAAGATTACACTAGAAAAACAATTAAAAATGGAACTCAGTCATTGCATAAAAATCAACTTTCATTTTCATTAATCATTAAACTTCTTTACAAAAAACTGGAACAACTTAAAATGAAACACAAACGTTTCATTTATACTACATGAGAGAACAATCTAGAATAAGAATAAAATAATACAAATCCCTATACCCTAATTGCTGATTTCCAGTCTTGCCCTTGAAGAGTCTTGGTCAAAATGGGTTCCCATGTGATTGACAGTTGTGGTCCCTTGATCTTGAACGTTTATTTGAGCTTAGGGAGCAAGCATAACATCCTGGCCATCAATATTGTCGAACTTAGGTATTGGGGTGAAAGTGACGCAGCATGGGACCTCAACAGGGGTCACATGGTTGATGTGGCAATGTTTTTAAAGTGTGGGTTTAGGTGAGGTAAACGTGAATCAATATTCTGCATATTTTGGACCTCGAATTTTGGTTAATAAAGAAAAGCCAAATTAGGGTTTATACATGTGTTAACTGGGTTTAAGGGGTTGATTTAATCTGATTTAGGTTTAATGAAAGTGTTTAGTGGGAAAATGAATAAAAACACTTTTTCAAGCGTGTGGTTTATTAAACTCAGATTTTGTGTGAGTGGATAGATGACGTGGGTATGGGGTGTGTTTTGGTTGGCTGGTGGGTGAGTGGGGGTGACGTGGAGGGCAGTAAGTGGAGGAATGGAGTTTCAATGTTTGACCATTTTGGCCCCCTGCTTTCCCTTGTCTTGCTATATGAAGTTTTTAAAAAGCCCCAAGCAAATTCCCTTGTAAAGCAAGTTTATAAATTCCCACTTTGGCCACAATAACTTTTTGAAAAGTTATTCCAAGGACTTCATGTGTAATTTGGACAATCTTTAAGGACCATAAATGTAATATCTCATCATTTTAGGGACCCAAGTGTAATATTGAGGATTTACACGGTTTAAAATGACAAGTCTTCAAAAGTTTAGGGACCATTCTTGCCAATTCTTCAAACTTCAAGGACTTCAAAGGAAATTCATGATTCGGGTCCGGTTCTTTGTGCGGCTTCGTTTCCCGTGTTCGTTTTTGCTTCATTCTTGTGATCTTTTGGTGAATTCACGATATCCGTACCTAAAATACACAATGAACAAACACAAGCATATATTTGGGTATTTTGATGATATTTTAATCGTTTTAAGCCCGATTTGGACGATGAGACTATGTATAATTGCAGTCTCATCACATGCACACACAGCAAACATGATGCCAGGTCTAGAGGCAGTAAGATACATCAATGAGCCAATCATTGACCTATAATGCCTAACATCAACATCCTTCCCATCTATAATCTTTCCCCAGGGATGTTCCCTATCCATGGGGGTGCTAGCCCGTTTCTCATTAGGGGAAAAGCCAAATTTCTTCAAATTTCATCTACATATTTGTCTTGAGAGATGAAGATACCATCTTCTTTTTATTGAACTTGTAGACCTAGAAACAAGTTCATCTCTCCCATTGCACTCATTTGAAATTTGTCAGTCATAAGCTTGGAGAAATCTTCACTCATCTTTGGATTAGATGATCCAAAAATGATATCATCAACATAGACCTGGACAAGAAGAAAATATTTTCCATTCTGCTTGGTAAAGAGAGTTTGGTCTATGGTGCCCCTTTTGAACCCATTCTCTATAAAATAAGTGGATAAAGTACCATACCATGCTCTAGGGGCTTGATGAAGGCCATACATTACCTTTTTAACCCTATAAATCTTATTTGGATGCTCTGAATCTTCAAAACTAGGAGGTTGCATAACATATACTTCCTCTTGAATTGTTCCATATAAGAAAGCATTCTTGACATCCATCTGATAGACTGTGAATCCCATGCATGAGGCATAGGCTATGAAAATCCTTATTGCTTCAATCCTAGCAACAAGTGAAAAAACCTCTTCATAGTCAATACCTTCTTCTTGTGTGTAACCTTGAGCAACCAGTCTTGCCTTGTTTCTGATCACAATACCTCTCCCATCTCTCTTGTTCCTTAGAACCCAACGTGCTCCAATTGGTCTCACATGCTTGGGACAGTCAACAAGCTCCCAAACATCTTATATGGCAAACTGATGAAGCTCATCTTGCATTGCTTCAACCCAGCTTGGTTCTTGAAGAGCATCAAAAATCTTCTTGGGCTCATTATGTGACAAAATGCAAGGAAATAAACATTCTTGAACCAAAGGGGTATCTTCCTTTTTGTGAATGTTGGCAATGAATACTCTTTGAGGATTCTTCTTTCTTCTTGTATGAACTGGTGAATTGATGAGACCAATGATTTGAGTGGGAGGATGAATTTTGGATACTTTAGTGACAATTCCTCCCCCAAACAATGTGTTATCATGCACTATAGACTCCAAAGTGCCATAATCCCCATCATGGTGATTTCCATACCCACTTGAACTAGAAAACATGTTGTCAGTGTCTGGATTGATGATGTTGACATCTTCATTAGGTATAGGATCTTCAACAAGTTCAAGTACCTCCTTGTCAACGGATGAAAGCAAGCTGTCAGCGGGTGGATCAGGCGTATCAGCGGTTGAGCTACTTTTGTCAGCGGATGAAATACTTTCACTGAGTTGCTCTTCTTGTTGCTTTCTCTCCACTTCTCTTTCAGAAGCATATGCCTTAATGAATTATTCACTCCAAATTGGTAAATACACAATGGAAAATATGGGAGTGAACTCATCTGCTTGTGATCATGTCACCTTTGTAGCTTGTATACCTACATTATCAACAATAGTTTCTTCCACAATCTTTGGAGAGTTCTCCAACACAACTGAATGAGTAACAGGCAAATAATTCATGGATCTAGACAATAGCTCTAAATCAAAAAGCCAATCTGATCCATTTGTAGGATCACTAGGTTTACTTTCCAAAAAGTCAACATGCAAGTTTTTTGTTATGACTTTATTTCTTTTGTGGTAAACCCTATACCATTTGATGTTCATTGAATAACCCACAAAATATCCATCATCACCTTTTGAATTAAACTTACCTAGGTTGTCACTAGTATTAAGAATCACTACATGACATACAAAGGGTCTAAGAAAATCTATATTAGGTTTTCTATTCCAAAAGAGCTCATAGGGGTTCTTATTGTGAATTTTGTTGACCAAGGCTCTATTTTGAACATAAATAGCTTCAATTGATTTGCTAGGGGAGTTAGGGTTTCTTGTGACAATCTAAGTCGTATAAATGCCTCGTATAAGTATTAAAATAATCATCAAACAATCATGTAATCAAATCACAACATATATATATATATATATATATATATATATATATATATATATATATATATATATATATATATATATATAGAGAGAGAGAGAGAGAGAGAGAGAGAGTTAGGATCAAATGAGAAGAAACCTTAAAATAAGAAGGATAAGAAGAAACTATAACCGTATATTCGAGATGCGTGCACTTAAATTAGATGCATCTTAGTAATCTTAGATGCATTATAATATATCATAACATGTTTTATAGCTTTTAGTTAGATGCATATACGTATATTAGATGCATTTCATGATTTATCTTTATTTTTGTTCCTCTACACGTGCCCAAATCATGAAAATCAATTTGTACCATCTACACATCAAATTAACTTTCAAAACTCAAGATCGTGCATCTACATGAATAGAAATGCATTTAATTCAAGTCGTTGCATCTCAAATGTGTGATTTAGGTCTCTTCTCACCACTTCGAAATTCAAGTCGTTGCATCTCATTGGATCCTTACTCTCTCTCTCTCTCTCTCTCTCTCTCTCTCTCTCTCTCTCTATATATATATATATATATATATATATATATATATATATATATATATATATATATATATATATATATATATATATATATATATATATATATATATATATATATATATATATATATATAGAGAGAGAGAGAGAGAGAGAGAGAGAGTTGGGGTAAAATAAAACAATTCTTATAATAGAATAAATAAAAAAGAAGAGATGAATGTGGGAGTGACATGTGTCACCATATTATCACACATCACTTTTCCATATCATCTCCTTAATAAAAAAAATTCAAAAATAATTTTTTTTCGAAAATATTTTTTTCAAAAAATATTTTTTTTTGGAAAATTTTTTTTATAAAAAATATTTTTTTCGAAAATTTTATAAAAAAAATATATTTTTTTCGAAAATCTATTTTTTCATAATTTTTTTTCGAATTTTTTTTTATTTTTTTTATTTTTCGAAATCGAAAAAAAAATTCGAATTTTTTTTACAAATTTTTTTTTTCCAAAATTAATTTTTTTAACTGTTATGGAAAAAAATATAGAGCATCACGGTTAGATAATTTAGTGCATCACGAATACGACACTAATTTATTACCTTTATGCACCATATTTATACTCTTGATGCACTGAAATTTGGAGTGTGATGCACTACAACAATTCAATAAAAATTCAGTACATCATAGTTATACGTTTTAGAGTATCATGTTTATAAGTTAATGCATCACGGTTTTAAGTTATTGCATCATAATTCCTTCACAAAACTTATAACTATGGTGTAATTCTCATATATATGATGCAACACATTTAAAACTACGATGTGTCAAATTATAACTATCATGCACAAAAAATACATGTGATTACTAATAATATAACATTGATTTTCTATATGCATAACTATGATGCAGTAAGTAAAAATCATAATGCACCAAATTTATAACTAGTGCATCATATTTTATAGTTTTGCGCATCACGAATGATGGAGTAATTTATAACCTTAATGCATCAGAATTATAACAATTATACATTATAAGTAAATGCATTATAGTTATCCATTAGAGAATACAAATATATCATTAGTACCACTTTTATTTTTGGTGCAATATAATAATTGTTTATCGCATTGTAGTTATAAGTTTTGTGTATCACGAGTGATGTAGTGATTTATAACTTTAATGCATCATAATTATGACATTGATACATTATAAGTAAATGCATTATATTTATCCGTTGGAGAATAAAAATTCTATCACTAGTCATCACTTGTATTATTAGTGCATTAATGTAATAGTTTACCGCATCATAAATATAATTTTTGTGCATCATAGATAAAACATTGGTGAATGCACTATAATGTAGTAATTAAAATTGTAATGCATTAATTTATAATCATGATGCACTAAAACATGTAACTGTAATGCGCTAAAAAAATTATAAAAAAAAATTTTTCCGAAATTTTTTTTTTCCAAAAAAATTATTCAAAAAAAGTATTTTGAAAAAAAATTTACGAATTTTTTTTTTCGAAATTTAACTGTGCTGCAGTAAAATATGTAACTGTGATTCAGTAAAAAAATTGAAAAAAAAAATCGAAAAAAGATCTCTGAAAAAAAAAATTCGAAAAAAATTTTCGAAAAAAAATAAATTTGAAATTTAAAAAAATATATATATTTTTGAAAAAATAAATTCGAAAAAAAATTTAACGTAATTTTTTTTTCGAAATTGTTTTTCAAAAGAATTCATTTTCTTTTGAAGTAAAATGACATGATATGACAATATGATGTGTAATAATGATTTGAAAGGATGACACATGTCACCTCCACAATTCACCCTATTTATTTTATTATAAGATTTCTTGTAGAATAACCTCACCCTATATATATATATATATATATATATATATATATATATATATATATATATATATATATATATATATATATATATATATATATATAGAGAGAGAGAGAGAGAGAGAGAGATTTTAGTTAAAGTAGTGTAGTATCTTAAAATTATTAAAATAAAAAGTATTTTGAACCTTTAGATCTACTAGTTTAATTAAGATAACATCATTCTCATTAAAAGAACATTAAATTTTTAATTAATTGCATTTCTATGTTTGTTACGAAATTTATAAAAAAAAAGGCCTCATTGATTAAATTTAACCATATTTATTACACTTATTAATTTTATTTATTTGAAACACTTGATATTAATTGGAAAAAACACAACTACGTTTTTTTTCAAAAAAGTAACAATATTTTACTAATATGTACTAGTAACAATTTCGGAGTTTTAGTTTTTTTTCTTATGTTGTATCACGTATTAATTTATACAATTCAAGACAACTTATTTTGTGTATATTATATTACGCTATAGTTACGGACATCAATTGGTACATGACGGTTTTTATTTGTTTAGGTTGTGTACGAGTTAAATATTAAATATGTACCATCATATTTATAATTTTGGATGTAACGTGAATTGTATCTAGTTTTTTACATGTGTTGATAGGTATGTACCTCCATTTTCTTGTTGATGTATCATCTTATTATTTTGTAAAATATTGAATGTGTAGTTGTTTACTTCTAAAGAATATTATTTAGACATGATGTATCAAAACTTTGTTATGTATCAAGTTTACCTAATATAAAAATTAAAAATGTATAAAAAATATGAAGATGTATAAAAAAACTGTTATTATTTAAAAGTTTGGTTAAATATAAATTAAATATTGTTTAAAAGAATAAATAGTAATGGTTAAATGAAAATTAATTCTATGTTTATTTGTTAATTGTCCTTTGACCATATAATAGTTACATTAATGCAATTCATCTATTTATTAATTGCATTTAATACTAAATAATTAAATCCAATGGTTCATAATACTTTTCATTTTAACAATTTTAAAGAGGTACACCAAGTGAACCTAACTCTCTCTCTCTCTCTCTCTCTCTCTCTCTCTCTCTCTCTATATATATATATATATATATATATATATATATATATATATATATATATATATATATATATATATATATATATATATATATATATATTAAAATAACACTTCTCAGTCTGGCCTTGTCGGTAACTCAAGAATTCTTCGGCACCGTTATAGTCAAAAGATTTTTAAACTTTTTGCTCAAAATATTTATTTAAAAATATTTTTGGTTAAAAGATTTTGAAATGTTTTATTCAAAACCTTAATTTTAAAAATATTTCGTTCTCTATAACGAGAGCTCTGGTACCAAACTGTAACACCCCCAATATTCATACTTTAGTTCAGCGGAAGAGTCGTTGGTGTTACGGGATAGCACATTACTCAAATCATAGACAACGCTTAAAAATCGCGTCGTTTAATAATAAAGCATTTTTCATTCATAAATATCAAATTACATAGGTCCTCGGGTCATAATATGTCATACAAATTTACAAAACATTTGAATGGAAATTTTATTTGAATGCGGGCCATAAATTCTTGTCGTCTTCCCGAGAATTACCTTCAAGTACCTAAGATAAAACATGTTAAAAAGTCAGCGAAACGCCGAGTGAATTCATAGAGTTTAATAAAAACCATTAGTATATCACCGGTATATAATTATTACCAAAAATTATTTTGTACAAATTTTTGTCATAGGCTATAAAATTGGCCAAAGACATTTTGTACAAATCTTTGTCGAAAAACATAATATAGGCTTTTGCCTTTAAAATCATTATACGAACCATTGTCGTAAAAATATCATACAATATGTTTAAATAACATTGTATAGAATTCAATAAACACTGTTATATGAAGATGGTTATGTAAAACCAAAACACAAACATAATATCAGTAATAAGACCCCGTATTTCTAGTCAGGAAATATATTATAATTCGAATCGTATATCAGTGTTTTCATTATTGGATTATTATAAGCCACATGACATTGCTACCTTACTATAACAAACAACGGGTAGCTAACCCGTAATTCTTTTGCCCATCTAAAATAGTGTGTCGTCACAATACTCACGCTTATATAAATCTTCTCATACATAAATTCGCTTAACACTCAAGGTGGCACGACGGGGATCAACCGTCACGGCGGGAACTAGGGTGATCTTCCACAAATGATACTATTATATGCATAAGCGTCTACCAAATCCCGGTAGTTCACAATTCATGCTAATGGGACTTTTACTGACGTAACCTAACTAATAATAATCCATTTCATTCATTCATCGGGTCATATAATCATTCGGGTCCATATCAATAAGCAAACAATCGGGACAACTGGTGTCCTATTTTTATTAAAACTAACATGTTATCTCCCTCGTGGGTTTATAAAACATTTCATAAAACATTTAAAAGAGTGCGAGGCTATGAACTCACATTGGTGTGGGAAAGCGTACGTGCTTCAATCACGGAAATCTAGACAAATAATACTCGGTCTTAGACTCTTGTCCAATGACTTTATAAAAATAATGGTTATGTATATATGATGATATCATAAGTATGATGATGATCAAGTGGGATTTTATCTCCTCATACAACATTATAGTTGTTATGTGTTAGTCAATTTAGACTAGTTATACTAGTTTCAACCCAATTACATATTAAGGCTCAATAAGCCCATTAAGAGTTCAATTCATTATATTAGTCCATTTATACTTTTAATACCAGGCCTATACTCATATGTTGGGCCTAAGTGGGTTAAGCCTATGAGTAAGTCCATTAGTGTTTAGCCAAACTAGTTGGGCTAATGGTCCAATAAGGCTACTTTGGCCCGTTAATGTCCATAAGTTATAAAGCTCGGGTTTATCGGTTTTTACTTGTTAAATGTACTTACATATCAGTATATGAGTTATAAAAATGTTACATTAGACGGGTCCGACCGTCTAAGTTTTATTTGGCGAAACGTTAATCTTTCGGTTTTAGCCGAAAAGACGTAAAACTTATATATAGTTTTATAACTTTAGAAAAACATTTGAGTTTGTACTTTTATAAAAATGTCATACTTATTTATCATAATATATAACTCATTTTATAAATATTATCATTAGTTAGTGGGTTTTATATATGTATTTTATAATACTATTACTTGAGTGCTCATTTTATATTATATACTTTTATTCACAAATCTGCTTATCAAAGTCACTTTCACCATTTTTGCCATATCTTGAGTTATACAAGGAGATATAAACTCAAATTTGGGCAGCACAAACTACATAATATGTGCTACAAATTACTCCTTTAGCTAATGCTCAATCATCCTCTAAGTATCCCTAATAATTCGTCCAAAACAGACTATACAGATTTGAACCTTAATAGTATTTTGATCATATCTTGCTCATTTTATTGATTCCATTGAGTGGTCAACTCACCACATATGTAAAAATCATATACCTAACTGTATATTCAATAATCTAAGTCATTTTACCAAGTGATCATATGGTTACTTACTGTATTATGCAGCCTATAAATTTAACCATGATTTTAACATCTTTACATGTAGATTTTAGTCTTTTTAACCCAATCTATTAACACAAAATCCCCACATAATACTTTGATCATCATTTATCATTCATCATCATATACATATATATTTATAAAGAAAATACATGATTAATTTTACAAAATAACAAGATGATAGGAAGAAACAATCTCTATACCAGCAAAGTGATGAAAAGGTTGAGATTTTTGGATGAATAAGACTTGGTTTTGGGTAACCAATCTTATGAAATATCAAGACCACTTCTAGGATCACCAAGAATATGTAGAATCCTTGAGAAATCAGCCCTTGATCTTCATGAAATCTCCTTTCTACTTGTTAATATCACCTAAAATCATCATGTCTTCAAAGGGTTATCATCTTATGTAACTTATACATAAGATTTTTGGTGTAAATTTTGATCAATGGTGGTATTTGGTGATGGAGTATGGACGGAAAAAAGAGAGCAAAAGGGAGAGATTGAGTGGTTTTGCATGTTAGAAATTAGAGAAATGGTTTTTGGTTTGCTTGTTTTAGGTGTTAAGTTGTTTTGAGTATAAACTAAGGACAAGTGTCCTTAGTTTTATCTTAACTTGACACATAATGGGGTGTGTTGGTGAAGCTTGGTCGGTTATAGTGGGGGTGGGCAAGTGTAAACTTGTCTCATACCCATTAATTTACGGGTACTCCTCGATTCTAGTTTCCTCGATTTACGTGCCCCCGGGTCGATTTACGAAAAACGTTTTTATAAATTATGAATCAACGGTACAAAATGAATCTAATAAAAATTGTATCATCAAAAACGGAGCACAAAAGCGTAAATACGTAAACCTAGGGTTTCCGGTTTAATCGTAAAAGACGCTAAATTATGCACGTAAGTCCTAATTTCTTCTCGTAAATTTGTGAGTTTATGAACCAACACAAATTAAAATTCCAAAATAATATTCGAGAATAAATTTATTTCCTGAAATGTCAGACTGTCACCAAAAACGGTGTATGTAAACGTAAGCACGTAACGTAGGGTTTTCCGGTTTAGACGTAGTCGATACTACTTTAAGACGTAAACCCTCATTTCTTCACAAAAGTGAGTGAGTTCATAATATAACATTAAAATAATAATTTTAAATAATACTTGAGAATAAAATATCGACCATAAATTGACGGATTGTCACAGCTTGTGTGGCCAATATTAAATTGGAATGAATTTCCCAACCATCTCCAAGAGCTCCAAGGAAAGCAACATTAATGTCATCATCTTCAAATTCAATCACCATGAATGCCAGCTTGCTAGTAATGTGTTAAAGACGATTTATCACCTCGCTTAACTTTTCATTAGGACGAGCTTTAAAGACTGTAAACTTCATTACCAGCTTCTTCTTCCTTTGTTTGAGAGTGTCCTCATTACCACCATAGGTGATCTCAAGTGCTTCCCAAAACTCTTTTGCATATTCATACTTCATGAATTTGTGTTGATTCTTGCTTCCAAGGGCTAGTTTGAGAATACTCAAAGCCTTCATGTCAAGCCTTCTGTCAGCTACCTCTACAGCTAAGGTGGCTCTTCCATCTTCAAGTCTAGGAAGCAATTCTTCAGCCTTAGCATTGGTTGTTCACCTTTTCTCAATGGATTCCAAGATCTTTTGAGCCTGGTTGAACTTGTTTCCAAGCTCAAAAACCTCTTAGAGAATATAATTATCCACTTGGAGATATTGCTCAAAGTTAAACTTCCATATTTCAAAGTTGTCAGGGTCAAGCATGGGGATTTTAAGGTTATGATTTGAGGATCCTGAACTTTGGGTTTCTGAGGTTGAGGTCGACATGATGATTTTAGGGTTTTGGAAAAATTAGGGTTTTATACGATTAGAGTTTTGATGTTCTTCTGATCAAAGTTCCTCAACAAGCTCTGATACCACTTGTTGATCCCAAACTTAGATCGATTTAGCTTTGTGTTATCGACATTGAATCAAGTATAACACGTAGAGAAACTTTGTGTTTATGACAATCTAAGTGTTCCGAGGAATTACCATTTAGAACAAAGCAAAACACAATGTATACCAAACTTTCACTTGTATTGATAATCGATGAGGTACAATGAAAGTATTAAGAACGTATATCAATAATGAAACCTACGACCTCCTTTTATAACATAAGGAGTCTTGAACAAGAATCTACTTATCAACTATTTTTGGAAAGGATAAATATAGAGAATACAATGTAGAACATATCTTTCCTAAATATAAAAAACGTGTTGACTAAGTAGTTGACAATAACTGATATTTCCTTTGTCAGCGCCTTGATAAGTCTTGTCAGTGCTAAATTTGTCAGCACCTCGATTACGCTTGTCAGCGTCCAAAATCCCTTTGTCAACGGCATAGTGACTTAGCTATTTTTATTCCCAACAGAGGGGTCGTTTTCCCTAACATTAAGCAAGCCACCTTCGAGTGCTTCTTAACATTATCAGCGTGTTCAAGCCTTTACGCTTCAGAAGCTCCTTCAGCAAGATGAGTGGTCAACATATCAATAGAACCCGCTAATCTCAAGACAATTCTTAATGAGTGGTACCAATCATTGAAGTTTGGGCCAGTAAGTTTAGGACGAGCAAAAAACACTTTGAACGCAGAACTTATAGTGTTATTGTCGGGTTGAGCCATTTCTACAGAAATAAGTTCAAATATTTGTATTTTTGATAATAAAATACTTTCAAGAAAATGAAATTACCCCGGTATATAAACCATAATATTTTTCTTGAATCCTAGAACATATGTTGACATAGATCCATTACATTAGTTGACCTGCTAGTAATGAATGTACTCAACATAGCGACTTGTCGAACAATTTAATTGACAAACAATTTTCAATTTATAGATATTTAAGGGATTTACATTGCCAAAAAACGTTTTGCATTGTAAACATGTTTCATCCCTTCTGAATGCCTTAAGTTTCTAGATCTCACTGAGTAACTTAATTAAGTCGTCTAATCTGAGTAACGTAAAACCATCATACGAATTCTCATTCTATGAAAGTTTTCTCTCCATCACAACATCATCCAAAAATCTCATTTGATGACGTAGCAATTTCAAGTGTTCGTCAATTAGGAGCATTCGACTTAAATTTTAAGGGTATAATTTTGATGTCAAAATCAATGTATGGAGAAGCATGCATACAACTCCATAGCATAAGTTTAATAAACAATTTAGTAAACTTTTCACGAGACTAAATTTATACATAAATTATGTTGAGATATTGGTTTAACCAATCAAAGAATTTACCCACAACTATTCACAACGTACTTATGGCTAAAGCACAAAGCAATAACCTTATTCATTGTGAATTCGGATGTGAATTTACAGTAAATCAACCTTAAGGTATAATTCAAATAATAATCGTAGGTAATTTCAATTTGACGCACAAGCGAGTCGAGAATTTGGTGAGCGACTAATGGCTTAACACCTCCTTCCTTAACCGGGTACATGACCAGCGGTGCGTTATACCCACTTTATAGTTTGTCAAAAAAAGTAGGTCGTTAGATTATTATTGCAATTCACCAATCAACGTAATTCTATGTAATTTAGAACTCAAACAAATATTAATTTTAATATGATTTAGTCCATATTTATTTTTCTTAAAAACCCCTTGTTTACAACAATTCGTACAATTTAGCATAAGCAAGTAAAAAAAACTAAATCATAAACACATAATAACAATTTATATGTGCGATAAATAATCAAATAGCCACATGCATACGGTTTATTCAATAAACTTTAAATCTAGGTTTTTATATTCATATAAAAGTCTTCCCTAATTCAAGCTTTTATTGAATCAAATAAAGCAAGTAGCACATAAAATCATATAAACATACGATTTTAGGATCCATGAAAATATACACGTTCATCATGGATCCACCCTCAAATCTTAACAATTAAATCTCTTCGTATCGTACCCTTTAATTCACATGACATAACAATTAATCATGTAATTTAATCTAAAATTATCCAACATGCACTACTACACAAACTGCTTTTACCCACGAAATTTTTCCCACGGAACAAAAACCGTGGGAAATTTGACATGGTATTCCCACGGATTTCCCACATAAATGACAAAATAATATTCCGTGGGAAATCCATGGGAAAATTCCCACGGATTTCCCACAGAAGCGTTGACCAAGTTTTCCGTGGGAAAGTCGTGGGAAAGCCGTGACAAATTACCCACGGACTTCCCACGGATTGCAAATTACCCACGGATTTCTCACGGAGTACAAAATTATTTTTGTTATTTTACACATCCGTGGGAAAACTGTGGCAAATTACCCACGGATTTCCCATGGTATACACATTATTATTATTATTTATCTATCTGTGGGAAATCCGTGGGTAATTTACCCACGGACTTCCCACGGACAACGTATTATTTTATTATGTATTCATCCGTGGGAAATTCATGGTAATTTACCCACGGATTCCCCACGGACAATATATTATTTTATTATTTATCCATTCGTGGGAAATCCGTGGGAAATCCGTTGGTAATTTACCCACGGATTTCCCACGGACAACATATTATTTTATTATTTATTCATCCGTAGGAAATCCGTAGGTAATTTACCCACGAAACTCATAATATTTTATTAATTATACATCCGTGGGAAATCCGTGGGTAATTTACCCACGGATTTCCCACGGAACTTTACCACGGAAAACACATTATTTTATTATTTATATATCCGTGGGAAATGTGTGGGAATATTACCCACGGATTTCCCACGGATCACGGATTTCCCACATATTTCCCACGGACTACCAATATTTTGTGATTTATACATCCGTGAGAAAGTTGATAAAAGTTTATTCAATAAAACATACAAATTACATTATAAAGTCGATAAGAAGTTAAACAATAAAACATACGAGTTATATTACAAAGTCAAAAAAACATACGAATTATATTACAAAGTCGAAAAAACATACGAATTACAATAAAAAGATGATAAACCATACGAATTACATTACAAAGTCGATAAAACATATGAACTACATTACAAAGTAGATAAAACATACGAATTGCATTACGAAGTAGATAAAACATACGAATTACATTACAAAGTCGAGATGTTAAATTGACTAAATGAAAAACTACTGCAAACTAATGTTTCCCACGCTATTGTAAAGCTCATGTAGTAGTGCATATGACATCTCATGTACAACGATACCCTATCGACTACTAATATGAACATCTCGTGTACAACGGTACACTATCGACTACTAATTTGAACATCTCGTATACAATGATACCTTATCGTGTCTAATTTGAACATCTCGTGTACAACGATACCTTATCGACTACTAATTTGAACATCTCGCGTACAACGATGCCATATCGACTACTCATTTGAACATCTCGTGTACAACGATACCTTATCGACTACTAATTTGAACATCTCGTGTACAACGATACCTTATCGACTACTCATTTGAACATCTCGTATACAATGATACCCTTTGAACATCTCGTATACAACGATACCCTATCGACTACTCCTTTGAACATCTCGTATACAACGATACCCATCGACTACTCATTTGAACATCGTGTGTACAACAATACCCTATCGACTACTTATTTGAACATCTCGTGTACAACGATACCTTATCGACTACTAATTTGAACATCTCGTGTACAACGATACTCTATCGACTACTCCTTTGAACATCTCATATACAACGATACCCTTTGAACATCTCGTATCGACTACTCCTTTGAACATCTCGTATACAACGATACCCTTTGAACATCTCGTATCGACTACCCCTTTGAACATCTCGTATACAACGGTACCCTTTGAACATCTCGTATACAACGATACCCTATCGACTACTCCTTTGAACATCTCGTATACAACGATACCCTGTTAACTACTCCTTTGAACATCTCGTATACAATGATACCTTATCGACTACTCATTTGAACATCTCGTATACAATGATACACTCTCGACTCATCCACTTAACATATCGTTTACAACGAACCCTATCGACTACTCTGTTAAACATCTCATGTACAACGATATTATATCTAGTCAACATGTCGTGTACAACGATATTGTATCGACTCATCTGTTTTACATCTCATGTACAACGATACCTTATCAACGAACATCTCGTGTACGACGATACCCTACCGACTACTCCGTTAAACATATCGTATACAACAATGCACTCTCGACTACTACGTTGAACATCTCGTGTACAAAGATACACTCTCGACTACTCCTTTGAACATCTCATGTACAACGATACACTCTCGACTCATCTGTTGAACATATCGTTTACAACGATACCCTTGTCGACTACTTCGTTGAACATCTCATGTACAACGATATTATATCGACTCAACATGTCATATACAACGATACTGTATCGACTCATCCGTTTGACATCTCATGTACAAGGATACCCTATCCACAAACATCTCGTTTATGACGATACAATACCGATTACTACGTTGAACATCTCGTGTATGACAATACACTATCGACTACTACGTTGAACATCTCACGTACAACAATACACTATCGACTACTCCTTTGAACATCTTGTGTACAAAGATACCCTATCGACTACATATTTGAACATCTCGTATACAATGATACCTTTTGAACATCTCATATACAACGATACCCTATCGACTACTCCTTTGAACATCTCGTATACAACGGACACTCCTTTGAACATCTCGTATACAACGATACATATCGACTACTCATTTGAACATCGCATGTACAACAATACCCTATCGACTACTTATTTGAACATCTCGTGTACAACCATACCTTATCGACTACTAATTTGAACATCTCGTGTACAACGATACTCTATCGACTACTCCTTTGAACATCTCGTATACAACGATACCCTTTGAACATCTCGTATCGACGAACATCTCGTTTACGACGAACTCTCATGTACAAGGATACCCTATCCACCAACATCTCATTTACGACGATAGAATACCGACTACTACGTTGAACATCTCACTATCGACTACCACGTTGAACATCTCGCGTACAACGATACACTGTCGACTACTCCTTTGAACATCTTGTGTACAACGATACACTCTCGACTCATCTGTTGAACATATCGTGTACAACGATATCCCTATCGACTAATCCATTGAACATCTCGTGCACAACAATATCCCTATCGACTACTCCATTGAACATCTCGTGCACAACGATAGCTTACCGACTAATCCGTTGAACATCTTGTGTACAAGATATCATATCGACTCATCTTGAACTTGTCGTGTACAACGACATTATATCAACTTATCTGCTTGACATCTCATGTGCATCTCGATACCTTACAGACTACTCTGTTGAACATCTCGTATACAAGGACAACCTATCGACTACTCCGTTGAACATCTCGTACACAACGATACCTGAACGACTATTCCATTAAACATCTCATGTACAATGACGATACCCTATCGACTACTATTTTGAACATCTCGTATACAACGATATCCTATCGACTATTCCGTTGAACATCTCGTGTACAATGAAGATACCCTATCGACTACTACGTTTCCATTATTCTCTCGAGTATATTCAACTTTGTAGTCAAGAGCTTGCAGTTTACACACTCTGCATACCTTGACGAACATCTCGTATATGATGATACCCTACCGACTACTCCTTTGAAAATCTCGTGTATGTAGATACACTCTCGACTACTTTGTTGAACATCTTATGTACAATGATACACTCTCGACTCATCCGTTGAACATATCGTGTATAACGATACCCCCATCGACTACTTCGTTGAACATCTCGTGTACAACGATACCATATCGACGAACATCTCGTGTACAACGATACCCTATCGACTACTTTGTTAAACATCTCGTGTACAACAATATTATATCGACTCATCCGTTGAACATGTTGTGTACAAAAATATACATTATGTATATTGATGTTTTTTATGTCGATATGCGGACGTGCATATACGTGAACGTTTAACCATATCGAGAAAGTAATGGAACGAACCTTTTTCAGAAGAAACTATTGTGTATGTGTATATATTTATGTGTGTATGTTTTGCATATTCATTTCCGACGTTTACTATGACTTATGATGTTTTTTTATATCTGTATGTGGTCATGTATATGCGCGAACACACAACTATATAAAGAAGAAAAGGAAACGATCGTGTATGTGAAAAAGCCATAGGTAGTTTTCCACATTATATATTATATACCTTATAATAGAGGGGAATCACGTTCCCCTAGGAACAGTGATCCCCTCACATACTAAATATTTTATTATCTCCTCCTCACAGATACCCAACTCTTATTATCTCCTCCTCACAAATACCCCATCCATCTCTTATTCAACTCACACTCAATAATTGTTTCTCCCACCTAAAAAAATGTGTGGCGCTGATATCCCTAAAAAAATGTGTTGATCTAATAAAGATGATCTTGATCTAATAAAGATCATCATGATCTAATAAAGATGATCTTGATCGCTGATCTAATAAAGATTGGATTGTTGCGACGCCCGCTGAGCAGATCTTTAGAGCTAATGCCGCGTGCCGCCAGCTTTCTGCGATGCCACCGCCGCCATTTGTCGTGTGTGGCAATGGTGGTCGGTTGGTGACGTTGTTGAGCTTCGGTGGTTGATTTGTTTTTTTTTGGCATTTTTAATTTGGGATATGTGAGACTACATACCGGCTGAATTAATGGTACTCATATCAAATCTTACTTTTCCTTTTTTTTAAGATATAATAAGCTATATCGAATCTATGCATCATATCGAGTTATTATTCGTGTTGTGATCATTTTGTGATCATTTGTGATTACACACAGTGAGTGTGTGAAAAGGTATATGGGGAATAAAGGGTTTTGCTTTGTTATATATGATGTTTATAGTAGTTTTTATTGGTAGTTTTTAATGGTGGTGGGTTGTTCTATGTTTTTTTATACAAGCTTTTTCATTATGAAAATGGGCAAAATTAGCGATGGAAAATGTGTTTTTCAAGGAATATTGCCTGATTTATTCGTACGTCGTATAAGTTGGTCTTATATGTGAAACAACTTCTTTTGTGACAAAATGTTAGTTTTGAATTAAAGAGATGGTGGTTCTATACCGGGTCTTATTTAATGGGGGCATGTGATAAGACAAATTGGAAGATCTAGATGACAAGAAAAATTGGCACAAACTGCTCTTAACTGTTGTAGGATCAAACTTTGTCGGTTCATAAGGCCTTCTGATTTAAGACTGTTTTTGGTTGTTGAGAAACATATATGGTTAGCTTATGTTTGCAAAAGGTAATCATAATTTATGGTTCGGGCTTGGTAATACTTTCAGTTTATGGTCCTGCCCTTTTTGTTATCGCTGGCCATGGCGTGTGACGTTGGTCATAGGCTCATATAAAAAGTGACTCGCTACTAATTTACAAGTATGGTTGGCTTATGTTTTTTAAGATAATAGGCTCAAATGTCCCTACGTTGCCCCTGTTCTTTTCGATGCCGCTGCCTGTGGTGTGTGACGATCATGACAGGTGTGCAACGTTGGTGATATGGTCATTAAAAAACTATTGCTTCTGATTTGGGTTGTTCATTGTTGTTCTTTTGATGGCAGTAATGTAAAACGTGTGCCCCAGCACGTTCTGCCATCTGCTGATATGCAAGCGTACATGTTAGATACTAACCATAGAAGATAGGGGTGTTTGGATTCGCACTTTAAACGGTTACATTCTCTTTTTATAATTGTTATGGTTTTGAAGATACTTAAGCGGGTTATTAGAAACACAAAATGCAATCAGTATAATGCATTGATGAGATCATTTTACGTGTTTCATCGGGGTGACGGTGTTGGTCGGTCGGCGCTCATTCATACCAACTTTTATCCTTTTTTCAGGTATTATTTGCATTTTATTTTATGTTTCAATATGTATATTACATGTTATTAATATTGTTCGCTTATAATTGTATAGGTTAACAAATATTATTACCTATCATCATTTTATAGGTTATTGGAATTCACCAATATTGTGCGCTTATAATTGTTTAGGTTAGCAAAAGTAATTGGATACAATTGTTAGTTTCACGGCATTTAAGGCCGATGCTTAAGTTTCTTTCGTTACTGATATTCTTTTTGTTGGCTAATGTAGGTGTCGCCGCTGACAGCCATTTTGTGAGGTTGGGCAAGTCACGCGTTTTATATACACACTGGCTTCGTGTTGCCTATTCTATTGCATTTGTGCACGACTGCTGTTGATGGTAAGTGCAAACGACCCGTATCTTGGCGGGGCAGCACCACGAGGGTGGTGTTTGCAGCCATGGCGGGCCGGGTCCTCTTTTATCCGTATCAGTAGTAGCAAATGAGAGATGGGGCAAATATTTGTTTAATTTGTATTGAGCGTGTGTTTGTGAGAGGGGAATCAACAACGGTGGTTAGCTTTGAGCCATTACTGTTGCTCAGGGAATAAAATATTCGGTCTGTGAACTCATAGAGGTGGGTATGTTGTGTGAGGAGAAGATAATAAAATGTTTGGTATGTGAGTGGGAAATTGTTTCTATGGAAACGTGAAATGGGATCATGTTCAACACAAGAAATCGGAAGACGCCGGCTCATATTTGCCTTGGCGTCTTCCGCGTACCGAAAGAGTGGGGCCGCATTTTACACATGTTTCATTAACTGTGTAATGGCATGTTCCTATAATTATCTCGGCCTGCGATGACTTTAAACAGTCGCGGATAAATGTAAGAGAACCGGATCTTGGCAAGGTGGCCTTTGAAGGTTGCAGCCATGTTGGGCTATGACCGTTTGTCCCATATAATACCTTATCTGAGCCTATTTCGGCTTTGTTAACCTGTACCAATATATAGGAAGATGTCGGCTCATAAATGCCTTGGCGTCTTTCGTTTGATGAAAGAATGCAGTTGCAGATTACATTTGTGTGGTCCCGTAGAAACATGCCTTATTTGGGAGTAGTTAGAAAAAAAAACAGGCCAGCCTTTGAAGGTTATAGCCATTCCCGAGTTATGTTTTTTAGATAAAACGGTGGGTGGGAGTTAATAATTGGCGATGAAGATATTGTTTCATGCGTGCGTTAGCCGGTTTCCAACTGTATTTAGTTGGGCGATGATGACGGTTGTCAACGGCCTGATTTTCGGCGTGTCATCACGTCGTCGTGTTTGCAGCCATATCAGGTCGCCGACTTGAATCGCTGGTAGCACGTTTCCAACTCTGAGCCACTACATTGTACCATCAGATTTTCCACGTTCCCAAATATATGGATAGCGTTCAGCCTAAATATCTCAAACTGCCCCCTCTTCTGTCAGAAGGTATCCATATAATTGGGATTACATGGGAACACATTTTCTGAAACACTGCTTATAGAAAAAAATATTAGAAACGCATTTGGGGGTGAAATGTTGTCAAAATGGAAATTAGAAGATGTTGCTTTTTAATGTGGTGCCTTTGATTTCCCGGAGAAAAGAAAACAGTAACATAGCCCTTTTATAAGCCTTGAATATATGCATTTTTGTAGGCAGTTTAACATGAAGTGAACGAGGAGTTAGTTACAGGTTTAAGTGTTTAGTTAGGGTTGTTTTCTTTGCAACCATTACTAAGGCGAAGACGATTGGTTTCTGCGTATGCATTGCTTAAGATATTACACCGACACCCATGTCTCGCCTATCAAGTGTGTTCGTATTGTGTTTTCAGCTACAACAGCCACGTAGTGCGGTATGTTTTGCTTTCATATGTGTGAATCTTTTTATGTTAACCAAAGCTTATACATAAAAGATAAATATGTCGTAATTTAACTATGTTTTTGTTTAATTTTACGCAGTTGAAGCTGCGTACGAAATTGTTGATGGTGCCTCCATGGACTACAGATCTTGGACTTCACTCATATGTAGGATTGAGAAAACCTATCCGCTATGTAGCTTTTTTTAAAACGCAAAATATAACTTTGATGGTTTACTTTAAAGGTGACTTATACATTTCGTTTTTTATGACAGTGTGGATGTATTGGCGAAAGTGCGTGGCGGATAGGAAAACATCCCCTCACGAGAAGCAGAACATAGGTACTGACTTAATGACTGCATATTGGTTGATTTATACGCACGCTTGCTTTTCTTAGTCTCTAAATTCAAAAAAATGAACTTATGGAACATAAACCTGAAACCAAACACAAAAGGAGTGTATTTCTCAGCCGGCTTACGCCTTTTTAGGTTTCGGCCTTATGTTTCATAAGTTCGTTTTTTTTGGTTTATTCTGGATGTTTGGACAATAAAGAAAAGGGGTGGTTGGACATTAATTTTAAAGCTATCTATTTTGTTTTTAACAGGTTTGCGCAAAGTATTAGTTTGATTGGCCTTTTCCTGCTTAAAGTTTGTAATGACTTCTACTTGGTAAAATGGTTAGATTCAAATCTCGACGTGGATCTACTTATAATATATGTATATGTCTCTAATTTCATTTTTTCACGTGTAGATTGGTTGCTACGAAGATGACTCGACCAGTGAGATAGAGCACCTCTAACAAATTGTAGATGAACATGATTACATGGTTCACGTTATCCAAGCCCAACTTGCGCGTTTGGATGCAAGGATAAATAGGGTTGAAGCTTGGATGAAAAGGAACGAGGTTAGCATTCTATACCTACAAATGTGAATGTATGTCTGTGCCTTTCTCTGTCTCATATTTGTTTGGTGGGCCATGTTCAAACAAAACTTAGAGGGCACCTTCTGACATAAAAGTGTTTTAAGTATAAAAAAATGAATTCGCCCCCTGATTTTCTAGGCACACAGTCATAATAATTGGTAATAATACAACATTGTTAAACACATCAATGCTACTTCAGACAGATACTACTTTGTTTAACAGTTGCTCTTTTAAAAATACTGCTACATTTGATATGATATCTGACGAAATGTAACATGTGAAAATGGATTTAGATGAAAAATGAGTAAACTTTAAAGATGTATAATAAATATTAGGTAAGAAAAAAGGTCGGTTAAAAAGAATCGCTACGGTATTTGATTATATGAGTCATCCATAGAAACATTAGTTTGTATTTTTTTTCTACAAGAACCTCCTTCAGAATATAGAGTAGTTGTCTTTCAAATGATACCGACATATGGTATGCACTTCTCTTTCTATGTGTTGTGTTTCGCTCCTAAAATGTTGGATTCAAAATAAGTCTATATACTTGACATGCTTAACTAATTATTTTCATATTATACTATGTAGTTTAAACAAAGAAGATTATTTTAAACCAGTGGCAATGAGTGGCTTCAGTTTTGCTTATACTGTATGCCAGTGTCATTCGCATTTGGTAAGTTGGTACAAAACAACATGGATGTAAAAAAAAAGTATAAATGACTTCACAATTCGATTCGCTTAAAAACTAATACTTTTGCTATATGGTTCGAACAAAAATGTGTAACATGTTTATATGCTATAAAAATTCCTTTTCATCTACTTTCGACCTTTTTGCAAATTCATGTGACTTAAAATTCATGAATCCATGAATTACTGATATTATACAATTAGTGAATGCACATATCTTAAACATCGTTGTTATTTATGACGTTTACGAATCCTAGAACATGCTCTTTACAGGAACACCTCTAGCATACGTCATGCAACTAATTGCAAAAATGATTATGCCGAGTGTACCCCGACACCTCGCTTAACCCTCTTTATTTTGGGGTGTTTTCTCCTGTTGATTCAACTGATAGGATACTTCGCTTATGGGTCCATCGCTCCATTGGGTTGATTCAACAATGCATCATCATCGTCGACTCATATTGCATCTTGAATGATTGTTAAGTACTTTGATTGTTTGTGTAATAAGAAGATGAAATGTGTTGCGTGTGAACTTGCTTCTCAGGCAAAGTGTGGTCGGCTTCTGGCTTTTGAGGGCCTGTTGTAAACATGTAAGCTTTACCAATTTGTGCGCAAACTTCACATTCTTTGATACATTTAGAATTTTAAAGTTTGATTATTTTAACTTGAAAATTTTCAAGATTCGTCCATGTGGCGTGTACAACACAATTTACATAAGACTTCTCGATCGCCCCCTAAAAACGTTACCAAACACGAACCCAGCCCGCCGCGGCGAAGCGCGGGCATCGTCCCTAGTATGTATAAACCCGTGGAAAACCCGTGAGAAATTTTCTCACAAGTTACCCACAAAAAATATCCATAGATAAATTTCCCACATATTTTCCACTAATATAATAAATCCGTGGGAAAAAGGTAGGTAGAATACCCACGAATTTCCCACAAAACATTTTCACTTACCCCGCCTTATTTTTTCCAAAAAAATTCATATTGACCGCCTATTTTCCCCAAAAATCCCTATCTACTCACTTCTAACCCTAACACAAACAATACGCCACCATCTTTGCTTTTTTCCCAAATCAAAAAATGGCATTTGCCAAACCTCATCATCTCAATCTCGAACAAATAAGATATTCGAAGCACATACCAATCTCAAGAATACACAATCCAATCTATAAAACGATGTCTCGGCTTCAATATCAATCTCAATCTTTTGATTCAATCTCAATCTTTGATTCAAGATTCAAACTATTTCGCCTTTCGATTCGATCTCAATCTTTGATCAATCTTTGGTATTCAAGGTCAAGAATACCAATCTCAATCTTTGATTCAGCTATTTCTGCTTCAAGATCTCTCAAAGATGTCTCTGGTAGGTTTAATTATGTAAACTGTTATGTGTGTCTAGTGAATCTTAATGATTCCAAGATTGATTATAACAAGCTTGTTTTTAGTGGGTCTTTGATTATCGAATATTAGGAAGACTCGATTTCATTGCAGATGTTGCAGCACAAGGATAGTGAAGAAAAGGGCAATAATTAAGATCAAAATGCCGAGGAAGCACGTGGTAAGTTTTCTGTGTATACTTAATATTTTCGTATGAACCTATTGAACAACTCATATATTTTAGGCATAACTAATCCCAAATCGTTTTTATACTACCTTCATTCGGTGTGATTCGGTTTTAGAGTTCAGTCCACAAGTTGTGGCTATGTTTTTGTGATGCAATGAGATTGTATAATATCTTTATACTTTTTAATAATGAAAATATTGGTAAACTAAAAATAAGAACAAAGTAAAAACTTAGTTGTGATTTAGAGGGTGCATTAGAGATGTTGGAGACTTCCTTACGTTTTTTGTCGCTTGGCTTATTGTTGTGGTAGTAAACTTGGGGACTTATGCTGGCTTGTCCATACAATTTGGAAATGCTTGATATGTTTTCTAATTTAGCATAACATAGTTCACATGTTTTAATTTGTATATTTCATATCTACCGCTCTTTTGCGAACTGCTTAATACTATATATATGGCCTTAAACAGGGCTGTCCATGATCATTAAAAAAATAAGCACCTGATTGTAGTCTCTTAAATCTCAAAAATGAGATCTCTTTGCTGCAACCTTAATATGTGAGTATTCGGCCTATTGGTAGAAATTAGATAGAAACAGAAGTTTACCTTCAAGTGGATCTTAAAAACTATTGATTCTGTATTACTTTTTGTGTGGACAATGTAATAGCGTTAGACATATTCATTTAATTTCATTGCTGAATCACCATATGCACATCATTTATGCTGTTTTGTAATTTCTTATATCTAATTCTTATGCATGTATTGTTTTTCTTATGTTGTAATAGGTGAACTACTATCCTCGGGTTCTTGTTAGGAAAGCGCATGCTGCCATCGCTTCCACAGGTTTAGCGACTGTGTATGTTTTAACATGTATTACATATGAGAAGACACAGATGGTAACAAAGTATACTTATAACTACCGTTGAGCATATGGACCGAGAACCGAACCGGAACCGGAACCGGAACCGACCAAACCCAAACCAAATTTTGGAACCGTTTTGTTCCTCAATATTTCAAATTTTGGTCCTCGGTTCGGTACCGCGGTTCTTGGTTCCGAAACCAAAGAACCATCAAATTTTCATAATCGATAATTCTGTATGCCATAATGTCTTATTGTCATGTAAGCAATGTTGAGTAAACATTGACTTTGACTATCAATGTGAGTCTTTCTATATTAATGTTGATTTTTCACCATTCAAACCTGTAACAAACAAACACAATCGGTACTCTGTTCTATTTTAGACACATAGATATATGCTGTGATGAAAATATATATACTGTTATAAAAATACTACCCAAAATTTAATATCCCACAACGCTCTTTTTAGTTGTGTATATATAACCAGTTAGTGTATAATATGAGAAATTCATACAAATTGGAAAAATGACTTAAAAAAGCATGTCATGCTCACACTACTATTCTATCATTTCTTTTGCTATCAATGTTACTAGTCTTTTCATCAAAATTTTGTAAAGATGTAGTAAACAAAATGTTGTTCCTTACTTTAGGTAAATTTATTTTAGTTTCTATGTTTCTTTTTACGTCATGATTTAATCAACAGCTTTGCGTTTTTGTGTTCATAGTGCTCATTTCAATTTGGCGCAATGAATTGCTTAAAAAATGCATAAGTTACACGACACTAACAACATTTTCGAAGTTGTAAGATATTGATTTTTTTGATGTTTTTTTTTAAAATTGTCGGTTCCAATCGGGTATAACCGAACCCGAGACCGAATCGGAACCGAGACATGCTCTTCGGTTCGGTTCTCGGTTCCTAAAATAAATGTTTTTCGGTTCTCAGTTCTCTCGGTTCCGTGAGGTTCCGGAACCGAGTTCACCCTACTTATAACTAGTGAAACATCTTGACTGTATCATTGATTCTTAATTTTTTTACGTGGGTCGTATTGATTTTGTTGGTATCATATCTGCTTGATAGGTTTATAAATGATCTAAATAAGGTATCATAGTGATCTCTTTCTTCCAGGGCCTGCTAGTGGCATATGAGGAACTTAGGCTGTTACCGTCCAAACGAAATGATCGTGATACGGTCCGGTTTAAGTGTACACAAGAAAAAAGAATAGGGTCAATGAAACTGGTCTGAATGAGTTCAAGTCAATCTTTGGGTATTGGTTGGATCGACTGGGTTAAAGCAGTAGCGGGAAAATGGAATGGTGGGGAGCAGTTTACAAGCCCATCAGCAGTTAGTAGTAACTGTCAAGTAGTATTGCCTGCGTATTTGATGTAGAATCTATCAGATCTGCTCTTTTTGGACATTGCCCTAGATTCAATTGTAAGGACAGCCATCGAAAGGAGTTATGAGGAGTTAAACAATGCAAAACTAGAGGTAAACCATATTCGCATTACGTTTTATTTCTGGTTTTACCCTCCTAGTGTTTGTGTTTTGTTAGCTATTAGCACAATAATACTTCTCACACAAACCCCATTATACATTCTAAAGATGCTTAATTTTCTTTGTCATAAATATCTCATTATTGACCTCATTGTTTCTGAATACTATTTGCAATTCTCCTTTACAGGTTTGCTTTGCAACATGTTTTGATACCAATATTTTGGATGACCTTGGAATAAAAGAAGGGACACTGTTGCAATGAAAACCTACATCAGCTGATGTGGACTCTTCCGGTTGTGGTGGATTTCATGAAGCAAAAGAACAGCGGAGGCTCAAAGTGGCAGCGGACATACTAGCGAAATTGAGCAACATGCTAAAACAGGTCAAGGTCATATAGCTAGTTTGACTTAGCATTAAGCTTTAGTTTATGTGTACGATTCGGTTGGGTTGTAGTATGCCGAGGATTTATATCCATCGGGTATGTGTAGATTTTTGTAATTTATTAATGGATTTTATTGTTTCAAATACTAGTTTTTCATATTTATAGATTCTAGAATTCGAAAAATGTCGAATTATATTGTTGGAAATCCATGGGAATATGTTCGTGGGAAATATGTGAGAATATGATCGTGGAAAATATGTGGGAAATAGTTGTGTGAAATCAGTGGGAAAACGTGGAAAATGGTTGCTAAAAATTGTGGGAAATCCGTGGGAATATATCCGTAAGAAATCGGTGAGAACATATCCGTGGTAAATCCGTGGTAAACACATGAAAAAATGGTTGTTAAAAATTGTGGGAAATTCGTGGGAAAATGTTTGTGGGAAATCCGTTGGAAAATATCCGTAGGAAATCCGTCGCAAAAAATCACTCATTTTGTGTGAAATTTGGTTGATAAAAACCGTGAGAAATCCGTGGGAAAATAGTCAACGCTCTGTGGAAAATCCGTGGGAAAATATTTTACCCACGGGGTTTTTAGCAACGGAATAATTCCGTGGGAAATATGTGGGAAAGGGCCCTTTCCCACGGAATTTCCCACAGATCTTGCTGTGGGAAAATGCTGTTTGTGTAGTAGTGATGTAACTTAGGGTTTCAAAAACAATTCTTTTTTTTATAAAAATCGGCCAAACCCTAATTTTTAAAAAACAAAACCCTAAATTTTAAGAAAACCTAAAAAACATGTAGTTTTAACTCAAAACATTTAGTTAAAAAACTTTAGGTTTTCGATAATTATAACATGTTAAAACGGCTCTCGATGCCACTGAAGGTTTTATATAGTTCATAACAATTACAGTATACACTTCTATATAGGTCCTAAGACATCCCCCAAGACCAGAAACCAGGTCTAGAAGGAAGCCATTAAAGCTCTAGAAGCTTTGATAGCAAGTAGTGTTCATAAGAAGCCATAAGGAGCCATTTTGGAGCTACCTAGGTAATCTCTATGTTAGCTAAGCTTTGATCTTGTTATAATGATATATTAGACTTGTTATAACTTTTAAATTATGTTAGAAAGATAATCTACAAAGAACTAAGTCATTTCATCAATTTAAATGAAAGTTATAAGCTAAAAATGTCTTAAAACCCTAGTTTTGTATTTTACATGAAATAATGACTTAAAATCCATTTCAAGAGTTATAATTCTAGTGAAATGTTGTTATTATGATTATAAATATGTTTTAAAACTTTTTTTTTAAATTCTAGATTATTTGGTCCATTTTTAAAGAAGTAATATGATTTTTACAAGTATAGTGGACTAAAACTATCATTTTTGAAACTATTTAACATTTTGGGCTAAAAGTGTCATTTTATGAAATTCAAAACTATAAGAATAAATGTGGAAAAGTTTGATACTCTAAGGATAAATATTGAGGGTTGAAATTGTAAATATTAAAACTATATACTTAAGGGGTTAAAAGTGTAAATATGCTAAACTTATGAAATTAGTGTTAAAAAGGTAATTATTCTTAGATTATAAACTTAAAGGATCATTTTGGTCATTTCTGAAACTATATAGATGAAAACTATATGATAAAACATATTTTCTAAATTATTATAAAGTATAAGGACTATTTTTGCCAATTATAAAACTAAAGAACAAAAGATATAAATATAAAAGAAACATACCAACTTTAGAAGAAATTTCTAAAGATATATATATATCTATAATATATATATGGGGCTAAGTTTGACATAGGAAAATAAGATGACGCCACCTCATATGCTACGTGGCGTTTTCTTATTGGCTATAATTATATTTTATTTATTTTGGAAACTATATTCTTTTTAAATAATATATTTTTTTTGAAAGATATGCGTATCTTTTGATTGACCAAATAAATTGAAGATAATGACCGAATTTGATAAACACAGTATCGTTTTAAATAATCCTTATGTTAACTCTAATCTTCATGAAACCCTAACCTTAACATACGTATTGTTTTTCTTTGTTTTAAATTTTGCAGATTAATCGATCTTCATGGAACCCTAATCTTAACATACATGTTTTTTCTGTCCGTGTTTTAATTTTGCAGGTTCTATATACTAATAATTATTAATTTGGTTATATCCTTTTACACCGTGTATTCACATAGCTATCTATTGTTTTTCGGTTGTTGATCAACAGGGATTAAGGGATTGCCTTTGCTTTTGATGATAGGCTTCTACTTCTGAAATTTTGAGGTACCTTATAGTTTGTATATTTATCTGATATAATATAATAATTATAATATGAGGGTCATGTGCTATATAATAGATTTACAAAGCGGATACTCCCACAGCAGCAACAACAGTTGCTTCATAAACCTTTTGCTGTAGCGAGAAAGATGTTGTATGTAAGTTGTTTTACAAAAATATATAAAACATGTAATGAATGGATTTTATGTTTCTGCGCATTGTAACTGATATACGTATGTTAATTTTGCAGAAAAGTCTTCTCTAAAAGACTTGCGATGTTTCTTGGAGTTTCAAGTTTCGAGACTATGCATTACGTGTAGCTTTGCCAAAAAGAACTATGGAACAATAACTAATAATACGGGTATATGATTTTGTAACAGATAGTGCACGTGCGAAGGAGACGCGTCCTTGGACAGCTTCGTCAATACAAAAATAAATGCATAATGCCACATCCAAAGTGGGAAACCTAGATTATGATATAGGAAAATCAATAAGCTAATCTTTGCTATATTTTTACTTTTCCTTTTGACAGCTACATAGTTTGATAGTCCCCCAAGTTTTATTATATTATAGTTGTTTTATGTGTTTGAACAGATGGTGTGGTTACCCTTTCTATTAGGCACGACTGATTCACAAAAGTGTCTCATTTTTTTAAGTAAATTGTACTTATAAGCAGGTTTTTCTGTTCTACTTTTAATTAGACTATTTGACATTACTTATTAGAGATAACTTATTTGACATTACTTATTATTTTCGGTTTTTAGGTTTTACTTTTATCATATATTGCTTCTGTAAAAAATATTGTATAAAATATGACTAATTGTGTTTCGAATAAGTCATTTAGAGTTTGGTTCAGAGCTTACCCAATGATCTCATAAGGGACATAACGCGTCATCTTTGTCTATCACGAGTCAAAAGGGTAAATCGCCAATCTATATTTTGGTTATTTTAGTCTATACTGTCATATAAACCAATTCTAAGGTATTATAATTATTTATCTTTTTTACTGATTTGTGGTTAATTTGTACTTAGTTTTAGTGGTTGCAGAATGGATTTTGATTATGTGATCACAGTGTCGTCCATCAAAAAATATAGATAAGGTTAGTTTTCTTATTTTCATTTATGGTGTAGATTTGTATAGTTCATAAAGCACAGTAGGTTTAAGCACTACTGCAACCTTACATTCCTGATGCTTCTACAGGTTGGTTTGGGGTGTTACATTATGGTTACTACAAACGGTGGTATAAACCAGCAGCAAATACATGTAAGTTATAGTTATATCCACATTTAAATTTTTATATCCGCTTATCTATTAGATTCAGTCTCACTCTTGGTTTAACAATAGGTCTGCTTCTGTCTCAGCTGTAAGAAAGTTGCATTTTGCTGCTATTGACCGACTAGCTTTAAGTGGAGGATTGGAGCTTGCAATGGTATGTGCTAACCTTATTGTTAAATAAATAGTTACTATCACTTAACGAATCTAACCCTAAGTTGTTTTAAATAGATAGATGTATGAATTTGTATACTGCAATTATCCCATGTGCATCGCCACTGATACAGATAAGGCTTGATATATAATTATAATACCTTAGAATTGGTTTATATGACAGTATAGACTAAAATAACCAAAATATAGATTGGTTTATATGACAGTATTTGATATATATATATATATCGTATGACACTCTAGCTTTTTGCAATGTATAAGATGCAATATTGAACCAGATGATAGTTGGTTCAATTATACTTTTGGAGCTTTTGATATGCTTTATATACATGTCACCCATTTATTTTTATGTGGTGTTTCGGTTGATTCCAAACAACAGTTTTTACTCGGAGACTGAGTCTTTTACGAGGTGTTTGGATGTGCTTAAATATGCTGCAAGTTTGGCTGAGAAGCTGGTTAGAAAAGACCCTCTTTTGTTATTCAAAGCCTCTAAGCAAAACTACGCCTATCCATATGTTTGCTGTAGCCCCTCACACAGAATCTTTTAAATTTTTTCTTCAAGCACCTAAAGCGCATATCGAAAAATGTAAACTAAATGAATATCACAGTCCCTAGCTTTGAGGGCGAACATGGTGTCGTGCTTCTTAACGATGTCATTGCTGCAAGACTTATGGGGTGAGATTTTTAATGTTAATGGCTTAATTTAATCAGATTCTTTGTTTTTCCAATTACAGTGATTTATATTATTGGCCACTCCTAAATTCTGTACAATATGGGAATGATCTGCTTATTTCACCTCATAATAAGCAAAATTTGTGGAAGCAGTCTGGGTAACACTATTGGCTGATTTTATGTGAGTTATTGGGCAGACCTGTTACAGTTTAGATGTTTAATAGTGACATTTTTATAGTGGATAAAGGTATTGAAATTTTAGTTACAGACTTTCATGTTTGCCGTTGTATTTTGTGCTTTGCATATACTTCAATGTTTACAAATCTTTGTGTAAGCCTTTTGATAAGTAAATTGAATAACTGTTACATACTTACATTAGTTCTTGCCGTTAAAAAAAAATCTTAAATTAGTTCTTATTTATAAAAAAACAAGTGCGATAAATCTGCTAAGTGTTTATACGAAGAAAGTTTATACATTGTTTACTCAAAATCTGAATATTTAGTTATCTAATAATCTAATTTAGGATTCTAAGTTTTGATGAGTTGCCTTCGCTGTTGCTATCATGTTAAAAGTTTTTTTTCATATTGGATATGACAATACGTATGGGATAATTGAAACATTTAGTAGGATCTTCTGATCGTGCAAAGCAAAAACCGACCCATAGTGATATATTGGTCTTATCCGATGTTTTGAAACCTGGATTTCGAATCGACTCATCGAATCATCGGACCAACCCAGTTTTTTTTTTAATTATATTTTTAATGATTATATGGAAATTTTATATAAATTATAAAATACGTATAACTTACATGCTTTATTTATAAAAAGCACTAAAAAATCAAAACTGATCCGGGTCTCGAGCATAGCGTCGACCCGTGTCACCTTAAACTTGACAGGTCTAACTGGGTTTTATATGAAACACAGTTTAACGTGACTTGATTTTTCGACCGGAACCCGGTCAACCGATTCACCCGGCCAAGTAAAATCAAATTTCTAAATATTGGTCTTAGCAACCTTTGTCGCTAGATAAATGAAGCTTATGGATCATGCAGCATGGTGTAAATAACTAGGTTAAAAACGTTTAACTTTTAATTCTTTCTATTTACTTCATAGTTAAAATAAAAGTCTTTGATGCGTTGTCAATTTTTATTATATTTAATATAAAATTTATATGGTACTTTGGAAACCAAAATTTCACTTAGTAATACAATTTTTGAAAAACGAATTCTATAATGCTACTTCTAAGACAAAAAAGATAATTTAGTAATACTAGAACGATACTCGTATAATGCGGCGGCGAATATCTAATAACGAATTTTGAGACTAACAAATATTAATACTTACTCATTGTAAAGTTATAAAACATCAAATTAAAACACCCATTAAAATTGAAAAAGACTAAAAGTTAATAAAAATATATTAAAATGGATATCAATTTAAAAGGATAAAATTTTAAAAAATATAGTGAAATGAGATTATAAAAATAATAAATAAATAAAAAGATTTTTCAATTTAAAAGAAAAAATGTTATTTTAAAAGGTTGTTATAAAAGATTCTTAAAAAAATTGTTAAAAAAGGTTATAGTATGAAGATATCAACAACTTGCTTTATTTAGTATGCAAAAATGTCTGAATTTTCAGCTTTACTATTTTAAAAATTTCTCAAATGCTTTAAAATAGTATAGATAACAAACAACCAATTTGAAAAAGGTTGGTACTATGCTTAAAAAGGGTCATTGTAGAGTATATATTTTTAACATCAATACGCTGAATAAAAAAGTTTAAACAATAATTATAAGTGTGCACAAGAAACTAACCGCTCAATTAGCCACGAATCAATTATTGATAAACTAATTTGTAAAAAAAACAACGTAATAAAACAACAATTTGTTTCAGCTACACATATAGTATAATTCATTATACATTTCGTAAATACATGTATAATTGAATACTTTCAAACTAAAAAGTAATCATAATACAAATAAACAACAAAATTAAAAATTACCATTTTATATTACTCACTTATAACAAACATGCAAGAATCAAATCATAATATGAGACATACGAAAAAACATTAATCATATTTGATCACTCTCAATATTACTAAACTAACATACATACGAATTAATAATAGTTTAAAAATCGCAAATATATTTTATTACCAAAGAGGGGTTTATCATAGATGTGATAAATAATATTAACATCTATTACAACTTTTATAAGTTAATTATCAGTTTCAAAAAGTTACGTATACATACAATAAGTATTAACCATAAAAAAGATAAACGAAAATCAAAAGTCCCATCCGCTCATCAAACGAATTTTGCCACTAAAGATAATTATACTAAAAAATTACAAACCAACATATACCAATAAGAAAATTTTAAACAACACACAGAAGACGTACCCGTCCATCGGACGGGTTTTGCAACTAGTATATATATATATATATATATATATATATATATATATATATATATATATATATATATATATATATATATATATACATATATATATATATATATATATATATATATATATATATATATATATATATTATATGTATCATGTTAGTAGGAAACTTTGTACAAAGATGTTCCATCTTGATATTACGTTCTGACTGAGTGGTTGGGTTTACGATTTAAAGTGCGCTCGCTCCTCAAACGTTTATAGAATGACTTTTAAGTATGATGGCCCGAACAATGATACAATATTATTACAATTAATGAACACATAAATAATATACAAGAATATCGAACTCAAAATCAAAAACTTAATGCTATACCAAATATGTTAAAACACGTTGGTGTGAGCCCAAGTTCTTATCTGTTAGCTCAAGTTATTCTGTTTGATATAAACCTGACAAGATTTACTGGACTAAGGTGAGTTCATAGCCTCACTAAAGTATACTACTTTTAAATGATTTGAAAACCCGTGAGCGGAATATATGCTAAAACTAGAATATAAGTATTTTTGGTATGCTTCCCGGATATGATTATTGATACTATGTTTACTACTGCCTTAAAAGTCCCTTTTTAATTGTGAACCGCTAATCATTTCTTGAAAATAAGCGCTAATATTGTAAATAGTACTATTTGGAGACGGGCATCTCCTGTCTGGGAAAGTCGCACTTGCTAGCACCTTAGTGGTCAAACAGGCATACTTTATTTTGCTAAACAGGATAGTTTGGTAGATTTTCTCGTAAGGGCAATTGTGGGTTTCTGATATGTGTAGCCGCGGTATCATAAGCTTAGTGCGTTAATTAATTAATTATTTAAACGAGCGAATAATAACGTAGCTTAGGAAAAAGGATCTTGTACTCAAAATGATTTCAAACCTATGAAACCACTCAACCTTTGTGTTGACTTTAAGCATATATTTCAGGTTTTGAAAATTGATAATATGAAGCAGCATAATGATGACGTAGAGAGATGTAGACATGGGAATTTTTGTCATTCAAACCTATTTTCTAACTCTCGGGAACTTGTGATGTACAGAGTATGTACATGTTGTTTTATTAAAAATCTCTGATTTTGAATGATAATTTATAAAGAATAAATAAAGTTTATTTAAATACTCTTTTGAGTTGTTTTTTAATTATTGTGCTTTCATATCATGAAGTAATACCCTAAAAATATTATTGCGCCGCGTCAAGGTAAAAATAGGGGTGTTATACATTGTATTGACAGTTTAGTATCATCTTTAGATAATCGTAGTATGTGATTATGGAGTTGCTACGGATTAGCTAGACCTTAGGAATTTCATGCAGATTCAAGTTGCTTTCTGTTTAGAATTTGCTTTTGTTGAACTTAGGTTATGACTTGCATTATGTGAGCGTTGAGTGTTGCATTTTAAATAGATGTTATCATGACGCGTTTGTGTTGTGTTTGTTTTATTGAATGTCATCTTTAGACTTTTTTTTCTCTATTGTGACGCCATTGTGTCGTGATGATGTCTATTTGTTCACGCCTCACGTTTTTCGCTTTGGCGGGGTGTGACATGCCGCACTAAGATACAAGCATGACACATCAGTCACATCAAACAATATTTTTTTCTAAAAAAAATTATATGCTAACTAGCCCAGAATCAATAAACCCTCCAATATAAGTAATATAAGTATTAATATTAGAATTGTTGTTAAAAAATCTACAAGAGAAAAAAGTTATGGCACAATTAGCTATTTTAAAGGTACATGCAACACTTGCAGAACCTTTCCCATTATCACTTGAGACAATAAGTAAGTTCATTAATCTATGATATTGATCAAAAGTAAGAGTATGAGATATGCTCTTGTTCGGTTCACATCTACTAACATTTATATTCACATTATTAGCATTACTTTGAGTATTGTTGTTATTATTTCTTTTAAAATTAACAGGATAACCCACTAACATGAAACACTTGTCAATAGTATGACCGGTCATATTAGAGAGTTTACAAACAAGATTACTATTCCTTTAATTTCCATTACCAGTGTTATTAGAACTCCAATTATTGTTGGATCTATTGGAATTTCCAAGATTACTTATGTTCCAGTTATTACTACCACCATTACTAGTTTTAACGGCAAAAGCAGTTTCCATCTTTTCTATGTTAAGTTTCTTTAACTCATCCCACACATCCTTAGAAATTTTAGAAAATATTTTCTATCTATAGAGACCAGGTGACACACGACCTAATAACCAAGACAACACAACAACATTGCATCTATTCCACTTATATTGAAGAGGACTAGTATCATCTTCTTTAACACATTTTCCATTTATAAAACCTAGCTTGTTTCTAGTATGTAAAGCCAATTCAACAACAACAGCCCAAACTTTATAGTTCTTGGTACCTTCAAGTTTGAAGGTGACTAACTGAGATCCTATACAACAACATTGCATCTATTCTACTTATACTGAAGATGACCAATAGCATCTTCCTTAACAAATTTTCCATTTATAAAACTAGCTTGTTTCTAGTTTGTGAATCCAATCCAACAACAGTAGCCCAAACTTTATAGTTCTTGGTACCTTCAAGTTTGAAGGTGACTAACTGAGATCCTATATCTTATGGGTGTATATACAAAGGATCATACACATCCATTTTCAATACTACTACTACCAGCATCCTCTTGTTTCTTACTAGGATCAACCATGAGGAGCACCAAAACAAATAATCATACATAACACAACAAGACACAAACAAGAATAACAAAAAGATAAACCACCTTGTAACTCCTCTACAAACAACTACCAAATAAGACATTATTTTCCCAATCAACCAACAAGATATCTAAACCTTTCGACACCTAAATACCCACTAAGAAACCTAGAAAAAAACCTAAGAGAAGGAAGAGATGTGTTACAAAATGCGTAGCTTCCAATAAGATCTAGAAGATCTCAACAAACTTGCATAATTGAAACAACCAAACAAAACACATGTACGTTAAGAACAAATCAGAATAACCAAATAGATAGCAACACCTACCAGATCTGAAAAACTATAACTTCTGATTTTAAGGTTTCTCAAGAAAACTTAGCAATTGATAACAAATTGATGAATAAACCACCAATCAACCACCTCAATTGCAAGAAAACAATCAAAACTAAAAAAGAAAAACCCCTAAAATCATTGAAACCCTAATTTTATAAAAAATCAATTGAACCAAGATCTGATCAATTAATACCCAAAGAACACTAAAATCCAAGAAAAACAACAATCTAAACTAATAGATCAAACCCCTCAAAAAATTACCAAACCCTAATTTGAAAAAACATATTTAACCAATGAAATCTCGATCTTTTGCAAAGTCTAGCATCTTTTCAAAGTGTATTAAGTATAATGAGAGTGACACGTGTCATTCCTCACTTTTATATGAAAGGGTAATTTAGTCTTTTTACATCCTACCCCTTTAATGCTACCTTTCTCGTTTTTTCCTCTTTTTACATCGTACTAGCAGTTCTTTCAATTCTTTTCATTTTTTTTCTAGGTGTATAGTTGCTTACCCACAAAAATTTCCATTTGTTTCATTCATTCATTTAGTATTACTTTTTTTTATCTTTCTTTCATTTATTCATTTTTTGCAAAATTAAGGTTCATATTGTATCATTTTTTCATCTTGAAATTGTGTTCGTTGCTCGAATTAGGGTTTTTAATTGTTCTATTTGTTAGTTGGACATATATATATATAGGGTTTTCAACCATTTTGATGTTTTAATTAGATCAAATTGGGGGTCTTTAACTGTTTTTTGATTGGTTAATTTGATCAAATTGGGGTTTTCATCGTTTTGATCAGAGTAATTGGATTGGATTGAACTTGGAGGTTTAATGGCTACTGATGCTCAGCAGGTGTTTAGATAAGGTAATTTTCATGTTTTTGTATGATGAACATTTTGAACATTTTTATTATTATACTGATGTTTTTGTATGATGAACATTTTGATCTTTTTAATTGGTAGGATGTTTGTTGTATGATGAACATTTTGATCTTTTTTTATTATACTAATGTTTTTGTGTGATGAACATTTTGATCTTTTATAATTGGTAGGATGTTTTTTGTATGATGAACATTTTGATCTTCTTGATGAGTGAGTTGTAGTACATAAGGCTGTCGTGGAACACTTTGTTGTTGAAATGCTTGTTGTGGCATCATTGATGGTTGATATAATAGTTGTTGTGGTTGCTGATAAACGTGTTGTGGTTGTTGCATATATGACGGTTGTTGATAAGTGTATGCCAAGTTGTGTTGAGGAGTCATTTGGTAAGAAGCATACATGGCAAGTGGATCATGGACTTGAGATTTTGACAACCGAGCCTCTATCATGTGGCATTCGTGTTGTTGAAGAAAAGCTTGAAGTTGGTCCACTTTGTTTAGATGCAAGTCCTTAACCAATTTAACATCATTCACGAACTTGCTCCATTCGGGAGGAAGAGTATTCAGATACTTTGTGTTTAGCTGAAACGGCGGTATCTTCATGTCAAAAATGTTGAGCTCATTCATTAATAGAGTGAATCTGAAATAGTAATCATTAAGAGTCTCCCCTAGAACATAGGCAAACTTATCAAACATATCATATAGCTTAAACTCTCGTTCTTGTTTAGTTAACGAGGTGCCTTGCATTAGAACGTGAATTCTCTCCCATAACTCTTTGGCAACTTTGTGTTTACTCCCGAGTTTGTATACATCTGGAGGAAGATCTTGGAGAATGATGTTTGTAGCTTGAATATAACACTTAGCTTGAATCTTAGCATCTCTGGTCAAGTCGACCATTGTGCGAGCACGAGTAACTGCAGCTCCCGTCACGGTACCATAATCTAATGGTCCATTTTGAACCGATGCCAAAATTAGATGTCCATTATCTCGATTCATCATATAAAGTTCCATTCTAGACTTCCAATCCTCGTACATTGCCTTCACCAACATTGGTGGACGATTATCCGTACCCGAGAGAATGGACTTATCCGTAAGAGAAGTGTACTCCATTTTGATAATTAAGATTTACAAATGTTGATCGAACACTGAGAGAAAGTAAATGTGCTTGTTGTTAAAAATACGAAGTTTTACTAATCGTGGAGAAATCGAAAAATAAATTCGCGGGATTTTACAAACCACCGATTAAACTGTAAATATTCTAAAGTTCATTTGTTGAATACAAGTAACATTGATGAAATCCCCTAACAATGTGTTCTTGAGAAACCAGAAGTTCCTGGACCAAATAACTCACGAGTTAAAATATTTCAAACTCACGTTTTTGAAAATTTATGAGTTCGCAATATTACCAATATCGAATTCACAATATTTCAAAACCTGAGTTTGCAATATTTCAAAAGCTGAGTTCGCAATATTTCAAGACCGTAGTTCGCAATATTTCAAAAGCTGAGTTCGCAATATTTGAAGACCTTAGTTCGCAATATTTCAAAAGCTGAGTTCGCAATATTTCAAGACCTTAGTTCGCAATATTTAACTTCGAAAAATCCAAGTTCGCAAAACCCAACTTCTCAATATCTAACTTCGCAAAAATCCAAGTTCGCAAAACCTAACTTCGCAATATCTAACTTCGCAAAAATCCAAGTTCGCAAAACCTAACTTCACAATATCTAACTTCGCAAAAATCCAAGTTCGCAAAACCCAACTTCGCAATACCTAACTTCGCAAAAATCCGTTGCCCAATATCCAAGTTCACAAAAACTAGGGTTTTCAAGGTCGGAAAAAAGCTAGAAAATCATATCTCGGACAAAAGACGCAGTTTTTCGAATATTTTCACTAAAATCGAGCCAAACGCCAAACTTTTTTGTGTTTTTAACACAAACAAAGATCCCAAATCACTACCACAACTATGTAAATGAATTTAAGAAAGATAAAACCACAGAAAAACATAAAAAAATTGGGACGCGAGATCTATGGATCAAAAACACACGACAATCACACAAAACAAACACATAAACAAGACAATCATCCCATGGCTCTTGATACCATTTGTTGTGTAGAAACTAGAAGGGGGGGTTGAATAGTTTCTTATATTTACTTGTTAAAATATGGTTTCCAAAAATCCTTTTTCAAAAACTTAGGCTTGAGGAAATATGTGAAATCTTCTTATGCACAATATGAACAATGATAGTGTAGCTAAACTAATACTAACAAAAATATATCCACAAAGAATAAAGAATGATAGTGTAACTAATCTAGTACTAACACATGTATATGCATAAAGAATAAAGAATGTAAAGAGTTAAGGGTAAAGAAAGATCAAACCGAACACCAAGGATTTATAGTGGTTCGGCAACGAAGCTCACTCCTCGTTCCTACTCCACTCCTCGAGTACTCCTTACTCGAGAGTTCACTACACAACAAGCTCCTTATGGTGGAGAAAACCGTACACGTCGCTTAACCAATTTCCGACTCTAAGCTAAAAGTCGAGCCCTAATCGTAGCTAGGACCAATCTACACAACTATACTTAGTACATACACAACTTCCAAATAGACACAACTACTTGGATCTTCACAAATATGACACAACTACAAGTATATAAAATTAGATCTTCAATGGATCTTTGGTGGTGGACTCAACACTTCACTAGGATAGTGTTCTTCTCTTTGCACTTGGAGAGGAAGGGATGGAAGAACAAGATTCACTTCTTAAACAAGTAATAATCAAACAAATGATCAAAGATTTGAGTGATTAAAGAAGGGGTTTGAATCTGGAAATAAATGTGCAAAAGAGGTGAGGTGAAAAGCTGAGAATGGTCCACTATTTATAGGACAAAGGAGCCAACGGCTATATCTGCCCGCGGTACCTTATCTTAGCCCGCGGTACCTTATCGATAAGGTACCGCCTAGGCGCTAAGGTACCGCCGGACTAGACTCCGCTCCTTTTTGTCCTTTAGTGGTGGAGGTCTTATCTGGGTATAAAAAATATCCTGAAAGGATATTCTTAACCAAATAAGAATATGCCATTTTCAAATTTCAAATAATTAATTTAATAAAACATTTTCTTAAAAATAAAGTTTAATAAAAAACTTGTCACATTTAATAAAAAGTGAGTTTTAAGAAAAGATTAAATCACTTGATCACTTGATTAAGGTTAGTACTTGTTTATCCATACATTAAGTGAAAATGGGTAAAATGAAAAATACTTGAACTCAAGAATTCGTTTTTCGTTGTTTTCGTAAATGCTTGTTTTTACATATTGTCGTAATCAAAACTAAGCGAGACCGAAAAATGCAAGTAACGTTTTTAGTCATTATTGCATTAACAATCTCCCCCTTTTTGATTCCGACAATACATAAACTCAATCACACAAAAACAAGATTTTCGAAGACGAGTTTATTCATTTCTCCCCCTTTGTCGAAGCAAAAAGGTTGCGTAAGCCGGTGTTGAAGAAACGGACTTTGCAAAGACTCCCCCTTGGTGCTTACTCCCCCTAGCTTGGGGCACCGAGGAATCGAGATATGGTGACAAGCTACATAGAAGGGTTAGTTGAACAAAAGAAACAACCAACAATATATAGCAATAGGTCACATAAAAAAAATTAAAAGAGAAGAAAACACAAAGACAAAGATCCAAGATAGGTTACTAAAAGAACATCATACAAAGAAGTATGGAAAAAGAAACAAGCCAAAAGCATAAATCTAATCCTAGTTATTCTAGAATTCTAAGATTTGCTTGAATTTGGTGTCTTGTGGATAAGCAACCAATGCTTATATGAAAGACAAGGTAATAGCGGAGGGTAGTGGTGGTGGCTTGTTGGAGATCTCATAATCAAAGTGAAGAGGAGGCTTGATTAAGAGACTCTTGATGTAGCTCAAGTCCTCATAGATGTGTGCCATAGCAAGATGTTGATATTGACAACAATGACAATATGTTCCATGGTGCATGACATTATCATGAGAAGGAGGAAGAACACTAAAGGGTGGTGGTGGAAGAAAAGATGTTCCACAATTAACATTCTTGGTAGGAGAAATGTGATTAAGAGTGGTCTTGGGTGGGTTTGGATTGAAAGCAATTGGAGAAAATGGAGGAGATTCAAGGCTTTCATTGGGAGAATAAGACATTTTGGATGTGAAGTAATGCAAAATGCTTATGGTTTAAATAGGAAAGGCTTAGGGTATTTTTGGGGTGGTCAAAGGGTTTGAAACAAAGATTCTCTAAAATGTTGGAGCAAATCTGGAGTTTCAGACAAAAACCCGAAAAAGGAAGGCCACTGTAGGCGGTTCCTTATCTAGGATGGCGGTACCTTATCAATAAGGTACCGCGACTCACATATAGAACCGCCTGCAGAAGCAGGGTTTGGTGTTTGGAGGAAGATTTTTCAGCAAATCTTATTTTTCTAGTCTAACTTATCATAGGGATATGCTTAAAAGCAAATATAGACAAAGAAAACATATGCAAACTTACCAAATAGAGATTTGACCAAAATACATGGATTAAAAAATCAATGTAGGAGGTGTGTAAGACAAGACCTTAAGTCATGACACAATGATCCTCCATGATTCAATCTTGTTCTTGCTATGTTTGAGAGAATCATACATATGACTTATGTAAGCTCTAGATTAATAGCGAGAATCTATGAAAAATCGTTTTTAGATTGAATTAACAATGTTAAACGAATTTCTCAACCATTTTCGAACGAGACTTTGAGAGTTTTGAAAAGGAGAGGAGAAGATTTTTCAAGGACTCAAAGTGGTAAAAGAAAATACACAAGAAGAAAAGAATTTAAGGAAGATGTTCCATTAATCCTAGACCTAGACGCAAGTAATTAAAAGGTTCCCTCTTAAGTGGCTTAGTGAAGATATCGGCTAAGTTTTCCTCGGAGGGCACCCTTTTAATAGTAATGTTCCCCTTTTGAACATTATCCCTAAGGAAATGGTGTCTAATTTCTATGTGTTTGGTTCGCGAATGTTGCACGGTATTCTTGCTTAGGTCTATAGCGCCTTTATTATCGCACATGATGGGAACATCATCAAGAGAAATCCCGTAATTAACAAGCGCTTGCTTCATCCATAGAGATTGTTGGCATGCTTTTCCGGCACTCACATACTCGGCTTCTGTGGTGGATATCGCAAGAGCGGTTTGTTTCTTGGAGAACCAAGAAGTTAAACAACAACCCATGAAGGTACAAACTCCACTAGTGCTTTTCCGGTCCACATAGTCTCCCGCATGATCCGAGTCCGCGTAGACAATGGTTTCTACGCCGGTCCCTTTAGGATACCAGAATCCTAAATGTGTAGTGCCTTTAATGTATCGGAAGATACGCTTAACCGCTTCAAGGTGAGAGGTTTTGGGAGCCTCTTGGAAGCGAGCACAAAGGCAAACACTAAACATGATATCCGGTCGACTTGCCGTTAGGTACAACAAACTACCAATCATACCTCTATATTTGGTGTTGTCTACCGACTCACAATCATCATCTACGGTGAGTTTAGTATCCGAGGCCATAAGGGTCTTCATTGGTCTAGATTCTTCTAATCCAAATTTCTTTAGCATTTCTTTAGCGTACTTAGATTGACTAAAGAAAATACCATCGTCCATTTGTTTAATTTGGAGTCCTAAAAATAAGTTAAGTTCTCCCATCATACTCATTTCAAACTCATCATGCATGATTTTGGCAAAGTCATCACACAATTCTTGACAAGTTGAGCCAAATATAATGTCATCAACATATATTTGTACGATTATGAGGTGAGGACCTTTCTTCTTTGTAAAGAGTGTATTGTCTACCATTCCCATGGTATACTCATGTTTAACAAGAAACGCTTTAAGTCTATCATACCAAGCTTTGGGTGCTTGTTTGAGTCCATAAAGTTCTTTCTTAAGCTTGTAAACATGGTCCGGTTTCTCAAAATCAATGAAGCCGGGAGGTTGAGCCACATATACCTCCTCATTGATCAAACCGTTAAGGAATGCACTCTTTACATCCATTTGTTGAAGCTTAAAATCTAAGGCACAAGCGTAGGTTAAAAGGATTCTAATAGATTCTAATCTAGCTACCGGTGCATATGTCTCGTCATAATCAATCCCTTCTTGTTGATTATAGCCTTGAGCTACAAGTCTAGCCTTGTTACGAGACACAACACCATTCTCATCTAGCTTATTCCTAAATACCCATTTGGTTCCTATAATGGTAGAACTTCTAGGTGGAGGAACAAGTTCCCAAACATCATTGGCAACGAATTAATTCAATTATTCTTGCATCACAAGGACCTAACTCTCATCCGTCAAAGCTTCTTTAACATTCTTTGGTTCAATCAAGGAGACAAAACAAAAGAAGTTGCTTTGGTTTTGGACTTGAGATCTTAGGGTCCTTTGATTTAAGTCACCAATGACATTATTGAGAGTATGATCCCTAGACTCCTTAATGTTTACTTCCTTTTCAACACTAAGGTCTTCAACTCCTATTTTTCTAACCTCTTTGGCTTTAACTACTTCTAATTCATCCAAGTCATCATCAACCAATGGTGGTGTCTTGGGTGAAGGAGGGGTTTCATCAAAGGTTACGTTGAGTGATTCTTCAATAACCCCTGTGGTTCTATTTAGGATTATGTAGGCTTTACTAGTTTGTGAATAACCTAAAAGGATACCTTCGTAAGACTTTGGGTCAAACTTGGTAAGGTAGTCTTTGGTGTTGAGGATAAAGCACTTGATTCCAAACACCCTAAAGTATTCTAATGAGGGTTTCTTACCTTTAAGAATCTCATAGGGGGTCTTTCCTAGGAAAGGTCGAATAAGAATTCGGTTGAGAATATAAGTCGATGTGTCCATGGCATTGCACCAAAACTTTTGAGGCAAATATTGCTCGTTTAACATCGTCCTACTCATCTCTTGGAGAGTCCTATTCTTCCTTTCAACTACCCCATTTGATTGTGGAGTGCGAGGAGCCGAGAAGTTATGGGTAATACCATGAGCTTCACAAAAGGCACCAAATTGCACTTCATTATCAAATTCCCTACCATGATCCGTCCTAATAGAAACAATTGAACATCCTAGTTGATTTTGAATTCTTCGACTAAAGATTTCGAAGTGATCGAACGCTTCATTCTTAGATGCCAAAAATCTAGTCCAAGTGAATCTAGAATAGTCATCAACTATAACTAGGGTATAAAGGTTACCTCCATAACTCCGTATGGCGGAAGGTCCAAAGAGATCCATATGTAGGAGCTCTAAGCACCGAGAGGTCGAAACCAAATTCTTGGCTTTGTGACTTGAGTGAACTTGCTTTCCAACTTTGCAAGCATCACAAAAGTGACTATCAAACTTAATCTTGGGGAGGTGTCTTACCAACTCCTTAGAGACTAAAGATTGAATTAAACGCATATTAGCATGACCTAATCTCCTATGCCAAAGAGTAGAACTATCATCTATAGTCGCAAGACATATGTTGTCTTTTGAATTCTTATTAACCTTCATGACATAAAGCCCATGCTTTCTAACACCTTTTCCAATGACTTTTCCATCTTTTACGATTTCACTGTCATGTTCCGAAAAGATGACCTTACACTTATTATCACAAATTTGACCTATACTTAAAAGGTTAAAACCTAAGTTATCTACGTGCTCAACATTTTCAATGGTCATGGAGTCAAGAGAAACCGTACCTTTGCCAATGATATTACCACGTAGACTACTAGCGAATGTGACGTTACCTCCATCATATGCTTTGTAATGCGAGAACAAACTTCGATTACCCGTCATGTGTTTAGAACATCCACTATCCTTAATCCACTAATCGGGCTCCAAATCAATTCCCAAGCATATCTAGGTAACAACACACAAGATCAAACATTTGGTCCCCAATATATCATGGGTCCAAAATTGTTAGTTCCAAACATCCCTTGCATTTGGTTGGGATGCATGAATGAGGAGGGGATTCCCCATGGAGAACAAAATGGAGGAGGGTAGTAATTCATGTAACCATTTTGTTGTTCATTACTTCTCCTAGGTTTGTTTGATCTAGGTTTAGAGTTATTATTATTCCTTCTAGGTGTTGGAGTTTTACTTCTAGGTCGTGAGTTGTTTTGATTATCTCTTGTAGGCGTTGTCGTTCTACTTCTAGGCTTAGATTCATTCCGTACTCTAGGTGGAGTAGAGGATAGTCTAGATAAACTTCTATTTCCCATGAGAGGTTTACTTAAAGGCTTGTAGAACTTACCAATAGCATTGTCGTCAGGTATGGGTAATTGTACCTTATTAACAGTAAGATGCTTTAGTTATTCATTTAACTTAGATTTTTCAGAAAGTTCAGAATTTTCACAAAATTCAACTTCTGTCCGCGGTACCTTATCTATGGCGGCGGTTCCATAGTGATAAGGAACCGCACCATACAATTTGGAACCACGTCCAGTGGGCCTTTTTTGTGAAAACCTGACTTGTTTTGGTTCACTAGTTGAGCCTTCATTTGAGTTAAAACCTAGACCAAGTCTTTCCTTAGAATGAACTTGTTTGTTTAACATATCATCAAGAGCACTAGTACCTTTCATGAACTTTTCCACTTTAATGGAGATGCTCCTGAGATCTTCATTCTCTAATCTAAGTTTCTCACAACTTAAGCAACCTAAATCAACCTCTTTGTTTTTCTCAAGTTTAGCCAATTTCTCCCTAAGTTCATTGATCTCATTTTCAAGCTTAGTTTTGGTTGATTTTAAGGTTTTATTCTTTTCTATGAATTTAAGACTAAGTTTGTGTAAGCTATCATATTTGCCTTCAAATTCAATATCATCTAAAGTGGAACTATCATTGCTATAATATTCGGTTTCGGAATGTACCTCTTTAGAAGTGTGAGCCATAAGACATTTCTCCTCTTTGGGGTTGTCATCATCATCTTCACCGCTATCGCTCCAAGCGCCACTAACGAATGCCGTGTGGTTCTTATCACGAGCGAGCTTTGGACAATCACCAATGAAGTGATTTGGATCACCACATCTAAAGCAATTCCTATCACCTTTTTCGTTCTTGACAAACCGATTCTTTGACAATGGTTTCTTGTCATAGTTGGGTTGCCTAATGTGTTGACCTCGTCTCTTGAAGAACTTCTTGAAATCTCTCACCGCCAATGCATACTCCTCGTCATTGCTTTCCGAGGAACTATCATGGTCACTTTGTGCCTTCTTGGCTTTAAGTGAAAGAGATTTCCTTTCACTCTTGGTTTTCACTAATTCCGAGTCCTTCAAAATTATCATCTCATGAACCTTCAAGTTTCCTATGAGTTCATCGAGTGATAAAGTTGAGAGATCTTTCGACTCTTCAATCGCCGTGACTTTTGCTCTCCACTTTGGATGTAAGGCCCTTAGAAACTTCCTAACGTTGTTCTTGCTAGAAAAACCTTCATCAAGTGCTTTTAGACTAGTAATAATGGTGTTAAACCTAGCAAATGCACTATCAATAGTTTCATCTTCTAAGATGACAAATTGTTCATATTGTTGGACAAGAAGATCGATTTTGCTTTCTTTGACTTGGCTATTACCTTGGTGTGTTACTAAAAGAGTGTTCCAAATCTCTTTAGCGGTTTCACACATAAAAATTCTTTCATACTCTTTCTTAGGCAAAGCATTATAAATCACCATTTTAGCCTCATTATTTTTTGAAAGTTTCTTTTTAGTATCGTCATTAGCTTTGTCAAAAGTGACCAATTCTTTTGTTTTAGAAACTTCATTAAATTGAAAGGGTAAAAAATCACCATTGGTAATAACATGCCAAAGATCTAAATCTTTTGATTTCACATAAGTTTGAAATCTATTTTTCCAATAAATAAAACTATCGCTTTCAAAAAGTGGTGGTCTTTGCATAGATTGCCCTTCTAGGTACTTGTTGGAATCCATAGATCGATTCAAGTTTTAAAATACAATATACTTTAAAAATTCTTGAGCAACTCGCTCTGATATCAATTGTAGAAACTAGAAGGGGGGGTTGAATAGTTTCTTATATTTACTTGTTAAAATATGGTTTCCAAAAATCCTTTTTCAAAAACTTAGGCTTGAGGAAATATGTTAAATCTTTTATGCACAATATGAACAATGATAGTGTAGCTAAACTAATACTAAAAAAATATATCCACAAAAAATAAAGAATGATAGTGTAACTAATCTAGTACTAACACATGTATATGCATAAAGAATGTAAAGAGTTAAGGGTAAAGAAAGATCAAACCGAACACCAAGGATTTATAGTGGTTCGGCAACGAAGCTCACTCCTCGTTCCTACTCCACTCCTCGAGTACTCCTTACTCGAGAGTTCACTACACAACAAGCTCCTTATGGTGGAGAAAACCGTACACGTCGCTTAACCAATTTCCGACTCTAAGCTAAAAGTCGAGCCCTAATCGTAGCTAGGACCAATCTACACAACTATACTTAGTACATACACAACTTCCAAATAGACACAACTACTCGGATCTTCACAACTATGACACAACTACAAGTATATAAAATTAGATCTTCAATGGATCTTTGGTGGTGGACTCAACACTTCACTAGGATAGTGTTCTTCTCTTTGCACTTGGAGAGGAAGGGATGGAAGAACAAGATTCACTTCTTAAACAAGTAATAATCAAACAAATGATCAAAGATTTGAGTGATTAAAGAAGGGGTTTGAATCTGGAAATAAATGTGCAAAAGAGGTGAGGTGAAAAGCTGAGAATGGTCCACTATTTATAGGACAAAGGAGCCAACGGCTATATCTGCCCGCGGTACCTTATCTTAGCCCGCGGTACCTTATCGATAAGGTACTGCCTAGGCGCTAAGGTACCGCCAGACTAGACTCCGCTCATTTTTGTCCTTTAGTGGTGGAGGTCTTATCTGGGTATAAAAATATCCTGAAAGGATATTCTTAACCAAATAAGAATATGCCATTTTCAAATTTCAAATAATTAATTTAATAAAACATTTTCTTAAAAATAAAGTTTAATAAAAAACTTGTCACATTTAATAAAAAGTGAGTTTTAAGAAAAGATTAAATCACTTGATCACTTGATTAAGGTTAGTACTTGTTTATCCATACCTTAAGTGAAAATGGGTAAAATGAAAAATACTTGAACTCAAGAATTCGTTTTTCGTTGTTTTCGTAAATGCTTGTTTTTACATATTGTCGTAATCAAAACTAAGCGAGACCGAAAAATGCAAGTAACATTTTTAGTCATTATTGCATTAACATGTTGGATAACGTAAATCTTGCTTATCTAGAGAGAGAGAGATGGTGAGAACACACACACAAAATGAGAGAAAATATGTGTAAAACACACTTTTACTATGTAAAGTTATAAGTGAACCACACCCTCTCCAACTAAGGAGAAGGTTTATATACCCAAGCCCACAAGATGGGCTTGGGCTTGCAATGAGCCGCCGGCCTGCACAAGTTGTATGCTTGGCTTGGCCTTGTTAGATTCATATAAAGATGCTAGACTACGAGCCACTAACTAATATATTGTCGAAGTGACCGATCCTTCTAAATATGTAAAAACATATTTCCAACAAAGTTAAATAAGGAAGACCGTAAAAAGTCAAAGTGGACACTTATTATGGGACGTAGTGAGTACAAAACTAGGGTTTTATTGCACCTTTAGCTTATATCTTCTATTTTAGCTTTTTATATGAACTAAAGCTTATTAGATTAGCTTATTAGCATCTTATAAACATTATAACAAGTCTTAGAAAATCATTATAACAAGATCTAACCTTAGATAACATAGTGATTACCTAGGTAGCTCCAAAATGACCTTATAACCCTTCTTATGAACACAACTTGCTACCAAAGCTTCAAGAGCTTCAATGGCTTCCTTCTAGACCTGGTTTCTGGTCTTATAAGTGTCCTAAAACTTTTGTAGAAGTGGATTTTAGAATGGTTATGGAGGTAAAGAAGAACGTGGTGCGAGTTTCAAATAAATGGAGAAACGCCCATTTTATAGCCATTTCAAGCCATAACCTCCAAGTAAGACTTATGTACTGATATCCTAGGTTCCTTATACGTTCATGGTGACTAAGGGAAGCTATGTGATGAGTATTGAGAGCTAGAAGCTGAAAAAATTAATGGTACAAGTGTTGGAATGATTTTTAGCCATAAAATATATAAGCTTAAAAAGTTTCCATAAAGTAGGTGATGCACCTATGTTCTTGGTTTCTTAGGGCTGGAAATATCTTCTAAATATCTCAAAATATCTGCTATAGGTTTAAATTTAGGAGGGAAAGTGTTTAAATGGGTTTTTTGAGGGAAAAACCTAGCCAGATGCAAATCTAGGGCTTGTAACTTTGTAATTCTTGTTATTAAGGGTTTGAGAATGTTATTAGTGATGGACTAAGGTATAATTAGGGTTTAAACATTGTAATTAGGAAGTTTGGGTCCTTGGTTTGAAGTTTAACAAAGGTTTAAAGTGAAATTGGGAAGAAAACCTAGGCGGGTTAGGGTTTCTAACGATCTAGGGTTCAATCCTTGTTAAATCTATTATTATTGATTTAGCTACTGATTTAAACTCAATTTATACATCTTAAATTGTCCTCAATTTGTTCATGAAGTCGCTACATTGGTTTTACCAAGTTATTCCAAGTAAAAATGTCTGAAGTGTGAAAATACCTATTTTAACCTAATTATAAGTCAGGCATCAAAATGTTGTACCTTTTTCTTTAGGGTACTTGTACATTGCTCTAAGATAATTTTATAACCTAAATGTAATGATATGAGTGTTGGTAGACTTTTCCTAAAAGACTAGGTATTGATTCTAAGTGAAATGCTTAATATAAGGGTTTCTAGATCATTACGCCTAATGACTTTGTACTTTGGGTAATTAGTGTTTATATCCTCATTTAAACTTATTATAGGTCTTATATGGTATGTTTATCACTTCAAATGATTCTAGACACTTAGTTTAAGGGTTTGCATAGGGTAATCATATCCTAGGTGTAATTAGGTTAGCTTAAATTTCTATGCTTCAATAACTTGTGCATTGTGCTTTAGTAATTTGTAACTTAGCTTGAGATACATATATGATCTACTTATTTGAGTTTTATATTTGGTTGCAACATATTATATCTTAATTCAATGTGAAATGGATTTTAGGTGCTAATCTAGGTTACTAGGTCTTATACTTGTAATTCGCTTTAGATTACTTATACTTAGTGTTTTATAAACAAATATCTCCTCTATGTGATAGATTATAACTTGTAAATTGGTATTTTATATTCATATATAGATATTGTGTAATTATATTGTTTGAAATAATAGTTTACAAGGGATTTCTAGATGGTGATCTAGATTATTATGTACATTTGTTTTTACTTAGCATTGTAGGGTTTGTAATTACCATTCTTAAATAATATTATTCCTTCAAAAGATAGTTTACAACTTTTTTATAATCCATAATTACTTATTCATATGTGTTGTACATTCATATTTCATCATTCTTGAGTTTACAACTCATTTATAAGGATTCTAGGGTTTCTATGGGAATTTAGGGCATCATAATTATAATTCAGATGTTCTTATTCATAATGTACTTATTAGATTACTTTTTTTTATCTTAGACTTGATATATACATTGTGTTTAGAACGTATAGGAATATGTCGAAGTGGCAGTTTAGGTTAGGAGAACACATTCATCTTACCAAGCAAGGCACAAAAGCAAAAATTTCCAGTCAAATTTTCATATCCATACAACCATAACACATAACACATAAGTAAAATTTGAGGATTGTCACACTATCAATCTTCTCATACAAAACAATTTGCTGGCCACGGTTATTCTCTAGTTGTATTACACTCAGCAGTGGGAACTCCGGCTGCAACATCTGTTTTACGTTATAGTTCATCAAAATTTTTGCTTAGTATTTTATTTATTTTTTGTTTACATATGTATACAAAAACTTTGTAAGTTTTTTACCTGTTTCATTCTTCTCAAATTTTTCTTGACGTTTTAGCTCTTCAACTTCTCTCAGAAATTGTGTACCCATAAGCAAGTGACTCGGTGTTTCTTCTTGAGTTTCTGAAACATCTTTTGTGTTATCTTGTGGTTCATCAACTTCAGGTTCATCAGTTTTGAAGTCGGGATGCACCACAATCTACATCGACCTATCAGTCTACGAGCTTTCACTTCTGGTCCTGTTGACCAAATTATCTATCCACTCTCTGATTCTTAGCAATTCTTCGTCATCTGGGTATTTTTCCAAGGCTGCTTCTAGCATGTCACCGATCTCTATTTTGAACTTTTGGAATATGACCAACATGTTCCCCAAATAGTAGGAGAATTCATGCATTCAATGTAATATTAGTTTAACATTTAATACTCATGTCTATAAATAACTTTTTAGAACAGTTTTCAAATTCTTACTTGAGCCGACTTGAACTGTGAATATTTTCACTGAAATTCAACGATCATTGCTGATAATTTTTATGTTATGTTATCAGCACTTTCATCACTAGTTTTCACATTTTGAGTAGATGGGTCTTCACTACTTTCAAGATTCTACTCGTAAGAACGTCAGCAGTTTCACCCGATGAAATAAGAGAATCTGTTAAATTTAAAACAATCATTTTTTATAGCAATCCAATGAATAAACTCAAATAATTTTAAAAGTTAGATAAATTTTTAACCCGTCATCTCAGCTTTAATCCAATTGTCTTTCGGTAATATGTTATCTAAATGCACACCATCCAAGTCTTCAAGACCACATCAAACATAGCTTGACTACCGACACCATGCACCTTTGTCTGAACTAGTTTCTCCTTCAATTGTGTATTATTTGCAACTCTTGATCTTTTTCTACTGAATGGAATAACTGGCGCACCTTTTTCTGTTGGATTTGGCACACTTAGCAACAGTTCATCTCCTTCAATCAATGATGAACAAGTCATTTGAATAGAAGTACTTTACGATTCTATTTTTTTGGAAAAAGATATAACTGATGAACATATTTGTACAACTGATGAACATTTTAGATAACTTGAATGTTCGTCAGTTTTAATATGTTCGTCATGTTTAGTTACACTATGTTAAGAAGATTTACATAACTAATCGATATATACCTTGTACATTCTCTTGTACATTAGCATGTTCTCCGACTTTTTGTTGTGGGTTATCCTTTTCTTTTTTTTTCCAAATTTTCTCCTATTCAGCCACCGATGAACAAATAAGTATTAGTATTTAATGAATTTACAATTTGATGAAGATTATCTAACAGAAAAAATGATAGTGTATGGGACAACTGGCGTACCCTTTTCTGTTAGATTTGGCACACTTACCAACAGTTCATCTCCTTCAATCATTGATGAACAAGTCATTTTGGATAAAAGTGTTTTACGATTTTGTTTTTTTAAGATATGACTGATGAACATATTGTACAACTGATGAACATTTTGGATAACTTGAATGTTCATCAGGTTTAATTACACTATGTTACGAAGATTTACATAACTAATTGATATATACCTTGTACATTCTCTTGTACATTAGCCTGTTACCCGATATTTTGTTGTGGGTTATCATTTTCTTCTTTTTCCAAATTTCCTCCTATCCAGTCATATATGAACAAATAAGTATTAGTATATTATGAATTTACAATTATATGAACATTATCTAACTGAAAAACTGATAAACTTTCATTATTCACTTACTCTGTCACAACCGTTGTTTCTGCAGTTCTTTTCACAATCATACCCATCATGAATTTCGTTTTTAGAGGTTGTTCATCCACCACTTTAAGTTGTTCAATATTCTCTTAAAGTTGTTCATTATCCTCCTCTTTAACATCCTCATCTTTTGTATTCAGCCCATATATCTTCACATCCAATTCCATCAACAATTGACTATTCCAGTAATCTAAAGCTAGAGTTGCAGGATCTTTCAAAAGGGAGTTGGTGAATATCAACTGCATTTTTAAAAAAAAAATTGATTCAATTTTGTAAATGTTCATCATATATTAAGCATAAGTATATGAAAAAAGTAAATATTGGCAATAATAGAGGATGACCATAGAAACATTTGGTTGGGTTCCTACACCATGCTTTTCTTTGAGTCTTTAGACGTTTCACCAAGTACTGACACAATCCATTTCACTCACGCTTTCAAGAGAATTTAGCAATGGTATGAATGTTGAATTCACCGTTCCAGTTGATACCACATGCCATGGATAGTAACAAACAAGGCTAAAAAGTTCAACTTAAACATCCTATCATCGATGTCTGCTGATATTTGCTTTCGAATCACCTTGGTCAATTTACTAGTATAGATTCTATCTACTTTCTTGAATTGCTTCTTCTAGACTCTGTAGACCGTATCGTTCCTTACTTTTACAAGAACATGATTTTGGACTTCAAATAAACCCATTAGTATTCCAAAGCATTGATGAACGATATGAGTTGTTACTTTAATAGATTTGCCAATCACATTCAACGTCGCAAAATCGGCATCAAAATTATTAAGCAACCAATGCCCTAATATGGTTGGAATACTTGGAATTTTTATTGCAACATTGAACCAAATATCATGTCTTCTTTTTGTATTTTTGTTAAATCTTTTATAATTTTAGAATATCCTTAAGGACTTGATTTTATCAAAAGTCGTGGAAAGAACGTTCTTGTTTGAGGAAGACAATATGCAGGATCAAGGTCTTCAGAAAGATTAGGTTTAGGTTTTGATGAACCTTTTATATTTTTATTTCACATTTCTTTTTTAAAGGTTTAGCTACAAGAACAACTATCACATTTTTATTTTTAGCTACAATATGAAGGTAAGGTATCAGAATTGTGGTAAACTACTTCTGATGAATATTAAACATAGCAATTTAATCCAACCGAAAAGTTTTATGCTGATAAACTACTACTGATAATCATTAAACATACCAATTTAATCAATCATTTGAGCATCACTGATGAACACAACTGAAAAACATTAAACATACCAATTTAATCAATCACTTGAGCATTATATACTGATCGGGATTCTCACTACTTACGAATAATTACTTAGCATACTTTAAAATTTATTTCATGGAATAAACAAACATCTTAACTTACATAATATTGATGAAAAAATAATAATTTATGAAGATACTTAAAATAAAATGTATACCATTATTTGACGTCTGATCTTGAAAGCGTTTAGCCCTTTTTTCCTTTGTTGCGTCATGTTCATTTGCCACATCTATTTTTGCTTTTTTTCTGCTTCTAGTTTCTAAGAATTAAAAATAATAATTAATTTGATGATTATAATACTCAATTATCTCATTTATTCAAACATAAATGATAAACTTACCCTTTACTAATGCTACTCCCTCGCCTACAGGTTCATCAATAATCTCCTTTTCATAATCTAGAATTTTGTATATAATAAATTATGAGTTCATGAATAAAAAAAGCAAAAAAACAAAAACAATAGAAATATAAAACGGTGAACATACCTTTACTGATGCTTCTCCCTCGCCTACAGGTTCATCAATAATCTCCTTTTCATGATGTACAACTTTTTATATACTAACGTCCTTTTTTATGTCTTACAATTTTTATAGATAAATTATATGTTAATTATTTTAAAAAACATAAAAACGATAATTGAAGAAAACAACCCGAAATGAACTTACTTTTGGATTTCATCTTTCACAGTTTGATTATCGAATGAAGATCTTCAAAGAGAAAGCCCTAATTACGATTTTTGATGAATATAAATTATAGTCACATACAGAAACAGACCCAGAGAGAGAGAGAGAGAGAGAGAGAGAGAGAGAGAGAGAGAGAGAGAGAGAGAGAGAGAGAGAGAGAGAGGGGGGAGAGGGAGAGGGAGAGGGAGAGGGAGAGAGGTTGCAAATAATGGACGTTAGGTACGAGAGAGACGATAATTTTAAGGTATACATTAGTTGTAAAATGAAAGAAATACCCTTCTTAACTGATTTTTATTTTCTTTTGTTTTAAACCATCAAATTAAAAATAGAGAGATCCAAAGGTATATATATTACATTTTACACTTTTTAGAAAGCACCCACTTTGCAAGGGATGACATCCCTTAACCCATGATATAGAGCAACCTCTCTTTCATATCATGTCAAAATGTATGAACCAAAGTCTATATCAACGAGAATCAAACGATTATAGTGAACCGAGTCAACCTCCCCTTCACTCGCTTTATTAAGATGATCGATGTTTTACAAACAAACAATAAATGATTACAAGACTGAATTACTCACAACTGACAATATGATAGAAGATAATCGATAAAAAAACACACAGTAGTATAGAAACGATTAATAAATGATGAAGATGAAAGGTAGGGAGAGGGATATAAATATTCAGCTGAAAGTTTGCATAGAAGCCCTTCAAGTATCAACAAGATACCCTCCAGTCCTTCAACTTTATATTACTCCATCTTCTGTTATAACTTGGCCCTTTACCTTTACACATCTTACATATAAACCCTTGAAGTAAAAGCTTATACGTCTAACAAATACACAAATACACAACTGATAATTCTCAAGTTGTACATAAATCGTTTTTTTTAATGACTCATTTACAACCGTCACTAAAATAACTTTAATCAGGAAATCCAGGCATGCTCATTCGGGCTTTCGGGCATAGATCATAACAAATCCTCTGTTTTTAATACAGGTGTAATCTGCCAGTCCACAAGTTGTGAACACCTCACTTACTTCACGTTCAGATAGGTAAATGCGTGTCCCAAAAAACTGTCTGATTTTCTACAAGTACAAAACAATGCAACGGTATCAAATTCTACTTTCTGTTGTTTCATAACGCAAATTAGAAGGTTGCAAGACAGGTTGGCCGTCGGCCGAGCAATGATGTGTTTTCAGAACGGTTCAGGTCAGACTGAGGTGACTCGGTTTATTATTATGTAATTTTTATCAATGAGTAATGCGATTAGAAAAAGAAATACGGAATACTATTACTACTATAGTAGTATAAATGTTGGCGTAAAATGATTTACCATGTATCAAGGTGAATGCATACCTGACGTACGGACGATAAAAAGGGGATAAATGAGTAAAGGCCATCTACTGTGAAAGTGCTGGCAACAAAAACTCCTCCAGGTCGAAGAATTCGAATTATTTCAGCTACCTGTACACCACATTGTATAAGCTAGTTATGTTAAGATGGATACCCAAGCCAAATGTAACATAAAAACCAACAAAGGTAGCGAGATACTCCCTTCCTCAATTATAGATTTAAAATTTACTTAGACAATAATGTGTAATGTGCGGGTTTGGTCAAGTCGGGTCATAAACCCTTCTGTTGATAATGTAGAGCTTTTAGTAACGGTCGGTGTACTAAATATTCTTTTGTAAGTAACTATTAACACAAGTTCTACTTCGTAAAACAATATAGAAGATTGTAACTTGTAAGCATTTTTAGCTTTGGATACTTACGCCAGCAGATGGTGAACCCCAAGAATGAAGAGCTGCACCAGCATGCACAGCATCTATAGAACTTGAAGCAAATGGTAGCCGTGCAATGTCAGCTCTAACCAAGATTAAGTTCCTAAAAATACACAGTTTCCATCAGAAATCAACTTGAATCATTAAAATCGATCTGCATTATAGACGTTGGTCGTGAAATGTAGAGTAATACAAGGAAATCAGGCTACATACTCCTTAGATATGTTTTCCTCTTGTTTGATGTAGTCATAAGACTGCTTTAACATACTTTCTGAAAAATCCAGGCCAACAGCAAGAGAAAACAGTCCACTTTTTGCAAAAAGCCTCGTGAACATCCCGCTACCACAACTAGCATCAATAATGGTTCCCCCAATGACTGGCTGAAGATAGTCTCTCATCAGTTCAAACTGTACAAAAAAGACAAGAAGTTAGATTAAATGCTATATTACTTCATATATATGGTCATATCAACTTCTGAAAAATAAAAGCACGCATTGTAAGGTAATGTGAACCATAGATAGTGTATATTTTGGCAAAGGTGGCGATGGCGATGTGTCTGGATCGGACAGGTTAGGTAAGTGTTTAATTCTTTGGTACATGCCTGAGAATCTGCTCGGGTTGAATTGGTTGGCCCTCCAAAACATAATTTCTTTCATGCTCATGTTTGATTTTACAGTTTTCATAAAACGCCATAAATGGGTCGAAATTGTCACATCTTGTAAATGTTAAAGACATATCACCTCTCTTTCTGGGCCCGGGAAACCACATATTCTAAAAGCCTGTCGCCAGCCCCTCCCATACAGGTATGATATTAGAGGGAATCTATATCAGCAAAAACAGCAAGTTCTCAGTCACATCAGCATACATAGATACTTGGATACATTTTCACTGTCAAATATATTCAGGATGTTTACGGAAGATACCTGAAAATCTCCAAAGAAACAGACCTATATTCGCCACCACTATTTACTGTTAAGTCGAGATAAGTTCCATTACCACTGTAGACTTTTTCACAGATGCCACATTTCAAAATAGACCGAGGCGTAGAATCACTGCAATGAAAACATTTTTCGCATGTAAGAATTACAAACGGTTGAAAAGAAACAGATAATCAAGTCAACTAACTAAAAAACATAACTTACACTGAGAAAACTGGATCGCCTTTCCACATTAACGGGTCATAACAAATGGGGCAAGCTAATGTCTTCGTCTTTGCCTCATTTTCATTGAAACCGGTTCCCTGTGTACAAAGTAAACAAGTTTGAAAATGAGATCTGTTCTTTTAGTGTCTACACTTTCAAATTCTATCATTTCTAAAGCAAACGTGGTCATTGTCTTCTAGCATATGAAACGGCCACAGAAAAGCATACATGGTCATGTTATCCAGAATAAATTTTTAATCATGTATGGAGATTATTATTGTTGTGTGGATGTTTGAAATAAGCAGAAGCAATTACTGAGCTGTAACAAAATGCAAATGCACTATATACTGTCTGGATTTGGTTTCGCTGTCGCAAAACACAGTAATCAAATAAACCGCTGTTTGAGCAAGTATTTTGGTTAGGTTATCCAAAAGTTCTTGTGCTTATCAGCTTATAAGCTCCTTGACACGACTCCAATAAAGCAGCTTATATGTGCCAAATAAGCTGTTAAACCATAAGCTAGTTGAATACTCAGTTCAGTTCACCTTATTGTGTTTTGATAACAGAATAAGCCTAAATAACTTCTCCTTTATTTACTGATATTAGATGCATAAAACAAAACTGCTTATTTCATGGTCAAATGAGCAAATAAACATACACAATTTGTATCTAGCAAACACTTAAAATGTTATGCATTCATCATAGAGCAGTTATTTGCGAAATGGATACAATAAACTGACACGACCAATGGCGGAGCTTGATGTTTCAACGTGATAGGGTTGAAAACGTTGTTTTTATGATTTAACAGGGTCAAAGTTGAAAATACTTTTTTACTATATTACTGTAGAGGCCACAACCCTTACAAAAATGAAAAAAATACAAGAGTATTTTAGTAATTTCAGATTAATTAAAGGCCAAAATTCAAATTTCTCCACACAAACGCGGCGCTTGCACTTACCAAACCATAAAGACGAGGCATAATTAAGAAAAAAATACCATACCCGTGTGATTTCGGATGAAGACGACACCATCGCCATGGTCCCCTATAATATTTGCAACTTTACATTCAGTTGATCACAAATAAAAGAAAACTTATATGTACTAGTAGTATTAAGTTGTACTTATACAGGGTGTTGGTTGATATAGGCATGTTCTTATGTCAGCTAGTTAATGCCTCCTAACTTTACATTCAATTAATGTGGATTAGGAGATGGCAAAACTGTCGGGTAGGATGCGGGCTCTGGCTTAAAAGGGCATGGGTCAAACCAGGGTGGCGATTTTGATGGTTACTAACTCCTAACTCCTAAATGACATAAATTCAAGATTGATCCAATTAATGTTTTCAACGTCGACTTCAATTGTTCGGAATGTTTCAAAACCCGGTTTTTAATTAATTCGGTTGAGCTACCGGGTCACAATTCAATCAGTTTAACAATCGGTTCAACCGGGCCTTTAGGTCAAAACCGGCATCCGGTCACTTAGAAACTTCCCAAGAAAATATACAAGCATCTTCTTTTTGGTTTCGCCAACTTATTTGCGAACATCTTTGCCTATCTCGAAAAATCCGAGCAAGAATACACCATTCTGTAAAATCATATGTTCAGGGAGGCAACAAGTCGTCACGACTCTTTCATTCACAAAACATGTATACACTTGAGCATCTCATCTTCCTGTAGACACTTGATCTTTAACGTCGTCAGTGAATGATGCATTTACTCTTCCTCTAGCCAAGAGCCATTCTTCTCTCCTAAGAGCATTTTCTAGTTCGCCGTCAAGAAGTGGTGATATGTCTTGAATCTGCTCCATGACATCAAGTGATGGAGAAGAATGACTATTAAGCTAGAGGAAGAGTAAATGCATCATTCATTGACCACTGTAAAGATCAAGTGTTTATACGAAAATGGGATGATCACTTGTATAAATGTTTTGTGACCGAAAGGGTCGCAGTCAGTTGCCTCACGGACATATGATTTTACATAAGGGTGTAGCCTTGTGCGAATTTTTCGCAATGCCTCTTCAACCATCATGCTGAGATGAGCGACGATTTCACGTTGAGATGACACCAGCAGGGGAAGAGATTCTTAAGAAAAACGACCCCTAATCTAAGGGTCTTCTATGAGGCAGATTTTGACATGTCGCTAGAATGGAATAACAAAGTGATTTTGTTGTATGTTCCTGTTGGATAAATTAAACGAACAAACAAGATGGAATAAACGAAGCGGAAACTTTTATTAGATACCCAAAGTTACAATACGAAAGTTACAAAGAAAACTAATGACATTAACCTCTATTTATAAAGAACCAATGACTCAAAACATACCAAACAAAGACATATTAAAAATAACAAAACTTGTTTGACAAACCAAACAAATTACCTAAAACAAATTTACTAAACGAACCCTAAAGTTTAACTCACTTTCAACAATTTCCACCGTGAGATCAATTTCATACGAAACTTCAAAACAAACGAATCTTGCTCTTCAAATTCAAATATCCGAATACCAAATTTCAAACGCCCCTTGAGAATTTAAGTCACTTTTCGAAGAATCTCCACCGCGACTTCAACTCTATTCGAAGTTTCAAACCAAACGAACATTCCGTCTTAATTCGGAATTTCAGAGGAACGAACGGATAACTCTTGATATGTTATTCCACAAACGAACAAACAACTCTTAATATGTTATTCAACCAAACGAACGAACGAATAACTCTTAATGTGTTATTCAAACAAACGAATGAATAACTTTTAATATGTTATGGTTCGGTTCGGGCTAGACAACTAGCCAATTCAAACAAACAAACAAACGATCGAATTTGAAAACGATCTCAAACAAACAAACAAACAAATGATCGAACCTGAAAACGATCCAAACAAACAAACGAATGATCGAACCTGAAAACAATCCAAACAAACAAACAAATGATCGAACCTGAAAACGATCCAAACAAACAAATGGCCGAACCTGAAAACGGTCAACCAAACAAACGATCGCACCTGAAAACGGTCAACCAAACTAAACAAATTGCCCCAAAGTATCTTCACCAAAAACTATCAAATTCGAGAAACCAAACTAAAAAAAAAACAGACAAACGAAGATCTCAAATTTTCCAAACGATCGAACAAATTACAAACGACCAAATTATTACCAATTCTTCAAACACCACATCAATCTTCAAATTCCAAATAATTACTTAATACTAAGATTTTGCTAGGTTAAAAAGTTCTTCAATTGGTCTAATCGAATTGATCCCGGTTTAAAGTGTGACTCAGTCGTCTTTGGTGGATAAAAGAAAGCAAATTGTTTGTCGTTGTCTAAAACTAATTAAAACACAAAATTAAAGCTATAGAAGATTAAACTAAAATAAAGACTCTTAAAGTTAAATGACGAGAGATTAAAACTTAATAAAATGCAAACTTTAACGTAAATAACAAAATTATAAAACTCAAATAAAAAGACGTAAAAGAAATTGACAAAATATAAAAGAAATAAAGCAATTTAAAACTTAATTAAAACTAAACTTTAAAAATTAAAACTTTAAAACAACTCTAAGACAAAACAATTAAAAATAAGACTTAAGAAAATGGCGGGAAAAAATTAAATTTGAAAATTAAATTGGGACAAAAATGATTTAATTTCACAATACCAAAAGTTGGTATAATTCCGCAATGTAAAATGTACATAATTCCGCAATATGTAAAACAAACAATTCCGGAATGTTGAAATATTGGTATGATTTCGCAATCTACCAAAATTGGTATGATTTCGCAATCTACCAAAATTGGTATGATTTCGCAATCTACCAAAATTGGTATGATTTCGCAATCTACCAAAATTTGGTATGATTTCACAATCTACCAAATTAGATTCAAATCCGCAATGTTGACAAGGGACAATTCTGCAATATTGAAGGACACACAATTCCGCAATGTTTAAGACATTGCGAAACTGAATCAGATTTCCTAAAAAATAGGATCTTGGAAAAAGGACGAATTTTAGCACTTTAATCGCAACTTTTAAAGAATATTAAGCCAATAAAAACACCAAGAAACTAATCAAGAATTCTAGATGAATGATAAAAATTATAAAAACTTTAAACACGAACCAAGAAACGCGAAAAGCTATGAACTTTATGTAAAAAGATGACGAAATGGATGAAAAATAAGAACATGAAATCAACACAAACGAAGATGATGAAAAAGATGAAGATTAAACAAAGATGAAAGATAGAATGAGATGATTAAAAAGCTTGAAATTAAAGATTAAAGATTCAAAACAAGATTGAAAGACAAGTATGTAAAGACAATATTAAAAGTGCTAGAAAATAAATTGGAGAACTATATGAAATAGCTAACACCTCAAAAATGAGGTTGAGGTCTTCTATTTATAGGGAAGAGTTGGTAGGTGGTTGTGCTTCTTTCTTTCTTTCTTTTGTCTTCTCGTCTTTAAATTAAATTGACGTTCTTGACTTTGTCTCAGGATTTGTTGATAAATAAAATGAACTCGTCTTCTAATTTCTTCATTAATTAGATTTGGTTCTCCGACTTCGTTAAACTTTCGTCTTTGGACTTTTTTTGGTAAATGTTCAGAATAGGCCTTTGACTTCCGTTCTTTTTGCACTCTTGATCTTTTGACTTTGTCTTTTGTCTTTTTCTTCGATAAAAGCCCGTGATAGCCCGTGTTTTCTTCCTTTTTTCATATTTTGGTCCTAAAACACAACAAAAACACAAACCACGCATAATTCCGATATTTACGACATTAAATACACGTTATGGTCTTGTTTTTAATTGTTTTAAGTGGTAAAAGGATGGGTGTTTCCACACCTATCAAATCCCCTATACTTGACCATTGCAATGCCCTCATGCAATGCATTAATTACAAAGCAAGATTTACATTTTCCATCATAATTAACCTACCTTGGCCTTTATTAAACCAAGACATTAATGAAACTAAAAAGATAGAAAATAACAAAATACTTGAAGGGAGAAAAATAAAGAGATCGAAGACTTACATTAGGGCTTTGGATGTCATGAATGTTTATAACCCTCAAGTTTCACGTTCCCCATACCAAGCTTAAAAACGAGATCATTGTTATTATAAGTTAGCAAGCTAACACAAACTCATGTGGCTCAATTATTCGCTTAGTGTTGGAAATACGTTTTACGTATTTATGAAGGATCGGTCGCTCCAATGATAATTATGTAATGGGCTCGTGATCTATTTACTTTATGTATGGTCCATATAGCCCACATGTAGGGTGGACTATATATAACCCCTCCTAGCATGTTAGGAGGGGTTGTTGATTCTCATTTTCACTTTAATCATATTTTCCACTTTCACTTTCTCTCTCTAATTCTCTCCCTTCTCTCCTTTCTCTCTCTAATCCCTCATCTCCTTCCTTCATCTTCTTTATATTAATCCATCAATCAACCATCTTAATCCACCAAATCCATCATGTAGAATAGACCATAGATTACGTAGACCTTCAATTGGTATCAAGAGCCTTGGTTAGTTTGGTTTATTCTTCTTTTATTTTTTTTATTTTTTTGCTTTTGGTGGGTTTTTGATTTAATCATGCTTAAATCATAAAAAGTTTGTATTTTTTATAAAAAGTTTGTATTTTTTATATGTTAAATCATATCAAATCTTCAAATTAACTTACTTTTTAGATAAAAAATCACAAATTTTTATATAAAAATCAAATTTTTCTTATATAAAACCTTAAAAAGTTGTGTTTTTTATAAAAAGTTAGTGTTTTTTATAAAAGTTTTTTGTTTTTCTTTTTTTAATTTTGTGTTTTTATAAAAAGTTTGTATGTTTTATTTGTTTTTTATCACAAATTTAATAATCAATTTATATAAATTTTTATCAATTTTTATCCTTTTTTTTTTATTTTTTATTTTTTTAATCAGTTTTTATTTTAATTTTTTTTTAAATTGTTCTTTTATTTTTTTTAATCCGTTGTCTGTTATCAGTTAACAGTCTTTTTCTATATTTTTTTATTATTTTAATTTTATTTTTATTTTTTAGTCTCATTTTTTTTTAACTGTCTTCTATCTGGATTTTCTGTCATTTTTCCTGGTCATCTGGCATTTTTTTTTTTTGGTCCTGTCCTAACTGTCCAACCTTGTCCCAACAAATCTGATATAAATGTTCCGAATCAGTAATTAAGTTCCGAATCAAGCAAGAAAACTTCCGAACCACAAACTTCCGAATCAATTTTTTAAGACAAAACTTCCGAATCAATTTTTTGTTTTGAAAATCTTCCGAACCAAACACTTCCGATTCGGAAGTCTTCCGAATCAAAATCTTCCGAATCAAAATCTTCCGATTCGGAACTGTTCCGAACGAAACAAAGTTCCGAACGAAACAAAGTTCCGAACGAAACAAAGTTCCGAACGAATCAAAATCTTCCGAATGAAGCCCATTCAAATTAAACGGGCAAATCATCGTCTTTTCAAAAAGACTCATTCCCTCTCGACTCTGACAAAACAGACTCTCGACCACTAGACTCAACCACTCACCAAACTTCGACTCAAACCGACTTCGACTCAAGCGACTCCATCAAACCCATCACACGAACAAGACTAAACAAACACACCTCTCGTCTCTCACAACCCTCGACTCGACCCTCTCAAAAACTAAAACAGACCTCGAAACAAATAACCCACAACATCTCTAAAACGACTCACACTCCCATCCCTACCCTCGTCTAAAACATTCTCACCCTCCCCTCACCAACACCTCTCGACACCCTCCTCCCTCACCAGACTCGACATCATCCTCCCTCACTCCCTTACACTCCCTCGACACACTTAACACTCTCTCCCTCGCACACTCCCTGGACTCCCTCTATCCCCAACGAAACCAAAAACCCACATCCTCTCGACACTGAAACCCAACTCATCTCTCGACATCTCAATCAACAGCTTACCCCAAACCATAAACAAATCAAGACTCACTCCCCTCACAACCCTCTCTCCCTCACAACACACAACCCCCCTCACAATCCCCCTCAAATCTTTTACAAGACCCACTCTCAATCTCTCACCCACGTCTGATAAAAAAAAAAAAAAAAAAAAAACCCACAAGACAAACCCACCATCGACACCCCTCGCACCATTCCAAACACCCGACTCGACCACAACTTAAACAAACAGACACACCTCTCGACACCAAATCACTCTCTCGTATCACCCAACAACCCACGAAACAGACTCATCACAACTCTCGACTCACAAAATCATCACATCTCTCGACATCAACATTAACCAAAAACATAACCGACTCAACAACTGACTCGCTTACCCCCCACCCTCGACTCATGTACCTACAGACTTGACTAAACACACAACCGCAAACCACAACAGAAAGACACTACAGTAGGAGAGAGAGACTCATCAAAAACTTAAAATTAGAGACACCTACCCGAGACCTTTAAAGATCTTGAAGACAAATTAAGCTTGGTTCGTTGTTATTCGAATCAATCGAATAAAGCAGCAAGATTACCTAGTGTGGGTCTCGATTCATCTTACATCAAAAGGGATAAGAAGATAATAGTTGAGTGTGGTCAATTATTTTTGGTTACTGAGTTTGGGGCGGTTTGATTAAGTTGGAACGCGTTGCAGATTGGAGGTTACAATAATGTGTGAGAATAGTGTGGAGGAGATGGAGAGATAGAAAGGGATTACGCAGGACGGAGGAACCAAGGTTTGAGAGAGAGAGAGTTATACCGTTTTTTTTTTTTTGGTTATCTGTGAGAGTCAAACAAGGATAATATAATGGGACGGAGATAACAAGAAAGTGGGCGGTGGAAGCGTCGTGATTGGGCCACGTGTGTATACAGACGGAGTTTACAAGAGTCACGCGTTTTTTTTTTTTTTTTTCTAACATTTATCCGATTTTTTTTTGTTTCCAAACTCTTTATCAGTTATATTTTAGAAAAGTTTTTTAAGTAAAGTTATTCTTTTTATTATTTTTTACCTTTTTTTATTTTAAAACTTTTATTTTTTTGGATATTAACTTTTATTTTTATATATTTTTTACTTTTTAATATCAAATTCTTTAGTTGATTTTTTTTTAAATTAAGTTTTTTTTTTTTAAGACATTTTTGTATTTTGTTAAAATAAGACGTTTTTATTCTTTCCTTTTCTATTTTTACGTTTTTTACTAGAAATTTTTTTTATTATTATCTTTTATTATCTTACAAAAATATTTTTACTAGAAATTTTTTTTATTATCTTACAAAAATATTTTTGATAGAAATTTTCAAGAAACACGTGACGAGTCAAAGTGCCGAGCTTCATTTATATCATCCATCGAGGAATTTTAAGTATTATTTACGGGTCTTTCGTTTTAATCGATCTTTAATGGATTCGTTCGATTCGACATGTCAAAAGGGAGAGTTGTATTTAAGGCAAAACGAAGTTAAGAAAAGTGGCATCACCTCCTTTCAACTACTCCAGTCTCATCTTGTCACTCTTTCGGGGATTCAAGGAGGGAGCGAATTTGTGACAATCTTTGGACAAGATCGTCATATATTCATCGACTCCATTTTTACCGCTTTGACCCAACTCGCCGAGCAACTCAACCATGGAAACTTTAATCACTCTGCATCGGTACTTGCATATAAGGCTCTTGTGACACACCTCACGCCTTTCCTCCAATTTAATATCATCAAGCCTGAAAGTTCAATGATTTGCCAAACGTTTCTTCGAGATACGCATACCGAGTTCGAGTTTTTCGTGATACAATATTGAAACTCATGACTTCGGTCTCGTCTTCGATTTATGAAAGATCTCGACTTCAGCAAACGTATGATAATGGAGTGCAAGAATCAATGCCGCAGATGCAAGAGGACAATTGTCATACGGTTGAAAATTTGGAGCCTAAAGATGGCAAGAGCACGGAATCAGGAGCACAACATGATACCAGTGGTACGTCAGGGAATGTTCACGAGATTTCTCTTGATGACACCTTACCCATTTATGACGCAGAGCCTGCAAACATGGTACAATGTAATGTGGTTTATGATGTATATGCTGATGATATGCCGCATCTTGAGAATTCTGAACCTAATTATGACAAACATGGGATGGAAACGAGTGATAGCAATACCACTTCTGATTCATCCGATGTAAGTCATAATGGGGGAGAGATTGTTCAGAATGCTAAATATCATGATAATTATCCTATAACTGCTTCATTGATTGCTTCTGATTTCAAGATTAGAGAGCTCGAAACAATTGTAGCTCAACAATCAAAAGATCTTGAGGATGCCAAACTTGAATTTTCTAAGAAAACGGTCAAATTTGAAACATACTTTGAAAAACTTGAAAAATCAAACGTTGTTCTTGAAAGAAAATTGGATCAAACTGTTTTAGATTCTAAAGCTGAAAAGGATAATCTTTTGAAACAAATTCAATTGCTTGAATCTAAGTTGGCATCCCAAGATAACGTGCTCAAAGAGAATGAGAATTTAAAAGCTCAAGTACAGGAAAAGGTCTTTGCTATAGCCGCGTTGAAAAACGAGTTAAGGAAAAATAGAGGACCTAGTGTGGACACTAAGCTTGAAAAACCATCAATCTTGGGGAAACCGCCTACAAATCAGTTCGTCAGACAACCGATTGTCAGACAACCTACTGCATTTAGATCCGAGCGACCACAATCCTCGAGACCGCGGTTTGCCTCCCAAGTTGATTTGGTTCATCTTATTAGACCAGTCACTCCAGCAACTAGGCCCAATGTGATCACTCCAGCTTTAGCAAGACCAAATCATATGATTGCCTCTAGTTTCCCTAAAAATACCAAGACCACGTCTAGAACTAGTTCAAATGACGTTTGCCATAAATCTGGTCAAAGGGAAGCTATTCAAAAGACACATGTAAGAGATAGCAATGTCCAACCTAGTCAGATGCCTTCTAGATTACCCAACACTGCTAACCGTAGCATGCCATCTTCTAGGAGCATCGATCAATCATCTAGGAATTATTCAGACATGAAATATGCTACTTGTAAAACATGTAGAAAATGTGTCTTTACGGCAAATCATGATGCTTGTGTCAAAAAATTACTTGATGAGGTGAACTCCCGTGCTAGACTTAAATCCCAGTGGGTCGCTAAAATCAAACCCGTTGGTAAAATGTGGCGCCCCACTGGTAGAACTTTCACTCTTGTAGGAAACGAGTGCCCTTTAACTAGGATAGTCTCCGATTCTACAAAGACTACTAGGGAGGAAATTGCAAAGGATGATACATCACTTAAGCCTGAACTCAAGATTTTCTATAAAAGGAAACGATTGCCAACTAAGACAAGTGAATCATCCCCTCAGGCCACCTCTGACACAAGTAAAGCCAACTGTGAACCCCCACGTGCTTCAAAAATAGATATCTCTAACCCATGCAAAAGTATACAAACTCCTAATGAGAATGCAAGTACCAAAGTTGATGTTCCAAAAGAACGAAGCGGTCCAATCGTTGTGTACCGTTCAACTAAGGACACTCTTAGAGTTTGGTTGCTGAAGAAGCAGATATCAGAGAAACAAATGTCTCAGGGGATTCATGGTTAAGCTGCAAACAAGGACTTACAGTCACATAACAGACTGTAACTCGATCCTCAAAGAAAGGAAAGTTCATCCCGATGATGACTTATCCTAAAAACGAGAAATTCATTTTTCTCGGGCATGAGCTTATATCAAAAACATTCCAAGTTTTTAAGCTCATGCACTATGGTTTATCATTAAATATCAGATGGTAACCCGTGCTTCAAATAAAGGAAAGTTTATCGCCGATGATAAACTTATCCTTACAACGAGAAATTAAGTTTTCTCGGGCATGAGCTAATAATAAAAACATTCGAAGTTTTTAAGCTCATGCACAATGACTTACAGTTAAATGTCAGACTGTAACTCGAACTTAAAATAAAGGAAAGATTATCTTTTATGATAACTTATCCTTTTAACGAGAAATTCACCTTTCTCGGTCATGAGCTTGTATTAAAACATTCGAAGTTTTAAGCTCAGAAAGGAAAGTGTATCTTTTAAATAAGAGAACTTTTCTTCATAACGAGAAATTAACCTTTCTCGGTCATGAGCTTTCCGTTAAAACAGTCAAAGTTTTCAAGCTCATGAACACGACTTCTAAGTAAATGTCAGCTTAGGACTCGTTCTTCAGATAAAAGGAAAGTTTATCGCCGATGATAAACTTATCCTTAACAACGAGAAGTTTACAACTTCTCGGACTTGAGCTCGTTCCTAAGATATTCCAAATCTTAAGCTCAAGTAATTTGTTTTTCAAAACTTTGAACACAATTTTTCGAGAATTTCTCAAAAGGTTTTTCTAAATCTTTCAAAATTGTGTGTTCAAAAATGTTTTGATAAAAAGAGCATGTCTTCTGGAATCGATAATATTTACGAACCTAGAAATGTCATTCAATAATGACACGGGGTTGTAAATAAAGTTCGAGCAGAAGTTCAAACTTTTAAAACATGCTCAAGATGGTTTGCTATTATTTCAGATAGCAACCCGCTTTTCATAATCAAGTCAAGCATTTCACCGGAAAGCTTTGACTCAACAACGAGAATTAATTTTCTCGGGGACGGGACGAGGTGACCATCATTCGTGAACAAGAACCATGTGCTTTTTTCATATGCTGTTCTCCATCATTCAGGTCTAACCTCGTACATTGCTAATCTTGTGAATTCATTATCATATATGATCTTTGCACGTGATAAATACCTTACACTTGTGTTTAAAAGGTATTTATTTTACGTTTCAGCACACCCTCATTAATTTGAGGGGGAGCTTGTGTTATTCATGAAGATAATTGGACTTGCATTTTTCTTCCCAAATTTTCTTAAAATGTTATTAAATCAATTGATATTAAAAACATCGATTGGGTTAATATTTTTAATATGGGGGAGAAAATGTGATTTAATATGGGATATGATCAATCATAAATGGTTTGACTTAACGTGATAGCTCATCCCGACATGTGCAAAATGTTTTATCGTAGCATATGTTAAGGGGGAGCAAAATGGATTTGCACTTCAAAATGGATTTCATGGTGACATACACTTACCCAAAACATCTCTATTCACGACGGTGAAGATTGTGGTGACATAAGGATGGTAGGATAGGTTAAAGTCCAATGATTTCTCTAGAACCGGAGGAATCTTCCCAAGGACATTCCATAGCTAGAAATAGTAGTCCTTAGGAAAGATGGAGAAAGATTGTGAACGTAGCTGAATGCCGACCAAGTACTTAAGTTAGCACTGGAACAATCACAACAAGGTGCTAGTGATGACGTATTGGTAAGCATTGAAGGGGTTGAAGAATGAAAAAGAAATGTAAAGATAAAGGGTGTAAAGAAAGAAGCCCTCCTTACAACTTTAGGCAGAAACCGGGTCAATACATATGCTATTGAGGTCATTTTTGTTAATGATTCTCGGTATTGAAGAAAGACATCATGGACCCAGTGATGCAATGCACAACCCTTCCCCAGCTAACTCAAATATCTCTCAAAAGGTATTTGTTTTAATCACACGGAGATCAACACGTTATCTATTGATTTATTCACTCCGAATAAATTGGTATTGAAAAGGTGGCACTCCTCTCCAGCCTCCGATCACTAAAAATCCAAAATGCACGATCGAGTCTAGAGCCATTTGAGATCATCAAATATCTCATTAGGACACACTTTCATTATTCCTTACTTCTTCACACACTGTGAAAAGTAAGAAAGATCTTAAGAGTCCTACGCAAAATCTTCATGATCTTGCCTGAACATCCGAGTAATACGAAAGTATTTACAATGAAGATGGAAATCCTTCTTGAGCGAATATCAAAAAGCTCATGGTAGGTGACTTGTGCGATTCTTTATGAATCAAACTTGTGATAACTGGAAAGCAACAGTGGTTTAATTCTTAAATGAATTTAAACACGTTCCAGGCCTCTACGCAATATCTTAATGATCTTGCCAGAACATTCAGAGTAATACTATTAAGTATTTACAGTGACGAATGGAAATCCTTCTAGTGTTAACATCAAACAGCACTTGGTAGGTAACTTGCAAGATTCTTTATGAATCAAGCTAGTGACAACTGGAAAGCAACGATGGTGCGGTTCTTAATTGAACTTCACTTGTTCCAGGAACATGAATTGACGGCTTCAAATCATGCGGATAATATTATCCAAATGATTCACTCTTTATGTTCGCAGTCTGCTTTGGACGGTCGAGTAAAGAGAACGGGTTTACCCGCGAAATCTTGTCAAGGAGGTTCTTTATTGAAACTACCTGCCACAAGTACGATATTTAATATCGTCCAACGGTCTTCACCGACCGGAGGTAAAATGCTACCGAATTAGAATGAAATGTTCAAGGCCATTTCATCCGTGTATATTGTTTTGTTGCTAACTGTCTTATGCAGCGTAACAAGAAGGTGGCATTGCGGTGTATAATCCAGCAGAAGTCGTCACCACATGCTTATACTACATACAAATAGTACTTCAACAAATTCAAGAAAGCCTGAAGGTCAAGTCTTCCGCTGTATCAAACTCTGAAGCTTTCAAGAATTTAAAAGTATAAGTATGTGGAACATGAAGTCACAAAGAGGCAAATATCACAAGTGAAGAATGCACAAGGTCAAGGCAAGGAAACATGCTCAAGACTAAAGTCAAAGATCACATCAAGCATATTCACAAGAACAAGATCGAAGACTCAAGCATAGATGCTAGGTTTAAGATTTTGTAAAAAGATGTGACCTCCCTTAGGGGGAGATTGTTGGAAATACGTTTTTCCCAATAAAGTCTCGGTCACATCTTAGTTAGCATAGATCACGAGTTATAGACTATCTAGAACTTTGTAACTTGGAGCGACCTCCCTTAGGGGGAGATTGTTGGAAATACGTTTTACGTATTTATGAAGGATCGGTCGCTCCAATGATAATTATGTAATGGGCTCGTGATCTATTTACTTTATGTATGGTCCATATAGCCCACATGTAGGGTGGGCTATATATAACCCCTCCTAGCATGTTAGGAGGGGGTTGTTGATTCTCATTTTCACTTTAATCATATTTTCCACTTTCACTTTCTCTCTCTAATTCTCTCCCTTCTCTCCTTTCTCTCTCTAATCCCTCATCTCCTTCCTTCATCTTCTTTATATTAATCCATCAATCAACCATCTTAATCCACCAAATCCATCATGTAGAATAGACCATAGATTACGTAGACCTTCACTTAGACTCCCTTATTCCTAGGTGTATCTCTTATATTTTATTGTTGTCTTGAATGATCACGAGGATGCATTGTTCACTTATTTCGATAGTTATTTATGCTTAAAATAAAGTAGGACAATTTAATCAATAGTTAGCTAAAGGACAAAATCTTTTAAAACTGTTTCTCGAGACCTCATAAAGTTCATATCTTGGCATAACCCGCTTCACGATTTGAGACCTTTCTCGGATCGATATTTGGCATTGACTTCATACCTCGAATCTTGAGGGATGATCTTGAAATAATGGTCTTCTCTTCATAATAGGAATTTCTTCACTTAAAGTTTTTGAGAGATTCTTCATACTTGGACCACGACTTCTTCATTTTTCTCCAATCTTTATTTGGGATTTTGATATACAACGATCCGCCTCCTTTTAGGACCTGGATCTATTTATCCTCATACCTTGCTAGGGTCTTTTCGGATAGACTTCTCCATGATCTTTAGGGGAGTATTTGCTTTTCGTCGTGTGTCTTGATCCTTCATATTGATTTTTGATAAATGATTCTTCACATCACTTTGGATCTTTAGCAACAAAATGTAGCCCTCATGCCTTGTTAGGGCCTTTTCGGACTCGCCAATCTTCGCATCCCGCTTCAATAAGTTATGCCTTGGCTATGAACTCTAATTAATACCGGGCGACTTTTAAACGATCTTGTGCTAGAAGCTAAGTAACTTTTCAAATCGTACGACCTTATTTATTGCAATTATATTTATTAACAAGCGACGGGAGAAAAAGCTCATAATTAACTCACATAAATTCATGAAAGAATATGTTAATGCAATAATGACTAAAAACATTACTTGCATTTTTCGGTCTCGCTTAGTTTTGATTACGACAATGTGTAAAAACAAGCATTTACGAAAACAACGAAAAATGAATTCTTGAGTTCAAGTATTTTTCATTTTACCCATTTTCACTTAAGGTATGGATAAAAAAGTACTAACCTTAATCAAGTGATCAAGTGATTTAATCTTTTCTTAAAACTCACTTTTTATTAAATGTGACAAGTTTTTATTAAACTTTATTTTTAAGAAAATGTTTAATTAAATTAATTATTTGAAATTTGAAAATGGTATATTCTTATTTGGTTAAGAATATCCTTTCAGGATATTTTTTATACCCAGATAAGACCTCCACCACTAAAGGACAAAAAGGAGCGGAGTCTAGTCCGGCGGTACCTTAGCGCCTAGGCGGTACCTTATCGATAAGGTACCGCGGGCTAAGATAAGGTACCGCGGGCAGATATAGCCGTTGGCTCCTTTGTCCTATAAATAGTGGACCATTCTCAGCTTTTCACCTCACCTCTTTTGCACATTTATTTCCAGATTCAAACCCCTTCTTTAATCACTCAAATCTTTGATCATTTGTTTGATTATTACTTGTTGAAGAAGTGAATCTTGTTCTTCCATCCCTTCCTCTCCAAGTGCAAAGAGAAGAACACTATCCTAGTGAAGTGTTGAGTCCACCATCAAAGATCCATTGAAGATCTAATTTTATATACTTGTAGTTGTGTCATAGTTGTGAAGATCCAAGTAGTTGTGTCTATTTGGAAGTTGTGTATGTACTAAGTATAGTTGTGTAGATTGGTCCTAGCTACGATTAGGGCTCGACTTTTAGCTTAGAGTCGGAAATTGGTTAAGCGACGTGTACGATTTTCTCCACCATAAGGAGCTTGTTGTGTAGTGAACTCTCGAGTAAGGAGTACTCGAGGAGTGGAGTAGGAACGAGGAGTGAGCTTCGTTGCCGAACCACTATAAATCCTTGGTGTTTGGTTTGATCTTTCTTTACCCTTAACTCTTTACATTCTTTATTCTTTATGCATATACATGTGTTAGTACTAGATTAGTGATGTAGAAAATAATATACGTGTTTAGGAAAACAACGTATAAATGCGGCAAGTATTAAACTTGACGATTTAATGAAAAACCGACAAATCGAATAAATTCCAAGTTCGTTCTCGAAGGAGGTGTGTGAATTAATGTGCCAAAATATAAAATAACAATGTTTGGATTAGTGACGTTTTTGGTGAGAAGAGAAAAAGTAAAGACGAGCTACAACTACGATTAAACTACGACGTTGACGTAAAACGCGAACGTAAATACGTAAAACGTGACGAAATTAAAAATTAAACCTAAAAATTAATTAAAAATTAAAACTAAGTCTTAAATAATATAAATAAGAATAAAAATCCAACAAATATATTTTAAAACCTTTTATTAATTAAATATTCAATTTTTAATGCTAATTAAAGCTCTAAAATTAAATATAATTAACAAAATGCCCAAAATATTAATTTATTGAACTAATAACCAACTTATATTATTTAAAGACTAAAAAGTATTTTTCCTAAATTTTAAAAACTATTTTTCTATTTTTAAGTGACTTAAAACTATTATTAAACTAATTAAAACTAAAATAATTATTAAAAATAATAAAATAATGCCAAAATTAATTGACCAATTTTAAAAATCTTAAATTACCCTAAAGAACAGTAGAAAATTGAAAAAGTTTGAAAAATGTAAAATTTTTCACTAAAAGACAAAACTAGTTAATAATTAAACCCTAATTAACTTAAATTAATTATAAAAAATAATTAAAAAGTGAAAAGTAACTAATTTTTAAACTAAAAATCTTAAACTAATTTTCTTAATCTAAGAAAAATTTTAAAACAGAAAAATATGACTTTTTTACACTAAATGACAAAAACAGTATTTAAAAAGTTAATTTAAATAGCCAATTAATCTAGAAAATATCAAATGAACAGTAACTCCAAAATTAACTATACTGAAAAATCAAAAATTAAAAAAGAAAAATATAGAAAAAAGAATGAAGGTCTAAATCCTAATTTAGGGCACTAAGGACAAAAATCTAAGATCTGATAGTGACACCTTCTTTGTTTTCTGTCTTTTAGTGTAGCAGTGGCTACAACAAAGCTATCAGTGGGAAAGGAGTTCCCACTGACAGTTATAAAAACGGGTCTGGGGATAAAAGTGCTTGTAACTTGCTTGTTAATGGATTATATTGGAAACCAAAGGCACCCCCACACTCATGGAAGTGTGGGGAGTCAATATAAGCAGAAAAACACCAAAACACAAAGCAAATTTTACACACAATGAAGCCAAATAAGTTACTGTGAACAGAAAGGGGGCTGTGGGTGTTTGTTTGCTGATGCAATTGACAAGTGAGTGGGTTTCAAAGGCCAAGATCTTGCTCAAAGCTCAACCAAATCACATATGACTAGCAACAAACCCTAAGTGATGCCAAATCCTAACAGATTACAAATTGGGTGGGCAAAACTTAGCTAAAACAAGCAGATTTGATGTTCTTTACTGATTAAGCTATGTTAACATATTTTTTTATCATGCAAACTGCTTACAAACCCAACTGAACTCAAACCAAATACTTAATCTATTTTAACTACCCTAATAGAGCATGTCCAAGCTGTTTGCACCTGGTTTTGTGTCACCCAAAACCAACTACACCCTAATCCCAAACACCCTTCTATTTTCAGAAACCTAAAAATTAACAAACAAATTCTATTTCAATCCTTACCAAGCTAAAATCAATCTATCTAAGCATGCATATCAACTTGAAATAAAACACAATCAAACAAGAAAAAACAACAATGAGCATTCAAACACAAAAATCACATAAGTTCTCATAAATCTCAAAAAAAAGGGAAAAGGGGTTCAAGCCTTGTTAGAGCTGATGCCATCCTTGTCAATCTTTTTTGTGAGCTTATGAGGGAGTGTAGAGAGCTGCTGATGTAGAGAATTAGGGTGGGGACTACAACAGTCCCAAACACACCTACAATGTCTTCAAAAGATGGAAATCTTGAAGCTTTGGAACTTTTGTGTCCTGCCAAAGAAAAGCAAACAGAAATAATGACCTGTGAATAAGTCAATAAGCTATAAGCAAGCTTATTAAGTAAGCTGTTATAGCTTATGGCTTATGCTAAAAAAAATTAATGAAAACAGATTTTTGTGATAAATCCTTGAAAAACTTTCTTAACCAATTGAAATTAACTAATTACTTCAAACACAAAACATACCAATAGCTTCCACTTTCACTTCCACTATTGGCATGATTGTGTATTTTCTGAAAAAAAAAGGGAAGAACACGTTTTTAACAAACTAAACTGAAAACCTTTGGAACTTTAAACTAAGTGAACATTAAACTAAAAAAACAAGTATTAAATAACTTGGGAACTCAGTAATTGCAGGATTAAAAAAAATGTTCATTTTCATTAATAATTTTGAAAACTTACAAAAACTGGAACAAAGTGAAAATGGGTACAAGTCACCCATTTTATAGCATTACAAGGAAGCTTCTAGGAGCTTGAATAAAATAATAAAAAGCTAAACCCTAATTATGCAAAAATCCGAATCTGCCCTTGCTTTTGAATCTTCAAACTTGGTCATAGCTCTCCATGTGATGTGCCAGCTGGTGTTTTGTGATCTGAGGCGTTCATCTCATCCTTTGGGAGCAAGGATTACCCGTGAGCTGTTGATGGAGTCAAAGATGCGAGTTTTGCCATATTTGGGGGTGACAGAGTTGTCCCGTGTGGGGTCCAGGGGTCACAAGATTCAAGTGTGTGAAGTGGGTTTGGTTCACATGGGTATCAATCATGTTTCTGGAAGCTTGCACACAAAACCCCTTTGATTTGTATTAAATTGAGATTAGGGTTTATGAGGGGTGAGGGTGTTTAGCAGGCAGGGTTAAATCCATTTGGGGGGTTTCTTTTTTAAAAAACGTGTTTACCACCCTTTTTATGGGTTTAAAAAAAGTTTAATTAATAAGTTAAGTGGGTGTATTGACTGGATAGTTGACTTGGGCTGGGGTATTGGGCTTGGTCGGGTTAAGGTGGTAATATGGGTGGGTAAAACGGGTATGGTTGGGTATTTGGTGGGTTTGGGTTTGTTTTGTCCCTGTTTGGCCCCCAGACTTTGAAAAAGTCTTCACATAAAGTTCCATCAGCATTCCCTTTATAAAAGAAGTTATAAAACTTCTATTTTGGCCACAAATGTTTTTCAATCATGTTACACAAGGGTATTTTATGCAATTAATGCATTCTTCAAGGGCTTAAATGGCATAATCTTGAAATATTAGGGACCCAAATGAAATAATAGGATTTTGCAAGGGTATAATATGACAAGTCTTCAAAAGTTGAGGGGCCAATCTTGCCAATTCTTCAAACTTCAAGGACTTCAAAGGAAATTCAAAACTTGGGCCCGGTTCTTTGTGCGGCTTCGTTTCCCGTGTTCGTTTTTGCTTGATTCTTGTAATCTTTTGGTGAATTCACGATATCCATACCTAAAATACACAATGAACAAACACAGGCATATATTGGGGTATTTTGATGATATTTTAAGCGTTTTAAGCCCGATTTGGACGATGAGACTATGTATAAATACAGTCTCATCACTCCCCCATACTAAACCATTGCCGTGTCCCCACGCAATGCTAGAATTAAGTATCATAGCACTTCCAAAATTCATTTTATGATGACATTTATTCAAGACATAAAAATAAACTACTACACGTGTTTTAGGCATAATGTATTGTTTTCATCACGAGAATGTGACTTTTGGGGTCATAGAACAAGAACACGTGAATGCTTCGTCAGAAATAATTTCGTCGTCCTCGATTTTCACCCAATTCCATGCTAAGCGTGTGACGAGATCATTGTTATTATAAGTTAGCAACACGAACACATCTCATGAGTGTTAATTACGAACCTAAACTCCCTTATTCCTACTTGGTATCTCTTATATTTTATTTTGTCTTAATGATCACGAGGATACATCATCGACTTATGTGTGAATAGAGATTAAGTCTAAAAATAGAAACTTAACGGTGTAGCCAAAATCATTAAATCAATAATTCATCCTAATAGACAACGATGTCAAAAAATTAAGTCAACAAGAAGGATCGATAAACACGATTTTATAACGGTTTTGAACATGAGACTTATTACCAAGACTTTTATACGCCCCCTAACGGAAGGGCCTTATTATCTTTGGTTTACCTCCATCTTTTATTCAACTTCGCCATGAAGCTTTTATTATGACTTCGGTCTTGCCTTGCCTTTTATTATCCGCCTCATCGGTGGTTTTATTAGCCAAAGACGTATATCCTCACGCTAAAGCGAATTTTGGATCTTTAAAGCTTCGAAGATTAAGGCTTGATTCACTTTCAATTTGGGCATAGATTTTTCGGCCTTGTGAGCTTCAAATTTTTGCTTAATTTAGGTGAGCACTTGAAATCTTATTATTAGGTGAAGCTTTCGATTATTCGGGTGCCAATACTTCAAAACCGTGACGCTGGCGATACCTTAATGTTTTCCCAATTTAATTACATGGAAGCTACCAAAACAAATTAGAAACCCAACAATAGTGACTAAACCGCCAAATCAATATTTATTAACAATTTTTATGCAAAAGCGTGGGGAGAATAAGCTAATAATTACTACACATAAGATCGTGACGATTACGAGACTTATAAATAACTCTATCATTTCTCGTCCTCATTTAAGAGACTTAGCCTAAAAAAGTTAAGGAATCGAAGCTAAGTGCTCAACACGCACGGTCGAGTCAAAAATTACTCTCGTTCTCACCATCGGAAAACCTACATTCGTGTCTTAAACACTTATGAAAAACAAGAAAAATTTTAAAATTTGGCCATTTTTAGCCTTATTTTGCAACAAAACGATAGCAAAAAGATGAATATTGGGTTGCGTGTTGACGTAAGCATGGTGAAGTATCTACTCACCCCCCCATACTAAAACTAAACATTGTCCTCAATGTTTCGAGTCTAGGGGTGTAAACACCCCCATACTAGAGACGAAGTCGAATGCTTAATCTCGAGCATGGAAAGGGTAAAACGAATAACCTATAAGCCGTTTATGAATTATGCTAATAAGATAAACGTTAGAACATAAAAGGATATCATCGGATATCGGAATCTCCAAAGGCAACGATCGAAGCTCGAGTGATCCGTAAAACGAACACGAGAGGCTTCAATGATGACGATGAACCTAATGAATCACAATCACAAACAACCACGAAACAAAGGTAGGAAGAGCACAAGTCCCCTTGTTACATTAACTAAGAAAGCGATAATATGTACAACAATAAACATGAGAATCCCCCACGAGGCACCTTGTTTTTGATAACCGAGTCAAAAGCTCGACTCGGATCCCCATAAATGTGATCATTTAGGGATAATCTTGGTTTGGTCATTTTTGGTGGGGCTTACATGATAAACAAGGCCCAAAAGTACATGGAGTACTTTAAAAACCCGATAAACGTATACCGGGGTCAAAGATAGCGTCTTCGTTTTCGGATGAAAGACGAAACAACGCTACTTCAACCGAAGCCGAAACCCAAAAGGGGTAGAAGAAAAGAGATAAGAAGTAGAAAGGTGGGGCAATGGGTAAGTCAAACATATGAGCTACTCGAGGTAGACTCACACCAAGCAAATAGATACGATTTCCATTTATTGCATCGGTGGAAGACCGAGATTTCCCTTTACAAGCAATTCCGGGATCGTAAATCTCGTCCTCGGTGGAGAAATGGGAGGGAACATTTGGGGCTTCCCCCACACTAGATCCACACCAACCATCGTCAAAAGGAGTAGACGAGGTGGTAGCACTCATAACACGATGTGATGACGGAGTTAGTAATGTAGAAAAATCATTTAAAACATTTTTAAAATCCTTTCCTTTTTCATCGTTCAAAAACTCTTTATGAAAACCCGATTGAATAATGTTGAAAATATTTGGCGTGTCAAATTGAAAATTAGTCGCGCTAAAAATCCTCACATTTAAGTCTTTGGCGGGAGAGGGTGGCGGATTATATAAGTTCTCAAAACGTTTGTCAATAAAGAACACCGCCCCCTCGGGGTCTACATACTCGTCATCCTCATGAACGTCGATCTCATCGATTTCTTCATCAAAGATAGGCTTGTCAAACCACGGTTTGTCATTCCCCTCCTTGAGTATCTTAGAAACTCTCTCGAAAAGATCACGATCAAGCACGAAACCATCATTCTTTTGTGGGGATCGTTGATAAGTTAGATCCTCACGAATGTGGTAAACGTCATTCTCAAATGAGGAGTGTTGATAAGGTAACTCCTCGAGAATGGGATTTTTGGTGGTCACATGAGTTGGTTCGTCATCGAAAATAAGACGTTCCAACTCATTAAGTTCATCCTCGATTTTGGAAAGATCGACCTCACTTGTAGGTGGAAGTGAAGGCATAAGAGCTAGCTCTCGTTCAATGATTTCCTCAATCTCGGGATCAAACTCATAATCATCGTACTTCACATGTTTCTTCTTAGGAGAATCAAAAATAGCATGTGGATGTCGAAGTACGTGATCAAGCTCGGCAAAATCGCCATCGTCATCGTCAAAGAAAGAGTCGATGTGAGCACTCACAACCATGGACTTACAAGCACTAGGGCTATGCTTAGGTGACTTTTCTAAGACGAGAGGATCGATGTCGATAAACCCTTTAGCCTCAACGGGTGTTGGGCTAGGCAAAGGAGGCACTTCGATGGAGTTAGAAGTTGAAGCCTCAAAGACGTGGTCCTTCGAAGGTGGTGAAGACGAGCCCATTTTGGTCGTTGTCGTGATGGCACTAACGTCACCCTTCGGAATTGGTGTTTCACTTGTTTCGCTAAAAACATCCCAAAGTGAGTTTTCATCCATAAATTTACACATACCCTTTTGAATTAGGTACACGTATTCTTTATCATTAAAATCATCATCCTTAAAACCGTTTTTCTTAATTCTTTCAAAACATGCATCAAGCTTCATTCTTTCCGCTAAAGTAAACATTTTGAAATCATTAGAATTTGAATCATTAGGTTTGGAAACCTCGGTTTTTTCATTCTCATAAAATCCTTGGGATTTTCTAGCGAAAAAGTCTATTTTCTCATCCCCATATCTCATAGTAAGTCTCCCCTCGTGAACGTCGATTACGGTTCTAGCTGTCGATAAGAATGGTCGGCCTAAAATAATGGGACATTTAGGGTCACACTCGTAATCGGATATAACGAAATCCGCGGGAAAAACAAACTTTCCAATCCTAACATAGACATCCTCGGCTATTCCAATTGGTATTAAAGGTGTACAATTTGCAAGCTCGATAGTCATGTTCGTGGGGGTAAGCGAAGGCAATCTCATCAATTTCCAAAGAGAATGAGGCATAAGATTGATGCTAGCACCTAAATCGGCAAGGGCTAAACATCCCTCAATCTCGGAAAAATCACAAGGTAGTAGAAATTGGCCCGGATCCTTTTCCTTTCTCGGCATACGCCTTTTGGGTTTTTTAAGAAGGATCGATGCACAAGTTTCTTCAAGGGTTACTTTGGTAAGGTCGACAAAGCTCTCTTTTTGAACCGTGGATGGAATTTGAGGTACACGAGGGCGTGCACTTTTTTCCTTGGTCGCCACGTTCACCCCATCGACTTTAGAACAAGAAGACGTCTTAGAAGTCGAGGGTTGAGAGGGATAAACAACACGGAATCCTTCAAGGTTAGGGGTAATCACACGACCTTTCTCACGAGACGAGGCGGCTTTACATTGTTCTTTCGGATTAGCAACGGTGTCACTAGGTAACGAACTCGATGACGAACCCGAGGCTTTGTTCATTATAGCCGAAAACATCTTTTTAATATCAATTTGCCCTTGCTCAATCTTCGTGTTTTGCAATTTCAAAGTATTTGTAAAGTCGTTTTTCAAAGTACCAATTTCTCCCTCTAATCGTCTCATATTAGCCTCATTCGTTTTCATGTAATTTTGAAAATCGTTTGACGAACTATTTTGATTAGAATTAAAGTTCCCTTGGTTTTGATTACTTCTTTGAAAATTTCCTTGATTACCACTTGAAAAGTTGTTTCCTTGATTGTTATCTCTATTTTGCCAAGTTATATTACGACCTTGATTATAACCTCCTTGATTTTGATTCGAAAAATTTCCTTGTTGATTATTTCCATGAAAATTGTTTCGGTTTTGAAAATTGTTGCCTTGGTTATAATTGCCTTGTTGTGATGGACCGGCGTTATTTTGATTTTGATTAGAAAAATTGTTGTTTAACGCACTCACATTCGACGTTTGGCCATCCGTAGCCGCACACTCGTAATAATTATGAGGTCCACCACAAAACGTGCATGAAACCTCAACCGCTTTCACCGTAGCGGGAGCGTGTTTCTTTTGCATCTCAATGAGATAAGACGTGAACACATTCGTTAACTTGTCGACTTTTGCATCAACTCTCTCAATGTCGCGATTAGAACTACCAACATTGGCGACATTGGCAACACTCGGTGCGTTGCGGAGTTGGTAAACCTTGGATCGGTTCTCGATAATTATCAAAGCTTCTCTCGGAGTCTTACACAAAAAGTTGCCACCGGCGGCGGAATTCAACGAGTCTTGTTCGTGAAAATTAAGACCGTTGTAAAACGTATCGATTTGGTGCAACTCGGAAAAACCATGGTGAGGACATTGCCTAAGCAATTCCTAAAAGCGATCCCACGCGTCTCTAAAAGATTCATTCGATTTTTGCTCAAATTTCGTAATCTCGTTTTTGAAAAACGTTGTCTTAGACGGTGGGAAAAAATAATTAACGAACTTGGAAACGAGATCCTTCCACGTAGTAATGGAATTAGGTGGCTCTTTCTCGTACCAATCCTTGGCGGCACCATCGAGCGAGTACGGAAAAAGCATAAGCTTGACGACATCGGTGTCGACGTTCTTAAACTTGCTCGTGGCCAAAAGACGATCAAAATTCCGAATATGGTCGTGAGGATTGTCGGCTTCACGACCTCGAAACTTCGTAGCTTGGATCAACGAAAGCATTCCGCTCTTTATCTCAAAATTCTCCGCTTCGATAGCGGGAATTACGATCGCGTCTCCATAACCCTCGGTGGGCGCTTGGAGCAATTCCATCATCGAACGATTATCGGCCATCTCGTCTAAGGTCTCTTCAACAACGATATTAGGAACGTCGGTTTCTAATTCTCGTCTACGTCGTCGATTCCTTCGATTACGATTGCGTCGATTCGAAGCTTCACTAGAATTGGAATAATCCTTCGATCGAGTGCGCATGCACTAAGCGTAGAATGGGTGGTAGCAAAGAAGATTCTTTTTGCGGCTTTTTGATTTTTTCAATTTTTTTGGTTTTTGATTGGTTTTTTATTTTTTTTGGAATTTTTTGTTGTATTACGTAGACAAAAATCTACAAATCTCTCCTCGAATCGACTTTCTCGATTAAAGGAGCCTCAAAGAATGAAAACGATCACGTGGAGTGAACGTTCTCGATGACTTTAGAACGTTGGTGGAACAGCAAAACGTTCAAGAGGGTTTAATCTTGAAACCACAAGCAAATATAATATACGTAGATAATACTTGGGCGGCAAACCCTCGATTAGCCTTCTTTCTCAAAACACGCACAAGCAAGCGGAGGAAACGAGGCGGCGCGAAGCACTTAAGAGCCTTTTTCCCTTAGGTCGTGAAATACAACCGCCTTATACCCACCTTATAGTTTGTGTTAATCAAAATTAAGCCTCACGAAAGTATTTATCTATTTTGCCTTTAAACTTTTGCTTTAGATTCGAATACAATGATCGAGTGATGAAATCTCGAATCAAGGTTGTGATTTCTCACGTATTTGGAGTACTTGTATATTTATTGTTCTTACGTAGTACAATATAGTAATAATAATATTCACAAGAAAAAACGAAAACCAATATATCTACAATATAGTAAAAGATTGTTGTGTGTTTAACTTAGGAAAATTAAACACGATTTATTTGGATACTATAATATAATAGAGAAAAATAACAAAAATGAGTATGTACGATATTCACGCTTTCCAAGAAATGAAAAGCAAAAACGCACTACTCACACAAACACGATACTAATAATAATGGCACACAAACACCTCCCCGGCAGCGGCGCCAAAAATTTGATGTAGAAAATAATAAACGTGTTTAGGAAAACAACGTATAAATGCGGCAAGTATTAAACTTGACGATTTAATGAAAAACCGACAAATCGAATAAATTCCAAGTTCATTCTCGAAGGAGGTGTGTGAATTAATGTGCCAAAATATAAAATAACAATGTTTGGATTAGTGACGTTTTTGGTGAGAAGAGAAAAAGTAAAGACGAGCTAAAACTACGATTAAACTACGACGTTGACGTAAAACGCGAGCTTAAATACGTAAAACGTGACAAAATTAAAAATTAAACCTAAAAATTAATTAAAAATTAAAACTAAGTCTTAAATAATATAAATAAGAATAAAAATCCAACAAATATATTTTAAAACCTTTTATTAATTAAATATTCAATTTTTAATGCTAATTAAAGCCCTAAAATTAAATATAATTAACAAAAGGCCCAAAATATTAATTTATTGAACTAATAACCAACTTATATTATTTAAAGACTAAAAAGTATTTTTCCTAAATTTTAAAAACTATTTTTCTATTTTTAAGTGACTTAAAACTATTTTTAAACTAATTAAAACTAAAATAATTATTAAAAATAATAAAATAATGCCAAAATTAATTGACCAATTTTAAAAATCTTAAATTACCCTAAAGAACAGTAGAAAATTGAAAAAGTTTGAAAAATGTAAAATTTTTCACTAAAAGACAAAACTAGTTAATAATTAAACCCTAATTAACTTAAATTAATTATAAAAAATAATTAAAAAGTGAACAGTAACTAATTTTTAAACTAAAAATCTTAAACTAATTTTCTTAATCTAAGAAAAATTTTAAAACAGAAAAATATGACTTTTTTACACTAAATGACAAAAACAGTATTTAAAAAGTTAATTTAAATAGCCAATTAATCTAGAAAATATCAAATGAACAGTAACTCCAAAATTAACTATACTGAAAAATGAAGAATTAAAAAAGAAAAATATAGAAAAGAGAATGAAGGTCTAAATCCTAATTTAGGGCACTAAGGACAAAAATCTAAGATCTGATAGTGACACCTTCTTTGTTTTCTGTCTTTTAGTGTAGGGTTAATATACACAAATGTTACTAAAGTTTGACAAAAAATTCGATTTGGTTACTAAATTTTAAAACCTAACAGATAGGTTACTCAACTATCATTACCGGATATTTAGGTTACCACTTATCTATTCACCTGTTACTGCCGGTAACCACTTACGTGGCAGATAAGGTGCGTTTTTTTTGCACTTATAAAAAATACGTGGCATATAATAAAATGGTTCAGGTAGCTTTCTTCTTTCTTGTAAATGAAAAAGCATAACACAAATTCATCAATGGAGCACCATATCCGCCGGTTGTAAACCACCGGAGCACCATATCTGCCTCAAGCCTTGAGATCTTCCTTATTAACTCCACCACCACATCCTTCAAATCTTCATCACACTCGACCGCTACAAAGACATCTTATTCTTTCAATATTTGTTGCAAACACTTATCCAACCGCCTTGTGCTCCAATCCAAACCGTCATATATTTGTGTATAAAAACACAAGACCTTGATGCTCCTAAATTCATACGCTCTCATAACAACGATTACAATGAGGAGAGAAGGCTGTCAACAATTTGTAATTGACACAAATCACTCAAAAAACGGTGAACGGTTGTAGAGGGACAACGATGTTGATATCAATAGAATCAATTGATCCCGGAGTGGTCGATTATTACCGTGGTTTAGCACAGTAGATTGGCAAGGCCAGGGAAAAAAGGTGAACATCATTAGAACGATCTGATCCTAAATTAGTCAGTTGTGGTGGCGGAAAATCAGCTACAAGCTCTGCAGCGTATTTAGATGGCAAAGGAAGTTTGATGATTATGAAGATTACAAAGAAGATGAAATAAATGATTGTGAGAGTGAATATGATTCTGAAACTTTTTGATGATTAAGAGGGTGAACTCGTGGTCTTTTCAGAAGAGCCTATTAAGGTTCTTGTTAATTGTTTTTGGAACACACGAGTATGAAGATGATAAATGGTGGTAAGGTGTTCTTGAGACACTAAAACATAAACATCTCATCACTGTGAATATGGAGTTTCAGAAGGAAGATCACGACACAAATATAATTAAAGGGGTGGGATCCACTAACGTCTGATGTGGCAAGTCAAACAAGTTCTCAACCGGTAGCCCCTCAAAAGAGTAACGAGAGTGTAACTTTTATAAATGTTCAGTAACCCAAATAATAATCTCGTATACTTGAGTAACCTATCTGTTAGGTTTTAAACTTTAGTAACCAAATCGAATTTCTTGTCAAACTTTAGTAACATTTGTGTATATTAACCCTTTAGTGTAGCAGTGGCTACAACAAAGCTATCAGTGGGAAAGGAGTTCCCACTGACAGTTATAAAAACGGGTCTGGGGATAAAAGTGCTTGTAACTTGCTTGTTAATGGATTATATTGGAAACCAAAGGCACCCCCACACTCATGGAAGTGTGGGGAGTCAATATAAGCAGAAAAACACCAAAACACAAAGCAAATTTCACACACAATGAAGCCAAATAAGTTACTGTGAACAGAAAGGGGGCTGTGGGTGTTTGTTTGCTGATGCAATTGACAAGTGAGTGGGTTTCAAAGGCCAAGATCGTGCTCAAAGCTCAACCAAATCACATATGACTAGCAACAAACCCTAAGTGATGCCAAATCCTAACAGATTACAAATTGGGTGGGCAAAACTTAGCTAAAACAAGCAGATTTGATGTTCTTTACTGATTAAGCTATGTTAACATATTTTTTTATCATGCAAACTGCTTACAAACCCAACTGAACTCAAACCAAATACTTAATCTATTTTAACTACCCTAATAGAGCATGTCCAAGCTGTTTGCACCTAGTTTTGTGTCACCCAAAACCAACTACACCCTAATCCCAAACACCCTTCTATTTTCAGAAACCTAAAAATTAACAAACAAATTCTATTTCAATCCTTACCAAGCTAAAATCAATCTATCTAAGCATGCATATCAACTTGAAATAAAACACAATCAAACAAGAAAAAACAACAATGAGCATTCAAACACAAAAATCACATAAGTTCTCATAAATCTCAAAAAAAAGGGAAAAGGGGTTCAAGCCTTGTTAGAGCTGATGCCATCCTTGTCAATCTTTTTTGTGAGCTTATGAGGGAGTGTAGAGAGCTGTTGATGTAGAGAATTAGGGTGGGGACTACAACAGTCCCAAACACACCTACAATGTCTTCAAAAGATGGAAATCTTGAAGCTTTGGAACTTTTGTGTCCTGCCAAAGAAAAGCAAACAGAAATAATGACCTGTGAATAAGTCAATAAGCTATAAGCAAGCTTATTAAGTAAGCTGTTATAGCTTATGGCTTATGCTAAAAAAAATTAATGAAAACAGATTTTTGTGATAAATCCTTGAAAAACTTTCTTAACCAATTGAAATGAACTAATTACTTCAAACACAAAACATACCAATAGCTTCCACTTTCACTTCCACTATTGGCATGATTGTGTATTTTCTGAAAAAAAAGGGAAGAACACGTTTTTAACAAACCAAACTGAAAACCTTTGGAACTTTAAACTAAGTGAACATTAAACTAAAAAAACAAGTATTAAATAACTTGGGAACTCAGTAATTGCAGGATTAAAAAAAATGTTCATTTTCATTAATAATTTTGAAAACTTACAAAAACTGGAACAAAGTGAAAATGGGTACAAGTCACCCATTTTATAGCATTACAAGGAAGCTTCTAGGATCTTGAATAAAATAATAAAAAGCTAAACCCTAATTATGCAAAAATCCGAATCTGCCCTTGCTTTTGAATCTTCAAACTTGGTCATAGCTCTCCATGTGATGTGCCAGCTGGTGTTTTGTGATCTGAGGCGTTCATCTCATCCTTTGGGAGCAAGGATTACCCGTGAGCTGTTGATGGAGTCAAAGATGCGAGTTTTGCCATATTTGGGGGTGACAGAGTTGTCCCGTGTGGGGTCCAGGGGTCACAAGATTCAAGTGTGTGAAGTGGGTTTGGTTCACATGGGTATCAATCATGTTTCTGGAAGCTTGCACACAAAACCCCTTTGATTTGTATTAAATTGAGATTAGGGTTTATGAGGGGTGAGGGTGTTTAGCAGGCAGGGTTAAATCCATTTGGGGGGTTTCTTTTTTAAAAAACGTGTTTACCACCCTTTTTATGGGTTTAAAAAAAGTTTAATTAATAAGTTAAGTGGGTGTATTGACTGGATAGTTGACTTGGGCTGGGGTATTGGGCTTGGTCGGGTTAAGGTGGTAATATGGGTGGGTAAAACGGGTATGGTTGGGTATTTGGTGGGTTTGGGTTTGTTTTGTCCCTGTTTGGCCCCCAGACTTTGAAAAAGTCTTCACATAAAGTTCCATCAGCATTCCCTTTATAAAAGAAGTTATAAAACTTCTATTTTGGCCACAAATGTTTTTCAATCATGTTACACAAGGGCATTTTATGCAATTAATGCATTCTTCAAGGGCTTAAATGGCATAATCTTGAAATATTAGGGACCCAAATGAAATAATAGGATTTTGCAAGGGTATAATATGACAAGTCTTCAAAAGTTGAGGGGCCAATCTTGCCAATTCTTCAAACTTCAAGGACTTCAAAGGAAATTCAAAACTTGGGCCCGGTTCTTTGTGCGGCTTCGTTTCCCGTGTTCGTTTTTGCTTGATTCTTATAATCTTTTGGTGAATTCACGATATCCATACCTAAAATACACAATGAACAAACACAGGCATATATTGGGGTATTTTGATGATATTTTAAGCGTTTTAAGCCCGATTTGGACGATGAGACTATGTATAAATACAGTCTCATCAATTAGTTACACTATCATTCTTTATTCTTTGTGGATATATTTTTGTTAGTATTAGTTTAGCTACACTATCATTGTTCATATTGTGCATAAGAAGATTTCACATATTTCCTCAAGCCTAAGTTTTTTGAAAAAGGATTTTTGGAAACCATATTTTAACAAGTAAATATAAGAAACTATTCAACCCCCCCTTCTAGTTTCTACAATTGGTATCAGAAGTGGTTGCTCAAGAATTTTTAAAGTATATTGTATTTTAAAACTTGAATCGATATATGGATTCCAACAAGTACCTAGAAGGGCAATCTATGCAAAGACCACCACTTTTTGAAACCGATAGTTTTATTTATTGGAAAAATAGATTTGAAACTTATGTGAAATCAAAAGATTTAGATCTTTGGCATGTTATTACGAATGGTGATTTTTTACCCTTTCAATTTAATGAAGTTTCTAAAACAAAAGAATTGGTTACTTTTAACAAAGTTAATGACGATACTAAAAAGAAACTTTCAAAAAATAATGAGGCTAAAATGGTGATTTATAATGCTTTGCCTAAGAAGGTGTATGAAAGAATTTTTATGTGTGAAACCGCTAAAGATATTTGGAACACTCTTTTAGTAACCCACCAAGGTAATAGCCAAGTCAAAGAAAGTAAAATCGATCTTCTTGTCCAACAATATGAACAATTTGTCATCTTAGAAGATGAAACTATTGATAGTGCATTTGCTAAGTTTAACACCATTATTACTAGTCTAAAAGCACTTGATGAAGGTTTTTCTAGAAAGAACAATGTTAGGAAGTTTCTAAGGGCCTTACATCCAAAGTGGAGAGCAAAAGTCACGGCGATTGAAGAGTCGAAAGATCTCTCAACTTTATCACTCGATGAACTCATAGGAAACTTGAAGGTTCATGAGATGATAATTTTGAAGGACTCGGAATTAGTGAAAACCAAGAGTGAAAGAAAATCTCTTGCACTTAAAGCCAAGAAGGCACAAAGTAACCATGATAGTTCCTCGGAAAGCGATGACGAGGAGTATGCATTGGCGGTGAGAGATTTCAAGAAGTTCTTCAAGAAACGAGGTCAACACGTTAGGCAACCCAACTATGACAAGAAACCATTGTCAAAGAATCGGGTTGTCAAGAACGTAAAAGGTGATAGGAATTGCTTTAGATGTGGTGATCCAAATCACTTCATTGGTGATTGTCCAAAGCCCGCCCGTGATAAGAACCACACGGCATTCGTTAGTGGCGCTTGGAGCGATAGTGGTGAAGATGATGATGACAACCCCAAAGAGGAGACATGTCTTATGGCTCACACTTCTAAAGAGGTACATTCCGAAACCGAATATTATAGCAATGATAGTTCCACTTTAGATGATATTGAATTTGAAGGCAAATATGATAGCTTACACAAACTTAGTCTTAAATTCATAGAAAACAATAAAACCTTAAAATCAACCAAAACTAAGCTTGAAAATGAGATCAATGAACTTAGGGAGAAATTGGCTAAACTTGAGAAAAACAAAGAGGTTGATTTAGGTTGCTTAAGTTGTGAGAAACTTAGATTAGAGAATGAAGATCTCAAGAGCACCTCCATTAAATTGGAAAAGTTCATGAAAGGTACTAGTGCTCTTGATGATATGTTAAACAAACAAGTTCAGTCTAAGGAAAGACTTGGTCTAGGTTTTAACTCAAATTAAGCCTCAACTAGTGAACCAAAACAAGTCAGGTTTTCACAAAAAAACACCCACTGGACGCGGTTCCAAACTGTACGGCGCGGTTCCTTATCACTATGGAACCGCCGCCAGAGATAAGGTACCGCGGCCAGAAGTTGAATTTTGTGAAAATTCTGAACTTTCTGAAAAATATAAGTTAAATGAAAAACTAAAGCATCTTACTGTTAATAAGGTACAATTACCCATACTTGACGACAATGCTATTGGTAAGTTCTACAAGCCTTTAAGTAAACCTCTCATGGGAAATAGAAGTTTATCTAGACTATCCTCTACTCCACCTAGAGTACGGAATGAGTCTAAGCCTAGAAGTAGAACGACAACGCCTACAAGAGATAATCAAAACAACTCACGACCTAGAAGTAAAACTCTAACACCTAGAAGGAATAATAATAACTCTAAACCTAGATCAAACACACCTAGGAGAAGTAATGAACAACGAAATGGTTACATGAATTACTATCCTCCTCCATTTTGTTCTCCATGGGGAATCCCCTCCTCATTCATGCATCCCAACCAAATGCAATGGATGTTTGGAACTAACAATTTTGGACCCATGAGATATTGGGGACCAAATGTTTGATCTTGTGTGCTGTTACCTAGATATGCTTGGGAATTGATTTGGAGCTCGATGAGTGGATTAAGGATAGTGGATGTTCTAAACACATGACGGGTAATCGAAGTTTGTTCTCGCATTACAAAGCATATGATGGAGGTAACGTCACATTCGCTAGTAGTCTACGTGGTAATATCATTGGCAAAGGTACGGTTTCTCTTGACTCTATGACCATTAAAAATGTTGAGCACGTAGATAACTTAGGTTTTAACCTTTTAAGTATAGGTCAAATTTGTGATAATAAGTGTAAGGTCATCTTTTCGGAACATGACAGTGAAATCGTAAAAGATGGAAAAGTCATTGGAAAAGGTGTTAGAAAGCATGGGCTTTATGTCATGAAGGTTAATAAGAAGTCTGATAGGTGTGTAAACACCCATCTTTTCTACCACTTAATTACAATAATAACCGGACCAAAACGTGTATTTTATGTCTTTTATGTCGGAATTATGCGTGGTTTGTGTTTTTGTTGTGATTTAGGATGAAAAGGTGAAAAGTGGAGAAAACACGGACATTCACGGGCATTTACGGACTTTTATTGAAGAAAAGGATGAAAGACGAAGTCAAGAAGTCAAGAGTGCAAAAAGAACGGAAGTCCACGACCAATTCTGAAGAGTTATCGAAGAAAAAGTCAAAAGACGGAAGTTTATCAAAAGCCGAAGAATTCAAGTCTATTGTATTAAAGAATTTAAAGACGAGTTCAAAAGAAATCCCGAAGCCAAAAGTCCCTTAAGTCCAAGTTTAAAGAAGATTAGAAGAAAAGGACTAAGTATGCAATTAAATGAAGATTAAAGAAGGAGGGACTTAATTACGCAATTAAGAGAAAAGGTAAGAGGGGAGGAAGCTTCCTAATCCTCCCCTATATATAGATTAGGATAGTTATCATTTCACTCTTGTTGGCTAATAGTGACAATTAGTCTTCCACATTTAAATACCTTGTCATTTACTTTCTTGTCAATTTAATTACCTTGTTATGCACCATAATTACCATTTAATTCCAAGTAAGTTTTCATTTTAATTCTTGTCAAATCTTTATTTTATCTTGTCAATCTCTTATCTACCTTTCTTAATCTTTGATTCATGTGTTTATGTTATGTTCATGTTCATGCCTTTATTTTGATCTAAAGTGGTTTTTGATTATTGTGGTTAAAGTTGTTTGATTTCATGTTTTTAATTGTTTGATTGATGTTACTGTTGATTCGTACTGTTTAGTTTAAATTGTTTGTGTTTATTTTGATTAATCGTTGTTTAGATCTGCTGTTTTTGTGATTCCCTTGTTCTTCGGGAAAGTGTGTTTTGTTTCTGATCTTCCCAGGTGAACTTCCGAACCAAGAAAGGGAGTTAATTCATTCGGAACTTCCAAAGTTCCGAATCAAGGGTTCATCCGGAAGATTTGAGATCAGCAAAAGTTCCGAACCAACTTGTTCATCCGGAACTTTCAAAGTTCCGGACGAAGGAAAACTTCCGAGTCAGCTACTGTTCATTCGGAACTTTAAAACTTCCGAATCAAGACCTTCATTCGGAACTTAAAAAGTTCCGGATCAAGCAATTCATTCGGAACTTTCAAAAGTTCCGAATCAACACTTCCGAACGAAGTTCCGAACGAACTTCCGAGCGAAGAGTTAGTTCCGATTCAGTGGTTGTTCATTCGGAAGTTTTAAACTTCCGAATCAAGGAGGTTCATTCGGAAACTTCCGAATCAAGGGGAACCAAAAACTTCCGAATCAAGGCAAACTTTACAAGTTCTGAATCAGTAAAGTTCCGAACAAAGCATTGTTTTGGATAAGTGACATATTCAGATCAATTTGTTCTGGATCAAGGATTTTGGTAATATTCCAAGTAAAGAAGAATCATTTCAACTGAAGGTGACATTTAGGACGAGTGATTGTTCCAAACGAAGGATAATTCCGAATGAGCTGTATTCAGGTTCTTATTAGCTTTTGTCTTTGATTTTTATTTTTCAAGCTTTATTTTTCCCGCCTTTGTTTTAATTACACTTTAAGATTATTTTCCTTAGTTTTATTTTAGTTTTTGCCTTAGTTTAAGTTTTAGCTGCGTTTAAGTTTGCCTTAGATAGATTTAAGTTTACGTCATTTACTTTAGTGCCCTTTAGTTTCAGTCTCGCTTTAAATACTTGCACCTTTACTTTAATTAGACTTAGATTTACTTTAAGAGCACTTTTACTTTAATTGTTTTGCACCTTTTAATTTTAAACACTACAATGACACAGCTTTATTTCCACCAAAAACAATAGAGTCACATAGAGAACTAAGATCAATTCGATTAGACCAACACAACGAACTTTAATTTTCTTACGGGGTGTCAAAAGCTTTGTATTAAATGGCGCCGTTGCCGGCTCTTTTCGTTAAGATCAACAGTTTTCTGTGCTAGACACGTTGCTTTTTGGGATCCGCTCACTTGTGAACGTTATTTTTCTTGCATAAAAATTCAAAAAAATCATAAAAAATTAAAAATTGATAAAACTCCATAAAAATTAAAAATTTCAAAAATCCAAAAAGATTTTATCTTTATTGTGTATATATATTGTCTTTGTGTTTGGTTTTGTTTTCTTTTGCATTTTCAGGTGTATGCGTACTAGATCTTCTAACTATCAAGAGCCCGAGCCTCAAGAAGATTTAGATATGGCAGGTGTTAACAACAACAACATTCCATCGAACCTCAATAATAATAATAACAACAATGCTCTTCCACAGCCCGATCTTCGGACCATGGAGGAACTTTGTCAACCAACAATGTTTGGACGAGGAGGACCGATTGCGCCGATGCAAATCAACGCTCCTGAGTTTTCGTTGAAGCACCACATGATTCAGCAAGTGCAAACAAACTCATTTAGAGGATTGCCTGATGATGATGCCAACAAACACCTCGACAAGTTCATTACAATCACCCAAAGCATGAAGTTGCCTGGGGCCACAATGGATGTACTCCGCCTACAACTCTTCCCACATACTTTATCACATCATGCCGAGAAATGGTTTGATCGTCTCCCGAAGAATTCTATTCACACTTGGGATGATATGACTCAACGCTTTCTTTCGCGCTACTTTCCACCATCCATGGTCACGAGCCTTCGCAATCAGATCATCGGTTTCATGCAAGACCCTGATGAATCTCTTTTTGACGCTTGGGAGAGATATAATGTCTTGATCGACCGTTGTCCAAACCACAACATGCTTCCCGTCACATTGATCGATACTTTCTACAACGGTTTGACTTTTCGAGATCGTGATACGATTAATGCAGCCGCCGGTGGCACATTCATGAAAAGGAGACCCGAGGAGTGTAGAGAGTTAATTGAGAACATGACTACTCACCACAAGAACTGGGATTCCTCTGCTTCTTCTAGGACCAACCCGAGAGTCAATGTTTCTTCTACCTCAGCAAACCCTGAGATGACCGAACTCACCCGCATGATGGTTGAAATGAGCAAAAGTACTACGCTTCTCGCTTCAAACCAACAACAACAACAAGTTAAAGCGGTTGCTAATCCTTGTGAAACATGTGGCGGTCCTCACTCATACACCGATTGTCCTTCGACACAAGGAAATCCGGAAAATGTGTATGCTGCTTATGGTAATTATTCACCGGAAAATTACCAAGCTAGACAACAAGGGGATAGAAATCTGCTGAGTTACCGCTCCAACAATTACCTTTCACCCGGTTTTTCTCCTCAAAACCAAAATCCCGCCAACAACTACAATAGAAGCAACCAAATTCCACCTCGTGCTTCTAACCCTTATCAACCACCCACCCAACAACACCCACCCATTAATCCCGATGTTGACACCATCATGAGAACTCAAGGTGAGCAAATCAAGAATCTACAAAGCCAAATAATCAATTTGAAAGGAGATATCTTGAAGCAAGGTAATGACATCAGAATTGAGGTTCGTGATAATCTTCAATCCTCCTTCATCACTCAAACAACTGAATTAAAGAATCTATTGGCTAGTTTCTTGCCCGAAGCTCAACCTTCTTCTTCTTCGGGTTCTCTACCTTCAAACACCGTCACTAATCCGCGAGCTAATGTGAGTGCTATAACTACGCGTAGTGGAATTACCATTGTCGATCCACCTATCCCACCACCATCATCTACACCTCCTCCACCGCCATGTATCCCTACTCCTCCTACACCTAGTGTTAGTACACCATTACCGTCTCCGCCTCGTCATGACGATGTATCTCGGAAGGACCCTTCAACATCACAACCTTCACCGACTACACCTTCACCTAACCCTTATCAACCTAGAATCCCATACCCTTCTCGCATAGGCAAGACCAACGAGCTAACCAAGAATGACTGTCAAGTATCGAAATATGTGGATATGCTATCTAAAATGACCATCAACATTAGCCTTGTTGAAGCACTTTGACACATGCCGAAATTTGTCAAAGCATTCAAGGAATTGCTTAGCAAGAAGGAGAAGCTGATTGAACTCGCCAACACACGCTTAAATGAAAACTGCTCTGCAGTTCTTCTTAGAGAACTTCCGGAAAAGCTTGGAGATCCCGGTCGTTTTGTGTTGCCTTGCGTGTTCAACAAAACTGAAGAATTTACTGCCCTTGCTGATCTCGGGGCTAGTATTAATTTGATGCCACTGAGTGTTTGGAAAACACTATCATTACCCGACCTCATTCCAACAAAGATGACTCTCGAACTTGCAAACCGCACTCTCGCTTACCCCGTTGGTATAGCCGAAGACGTGTTTATCAAAGTTGGCACATTTACTTTCCCAGTCGATTTTGTCGTAGTTGATTATGAAATGGACCCTCGTATTCCTTTAATACTTGGTTGGCCATTTTTGAGAACCGGACGAGCTTTAGTAGATGTGGCCGAAGGTGAGTTAATCTTACGAGTCGGGGATGATTCAAAAGTTTTTAAAATGGGGAAGCTTACAGGCAAATCCTTTGGAGGACGAGAATCAGTGAATATGATTAATGTGCTCGATGACTTTACCGTCTATGACAATCCTCTATTCGAGTCTTCCACTGATAATCCACTCTTTGAAGATAATGTGGATGATTCTCACTCTACTTTGGATGCTTCTCCCATTTATGATTCTCAACCGATCTTTGATGCTTATGATGATGATTCTAGCTCAGATTCGGATGATTTTGATTCTACTTCTGAGTATCCCGGGCGGCCCACTTTTGATGATTTTGATGAGGCTGATACTCTCTCGAGCGATTCTTCACATGCTGAAGATCCTCCGCCATCACTCGATCCTACTTCGGACGATTATTCATTTGAGGAAGATTTCTCTGAATTTCTCAACACTTACTTCCCTCATGAGAGTGATGCTCCTTCTTTGGACTTTGAAGATTATCGCCTAGATCCTACTTTGGATTTGAAGAGCATTCTGTCCAAGGAAAAGAAACCGGTCGACACCGAAATCCGTTGCACATATGATATGACACCTCTTTGTCCCACTTCTGAGGACGAGGTTGTGCTTCTTTGCGGATCTTCTTCACACTCGGCTGAGCCTGAGTGCTATTTTCCCCTGAAGGAAAAGGTGTTCGACCCCGGTATTGAAGTCTTTAAGCCATCTCAGTCTCCACCTGATGAAATAAAAGGAAAAATCTTTGGAACCATTGAAGACATGCTTGCACCTCACCATGCTTGCTCCCACCGTGCTCCATCACTGCTTAAGGGAACCTTGCCTACTCTTCTTTGGCTTGCCTTGTTCGCCTTAAGCTTTTGTTATTTGCTCGATGAAAACTATGTCTTCGATCCTGGTGGATATGTTTCATGCTTCTTCCGTTGATGATCAAGGTCGAGTCAGGTTCACGACTCGGTTAACAAAAACCAAGCGCTTCTTGGGAGGCAACCCATGCATCTATCTTTTCGCTTTCTTTACCATAAGTGTAGGGGGGACCCTTTGGTTTGCTATTTCCTCTCATCACTTCTTAATCAGGGATTCGAGCTTCAATGATCCACTCTTGATGATTCTTGACGACCCGTGATGCCGTGTTCCATTATCCCGGTTCTATCCTAAACTCTTTTCGATTCACTATTTTATATATTTTCTCAATATTAAAATAGGAATCTCTTTAGTTGTCCTTTCCTTAACGAGATTTAAACAACGTGCACAATGTCCTAAGTGTAGGGGAGTTTACTCCCACACGCTTAAACATTGAGGACAATGTTTATCTTAAGTGTAGGGGGGGACTTCTATCGAAGTTAAGTGGTCTTTTCCTTATATTTGTCCTCATTTTAACCGGAAAATCAAATTTTTCGACATTTTTCAAAATTTTTGATCTATTTTGGCCTATTAGTTTTTTCCCTTTGTATAGTTATTTTCTTTCCTTATTAGAATAAATGTTTAATAAGTGGTTTTAATTTTCAAACGTTGTGAATCTTTTGACTCAACCCGAGTTTACTCTAGCTAGTATCCTTAACGTGTTTAAGTCAAGTTTTGCTAGGCTTTTATATAGGGAGCTATAAAACGCGAAAGTCTTAACTCTCACGGGTTAAGAACAAGAACTTTTCGCAAGTTCCTATAATTGATCCTAGAGAGTCGTTTATCAAGGGAACTTTAAAATGCGATTTCTAAACTTGAAAAAGTCCAAGAATTTGCAAGATCCTATAGGCGACTCGAAAACCCAAAACTTTGATTTAATAGGCTAAGTATCCACGAGTGTCATTACTTGAGATTTTAAACTGTGGAGAACGAGAGATGATATAGCCAATTATAAGTTCGGTATTCTTTCATGAATTTATGTGAGTTAATTGTAAGCCTATTCTCCCATCGCTTGCTAATAAATTTATCTGCTAATAAATAAGGTTGTACGATTTGAAAAGTTACTTAGCTTCTAGCCCCAGATCGTTTAAAAGTTGCTCGATATAGATTAGAGTTCATAGCCAAGGCATAACTTATTGAAGCGGGACGCGAAGATTGGCGAGTCCGAAAAGGCCCTAACAAGGCATGAGGGCTATATTTTGTTGCTAAAGATCCAAAGTGATGTGAAGAATCATTTATCGAAAATCAATATGAAGGATTGAGACACACGACGAAAAGCAAATACTCCCCAAAAGTCATGGAGAAGTGTATCCGAAAAGACCCTAACAAGGTATGAGGATAAATAGATCCAAGTCATAAAAGGAGGCGGATCATTGTATATCAAAGTCCAAAATAAAGATTGGAGAAAAATGAAGAAGTCGTGGTCCAAGTATGAATCTCTCAAAACTTCAAGTGAAGAAATTCCATTATGAAGAGAAGACCATTAACTCATGAACGTCTCTCAAGATTTGAAGTATGAAGTCGCTGCCAAATATCGGTCCGAGAAAGGTCTCAAATCGCGAAGCGAGTTATGCCAAGATATGAACTTTTTGAGGTCCCGAGAAGCAGTTTTAAAAGATTTGGTCCTTTAGTTAACTATTGATTAAATCGTTCACTTTATTTTCAGACTAAATAACTATCGAAATAAGTCAAACAATGCATCCTCGTGATCATTCAAGACAACAATAAAATATAAGAGATACACCTAGGAATAAGGGAGTCTAAGTAAATAATTGGCCCACATGAGTTTGTGTTAGTCTATTAACTTATAATAACAATGATCTCGTTTTTAAGCTTGGTTTGGAGAAAGTGAAAACTTGAGGATGATGATTATTCATAACATTTTCAAAACCCAAGGTATGCTTTTGATTTCTTTATTTTGTATGTCTTTAATTTTCTATCTCTTTAATAAAGGCCAACGTGGATTGATCATGATGAAAAGTGTAATCTTGCTTTGTAACTAATGCATTACATGAGGACATTGAAATGGTCAAGTGTAGGGGATTTGATAGGTGTGTAAACACCCATCTTTTCTACCACTTAATTACAATAATAACCGGACTAAAACGTGTATTTTATGTCTTTTATGTCGGGATTATGCGTGGTTTGTGTTTTTGTTGTGATTTAGGATGAAAAGGTGAAAAGTGGAGAAAACACGGACATTCACGGGCATTTACGGACTTTTATTGAAGAAAAGGATGAAAGACGAAGTCAAGAAGTCAAGAGTGCAAAAAGAACGGAAGTCCACGACCAAATCTGAAGAGTTATCGAAGAAAAAGTCAAAAGACGGAAGTTTATCAAAAGCCGAAGAATTCAAGTATATTGTATTGAAGAATTTAAAGACGAGTTCAAAAGAAATCCCGAAGCCAAAAGTCCCTTAAGTCCAAGTTTAAAGAAGATTAGAAGAAAAGGACTAAGTATGCAATTAAATGAAGATTAAAGAAGGAGGGACTTAATTACGCAATTAAGAGAAAAGGAAAGAGGGGAGGAAGCTTCCTAATCCTCCCTTATATATAGATTAGGATAGTTATCATTTCACTCTTGTTGGCTAATAATGACAATTAGTCTTCCACATTTAAATACCTTGTCATTTACTTTCTTGTCAATTTAATTACCTTGTTATGCACCTTAATTATCATTTAATTCCAAGTAAGTTTTCATTTTAATTCTTGTCAAATCTTTATTTTATCTTGTCAATCTCTTATCTACCTTTCTTAATATTTGATTCATGTGTTTATGTTATGTTCATGTTCGTGCCTTTATTTTGATCTAAAGTGGTTTTTGATTATTGTGGTTAAAGTTGTTTGATTTCATGTTTTTAATTGTTTGATTGATGTTACTGTTGATTCGTATTGTTTAGTTTAAATCGTTTGTGTTTATTTTGATTAATCGTTGTTTAGATCTGCTGTTTTTGTGATTCCCTTGTTCTTCGGGAAAGTGTGTTTTGTTTCTGATCTTCCCAGGTGAACTTCCGAACCAAGAAAGGGAGTTAATTCATTCGGAACTTCCAAAGTTCCGAATCAAGGGTTCATCCGGAAGATTTGAGATCAGCAAAAGTTCCGAACCAACTTGTTCATCCGGAACTTTCAAAGTTCCGGACGAAGGAAAACTTCCGAGTCAGCTACTGTTCATTCGGAACTTTAAAACTTCCGAATCAAGACCTTCATTCGGAACTTAAAAAGTTCCGGATCAAGCAATTCATTCGGAACTTTCAAAAGTTCCGAATCAACACTTCCGAACGAAGTTCCGAACGAAAGTTCCGAACGAACTTCCGAACGAAGAGTTAGTTCCGATTCAGTGGTTGTTCATTCGGAAGTTTTAAACTTCCGAATCAAGGAGGTTCATTCGGAAACTTCCGAATCAAGGGGAACCAAAAACTTCCGAATCAAGGCAAACTTTACAAGTTCCGAATCAGTAAAGTTCCAAACAAAGCATTGTTTTGGATAAGTGACATATTCAGATCATTTTGTTCCGGATCAAGGATTTTGGTAATATTCCAAGTAAAGAAGAATCATTTCAACTGAAGGTGACATTTAGGACGAGTGATTGTTCCAAACGAAGGATAATTCCGAATGAGCTGTATTCAGGTTCTTATTAGCTTTTGTCTTTGATTTTTATTTTTCAAGCTTTATTTTTCCCGCCTTTGTTTTAATTACACTTTAAGATTATTTGCCTTAGTTTTATTTTAGTTTTTGCCTTAGTTTAAGTTTTAGCTGCGTTTAAGTTTGCCTTAGATAGATTTAAGTTTACGTCATTTACTTTAGTGCCCTTTAGTTTCAGTCTCGCTTTAAATACTTGCACCTTTACTTTAATTAGACTTAGATTTACTTTAAGAGCACTTTTACTTTAATTATTTTGCACCTTTTAATTTTAAACACTACAACGACACAGCTTTGTTTCCACCAAAATAAGACTGAATCACACAGAAAACATAAGTTTTTCAATTCGAAGAGAACACGAGAACGATAATTTTCTTACTAGGTAAAAGCCTTGTATTAAAGTCAAAAGACAACATATGTCTTGCGACTATAGATGATAGTTCTACTCTTTGGCATAGGAGATTAGGTCACGCTAATATGCGTTTGATTCAATCTTTAGTCTCTAAGGAGTTGGTAAGACACCTCCCCAAGATTAAGTTTGATAGTCACTTTTGTGATGCTTGCAAAGTTGGAAAGCAAGTTCACTCAAGTCACAAAGCCAAGAATTTGGTTTCGACCTCTCGGTGCTTAGAGCTCCTACACATGGATCTCTTTGGACCTTCCGCCATACGGAGTTATGGAGGTAACCTTTATACCCTAGTTATAGTTGATGACTATTCTAGATTTACTTGGACTAGATTTTTGGCATCTAAGAATGAAGCTTTCGATCACTTCGAAATCTTTAGTCGAAGAATTCAAAATCAACTAGGATGTTCAATTGTTTCTATTAGGACGGATCATGGTAGGGAATTTGATAATGAAGTGCAAGTTGGTGCCTTTTGTGAAGCTCATGGTATTACCCATAACTTCTCGGCTCCTCGCACTCCACAATCAAATGGGTAGTTGAAAGGAAGAATAGGACTCTCCAAGAGATGAGTAGGACGATGTTAAACGAGCAATCTTTGCCTCAAAAGTTTTGGTGCAATGCCGTGGACACATCGACTTATATTCTCAACCGAATTCTTATTCGGCCTTTCCTAGGAAAGACCCCCTATGAGATTCTTAAAGGTAAGAAACCCTCATTAGAATACTTTAGGGTGTTTGGAAGCAAGTGCTTTATCTTCAACACCAAAGACTACCTTACCAAGTTTGACCCAAAGTCTTACGAAGGTATCCTTTTAGGTTATTCCCAAACTAGTAAAGCCTACATAGTCCTAAATAGAACCACATGGGTTATTGAAGAATCACTCAACGTAACCTTTGATGAAACCCCTCCTTCACCCAAGACACCACCATTGGTTGATGATGACTTGGATGAATTAGAAGTAGTTAAAGCCAAAGAGGTTAGAAAAATAGGAGTTGAAGACCTTAGTGTTGAAAAGGAAGTAAACATTAAGGAGTCTAGGGATCATACTCTCAATAATGTCATTGGTGACTTAAATCAAAGTACCCTAAGATCTCAAGTCCAAAACCAAAGCAACTTCTTTTGTTTTGTCTCCTTGATTGAACCAAAGAATGTTAAAGAAGCTTTGACGGATGAGAGTTGGGTCATTGCGATGCAAGAAGAATTGAATCAATTCGTTGCCAATGATGTTTGGGAACTTGTTCCTCCACCTAGAAGTTCTACCATTATAGGAACCAAATGGGTATTTAGGAATAAGCTAGATGAGAATGGTGTTGTGTCTCGTAACAAGGCTAGACTTGTAGCTCAAGGCTATAATCAACAAGAAGGGATTGATTATGACGAGACATATGCACCGGTAGCTAGATTAGAATCCATTAGAATCCTTTTAGCCTACGCTTGTACCTTAGATTTTAAGCTTCAACAAATGGATGTAAAGAGTGCATTCCTTAACGGTTTGATCAATGAGGAGGTATATGTGGCTCAACCTCCCGGCTTCATTGATTTTGAGAAACCGGATCATGTTTACAAGCTTAAGAAAGCACTTTATGGACTCAAACAAGCACCCAAAGCTTGGTATGATAGACTTAAAGCGTTTCTTGTTAAACATGAGTATACCATGGGAATGGTAGACAATACACTCTTTACAAAGAAGAAAGGTCCTCACCTCATAATCGTACAAATATATGTTGATGACATTATATTTGGCTCAACTTGTCAAGAATTGTGTGATGACTTTGCCAAAATCATGCATGATGAGTTTGAAATGAGTATGATGGGAGAACTTAACTTCTTTTTAGGACTCCAAATTAAACAAATGGACGATGGTATTTTCTTTAGTCAATCTAAGTACGCTAAAGAAATGCTAAAGAAATTTGGATTAGAAGAATCTAGACCAATGAAGACCCCTATGGCCTCGGATACTAAACTCACCGTAGATGATGACTGTGAGTCGGTAGACAACACCAAATATAGAGGTATGATTGGTAGTTTGTTGTACCTAACGGCAAGTCGACCGGATATCATGTTTAGTGTTTGCCTTTGTGCTCGCTTCCAAGAGGCTCCCAAAACCTCTCACTTTGAAGCGGTTAAGCGTATCTTCCGATACATTAAAGGCACTACACATTTAGGATTATGGTATCCTAAAGGGACCGGCGTAGAAACCATTGTCTACGCGGACTCGGATCATGCGGGAGACTATGTGGACCGGAAAAGCACTAGTGGAGTTTGTACCTTCATGGGTTGTTGTTTAACTTCTTGGTTCTCCAAGAAACAAACCGCTCTTGCGATATCCACCACGGAAGCCGAGTATGTGAGTGCCGGAAAAGCATGCCAACAAGCTCTATGGATGAAGCAAGCGCTTGTTGATTACGGGATTTCTCTTGATGATGTTCCCATCATGTGCGATAATAAAGGTGCTATAGATCTAAGCAAGAATCCCGTGCAACATTCGCGAACCAAACACATAGAAATTAGACACCATTTCCTTAGGGATAATGTTCAAAAGGGGAACATTACTATTGAAAAGGTGCCCTCCGAGGACAACTTAGCCGATATCTTCACTAAGCCACTTAAGAGGGAACCTTTTAATTACTTGCGTCTAGGTCTAGGATTAATGGAACATCGTCCTTAAATTCTTTTCTTCTTGTGTGTTTTCTTTTACCACTTTGAGTCCTTGAAAAATCTTCTCCTCTCCTTTTCAAAACTCTCAAAGTCTCGTTCGAAAATGGTTGAGAAATTCGTTTAACATTGTTAATTCAATCTAAAAATGATTTTTCATAGATTCTCGCTATTAATCTAGAGCTTACATAATTCATATGTATGATTCTCTTAAACATAGAAAGAACAAGATTGAATCATGGAGGATCATTGTGTCATGACTTAAGGGCTTGTCTTACACACCTCCTACACTGATTTTTTTAATCCATGTATTTTGGTCAAATCTCTATTTGGTAAGTTTGCATATGTTTTCTTTTTCTATATTTGCTTTTAAGCATATCCCTATGATAAGTTAGACTAGAAAAATAAGATTTGCTGAAAAATCTTCCTCCAAACACCAAACCCTGCTTCTGCAGGCGGTTCCATATGTGAGCCGCGGTACCTTATTGATAAGGTACCGCCACCCTAGATAAGGAACCGCCTACAGTGGCCTTCCTTTTTTGGGTTTTTGTCTGAAACTCCAGATTTGTTCCAACATTTTAGAGAATCTTTGTTTCAAACTCTTTGACCACCCCAAAAATACCCTAAGCCTTCCCTATTTAAACCATAAGCATTTTGCATTACTTCACATCCAAAATGTCTTATTCTCCCAATGAAAGCCTTGAATCTCCTCCATTTTCTCCAATTGCTTTCAATCCAAACCCACCCAAGAACACTCTTAATCACATTTCTCCTACCAAGAATGTTGATTGTGGAACATCTTTTCTTCCACCACCACCCTTTAGTGTTCTTCCTCCTTCTCATGATAATGTCATGCACCATGGAACATATTGTTATTGTTGTCAATATCAACATCTTGCTATGGCACACATCTATGAGGAGTTGAGCTACATCCAGAGTCTCTTAATCAAGCCTCCTCTTCACTTTGATTATGAGATCTCCAACAAGCCACCACCACCACCCTCCGCTATTACCTTGTCTTTCATATAAGCATTGGTTGCTTATCCACAAGACACCAAATTCAAGCAAATCTTAGAATTCTAGAATAACTAGGATTAGATTTATGCTTTTGGCTTGTTTCTTTTTCCATACTTCTTTGTATGATGTTCTTTTAGTAACCTATCTTGGATCTTTGTCTTTGTGTTTTCTTCTCTTTTAATTTTTTTTATGTGACATATTGCTATATATTGTTGGTTGTTTCTTTTGTTCAACTAACCCTTCTATGTAGCTTGTCACCATATCTCGATTCCTCGGTGCCCCAAGCTAGGGGGAGTAAGCACCAAGGGGGAGTCTTTGCAAAGTCCGTTTCCTCAACACCGGCTTACGCAACCTTTTTGCTTCGACAAAGGGGGCGAAATGAATAAACTCGTCTTCGAAAATCTTGTTTTTGTGTGATTGAGTTTATGTATTGTCGGAATCAAAAAGGGGGAGATTGTTAATGCAATAATGACTAAAAACGTTACTTGCATTTTTCGGTCTCGCTTAGTTTTGATTACGACAATGTGTAAAAACACGCATTTACGAAAACAACGAAAAACGAATTCTTGAGTTCAAGTATTTTTCATTTTACCCATTTTCACTTAAGGTATGGATAAACAAGTACTAACCTTAATCAAGTGATCAAGTGATTTAATCTTTTCTTAAAACTCACTTTTTATTAAATGTGACAAGTTTTTATTAAACTTTATTTTTAAGAAAATGTTTTATTAAATTAATTATTTGAAATTTGAAAATGGCATATTCTTATTTGGTTAAGAATATCCTTTCAGGATATTTTTTATACCCAGATAAGACCTCCACCACTAAAGGACAAAAAGGAGCGGAGTCTAGTCGGCGGTACCTTATCGCCTAGGCGGTACCTTATCGATAAGGTACCGCGGGCTAAGATAAGGTACCACGGGCAGATATAGCCGTTGGCTCCTTTGTCCTATAAATAGTGGACCATTCTCAGCTTTTCACCTCACCTCTTTTGCACATTTATTTCTAGATTCAAACCCCTTCTTTAATCACTCAAATCTTTGATCATTTGTTTGATTATTACTTGTTGAAGAAGTGAATCTTGTTCTTCCATCCCTTCCTCTCCAAGTGCAAAGAGAAGAACACTATCCTAGTGAAGTGTTGAGTCCACCACCAAAGATCCATTGAAGATCTAATTTTATATACTTGTAGTTGTGTCATAGTTGTGAAGATCCAAGTAGTTGTGTCTATTTGGAAGTTGTGTATGTACTAAGTATAGTTGTGTAGATTGGTCCTAGCTACGATTAGGGCTCGACTTTTAGCTTAGAGTCAGAAATTGGTTAAGCGACGTGTACGGTTTTCTCCACCATAAGGAGCTTGTTGTGTAGTGAACTCTCGAGTAAGGAGTACTCGAGGAGTGGAGTAGGAACGAGGAGTGAGCTTCGTTGCCGAACCACTATAAATCCTTGGTGTTCTGTTTGATCTTTCTTTACCCTTAACTCTTTACATTCTTTATTCTTTATGCATATACATGTGTTAGTACTAGATTAGTTACACTATCATTCTTTATTCTTTGTGGATATATTTTGTTAGTATTAGTTTAGCTACACTATCATTGTTCATATTGTGCATAAGAAGATTTCACATATTTCCTCAAGCCTAAGTTTTTTGAAAAAGGATTTTTGGAAACCATATTTTAACAAGTAAATATAAGAAACTATTCAACCCCCCTTCTAGTTTCTACAGAATACCAAACTTATAATTGACTATATCATCTCTCGTTCTCCATAATTTTAAAATCTCAAGGAATGAGACTCGTGGATGCTTAGCCTATTAAATCAAAGTTTTGGGTTTTAAAGTCATCTATAGGATCTTGAAACTTCTTAGACCTTTTCAAGTTTAGAATTCGCATTTTAAAGTTCCACTGATAAACGACTTTCCAGGATCAATTATAGGAACTTGCGAAAATTTCTTGTTCTTAACCCGTAAGAGTTAAGACTTTCACGTTTTAAAGTTCCCTATATAGAAGCCTAGCAAAACTTGATTTAAACATGTTAAGGATAGTAGCTAGAGTAAACTTGGATAAGTAAACTCGGGCTGAGTCAAAAGATTCACGACGGGCCTAATATATCAAAGATAACTAAACTTATTAAAACCATTTATTAAAATTTATTCAAATAAAGAAAATAACGATAACAAAGGAAAACACAACTAGGCCAAAATAGATCAAAAATTTTGAAAAATGTCGAAAAATCAATTTTCCGGTTAAAATGAGGACATATTTATGGAAAAGCCCACTTAACTTCGATAGAAGTCCCCCTACACTTAATATAAACATTGTCCTTAATGTTTAAGCATGTGAGAGTAAACTCCCCTACACTTAGGACATTGTGCACGTTGTTTAAATCTTGCTAAGGAAGAGAGAACTAAAGTGATTCCTATTTCAACATAAATGATAAAATAATGAATCAAAAGAGTTTAGGATAGAACCGGGAAAACGGAGACACAGAATCACGGGTCATCAAAAGTCATCAAGAGTGAATCTTTGAAAGCTCCAATCCCTGCACATTGATGAGACGGCAATTATACATAGTCTCATCGTCTAAATCGGGCTTAAAATGCTTAAAATATCATCAAAATACCCAAATATATGCTCGTGTTTGTTCATTGTGTATTTTAGGGACGGATATCGTGAAATCAACAAAAGATCACAAGAATGAAGCAAAAACGAACAAGGGAAACGAAGCCGCACAAAGAACCGGACCCGAATCATGAATTTCCTTTGAAGTCCTTGAAGTTTGAAGAATTGGAAACATTGGTCCCTCATCTTTGAAGATTTGGCAAGAAAAGACCTTGGATAAATCATCATTGGCAAGGAAAGTCCTCCATGTTTAAAGATTATACATGATAAGCCCTTGAAGATTGGTCAATATACATATTTAGCCCTTGGAACATGTTTGAGAAAGTTTTGGCGGCCAGTTTGAAAAAACCAAAACTTTCTTATAAAGGGAAAATGAGTGGTTAAACCAATAAAACCAAATGACAAGTATAAGAGATTTGGGGGGTCATTTCTAGGCAGACAAGAAAACTTAAACCCTCCTATCCCATCATGTCACATCATCTTGACTTTTTGACCAGCCAATCAAATCCCTCTGCCTTTCCACCTCACACCCCACTCATGTTTTATTTAACAAAGTTTTTAAAAAACCTGTTTAAACCAAAAAGTGGGGGAAACACTTGTTTTAAAGGTTAAACCGGATTAAAATCCCTAATTTCTTTTCCCTCCCACACATAAACCCTAAAAATCCATTGACCCAAATTAAAGGGTTTTACCCCCATCTTTTCCAGAATTACTATTTACCTTCCCCACAACATAACCCCACACCCAGAAAGTGACTTCTCACTCCCTTGTCCCCTCTCCAGCTATCACAAGTCACGGGTTCCATCACCTTTGCTGACTAGAAGACCAAATCAACGGCTTAGGACCAAAAATTGGTCCCAAAGCATGGATAGACACCTCAGATCAACACAAGGACAGCTGGCCTTCACTCTCATCACATGTGACCAACTTTTTCAAGATTCCAGACCCAAGGGAAAAAATGGGACTTCAAGATTAGGGTTCTTCATCTTATTTGTATTCTAGAACCCTCCTAGTGTTAGTATAAAAGGTGTCAACTTGTGACCCTTTTACTTGTTCCAGATTTTCTCCTTGTAACTTTTTTTACTTAATGAATAGTTACAGTTTTATTTAAATAAATTCTTGCAAGAGATATCTGAGTTCCAAATTAGTGTAAAAGTTTATCTTATTTGCAATTTAGTTAAGTGGTTTCAAAAAAAGGTTTTGTTTCACAGTTTGGTTTTCAAAAGGAGTGGTTTTAAAGGATTTGCAAATACTTGAATCATAACATAAGGGGGAGTGAAAGTGGGTCCTTATGTTGTGATTTCAGGTTTTTGTTAAGACTTTTAGTGTACTTTTGGTTCTTTCAAAAGTTTAGGTTTTCTAAAATTTGGTTTCAAAAAGCGTTTTTCAAAGTAAACTCTTTGTAGGCTTACTGTTCATATAAGCCACCCATAAGCTGCTTGACAAACAGCTTATTGGGTACTTATTTGCACTTAAGGTTTTATCTTTGCTTGGTGGTTTTGTGCAGGAACATAGGCATCAAAGAAGATCATTCATCCCATTGCATTTTCATCATTTTTTTGAAGATATTTGTACTCCCTAGGTCCCTTGTGGGTTCTACCAACAAGGACTCTCTACTACTCCATAAGCTCTTAAAAGCCAAAAAGATCACTAGGGAAGGCATCAGCCAAGGTACTCAAGGCTTCAACCCCCTTTTGTAATTTTTATGCTTTTTTATGTGATTTATGTGATTTAGTTAGAACCCTGTTTAAATGGTAGTTTGTTAGTTTGTTTAAGCTTATTTGTAGTCATTTATGCTTGTTTAGGTGATTAGAATTTGGTTAGAATTGATTTGGTAAGCACAACTTTGAAATTTTTGGTTGATAGTTTTATAGGGGTGTTTGGATTTGGGTTTTATCTTAATAGGGTGACATAAATTTGGTTTAAAATTTGTCTAACACGCTCTATTAGGTTGGTTTAGTGTATTTGTTATTTGGTTTTCAGTATTGTAGGATTAAAAAAGGGGTTTGCATGTTCATTTGTTGTTAAAAATCAGTAAGTCTCAATTCTGCCTTGTTCTAGTTTTTTGTTCACCAAAGTTTTGGAATCTGTTAGGGTTTAATGTAATCTAGGTTTTCTGTTGATTAATTCGTGTTTTGATTAGCCAGATTGATAGTTTTGGTGGATTAAATCTCATCAAATATCCAAACAAACCAGTCATTGTTCATAATACAAGGTTTTACCTTGTATAAAAATTTGTTCGTCTCGATTCAGTTCGAATTGATTACTAGTTGAAAGTGCGACTCAGTCGTTCTTGGTGGAAAAATAAAGTGGTGTGGTTATCTATTTTAAACTAAAAGTAAAAATTGAAAATGTTAAATGTCGTTTAGTAAAAATGAAATCTTTAAAAGTTAAACTAAAAGTTAAGACTTAAAAATAACTGATGAAAAATTAAACTTAAAAAGTAAATTTGAAATTTAAAACTTTATAAAACGTAAACTTTATAAAAATAAATTTAAGATAAATCAATTAAAATAAAACTTAAGAACATTGGCGGGAAAAATTAAGGTTTGAAAATAATTTGGAAAACAAAAACTGAACATAAATCAAAATGCCCAAAATCTGGAACTAATTCGGAATACAAGATTTTAGAAATAATTCGGAATCCAAATCATACATATAACTCGGAATATAAACCCAGTAACTAGTTCGAAATCACAAACAACCTAACTCGGAATACTTTGAACAACCTAACTCGGAATACAAGTACATGATCTAATTCAGAAAACGTGTGCAGAACCTAATTCGGGATATCACAGATGACCTAGTTCGGAATGTAGAATCCTTCACGTAGTTCGGAATACAGCAACCTGCACTCAATTCGGAAAGTGGAGTTTGAAGCTGACCTAATCCAGAATGCTGATCCGGATGTAATTTGGAATAAGGCAAATCCCAACCTAATTCGGGATCCACCTATTTAAACGTAGTTCGGAATATACCATTTGATACTCAATTAGGGAAGCAATTCTTGCTCGTAACTCGGGAAGTGATAACACACTTAATTCGGGAAAACGCTGAGATGCACAGTTCGGAATAAAAGGGTTTTGACAACCCGAATAAGATCAAAATAAGCAAAAATCAAATAAGCACTTACCAAAACTTTTACCAAATCAATTTTTAGAAAAATCTATTAAGACACACCTCAAAAACTTTCAAGAACACTAAATAAGCAAAAATTTAAAATCAACTTTTTATAAAATATTAAGCTACCAAAATCAACTTATTTTAAAAACTAATAAACATAAAAACTAAGCAATAAGCACCTTAACCTAAAAACTTTAAAACACACCAACTCAATAAGCACAACCAAATAAGCAAAACAATCACATAATAAAAAAGATGAAATCAACTACATGATTAATTAAGCAAAACAATAGATTATTAAGAAAGGTAGAATGAAAATTAATTAAAAAGCTTGATTATATAAAAGATTAAGATCAAATATTACAAGATTAATGTTTGATAAGCTTGAAAACTAGAGAGAAGAAAAACAAAACACACTTAATTACCTACTAAAAATTAAAGACTAAAATTAAGACTAATTAACTAAAACCCTCCTAATGAAGGATTAGGAGGGTATATATAGGAGAAGGGGAGGGTCTTGTGTCTTCTCTCTATCTTCTTGTCTTCTCGACTTTTAATTAACTCGTCTTTCTCGACTTTGTCTCGGCATTAGTCGAATGATAACTTGAACTCGTCTTCTAATTTTCTTCTTTTAGTAGACTTGGTTCTTCGACTTTGTTAAACATCCGTCTTTAGACGTTTTCTTCGATAAATCTTCAGAATAGGCCTTTGACTTCCGTTCTTCTTGCACTTTTGATCTTTTGACTTCGTCTTTTGTCTTTTTCTTCGATAAAAGCCCGTGAAAGCCCATATGTTCTTCCCTTTTCACATTTTGGTCCTAAAACACAATAAAAACACAAACCACGCATTATTCCGACATTTATGACATTAAATACACGTTTTGGCTTGGTTATTATTATAATTAAGTGGTAAAAGGATAAGTGTTTTTACACTTATTAAATCCCCTACACTTGACCATTGCAATGTCCTCATGCAATGTATTAATTTCAAAGCACAATTTACATTTCTCATCATAATTATCCCACCTTGGCCTTTATTAAATACTAAACATTAAGGAAACTTAAACAGATAGAAAATTGCAAAATAAGTAAAGACATCTAAGACTTACATTGGGGTTTTGGTTGTCATGAATGTTTATCACCCTCAAGTTTCACTTTCCCCAAACCAAGCTTATAAACGAGATCATTGTTATTATAAGTTAGCAAACTAACACAAACTCATGTGGCCCAATTATTCACTTAGACTCCCTTATTCCTAGGTGTATCTCTTATATTTTATGATTGTCTTGAATGATCACGAGGATGCATTGTTTGACTTATTTCGATAGTTTACTTAGGCCGAAAATAAAGTAGGACGATTTAATCAATATTTAGCTAAAGGACAAAATCTTTTAAAACTGCTTCTCGGGACCTCATAAAGTTCATATCTTGGCATAACTCGCTTCACGATTTGAGACCTTTCTCGGACCGATATTTTGCAGCGACTTCATACTTCAAGAGAGACGTTTGATTGTGGTGTTTTACCACACCTTTAGGAAAAGGAGGGTAAATAGTGAAAAGTATTAAACAAATGACTTTAGGAAAAATCAAGTGTTAATGACCCTTAATGAAATAAAAGTTCGTTTCCCAAGGAGGTATATGTGTGTGATAAATTTGTTAAATGTTTGCGATTAATGATTGGTTTAGAAGGGGATGAGAAAAGAAAATGACGAAGACGTAAAAAATAAAAATTAACAAAAAAAATCACTACTAGAAAGTTAAAACGTAGAACCTTAAAAACCACAAAAATAAAAATAAATTCTAAAAATTACCAAAAATTCACCAAAAATCAAATTAAATAAACTAAGAGTTTACCAATGATCAAAACTTTTTCAAACCTTTTAAATAATTAAATATTCAATTTTTAAATGCTAATTAAAGCCCTAAAAATCAAATAAATTATCAAAAAGCCCAAATAAAGATTTTTCAATTGGTAAACCTCTAAAATGGCCTAAAAAGATTAAAAAATATTTTTAGAAATTTTAAAACTAATAAAAACTATTTAAAATGATTTAAAAACTATTAAAACTTAAAATAATTATAAAAAATTAATCTAAAAGAGATAAAATTATTCTAAAAGTTGCTAAATTCCTATTTTAATGTATTAAACCTAAGAAAAATGTAAAAAGTTGGAAAATGTAAAATTTTAAAAATAATAATAAAATAATAATAAAATAATATTAAAAATTCAAAAATTATAAAAATTCTAAAAACTTGCAAACTAGTTTATTTTAACCTAAATAATCAAAAAATCAAAGTGAAATTACCAAAATACCCCTATTGGGCCCTCAAATGGGCCAAAACCAAAAACAGTCAACCAAATTGGGCTTTTGGGCCCAAAAAGTCAAACTTGGCCCAATTGATTTGGAAAAGCCCTATCTGACTTAAAATTCAATTCTAAGAACAAAACTTCAAAGGCCCAAAAGCTGAAAATGAGCTTATCACAGCTTATTTAACACTCAGCTTATTCTTATTGGGCTTTTCAGCCCATTAAGCCATAAGCTAATGCCATAAGCTCTAATTTGACACACAACCTTATTTTGGGATGCTTATGAGATCTGTAAAAAGAATTTTTGAAAAATCTTACTCAATAAGCCAGAAATAAGCAAAGAAAAATTTCACTAATTGACAAAATAGTCGTTTTAGAGATTTAGGGCACCTCAGGACTTGATTCAACTTGCAAAAGCTTTCAAATGGACTCAATAAGCAAAATCAATCAACAAAAATCCAATAAGCACAACCAATAAGCCAGAATAAGCACAAATGAACTTATGTAAAAGTCAAAGGAGTTGGTTTTCTAGTCAAACCCTAAAGTCAAGCATCCAAATGCTCCAATATGAACAAATGGGTCAAAATATGAGCACCTATTACAAAAACCAAGTTGTTGCAGGTTGCAATAAGCTATTATAGCTTATTGATAAGCTGACACCAGTTTTACACTATCAGTGGTAACCAACAGGGGAAAGGAGTTCCCACTGCTTTGACTATTTGACCAAGCTTATATGAGAGTTCTGGTTTGATTCAATTGGAAACAAGGGCACCCTTGTGATCAGTGAATCACAAGGAGTCAATAGCAACTAGAAAATCACAAATTGGTTCACACAATAAGCCACAATAAGCCAAACAGTCACCAGATATGCACCAGATATGGAAATAAGGAGTTAAGCACTTAATAAGCAGATTTAGCCACAATAAGCCAACCAAACTTAACAGGATGCATACACAAGCTATATAAACTAAGAACAAACACAAAGCAACAAGAATCAAACACTGAATCAAAGTAAATAACAAGATCAAAGCATGAAAAGTTACTGATGAACAATGAACATATGCAGAAACAAGTTTGCTGATATACTTGACACTTGATCCAATTTCAAGCCTCAAATCCTTCTTCCCTGATGTGATTAACTATGATTTAGCACTTGTTAGCCCTAGCCTAAGCTTAGATCTAGGTGTCCTCAAAATCCTAGCCAATTTTACCAAGTATTTAAGATTTTATAGCCAAATAATGAATCTATGTGATCAAACCCATAAAACCTGCAAACAGATGAACATATGCTCCTAACAAACAGATACCAACACTTGCTTACACAAAACAAGCACTTAACAAACCACAATCCCAATTCAAGCAGTAGACCCAAACACTCCTTAATCTACCACTTAACAAAGAAACTTGTGATTTTAACTAATAACCTACTGATTTTAATGATCAAAAACACTTAAAAAATAGCAACTAACACAATCAAACTCAAAAATCACCAGCACAAACACCAATACTCAAAATTAAAGCACCAAATTCAAAACAGCCATAAACATGAAATTTTTAGGGGAATCTTAACCAAGAGATTATACCTGCCTTCCACAACATCCTAGGAAGGCCAACTATGCTCCTTGGACCTTGTTCAACAACTAGAACAAGACCAAGGTACTTCAACAAAGATGATCAAAGCCTGCTGATGTTCAAAGCAGAACAAGGCTTTGATTATGATATGTCATCAACACAAGCAACAAACAAACTCAACCAAAGGCTTAGAATCCTTCTCAGGCTTGGTGTCAACAAGCTTGAAAGAACTCAAGGCTTAAGGCTAAGGGTTAGTACACAAATATAAGCCAAATTCAGAAACAAGGGCTTCAAGGCTTTTGAACCTTGAAAACCTTTCAAACCTAGACGTGCCTTAACCACAAGGTTAAGGAAGGTCTAATCAAACAAATGGAACCCAGAATTAGGCTACTCAAACACCAAACTTTTAATTAAATCAAAAAGAGATTTCAAAATTTCAGAAATTCAAATTTTATTTAAACTTAAAAAGGAATTACAGAGATAATAGCCTAAAACTGGAACAAAGCTCTCTCACAGATTGAGGAGTCTTTATATAGGCAAATGCCAAGGCTAGCACTATTCACAAACCCTAGAAGTGAAATTCCCTAAATGCCCTAAGTCCTTCTAGACGTTTTCTTGGTGTGAGCTGTCCAAAATGATCCTGGATGTTCATTTAACTTTGGAATGAAGCATTGATCCTTAGCTGTTGATTTGGACACGTCAGATAACTTGGAGGGTAAGTAGCATTCTGATTGGTGGAAAGGGAATTGGGGGTGGGGTCCATTATGAGTGGGAATAAGGGTTTTATGGTTTGGATGAGTTTCTGCACATGTGAATCACTCATGTGCAAAGGTAATTTCATTTTACCCTAAGTTTAAGTGGTGTAAATTCTGGGTGGGGTAAAAGATGAACAGTAACTCATTTGATCCGAAATTGGGGGAAAAGAGTTGTTTGGCGCATTTTTCAGGTTTGAAAGTTTGAACTTGGCAACTTAGGTCCTTGTGTTTTGGGATTTTTGGTATAATAAGTTTTTCAGCCCTAAAATGTATTTCCCTTTGTTAATAACTTTCACACATTGGCAGTTTTGGCACAAACTTTTGGAAAAAGGTTTACAAGGGTTATTTTTGCCATTTTGAGATATTTCAGGGGCTGATCTTGGACATTCTTGATCTTCAAAGGTCTTCAATGTATTCTTGGCTTGGTGAGGGATCATAATTGACAATTTGGAATTGTTGAGGGACCAATCTTGCCATTTCTTCAAAGTTGAAGGACCTTTTGTGTAATTTTGATAAACTTAAGGGACCAAACTTGTAATTATTAATATACAAGGGTTTTAAGTGTCATTTCTTCAATAAATGAGGATCAATCTTGTTTGTCTTCAAGTCTTCAAGGGTATTTGTTGAATTTTCCATGATTAGGGCCTGGTTCTTTGTACGGCTTCGTTTCTCGTGTCCGTTTTTCCTTGTAACTTGTGATCTTTTGTCTTTTTCACGATATCCATACCTAAAATACACAAGTAAACAAACACAAGCATATATATAGTATTTTATGACATTTTTATGCATTTAAAGCCCGAAAAGAACGATGAGATCATGTATAAATGCCATCTCATCACTCCCCCATACTAAGCCATTGCCGTGCCCTCACGCAATGCAAGAATAAAGTATCTAAGCATCACCAAAGTTCAATTTTATTAACCTTTATTGAAAAGTAAAAGACTTGCAACATACTACGAAGATGTGTAAAGACATAATGTATGATTTTCATCACGAAAGTGACTTTTAGGGTCAAAGAATAGAAACAAGTAAATGTCCCTTAGAGTAAACTTCGTCATCCTTGATTGTCATACATTCCATGCTAAGTGCAAAAACGAGATCATTGTTGGTACAAGTCACAATGCTAACACTACTCATACGTCCAAATTGTGTAATACTTTTTCTCCCCGCAATCCTAGTTATTATAAAAGGAAATGGGTTACTAGCATTTTTTTATCTATTTGTCATGGATCACAAGTGATTCATATTGACTTATTTTAGTAGTTATTAGTTCGAAAGCAAAGTAGCACGATTTGATCAATAGTTAGCCGAAGGATAAAATCTTTTAAAACGGCTTCTCGTGTATCTCCTTAAATTCATATCTTGGAAAAACTCGTTTCACGATTTGAGACCTTTCTCGGACCGATATTTGGCATGTACTTCATACTTCAAATCTTGGGAAGACGTTCTTGAAATTATGGTCTTCTCTTCATATATTTGGAATTTCTTCACTTGACGTTTTTGAGAGATTCTTCATATTGGACCACGACTTCATCATTTTTCTTCAATCTTAACTTTGGATTTTGATATACAACGATCCGCCTCCTTTTCAGACTTGGATATATTTATCCTCATACCTTGTTAGGGTCTTTTTGGATAGACTTTCTCCATGATCTTTAGGGGAGTAATTGCTTTTCGTCGTGTGTCTCGATCCTTCATATTGATTTAGGAATAATGATACTTCACATCATTTTTGGATCTTTAGAAAAAATAGAGCTACTCATGCCTTGTTAGGGCCTTTTTGGATAAACGCCAATCTTCGCGTCCCGCTTCAATAAGTTATGCCTTGGCTATGAACTCTATTCAACCCCGAGCAACTTTTAAACGATCTTGCGCTAGAGGCTAAGTAACCTTTCAAATCGTACGACCTTACTTATTGCAATTATGATTTATTCCTAATGCATTGATCTTATGGGAAGAAAAAGCCACAATTAAAAACATATGAGTTTTTGAAAGAACACTTTCATGTTCTACGTTTAGCATGATCACTTGTCTAACTCTATCATTTCTCATTCTTCACTATATAAAGACCTCTAATTAAAGAGACTCGTGAATACTTAGCCATGCAAGTCAAAATTAAGCCAAATTTGGATTAGCTTTCATTAAGACTATATCAAATCAAAGTTTTGGGTTTTCAAGCCACCTATAGGATCTTGCACTTTCTTGGACTTTTTCAAGTTTAGAGAATGTGTTTTATAGTTCCCTTGATAAGTGACTTTCTAGGATTAATTATAGGAACTTGTGAAAAGTTCTTGTTCTTAACCCGAATGAGCTAAGACTTTCGCGTTTTAAAGCTCCCTATATAAAAGTCTAACAAAACTTGAATTGAGCGGGTTAAGGAATGTAAATGGCTCCAAATGCCCATCAAGTCAAAAATTAACTCTTATTCTACCCAACGGAAAATATACATTCGTGTCTTAAAAACACTTATAAAAAACTAAGAAAATTTTTAAAATTTGGCCATATTTAGCCTTATTAGCAAAACAAAACATTGAAAATTGGAAAGCGTGAGGGCGTAGCAAAGCAAGTACCTATTCACCCCCCATACTAAAAGTAAACATTGTCCTCAATGTTTCGAGTCTAAAGGTGGAGCACCCCCATACTAGAGACGAAGAGTCGAATGCTTAGGATCTAGCATGGAAAGGGTGATCAACAATATATCTAAAGCCGTTAAGAGATAATTGTTAGAACAATAAAGGATATGTCATGGATTCGTGAAAAACTTCTTCAAACGAACGATGGAGGCTCACGTAAACGAACACGAGAGTCTTCAACCGTAGATGATGATGATCTAGATAACACAATCACAAACAACCACGAGACAACGAGTTGAAAGGGTACAAGTCCCCTTATTAGTGAATAGTAAGCATAAAAGATAAGCATGGGATCTCCCCCACGAGGCACCTCGTTTTTTATTACCGAGTCATGAGCTCGACTCGATCCCCATAAATGTGATCATTTAGGGATAATCATGGTGTGGTCAATTTTTAGTGGGGCTTACATGATAAACAAGGCCCAAAAACAACCGGTATAAAGGACTAAGTCCTTAAATGGTGCAAACTACCGGGATCGAAGATGGCGTTCTCGTTTTCATTGGAAAAACAAATCAACGCCACTTCATCAATAGTCAACAAAAACTCAAAGAGTTTCAAGAAAAGAGATGAGAAATAAAAGGGTGGGACAATGGGTAAGTCTCTAAAAACATGAGCTACTCGAGGTAGACTCGCACCAATCAAATGAAAAGATTTTCCATTTATTGCATCGGTGGAAGACCGAGATTTCCCTTTATAAGCAATTCCAGGATCAAATATCTCGTCCTCGGTGGAGAAAGGGGAGGGAACATAAGGGGATTCCCCCACACTAAGTCCATACAAAGCATCGTCAAAAGGAGAAGACGAGCTTGTAGTACTCAATACACGTGGTGATGACGGAGTTAGAGTTGTAGAAAAATCTTTTAAAATTAAATTTAAAATCTTTTCTTTTTTCATCTTTAAAACTCTCCTTGTGAAAACCCGATTTAATTATGTCAAAAATATTTGGTGTTTCTAAAGCAATGTCAGTCACACTAAAAATTCTCACATTTTGAAATCTTTTTGGTTTAGGTGGTGGTAAGTTTTCAAATCTTTTGTCAACAAAGAAAACTCCCCCATCGAGATCAACGTATTCATCATCCGAAGAATCATTCACAATTGGAACCGTAGGCTTAACACTCTTAACCTCCACCGGCGGAGGGGACGGAACTTCATTTTTATCAACAACTCCTAAAACTCTATTTGAAATTCTTTTGCAAATGTTTTTGATAGGATTGACATTGTACAAAGACGTGATCGAATACACATGAGAAAGAGTGGAGTTTTGGGTTGCGTTAATGACGAGTTCTTCCTCATTGAAACGAAGAGTGATTTTTCTTGCATGCACATCGATAAGTGCTCTCGAGGTATCCAAAAAAGATCGACCTAAAATTAACGGAAATTTAGGATCGATAGGAATGTCAACAACAATGAAGTCTACAGGATAGTAGAACTTTCCAACTTTCACAAAGACGTCCTCGGCAACTCTACAAGCTAGAATCGTAGAATGATCGGCCATCTCGATTGACATTCTTGAAGGAGTGATATTGGGAAGATTGAGCGATTTAAAAATCTCAAGAGGCATCAAATTAATACTAGCACCAAGATCGGCCAAGGCGTAGCATTCTTCCATGTCTTGTATAGCACATGGGATTAAAAACTTTCCAGGATCACCGACTTTTTGAGGTATGCGGCTTAGAAAAACCGAAGAACAACTAGACGATTTTTGCAATTTCTCTTTGTTATTCAACATACTTTTGAAGTTCGCGGCAAATCGAGGCATCATGACTAAGGCGTCGGCAAAACTCATATTAAAATGCAAGTCACGAAACATTTTCATAAAAAGTTCAAATTGATAATTATTTCGTTCTTGTGCCTTTTCCTTGTCTCGTCTTGAAGGGTAGGGTAAAGGTGGTGTGGGTTGGGGCAAAGTAGGCATAGGCATCGGCCTTGGAATCTCGGGTTCCATGATTGGTATTGGTTCAACCGTAAGTGTGGCATGAGCGGTACTTCGTGGGCTTGGAATTTGCTCCTTTTCTACCAACACCTCGGGTTCTTTCTCTTTTTCCTTCTCCATAGAAGTACTTGGACAAGAAATGGGTTCTTTGAATGTTTTACCACTACGAGTAGTAATAACCTTCAACTCTCCTTTCGGGTTCACGATGGTATCACTAGGAAGACCACCCGAGGAAGAGGGTTTACACATGATTGCTTCAAACATCTTAGCCATTCGGTCCTCAAATTTTGATTGCCTAGCATCCGCTTTTAATAACTCTTGCTTAATCTCATGTTGTCCTAATTCCATCTTTTGTTGGTTTTGTTGAAGACGTTGGACATTTCCTTCCATTTTGTTTGCATGGGTTTTAAGTTCATTAGCAAGTTCATTTTTAGCTTGTTTTTCAACTCGGATCTTAAGCTAATCATCTCACGTTGCATGTTATCAAATTTAGCATCATTTGCTTTAGCATAATCCAAAAATTCTCCTTGCAAATTTTTAGTGTGAGCATTTTGAAAACCTTGTGTAGTGTTTTGAAAATCACGGCTTTGGTTTTGATTAGAAATTTGTCCATTCCCATTTTGATAATTCCCTTTGTTGTAATTGCGTGAATTCCCTTGGTAATTACCTTGGTTGTTGTTTCGATAATTGTTAACATTTTGGTTTGGTGGAGCTTGATTTGGGCGGGAACCTTGACCTTTTTGGTTGTAAGTTCCCGTTGCTACATAAGCACTCGAAGTGTTACCATCCGCGGTAATGCACTCGGAAAGATCATGAGCTCCTCCACAAGATAAACAACTCTTAGCAACCGCTTTAACCGAAGCGGAATTGGAAGCTTCTTGAGCCTTCCAATGGGACATTAGATTAGCAAATCTATCAAAAAACCGATTTTACTCATTAGCTTCATCATGTAAGGCATTAATGCTACGAGATGATTGTGACGAAGATGACGAACCCATATTGGCAACACTCGGTGTGTTACGAGGGCTATAAACCTTAGATCTATTCTCGATGATTTGTAAAGCCTCATTTGTCGTCTTGCACAAAAAATTACCACCCGTGGCGACATTCAAATAATCTCGTTCATGATCATTAAGCCCATTATAAAAAGTATCAATTTGATGCAATTCCGAAAAATCATGGTGTGGACATTCATGTAACATTTCTTTAAATCGTTCCCATGCCATTGAAAAACTTTCATTATTTCTTTGCACAAATCGTGAAATCTCATTTTTCAAGTGTGTTGTTTTAGATGGTGGAAAAAACTTGTTCACAAACTTAGAAACCAGATCGGCCCATGTCAAAATCGAATTTGGCGGTTCTTTCTCGAGCCAAATTTTTGCGGGTCCATCTAACGAGTATGGAAACAACATCATCTTAATGGCGTCCTGTGGAACATCCTTAAACTTGCTAGTGGCGGTGAGACGGTTAAAATTCCTAATATGGTAATGCGGGTTGTCTTTCTCATGACCTCTAAACTTATTTGCTTGCAACATCGACATTAAACCCGTCTTAATCTCGAAATTCTCCGCAAGGATGGCGGGAATCACATTAGCCTCTCCAAAACCCTCGGTGGGTGCTTGTAGCAACTCCATCATAGTACGATTAGCCATGATGACTTCTTGTTCTACAATAGGTTCAACAATTGGAGGTTGTTCTTCAACAATCAACGTCTCTTGATTGGCTTGCTTTTGAAGACGTTTACGAGCTCGTTTTGCTTGATTACGAGTGATCATAAACTTCACGAAGAATGGGAGGTGAGCAAAGAAGATTCTTTTTGGGTGTTTTGTGAATTTTCAATTTTTTTTGTGTTTTTGATGATATTTAATTTTTTTTTGGATTTTGGTGTATCTTCGTAGACAACAATCTACAAAATCTCTCCTCGAATCAAACTCTTGATTAAAGAAGCCTCAAAGGAGTGAAAACGATCACGTGGAGTGAACGCCTTCGAATGACTTTAGAACTTTGGTGAAAACCAAATTGTTCAAGAGGGTTTAATCACAAAGAAACCAAGCAAATATATTATACGTAATAATACTTTGGGTGGCAAAACCCTCGATTAGCCTTCAGTCTCAAAATACTCACAAGCAAGAGGGGAAACGAGGCGGCGCGAAGCACTTAAGAGCCTTTTTCCTTAGGGTATATTTTATAATACCCGCCTTATACCCACCTTATAGTTTGTATCTTTCAAAATCGAGCTTCACGAAAGTATTTATCTATTTTTGCCTTTTTCTTTTTGTTTGAGATTCGAATACAATAATTGAGTGATGAAATCCCAATTAAGGTTGTGTTTTCACACTTTTGGAGATATTGTGAATTTATTGTGATACTTAATACAATATAGTAATAATATTTGTACAAGAAAAACTAAGAAAACCGATAATACGTATTAGTAGAGTTCTACTAATACAAATACTATTTGGTTAATATTAAAAACAACAATACAAATTAATCACGACACACCTCCCCGGCAGCGGCGCCAAAATGATTGTGGTGTTTTACCACACCTTTAGGAAAAGGAGGGTAAATAGTGAAAAGTATCAAACAAATGACTTTAGGAAAAATCAAGTGTTAATGACCCTTAATGAAATGAAAGTTCGTTTCCCAAGGAGGTATATGTGTGTGATAAATTTGTTAAATGTTTGTGATTAATGATTGGTTTAGAAGGGGATGAGAAAAGAAAATGACGAAGACGTAAAAAATAAAAATTAACAAAAAAAATCACTACTAGAAAGTTAAAACGTAGAACCTTAAAAACCACAAAAATAAAAATAAATTCTAAAAATTACCAAAAATTCACCAAAAATCAAATTAAATAAACTAAGAGTTTACCAAGATCAAAACTTTTCAAACCTTTTAAATAATTAAATATTCAATTTTTAAATGCTAATTAAAGCCCTAAAAATCAAATAAATTATCAAAAAGCCCAAATAAAGATTATTCAATTAGTAAACCTCTAAAATGGCCTAAAAAGATTAAAAACTATTTTTAGAAATTTTAAAACTAATAAAAACTATTTAAAATGATTTAAAAACTATTAAAACTTAAAATAATTATAAAAATTAATCTAAAAGAGATAAAATTATTCTAAAAGTTGCTAAATTCCTATTTTAATGTATTAAACCTAAGAAAAATGTAAAAAGTTGGAAAATGTAAAATTTTAAAAATAATAATAAAATAATAATAAAATAATAATAAAATAATATTAAAAATTCAAAAATTATAAAAAATTCTAAAAACTTGCAAACTAGTTTATTTTAACCTAAATAATCAGAAAATCAAAGTGAAATTACCAAAATACCCCTATTGGGCCCTCAAATGGGCAAAAACAAAAAACAGTCAACCAAATTGGGCTTTTGGGCCCAAAAAGTCAAACTTGGCCCAATTGATTTGGAAAAGCCCTATCTGACTTAAAATTCAATTCTAAGAACAAAACTCTAAAGGCCCAAAAGCTGAAAATGAGCTTATCACAGCTTATTTAACACTCAGCTTATTCTTATTGGGCTTTTCAGCCCATTAAGCCATAAGCTAATGCCATAAGCTCTAATTTGACACACAACCTTCTTTTGGGATGCTTATGAGATCTGTAAAAATAATTTTTGAAAAAGCTTACTCAATAAGCCAGAAATAAGCAGAGAAAAATTTCACTAAAAGACAAAATAGTCGTTTTAGAGATTTAGGGCACCTCAGGACTTGATTCAACTTGCAAAAGCTTTCAAATGGACTCAATAAGCAAAATCAATCAACAAAAATCCAATAAGCACAACCAATAAGCCAGAATAAGCACTAATGAACTTATGTAAAAGTCAAAGGAGTTGGTTTTCTAGTCAAACCCTAAAGTCAAACATCCAAATGCTCCAGTATGAACAAATGGGTCAAAATATGAGCACCTATTACAAAAACCAAGTTGTTGCAGGTTGGAATAAGCTATTATAGCTTATTGATAACCTGACACCAGTTTTACACTATCAGTGGTAACCAGCAGGGGAAAGGAGTTCCCACTGCTTTGACTATTTGACCAAGCTTATATGAGAGTTCTGGTTTGATTCAATTGGAAACAAGGGCACCCTTGTGATCAATGAATCACAAGGAGTCAATAGCAACAAGAAAATCACAAATTGGTTCACACAATAAGCCACAATAAGCCAAACAGTCACCAGATATGGAAATAAGCAGTTAAGCACTTAATAAGCAGATTTAGCCACAATAAGCCAACCAAACTTAACAGGATGCATACACAAGCTATATAAACTAAGAACAAACACAAAGCAACAAGAATCAAACACTGAATCAAAGTAAATAACAAGATCAAAGCATGAAAAGTTACTGATGAACAATGAACATATGCAGAAACAAGTTTGCTGATATACTTGACACTTGATCCAATTTCAAGCCTCAAATCCTTCTTCCCTGATGTGATTAACTATGATTTAGCACTTCTTAGCCCTAGCCTAAGCTTAGATCTAGGTGTCCTTAAAATCCTAGCCAATTTTACCAAGTATTTAAGATTTTATAGCCAAATAATGAATCTATGTGATCAAACCCACAAAACCTACAAACAGATGAACATATGCTCCTAACAAACAGATACCAACACTTGCTTACACAAAACAAGCACTTAACAAACCACAATCCCAATTCAAGCAGTAGACCCAAACACTCCTTAATCTACCACTTAACAAAGAAACTTGTGATTTTAACTAATAACCTACTGATTTTAATGATAAAAAACACTTAAACAATAGCAACTAACACAATCAAACTCAAAAATCACCAGCACAAACACCAATACTCAAAATCAAAGCACCAAATTCAAAACAGCCATAAACATGAAATTTTTAGAGGAATCTTAACCAAGAGATTATACCTGCCTTCCACAACATACTAGGAAGGCCAACTATGCTCCTTGGACCTTGTTCAACAACTAGAACAAGACCAAGGTACTTCAACAAAGATGATCAAAGCCTGCTGATGTTCAAAGCAGAACAAGGCTTTGATTATGATATGTCTTCAACACAAGCAACAAACAAACTCAACCAAAGGCTTAGAATCCTTTCAGGCTTGGTGTCAACAAGCTTGAAAGAACTCAAGGCTTAAGGCTAAGGTTTAGTACACAAATATAAGCCAAATTCAGAAACAAGGGCTTCAAGGCTTTTGAACCTTGAAAACCTTTCAAACCTAGACGTGCCTTAACCACAAGGTTAAGGAAGGTCTAATCAAACAAATGGAACTCAGAATTAGGCTACTCAAACACCAAACTTTTAATTAAATCAAAAAGAGATTTCAAAATTTCAGAAATTCAAATTTTATTTAAACTTAAAAAGGAATTACAGAGATAATAGCCTAAAACTGGAACAAAGCTCTCTCACAGGTTGAGGAGTCTTTATATAGGCAAATGCCAAGGCTAGCACTATTCACAAACCCTAGAAGTGAAATTCCCTAAATGCCCTAAGTCCTTCTAGACGTTTTCTTGGTGTGAGCTGTCCAAAATGATCCTGGATGTTCATTTTAGCTTTGGAATGAAGCATTGATCCTTAGCTGTTGATTTGGACACGTCAGATAACTTGGAGGGTAAGTAGCATTCTGATTGGTGGAAAGGGAATTAGGGGTGGGGTCCATTGTGAGTGGGAATAAGGGTTTTATGGTTTGGATGAGTTTCTGCACATGTGAATCACTCATGTGCAAAGGTAATTGCAGTTTACCCTAAGTTTAAGTGGTTTAAATTCTGGGTGGGGTAAAAGATGAACAGTAACTCATTTGATCCGAAATTGGGGGAAAAGAGTTGTTTGGCGCATTTTTCAGGTTTGAAAGTTTGAACTTGGCAACTTAGGTCCTTGTGTTTTGGGATTTTTGGTATAATAAGTTTTTCAGCCCTAAAACGTATTTCCCTTTGTTAATAACTTTCACACATTGGCAGTTTTGGCACAAACTTTTGGAAAAAGGTTTACAAGGGTTATTTTTGCCATTTTGAGATATTTAAGGGGCTGATCTTGGACATTCTTGATCTTCAAAGGTCTTCAATGTATCTTTGGCTTGATGAGGGATCATAATTAACAATTTGGAATTGTTGAGGGACCAATCTTGCCATTTCTTCAAAGTTGAAGGACCTTTTGTGTAATTTTGACAAACTTAAGGGACCAAACTTGTAAATATTAATATACAAGGGTTTAAGTGTCATTTCTTCAATAAATGAGGATCAATCATGTTTGTCTTCAAGTCTTCAAGGGTATTTGTTGAATTTTCTATGATTAGGGCCCGGTTCTTTGTACGGCTTCGTTTCTCGTGTCCGTTTTTCCTTGTAACTTGTGATCTTTTCTCTTTTTCACGATATCCATACCTAAAATACACAAGTAAACAAACACAAGCATATATATGGTATTTTATGACATTTTTATGCATTTAAAGCCCGAAAAGAACGATGAGATCATGTATAAATGCCATCTCATCACTGTTCTTGAAATAATGGTCTTCTCTTCATAATAGGAATTTCTTCACTTGAACTTTTTGAGAGATTCTTCATATTTAGACCACGAATTCTTCATTTTTCTCCAATCTTTATTTGAGATTTTGATATACAACGATCCGCCTCCTTTTAGGACTTGGATCTATTTATCCTCATACCTTGTTAGGGCCTTTTTGGATAGACTTCTCCATGATCTTTAGGGGAGTATTTTCTTTTCGTCGTGTGTCTCGATCCTTCATATTGATTTTTGATAAATGATTCTTCACATCACATGGGATCTTTAGTAACAAAATGTAGCCCTCATGCCTTGTTAGGGCCTTTTAGGACTCGCCAATCTTCGGATCCCGCTTCAATAAGTTATGCCTTGGCTATGAACTCTAATTAATACCGAGAAACTTTTAAATGATCTTGTGCTAGAAGCTAAGTAACTTTTCAAATCGTACAACCTTATTTATTGCAAATATATTTATTAACAGGCGATGGGAGAAAAAGCTTATAATCAACTCTCATAAATTCATGAAAGAATACCAAACTTATAATTGACTCTATCATCTCTCGTCGTCCACAATTTAAAATCTCAAGAAATGAGACTCGTGGATGCATACCAATTAGATCAAAGTTTTGGGTTTTCAAGTCATCTATAGCATCTTGCAACTTCTTAGACTCTTTCAAGTTTAGAATTCGCATTTTAAAGTTCCCTTGATAAACGACTTTCTAGGATCAATTATAGGAACTTGCGAAAAGTTATTGTTCTTAACCCGTAAGAGTTAAGACTTTCGCGTTTTAAAGTTCCCTATATAAAAGCCTAGCAAAACTTGACTTAAACACGTTAAGGATACTAGCTAGAGTAAACTTAGATAAGTAAACTCGGGTTGAGTCAAAAGATTCATGACCCTTGAAAATTTAAAACCACTTTATTAAACTTTATTTTAGCAAAGAAAGTAAATAACGATAACAAAGGAAAAACTACTAGGCCAAAATAGATTAAAATTTTTGAAAAATGTCTAAAAATTAGATTTTCCGGTTAAAACAAGGACAAATTCACAGAAAAGCCCACTTAACTTCGATAGAAGTCCCCCTACACTTGATATGAACATTGTCCTCAATGTTTAAGCATGTGGGAGTAAACTCCCATACACTTAGGAAATTGTGCACGTTGTTTAAATCTTGCTAAGGAAGAGACAACTATAGTGATTTCAATGTGAACATATAAGATATGAAATATTGAATCACGACAGTTTAGGATAGAACCGGCAAGACGGGTACACGGGATCACGGGTCGTCAAATGTCATCAAAAGTGCTCTTTGAAGCTTTAATCCCTGCACATCATCAGAAACAAGACAACAAACACCTACGTGGCTCCCCCTACACTTATTATGAAAACGGGTAAAGGATAGATCATCAAGTTGCCTCCCAAGAAGCGCTTGTTTTTGTTAACCGAGTCACGAGCTTGACTCGACCCAGAACTAATTTAAGGGAAACGTGGCGAGGGATGGAATCATCTCATGAGAGATGTCCTCACCAAAGTACAACTTCACACGCTGGCCATTCACTTTAAAATTTGGCCCATTTGGTTGCGATAACTCAATGGTGCCATAAGGGAAGATTTTGGCAACGGTGAATGGACCAGACCAACGGCTCTTAAGCTTGCCTGAAAAGATTTTCAACCAAGAGTTAAAGAGTAAAACTTTGTCACCTATGTGAAACTCTCGGTTCTTAATCCTAGAATCATGAATGAGCTTGGTTTTCTCCTTGTAGATCAATGAATTCTCATAAGCTTCATTCCTTAGTTCATTTAGTTCATTGAGTTGGATCTTCCTAAGATCACCGGCTTTGTTGATATCAAAATTATCCCAGTTTAAGGCCCAATAAGCTTTATGCTCCAACTCAATGGGGAGGTGGCATGCCTTTCCGTACACAAGACGATATGGAGTGCAACCAATCGGTGTCTTATATGCGGTACGGAAAGCCCACAAAGCATCATCTAACTTATCGGCCCATGAGGCACGATGCTCTCCCACAGTTCGCTCTAAGATTCTCTTAAGACCACGGTTAGAAATCTCGGCTTGACCATTAGTTTGTGGATGATACGCGGTGGAAAGATGGTGATTGACACCATACTTAGCCATGACTCTAGCAAATTGATCATTGCAAAAATGAGTCCCGCGATCACTGATGATAGCACGAGGAACATCGAATCGAGCAAATAGTTGTTTCAAAAAGTTTACAACCACCCTCGCATCGTTCGTAGGGAGAGGATTTGCTTCCACCCATTTAGATACGTAGTCAACGGCTACGAGGATGTACTTGTTCCCTTTAGATGATGGAAATGGCCCCATAAAGTCGATGCCCCAGACGTCAAAGATTTCACATTCTTGGATGAAATTTTGAGGCATCTCATCTTTATGTGTGATCTTGCCTTGTCTTTGGCAAGCATCATAACGCTTAACCATTTCATGAGCGTCATGATAAATGGTGGGGCAATAAAATCCAGAGTCGAATACTTTCTTCGCAGTGTAGTTAGGACCAAAGTGACCACCGGTGGGTCCTTTGTGGCAAGCTTCTAGGATTAGTAAAGCTGCCGGCCCATCAACACACCTACGAATGACAAGATCCGCACATTGCTTGAAAAGGTAAGGGTCGTCCCAATAATATCGTTTAATGTCCTTGAAGAACTTTTTCTTTTGTTGGGACGTTAACCCTTCCATAAGAACACCACCCGCTAAATAGTTTGCAATGTCTGCAAACCATAGGGTATCGTCAAGATTGGAGTTAATAGACATCAAGGTTTCAAGGGGAAAAGAGTCATTAATCTCTTGATTTGGGAGCTCCCCTTGATAAGGATCCTCGAGTCTACTAAGATGATCCGCGGCTAGTTTTTCCGCTCCTTTTTTATCACGAATTTCAATTTTAAATTCTTGTAGGAGCAAAACCCAACGAAGAAGTCTTGGCTTGTAATCTTGTTTAGTTAACAAGTACTTCAACGCGGAATGGTCGGTATAGACAATGGTAGTGGAAAGAACAAGATAGGGGTGGAACTTCTCAAAAGCATACACTACAGCTAAAAGCTCTTTTTCGGTAGTGGTATAATGCAATTGAGCCCCCGTCATTGTCTTGCTAGCATAATGGATTGGTTGGAAGTGTTTGTTCACTCTTTGTCCTAAAATCGCTCCAATGGCAAAGTCGCTAGCATCACACATCAATTCAAAAGGTAACTCCCAATTAGGGGTAACCAAGACCGGTGCCTTAGTTAATTTATCCTTAAGAAGTTTGAAAGATCTGATACACTCTTTAGAAAAGATAAAAGGAGTATCTTTTTCCAAGAGGTGGGTCATCGGGCGAGCGATCTTAGAAAAATCTTGAATGAATCAACGATAGAAGCCCGCATGACCAAGAAAACTTCTCACACCCTTTACGGTTGAAGGTGGAGGTAATTTAGCAATCACATCGACTTTAGCACGGTCGACTTCAAGACCGGCTTTGGAGATTTTATGACCTAGAACAATGCCTTCTTTTACCATGAAATGTCATTTTTCCCAATTAAGAACAAGACGAGTGTCTTCACACCGTTTGAGCATACGTTCTAAATTGGCAAGACAAGTAGAGAAAGAATCACCATAGACCGAGAAATCATCCATAAAGACTTCCATAGTTTCTTCAACCATGTCATGGAATATAGCCATCATACACCTTGGAAAGTCCCGGGAGCATTGCATAAGCCGAAAGGCATTCTTTTGTAAGCAAATGTTCCATAAGGACAAGTGAATGTGGTTTTCTCTTGGTCTTTAGGATCGATTGGAATTTGAAAATACCCGGAGAATGTAAAACCCGCATGCTTTTACCATGAATAGTACCCTTTAGATCGTACGTACATGATTAGAACTTTCTTTTTATAACATGTTTACCTTTCATGAATAAGAATTACAAGTATTACGTACGTGTTATAATACGATAAGTATTTATTATGTATTAACTCACGATAATTATTTCAATAATAATTATAATCATGAACATGCGATCATGAAATCATGAGCGTAAATTAATCACGAGCTAATATTAATTACGTATATATATATTTATTACGAACACAAATAACTAAGTCACGATCGTAAACTAATTAGAACACGTAATTTGCGAACACGATAAAACACAAGAACACACTATTATATTTAGACACGGAAAAAGGTACGGGTTACCCCAAGTGGGGCCCCTACCCGCGGCTACACAAGGGAAACATGGGCTTAGCCCATGTAAAATTTTACTAAACAAGAATTAAGGAAAAACATGTTCATTATTTACAAAATCAAGAAAATAAGAAAAACCCTAGTTTCTTTTCCTCTCCTTCTTGGCCGCCGGGTTTGATCACCAAAAAGGGGTGTTCGAGTTGATTTTGATCTTGGAAATTTTGCAAGGATTCGTGTGTGTTCATCCTTATTTGATCCACGTATTCAGTATAACTTTTTAACCTTTTTCTTTTATGTTTGATTTTGTTGATCACATAAAATCATGATGTTTTTAATAAAACTAATTAAAAACAATCATTTAAACATGTTAATAATCATGGGGTGAATCAAATCAAGGGTTTTAGGGGTGTTTGTTCCTAGCCGACGCCTAACCGAGCCCCATGGGGGTCTCGGCTTGGACTAAGTCGCACCACCGAGACCATATGGTCTCGGTATGGTGGTGATGGTGTCACGGCAGCATCAAGGGGAAAGGGAAACCCGACCTTGGTCGGGGTATGGTGATGGTTACGGGTCCGGTTCATGGTTTTTAGTCACGGGTCCGGTTCATGAATTATTTTCAAGGTTTATGATTTTCACTAGTTATGTTTTTAGACTTAAATTAAATTAATAAAAAAAAGCATGACCATGATTAATTTAATGTACATGACTTAGGTTATAAATTTAGTTAGTAATTCATGAATTTTAACCTAAGTATTTATATTTAATTAGACTTTATAATTAATTAATTATTTAAAACCATGACTATAATTAATTAACATGACTTAGGTTATATTATTAATAGTTAATAATACATGTTTTAACCTAAGTATTTTACCTTTATTTAATTAAAATCATATTATATTTAATTAAGTACTTTTATCCTATAGTTTATTTAATTTACATGTAATAATTAATAAACTATACTTTATAATCACATACTTAGAATAATAATCAGAAAACACTTAAGCTTACATAATTAGCTTAATTAACCAGCTTATATCTATTTATGGAAACTTTCTGTTTTTAGAAACTTATTTATTTAAGGCAGATAATCTATTTATGGAAACTTTCTATTTTTAGAAACTTATCTATTTTAAGCAGTAATTCTATTTTTGGAAACTTTCTATTTTTGGAAACTTTCTATTTTTAAAAAATTTCTATTTTTGGAAAGTTTCTATTTTTGGTAACTTTCTATTTTTGGAAACTTTCTATTTTAGGAAACCTGCTATTTTTAAAAAGTTACTTATTATTACGCAACAAGTATAATAATATATGAAATACAAGTAATACTTAATCAGAATAGACTGAATATAAGATAAACACATTATAAAGCTTAAAACAATAAAACATGACATGAACATATAAAACAAGCTAGGACATGATATAAAACCAGTTACGTATTCAGTAATCAGATACTTATACACGTATGTATTTATGTAGCATTAGTGATACCGAAGTAGGAACTTCTTCCGTTCGTCCTCTTCGTTCACTGGACATAAGGTACGGATTCCCGTCCTTTCAGTATGGACATTCTTTCCTTATTAGGATTCCCCGTATGCAGCCAACTGTTTTCGCATAGTATAAGTTTATATGTTTGATTGCTTATGTTTAATTAGAATACCTAAAGCCATATACATGCATGACCAGTTTAACCTAGTTATGGAGGTACCATAACCATAACACTAGAGGCACTGGTGTTATGACTTCCCCACGGCAGAGTGATTGCTCGTGGCGTCCCTTCAGCTTTTGGCCATATTATTATTTTTATCATGTGGGGCGTATGGGTGCATCCTAGTTACATGTTTTCAGCAGATTACTCAGTGTGAATGTGGTGTGTGCCTTGCATCCTTCACAAGGAGCTGATCCCTCCTACCCAAAACCAGTATATTAAATTAGAGGCAGCCCCTCTAATTTGCATGACAAGGTCACCCCTCCAAGTATTCATGCACGTTGATTTTCATGACCTATATTGGCTAATGGCAAAATATGTTATACACAGTTTTACAAGATAAACATAAGGCTTTTAAAACAATAAAACCAGTTTTACTAAGACTTAACCGGGTTATTCAGGACTTTAGTTTCTTCCGCTGTTTCATGCTTATATGCTTATATTATTCATGCTTCACTTGTACATTCGTGCACTGAGCGTATTGCTCAGCCGTTTTCCTTTTCATGATCCCAAAACGACAGGTACTCAGGGACGCTCGTAGACTTTAAGCATACGTGCATATGGACGGGAAGCTTTCTAGCCTTTTTTTTACTTTATGCATTATCTATACTTTGATACTCTTTTCATGGACATTGTTTAGTCCTTTCATTTACAGTACTTATGTTTGTGTGTGATGAGCTTTACTTTTGGACTACCGATGTTTGATTCCTGTATTTTCTTTTATGGTCATGTAATGTTTTAGACATTTATCCTTGTATGCTTTGATGACACGCCATAATCACGCGTGACATTCCATTTATCAAAATAGGGTGTTACAAATATGGTATCAGAGCCAAGGCTTCGACCTGTAGGCTCTCAAAACATGACCTGTGATTAGTGGGTAGTCACTATGGTCTTCCTAGAACTGACAGTCGGTTTTCATGCATTCATCATTTTCATGCATACATATATATGTCATTGTCGCAGGTTTATGACTAGGTAATGATTGGTACAGGACTGGCCATATTTAGTCGCATGTGTTTTATCGAAACTTTTAAATTTGGGACCGACCCATAGGCGTCCCCTCGCCATGTCTTTTATTTTGGGTGAACTGACCATAGGCGTTCACTCTCGAGCATACGAAAGTTTTCATAAAACTGCATCATGCATTCATGTACAAATTTTCCTGCATAAATTTTTTTTCATGATTTATTGGTATAAATTTTTTTTTCATGTATATATTTTATGTTTTGATCAGTTTAATCATGTATTTTATGTTATACTGTCAGATGGTTCTCACACGCGAGCAGGAACAACTCAATGCAGCGATCCAAGCTGCAATGCAAGATTTGCTTCCTCAACTGAGGAATGACATCAGGGCTGAGGTTCAGGCTGCCAACAATCAGCAGCATAACCAAGCACCTCTTCCTCCTCCTCCAGTGACATTGGCAATATGGCTGGAGAGATTCAACAAGCTCCGTCCTCGAGCTTTCGAGAGAACATATAGCCCCAGTGAAGCTGGAAGCTGGTTGGCTCACATCAAGAAGATCTTCGATGCTATGGGTTGTGACCCCGTTTTCAAGGCGAGGTTGGCATGTTACTGGTTCGAAGGCGATGTGTTAAATTGGTGGTTAGCATTGAAGCAGTGTAGGTCCTCGAAATCTTGGATTATCCTTGTGTTGGAATGATTTAAAGAAATAGAAAGATAGATGAAGATGTAGAGAGAGAAACTAGAGAGAGGTTGGAGAGAAAATGAAATATTAGATTCAATGTGTGAAAGTGAATGACCAACCCCTCCTAACATGCTAGGAGGGGGTTTATATAGCCCACCCTACATGTGGGCTATATGGACTATATTGAATCACGAGCCCAATATCATTGGAGTGACCGATCCTTTCTAAATACGTAAAAAACGTATTTCCAACAATCTCCCCCTAAGGGAGGTCACTCCAAGTTACAATGTCCTAAATAGTCTATAGCTCGTGATCTATGCTAATAATGATGTGACCGAGACTTTCCTTGGAAAAACGTATTTCCAACAATCTCCCCCAAAGGGAGGTCACACCATTTTACAAAATCTTAAACCTAGCATACTATGCTTTAGTCTTCGATCTTGTTCTTGTGAATATGCTGATGAGATCTTTGACTTTAGTCTTGAGCATGTGTCCTTGCTTTGACCTTGTGCATTCATTACTTGTGATCTTCGCCTCTTCGTGACACCATGTCCCACATACTTATACCTTCGTAATTCTTGAAAGCTTCAGAGTTCGATACAGCGGAAGACTTGACCTTCAGACTTTCTTGAATTCGTTGAAGTACTGAGTGTATGCAGTATAAGCATGCGGGGACGACTTCTTCTCGGATTCCGCACCGCCACCGTCTTCAAATGCCGCAACATAAGTAGACACGAACGAAATGGCTTTGAACATTTCATTCTAAATCGGTAGCATTTTACCTCCGGTCGGTGAAGACCGTTGGACGATATTAGATATCGTACCCGTGACGGATAGTTTCAATTAAGTAACTTCCTGACAGGATTTCGCGGGTAAACCCGTTCTCTTTATTCGACCGTCCAAAGCTGACTGCGAACATAAAGAGTGAATCATTTGGATAATAATATCCGCATGATTTGAAGCCGTCAATTCATGTTCCTGGAACAAGTGAAATTCAATTAAGAACCGCACCATCGTTGCTTTCCAGTTGTCACGAGCTTGATTCGTATAGAATCTTGCAAGTTACCTACCAAGTGCTGTTTGAGATTAACACTAGAAGGATTTCCACTCATCACTGTGAACACTAAGGTATCACTCTGAGTGTTCTGGCAAGATCACTAAGATATTGCGTAGAGGCCTGGAACGTTTTTAAATTCAGTTAAGAATTAAACAGCTGTTGCTTTCCAGTTATCACAAGTTTGATTCATAAAGAATCGCACAAGTCACCTACCATGAGTTTTTTTTGATATTCGCTCAAGAAGGATTTCCATCTTCATTGTAAATACTTTTGTATTACTCGGATGTTCAGGCAAGATCATGAAGATTTTGCGTAGGACTCTTAAAATCTTTCTTACTTTTCACAGTGTGTGAAGAAGCAAGGAAATATGAAAGTGTGTCCTAGTGAGATATTTGATGATCTCAAATGGCTCTAGACTCGATCGTGCACTTTGGATTTTAGTGATCGGAGGCTGGAGAGGAGTGCCACCATTTCAATACCAATTTATTCGGAGTGAATAAATCGATAGATAACGTGTTGTCTCCGTGTGATTAAAACAAATACCTTTTAAGAGATATCTGAGTTAGCTGGGATGGGTTGTGCCTTGCATCACTGGGTCCATGATGTCTGTCTTCAATATCAAGAATCATTAAACAATGATCTTAATAGCATATGTATTGACCCGGTTTCTGCCTAAAGTTGTAAGGAGGGCTTCTTTCTTTACACCCTTTATCTTTACAATTCTTTTTCATTCTTCAACCCCTTCAATGCTTACCAATACGTCATCACTAGCACCTTGTTGTGATTGTTCCAGTGCTAACTTAAGTACTTGGTCGGCATTCAGCTACGTTCACAATCTTTCTCCATCTTTCCTAAGGACTTACTATTTCTAGCTATGGAATGTCCTTGGGAAGATTCCTCCGGTTCTGGAAGAATCATAGGACTTAACCTATCCTACCATCCTTATGTCACCACAATCTTTATCGTCGTGAAATAAATGAGTTTCGGGTAAGTATATGTCACCATGAAAATCCATTTTGATATGCAAATCCGTTTTGCTCCCCCTTAACATATGCCACGATATTCGAAAACATTTCGCACATGTCGGGATGAGCCAGCACTTTAAGTCAAACCATTTGTGATAATATCCCATATTAAATCACATTTTCTCCCCCATATTAAAAATATTAACCCAATCGATGTTTTTAATATCAATTGATTTAATAGCATTTTAAGAAAATTTGGGAAGAAAAATGCAAATCCAATTATCTTCATGAATTACACAAGCTCCCCCTCAAATTAATGAGGGTGTTCTTGAAACGTAAATTAAATACCTTTTAAACACAAGTGTAAGGTATTTATCACGTGCAAAGATCATATATGATAATCTATTCACAAGATAGCGATTTATGAGGTTGGACCTGAATGATGAAGAACATCATATGAAAGAGGCACATGGTTCTTGTCACGAATGTTGGTCGCCTCATCACGTCTGAAGGTATCTCTTGACTCCATATGTACGATTGATATCGTTTTCTTGACACCAATATGTGAACTTGGCACCTTCGGCGTCAAAGATTCTGAATGCTGGACAATTGCTCCCCCTCAATTGTTGACCCGTGTTCTATTGAAAGAGCTGTAGTCACCATTTGAGTAGTCGCATCGTCGAGTATGTAGATACCAATTGTATATTGCTATGGTTGTAGAGATGATAGCTTCATAAAAACAAGACTTCTCTTGTTTTAACAAATAAATGCACTGAAACGTACATAGATTTGTGTTAGACCAAGTTATAAAGTAAACTTGATCCCTTACAAGGTTTTAAAGTATACCTTGCCCGAGAAAATTAATTCCCGTTGTGAGCCAAAGCTTTCATAAGAAATACTTGACTTTAATATGAAAAACCGGGTTGCAGTCTGAAATAACTACAAGCCATTTTGAGCATGTTTTAAAACATTTGAACTTCTGCTCGAACTTTATTTACAACCCCGTGTCATTATTGAATGACATTTCTAGTATCGTAAATATTATCGATTCCAGAAGACATGCTCTTTTTATCAAAACATTTTTGAACACACAATTTTGAAAGATTTAGAAAAACCTTTTGAGAAATTCTCGAAAAATTGTGTTCATTGTTTTGAAAACCAATTACTTGAGCTTAAGATGTTGAATATCTTACAAAACGAGCTCAAGTCCGAGAAGTTGTAAACTTCCCGTTGTTAAGGATAAGTTTATCATCGGCGATAAACTTTCCTTTTAACTGAAGAACGAGTCCTAAGTTGACATTTACTTAGAAGTCGTTTTCATGAGCTTGAAAAACTTTGAATGTTTTAACGAAAAGCTCATGACCGAGAAAGGTGAATTTCTCGTTAAGAGGATAAGTTATCATAAAAGATAATCTTTCCTTTAATTTAAGTTCGAGTTACAGTCTGACATTTAACTGTAAGTCTTTGTGCATGAGTTTAAAAACTTTGAATGTTTTCGATATAAGCTCATGCCCGAGAAAAATTAATTTCTCGTTGTAAGGATAAGTTTATCATCGGCGATAAACTTTCCTGCCTTTGAAGAGCGAGTTATAGTCTGTGATGTGACTATAAGTCCTGATGCACTGTAAGCTTAACTGGAAATCCCCTGATATACTTGTTTCTTAGATATCAGCTTCTTTAGCAACCAAACTCCGAGAGTGTCCTTAATTGAGTGGTATACAATGATTGGACCGCCTCTTTCTTTTGGGACATTCTTTTTGGTACCTGCATTCTCATTAGGAGTTTGCATGCTTTGATATGGGTTAGCGATATCTATCTTAGAAGCAAGTGGGGGTTCACAATTTTCTTTTCTTGTGCTAGAGGTGACCTGAGGAGATGATTCACTTGTCTTAGCTGGCAAACGTTTCCTTTTATAGAAAACCTTAAGTTCAGGCTTAAGTGATGTATCCTCCTTTTCAATTTCCTCCCTAGTAGTCTTAGTAGAATCAGAGACTATCCTAGTTAAAGGGCACTCGTTTCCTACAAGAGTGAAAGTTCTACCAGTGGGGCGCCACATTTTACCAATGGGTTTGATTTTAGCTATCCACTGGGTTTTAAGTCTAGCACGGGAGTTCACCTCATTAAGTAATTTCTTGATACAAGAATCATGATTGGCTTTAAAGACACATTTCCTACATGTTTTACAAGTAGCATATTTAATGTCCGAGTAAGATCTAGAATTCCTAGATGATTGATTGATGCTCCTAGGATATGATATGCTATGGTTAGCAGTGTTGGGTAGTCTAGAAGGCATCTGACTAGGTTTAAAATTCCTATCTCTTACTTGTGTCTTCTGAATAGCTTCCCCTAGACCAAATTTATGGCGAACGTCATTTGAACTAGTTCCAGACGTATTCTTTGGACTATGTCTAGGGAAATTAGAGGCAATCATGTTATTAGGTCTTGCAAAAGCTGTTTTAGTCACATTGGGCCTAGATGGTGGAGTGACTGTTCTAGAAAGATGAACCATATCAACTTGGGAGGCAAACCGCGGTCTCGAAGATTGTGATCGCTCGGATCTAAATGCAGTAGGTTGTCTGACAGTGGTTTGTCTGACGAACTGATTTGTAGGCGGTTTCCCCAAGATTGATGGTTTTTCAAGCTTAGTGTCCACACTAGGTCCTTTAGTTTTCCGCAAATCATTTTTCAACGCAGCTATAACAAAGACCTTTTCCTGTACTTGAGCCTTTAAGGTCTCATTTTCTTTGAACAATTCATCTTGGGATGCCAACTTAGATTCAAGCAACTTAATTTGTTTCACAAAATTATCTTTTTCAGCTTTAGAATCTTGAATTTTTTGATTTAATTTTCTTTCAAGAACAACGTTTGAATTTTCAAGTTTTTCAAAATACTTTTCAAATTTATCCGTTTTCTTCGAAAATTCAATTTTGGCATCCTCAAGAGCTTTAGATTGCTGAGCTAAAATTGTTTCAAGTTCTTTAATCTTGGAATCAGAATCGGTTAGAGAAGCAGTCATAAAGCATTTATCCTGATGAACTATAGCATTCTGAACAATTTCTCCCCTATTTTGACTCACATCGGATGAATCTAAAGTGGTAAAACTATCACCCTTTTCCATCCCATGTTTGTCATAATTAGGTTCGGAATGCTCAACATGCGGCAGTTCATCGGCATCGACATCATATACCACATTCCTTTGTACCGTATTTGTAGACTCTTTGTCAGATACAGGTATGGTGTCATCAATCCCTGACATGCTGCTTGTATCATGTTGTCCTCCTGATTCAATGCTCTTGCCATCATTAGGCTCCAAGTTGTCAACTGTATGACAATTCTCCTCTTGCATCTGCATCGTAGATTCTTGCACTCCATTATCATACTCTTGCTGAAGTCGAGATCTTTCATAAATCGAAGATGAGACTGATATCATTAATTTCAACAATGTACCACGAAACTCTTTAATTTCCGTTTGTGTGTACTGAAGAAATGATTGACATATCCCTGAATTGTCAGACTTAAAAATGTTGAATTTGAAGAAGTGCGTAAGTTGTGTCACTAGAGCTTGATATGCAGATGCTGATGCAGAGTGATTAAAGTCTTCTTTGTGAAGTTGCTCAGCTAGTTGGTTCAAGTTGAGGAATATGGAATCGATGAATATATAACGATCTTGACCGAAGAGTGTCAGAAATTCGTTTCCTCCTTGAAACCAAGAAATGGTCACTAGATGAGACTGGAGTAGTCGAAAGAACGTTATACCACTTTCTCTAGCTGTGTTTTGCATGAGATACAAGTCTTCCTCTCGAGATGTCGATTTCAACGAATCCATTAAAAATCTATGATAAATGAAAGTAAGGATTACTTGTCGATCGATCAATGAAAGAAAGTAATTGTGTTTGTTGTTGTGAGTAGAAGTCGAGAAATAATGTTAAAATCCCCTAATAATTGTTCTCGATAAACCAAAAATTCCAAGACAAAATTACACACGTTAAAAATTTTCAAAAACACGTTTTTTTTTTTTGAAAAATCTTGAAATACTTGTCACTGTATCGGAATCCTCAAAATTAATCCGTCGGAATACCCATCGGAATGTCAGATCGGAATGTCAGATCGAAATGTCCAGATCGTAATGTCAGATCGGAATGTTTCAGATCGCAATACTCAGATAGCAATGTAACCTTGTCGGAATGATTCAGATCGCAATGTCCTATCGGAAAGTTCAGATCGCAAAGTCCTATCGGAAAGATTCAGATCGGAATATAGCTGACAAAATTTGGGCAGAGTAACGACTTAACCACTTCCTTATAACCGTCGGAATCCCAGATCGCAATGAACGATCGGAATGTCCAGATCGGAATAAGTATTGAAATCCTTAGTATCGAAATGTACAACCAACCCCTTTCCGATGGTGATGGTTATTGCGATGGAAGCCCACTTTTCACTAGTACTTTCCGATGGAGATTTCTGCTTGAATTTCGGAAAGATGGACACAATACCTTTTTGCACTTTTGATCCAAGAAAGTTTGTGTTTTTAACCAAAACCAAGATACCAAAATCACTACAACAAATAACTAGATAACGTATATCAAGATTAAAGCATAAAAACACAAAAAATAATTTTGGACGTGGGTATGGATGATCAAAACACAAAATCAAGAACACAAGAACAAACCAATCAAACCAAGGCTCTTGATACCATTTGTAGGTCCTCGAAATCTTGGATTATCCTTGTGTTGGAATGATTTAAAGAAATAGAAAGATAGATGAAGATGTAGAGAGAGAAACTAGAGAGAGGTTGGAGAGAAAATGAAATATTAGATTCAATGTGTGAAAGTGAATGACCAACCCCTCCTAACATGCTAGGAGGGGGTTTATATAGCCCACCCTACATGTGGGCTATATGGACTATATTGAATCACGAGCCCAATATCATTGGAGTGACCGATCCTTTCTAAATACGTAAAAAACGTATTTCCAACAAGCAGTCTAAGGGAGGTGATAATTGGGTGGCTGGTTTGACATGGGCTCAGTTCTGAGATAGGGTGATGGAGCAGTTCTTTCCCAAGGCTGAGCAAGACAAGTTGAAGAGGGAGTACCATGGGATCCGACATAGAGCTGGGGAGAATAGCAACGAGTTCATGCAGCGCTTTCTTCGCTTAGCTGGTTTCCTTGGTGCTGCAGAAGGTACTCCTGAAGAGCAAGCACACTACTTCAGGTGGGCTCTTCGCACGTCGGTCGCAAACAACTTGGTGTGTGCTACGTTCAACACGGTAGCACAAGTGGCCGATGCGGCACGTAAGATGGAGATGCTGCATGAGAGAGATGAGTTCGGGGAAGCAGAGAAACCCGATAAGAGGTAAACATTCGTAATCAAGTGGTGACCAATCCGTATTCTTTCAGTATATGTCAAATTTTCATCTCTTTAAATTGTATCTTCCAGGCAGAAGACTGGGGACCGGTCTCAGCCGGCTACTCAGCAGCAGCCTAATCGGCCCAAGGGAAACAGTCAAACTAACGACCGTTCTGCTAAGGATAGGCGTGGCGGTAATGACAATTAGCGTAATAACGTTAGACACTCCAACAGCAGCAGGTCCTTATACTTACGCATTCTTTCTTATGATTTCATGTTATAACTCATAATTCTGACACTTTAGCAAATCTTCTACGAGGAACCATGGAAACGGTAGGGACCAAAACCAGAGAGGTTCACAGCCTAGCCGTCCAGCTATCACTGGTATTCAATATTATGATTATCCGCATTGTCGTTTGTACCCTATTATCATGTCTCATGTATAATGTTTTATTAGGTTCTCAGCCAGCCAGAGCACCTGCTGGAGGATATACTCATCCTCTTTGCTCTACCTGCTACCGTAGGCACCCAGGGCCATGTCGTCGCGAAAGTGATGCATGCTTCAAGTGTGGTCTTCCTGGCCATCGCATGAAGGACTGCCGCACGGGCGAGATGGAGGGCACATCAGGACATGCTGATACCAAGCCGCCTCCTACCACTGGACGCGTCTATACGACATCTCGTGATCAGGCCAACAAGTCTACAGGTACCATCACTGGAATCTTGTATATGTATGGTCAAGCTGCATGTGTTCTATTTGATACGGGTGCTACTCACTCGGTCATTTCTACTGCTTATGCCAAGAATGTTAGGATACTCCCCACGCCACTAGAGAATAGACTTAGTATTTCCACGCCTTTGAGGGACTCTGTATTAATCACCCATGTATACAAGAGTCTTCCCTAGAGTTTGACGACAAGGTTCGTCCTGTTGACGCACTTTCGATGGACATGAATGATTTTGACATGATTTTGGGCATGGATTGGCTATCTAAGCATCATGCTACCATAGATTGCCATTCATATCGAGTGATCTTCGGTGATGTTAATGCACCAGAGTACATTCATAACGGGTTCGTACCCGGCAGGTATGTACAAATCATATCTACCCTGCAAGCACGTGCACTCCTGTCACATGGCTGCGAGGGTTATCTAGCTACGGTTCATGACATGGATGATGAATCCCCATCAATTTAGGATCAGCCGATAGTGTCAGAATTCCAAGATATATTTCCAGAAGAACTTCCGGGCATACCACCTGCGCGTAAAGTGGAATTCAATATAGAGCTCATCCCAGGAGCTGAGCCGATTTCCAAGGATCCTTATCACATGGCTCCCATAGAGTTAAAGGAGCTGAAGGATCAACTACAAGAACTTCTAGAACGAGGCTTCATTCGACCAAGCGTATCCCCATGGAGCGCACCGGTCTTATGTGTTAAGAAAAAGGACGACAATATGCGTCTTTGCATTGACTATCGCGAGCTCAACAAGATTACCATCAGGAATAGGTATCCACTCCCACATATTGACGATCTGTTTTACCAACTCCAAGGGGCCAAACACTTCTCCAAGATTGATCTTAGGTCAGGCTATCATCAGCTACGGGTTAAGGAGCAGGACATCACCAAGATTGCTTTTCGTACCCGCTATGGCCACTACGAATTTGTAGTCATGCCATTCGGCCTGAACAATGCTCCAGCAGTGTTCATGGATTTTGATGAACATAATCTTCCATGAATTTCTGGACAAGTTCGTCATTGTCTTCATCGATGACATCCTGATTTTTCAAGTCCAAGGAGGAACACGAAGACCATCTTCGTACAATACTACAGATTCTTCGCCAGAAGCAGCTGTATGCTAAATTCTCCAAGTGTGAGTTCTGGTTAGACAAGGTGGCATTCTTAGGTCACATTGTATCGGTAGAAGGAATCACTATGGATCCAGCGAAGGCTGAGGCTATTACTAAGTGGCCGAGGCCGACATCAGCGACTGAAGTCCGCAGTTTCTTAGGCTTAGCTGGCTATTACCGTAGGTTCGTGGAGAACTTTTCTCGCCTAGCACTACCATTGACCAAACTGATGCGGAAAGGGGAGAAATTCGTCTGGACTAAAGAACGAGAGAAGAGCTTTAAAGATCTGAAGCAGAAGTTAGTATTTGCACCTATTCTTACTCTCCCATCTGGTACGGATGGATTTCAAATCTACAGTGATGCATCGGGGAAGGGACTTGGCTGTGTTCTCATGCAACATGGGAAAGTGATTGCGTACGCTTCACGACAACTTAAGCCTTATGAGGAAAATTACCCTACGCATGACTTGGAACTTGCTGCAGTCGTGTTTATTTTGAAGATATGGAGGCATTACTTATATGGAGAATCATGTGACATTTTCACGGACTACAAGAGCTTGAAGTATATCTTCACTCAGTGTGAATTGAACATGAGACAGAGGAGATGGTTAGAGCTGTTGAAGGATTATGACATTAATCTGCAGTATCATCCCGGCAAAGCGAATTTCGTACCAGATGCACTTAGCAGGAAGTCCGGAATGATCAACGACATTAAGATTGAGGAGGAAATCATAAGAGACTTGGAGCGACTAGAAATAGAGATCATGATACGTGGACATCACGGTTACTGGGCTAATCTTAGAGTAGAACCCGAGTTACTCTCTAAGATCAAGCAAGCTCAGAAAGATGATGGAGAAATCTGGGCGATAATTCAGAATTTGGAGAAGCAGACGGAATTCAGAGTAGATGCAGATGGTATCTTATGGCAGGGCACGAGACTTTGTGTTCCTGATGACCAAGAACTCGGGAAGCATTATTAGCTGAAGCTCATAGCTCCTCATTCTCTATACATCCTGGTTCGACCAAGATGTACCATGACATCAAACAGTACTTTTGGTGGAGTGGTTTGAAACAGGATGTTGCCACTTACGTCTCCAAATGTCTTTCCTGCCAGCAGGTTAAGATCGAGCATCAGCGATCTGGCGGTCTCCTTCAACCGTTAGATATTCCAGAGTGGAAGTGGGACAAAATCACCATGGATTTTGTTACTGGTCTCCGCCAACCAAGAGGAAGGACGATGCAATTTGGGTTATCGTAGATCGACTTACCAAATCAGCTCATTTCTTACCGACCCGCAAGGAAGATTCGGTCAGTAAACTCGCCGATATGTATAGAAGAGAGATCATGAGACTCCACGGTGCTCCATCCAGCATCGTCTCAGACAGAGATCCTCGATTCACTTCGCGATTTTGGAAGAGTCTACAGAAATCTTGGGGTACACAACTTAAACTTAGCACGGCTTTTCATCCTCAAACAGACGGGCAGTCGGAGCGAACGATTCAGACATTGGAGGACATGTTGAGGTCATATGCGTTGGAATGGACGGGTGATTGGGATGATTATATCTGTTTGGTGGAGTTTGCATACAACAATAGTTGGCACGCAAGTATAACGTGTGCTCCTTTCGAGATGTTGTATGGCAGAAAGTGTCGCGCCCCAATCTGCTGGGATCAGGTTTGTGAGCGAACACTTGAAGGACTAGAGATCATAGAGATGACTAATGAGAGGGTCACAGTAGCTAAGCAGAAACTTCAAGAAGCACGGTCACGTCAGAAGAGTTACGCCGACAAGCATCGTAGGGACATACATTTTAACGTAGGAGATCACGTTTTCCTTAAGGTTTCGCCGGTACATGGTGTTAGACGTTTTGGAATTAAAGGGAAGCTCAGTCCTCGATTCATCGGACCGTTTGATATCATTGAACGAGTCGGTGAAGTATCTTACCGTTTAGCGTTACCTCCGCAGCTTTCGTACGTACACAATGTGTTTCATGTGTCCTTACTCAGAGGGTACCAATATCATCAGCTTCACATGGTTCAGTATCCACTGGAACAGATACGTGAAGATCTCACTTTCATAGAAGAACCCGAACGAGTTCTTGACAGATAAGAACGAGTCATGAGAAGGAAGACGATTCCATTCGTCAAAATCCTTTGGAGGGATCATACCGAGTGGGAAGCCACTTGGGAAACAGAGGAGTCTATCCGGGCTTCTTACCCTCATTTCATATTTTGAATTCGGGTATGTTCTTCTTTTCCAGATACTTTATCTATAATTTGGGGACGAATTATTCTTTTTAGGGGGGAAGAGTTGTAAAACCCGTATGCTTTTACCATGAATCGTACCCTTTAGATCGTACGTACATGATTAGAACTTTCTTTTTATAACATGTTTATGTTTCATGAATAAGAATTACAAGTATTACGTACGTGTTATAATACGCTAAGTATTTATTACGTATTAACTCACGATAATTATTTCAATAATAATTATAATCACGAACATGCGATCATGAAATTATGAGCGTAAATTAATCACGAGCTAATATTAATTACGTATATATATATATATATATATATATATATATATATTTATTACGAACACGAATAACTAAGTCACGATCGTAAACTAATTAGAACACGTAATTTGCGAACACGATAAAACACGAGAACACACTATTATATTTAGACACGGAAAAAGGTACGGGTTACCCCAAGTGGGGCCCCTACCCGCGGCTACACAAGGGAAACATGGGCTTAGCCCATGTAAAATTTTACTAAACAAGAATTAAGGAAAAACATGTTCATTATTTACAAAATCAAGAAAATAAGAAAAACCCTAGTTTCTTTTCCTCTCCTTCTTGGCCGCCGAGTTTGATCACCAAAAAGGGGTGTTCGGGTTGATTTTGATCTTGGAAATTTTTCAAGGATTCGTGTGTGTTCATCCTTATTTGATCCATGTATTTGGTATAACTTTTTAACCTTTTTCTTTTATGTTTGATTTTGTTGATCACATAAAATCATGATGTTTTTAATAAAACTAATTAAAAACAATTATTTAAACATGTTAATAATCATGGGGTGAATCAAATCAAGGGTTTTAGGGGTGTTTGTTCCTAGCCGACGCCTAACCGAGCCCCATGGGGGGCTCGTCTTGGCCTAAGTCGCACCATCGAGACCATATGGTCTCGGTATGGTGGTGATGGTGTCACGGCAGCAGCAAGGGGCAAGGGAGACCCGACCTTGGTCGGGGTATGGTGATGGTTACGGGTTCGGTTCATAGTTTTTAGTCACGGGTCCGGTTCATGAATTATTTTTAAGGTTTATGATTTTCACTAGTTATGTTTTTAGACTTAAATTAAATTAATAAAAAAAGCATGACATGATTAATTTAATGTACATGACTTAGGTTATAAATTTAGTTAGTAATTCATGAATTTTAACCTAAGTATTTATATTTAATTAGACTTTATAATTAATTAATTATTTAAAACCATGACTATAATTAATTAATTAACATGACTTAGGTTATATTATTAATAGTTAGTAATACATGTTTTAACCTAAGTATTTTACCTTTATTTAATTAAAATCATGTTATATTTAATTAAATACTTTTAACCTATAGTTTATTTAATTTACATGTAATAGTTAATAAACTATACTTTATAATCACGTGACTTAGAATAACAATCAGAAAACACTTAAGCTTACATAATTAGCTTAATTAACCAGCTTATATCTATTTATGGAAACTTTCTGTTTTTAGAAACTTATTTATTTAAGGCAGCTAATCTATTTATGGAAACTTTCTATTTTTAGAAACTTATCTATTTTAAGCAGTAATTCTGGTTTTGGAAACTTTCTGTTTTTGGAAACTTTCTATTTTTGGAAAGTTTCTATTTTTAATAACTTTCTATTTTTGAAAACTTTCTATTTTAGGAAACCTGCTATTTTTAGAAAGTTACTTATTATTACGCAACAAGTATAATAATATATGAATTACAAGTAATACTTAATCAGAATAGACTGAATATAAGATAAACACAGTATAAAGCTTAAAACAATAAAACATGACATGAACATATAAAACAAGCTAGGACATGATATAAAACCAGTTACGTATTCAGTAATCAGATACTTATACACGTATGTATTTATGTAGCATTAGTGATACTGAAGTAGGAACTTCTTCCGTTCGTCCTCTTCGTTCACTAGACATAAGGTACGGATTCCCGTCCTTTCAGTATGGACATTCTTTCCTTATTAGGATTCCCCGTATGCAGCCAACTGTTTTCGCATACTATAAGTTTATATGTTTGATTAATTATGTGTAATTAGAATACCTAAAGCCATATACATGCATGACCAGTTTCACCTAGTTATGGAGGCACCATAACCATAACACTAGAGGCACTATTGTTATGACTTCCCCACGGTGGAGTGATTGCTCGTGGCGTCCCTTCAGCTTTTGGCCATATTATTATATTTATCATGTGGGGCGTATGAGTGCATCCTAGTTACATGTTTCAGCAGATTACTCAGTGTGAATGTGGTGTGTGCCTTGCATCCTTCACAAGGAGTTGATCCCTCCTACCCAAAACCAGTATATTAAATTAGAGGCAGCCCCTCTAATTTGCATGACGAGGTCACCCCTCCAAGTATTCATGCACGTTGATTTTCATGACCTATATTGGCTAATGGTAAAATATGTTAAACAGTTTACAAGATAAACATAAGGCTTTTCAAACAATAAAACCAGTTTTACTAAGACTTAACCGGGTTATTCAGGACTTTAGTTTCTTCCGCTGTTTCATGCTTATATGCTTATATTATTCATGCTTCACTTGTACATCCGTGCACTGAGCGTATTGCTCAGCCGTTTTCCTTTTCATGATCCCAAAACGGCAGGTACTCAGGGACGCTCGTAGACTTCAAGCGTACGTGCATATGGACGGGAAGCTTTCTAGCCTTTTTTTACTTTATGCATTATCTATACTTTGATACTCTTTTCATGGACATTGTTTAGTCCTTTCATTTACAGTACTTATGTTTGTGTGTGATGTGCTTTACTTTTGGACTACCGATGTTTGATTCCTGTATTTCCTTTTATGGTCATGTAATGTTTTAGACATTTATCCTTGTATGCTTTGATGACACGTCATAATCATGCGTGACATTCCATTTATCAAAATAGGGTGTTACAATTATGGAATCAGAGCCAAGGCTTCGACCTGTAGGCTCTCAAAACATGACCTGTGATTAGTGGGTAGTCACTATGGTCTTCATAGAACTGACAGTCGGTTTTCATGCATTCATCATTTTCATGCATACATATATATGTCATTGTCGCAGGTTTATGACTAAGTAATGGTTGGTACAGGACTGGCCATATTTAGTCACATGTGTTTTATTGAAACTTTTAAATTTGGGACCGACCCATAGGCGTCCCCTCGCCATGTCTTTTATTTTGGGTGAACTGACCATAGGCGTTCACTCTCGAGCATACAAAAGTTTTCATAAAACTGCATCATGCATTCATGTACAAATTTTCCTACATAATTTTTTTCATGATTTATTGGTATATTTTTTTTTCATGTATATATTTTATGTTTTGATCAGTTTAATCATGTATTTTATGTTATAATGTCAGATCGTTCTCACACGCGAGCAGGAACAACTCAATGCAGCGATCCAAGCTGCAATGCAAGCTTTGCTTCCTCAACTGAGGAATGACATCAGGGCTGAGGTTCAGGCTGCCAACAATCAGCAGCATAACCAAGCACCTCTTCCTCCTCCTCCAGTGACATTGGCAATATGGCTGGAGAGATTCAACAAGCTCCGTCATCGAGCTTTCTAGAGAACATATAGCCCCAGTGAAGCTGAAAGCTGGTTGGCTCACATCGAGAAGATCTTCGATGCTATGGGTTGTGACCCCGTTTTCAAGGCGAGGTTGGCATGTTACCGGTTCGAAGGCGATGTGTTAAATTGGTGGTTAGCATTGAAGCAGTCTGAGGGAGGTGATAATTGGGTGGCTGGTTTGACATGGGATCAGTTCAGAGATAGGGTGATGGAGCAGTTCTTTCCCAAGGCTGAGCAAGACAAGTTGAAGAGGGAGTACCATGGGATCTGACATAGAGCTGGGGAGAACAGCAACGAGTTCATGCAGCGCTTTCTTCGCTTAGCTGGTTTCCTTGGTGCTGCAGCAGGTACTCCTGAAGAGCAAGCACACCACTTCAGGTGGGCTCTTCGCACGACGGTCGCAAAAAACTTGGTGTGTGCTACGTTCAACACGGTAGCACAAGTGGCCGATGCGGCACGTAAGCTGGAGATGCTGCATGAGAGAGATGAGTTCGGGGAAGCAGAGAAACCCGATAAGAGGTAAACATTCGTAATCAGGCGGTGACCAATCCGTATTCTTTCAGTATATGTCAATTTTTCATCTCTTTAAATTGTATCTTCCAGGCAGAAGACTGGGGACCGGTCTCAGCCGGCTACTCAGCAGCAGCCTAATCAGCCCAAGGGAAACAGTCAGACTAACGACCGTTCTGCTACGGATAGGCGTGGCGGTAATGACAATTACCGTAATAATGTTAGACACTCGAACAGCAACAGGTCCTTATACTTACGCATTCTTTCTTATGATTTCATGTTATAACTCATAATTCTGACACTTTAGCAAATCTTCTACGAGGAACCATGGAAACGGTAGGGACCAGAACCAGAGAGGTTCACAGCCTAGTCGTCCAGCTATCACTGGTATTCAATCTTATGATTATCCGCATTGTCCTTTGTACCCTATTATCATGTCTCATGTATAATGTTTTATTAGGTTCTCAGCCAACCAGAGCACCTGCTGGAGGATATACTCATCCTCTTTGCTCTACCTGCCACCGTAGGCACCCAGGGCCATGTCGTCGCGACAGTGACGCATGCTTCAAGTGTGGTCTTCTTGGCCATCGCATGAAGGACTGCCGCAAGGGCGAGATGGAGGGCACATCGGGACATGCTGATACCAAGCCGCCTCCTACCACTGGATGCGTCTACACGACATCTCGAGATTAGGCCAACAAGTCTACAGGTACCATCACTGTATATGTATGGTCAAGCTGCATGTGTTCTATTTGATACGGGTGGTACTCACTCGGTCATTTCTACTGCTTATGCCAAGAATGTTAGGATACTCCCCATGCCACTAGAGACTAGACTTAGTATTTCCACGCCTTTGAGGGACTCTGTATTAATCACCCATGTATACAAGAGTCTTCCCTAGAGTTTGACGACAAGGTTCGTCCTGTTGACGCACTTTCGATGGACATGAATGATTTTGACATGATTTTGGGCATGGATTGGCTATCCAAGCATCATGCTACCATAGATTGCCATTCATATCGAGTGATCTTCGGTGATGTTAATGCACCAGAGTACATTCATAACGGGTTCGTACCCGGCAGGTCTGTACAAATCATATCTACCCTGCAAGCACGTGCACTACTGTCGGGTTATCTAGCTACGGTTCATGACATGGATGATGAATCCCCATCAATTCAGGATCAGCCGATAGTGTCAGAATTCCAAGATGTATTTCAAGAATAACTTCCAGGCATACCACCTGCGTATGAAGTGGAATTCAATATAGAGCTCATCCCAGGAGCTGAGCCGATTTCCAAGGCTCCTTATCACATGGCTCCCATAGAGTTAAAGGAGCTGAAGGATCAACTGCAAGAACTTCTAGAACGAGGTTTCATTCGACCAAGCGCATCCCCATGGGGCGCACCGGTCTTATTTGTTAAGAAGAAAGACGACAATATGCGTCTTTGCATTGACTATCGCGAGCTCAACAAGATTACCATCAGGAATAGGTATCCACTCCCACGTATTGACGATCTGTTTGACCAACTCCAAGGGGCCAAACACTTCACCAAGATTGATCTTAGGTCAGGCTATCATAAACTACGGGTTAAGGAGCAGGACATCGCCAAGACTGCTTTTCGTACCCGCTATGGCCATTACGAATTTGTAGTCATGCCATTCGGCCTGACCAAGGCTCCAACAGTGTTCATGGATTTGATGAACAGAATCTTCCATGAATTTCTGGACAAGTTCGTCATTGTCTTCATCGATGACATCCTGATTTTCTCAAGTCCAAGGAGGAACACGAAGACCATCTTCGTACAGTACTACAGATTCTTCGCCAGAAGCAGCTGTATGCTAAATTCTCCAAGTGTGAGTTCTGGTTAGACAAGGTGGCATTCTTACGTCACATTGTATCGGCAGAAGGAATCACTATGGATCCAACAAAGGTTGAGGCTATTACTAAGTGGCCGAGGCCGACATCAGCGACTGAAGTCCGCAGTTTCTTAGGCTTAACTGGCTATTACCGTAGGTTCGTGGAGAACTTTTCTCGCCTAGCACTACCATTGACCAAACTGATGCGGAAAGGGGAGAAATTCGTCTGGATTAAAGAACGAGAGAAGAGCTTTGAAGACCTGAAGCAGAAGTTAGTATCTGCACCTATTCTTACTCTCCCATCTGGTACGGGTGGATTTAAAATCTATAGTGATGCATCGGGGAAGGGACTTGGCTGTGTTCTCATGCAACATGGGAAAGTGATCGCGTACGCTTCACGGCAACTTAAGCCTTATGAGGAAAATTACCCTACGCATGACTTGGAACTTGCTGCAGTCGTGTTTGTTTTGAAGATATGGAGGCATTACTTATATGGAGAATCATGTGACATTTTCACGGACCAAAAGAGCTTGAAGTATATCTTCACTCAGCGTGAATTGAACATGAGACAGAGGAGATTGTTAGAGCTGTTGAAGGATTATGACATTAATCTACAGTATCATCTCGGCAAAGCGAATGTCGTAGCAGATGCACTTAGCAAGAAGTCCGGAATGATCAACGACATTAAGATTGAGGAGGAAATCATAAGAGACTTGGAGCGACTAGACATAGTGATCATGATACGTGGACAACACGGTTACTGGGCTAATCTTAGAGTAGAACCCGAGTTACTCTCTAAGATCAAGGAAGCTCAGAAAGATGATGGAGAAATCTGGGCGATAATTCAGAATTTGGAGAAGCAGACATAATTCAGAGTAGATGCAGATGGTATCTTATGCCAGGGCACGAGACTTTGTGTTCCTGATGACCAAGAACTCCGGGAAGCATTGTTAGCTGAAGCTCATAGCTCCCTATTCTCTATACATCCTGGTTCGACCAAGATGTACCATGACATCAAACAGTACTTTTGGTGGAGTGGTTTGAAACAGGATGTTGCCACTTACGTCTCCAAATGTCTTAACTGCCAGCAGGTTAAGATCGAGCATCAGCGATCTGGCGGTCTCCTTTAACCGTTAGATATTCCAGAGTGGAAGTGGGACAAAATCACCATAGATTTTGTTACTGGTCTCCGCCAACCAAGAGGAAGCACGATGCAATTTGGGCTATCAAAGATCGACTTACCAAATCAGCTCATTTCTTACCGATCCGCAAGGAAGATTCGGTCAGTAAACTCGCCGATATGTATAGAAGAGAGATCATGAGACTCCACGGTGCTCCATCCAGCATCGTCTCGGACAGAGATCCTCGATTCACTTTGCGATTTTGGAAGAGTCTGCAGAAATCTTAGGGTACACATCTTAAGCTTAGCACGGCTTTTCATCCTCTAACAGACGGGCAGTCGGAGCGAACGATTCAGACATTGGAGGACATGTTGAGGTCATGTGCGTTGGAATGGACGGGTGATTGGGACGATTATATCTGTTTGGTGAAGTTTGCATACAACAATAGTTGGCACGCAAGTATCAAGTGTGCTCCTTTCGAGATGTTGTATGGCAGAAAGTGTCGCGCCCCAATCTGTTGGGATCAGGTTGGTGAGCGAACACTTGAAGGACTAGAGATCATAGAGATGACTAATGAGAGGGTCGCAGTAGCTAAGCAGAAACTTCACGAAGCACGGTCACGTCAGAAGAGTTACGCCGACAAGCATCGTAGGGACATACATTTTAACGTAGGAGATCACGTTTTTCTTAAGGTTTCGCCGGCACGTGGTGTTAGACGTTTTGGAATTAAAGGGAAGCTCAGTCCTCGATTCATCGGACCGTTTGATATCATTGAACGAGTCGGTAAAGTATCTTACCGTTTAGCGTTACCTCCGCATCGTTTGCACGTACACAATGTGTTTCATGTGTCCTTACTCAGAGCGTACCAATATCATCCCCTTCACATGGTTCAGTATCTACTTGAACAGATACGTGAAGATCTCACTTTCATAGAAGAACCCGAACGAGTTCTTGACAGACAAGAACGAGTCATGAGAAGGAAGACGATTCCATTCGTCAAAATCCTTTGGAGGGATCATACCGAGTGGGAAGCCACTTGGGAAACAGAGGAGTCTATCCGGGCTTCTTACCCTCATTTCATATTTTGAATTCGGGTATGTTCTTCTTTTCCAGTTACTTTATCTATAATTCGGGGACAAATAATTCTTTTTAGGGGGGAAGAGTTGTAAAACCCGCATGCTTTTACCATAAATAGTACCCTTTAGATCGTACGTACATGATTAGAACTTTATTTTTATAACATGTTTACGTTTCATGAATAAGAATTACAAGTATTACGTACGTGTTATAATACGATAAGTATTTATTACGTATTAACTCACGATAATTATTTCAATAATAATTATAATCACAAACATGCGATCATGAAATCATGAGCGTAAATTAATCACGAGCTAATATTAATTACGTATATATATATATATTTATTACGAACACGAATAACTAAGTCATGATCGTAAACTAATTAGAACACGTAATTTGCGAACACGATAAAACACGAGAACACATTATTATATTTAGACACGGAAAAAGGTACGGGTTACCCCAAGTGGGGCCCCTACCCGCGACTACACAAGGGAAACATGGGCTTAGCCCATGTAAAATTTTACTAAACAAGAATTAAGGAAAAACATGTTCATTATTTACAAAATCAAGAAAATAAGAAAAACCCTAGTTTCTTTTCCTCTCCTTCTTGGCCGCCGGGTTTGATCACCAAAAAGGGGTGTTCGGGTTGATTTTGATCTTGGAAATTTTGCAAGGATTCGTGTGTGTCCATCCTTATTTGATCCATGTATTTGGTATAACTTTTTAACCTTTTTCTTTTATGTTTGATTTTGTTGATCACATAAAATCATGATGTTTTTAATAAAACTAATTAAAAACAATTATTTAAGCATGTTAATAATCATGGGGTGAATCAAATCAAGGGTTTTAGGGGTGTTTGTTCCTAGTCGACGCCTAACCGAGCCCCATGGCGGTCTCGTCTTGGCCTAAGTCGCACCATCGAGACCATATGGTCTCGGTATGGTGGTGATGGTGTCACGGCAACAGCAAGGGGCAAGGGAGACCCGACCTTGGTCGGGGTATGGTGATGGTTACAGGTTCGGTTCATGGTTTTTAGTCATGGGTCCGGTTCATGAATTATTTTCAAGGTTTATGATTTTCACTAGTTATGTTTTTAGACTTAAATTAAATTAATAAAAAAAGCATGACATGATTAATTTAATGTACATGACTTAGGTTATAAATTTAGTTAGTAATTCATGAATTTTAACCTAAGTATTTATATTTAGTTAGACTTTATAATTAATTAATTATTTAAAACCATGACTATAATTAATTACTTAACATGACTTAGGTTATATTATTAATAGTTAATAATACATGTTTTAACCTAAGTATTTTACCTTTATTTAATTAAAATCACGTTATATTTAATTAAATACTTTTAACCTATAGTTTATTTAATTTACATGTAATAATTAATAAACTATACTTTATAATCACATGTCTTGGAATAATAATCAGAAAACACTTAAGCTTACATAATTAGCTTAATTAACCAGCTTATATCTATTTATGGAAACTTTCTATTTTTAGAAACTTATTTATTTAAGGCAGCTAATCTATTTATGGAAACTTTCTATTTTTAGAAACTTATCTATTTTAAGCAGTAATTCTATTTTTGGAAACTTTCTATTTTTGAAAACTTTCTATTTTTGGAAACTTTCTATTTTTGAAAACTTTCTATTTTTCGTAACTTTCTATTTTTAGAAACTTTCTATTTTAGGAAACCTGCTATTTTTAGAAAGTTACTTATTATTACACAACAAGTATAATAATACATGAAATACAAGTAATACTTAATCAGAATAGACTGAATATAAGATAAACACAGTATAAAGCTTAAAACAGTAAAACATGACATGAACATATAAAACAAGCTAGGACATGATATATAACCAGTTACGTATTCAGTAATCAGATACTTATACACGTATGTATTTATGTAGCATTAGTGATACCGAAGTAGGAACTTCTTCCGTTCGTCCTCTTCGTTCACTGGACATAAGGTACGGATTCCCGTCCTTTCAGTATGGACATTCTTTCCTTATTAGGATTCCCCGTATGCAGCCAACTATTTTCCCATAGTATAAGTTTATATGTTTGATTGCTTATGTTTAATTAGAATACCTAAAGCCATATACATGCATGACCAGTTTCACCTAGTTATGGAGGTACCATAACCATAACACTAGAGGCACTGGTGTTATGACTTCCCCACGACGGAGTGATTGCTCGTGGCGTCCCTTCAGCTTTTGGCCATATTATTATATTTATCATGTGGGGCGTATGGGTGCATCCTAGTTACATGTTTTCAGCAGATTACTCAGTGTGAATGTGGTGTGTGCCTTGCATCCTTCATAAGGAGCTGATCCCTCCTACCCAAAACCAGTATATTAAATTAGAGGCAGCCCCTCTAATTTGCATGACGAGGTCACCCCTCCAAGTATTCATGCACGTTGATTTTCATGACCTATATTGGCTAATGGTAAAATAAGTTAAACAGTTTTTACAAGATAAACATAAGGCTTTCCAAACAATAAAACCAGTTTTACTAAGACTTAACCGGGTTATTCAGGACTTTAGTTTCTTTCGCTGTTTCATGCTTATATGCTTATATTATTCATGCTTCACTTGTACATCCGTGCACTGAGCGTATTGCTCAGCCATTTTCCTTTTCATGATCCCAAAACGGCAGGTACTCTGGGACGCTCGTAGACTTTAAGCGTACGTGCATATGGACTGGAAGCTTTCTAGCCTTTCTTTACTTTATGCATTATCTATACTTTGATACTCTTTCCATGGACATTGTTTAGTCCTTTCATTTACAGTACTTATGTTTGTGTGTGATGAGCTTTACTTTTGGACTACCGATGTTTGATTCCGGTATTTCCTTTTATGGTCATGTAATGTTTTAGACATTTATCCTTGTATGCTTTGATGACACGCCATAATCACGAGTGACATTCCATTTATCAAAATGGGGTGTTACAGAGAAACCGTCTAAGAAGCAATAGTAGTCATTACCCGCTAAACGCTCGAGCATTTGATCCATGAAAGGAAGAGGAAAATGATCCTTACGAGTGGCATCATTGAGCTTGCGATAGTTTATGCAAACTCGCCAACCCGTGACAAGTCGAGTAGGAATCAACTCGTTGTTTTCATTGGGAACAACGGTTATTCCGCCTTTCTTAGGCACACAATGGACAGGACTAACCCATGGCGAATCCGAAATAGGGTAAATCATTCCGGCATCTAGAAGTTTGATAACTTCTTTCTTGATGACGTCATGAATTTTTGGATTAACCCTTCTTTGGCTTTGGATTGCGGGTTTAAAGTCATCTTCCATAAGAATTTTATGAGTACAAAAGTGAGGATTGTTGGAAATACGTTTTACGTATTAAGAAGGATTGGTCCCTCCAACAATAGTCCATGTAATAGCTCGTAATTTAGTTACTTATCTTTATTTAACAAACAAACCAAAGCCTAGCCTACAACATGTGTAGGCCGGCCCAAATGTAAGCCCAAGCCCATGACAAGGGCTTGGGTATATAAACCCTCTCCTTAGATGGAGAGGGTGTGTGGTTATTCATTTTTACACATAGTTCTTCTTATTTTCTCTCTCTAGAATTGTGTGAAATCCACCATCTTTCTATCTCTTTCTCTCTCTAAAACATAAGCAAGATTTACATATCTTACAAATGGTATCAAGAGCCATGGGATGATTGCTTGGTTTTTGTGTTTGTGTTCTTGAATCATTTCCTCTATTTTGATCCGATTTCAAAAATACCAATTTTTTTTTTGTGTTTTATGCTTTAATCTTGATATACGTTATCTAGTTACTTATTATAGTGATTTGGTATTGGTATTTTGGGTTAAAAACACAAATTTTTGGGTGTTTGATTCGTTTTTAGGATTAAAATTGCGAATTTGTTGTGTACTTTCCGAGAATAGTGGTAAGGTTGTCTCCATCGCAAAGTTGTCTCCATCGCAAAGTGAGTAAGGTTCTGCATTCCGATCGCAAAGACCTAGGGTCTCTACATTGCGATCAAAGGATATTTTGACACTTATTTCGATCAAACATTGCGATAGCTCCTTGCTTCGTATATTGCGATCGGGTATAAGGCCACTTTGAAACGTTACTCTGCCAAAATTTCTTTAGCCACATTCCGACAGGTATTGCGATCTGACATTCCGATAGGTATTGCGATCTGACATTCCGACAGATATTGCGATCATACATTCCGACAGGTATTGCGATCATACATTCCGACAGGTATTGCGATCTGACATTCCGACAGGTATTGCGATCATACATTCCGACAGGTATTGCGATCAGACATTCCGACAGGGATTCAGATAGACATTGCGACATAACTTGTTTGTGCATTCCCATAGTTATTGCGATCAAGTATTGTGACAGAACTTGTTTTGTGCATTCCGATAGAGTGACAAGATTTCCAAGATTTTTCAAAAACGTGTTTTTGAAATTTTTTAACAAACTTGCAGTTGGTGGAATCGTGTGTAATTTAGTCTTGGATTTTTTGGTTTATCGAGAACATAATTTAGGGGATTTCAACATTATTTCTCGGTTTTAACACACAACAACAAACACATTAACTTTCTCTCATTGTTCGATCAACGTTTGTAAATCTTAACTTATTGAAATGGAGTACACATCTCTTACGGATAAGTCCATCCTGTCGGGTACGGATAATCGTCCACCAATGTTGGAGAAGTCTATGTACGAGGATTGGACTTCCCGAATGGAACTTTACATGTTGAACAAAGAGAATGGACATCTCATTTGGGCATCGGTGCTCAATGGACCATTAGATTTTGGTACAGTGACGGAAGGTACAACTACTCGTCCTCGCACAACGGGTGAATTAACTGGAGATATGAAGATTCAAGACAAATGTGATAAGTATGCTACAAACATCATTCTCCAAGCCCTTCCTCCAGATGTCTACAAACTCGTCAGCAAACATAAAGTTGCCAAAGAGTTATGGGATAGAATTCGTGTTCTAATGCAAGGCACCTCGTTAACTAAACAAGAACGAGAGTGTAAGCTTTATGATACTTTTGATAAGTTTGCCTATGTGCCAGGGGAGACTCTCAATGACTACTATATGAGATTTACCCTATTGTTGAATGAACTCAATATCTATGGCATGGCAATTCCTACCTTTCAATTGAACACCAAGTATTTGAACACTCTTCCTTCAGAATGGAAGAAGTACGTGACGGATGTTAAATTGGCCAATGTCACACTCCCAAAATATCAGAGTATAATGGCGACAAGGGAGTGGTGACGTCATGATTATCATACACACACAGTTACAAAGAACGACCTCTAAATGAGACGTTCGGAAAATAGATCACTTGTAATTGATAAATTAAATAGTTTTAACATAGTGCGGAAGCATAAAACTGGTCACAGTTACAAAACATAGTTTTCCAAGTAGTACAAATGATCTTTGTTTCAAAGAAATGACGGCAATGCATGAGACCTCACTTAGCATCTTCCTTCTTAATACCTGAGAAAAACATTGCTAAAGTGTCAACATAAAGTTGGTGAGTTCATAGGTTTAGTTAATTTGAAATGTTTAATGAACCACAAGATTTTCCCAAAAGTGATGACAATATAACAAATACAAAGTCATCCCAAAAGTATTTATTACAGTCTAAGCTCGTGACACCGAAGCATTAACAACACCGGTAGTATAATCATATAAATGTAGCCCAACTAGATGCCTAAACCCACGACATCCTATCTCAGACTCAAATGAAACTGTGCCCGCTTGTCCCCTTGTTGGACAAGACAGACAGGGACGTCAATCCCGATAGATCTATCCATAACATTCGCGCTTACACAAAGTAATTAACGGTTCACGATTCACGGGCCAAAGCAACTGGGTTTTTAGTGGGACTTAGACTAATATATAAATCAGTAAATGCACTTGTGTTCATACGTTAAAATCAAGCAATGTCTCACCCCAAAAAGCAGTAAAAATAGTTAAGCATGGGGCTATAAACTCACCTCGTAATTCAGCAAAAAGGACGAAGGTAAAGGTAGCTCGAGAGTACGGTTACGCTAGCCGCGACCTATTTAATTATAAGGATCGTGTTACGATATGAAAATTTATACTAGTAAAAAGACACGACACCCTAGTTGTGCTTGACAATACCTTTCGTTTACGGAAAGACACGATACATAAAAGTCGGTTATTAAACGATCGAGGTTTACGGGTTAAATTATACGTTTAAGTTACAAGTTTTCGTTTTGGGATTTAAATAAACCCATACACCAACACTGGCCCAAACAAGCCCATTATCCCTACCCCATGGCCCGGCCCAAGGGTTAATTAACCCGGCCCATGCCCAGGCGATACAAACAAGGAGAAAGGAGTAAATACGTGTGTTTGTATCACACATAAATAAAAAACACAGAGTTTATCTCTCTCTCCTCTCTCGAAACGCTCCCACCGCCCCACTCTCTCTCTCTAAAAACTGGATCGGATCATCACCCTCCCATGGCTAAGCTTGTTTTCAGTTTAATACATCAATCATTTGTGATGGGTTGCGGTGATCAAGTCGCGTGGGATGTGGGGTTTCATCCCCACATCAAACCGATTCGGTTTTTGATGGTGTTCTTCCCCAGGGTTAAAGTTATTCATCACCAATCAAAGATAAGTTGTTTATCCCTCTTTTCTTTTAATAAAAATGTTTAAATGATTTTCGTTTATAAAATATCTGTGGTTTTAAATCACTTGTATAAATATGCTGTGAACATAATGGCTCTCGAATTTAATGATAAACAAATTAGGGTTTCGAAAATATTTGGGGTTTTTCTAAATCTCATGTTTAAATACAATTAATTAACGTTTTCTTTTATAAAAACATGTTAATTTCAACATATAAACGATTTTATAAAAATTAGGGTTTCGGTCAAAATTGGGGGTTTTTGTATACCTTGTTTCCAGTCAAATTAATTAATAGATTCGAGTTTGGATTGGGTTTAATTAGGGTTTTAATTAATAAAATCAAATTAGGGTTTATATAAATTGGGGGTTTTTGCATTCGGTTGATTAATAAAAATTAAATGGCGTTTTTGGAATATATAAAGTATTAATTTCATAATTAAAAAGGTTTTTAGTTTTTAGGGTTTCGAATTGAAAAGGGGTTTTATACCCGCGACATATTTGGGGGTTTTATGATGTTTCTGTAAAATGAAATGGTTAAGATTTTGGATTATGGTGACTTTGAATGATAAGGGTTTCGGCAGAAAAACAAGGACCTTGGTTGTCTTGGTTTGTTTCTCGGTTTGGTCTCGGTTTGGGTCTCGGTTTGGGTCTCGGTTTGAGTCTCGGTTTGGTCTTGGTTTGAGTCTCGGTTTGGGTTGGTTTGGGTCTCGGTTTGGTTGACATAAATAATGGGGTCATGGTCATGTTCTAGTAACAAATGCTATGGTTTATCTTTTCAGTTTTTAACTAAAATAGAACCGTGACAAAACTAACATATTCGTTTAATTTTCGCAGGTTTGGTCAATGACGAGCACAACTAAGATTTATTCAGAAAATGAAGAGATGATTTAAAAGACTCACAATTGGATGCTTAGGTTTCGGTTTGCAGGTGTGGACGAGAAGGATGGATCGGCTTGACACTACACTTCACTTCACCCAGGAATTGTGTTTGAAAACTTGTCCAGGAACTATTATTGTAATATTTGGACTGTGAATGCTTTGTGTTATGTTTGGACATTTGATAAACTTTGGATTGTATTTATTCTTGTATTATTAGTTTAGGGTTAGACTCAAACTGAATTTGGTAAGCTTGTGATGTACCCATTTTGGGTAAACTTGGCATGTGTGCTGGATTGTAGTGCTTAGTGAATGAATAAACTATGGAATTAAGTTGTGACTGAAAATGGACACTTGCTAAACAAGCTTTTGAAATAAAGGGGAATAAGGGTTCATAACTTAAATGTTTGTACATGATGCACCAATATACTACTCGGCTCAGGTTTGTCGGGTGTTTAAGTCTTAGACTCGAAAACTGAATATACACGACTCGATAACAACTCGATACACGATCCAAATCAAAGACAATTATGTGTGACCTCAAGGGATTTAGTAAGTACTTCAAATAGACATACGGCAAAACATAATACGTTTAACAACTTCGTGTATTACATCCATAATTTAATAGACGCGAAAACTCGAGATGTTACATACGCTCTCCCTAAAAAGGGCTTTGTCCGCAAAGCAAAGTAAATAACACATTCATGTCGACAACTCATCGGTAAATAATTAAAGTACTCCTACTATATGAAGAATTTAAGATGGAAATTTTACGGATGTCACAGTATTCCCATGTTTTAGAGATTTCGTCACGAAATCAAGACGTTGTTGTAGTAGGATGATTAGCGAAAAGATGAGGATACTTGCTCTTGAATTGATCTTCACGTTCCCACGTGTATTCTGGACCTCTACGCACATTCCAACGGATTTTTACAATAGGTATACGGCTTTGCTTGAGTTGTTTGACTTGACGGTCCATAACTTCTACTGGTTCTTCTACAAAGTTGAGTTTGTCGTCGAGTTGAATCTCTTCCAAAGGAATAACGAGTGTCTCGTCGGCTAAACATTTCTTCAAATTGCAAATGTGGAACACATTATGCACTCGGCTAAGTTCTTGGGGTAATTCCAAACGATAGGCTACGGGGCCAATACTCTCTATAATCTTGAAGGGTCCAATGTAACGAGGATTCAACTTTCCACGCTTTCCAAAGCAAATCACACCCTTCCAAGGTGAGACCTTCAACATGACTCTATCACCAACCTCAAACTCAAGGGGTTTGCGTCTCATGTCAGCATAACTCTTTTGTCGATCTCTTGCGGCTTGCATACGGCTCTTGATCTTAAAGATCTTCTCAGTAGTCTCGTGTATGATCTCGGGTCCAGTGAGTTGTGCTTCACCAACCTCTGCCCAACACACGGGTGAACGACACTTCCTACCATACAGTGCTTCGAACGGCGCTGCCTTAATGCTAGTGTGATAACTATTGTTGTATGAGAACTCCACCAGAGGTAGGTGTCTATCCCATCTATTTCCGAAGTCAATCACACAAGCTCTTAGCATATCTTCTAAGGTTTGAATGGTCCTTTCACTTTGACCATCAGTTTGGGGATGGTACGCAGTGCTCATATCCAACTGCGTTCCCAATGCCTTCTGCAGTGACTTCTAGAACTGCGAAGTAAATCGGCTGTCTCGGTCGGAGATTATAGACACAGGCACACCATGCTTCGTGACTACTTCCTCCAAGTATGTTCTTGCTAACTTATCCATTCCATCGGTCTCCTTGATGGGTATGAAATGAGCCGATTTGGTGAGTCGGTCGACGATTACCCAAATGGTGTCAAATCCAGCTGAGGTTTTTGGTAGCTTGGTAATGAAATCCATAGTGATCCTTTCCCACTTCCATTCTGGCAGTTCGGGTTGGACCAACAATCCTGATGGTTTCATATGTTCGGCCTTGACCTTGGCACAAGTCAAGCACTTGCTAACGTATGTAGCAATATCCGCCTTCATGTTCGGCCACCAATACAACACCTTCAGATCATGATACATTTTGTCAGATCCCGGATGTATGGAGTATTTTGACTTATGCGACTCATGCATAATCAAAGATCGTAGGTCACCATGGCACGGTAACCAACTCCTATTATCAAGGCATAACGTTCCATCCGAGCGAGCTTCTAACTTCTTTATTATTCCTTCAACATCTTCAGTCTTGAGAATTTCTTCCTCGACTGCCTCTTTCTGAGCCTTGAGAATTAAGGATGGAAGGTCTAAGTCAATGGTCATCACCAAGGCCTTCACCCTAAGAACTCTCTCCTTTCGACTCAAAGCGTCGGCCACGACATTTGCCTTGCCCGGGTGATAACGGATCTCGCAATCGTAATCATTGAGCAACTCTAGCCAACGTCGTTGTCTCATGTTGAGTTCCTTTTGATTCAAAATGTGTTGTAGACTCTTATGATCAGTGAATACAACACACTTAGTACCATAAAGGTAGTGTCTCCAAATCTTCAAGGCAAACACCACTGCTCCCAACTCTAGGTCATGAGTTGTGTAGTTCTTCTAGTGCACTTTTAGTTGTCTTGATGCGTAAGCTATGACCTTAGTCCTTTGCATCAGTACCGCACCTAACCCTTTTATGGATGCATCACAATACACCACAAAGTCTTCATTACCCTCGGGTAGGGCTAGTATAGGTGCTTCACACAACATATGCTTCAATGTCTGAAATGCCAAATCTTGATCCTCTTTCCACTCAAATTTCTTGTCCTTTTGAGTCAACTCCGTCATTGGTTTAGCTATCTTGGAGAAACCTTCAATGAATCTCCTATAGTAACCAGCAAGCCTAAAAATTGGCGGATCTCTGTGGGTGTTGTTGGAGTCGCCCAATCCTTCACGGCCTTGATCTTAGCAGGATCAACGTGAATACCACTGCTGTCGATTACATGCCCAAGGAATTGCACCGTGTTTATCCAAAACTCACATTTGGAAAACTTTGCATATAACTTCTCCTTCCTTAGCAGCTCTAGTATGGTCTTCAAATGTTCCTTGTGTTCTTCTTCATTACGAGAATAGATGAGAATATCATCAATAAATACAATCACAAACTTGTCCAAGTATGGTTTGCAAACTCGGTTCATGAGATCCATGAATACCGCAGGCGCGTTTGTCAAACCGAAAGGCATAACTTGGAACTCGTAGTGTCCGTACCGGGTTCTAAAAGCCGTCTTATGAACGTCTTCCTCTCTAACCCTTAGTTGATGATATCCTGACCTTAAATCGATCTTCGAGTATATGCTAGATCCTTGCAATTGGTCGAAAAGATCGTCAATTCTTGGCAATGGGTAACGGTTCTTTATCGTCAGCTTATTAAATTCTCGGTAATCGATACACATTCTAAAGGATCCATCTTTCTTTTTGACAAATAAAACCGGCGCTCCCCAAGGTGAGGAACTTGGTCTAATGAAACCTTTGTCAGAAAGTTCCTTTATTTGTTCAGCTAACTCTGTCATCTCGGCCGGTGCTAGGCGGTATGGGGCTCTAGCAACAGGCGCGGCTCCTGGTGTAAGCTCGATGTGAAACTCCACTTGCCGTGCTGGTGGTAATCCTGGTAAGTCCTCTGGGAATACGTCCGGAAAGTCTCTAACGATCGGTACATCTTCCACCTTCTTCTCGTGATCTTCCTCTCCTTCCCTTTGTGTTATTTGAACCAAGAATACTGGACATCCCTTCTCAATGTATCTTTGGGTCCTAATACATGAGATGACTTCCAGTCTTGATCCATTCTTCACTCCACTTCTTTCGCCTTGTATGATTAGTACATCGTTTCCATAAGGAACACGGACGCACTTCTCATGACATACAATTTCCGCGTGATGCTTCGACATCCAATCCATTCCAATGATGACGTCAAAACTTCCCAATTCTATGGGGAGTAAGTCGATACTGAACGAACGACCTTGTAACCTTACACTACATCCTTTTAGAATAGCGTCGGTGGTTACTGACTTCCCATCGGCTAATTCTACATTATACTTAACGTCTAACGCAGTAGGGGTAACATTTAGGCGTTCACTAAATACAGATGACACAAAACTCCTATCCGCACCAGAATCAAATAGTACTGAAGCATAGTTGTTATTGACTAGAAATGTACCAGTCACAACATTGTTGTCTTGCACTGCAGCTTCAGCACAAAGATGATACACTTTTCTAGGTGTCGTGAATCCTCCAGGAGTACTAGTTGTGGCTCGGTTATTCCCTCCCCGGTTCCCTTGATTCTACTTCTGGTTTCCTTGGTTGTGATTTTGATTGCCTCGAATCTGGTTACCACGACCTTGGTTCCCACTGCTTGGGCACTTGTTCTTGTAGTGACCTTTCTCTCCACATCCAAAGCAAGTGACATTTGCTCCTTGGCCACCTTGTGTTCCAGGTCCTCTTTGGTTAGTAGGAAGAGGTGGTGCTTGACATTCCTTTGCCTTATGTCCGGCCTTCCCACAATTGTAGCACGTAGGGGGACATGCTCCTTCGTGGTGTCGGCCACACTTTCCGCAGAAAGGGAGTCTTCCAGCGTAGTTCCCAGTATTACCTTGTCCAGCAGTAAACACCCTTGCTACTTCTTGTCGCTTGTTCTGGTTGTAGTTGTTTGTGTTGTTGCTGTTGTTGGTATTGTTGGTATTGTTGTTGTAGTGGTTGCCAGACCACTTCCTCTTATCCCCAGTATTTTCTCCCAACTCTTGTACCACTTGGTACATCAGACTCTGAGCCATGTCGATTGCCTCGTGCAAATCAGTTGGCTTGGATGAAGTCACATTCCCTTTGATGCTCAAAGGTAGTCCTTCAATGTATCGCTCCAACAATCGGTCGTCGTTGGGCACCATTTCAGGACATAACAAGATCAGCTCTTGAAAGCGCTGATTGTAAGCAGTAAGAGCAGTACCCTTGACCTTCAGGTTCCACAGCTCAACCTCCATCTGCTTGACTTCATTTCGTGGGCAGTATTTCCTCACAAACATAGCTTTAAATTCACTCCAGGGCGTCGCTTGGGCAACGTTAATGGTCACTGCACGAGCATAGACGTTCCACCAAGTCAAAGAACCATCCACTAACGTGCTTGACGCAAACTTCACCTTATCAGCTTCAGCAGCATTGCTAATCCCAAATTGGGATTCTAGCTTCTCAAACCATCTGGTTAATCCTACTGCTCCTCCAGTACCGCGGAAACTTACTTGCGTAACTGCACGAAATTCCTTGTAGGTACAAGTCCGTGCAATAGCATTAGTAGTTCCTTGGTTGGTCTCCTCCTGTGTGCTAGCTGTACGATTTGCTTCGGCTGTTGCGAGTGCCTCGGCCACTCGTTCGGCTATCATTTGACTTAGCATGACGGTGTCAATTCCACCGGTAGCAGCTGGTGGATTCTGCGTTTCGGATCTTCTAACTGGCGCCATAATCTAAAAAGGTAATAGGACAATGAGTTTTGCCAGACATAACATGCATGGCACGTACAATACAATTATGAAATGCTCCAGGGTATAATACACAATATATAATGATCTCACAATTTTTGTAACCCATAATATCATTCATAGAATTATTTGGTAGTACATCATAGTTTGTTATACATAATATAATAAAAGGAAATAAAATGCCAACTAGCTAAGATAAACTTCAAAGCTTAGTGGTCATACAATGATAAGTCAATGGTACAAGATAAATCTAACTAGTGCCCTCACGGCGCTGATGAAGCTCTCTCTCCAACTCTGCTAACCTTCTCTCAACCACGATCTCACGAGCCTGGGAATCTCTAAGTTTAACATCGGTATCCTAACAAGCGGCTCTAAACCTCTTATCCAAGTCTGCAACAGGGTCCTCCACCGGTGCCTCTAGTCCGCCTGTCTCAACCAATGGCTCTACTTCCCAACGGGTCATCAGGCTCTCGATCTCCTCAAGACGAGCATTCGGCATGGATGCCATCTGATCAAGAACAGTATGAAGCTGTCCTCGTAGACGGGTCACGCAAACCGTCAACACTGTCTCATCCCTAACTGGACTCTTCTTTGCCAGTGCCTCCAGCTTATCCTGCACCTCATTATACTCTTCACCTAAAGCCTCTACAGCATCCTCCAACCTGTTTAATCGTGTCGTCACACATCCATCTGCTGCCCCAAGCATCACCACCGTCGATGTAGCTCTCCTAGGAAGAGGAGTCGTAGCTCTCGGCCCAGTAGAGATGCCAGCATCAGCAAGCATCTCCTGGTACACAGTAGGTACAGTCTCTGGTGGTGGTAGTAGTAGTGGTACCTCTGGGACAGGACTGGCAGGTGTGCGGGCTGCATGCCTGTCAGTGGCAGTGAAGGGTATGAGGGGTCGGTAAGGTGAAAGTGGTGGTCGAGCAGCTCTCCCCCGAAGACGTCGTCTCACATAGTAGAAAGGCAGAGTACCAGGTGCTGGAGCAGGAATATCAGTCCTCTCCCCTTCGTCTTCAGATGAAGATGAGGAGATGTGTGCTAGGGAAACCTCAGGAGTAGCAGCATATGTAGTAGGAGGGTCTTCAGTGTCAGTGACTTCCATGGGTTCTCCTTCCCCATCTGTGAACTCCATATCATCATCCTCTGTCTCCTCTACCGTCTCATCCCTAGTAACTGATGTCTGACCTGGTGACTGCACCACATCAGCGTCTAGGTCATCCTCTCCTCCGCCTTCTAGGCTAAGTACGTCGTCAGCTGATGCATCAGGAATACGGATCGGTGAACGATGAACCTCCTCAGTCTCTCTCTCAGTATCATCATCTGAAATCATCCGGTACCACGGATATCCTGATGGTGATCCTCTAGGTAGTCCTACTGATGAACTGATAGTCGACTGTGAACTACGGTTGTAGTACGCTCCTGTAGACGTGGAATCATCAGAAGAAGACATCGCTGTAATCATAAACAAAATAAATGTGTGTAAATATCTTATAAAATTAGTCCGTAAAAAGGGACATTAACATAACATAGCAATCAATGTTGAATCCACATGTATCCCATATAACATAATTCAGACTTTGTTGTTGCACATGTAACCCATGTAAATATACCTCGTATTTGTTAAACCACATGTATCCCATTTATTACTTATCTATGTCCATGTATCTACATATACTTAATACTTACAATCCGTATGATAATCGATTAAACACATAGCAGTTATAGTCTAGAGTTACTAAATGCAACCTAGTTCTCTATAACCATGGCTCTGATACCAATCTGTCACACTCCCAAAATATCAGAGTATAATGGCGACAAGGGAGTGGTGACGTCATGATTATCATACACACACAGTTACAAAGAACGACCTCTAAATGAGACGTTCGGAAAATAGATCACTTGTAATTGATAAATTAAATAGTTTTAACATAGTGCGGAAGCATAAAACTGGTCACAGTTACAAAACATAGTTTTCCAAGTAGTACAAATGATCTTTGTTTCAAAGAAATGACGGCAATGCATGAGACCTCACTTAGCATCTTCCTTCTTAATACCTGAGAAAAACATTGCTAAAGTGTCAACATAAAGTTGGTGAGTTCATAGGTTTAGTTAATTTGAAATGTTTAATGAACCACAAGATTTTCCCAAAAGTGATGACAATATAACAAATACAAAGTCATCCCAAAAGTATTTATTTCAGTCTAAGCTCGTGACACCGAAGCATTAACAACACCGGTAGTATAATCATATAAATGTAGCCCAACTAGATGCCTAAACCCACGACATCCTATCTCAGACTCAAATGAAACTGTGCCCGCTTGTCCCCTTGTTGGACAAGACAGACAGGGACGTCAATCCCGATAGATCTATCCATAACATTCGCGCTTACACAAAGTAATTAACGGTTCACGATTCACGGGCCAAAGCAACTGGGTTTTTAGTGGGACTTAGACTAATATATAAATCAGTAAATGCACTTGTGTTCATACGTTAAAATCAAGCAATGTCTCACCCCAAAAAGCAGTAAAAATAGTTAAGCATGGGGCTATAAACTCACCTCGTAATTCAGCAAAAAGGACGAAGGTAAAGGTAGCTCGAGAGTACGGTTACGCTAGCCGCGACCTATTTAATTATAAGGATCGTGTTACGATATGAAAATTTATACTAGTAAAAAGACACGACACCCTAGTTGTGCTTGACAATACCTTTCGTTTACGGAAAGACACGATACATAAAAGTCGGTTATTAAATGATCGAGGTTTACGGGTTAAATTATACGTTTAAGTTACAAGTTTTCGTTTTGGGCTTTAAATAAACCCATACACCAACACTGGCCCAAACAAGCCCATTATCCCTACCCCATGGCCCAGCCCAAGGGTTAATTAACCCGGCCCATGCCCAGGCGATACAAACAAGGAGAAAGGAGTAAATACGTGTGTTTGTATCACACATAAATAAAAAACACAGAGTTTATCTCTCTCTCCTCTCTCAAAACGCTCCCACCGCCCCACTCTCTCTCTCTCTCTCTCTAAAAACTGGATCAGATCATTACCCTCCCATGGCTAAGCTTGTTTTCAGTTTAATACATCAATCATTTGTGATGGGTTGCGGTGATTAAGTCGCGTGGGATGTGGGGTTTCATCCCCACATCTAACCGATTCGGTTTTTGATGGTGTTCTTCCCCAGGGTTAAAGTTATTCATCACCAATCAAAGATAAGTTGTTTATTCCTCTTTTCTTTTAATAAAAATGTTTAAATGATTTTCGTTTATAAAAGATCTATGGTTTTAAATCACTTGTATAAATATGCTGTGAACATAATGGCTCTCGAATTTAATGATAAACAAATTAGGGTTTCGAAAATATTTGGGGTTTTTCTAAATCTCATGTTTAAATACAATTAATTAACGTTTTATTTTATAAAAACATGTTAATTTCAACATATAAACGATTTTATAAAAATTAGGGTTTCAGTCAAAATTGGGGGTTTTTGTATACCTTGTTTCCAGTCAAATTAATTAATAGATTCGAGTTTGGATTGGGTTTAATTAGGGTTTTAATTAATAAAATCAAATTAGGGTTTATATAAATTGGGGGTTTTTGCATTCGGTTGATTAATCAAAATTAAATGGCGTTTTTGGAATATATAAAGTATTAATTTCATAATTAAAAAGGTTTTTAGTTTTTAGGGTTTCGAATTGAATAGGGGTTTTATACCCGCGGCATATTTGGGGGTTTTATGATGTTTCTGTAAAATGAAATGGTTAAGATTTTGGATTATGGTGACTTTGAATGATAAGGGTTTCGGCAGAAAAACAAGGACCTTGGTTGTCTTGGTTTGGTTCTCGGTTTGGTCTCGGTTTGGGTCTCGGTTTGGGTCTCGGTTTGAGTCTCGGTTTGGTCTTGGTTTGAGTCTCGGTTTGGGTTGGTTTGGGTCTCGGTTTGGTTGACAGAAATAATGGGGTCATGGTCATGTTCTAGTAACAAATGCTATGGTTTATCTTTTCAGTTTTTAACTAAAATAGAACCGTGACAAAACTAACATATTCGTTTAATTTTCGCAGGTTTGGTCAATGACGAGCACAACTAAGATTTATTCAGAAAATGAAGAGATGATTTAAAAGACTCACAATTGGATGCTTAGGTTTCGGTTTGCAGGTGTGGACGAGAAGGATGGATCGGCTTGACACTACACTTCACTGCACCCAGGAATTGTGTTTGAAAACTTGTCCAGGAACTATTATTGTAATATTTGGACTGTGAATACTTTGTGTTATGTTTGGACATTTGATAAACTTTGGATTGTATTTATTCTTGTATTATTAGTTTAGGGTTAGACTCAAACTGAATTTGGTAAGCTTGTGATGTACCCATTTTGGGTAAACTTGCCATGTGTGCTGGATTGTAGTGCTTAGTGAATGAATAAACTATGGAATTAAGTTGTGACTGAAAATGGACACTTGCTAAACAAGCTTTTGAAATAAAGGGGAATAAGGGTTCATAACTTAAATGTTTGTACATGATGCACCAATATACTACTCGGCTCAGGTTTGTCGGGTGTTTAAGTCTTAGACTCGAAAATTGAATATACACGACTCGATAACAACTCGATACACGATCCAAATCAAAGACAATTATGTGTGACCTCAAGAGATTTAGTAAGTACTTCAAATAGACATACGACAAAACATAATACGTTTAACAACTTCGTGTATTTCATCCATAATTTAATAGACGCGAAAACTCGAGATGTTACATACGCTCTCCCTAAAAAGGGCTTTGTCCGCAAAGCAAAGTAAATAACACATTCATGTCGACAACTCATCGGTAAATAATTAAAGTACTTCTACTATATGAAGAATTTAAGATGGAAATTTGACGGATGTCACAGCCAAGGACTTGCATAACACCAATGTGGATCAACTTCAAGCTTTTATTCAACAACACGAATGCCATGTGATCGAGGCTCGGTTATCTAAACCTCAAGTTCATGATCCACTTGCCATGTATGCTTCTCAACAAAACATGGCTTATACTTATCAACAACCATCATACTTGCAGCAGCCACCACCACACACCTATCAGCAACCACAACAACCATCTTATCAACCACCGATGATGCCACAACAAGCATTTCAACAAAGTGTTCATCAACAATTTTTTCCACAGCAACCAACATATCATACATCACCATCACAAACCAACACTTCTCCAATGGGCTATACTCCTCAGCAAGGATATTTTCCAATAGAAGCACAACCAACACAAGCTTTCTACTCTAATGAACTTCCACCAATCCAAGCACCGGTCTTTACTCCAAATGATACGCCAGCTGATGTTCTAAACCATCTCACTGCCTACTTGTCAAAACTTGTTGCAACTAGAGGATTTCCACCAACAAACAATCAGCTCCGCACCTCTTTAAATCCTCGACAACAAGCTACTGTTCAAGATGTTCAAGTAACAGTGCAACCTATTCAGGGAAGGCAAAATTCATATGGACCTCCTACAAGGACGGTGAATGCTCAAGCTGTGAATTCACAAGCTAATGGAAATGGAAGTCCCATTGGTCCTAAAAAGGTTGTGACTTGCTACAATTGCCGAGGACAAGGTCATATGGCTAGGGAATGCACTCAGTCGAAAAGGAGGAGGGCCGATGCATGGTTTTGTGAGAAGATGTATTTGGTCGATGCTCAGTCAAAGGGAAAGATTTTTGATTCATAGGAGTTAGCATTTCTTGTAGACCCAGGGGCAACAGATACTGAAGGCATTCCAGTCGTTTCCACTTCTAATGCAGCTTATCAAGCAGATGATCTTGACGCATATGATTCTGATTGTGATGACATTCACTCTGCCCAAGCTGCTCTTGTTGCTAATCTCTCTCACTACGGTTCTGATGTCGTCAGTGAGGTACCAACCACATCTAATAATATTCATGATAACCAACATCAAGTTGGGCATGAAAATGACAACCTCGAACAGCATTCGGGGACTAGTAACTCAAATGATGTGGTACCCAATCCTACACATTTGAGTGAACCTCAACCAAATGCTACGACGGGTATGGAATCTTATGCTCAACATGATTTGGTCATGGTGCCTAAACATATTATTGACCAAATGCATATGGCTCTCAGACAATCCGTAGATACCAATTCCACCCTAACTGCTGAGCTTGCGTTGCATAAAGAAAAGGTTAAAACGTTTGAAATGGTCCCTCAAGCAGAGAAAATAACATGTTCTAAATTTGACCAATTTCGTTTTGAAAAGATTGAACACTTGAAAGAAATAGAATCATTAAAAGCTAATCTTTCCAATGAATTAAAAGCAAAAGAGTCGGTTGTCAATGATTTTCAGAAACTTAAAATAGATTTCGAAACTCTCGAGTCTAAAAAGTTTGAATCGGAAATTAATGCTACCAAACTTCTTAAATTCAAAGAACAACAGCTTTTAAAACAATACGCTTCCACATAAAAGGTTCATCTTTTAACTAAATCGTTTAGAGAACTCGAACTTAAGCGTCTTCAAGATTTACCACCTAATCCCGGTTATGCAAAACAAGCTCAGGAATATATTCCGTGTCTTTATGATATGACCCTAATTGGCAAATCGAAAGAAGCACTTTTTGTTCGTAGTACTGAGGAGACACAGTCACTTGCGGAAGAAAATCATTCTAAAATGCTTTCAAAATTCCATACGATTGATTATGATACGTATAATAAAGATCAACTTTCTAAAAAGACCCGCATTCGCTTACAAAAGGAATTAGCTGAATTGACAGTTCTTGTGCCCCAAAGTTTGTCAAATGAACACCCTCCTAGTACGTCTCCTACACTTGTCAAAACGGATTTAACGAAGTTAATTCCACCGGTAAGTAAGGCGTCCGTTAACTTAAATGCGGTACACCAACACTTAGCCGATTTTGACAAGGTCATTTTGGAACGTACGACGGCTTCGGCCATAACGGAAGGTGAATGGAACTTTGAGCACACTAGAGCTGCGTTCCGAAACGAAATTGTTCCGTTTGTAGACAATGTTAAAGCTTGTCTTAGTAATCTTGATCAAGATTTGCTTTTGGAAATAGAAGAAGTTAGACGCGTTTTCAATGAAATGGATGATGCTTATGAAAACAGTTTACTTAAAACAGAACGGGTTTCACGCCAAAATGACCAGCTTCTGAATTAAGTGATGTCTCATGATATAGTTTCCGTCTGTGTGAATAAAAGTGTTGATAATGATTCTATTGTGCATAAGGTTGAATCTGTGGATAAAGTGGTAGATAGTACTTGTCACGAATCTGACGCTGAATTTTTAAAGCTTCAAGATTCATATTCTTCGCTTTCAAAACGTTTTGATGAGATTCAAACACATTGTATTCCGCTTGAATGCAAGCAACAATTTATACAAGAAATCTTTGAAATGTCATTAGAAGGTGTTAATATCAATGATGCAAACTTTGAAAAGAATTTTCGATTGAATTTACAATCAAAACAGCGTCAGCCAAGTGACAAAGTTGATAAATCTTTGCCGATAGACATAGAAAAATCTAAGGAGCTTAACTGTGTGCACGTACTTGAGGCCGCTGAGAATTTTAAACTTGATCTAGATAATCGAGTTTCCAACATTTTGTCCAAAGTTGATAACTTAAAACAGAAAAATACACGACTCTTCGATTCAGTAAAGCCCGCATGTGTTGATACCACTGCACAAAATCAATCATTGATTGAACAATTGAATCGAAAGTCGGTGGAAATATCTGATTTGAGGGAACAAATTTGTGATAAAAATCTGGTCTTGGCCGAGTTAAAGGAAACACTTCGTACTCTAAAAGGTAAGAATGTTGTGGATAACGCAGCCACTGTCTCAGCATCGTCCTCTAGTGCAATCAAAAGGAACCTTATAGCCGTCACACCGCTTAATAAGGGCCCTAGGACTAAACCATCTCAAACTTTGGTCACTAAAGATAAGGCGGAATCAAAACCAACTTCTAATATTCCCGTGTTGCCTTCTACAGGAGTAAGCACCACTACTAAGGCTCAAAGATCTAAGCTTAAAAGAAACAAGAAGAATGATAGGATCGTGCCCCCATCTAGTAGTCAAGTGAAGAAGAAAGTAGAAGCCCATCCTAGGAATGTTATTTCTGTTTTGAATAAAAAGAATCATGTAGCTAAACCTAAAGGCTCTGTGGTTGTGCAGCGTTCTAAGCCTAGTGTGAATTCTAATTTGAAATGTTGGAATTGCAATGAATGTATGTTTTATAGTCGTCATGATTCTTGCCTTATTGACCATGTGAATGAGATGTATGCCCGGAAAAATGGATTAAAATGGAAACCGACTGGGAAAGTGTTAACCCAAGTTGGTTGGTTGTGGCGCCCCATTGGTAGAACTTTCACTATAGTAGGAAATATGTGCCCTTTAACTAGGATCACTCCCACTAAAGCGAAGAAAGCGTGCCCTTTAACTAGGAGTACCAAGGCTACCAAAACACAAGCGTGTCCTTTAACTAGGAACACCGACACTACTGTAGGAACCAAGTGCCCTTTAAATAGGTCTACTCCCACTGTAGTGCCCGTGAATAATCCAAAACCTAAGAAAGTTGGAACAGTAAAACCTGTTAGTGCCAAAACTCACATTAGAAAATGTGAGTAAATCTAAGGGTCACAAACCTGTTAGCAATTCTGATAATATTTTATCTGTATCTGCTAACACTCCGGAACCAATAGTTTCCAATGCATTGTCTACTGTTGTTGTTGAAAACAGGTGGTCCAAATTGTTCTCTGGTATTTGGACTCTGGTTGCTCCAAGCATATGACCGGAGATCGCTCTCAGCTCACAAATTTCGTCAGCAAGTTTCTTGGTACGGTTCGATTTGGAAATGATCATATTGCAAAGATAATGGGTTATGGTGAATATCATATTGGGAATGTTATTATTTCAAGAGTGTATTATGTGGAAGGTCTCGGTCACAACTTATTTTATGTGGGACAATTTTGTGATGCAAACCTAGAAGTTGCTTTTCGAGAGCATACCTGCTTTATTCGTAATTTGGAAGGGGTTGATTTATTGAAAGGTACTCGAGGGAATAATTTTTATACCTTGTCTCTACAAGACATGATGGCCGCTTCTCCCGTATGTCTTCTCTCCAAAGCATCGAAGACTAAGTCATGGTTATGACATCGACGGTTATCTCATCTTAACTTTGACGCTATTAATCATTTGGCGAAAAACGAACTTGTTCGTGGACTTCCTAAACTTTCATTTCACAAGGATCATTTATGTTCCGCGTGTACAATGGGGAAAAGCACTAAGAAATCTTACAAACTCAAGACGGAAGACACCAACCAAGAGAAACTTTATCTGTTGCATATGGATCTTTGTGGGCCAATGCGTGTTGAAAGTCTTAGTGGTAAAAGGTACATCCTCGTTATTGTAGATGATTACTCTCGGTTTACATGGGTGAAATTTCTTACAACAAAAAATGAGGCACCTAAATTCATCATAGGATTTCTCAAGATGATTCAAGTGTGTCTCAACACTACTGTCCGACGCATTCGTACAGATAATGGAACCGAATTTGTGAATCAAATCTTGCGTGATTATTATGAAGAAGTTGGTATATCTCATGAAACATCCATTGCACGCACTCAACAACAAAACGGCGTCGTTGAAAGGCGAAATCGCACACTTATGGAAGCTGCTCGAACGATGTTAATTTACGCAAAGGCTCCATTGTTTTTATGGGCAGAAGCAGTATCTACAGCAGTGTACACCCAAAACCGGTCACTAATTCGTAAAGGCCATGGTAAAACACCTTATGAGCTTCTCCATGGAAAAGTACCAGATTTATCATATCTTCATGTATTTGGTTCTCTATGCTAACCAAATAATGATGGTGACAATTTGGGAAAACTTCAACCAAAGGCTGATATTGGTATTTTCATTGGTTACGCAACCGCAAAGAAGGCATACCGAATCTACAATCGTAAGTCTCGTAAGATCCTCGAAACTATGAATGTTGATTTTGATGAGCTGACAGCAATGGTTTCTGAGCAAAGCAGCCCTGAACCCGCACTTCATGAAATGGGACCCAGTAACATTAGTTCTGGTCTTGTCCCAAACAACCCTACTTCATCATAATTTACACCACCTTCTAGGACTGAATGGGATACGTTGTTTCAACCGTTCTTTGATGAATTCTTTACTCCTCCAAGTATTGTTGCTCCAGAACCTGAGGTAATAGCTCTGGTAACCGAAGTTGTCGCTCCAGCAACCATTGCACAATCAGACACATCTGCACCTACAATTGGCCAAGATATACCTTCAACGAGTAATTCTCAACCAACACATGTAACAACTACCCACGTCATGCCTATTGATGATGAAGAGGATAATGATGATCATGATTTGGAATTTGCTCAAATGCGTGAACTTCCATTCTTTGGTGTACCAATTCCCGACCCTAATCAAGCCGGGTCGTCCACCTCAGAGGAAGCTCCTTCTACAGTTTACTCCAATCCACGGATTCGTGAACATGACAGCAAGTGGACAAATAATCATCCTATAGATTCTATTATTGGTGACCCTAATCGTCCGATATCCACACGAAGTCAGTTACAAGAAAATGCAATGTTTTGTCATTTTGATGCTTTTCTCTCTGAAGTTGAACCGAAGACATGGCAACAAGCTTTTACTCAATCTTGTTGGATAGAAGCTATGCAAGAAGAACTTAACGAATTCATACATCTTGAAGTTTGGGAACTTGTCCCATGCCTGGATCAAGTGCAGTTACTCACTTTGAAATGGGTTTACAAGGTGAAACTCGACGAGTTAGGCGGAATATTGAAGAACAAAGCTCGACTAGTAGCTCGTGGATACAAACAATTATTGGGCATCGACTTTATGGAATCCTTTGCACCTGTTGCCCGTTTGGAAGCTATTAGACTATTCCTCGCTTATGCAGCCCACATGAATATGATCGTCTATCAGATGGATGTGAAGACGGCATTTCTGAATGGTGAAATCCAGGAAGAGGTCTATGTTCAACAGCCGGATGGTTTTGTGAATCCTAAATATCCTAATCATGTGTACAAGCTTAAGAAGGCTCTCTATGGGTTGAAGCAAGCTCCACGCGCATGGTATGATCTATTGTCACAATTCCTCATTACACAAGGCTTCGCTAAAGGCAAGGTGGATCCCACGCTGTTCATTCAGAAACGAGGTAAAGATATGATTATGGTACAAATATATGTTGATGATATTATATCAAATGATTGTAGTAAATTACGTCTTTTAGGAAAAAGAGCGTAAATAGGGAAAAGTATTAAGTGATGATTTAGGAAAATCAAGCACTAATGACCCTAATAAAGTGAAAAGTTCGTTTCCCAAGGAGGTATATGTGTGTGATTAAAATGTAGCAAGGTTTGAGATTAATATTGGTTAGAGAGGGATGAGAAAAGAGGATGACGAAGACGTGAAATTAATTACTACTATGACTACACGTAAAACCGTAAAATAAGCTAAAATAAAAATTAATTCTAAAAATTACCAAAAATTCACCAAAAATCAAAATAAATAAACTAAGAGTTTACCAATGATCAAAACTTTTTCAAAACTTTTAATTAATTAAATATTCAATTTTTAAATGCTAATTTAAGCCCTAAAAATCAAATTAATTATCAAAAAGCCCAAATAAAGATTTTTCAATTGGTAAACCTCTAAAATGACCTAAAAAGATTAAAAACTATTTTTAGAAATTTTTAAACTAATAGAAACTATTTAAAATGATTTAAAATGATTTAAAAACTATTAAAACTTAAAATAATTATAGAAATTAATCTAAAGATGATAAAATTAATCTAAAAGTTGCAAAACTCCTATTTTAATGTATTTAAGCTAAGAAAAATGTAAAAAGTGCAAAAATGTGAAATTTGAAAAATAATAATAAAATAATATTAAAAATCCAAAATTTATAAAAAATTCTAAAAACTTGCAAACTAGTTTATTTTAACCTAATTAAACAGAAAATGAAAGTAAAATGACCAGAATACCCCTATTGAGCCCTCAAATGGGCCAAAACCAAAAACAGTCAACACTAATGGGCTTTTTAGCCCAAAAAGTCAAACTTGGCCCAATTGACTTGGAAAAGCCCTAACTGACTCAAAATTTAATTTTAAACACAAAACTCTGAAGGTCCAAAAGCTGAAAGTGAGCTTATCACAGCTTATTAAGCAAACAACATATCCTTATTGGGCCAATAAGCCCGTTAAGCAATAAGCCAATGCCATAAGCTCTAATTTAACACACAACCTTCTCTTAGGATACTAAAGAGATCTGTAAAAAGAAATTTTGAAAAAGCACACTCAATAAGCCAGAAATAAGCAAAGTACAAATCCACAAAACGACAAAATAGTCGGGTTTGAGATTTAGGGCACCTCAGGACTTGATTCAACTTGCAAAATGTCACAAATGACTTCAATAAGCCAAATCAATCAACAAAAGTTCAATAAGCAAAACCAATAAGCCAGAATAAGCCAATAAGCACTTATGAAAAAGTCAATTAAGTTGGTTTTCTAGTTAAACCCTAAAGTCAACACACCAATTGCTCCAGTATGAACAAATGGGTCAAATAATGAACACCTATTACAAAATCCAAGTTGTTGCTGGTTAAAATAAGCTATTATAGCTTATTGATAAGCTGAACACTAAAATACACTAGCAGTGGCTAGCAACAGGGGAAAGGAGTTCCCACTGCTTTGACTATTTGACCAAGCTTTTTAGAGAGATCCAGTTGGATTCAAATGGAAACAAGGGCACCCTTGTGATCAGTGAATCACAAGGAGTCTATATCAACAAAGAAATCACAAATTGGTTCACACAATAAGCCCAGATTAAGCAAACAGTCCACAGATATGGCACAGACCTTGATATTAAGCAGTTATGAACAAATAAGCAGTTTTAGCATGAATAAGCCAGCCAAATTGAACCAAATGCATACACAAGCTATAATAAAGTCCAATAAGCACAAATAAACTTGTTTCAAGCAATGGATCAAAGTAAATAAGCAGATTCAAGCACCAACAGTTACTGATAAGCACAAGTAGAATATGTAGAAACTTTTGCTGATCTAATTGACCATAAATCCAATTTCAGGCACCCAAATCTCTTTCCATGGTGTAATTAACTAAGTTTAATCACTTGTTAACCCTAGTCTATGATTAGATCTTGGTGTCCCTTAAAATACAGCCAATGTTAACAAGTAAACAAGATTTTATAGCCCTTTTTAGGATCTAGGTGTTTCAAACCACAAAAATTGCAGATAAATAACACTTAGCACTTATGAAACAGGTTCCAACACAATGCACCACAAAGCATCAACTCAAAATCACACAATTCCAAATCAAGCTGTTATCCCAAACAACCCTTAATCTATCATTTTTCAAAGCAACTTGTGATTTTAACTAATAACCTACTGATTTTATGAATAAAAAACACTTCCTAGGTGACAACTAACAGAATCAAACACTAAGATCACAACCTTAAACACAAGAACACAAAATCAAAGCACCAAATCCAAAACAGACAGTAACATGAAACTTTTAGAGGAAACTTAATCAAGGGATTATACCTGCCCTCCACAACATCCTAGGAGGGCCAGCTATGCTCCTTGGACCCTGTTCAACAACTAGAACAAGACCAAGGTTCTTAAAGAAGGAAGATCAAATCCTGCTGATGTTCAAAGTAGAACAAGGATTTAATTATGAAATTTCTTCAACACAAATGAGCAAACAACTCAACCAAGAGCTTAAATCTCTTCTCAGGCTTGGTGTCAACAAGCTTGAAGGAGCTTAAGGCGTTTGGCTAAGGGTTAGTACAAGTATATAACCAAAACAGAAACTAGGATTTCAAGGATTTTGAACCTTGAAAACCTTCAAACAAAGACGTGCCTTAACCACAAGATTAAGGTAGGTCTTAATGATCAAATGGAACTCAGATTAAAGCTATTCTAACACCAACTTTTAATAAACACAAAAGAGAATTCACAAATTTTGTGAAATTCAAATTTTATTTAACTTAAAAAGGATTTACAAAGATTGATAGCAAAATCTGGAACAAAGGGACTCTCACATGTTGAGGTCTCCTTTTATAGGCAAATGCTATGCTAACACTATTCACAAACCCTAGAAGTGAATTCCCAAAAGTGCCCTTGAGTACTTGATGCCGTTTGTTGTTGATGAGTTGTCCAAAGTGATCAAAACCGTTTATTATAGCTTACTAGTTAAGCAGAGAGTCTAGGCTGTTGATCTTGACACGTGGCAAGCCTTGGAGAGCAAGGTGTGATGTGATAGGTGGACGAGGTTGAGTGTGGGGCCTCTTGGTGAGTGGGAGTGAGGGTTTTAAGGTTGGGATGAGTTTCTGCTTGTGTAAATCACACGTGGGTGTGGGTAATTGAAAATTACCCTTTGTTTTAAGTGAGATAAAAACTGGGTTCATCATGTGAACAGTAACTATTTTGATCCGGTTTTGGTGGATTGGGAATGTGTTTGGCGCATTTTTGTTTTGAATGTTCAAATGCCCATGTTTGGCCCTTGTGTTTTGGGAAAGATAGTAAATCAAGTTTACAGCCAACAAAAACGTGTTTCCTTTGTTATTAAACTTTGGTTTTTCACATTTTTGCCACCAAACTTTTCCAAAAAGGTTTAAAGGGTTATTTTTGCCATGTTTTCATATTTGAAGGACTGATTTTGGTCTTTGTTGATCTTCAAAGGTCTTCAATGTATCTTTGGCTTCATGAGGGACCATAATTGACAAATTAGATTTGATGAGGGACTAATCTTGCCATTTCTTCAAAGTTGAGGGACCTTTTTGCAATTTTGACAAATTTACGGGACCAAACTTGTAATTATGAATTCACAAGTGTTTTAAGTGTCATTTCTTCATTGTTTGAGGATCAATCTTGCATATCTTCAAGTCTTTAAGGGTAAATGTTGGATAATTCATGAACTAGGGCCCGGTTCTTTGTACGGCTTTGTTTCTCGTGTCCATTTTTTCCTTGTTTCTTGTGATCTTTTGTCTTTTTCACGATATCCATACCTAAAATACACAAGTAAACAAACACAAGCATATATATGGTATTTTATGACATTTTTATGCATTTAAAGCCCGAAAAGAACGATGAGATCATGTATAAATGCCATCTCATCACTCCCCCATACTAAGCCATTGCCGTGCCCTCACGCAATGCTAGAATAAAGTATCTAAGCATCACCAAAGTTCAATTTTATTAACCTTTTATTGAAAAAGTAAAAGACTTGCAATAATACTACGAAGATGTGTAAAGACATAATGTATGATTTTCATCACGAATGTGACTTTTAGGGTTAAAGAATAGAAACAAGTAAATGTCCCTTAGAGTAAATTTCGTCATCCTTGATTGTCGTACATTCCATGCTAAGTGAAATAACGAGATCATTGTTGGTACAAGTCACAATGCTAACACTACTCATACGTCCAAATTGTGTAATACTTTTTCTCCCCGTAACCCTAGTTATTATAAAAGGAAATGGGTTACTAGCATTTTTTTAACTATTTGTCATGGATCACAAGTGATTCATATTGACTTATTTGAGTAGTTATTAGTCCGAAAGCAAAGTAGCACGATTTAATCGATAGTTAGCCGAAGGACAAAATCTTTTAAAATGGCTTCTCGTGTATCTCCTTAAGTTCATATCTTGGCATAACTTGTTTCACGATTTGAGACCTTTCTCGGACCGATATTTGGCATGTACTTCATACTTCAAATCTTAGGAAGACGTTCTTGAAATTATGGTCTTCTCTTCATATATATTTTGAATTTCTTCACTTGACGTTTTTGAGAGATTCTTCATATTTGGACCACGACTTCATCATTTTTCTTCAATCATTATTTCGGACTTTGATATACAACGATCCGCCTCCTTTTTGGACTTGGATAATTTAATCCTCATACCTTGTAAGGGTCTTTTTGGATAGGCTTTCTCCATGATCTTTAGGGGAGTAATTGCTTTTCGTCGTGTGTCTCGATCCTTCATATTGATTTTGGAACAATGATACTTCACATCATCTTGGATCTTTAGCAACAAAGTAGAGCTCCTCATGCCTTGTTAGGGCCTTTTTGGATCTTCACCAATCTTCGCTTCCCGCTTCAATAAGTTATGCCTTGGCTATGAACTCTATTCAACCACAAGCAACTTTTAAACGATCTTGCGCTAGAGGCTAAGTAACCTTTCAAATCGTACGACCTTACTTATTGCAATTATTTTTATTCCTAATGCATTGATCTTATGGGAAGAAAAAGCCACAATTAAAAACATATGAGTTTTTGAAAGAACATTTTCATGTTCTATGTTTAGCATGATCACTTGTCTAACTCTATCACTTCTCGTTCTTCACTATATAAAGACCTCTAATTAAAGAGACTCATGAATACTTAGCCATGCAAGTCAAAATTAAGTCAAATTTGGATTAGCTTTCATTAAGACTATATCAAATCAAAGTTTTGGGTTTTCAAGCCACCTATAGGATCTTGCACTTTCTTGGACTTTTTCAAGTTTAGAGAATGCATTTTATAGTTCCCTTGATAAGTGACTTTCTAGGATCAATTATAGGAACTTTGCGAAAAGTTCTTGTTCTTAACCCGAATGAGCTAAGACTTTCGCGTTTTAAAGTTCCCTATATATAAGTCTAACAAAACTTGAATTGAGCGAGTTAAGGAATGCAAATGGCTCCAAATGTCCATCAAGTCAAAAATTAGCTCTTATTCTACCCATCGGAAAATATACATTCATGTCTTAAAAACATTTATGAAAACTAAGAAAATTTTTAAAATTTGGCCACTTTTAGCCTTATTAGCAACGAAACAAAACATTGAAAGTTGGAAAATGTGAGGGCGTAGCAAAGCAAGTATCTATTCACCCCCATACTAAGTAAACATTGTCCTCAATGTTTCGAGTCTAAAGGTGGAGCACCCCCATACTAGAGACGAAGAATCGAATACTTAGGATCTAGCATGGAAAGGGTGATGAACAATATATCTAAAGTTGTTAATTAAGTATGCTAAAAGATAATTGTTAGACCAATAAAGGATATGTCAATGGATATCCTGAAAAACTTCTTCAAACAAACGATGGAGGCTCACGTAAACGAACACGAGAGTCTTCAATCGTAGATGATGATGATCTAGATAACACAATCACAAACAACCACGAGACAACGAGTTGGAAGGGCACAAGTCCCCTCTCATTAGTTATTAGTAAGCATAAAAGGATAAGCATGGGATCTCTCCCACGAGGCACCTCGTTTTTGATTACCTAGTCATGAGCTCGACTCGATCCCCTCAATGCTTAATTATCATTGGGGAAGGTGACTTGGTCGAGGTCAACCATTGAAGGAATTTCCCCACCAAAGTAGTGCTTAAGCCTATGTCCATTCACCTTGAAGTTAGGACCATCATCTTGAGCTAGCTCGATGGTCCCATAAGGAAACACTTGTGTAACGGTGAAAGGACCCGACCAACGAGATTTCAATTTCTCGGAAAATATCTTAAGTCGAGAGTAAAAAAGTAACACTTGATCACCAACGTTAAAAACCCGGTTTTTAATTTTTGCATCATGAAACTTTTTAGTCTTTTCTTTGAAAATCAATGATTTTTCATAAGCATTGTCTCTTAGTTCATCCAATTCATTCAATTGTATTTTCCGGTGATCTCCCGTGGTCTTCAAGTCAAAGTTTGCATGCTTAAGGTCCCAATATGCCTTGTGCTCCAATTCAATGGGAAAATGACAATTCTTCCCATAGACTAATTTATAAGGAGTGCAACCGATAGGTGTCTTATAAGCGGTCCTAAAGGCCCATAAAGCGTCATCGAGTTTGTCGGACCATGAAGCACGGTTTTCTCCAATTGACCTTTCTAAAATCCTCGTCAAAGCTCGGTTCGAAACCTCGACTTGCCCACTCGTTTGCGGGTGATAAGCCGTAGAAAGACGATGAGTAACTCCATATTTCTTTAAGACCTTCTCGAATTGGTCGTTACAAAAATGGGTTCCACGATCGCTTATAATAGCACGAGGGGTTCCGAACCGAGAGAATAGTTGCTTCAAAAACTTCACTACCACACGAGCATCATTAGTAGGTAAAGCCTTAGCTTCCACCCACTTAGAAAGGTAGTCCACCGCGACGAGGATATACTTGTTACCATGAGACGATGGGAACGGCCCCATAAAGTCTATGCCCCAAATATCGAAAATCTCACACACTTGAATTATGTTTTGCGGCATTTCATCACATTGAGACGATTTTCCTTGACGTTGGCACGAATCACACGACTTCACAAGTGTGTGTGCATAACGATAGATAGAAGGCCAAAAGAAACCGGCATCGAACACTTTCTTAGCCGTGAGATTAGCACCGTGGTGACCACCCGTGGGTCCCTCGTGACAAGCTCTAAGGATATTAGAAGCTTCGACACCAAAAACACAACGTCGAACGAGTTGATCCGCACAAACCCGAAAGAGATAAGGGTCGTCCCAAAAATAGAACTTGACGTCACGAAAGAATTTTCGCTTTTGTTGTGTCGTCATACCCTTGATTATGAAATTGCCCGCATGGTAATTTGCAATATCGGCAAACCATGGGGTGGTGTCTTTAGAATTCACTACACCGAGAGTCTCGAGAGGAAATGTCTCGATAATTTCCTTGTTCTCAAAAACATCTATGTGAGGATCTTCTAGACGAGAGAGATGATCGGCCGCTAGATTCTCGGCTCCTTTTTTGTCAAGCACGGTGACATCAAATTCTTGGAGGAGGAGCATCCAACGAAGAAATCTCGGCTTAGCATCTTGCTTAGCTAAGAGATACTTGATAGCCGAATGGTCGGTATACACGATGCTTTTAGTTAAGACGAGATAAGGTCGGAATTTCTCAAAAGCATAGACCACGGCAAGGAATTCCTTTTTCGTTGTGGTGTACTTTAATTGAGCCTCGGTCATCGTCTTACTAGCATAATGGATAAGACGGAAATGCTTTTCATAACGTTTCCCTAAGACGTCCCCTATAGCATAATCACTTGCATCGCACATGATTTCAAAGGGTAATTCCCAATTAGGAGCAAAGAATGGGAGCTTCGGTAAGTTTCCTTTTAAGAGTTTCGAAAGCTCTAACACAATCCTCATTGAAATTAAAAGGAGCATCCTTCTCAAGAAGGTGTGTCATAGGTCGAGAGATTTTCGAAAAGTCTTTGATGAAACGACGATGAAAGCCCGCGTGGCCTAGGAAACTCCTAACTCCCTTAACGGTTTTGGGATGAGGTAACTTGGGGATGACGTCTACCTTAGCTTTATCGACCTCAATCCCCGCTTTCAAGACCTTATGTCCTAAGACGATTCCTTGTTTACACATAAAATGACATTTTTCCCAATTAAGCACAAGATTGGTTTCTTCACAACGTTTTAACATTTGCTCGAGATTAGATAAACACGACGTGAACGAATTGCCAAACACCGAAAAGTCATCCATAAATACTTCCATCGACTTCTCGATCATATCGTGAAAAATTGCCATCATACACCGTTGAAACGTACCCGGTGCATTACAAAGTCCGAAAGGCATCCTACGATAAGCAAACGTTCCATAAGGATACGTAAACGTAGTCTTCTCTTGATCACGAGGGTCAATAGGGATTTGAAAGTAACCGGAAAAACCATCTAAAAAGCAATAGAATTCATTTCCCGCGAGTCGCTACAACATTTGATCCATGAAGGGCAAAGGAAAGTGGTCTTTACGAGTGGCGTCATTTAACTTTCGGTAGTCAATACACACCCTCCAACCGGTCACAACACGAGTGGGAATTAACTCGTTGTTTTCATTAGGGACAATAGATTGGGCTCACCCATGGGCTATCAGAGATAGGATAAATCATTCCCGCGTTAAGGAGTTTCAAAACTTCCTTTTTAATGACATCGTGAATTTTGGGATTCACCCTTCTTTGACTTTGAATTGCGGGTTTGTAGTCCTCCTCCATTAAAATCTTTTGAGTACAAAATTTTGGGTCAATACCCTTAATGTCGGAAATTTTCCACGCAATTGCCCCTTTATGAACTTTAAGAACTTTCAAGAGCTCGGTTTTTTCATCATTAGCAAGAACTCTTGCAATACTAACCGGAAACTTGTCATCACCTTCTAAGAATGCGTATTCAAGGTGAGAAGGAAGATCTTTCAATTCAAGGATAGGTGGTTCCTCGATTGAAGATTTTGGTTCAACACTCATAACTTCCATCGGCGGAAGAAATGGTGGAATAGAAGTATCATCACTAATCAACACCTCATCTTCATTGTCGATTTCATTTGAAGTGAAATCGCCTCCTTGGAATGGAGTGAGATTTTGTGTAGAATTAGCAAGAATCGGATCCAAAATAGTGGGATTGCCACTTGACGAGCTATCGGAAAAACCTAACACTTCTTGTGAAAACTCATCGCAAACCACATCAACTAAGTCGATGTGATTGATGGTAGCGATTGCATAAACATGAGAAGGTTTTGAGTTTTGAGTAGCGTTTATAACAAGTTCCTCTTCGTTGAATCTCAAAGTGATAGTTCTTGCATGAACGTCGATAAGCGATCTCGAGGTGTCTAAAAATGGACGGCCTAAATTTAGAGGAACTTGAGGATCCGCGGGGATGTCAAGTACTATAAAATCAACGGGATAGTAGAACTTCCACACTTTCATGAAAACATCTTCGGCTACTCCACATGCTAAAATCGTAGAATGATCGGCCATCTCGATAGACATGTTCGAAGGAGTAAGATCCAGAAGCGAAAGCGATTTCCAAATGGAAAATGGCATCAAATTAATGCTCGCACCAAGATCGGCCAAGGCGAGGCATTCTTTTATATCTTGTATGTCACAAGGAATGAGAAACTTTCTGGGGTCACCAACTTTTTCCGGTATGCGGTTAAGATAAACCGAAGAACAATTAGCAAGCTTTGAAAGATTTTCCTTATCGCTCATCATACTTTTAAAAGTGGAAGCGAAACAAGGCCTATACAACAACGCGTCGGCTAAACTCACATCAAAATGCACTTGTTGAAACATTTTTATAAAAAGCTCGATTTGTTGTTTGTTACGTTCATGCATTTTCTCTTTGTTTCGTCTCGAAGGGTAAGGTAAGGGTGGTGTGGGTTGGACATTAGGCAACGACCTTGGAATCTCGGGTTCCATGATTGGTATTGGTTCAACCGTAGGTGTGGTATGAGCGGTACTTCGTGGGATTGTAATGTGCTCCTTTTCGACCATCACCTCGGGCTCTTTCTCGATTTCCTTCTCCGTAGAAGTACTTGGACGAGAGATTGGTTCCTTGAAAGTTTTACCACTTCGTGTAGTAATAACCTTCATTTCTCCCTTCGGGTTTGCAATGGTATCACTAGGAAGACCACCCGAGGAAGAGGGTTTACACATGATTGCTTCAAACATTTTTGCCATACGGTCCTCAAATTTTGATTGCCTTAAATCCGCTTTTAACAACTCTTGTTTAATCTGATGTTTTCCTTGTTCCATCTTGTGTAGTGTTTTGAAAATCACGGTTTTGGTTTTGATTAGTGACTTGTCCATTCCCACTTTGATAATTCCCTTTGTTGTAGTTACGTGAATTGCCTTGATAATTACCACCTTGGTTGTTGTTTCGATAGTTATTAGCATTTTGATTTGGTGGAGCTTGATTTGGGCGGGAACCTTGGCCGTTTTGGTTATAAGTTCCCGTTGCTACATAAGCACTCGAAGTGTTACCATCCGCGGTAATGCACTCGGAAAGATCATGAGCTCCACCACAAGACAAACAACTCTTAGCAACCGCTTTAACCGAAGCGGAATTCAAAGCCTCTTGAGTTTTCCAATGAGTCATAAGATTAGCAAATCTATCGAAAAACCGATTTTCCTCATTAGCTTCATCATGTAAGGCATTAATGCTACGAGACGATGACGACGATGACGAACCCAAATTGGCAACACTCGGTGTGTTACGAGGTCTATAAACCTTATATCTATTCTCGATAATCTTTCAAGCTTCATCGATCGTTTTGCACAAAAAATACCACCCGAGGCGGCATTCAAGTAATCTCGTTCATGATCATTAAGCCCATTATAAAAAGTATCAATTTGATGCAATTCTGAAAAATCATGGTGTGGACATTCATGTAACATCTATTTAAAGCGTTCCCATGCCATTAAAAAACTTTCATTATTTCTTTGAACAAATCGTGAAATCTCATTTTTCAAATGTGTTGTTTTAGATGGTGGAAAAAATTTGTTCACAAACTTAGAAACGAGATCACCCCATGTCAAAAGCGAATTTGGCGGTTCTTTCTCAAGCCAAATTTTAGCGGGTCCATCTAACGAGTATGGAAACAACATCATCTTAATGGCGTCATGTGGAACATCCTTAAACTTGCTAGTAGCGGTGAGACGATTAAAACTCCTTATGTGGTAATGCGGGTTGTCTTTCTCAAGACCTCTAAACTTATTAGCTTGCAACATAGACATTAAACCCGTCTTAATCTCGAAATTCTCCGCAAGGATAGCGGGAATCACAGTGGCCTCTCCAAAACCCTCGGTGGGTGCTTGTAGCAATTCCATCATAGTACGATTAGCCATGACGACTTCTTATTCTACAATAGGTTCAACAATTGGAGTTTGTTCTTCAATCAACGTCTCTTGATTGGCTTGCTTTTGAAGACGTTTACGAGCTCGTTTAGCTTGATAACGAGTGATCATAAACTTCACGAAGAATGGGAGGTGAGCAAAGAAGATTCTTTTTGGGTGTTTTGTGGATTTTCAATTTTTTTTTTGTGTTTTTGATTGTTTTTAATTTTTTTTGGATTTTGGTGTATCTTCGTAGACAACAATCTACCAAATCTCTCCTTGAATCAAACTCTTGATTAAAGAAGCCTCAAAGGAATAAAAACGATCACGTAGAGTGAACGCCGTCGAATGACTTTAGAACTTTGGAGAAAACCAAATTGTTCAAGAGGGTTTAATCACAAAGAAACCAAGCAAATATATTATACGTAATAATACTTTGGGCGGCAAAACCCTCGATTAGCCTTCAATCTCAAAATACTCACAAGCAAGCGGGGAAACGAGGCGGCGCAAAGCACTTAAGAGCCTTTTTCCTTAGGGTATATTTTATAATACCCGCCTTATACCCACCTTATAGTTTGTATTTTTCAAAATCGAGCCTCACGAAAGTATTTATCTATTTTTGCCTTTTTCTTTTTGTTTGAGATTCGAATACAATAATTAGGACATCAAATCCCAATTAAGGTTGTGTTTTCACACTTTTGGAGATATTTTGTATTTATTGTGATACTTAATACAATATAGTAATAATAATTTCACAAGAAAAACCAATAAAACCGATAATACGTATTAGTAGATTTCTACTAATACAAATACTATATATGGTTAATATTAAAAACAACAAGACAAATTAATCACGATACACCTCCTCGGCAGCGGCGCCAAAATGATTGTAGTAAATTACGTCTTTTAGGAAAAAGAGCGTAAATAGGGAAAAGTATTAAGTGATGATTTAGGAAAATCAAGCACTAATGACCCTAATGAAGTGAAAAGTTTGTTTCCCAAGGAGGTATATGTGTGTGATTAAAATGTAGCAAGGTTTGAGATTAATATTGGTTAGAAAGGGATGAGAAAAGAGGATGACGAAGACGTGAAATTAATTACTACTACGACTACACATAAAACCGTAAAATAAGCTAAAATAAAAATTAATTCTAAAAATTACCAAAAATTCACCAAAAATCAAAATAAATAAACTAAGAGTTTACCAATGATCAAAACTTTTTCAAACCTTTTAATTAATTAAATATTCAATTTTTAAATGCTAATTTAAGCCCTAAAAATCAAATTAATTATCAAAAAGCCCAAATAAAGATTTTTCAATTGGTAAACCTATAAAATGACCTAAAAAGATTAAAAAATATTTTTAGAAATTTTTAAACTAATAGAAACTATTTAAAATGATTTAAAAACTATTAAAAGTTAAAATAATTATAAAAATTAATCTAAAGATGATAAAATTAATCTAAAAGCTACAAAATTCCTATTTTAATGTATTTAAGCTAACAAAAATGTAAAAAGTGCAATAATGTGAAATTTGAAAAATAATAATAAAATAATATTAAAATAATATTAAAAATCCATAATTTATAAAAATTCTAAAAACTTGCAAACTAGTTTATTTTGACCTAACTAAAAAGAAAATGAAAGTAAAATGACCAGAATACCCCTTTTGGGCCCTCAAATGGGCCAAAACCAAAAACAATCAATACTAATGGGCTTCTTAGCCCAAAAAGTCAAAATTGGCCCAATTGACTTGGAAAAGCCCTATCTGACTCAAAATTTAATTTTAAACACAAAACTCTGAAGGCTCAAAAGCTGAAAGTGAGCTTATCACAGCTTATTAAGCAAACATCTTATCCTTATTGGGCAAATAAGCCCATTAAGCAATAAGCCAATGCCATAAGCTCTAATTTAACACACAACCTTCTCTTGGGATACTAAAGAGATCTGTAAAAAGAAATTTTGAAAAAGCACACTCAATAAGCCAGAAATAAGCAAAGTACAAATCCACAAAACGACAAAATAGTCAGGTTTGAGATTTAGGGCACCACAGGACTTGATTCAACTTGCAAAATGTAACAAATGACTTCAATAAGCCAAATCAATCAAAAAAAGTTCAATAAGCAAAACCAATAAGTCAGAATAAGCCAATAAGCACTTATGAAAAAGTCAATTCAGTTGGTTTTCTAGTCAAACCCTAAAGTCAACACACCAATTGCTCCAGTATGAACAAATGGGTCAAATAATGAACACCTATTACAAAATCCAAGTTGTTGCTGGTTAAAATAAGCTATTATAGCTTATTGATAAGTTGAACACCAAAATACACTAGCAGTGGCTAGCAGCAGGGGAAAGGAGTTCCCACTGCTTTGATTATTTGACCAAGCTTTTTAGAGAGATCCAGTTGGATTCAAATGGAAACAAGGGCACCCTTGTGATCAGTGAATCACAAGGAGTCTATATCAACAAATAAATCACAAATTGGTTCACAAAATAAGCCCAGATTAAGCAAACAGTCCACAGATATGGCACAGACCTTGATATTAAGCAGTTATGAACAAATAAGCAGTTTTAGCATGAATAAGCCAGCCAAATTGAACCAAATGCATACACAAGCTATAATAAATTCCAATTAGCACAAATAAACTTGTTTCAAGCAATGGATCAAAGTAAATAAGCAGATTCAAGCACCAACAGTTACTGATAAGCACAAGTAGAATATGTAGAAACTTTTGCTGATCTAATTGACCATAAATCCAATTTCAGGCACCCAAATCTCTTTCCCTGGTATAATTAACTAAGTTTAATCACTTGTTAACCCTAGTCTATGATTAGATCTAGGTGTCCCTTAAACTACAACCAATTTTAACAAGTAAACAAGATTTTATAGCCCTTTTTAGGATCTAGGTGTTTCAAACCACAAAAATTGCAGATAAATAACACTTAGCACTTATGAAACAGGTTCCAACACAATGCACCACAAAGCATCAACTCAAAATCACACAATTCCAAATCAAGCTGTTATCCCAAACAACCCTTAATCTATCATTTTTCAAAGCAACTTGTGATTTTAACTAATAACCTACTAATTTTATGAATCAAAAACACTTCCTAGGTGACAACTAACAGAATCAAACACTAAGATCACAACCTTAAACACAAGAACACAAAATCAAAGCACCAAATCCAAAACAGGCAGTAACATGAAATTTTTAGAGGAAACTTAATCAAGGGATTATACCTGCCCTCCACAACATCCTAGGGGGGCCAGCTATGCTCCTTGGACCCTGTTCAACAACTAGAACAAGACCAAGGTTCTTCAAGAAGAAAGATCAAATCCTGCTGATGTTCAAAGTAGAACAAGGATTTGATTATGAAATTTCTTCAACACAAATGAGCAAACAACTCAACCAAGAGCTTAAATCTCTTCTCAGGCTTGGTGTCAACAAGCTTGAAGGAGCTTAAGGCTTTTGGCTAAGGGTTAGTACAAGTATATAACCAAAACAGAAACTAGGATTTCAAGGATTTTGAACCTTGAAAACCTTCAAATAAAGACGTGCCTTAACCACAAGATTAAGGTAGGTCTTAATGATCAAATGGAACTCAGATTAAGGCTATTCTAACACCAACTTTTAATAAACACAAAAGAGAATTCACAAATTTTCTGAAATTCAATTTGTATTTAACTTAAAAAGGAATTACAAAGATTGATAGCCAAAATCTGGAACAAAGGGACTCTCACATGTTGAGGTCTCCTTTTATAGGCAAATGCTATGCTAACACTATTCACAAACCCTAGAAGTGAATTCCCAAAAGTGCCCTTGAGTACTTGATGCCGTTTGTTGTTGATGAGCTGTCCAAAGTGATCAAAACCGTTTATTATAGCTTACTAGTTAAGCAGAGAGTCTAGGCTGTTGATCTTGACACGTGGCAAGCCTTGGAGAGCAAGGTGTGATGTGATAGGTGGACGAGGTTGAGTGTGGGGCCTCTTGGTGAGTGGGAGTGAGGGTTTTAAGGTTGGGATGTGTTTCTGCTTGTGTGAATCACACGTGGGTGTGGGTAATTGAAAATTACCCTTTGTTTTAAGTGAGGTAAAAACTGGGTTCATCATGTGAACAGTAACTATTTTGATCCGGTTTTGGTGGATTGGGAATGTGTTTAGCGCATTTTTGTTTTGAATGTTTCAAATGCCCATGTTTGGCCCATGTGTTTTGGGAAAGATAGTAAATCAAGTTTTCAGCCAACAAAAACGTGTTTTCTTTGTTATTAAACTTTGGTTTTTCACACTTTTGCCACCAAACTTTTCCAAAAAGGTTTAAAGGGTTATTTTTGCCATGTTTTCATATTTGAAGGACTGATTTTGGACTTTGTTGATCTTCAAAGGTCTTCAATGTATCTTTGGCTTCATGAGGGACCATAATTGACAAATTAGATTTGACGAGGGACTAATCTTGCCATTTCTTCAAAGTTGAGGGACCTTTTTGCAATTTTGACAAACTTATGGGACCAAACTTGTAATTATGAATTCACAAGGGTTTTAAGTGTCATTTCTTCATTGTTTGAGGATCAATCTTGCATATCTTCAAGTCTTCAAGGGTAAATGTTGGATAATTCATGAACTAGGGCCCGATTCCTTGTATGGCTTCGTTTCTCGTGTCCGTTTTTTCCTTGTTTCTTGTGATATTTTGTCTTTTTCACGATATCCATACCTAAAATACACAAGTAAACAAACACGAGCATATATATGGTATTTTATGACATTTTTATGCATTTAAATCCCGAAAAGAACGATGAGATCATGTATAAATGCCATCTCATCACCAGCCTCGACCCAAACCTTATCCGACGAATTTGGGAAACTCATTTCTTCCGAGTTTAAGATGTCAATGATGGGCAAGGTATCATTTTTCTTAGGTCTTCAGATATCTCAGAGTCACAAAGGCATCTTTATCAATCAATCCAAGTATGCCCTTGAATCGCTAAAGAAGTACAAGATGGAATCTTGCGACCCCGTGTATACTCCAATGGTGGAACGAACTAAGCTTGATGCAGATCCACATGGAGTTGCCGTTGATCCGACACTTTACCGTGGAATGATCGGTACCCTTCTGTATATCACAGCTAGTCGACCTGATCTTCAGTTTGCTATATGTGTGTGTCCTCGTTATCAAACTAGGCCTAGTGAGTTACACTTGGCTACTGTGAAATGGATCTTTCGATATCTTAAAGGAACCATTAATCGGGGACTTTGGTATTCGAAGGACTCTTCGATTTCACTTATGGCATATGCAGATGCGGATCACGCGAGTTGTCAAGATACAAGGCGTAGCACGAGTGGAACTTTGCAACTACTAGGAGATCGACTAATCAGTTGGGCATCGAAAAGGCAGAAAAGCGCTGCAATCTCAAGTACGGAAGCAGAATACATAGCTATGTCCGGTTGCTGTGCTCAAATTCTTTGGATGAGATCGCAATTAACCGACTTTGGTCTAGGTTTCAACAAAATTCCGATTTACAGTGACAACAAGAGTGCAATTGCCTTATGCTGCAACAACGTTCAATTCTCCCGGTCGAAGCACATTGACATTCGCTACCACTTCATCAAGGAGCAAGTGGAAAATGGATTAATCGAGCTTTATTTTGTCCGATCTGAGTATCAATTGGCGGATATTTTCACGAAGGCTTTAGATCGCGCTCGAATTGAATTTTTGGCCGACAAGCTAGGAATGAGAACCTTCTCGCCTGAGACTCTTAAGGAACTAGCAGATGAAGCGAAAGAATAGTGGTGGTAAACTATTCTCAGTATCCTTGGTGATCATTTGTAGATATTGTTTATAGTTTTATCCACAAAAGCAAAATACAAAAATATAAAACCATATAAAAACCATAAAAATTGAAAAATATAGAAAAATCCAAAAATATTTTTACTTTATTTTTCAAAGGCATGTCTTTTGGTACGATAATATTTAAGGCCTTAGAAATGTTGATTAATATTGACGCGACGCCATAAATAAAGTTCGTACAAAAGTTGTAAATATTTCATAAAACATGCCTATATGGCTTGTAGTTATTTCTGACTGCAACCCGGTTTTCATATTAAAGTCAATTATTTCTTATGAAAGCTTTGGCTCACAACAGGAATTAATTTTCTCGGGCAAGGTTTACTTTAAAACCTTGTAAGGGATCAAGTTTACTTTATAACTTGGTCTCACACAAATCTATGTACGTTTCAGTGCATTTATTTGTTAAAACAAGAGAAGTCTTGTTTTTATGAAGCTATCATCTCTACAACCATAGCAATCTACAATTGGTATCTACATACTCGACGATGCGACTACTCAACCGACGACTACAGCTCTTTCAATAGAACACGAGTCAACAATTGAGGGGGAGCAATTGTCAAGCATTCAGAATCTTCGACACCGAACGTGTCAAGTTCACAAATTGGTGTCAAGACAACAATACCAATCGTACATGTGGTGTCAAGAGATGACTTCAGACGTGACGAGGCGACCAACATATGCTGTCAAGAACCATTTGATCTTATCATATGATGTTCTCATCAATCAGGTCCAACCTTGTCAATTTTTTTCTAATATGGTGAATATGTGATCATGTTACAAATCGGTACCATATCTCATACATTTGGTATCATGCAGATAAAACGGACTTGCATTTTTCTTCCCAAAACCTTTGATAAAACTTCATTAAATCAATTGATATTAAAAACATCGATTGGGTTAATATTTTTAATATAGGGGAGAAAATGTGATTTAATATGGGATATTATCACAAATGGTTTGACTTAATGTGATAGCTTATCCCGACATGTGCGAAATGTTTTCGAATATCATGGCACATGTTAAGGGGGAGCAAAACGGATTTGCACATCAAAATGGATTTCAGGGTGATTTTTACTTACCCTCAACCCATTTATTTCACGACGATGAAGATTGTGGTGACATAAGGATGGTCAGATAGGTTAAGTTCTATGATTCTTCCAGAACCGGAGGAATCTTCCCAAGGACATTCCATAGCTAGAAATAGTAGTCCTTAGGAAAGTTGGAGAAAGATTGTGAACATAGCTGAATGCCGACCAAGTACTTAAGTTAGCACTGGAACAATCACAACAAGGTGCTAGTTATGACGTATTGGTAAGCATTGAAGGGGTTAAAGAATGAAAAAGAATTGTAAAGATAAAGGGTGAAAAGAAAGAAGCCCTCCTTACAACTTAGGCAGAAACCAGGTCAACACATATGCTATTGAGATCGTTTTTTAATGATGCTCGGCATTGAAGATAGACATCATGGACCCAGTGATGCAATGCACAACCCAACCCAGCTAACTCCGATATCTCTCAAAAGATATTTGTTTTAATCACACGGAGACAACGCATTATCTATTGATTTATTCACTCCGAATAAATTGGTATTGAAATGGTGGCACTCATCTCTAGCCTCCGATCACTAAAAATCCAAAATTCACGATCGAGTCTAGAGCCATTTGAGATCATCAAATATCTCATTAGGACACACTTTCATAATTCCTTGCTTCTTCACACACTGTGAAAAGTAAGAAAGATCTTAAGAGTCCTACGTAAAATCTTCATGATCTTGCCTGAACATCCGAGTAATACACAAGTATTTACAATGAAGATGGAAATTCTTCTTGAGCGAATATCAAAAAGCTCATGGTAGGTGACTTGTGCGATTCTTTATGAATCAAACTTGTGATAACTGGAAAGAAACAGCTGTTTAATTCTTAACTGAATTTAAACACGTTCCAGGCCTCTACGCAACATCTTAGTGATCTTGCCAGAACACTCAGAGTGATACCTTAGTGTTCACAGTGATGAGTGGAAATCCTTCTAGTGTTAACCTCAAACAGCACTTGGTAGGTAACTTGTAAGATTCAATATGAATCAAGATCGTGACAACTGGAAAGCAACGATGGTGCGATTCTTTAATGAATCAAACTTGTTCCAGGAATCAGAATTGACGGCTTCAATCATGCGGATAATTTTATCCAAATGATTCACTCTTTACGTTCACAGTCAGCTTTGGACGGTCGAGTAAAGAGAACGGGTTTACCCGCGAAATCTTGTCAAGGAGATTTTTAATTAAATCTACCTGCCACAAGTACGATATTTTATATCGTCCAACGGTCTTCACCGACCGGAGGTAAAATGATACCGAATTAGAATGAAATGTTCAAAGCCATTTCGTTCGTGTCTACTTATGTTGCGGCATTTGAAGACGGTGGCGTTGCGGAATCCGAGAAGAAGTCGTCCCCGCATGTTTATACTTTATGCACTTAATACTTCATCTAATTCAAGAAAGCCTAAAAGTTAAGTCTTCCGCTGTATTAAACTCTGAAGCTTTCAAGAATTACTAAGGTATAAGTATGTGGGACGTGAGGTTACGAAGAGGCGAAGATCACAAGTGATGGATGCACGAGATCAAGGCAAGAGATTAATTCTCAAGATTGATATCAAAGATCACATCAGCATGTTCATCAGAAAAGAAAAAGAAAAAGAAAGACGAAGACTACGAGCTCAAGACAAGCATAGTATGCTAGGTTTATCTTATTATTGTAACTTGGGTAATGCCCTTGTTTGGAGTGACCTCCCTTAGGGGGAGATTGTTGGAAATACGTTTTACGTATTAAGAAGGATCGGTCACTCCAACAATAGTCCATGTAATAGCTCGTAGTTTAGTTACTTATCTTTATTTAACAAATAAACCAAAGCCTAGCCTACAACATGTGTAGGCCGGCCCAATTGTAAGCCCAAGCCCATGACAAGGGCTTGTGTTGGGTCCACTAAATGTGGATCTTGCAGCCTGTCAGGAACGGTGAACGACTTCTATAATCACAAGTCTATTCACAGAGAGGCTCTATACACAATATAAGTGCGGAATACAAATACTATAAAGAAGAACATAATAACTATAATGACTTGATACTTTTCTAAGGATTTCTAATATTAATGATAACTAGAATTACGTTTGATGAAGGTGTGTCTAACCCTTCTGCCTAAGGTTCCTTTTATACTACAAGGAAACCCTAATACATCATTAAACAAAACGTGTAAAACTGATATGCATATCCTTTCCTAACATATCTCATGCATATCCTAACAGAATAATAACTAAATAATAAAGTTTGACTTTAACTAAGACCAGGAGCACGACTTGCTCCTACTACTACTATGACCAGGAGGAACTATATACCTCCTAGTCTACCTATTACAAATAACTATTCCAATGGTCCTAACAATCCTCCCTAAACTTGAATTTGACCTGTTGAGTTCAAGTTTCCTGGTAAAACGTGCAATAAAACTTGAGGATTGAAACAGCAAAAGAAACAGCAGCATCAGCAATAAAAGAAATAGAAGAACCGCTGCAACAAGGAACACTAGAAGCTTCTCCAAAGCTTGAAACAAATCAGCATCATGTTGAATCTTTACAGCAACATGAGCAGATTTGATGAGCCTTTACCAAGTAGCTGCTCGCTCTTGGGCTAGCCGGTCTTTCTAGTGGAATAAGCATCACCCTGGGAGACCAGAACCCAGCCCAACTCTTAGAACGTGAATCAATGGTGAGTGGGGGTACCCTGATGATTTTAGGCAAACCATTACAGCCGTCAACAGATTTGAGATGTCTTTACCAGAAGCCGTACCCTTCTGGACTCGCCAACTCTTAGCAATGAAGCAACGGTGAGTTGAAAACCCTATAGCTTTAAGCAAGCTATTATAGCTATCAACGGATTTGATAAAATCTTTACCAAGAGCCGTACCCCCTTGGATTAGCCACTTTTCAGTCTAGGACCATGGCAAGTGAAAACCATCCAGTTTTGGGTAACCTGGCAACCATCAACGGATTTGAGAATCACACCAGGAGCCGTACCCTCAAGGTGAATCAACTCTTTCTTGTCGGTGAGACATGGTGAGTTGAGGACCATTTGTTGTGTGGACCAAGTCCAACACCAGATGAAATATCCAACCAACACAAGTGTGAATCAGCAACAGGAACCCAAATTTTTGAAACAGTATAAGCAGATGGTATATTATTCACAAGTGTAAAATCCATGATTTGGTTAAAGTATAAGCAGATATTATATAAAAAGTATTTTTTTAACTATAATGAATGAAAGTCACCAATCACTTTACATATTGGTGAAAAGAATTGCAGTATTAACAGATGAACATAAAACACAAAACATAAAAACTTACAAACCAACCACATCACATACCAGACGCAGCCACCTTCTCAGCCTGCAGTCGAGCTTGTATCCCTTCCACCAGTGTAGTTGCCATAGAAGACTCATTCCCGGAAGGGGCATTGGAAATCTGCAAGTGACAAGCAAGCATGGCCTCCATCGAAGCAATAGTCAACGGATAATCCAAATCCGTGAGCATGAACACCATAGCACCTGACTCAAAATCTAAAACATGCACACCACAGCCAGCATATAACTTCCATCTCGTGATAACCCATGTTGGCGGGTCCTTCCAGACACCAGAAAGGGGAGCATGTGGAGGGGAATCAAGCATCATTTTCAAATCAGCCCGCATTCTCAGACCAGGCCAGGAGGGCACTTCACTAGGATGAACAGGCATACCAGCATCCACAAACCCATACAATGCCATAAGATCTTTACGATCCGCCCAAGACAAAAATACCTTGCAAACCCGAAGCATACCGAACATAACCATAGCTAATGGTAATCCTATGGGAGACAGCACCAGGTAGAGTCGTTGAAGGCTTAACCGTCAAACCAGTAAGAGATCCATTACCCATTGGCAATTCTGAGTCACTATCGGAAGCTGCACCAATAAGATTTTCGGGAGCACGCTTCTCATAGGGAACAGACTTGCCACGTCTAACACGTCTAGCCAACTGCTTGCGGATGGAACGGCGAGGAGTGGGAGCACCAAACAAGGGTTCAACCTTTACCTTTGCAGCAGGAGTAAGATCAGCAGAAGTAGAATCAATACCTTGCCCAACCAAAGGATCAACAGTAGCTGCACCAGAAGAAGGAATAGGTTGAGGACCAGTCACGAGTGGTGATGGTGGTGCCATAGCAGGAGTAGCAGTGGTGGTGGTAGTGGTAGCATAGGTGGTGGTGGTGGTAGGACCTGGAGATGAAACAAAAGGAGCAACCGAAGGTGTAGTGGTGGTACCAATAGTAGAAACATCAACAACCGATGGAATAGCAGCAGAACCAAGAGGAGCATCAGATGTAGAACCAGGAGCAACAGCAGGTTGAGAAGTAGGAACCACTCGTGGAGGAGGACGATAAATGAAACGCTCCGAAACAGGTGTGCTCTGACACTTGATCATTCGTTCATATAGCGCCTTAAGCTCATCAAAAGACAATGCCCGAACCCGTTCCCATGTCCAACCAACAGTGAAATGAGCAGCCGACTGATACTTGACATACCGCTGCATCAACTTTTTCTCCTCGATTTTCGTCAAAGGCCTATTCTTACGTTTTTCACGAAGTTGAGCAGCAAGCGCTAACTGTTGCTTACACATTAACATCATAGCTCAAGGAATACAATTATGCTCATTCACATCAGAACCCAAGAGATCAGTAAACTGTGAATAATCCGAGGTAAGAATAGTGAGCACCCGCATCCAATCGCTATCGTCCCAATGCATAGCATCATGCTGCAACTGTTCACGTCTCTGCTTCTGAAGAGCTTCCTCCTCAACCCGAGCAGCTTGGTCAATCTCCGCTTGCAATCTTTGGGCAGCCTCCTCACCCAACCTATCCTCCTCAAGTTGTCTGCGAGTACGCTTGCGAGGGGGTGAGGGAGCAGCAGTCATAGGGGCTTTCCCTTTTGGATCATGAGATGGTCCAGCAGTGGAACCAACAGTAGTACCAGCAACATCTTCCTTTGGTGTAGGGACAGCAGCAGGAGAAGGGATGCTTGATAAAGTAGGAGGAATCGGCAGATCATCATATGACTTATCAGCAAACGCAACCTTTGCAAACAAATCCAAGCCATCCCCCACAAGATCTTCAACCTCCTCATCAGAATCAGACTGAACCACACGCTTCTTCCTTCGCCTCTGCTGAGTCTCCAACGCTTTAATCCGGGCAGCCAAGGGAAGAACAAATTCCCTGGTAAGCTTATGATGTTGATTCAAATCCGCTTCCAAGGAAAGAATCCTTTCATGGTACCTGTGCATGAGATCAAGCAAAGAAGTCAGTGTAGTAGGATCCTCCGCTTTCCCACCAAGAGGACTTGGGTCTGGGAAGTCTTCATTGGAACCAGAAGCAATAAAGGGGTCATCACTATGAACACGAGAACCAGAAGGCTTATCAGAAGAGTGAGGGACAGGACTAGGAGGGGGGGTATCCACAAATGGAGACGAATGTGGCATCGAAGAGGGGGCATCCTTGGAAGTGGATGACCTTTCAACCACCACCTCCTCAACCGGCTCTTCCACAACCACATTAGGTGCACCACCAGCAGGATGCTCCTCCTCCATTGGGTCATCACCTAATGGATGTTCCTCCTCGGATTGGACAGCCGGAGGAACAACATCAGGAGGACCTTGAGCAAGGCCCAACATTGCATTAGTAAGGGGCCTCCACTCCTCTCGAAACCCATGAGCCATATTATAGTACACTTTAGCAGTAAGCTTAGGGGTCTCATACTCCTCCCTATCACGAGGTAAACACACAAGTATCTGCTGTAAAAACCTAGGATACATTAAAAATTTCTTCCTAGAACCGGTACTAGACAGATTGCTAACCATCCCATCAAACAAATAACGAGAGAAATTAAACACCCTACCCTGTGCTATGCAGATCAGACCAGTAGCCAAAGGAGTGGGAAAAGCATCCCAACTCCCAGACTTGGGGCTTAAACAATGAATCAAAAAGTGCACTAGAAGCTTCCACTGGGGGGAAAACCTATTCTTTTGGAAGTTAAACTTCCCCCATGATTATACCCAATAGCAGCCATCCCATCCAAAACCTCAGCATTGGGGATGGAAACAACACCACCTTCATCTTGAAGATGAAGGGAACTCCTAATAGAAGCTTCAGTAACCACATAAGAACGTCCATCAATGGTAGCATGAAGTTCACGTGGACGACCAACCACAGCCACAAGTGTAGCAGAATCCCAAAACTGACGAATCACACTATCATAAACAATGGGGCACACAGTAAAAGCATACCTGAGGTTAGAAGCCTCAATAAACTCTAGAACGTCTGTGAAGTCATCACGTTTAGGACCATCTCCAAGATAAGTGACCTTGTTGTGAGCGGGTTGGTAGACCAAAGCAGCCATTGATGTTGATCAGAAGGAATGGAAGATGATTTGTTAGGGTTGAGAGAGTAGGAGCGTGTGTGTGTGTGTTATGATTGTGATGAATGAGTCAAGGGGGTTAATTGACCATAAATAATGGTCTAGTAACTGTTTATTGACCCCTAATAATGTGGGTTGCCCTTTCAAATGAGGCAGTTAATGCAAAGTAACCACTTGCCCCTTATAACATTATTTGCAAATCCCAATTTACCAAAGTTAAATAAGAGGATATATACCAGAATTTGCATGCGTTGACTAAAAGTCAAAACGCATAATGGTCAACACTAGAAGCATAATGTGGTCAACAGAAGTCAACAAAGTGAAGAGTGTCCCAAACCATGACTAGAAGCCAACCAACACTTGACAAAGAAGGATTTTTGTATCCACTAGAAGCCAACCATAAATGACTAGAAGCCAACCATTAAGGAAGACAACCACCAGAAGTAAGCAAAATCCTCCACTAGGAGTAACACACACCACAAGAACCTATTCAATCTGTTGTTAAAATCTACCAATAAGTTAAACTATGCAAGAAAATATGTACACTAAGCCTCCCCTTAGGCTTAGCCTCCCCTCAATCCTAGGTCTCAAGGATTGACAATTCCAATGTGAACCACCAAGTGGTTGAAATGAGGACCATCAAAGGCTTTAGTCAACAGATCAGCAACATTATCATCCGTATGAACCTTAAGAACCTGTATCAACTTCTTCTCATTGGCATCCCGTATAAAATGGTGCCGAATTTCAATATGTTTTGTACGTTGATGAAACACAGGATTCTTCACAATGCATATAGTGCTTTGGTTGTCAATGAAAATTTAGGTGTTCATAAAATTGAACCCATAGTCCAGCATCTGATTTTGGATCCACAAAACTTGTCCACAACAACTAGCAGCAGCAACGTATTCAGCTTCTGTTGAAGAAGTAGCTACGATCGTCTGTTTCTTGCATTGCCATGAAATAAGTCTTCGACCCAAAAACTGACAACCACCAGTAGTAGATTTTCTGTCATTATTAGCACCTGCATAGTCACTATCACTATATGCTTCAAGAACAAAAGGTGATTCTCTAGGATACCACAAGCCTAGCTTGGGTTGAGCCTTAATGTACTTGAAAATCTTCTTGACTGCATTCAAGTTAGAAACCGTTGGAGCCACCTGATGTCTAGAACAAGAACTTACTGCAAACATGATATCCGGACGTGATGCAGTCAAATACATGAGTGAGCCAATCATAGACCTGTACATGTGAACATTTACCGGAGGATCTGGCTCATTCTTGAGTTTGACTTTAGCAACTTCATAAGGTGTTGCTGCTGGTCTAAGAGGATCCATATCAAACTTCTGAAGGATCTCATGAACATACTTATCTTGACTTATGAAGATTCCATCCGACTGTTGCTTAACTTGAAGACCAAGGAAAAATGTAAGTTCTCCCATAGCACTCATCTGAAATTCGCCCTTCATCAGTTGTTCAAATTCATCACACCATTCCTTTTTAGTAGAACCAAAAATAATATCGTCCACATACACCTGAACAAGGATAATGTCCTTGGTATACCTCTTAAGAAATAGTGTTTTGTCAATTGTGCCTCTTCTATAGCCATGTTTCAACAAGAAAGTTGAGAGACGCTCATACCAAGCTCTAGGAGCCAGATGAAGTCCATAAAGAGCTTTGACCACCTTGTAAACTTTCTTGGGATGAAGTGGATCTACAAAGCCCTTAGTTTTAGTGACATAAACTTCCTCATCAATCTTGCCATAGAGAAATGCACTCTTGACATCCATCTGAAAAACATTAAAGCCCATATACGAAGCAAAAGCCAAAAACAGACGAATGGCCTCAATCCTAGCAACAGGAGCAAAAACTTCAGTGTAGTCAATGCCTTAAAGTTGTGTATGGCCCTGTGCAACCAACCTCGCCTTATTCCTCACCACAATACCCCGTGCATCTTTCTTGTTTTTGAGAATCCATTTGGTACCAATTGCTGTCTTTCCATCCGGCAAGTCAACTAGGATCCAAACATTCTGAAACAAGAATTGCTGCATTTCCTCCTGCATAGCGTCCACCCAACTTTGATTCTCAAGAGCATGAGAGACTGATCTAGGTTCCACCTGTGAAAGAAAACAAGCAAACAAACAATGTTGAAAGTCCGTATGATTATTACGCTTTTGATCTTCAATATAGCTCACAAGAGCATGATGATCAGACGTGGCCTTCTTATGCATTCTGCGTGTCTTGATAGTAGAACCAGGATCTCCAATGATTTGAGTAGTAGGATGATCTTTGTGAGACTGCAACACTGGATTGGAAGCTACTTCCACTTCTGGTGCTAAGTTAGTAAGATCCCCAACAAAGTCAGCATCATAAGAAGCAGAGTTGAAAATGCCATCTATTGGTTGCTTATGAATATCATCCAGCTTGGTAGAGGACTTCTTTTGATGGTTCCCCAGGTCAGAAGGACTTGAGAATCTAGTATGGGAAGTAGAATCACTAGCCGGACTACCAATAGGTGTTAAAATAGCACTAGGAGTAACAGTTGGAGTACTAGGAGCAGCTTTGTCAGCAGGCGTATTAAAGGGAAACTCAAAGCCACCTTGAGCAGCTGCTGTAGTAGCTTCTTGTTGTTGTTTGAGTAATGTATCAAGAGCTACTTGTGAATCCAATACATCCAATGGAGTTGCATCACTAGGAGGAGTAGGAGAGACTGTGGTGGAATAGGATGGAACAACAAAAATATCATCCTCGTCATCTGAGTCGGAAAGACTGGAATGAGCACCTGTACTAGAAGTTGCAAACACTTGTGGACCTGCATCATGGTTAGTTTTGAAACGAAAATATCCTAATGAATCACTAAGATAATCAAGATCAAAATACCATTCAGGACCCTTGCCTTGGATGTTTGACTTCTATTCAAAATACCTGAGATTTATAGTTTCGATTACTCGCTTGGCTTGGAGACTGTAGACACGATAAGCCCGAGAGTGAGCTGAATATCCCACAATGTATCCTTCATCTGCCTTGCCATCAAATTTCCCCAAATAGTCACTAGTATTTAGAATGGTGACAGGACACCCAAATGGCTTCAAATGAGCAATATTTGGTACTTTGGCTATTAGTAGCTCATAGGGAGTCTTATTGTGAGGATTTGTAATAGAAACTCTATTCAAAACATAGCTTGTAGTATTAACAACTTCTGTCCAGAACATGGTGGGAAGCTTAGAATCGGCAAGCATTGTTCTTGTTGCTTCTATTAGAGTCATGTTCTTTCTTTCTGCCATGCCATTCTGTTGAGGAGTTCTTGCTGCACTATAATCTCTTTTGATGCCTTTAGAATTACAAAGTGCTATGAGGTCTGCATTTTTGAATTCGGTTCCATTATCACATCGAATAAAAATAACCTTCTTGGACAACTGATTCTCTATAAGTGTAGTAAAATCTTTGAGAATTGAGTAGGTCTCTGATATAGTAATTTTTGTATATACTTTATTTTTAGTGAAATACAAAGCAACACAAAAGTCGTTGGTAAGTATTAATCAATACGTTTTAGGAAAAACGTAAAGATGACAATCGAGTTCGTTCTTGGTGGAGGTATGGTGTTTAGCCAACAAAATTAGACGTTATTTATTCAAGTGATTACGTTTTTGAAATGTGAAAAGGAAGAAAACGTAAGACCGATTTCACTAGATATTAAAAAAGGACGAATACGCGTTACGCGCGAATCGTAAAAATCGACTAAATTTAATTATTATTATTATTTTTTTTTTTAGTAATAAAAATAGCGATAAATGAAACCTAAGCTACGGGAAAGCATAAAAAGGCATTGAAAAACTTAAAGCGTCTACGGGGACAAAGCAAAGGCAAAAAAATAATTGACGATTAAACGTAAAAAAAAACGCGACATTTAAGCAAATAATCAAATTTTAAGTCCTAGAAAAACAAATTTATTTTTTTCTACGTCCTAAATGACAAAAGAAAATTTTCAGAAAAAGAATCACATTTTTTACTTTTCTATTTTTTTATTATGAATTAAATAAGATTTAAACTAATTAAATGCTTTTAAAAAATATTAAATGATTTTTTTTTTAAATCTCAAAAAATTACAGAAAGTAGGTTAAGCGGTTTGGGTCCTAGTAAAAATAAGCTATACAAGTCAGCTTATCAAATAAGCTGAGAAAATTAGCATTATAATCTGTTAAGCTTAATTGGCAAAATGGGTTTAAATAAAAGACTTTGCATACCATAACCAAAAAGTAACTTAGCACAGTTGGTATCAATGAGTTTGTTTGAGGCACTCTGTTTGTTTCCGAGAGGTCCTGGGGTCGAATCCCACCAGGCCTAATTTTTTGGAAACAATTTTTTTTCTTTTTGTTTGTTTTGGAACATGCAGGTATACTATAAGTATAACTAAATATTATCAGACGTATCATACAACATTGACAAAATTCAATTCTAGTCAACTGGTTAACTAAGGTTCTGCTAGAACTTAAATTCTTTGTACTTTCATTTGTATTTGTTCAGCAGTTTGTTTCAGTGAGCTTCAGCTTAAGTTGCTTTGTATTTGTTGGAATCCGTTAACAGGTTCCTTAGCTCTTCACTACGTTTCCTAGCAACATCATTTTTTAAACAACACATCCAGCATATCTATTTACTTTTATAAGACTGGAGAACAAAAGCAGCATATCATATCCAACATCATTATACCCAAATCAGTATCTCAACTATCAAACTGTGACACAACATTTGATTGTGAACAACAAAAATTCAAAGACACCAAAATAACATTCAACAAGGTACAGTTACTACTACACTAACATCAACATAAACTAACAATAACATACATATGCATATTCAGTACCAAAAATATATCACCAAACTAAACTATAATGCCTTAACCTCAAAAGGCAATGCTAAAGGTCACTGTACTTGATCCTAACGCAATACGAATAATTTAGTAACATCAAACTTTAAACATCTAATGCATAATTTTCAAACAGATTCATAAGAAACTTTTAAACTCGAAAGATGATATAACTTACAAACGGCGCAAGAGAAATCGGAAATTTTCGAATCGAGAACTAACTAAACCAAGATCCAAACCAAACAACCACCAATCGATAGCTCGAACTGAAACCCGAATATGAACCGAAGTCGAATCACAACTGTTCGGCTAATAATAACTCGAGTCAAAACTGATTCCAAACAACCGAAGCATATTTTTTTTCTGCTTGCTTTCGACCCATCACCGCAACATCAATAGACCACCCCTTTTTTTTTCTTTGTGTCTCGGTAACTCAAAACTCACAACCCTCCCCTTTTTTTTTCGTTACACACCAAACAACACAACCAAATGAACTACTCTTTTTTTTTATCTTCAACAGCAAACAGTAACAAAAAACCAAACTTTATATATTTTTTTGTATATTTTTTTTTTCCGATTCACTTCACTTTTTTCTCTAATAACAGTAATAATGAAACAAGAAACAATACCCACTTAAATTGAACACTGAGATTTTCGGAATCAAATTCAGAGTACAAGCTGATTTTTTAAAAACAAGAACAAGAATTAAAATTGACAAGTAAATTAAATTGCATAAACATAAGAAAACTTTTGGAACTCAGAATTTAAATGACAAACTTTTTCATTAAATTAAAAAGAAATTACATCAAATCTCGAACAAGAAGAAAAACTACAATACTGCTAGCCTATTTATACAAGTGAAAAGGGAATCATAAACCCCAAACCTAATAGAAGAAATCCCAAAATTGCCCTTGGTTGATTCTTGGCATATTCGTCTCTTGATTCTTCTTCTAGGTCCTTCTGCTGGATACATGTGATGTTTGTAGGGTTAGAAATGATCTCATCCATCTAAAATTACTTTGGTGAGCAAGCAATAAACAAGAGCCTTCGATTTGGTCAAGGGTCTTGACTTTCTTCACATGGGTGTGTTTATATGTGGGGTAGGATGACTGGTGTGTGGATCGAAGTTGAGAGTGACTGGTGATTAGGGTTAGTGGAGATTAGGGATTTGATGAAGTTTGGAGGCTGATGAGAAAGAACCCTAATCCCCTTTGTATAAACAACCGTCTTCTTTTTTTTATGCTTTGTAACGTTGGTGACCAAAAAAATAATAACGGCTGGTGGGTTTGGATAACGGGTTGTGGGATTTTGGGCTGAGGGTTGGGTAAAAGGGCCGGGTTGTTGGGTTGGTGGGTGGGTTGTTGGATATAGTTTATGATTTTGGCAAAATATACCCTCCATCTTCCAAATTTTATGCAAATAAGGTTTACAGCAGAAAGTATGGGTTTCCCTTTGTTACAAGTATGATGGATTTGTCATTTTTGGCACATATTAGTATGAAACTTTCATAAGGGCTTCTTTTGAACAGCTTGCTTTCTTCAAGGGCTGAAATGTGATATCTTGAAAATTAATGGACCAGTCTTGTATAAATGAGTTCTCCAAGGACTTTTCTTGCCAAATCTTCAAAAATGAGGGACGATGAGACTATGTATAATTACAGTCTCATCACTCCCCCATACTAAACCATTGCCGTGTCCCCACGCAATGCTAGAATTAAGTATCTTAGCACTTCCAAAATTCATTTTATGATGACATTTATTGAAAACTTAAACTTAAATAAACTACTACATGCGTTTTAGACATAATGTATTGTTTTCATCACGGATAAGTGACTTTTGGGATCATAGAACAAGAACACGTGAATGCTTCGTTAGAAATAATTTCGTCGTCCTCGATTTTCACCCAATTCCATGCTAAGCGTGTAACGAGATCATTGTTATTATAAGTTAGCAACACGAACACATCTCATGAGTGTTAATTACACACCTAAACTCCCTTATTCCTACTTGGTATCTCTTATATTTTATTTTGTCTTAATGATCACGAGGATACATCATTGACTTATGCGTGAATAGAGATTAAGTCTAAAAATAGAAACTTAACGGTGTAACCAAAATCATTAAATCAATAATTCATCCAAATAGACAACGATGTCAAAAAATTAAGTCAACAAGAAGGATCGATAAACACGGTTTTATAACGGTTTTGAACATGAGACTTATTACCAAGACTTTTATACGCCCCCTAACGGAAGGGCCTTATTATCTTTGGTTTACCTCCATCTTTTATTCAACTTCGCCATGAAGCTTTTATTATGACTTCGGTCTTGCCTTGCCTTTTATTATCCGCCTCATCGGTGGTTTTATTAGCCAAAGACGTATATCCTCACGCTAAAGCGAATTTTGGATCTTTAAAGCTTCGAAGATTAAGGCTTGATTCACTTTCAATTTTGGCATAGATTTTTCGGCCGTGTGAGCTTCAAATTTTTGCTTAATTTAGGTGAGCACTTGAAATCTTATTATTAGGTGAAGCTTTCGATTATTCGGGTGCCAATACTTCAAAACCGTGACGCTGGCGATACCTTAATGTTTTCCCAATTTATTTACATGGAAGCTACTAAAAAAATTAGAAACCAACAATAGTGACTAAACCGTTAAATCAATATTTATTAACAATTTATTATGCAAAAGCGTGGGGAGAATAAGCTAATAATTACTACACATGAGATCGTGACGATTACGAGACTTATAAATAACTCTATCATTTCTCGTCCCCATTTAAGAGACTTAGCCTAAAAAGTTAAGGAATCGAAGCTAAGTGCTCAACACGCACGGTCGAGTCAAAAATTACTCTTATTCTCACCATCGGAAAACCTACATTCGTGTCTTAAACACTTATGAAAAACTAGAAAAATTTTAAAATTTGGCCATTTTTAGCCTTATTTTGCATAAAACGATAACAAAAAGATGAATATTGGATTGCGTGGTGACGTAAGCAAGGTGAAGTATCTACTCACCCCCCCATACTAAAACTAAACATTGTCCTCAATGTTTCGAGTCTAGGGGTGTAAACACCCCTATACTAGAGACGAAGTCGAATGCCTAATCTAGCATGGAAAGGGTGTAACCAATAAATTTAAAGCCGTTTATGAAGTGTGCTATAAACCTAAGGTTAGAACAAATAAGGATATATCATGTGGATATCGAGAAATTCTTCAAAGCAAACGATTGCGTGCTCCCATAAAACGAACACGAGAGGCTCTAATCGTGAAGATCATGATCATCTAAAGTTCACAATTCACAAACAACCACGAAACAAAGGTTGGAAGGGCACAAATCCCCTCACATTACGATTAATTAAAAACAATAATATTTACATGGATAAGCATGGGTCTCCCCCACGAGGCACCTTGTTTTTGTTAACCGAGTCAAAAGCTCGACTCGAATCCCCATAAATGTGATCATTTAGGGATAATCATGGTTCGGTCATTTTTGGTGGGACTTACATGTAATCAAGGCCCAAAAGCAACCGTGTATAAAGGCAAAACCTCTATACCGGGATCAAAGATCGTGTCTTCGTTTTCGGATGATAAACGAAACAACACGACTTCAGGTAACAACGTCCCAAAGGGACACAAGAAAATAGCATAAGAAGAGAAGGGTGGGACATTGGTTGGGCATAAAAATCAAGTCACTCGAGGTAAACTCATACCGTAAGTGTAGAAAGGATTTCTAGTGACTACTTCGGTAAAAGACCGAGATTTTATCTTAAACGTGATACCGGGGTCAAAAATCTCGTCCTCGGTGGAGAAGTGTGAGGGAACAAATGGGGCTTCCCCCATACTAGATCCACACAAAACGTCGTCAAAAGAAGTAGACGCGTTTGTAGCAAGCTCAATTAAGCGAGGTGATGACGGAGTTAACTTTGGAAAAAATTTCAAATCAATTGTAAAATCATTCCTTTTTTCATTTTTTAACTCATTGTTACGAAAACCCAAGTTGATTAAATTGAAAATATTTGGTGTTTCCAGAACAATTCTAGGCACACTTAAAATTTCCACATTTATCTTGAAGGCGGGAGGAGGATTTGAATTTTTAAAACGTGAATCGACTAATAAAACATCCCCCTCCGGGCTAACGCAACGGTCCTCATCAAACTCGAAAATCGAAGGTGGGTCATCAAGAATACGTTTGATCTCGGAAAAGTCTCCATCGGGATCAAAAACGTCTTCTCTTCCTCGTGGAAGAGATCGAGCAATAAAGTCGTTGATAATCGAGTTGCTAGCTTCAACCGTCGTGAAACTAGGAAAAGAAGGCTCTTCGATTGAAGATTTTGCCTTTGTCGTTTCGACCTCGATATCGAAAAACGTATCGATGTGAGCAAGGCCATCGGCGGACTTCTCACATGATAAATCCAAAATCTCACTCGGTGTGGGATTAGGAGTAAAAGGCTCGTCTCGTGACGATTTTGCCTTGACGGTTTCAACTTTGTCCTTCGAAGGGATCGAACGTGGGCTTTCAAACATTTTAGCAAAACTACTAACACGTCCCTTCGGAATTAATTTTCGTTCATCTTGTAAAAACGAGGGTTCAATTCTTTCCTTTAAAACCTTTTCACATTTTTCTTTTTTAAAATCATTTAATGGAATTTCTTCGTCAAAATTAAACGTATATTGATTTAGAAAATCCTCAATAATTTCATCCTCATTAGAAAAATTAGGTTTAGAAGGTACAAGATTTAAATATCCCAAGTATCCTACGAGTTTTTCCTTTGGTTTATTTTCAAAAACATTTTTCAAAACTTCGTTGGATGACGTTTTTGTTTCCTTAACGTTTTTGCAAGACGACGAAGGTTGCACGACTCTAAAATTCGAGAGATTGGGATCAATACGAGACGTACGAGTCTTAGGAGTTGAAATAACTTGAACCTCTCCCTCGAGATTAGGATTGGTGACGTTCGATGAAGAACTCGACTCATATGAAGCTAATTTTTTCTCTAAGGTCTCAATCGTTGAAAGAAGTTCATTTTGCTTATTAGTGTAAGCCTCCACAACTTTATCAACAATTTTATCCCATCTCTCGACAACTTGGTCAAATAAACGTTCTTGTTCTTTAAAAGCGGCATCATATTCGTTTTCCAACTCGGTTCTCATGGAGGCCATTTCTTTTAAGTAAAATTCATTTTGAGTTTCCAATTGTTTTTCGTGATGTTCCTTAAGGTTCCTAACTTGTTCTTGAATCATCATTAAGTTTGCATTATTGCGTCTCACATAGTCACTAAAGGCGTTTTGATTCATTACACCATTTTGATTTTGATCACAATTAAAAGACGAATCATATGACGAGTAGAACGAAGACGATGGGTGATCTTGGTTGTAAGATTGAAAATTATCACCATGATCACGTGGAGCGGAGTTATAGATATAACCCTCTCGACCTCCAATAACCTTACAATTAAAACAATTGGCACCATCGGGCGGGCCTCCACAATATGGACACGAATAATATCCACTATCATTCGACATGATGCAACGAGAACAGTGTTACGAGAATTAAACGTTATAGAGTGTGAAAGAAGAGAATTATGAAAATAGAGGAAAAAATCGAAGAATCTTTTTGTGTTTTTGGTTTTTTAATTTTTTTGGAATTTTGGTGTATTACGTAGAAATTAATCTACAAAAACTATCTACTAATCAAAGGTCACGATTAATGAATCCAAGAAGAATGAAGGCAATTACGTGAAGTAAAAACCCTCGTCGACTTTGAAACGTTGGCGGAACGCCAAAACGTTTCGAGGTTCAATAATTAAAACTCACAAAAATAGATTAATAATACTTGAGTTGGCAAACCCCTAATTAATCGTCACTTTCAAAATACGCACAAGCGAGCGGAGAAAACGAGGCGGCGCGAAGCACTTAAGAGCCTTTTTTCTTTAGGTCGTGAAATACAACCGCCTTATACCCACCTTATAGTTTGTATTTATCGAGATTAAACCAATTAAGAGTATTTATCTATTTTGCCTTTGATTTCGTTTGAATACGATACAACAATAGTGACCGGAACGCTCAACTATTGAGGTGCGATTTCTCGCGTATTTGGATAATTATTGTGTGTTAATTGTTCTACGTAAATACAATATATTATGCACAATAAAAACGAGAAAACGATTTTGTGTTAATAGAGTTCTATTTAACACTATTTATTTCTATGGCTAATAGTATAGAAAAATAAAAAGAAGTATTTACGATAAAAGCGTAAACACTCAAATAAACACGATAAATAAGTATGGCTAAACAAACCTCCCCGGCAGCGGCGCCATTTTTGATATAGTAATTTTTGTATATACTTTATTTTTAGTGAAAAACAAAGCAACACAAAAGTCGTTGGTAAGTATTAATCAATACGTTTTAGGAAAAACGTAAAGATGACAATCGAGTTCGTTCTCGGTGGAGGTATGGTGTTTAGCCAACAAAATTAGACGTTATTTATTCAAGTGATTACGTTTTTGAAATGTGAAAAGGAAGAAAACGTAAGACGGATTTCACTAGATATTAAAAAAGGACGAATACGCGTTACGCGCGAATCGTAAAAATCGACTAAATTTAATTATTATTATTTTTTTTTTTTAGTAATAAAAATAGCGATAAATGAAACCTAAGCTACGTGAAAGCATAAAAAGGCATTGAAAAACTTAAAGCGTCTACGGGGACAAAGCAAAGGCAAAAAAATAATTGACGATTAAATGTAAAAAAAAAAACGCGACATTTAAGCAAATAATCAAATTTTAAGTCCTAGAAAAACAAATTTATTTTTTTCTACGTCCTAAATGACAAAAGAAAATTTTCAGAAAAAGAATCACATTTTTGACTTTTCTATTTTTTTATTATGAATTAAATAAGATTTAAACTAATTAAATGCTTTTAAAAAATATTAAATGATTTTTTTTTTAAATCTCAAAAAATTACAGAAAGTAGGTTAAGCGGTTTGGGTCCTAGTAAAAATAAGCTATACAAGTCAGCTTATCAAATAAGCTGAGAAAATTAGCATTATAATCTGTTAAGCTTAATTGGCAAAATGGGTATAAATAAAAGACTTTGCATACCATAACCAAAAAGTAACTTAGCACAGTTGGTATCAATGAGTTTGTTTGAGGCACTCTGTTTGTTTCCGAGAGGGCCTGGGGTCGAATCCCACCAGGCCTAATTTTTTGGAAACAATTTTTTTTCTTTTTGTTTGTTTTGGAACATGCAGGTATACTATAAGTATAACTAAATATTATCAGACGTATCATACAACATTGACAAAATTCAATTCTAGTCAAATGGTTAACTAAGGTTCTGCTAGAACTTAAATTCTTTGTACTTTCATTTGTATTTGTTCAGCAGTTTGTTTCAGTGAGCTTCAGCTTAAGTTGCTTTGTATTTGTTGGAATCCGTTAACAGGTTCCTTAGCTCTTCACTACGTTTCCTAGCAACATCATTTTTTAAACAACACATCCAGCATATCTATTTACTTTTACAAGACTGGAGAACAAAAGCAGCATATCATATCCAACATCATTATACCCAAATCAGTATCTCAACTATCAAACTGTGACACAACATTTGATTGTGAACAACAAAAATTCAAAGACACCAAAATAACATTCAACAAGGTACAGTTACTACTACACTAACATCAACATAAACTAACAATAACATACATATGCATATTCAGTACCAAAAATATATCACCAAACTAAACTATAATGCCTTAACCTCAAAAGGCAATGCTAAAGGTCACTGTACTTGATCCTAACGCAATACGAATAATTTAGTAACATCAAACTTTAAACATCTAATGCATAATTTTCAAACAGATTCATAAGAAACTTTTAAACTCGAAAGATGATATAACTTACAAACGGCGCAAGAGAAATCGGAAATTTTCGAATCGAGAACTAACTAAACCAAGATCCAAACCAAACAACCACCAATCGATAGCTCGAACTGAAACCCGAATATGAACCGAAGTCGAATCACAACTGTTCGGCTAATAATAACTGATGAGTCCTATGATCGTTCGACTCAATGGTTATGAACCATTATATCTAGGTTGATCATCATTCATATGATAACATAGCGGAATAGAACAATGATCATAACAAGGTGTTTGGACACAAAGAACACATGAATTAAAACAATTGGGTTGCTCATTATATTAATAACAAACAACCACTAGACGTGTATACATTGAATCCCACGTCTAGTGCGACACACACTTTAGGTTTACATTGTGAATGAATGATATATGAATAAAACCTATGACCCTTGGTTCCTTTTATAGTGTAAGGATTAGGGTTTACAAGAGATAATAATGAATAAACAAGTAAATCTTCTATTTAAATAAACTTATGCAGAATATCTTTTGCATGTTTATCTAAATAGAAGCTTCCATTAGCTTCTTTTGTCTACGTTTTGTCAATGCTTGAATTGCATGTGACAATGCTTACATTATACATGACAACTCTTGAGCTATCAACGCCTAATTAACTCTTGTCAACGCTTGATTAACTCTTGACAACGCTTGGACAATTTCTTCACGTTTTCTTCATTTTTGAGTTTCTGCCACATCAACTTTTTGACCCAACAATCTTCCCCTAGTTGATAGTGGCAAAACTCTATGTGTATCTCTTGTAAGTTATACATGATCTTCAAATTGCTTCCCCTCAAGTGTAGCACGTATTTCTTCCCCTTTTTGTCACATCAACAAGGAAGTAAACAATGTTGCAATGTTGAAGATTCTCCAGAAGTAGCTCTTTGTAATGATCCTGAAGAAAAATAAATAAAGTATTCTTGATGTAGAAGTAAAATAACCCAAACTTATGTTCCATGTCTTGTTTATCCATGTGATGAAGAACTTATACTCATGCTATAAAGTATAAGTAGACCTCGATCCCTTGTCAATATTCTCATCCTTTGTGAGACACTGAGCACGATAATGTAACTCCTTCAAGTGTTTATGACAAGTCTTCGTCACCATCCATGTAAAGCACGAACAAGTTACCTTTAAAGCCAGTGGCTGGAAGTCCATGACTTTAAGATATGATAGAACACAACCTCGCGCAAATCTTCTTCAATCATCAATCTTACCATAAGAATTCTTCCCCTTAAGTCAACACCTCTTCATGAAGAAACTTAATCTTTATATCATATGTAAAAGAGATAAGACGGATAACTCTTTTACACGGCTACCCCGATTACATAATCAAATCCAATAAATTACCTCACGAATTGTTGCTAACTCGCATTAAAATCATTAATCCCTTTCAAAATATCCGAGCCATAAATATCATCATGATATTCTAAATTATAACGGAGATTCCATGTACCTTTGTGTGTATTTTCCTCCTTTTTGTGTGCTAAAAACGTACCAATTTTCTCAAACAGCAGCAATCAGTGTGTTGTCCAATATCTCTTCTGTCCAATATCTTTGACAGATGTATTGTCCAATATCGGACAATACGTGTCAGCATTGAAGCTCATATATCGGACGACACTGTCAACTCCATTAGTGTTGACTTATTCTGTCAGCGTCAAACTTCCTTCTGTCAGCGTTACATTTAAACCTGTCAGCGTCTATATTTAACCTTTTCAGCGTCTAAGGTTTAAACGTGTCAGCGTTTAATTTGCTAACATCAGCGTCATAATCTGTCAACGTTGAACCACACTCTTGTCAGCGTTGCATTCTTACTTGTCAACGTTGAGTATCAACATTACCTTTTCAACCAAGAATTTAAATAACGTCACTTGCTTCTTTAGACCATGTGAACGCAGATTGCAATATATACTCTTTGGCCGTGTGAATGCAACATTGAATAACCAATCAAAAATCTATCCATTGTGTGAACAGAAGACAAGCTATAACCAATCATAGGTTTTCAATCGTGTGAACACATTAAACATGTAAATACATGTTCGTGTGAACACAAAATCTTCAACCAATAGGAACGAGGGATTCACAGGAATACCATAGGCTAGCATGTAGAGGATTAAAGTTTATAACGAATATCATATGGCCTTTTTGTTACCGTAGGTCTCAGTTACGTTCTTCCAATCACACAGCAACGATTATTCTAGGGTTTATTTATAAAACCCTAAAATCAAATCCTAGATCTAGGGTTTTGGATGAAACCCTAAAACTTTATCACCTCAAATTCGTCATAAAACATCAGATCTTCTGTTATATACAATGATCTAGGGTTTTCAGAAACCCTAAATCATGATTTCATGTGAATATAAAAATCTGAAAATCACCTCTGCTGCCTACTTTGACGCTTAATAACTTTTGCCTGGGGATAAAACTCGACAATCCCTCCGGTGGATGTTTAGATCTATGTATGTAGAACACATATCTAAAATTTCGTGACGATCCAACGGTTCAATCAAAAGTTATGACCTTCTGAATACTGCTGCGCACACAAAAACGTCCAGAAAAATTCCATACGAATTTTTCTTCTTCACCATACACGAACACCTCGTCGGACCTAGATATCACGAGCCTTAGGCTCTGATACCAATTGATGAGTCCTATGATCGTTAGACTCAATGGTTAAGAACCATTATATCTAGGTTGATCATCATTCATATGATAACATAGCGGAAAAGAACAATGATCATGAACAAGGTGTTTAGGCACAAAGAACACATGAATTAAAACAATTGGGTTGCTCATTATATTAATAACAAACAACCACTAGACGTGTATACATTGAATCCCACGTCTAGTGCGACACACACTTTAGGTTTACATTGTGAATGAATGATATATGAATAAAACCTATGACCCTTGGTTCCTTTTATAGTGTAAGGATTAGGGTTTACAAGAGATAAGAATGAATAAACAAGTAAATCTTCTATTTAAATAAACTTATGCAGAATATCTTTTGCATGTTTATCTAAATAGAAGCTTCCATTAGCTTCTTTTGTCTACGTTTTGTCAATGCTTGAATTGCATGTGACAATGCTTACATTATACATGACAACTCTTGAGCTATCAACGCCTAATTAACTCTTGTCAACGCTTGATTAACTCTTGACAACGCTTGGACAATTTCTTCACGTTTTCTTCATTTTTGAGTTTCTGCCACATCAACTTTTTGACCCAACAATAACCCGAGTCAAAACTGATTCCAAACAACCGAAGCATATTTTTTTTCTGCTTGCTTTCGACCCATCACCGCAACATCAATAGACCACCCCTTTTTTTTTTCTTTGTGTCTCGGCAACTCAAAACTCACAACCCTCCCCCTTTTTTTTCGTTACACACCAAACAACACAACCAAATGAACTACTCTCTTTTTTTTTATCTTCAACAACAAACAGTAACAAAAAACCAAACTTTATATATTTTTTTTTGTATTTTTTTTTCGATTCACTTCACTTTTTTCTCTAATAACAGTAATAATGAAACAAGAAACAATACCCACTTAAATTAAACACTGAGATTTTCGGAATCAAATTCAGAGTACAAGCTGATTTTTTAAAAACAAGAACAAGAATTAAAATTGACAAGTAAATTAAATTGCATAAACATAAGAAAACTTTTGGAACTCAGAATTTAAATGACAAACTTTTTCATTAAATTAAAAAGAAATTACATCAAATCTCGAACAAGAAGAAAACTACAATACTGCTAGCCTATTTATACAAGTGAAAAGGGAATCATAAACCCCAAACCTAATAGAAGAAATCCCAAAATTGCCCTTGGTTGATTCGTGGCATATTCGTCTCTTGATTCTTCTTCTAGGTCCTTCTGCTGGATACATGTGATGTTTGTAGGGTTAGAAATGATCTCATCCATCTAAAATTACTTTGGTGAGCAAGCAATAAACAAGAGCCTTCGATTTGGTCAAGGGTCTTGACTTTCTTCACATGGGTGTGTTTATATGTGGGGTAGGATGACTGGTGTGTGGATCGAAGTTGAGAGTGACTGGTGATTAGGGTTAGTGGAGATTAGGGATTTGATGAAGTTTGGAGGCTGATGAGAAAGAACCCTAATCCCCTTTGTATAAACAACCGTCTTCTTTTTTTTATGCTTTGTAACGTTGGTGACCAAAAAAATAATAACGGCTGGTGGGTTTGGATAACGGGTTGTGGGATTTTGGGCTGAGGGTTGGGTAAAAGGGCCGGGTTGTTGGGTTGGTGGGTGGGTTGTTGGATATAGTTTATGATTTTGGCAAAATATACCCTCCATCTTCCAAATTTTATGCAAATAAGGTTTACAGCAGAAAGTATGGGTTTCCCTTTGTTACAAGTATGATGGATTTGTCATTTTTGGCACATATTAGTATGAAACTTTCATAAGGGCTTCTTTTGAACAGCTTGCTTTCTTCAAGGGCTGAAATGTGATATCTTGAAAATTAATGGACCAGTCTTGTATAAATGAGTTCTCCAAGGACTTTTCTTGCCAAATCTTCAAAAATGAGGGACCAATGTTGACAATCTTCAAAACTTCAAGGACCATTTTGGAAATTCAGGATTCGGGTCCGGTTCATTGTGTGGCTTCATTTCCCGTGTTCGTTTTTGCGTGATTCTTGTGATCTTTTGGTGAATTCACGATATCCGTACCTAAAATACACAATGAACAAACACAGGCATATATTGGGTATTTTGATGATATTTTAAGCATTTTAAGCCCGATTTGGACGATGAGACTATGTATAATTACAGTCTCATCAGTCTCACTCTTGGCAGCCACGAAGAAAACCCACGTAAACCTGCTATATCCATCAGTTACCACCAGACAGAATTGTTTGTGGTCAATGCTCCTAATAGAGGTAGGACCAAATAAATCCATGTGTAGTAGCTGCAATGGTTCATTTATAAGGCTGAGAGTAGTAATGGCCTTAAAAGATGCTTTATGTTGTTTGCCTTTGCTGCATGCAAGACAATTAATATCATTTCTGAATGACTTGGGAGGTAAACCAGAGACCAGGTTCATATTTGATAGTTTGTGAATGGTCTTGAAGTTCACATGTCCCATCCTTCTGTGCCATTGAGTGGCTTCATCTTCTGAGGCTTTAGCAACCAAACATGCTAGTTGACCAGTAGGGTTGACTTCATTCAGCTTGATACTATAGAGATTGTGTCTTCTAGGGATTCTAAGTAGAAACTGTGAGTCATCCGTAAGTTTAAAGTCTTTGGATAACACAAGTGCATCAGTCCGTAAAGAGGACAAACTGCTTCTTGTCACAAATCTGAGAGACAGATATCAAGTTGAAATGTTGAAGTGCTTCCACATAGTAGACCTGCTCAAAATTAAGATTGGGCGTCTGAATCGTTCCTTTGCCAGTGATCCTACCTTCACCTCCTCCAAAATAGACCTTTCCGCCTTGAAACTGTACAAAGTTAGATAGAAGACTTTTATTTCCTATCATGCTCCTAGAGCATCCACTATCAACAATTCCTAGAGTAGGATCTTGGTATGGAGTAACCTACAACAACAAGATAATAAAGATGCAAAAGTTAGTGTCTTAAGGGTACCTAAACCTTTTCAGGTTTGAGCATGCCTTGTGGATCTTTAGAGGATAGCCAAGAAGATTGATGAGATCCACCGTTGTTCTTTGGTTGCCTATTCATCATATTGGTATTATTGTTTGACCAAGAACAACCTGCTGAGGGCTTAACAGCAGTTCCCAAATTTCCCAATCCAAAATACATGTGGTCAAAATTATTTGCATAATTTGGATTAAAATTCTGAAAATAGTTACTGGTTGGTCTATTTGATGTTAATCCAATGTTTCTCCAATGATCAGAAGCTAATGGAGAGGTCCTTCTAGAAGAAGAAAACGATTGAGCACTTGGGTTTAGTCTTCTAGTAGAATATGGAACAACTCCTGGTGGACCAGGAGCAGGAAATGCTTGATGAACAGAAGAATGTTTGTCATAAAAATCACAATCTTTAATAAAATGAAATGCACTCCCACAAACAAAACATGTTTTAAACGACCTTTTATTAGAATGACATTGTTTCATACTGCTAACTTCATTACACACAATTATAGGAGAACCAATCTTCCTAGGACTCAATAAACCAGGACTAGACACTGTAGAATTAAAAGCAATTCTCTCTTCATACTTCCTAGCACCAGTAGCAGCATGATCATTCGACTTGGAACTTGTAGGTCTCGACTCTTCACTTGAACCACTTGATGTAGAGTCACTGGCTTTGTCACTGAAAGTACACGAGACAAAGTCATTAGAATTAGTAGAACTTTTTGGGGACTCATGCATCTGTGATCCATCCAAGTCATTATGCCTAGAAGTGGGCATGAAAGTTCCAGTAAGAGGTGGAGGGACAACGTACATTTCTGCTGCTGGTTTAAACCTATTGTAACTAGGTTCTCCCTCTTCCTCTTTGCCGGGATCAAAGACACTTGAAAAAGATAAATCAAACACATCTTCTGAATCAATATATTTATCAAATCCTAACCCTCTTTTAGTCCTACCAGACATGCTACTATTAATAAATTTTGAAAGATTTTTAGGTGCCTTTTGCCATTTTTCAAATCTCAAAAGTGTAGCATCTAATTTTTCTTTCATCTCTTGTTTTTCTTTGATATTGTCATCTTTTACCTTTTTTGTGTATTTAAGCATATTTGTTGTGTTTTCTAAATCAATGTTCAGTATCCTAATTTTATCCTCATACTCACGTTGAGTATCTTGAAGCCACCTCTTTTGTTGTTCCAACGTTTTTAAAGAAGCCTTATAGGCTTGAACCTCTAGAAAATACTTATCATTATGATCATTTAAGTCATTATATTGGGACACCAATTCTGAATATTTATCATGACAACCAAGAGGACAATGTTGTACCTGAGGTGAGATGCCCATAAGAGCAAACTCTTCTACTTCCTCTACATCAGATAGATTCCCAGCAATCATTGCAAACACGTCAGTAGAGGGCTCTGCTGGTTCTAGTGTAGTAGTCTGATGATCATTCCAGTTGACCATAGAGTCAACAAACACCAATGCCTTCTTGTCATCCTTTACCTCCTGAACCTTAAATGCTGAATATCTGCTCTTCTCCTGGTCATTCTTGTTAGGGCATTCCCTTAAAAAGTGACCTTGCTGCTGGCAGTTATAGCATCGAACCTTGCTTCTGTCAAACCTTGCTGACTCTCTTGGGTTGTAATTAAATTTTCGACCTGCTTTCTTCTCAAACTTGTGAACCCTAAGAGTGAGCATGGCCATCTGCCATTTGAGATCTATTTCATCCAGGTCAAGTTTATCAACCTGTTTGAAGTCATCAAAAGCAAGTTGCTGTTGAGCATCAACGTCAACAACAAAAGAATGAAGAACAGCTTCTACCATGCTACCCGACTTGGCTGTTGGTTCAGGAGCAGAAGTATGCTGAAAAGTATGTAGAGAAGACACAGTATTGCTTGGGTTACTAGCATAAGACATGGGACTGGATCCGATAGAACTCACAAAGGCAGAGTTAGCAGGAGTGGGAAATGAATCACTTGAATATCCCCTCACATGAGGCTCAAAAGTTTTGAGCTTATGAAATAAATCATCAAAATTAAGATAGTCAAGCCCACCTTTTGCTTTGAGAGAGATTACCACCTGATTCCATGAGTAGGGTAAGGCTCTAAGAAATCTTGCATTGATATCACCATTGTTAGGTTTCGACCGAAGTTGATTCAACTGGCTCAATATCTTTTGGAACCTGTCATACCCTTGATGGATACCTTCAGTTTCTGAGATCTTGAATTATGTGAATTCATCTCTTAGCATGGATCTTCTCATTTTCTTTGACTCCTCATTCCCACCAAACCTTGCTTTTATTCCATTCCAGATCTCTCTAGCATCATCCAAATGATAGAAGTCACCCATGTGATCATCAGGAAGGGATTGAAGCAAAATAGTTTTTGCTTTGACCTCCTTCTGAATGGCTATGATTTCTTCATGAGTTTTAGGGTCAAGAAGAGTAATATTACCATTGTTGTCTCTTCCAGTCAACTTCCTGCTGTTCCCATTCAGAATAATCTTCCAAAGGTCTTGATCAGTATTGGTGATCCACCATTCCATCTTCATTGCCCAGCTATCATACTCGTCCTTTTTCAGAAGAGGAAACTTACCATTTGTGTTGGAAACCGTAGCAACGATTTGCTGAGGTTGCAGAGTTTTAGGAGTACTATCTTCTCCTGTTTGAGTAGAACTTGAGGCAGACATGATTAAACAAAAGTGTTAGTAATGAGAAAAATTGTTTCTTCTTGTACAGAGACTCTCTCAGGCTCTGATACCACTTGTTGGGTCCACTAAATGTGGATCTTGCACCCTGTCAGGAACGGTGAACGACTTCTGTAATCACAAGTCTATTCACAGAGAGGCTCTATACACAATATAAGTGCGGAATAGAAATACTATAAAGAAAAACAGAATAACTATAATGACTTTGTTAGAAATACGTTTTTACGTATATTAGAAGTATCGGTCACTCCACAATATTATTAATGTTGTAATAGCTCGTAGTTAATAGTTACTTATTTAGTTAAGTAAGAACCGGTCCATGGGCTTGTCATGGACCGGCCCAAGCCCAATGTTGCTTGGAAGTATAAATACCCCTTTCCTCCTTGGAAAGGGGTTGGTTGTTGTTCATTTGAAAGTTTCATTTAATAAATTACACATAGTTTTTCTCTCACTTTCTCTCTCTAGTTTCTCTCACTAGAAAACATCAACTTCATAGATTCATAGGTTATCAATATTCTACATTTGGTATCAAGAGCTATGGGGTGATTTAAGGTAAGGATTGTGTTGCTTTTTTAGTTTTTGAATCAATTTGTGATCTTTAGAAAAAATCAATCTTGAATCTTGTTGTTTTTGGTGTTTTTGTTATTGGGATTAATTGATAAGGATAGGGTTTAGCTTATTTTGGTAAAAATCATAAAATGTTTTGTGGTTTTAATCAAAAAATCGGATTTAAAAGTGTTGTTCCAAGTCTCGAACTCTTTTTCTCCAGAATATTCCGAATAGACTTTCCGAATAGCAAAGTATTCCGAATAGCAAAGTATTCCGAATAGCAAAGATTTTCCGAATAGCCAATTCTTTCCGAATAGCCAAACTTTCCGAATAGCCAAACTTTCCGAATAGCAATCTTTCCGAATAGTCAAACTTTCCGAATAGCAATCTTTCCGAATAGCCATCTTTCCGAATTGAAGAATTATTCCGCATAAGGATAGGTTTATTCAGCATAGGGTTTATTCCGAATAGGTTATTTTCAGAATAGGGTTATTCCGCATAGGGTTATTCCGGATAAGGGTTGTTTTCAGCATAGGGTTATTCCGAATAGGGATTATTCCGAATAGGATTTATTCTTTGTTAGGGTTATTCCGTATAAGCAAGTTCAAGGGGTTTTTGAGTTTTTTCGACGATCTTTAGTGGATTTAATCTTGATTTTAACAACACAACACAAATTCTCAACCTTTCTTCACTACTCGATCAACCGATAATCTTTGAGTCTTTTAAGTGATCACAATGAATCCGAGTTCATTAATGCCTCAGATGACATCTCTTACGAATATCTCAATCATAACGGGAACTGATAGTCGTCCACCGATGCTTATTAAAGAGGTGTTTGAGGCATGACAAGGCCGCATGATGCAATACTTGAAGGGCAAACCAACATACGGAAGGCTTATGGTCAAATCGATTTTGAATGGTCCACTCGACTATGGTACCATTGTGGCAAATAACGTGACTCGTCCAAGAGAATATGAAGAACTCACACCGGCACAACAACTCATTGCTGATGCTGATGAAAAGGCTCAACAGACTCTTCTCCAAGCTCTTCTGCATGATATTTATCGCATGGTAAGTCAATATACGGTTGGCAAGGATTTATGGGAACGTCTAAAGGTGTTGCTACAAGGTACGTCTCCTACCAAACAGGAAAGGGAATGTCAGTTGTATGATCTGTTTGATAGATTCACGTACAGCCCAGGGGAAACGCTACACGACTATTACTTCAGATTCACTACTCTAATGAATGATCTGAATGTATACAATCTCGTGATTGCTCCATTCCAGGTTAACACCAAGTTTTTGAATACTTTACCTCAAGCTGAATGGGGTGAGTATATTACCGATGTTAAGTTAACCCGGGGTTTGCATAAGTGCAATTTAGATCAAATCTATGCTTTTCTTCAGCAGCATGAGAAACATGTGATTATGCACCGTTCTCCTCGAGGTATATACCCTGATTCCTTAGCTTTGATGGCGAATCAACCAAGCTTGTCACACAACAACACACCTTATATCTTGGGACATCAAGCCTATCATCCATCACCTTACATGACACCGACCTTCCCCCAATACTCGATTCTACCGCAACCACCCACCTCACATCAGCAACAATATCGGTTTAATGCACCTTCACCACAGTATGCTTCACAAATTCACCCAGCAAACATTGCACCTTATGCTCAGCCTTCATATTCTTCTTATCAAGAGAATGCAGCATATCCAACAAGCTACCCTGATCAAATGAGTATTCCTTCTAGTGATTATGCAGCTCATCAAGACCAAGCAATGTATTGTGATGATGAGGAAGTCCCCATTCCTGTATTCAAACAAGGAGCTGACCCAGTTGAAGTGTTAACCACTATGTCTGCTTATCTCACAAGGACTTTAAGCAAACGAGGATACAGAGGATCAGCTCCAACCAACAATCAGTTGAGGAATTCATCCAATTCTCGTCAACAAGCTACTATTGAGAATGGCAGGGTAATGGTTCAACCTATTCAACCATATCAGGGGAGACCTACTACATCAACCAATGCTCGCACGGTCAATCCTGCTCCAATGGTCAACAATCCTCCACGGGCTAATTCCACAGGCAAGTTGAGAATGATTACATGCTACAACTTCAAGGAAGAAGGACACATGTCCAGGGATTGCAAGAAACCCAAGAGGAGAAGGGATGGACAATGGTTTGCAGAAAAGATCTATCTGGTGAATGCTCAGGCACAAGGATGGGAACTTGATGCAGAGGAGCTTGCATTTCTTGCTGATCCAGGGATTGCTGAACAAGACATTGTCACCACACAGAATGCAGCATACCAAGCCGATGATCTTGATGCGTATGACTCAGACTGTGATGAATTTCAATCTGCAAAGGTTGCTCTCATGGAAACTATCTCCAGCTTAGGGCCAGAAAAGAGATCTGAGGTACTTATTAATACCACTGATAATACCACTGATGCTAGTATTCAACCACATCAAGTTGTGCAAGAGCGTGCTGATTCGAATGAATCTTCAGTAGTGAGTCTTTCAAATGAGGAGACAATCAATGATAGTAATATCAATGTGAGTCCCCAGATTTTGAGTGAATCACAACTGGGAGCCATTTCGAATACGCATACTCCTGCTCAACAAGATTTGGTCATGGTTCCTGCTACATTACTTAGCCAAATGAATGCTGTACTTTTAGAAACCCTAGCTAAGAATAAGAATTTGTCTGATGAGCTTACCTTAAGCAACGAGAAAGTTCAAACTTTAGAATTAGTGCCTTCGTCTAGTGTTCTAACTAATCCCGAATATGATCACTTTCAAAACAAACAAATGGGTCACTTGCAAGAAATTGAAAACTTAAGAGCAAATCTTTCTAATGAACTTAAAGAAAAAGAGTTAGTGGTCACTAATTTTCAAAAACTTCAAACGGATTTTGAATTACTCGAGTCTAAGAAGAATGAAATGGAGATTAATGCTGCTAATAAGATTATGCTTTTAAGACAATACGCTGCTTCTCAACTAGTGCACTTATTTGATGCTTCGTTTAGAGAATTTAACTTATCACGTCAAAAAGGCCTCCCCCCTAACCCAAGGTATGCAAAACAAGCTTTAAGACATAGTCCAAGACTTTATAATGCAACCCAATTAGGATTGGTCTTAGACCCGATTGTTATTTTCGATGATCGAACAAGTAAGGATCTAGTTGATGAGGATCGGTCATACAATTCTGCAAAATATCCCGAGTGTGATTATTTTAAAATGAATAAGGAGCTTGCAAAAATGGATTTTAGAATTCGCTTCCATATGGACAAAGATCTCATCACAGCACCAACCTACATGTTAGATCAAGAAAACCCTAGTACATTTCCTACACTTGTCAATATGGAAGGTCCTAAGGAAATTCCAAAGGATCTTCCACCTGTTAGCACTGTATGGTTAAACTTGCAATTGATTAATCAATACTTTACTAATTTTGACAAGGTCATTTTGGAATGTACGACTTCAAATGGCCTAAACGTCGGAGAATGGGCTTTCGAACACATGAACGAGGTGTTTAAAACTGAGATCAATCCGTTTGTCGAAAGTCTAAAAGGAAGTTTTGCATCTCTTAAGGAAAATCTTGAGTTTGAAATTGGAGAAGTTCAAAAAGTGTTTTATGAAATGGACACCGCTTACGAACTACAACTAATCGAAAAAGAAAATATTTTATCCGAATATGACCGATTCTTGTCCGAAGTAATCTCGTGTGATGTGCTTACTACTGTAAATGTTAATTATTCAAATGAGCTTACATCCGCTATGATTAATTGTGATGCTGTGAATATATGTGATGATGTTTGTGATCTCTCTGTAAATGTTGCTGATACTGTAAATGAGGTAGATAATCATTCTTGTCACGAATCTAACGCTGAGTTTTTAAAGCTACAAGATTCTTACAATTTACTTTCAAAACGCTTTAATCAACTAGAACAACATTGTATATCTTTAGAATTAAAACAACAAACTCAAAATGAGGATCTTTTGATATCAAATGGTTGTGAAAACGGTGTTGAGACGAGTGACAAGATGATTGAAATTGTTAAGGCATTAGAGGAAGAGATTATGAGATTGAAGAGAGATGTGTCATCAAATGTAACACTAAAATTGGAACTAGAGGCTGCAGAGTCTAAAAACCAGGTCTTAGAAATTAGACTTTCGTCTGTTCTAGGGGAGATGGATCGGACAAGACAGGGACTATCCGCTCTTTATGGTTCACTAGAAGAACGCTTCGCTTTTAATGCGGCACAGCAACAATCTTATGTTGAACAACTGAACCAAAAGTGCGAGGAAATCTCTGACTTGAACATCCTGCTCATTGACAAAAACATGGTTTTGGCCGAGTTAAAGGAGACACTTCTTCTCACCCGACAAGAAGTTGTTGATAACTTAGCTACCAACTCTGCACCGTCCACTAGTGCTCCAACAACCAAGTCAGTAGTGCTTTATAAGAACCCGCTTCATAAGAGAAACCCGGTTACCTACGATGATTATATGAGGAATGCCATTAAGCATGTAGATCTTGTTAGGGATATTTTAGACGATCTTTATGCCTTAGATCCCTCAAGTAGCTACTATTATTCGGCTCATGAATATATTAAGCGAGTTCAATATTGCTTAGCATATTTGCAATACATAGGTAAACCAGGCTCTGCACTACTTACTAATAGGCCCATTGCTGTAACTCCATTCAATAAGACTCCAGGAGCAAAACCGTCATTGGCACAATCAAGTAAGGCACCTTTAAAATCTGTTGCTAATATTCCCACTTTGCCTTCTACAGGATTAAAAGAGACTACTATGGCTAAAGGATCGCCACTCAAGAAAGATAAGATCAAGCCCTCCACTAGTAGTGCCAAAAAGAAGAAAGTAGAATCTCACCATAGGAATGTTAGTTCAGTTTTAAATAAAAAGAATCATGTTAAGACTAAAAGCTCTGCGCCTGTGCAGAAGCCTAAATCATTTGTGAATTCTGATTTGAAGTGTTGGAATTGTAATGAATGTATGTTTTCACAACGTCATGATTTGTGTCTTATTGATCATGTGAATGAAATGAATGCCATTAGGAATAATCTTGAATGGAAGCCAACTGGTAGAACTCGTGCCCAAGTTGGATGGCAATGGCGTCCCACTGGTAGGACCTTTACATTAGATGGAATAATGTGCCTTTTAACTAGGAATGCATCCATTGAGGTTAGGTCTGAGCGTCCTTTAGTTAGGCACACTAGCACTAAAGTATGGAAACAGCGCCCTTTAATTAGGTCTACCCCCACTATAGTGCCTATCAGTGAAGAAATACCTCAGGATTTAAGCCAACTAGAATCTACACCACCAACTAGGAAGAAGAAGGCTAGGAAATCTAAGAAACCTAGAGTTAGCAAATCTAAGATTATTAAATCTGTACCTGCTAATAACAAGGAACACTCAGATTCCGATACCTCTACATTGTCTTCGTGTGGTGATATTTTCAGGTGGTCCAAATCATCCTGTGGTATTTGGACTCCGGTTGTTCAAAGCATATGACCGGAGATCGCTCGATGCTCCGAAATTTCGTCAGCAAGTTTCTTAGTACGGTTAAATTCGGTAATGATCATATAGCAAAGATAATGGGTTATGGTGAATATCAGATTGGAAACGTTACGATTTCAAGGGTATACTATGTAGAAGGTCTTGGTCACAACTTATTTTCAGTAGGACAGTTTTGTGATTCCAATCTTGAGGTTGCTTTTCGACAACATACTTGTTTCATCCGCAACGTGGAAGGAAAAGACTTGTTGAAGGGATCTCGTGGTGCAAATCTTTATACGTTGTCCCTACAAGACATGATGGCCGCCTCTCCAGTATGTCTTCTCTCTAAAGCATCTAAGACCAAGTCTTGGTTATGGCATCGCAGATTATCTCATCTCAACTTTGATGCTATTAATCATCTGGCTAAAAACGAATTAGTTCGTGGTCTTCCAAAGCTTAAATTTCACAAGGACCATTTATGTTCCGCGTGTTCAAGGGGGAAAAGTACCAAGAAATCTTACAAGCCCAAAGCTGAAGACACCAATCAAGAAAAACTTCATCTTTTGCATATGGATCTTTGTGGGCCAATGAGAACTGAAAGTGTGAGCGGTAAGAAATTCATTCTGGTTATTGTGGATGATTTCTCCAGGTTTACATGGGTTAGATTTCTACGTACAAAGGATGAAGCACCGAAGGCTATCATCACTTTTCTGAAATTTATTCAGGTACGTTTGAATACTACTGTCCGCCGTATTCGTATAGACAATGGAACAGAGTTCGTAAACCAGACTCTTCGTGATTACTATGAAGGAGTTGGTATTTCACATGAAACATCCGCTGCACGTACTCCACAACAAAACGGTGTCGTTGAAAGACGGAATCGTACGCTTATGGAAGCTTCTAGGACTATGCTTATTTATGCGAACGCTCCATTGTTCTTGTGGGCAGAAGCTATATCTACTGCATGTTTCACCCAAAACCGTTCTATCATTCGGAAACGCCATGGAAAAACACCTTATGAGCTTCTACATGACCGCAAACCCGATGTTTCATTTTTTCATGTGTTTGGTGCTCTTTGTTATCCAAACATTAATAGTGAGAACTTGGGCAAGCTTCAACCGAAAGCCGATATAGGTATTTTCATTGGTTACTCACCGTCCAAGAAAGCATACCGAATTTACAACCATCGTCTTGGTAAGATTGTAGAAACTATGGACGCAGATTTCGATGAGCTGACAGCGATGGCTTCTGAGCAACACAGCTCTGAACCCGCGCTTCATGAGATGGGAACCGGTGCTATTAGTTCCGGATTAGTTCCCAATAATCCTACTTCTACATCATTTTTACCACCATCAAGGCCCGAGTGGGATAAACTGTTTCAACCGTTGTTTGATGAATTCTTTGATCCCCCAAATGATGAAGTTCCAGCACCCGTAGTGATAGCTCCAATTCCTGAAGTTGTTGCTCTAGCTAATGAAGCTTTATCTAATGCATCTTCAATTAACATTGAACCGGATGCACCTTCACCAAGTAATTCTCAAACTACACCTGAATCGTCACCCCTACTTGTGCCTAATGATGTGGAAGAGGATTCTATCGATCACGATTTAGAATATGCTCACTTGCAAGAGCTTCCTTTCTTTGGTGTAGCGATACCTGAAAACGCTTCAGCCGCGTCTACCTCAGAAGAAGCTCCTTCTGTTGTTCACTCCAGACCACCTAGGATTGAAAACCATAGCACTAAATGGACAAAAGATCACCCAATCAGGAATGTCATTGGAGATCTAGATCGACCTGTCTCTACACGCCATCAATTACAAGAGAGTGCACTCTATTGCTACTTTGATGCATTTCTCTCCGAAGTTGAGCCTAAAAACTGGCAACATGCTATGACTCAATCATCTTGGATTGAAGCCATGCAAGAGGAACTAAATGAATTCCAGAGACTTGAAGTATGGGAATTAGTTCCTCTCCCTGACAAGGTTAACATCCTTACTCTGTTGTGGGTTTATAAGGTTAAACTTGATGAGAGGGGTGCAGTATTGAAGAATAAGGCTAGATTGGTCGCTAGAGGATATAAACAAGCCTTGGGTATAGACTTTGAAGAATCTTTTGCTCCTGTTGCAAGATTGGAGGCCATTAGACTATTCCTTGCGTATGCTGCTCATATGAACATGATCGTCTACCAAATGGATGTGAAGACGGCATTTTTGAACGGTGAACTAAGGGAAGAGGTCTATGTTAGTCAGCCGGATGGGTTCGTTAGCACGGAGTTTCCTAATCATGTGTACAAGCTTAAGAAGGCTCTTTATGGGTTGAAACAAGCTCCACGCGCATGGTATGATCTCCTTTCAACATATCTCATCTCGGAAGGCTTCTCCAAAGGCAAAGTGGACCCCACTCTATTCACTCTCAAGGAGGGCAACGACATGATTCTGGTACAAATTTATGTTGATGATATAATATTTGCTGCCACTAACATAGAATTGTCAAATCGCTTTGAGAAGATAATGTCCACACGCTTTCAGATGTCGATGATGGGAAAAACTTCATTTTTATTAGGATTACAAATTTCTCAGAATCCCAGAGGCATCTTTATTAATCAATCCAAATATGCTCTAGAATCTTTAAAGAAGTATAACTTTGAAAATTGTGACCCCGTGGACACTCCAATGGTGGAGAAATCCAAGTTAGATGAAGATAGGAATGGGACTATTGTCGATCCAAAACTTTACCGTGGGATGATCGGCACCCTTCTATATCTGACTGCTAGCAGGCCTGATTTGCAATTTGCTGTATGCATGTGTGCCCGGTATCAGGCTCGGCCTACCGAAAAGCACCTACATGTTGTGAAAAGGATCTTTTGGTATCTAAAAGGAACACTTCATCGTGGTCTATGGTATCCGAAAGATTCCTCTATTGCTTTAATATCATACGCAGATGCCGATCATGCTGGATGTCAAGACACGAGGCGTAGCACTTCTGGATCTGTGCAACTCCTTGGAGATAGGTTGATCAGTTGGTCTTCAAAAAGGCAGAAAAGCGCTACAATTTCTAGCACGGAGGCTGAATACATCGCCATGTCCGGTTGTTGTGCTCAAGTCCTTTGGATGAGATCACAATTAACTGACTACGGTTTGGGATTCAACAAAATCCCGATGTATTGTGACAACAAGAGCGCCATTGCCCTTTGCTGCAACTATGTTCAACACTCCCGGGCCAAGCACGTAGAAATTCGCTACCATTTCATTAAGGAGCAGGTGGAGAACGGAGTGATCGAGCTGTATTTTGTCACTACTGAGTACCAGCTGGCGGATATGTTCACCAAATCCTTAGATCGAGGACGAATCGAGTTTTTGATCGACAAGCTTGGCATGAAATCATTCACTCCAGCGACTCTCAAAGAGTTGGCAGAAGAATCAGCTGAATAGTGGTGGTAAACTATTTAGAGTGTCCTTTGTTCGTGATCATGTATATTATTGTAAATATATAAACCACAAAAGAAAAATACAAAAATATAAAACCAAGAAAAATCATAAAAAAATATAAAACCTACAAAAACCATAAAAATTATAAAATCCAGAAAAACCAAAAATATTTTTCGTTTTTAAAATCGGGCATGTATTTTAGTACGGTAATATTTACGGCTTTAGAAATGTCGATCAATATTGACACGGCGCCATAAATAGAGTCCGTATAAAAGTTGTACATTTTTAAAACATGCCCATTATGGCTTGTAGTTATTTCTGACTGCAACCCGGTTTTCATATTAAAGTCACGTATTTCCTTGGAAAACGTTGGCTCACAACGGGAATTAATTTTCTCGGGCATGATTTACAAGCCAAATCATGCAAAGGGATCAAGTTTACTTTACAACTTGGTCTAACACGAGTTAGTGTACGTCTCAGTGCATTAATTTGTCAAAATAAGAGAAATCTTATTGCCACCACGAAACAAACTTTTCAAGATATTAATTGGAAATGTTTTCATCATGTGCCTCGTTAAACAATGATTACAGCTCTTTAAATAGAAAACGGGTCATCGTTTAAGGGGGAGAAAATGTTACATCATCTTTCACATCAAAAAGATCTTCAGAAGTTTTCAAGGAAACTCAAAAAGCTCAATGGTTAATGGTTGGATTGCTTTGGCATTTGTCTAGTTGTTGCTTATAAGTTTATCGTGAATAGATTTGTGCGTGTGTTAAGATAGGTTAATCACTAAGGCTCGGGAATTTACCATAAGATAAGGTAAAAAATGACAAGTTTTAAAACTTGGTAAACAAAAGAATGTTGATTGAAGTAAAAAGAAAAAGTGAGGGGTTAAATGTGACCATGTATCAAACTTGTTAAAAGTTTGACCTAGTCAATCATCACCCCCCCCCCCCTCTGTTTTCTTCTTTCTCTCATTCATTTATTTCCCTTTCTTTGCCGCCATTAACATACAAGAACACAAAACTCACGAATTCAAACAAAACATCTCAAAATCTAACATCTTCTAGGTCAAGATCTTCAAAAGGTATCAAATCGGTTTCAACATTCATGCAATTCAATTTAATTACCTCTGTTTAATTGGAATCAATCGAATTAGGTTTCTGCTTAAATTAGGGTTCAATTAAATTGGGGGTTTTGCCTGGGATTGATTCGGAATAGAACAAATGAACAGATATGGCCTTTAGAACACTTGAATCAAACGAATTCGTGCTTAATTAAAAAACTCATAGTGTTGAAAACATTCCGAATAGGATGGACTTTCCGCATAAGACACTTATTCAGAATAGAATGAACTTTCCGAATAGGAGGATTATTCTGAATAGAAGCTTTATTCCGCATAGGATAATCTTTCCGAATAGAAGCTTTATTCCGCATAGGATAATCTTTCCGAATAGAAGCTTTATTCCGCATAGGCCTAACTTTCCGCATAAAGAACTTTATTCCGCATAGACAGATCTTTCCGAATAAAGAAATTTTTCCGCATAGCCTGATCTTTCCGAATAGAAATTTTATTCCGTATAGACCCATCTTTCTGAATAGAACTTTATTCCGCATAGACAGATCTTTCCGAATAGAATTTTTATTCCGCATAAACAGATCTTTCAGAATAGAAGTTCTATTCCGCATAGGCTGTTTATTCCGTATAGGATGATTATTCCGGGTAGGCATGACATTCCGCATAGGATAATTATTCCGCATAGTATGTTTATTCCACCATGTCATGTTTATTCCGGATAGAGGTGTATGCTGAATTAAATGCTTATTCTGAATGAAGGATGTTTGAGTGTTTTTTTTTGCAAGCATAAGGGATTAGGTCATATGTTTAATGCTTAGGAATACAATCATAATGATATTCATTTTTGTATATATCAACCTTTGTGTTTTATCTTAAGCAGAAACGATGACTAACCCAACAATACAACAAATACAAGACGCCAGAGCCACCGCCATTGCCGAAGCCAAGTCTCTAAAGTTTCTTCCAAACAACTTCCGTTTGAAGGAGGTATCTCATTCTACCCATAATGGATTTAAGGTAGGTACAGCCATACTTGATAAATCTCATCTAAAGCATGCACTAAGGAGAAGTGCTTCAGTGCCCTATGACTACCTTTACGAGTTCTGGGCTACCAAAGAGAGGACGTCGAACAAAATCACATTTTCCTTGGACAACAAGCAGCAGACACTTACTGTGTCAGACTTCAGGAAGATCTTTGGATTTCGGCCGACACTCAAAGGCCTATCATTCTCAGCCAACCCGACTAAGTACCAAATCATGGAAATGTTCACTGCCATTGGATGTCTTGACATACGAACCGTGTCTGAGTTTACTACTGCCAAAGTTGGTCAACCATGGAAAGCTATTTTTGGGATTCTAAGCTGATGTTTCACACCCAAAACAACTGGGTTTGATGTTGTTCGTCCGCCAATCATCAAGATGTTTTATGGTATGTTCAAAGGTATGGGTATTGACTATGCATCATTGCTGTGGGAAGAGTTTACTTTTCAACTCTTCACTAACACGAAGGGTAAGGTTAAAAGTTACCAGTATCCTAGGTTCATTAAGCTGATTATACATTACTTTATGGAAAATGATGCATCTATTGATAAGCGTGCAGGTAGTCGTCACCACACGATGGATGATGATGATTTGGTAGACTTAAGGCAGGAGACGCATTCGAATATAGTTATTCCTGGTCCCATTCCCAGTCATCTGCTGACAGATGAGATTCTCGCATCTAATGATTACAAGAACTTGCTACAAGAAATTGAGAATCAACGAGCAAGCATTCAAGCGGGTGAAGACTCATCTACCACGGTTAAGAGCAAAGGTAAACGGAAGCAAACAGCTTTACCTGAACCCAAAGCCAAAAAGAAGAAGACTGCAGTTAAGAAGGGAAAGGGTACGGCTGATGAGTTAGTTCTCCACGATGAAGAAGATGTTGATGATCCTACTCTTAACAAGGCTGAGAGAAAAGCGATGAAGATAGCTATGGAAAGGAGTAGGAAAGACACGGGAGGTAGTGGTTCGGGTGCACGGGTAAATATTGAAGAAGAGTACGAGGAGCCAGAGGATGTTTTTGAGTTTGGATCACCTGAAAAGTATTCTACTTCGAAGGAGACATCCACCCCCCGTTTCAGCAAGTGTTGAAAAGGAGTCCGGTGCTCCTACAATCATGGTACCTACTCAACCCTTAGTAACTCAACCTCCACCAATACAACCCTTACCAACCCGACCGGTTTCAACACCATTTCTTCCTCCACCGATAACTCCCATCCTTAGTACCGTAGTAACAACCGAGCCTCTTCAACCTTCCCAAAGTAGCTCTGGAACATCTTCAATGGCTGCATTCGTCATGGCAGAGATGTTGGACAAACACACGGATAATCAAAAAAGAGAGATGGATAATCTTCGCCAAGAGCTAATTCGAAGAGTGCAAAGTGAAGAAGCATCTAAGAAAGCCCAAGAAGAGATGCTTGCTAAGTTCGCTGTAGATATGGAATTTACACGTAAAGCTCATGTAGAAGAACTTGCTCGGGTCAAAAAGGCTGAAGCTGATAGGCATGAAGCACGAATTACGAGACTTCGAGCTATTAAGGATAACTATAAAGAGCAGAAAGAAACTCTTGAAGCTTCTATTGAGCAGAGAGTGAAAGAATCCGTTGAATCCCTTATGCCTAAACTGCGTGATGAGTTGAAGACACTCGCTGTTGATAAATTGATGATCAAGTCATCCAATCCGTCTGAATCCGCCTACAAAATTGCCTATGACTTGACGGATTTTGAGCTAAAGAAGATCCTCAAAGCTCGTATGAGGGAACTTGGATCGTTTGATAAATCTAAGATTCAACGGACACTCTATAAATCCCTGAATGACGCTATCATAGAGGATGATCGGTTGTTCAAGATGTTTGGAAGTGTGGTACCCTATCACATTCTGCCTGAGGAAGAAAGGGAAGAAAGTGAAGAAGAAGAGGGTACTGGTGAAGAAGAAGAGGAAGAAGAAGAAGAAGAAGGAGAAGAAGAAGAAGGAGAAGATGATGATGGTGGTGATGATGATGAGGATGATGATGATGATGAGGATGATGATGATAATGATGGTAATAATGGTGGTGATGGTAATGAGGAGAGTGCTAAAGGGAGCAACGAGGATAGGGATGAGGATGATGATGGGGGTAAACAGCCTGAAAAGGGGGATAAGATTGCCAGCTCAAAGAAACCTGCTAAGTCTGGAACCAAGTCTAAGAAAGATGCAGTGGCAAAGGAAAAATCTACCTCAACAGAATCAAGACGATCCAAGTGGCGCCACGATGTGAATGCTACTGCAGCGTCATCGATTCCTGGTACATCTATTGCTGTATCTATACCTGTTACCACTAACCCTATTAGTTCCATTGTTGTTGCTCCTATGATTGCAGAATCGGTAACTGAACCTGAAGCTGCACAACACTCACCCGTCCATGACACTGCCGAGATGCCTGAATCAGAACCAGCAGATGTTCACGTTTCCACTCCTCTACAACAAGAACCTCAATCTACTGTTCCTGAATCAAGCACATGGGACTGGGCAGACACGTTGGAGATTGACGAGACTGCACCGCCACAGGCTTGGATCACGGCAGCGGCGCAATATGATCCGATCACAGACGCTGACAAAGATGTTTTGTATCTCCGAATCCGCAGTCCGATTGACTTATGTGCATTTCTTGCTCATGAGTATAAGACTTCGGTTACTCCATCTTTGGTGAAGAGAGCGCTGAAGGATAAGAGAATTCACGCCAAAACCCGGTTAACCCGAATGGAGTTCGAGTATTATGCCGATGAGATCCTGAAAGCTCTGAATACCGTTCAACGGCCAAGTCTTCATGAATCAGAAAGAGCTCCACCTCCACTTGATCCTTCTCAAGATAATCAGATTGCTCTTGACTTCTTCGTCACCAATGATCTAGTGTATCTTCTAAAGGGGTCATCAAAGTACGCAACCTCCCTGACCTTGCTGAAAGCTGCCAACTGGGGAACAATACCCTTTATTGAGGAAAAGGTAAACCGACTCTGGGTCCCAAAGGTAAATCTCATTGGGACGAACGAGTCTGAAGGGCGTATAGGGGTTGCTGCTTAGCCAATTCAGGAAGCAATGTTAGATCCGATATTCACATCTCCAGCATTTTAGGGCTGAAAACCGAAGCCAAGAATGGCTATTATCATGTGACGGAGATTCGTCTGAAAAGGGAGGATGACAGAGAATACAAAATCCAGCAGGGAGACTTCTCTATCATTCGCCTTGAGGATATCGAAGATATGTTGCTTATGATGACCCGGGATCAACTCACACATATTCCTCGTGAAGACATCATTGCCTTGAATACAGCACTTCGTATGTTCACACGAAGCGTTGTTATCAAGAAACGAGTTGAATATCTTCAGTTGGGAGTCGAAAGCTATCAAAGGAAGCTTAACCTAACCCGTCCAGTGAATCAAGTGTTACCTCAACATGTAGATAGATGTCCCTATACCGGCATTTCTGTCCCGAATTGCGGCATTTTCTACTTGAACAGTCGAGGGTTAATGAAGTTTATGAGGGTGGGTGAGCTTTATAAGTATAGTGATGGGACTCTTTTACAAGTCAGAGGAAAGTTGGAGCATCTTAATTCAGGTGGGACTTTACCAGAGATGACCGAGGATTGGCATAAGGGTTATCGGTAGATGGCGAATTATGTGATCAAGAAGATTGATCAAAAGCTCCGTGAACGTAGATTGATGAGGAGTTTGGAAAGATTCGTTGGTGGTAGACCATATCTAGTGCACCACAAGCTACTGCAACGATCCATCTAATGGGTCGTACATTTCAGGTCCACTTTATATTGGTTTTCAATTGTGAATATGTATATTTGTGAATATTGTGCTTGTACGGCTTGATGTAGTGTTAAGGTATGATAATTTTTCAAGAATTTCTCACGAGATTCTAAATCTTTCAAAATATATCATACTAAAGCACTACAACTATCCCTTATTAACTTAAGAGGGAGCATTAACATGTTCTGTGGCCAAACATAGATTTCATTTTTACCCAAAGACCGGTTAATCCATTCAATATCCCAAATATTAATGGTTAACATTTTGGATAAGGGGAGAAAATGGGATTAAGGAGATTTAAATGATACTTGGCTAAAAGATGAAAAACACTTAACGATTATCCAACTTAATATGTGTAAAGCACGTGTTAAGGGGGAGCGTTTTTGATGAACAAAACACCTAAGGTACAAAACTTTTGATTTCAATGTCACAAGTACCTTATGTGATTTTCAATGATTTTTCATGGTGGCTATACTTTCCCAATACACGCTTAATTCACGACGAATGTGGTGACAAAAGTGTGGTAGGAATAGGTTTAGTCCAATGATTCATCAGAGCCGATGGAATCTTCCCAAGGACAATTCCCTAGATAGAATTAGAAGTCCTAGGAAAGTTGGAAAAAGATTATGAACGTAGCTGAATGCCGACCAAGTACTTAAGCTAGCACTGGAACAATCACAACAAGGTGCTAGTGATGACGTATTGGTAAGCATTGAAGGGGTTGAAGAATGAAAAAGAATTGTAAAGATAAAGGGTGTAAAGAAAGAAGCCCTCCTTACAACTTTAGGCAGAAACCGGGTCAATACATATGCTATTGAGGTCATTTTTGTTAATGATTCTCGATATTGAAGAAAGACATCATGGACCCAGTGATGCAATGCACAACCCTTCCCAGCTAACTCAAATATCTCTCAAAAGGTATTTATTTTAATCACACGGAGATCAACACGTTATCTATTGGTTTATTCACTCCGAATAGACTGGTATTGAAAAGGTGGCACTCCTCTCCAGCCATCGCTCACTAAATCAAAACGCACAATCGAGTCTAGAGCCAAGAGATCATCAAAAGTCTCATTAGGACACTTTCCATTTATTCCTTGCTTTCTCACACACTGTGAAAAGTAAGAGATTTTTCATGAGTCCTACGCAGTATTCCTGTAATATTGCCAGAACATCCGAGTAATACGCAAGTATTACAATGAAGATGGAAATCCTGCTTGAGCCAACATCAAACAAGCTCATGGTAGGTTACACGTGCGGTTCTTTTAGAACCAATCTTGTGAAAAACTGGAAAGAAACAGTGGTTTAATTCTTAATTGAACTTAAACTCGTTCCAGGCCTCTACGCATTATCATATGATCTTGCCAGAACACTCAGAGTGACTCTTTATTGATCACAGTGACGAGTGGAAATCCTTCTAGTGTTAACATCAAACAGCACTTGGTAGGTGACGTGCAAGATTCTTTATGAATTGAGCTCGTGACAACTGGAAAGCAACGATGGTGAAAATCTTAATTGAAATTCACTTGTTCCAGGTTTCATGAATTGACGGCTTCAAATCACAAGGATAATTTATCCAAGTGATTCACTCTTTATGTTTGCAATCAGCTTTGGACGGTCGAATAAAGAGAACGGGTTTACCCGCGAAATCCTTTCAGGAAGTTACTTAATTGAAACTATCCGTCACGGGTACGATATCTAATATCGTCCAACGGTCTTCACCGACCGGAGGTAAAATGCTACCGAATTAGAATGAAATGTTCAAAGCCATTTTATTCGTGTCGTTGCTGTGTACCTGTTAAAGACGGTGGCGTTGTTGTGTACCTGTTGAAGACGGTGACGTTGCTGTGTACCAGTTGAAGACGGTGGCGTTGCGGTGTACCTGATGAAGTCGTTTCCACATGCTTATGTTTTTCTGCAACAAAGTTCAGCAAAAATTCAAGAAAGTACAAGATGAAGTCTTCCGCTGTACCAAACTCTGAAGCTTTCGAGAATTCAACAAAAAGACATAAGTGTGTGGAACATGAAGTCACGAGGAGGCAAAATTCACAAGAAAGGCAAAGATCGCACGTGAAAGGCCAAAGAACAATGCTCACAAGCCAAAGCCTAAAAGATCAAACCAACATATTCACAACAAAAAGAAAAGGAAGAAAAGACTACAAGCTAAAGAACGAAGACTTAGTATAGTATGCTAGGTTTACAACTTTGTAACGTGGAGTGACCTCCCTTAGGGGGAGATTGTTAGAAATACGTTTTTACGTATATTAGAAGTATCGGTCACTCCACAATATTATTAATGTTGTAATAGCTCGTAGTTAATAGTTACTTATTTAGTTAAGTAAGAACCGGTCCATGGGCTTGTCATGGACCGGCCCAAGCCTAATGTTGCTTGGAAGTATAAATACCCCTTTCCTCCTTGGAAAGGGGTTGGTTGTTGTTCATTTGAAAGTTTCATTTAATAAATTACACATAGTTTTTCTCTCACTTTCTCTCTCTAGTTTCTCTCACTAGAAAACATCAACCCACTTCATAGATTCATAGGTTATCAATATTCTACAGACTTGATCCTTTTCTAAGGATTTCTAATATTAATGATAACTAGAATTACGTTTGATGAAGGTGTGTCTAACCCTTCCGCCTAAGGTTCCTTTTATACTACAAGGAAACCCTAATACATCATTAAACAAAACGTGTAAAACTGATATGCATATCCTTTCCTAACATATCTCATGCATATCCTAACAGAATAATAACTAAATAATAAAGTTTGACTTTAACTAAGACCAGGAGCACGACTTACTCCTACTACTACTATGACCAAGAGGAACTACATACCTCCTAGTCTACCTATTACAAATAACTATTCCAATGGTCCTAACAGCTTGGGTATATAAACCCTCTCCTTAGATGGAGAGGGTGTGTGGTTATTCATTTTTACATATAGTTCTTCTTATTTTCTCTCTCTAGAATTGTTTGAAATCCACCATCTTTCTATCTCTTTCTCTCTCTAAAACATAAGCAAGATTTACATATCTCACAAGGATCAATTCCGCGGATGTCAGAAATTTTCCAAGCAATTGCCTTCTTATGATTTTTGAGCACATCTATAAGTCGAGATTTTTCATCCTCTTTTAAGTCCTTTGCAATGATGACGGGTAATTTCTTATTGTCTTCTAGGAAAACGTATTCAAGATGAGACGGTAATTCCTTAATCTCTAAATCTAGAGGATTGTCGATGGAAGGTGTAAGCAAATTCGGATCATCGTGTGTAACTTCTATAGGGGAAGGAGGAGAAATATGGTTCGTATTGAGAAGTTTCTCAATGGTACGAATGTCTTCTTCCCAATTGGAGGGAGAATCGTCATATTATAAGTCCACATCCCCTAAACTGGCTTCAAAGTCTTTCAAAAGAAAGTCACTTTCTCCAAATGGAGTCATGGATGGAGCAATAGAAGCTACGTTCTCAACATGAGGTAAAGGAGAACTCCCGCTCTTACAAGCCTCGTGAAAATGTTCTTCACATGCTTCGTCGAGCACATCAATGTAATTCACGGATTCGGGCTCATCAGGAAGTTTGGAAAGTTACCTATGTTAAAGACGATTTTATCATCCCTGACCCTCATGATAAGTTCACCCGCGGCGACATCAATCAATGTACGCCCGGTTCTCAAGAAGGTCGTCCCACAATTAAGGGAACACGGGGATCCATTTCATAGTCGACAACAACGAAATCGGCGGGGAAAGTGAATTTGTCAACTCCAACGAACACATCCTCGGCTATCCCCACCGCATAAGCAACCGATCAGTTAACTAATTCCAATATCATACGAGTGGGGTGATAGGTGTGTAAACACCCATCCTTTTACCACTTAATTCGGGCTAAAACGAGACCAAAACACATATTTAATATCATTTGTTTGGAATTATGCGTGGTTTTTGTGTTTATTGTGTTTTTAGAGCCAACCGGATGAATATTGAAGAAAACATGGGATTGCACGGGTTTTACTGAAGAAAAAGACTCAATATAAAGTCTATTGTCCAAGAGATGCAAAAGATTTGAAGTCACTGGGCCTATTCGAAGATTTATCGAAGAAAAGGACCAAAGATGGAAGATTTACATAAGTCGAAGAAACTCAAGTCTATTAAACGAAGAAATTAAAAGACGAGTGAATTTAATCGACGACAAATCCCGAATCAGAATCGAAAACGGAAACTTTTCTGAAAAGACGAAAAGACAAGAAGAACGGGAGAAAGGCAACTCACCAACCAAAAGACAAGCCTATAAATAGGCCACCCCTCACACATTTTAGGCAGTTAGTTTTTAGTTTTCCTCTCCTCCCCTTTTTCTCTTTAGTTCGTCTCATCACCATCACCATTAGGGTGATTGGTGATTTTTAATCTTTGTTTTTCCAATCTTGTTGTTTTAATCCTTCTTTGATCTTGTTAATACATTAATCATTCAATACAAGTTCTTTGTTTAATCTTTCCATTTCATCTTGTTCATCATCATCTTTATCTTCAAGTTCTTAAGTTTTTATTTTCTTGATTTGATCTTCAAAAGTTGTTGGGATTTGTGTTTTTGTTAATGGGATTTGTAGTTTATGGTTAGTAGATGCTTTGTGTGTAGTTTTATTTAAGATTTGGTTAAAAATTTGGTGATTTTTGGATTAAAACTGATTTTCCTTGTTCTTCGGGTAAACTGATGTTCTTGAATCCCCAGACTTCCGAACGAAGCAAAAGTTCCGGATGAACAGTAAGTTCCGAATGAGTTTATTTCTAAAAAGTTCCGAATGAGTCTAGATGTTCCGAATGAGTAAAACTTCCGAACGAAGCAAAAGTTCCGGACGAAGCAAAACTTCCGAATGAACAGTAAGTTCCGGATGAACCAAAAACTTCCGAATCAGTAGAAAGTTCCGAATGAAATGAAAAGTTCCGAATGAAGGTTTATTTACCAAAAACTTCCGAATCAAGCAAAACTTCTGAATGAACCACAAAGTTCCGGATGAACCAAGAACTTCCGAATCAGTCCAAAGTTCCGAATGAACCACAAGTTCCGAGTGAAAACTTCCGAATGAGTAAAGTTCCGAATGAAGGTTAAAACTTCCGAATCAATTTTCTGTTAGTGTTACTGTTTTACTGTTTATCTGTTTCTTTACTTTTATTTCACAATTTATATTTTATACTTCAACTTTAACTTTAATTTCAATTTTAATTTTAATTTCAATTTTAATTCAAATCTTTATTAATTGTCATTAAAGTAATTGAATTTGATCTAAATTTTCATTTAAACTTTTTATTAGATTAGAAAACCAAACCCTTTTATTTAGTAACCAAGAACAATCATTCCACTTAAGACCGAGATCAATTCGAGAGGACTGTGAGAGAATTAGAACCCATACAAAAAAACAAAGTATCAAATGGCGCCGCTGCCGGCTCTTCTCGTTAAGATCAAAAGTTTTTTGTGAGAACTTGGATTTTGGGATCCGTTCCCCGTGAACGTTACTTTTTCATCAAAAATTTTCAAAAAAATCCTTAAAAAATATAAAATTTTCAAAAATACAAAAAAAATTAAAAAACATAAAAACCAAAAATATTTTTGCTTTGCTTTTCTTTGTTCGTTCTTTTGCAGGTGTATGCGCACTCGATCCACGTCATATCAAGAGCCCGAGCCTCTCGATCACTTAGACATGGCCGGTGTACCACCTCCAAACAATAATAACAACAACAACCCACCTTTCAACAACATGAACAATAACAACAACGATGAGCCCCTTCCGGATAATCGCCCGATGATTGAACTACTGCAAGATCATGTCGATGGCAACACGGATCCAATTGTCATACCTCCAATTGCCGCCAACAACTTTGAGCTAAAATCAGGCTTTATCCAGATGGTCTCCGCTCAACCATTCTTGGGACAAACCATTGATGATCCACACGACCACATAAAGAGATTCTTGCAACTAACCAACACGGTCAAATTCAATGGCGTTCCACAAGAGGTTATAAGGTTACAACTTTTTCCCTTTTCTTTAGAGGGACAAGCCCGACATTGGCTTGCTAAGGAACCGCCACAGAGTATTCTCTCGTGGACGGATTTGGAAACCAAGTTCATCAATTACTTTTTCCCACCCTCTCGTACTACCGCTTTGCGGAATGAGATCATAAATTTTGAACAAAAGTACAATGAGTCGTTCAGTGAATCTTGGGATCGTTTTAAAGATCTTTTAAGAAAATGCCCACAACATGGTTTTACCAAAGTACATCAAATTAAAACTTTTTACAATGGTTTAAGCATGAGTGACCAAGATTCACTGAACAGTGCCTCGGGGGGTAATCTATTGGCTAAGACTTCCAATGCTGCTTGGGACATCACTGAGAATAAATCTCGTGTGCAAACCAAGAGTGTTCGGACCAATGTCGCTAGTGCTAGCACTAGTGACAGCGACAAGCGATTGGACAAAATCACTACGCTTCTTGAATCGCTTGTCACCCACACCATCAGCAACAACAACAGCAACAATGCCAAAAATGGTCAAGTGAACGCTGTCAGCCAACCTTGTGAGATATGCGGTGGTCCTCACTCTTACACAACTTGTACCACTACCCTGCTGAGAATGTGAATGCGGCATATGGCACCTATCCTCAACCTTCTTATCAAGCTAGACCTCAAGGTGACCGTAACTTGCTTAGCTACCGCTCCAACAATTGTCTTTCCCCACCTGGTTTTCCTCCTACCAACCCAAACCAACAACAAAACCTCAACCGCTCTCCTCAACAACAACAACAACCTCGACAACCATACATCCCACCTCACAAGCAGCAACAACCACCTCAACGTAACAACCAAGTTTACCAACAACCTGCTTATCAACCACCCGCATACAATGCTCCTCCCAACCAAACCACCACTGCATTACACCAAGAGGTTGCAACCTACATGAGGACCAATGATGTGATCGTGGAAAATCTCCAACAGGAAGTGCGAAACTTGAAAGCAGACTTGGTCAAGCAAGGAAACGATTTGAGAGCTGACATGAGAAACACGTTGGACACCCAAACTAATGATCTGAGGAACATGATGGCTAGTTTCTTCAATGGTAATCAACCCTCTTCTTCGGGTACTCTTCCGAGTAACACCGTTGCGAACCCAAGAGGGGAGATGAAAGCAATCACCACTCGAAGTGGTAAAGGTACCAAGGAACCTGAGCTTCCTATACCTCCACTGGTGGTTGTGACTAAGGAGAACGAGTCACCTGCTCCTATTCCTCATCCTTCTCCTTCCCCAATTTCTCTACCTCTTTCTTCTACCCCTCCTCCACCCGTGGTTGTGAGTGATCATATTCTCCCAAAGCCTTCCTCTTCTTCCAATATACCTTATCCATCTAGGTTGAGGAAAGAGAAGCAAAAGAGCAAGGATGATATTCAGGTTTCGAACTTCCTTAAAATGTTCAAACAATTGAATTTCAATATCTCCTTCGCTGAGGCTCTCGCTCACATGCCTAAATATGCCAAAATTTTTAAAGATCTTCTGAGCGAAAAGGAAAAGCTCCTCGATATTGCCAACACCCAACTTAATGAGAACTGCTCTGCAGTGCTCTTAAGGAAATTGCCAACCAAGCTTGGTGATCCGGGTCGTTTTCGTATCCCTTGCAATTTCCCGGGAGTAGAGAATTGCATGGCCCTAGCCGATCTAGGTGCCAGTATTAATCTCATGCCTCTAAGCGTTTGGAAGAAATTATCTCTCCCAGAACTAGTCCCCACAAAAATGACTTTGGAATTGGCCAACCGTACGGTTGCTTATCCAGTGGGGATAGCCGAAGATGTCATTGTAGGAGTCGACAAATTCACCTTCCCTGCTGATTTTGTTGTCGTCGACTACGAGATGGACCCCCGTGTGCCACTCATTGTTGGTCGTCCATTCTTGAGGACCTCTCGCACTCTCATTGATGTTGAAGCCGGTGAGCTTATCATGAGAGTGGGTGACGACAAAGTAGTCTTCAACATGGGAAAGCTTTCTAAACAACCTTATTCTTACGAGAGTGTTAATTGTATTGACGTTCTTGATGAGGCTTGTGAAGAACACTTCAAAGATGCTTGTAAAAATATTCCTACCTCTCTTCCCAATGTTGAGACCGTTTCCTTTATCGACTCATCACTATCTCTATTTGGAGAAAGTGATTTCCTTTGGAAAGATTTGGAAGCCACCATGGGAGATGTGAATTTAGACAATGCAGATTCTACTACCAATTGGGATGAAGATCTCAGTTTCATTGCAAACCTTCTCAAAGAAGACAATCCTTCCCCTCCATCTCCCACTGTCATTGCTATCGATACTCCGACTTCGAATACGCCTCCCGTCGAAAATCCACCGGATTTAGAACTTAAGGAGTTGCCGCCCCATCTCGAGTATGTATTTCTTGAAGAAGAGAAGAAGTCGCCCGTCATCATCGCAAAGGACTTAAAGGATGAAGAGAAAGCCCGACTTGTCGCCGTGTTGAAAGATCATAAGAAGGCTATTGCTTGGAAGATTTCGGATATTCGTGGAATTGATCCTCACTTCTGCACACACAAAATTCTCATGGAGGACGACTTTAAGCCCACAATTCAAAGCCAACGAAGGGTGAATCCAAAAATCCATGAAGTCATCAAAACAGAAGTTCTCAAACTTCTTGATGCGGGTATGATTTACCCTATTTCGGATTCACCATGGGTTAGTCCAATCCATTGTGTGCCCAAGAAGGGCGGAATAACCGTTGTTCCCAATGAACACAACGAGTTGATTCCCACTCGTCTTGTTACTGGGTGGAGAGTTTGTATAGACTACCGTAAACTCAATGATGCCACGAGAAAGGATCATTTCCCTCTACCTTTTATGGACCAAATGCTTGAACGTTTAGCGGGTAATGAATATTACTGCTTTCTTGATGGTTTCTCGGGTTATTTCCAAATACCCATCGATCCCCAAGATCAAGAAAAAACTACATTCACTTGTCCCTATGGCACATTTGCTTACAAAAGAATGCCTTTTGGCCTATGTAATGCGCCCGGGACTTTCCAAAGGTGCATGTTAGCTATCTTCCATGACATGGTTGAACAAACCATGGAAGTCTTCATGGATGATTTCTCTGTCTTCGGGGATTCCTTCTATTCTTGCCTTGCCAATTTGGAACGGATGCTTAAGCGGTGCGAAGACACTCGCCTCGTTCTGAATTGGGAAAAATGCCATTTTATGGTAAAAGAAGGCATCGTGCTTGGACATAAGATCTCAAAAGCCGGTCTTGAAGTAGACCGTGCTAAAGTCGATGTTATCGCAAAGTTGCCTCCACCTTCAACCGTGAAGGGTGTGAGAAGTTTCCTGGGTCATGCGGGCTTCTACCGTCGATTCATCAAAGATTTTTCTCAAATCGCTCGCCCGATGACCCACCTCTTGGAAAAAGATACTCCTTTTATCTTTTCCAAAGAGTGTCTTGAAGCCTTTGACTCGCTTAAGGATAAGCTTACTAAGGCACCTGTCTTGGTTACCCCTAATTGGGAGCTGCCTTTTGAGTTGATGTGCGATGCTAGTGATTTTGCTATTGGAGCGGTTATGGGACAAAGAGTGAACAAACACTTTCAACCGATCCATTACGCTAGCAAGACAATGACGGGGGCACACTTGCATTATACGACAACCGAAAAAGAGCTTTTAGCTGTTGTCTATGCTTTTGAAAAATTTCGCCCCTATCTTGTCCTTTCTACCACTATTGTGTATACCGATCATTCCGCGCTGAAGTACTTGTTGACAAAGCAAGATTCCAAACCAAGACTTCTTCGCTGGGTTTTGCTGCTCCAGGAACTTAAAATCGAAATTCGCGATAAAAAAAGGAGTAGAAAACCTAGCCGCGGATCATCTTAGCCGACTTGAGGATCCTTACCAAGGGGATCATCCGAACAAAGAAATCAATGATTCTTTTCCCTTGGAGACCTTAATGTCTATAAACTCGAAGTCGAATGAAACCCCGTGGTTTGCAGACTTTACAAACTACTTGGCGGGTGGAATTCTCAAGGAAGGGTTGACGTCTCAACAAAAGAAAAAGTTCTTCACCGATATTAAGACTTACTTTTGGGACGACCCTTACCTATTCAAACAATGTGCCGACCTGATTATTCGCCGATGTGTTGATGAACCGGCAGCTTCGGAAATCCTTGATGCTTGCCACAAAGGACCCACCGGTGGTCACTTTGGTCCCAACTACACCGCCAAAAAAGTGTTTGACTCGGGATTTTATTGGCCCTCCATATACCGTGATGCTCACGATATGGTTAAACGATGTGATGTTTGCCAAAAGCAAGGCAAAATCACACATAAAGACGAGATGCCTCAGAATTTCATTCAAGAGTGTGAAATCTTTGATGTTTGGGGTATCGACTTTATGGGGCCATTCCCTTCTTCTAAAGAAAACAAATACATCCTTGTAGCCGTGGACTACGTCTCCAAGTGGGTTGAAGCCAAAGCTTTACCTACTAATGACGCAAGGGTGGTTTGTAACTTTTTGAAAGATCTATTCGCCAGATTCGGTGTGCCTCGTGCCATTATTAGTGATCGTGGGACTCATTTCTGCAATGACCAATTTGCTAGAGTCATGGCTAAGTACGGTGTAAACCATCGTCTTTCCACAGCCTACCACCCACAAACTAATGGCCAGGCTGAAATATCCAACCGAGGACTGAAGCGAATTCTTGAAAGAACTGTGGGAGAGCATCGTGCCTCATGGGCTGATAAACTTGATGATGATTTGTGGGCTTTCCGTACTGCTTACAAGACCCCGATCGGCTGTACGCCTTATCGTCTTGTGTACGAGAAAGCGTGCCACCTCCCCATCGAGTTGGAGCACAAGGCTTATTGGGCCTTGAAGTGGGATAATTTTGATATAAACAAAGCCGGTGACCTACGTAAGATCCAACTCAATGAGCTCAATGAACTTCGTAATGAGGCTTATGAAAATTCTTTGATCTATAAGGAAAGAACTAAGCTCATTCACGATTCTAAGATCGAAAACCGAGAGTTCCATGTTGGAGACAAAGTCTTACTTTTTAACTCTCGGTTGAAAATGTTTTCGGGCAAGCTCAAATCTCGTTGGTCCGGCCCATTCACCATTGCCCAAATTTTTCCATATGGTACTCTCGAGCTCGCTCAACCTAATGGACCTAATTTTAAGGTGAATGGCCAACGAGTGAAGTTGTACTTTGGTGAGGACACCTCTCAGGAGGTGGTTCCATCCCTCACCACGTTCCCCATGAACTAATTTTGGGTCGAGTCAGGCTCGTGACTCGGTTATAAAAAACACGCGCTCCTCGGGAGGCAGCCCGAGTATCTATCCTTTTATGTTTTAACCTTCTAAGTGTAGGGGGACCTCTATAGGTTCTTTGTCTTTGTATGGTGATGTGATTACAGGGATTAGTGCACTCTTGGAACCTACGAAGAACCGTGCTCCCGTGTTATCCGAAATCCGGTTCTATCTCTCAACTATCGTGATTCAATTTTCTTCATACTCACATTTGAAATTGATCACTTTAGTCGTCTCTTCCTTAACTTGAGTTAACCAACATGCACAATGTCATAAGTGTAGGGGATATTTTTCCCACATGCTTAAACATTGAGGACAATGTTTATCTTAAGTGTAGGGGGGACTTCTATCGAAGTTTTAAGTGGAATTTTCCATGAAAATGCCTTCATTTAACCGGAAAATCTTATTTTTCAACATTTTTCAATTTTTTTTATTAACTTTGGCCATTTAGTCGTAATTTTTAAATTTTTATCGTTGCTTTCATATGTATATATCCTGTTTAAAAGTCAAAAATATTAATAAAGTGGTGTAGCTAGTTTAGAAATCTTTGACATATTAGGCCCGTTGCGTTTATTTTGACTCAACCCGAATAGACTTACCTAAGTTTATTCTAGCTAGTATCCTTAACCATGTAGAACTTAATTGGTTTATTAGGCTAAGTGTCCATGAGTCTCATTACTTGAGATTTTAAATTGTGGAGGACGAGAAATGATAGAGTCAATTATAAGTCGGTATTCTTGCATAAGCTCACTTGGTGTAATTATTTGCCTATTCTCCCATCACTTGCTAATAAATTATCTGCAATAAGTAAGGTCGTACGATTTGAAAAGTTACTTAGCTTCTAGCCCAAGATCGTTTAAAAGTTGCTCGGTAATGATAAGAGTTCATAGCCAAGGCATAACTTATGAAGCGGGGCGCGAAGATTGGCGAGTCCGAAAAGGCCCTAACAAGGCATGAGGATTCCATTTTATTGCTAAAGATCCAAGGTGATGTGAAAAGCATTATTCCCAAAGTCAATATGAAGGATCAAGACTCACGACGAAAAGCAATCAACTCCCATAAAGATCATGGAGAAGTCTATCCGAAAAGACCCTAACAAGGTATGAGGATAAATAGATCCAAGTCCGAAAAGGAGGCGGATCGTTGTATCTCAAAATCCCAATTAGAGATTGAAGAAATAATCATGAAGTCGTGGTCAACGAGGTTAGAGTACCCCTCAAAAGTCTCCAAGTGAAGAAACTCTATTATGATGAGAAGACCATTATCTCAAGAACGTCTCTCGAAGATATGAAGTATGAAGTACATGCCAAATATCGGCCCGAGAAAGGTCTCAAATCGTGAACCAAGTTATGCCAAGATATGAACTTTTTGATATCCCGAGAAGAAGTTTTAAGAGATTTTGTCCTTTAGCTAACTATTGATCAAATCGTCCTACTTTGCTTTCAGCCTAAATAAACTATCGAAATAAGTCCAAAAATGCATCTTCATGATCATTCTAAGACAAAAATAAAATATAAGAGATACACCTAGGAATAAGGGAGTTTAAGCATTTAATTAAGCCATGTGTGTAAGTGTTTGAATTGCTAACTTATAATAACAATGATCTCGTTTTTAAGCTTAGTTTGGGGAACGTGAAACTTGAGGGTGATAAATCTTCGCAGCACAAAAGCCCTAATGTAAGTCATTGATCTCTTTGCAAGTTATTTCCATGTAGCTATTTTCAAGTGAAAATGGTTTCCTATCCTTTTAAGTTTTAATTTCTTTTAGTACTTCAATTTTTGTTTAGTAGTATTTTAATAAGGCCAAGGTTGATTAATTATGAGAAAAGTGTAAAATTGCTTTATCACTAAGCATTGCATGAGGGCATGGCAATGGTTAAGTGTAGGGGATTTGGTAGGTGTGTAAACACCCATCCTTTTACCACTTAATTCGGGCTAAAACGAGACCAAAACACGTATTTAATATCATTTGTTTGGAATTATGCGTGGTTTTTGTGTTTATTGTGATTTCAGAGCCAACCGGATGAATATTGAAGAAAACATGGTATTGCACGGGTTTTACTGAAGAAAAAGACTCAAGATAAAGTCTATTGTCCAAGAGATACAAAAGATTTGAAGTCACTGGGCCTATTCGAAGATTTATCGAAGACAAGGACCAAAGATGGAAGATTTACATAAGTCGAAGAAACTCAAGTCTATTAAATGAAGAAATTAAAAGACGAGTTGAATTTAATCGACGACAAATCCCGAATCAGAATCGAAAATGGAAACTTTTCTGAAAAGACGAAAAGACAAGAAGAACGGGAGAAAGGCAACTCACCAACCAAAAGACAAGCCTATAAATAGGCCACCCCTCACACATTTTAGGCAGTTAGTTTTTAGTTTTCATCTCCTCCCCTTTTTCTCTTTAGTTCGTCTCATCACCATCACCATTAGGGTGATTGGTGATTTTTAATCTTTGTTTTTCCAATCTTGTTGTTTTAATCTTTCTTTGATCTTGTTAAAACATTAATCATTCAATACAAGTTCTTTGTTTAATCTTTCCATTTCATCTTGTTCATCATCATCTTTATCTTCAAGTTCTTAAGTTTTTATTTTCTTGATTTGATCTTCAAAAGTTGTTGGGATTTGTGTTTTTGTTAATGGGATTTGTAGTTTATGGTTAGTAGATGCTTTGTGTGTAGTTTTATTTAAGATTTGGTTAAAAATTTGGTGATTTTTGGATTAAAACTGATTTTCCTTGTTCTTCGGGTAAACTGCTGTTCTTGAATCCCCAGACTTCCGAACGAAGCAAAAGTTCCGGATGAACAGTAAGTTCCGAATGAGTTTATTTCTAAAAAGTTCCGAATGAGTCTAGATGTTCCGAATGAGTAAAACTTCCTAACGAAGCAAAAGTTCCGGACGAAGCAGAACTTCCGAATGAACAGTAAGTTCCGGATGAACCAAAAACTTCCGAATCAGTAGAAAGTTCCGAATGAAATGAAAAGTTCCGAATGAAGGTTTATTTACCAAAAACTTCCGAATCAAGCAAAACTTCCGAATGAACCACAAAGTTCCGGATGAACCAAGAACTTCCGAATCAGTCCAAAGTTCCGAATGAACCACAAGTTCTGAGTGAAAACTTCCGAATGAGTAAAGTTCCGAATGAAGGTTAAAACTTCCGAATCAATTTTCTGTTAGTGTTACTGTTTTACTGTTTATCTGTTTCTTTACTTTTATTTCACAATTTATATTTTATACTTCAACTTTAACTTTAATTTTAATTTTAATTTCAATTTTAATTCAAATCTTTATTAATTGATATTAAAGTAATTGAATTTGATCTAAATTTTCATTTAAACTTTTTATTAGATTAGAAAACCAAACCCTTTTATTTAGTAACCAAGAACAATCATTCCACTTAAGACCGTGATCAATTCGAGAGGACTGTGAGAGAATTAGAACCCATACAAAAAAAACAAAGTATCATGGGGACTAGCTCGGGTAAAGATAATTGCTTCCACACAGACAATGGCATAAGATTGATACTCGCACCAAGATCCGCCAAAGCCATACAATTCTCTACACCCGGAAAATTACAAGGAATAAGTAATCGACCGGGATCTCCTAACTTAACCGGAAGTTTTCTCAAAAGAACGATATGACAATTCTCATTTAATTGGGTATTGGCGATATCGAGCAATTTTTCCTTATCACTTAAAAGATCCTTAAACATCTTCGCATATTTGGGCATGTGAGCGAGAGCCTCAGCAAAGGAGATGTTAAAATTCAATTGTTTAAACATTTTTAGAAAGTTAGAAACTTGAATATCATCCTTGCTTTTGAGCTTTTCTTTTCTCAACCTTGAAGGATAAGGTATATCAGATTGAGAGGGAGGCTTTGGAATAGATGGCTCACTCACGACTTTTGGTGGGAGGGTGGGATTGGAAGGGGGAGGAAGAGAGGTGGGAATGGTAGTAGAAGGTGTAGCAACAAAAGGAGGAGGTGGTGGAGGCATCAAAGGGTTACTCAAAGGGGGAATATCACAAAAAGTGGGTGAAGGTGGAGGCACCGAAGGATTCACACTAGTGTGACCACTTCGTGTAGTGATGGCATTCACATTAGCCCTTGGGTTAGTCACGGTGTTGGAAGGAAGAGCACCTTGGGGTGGGCCTTAGGGATTAATGGCTTGATACATTTGCATAAATTTCTTATCACTCGATTCTTACATAGCATACATGATTTTCTCATGTTCACTCAACTTTTGAAGAACCAATTCCATTGAAGGTGTATTCGTGTTTTGCCCTTGATTTTGAAAACCTTGGTTTGGATATTGTTGTTGATAAGTGTTGTTGTTATTAAAACCTTGGTTAAAGTTGTTATTTTGAAACCCTTGGTTTTGCCCATTAAAAGCCCCTTGATTTTGACCATGAAAATTCCCTTGATTTGAGTTATAATTCCTTTGATTATTAGAAGAACCCCCTTGGTAGTTACTTCTTTGGCCTTGGTTCCTTGGTGGGTATTGTGTGTTGTTCAATTGAGGTGGTGGTGGTCTATTATGGCGTTGAAAACCGGGTAGAGCCAAATAATTAGTAGATCTATAAGAAAGATTGTTAGCATCCACATTAGGATTAAAATGCACCCTCTCATTGGTGTTATAGGCATACACTTCTTGGGGAGAGGGGTCATAGACCTTATCACAATTTTAGTAAGAGTGTGGTCCACCACAAGTCTCACAAGACTCACTAAGGGTATTAACTTGAGCATTGTTGTTTTTGGCATTGTTAGCGGCTTGTAAATCAAGTGATTCAACAACCGAAGTAAGCTTATCAATTCTCTTTTCGGTCTCACTAGTACTAGCACTAGCCACATTAGCCCGAACACCCCTAGTTTACACTCTAGACTTATTCTTAATAATATCCCACGCGGCATTAGAAGACTTAACCAAAATGTTACCCCCCCCCCCCCCCCCCCGATGCACTATTTAGTGAATCTTGGTCATTCATGCTTAAACTATTGTAAAAAGTATTAATTTGATGCACTTTTGTAAAACCATGTTGTGGACACTTTCTTAAAAGTTCCTTAAAACGGTACCAAGATTCACTAAATGTCTCACCGTACTTTTGTTCAAAGTTAATGAATTCATTCCGCAAAGCGGTAGTTACGTGAGGGTGGGAAAAAGTAGTTGATGAATTTGGTCTCTAAATCCGACCAAATAAGAATACTTTGTGGCGGTTCCTTTGCAAGCCAATGCCGGGCTTGTCCCTCTAAGGAGAAAGGAGAAAGTTGCAAGCGAATTACCTCTTGTGAAACCCCATTATACTTGACTGTATTAGTGAATTGAAGGAACCTTTTGATATGGTCATGAGGATCATCAAGTGTACGCCCCAAGAATGGTTGAGCAGAGACCATTTGAATGAAGCCGGATTTGAGCTCAAAGTTGTTGGCTCCAATCTCGGGTATGACAATGGCATCGGTGTTGCCCTCTACGTACGACTGCAAAAGCTCGATCATTGGTCGATTGTCCATGGCGACAATAGGTTGAGTTTCGACTTCGGCTTGAGTTCCTTTCTTCTTACGAGCACGGGTACACATACACACCTACAAAAGGAAAAGAAAGATAGACAAGAAATATTTTTGGTTTTTTTATGTTTTTCTATTTTTTTTTGGATTTTTGAAAATTTTTGACACGAAAAATAACGTTCACGAGTGAACGGGTCCCAAAATCCAACGCGTCTCTCACAGAAAACCGTTAATCTTCACGAAAAGAGCCGACAGCGGCACCATTTAATACAAGGTTTTACCTTGTATAAAAAATTTGTTCGTCTCGATTCAATTCGAATTGATTACCAGTTGAAAGTACGACTCAGTCGTTCTTGGTGGAAAAATAAAGTGGTGTGATTATCTATTTTAAACTAAAAGTAAAAATTGAAAATGTAAATGTCGTTTAGTAAAAATGAAATCTTTAAAAGGTAAACTAAAAGTTAAGGCTTAAAAATAAATGATGAAAAATTAAACTTAAAAGTAAGTCTGAAAATTAAAACTTTATAAAACGTAAACTTTATAAAAATAAATTTAAGATAAATAAATTAAAATAAAACTTAAGAACATTGGGGGGGGGGGGGAATTAAGGTTTGAAAATAATTTGGAAAACAAAAACTGAACATAAATCAAAATTCCCAAAATCTGGAACTAATTCAGAATACAAGATTTTAGAAATAATTCGGAATCCAAATCATACATATAACTCGGAATATAAACCCAACAACTAGTTCAGAATCACAAACAACCTAACTCGGAATACTTGTGAACAACCTAACTCGGAATACAAGTACTTGATCTAATTCGGAAAACGTGTGCAGAACCTAATTCGGGATATCACAGATGACCTAGTTCGGAATGTAGAATCCTTCACGTAATTCGGAATACATCAATCTGCACTCAATTCGGAAAGTGGAGTTTGAAGCTGACCTAATCCGGAATGCTGATCCGGATGTAATTCGGAATAAGGCAAATCCCAACCTAATTCGAGATCCACCTATTTGAACGTAGTTTGCAATATACCATTTGATACTCAATTCGGGAAACAATTCTTGCTCGTAACTCGGGAAGTGATAACACACTTAATTCGGGAAAACGCTAAGATGCACAGTTCGGAATAAAAGGGTTTTGACAACCCGAATAAGATCAAAATAAGCAAAAATTAAATAAGCACTTACCAAAACTTTTACCAAATCAATTTTTAGAAAAAGCTATTAAGACACAATTCAAAAACTTTCAAGAACACTAAATAAGCAAAAATTTAAAATCAACTTTTTATAAAATATTAAGCTACCAAAATCAACTTATTTTAAAAACTAATAAACATAAAAACTAAGCAATAAGCACATTAATCTAAAAACTTTAAAACACACCAACTCAATAAGCACAACAAAATAAGCAAAACAATCACATAATCAAAAAGATGAAATCAACTACATGATTAATTAAGCAAAACAATAGATTATTAAGAAAGGTAGAATGAGAATTAATTAAAAAGCTTGATTATATAAAAGATTAATATCAAAGATTACAAGATTAATGTTTGATAAGCTTGAAAAACTAGAGAGAAGAAAAATAAAACACACTTAATTACCTACTAAAAATTAAAGACTAAAATTAAGACTAATTAACTAACACCCTCCTAATAAAGGATTAGGAGGGTATATATAGGAGAAGGGGAGGGTCTTGTGTCTTCTCTCTTTCTTCTTGTCTTCTCGACTTTTAATTAACTCGTCTCTCTCGACTTTGTCTCGGGATTAGTCGAATGATAACTTGAACTCGTCTTCTAATTTTCTTCTTTTAGTAGACTTGGTTCTTCGACTTTGTTAAACATCCGTCTTTAGACTTTTTCTTCGATAAATCTTCAGAATGGGCCTTTGACTTCCGTTCTTCTTGCACTTTTGATCTTTTGACTTCATCTTTTGTCTTTTTCTTCGATAAAAGCCTGTGAAAGCCCATGTTTTCTTCCCTTTTCACATTTTGGTCCTAAAACGCAATAAAAACACAAACCACGCATAATTCCGACATTTACGATATTAAATACACGTTTTGGCTTGGTTATTATTATAATTAAGTGGTAAAAGGATAAGTGTTTTCACACTTATTAGTTCATCAGACCCATATTAAGCATATCAGTAACTTCTTTTGGCCCATTTTGTGTGATTTTTGTGAGCAACTTGTGTTTTTTATTGTTTATGTGGCTCCCCACAACCCTACTGGTTGTGGGGGCCTTTGGATCCAAGAAATACCAAGAAACGAGCAAGTTACAAGCAAAAAGGTCCACGGACCTTCTTTTTTGTTAAAGCAGTGGAAACAAAGTTCCCCCTGCTAGTGTTATAATTCCCACTGTTAGCACTATAAGACAAAACCACCCTAGCTGTCAACATCAGCTTTGATGTTTTTTTGTCTTTAGTGGCTTTTCTTGAGCTTTTTCCACATTTTTCCATTTTCTTATTTTTATTATTTTATTTTAAGATTTTTCATTTAGTTTAATTTTAATTTACTGTTCATTTTATATTTTTAGATTAAATCTAGTTTTAATTAGTTTATTTTAATATTGTTTTTGTCTTTTAGTACAAAAAGTTTACATTTTTCAGTTTTAAAATTTTTGTTGGATTCAGAAAATTATTTTAAGATTTTTAGTTTAAAAATTTTTACTGTTCATTCTTTTTAAGTAATTTGTAGATTTAATTTCATTTAAATAGGTTTTAATTAAAACAATTTTGTCTTTTAGTGTGAAAAATTATTGTTTTCAACTTTTTAAATTTTTCTACTATTTAGTAATATAAATTAGAATTTTTGAAACAGTAAGTTTCATTTTAGCATTATTTAATTATTTTTAATCATTGTTTTAGTTTAAAAAGTGTTTTTAGCCTTTTAAAAATAGAAAAATAGTTTTAAAAATTTAGGAAAAATACTTTTTAGTGTTTAAATAATATAAGCAAGTTATTTATTTGATACAATAATATTTTGGTCTTTTTGTTAATTATATTTAATTTTAGGGCTTTAATTAGCATTTAAAATTGAATATTTAATTAATAAAAGGTCTTAAAATTTATTTATTGAATTTTTATTCTTATTTATATTATTTGAGACATAGTTTTCATTTTTAATTATTTTTTAGCTTTAATTTTTAATTTTGTCACGTTTAACGTATTTACGTTCGCGTTTTACGTCACTCGTCGTAGTTTAATTGTAGTCGTAGCTCGTCTTTTATTTTCCTCTCTAAACCAAAAACGTCACTAATCCAAACTCTTGGTTTTATATAATTGGCACTTAATTCACACACCTCCTTCGAGAACGAACCCGCATTTATTCGGTTTTACGTTTTTCCTAAAGCGTAAGACTTAATACTTGTCGCTCATACGCGTTTTTCCTAAAACGTGTATGATTTACCTACATCAATTTTTGGCACCGCTGCCGGGGAGGTGTTTTTGAGTTGTCATTATTACTATCGTGTTTGTGTGAGTAGTGCGTTTCTGCTTTTCATTTTCGGAAAGCGTATATAAACGTACATACTCATTTTTGTTATTTTTCCTCTATTATATTATAGTATCCAAATAAATCGTGTTTAATTTTCCTAAATTAAACACAAACCAATCATTTTACTATATTGTAGATATCCCATTATCGTTTTCATTTTTTGTGAATATTATTAATATATTGTACTTACGTAGAACAATAAATATACAAGTACTCCAAAAGCGTGAAAACGCAACCTTGATTCGGGATTTCATCACTCGATCATTGTATTCGAATCTAAAGCAAAAGTTTAATGGAAAAATAGATAAATACTTTCGTGAGGCTTAATTTTGATTAACACAAACTATAAGGTGGGTATAAGGCGGTTGTATTTCACAACCTAAAGGAAAAAGGCTCTTAAGTGCTTAGCGCCGCCTCGTTTCCTCCGCTTGCTTATGCGTGTTTTGAGAAAGAGGGCTAATCGAGGGTTTTCTGGCCAAGTATTATCTACGTATATTATATTTGCTTGTTTTCAAGAGTAAACCCTCTTGAACGTTTTGGTTTTCCACCAACGTTCTAAAGTCATCGAAGGCGTTCACTCCACGTGATCGTTTTCATTCCTTGAGGCTTCTTTAATCGAGAAATTGATTCGAGGAGAGTTTTGTAGATTTGAGTCTATGTAATACACAAAAAATTAAAAACAATCGAAAACCAAAAAATTTGAAAAATCGAAAAGCCGCAAAAAGGTTATTCTTTGCTACCCCCCATTCTACGCTTAGTGCATGCGCACTCGATCGAAGGATTATTCTAATTTTAGCGACGCTTCGAATCGACGCAATCGTAATCGAAGGAATCAACAACGTAGACGAGATTTAGAAACCGACGTTCCTAATATCGTTGTTGAAGAAACCTTAGACGAGATGGCCGACAATCGTTCGATGATGGAATTGCTCCAAGCGCCCACCAAGGGTTATGGAGACGCGATCGTAATTCCCGCCATCGAAGCGGGGAATTTTGAGATTAAGAGCGGAATGCTTTTGTTGATTCAATCTACGAAGTTTCGAGGTTGTGAAGCCGATAATCCTCACGACCACATTCGAAAGTTTGATCGTCTTTTAGCCACGAGCAAGTTTAAGAACGTCGACACCGATGTCGTCAAGCTTATGCTTTTTCCATACTCGATCGATGGTGCCGCCAAGGATTGGTACGAGAAAGAGCCACCTAATTCGATAATTACGTAGAAGGATCTCGTTTCCAAATTCGTTAATCATTTTTTCCTACCGTCTAAGACGACGTTTTTCAAAAACGAGATTACAAGATTTGAGCAAAACTCGAATGAATCTTTTAGAGACGCGTGGGATCGTTTTAAGGAATTGCTTAGGCAATGTCCTCACCATGGATTTTCTGAGTTGCACCAAATCGATACGTTTTACAACGGTCTTATTTTTCAAGAACAAGATTCGTGGAACTCCGCCGCCAGTGGCAACTTTTTGTGTAAAACTCCGAAAGATGCTTTAATGATTATCGAAAATCGATCCAAGGTTTACCAACTCCGCAACGCACCGAGTGTTGCCAATGTCGCCAATGCTAGTAGTTCTAATCGCAACATTGATAGGGTTGATGCGAAAGTCGACAAGCTAACGAATGTGTTTACGTCTTTTCTCGTCGAAATGCAAAAGAAAGACGCTCTCGCTATGGTGAAAGCGGTTGAGACTTCTTGTACGTTTTGTAGTGGACCTCATAATTATTATGAGTGTGCGGCTACGGATGGCCAAACTTCGAATGTGAGTACGTTAAACAACAATTTTTCTAATCAAAATCAAAATAATGCCGGTCCATCAAAACAAGGCAATTATAAACAAGACAACAATTTTAATCAAAACCGAAACAATTTTCAAGGAAATAATCAACAAGGAAATTTTTCGATTCAAAATCAAGGTTATAATCAAGGTCGTAATTTGAATTGGCAAAATCGAGACAATAATCAAAACTCGAATTTTTCAAACAACAACAATCAAAGTAACAATTTTTCAAGTGGTAATCAAGGAAATTTTCAAAGAAGTAATCAAAACCAAGGGAACTTTAATCAAAATAGTTCGTCAAACGATTTTCAAAATTACATGAAAACTAATGAGGCTAATATGAGACGATTAGAGGGAGAAATTGGTACTTTGAAAAACGATTTTTCTAATACATTGAAACTTCAAACACGAAGATTGAGCAAGGACAACTTGATATTAAAAAGATGTTTTTGGCTATTATGAGCAAAGCGTCGGGTGCTTCATCGAGTTCGTTACCTAGTGACACCGTTTCAAATCCGAAGGAACAATGTAAATTTGCCTCGTCTCGTGAGAAAGGTCGTGTGATTACCCCTAACCTTGATGGATTTCGTGTTGTTCCTTCTTCTCAGCCCTCGACTTCTAAGACATCTTATTGTTCTAAAGTCGATGGGGTGAACGTGGTGACCAAGGAAAAGAGTGCACACCCTCGTGTACCTCAAATTCCATCCACGGTTCAAAAAGAGAGTTTTATCGACCTTACCAAAGTAACCCTTAAAGAAAATTGTGCATCGATCCTTCTTAAAAAACCCAAAAGGCATATGCCAAGAAAGGAAGAGGATCTGGGCCAATTTCTACTATTTTTCCGAGATTTAGGGATGTTTAGCCCTTGACGATTTAGGTGCTAGCATCAATCTTATGCCTCATTCTATATGGAAATTGATGAGATTGCCTTCACTTACCCCCACGAACATGACTATCGAGCTTGCAAATTGTACACCATTAATACCAATTGGAATAGCCGAGGATGTCTATGTCAAAGTTGGAAAGTTTGTTTTTCCCGCGGATTTCGTCATATCCGATTATGAGTGTGACCCTAAATGTCCCATTATTTTAGGCCGACCATTCTTATCGACGACTCGAACCGTAATCAACGTTCACGAGGGGAGACTTACTATGAGATATGGGAGGATAAAATGGACTTTTTCGCAGTAGATCCCAAGTGCCATATGATAATGAAAAAACCGAGGTCTCAAAACCTAATGTTTCAAATTCTAATGATTTCAAAATGTTTACTTTAGCGGAAACTATGAGGCTTAATACATGTTTTGAAAGAATTAAGAAGAACGGTTTTAAAGATGATGATTTTAACGCTAAAGAATACGTGTACCTAATTCATAGGGTATGCGTAAATTTATGGATGAAAAATCACTTTGGGATATATTTAGTGAAAAAAGTGAAACACCAATTCCGAAGGGCGACGTTAGTGCCATCATGACAATGACCAAAATGGACTCGTCTTCACCACCTTCGAAGGACCATGTCTTTGAGGCTTCAACTTCTAACTCCATCGAAGTGCCTCCATTTCCTAGCCCAACACCCGTTGAGGCGAAAGGTTTTATCGACATCGATCCTCTCGTCTTAGAAAAGTCACCTAAGCATAGTCATTCGACTTGTAAGACTATGGTTGTGAGTGCTCACATCGACTCTTTCTTTGACGGTGACGATGGCGATTTTTCCGAGATAGATCACGTACTTCAAAATCCACATGCAATTTTTGATTCTCCTAACAAGAAATGTGTGAAGTACGATGATTACGAGTTTGATCCCGAGATTGAGGAAATCATTGAACGAGAGCTAGCTCTTTTTCCTCCACTCCCAACTACGAGTGAGGTTGATTTTTCCAGGATCGACGATGAACTCAATGAGTTTGAACGTCTTATTTTCGATGACGAACCAACTCATGTGATCACCAAAAATCCAATTCTCGAGGAGTTACCTACTCAAAACTCCTCAAATGAGAATTACGTTTACCACATTCGTGAGGATTTAACTTATCAACAATCCCCACAAATGAATGATGGTTTCGTACTTGATTGTGATCTTTTCGAGAGAGTTTCTAAGATAATCAAGGAGGGGAATGACAAACCTTGGTTTGACAAGCCTATCTTTGATGAAGAAATCGATGAGATCGACGTTCATGAGGATGACGAATATGTAGACCCCGAGGGGGCGGTATTCTTTATTGATCGACGTTTTTAGAACTTATATAATCCACCACCCCCTTCCACCAATGACTTAAATGTGAGGATTTTTAGCGCGACTAATTTTGAATTTGACACGCCAAATATTTTCGACATTATCAAATCGGGTTTTCATAAAGAGTTTTTAAACAATGAAAAAGGAAAGGATTTTAAAATTGATTTAAAAGAATTTTCTACATGTTTAACTCCGTCATCACATCGTTGTATGAGTGCTACCGCCTCGTCTACTCCTTTTGACGACGGTTGGTGTGGATCTAGTGTGGGGGAAGCCCCTTTTGTTCCCTCACATTTATCCACCAAGGATGAGATTTACGATCCCGGAATTGCTTGCAAAGGGAAATCTCGGTCTTCCACCGATGCAATAAATGGAAAATATCTTAATTTTCTTAGTGTGAGTCTACCTCGAGTAGCTCATTATGTTGCCCCACCCTTCTACTTCTTATCTATTTTCTTTGACCCCTTTGGGGTTTCGGCTTGCGTTGAAGTAGCGTTGTTTCATCTTTCATCCGAAACGAGGACGCTATCTTTGACCCCGGTATATGTTTATCGGGTTTTTAAAGTACTCCATGTACTTTTGGGCATTTTTTATCATGTAAGCCCCACCAAAAATGACCAAACCATGATTATCCCTAAATGATCACATTTATGGGGATTCGAGTCGAGCTTTTGACTCGGTTATCAAAACAAGGTGCCTCGTGGGGGATTCTCATGCTTATCCTTGTAAATATTTTTGCTTTCTAATAGTGTAACGAGGGGACTTGTGCTCTTCCAACCTTTGTTTCGTGGTTGTTTGTGATTGTGATTTATTAGGTTTATCACCATCATTGAAGCCTCTCGTGTTCGCTTTACGGATCACTCGAGCTTCGATCGTTGCCTTTGGAGATTCCGATATCCGATGATATCCTTTTATGTTCTAACGTTTATCTTATTAGCATAATTCATAAACAGCTTTTAGGTTATTCGTTTTACCCTTTCCATGCTTGAGATTAAGCATTCGACTTTGTCTCTAGTATGGGGGTGTTTCACCCTTAGACTTGAAACATTTAGGACAATGTTTAGTTTTAGTATGGGGGGTGAGTAGATACTTCACCTTGCTCACGTCAACACGCAATCCAACTTTTATCATTTTGTTGCAAAATAAGGCTAAAATGGCCAAACTTTAAAAAATTTCGTATTTTTCATAAGTGTTTAAGACACGAATGTAGGTTTTCCGATGGTGAGAATAAGAGTAATTTTTGACTCGACCGTGCGTGTTGAGCACTTAGTTTCGATTCCTTAACATTTTAGGTTAAGTCTCTTAAATGAGGACGAGAAATGATAGAGTTGTTTATAAGTCTCGTAATCTTTCATGATATCATGTGTAGTAATTATTAGCTTATTCTCCCCACGCTTTTGATAATAAATTGTTAATAAATATTGATTTAGCGGTTTAGTCACTATTGTTGGTTTCTAATTTGTTTTAGAGCTTCCATGTAATTAAACTGGGAAAACATTAAGGATTCGCCAGCGTCATGCTTTTGAAGTATTGGCAACCCAAATAATCAAAAGCTTCACCCAATAATAAGATTTCAAGTGCTCACCTAAATTAAGCAAAAATTTGAAGCTCACAAGGCCGAAAAATCTATGCCCAAATTGAAAGTGAATCAAGCCTTAATCTTTGAAGCTTTAAAGATCCAAAATTCGCCTTAGCGTGAGGATATACGTCAAGTCATAATAAAACCACCGATGATGACGGATAATAAAAGACAAGGGCAAGACCAAAGTCATAATAAAAGCTTCATGGCGAAGTTGAATAAAAGATGGAGGTAAAACATGATAATAAAACCGCCGATGATGAGGCGGATAATAAAAGTCATGGTAATAAGTCTCATGTTCATAAACGTTCTAAAATCGTGTTTATCGATCCTTCTTGTTGACTTAATTTTTTGACATCGTTGTCTATTAGGGTGAATTATTAATTTAATGATTTTGGTTACACAGTTAAGTCTCTATTTTTAGACCTAATCTCTATTCACGCATAAGTAAAAAATGTATCCTCGTGATCATTAAGACAAAAATAAAATATAAGAGATACCAATTAGGAATAAGGGAGTTTAGGTGTGTAATTAACACTCATGAAACATGATTGTGTTGCTAACTTATAATAACAATGATCTTATTACACGCTTAGCATAGAATCGGGTGAAAATCGAGGACGACGAAATTATTTCTAAAGAAGCATTCATGTGTTCTTGTTCTATGATCCTAAAAGTCACTTAATCGTGACGAAAACAATAAATTATGTCTAAAACACGTGTAGTAGTTTAATTAAGTTTATGTCTTCAATAAATGTCATCATAAAAATGAACTTTGGAAGTGCTAAGATACTTAATTCTAGCATTGCGTGAGGGCACGGCAATGGTTTAGTATGGGGGAGTGATGACACTGCAATTATACATAGTCTCATCGTCCAAATTGGGCTTAAAATGCTTAAATACCATCAAAATACCCAAATATATGCTTGTGTTTGTTCATTGTGTATTTTAGGGACGGATATCGTGAATTCAACAAAAGATCACAAGAATGAAGCAAAAATGAACACGGGAAATGAAGCCGCACAAAGAACCGGACCCGAATCATGAATTTCCTTTGAAGTCCTTGAAGTTTGAAGAATTGGCAACATTGGTACCTCATCTTTGAAGATTTGGAAAGAAAAGACCTTGGAGAAATCATCATTGGAAAGGAAAGTCCTCCATGTTTGAAGATTATACATGATAAGCCCTTGAAGATTGGTCAATATACATATTTAGCCCTTGGAACATGTTTGAGAAAGTTTTGGTGGCCAATTTGAAAAAACCAAAACTTTTTTATAATGGGAAAATGAGTGGTTAAACCAATAAAAGCAAATGACAAGTATAAGAGATTTGGGGGGTCATTTCTGAGCAGACCAGAAAACTTAAACCCTCCTATCCCACCACGCCACGTCATCTTGACTTTTTGACCAACCAATCAAATCCCTCTCCCCTTCCACCTCACACCCCACTTACGTTTTTATTTAACAAAGTTTTTAAAAAAACCTGTTTAAACCAAAAAGTGGGGGAACACTTGTTTTAAAGGTTAAACCGGATTAAAATCCCTAATTTCTTTTCCCTCCCATACATAAACCCTAAAAATCCATTAACCCAAATCAAAGGGTTTTACCCCCATCTTTTCCAGAATTACTCTTTACCTTCCCCCCAACATAACCCCACACCCAGAAAGTGACTTATCACTCCCTTGTCCCCTCTCCAGCTATCACAAGTCACGGGTTCCATCACCTTTGCTGACTAGAAGACCAAATCAATGGCTTAGGACCAAAACTTGGTCCCAAAGCATGGATTGACGCCTCAGATCAACACAAGGACAGCTGGCCTTCACTCTCATCACATGTGACCAACTTTTTCAAGATTCCAGACCCAAGGGCAAAAATGGGACTTCAAGATTAGGGTTTTTCATCTTATATGTATTCTAGAACCCTCCTAGTGTCAGTATAAAAGGTGTCGACTTATGAACCTTTTACTTGTTCCAGGTTTTCTCCTTGTAACTTTTTTTACTTAATGAATAGTTACAGTTTTATTTAAATAAATTCTTGCAAGAGATATCTGAGTTCCAAATTAGTGTAAAAGTTTATCTTGTTTGCAATTTAGTTAAGTGGTTTCAAAAAAAGGTTTTGTTTCACAGTTTGGTTTTCAAAAGGAGTGGTTTTAAAGGGTTTGGAAATACTTGAATCATAACATAAGGGGAAGTGAAAGTGGGTCCTTGTGTTGTGATTTTAGGTTTTTGTTAAGACTTTTAGTGTACTTTTGGTTCTTTCAAAAGTTTAGGTTTTCTAAAATTTGGTTTCAAAAAGCGTTTTTCAAAGTAAACTCTTTGTAGGCTTACTGTTCATATAAGCCACCCATAAGCTGCTTGACAACAGCTTATTGGGTACTTATTTGAACTTGAGGTTGTTTCTTGGTTTGGTGGTTTTGTGTAGGAACAAAGGCATCAAAGAAGATCATTCATCCCATTGCATTTTCATCATTTTTTGAAGATATTTGTACTCCCTAGGTCCCTTGTGGATTCTACCAACAGGGACTCTCTACTACTCCATAAGCTCTTAAAAGCCAAAAAGATCACTAGGGAAGGCATCAGCCAAGGTACTCAAGGCTTGAACCCCCTTTTGTATTTTTTATGCTTTTTTATGTGATTTATGTGATTTAGTAAGAACTCTTTTTAAATGGTAGTTTGTTAGTTTTTTTATGCTTATTTGTAGTCATTTATGCTTGTTTAGGTGATTAGAATTTGGTTAGAATTGATTTGGTAAGCACAACTTTGAAATTTTTGGTTGATAGTTTTATAGGGGTGTTTGGATTTGGGTTTTATCTGAATAGGGTGACAAAAATTTGGTTTAAAATCTGTCTAACACGCTCTATTAGGTTGGTTTAGTGTATTTGTTATTTGGTTTTCAGTATTGTAGGATTAAAAAAGGGTTTTGCATGTTCATTTATTGTTAAAAATCAGTAAGTCTCAATTCTGCCTTGTTCGAGTATTTTTGTTCACCAAAGTTTTGGAATCTGTTAGGGTTTAATGTAATCTAGGTTTGCTGTTGATTAATTTGTGTTTTGATTAGCTAGATTGATAGTTTTGGTGGATTAAATCTCATCAAATAGCTAAACAAACCAGTCATCGTTCATCAGACCCATATTAAGCATATCAGTAACCTTTTCTGGCCCATTTTGTGTGATTTTTGTGAGCAACTTGTGTTTTTTTGTTGTTTATGTGACTCCCCACAACCCAGCTGGTTGTGGGGGTGCCTTTGGATCCAAGAAATACCAAGAAACGAGCAAGTTACAAGCAAAAAGGTCCACAGACCTTCCTTTTTGTTAAAGTAGTGGGAACAAAGTTCCCCCTGCTAGTGTTATAATTCCCACTGTTAGCACTATAGGTTGGTTTTGTCTTATAGTGCTAACAGTGGGAATTATAACACTAGCAGGGGAACTTTGTTCCCACTACTTTAACAAAAAAGGTCTGTGGACCTTTTTGCTTGTAACTTGCTCGTTTCTTGGTATTTCTTGAATCCAAAGGCACCCCCACAATCAGTTGGGTTGTGGGGAGTCACATAAATAATAAAAAACACAAGTTACTCACAAAAATCACATAAAATGGGCCAAAAAAGGTTACTTATATGCTTAATATGGGTTTGATGAAAAATGACTGGTTTGTTTGGCTATTTGATGAGATTTAATCCACCAAAACTACTAATCTAGCTAATCAAAACACAAATTAATCAACAGCAAACCTAGATTACATTAAACCCTAACAGATTCCAAAACTTTGGTGAACAAAAATACTAGAACAAGGCAAAATTGATACTTATTGATTTTTAACAACAAAAATGAACATGCAAAACCCTTTTTTAATCCTACAATACTAAAAACCAAATAACAAATACACTATACCAACCAAATAGAGCGTGTTAGACAGATATTAAACCAAATTTATGTCACCCTATTCAGATAAAACCCAAATCCAAACACCCCTATAAAACTGTCAACCAAAAATTTCAAAGTTGTTGATATGAGCAAAATCTCATATCAATAAGTCAACAAATCACCCTAAAACACATAAAAAATACCTAACTTTTGTGCTATAAAGCAGTATTATGTGGTATGTTTTGTGTTTGTGCTTAAATAGGTAACAAGGATACAATTTCAAGCAAATAAGGGAAATTAAGCTCATTTATGATGAAAAGACAAGAGAAGGATCAAAGATGACAAGCCATTTGAAGAAAAGGACTTATCTTGACAATATTTAAAAGTTGAGGGACTTGAATGAAATTTTGAAGTCAAGATTAAAGTCAAACTTGGTCAACCTTCAATTCAACCAAGTCAAGGGACTTAATTAATCAAGATTGCAAGTCAAAGGACTTAATTTGCCAATAGAATGAAGAAAGGAGCTCAATTGAATATTCTACAAAAGATAGGGACTGAAAATGACAAATTTGCACTAACTTTGAGTTCAATCCATGTGTTAACTACTTCAACCAATGAGAAGGCTAGATAAAAATGGGGTTCGGATTGCCAAATGGGACGCCAGCTCACCCTTTCATTTAATAAACGAATCAAGGAAAAGTGAAACCCACTACCTGCTTTTGACCAATCACATTGCAATAGCCAATAACCATTATATCCAAATTCGGATAATGATCCGTGTGCTTAGCCATACTCCAATGAGAAGATGCCACGTGTCAACGTCAACAAGCAACGAGCCCAGAATCAAATTGGAGCTACACTGCATTTCAAGATAAACTTTCTACATGAAAAAGACTCCAAATGGGAAGACGAATCCAACTATAAAACTCAATTAGACAGAGAATCAACAGAATCAAAAAGTCCTTTTGTGTTCTTGAAGACGGATTTGCAATTACCCAGTTCATGCCACCTGGCACTCTCTCATTGGCTGAGACACGTCACAATCTCCAACAACTTCTCAACTCCAGCTCTATAAATAGGAGATAGGACTTCATTTGTAAAGTGTAGCTTAAAAGTAGTTAAAGTGTGAAAAACACACACTTTTAGTTTCTCTCTCAATTCTATCTTACCTTTCAGTTAGTTAGCAGCTCTTAAGTGATTGACACACACTTAAGAGCTTGTTAGCTAGTCAGTTAGATCTTGTAACAAACTTTCCCTCCTAAATCAATAAAACACCAAAATTCAGTTCATTCTCTATCTCACTTTACTCAATCCTGCATTTCTGTTGATATCTTATGATTCTGTTGATCTACATTGATCAATGGAGTTTGTGTTGTGATTTGGAAGCTTATCAAGCATTTCTAGCAAGTTTAGTTCCATTCCAGTACCTGTTGAAGTAGTTTGAAGCAGATTTTGTTGATTTGATTCAGAAATGGATTTTGGAGGTGAATTGGTTGTTGGTTATAGTTGAATTGGTTTGAAGGAAGTAGTTATAGAGAGTTCAACACTCCTCTACTCCATCAAAGGAGGCTTCTTGCTAAAAGGTCTCAAATTCCTGTTTTTGGTTCCTCTGAAATGTTTTGCATGCTACATTCCTAGATTAGCTATTACTTGATGAACTGATAATGTGTTTAGTTTGATTCTAGTTAATTGTGATAGTTTGATAGTGAGTGTTATTGCAGCTTTAATCTGAGTTTACTTTTTTCAGCTTTCATTTTCATCAGTAACAAGTCAATGAGTTCATTTTCTGCTTTAGTGTATTAACAAGTTTGTTTTCTGTCTAAATAATTTTCATTTCACATAATAAACATGTCTTGATAATAGTCATAACCTGTTTCACTCTTGTGATCACATTTCATTTGTAAAAAGTCTTAAACAGCTTTTTAAAGTAGTGTTTGGTTTTGAGTAGAATTGGTGATTCAAGACTGTTAAACATTTTGTTTAGAGTTCATTTACAGTTGGTTATATCGAGTGATCACTTTGGTTCAACTTTGTAGTCAAAAATCCAGTCAAAAAGGCAATTGGTTAAAAAAAGGTATGTGTTAAGTAATGTGAGTGTTTTCATCAGTAAACTAGCTTAATTCAATCACCTAGCATTTCTTTGTTAGTGGATCAATTTGCCTAAAACATGTTTCTACTTGTTGTCCAACATCCAAAGTATTAGTGTATTAAAGGAAATTATACTGTTTACGTTTTTGAGTGTGAAATCAGCTTTTCAATAATCACAATAGCAAATGCAAGTTTCTGTGATATAGACTAAACTGATTTCTTGTATCTCAATTTCCACTTCACAAATTTGCCAATTTTTCTTCACAAATCTTGTTGCCAACATGTCTTGAGTAAGTTTTGAAATTTTCAGCTTTTTGAAAAAGTTGGTCACCGCTTGGTCAAATAAGCTCATTTCAGCTTAATTTCGGATTCTAGCTTAACCAGTGAACCATTTTCAATTTGGAAAGACATTCCAGACTTCTTGTCAGCTTATTAATCAGATTGTTTATAAAAATCAAGTTGTGGAATTCTCATTTTCATGTTTGCTTATTCTTGGCTTAATAGAATAAACTACTTTGTGATTTACTAGCTTTAAATCTGATTCCTTGCACAAGTCTAGCTAATTTTGGAATTTAAACACTTTGAAACAAACCAGACTTAATTTGGTCCAGAAATAAGCTCATACCAGCTTATTGAAAGTCCTTACCCCGTTTTTGTTAAACTTTTCATAATAATTGCACTCTGGTCCTTATTGTGTTTAACTGTTTTCATTTGGTGCTAAACTTGCAAGAATTTAGGGTTTTCAAGTATTCAGTCCTTGAAGTTTCTGTTTTTGGCAAAATTAGTTAACAAGTTTGTTAAATTGGTTAAAGTAGTTACTAGTTTGTTAGAATTTTACACTGTTGGTCCTTATAGTTTTTGAACTTTACATTTTAGTCCTTTAACTTTCATTTAGCCTACATTTCAAGCACATTTACTTTTATGCATTTAATTTTGAACTTTGTGAATAGTAATTGGTGTTTGCAAAGTGTTTTATGGATACGTAGCCTATTATTTTTCTCTTTTTACGTGTTGATTAAACTAGACATAGAAATCCAAATACCCTAACAACCAAGAACAATTAAAGGCTTGATATTTTTAGGACTTTCAATTTGTCAAGAATCGAGAATAAACGAACTTCAAAATACTCAATTTCAAATGGCGCCGCTGCCGGTTCATGACATTACGAGAGACTATTGATTGACGGTTTCGATTGGCTTTTGGGATTCGTTCACCTCGTGAACGTTATTTTTACGTATCATAAATCAAAATCATAAAAAAAATTAAAAATAAAAATATATAAAAACTAAAAAATAACAAAAACAATTCTTTTCCTAAAGAATTTACCAAAAAAATAAAAAAATCCAAAAAGCAATTTTTTTCTAAGAGATTGCACCCAAAAATATATATTATTGGATTTCATCGGTTTTTACGTACATATAGTATTTTCTTTAAAAAACCCATAAATACAAAACTATTTTCTCTATATTATTATATGTAGATACGTATACGTATACGAACACTCAATACACATACTTTCATAAGTATTGCTTTTGCAATACACCGTGTTCGGGAGCGTTCCGGTCCTTGACACGTGTATCGATCAAATTTAATTAAGCAAGAATAGATAAATACTTCCAATAGGCAAGAATTCGAAGAATACAAACTACAAAGTGAATAGAAAGGCGACGTGCTATAAAATGCCGTCTAAGGGTTAATAGGTACTTAAGTGCTTCGCGACACCTAACCCCCCGTTCACTAGTGCGTATTCTAAGAAGGAAAGCTTGATTGGGGGTCTTGCACCCAAGTAGTACTTACATATATTATACTTTCTTGTGGATATTTCATATTGAATCTCGAAGAGGATAATCCCTTCTTCTTCAAAGTCGAACGAGAGCTTCTCTCACACTCCTTGATTTAAGTTGCATGCTCACCCGCGGGCGTGCACAAATACCGTTTGGTGTACAACCACTTCCTCCCAAAAGGAAGAAAAAGAGAAAGAGTAAAAACAACACCGTCCATCAAGCCGATCCCGAGAATTGTGCTTTGATCCACACACAAGAAGAAGCCATGGCCGCCGTTGACAATCGACCTTTGATGGAGCACCTTCAATCTAATGTGCAAGGATATGTTGATGCTATTGTGATACCTGAGATTCCCACAAATATCTTTGAGCTTAAGACATCTATAATTAGCTTGGTTTCAAACACACCATTCTTGGGGAGACCTAGTGATAATCCACACGATCATATTAAGAAGTTTCTATCTCTTTGCAACACCATTAAGTACAATGGAGTTCTCCATGATGCCATTAGTTAATCTTGATCCAATTTTCACTAGAGGGCAATGTTAAGTATTGGCTTGATACACAACCACCTAAGAGCATTACTACTTGGGATGATTTCACTAAGAAGTTTTTGAACAAGTTCTTCCCCCCATCTAAGACCACGGCTTTGAGAAACCTAATTATTGGATTTCAACAAAAACCTAGCCAAACCTTTAGTGATGCATGGGAGGAGTTCAAGGAGTTATTGAGAAAATGCCCTAATCATGGGTTCAATGAGGTTCACCAAATCAACACTTTCTATAATGGATTAAGACCACATCATCAAGATTCACTCAACTCTTCCGCGGGTGGAAATATTCTTTCTAAATCCATTCAAGAGGCATGGGACATTATTGAGACAAATCCATGGTGCAAACTAACACAAAATTTGATGAGAGAGTCCATGTGGTGCAAGAGAGTTTTATTCCACAAATGGAAAAGATGATCTCTCAAAAGCTTGATACTATGACCAACACACTCATGAAATTTTATGAACTCTCCTTGAACAAGAATTCCACCAATGATGTGAATGCTATTGCTCTTTCATGTGAGACTTGTGGAGATCCTCATTATTACCAACGATGTGATAAGGTGCAAGGTTATGAAGTTGAGTGTTATGCTTACCAAGAAGAACATAGAGAAAATTTCAAACCCAACATCAATCAAAACAATATCTCTTACAAATCACAAAACTACCTTGCTCCACCCGGCTTCCCACCCCATCCACCCACCCATACTCAACCCAATCCCCTCACTTGCTACAAAAAAACCAAGGGCCTAGGCCACAATACCAAGGGAATAACTATAAAGCACCCAACAACTTTCACAATCAAGGAATTAACTTTCATCCACCCTATCAAGGATTTATTCAACCAATCCCACCCTTTCCAAATCAAGGATACCCTCAAGTTCAAAATCAAGGATATGGGCAATATGATAATCATGAGTATGTTGAAAGGAGAATTCGTGAAAGTGAAAAGAGAATGCAAGAGCAAATGAGACTTATAACTGAGGAGTCTACCAAGAGGATTTCTATAGCATTTAATCAAAGACCACAAGGGGCTTTACCTTCTAACACACAAACAAACCCGAGGGCTAATGTCAATGCTATCACAACAAGAAATGGAAAAACAAATAATGATCCTTCACCTCCTACACCTTCTATTGTTAAGCCTACTATGGTTCCAACGTGTGATAAGCCTTCTACATCTTCTTCACCACCTCCAAGCTCTACCACTTCACCACCTACACCTTCTCAGCCTACACCCACTTCTCCTTTACCTTCCACACCTACTTATGAAGAAACCAACAAAGACAAATCTTTCACCACAACACCTATTCCACCTACACCAAAACCAAGTCTCCCTTACCCATCAACATTGAGGAAGGAAAAGCTTAAGAACAAGGATGATATACAAGTCTCAAACTTTTTGAGGATGTTCAAGCAACTCAACATAAACATCTCCTTTGTGGAAGCCTTAGCCAATATGCCTAAGTTTGCTAAGATGATCAAGGACTTACTTTCTAACAAGGATAAATTGGTGGATTTGCCTAATGCTTCCTTAAATGAAAATTGCTATGCGGTTTTGCTTAAGAAGTTTCCTACTAAGCTTGGAGATCCGGGGAGGTTTTTGATTCCTTGCAATTTTCTAGGGGTAGAAAATTGCATGGCATTAGCGGATTTAGGGGCAAGCATTAATCTCATGCCATTATCGGTTTGGAAAAGAATTTCACTTCCCGAGCTCACTCCTACTAAGATGACTCTTGAGTTGACCAACCATACTATAGCTTATCCGGTGGGAATTGCGAAGGATGTTTTTGTTGGGGTTGATAGATTTACCTTTCCTGTGGATTTCGTGGTGGTTGAGTATCATATGGACCCGAGAGTTCCTTTGATTGTTGGTAGGCCATTTTTGAGAACGGGTCGGACTCTTATAGATGTGGCGGAAGGTGAACTTACAATGAGGGTAGGAGATGAAAGAGTTGTGTTTAACATGGGAAAGTTGTCAAATAAATCTAATGAGCCCGAAACGGTGAAGCATATTGATGTTGTTAATGAGGAGGAAACTCAAGATGATATCCTTGATGAAGTTTGTGATGAATGTTTTTATGAAGCTTGCACAAGTGGAGATTATGATTTACCTTATGTTGAGACCATTGCCTCCATTACCTCATCCTTGGATTTTCATGAACCTCAAGAGCTTAAATTTGGTGATTTTGTGATTCATTCAAATCCTCTCTTTGAAACCTCATTTGATAACCCACTTTTCCACCATGATGAAGACACCAATGAGGATTTTAGTGATGATGAACCTCTTCTTTGTGATACACCAACTTATGATGATTATAGTGATGATGAGATCTCCACTTGTGACTCTCCATTCATTAATGATCACACTTCCTTGAGTTTTTAGGAGTCACCAATCTTTGATATACCAATCTATGATGTTTATGGTGACGAGGAGGATTCTATCATGGATGAGAGTGATGAGTTTTTAGAGGTTGATATACCTTTTGAGTACACTCTTGGATATATTGATGAGGAGGGGGACATACTTTTTCTAGAATCTCTATTGCATGAATCTCCTTTTCCTTCTTCCATGACCACTTCAACCTTTCAAAGTGAAAAAGGAAAACAAGTCATGATGGTTCCTTCCAAGAGCTTGTTGTTACCCATTTCTCCACAACCTTTCTCTCACCATGTAACCTACAAGGGAGAATCTTCTAAGGCAACCACCACTTGTTGTTTTTACATCAAGGAATGGATTCTTGATCCTGGTATAGAGCTTGCTAAACCATCTCAGTATCCGCCTGATGCAATAAAAGGAAAACTTTTGAGAGATTTCAGAGTATCACCTTATCACCTTTTGAAGAACATATGGGCCACCATTTTGGAGAACAACACCTCACCCTTTTCACCATTGCTTGGGAAGTTGTTAGATTGTGTTATAAGTGGGATGGTAATTATGTATTTGATCCGGGGGATATTTATGGAGTTTTGATAATTGACAACTTGCTTTACCTCATCATGGAGATTTTTCTTAAAAGGGCAAAACTTTTCTTCTCCATGATAGGTTTTAGACACTTTTAAGTGTGGGATGAGTCGAGCTAGAGACTCCATAAATCAAGCTTGAATAACTAGGTATAGAGCTTTTAGACTTAGAGAGTGGTAGGTTAGAAATAAGGATATAGAGTTGATGATAAGTGTAGGGGAGACCTTCCTTTTGTCTTCATGTTGTTTGTAGGGTTGCTCACTCATCACGTGCTTTGGAGCTTATGGAGGAGGCCCTTGTATCCGTTTCACTTTGTTACTATTGTGATTCTTTATAGACACATTGTGCTTAAAAATGAATTCACTATAGTTGATTTTTCCTTAGCTTAGGTTAAGCAAAGTCTATTCATTGTCATAAGTGTAGGGGAGTTTATACTCCCATGCTCTTAAACATTGAGGACAATGTTTAGCTTAAGTGTAGGGGGGTCTTCTATCGAAGTGACCTTACCTAGACTTTGTCATTGACCTTCATGATAACTTGGAAAATTAATTTTTCAAACATTTTTCAAATTTTTGATCTACTTTGGCCACAAAAAATATGCATTCATAATTTTTGCATTAATCATTTTTTATTTGCATAACATATTTGCATTGTATATATTTCTTCTTTTGTTCTTTTATGAAAAATATAAAAAGGAAAAAACATAATAAAGGACATGGTTTAACAAATTTAGACTTCTTTGACATATTAGGCCCGCCATGGATACTTTGACTCAACCCGAGTTTGCTTATCCAATCATTCTCTAGCTAGTATCCTTAACCATGTAGTCCTTCATTGGTCTATTAGGCTAAGCATCCACGACTCTCATTATTTGAGATTTTGAATTTGTGGAGAATGGGAGATGATAGAGTTGAAGCAAGTATAAAAGGGCTAGATAAACTTCATGACGATTACTTGTGGCTAAACCTTTCTCTTTCTTTGCCTCTATTTTCTTCGCATGTATATATGTTAATAAATAATCAAGAACGGTTTTAATTGGTTTGTAATCTCTTATGCATTTTTGACTAATCATTCATGGTTGGTATAAGTACGTCTTAAGATTCTAAGTTAGAACGTTTTATGTGTACTAGACTTATGTCATGCTTAATATTTAGCGGGTGTTTTTCCTTTTATTCTTTTCAACTTTCTTTATGAGGAATAAAGAAAAATAAGAGCGGCTTATGAAAAAAGTGAGTGGCTAGAAAAAAAAGAGAAAAGGAAAAAAAGGAACAAATAATTATACAAGACTCCTAAGAGGGGCAGTTAAGTGTTAATTATAGTAACTATTGAATTCCAATATTACCTTGACGGGTTGCGGGGATTTGATAGTTGCTCCAATCCAATATTACCTTGACGGGTTGCGGGATTGAAGATTCAAGGTCTCAAAAAGGCGGAGGATGTAAATTATTGCGTGAGTTTTATTTTTCTTTCCTTAGCGAGTGTGTAGCTACTTATTAATGCATGGCATGAGGATTTTACACATAAGGCAAATGACTTACTATTCTTGAGTCGGACTTATATTAATTGTGAGCGGTTTTTCGAGTAATGGATGAGAGGATTACTTAGGATTAAAACCGTGCTTCCTTATTTTTGGATTTTACATTTTTTATATATCACGCTTCAAATAATGACAAATTTGCTTTCAAGCAGTTAGCTTAAATAATAACCGGTTCCACATTTAATTGTCATGAATAAGTTGATGCACTTTTTACTTGTGAATGCAATGATCCAATTTTTAAGCTTGGTATGAGGAAAGTGAAACTTGAGGGTGATAGTGTTCATGGTACCAAAAGCCCTAATCCAAGTCATTGATTTCTTTATGAGTTTTTCCATCAAAACCATTTATGAAAAAATCAAAAATATATAAATAGAATTGTTCTTCTTTGCATTGCATTGTACAAAAATCAAAATCATGCATCATATAGAGTAGAGTAGTGTAAAAGCATTCCATATTGGCCAAGGTGGGTTAATTATAATAAAAATGTAAATTTGTGCTTTAAAATATAGCATTGCATGAGGTCATGGCAATGATCAAGTGTAGGGGATTTGATATGAGCAAAATCTCATATTAATAAGTCAACAAATCACCCTAAAACACATAGAAAATACCTAACTTTTGTGCTATAAAGCAGTATTATGTGGTATGTTTTGTGTTTGTGCTTACATAGGTAACAAGGATACAATTTCAAGCAAACAAGGGAAATCAAGCTCATTTATGATGAAAAGACAAGAGAAGGATCAAAGATGACAAGCCATTTGAAGAAAAGGACCTATCTTGACAATGTTCAAAAGTTGAGGGACTTAAATGCAATTTTGAAAAAAAAATCAAGATTAAAGTCAAACTTGGTCAACCTTCAAGTCAACCAAGTCAAGGGACTTAATTAATCAAGATTGCAAGTCAAAGGACTTAAATTGCCAAAAGAATGAAGAAATGAGCTTAATTAAATATTCTACTAAAGATAGGGACTGAAAATGACAAATTTGCACTAACTTTGAGTTCAATCCATGTGTTAACTACTTCAACCAATGAGAAGGCTAGATAAATGGGGTTCAGATTGCCAAATGGGACGCCAGCTCACCCTTTCATTTAATAAACGAATCGAGGAACAGTGAAAGCCACTACCTGCTTTTGACCAATCACATTGCAATAGCCAATAACCATTATATCCCAATTCGGATAATGATCCGTGTGCTTAGCCATACTCAAATGAGAAGATGCCACGTGTCAACGTCAACAAGCAACGAGACCATAATCAAATTGGAGCTACACTGCATTTCAAGATAAACTTTCTACATGAAAAAGACTCCAAATGGGAAGACGAATCCAACTATACAACTCAATTAGACTGAGAATCAACAGAATCAAAAAGCGCTTTTGTGTTCTTGAAGACGGATTTGCAATTACCCAGTTCATGCTACCTGGCACTCTCTCATTGGCTGAGACACGTCACAATCTCCAACAACTTCTCAACTCCAGCTCTATAAATAGGAGATAGGACTTCATTTGTAAAGTGTAGCTTAAAATTAGTTAAAGTGTGAAAAGTACACACTTTTAGTTTCTCTCTCAGTTCTAGCTTACCTTTCAGTTAGTTAGCAGCTCTTAAGTGTTTGACACACACTTAAGAGCTTGTTAGTTATTCAGTTAGATCTTGTAACAAACTTTCCCTCCTAAATCAATATTACACCAAAATTCAGTTCGTTCTCTATCTCACTTTACTCAACCCTACATTTTTGTTGATATCTTGTGATTCTGTTGATCTACATTGATCAATGGAGTTTGTGTTGTGATTTGGAAGCTTATCAAGCATTTCTAGTAAGTTCAGTTCCATTTCAGTACCTGTTGAAGTAGTTTGAAGCAGATTTTGTTGATTTGATTTAGAAATGGCTTTTGGAGGTAAATTGGTTGTTGATTATAGTTTAATTGGTTTGAAGGAAGTAGTTATAGAGAGTTCAGCACTCTTCTACTCCATCAAAGGAGGCTTCTTGCTAAAAGGTCTCAAATTCCTATTTTTGGTTCCCCTGAAATGTTTTGCATGCTACATTCCTAGATTAGATATTACTTTATGAACTGATAATGTGTTTAGTTTGATTCTAGTGTAATTGTGATAGTTTGATAGTATTTGAGTGTTATTACAGCTTTAATATGAGTTTACTTGTTTTCAACTTTCATTTTCATCAGTAACAAGTCATTTGAGTTCATTTTGTGGTTTAGTGTGTTAGCAAGTTTGTTTTCAGTCTAAATAACTTTCATTTCACATAATAAACATGTCTTGATAATAGTCATAACCTGTTTCACTCTTGTGATCACATTTCATTTGTAAAAAGTCTTAAATAACTTTTTAAAGTAGTGTTTGGTTTTGAGTAGAATTGGTGATTCAAGACTGTTAAACATTTTGTTTAGAGTTCATTTACAGTTGGTTATATTGAGTGATCACTTTGGTTCGTCTTTGTAGTAAAAAATCCAGTCAAAAAGGCAATTGGTTAAAAAAAGGTATGGGTCAAGTAATGTGAGTATTTTCATCAGTAAACTAGCCTAATTCAATCACCTAGCATTTCTTTGTTAGTGGATCAATTTGCCTAAAACCTGTTTCTACTTGTTGTCCAACATCCAAGTATTAGTGTATTAATGGAAATTATACAGTTTACGTTTTTGAGTGTGAAATCAGCTTTTCAATAAGCACAATAGCAAATTCAAGTTTCTATGATATAGACTAAACTGATTTCTTGTATCTCAATTTCCACTTCACAAATTTGCCAATTTTTCTTCACAAATCTTGTTGCCAACAAGTCTTGAGTAAGTTGTGAAATTTTCAGCTTTTTGAAAAACTTGGTCAACGCTTGGTCAAATAAGCTCATTTCAGCTTAATTTTGGATTCTAGCTTAACCAGTGAACCATTTTTTATTAGGAAAGACATTCCATACTTCTTGTCAGCTTATTAATCAGATTGTTCATAAAAATCAAGTTGTGGAAGTCTTGTTTTCATGTTTGCTTATTCTTGGCTTAATAGAATAAGCTACTTTGTGATTTACTTGCTTTTAATCTGATTCCTTGCACAAGTCTAGCTAATTTTGGATTTTAAACACTTTGAAACAAACCAGACTTAATTTGGTCCAGAAATAAGCTCATACTAGCTTATTGAAAGTCATTAGCACGTTTTTATTAAACTTTTCATAATAATTGCACTTTTGTCCTTATAGTGTGTAACTGTTTTCATTTGGTGCTAAAATTGCAAGAATTTAGGGTTTTCAAGTATTCAGTCCTTGAAGTTTCTGTTTTTGGCAAAATTAGTTAACAAGTTTGTTAAATTGGTTAAAGTAGTTACTAGTTTGTTAGAATTTTACACTTTTGGTCCTTATAGTTTTTGAACTTTACATCTTTTAACTTTCATTTAGCCTACATTTAAAGCACATTTACTTTTATGCATATAATTTTTGAACTTTGTGAATAGTAATTGGTATTTGCAAAGTGTTTTACGGATACGTAGCCTATTATTTTTCTCTTTTTACGTGTTGATTGAACTAGGCATAGAAATCCAAATACCCTAACTACCAAGAACAATTAAAGGCTTGATATTTTTAGGACTTTCAGTTTGTCAAGAATTGAGAATAAACGAACTTCAAAATACTCAATTTCAGTTGTGCTTACCAAATCAATTCTAACCAAATTCTAGCCACCTAAACAAGCATAAATGACTACAAATAAGCATAAACAAACTAACAAACTATCATTTAAACAGAGTTCTTACTAAATCACATAAATCACATAAAAAAGCATAAAAATTACAAAGGGGGTTCAAGCCTTGAGTACCTTGGCTGATGCCTTCCCTAGTGATCTTTTTGGCTTTTAAGAGCTTATGGAGTAGTAGAGAGTCCATGTTGGTAGAATCCACAAGGGACATAGGGAGTACAAATATATTCAAAAAAATGATGAAAATGCAATGGGATGAATGATCTTCTTTGATGCCTTTGTTCCTGCACAAAACCACCAAACCAAGAAACAACCTCAAGTTCAAATAAGTACCCAATAAGCTGTTTGTCAAGCAGCTTATAGGTGGCTTATATGAACAGCAAGCCTACAAAGAGTTTACTTTGAAAAACGCTTTTTGAAACCAAATTTTAGAAAACCTAAACTTTTGAAAGAACCAAAGGTACACTAAAAGTCTTAACAAAAACCTGAAATCACAACATAAGGACCCACTTTCACTTCCCCTTATGTTATGATTCAAGTATTTGCAAATCCTTTAAAACCACTCCTTTTGAAAGCCAAACTGTGAAACAAAACCTTTTTTTGAACTCACTTAACTAAATTGAAAATAAGATAAACTTTTACACTAATTTGGAAAAAAAAGTTACAAGGAGAAAATCTGGAACAAGTAAAAGGGTCACAAGTCGAAACCTTTTATACTAACACTAGGAGGGTTCTAGAATACAAATAAGATGAAAAACCCTAATCTTGAAGTCCCATTTTTGCCCTTGGGTCTGGAATCTTGAAAAAGTTTGTCACATCTGATGAGAGTGAAGGTCAGCTGTCCTTGTGTTGATCTGAGGCGTCTATCCATGCTTTGGGAACAAGTTTTGGTCCTAAGCCGTTGATTTTGTCTTCTAGTCAACAAAGGTGATGGAACCCGTGACTTGTGATAGCTGGAGAGGGGACAAGGGAGTGATAAGTCACTTTCTGGGTGTGGGGTTATGTTGGGGGGAAGGTAAATAGTAATTCTGGAAAAGATGGGGGTAAAACCCTTTGATTTGGGTTAATGGATTTTTAGGGTTTATGTGTGGGAGGGAAAATAAATTAGGGGTTTTAATCTGGTTTAACCTTTAAAACAAGTGTTTCCTCCACTTTTTGATTTAAACAGGGTTTTTAAAAACTTTGTTAAATAAAAACGTGAGTGGGGTGTGAGGTGGAAGGGGAGAGGGATTTGATTGGCTGGTCAAAAAGTCAAGATGACGTGGCGTGGTGAGATAGGAGGGTTTATGTTTTCTTGTCTGCCCAGAATTGACCCGCCAAATCTCTTATACTTGTCATTTGGTTTTATTGGTTTAACCACTCATTTTCCATTTATAATAAAGTTTTGGTTTTTTCAAATTAGCCACCAAAACTTTCTCAAACATGTTCCAAGGGCTAAATATGTATATTGACCAATTGTCAAGGGCTTATCATGTATAATCTTCAAACATGGAGGACTTTCCTTGCCAATGATGATTTCTCCAAGGTCTTTTCTTGCCAAATCTTCAAAGATGAGGGACCAATGTTGACAATTCTTCAAACTTCAAGGACTTCAAAGGAAATTCATGATTCGGGTCCGGTTCTTTGTGTGACTTCAATTCCCGTGTTCGTTTTTGCTTCATTCTTGTGATCTTTTGTTGATTTCACGATATCTGTCCCTAAAATACACAATGAACAAACACACACATATATTTGGGTATTTTGATGATATTTTAAGCATTTTAAGCCCGATTTGGACGATGAGACTTTGTATAACTGCAGTCTCATCACTCCCTCATACTAAACCATTGTCGTGCCCTCGCGCAATGCTAGAATTAAGTATCTTAGCACTTCCAAAATTCATTTTTATGATGACATTTATTAAAGACATAAACTTAAATAAACTACTACACGTGTTTTAGACATAATGTATTGATTTCATCACGATTAATTGACTTTTAGAATCATAGAACAAGAACACGTGAATGCTTCGTTAGAAATAATTTTATCGTCCTCGATTTTCACCCGATTCCATGCTAAGCGTGTAACGAGATCATTGTTATTATAAGTTAGCAACACAATCATGTCTCATGAGTGTTAATTACACACCTAAACTCCCTTATTCCTAATTGGTATCTCTTATATTTTATTTTTGTCTTAATGATCACGAGGATACATTTTTGACTTATGCGTGAATAGAGATTAGGTCTAAAAATACAGACTTAACGGTGTAACCAAAATCATTAAATTAATAATTCAACCTAATAGACAACAATATCAAAAAATTAAGTCAACAAGAAAGATCGATAAACACGATTTTAGAAAGGTTTTGAACATGAGACTTATTACCATGACTTTTATTATCCGCCTCATCATCGGTGTTTTATTATCATGGTTTACCTCCATCTTTTATTCAACTTCGCCATGAAGCTTTTATTGTGACTTTGGTCTTGCCCTTGTCTTTTATTATCCGCCATCATCGGTGGTTTTATTATGACTTGACGTATATCCTCACACTAAGGCGAATTTTGGATCTTTAAAGCTTCAAAGATTAAGGCTTGATTCACTTTCAATTTGGGCATAAATTTTTTGGCCTTGTGAGCTTCAAATTTGTTCTTAATTTAGGTGAGCACTTGAAATCTTATTATTGGGTGAAGCTTTTGATTATTTGGGTTGCAAATACATCAAAACCATGACGTTGGCGAATCCTCAATGTTTTCCCAATTTAAATACATGGAAGCTACTAAAACAAATTAGAAACCAACAATAGTGACTAAACCGCTAAATCAATGTTTATGTAAAACCCGTAAAAATAAGGTCATAATTTAATTCTACTTTCAATTATTTTGAAGTATTTTATAACTTTAAATATTATTATGTTTAACGGTTTAAGTTGTAACCGATATTAAATATTATATTTTAATATTTTGACGAGTAACGAGGACTACTAGTAATCGCGATATTGATGGAGGCCTAAAATTTTATATTTTATTATCGATCGTTTCGATAATTAATACTTTCGACGATATCGTTTTAATTACGTATCGAGTCGTTATATTATTATTTTTCGTATGCGTTTAAACTTAAAAAAAAGTATTTATATGAAACCCTAGTCTCGTAAATATTTTAAAATTTACAATTTACATTTTCTACCCTTTTAAACTATTTTATTTACATTTTGGACCAAAACTATCACAAATTGGCAAAAACTAACCTAACCTTACACTATATATAAAATTTCCACTAGCAAAATTCATTTAAAAATCACTAAAACAAAATCAACCAACTTTCTCTTCTCCCTTTGTTTTTAGCCATCCACCATTAACACCACAAACACCTTAATCACAATTTTTCTAGCTTGATCCAAGAGAAACCAAGCAAAGTCCCATCCAAGATTTTTAAAGGGCTACAATTTGGTATAAAATTTTCATACATGCAACCATATTAATTTTTCAAGAAAAGTTGGTGATGTTTGATCAAAATTTGTTGTATGCATGTGTTAGTAGTGATGATCAAGAGATTTTCATGTTATGTTTTTGTTAAAAAATTGATTTTTAATTTTTCGGTTTTTGATTTTGATGATAATTCAAGTGTTAGGAATAGTTTATGATGATATTAGGGGCTTAGGTTGATGACAAAAGTTGTTGGAATTGATCAAAAACATGATTTTGTGGGAGATTTTGAAAGGTGATTTTGGGCAGTAGGTTAGAGGCTGTTTTCGGGGGTCTTACTGTATGATAATCGCTTAACTAATTGGATAGGGTTGTAGAGAATTTCGTTAGCTTCGAGTTCATATAAAGTAGGCCTTCCAACTCCAAACGAGGTGGAAGATACACTAGTTTGATTTTCGTGTACCGGGAGACGAGTGTTGACACAATCCGAAAATTGTTGTCGATATTTGGATCGAATCTCGGGGACTATATAATGAGTTTCAAAATGATTCAAGGGCTGTTCTCAGGCTCCAAGTTTAGCATTTTGAGTCTATTTTTAGAATCAAGTGGCGGTTTTACAAACGGAGTTGTTTAGAATGGTCAAAATGGTTTCGTAAGTCAAGGTCGCTAAACTGTCCGGATTTTGTGATTCAAAGATGAGTCGGGCAGGGAACTTTAGAAGTAAAATCTTTTGATGGGCTCTTGAGAGGATTTTATACATATAGTAAGTAAGTTCTCTGAGTAGTATCATAAAAATTTGATGTGTCTAAGTATGGGAAAACGGCTTGGACATTTGGTATGTTCCGGCAGATTTTTGTTAAAGGCATAGAACAATAAAATGAATATATAGGAGAGCGTAATAGTATCACTTGTATCGTTTTCTCTCGAGTTTGTCGTGATTTTATGAGTCGAGTTTTATATTCTTATGTATGGGTTATTTCTCGAGTCTATTATTAATGAACGCACCTCATATGATAGGTTGCGGTTCTCGTGTTTGAAAGGCATCATCTATCGTCGGCGATCGTCTCATTACCACTATTGGCTAAGGTGAGTCTATAGCCTCGCTTTATACTAGTTATTAAATGATTTTAAACCCGCGAGGGGGAATACATGTTTTATAAACTTAGAACACAAGATTTTATGGTATGCTTTGTCCATCTATGAATGGACCCGTGGTTGCCTTTAAATTGCATTAAGTGATTGCCTTTGTTAAAACCTCAATTATGGACCGTTAATTAACCTATGATGGGTTAACCGCTAGTACAATTAATAGATCTATGGGGGAAGCCGCCCCGGTTCAGTTTTTGTGGACTTGTCATAGAAGCTTAGGCCCGACCTCCACACTGTTTGAACATATTGTATTGAGAAGTCAGGTATACGGCAATGTACCAATAATCTGGAGGTAACCGACAATTAATAAATCTCTCGTCTTATTAGACTGATATGGGAGTGTCTAAGGGCTCGGTTCCATGAGCTTATTGCAATTTATGCTATATACAATTATCATTGTTGATGCAAATTATTATTTGATGCTTATAAGCATGCCACAAACTTATAATCTTTGCTTGTGTTCAAATTGATTTCATAAACCTATAGATTCACTCGGCATTTTTGCTGATTGTTTTAGTCACATGTATTTCAGGTAATCAAGAAGTGGAAGCTTGGAGGTCACGGGGAATGAAGTTGTGCACTGCTTTTGTTGTTCAAACTCTTTGATTTATTTATCGTTCCATTTTTAAAACAAACCAATATGTTGTTTTAACTTATCTTTTGGTAACGATTACTTGGGACTACGCTACTCTGACAAATGTTTTAGGAACGATAAATCTAAAACGTCTCTTTTCGAGTCGTTCTTTATAAATTATGTGTTGTTGTATCATTGTTTAGCACCCAAAGATGTATTCCGCTGCGTGTAAATTTCGGGGTGTTAAAGATTGGTACCAGAGCCATGAGTTATAGAGAACTAGGTCTTTATTTTAAAAACCTAAACTATAACTGTTAGTTTTTATTTTTCAAAGAGTCATGTGCACCGGATTTCGCGTAACTTCAGGTTCAAGCTACTTCTGGGATTACAACTTTAGTATACATTATTATGTATGTCTTATTGCTAAGTATTTCTAAATAAATACTATAATCCTTTATCGATATATATTTATGTCGTTAAACTTTTCGATAAAGGTTTATCATTTATTAATGATTAACTTAAATAAATACATTGAATTTTCAAGATCTTTCCGTATTTATTTTTGAAGTATTTAAATTCCTTATATTGCAAAAATTTATATTATGACCTTACATACCTTCATCTACGCGTATTACTTATAGATATCCAAATTGTTTTCCGGCTGTTTGTACTTGGACGTCTTGAAACGTAGTCTCTAGACCATTGTGTAGCTTAATGTGTCATTGGAATAGACTAAACGCCATCGTGTGAGTCACACATTTTGAAACACTTCCTATAATCGTGTTGAATGATATCATGGTTTTCATAATATTTTGTTGATTTTTATCACCGTTTTACACGGCATGTGAAGATTTAATTCATTGACATTTATATGTATCGACTCCGAAGTGTATTGTTCGCTTATATCTCGGTAATGTCAACGTCATTTTATAAATCATCGTCTAGATTATGGCGCTAGATTGTTATACGATTTTACATCTATAAACTTGTACTATCCTCTTTCATTAACCTTCTTGCTCTCGGAACGCAACTCGTTAATGTTCCATTCTTTTCTTGTTATGTTTTGTGTTTTTGGACAATCGTGGCACCAAGGAGATTTGCCTACTTTGCACTTTGAAATCTAAATTACGAACGTCTTTCACCGTTTTGCTTCCTAAATTTCGTGTTGAATACCTTGAAGCATCTTCTGTCATTCATTATGCTATATTTTTACTTGATGCTCATTATGAGATTTATTTTTCGTTGTTGTAAAATCCACAAGACATGTGTGCGTATATATATATATATATATATATATATATATATATATATATATATATATATATATATATATATATATATATTTTGAGCCGTTAGGAAGTGTCGAAAAATATATTTAATGGAGAAACTGCTGGGGGTGTATAAACAGGTCAAAACTTAAAAGTAAAACCTGTGTTTTTAAAATAAAATAGTCAAACCTGCACAAAACTTGCAGGGGTATTTTGGTCATTTAATATTGGGTTTCGGGTCTCGGGTAAAACTAGAAAGTCGTCTGAAACGTCGTTTCGCATCAAAATGCTTTAGACTCCGAGTCTTGGAAATGTCGTTTATCGGGTCAATTAATCGGCTCATATCTAAAGGTCAAATCTGATAGAAAATTCAGAACATGAGTTTTAAGGGTTTCTAAGCAGTTTTGATTTCATTTGAAATCATAAAATTTTAACGAATATTATTTTACAACTAACTAATACTAGTTGCATGTGAAAATGAAAAGAAAAAAAAATAGAAACATTACAGGATTAGTAATTACCGGATTAATGGTGTAATTTGAAAATGAATAATATATTTTCTTAAAAGCATGTTGTGTCGAGTATCTTACATAATACACAGATGGATTGATTTTTTTTATATATATGACTCATTTGTCATTCGTTGTTTTTTTATTTTTATTTCTTTTAACCTTCCATTGATTTGGGTTGGGTTTTGAAGTTTTGTCTTCACATTCTTCGTCGATATTTTTATCACATGTCTCATGGCATTTTCGTCTAAACCTTATAACCTTTTGAAACTTTAACAACTTGTAACCATTTCATTAATTGTTTTACGAGCTACTATTTGCTACTTTTTGCAAACCTTTAGCTACTTTATACGTTGTCATGATGTCACCTTATAAATAAATCTGCTATTGTTTTACGATTATTTTCACCAATTGTTTTTACTTTGGTCTTATAAAATACTTTTCGTAAGATTAAAAGTTGCTTATTAAGTATCTCACAAATTACTTGTATCCTATAAATTTATAAACTATTTTTAAATTCCATTTTACAAATGGCATGGTTTATATATAAACATAAGAAACGTAATAATTTTCGACGAAACTGAGCACTGCATTGCTAGCCCTAAATTATACATGGCCTGATCACCTATGTCTAATTTAGAAGGAGCCATACTAGGCTGAATAGTAGTCACCTTAAAAATCTTGATGATAATCAACTTTTTACTTGTAATTATGATAAAGATAAATAAAATGAAATAAATTGAAAAGAAGTTTTGAAAACCTTTATATTTTATGCAAGAAGCACAATTTCTATGCATCCGCATATGTTTTCTTACCTTTTGTTAAACGAATTACGTGATTATAAGTACGTTTTTACTCGATGATTGTTTTTCCACTTGTTACTTCATTTTGTCTTATAACTGATTTCTTTTGACTGCTCGTCTAATTATTGACTGTTGATAAATGACTTGAAAGTCTCGATGTTTTATCCTTCCTTCTCGTCCAATCTTCTTTATGCGACTAGGTAGATCTTTGGAATGTCTCTGCACGTGAATAATAAATTATCACTAGAGTGATTTCCGTATATCCGGGATGACGTCCGTCACTCTCGTTTGTCTCGAAATCCACCCTTGTGAACCGTGATTTGACTTCTCCATTTAAACACTAACATCGTTCATTTGATTTGTTTTAATTACAAGTGATTATTAGGAAATTTCTTTTATTAAAATTTTTGTATGGATTTTATATCCGATCATGTATCGACCACCGCTAAGTTAACGAGCTGATATTCGTGAACCACCGACCGCACTAACAAAATTGACAACTTGTTTAATATATTATTTCTTATCGTCTTACTATCAACGCCTTTATCTTATTATTCTCTTTAAGAATTCATACGACATTTGTTTCGTTCTCTTTTGTACCATTGATTTCGTACTAATTGTTGACTATTATTTCCAATCGTATTCGTTTGTTATCTTGTCACATTTCGAAACCCGAATGTAACCCATATTTATTTTGGAATGATAAACACCTTTATGTATTCCTACAAAGTATTATAAATTTTTTTTATGGAACTTGTCTACATTTTCTAATGATTTTCAATTATCGAAATAACCATCACAAGTAAGAGGTCAAATTTATACACCATATTTTGTATAACTAAAACTAATGTTTAAAATAAAATTATGTTCTACCTTTTGAACTAATTGACTTATCATACTTTACTATTAATGTAATGAAATTGCCAGTTTAATTTATATTCCTAATAGTGATTTAATTTGGAAATTATATTCTCTATTTGTAACCATCAGAATGAGTTTAATTAATAAATTTACGTCATTCTTTCAAAGTTTCTTAAGACGACCAAATAAATTATGAAGCTATTTAACTTCTATTTTTAATATATCATCTTTATCAAGAAAGTACCTCAATTGAGTCTTAAGGTAATACCAAATCCGGGACGGATAATTGTGACAAACGTTATTTTAATGTTAATATTTAATTCATTCTTCGCTCTCATTTTTCTAGTATTGTGAATTATTATGTTTTACGGTTACGTGATTCGAGATCCCTCGTCGATCGTCGACCTTAAATCATTTTTACACATCTTGTCTGTTTACGCGTTTACTGAATTCATTTTTATCTCGTTATGTTCCTCGTATTGAAGATCACTATTTTATTTTGAGTTTAAAATGAATCTCGGGAAGCAGTGTATAAGAAAAAACGATAAGTATCACCAGGATTTATGTGTGTACTCGTGGAATGATTGAGGACCGAATCTCTTAATGAATGGAGTTAATAAATTCGTTACAACCTCGAGGAGTATGTTGAAGCCGACACCGCAAGTGGAAAGACTCTGGATATCAAGTGGTTATTATCAAGGGTTCGTTCAAGGTTTTCTCGATGATTAATGGTGGAGATCTATACTTGATGTTATTGTTCGACCTTTTATTTTTATGTACTTATGTGGTATGTGATCTAGTCAAATGATCGTAAGTTGTGAGAACTTGAGGCGGCATCATCCGATGACGTCCGATCATGTAGAACACATATTATGTAATATCCTTTTGACTTTCAACGACGACGTTTATTTAGACTTTAATGCGCGTTGGCGAAAGTGAGATGGTGTCTTTGTATTATCTTTTGAGTGAGGACCCGCGTGTGAGCACCCTCTGATGGCGAAAATGTTTTTCTTGTTAATTCTTTTTGATGTGTGTCCATGGCTATCCGGCCAGTGGCTATCCTTTAAATTGCAACATTCTTTTTAACTGGACTTACCCGAAAATCCTGTCACCTATTCTTGTCGTCGAATGAGCTTCGTGTGATTCATAAAATTTTCATGTGTCGAACTTGACGGGTGACTGGTGGATAAGGATTTATTTATTCCTTTTTGGTGAGATACCACTTGACGACAAGTTGCGTTTTGTAAAAGAACCAGTGGAGATCGTGGATCGAGATTCACGTGGGAACGTAAGGACTTCTTATTAAGGAATGTCGTCATCCTTCCGGGTAGTGAATTACTCGAGTATGAGAAGTGTTGAGCGCCGGGACGTCGCTCCCTTAAGGTGGTGAGGATGTAAAACCCGTAAAAATAAGGTCATAATTTAATTCTACTTTCAATTATTTTGAAGTATTTTATAACTTTAAATATTATTATGTTTAATGGTTTAAGTTGAAACCGATATTAAATATTATATTTTAATATTTTGACGAGTAACGAGGACTACTAGTAATCGCGATACCGGCGGATGCCTAAAATTTTATATTTTATTATCGACCGTTTCGATAATTAATACTTTCGACGATATCGTTTTAATTACGTATCGAGTCGTTATATTATTATTTTTCGTGTGCGTTTAAACTTTAAAAAAAAAGTATTTTTACGAAACCCGAGTCTCGTAAATATTTCAAAATTTACAATTTACATTTTCTACCCTTTTAAACTATTTAATTTACATTTTGGACCAAAACTATCACAAATTGGCAAAAACTAACCTAACCTTACACTATATATAAAATTTCCACTAGCAAACATCATTTAAAAATCACTAAAACAAAATCAACCAACTTTCTCTTCTCCCTTTGTTTTTAGCCATCCACCATTAACACCACAAACACCTTAATCACAATTTTTCTAGCTTGATCCAAGAGAAACCAAGCAAAGTCCCATCCTAGATTTTCAAAGGGCTACAATTTGGTATAAAATTTTCATACATGCAACCATATTAATTTTTCAAGAAAAGTTGGTGATGTTTGATCCAAATTTGTTGTATGCATGTGTTAGTAGTGATGATCAAGAGATTTTCATGTTATGTTTTTGTTAAAAAGTTGATTTTTAATTTTTGGGTTTTTGATTTTGATGATAACGCAAGTGTTAGGAATGGTTTATGATGATATAAGGGGCTTAGGTTGATGACAAAAGTGGTTGGAATTGATCAAAAACATGATTTTGTGGGAGATTTTGAAAGGTGATTTTGGGCAGTAGGTTAGAGGCTGTTTTCGGGGGTCTTACTGTATGATAATCGCTTAACTAATAGGATAGGGTTGTAGAGAATTTCGTTAGCTTCGATTTCATATAAAGTAGGCCTTCCAACTCCAAACGAGGTGGAAGATACACTAGTTTGATTTTCGTGTACCGGGAGACGAGTGTTGACACAATCCGAAAATTGTTGTCGATATTTGGATCGAATCTCGGGGACTATATAATGAGTTTCAAAATGATTGAAGGGCTGTTCTCAGGCTCCAAGTTTAGCATTTTGAGTCTATTTTTAGAATCATGTGGCGGTTTTACAAACGGAGTTGTTTAGAATGGTCAAAATGGTTTCGTAAGTCAAGGTCGCTAAACTGTCCGGATTTTGTGATTCAAAGATGAGTCGGGCAGGGAACTTTAGAAGTAAAATCTTTTGATGGGCTCTTGAGAGGATTTTATACATATAGTAAGTAAGTTCTCTGAGTAGTATCATAAAAATTTGATGTGTCTAAGTATGGGAAAACGGCTTGGACATTTGGTATGTTCCGGTAGATTTTTGTTAAAGGCATAGAACAATAAAATGAATATATAGGAGAGCGTAATAGTATCACTTGTATCGTTTTCTCTCGAGTTTGTCGTGATTTTATGAGTCGAGTTTTATATTCTTATGTATGGGTTATTTCTCGAGTCTATTATTAATGAACGCACCTCATTTGATAGGTTGCGGTTCTCGTGTTTGAAAGGCATCATCTATCGTCGGCGATCGTCTCATTACAACTATTGGCTAAGGTGAGTCTATAGCCTCGCTTTATACTAGTTATTAAATGATTTTAAACCCGCGAGGGGGAATACATGTTTTATAAACTTAGAACACAAGATTTTTATGGTATGCTTTGTCCCTCTATGAATGGACCCGTGGTTGCCTTTAAATTGCATTAAGTGATTGCCTTTGTTAAAACCTCAATTATGGACTGTTAATTAACCTATGATGGGTTAACCGCTAGTACAATTAATAGATCTATGGGGGAAGCCGCTCCGGTTCAGTTTTTGTGGACTTGTCATAGAAGCTTAGGCCCGACCTCCACACTGTTTGAACATATTGTATTGAGAAGTCAGGTATACGGCAATGTACCAATAATCTGGAGGTAACCGACAATTAATAAATCTCTCGTCTTATTAGACTTATATGGGAGTGTCTAATGGCTCGGTTCCATGAGCTTATTACAATTTATGCTATATACAATTATCATTGTTGATGCAAATTATTATTTGATGCTTATAAGCATGCCACAAACTTATAATCTTTGCTTGTGTTCAAATTGATTTCATAAACCTATAGATTCACTCGGCATTTTTGCTGATTGTTTTACTCACATGTATTTCAGGTAATCAAGAAGTGGAAGCTTGGAGGTCACGGGGAATGAAGTTGTGCACTGCTTTTGTTGTTCAAACTCTTTGATTTATTTATCGTTCCATTTTAAAACAAACCAATATGTTGTTTTAACTTATCTTTTGGTAACGATTACTTGGGACTACGCTACTCTGACAAATGTTTTAGGAACGATAAATCTAAAACGTCTCTTTTCGAGTCGTTCTTTATAAATTATGTGTTGTTGTATCATTGTTTAGCACCCAAAGATGTATTCCGCTGCGTGTAAATTTGGGGGTGTTAAAGTTTATTAACAATTTATTATCAAAAGCGTGAGGAGAATAAGCTAATAATTACTACACATGATATCGTGAAAGATTACGAGACTTATAAATAACTCTAAGTGCTCAACACGCACGGTCGAGTCAAAAATTACTCTTATTCTCACCATCAGAAAACCTACATTCGTGTCTTAAACACTTATGAAAAATACGAAATTTTTTAAAATTTGGCCATTTTTAGTCTTATTTTGCAACAAAACGAGAATAGAATGATGAAAGTTGGATTGCGTGTTGACGTGAGCAAGGTGAAGTATCTACTCACCCCCCATACAAAAACTAAACATTGTCCTAAATGTTTCAAGTATACGGGTGAAACACCCCCATACTAGACACGAAGTCGAATGCTTAATCTCGAGCATGGAAAGGGTAAAACGAATAACCTAAAAGTCGTTTATGAATTATGCTAATAAGATAAACGTTAGAACATAAAAGGATATCATCGGATATCAGAATCTCCAAAGGCAACGATCGAAGCTCGAGTGATCTGTAAAACGAACACGAGAGGCTTCAATGATGACTATGAACCTAATAAATCACAATCACAAACAACCACGGAACAAAGGTTCGAAGAGCACAAGTCCCCTCGTTACACTATTAGAAAGCAAAAATATTTACAAGGATAAGCATGAGAATCCTCCACGAGGCACCTTGTTTTTGATAACCGAGTTAAAAGCTCGACTCGGATCCCCATAAATGTGATCATTTAGGGATAATCATGGTTTGGTCATTTTTGGTGGGGCTTACATGATAAACAATGCCCAAAAGTACATGGAGTACTTTAAAAACCCGATAAACGTATACCGGGGTCAAAGATAGCGTCCTCGTTTTCGGATGAAAGACAAAACAACGCTACTCCAACGCAAGCCGAAACCCCAAAGGGGTCAAAGAAATTAGATAAGAAGTAGAAGGGTGGGGCAATGGGTGGGGCAACCTAATGAGCTACTCGAGGTAGACTCACACCAAGCAAATGAAGATATTTTCCATTTATTGCATCAGTGAAAGACCGAGATTTCCCTTTACAAGCAATTCTGGGATCGTAAATCTCGTCCTCGATGGAGAAATGTGAGGGAACATAAGGGGCTTCCCCCACACTAGATCCACACCAACCGTCGTCAAAAGGAGTAGACGAGGTGGTAGCACTCACACAACGATGTGATGACGGAGTTAAACATGTAGAAAATTCTTTTAAATGAATTTTAAAATCCTTTCCTTTTTCATCGTTTAAAAACTCTTTATGAAAACCCGATTTGATAATATCGAAAATATTTGGCGTGTCAAATTCAAAATTAGTCGCTGATGAGACTACTTTTATACATAGTCTCATCGTCCAAAAAGGGCTTAAAATGCATTAAATATCATCAAAATACCCAAATATATGCTTGTGTTTGTTGCTTGTGTATTTTAGGTACGGATATTGCGAAAATGACAAAAGATCACAAGAATCATGCAAAAACGAACACGGGAAACGAAGCCGCACAATGAACCAAGCCCTAATGAAGAATTTTCCAAAGAAAACCCTTGAAGATTTGAAGAATTGTGAAGAAGGGTCCTCCAATATGGAAGAATTGACACTTTATACCCTTGTATCTTCATAATTACAAGATTGGTCCCTAAAGTTTGTCAAAATTGCAAAAAGGGCCCTCCACTTTGAAGAATTGGCAAGTTTAGCCCCTCAACAAAGCTAAATTGTCAACCATTATCCTCCACAAAGTCAAATATATCATGAATTCCTTCAAAGTACAAGAAATTACAAGTTTGGTCCTTTGAAAATTCCAAAATTACCAAAAGGACCCTTGACTTTCAACAATTGGCAAGAATGGTCCCTCATAAATGAAGACTTGGCAATTTAAGTCCTCCAAAATGCCAATCATACAAGTTAAGACCATAATCCATCAACAAAATGCCAAAACAGCCCTTCAAGAATCACAAAATGGCAAGAAATACCCCTAAAAATACTTTGGAAAAGTATTTGGGGCAAAAGTGTGAAAAGTAAAACTTTAATAACAAAGGGAATCTGATTATGGCATGTTTAAAACAAAGTAGCAAGAAGGAAAGAAGTGAAGGACTAAAGCTGGCCAGACAACATTGTTACCTAGACCAACCCAGTCATGCCACGTGCCCCACTTACTCACCATAGCCAATCACAACACCCCATTCTTCCATGTCACATTCCACTCACATCGGATTAACAAACTTATTTAATTAAGTTTAAAACTGGCGCCTTAACATGTTTTTAAACGTGTTTTAACCTAAAACTGGATCAAACACACAACTATTCATGTGATCAACACAATTGGGTATTTTTAATCCTGTTGTAATTAAGCCATGAAAACCTCCAGATTAAATATTAATGATGTTTTAATCATAACCCAACTTCAAAAATACTTGCCACATCACTCCTTTGTCCCACACATGATTCCCCTGCTACAAACAAAGAGGATACTGCCAAAAACCACCAGACATCCAACGTTTAGGATTGAAGCTTACTTTTTAAGCTTGATACAAGCCATTGGATACGTTTTTCACATGCCAGCTACAACAAGCAAACAAAAATCAGTCACATGAAGCCAAGAAGTTCAAAATTCAGCAAGGGCATATTTGGAAGATCAAGCACTTAGGGTTTACGTTTTTATTTAGTAACTTAGTCTCATTGTAGCCTATATAAAGGCATAGGGTCTCATTTGCACAACTGCTTTTGGTTTTTCCTTGTTCAACTACTTGTAAATCCTCTTTTCTATTAATGAAAGTGTGTTAAGTGTGTTGAAGAAAGACCAAGTGCCACTTTATTTTAAAGCTTGTTTATGATATTTGTTAACTGTAATTGGACCTTAAAACGTTTTTTAAACCTTATGTAAGAAATTACACATTGGATCAAAATTTGATATTTTGTTAAGTTCTTGTTCAAACCTTGGAATTCTTGGGCTATAGGGCTGATCATAGCATCCTAATTGTGATATTAAGGTGTGGTGAGGCTTATAACTTGGGGATAATCAAGTGTGGGGTAACAAGGTTGCATCAATCAAGTGTATTTTCCAAAAAGTCACCTTTCTGTTTTGATTTTGTGCTTCTAACCTTGTTGAATCTTAACAGGGTTGTTATTGGAAGCTTGTGCTTGTTCTTGCTAGCACATAAGCTCATAAATTCGTGGGTGTGGATGTACATCCATGAGGTTTGTCTTGAAACCTTGAAAATCTGATAAAAATTGGATTTTTTGTGGATCTGTGCTCTATTGGTGTTCTTGTTGATTTCTTGGCTTAAATCTGCTTAGTCTTGCATGATAATGTTGTTTATATGCTAGATTGATCATTGGGTAAACTAAATCACACTTTTTTTTGTTTAAAATTTGAATTGAAAAGTTAAAAGGGTGTTTGGGACTACCTGTTTAAGTTAAAATCTTGTTATTGTGTTGTGGAAAGTTTGTGTTTGTGCTTTATATCTGATATATGCTTGGTTGAGAGTGTCTTGCTGCAAGTTTCTGAGTTTGAAACCTTGAATCACATAATCTGCTATAACTTGTTGATTTTGACCTAAGAATTTGGGAAAACCTAGAGTTTATGCATGCTTAGGGTTAAAAGCTGTTAAAACATCATTATTATAACATACTTGATAGATCTTGAGGTTTGAATCTGGCTTGTTGGTCAAATACATCAGCAAAGTGAAAACTACATGTGTTAGTGTTCATCAGTAACATTCATTAGCTTGAATCTTGCTTAAAACTTTGAATCATTGCATGAAACTTGTTTAGACTTGCTTATTTAAGTTTAATATAGCTTGTGTATGCATTTGGTTGAATTTGGCTGGCTGAATTGTGCTAAAAGTGCTTTTTGAACCTAAACTGCTTATTGTTCTAAGTCTGTGCTAGATCTGGTACTTTATTGAATTAACTGTATCAATTGGGTGATTGTGTTTGTGATTTATTGATTGTATTGACTCCTTATGATCCAAAGATCATTTGGGTGCCTTTGTGAAATCTGAATCTCCAAAAAGTTCACTAAAGACAAAAAAGTCTACAAGTCAAGCAGTGGGAAAAGTTCCCACTGCTCAACACCCAAAACTAGCCCCTGCTAGTGTTAATTTGCACTCAGCTTATCAATAAGCTATTTTAGCTTATCCAGACCTGCAACAACTTATTTTTTGTTATAGATCTTCATTATTTGACCCATTTGATTATACTGGAGCTTATTGGACTTTGACTTTGACTTTTTGCTAGAAAACCAACTTATTTGACTTTTTCATAAGTGCTTATTTTCTTTTTCCAGCTTATTGAGTCAGCTTATTTGAAAACTCTTTGTTGATTTTGCTTAATTAAGTCATTTAAAAGCTTTAGAAACTTGAATCAGCACTTGGGGTGGCCTAGAACTCAAAAACGACTATTTTGTCATTTTCTGTAGATTGCTTATTGCATTTTCAGGCTTATTCCTTGGGCTTATTTCAAATTTCTTTTTAAAGAAGTCTTATTTAGGACAAAAGAAGCTTGTGTGTCTAATTTGAGCTTATGGCATTAGCTTAAAGCTTAATGGGCCAAAAAGCACATTAAGAATAAGCTGTTTGGTATAAGCTAGCTTATTACACACTTTCAGCTTTTGGGCCTTTGGAAAAAGTTGTTTAAAATCAAATTTTGAGTCAAGTAGTGCTTTTTGGGCTTATTTTGGACACTTATTCGTTTTGGGCCCAATTTGGCCCATTAAGTGATCTGTTTTGGGTTTAGCCTATTTTCTAGGCCATTAAGGGTATTTAGGTATTTTCACTTTCATTTCTGTGTTATTTAGGTTAAATTAAGCTAGTTTTCAACTTTTTAGAATTTTTTAGGATTTTTGGATTTTTATTAATATTTTAATGAAAAATTTCATGTTTGGTCCCTATCGTTTACACCAAATATCAAGTATGGTCCCTATCTCAAACTAAGTGCACAGATCGTCCCTATCGTTTACACTTTGGATCAAAAATGGTCCCTATCTTGGATGGGTGTTAGTTTTGCTGGTTAAGTCTTGAGAGAGGAGGGGCATTTCGGTCTTTTACTTATTTTGACTTCATTTAATACAAACACCCACCATTTTCATCCCACAGGATCAAACATACACCCTTTTCATCCCTCTCTCTATCTTATTTATATCTACCCCTCTCTCTCTCTCATCTCCCTCTCTCTCAAATCCAGAAACCCAGATATATCTCTCTCAAATCAAAACCCAACTCTCTCCACCAATCCTCTTGAAACTGAAACAAAAACCTCAACTCTCTCCATAATATGTTTGGTGAAGAAAATATTACCCACCGTCACCACCAAATAATAAAAACAGATCCAAACACATTCTTTTCTTCACCAAAACCACCTCTTTCTCCACCAAAACCGCAGCCACTGTACGGCGCGTGAGACCCACGCGCCGCCGCCAACGCCTCCGATTTCAACAACCTATCGTTCTTTTGAATAATCATTAAATCAGGGTGGAATCTCTTCAAACCCCTTTAGAAACGCCTCGATCTTACCCTTTGCAGCAGCTCCAGTTCCACCTTCTGTACTTCCATCTATTTCTTCTTTGTCTAGTAATCTCACTAATCCACCCCATGCTTGCTTTTCATACAAGTAAGCCGCTTCAACCTCCATCTCTGAAATCCGTCTAAGGGCTTCAACCTCCATCTCTGTCCCCAACTCTGCCCCCTCTGCCGCCGCTCCACCATCATCACCACCGTCTTCCACCTTCACTACGATATCATGATGCTTCAACCGCTGCAAAATTCCTTCATACTCGTCCTGCAAATTCAGTAATGCCTCATCAAGCAAGCCTTGATGAATTTGTTTTCATCTTCTTTCATCATTTTATACCTGATGTAGTGGGTTTTATTATTATGGTGGAGGTGGGAAAGAAAAGGTAAGGTGGGTGAGGAGATAAGTGATAGAATAGATAGGTGTAGGTGATGGTGGGTTTGATGAATTTGAGAGAGATCTGGGTTTTTGATTTGAGAGAGAGAGATATCTGGGTTTTTATGAGAGAGAGAGAGAGGGAGATGAGAGAGAGAGATAGATAGATATAAGAAAGAAATTAAAAACGTTAATAAGAAAAAAAGAAATAATATGATTTATTAATGTATAATATGAAAAAGACCAAAATACCCCTCTCTTTATTGATCTTAACGGACAAAACTAACACCCATCCAAGATAGGGCCATTTTTGATCCAAAGTGTAAACGATAGGGACGATCTGTGCACTTAGTTTGAGATAGGGACCATACTTGATATTTGGTGTAAACGATAGGGACCAAACATGAAATTTTTTCTATTTTAATATTATTTTATTGTTAAAAACTAAAAGTCTGATTTTCTAACTTTTTATATTTTTCCTAGATTCTATACACTTAATTAGGAATTTTGCAACTTTCTAAATATTTTTAGGACTTTCCAATTATTTTCTAGAATTAATTTAAGTTTTATTAGCTTTTAATAGTTTTTAATTGTTTAAAAATAGTTCTTATTGGTTTTAAATTTTTGAGAAATACTTTTTAGCTTAATTAGGTTATTTTAAAGGTTTACAAACTTTAAGATCTTGATTAGGAATTTTTGTTAGTTAATTTTGATTTTTAGGGCTTTAATTAGCATTAAAAAGTCATTATTTAATTAAATAAAAGGTGTTAGCAAGTTTGGATTTTTTGTAAACCCTTAGAATATTTTTGTGGATTTTTAGTGATTTTTGGTAATTTTTAGGGTAAAGTTTTTATTTTGGTGCTTTTTACGGTTTTACGTGTACACCTTTTTCGTCTTAGTTTAATTCGACATCGTAACCGTCATTCTCTTCTTATCCCTTTTCTATTTTTCTTTCTCACAAATATAATCACAAAGATAATCCAAATCATTACACACATAATACACTAGCCTCCTTGAGAACGAACTCACTTTAGGGTCATTTACACACGGTTTTCCTAAATCGTCGTGCTTACCCTATTTTGGTACTCTTTTCCTAAAGGGTATACAAAAAATCTACATCAATTTTGGTGCCGCTGCCGGGGAGGCGTGTTGTGTTTTGATTTGGAATTGTTGTTTTTATATACTAACCAAAATAGTATTTGTATTAGTAGCACTCTACTAATACGTATTATCGGTTTTCGATTTTTGTGTGAATACTATTACTATATTGTATACGTAGAACAATAAATTCACAAGTATTCCAAATACGTGAGAAAACACAACCTTGACTTGGGAGGTCATTACCTAATCATTGTATTCGAATCTCAAACCAATGAAAAAGGCAAAAATAGTTAAAAACTTTCGTGAAGCTCAATCTTGAAAAATACAAACTATAAGGTGGGTATAAGGCGGATATTATAAAATATATCCTAAGGAAAAAGGCTCTTAAGTGCTTCGCGCCGCCTCGTTTCCCCGCTTGCTTGTGAGTATTTGATTTTGAGAGCTAATCGAGGGTTTTGCCGCCCAAAGTATTACTAAGTATCATATATATTTTCTTGGTTTCAATTGATTAAACCCTCTTGAACGTTTTGGTGTTCCACCAACGTTCTAAAGTCATCGAAGGCGTTCACTTCACGTGATCGTTTTCATTCCTTGAGGCTTCTTTAATCAAGAGATTTGATTAAGGAGGAGATTTGTAGATTTTTGTCTACTTAATACATTCCACAAAATCCAAGAAGGTTAATACAATCAAAAACCACAAATTTTTTTTTTGAAAAATACAAAACACCAAAAAGAATCTTCTTTGCTCGTCCCCTCGTTGTACGTGACGTTTATGCTAACTCGTAATCAAGCAAGACGTGCACGTAAACGAAAGAACAAAACTCCCACTCCCAATCTTTCTAGTGAGGGGTCTCCTATTGACGAACCCATTGTAAGAGAAGCACCAACCATGGCGAATCGAACTATGATGGAGTTACTTCAAGCACCCACCGAGGGTTATGGAGAGGCTATTGTGATTCCCGCTATCCTTGCGGAGAATTTTGAGGTGAAAACGGGTTTGTTGTCGATGATCCAAAACAACAAATTCCGTGGTGATGAGAAGGACAATCCACACAACCATACCCGCCAACTCAATCGTCTTACCGCCACTTGCAAGTTTAAGGATGTCTCGAATGACTCGATTAAGATGATGCTTTTTCCGTATTCCTTAGCGGGGCCCGCTAAAATCTGGTTAGAGAAAGAGCCACCCAATTCTATATTGACGTAGAAGGATCTCGTATCTAAATTTGTGAACCAATTTTTTCCGCCCTCTAAGACTACGCATTTGAAAAACGAGATTTCAAAGTTTTCACAAGAGTTTAATGAAAGTTTTACAACGGCTTGGAATAGGTTTAAGGAAATGTTACATGAATGTCCTCATCACGGTTTTTCCGATTTGCATCAAATTGACACGTTTTACAACGGACTTAATGATCATGAAAGGGATTATTTAAATGCTGCCGCGGGTGGTAATTTTTTGTATAAAACGGTTGAGGAAGCTTTGGTGATAAATGAGAATAGATCTAAGGTGTATAGTCCTCGTAGCACGTCTAGTGTTCGTAAGGCTTCATCTTCGGCTTCACCTTCTTTGTCTACTACCATCGATGCTTGCCAAATTGAGGCGAACTTGGAAAACAAGATTTTTGATAAGCTAAAAGGACTTTTGATTGAGTTTAAAGTTGGTGAACCAAGTGCTCCCGCTACGGCTAAAGCGGTTGAGGTTTCGTGCATGATTGTGGTGGAGGTCATGATTTCTCCGAGTGCATTACCAACGGTGGTAACACTTCGAGTGCCTACGCGGCCACGGGAACTTACAACCAAAATGGTCAAGTTACCCGCTCTAATCAATTGACTCCACCGGGTTTTGGTTCAAACCAAAATGCTAACAACAATTATCGCAACAATCAAGTTGGTTTCAAAAAAAATTACAACAAGGGAAACTATGGGAATCAAGGTGCTAATAATCAAGTTTCAAACAAAAATCAAAATGATTTTCAAAACAACAACAAAAGTTTGCAAACGTTGAAAGATCTTCCAAATGAATTTGTTGAATACGCTAATGGGAATGATGCTAGGTTTGACAATATTCAAAGAGAAATCATTAGCCTAAGATCCGAGTTTAAGAACGACTTGAAGAAAGAGTTGAAAAATGAGTTAGCTAATGAACTTAAAATCCACACCAACAAGATGGAAGGAAATGTAACAAGGTTACAACAAGACCAACAAAAAATGGAACAAGGGAAACATGAGATTAAACAAGAAATGATTAAAGCCGAGAAGAGGCAATCCGTGTTTGAAGATAAAATCTCGTCTATGTTTGAGGCAATAATGTGTAAACCGTCTTCGAGTAGTCTTCCTAGCAACACCGTATCAAACCCTAAGGGTGAGATGAAAGTGATTACCACACGTAGTGGTAAGATACTTAAGGAACCGACTCCTCAACCAATTGCTCCTACGGAGGAAGCAATTGAGGAAGAACCCGAGGTGGTGGTCCAAAAGGAGCATGTCCCAATCCCACGAAGTACCGCTCATGCCACACCTACGGTTGACCCATTACCAACATTGGAACCCGAGATTCCAAAGGTTATGCATATGCCTCAACCCACACCACCCTTGCCCTATCCATCGAGACTTAGAAAGGAGAAACGTCAAGAGCGCGACAATTACCAATTTGAGATTTTTATGAAAATTTTTCGTGATTTGCACTTTAATGTGAGTTTCGCCGATGCTTTGGTCATGATGCCTCGATTTGCCGCTAACTTTAAGAGTATGTTGAACAACAAGGAGAAATTACACCATTTGTCTAGTTGTTCATCAGTTTATCTTAATCGCATACCTCAAAAAGTCGGTGATCCCGGTAAATTTTTGATCCCTTGTGCAATCCAAGATATGGAGGAATGCTTTGCCTTGGCCGATCTTGGTGCTAGCATTAACTTGATGCCACTTGTAATCTTCAAGTCGCTCAATCTTCCTAATCTTACTCCTTCACTAATGTCTATCGAGTTGGCCGACCATTCCACGATTCCCGCATGTGGATTGACGGAAGACGTTTTTGTGAAAGTGGGAAAGTTCTACTATCCCGTAGAATTTATCGTTGTCGATATCCCCACGGATCCTCAAGCTCCTCTCATTTTAGGTCGTTCGTTTTTAGATATGTCTATGGCTTTGATCGATGTTCATGCTAGAAAGATCACCTTACATTTCAACGACGAGGAACTTGTTATAAACGCAACTCAAAACTCTCAAATTTCTCATGTTTATTCCGTTGCAACCATAAACCTCGTTGATATGATTGACGTGGTTTGCGGGGAATTTTCACAAGAAGTTCTAGGTTTTGGTGATGAAGAAACTAGTGGCAATCCCACTATGCTAGATCCAATTCTTGATAATTCGACACCAACCTTCACTCCATTTGAAGGTGGTGGTTTTACGTTGGAAGAATTCGATCACGTACTTGTAACGAAGACCTCGACAACGATGAGGACTTCTCGATTATCAAGGATTTCCTTAACGATTTCCCATTTCCTCCACCCGAGGAGGTTATGAGTATCGAGCCCAAATCTTTACTTGAGGAACCACCTATCCTCGAGTTGAAAGATTTACCTCCTCATCTCGAATATGTATTTTTGGAGGAGGGAGACAAGTTGCCGGTTATTATTGCGAAGGAACTTTCGGATGATGAAAAAACCGCACTTGTCGATGTTCTAAAGGATCACAAAGGGGCAATTGCGTGGAAGTTATCCGACATTAAGGGGATCGATCCCAAATTTTGTACCCACAAAATCTTAATGGAGGAGGATTACAAGCCCGCAATCCAATGTCAAAGGAGGGTGAACCCCAAAATTCACGATGTCATTAAAAAGGAAGTCCTTAAACTCCTTGACGCGGGATTTATTTACCCTATTTCCGATAGCCCTTGGGTGAGTCCTTCCATTGTGTCCCTAAAAAGGGAGGAATGACCGTTGTGCCAAACGATGCCAACGAGTTAATTCCCACTAGACTCGTGACCGGATGGAGAGTGTGCATTGACTATCGAAAGTTGAATGAAGCCACTCGAAAAGACCATTTTCCCTTGCCCTTCATGGACCAAATGTTGGAGCGTCTTGCGGGAAACGATTTCTATTGCTTTTTAGATGGTTTTTCCGGTTACTTCCAAATTCCCATCGTTCCTCGTGATCAAGAAAAAACTATGTTTACATGTCCATATGGAACGTTTGCCTATCGTAGAATGCCATTCGGACTTTGCAATGCACCGGGAACCTTTCAAAGGTGCATGATGGCTATTTTTCATGATATGATCGAGAAGACGATGGAAGTCTTCATGGATGACTTTTCTGTGTTTGGTAATTCGTTCACTTCGTGTTTGTTGAATCTAGAGAGAACGTTGAAACGTTGTAAGGAAACCAACCTTGTGCTCAATTGGGAAAAATTTCATTTTATGGTTAGAAGTGGAATCGTCTTAGGGCACAAGGTCTCGAAAGCGTGGATTGAGGTAGATCAAGCTAAGGTAGACGTCATCGCCAAATTACCTCATCCCAAAACCGTTAAGGGAGTTAGGAGTTTCCTAGGCCACGCGGGCTTTTATCGTCGATTCATCAAGGATTTTTCAAAGATCTCTCGACCTATTACACATCTTCTTGAAAAAGAGGCACGTTTTGTCTTTGACGAAGATTATGTACGAGCTTTTGAAATCCTTAAGAGGAAACTTACCGAAGTTCCCATTCTTGTTGCTCCCAATTGGAACCTCCCCTTTGAGCTCATGTGTGATGCTAGTGATTACGCTATTGGGGCCGTTTTGGGGCAACGTCATGATAAGCACTTCTTGCCTATTCACTATGCTAGCAAGACGATGACCGAGGCTCAATTAAAATACACTACAACGGAAAAGGAGTTCCTTGCCGTGGTGTATGCATTTGAGAAATTTCGACCTTATCTCATCTTGGCTAAATGCATAGTGTATGCGGATCATTCGGCTATCAGGTATCTCATGGCTAAGCAAGATGCTAAGCCTAGATTGCTTCGTTGGATTCTCCTCCTTCAAGAATTTGATCACAAAATCATTGACAAAAAAGGAGCCGAGAATCTAGCAGCCGATCATCTTTCTCGTTTGGAAGATCCTCACCAAAGTATTTACGAGCCCAAGGAAATCTCCGAAACATTTTTGCTCGAGACACTTGGTGTAGTGAATTCTAAGCTTGATCCCTCCACCCCATGGTTTGCGGATATCTAAAATTATCATGCGGGTAACTTCATCATCTAGGGGATGACGACTCAAGAAAAACGGAAATTCTTTTGTGACGTCAAGTTCTACTTTTGGAACGACCCTTACTTGTTTCGAACTTGTGCGGATCAAATCATCCAACGTTGTGTATTTGGCACCGAAGCTTCTAACATCCTTAGAGCTTGCCATGAGGGACCCACGGGTGGTCACCACGGTGCAAATCTCACGGCTAAGAAGGTGTTTGATGCCGGCTTCTTTTGGCCTACTATTTACCGAGATGCACAAGATCTTGTGAAGTCATGTGATTCATGCCAACGACAAGGAAAAGCCTCACAAAAAGATGAAATGCCAGAATATATCATCCAAGTGTGTGAGATCTTTGACGTTTGGGGTAGACTTTATAGGGCCGTTCCCATCATCTCCTGGTAATAAGTACATCCTCGTTGCGGTTGACTACCTATCTAAGTGGGTGGAAGCTAAGGCTTTGCCCACCAATGATGCTCGTGTGGTACTCAAGTTTTTGAAAAGCTTGTTTTCTTGGTTTGGAACCCCTCGTGCGATCATAAGCGATCGTGGAACCCATTTTTGTAACGACCAATTCGAAAGGGTCCTAAGGAAATATGGGGTTACACATCGGCTTTCTACGGCTTATCACCCGCAAACGAGTGGGCAAGTCGAGGTTTCGAACCGAGCGCTGAAGAGGATCTTGGAAAGATCCGTTGGGGAAAACCGACAAACTTGGTCGAATAAGTTGGACGATGCTTTATGGGCCTTTAGGACCGCTCATAAGACGCCCATAGGGTGCACTCCCTATAAGCTTGTGTATGGGAAGAATTGTCATTTGCCAATCGAATTGGAACACAAGGCTTATTGGGCCCTAAAGCATTGTAATGATGATATGGAGACCGCAGGAAAACACCAGAAAATGCAATTAAATGAATTAGATAAATTAAGGGATATTGCTTATGAAAATTCATTGATTTATAAAGAAAAGACTAAAAAGTTGCATGATTCTAAAATTAAAAACCGGGTTTTTAACATTGGGGATCAAGTTTTGATTTTCAATTCTCGATTGAAAATCTTTTCCGGTAAGTTGAAATCCCGTTGGTCCGGTCCATTCACCGTGACTCAAGTTTTTCCATATGGGACCATCGAGCTAGCTCAAAATGATGGCCCCAATTTCAAGGTGAATGGACATAGGTTGAAGCACTACTTTGGCGGGGAAGTTCCATCCTTGAACTACCTCGACCAAATCACCTTCCCCAATGATAATTAGTATTGAGGGGATCGAGTCGAGCTCATGACTCGGTAATCAAAAACGAGGTGCCTCGTGGGGGAGTCCCATGCTTATCCTATGTACATATTATCGCTTTCTAATGTAGTTAACGTGTGGGGATTTGTGCCCTTCCAACCTTGTTCCGTGGTTGTTTGTGAATTGTGGACTTTAGATGATCATGATCTTCACGATTGGAGCCTCTCGTGTTCGTTTTATGGGAGCACTCGATCATTTGCTTTGAATACTTTCTCAATATCCATGATATATCCTTTGATGTTCTAACCTTAGGTTTTTAGCACACTTCATAAACGGCTATTAATTTATTGGTTACACCCTTTCCATGCTAGATTAGGCATTCGACTACGTCTCTAGTATGAGGGTGTTTGCACCCCTAGACTTGAAACATTGAGGACAATGTTTAACTTTAGTATGGGGGGGGTGAATAGATACTTGCCTTGCCAAACCTTCACGCTTTCCAAAGTTTATCTTTTTGTTTATCGTTTTTGTTGCAAAATAAGGCTAAAAATGGCCAAATTTTAAAAATTTTCTCATGTTTTATAAGTGTTTGAAGACACGAATGTAGATTTCCCGATGGCGAGAATAAGAGTAATTTTTGACTCGACCGTGCGTGTTGAGCACTTAGCTTTGATTCCTTAACTTCACATTATGCTAAGTCTCTTAAATGAGGATGAGAAATGATAGGGTCAATTATAAGTTACTATGCTAAACGTAGAGTACTCGTATTCTTTCAAAAACTCATGTGTTCTCATTATTTGCTTATTATCCCTTCGCATGTAAATATTTTTTGCTTAATAAATATTGACTTAGCGGTTTAGTCTTGATTGTTGGGTTTCTAGTCTTTTCTAGTAGCTTCCGTGTAATTAAATTGGGAAGACATTAAGGTATCGCCAGCGTCACGGTTTTGAAGTATTGGCAACCCGAATAATCAAAAGCTTCACCCAATAATAAGATTTCAAGTGCTCACCTAAATCAAGAAAACAATTTGAAGCCCCACAAGGCCGAAAAATCTATGCAAAATTGAAAGTGAATCAAGCCTTAATCTTTGAAGCTTTAAAGATCCAAAATTCGCCTTAGCGTGAGGATATACGTCTTTTGCTAATAAAACTACCGATGAGGTGGATAATAAAAGGCAAGGCAAGACCAAAGTCATAATAAAAGCTTCATGGCGAAGTTTAATAAAAGATGGAGGTAAACCAAATATAATAAGGCCCTTCCGTTAGGGGGCGTATAAAAGTCTTGGTAATAAGTCTCATGTTCAAAACCGTTATAAAACCGTGTTTATCGATTCTTCTTGTCAACTTAATTTTTTGACATCGTTGTCTACTGGGAGGGGTTATTGATTTGATGGTCTTGGTTACACCGTTAGGACTCTATTTTTAGACCTAAATCACTATTATCGCATAAGTCAAACAATGTATCCTCGTGAAACATTCAAGACAAAATAAAATATAAGAGATACAACTTAGGAAAATGGGAGGATAAGTACGTGATTGGGGCACATGAGTAGCGTTAGCATTACTAACTTATAATGACAATGATCTCGTTGCACGCTTGGCATGGAATTGGGGTGAAAATCGAGGACGATGAAATTATTTCTAACGAAGCATCCACGTGTTCTTATTCTATGAACCTAAACGTCCCATTTTGCGATGAAAATCATACATTATGTCTAAAACGCAAGTAGTAGTAATAGTAGTAGTGTAGCTAGTTTATCATTCAATAAAGTGAATAAAATTGAATTGTGATGCTACAATACTTTATTCTAGCATTGCGTGAGGGCATGGCAATGGTTTAGTATGGGGGAGTGATGAGACTGCTTTTATACATAGTCTCATCGTCCAAAAAGGGCTTAAAATGCATTAAATATCATCAAAATACCCAAATATATGCTTGTGTTTGTTGCTTGTGTATTTTAGGTACGGATATTGAGAAAATGACAAAAGATCACAAGAATCATGCAAAAACGAACATGAGAAACAAAGTCGCACAATGAACCAAGCCCTAATGAAGAATTTTCCAAAGAAAACCCTTGAAGATTTGAAGAATTGTGAAGAAGGGTCCTCCAATATGGAAGAACTGACACTTTATACCCTTGTATCTTCATAATTACAAGATTGGTCCCTAAAGTTTGTCAAAATTGCAAAAAGGGCCCTCCACTTTGAAGAATTGGCAAGTTTAGCCCCTCAACAAAGCTAAATTGTCAACCATTATCCTCCACAAAGTCAAATATATCATGAAGTCCTTCAAAGTACAAGAAATTACAAGTTTGGTCCTTTGAAAATTCCAAAATTACCAAAAGGACCCTTGACTTTCAATAATTGGCAAGAATGGTCGCTCATAAATGAAGACTTGGCAATTTCAGTCCTCTAAAATGCCAATCATACAAGTTAAGACCATAATCCATCAACAAAATGCCAAAATAGCCCTTCAAGAATCACAAAATGGCAAGAAATACCCCTGAAAATACTTTGGAAAAGTATTTGGGGTAAAAGTGTGAAAAGTAAAACTTTAATAACAAAGGGAATCTGATTATGGCATGTTTAAAACAAAGTAGCAAGAAGGAAAGAAGTGAAGGACTAAAGCTGGCCAGACAACAATGTTACCTAGACCAACCCAGTCATGCCACGTGCCCCACTCACTCACCATAGCCAATCACAACACCCCATTCTTCCATGTCACATTCCACTCACACTGGATTAACAAACTTATTTAATTAAGTTTAAAACTGGCGCCTTAACATGTTTTTAAACATGTTTTAACCCAAAACCGGATCAAACGCACAACTATTCATGTGATGAACACAATTGGGTATTTTTAATCCTGTTGTAATTAAGCCATGAAAACCTCCAGATTAATGATTAATGATGTTTTAATCATAACCCAACTTCAAAAATACTTGCCACATCACTCCTTTGTCCCACACATGATTCCTCTGCTACAAACAAAGAGGATACTGCCAAAAACCACCAGACATCCAATGTTTAGGATTGAAGCTTACTTTTTAAGCTTGATACAAGCCATTGGATACGTTTTTCACGTGCCAGCTACAACAAGCATACAAAAATCAGTCACATGAAGCCAAGAAGTTCAAAATTCAGCAAGGGCATATTTGGAATATCAAGCACTTAGGGTTTATGTTTTTATTCAGTAACTTAGTCTCATTGTAGCCTATATAAAGGCATAGGGTCTCATTTGCACAACTGCTTTTGGTTTTTCCTTGTTCAACTACTTGTAAATCCTCTTTTCTATTAATGAAAGTGTGTTAAGTGTGTTGAAGAAAGACCAAGTGCCACTTTATTTTAAAGCTTGTTTATGATATTTGTTAACTGTAATTGGACCTTAAAATGTTTTTTAAACCTTGTGTAAGAAATTACACATGGATCAAAATTTGATATTTTGCTAAGTTCTTGTTCAAACCTTGGAATTTTTGGGCTATAGGGCTGATCATAGCATCCTAATTGTGATATTAAGGTGTGGTGAGGCTTATAACTTAGGGATAATCAAGTGTGGGGTAACAAGGTTGCATCAATCAAGTTTATTTTCCAAAAAGTCACCTTTCTGTTTTGATTTTGTGCTTCTAACCTTGTTGAATCTTAGCAGGGTTGTTATTGGAAGCTTGTGCTTGTTCTTGCTAGCACATAAGCTCATAAATTCATGGGTGTGGATGTACATCCATGAGGTTTGTCTTGAAACCTTGAAAATCTGATAAAAATTTGATTTTTTGTGGATTTGTGCGCTATTGGTGTTCTTGTTGATTTCTTGGCTTAAATTTGCTTAGTCTTGCATGATAATGTTGTTTATATGCTAGATTGATCATTGGGTAAACTGAATCACACTTTTTCTTGTTTAAAATTTGAATTGAAAAGTTAAAAGGGTGTTTGGGACTACCTGTTTAAGTTGAAATCTTGTTATTGTGTTGTGGAAAGTTTGTGTTTGAGCTCTATATCTGATATATGCTTGGTTGAGAGTGTTTTGCTGCAAGTTTCTGAGTTTGAAACCTTGAATCACATAATCTGCTATAACTTGTTGATTTTGACTGTTTTTTACCTAAGAATTTGGGAAAACCTAGAGTTTATGCATGCTTAGGGTTAAAAGCTGTTAAAACATCATTATTATAACATACTTGATAGATCTTGAGGTTTGAATCTGTAACACCCCATTTTGATAATGGAAATGTCACGCGTAATTATGGCGTGTCATAAAAGCATACAAGGATAAATGTATAAAACATTACATGACCATAGGGATAACCGGAATCAAACATCGGTTCCCAAACATAAGCCCTAAACATAATAAAGCAAAAGAAATGAATGAAAGACTACACAAGCATAAATATATGAAGGCAAAAGGAAAAGAAGTCTCTAGCAGATTCCATCCTATGTACGTCCTCCAAACGCTCGAGTCTTTCCTAGGGTACATGTCGTTTTGGGACATGGAAAGGAAAGTAACGGCTGAGCAAAATGCTCAGTGCATGGATATAGACATAGTATAAGTAACTAAAACATAATAGAGACTTAATAGCAGCGGAAATGTATAAGTCTTGGAAAACCTAGAACATGTTCATAAAACTGGTTTTATAGTTTGAAAAGCCTTATGTTTATCTTATGAAAACTGTTTAACATATTTTACCATTAGCCAATATAGGTCATGAAAATCCACCGTGCATGAATACTTGGAGGGGTGACCTCATCATGCAAATTAGAGGGGATGCCTCTAATTTAAATATACTGGTTCTGGGTAGGAGGGATCAGCTCCTTGTGAAGGATGCAAGGCACACACCACACTCACCATGAAATCCTGACTGAAAAGATGTAACTAGGATGCACCCATACACCCCACATGATAAATATAAATAAATGGCCAAAAGCTGAAGGGACGCCACGAGCAATCACTCCGCCGTGGTGAAGTCATAACATCAGTGCCTCTAATGTTATGGTTATGGTACCTCCATAACTAGGTGAAACTGGTCATGCATGTATATGGCTATAGGCATTCTTAATTAAACATAAGCAATCAAACACGTAACTTATACTACGGGAAAACAGTTGGCTGCATATGGGGAATCCTAAATAAGGAAAGAATGTCCATACTGAAAGGACGGGAATCCGTACCTTATGTCCAGTGAACGAAGAAGATGAACTGAGAGGAATCCTACTTCCGAATCACTAGTGCTACATAAATACATACATGAATAAGTATCTGCTTACTAAATACGTAGCTGGTTTTATGTCATGTCTAAGCTTATTTTATGTGTTCTTTCCATGTTTTACTGTTTTAAATCCTTAAAATGTGTTTATCTTATATTCTGTTTAATCTGATTAAGTAATTCTGGTATTTCATGCATTATTATACTTACTGTGTAATAATAAGTAACTTTCCAAAAATAGCAGGTTTCCTAAAATAGAAAGTTTCCAAAAATAGAAAGTTTCCAAAAATAGAAAGTTACCAAAAATAGAAAGTTTCCAAAAATAGAAAGTTTCCAAAATAGAATTACTGCTTAAAATAGATAAGTTTCTAAAAATAGAAAGTTTCCATAAATAGATCAGCTGCCTTAATTAAATAAGTTTCCATAAATAGATTAGCTGCCTGAAATAAATAAGTTTCTAAAAATAGAAGGTTTCGATAAATAGATTAGTTGCCTTATTTAATTAAGTTTCTAAAAAATAGAAAGTTTCCATAATTTTGAAATAAGCTGGTTAAATAAGCTAAGTATATAAGCCTAAGTGTTTTCATGATTATTTTCTAAGTCATATGATATAATGTATAGTTTAATAATTATTTCATGTAATTAAATTATGTAGAAATTGATAACCTATGAATCTATGAAGTGGGTTGATGTTTTCTAGTGAGAGAAACTAGAGAGAGAAAGTGAGAGAATATGTGAAAGATTTTATTACTATGAAATGGAAAAAAGAACAACAACCAACCCCTTTCCTTAGTGGAAAGGGGTATTTATAGTCCAAGCCTAACATTGGGCTTGGGCCGGTCCATGACAAGCCCATGGACCGGTTCTTACTTAAGTTAATAAGCAAATAATAACTAATTACTAACTACGAGCTATTACAACATAAATCATATTGTGGAGTGACCGATACTTCTAATATACGTTAAAACGTATTTCTAACAATCTCCCCCTAAGGGAGGTCACTCCACGTTACAAAGTTCTAAACCTAGCATACTATACTAAGTCTTCGTTCTTTAGCTCGTAGTCTTTTCTTCTTTTCTTTCTTTTGTTGTGAATATGTTGATTTGATCTTTTTGGCTTTGACTTGAGAGCATTGTTCTTTGGCCTTTCACGTGCGATCTTTGCCTTTCTTGTGAACTTTGCCTCCTCGTGACTTCATGTTCCACACACTTACGTCTTTTTGTTGAATTCTCGAAAGCTTCAGAGTTTGGTACAGCGGAAGACTTCATCTTGTACTTTCTTGAATTTTTGCTGAACTTTGTTGCAAAAGACATAAGCATGTGGGAACGACTTCTACAGGTACACCGCAACACCACCGTCTTTACTGGTACTCAGCAACGCCACCGTCTTCAACAGGTACACAGCAACGCCACCGTCTTTAACAGGTACACAGCAACGACACGAATAAAATGGCTTTGAACATTTTATTCTAATTCGGTAGCATTTTACCTCCGGTCGGTGAAGACCGTTGGACGATATTAGATATCGTACCCGTGACGGATAGTTTCAATTAAGTAACTTCCTGACAGGATTTCGCGGGTGAACCCGTTCTCTTTATTCGACCGTCCAAAGCTGACTGCGAACATAAAGAGTGAATCACTTGGATAAATTATCCTTGTGATTAAAAGCCGTCAATTCATGAAACCTGGAACAAGTGAATTTCAATTAAGATTTTCACCATCGTTGCTTTCCAGTTGTCACGAGCTCAATTCATAAAGAATCTTGCACGTTACCTACCAAGTGCTGTTTGATGTTGACACTAGAAGGATATCCACTCGTCACTGTGGTCAATAAAGAGTCACTCTGAGTGTTCTGGCAAGATCATATGATAATGCGAAGAGGCCTGGAACGAGTTTAAGTTCATTTAAGAATTAAACCACTGTTACCTTCTAGTTTTTCACAAGCTAGGTTCTAAAAGAACCGCACGTGTAACCTACCATGAGCTTGTTTGATGTTGGCTCAAGCAGGATTTCCATCTTCATTGTAATACTTGCGTATTACTCGGATGTTCTGGCAATATTACAGGAATACTGCGTAGGACTCATGAAAATCTCTTACTTTTCACAGTGTGTGAGAAAGCAAGGAATAAATGGAAAGTGTCCTAATGAGACTTTTGATGATCTCTTGGCTCTAGACTCGATTGTGCGTTTTGATTTAGTGAGCGATGGCTGGAGAGGAGTGCCACCTTTTCAATACCAGTCTATTCGGAGTGAATAAACCAATAGATAACATGTTGATCTCCGTGTGATTAAAACAAATACCTTTTGAGAGATATTTGAGTTAGCTGGGGAAGGGTTGTGCATTGCATCACTGGGTCCATGATGTCTTTCTTCAATACCGAGAATCATTAGCAAAAATGACCTCAATAGCATATGTATTGACCCGGTTTCTGCCTAAAGTTGTAAGGAGGGCTTCTTTCTTTACACCCTTTATCTTTACATTTCTTTTTCATTCTTCAACCCCTTCAATGCTTACCAATACGTCATCACTAGCACCTTGTTGTGATTGTTCCAGTGCTAGCTTAAGTACTTGGTCGGCATTCAGCTACGTTCACATTCTTTCTCCATCTTTCCTAGGACTTCTAATTCTATCTAAGGAATTGTCCTTGGGAAGATTCCATCGGCTCTGATGAATCATCGGACTAAACCTATTCCTACCACCCTTTTGTCACCACATCCGTCGTGAATTAAGCGTGTTTTGGGAAGGAATTGCCACCATGAAAGATCATTGAAAAATCACCTAAAGTACTTGTGATATTGAAATCAAAAGTTTTGTACCTTAGGTGTTTTGTTCATCAAAAAACGCTCCCCCTTAACACGTGCTTAACACATATTAAGTTGGATAATCTTTAAGTCTTTTTCATCTTTTAGCCAAGTATCACTTACGTCTCCTTAATCCCATTTTCTCCCCTTATCCAAAATGTTAACCATTAATATTTGGGATATTGAATGGATTAACCGGTCTTTGGGTAAAAATGAAATCGATGTTTGGCCATAGAACAAATGATTGCTCCCCCTTAAGTTAACAAGGGGTAGTTGTAGTGCTTTAGTATGATATATTTTGAAAGATTTAGAATCTCGTGAGAAATTCTTGAAAAATTATCATACCTTAACACTACAACAAGCCATTAAAGCACATTATTCACAAATATACATATTCACAAATAATACCAATATAGAGTGACCTGATATGTACAACCCATTAGATGGATCGTTGCAGTGTCCTGTAGTGCACTCCATATGGTCTACCACCCACGAATCTTTCCAAGCTCCTCATCAATCTACGTTCACGGAGCTTTTGATCGATCTTCTTGATCACGTACTTCGCCATCTGCCGGTAACCTGGATGCCAATCCTCCGTCATTTCTGGCAAAGTCCCTCCCGAGTTCAGATGCTCCAACTTTCCTCTGACTTGTAGAAGAGTGCCATCACTATACTTGTGGAGCTCCCCCACCCTCATAAACTTCATCAAACCTCGACTGTTCAAGTAGAAAATGCCGGAATTCGGAACAGAAATGCCGGTATATGGACATCTTGCTACATGTTGAGGTAACACTTGATTCACAGGACGGGTTAAATTGAGCTTCCGCTGATAGCTTTCGACTCCCAACTGAAGATCTTCGACTCGTGTCTTGATGACAACGCTTCGTGTGAACATACGAAGTGCTGTATTCAACGCAAAGAGGTCTTCACGAGGAATGTGTGTGAGTTGATCTCGAGTCATCAGAAGCAGCATATCTTCAATATCCTCAAGGCGAATGATGGAAAAATCTCCCTGCTGGATTCTGTATTCCCTGTCATCCTCCCTTTTCAAACGAATCTCCGTCACATGATAATAGCCGTTCGTGGCTTCTGTTTTCATCCCTAAAATGCTGGAGATGCGGATATCGGATCTAACTGAGCTTCCAGAATTGACTAGGCAGCAACCCCTGTACGCCCTTCTGACTCGTTCGTCCCAATGAGATGCACCTATGACAGCATACATATCATAATTACGATTTATCTTAGGGACCCAGAGTCGGTTTACCTTTTCCTCGATAAAGGGTATTGTCCCCCAGTTGGCAGCTTTCAGCAAGGTCAGGGATGTTGCGTACTTTGATGACCCTTTCAGTAGATACATCAGATCATTGGTGACAAAGAAGTCAAGAGCAATCTGATTATCTTGATCCATTGGAGGTGGAGCTCTTTCTGATTCATGAAGACCTGGCCGTTGAACGGTATTCAGAGCCTTCAGGATCTCCTCGGCATAATATTCGAACTCCATTTGGGTCAACCGGGTTTTGGCGCGAAGTCTTTTATCCTTCAGTACTTTCTTCACCAAAGATGGAGTAACCGAAGTCTTATACTCATGAGCAAGAAATGCACATAAGTCAATCGGACTTCGGATACGAAGATACAAGACATCTTTGTCGGCGTCGGTGATCGGATCAAACTGCGCCGCTGCCGTGATCCAAGCCTGTGGTGGAGCAGTCTCGTCGATTTCCAACGTGTCCTCCCAGTTCCTTGTGCTTGGTTCAGGTATAGTAGATTGTGGGTTTTGTTGCAGAGGAGTGGAGACGTGAACATCTGCTTGTTCAGATTCAGGCATTTCAGCAGTGTCATGGACGGGTGAGTGTTGTGCAGCTTCTGGTTCGGTTACCGATTCTGCAATCACAGGGGTAACAACACAAGAACTAACGGGGTTAGTGGTAACAGGTATTGATGCATGGATAAATGTACCAGGAATAGATGACCCTGTAGTGGCATTCACGTCATGGCGCCACTTCGATCGTCTTGATTCCGTGGATGTAGACTTCTCCTTTGGTGCTGCATCTTTCTTTGACTTGGTGCCAGACTTAACCACTTTCTTTGAGCTGGCGCCCTTATCCCCTTTCTCACGCTGTTCACCTTTATCAGCATTGCTCCCCTTAACACTCTCCTGGTGACCATCACCACCATCGTTACCATCATTATCATCATCATCTGCATCCTCATCATCATCATCCTCATCATCCTCATCATCCTCATCATCATCTTCATCATCCTTATCATTATCATCATCCTCATCATTCTCATCCTCATCCTCATCATTATTCTCATCCTCATCATCCTCATCGTTCTTATCTTCTTCTTCTTCTTCTTCCTCCTCTCCACCAGTACCCTCTTCTTCGTCGCTCTCTTCCCTTTCTTCTTCAGGGAGAATGTGGTAGGGTACCACACTTCCAAACGTCTTGAACAACCTATCATCCTCCATGATAGCGTCATTTAGGGATTTGAAGAGAGCCCGTTGTTTCCTTGATTTATCAAACGATCCAAGTTCCTTCATTCGAGCTTTGAGGATCTTCTTAAGTTCAAAATCCGTCAAGTCATAAGCGATCTTGTAGGCGGCTTCTGAAGGATTGGAAGATTTGATCATTAAGTTGTCAGCAGCAAGCGTCTTCAAATCATCACGCAGTTTAGGCATTAAGGATTCAATGGAGTCTTTCACTCTCTGCTCAATAGTAGCTTCAAGAGCTTCTTTTTGCTCTTTAAAGTCATCCTTAATAGCTTTAAGTCTTGCAATTCGTGCTTTATGCCTATCAGCTTCATCCTTTTTAACCTGGGCAAGTTCTTCTGCATGAGCTTTACGTGTAACTTCCATATCTGCAGCGAACTTGGCAATCAACTCTTCTTGAGCTTTCCTTGATGCTTCTTCACTTTGAGTTCTTCTATTCAACTCTTGGCGAAGTTCATTCATTTCTCTCTTTTGATGATCCACGTGTTTATCCAACATCGCGGCCATCACTATTGCTGCCATTGCAGACGTTGCAGAGCTGCTCTGGGTTGATGGAATGGGCTCGGTTGTGACTGCGGTGCTAAGGATGGGCTTTGGTGGTGGTGGAGGAAGTGGTGTAGAAACCTGTTTGGTTGGTAAGGGTTGAGTTGGTGGAGGTTGAGTTGTTAAAGGTTGAGTAGGTGGAGGAAGTGGTGTAGAAACAGGGATTGATGGCTCCTTCGAAGTGGAATAATGTTCAGGTGACCCAAACTCATCAACATCATCAGGTTCCATGTACTCATCCTCAACGTCTACTCTTACACCTGAACCACTACCACCAGTATCTTTCCTACTCCTTTTAATGGCGATCTTCATCATTTGTTTCTCGGTTTTATGAAGAGTAGGATCATCAATGTTTTCTTCGTCACGCAGACGCATCTCATCAGCCTTACCCTTTCCCTTCTTACCCTCTGTCTTCTTCTTCTTGGTTTGAGGTTCAGGTAAATCTGCTTGCTTCCGTTTACCTTTGCTCTTAACCGTGGTGGAAGAGTCTTCACCTGCTAGAAGGCTTGCTCGTTGATTCTCAATTTCCGTGAGCAAGTTCTTGTAATCATCAGATGCAATAAGCTCATCGGTCAGAAGGTGGTTGGGAATGGGACCAGGAATAACCGTATTCGAATGAGTCTCCTGCCTTAAGTCTACCAAATCATCATCATCGATCGTGTGTTGACGTCTGCCTGCACGCTTATCAATGGATGCATCGTTTTCCATAAAGTAATGGATGATTAGCTTAATAAACCTAGGATACTGGTAACATTTAACCTTACCCTTCGTGTTTGTGAAGAGTTGAAAAGTAAACTCCTCCCATAGCAGTGATGCATAATCAATACCCATACCTTTGAACATACCGTAAAACATCTTGATGATTGGTGGACGAACAGCATCATACCCAGTAGTTTTGGGTGTTAAACATCGGCTTAGAATCCCGAAAATAGCTTTCCATGGTTGACCAATTTTGGCAGTAGTAAACTCAGACGGGGTACGTATGTCAAGACATCCAATGGCGGTGAACATCTCCATGATCTGGTCCTTAGTTGGGTTGGCTGAGTATGAGGTTAGACCTTTGAGTATCGGTCGAAAGCCAAAAATCTTCCTGAAGTCTGACACAGTAAGCGTCTGCTGCTTGTTGTCCAAGGAAAAAGTGATTTTGTTCGACGTCCTCTCTTTGGTAGCCCAGAACTCGTAAAGGTAGTCATAAGGCACTGATGCACTTCTCCTTAGCGCATGCTTGAGATGAGATTTATCAAGCAAGGCTGTACCTACCTTAAATCCATTATGGGTTGAGTGAGATACTTCCTTCAGACGGTAGTTGTTTGGAATAAACTTCAGAGTCTTGGCTTCAGCAATGGCGGCGGCTCTGTTGTCTTGTAGTTGTTGTACGGTAGGGTTAGTCATCGTTTCTGCTTAAGATAAAACACAAAGGTTGATACAAACAAGTATGAATATCATTATGACTTTAAACCTAAGCATTGTACATATGACATAATCCCTTAAGCTTTTGAAATCATGCAAACATCTTCTATTCGGAATATTCACTCAATTCGGAATAATAGGCCTATGCGGAACATGAGTCTATTCGGAACATATAGCCTATGCGGAAAAACATCCCTATTCTGAATAAAAAGGCTATTCGGAACATTTGGGCTATGCGGAATAAATTCCCCATTCGGAACATTTGGGCTATGCGGAATAAATTCCCCATTCGGAACTTTGGCCTATGCGGAATAAATTCCCTATTCGGAACAATTGCCCTATTCGGAACTTTTGCCCTATTCGGAACATTTGCCCTATTCGGAACATTTGCCCTATTCGGAATATTTGCCCTATTCGGAACATTTTCCCTATTCGGAACATTTGCCCTATTCGGAAAATTTTCCCTATTCGGAACATTTGCCCTATTCGGAACATTTGCCCTATTCGGAACATTTGCCCTATTCGGAACATTTGCCCTATTCGGAACATTTGCCCTATTCGGAAAATTTTCCCTATTCGGAACATTTGCCCTATTCGGAAAATTTTCCCTATTCGGAACATTTTGCCCTATTCGGAAAATTTTCCCTATTCGGAACATTTTGCCCTATTCGGAAAATTTTCCCTATTCGGAACTTTTGCCCTATGCGGAACTTTTGCCCTATGCGGAACTTTTGCCCTATGCGGAACTTTTGCCCTATGCGGAAAAACTGTTCTATTCGGAAAGTTTTCAACAGTTATGATTTTTCTAATTGAGCATGCAATCGAGTGATTCAAGTGTTCTAATGGACAAATCTGGGCAATTAGACCTATTCCGAATCATCCCCAGGCAAAAACCCCAATTAATTAAACCCTAATTAAACAGTAATTTCATTCGATTGATTTTCCACTTTAAACAGTTTAATTAACTTGGTTTGCATGAAGGATTAAACCGATTTAATACCTTTTTAGAAGATCTTGAACTGAAAGATGTTGATTGTAACGTGTTTGTTTGATTTCGTGAGTTTGTGTGGAAGTTTTGTTAATGGCGGCAACTGATTAAACAAGAACAGTGATATGGGAATAGTGAGGGGCGGGGTGTTTAGTTTTTTTGACTTAGGTCAATTTTTGACTAGGTTCATTAAACATCACCTTTAGTCCCTCAATTATCTATTCTTTTCCTTTTTATTTCTAACCTTTTCATTTCACTTATCCCTTACACACAACTTAGCAAACGCAATCTATTAGCATTTCTCCAATATCTAAAAGCCATGCCTATCACTTAGAACGAACACAAGTCGTTTTCTAAAGCAAAAACCACTCAATTTCCATGTAGCCCTTAATTTTCACAATCACTTTTGAAAATAGATTTAATGACGAAGATGATTTTAATATTTTCTCCCCCTTAAACGATGACCCGTTTTCTATTTAAAGAGTTGTAGTCATTGTTTAAAGAGTCAAATATTGATGATGAAAAACGTTTCCCAATTGATATCTTGAAAAAGTTTGATTCGTGGTGTCAATAAGATTTCTCTTATTTTAACAAATTAATGCACTGAGACGTACACGAATTCGTGTTAGACCAAGTTGTAAAGTAAACTTGATCCCTTTGCGTGATTTGGCTTGTAAATCACGCCCGAGAAAATTAATTCCCGTTCTGAGCCAACGTTTTCCAAGGAAATACGTGACTTTAATATGAAAACCGGGTTGCAGTCTGAAATAACTACAAGCCATAATGGGCATGTTTTAAAAATGTACAACTTTTATACGGACTCTATTTATGGCACCGTGTCAATATTGATCGACATTTCTAAGGCCGTAAATATTACCGTACTAAAAGACATGCCCGATTTAAACGAAAAAATATTTTTGGTTTTTCTTGATTTTATACTTTTTATGGTTTTTCTAGGTTTTATATTTTTTATGGTTTTTCTTGGTTTTATATTTTTTATGGTTTTTCTTGGTTTTATATTTTTTATGGTTTTTCTTGGTTTTATATTTTTGTATTTTTCTTTTGTGGTTTATATATTTACGATAATATACATGATCACAACCAAAGGATACTCTGAATAGTTTACCACGACTATTCAGCTGATTCTTCTGCCAACTCTTTGAGAGTCGCTGGAGTAAATGATTTCATGCCAAGCTTGTCGATCAAAAACTCGATTCGTCCTCGATCTAAGGCTTTGGTGAACATATCCGCCAGCTGGTACTCAGTAGTGACAAAATACAGCTCGATCACTCCGTTCTCCACCTGCTCCTTAATGAAATGGTAGCGAATGTCTATGTGCTTGGCCCGGGAGTGTTGAACATAGTTGCAGCAAAGGGCAATGGCGCTCTTGTTGTCACAATACATCGGGATTTTATTAAATCCAAGACCGTAGTCAGTTAATTGTGATCTCATCCAAAGGACTTGAGCACAACAACCGGACATGGCGATGTATTCAGCCTCCGTGCTTGATATTGCAGCGCTTTTCTGCCTTTTTGAAGACCAACTGATCAATCTATCTCCTAGGAGTTGCACAGATCCAGAAGTGCTACGCCTCGTATCTTGACATCCAGCATGATCGGCATCTGCGTATGATATTAAAGCAATCGAGGAATCTTTCGGATACCATAGACCACGATGAAGTGTTCCTTTTAGATACCGAAAGATCCTTTTCACAACATGTAGGTGCTTTTCGGTAGGCCGAGCCTGATACCGGGCACACATGCATACAGCAAATTGCAAATCAGGCCTGCTAGCAGTCAGATAGAGAAGGGTGCCGATCATTCCACGGTAAAGTTTCGGATCGACAATAATCCCATCCCTATCTTCATCTAACTTGGATTTCTCCACCATTGGAGTGTCTACGGGGTCACAGTTCTCAAAGTTATATTTCTTAAGAGATTCTAGAGCATATTTGGATTGATTAATAAAGATGCCTCTGGGATTCTGAGAAATCTGTAATCCTAAGAAAAATGAAATTTTTCCCATCATCGACATCTGAAAGCGTGTGGACATTATCTTCTCAAATTGTTTAGACAATTCTATGTTAGTGGCAGCAAAAATTATATCATCAACATAAATTTGTACCAGAAGCATGTCGTTGCCGTCCTTGAGAGTGAATAGAGTGGGGTCCACTTTGCCTTTGGAGAAGCCTTCCGACATGAGATATGTTGACAGGAGATCATACCACGCGCGTGGAGCTTGTTTCAACCCATAGAGAGCCTTCTTAAGCTTGTACACATGGTTAGGAGACTCCGTACTGACAAACCCATCCGGTTGACTAACATAGACCTCTTCCCTTAGTTCACCGTTCAAAAATGCCGTCTTCACATCCATTTGATAGATGATCATGTTCATATGAGCAGCAAACGCAAGGAATAGTCTTATCGCCTCCAATCTAGCCACAGGAGCAAAAGATTCCTCAAAGTCTATACCCAAGGCTTGTTTATATCCTCTAGCGACCAATCTTGCTTTATTCTTCAATACCGCACCCATCTCATCAAGTTTAACCTTATAAACCCATAACAAAGTAAGGATGTTAACCTTGTCAGGGCGAGGAACCAATTCCCATACTTCTAGTCTTTTGAATTCATTGAGTTCCTCCTGCATAGCTTCGATCCAAGATGATTGGGTCATAGCCTGCTGCCAATTTTTGGGTTCAACTTCAGAGAGAAATGCATCAAAGTAACAATAAAGTGCACTCTCTTGTAATTGATGGCGTGTAGAGACTGGTCGATCTAGATCTCCAATAACATTCCTAATTGGGTGATCTTTTGTCCATTTAGTGCTATGTTTTTCAATCCTAGGTGGTCTGGAGTGAACAATAGATGGAGCTTCTTCTGAGGTAGAGGCGGCTGAAGGGTTTTCAGGGATCGCAACACCAAAGAAAGGAAGCTCTTGCAAGTGAGCATATTCCAAGTCGTGATCAGTAGAATCCTCTTCTACATCATTAGGCACAAGTAGGGGTGATGATTCAGGTGTAGTTTGAGAATCACTTGGTGAAGGTGCATCCGGTTCAATGTGAATTGTAGATGCATTAGATAAAGGTTCATTAACTTGAGCAACTACTTCAGGTATTGGAGCAATTACTACAGGTGCTGGAACTTCATCAGTCGGGGGATCGAAGAATTCATCAAACAACGGTTGAAACAGTTTATCCCACTCGGGCCTTGATGGTGGTAAAAATGATGTAGAAGTAGGATTGTTGGGAACTAATCCGGAACTTATAGCACCGGGTCCCATCTCATGAAGCGCGGGTTCAGAGCTGTGTTGCTCAGAAGCCATCGCTGTCAGCTCGTCGAAATCTGCGTCCATAGTTTCTACAATCTTGCCAAGACGACGGTTATAGATTCGGTATGCTCTTTTGGACGGTGAGTAACCAATGAAAATACCTATATCGGCTTTTGGTTGAAGCTTACCCAAGTTCTCACTATTGATGTTTGGATAACACAGAGCACCAAACACATGGAAAAATGAAACATCGGGTTTGCGGTCATGTAGAAGCTCATAAGGTGTTTTTCCATGGCGTTTCCGAATGATTGAACGGTTTTGGGTAAAACATGCAGTAGAAATAGCCTCTGCCCACAAGAACAATGGAGCGTTCGCATAAATAAGCATGGTCCTAGCAGCTTCCATAAGTGTACGATTCCGTCTTTCAACGACACCGTTTTGTTGTGGAGTGCGTGCAGCGGATGTTTCATGTGATATACCAACTCCTTCATAATAATCACGAAGAGTCTGGTTGACGAACTCTGTACCATTGTCTGTACGAATACGGCGGACAGTGGTATTCAAACGTACCTGAATGAACTTCAGAAAAGTGATGATAGCCTTCGGTGCTTCATCCTTTGTACGTAAAAATCTAACCCATGTAAACCTGGAAAAATCATCCACAATGACGAGAATGAATTTCTTACCGCTCACACTTTCAGTTCTCATCGGTCCACAAAGATCCATATGCAAAAGATGAAGTTTTTCTTGATTAGTGTCTTCAGCTTTGGGTTTATAAGATTTCTCGGTGCTTTTCCCCCTTGAACACGCGGAACATAAATGGTCCTTGTGAAATTTAAGCTTAGGAAGACCACGAACTAACTCGTTTTTAGCCAGATGATTAATAGCATCAAAATTAAGATGAGATAATCTGCGATGCCATAACCATGACTTGGTCTTAGAAGCTTTAGAGAGAAGACATACTGGAGAAGCGGCCATCATGTCTTGTAGGGACAAGGTATATAGATTTGCACCACGAGATCCCTTCAACAAATCTTTTCCTTCCAAGTTGCGGATGAAACAAGTGTGTTGTCGAAAAGCAACCTCAAGATTGGAATCACAAAACTGTCCTACTGAGAATAAGTTGTGACCAAGACCTTCTACATAGTATACCCTAGAAATCGTCACGTTTCCAATCTGATATTCACCGTATCCCATAATCTTTGCTATATGATCATTCCCGAATTTAACCGTACCGAGAAACTTGCTGACGAAATTTCGGAGCATCGAGCGATTTCCGGTCATATGTTTTGAACAACCGGAGTCCAAATACCACAGGATGATTTGGACCACCTGAAAATATCACCACACAAAGACAATGTAGAGGAATCGGAATCTGAGTGTTCCTTGTTATTAGCCGGTACAGATTTAACAATCTTAGATTTGCTAATTCTAGGTTTCTTAGATTTCCTAGCCTTCTTCTTCTTAATTGGTGGTGTAGATTCTAATTGGCTCAAATCCTGAGGTATTTCTACACTGATAGGCACTATAGTGGGGGCGGACCTAATTAAAGGGCGCTGTTTCCATACTTGAGTGCGAGTGTTCCTAACTAAAGGACGCTCAGACCTAACCTCAATGGATGCATTCCTAGTTAAAGGGCACATTTTACCATCTAGTGTAAAGGTCCTACCAGTGGGACGCCATTGCCAGCCAACTTGGGCACGAGTTCTACCCGTTGGCTTCCATTCAAGACCATTCTTAATAGCATTCATTTCATTAACGTGATCAATCAGACACAAATCATGACGCTGGGAAAACATACATTCATTACAATTCCAACAATTTAAATCAGAATTCACGAATGGTTTAGGCTGCTGCACAGGCGCAGAGCTTTTAGTCTTAACATGATTCGTTTTATTTAAAACTGAACTAGCATTCCTATTGTGGACTTCTACTTTCTTCTTTGTGGCACTACTAGTGGAGGGCTTGATCTTAGCTTTCTTGAGTGGCGATCCTTTAGCCTTAGTAGTCTCTTTTAATCCTGTAGAAGGCAAATTGGGAACATTAGCAGCAGATTTTAAAGGTGTCTTACTTGATTTTGCCAATGACGGTTTCGCTCCTGGAGTCTTATTAAATGGAGTGACAGCAATGGGCCTATTATTAAGTAGTGCAGAACCTGGTGTACCTATGTATTGCAAATAAGCCAAGCAATATTGAACTCGCTTAACATATTCATGAGCCGAATAATAGTCGCTACTTGAGGGATCTAAGGCATAAAGATCGTCTAAAATATCCCTAAGAAGATCGACATGCTTAATGGCATTCCTCATATAATCATCATAGGTAAGCTGGTTTCTCTTATGAAGCGGATTCTTATAAAGCACTACTGACTTGGTTGTTGGAGCACTAGTGGATGGTGCAGAGTCTGTAGCTAAGTTATCAACAACTTCTTGTCGGGTGAGAAGAAGTGTCTCCTTTAACTCAGCCAAAACCATATTTTTGTCTATGAGCAGGATGTTCAAGTCAGAGATTTCTTCGCACTTTTGGTTCAGTTGTTCAACATAATATTGTTGCTGTGCCGCATTAAAAGCGAAGCGTTCTTCTAGTGAACCATAAAGAGCGGATAGTCCCTGTCTTGTCCGATCCATCTCCCCTAGAACAGTTGATAGTCTAATTTCTAAGACCTGGTTTTTAGACTCTGCAGCCTCTAGTTCCATTCTTAATGTTTCCTTTGATGATACCTCTCTCTTCAATCTCATGATTTCTTCCTCTAATGTCTTAACAATTGCAATCATCTTGTCACTATTCTCAACACCGTTTTCACAAACATTTGATATCAAAAGATTTTCATTTTGATTTTGTTGTTTTAATTCTAAAGATATACAATGTTGTTCTAGTTGATTAAAGCGTTGTGAAAGTAAATTATAAGAATCTTGTAGCTTTAAAAACTCAGCGTTAGATTCGTGACAAGAATGATTTTCTACCTCATTTACATTTTCAGCAACATTTACAGAAAGATTACAAACATCATCACAAAGATCGTCACAAATATTCACAGCATCACAATTAATCACAGCAGATGTAAGCTCATGCGAATAATTAACATTTACAGTAGTAAGCACATCACACGAGATTACTTCAGACAAGAATCGGTCATATTCGGTTGAAATTTTTTCCTTTTCAATTAGTTGCAGTTCGTAAGCGGTGTCCATTTCATAAAACACTTTTTGAACTTCACCAATTTCAAATTGAAGATTTTCCTTAAGAGATGCAAAACTTCCTTTTAGACTTTCGACAAACGGATTGATCTTAGTTTTAAACACCTCGTTCATGTGTTCGAAAGCCCATTCTCCGGCGTTTAAGCCATTTGAAGTCGTACATTCCAAAATGACCTTGTCAAAGGTAGTAAAGTATCGGTTAATCTCTTTCAAGTTTAACCATACAGTGCTAACAGGTGGAAGATTCTTTGGAATTTCCTTAGGACCTTCCATGTTGACAAGTGTAGGAAATGTACTAGGGCGTTCTTCCTCTATCATGTAGGTTGGTGCTGTAATGAGATCTTTATCCATATGGAAGCGAACTCTAAAATCAGTTTTTGCAAGCTCCTTATTCATTTTAAAATAATCACACTCGGGATATTTTGCAGAATTGTATGACCGATCCTCATCAACTAGATCCTTACTTGTTCGATCATTGGGAAAAACAATCGGGTCTAAAGCCAATCCTAATTGAGTTGCATTATAAAGTCTAGGACTATGTCTTAAAGCTTGTTTTGCATACCGTGGATTAGGGGGAAGGCCTTTTAGACGTGATAAGTTAAATTCTCTAAATGAAGCATCAAATAAGTGAACTAGTTGTGAAGCAGCGTATTGTCTTAACAGCAAGTAATCTAGACTTCTAATCTTATTAGTGGCATTAATCTCCATTTCATTCTTCTTAGATTCTAGTGATTCAAAATCCGTTTGAAGTTTTTGAAAATTAGTGACCACTAACTTCTTTTCTTTAAGTTCATTAGACAGATTTGCTCTTAAGTTTTCGATCTCTTGCAAGTGACCCATTTGTTTGTTTCTAAAATGATCATATTCGAGATTTGTGAGAACACTAGACGAAGGCACTAATTCCAAAGTTTGTACTTTCTCATTGCTTAAGGCAAGCTCGTCAGACAAATTCTTATTCTTAGCTAAGGTTTCTAAGAGTGCAGCATTCATTTGGCTAAGTAATGTAGCAGGAACCATGACCAAATCTTGTTGAGCAGGAGTAGGCGTATGCGAAATGGATCCCGGTTGTGATTCACTCAAAATCTGGGGACTCACATTGATATTGCTATCATTGTTTGTCTCCTCATTTGAAAGACTCACCACCGAAGATTCATTCGAATCAGCACTCTCTTGCCCAACTTGATGTGGTTGAATACTAGCATCAGTGGCATTATCGGTGTTATTAATAAGTACCTCAGATTTCTTATCTGGCCCTAAGCTGGAGAAAGTTGCCATGAAAGCAGCCTTTGCAGTTTGAAAGTCATCACAGTCGGAATCATACGCATCAAGATCATCGGCTTGGTAAGCTGCATTTTGCGTAGTGACAACGTCTTGTTCAGCAATCCCTGGGTCAGCAAGAAATGCAAGCTCCTCTTCATCAAGTTCCCTTCCTTGCGCCTGAGCATTTACCAGATAGATCTTTTCTGCAAACCACTGTCCATCCCTTTTCCTCTTGGGTTTCTTACAATCCCTGGACATATGACCCTCTTCCTTGCAGTTGTAGCATGTAATCATTCTCAACTTGCCTGTATTAGCCCGTGGAGGATTGTTGACCATTGGAGCAGGAGCAGGATTGATCGTGCGAGCATTGGTTGATGTGGAAGGTCTCCCCTGAAATGGTTGAATTGGCTGAACCATTACCCTGCCATTCTCAATTGTAGCTTGTTGGCGAGAATTGGATGAATTCCTCAACTGATTGTTGGTAGGAGCTGATCCTCTGTATCCTCGTTTGCTTAAAGTTCTTGTGAGATATGCAGACATAGTAGTTAGCACTTCAACTGGGTCAGCTCCTTGTTGGAAAACAGGAACAGGGACTTCTTCATCATCACAATACAGTGCTTGATCTGGATGAGCTGTATAATCAGTAGAAGGAATACTCATTTGATCAGGGTAGCTCGTTGGATATGCTGCATTCTCTTGATAAGAAGAATATGATGGCTGAGCATAAGGTGCAACATTTGCTGGATGAAGTTGTGAACCATACTGTGGTGAAGGTGCATTGAACCGATATTGTTGCTGATGTGAGGTGGGTGGTTGCGGTAGAATCGAGTATTGTGGGAAGGTTGGTGTCATATAAGGTGATGGATGATAGGCTTGATGTCCCAAGATATAAGGTGTGTTGTTGTGTGACAAGCTTGGTTGATTCGCCATCAAAGCTAAGGAATCTGGATGCATACCGCGAGGAGAACGGTGCATAATCACATGCTTCTCATGTTGCTGAAGAAAAGCATAGATTTGATCTAAGTTGCACTTATGCAAATCCCGGGTTAACTTCACATCGGTAATATACTCACCCCATTCAGCTTGAGGTAAAGTATTCAAGAACTTCGTGTTAACCTGGAATGGAGCAATTACAAGATTGTATACATTCAGATCATTCATTAAAGTGGTGAATCTGAAGTAATAATCGTGTAGTGTTTCCCCTGGGCTGTACGTGAATCTATCAAACAAATCATACAGCTGACACTCCCTTTCTTGTTTGGTGAGAGACGTGCCTTGTAGCAACACTTTTAACCGTTCCCACAAATCTTTGGCAACAGTATATTGACTAACCATACGATAAATATCATGCGGAAGAGCTTGGAGAAGTGTCTGTAGAGCCTTTTCATCAGCATCAGCAATGAGTTGTTGTGCCGGTGTGAGTTCTTCATATTCTCTTGGTCGAGTCACGTCGTCAACCACAATGGTACCATAGTCGAGTGGACCATTCAAAATCGATTTGACCATAAGCCTTCCGTATGTTGGTTTGCCCTTCAAATATTGCATCATTCGACCTTGCCATGCCTCAAACACCTCTTTAATAAGCATCGGTGGACGACTATCAGTCCCCGTTATGATCGAGATATCCGTAAGAGATGTCATCTGAGGCATTAATGAACTTGGATTCATTGCGATCACTTAACAGACTCAAAGATTATCGGTTGATCGAGCAGTGAAGAAAGGTTGAGAATTTGTGTTGTGTTGGTTGAACTCAAGATTAAATCCACTAAAGATCGTCGAAAAAACTCAAATACCCCTTGAACTTGCTTATACGGAATAACCCAAACTCAGAATAAACCCTTATTCGGAATAATGCCTATTCGGAATAATCCTATGCTGAAAATACCCTATTCGGAATAAACTCTATGCAGAATAACCCTTATTCGGAAAATCCCCTATGCGGAATATTTTCTTCAATTCGGAATATCTTGACAATTTGGCTTATTCGGAAAATTTCTCCTTATTCGGAAAAAATTTGGCTATTCGGAAAAAATCTGGCTATTCGGAAAAATATGGCTATTCGGAAAAGATATGGCTATTCGGAAAAATAGGCTATTCGGAAAGTTTTGCTATTCGGAAAGATTTTTGCTATTCGGAAAGATTTCTGCTATTCGGAAAGATTGCTTCTATTCGGAAAGATTCTTCTATTCGGAAAGATTCTTCTATTCGGAAAGCCTATGCGGAAAGATTTCTTCTATGCTGAAAATCCTCCTATTCGGAATCCTATTCGGAATGAACTTTCTATGCTGAAAATCCTCCTATTCGGAATCCTATTCAGAAAATTCTGGAAAAATAGTTTCCGAGACTTAAAAAGAAGCTTTAAACCCCGATTTTTGATCCAAAACCACAAAAAGTTTTATGATTTTTACCAAAATAAGCTAAACCCAATCCTTATCAATCAATCCCAATAACAAAAACACCAAAAATAACAAGATTCAAGATTGATTTTTTCTAAAGATCACTAATTGATTCAAAAACTAAAAAAAGCAACACAATCCTTACCTTAAATCACCCCATAGCTCTTGATACCAAATGTAGAAATTGATAACCTATGAATCTATGAAGTGGGTTGATGTTTTCTAGTGAGAGAAACTAGAGAGAGAAAGTGAGAGAATATGTGAAAGATTTTATTACTATGAAATGGAAAATGGAACCACAACCAACCCCTTTCCTTAGTGGAAAGGGGTATTTATAGTCCAAGCCTAACATTGGGCTTGGGCCGGTCCATGACAAGCCCATGGACCGGTTCTTACTTAAGTTAATAAGCAAATAATAACTAATTACTAACTACGAGCTATTACAACATAAATCATATTGTGGAGTGACCGATACTTCTAATATACGTTAAAACGTATTTCTAACAAATTAAACTATAGGTTAAAATATTTAATTAAAGTATAACATGTTTTTAGTTAAATAAAGTTAAATACTTAGGTTAAAACATGCATTATTATATATTAATAATATAACCTAAGTCATGTTAATTAATTAATTATAATCATGGTTTTTAAATAATTAATTAATTATAAGTCTAAAATATAAAATACTTAGGCTAATTAATTTCATGATTATTAATAATTAAAATAACCTAAGTCATGTTATTAAATTAATCATGTCATTTTATTAATTTAATTTTTAACATAAGATCATAAAATATAAAAACTAAACATACACCATGAACCAGATCTAGAATCAAAACCTTGAACCGGACATGAAATCGACATCGTACCCCGAACCAACTCGGGGTACCCCGTGCCTTGATGCTGCCGTGGGACCCACACTCACCAACCGAGACCGTATGGTCTTGGTGGTGGTCGGATGGCCAAACCGAAACCCCCCTTGGGTTCAGTGTAGGCCGCGGCTAAAACAAACACCCCTTAAACCATACTTTTGATTTTATTAAACCTCAATTCATGTTAGATCCATGTTTATTTATTAGGTTTTTGTAAAAAACATAACATGTTCTTGATTTATAAAAGATCAAAACAAAAGAAAAGGTTTAAAAAGGATTTACCGAATTCGTGGATCAAAAGGATGAAGAGCAAACACGATCACCAACTAAAATTCCAAGATCCAAGATCACAAACCACCTCCTTGTGGTGTTCTTAGGGTGGCGGCACAAAAAGAAAAAGGAAGAGGAGGAGGGTTTTAGGTTTTTCTAAAATCTTTTGTAAATGAAAAAAAATGAGTAGTGTAAAATTTATTTAACCCTTTTAGTAAAATTTACAAATGGGCTTGGCCCATTTGTCCTTGTAGCCGCGGGTAGGGGGCCCCACTTGGGGTACCCGTACCTTTTTCCGTGTCTCAATGTTAAGTTATACGTTCGTGATTATTTGTGTTCGCGTTTTAAGTGTTCTCGTTACGTAAATATCGTGATCTAATATATTTAATTACGCTCGTAATAAATATATATACGTAATTAATAATAGTTCGTGTTTTAATTACGTTCATGATTTCATGATCGCATGTTCGTGATTAATTATTGTCAAATAATTATTACGTGCTCGTGCGTAGTAAATACTTATCGTGTTCTAACACGTACGTAATACGTAAAATCCTAACATGTAATCGTAATCATGCTATATTAGGAAAGTTTAAATCTAGTACGTACGATCTTAAGGGTACTATTTACGGTAAAAGCATGCGGGTTTTACAACTCTTCCCCCCTAAAAAGAATAATTCGTCCCCGAGTTATAGATAAAGTAACTGAAAGAGAAACATACCCGAATCAAACTGAGAGGGTATGTAAGATAAATTAACGTGCAGGTGACCTGGCAGAAAGAACGCGGAATGTGACATGTCTTAAAAGGACATGGAACGTGACGTGGCAGAAAGGACATATCTAATTGATAAGTGAAAAACGGATAAGAAGTTCGGATGAACTTGTCCGCTTCTAAGTGGCCTCCCTCTTGGAACGGTTCCTTCGGAAGATCTTGACACTAAAGATAAATCTTGGTCCTCCTGACCTTGACTTGGAATCAGAAGAAATTCTTGGTTATCTACGGAAGGTAGATCCCCTAAATTCGATTGAGGAAAATAAGAGTTAATGTGCAAGGGTAACTAAAACGTTACGATGAAAGACAATCTGACTTAACTGTTAACTAGAAATGATGCGCGAGACATAAAGAAACGTAGTACGTGAAAAATTTTGAACGTGATACGTGAAAAATTTTGAACGTGCTACGTGGAGATATGGCGAGTGTAGTATGAGTAAACATATCGTGATCCATGATACGTGTAACATATCTTGATCATGATATGAGGAACGTGGGATGAACATGACATGTGAAACATGTCATGGACATAGAATATAATGGCGGTAACACCAAACGCTACAGGGTGAGACATAGAATATGACGATAAACGTCTATCTGAGGATAGGGAGTTATACTAAACTTGGGTTTGGTCTCTCAAGTTCTTGCAAAACTTCCCAGAACGAAATGAACGTAAAATCGTAAGCCGAAATGCCATCATGAACTTGAATAGTGTCATGAACGCGAGCGCGAAAGCAAGTCGTGAAATTAGAACAAAGACGTGAAGTAAATAAGGAGCATAATTATGAATATTTATCTGACTCGATAACTGAGGAATTTGCCAAGTGATCGGATGAGCCTTGGTTGGAACATGTCCGATCAATCTGTTGGTTCTGGAATCCTTGCAGATGTAAGGATTTTGTAGACTTGATCAAACTGTTTGTAATAAACCAGATAGCATCATGCTTCTTCTGAGTTTGCATTAATCTGGTAACCAAAATCCGTGGAGATCTTGCCCCATTTCAATTCACAATTTCAGATGATGAAAACATCCCAGTCTGTTGGTGTCCTATCTTAACCTGTTGGTATGACAGGTACTTAGATATGAACATAACTGTATCTTGCTTCGTAGAACTTGATACATAGGAGTTTGCGAAACTCTGAGTTTCTGAATCTAGGCTTCACCTAGCGTAGGATTTTCTAGAACACCTAATGTAGTGTAGAGTTCTCTCCTTTACGCATAAACTGAGTCATAGTAAGATTAACCGTAGAAATCCATGTGATTCAGCGTGTCACTGTAATCAAACAGAATTGACATTGGAAAATTTTTCTAGGGTAAAATTTCTCTTGTCATAGAATTTGCAACATAGTACGGATATGGTCTTCCTGTTCTTCTCTGGGCTTAAAGGAAATCAGGTTATCCTCAATGAAAACACTGATGAATTTGCTATGAGTTCATGGAAACTCATTTTTATAATGCCGTTGGAGCATTGATGAGACTAATTCAAAATTATAAATCTAGCATGACCGAGTCGTGTACGAATAGCAGTCATGGACATGTCCTGCTCTTTCACCCGTCACTGTTGGCAGCATGATCATGAGTTCAATCTTGGAAAAGTTATTAACACTATAAGGTCGATTGGACATGTTTTCAATACGTGGAGGAGAATAACGGTCATGAATGGTGATTTGTTTACGCCGACGGTAGTCGACACATAATCTCATGGTACCGTCCTTCTCCTTGTAAGTTCTTCTGGAATATATGGGAAGATTTTGGAATAATCAACTGGCTATGCGTAAAAGACTTAAGTGGTCGTGTCTTACTGACAGCTAGAAAATTTTAGCGACCATGGCTAACAACACACATGCTTGTAAGCATAGATAATTTGTACCGATTTTCCCGATGGAAAATCAAGCTGAATGTATTCAGGAGCCTGAACATTACTGTACATAATTATGAATCGTAGCATGGTGTGCTGTTCATAGTACATAATTAGGATAAAATTCATCTCGTGTCTGTCCGAGGAAATGCGTTAGCAGCTTGGATCTCATCATTAAGCTGAAGGAAAACCTTCGTATACGTGGGAATACGAAAGGCGTCCTTCATGGTCATGAATATATGAAATATGGTGAAAGAAATGAAAGTGACATCGGCAACGTGACAGTTCTCACTGATGCGCCGGTAATGGTATTGAAGTTCTTGTGGCCTGATTAATACATGGCACAACCAAATGGATATACCCTTGGAGGGTACCCTGAATTTCTTAGAAATGTTCCATAGTTGGACGTGAGTCATGTGTCTTGACTCGTTTCTTGGAACTATAAGCATGACATATGTCTTGACTGGTGTCTTGCATTTGTCTTCAGAAAGTATATGTGAGACATGTGTCTTGACTGATGTCTTGACATGTGTCTTCAAAGGTATACGTGAGACATGTGTCTTGACTGATGTCTTGACATGTGTCTCTAGACGTAAAACAATAGAACTACAATATTAGGTTATTATGCCAGAATTGGCGGATCGCTTGGACTACTGATCATTTGTATGTCTGATCACGTCCGCGGCCGGAGCCTCGGTTGCGATTTCTAGGATAGTTTCTGTCATAGTAGAGGTTACTATCGTCCTGTCTGTCAGTTCCATGACGGTCATTCTCATGACCATGATTCATGTAACTATTCAGCTGAGTGGCTGGCTGGTACCGGTTTGCACTCATATGGCTGAAATGACAGCTGAATGACGTGTGACATGTAACTAAGAATTAGGGACAATGATTGATGGAAATTGTCTGATGGTGAAGCATCTTCTCGTCCAATTGCTTTACTCCGACGCCTTTGTCTTCGTCTTGTAGGATCTCCAGGTTGTGAACAGCATCCGCATCTCGTAGCGTCTCCGAACGTCAGCAGCATCAACCTTTAGTAACATCTCCCAGTTATGAGCGGCATCAACAATCTTGTAGAATATCAGCAATTGAAAATACGCCTGAGGTGATTCAGAATCGACTAGCGAATACTCGGAAGTATTTCAAGTGAAATACACATGGATTAAGGTACGTGTAATACACATGAAATACGGTACATGGAGTACACGTGGATTGCACATAAAATGATCGGTATTGGGTCGATCATTTATCATGATTTAAGGAAAGTATATCGGTTAAACGGTTACGAAAACCATCATGATAACCTGGTAATGCCAGTATATACCTCATTCTGGTTGCATAGAGGAACGCTAAAGTGTGGTTACACAAAATTCAACGATGATTTACCTGACAGCATGATCAATGAAAACCAACCATGACTATCATGAAAGCAGAATTTAATGAAATCCAACAATGTCTTGTGTGAAAGCATAAATAACAAAAGAGGCGTAAGACGTAATCAACATGAATACGGAATTATCATGAAGGAACATAAAACGATCTATCATAAAGGAGTGTATAACATAATCAGCATGAAACCGAAGTTAACCATGAAAGTATGAAAACATACTTGACATAAAAACATATAAAACTTATGAGGGGACAAAAAAAAATTTATGCCAAAAAATCATGAGAAAAATTTTATGCATGAAAACAGTGCACGAATGCGTAATGTAGTTTATAAAAACCTTTTTTTATATATGTTCGAGGGGACGCCTATGGGTCGGTCCCAAAACAAAAGACATGGCGAGGGGACGCCTATGGGTCGGTCCCAAAGTTAAAAGTTTCGATAAAAGCACATGCGACTAAATAGGGTCAGTCTTGTACCAACCATTACTTAGTCATAATCCCTGCAACAATGATGCATGAAACATAAATCAATGAGACTTATCTGTCAAAACTTATCAGAAAAAAAAAATTTATGTGACTAATTATGAACTACTGGGTTTCAGTCCACATAGTCACAGTTCACGAGGAACATTATGCATGAAACAATGACACATAACTAAATATGAATGACGGTTGTCCATCCATATTAGTAAAATAATATCGATGAAAACATCAAGGTTAAAACCTCAAGGTGCTGAAAACATCATGGTTAAAACAACAATGCGCTGAAAACATCAATACGTAGAATAATAGACGTTGGCTTAGGAAGTTCCTGGTGACTACCCACTAGTCACAGGTCAAGTTTTAGAGCCTATAGATCGAAGCCTTGGCTCTGATACCATAATTGTAACACCACATTTTGATAATGGAAATGTCACGCGTAATTATGGCGTGTCATCAAAGTATACAAGGATAAATGTATAAAACATTACATGACCATAGGGATAATCGGAATCAAACACCGGTTCCCAAACATAAGCCCTAAACATAATAAAGCAAAAGAAATGAATGAAAGACTACACAAGCATAAATATATGAAGGCAAAAGGATAAGAAGTCTCTAGCAGATTCCATCATATGCACGTCCTCCAAACGCTCGAGTCTTTCCTAGGGTACCTACCGTTTTGGGACATGGAAAGGAAAGTAACGGCTGAGCAAAACGCTCAGTGCACGGATATAGACATAGTATAAGTGACTAAAACATAATAGAGACTTAATAGCAGCGGAAATGTATAAGTCTTGGAAAACCTGGAACATGTTCATAAAACTGGTTTTATAGTTTGAAAAGCCTTATGTTTATCTTATGAAAACTGTTTAACATATTTTACCATTAGCCAATATAGGTCATGAAAATCCACCATGCATGAATACTTGGAGGGGTGACCTCATCATGCAAATTAGAGGGGCTGCCTCTAACTTAAATATACTGGTTCTGGGTAGGAGGGATCAGCTCCTTGTGAAGGATGCAAGGCACACACTACATTCACCATGAAATCCTGACTGGAAACATGTAACTAGGATGCACCCATACGCCCCACATGATAAATATAAATAAATGGCCAAAAGCTGAAGGGACGCCACGAGCAATCACTCCGTCGTGGTGAAGTCATAACATCAGTGCCTCTAATGTTATGGTTATGGTACCTCCATAACTAGGTGAAACTGGTCATGCATGTATATGGCTATAGGCATTCTTAATTAAACATAAGCAATCAAACACGTAACTTATACTACGGGAAAACAGTTGGCTGCATACGGGGAATCCTAAATAAGGAAAGAATGTCCATACTGAAAGGACGGGAATCTGTACCTTATGTCCAGTGAACGAAGAAGATGAACTAAGAGGAATCCTACTTCCCAATCACTAGTGCTACATAAATACATACATGAATAAGTATCTGCTTACTAAATACGTAGCTGGTTTTATGTCATGTCTTAGCTTATTTTATGTGTTCTTTCCATGTTTTACTGTTTTAAAGCCTTAAACTGTGTTTATCTTATATTCTGTTTAATCTGATTAAGTATTTCTGGTATTTCATGCATTATTATACTTACTGTGTAATAATAAGTAACTTTCCAAAAATAGCAGGTTTCCTAAAATAGAAAGTTTCTAAAAATAGAAAGTTTCCAAAAATAGAAAGTTACCAAAAATAGAAAGTTTCCAAAATAGAAAGTTTTTAAAAATAGAAAGTTTCCAAAATAGAATTACTGCTTAAAATAGATAAGTTTCTAAAAATAGAAATTTCCATAAATAGATCAGCTGCCTTAATTAAATAAGTTTCCATAAATAGATTAGCTGCCTGAAATAAATAAGTTTCTAAAAACAGAAGGTTTCCATAAATAGATTAGCTGCCTTATTTAATTAAGTTTATAAAAAATAGAAAGTTTCCATAATTAGAAATAAGCTGGTTAAATAAGATAAGTATATAAGCCTAAGTGTTTTCATGATTATTTTCTAAGTCATATGATATAATGTATTGTTTAATAATTATTTCATGTAATTAAATTAAACTATAGGTTAAAATATTTAATTAAAGTATAACATGTTTTTAGTTAAATAAAGTTAAATACTTTGTTTAAAACATGCATTATTATATATTAATAATATAACCTAAGTCATGTTAATTAATTAATTATAATCATGGTTTTTAAATAATTAATTAATTATAAGTCTAAAATATAAAATACTTAGGTTAAATAATTTCATGATTATTAATAATTAAAATAACCTAAGTCATGTTATTAAATTAATCATGTCATTTTATTAATTTAATTTTTAACATAAGATCATAAAACATAAAAACTAAACATACACCATGAACCGGATCTAGAATCAAAACCTTGAACCGGACATGAAATCGACATCGTACCCCAAACCAACTCGGGGTACCCCGTGCCTTGATGTTGCCGTGGGACCCACACTCACCAACCGAGACCATATGGTCTTGGTGGTGGTCGGATGGCCAAACCGAACCCCCCCTTGGGTTCGGTGTAGGCCGCGGCTAAAACAAACACCCCTTAAACCATACTTTTGATTTTATTAAACCTCAATTCATGTTAGATCCATGTTTATTTATTAGGTTTTTGTAAAAAAAACATAACATGTTCTTGATTTATAAAAGATCAAAACAAAAGAAAATGTTTAAAAAGGATTTACCGAATTCGTGGATCAAAAGGATGAAGAACAAACACGATCACCAACTAAAATTCCAAGATCCAAGATCACAAACCACCTCCTTGTGGTGTTCTTAGGGTGGCGGCACAAAAAGAAAAGGGAAGAGGAGGAGGGTTTTAGGTTTTTCTAAAATCTTCTGTAAATGAAAAAAATGAGTAGTGTAAAATCTATTTAACCCTTTTAGTAAAATTTACAAATGGGCTTGGCCCATTTGTCCTTGTAGCCACGGGTAGGGGGCCCCACTTGGGGTACCCGTACCTTTTTCCGTGTCTCGATGTTAAGTTATACGTTCGTGATTATTTGTGTTCGCGTTTTAAGTGTTCTCGTTACGTAAATATCGTGATCTAATATATTTAATTACGCTCGTAATAAATATATATACGTAATTAATAATAGTTCGTGTTTTAATTACGTTCATGATTTCATGATCGCATGTTCGTGATTAATTATTGTCAAATAATTATTACGTGCTCGTGCGTAGTAAATACTTATCGTGTTCTAACACGTACGTAATACGTAAAATCCTAACACGTAATCGTAATCATGCTATATTAGGAAAGTTTAAATCTAGTACGTACGATCTTAAGGGTACTATTCACGGTAAAAGCATGCGGGTTTTACAGAATCTGGCTTGTTGGTCAAATACATCAGCAAAGTGAAAACTGCATGTGTTAGTATTCATCAGTAACATTCATTAGCTTGAATCTTGCTTAAAACTTTGAATCATTGCATGAAACTTGTTTAGACTTGCTTATTTAAGTTTAATATAGCTTGTGTATGCATTTGGTTGAATTTGGCTGGCTGAATTGTGCTAAAAGTGCTTTTTGAACCTAAACTGCTTATTGTTCTAAGTCTGTGCTAGATCTGGTACTTTATTGAATTAACTGTATCAATTGGGTGATTGTGTTTGTGATTTATTGATTGTTATTGACTCCTTATGATCCAAAGATCATTTGGGTGCCTTTGTGAAATCTGAATCTCCAAAAAGTTCACTAAAGACAAAAAAGTCTACAAGTCAAGCAGTGGGAAAAGTTCCCAATGCTCAACACCCAAAACTAGCCCCTACTAGTGTTAATTTGTACTCAGCTTATCAATAAGCTATTTTTGTTTATCCAGACCTGCAACAACTTATTTTTTGTGATAGATCTTCATTATTTGACCCATTTGATTAGACTGGAGCTTATTGGACTTTGACTTTGACTTTTTGCTAGAAAACCAACTTATTTGACTTTTTCATAAGTGCTTATTTGCTTTTTCCGGCTTATTGAGTCAGCTTATTTGAAAACTCTTTGTTGATTTTGCTTAATTAAGTCATTTAAAAGCTTTAGAAACTTGAATCAGCACTTGGGGTGGCCTAGAACTCATAAACGACTATTTTGTCGTTTTCTGTAGATTGCTTATTGCATTTTCAGGCTTATTCCTTGGGCTCATTTCAAATTTCTTTTTACAGAAGCCTTATTTAGGACAAAAGAAGCTTGTGTGTCTAATTTGAACTTATGGCATTAGCTTATAGCTTAATGGGCCAAAAAGCCCATTAAGAATAAGCTGAATAAGCTGTTTGGTATAAGCTGGCTTATTTCACACTTTCAGCTTTTGAACCTTTGGAAAAAGTTGTTTAAAATCAAATTTTGAGTCAAGTAGTGCTTTTTGGGCTTATTTCGGACACATTTTCATTTTGGGCCCAATTTGGCCCATTAAGTGATCTGCTTTGGGTTTAGCCCATTTTCTAGGCCCATTAAGGGTATTTAGGTAATTTCACTTTCATTTTTGTGTTATTTAGGTTAAATTAAGCTAGTTTGCAACTTTTTAGAATTTTTTAGGATTTTTGGATTTTTATTAATATTTTAATATTATTGTATTGTTAAAAACTAAAAGTCTGATTTTCTAACTTTTTATATTTTTCCTAGATTCTATACACTTAATTAGGAATTTTGCAACTTTCTAAGTATTTTTAGGACTTTCCAATTATTTTCTAGAATTAATTTAAGTTTTATTAGCTTTTAATAGTTTTTAATTGCTTAAAAATAGTTCTTATTGGTTTTAAATTTTTGAAAAATACTTTTTAGCTTAATTAGGTTATTTTAAAGGTTTACAAACTTTAAGATCTTGATTAGGACTTTTTGTTAGTTAATTTTGATTTTTAGGGCTTTAATTAGCATTAAAAAGTCATTATTTAATTAAATCGTCGTGCTTACCCTATTTTGGTACTCTTTTCCTAAAAGGTATACAAAAAATCTACATCAGTCGCGCTAAAAATCCTCACATTTAAGTCATTGGTGGGAGGGGGTGGTGGATTATATAAGTTCTCAAAACGTCGAGTCTACATATTTGTCATCCTCATGAACGTCGATCTCATCAATTTCTTCATAAAAGATAGGCTTGTCAAACCAAGGTTTGTCATTCCCCTCCTTCAGTATCTCAGAAACTCTCTCGAAAAGATCACGATCAAGTACGAAACCATCATTCATTTGTGGGGATTGTTGATAAGTTAAATCCTCACGAATGTGGAAAACGTAATTCTCATTTAAGGAGTGTTGATTAGGTAACTCCTCGAGAATTGGATTTTTGGTGGTCACATGAGTTGGTTCGTCATCGAAAATAAGACGTTCCAACTCATTGAGTTCATCGTCGATCTCGGAAAAATCAACCTCACTCATAGGTGGGAGTGGAGGCAAAAGAGCTAGCTCTCGTTCAATGATTTCCTCAATCTCGGGATCAAACTCGTAATCATCGTACTTCACACATTTCTTTTTAGGAGAATCAAAAATTGCATGTGGATTTTAAAGTACGTGATCTATCTCGGCAAAATCGCCATCGTCATCGTCAAAGAAAGAGTCGATGTGAGCACTCACAACCATGGTCTTACAAGTCGAATGACTATGCTTAGGTGAATTTTCTAAGACGAGAGGATCGATGTCGATAAAACCTTTCCCCTCAAGGGGTGTTGGGCTAGGAAATGGAGGCACTTCGATGGAGTTAGAAGTTGAAGCCTCAAAGAGGTGGTTCTTCGAAGGTGGTGAAGACGAGTCCATTTTGGTCATTGTCGTGATGGCACTAACGTCGCCCTTCGGAATTGGTGTTTCACTTGTTTCACTAAATATATCCCAAAGTGATTTTTCATCCATAAATTTACGCATACCCTTTTGAATTAGGTACACGTATTCTTTATCATTAAAATCATCATCTTTAAAACCGTTCTTCTTAATTCTTTCAAAACATGAATTAAGCCTCATAGTTTCCGCTAAAGTAAACATTTTAAAATCATTAGAATTTGAAACATTAGGTTTTGAAACCTTGGTTTTTTCATTATCATATGACACTTGGGATCTACTTGCGAAAAAGTCCATTTTATCCTCCCCATATCTCATAGTAAGTCTCCCCTCGTGAACGTCGATTACGGTACGAGCCGTTGATAAAAATCGTCGGCCTAAAATAATGGGACATTTAGGGTCACACTCGTGATCAGATATGACGAAATCCACGGGAAAAACAAACTTTCCAACTTTGACATAGACATCCTCGGCTATTCCAATTGGTATTAATGGTGTACAATTTGCAAGCTCGATAGTCATGTTCGTGGGTAAGTGAAGGCAATCTCATTAATTTCCATAGAGAATGAAGCATAACACTGATGCTAGCACCTAAATCGGCAAGGGCTAAACATCCCTCAATCTCGGAAAAATCACAAGGTAGTAGAAATTGGCCCGGATCCTCTTCCTTTCTTGGCATATGCCTTTTGGGTTTTTTAAGAAGGATCGATACTCAAGTTTCTTCAAGGGTTACTTTGGTTAGGTCGATAAAATTCTCTTTTTGAACCGTGGATGGAATTTGAGGTACACGAGGGTGTGCACTCTTTTCCTTGGTCACCACGTTCACCCCATCGACTTTAGAACAATAAGATGTCTTAGAAGTCGAGGGTTGAGAAGAAGGAACAACACGAAATCCATCAAGGTTAGGGGTAATCACACGACCTTTCTCACGAGACGAGGCAGCTTTACATTGTTCCTTCGGATTTGCAACGGTGTCACTAGGTAACGAACTCGATGAAGCACCCGAGGCTTTGTTCATAATAGACAAAAACATCTTTTTAATATCAATTTGTCCTTGCTCAGTCTTCGTGTTTTGAAGTTTCAATGTATTAGAAAATTCGTTTTTCAAAGTACCAATTTCTCTATCTAATCGTCTCATATTAGCCTCATTTGTTTTCATGTATTTTTGAAAATCGTTTGACGAACTATTTTGATTAAAGTTCCCTTGGTTTTGATTACTTCTTTGAAAATTTCCTTGATTACCACTTGAAAAATTGTTACCTTGATTGTTGTTGTTTGAAAAATTCGAGTTTTGATTATTGTCTCGATTTTGCCAACTCAAATTACGACCTTGATTATAACCTTGATTTTTATTCAAAAAATTTCCTTGTTGATTATTTCCTTAAAAATTGTTTCGGTTTTGATTAAAGTTATTGCCTTGGTTATAATTGCCTTGTTGTGATGGACCGGCGTTATTTTGATTTTGATTAGAAAAATTTTTGTTTAACACACTCACATTCGACGTTTGGCCATCCGTAGCCGCACACTCGTAATAATTATGAGGTCCACCACAAAACATACACGAATTCTCAACCGCTTTCACCGTAGCGGGAGCGTCTTTCTTTTGCATTTCGACGAGAAAAGACGTAAACACATTCGTTAGTGATAGGTGTGAAAACACCCATCATTTTTACCACTTAATTACAATAATAACCGAGCCAAAACGTGTATTTTATGCCATTTATGTCGGAATTATGCGTGGTTTGTGTTTTTGTTGTGATTTAGGACGAAAAGGTAAAAAATGGAGAAAACACGGCATTCACGGGCTTTTATCGAAGAAAAAGACGAAAGATGAAGTCGAAAGATCAAGAGTGGAAAAAGAACGGAAGTCCAAGACCAATTCTGAAGATTTATCGAAGAAAAAGTCAAAATACGGAAGTTTACTAAAAGCCGAAGAACTCGAGTCTTATTTATGAAGAAAATTCAAGACGAGTTCAAAGAAATCCCGAGACAAAGTCATTAAGTCCAAGATTAACAAAAGATAAAGAAGGGAATGACTTAACTTTGCAATTAAGGAAAAGAGGAAAGAGGGAGGAAGCTTTCTAAGCTCCTCCCTAATCACCCCTATATATAGTTTAGTTCCCTTTCATTTCTTTTTGTTGGGTGGTTTGACAAACCACCACTTCCACCATTTTTATTTCTTGTCATTTTAATTCTTACACTTGAATCATTTGTTATACACTTTTGATCCATTTTAATTTTCAAGTAAGTTTTCAATTATTGTTCTTTAATCTGTACTTTTCTTGTCTTAATCTCTCATCTTCCTTTCTTGATTTTTGTTTGCTTTTGGTGCGATTACATTTGATCCGTGTTGTTCATTCATGTTTTCGTGCTTAAAAGTTCATCTTTTTATGTTTTGATTCTTAAAAGTTTGTTTATTTAAAGTTTTGTCAAGTTGTTATTCTAGCTTATTTGATCCGATCCATATTAGATTCGAGCTAGTTTTGAGTTCAAGCTTATTACCATATCTTATATGTTCACATTGAAATCACTATAGTTGTCATTTCCTTAGCAAGATTTAAACAACGTGCACAATGTCCTAAGTGTAGGGGAGTTTACTCCCACATGCTTAAACATTGAGGACAATGTTTATATTAAGTGTAGGGGGACTTCTATCGAAGTTAAGTGGCCTTTTCCTTGTATTTGTCCTCATTTTAACTGGAAAATCGATTTTTCGACATTTTTCAAAAATTTTAATCTATTTTGGCCTAGTTGTAGTTCCCTTTATTTTTGTTACTTTTCTGTTATTTTAAATAAAATGGTTTTAACAAGTTTAGTTATCTTAGATATATTAGGCCCGTTGTGAATTTTTTGACTCAACCCGAGTTTACTTATCCAAGTTCACTCTAGCTAGTATCCTTAACCGTGTAGACCTTAATTGGTTTATTGGGCTAAGCATCCACGAGTCTCATTCCTTGAGATTTTAAATTGTGGAGAACGAGAAATGATAGAGTTGGTTACAAGTTTGGTATTCTTTCATTAACTTATGTGAGTTAATTATGATCTTTTTCTCCCCTCGCTTGTAAATAAACAAATGCAATAATTAAGGTCGTACGATTTGAAAAGTTACTTAGCTTCTAGCCCAAGATAGTTTAAAAGTTGCTCGGTAATGATAAGAGTTCATAGCCAAGGCATAACATATGAAGCGGGGCGCTAAGATTGGCGTATCCGAAAAGGCCCTAACAAGGCATGAGGATTCCATTTTATTGATGAAGATCCAAAGTGATGTGAAAAGCATTATTCCTAAAATCAATATGAAGGATCAAGACTCACGACGAAAAGCAATCAACTCCCATAAAGATCATGGAGAAGTCTATCCGAAAAGACCCTAACAAGGTATGAGGATAAATAGATCCAAGTCCGAAAAGGAGGCGGATCGTTGTATCTCAAAATCCCAATTAGAGATTGAAGAAATAATCATGAAGTCGTGGTCAACAAAGCTGGAGTACCCCTCAAAAGTCTCCAAGTGAAGAAACTCTATAACGAAGAGAAGACCATTATCTCAAAAACGTCTCTCGAAGATATGAAGTATGAAGTACATGCCAAATATCGGCCCGAGAAAGGTCTCAAATCGTGAACCAAGTTATGCCAAGATATGAACTTTTTGATATCCCGAGAAGCAGTTTTAAGAGATTTTGTCCTTTAGCTAACTATTGATCATATCGTCCTACTTTGCTTTCAGCCTAAATAAATTATCGAAATAAGTCAACAATGCATCCTCGTGATCATTCAAGACATCAATAAAATATAAGAGATACTCGTAGGAATAAGGGAGTTTAAGTGATTAATTAAACCACATGAGTAAATGTTTGTTATGCTAACTTGTACTAACAATGATCTTGTTTTTAAGCTTGGCATGGGGAATGTGAAACTTGAGGGTGATGAACATTCATGACACACAAGCCCTAATGTAAGTCTTAGATTTCTTTACAAGTTTCTTCCTTGTTGCATCTTCTTATTTTCTATCTTTTTTATTTTTCCTTAGTTGTTTAATAAAGGCCAAGGTAGGTTGATTATGATGGAAAATGTAAAAGTGCTTTGTAACTAATGCATTGCAATGGTTAAGTGTAGGGGATTTGATAGGTGTGAAAACACCCATCCTTTTTACCACTTAATTACAATAATAACCGAGTCAAAACGTGTATTTTATGCCATTTATGTCGGAATTATGCGTGGTTTGTGTTTTTGTTGTGATTTAGGACAAAAAGGTAAAAAATGGAGAAAACACGGCATTCACGGGCTTTTATCGAAGAAAAAGACGAAAGATGAAGTCGAAAGATCAAGAGTGGAAAAAGAACGGAAGTCCAAGACCAATTCTGAAGATTTATCGAAGAAAAAGTCAAAAGACGGAAGTTTACTAAAAGCCGAAGAACTCGAGTCTTATTTATGAAGAAAATTCAAGACGAGTTCAAAGAAATCCCGAGACAAAGTCATTAAGTCCAAGATTAACAAAAGATAAAGAAGGGAAGGACTTAACTTTGCAATTAAGGAAAAGAGGAAAGAGGGAGGAAGCTTCCTAAGCTCCTCCCTAATCACCCCTATATATAGTTTAGTTCCCTTTCATTTCTTGTTGTTGGGTGGTTTGACAAACCACCACTTCCACCATTTTTATTTCTTGTCATTTTAATTCTTGCACTTGAATCATTTGTTATACACTTTTAATCCATTTTAATTTTCAAGTAAGTTTTCAATTATTGTTCTTTAATCTTTACTTTTCTTGTCTTAATCTCTCATCTTCCTTTCTTGATTTTTGTTTGCTTTTGGTGCGATTACATTTGATCCGTGTTGTTCATTCATGTTTTCGTGCTTAAAAGTTCATCTTTTTATGTTTTGATTTTTAAAAGTTTGTTTATTTAAAGTTTTGTCAAGTTGTTATTCTAGCTTATTTGATCCGATCCATATTAGATTCGAGCTAGTTTTGAGTTCAAGCTTATTACCATAGCTTATTGGAGTTGCTTATTTTTCGGATCTAGAACCCAATCGGAAAGGAAAACCCCTTTCCGATCTGTTATTCCGACCAGCACCCTTTTTCCGATCACTAGATCGGAAAAGGGTTTTACTTATTCCGATTATGCTTGCTTTGATACATTCCGATTTGCCTCTTTTTCATTATTCCGATCAGTGTGGTTTTTAAACATTCCGATTATATCCTTTTCTATATTCCGATTGCTTGTTTTTCATGTATTCCGATCATTCTTACTTTCCGATCATGCATTCCGATCACCTCCCTTCTCAATATTCCGATCTTGCATCATTCCGATCGGGTACATTCCGATCGGATCCTTATGGATTCCGATCGGGTGTATTCCGATTGTGTCTTTTTGATTTGTTTTAATATTTTGTTTTAGTTAAAGTGTTGATTTTTCTCGTTTAATTTTTAGTTCACTTAAATTTCGTTTTGAATTTTTATTTAATTGTCAATTTACTTTTCACTAAGTTTTAATTTCACGCCATTTAATTTCTCATCATTTACTTTTGACGTTTTAAATATTGCACCGTTTACGTTTCACTTAGTTTCAGTTTCAATTATTCGTCATTTATTTTTAAGTCTTGCACATTTATTTTACCAAAACCAAAATTATTATTTTCACCATGAACAACTGAGTCGCACAATTAACCGGAAATCAATTCGAGAAGATACCGAGAAAACGAACTTTCAACGAGCAAAATCTCTTTATTAGTTAGCTTGTCGACTTTCGCATCAACCCTCTCAATGTCGCGATTAGAACTACTAACATTGGCGACATTGGCAACACTCGGTGCGTTGCGGAGTTGGTAAACCTTGGATCGATTTTCGATAATCATTAAAGCATCTTTCGGAGTTTTACACAAAAAGTTGCCACCGGCGGCGGAATTCAACGAATCTTGTTCTTGAAAATAAGACCGTTGTAAAACGTATCGATTTGGTTCAACTCGTAAAATCCATGGTGATGACATTGACTAAGAAGATCCCACGCGTCTTAGACGGTGGGAAAAAATGATTAACGAATTTGGAAACGAGATCCTTCCACGTAATTATTGAATTAGGTGGCTCTTTCTCGTACCAATCCTTGGCGGCACCATCGAGCGAGTATGGAAAAAGCATAAGCTTGACAACATCGGTGTCGACGTTCTTAGACTTGCTCGTGGCTAAAAGACGATTAAAATTTCGAATGTGGTCGTGAGGATTATCGGCTTCACGACATCGAAACTTCGTAGCTTGAATCAACGAAAGCATTCCGCTCTTAATCTCAAAATTCTCCGCTTCAATGGCGGGAATTACGATCGCGTCTCCATAACCCTCGGTGGGCGCTTGGAGCAATACCATCATCGAACGATTGTCGGCCATCTCGTCTAAGGTTTCTTCAACAACGATATTAGGAACGTCGGTTTCAAAATCTCGTCTATGTTGTCGATTCCTTCGATTACGATTGCGTCGATTCGAAGCGTCGCTATAATTAGAATAATCCTTCGATCGAGTGCGCATGCACTAAGCGTAGAATGGGGGGTAGCAAAGAAGATTCTTTTTGTGGCTTTTTTTTCAATTTTTTTGGTTTTTGACTGTTTTTATTTTTTTTGGATTTTTTGTGTATTACGTAGACTCAAATCTACAAATCTCTCCTCGAATCGATTTCTCGATTAAATAAGCCTCAAGAAATGAAAACGATCACGTGGAGTGAACGTCTTCGATGACTTTAGAACGTTGGTGGAACACCAAAACGTTCAAGAGGGTTTAATCTTGAAAACAAGCAAATATAATATACTTAGATAATACTTGGGCGGCAAACCCTCGATTAGCCCTCTTTCTCAAAACACGCACAAGCAAGCGGAGGAAACGAGGCGGCGCTAAGCACTTAAGAGCCTTTTTCCTTTAGGTCGTGAAATACAACCGCCTTGTACCCACCTTATAGTTTGTGTTAATCAAAATTAAGCCTCACGAAAGTATTTATCTATTTTGCCTTTAAACTTTTTCTTTAGATTCAAATAAAATGATCGAGTGATGAAATCCCGAATCAAGGTTGCGTTTTCACACTTTTGGAGTACTTGTATATTTATTGTTCTACGTAAGTACAGTACATTAATAATCTTCATAAAAAACGAAAACTATAATGGGATATCTACAATATAGTAAAATGATTGGTTTGTGTTTAATTTAGGAAAATTAAAAACGATTTATTTGGATACTATAACATAACAAAGGAAAAATAACAAAAATGAGTATGTACGTTTATATACGCTTTCCAAAAATGAAAAACAAAAACGCACTACTCACACAAACACGATAGTAATAATGACAACTCAAAAACACCTCCCCGGCAGCGACGCCAAAAATTTATGTAGGTAAATCCTACACGTTTTAGGAAAAACGCGTATGAGCGGCAAGTATTAAGTCTTACGCTTTAGGAAAAACGTAAAACCGAATAAATGCGGGTTGGTTCTCGAAGGAGGTGTGTGAATTAAGTGCCAATTATATAAAATCAAGTGTTTTGATTAGTGACGTCTTTGGTTTAGAGAGGAAAATAAAAGACGAGCTACGACTCCGATTAAACTACGACGACTGACGTAAAAGCAACGTAAATACGTAAAACGTGACAAAATTAAAAATTAAAGCTAAAAATTAATTAAAAATGAAAACTGAGTCTCAAATAATATAAATAAGAATAAAAATTCAATAAATAAATTTTAAGACCTTTTATTAATTAAATATTCAATTTAAATGCTAACTAAAGCCCTAAAATTAAATATAATTAACAAAAAGACCAAAATATTATTTTATCAAACTAATATCTCACTTATATTATTTGAACACTAAAAAATATTTTTCCTAAATTTTCAAAACTATTTTTCTATATTATCAAACAGGCCTTGGGCTTCCTTATTTTTGGATTTTACATTTCTTATATTTCACGCTTCAAATAATGACAAATTTGCTCTAAGCAATTTGCTCAAATAATAACCGGTTCCACATTTAATTGTCATGAATAAGTTGATGCACTTTTTACTTGTGAATGCAATGATCCCATTTTTAAGCTTGGTATAGGGAACGTGAAACTTGAGGGTGATAAGTGTTCATGGTACCAAAAGCCCTAATCCAAGTCATTGATTTCTTTATGAGTTTTTTCATCAAAACCATTTATGAAAAAATCAAAAATATATAAATAGAATTGTTCTTCTTTGCATTGCATTGTACAAAAATGAAAATCATGCATCATATAGAGTAGACTAGTGTAAAAGCATTCCATATTGGCCAAGGTGGGTTAATTATAAGAAAAATGAAAATTTGTGCTTTAAAATATACCATTGCATGAGGTCATGGTAATGATCAAGTGTAGGGAATTTGATACGAGCAAAATCTCATATCAATAAGTCAACAAATCACCCTAAAACACATAGAAAATACCTAACTTTTGTGATATAAAGCAGTATTATGTGGTATGTTTTGTGTTTGTGCTTAAATAGGTAACAAGGATACAATTTCAAGAAAACAAAGGAAATCAAGCTCATTTATGATGAAAAGACAAGATAAGGATCAAAGATGACAAGCCATTTGAAGAAAAGGACCTATCTTGACAATATTCAAAATTTGAGGGACTTAAATGCAATTTTGAAAAAAAAAGTCAAGATTAAAGTCAAAATTGGTCAACCTTCAAGTCAACCAAGTCAAGGGACTTAATTAATCAAGATTGCAAGTCAAAGGACTTAAGTTGCCAAAAGAATGAAGAAAGGAGCTCAATTGAATATTCTGCCAAAGATAGGGACTAAAAATGACAAATTTGCACTAAATTTGAGTTTAATCCATGTGTTAACTACTTCAACCAATGAGAAGGCTAGATAAATGGGGTTCGGATTGCCAAATGGGACGCCAGCTCACCCTTTCATTTGATAAACGAATCAAGGAACAGTGAAACCCACTACCTGCTTTTGACCAATCACATTGCAACAGCCAATAACCATTATATCCCAATTTGGATAATGATCCGTGTGCTTAGCCATACTCCAATGAGAAGATGCCACGTGTCAACGTCAACAAGCAACGATCCCAGAATCAAAGTGGAGCTACACTTCATTTCAAGATAAACTTTCTACATGAAAAAGACTCTAAATGGGAAGACGAATCTAACTATACAACTCAATTAGACTGAGAATCAACAGAATCAAAAAGCCCTTTTGTGTTCTTGAAGACGGATTTGCAATTACCTAGTTCATGCCACCTAGCACTCTCTCATTGGTTGAGACACGTCACAATCTCCAACAACTTCTCAACTCCAGCTCTATAAATAGGAGATAGGACTTCATTTGTAAAGTGTAGCTTAAAAGTAGTTAAAGTGTGAAAAACACACACTTTTAGTTTCTCTCTCAATTCTAGCTTACCTTTCAGTTAGTTAGCAGCTCGTAAGTGTTTGACACATACTTAAGAGCTTGTTAGTTAGTCAGTTAGATCTTGTAACAAACTTTTCCTCCTAAATCAATAAAACACCAAAATTTAGTTCATTCTCTATTTCACTTTACTCAATCCTGCATTTCTGTTGATATCTTGTGATTCTGTTGATCTACATTGATCAATGGAGTTTGTGTTGTGATTTGGAAGCTTATTTAGCATTTCTAGCAAGTTCAGTTCCATTCCAATACCTATTGAAGTAGTTTGAAGCAGATTTTGTTGATTTAATTCACAAATGGATTTTGGAGGTGAATTGGTTGTTGATTATAGTTGAATTGGTTTGAAGAAAGTAGTTATAGAGAGTTCATCACTCCTCTACTCCATCAAAGGAGGCTTCCTGCTAAAAGGTCTCAAATTCCTGTTTTTGGTTCCTCTGAAATGTTTTGCATGCTACATTCCTAGATTAGCTATTACATGATGAACTGATAATGTGTTTAGTTTGATTCTAGTGTAATTGTGATAGTTTGATAGTATTTGAGTGTTATTGTAGCTTTAATCTGAGTTTACTTGTTTTTAGCTTTCATTTTCATCAGTAACAAGTCATTGAGTTCATTTTGTGGTTTAGTGTGTTAGCAAGTTTGTTTTCAGTCTAAATAACTTTCATTTCACATAATAAACATGTCTTGATAATAGTCATAATCTGTTTCACTCTTGTGATCACATTTCATTTGTAGAAAGTCTTAAACAGCTTTTTAAAGTAGTGTTTGGTTTTGAGTAGAATTGGTGATTCAAGACTGTTAAACATTTTGTTTAGAGTTCATTTACAGTTGGTTATATTGAGTGATCACTTTGGTTCAACTTTGTAGTCAAAAATCCAGTCAAAAAGGCAATTGGTTAAAAAAGGTATGGGTCAAGTAATGTGAGTATTTTCATCAGTAAACTAGCCTAATTCAATCACCTAGCATTTCTTTGTTAGTGGTTCAATTTTCCTAAAACATGTTTCTACTTGTTGTCCAACATCCAAAGTATTAGTGTATTAAAGGAAATTATACAGTTTACGTTTTTGAGTTTGAAATCAGCTTTTCAATAAGCACAATAGCAAATGCAAGTTTCTGTGATATAGACTAAACTAATTTCTTGTATCTCAATTTCCACTTCACAAATTTTCCAATTTTTCTTCACAAATCTTGTTGCCAACATGTCTTGAGTAAGTTTTGAAATTTTTAGCTTTTTGAAAAAGTTGGTCAACGCTTGGTCAAATAAGCTCATCTCAGCTTAATTTCGGATTATATCTTAACCAGTGAACCATTTTCAATTTGGAAAGACATTCCATACTTCTTGTCAGCTTATTAATCAGATTGTTCATAAAAATCAAGTTGTGGAAGTCTCATTTTCATGTTTGCTTATTATTGGCTTAATAGAATAAGCTACTTTGTGATTTACTAGCTTTTAATCTGATTCCTTGCACAAGTTTAGCTAATTTTGGATTTTAAACACTTTGAGACAAACCAGACTTAATTTGGTCCAGAAATAAGCTCATACCAGCTTATTGAAAGTCATTAGCCCGTTTTTGTTAAACTTTTTATAATAATTGCACTTTGGTCCTTATAGTATGTAACTGTTTTCATTTAGTGCTAAACTTGCAAGAATTTAGGGTTTTCAAGTATTCATTCCTTGAAGTTTCTGTTTTTGGCAAAATTAGTTAACAAGTTTGTTAAATTGGTTAAAGTAGTTACTAGTTTGATAGAATTTTACACTTTTGGTCCTTATAGTTTTTGAACTTTACATTTTAGTCCTTTAACTTTCATTTAGCCTACATTTCAAGCACATTACTTATATGCATTTAATTTTTGAACTTTGTGAATAGTAATTGGTATTTGCAAAGTGTTTTACGGATACGTAGCCTATTATTTTTCTCTTTTTACGTGTTTATTGAACTAGACATAGAAATCCAAATACCCTAACAACCAAGAACAATTAAAGGCTTGATATTTTTAGGACTTTCAATTTGTCAAGAATCGAGAATAAACGAACTTCAAAATACTCAATTTCAATTGTGCTTACCAAATCAATTCTAACCAAATTCTAATCACCTAAACAATCATAAATGACTACAAATAAGCATAAACAAACTAACAAACTACCATTTAAACAGAGTTCTTACTAAATCACATAAATCACATAAAAATCATAAAATTTACAAAAGGGGGGTTCAAGCCTTGAGTACCTTGGCTGATGCCTTCCCTAGTGATCTTATTGGCATTTAAGAGCTTATGGAGTAGTAGAGAGTTCTTGTTGGTAGAATCCACAAAGGACCTAGGGAGTACAAATATCTTCAAAAAAATAGTGAAAATGCAATGGGATGAATGATCTTCTTTGATGCCATTGTTCCTACACAAAACCACCAAACCAAGAAACAACCTCAAGTTCAAATAAGTACCCAATAAGCTGTTTGTCAAGCAGCTTATGGGTGGCTTATATGAACAGTAAGCCTACAAAGAGTTTACTTTGAAAAACGCTTTTTGAAACCAAATTTTAGAAAACCTAAACTTTTGAAAGAACCAAAAGTACACTAAAAGTCTTAACAAAAACCTGAAATCACAACATAAGGACCCACTTTCACTTCCCTTATGTTATGATTCAAGTATTTGCAAATCCTTTAAAACCACTCCTTTTGAAAACCAAACTGTGAAACAAAACCTTTTTTTGAAACCACTTAACTAAACTGAAAATAAGATAAACTTTTACACTAATTTGGAACTCAGATATCTCTTGCAAGAATTTATTTAAATAAAACTGTAACTATTCATTAACTAAAAAAAGTTACAAGGAGAAAATTTGGAACAAGTAAAAGGGTCACAAGTCGACACCTTTTATACTAACACTAGGAGGGTTCTAGAATACAAATAAGATGAAAAACCCTAATCTTGAAGTCCCATTTTTGCCCTTGGGTCTGGAATCTTGAAAAAGTTGGTCACATGTGATGAGAGTGAAGGCCAACTGTCCTTGTGTTGATCTGAGACGTCTATACATGCTTTGGGACCAAGTTTTGGTCCTAAGCCACTGATTTTGTCTTCTAGTCAGCAAAGTTGATGGAACCCATGACTTGTGATAGCTGGAGAGGGGACAAGGGAGTGAGAAGTTACTTTCTGGGTATGGGGTTATGTTGGGGGTAGGTAAATAGTAATTCTGGAAAAGATGGGGGTAAAACCCTTTGATTTGGGCTAATGGATTTTTAGGGTTTATGTGTGGGAGGGAAAAGAAATTAGGGATTTTAATCCGGTTTAACCTTTAAAACAAGTGTTTCCCCCACTTTTTGGTTTAAACAGGTTTTTTAAAAACTTTGTTAAATAAAAACGTGAGTGGGGTGTGAGGTGGAAGGGGAGAGGGATTTGATTGGCTGGTCAAAAAGTCAAGATGACGTGGCATGGTGGGATAGGAGGGTTTATGTTTTCTTGTCTGCCCAGAAATGACCCCCCAAATCTCTTATACTTGTCATTTGATTTTATTGGTTTAACCACTCATTTTCCCTTTATAAGAAAGTTTTGGTTTTTTCAAACTGGCCACCAAAACTTTCTCAAACATGTTCCAAGGGCTAAATATGTATATTGACCAATCTTCAAGGGCTTATCATGTATAATCTTCAAACATGGAGGACTTTCCTTGCCAATGATGATTTCTCCAAGGTCTTTTCTTGGCAAATCTTCAAAGATGAGGGACCAATGTTGCCAATTCTTCAAACTTCAAGGACTTCAAAGGAAATTCATGATTCAGGCCCGGTTCTTTGTGCGGCTTCGTTTCTCGTGTTCGTTTTTGCTTCATTCTTGTGATCTTTTGTTGATTTCACGATATCTGTCCCTAAAATACACAATGAACAAACACAAGCATATATTTGGGTATTTTGATGATATTTTAAGCATTTTAAGCCCGATTTGGACGATGAGACTATGTATAATTACAGTCTCATCACTCCCCCATACTAAACCATTGTCGTGCCCTCACGCAATGCTAGAATTAAGTATCTTAGAACTTCCAAAATTCATTTTTATGATGACATCTATTAAAAACATAAACTTAAATAAACTACTACACGTGTTTTAGACATAATGTATTGTTTTCATCACGATTAAGTGACTTTTAGGATCATAGAACAAGAACACGTGAATGCTTCATTAGAAATAATTTTGTCGTCCTCGATATTCACCTGATTCCATGCTAAGCGTGTAACGAGATCATTGTTATTATAAGTCAGCAACACAATCATGTCTCATGAGTGTTAAATACACACCTAAACTCCCTTATTCCTAATTGGTATCTCTTATATTTTATTTTTGTCTTAATGATCACGAGGATACATTTTTGACTTTTGCGTGAGTAGAGATTAGGTCTAAAAATAGAGACTTAACGGTGTAACCAAAATCATTAAATTAATAATTCACCCTAATAGACAACGATGTCAAGAAATTAAGTCAACAAGAAGGATCGATAAACACGATTTTAGAACGGTTTTGAACATGAGACTTATTACCATGACTTTTATTATCCGCCTCATCATCGGTGGTTTTATTATCATGGTTTACCTCCATCTTTTATTCAACTTCGCCATGAAGCTTTTATTGTGACTTTGGTCTCGCCCTTGTCTTTTATTATCCGCCATCATCGGTGGTTTTATTATGACTTGACGTATATCCTCACACTAAGGCAAATTTTGGATCTTTAAAGCTTCAAAGATTAAGGCTTGATTCACTTTCAAATTGGGCATAGATTTTTCGGCCTTGTGAGCTTTAAATTTTTGCTTAATTTAGGTGAGCACTTGAAATCTTATTATTGGGTGAAGCTTTCGATTATTTGGGTTGCCAATACTTCAAAACTGTGAAGCTGGCGAATCCTCAATGTTTTCCCAATTTAATTACATGAAAGCTACTAAAACAAATTAGAAACAAACAATAGTGACTAAACCGCTAAATCAATATTTATTAACAATTTATTATCAAAAGCGTGGGGAGAATAAGCTAATAATGACTACACATGATATCGTGAAAGATTACGAGACTTATAAATAACTCTATCATTTCTCGTCCTCATTTAAGAGACTTAACCTAAAACGTTAAGGAATCAAAGCTAAGTGCTCAACATGCACGGTCGAGTCAAAAATTATTCTTATTCTAACCATCGGAAAACCTACATTCGTGTCTTAAACACTTATGAAAAATACGAAAAATTTTAAAATTTGGCCATTTTTGGCCTTATTTTGCAACAAAACAAGAACAAAATGATGAAAGTTGGATTGCGTGTTGACGTAGCAAGGTGAAGTATCTACTCACCCCCCCCCCCCCCCCCCCATACTAAAACTAAACATTGTCCTCAATGTTTCAAGTCTAAGGGTGAAACACCCCCATACTAGAGATGAAGTCAAATGCTTAATCTCGAGCATGGAAAGGGTAAAACGAATAACCTAAAAGCCGTTTATGAATTATGCTAATAAGATAAACGTTAGAACATAAAAGGATATCATCGGATATCGGAATCTCGAAAGGCAACGATCGAAGCTCGAGTGATCCGTAAAACGAACAAGAGAGGCTTCAGTGATGACGATGAACCTAATAAATCACAATCACAAACAACCACGGAACAAAGGTTGGAAGAGCACAAGTCCCCTCGTTACACTATTAGAAAGGAAAAATATTTACAAGAATAATCATGAGAATCCCCCACGAGGCACCTTGTTTTTTATAACCGAGTCAAAAGCTCGACTCGAATCCCCATAAATGTGATCATTTAGGGATAATCATGGTTTGGTCATTTTTGGTGGGGCGTACATGATAAACAATGCCCAAAAGTACATGGAGTACTTTAAAAATCCGATAAACGTATACCGGGGTCAAAGATAGTGTCCTCGTTTTCGGATGAAAGACGAAACAACGCTACTCCAACGCAAGCCGAAACCCCAAAGGGGTCAAAGAAAATAGATAAGAAGTAGAAGGGTGGGGCAATGGGTGGGTCAACATAATGAGCTACTCGAGGTAGACTCACACCAAGCAAATGAAGATATTTTCCATTTATTACATCAGTGGAAGACCGAGATTTCCCTTTACAAGCAATTCCAGAATCGTAAATCTCGTCCTCGGTGGAGAAATGTGAGGGAACATAAGGGGCTTCCCCCACACTAGATCCACACCAACCGTCGTCAAAAGGAGTAGACGAGGTGGTAGCACTCATACAACGATGTGATGACGGAGTTAAACATGTAGAAAATTCTTTTAAATCAATTTTAAAATCCTTTCCTTTTTCATCGTTTAAAAACTCTTTATGAAAACCCGATTTGATAATGTCGAAAATATTTGGCGTGTCAAATTCAAAATTAGTCGCGCTAAAAATCCTCACATTTAATTCATTGGCGGGAGGGGGTGGTGGATTATATAAGTTCTCAAAACGTCGATCAATAAAGAATACCGCCCCCTCGGGGTCTACATATTCGTCATCCTCATGAACGTCGATCTCATCGATTTCTACATCAAAGATAGGCTTGTCAAACCAAGGTTTGTCATTCCTCTCCTTTAGTATCTTAGAAACTCTCTCGAAAAGATCACGATCAAGTACGAAACCATCATTCATTTGTGGGGATTGTTGATAAGTTAAATCCTCACGAATGTGGTAAACGTAATTCTCATTTGAGGAGTGTTGATTAGGTAACTCCTCAAGAATTGGATTTTTGGTGGTCACATGAGTTGGTTCGTCATCGAAAATAAGACGTTCCAACTCATTGAGTTCATCGTCGATCTCGGAAAAATCAACCTCACTCGTAGGTGGGAGTGGAGGCAAAAGAGCTAGCTCTCGTTCAATTATTTCCTCAATCTTGGGATCAAACTCGTAATCATCGTACTTCACACATTTCTTTTTAGGAGAATCAAAAATTGCATGTGGATTTTGAAGTACGTGATCTATCTCGGCAAAATCGCCATCGTCATCGTCAAAGAAAGAGTCGATGTGAGCACTCACAACCATGGTCTTACAAGTCGAATGACTATGCTTAGGTGACTTTTCTAAGACGAGAGGATCGATGTCGATAAAACCTTTCGCCTCAACGGGTGTTGGGCTAGGAAATGGAGGCACTTCGACGGAGTTAGAAGTTGAAGCCTCAAAGAGGTGGTCCTTCGAAGGTGGTGAAGACGAGTCCATTTTGGTCATTGTCGTGATAGCACTAACGTCGCCCTTCGGAATTGGTGTTTCACTTGTTTCACTAAATATATCCTAAAGTGATTTTTCATCCATAAATTTACGCATAACCTTTTGAATTAGATACACTTATTCTTTATCGTTAAAATCATCATCTTTAAAACCGTTCTTCTTAATTCTTTCAAAACATGCATTAAGCCTCATAGTTTCCGCTAAAGTAAACATTTTGAAATCATTATAATTTGAAACATTAGGTTTTGAAACCTTGGTTTTTTCATTATCATATGACACTTGGGATCTACTTGCGAAAAGTCCATTTTATCCTCCCCATATCTCATAGTAAGTCTCCCCTCGTGAACGTCGATTACGGTTCGAGCCGTCGATAAAAATGGTCAGCCTCAAATAATGGGACATTTAGGGTCACACTCGTAATCGGATATGACGAAATCCGCGCGAAAAACAAACTTTCCAACTTTGACATAGACATCCTCGGCTATTCCAATTGGTATTAATGGTGTACAACTTGCAAGCTCGATAGTCATGTTCGTGGGGGTAAGTGAAGGCAATCTCATCAATTTCCATAGAGAATGAGGCATAAGATTGATGCTAGCACCTAAATTGGCAAGGGCTAAACATCCCTCAATCTCGGAAAAATCACAAGGTAGTAGAAATTGGCCCGGATCCTCTTCCTTTCTTGGCATATGCCTTTTGGGTTTTTTAAGAAGGACCGATGCACAAGTTTCTTCAAGGGTTACTTTGGTAAGGTCGATAAAACTCTCATTTTGAACCGTGGATGGAATTTGAGGTACATGAGGGTGTGCACTCTTTCCCTTGGTCACCACGTTTACCCCATCGACTTTAGAACAATAAGATGTCTTAGAAGTCGAGGGTTGAGAAGAAGGAACAACACGAAATCCATCAAGGTTAGGGGTAATCACACGAACTTTCTCACGAGACGAGGCGGCTTTATATTGTTCCTTCAGATTTGTAACGGTGTCACTAGGTAACGAACTCGATGAAGCACCCGAGGCTTTGTTCATAATAGCCGCAACATCTTTTTAATATCAATTTGTCCTTGCTCAATCTTCGTGTTTTGAAGTTTCAATGTATTAGAAAAATCGTTTTTCAAAGTACCAATTTCTCCCTCTAATCGTCTCATATTAGCCTTCATGTAATTTTGAAAATCGTTTGACGAACTATTTTGATTAAAGTTCCCTTGGTTTTGATTACTTCTTTGAAAATTTCCTTGATTACCACTTGAAAAATTGTTACCTTGATTGTTGTTGTTTGAAAAATTCGAGTTTTGATTATTGTCTCGATTTTGCCAATTCAAATTAAGACCTTGATTATAACCATGATTTTGATTCGAAAAAATTCCTTGTTGATTATTTCCTTGAAAATTGTTTCGGTTTTGATTAAAATTGTTGTCTTGGTTATAATTGCCTTGTTGTGATGGACCGGCGTTATTTTGATTTTGATTAGAAAAATTGTTGTTTAACGCACTCACATTCGACGTTTAGCCATCCGTAGCCGCACAATCGTAATAATTATGAGGTCCACCACAAAACATACACGAAGTCTCAACCGCTTTCACCGTAGCGGGAGCGTCTTTCTTTTGCATTTCGACGAGAAAAGACGTAAACACATTCGTTAGCTTGTCGACTTTCGCATCAACCCTCTCAATGTCGCGATTAGAACTACTAACATTGGCGACATTGGCAACACTCGGTGCGTTGCAGAGTTGGTAAACGTTGGATCGATTTTCGATAATCATTAAAGCATCTTTCGGAGTTTTATACAAAAAGTTGCCACCGGCGGCGGAATTCAACGATCTTGTTCTTGAAAACTAAAACCGTTGTAAAACGTATTGATTTGGTGCAACTCGGAAATCCATGGTGAGGACATTGGTTAAGCAATTCCTTAACCCACGCGTCTCTAAAAGATTCATTTGGTTTTTGCTCAAATCTTGTAATCTCGTTTTTGAAAAACGTCATCTTAGACGGTGGGAAAAAATGATTAACGAATTTGGAAACGAGATCCTTCCACGTAATTATCGAATTAGGTGGCTCTTTCTCGTACCAATCCTTGGCGGCACCATCGAGCGAGTATGGAAAAAGCATAAGCTTGACGACATCGGTGTCACGTTCTTAAACTTGCTCGTGGCTAAAAGACGATCAAAATTTCGAATGTGGTCGTGAGGATTATCGGCTTCACGACCTCGAAACATCGTAGCTTGAATCAACGAAAGCATTCCGCTCTTAATCTCAAAATTCCCCGCTTCGATGGCGGGAATTACGATCGCGTCTCCATAACCCTCGGTGGGGGCTTGGAGCAATTCCATCATCGAACGATTGTCGGCCATCTCGTCTAAGGTTTCTTCAACAACGATATTAGGAACGTCGGTTTCTAAAACTCGTCTACGTTGTCGATTCCTTCGATTACGATTGCGTCGATTCGAAGCGTCACTAGAATTAGAATAATCCATCGATCGAGTGCGCATGCACTAAGCGTAGAATGGGGGGTAGCAAAGAAGATTCTTTTTGCGGCTTTTCAATTTTTCATTTTTTTAGTTTTTGATTGTTTTTAATATTTTTTGGGATTTTTTGTGTATTACGTAGACTCAAATCTATAAATCTCTCCTCGAATCGATTTCTCGATTATAGAAGCCTCAAGGAATGAAAACGATCACGTGGAGTGAACGTCTTCGATGACTTTAGAACGTTGGTGGAACACCAAAACGTTCATGAGGGTTTAATCTTGAAAACAAGAAAATATAATATACGTAGATAATACTTGGGCGGCAAACCCTCGATTAGCCCTCTTTCTCAAAACACGCACAAGTAAGCGGAGGAAACGAGGCGGCCCTAAGCACTTAAGAGCCTTTTTCCTTTAGGTCGTGAAATACAACCGCCTTATACCCACCTTATAGTTTGTGTTAATCAAAATTAAGCCTCACGAAAGTATTTATCTATTTTGCCTTTAAACTTTTGCTTTAGATTCGAATACAATGATCGAGTGATGAAATCCCGAATCAAGGTTGCGTTTTCACGCTTTTGGAGTACTTGTATATTTATTGTTCTACGTAAGTACAGTATATTAATAATATTCATAAAAAATGAAAACGATAATGGGATATCTACAATATAGTAAAATGATTGGTTTGTGTTTAATTTAGGAAAATTAAACACGATTTATTTGGATACTATAATATAATAGAGGAAAAATAACAAAAATGTGTATGTACGTTTATATACGCTTTCCAAAAATGAAAAGCAAAAACGCACTACTCACACAAACACGATAATAATAATGGCAACTCAAAAACACCTCCCCGGTAGCGATGCCAAAAGTTGATGTAGGTAAATCGCACACGTTTTAGGAAAAACGCGTATGAGCGGCAAGTATTAAGTCTTACGCTTTAAGAAAAACGTAAAACCGAATAAATGCGGGTTCGTTCTCGAAGGAGGTGTGTGAATTAAGTGCCAATTATATAAAATCAAGAGTTTGGATTAGTGACGTTTTTGGTTTAGAGAGGAAAATAAAAGACGAGCTACGACTACGATTAAACTACGACGAGTGACGTAAAACGCGAACGTAAATACGTAAAACGTGACAAAATTAAAAATTAAAGCTAAAAATTAATTAAAAACGAAAACTAAGTCTCAAATAATATAAATAAGAAAGAAAATTCAAAAAATAAATTTTAAGACATTTTATTAATTAAATATTCAATTTTAAATGCTAATTAAAGCCCTAAAATTAAATATAATTAACAAAAAGACCAAAATATTATTTTATCAAACAAATTTCTCACTTATATTATTTAAACACTATAAAGTATTTTTCCTAAATTTTTAAAACTATTTTTCTATTTTTAAAAGGCTAAAAACACTTTTTAAACTAAAATAATGATTAAAAATAATTAAATAATTCTAAAATTAAACTTACTGTTTCAAAAATCCTAATTTATATTACTAAACAGTAGAAAAAATTAAAAAGTTGAAAAAAATAATTTTTCACACTAAAAGACAAAACATTTTTAATTAAAACCTATTTAACTAAAATTAAATCTAAAAATTACTTAAAAAGAGTGAACAGTAAAACTTTTCAAACTAAAAATCTTAAAACAATTTTCTGAATCTAATTTAAAACTGAAAAATGTAAACTTTTTGCACTAAAAGACAAAAATAGTATTAAAATAAACTAATTAAAACTAGATTTAATCTAAAAAATATAAAATGAACAGTAAATTAAAATTAAACTAAATGAGAAAGGTTAAAATAAAATAATAAAAATAAGAAAATTGAAAAATGTGGAAAAAGCTCAAGAAAAGCCACCAAAGACAAAAAAAAATCAAAGCTGATGTTGACAGCTAGGGTGGTTTTGTCTTGTAGTGCTAACAGTGGGAATTACAACACTAGCAGGGGGAACTTTGTTCCCACTGCTTTAACAAAAAAGAAGGTCTGTGGACCTTTTTGCTTGTAACTTGCTTGTTTCTTGGTATTTCTTGGATCCAAAGGCACCCCCACAACCAGTTGGGTTGTGGGGAGTCACATAAACAATAAAAAACACAAGTTGCTCATAAAAATCACACAAAATGGGCCAAAAAAAGGTTATTGGTATGCTTAATATGGTTCTGATGAACAATGTCTGGTTTGTTTGGCTATTTGATGAGATTTAATCCACCAAAACTATCAATCTAGCTAATCAAAACATAAATTAATCAACAACAAACCTAGATTACATTAAACCCTAACAGATTCCAAAACTTTGGTGAACAAAAATACTAGAACTAGGCAGAATTGAGACTTACTGATTTTTAACAACAAATGAATATGCAAAATCTTTTTTTAATCCTACAATACTGAAAACCAAATAACAAATACACTAAACCAACCTAATAGAGCGTGTTAGACAGATTTAAAACCAAATTTATGTCACCCTATTCAGATAAAACCCAAATCCAAACACCCCTATAAAACTGTCAACCAAAAATTTCAAAGTTGTGCTTACGAAATCAATTCTAACCAAATTCTAATCACCTAAACAAGCATAAATGACTACAAATAAGCATAAACAAACTAACAAACTTCCATTTAAACAGAGTTCTTACTAAATCACATAAATCACATAAAAAAGCATAAAAATTACAAAAGGGGGTTCGAGCCTTGAGTACCTTGGCTGATGCCTTCGCTAGTGATCTTTTTTGCTTTTAAGAGCTTATGGAGTAGTAGAGAGTCCCTGTTGGTAGAATCCACAAGGGACCTAGGGAGTACAAATATCTTTAAAAAAAATGATGAAAATGCAATGGGATGAATGATCTTCTTTGATTCTTTTGTTCCTCCACAAAACCACCAAACCAAGAAACAACCTCAAGTTCAAATAAGTACCCAATAAGTTGTTTGTCAAGCAGCTTATGGGTGGCTTATATGAACTGTAAGCCTACAAAGAGTTTACTTTGAAAAAAGCTTTTTGAAACCAAATTTTAGAAAACCTAAACTTTAGAAAGAACCAAAAGTACACTAAAAGTCTTAACAAAAACCTGAAATCACAACATAAGGACCCACTTTCACTTCCCCTTATGTTATGATTCAAGTATTTGCAAATCCTTTAAAACCACTCCTTTTGAAAACCAAACTGTGAAACAAAACCTTTTTTTGAAACCACTTAACTAAATTGCAAATAAGATAAACTTTTACACTAATTTGGAACTCAGATATCTCTTGCAAGAATTTATTTAAATAAAACTATAACTATTCATTAAGTAAAAAAAGTTACAAGGAGAAAATCTGGAAAGAGTAAAAGGGTCACAAGTCGACACCTTTTATATTAACACTAGGAGGGTTCTAGAATACAAATAAGATGAAAAACCCTAATCTTGAAGTCCTATTTTTGCCCTTGTGTCTGGAATCTTGAAAAAGTTCGTCACATGTGATGAGAGTGAAGGCCAGCTGTCCTTGTGTTGATCTGAGGCGTCTATCCATGCTTTGGGACCAAGTTTTGGTCCTAAGCCGTTGATTTGGTCTTCTAGTCAGCAAAGGTGATGGAACCCGTGACTTGTGATAGCTGGAGAGGGGACAAGGGAATGAGAAGTCACTTTCTGGGTGTGGTGTTATGTTGGGGGGAAGGTAAATAGTAATTCTGGAAAAGATGGGGGTAAAACCCATTGATTTGGGTTAATGGATTTTTAGGGTTTATGTGTAGGAGGGAAAAGAAATTAGGGATTTTAATCCGGTTTAACCTTTAAAACAAGTGTTTCCCCCACTTTTTGGTTTAAACAGGTTTTTTAAAAACTTTTTTAAATAAAAACGTGAGTGGGGTGTGAGGTGGAAGGGGAGAGGGATTTGATTGGCTGGTCAAAAAGTCAAGATGATGTGGCGTGGTGGGATAGGAGGGTTTAACTTTTCTTGTCTGCCCAGAAATGACCCCCCCAATCTCTTATACTTGTCATTTAGTTTTATTGGTTTAACCACTCATTTTCCCTTTATAAGAAAGTTTTGGTTTTTTCAAATTGGCCACCAAAACTTTCTCAAACATGTTCCAAGGGCTAAATATGTATATTGACCAATCTTCAAGGGCTTATCATGTATAATCTTCCAACATGGAGGACTTTCCTTGCCAATGATGATTTTTCCAAGGTCTTTTCTTGCCAAATCTTCAAAGATGAGGGACCAATGTTGCCAATTCTTTAAACATCAAAGACTTCAAAGGAAATTCATGATTCGGGTCCGTTTCTTTGTGCGGATTCGTTTCCCGTGTTCGTTTTTGCTTCATTCTTGTGATCTTTTGTTGATTTCACGATATCCGTCCCTAAAATACACAATGAACAAACACAAGCATATATTTGGGTATTTTGATGATATTTTAAGCATTTTAAGCCCGATTTGGACGATGAGACTATGTATAATTGCAGTCTTATCACACATCATAAGAAAGAAAACAACAAACACCTACGGGGCTCCCCCATACACTTACTATAAAAACGGATAAAAAGGATAGATACTCGGGTTGCCTCCCGAGAAGCGCGTGCTTTTGTTAACCGAGTCACGAGCCTGACTCGACCCCGAATTAAATGGTCCATGGGGAAGCCTCTAATGTAATACCGGGATTAATAAGTGTGAAAAAACTTATCCTTTTACCACTTATTTCCAATAATAACAAGACCAAAACGTGTATTTTATGTCGTAAAAGTTGGAATTATGCGAGGTTTGTGTTTTTATTGTGTTTTAGGACCAAAAGATGCAAAAGGAAGAAAACATGGGCTATTACGGCCTTTTATCGAAGAAAAAAGACTAAAGACGAAGTCAAAAGATCGAGAATGCAAAAAGAACGGAATTCCAAGGCCTACTCTGAAGATTTATCGAAGAAAAAGTCTAAAGACGGAAGTTTAATGAAGTCGAAGAACTCAAGTCTAATTATAGAAGAAAATTATAAGACAAGTTCAAATTATATCGACTAATCCCGAGACGACGTCGAAAAAGACAAAGAAATCAAGTCGAGTCGAGACGAGAAGAAAGAAATTAGATAGCTTAAGCATGTAATCTCCCCCACCTCCTATAAATACCCTCCTAATATGTCATTAGGAGGGTGTTAGTGGTTAGGTGGTTAATCTTTTAGTAGTTAATTTTTAGTTTTTTAAGTGTTTTATTTTTCTCTCTAGTTTTTCTTTCAATCTTGTTAATCTTTACATTAATCTTGTAATTTTTTGATATTCATCTTTAATCAATCAAGCTTATTTTCTTAATTCTCATTCTACCTTTCTTAATCTTTTTCTTAATCTTGATAATCATGTAGTTGATCTCATCTCTTTGATTAAGTGATTGTTTTATTCATGTGACTGATCTTGTAGTTTTGATGTGGTGAATGTTTTGAGCATATTGTGGTATTTGATCTTCTAGTGTTTGGCTTATTTTTGATTAAGTTGTTTTGATAGATTTATAAAATTGCTTATTAGTTGATTTTGAATGTTTTGATTAATTAGTGTTTTTATAGTTTTTAATTTGTGGCTTATTTAGTTCTTCTTAAAACTTATTTGGTTAAAGTTTTGGTTAATTGCTTGTTTGGTTTGTGCTTATTCGTAGCTCATTGCTTAAGTTTTGTTGTTACTGTTTATCTGTGTTCGTTCTCTAGCTATTTCGGAAAAAGGTTTGTTTTTCCGAAAACACTCCTTTCTCTGAAAAGCAATTATTCCGAAATCATCTTTTCTCTGAATTCTTCATTTCTATGAAATCATCATTTATTATGAAATGGCCTTTATTCCGAAATTATCTTTTCTCTGAATTTATCATTTTCGTGAAAACCATCTTTTTCCGAAAAACCTATTATTCCGAAGATTCTATTATTCCGAAAATTTCTCTGAAAAGAGTATTATTCCGAAAACCATCATTTTACTGAAAACTCCTGTTTTTCCGAAATCATTCCTTTTTCCGAAAAAGCTTTTATTCCAAAATAATCACTTTTCCGAAAACCCTTGTTTTTCCGAAGAAATCCATTTTTCTGAATTAGCCTTTTTTCCGAAAACACCATTTTTCCGAAAATATTGTTATTCCGAAGAAACCATTTTTCTGAATTTGTCTTTATTCCGAAAACTTCATATTTCCGAAATACCTATTTCCTAGTTTTCCAGACTTAGTTTAATTAGTAATCTTCTGAATTTTTTCTATTTTCCAAACTTCAATTTCCCCGCCTTTTTACTTAGCATTGTTTTAACTTGTTTTATCTTAGATTAAATTTTTAAGCTTTCAACGACATTTTTATTTTTAGTAGAATAGATAACCAAACCTTTTTATTTTCCACCAAGAACAATTGAGTCGCACTTTTAATCGGTAATCAATTCGAAAAGATCGGACGATAACTCTCTCATACGAGCTTAAAAACCTTGTATTAAATGGCGCCGCTGCCGGCTCTTTTCGTTAAGATTAAAGGTTTTAAGTGAGAGATGCGTTGGATTTTGGGATCCGTTCATCTTTGAACGTTATTTTCCTTGCTTTAAAATTTTTAAAAATCCATAAAAATTAAAAAAATTAAAAAAATTAAAAAAATTACAAAAAAGTAGAAAAACATATAAAAACCAAAAATATTTCTTGTCTATTTTGCTTTTCCTTTTGTAGGTGTGCATGCGTACTTGTGCTCGTAAGAAGAAAGCAGCTCAAGCCGAAGTCATCACTCCACCTATTGTCACCATGGACAATCAACCGATGATCGAGCTTTTGCAATCGCACGTAGAAGTCAACACCGATGCTATTGTCATACCCGAGATTGGAGCCAACAACTTTAAGCTTAAATCTGGCTTCATTCAAATGGTCTCTGCTCAACCTTTCTTGAGGCGTTCAATTGATGATCCTCATGACCATATTAAAAGGTTTCTTCAACTCACTAATACAGTTAAGTATAATGGGGTTTCACAAGAGGTAATCCGCTTGCAACTTTTTCCTTTATCCTTAGAGGGACAAGCCCGACATTGGCTTGATAAGGAACCGCCACAAAGTATTCTTACGTGGACGGATTTAGAGACCAAATTCATCAACTAATTTTTCCCACCCTCACGTACTACCGCTTTGCGGAATGAAATCATTACTTTTGAACAAAAGTACGGTGAGATATTTAGTGAATCTTGGGACCGTTTTAAGGAACTTTTAAGAAAGTGTCCACAACATGGTTTAACAAAAGTACATCAAATTAATACTTTTTACAATGGTTTAAGCATGAATGACCAAGATTCACTAAATAGTGCCTCGGGTGGAAACATTTTGGTTAAGTCTTCTAATGTCGCTTGGGATATTATTGAGAACAAGTCTAGAGTGAAAACCAAGAGTGTTCGGACTAATGTGGCTAGTGCTAGCACTAATGAGAGCGACAAGAGAATTGATAAGCTTACTTCGCTTGTTGAATCACTTGCTCTCCAAGCCGCCAACAACACCAAAGCTATCAATGCCCAAGTTAATGCTATGACTCAATCATGCGAAATATGCGGGGGATCTCACTCATACACCGATTGTCCTTCGACTCAAGATAATCCGGAAAATGTGTATGCCACCAACGGTAACTTTGCTACAGGAAGCTATCAAGCACGTCCTCAAGGTGACCGCAATTTGCTCAGCTATCGCTCAAACAACTTTCTTTCACCACCTGGTTTTCCCCCACAAAACCCAACCAACCTCAATCGCAACAATCGAAACCAACCACGTGCTCCAACTCCATATCAAAACCAAAGAAACCCATATCCACCTCAAAGAAACAACCAAGTTTAGCAACAACCTGCTTATCAACCACCTACCAACCATGCTCCTCCTAACCAACCCACTGCATTACACCAAGAGGTTGAAACTTACATGAGGACTAATGATGCGATAGTGCAAAATCTTCAGCGGGAAATGGCCAACATGAAAGCAGATATGGTGAAACAAGGGAATGGTCTTCGAGCTGATATGCGAAACTCTTTTACAAGTCAAACGAATGACTTAAGGAACATGATGGCTAGTTTCATCCCAAGTAATCAAGCCTCTGGTTCGGGTTCTCTTCCGAGTAACATCGTTGCTAATCCAAGAGGGGAGATGAAAGCAATCACCACTCGAAGTGGAAAAGGTTTAAAGGAACCCGAGCTTCCTACACCTACACCGGTGATTGTGACAAAGGAAAACGAGTCTCCTTCTCCAAATCCTCCATCTTCTATTCCTCCAACTTCTACTTCTCCAATTCCACCACCTTCTACCCCTCCACCACCCAAGGATGTGAGTGAGAATTCTATCCCAAAGCCTTCATCTCAACCCAATATACCTTTTGCTTCGAGGTTGAGGAAAGAGAAATTGAAGAACAAGGATGATATTCAGGTTTCTAACTTTCTCAAAATGCTTAAACAACTGAATTTCAATATCTCCTTTGCTGAGGCTCTCGCTCTCATGCCAAATTATGCTAAAATGTTCAAAGATCTTCTCAGTGATAAGGAGAAACTTCTCGATATCTCTCAGACCTAACTTAATGAGAATTGCTCCACAGTGCTCTTAAGGAAATTACCAACCAAACTTGGTGATCCGGGTCGTTTCTTGATTCCTTGTAACTTCCCTGGGGTAGAGAATTGTATGGCCCTAGCCGATCTAGGTGCTAGTATAAACTTAATGCCTTTAAGCGTTTGGAAATAATTGTCTCTACCCGAGCTAGTCCCCACACGAATGACTTTGGAATTAGCTAACCGTATGGTTGCTTATCCAGTGGGGATAGCCGAAGACGTCTTCGTTGGTGTCGACAAATTCACCTTTCCGGCGGATTTTGTTGTCGTTGACTACGAGATGGACCCCGTGTTCCATTAATCGTTGGACGTCCATTCTTGAGGACCGGTGGCACTCTCATTGATGTAGCTGCGGGCGAATTAATCATGAGAGTTGGTGACGATAAAATCGTCTTCAACATGGGAAAACTTTCTAAGCAACCTTCTGAAAACGAGAGTGTTAATTTCATTGACGTTCTTGATGAGGCTTGTGAAGAACATTTCAAAGACGCTTGTAAAAGTGGTTCTTCTTCTCTTCCCATTGTTGAGACCGTTGCCTCTATTGCTCCATCACTAACTCCATTTGGAGAAAGTGATTTCATCTTGAAAGAATTTGAAGCAACTTTGGAAGATGTGGACTTGCAATATGACGATTCTCCCTCCAATTGGGATGAAGACATTCGTACCATTGAGAAACTTCTCAATGAGGACCATATTTCTCCACCATCTCCTAAGGATATCTCTATCGATGAGCCGAATTTGACTACGCCTTCCATCGAAAATCCTCCGGATTTAGAGCTTAAGGACCTACCGTCTCATCTCGAGTACGTTTTCCTTGAAGACAACAAGAAGTCACCCGTCATCATCGCTAAGGACTTGAAAGAGGAATCACAAGAAAGCTATTGCGTGGAAAATCTCTGATATTCGTGGAATTGATCCTCACTTCTGCACACATAAAATTCTCATGGAGGACGACTTTAAACCCACTATTCAAAGCCAAAGAAGGGTGAATCCTAAGATCCATGACGTAATCAAAAAAGAGGTTATCAAACTTCTTGATGCGGGAATGATCTATCCTATCTCGGATTCACCGTGGCTTAGTCCCGTCCATTGTGTGCCTAAGAAAGGCGAAATCACCGTTGTGCCCAATGAAAACAACGAGTTGATTCCTACTCGTCTCGTTACAGGGTGGAGAGTTTGTATAGACTGTCGCAAACTCAATGATGCTACGAGAAAGGATCATTTTCCCATTCCTTTCATGGACCAAATGCTTGAACGTCTAGCGGGTAATGACTATTACGGCTTTTTAGACGGTTTCTCCGGGTATTTCAAATTCCCATCGATCCCAAAGACCAACAGAAAACCACATTCACTTGTCCTTATGGAACATTTGCCTAAAAAAGAATGCCTTTCGGCTTATGCAATGCTCCTTGGACCTTCCAAAGGTGTATGATGGCTATCTTCCATGACATGGTTGAAGAAACTATGGAAGTCTTCATGGATGATTTCTCGGTCTATGGCGATTCTTTCTCTCATTGCCTTGCCAATTTGGAACGTATGATTAAGCGGTGCGAAGACACTCGCCTTGTTCTAAATTGGGAAAAATGCCATTTCATGGTAAAAGAAGGCATTGTGCTTGGACACAAAATCTCCAAAGCCGGTCTTGAAGTGGACCGTGCTAAAGTCGATGTTATTGCAAAATTGCCTCCACCTTCAACCGTGAAGGGTGTGAGAAGTTTCCTTGGTCATGCGGGCTTCTATCGTCGATTCATCCAAGATTTTTCTAAAATCGCTCGCCCGATGACCCACCTCTTGGAAAAAGATACTCCTTTCATCTTTTCCAAAGAGTGTCTTGAATCCTTCAATCTTCTTAAGGATAAGCTAACTAAGGCACCGGTCTTGGTTACCCCTAATTGGGAGCTACCTTTTGAGTTGATGTGTGATGCTAGCGACTTTGCTATTGGAGCGGTTTTGGGCCAAAGAGTGAACAAACACTTCCAACCAATCCACTATGGTAGCAAGACAATGACGGGGGCTCAATTGCATTATACAACTACCGAAAAAGAGCTTTTAGCTGTAGTATATTCTTTTGAAAAATTCCGCCCCTATCTTTTCCTTTCTACCACCATCGTGTATACCGATCATTCCGCGTTGAAGTACTTGTTGACTAAGCAAGATTCTAAGCCAAGACTTCTTCGTTGGGTTTTGCTCCTTCAAGAATTTAAAATCGAAATTCGTGACAAAAAGGTAGCGGAAAACCTAGCCGCGGATCATCTAAGTAGACTTGAGGATCCTTATCAAGGAGATCATCCGAATCAAGAGACAATGACTCTTTTCCCCTTGAGGCCTTAATGTCTATAAATACCAATCTTGATGACACCCCATGGTTTGCGGACATTGCAAACTACTTAGCGGGTGGAATTCTCAAGGAAGGGTTAACGTCCCAACAAAAGAAAAAGTTCTTTAAAGATATTGAACATTATTTCTGGGACGACCCTTACCTCTTCAAACAGTGTGCGGATCTTGTCATTCGGCGATGTGTTGATGGGCCGGCAACGGTACAAATCCTTGACGCTTGCCATAAAGGACCCACCGGTGGTCACTTTGGTCCCAATTACACCGCGAAGAAAGTATTCGACTCTGGATTTTATTGGCCCACCATTTATCGTGACGCTCACGACATGGTTAAACATGGTGATGCTTGCCAAAGACAAGGCAAGATCACACATAAAGATGAGATGCCTCAAAATTTCTTACAAGAATGTGAAATCTTTGATGTATGGGGCATCGACTTTATGGGGCCATTTCCATCATCTAAAGGGAACAAGTACATCCTCGTAGCCGTTGACTACGTTTCTAAATGGGTTGAAGCTAAGACTCTCCCTACGAACGATGCGAGGGTGGTTGTGAACTTTTTGAAGCAACTTTTTGCTCGATTCGGTGTTCCTCGTGCTATAATCAGTGACCGCGGGACTCATTTTTGCAATGATCAATTCACAAGAGTCATGGCTAAGTACGGTGTCAATCACCGTCTTTCCACCGCTTATCATCCCCAAACTAATGGGCAAGGCGAGATATCTAACCACGGATTGAAGCGAATTCTGGAGCGTACTGTGGGAGAGCATCGTGCTGCGTAGGCTGATAAGTTAGATCATGCTATGTGGGTTTTTTGTACAACTTATAAGACCCCGATTGGTTGTACACCTTATCGTCTTGTGTACGGGAAAGCATGCACCTCCCTATTAAGCTGGAACATAAGGCATACTGGGCCTTGAAGTGGGATAACTTTGAAATCAACAAAGCCGGTGATCTTCGGAAGATTCAACTCAACGAGCTAAATGAACTGAGGAATGAAGCTTACGAGAACTCACTGATCTACAAGGAGAAGACCAAGATCATCCATGATGCAAGGATTAAGAACCGAGAGTTCCACGTTGGTGATCAAGTCTTACTTTTTAACTCTCGGTTGAAGATCTTCTCGGGCAAGTTGAAGAGCCGATGGTCTGGTCCATTCACCATCGCCAAAGTCTTTCCCTATGGCACCATTGAGCTTTCTCAGCCAAATGGGCCCAATTTTAAGGTGAAGGACCAGCGTGTGAAGTTGTACTTTGGTGAGGACATCTCTCATGAGATGATTCCATCCCTCACCATGTTTCCCATGAACTAATTTTGGGTCGAGTCAGGCTCGTGACTCGGTGAAAAAAAACAAGCGCTTCTCGGGAGGCAACCTGTGTTCTATCCTTTACCGTTTGCATAATAAGTGTAGGGGGAGCCCCGTATGTGTTTGTTGTCTTGTTTCTTCATCTGTGCAGGGATTAAAACTTCAAAGATCCATTCTCGATGACTTTTGACGAACCGTGATCCCGTGTTCCCATCTTCCCGGTTCTATCCTAAACTGTCGTGATTCAATTTTTCATATCTTATATGTTCACATTGAAATCACTATAGTTGTCCTTTCCTTAGCAAGATTTAAACAAAGTGCACAATGTTATAAGTGTAGGGGAGTTTACTCCCACATGCTTAAAAATTGAGGACAATGTTTATATCAAGTGTAGGGGAGACTTCTATCAAAGTAAGTGGTCTTTTCCATGAATTTGTCCTCATTTTAACCGGAAAATTTAATTTTTCGACATTTTTCAAAATTTTTAATCTATTTTGGCCTAGTTGTATAGTAGCGTTTTCCTTTGTTATCGTTATTTTCTTTGTTATTTTTAATAAAGTGGTTTTAAATCTTTCAAAGTTGTGAATATTTTGACTCAACCCGAGTTTACTTATCTAAGTTTACTCTAGCTAGTATCCTTAGCGTGTTTAAGTCAAGTTTTGCAAGGCTTTTATATAGGGAACTTTAAAACGTGAAAGTCTTAACTCTCACGGGTTAAGAACAAGAACTTTTCGCAAGTTCCTATAATTGATCCCAGAGAGTCGTTTATCAAGGGAACTTTAAAATGCGATTTCTAAACTTGAAAAAGCCTAAGAACTTGCAAGATCCTATAGATGACTCGAAAACCCAAAACTTTGATTTAGTTGGCTAAGCATCCACGAGTCTCATTCCTTGAGATTTTAAATTGTGGAGAACGAGATATGATAGAGTCAATTATAAGTTTGGTATTCTTTCGTGAATTATGTGAGTTGATTATAAGCCTATTCTCCCATCGCTTGCTAATAAATTATCTGCAATAAATAAGGTTGTACGATTTGAAAAGTTACTTAGCTTCTAGCACAAGATCGTTTAAAAGTTGTTCGGTATTAATTAGAGTTCATGGCTAAGGCATAACTTATTGAAGCGGGATGCGAAGATTGGCGAGTCCGAAAAGGCCCTAACAAGGCATGAGGGCTACATTTTGTTGCTAAAGATCCAAAAGTGATGTGAATAATCATTTATCAAAAATCAATATGAAGGATCGAGACACACGATGAAAAGCAAGTACTCCCCAAAAGATCATGGAGAAGTCTATCCGAAAAAGACCCTAGCAAGGTATGAGGATAAATAGATCCAAGTCCTAAAAGGAGGCGGATCGTTTTATATCAAAGTCCAAAGTAATGATTAGAGAAAAATGAAGAAGTCGTAGTCCAAATATGAAGAATCTCTCAAAACTTCAAGTGAAGAAATTCCTATTATGAAGTGAAGACCATAATTTCAAGAACGTGTCTCAAAGATTTGAAGTATGAAGTCGCTGCCAAATATCGGTCTGAGAAAGGTCTCAAATCGTGAAACGCGTTATGCCAAGATATGAACTTTGAAAGGTCCCGAGAAGCAGTTTTAAAAGATTTTGTCCTTTAGATAACTATTGATTAAATCGTCCCACTTTATTTTCAGCCTAAATAAGTATCGAAATAAGTCAAACAATGCATCCTCGTGATCATTCAAGACATTATTAAAATATAAGAGATACACCTAGGAATAAGGGAGTCTAAGTGAATAATTGGGCCACATGAGTTCGTGTTAGTTTGCTAACTTATAATAACGATGATCTCGTTTTTAAGCTTGGTATGGGGAACGTGAAACTTGAGAATGATGAACATTCATGACAACTAAAAACCCCAATGTAAGTCTTTGATTTCTTACTTATTTTGTTCTTTTAGTTTTCTTAGTGTTTAGTATTTAATAAAGGCCAAGGTGGGTTATCTATGATGAAAAATGTAAACCGTGCTTTGAAATTAGTGCATTGCATGAGGACATTGCAATGGTCAAGTGTAGGGGATTTAATAAGTGTGAAAACACTTATCCTTTTACCACTTATTTCCAATAATAACAAGACCAAAACGTGTATTTTATGTCGTAAAAGTCGGAATTATGCGTGGTTTGTGTTTTTATTGTGTTTTAGGACCAAAAGATGCAAAAGGAAGAAAACATGGGCTATCAGGGGCTTTTATCGAAGAAAAAAGACTCTAGACGAAGTCAAAAGATCGAGAATGCAAAAAGAACGGAAGTCCAAGGCCTATTCTGAAGATTTATCGAAGAAAAAGTCTAACGACGGAAGTTTAATGAAGTCGAAGAACTCAAGTCTAATTATAGAAGAAAATTATAAAACAAGCTCAAATTATATCGACTAATCCCGAGACGACGTCAAAAAAGACAAAGAAATCAAGTCGAGTCGAGACGAGAAGAAAGAAATTAGATAGCTTAAGCATGTAATCTCCCCACCTCCTGTAAATACGCTCCAAATATGTCATTAGGAGGGTTTTAGTGGTTAGGTGGTTAATCTTTTAGTAGTTAATTTTTAGTTTTTTAAGTGTTTTATTTTTCTCTCTAGTTTTTCTTTCAATCTTGTTAATCTTTACATTAATCTTGTAATTTTTTGATATTCATCTTTAATCAATCAAGCTTATTTTCTTAATTCTTATTCTACCTTTCTTAATCTTGATAATCATGTAGTTGATCTCATCTCTTTAATTAAGTGATTGTTTTATTCATGTGATTGATCTTGTAGTTTTGATGTGGTGAATGTTTTGAGCTTATTGTGGTATTTGATCTTCTAGTGTTTGGCTTATTTTTGATTATGTTGTTTTGATAGATTTATAAAATTGCTTATTAGTTGATTTTGAATGTTTTGATTAATTAGTGTTTTATAGTTTTTAATTTGTGGCTTATTTAGTTCTTCTTAAAACTTATTTGGTTAAAGTTTTGGTTAATTGCTTGTTTGGTTTGTGCTTATTCGTGGCTTATTGCTTAAGTTTTGTTGTTACTGTTTATCTGTGTTCGTTCTCTAGCTATTTTGGAAAAGGGTTTGTTTTTCTGAAAACACTCCTTTCTCTGAAAAGCAATTATTCCGAAATCACCTTTTCTCTGAATTCTTCATTTCTATGAAATCATCATTTTTTCTGAAATGGCCTTTATTCCGAAATTATCTTTTCTCTGAATTTATCATTTTCATGAAAACCATCTTTTTCTGAAAAACCTATTATTCCGAAGATTCTATTATTCCGAAAATTTCTCTGAAAAGAGTATTATTCCGAAAACCATCATTTTACTGAAAACTCCTGTTTTTCCGAAATCATTCCTTTTTCCGAAAAAGCTTTTATTCCGAAATAATCACTTTTCCGAAAACCCTTGTTTTTCCGAAGAAATCCATTTTTCTGAATTAGCCTTTTTTCCGAAAACACCATTTTTCCAAAAATATCGTTATTTCGAAGAAACCATTATTCTGAATTTGTCTTTATTTCGAAAACTTCATTTTTCCGAAATACCTATTTCCTAGTTTTCCAGACTTAGTTTAATTAGTAATTTTCTGAATTGTTTCTATTTTCCAAACTTTAATATTCCCCGCCTTTTTACTTAGCATTGTTTTAACTTATTTTTTTTATCTTAGATTAACTTTTCAAGCTTTCAACGACATTTTTATTTTTAGTAGAATAGATAACCAAACCTTTTTATTTTCCACCAAGAACAATTGAGTCGCACTTTTAATCGATAATCAATTCGAAAAGATCGGACGATAACTCTCTCATACGAGCTTAAAAACCTTGTTTTAGGGATCAAAGACCTTGTCCTCGTTTCCGGAGGAAAATAAAACAGGAGAGGCCGGAGGATAAGTCTTGAACGGCAGAAAAGTCCTCTCAATAAAAGAAAAATAAGTGAAGTATTGATCCACGGGAGGTGGGGTGGGTAAAGGAATCAAAATGTCATCCCCAAAAGACATATGATTATCACTGAGCGGCAAAGCCGTAAAGGTGTCAATCATAGAGTGGTCAATGTCACCTCCCGGGTCAAAGCACTCATCCTCAGTAATTGTCTCCAAAGTATGGGATAAGAGGTGCTCGGGAGGGGGACTTGGGACAATACCTTCAGGCATTAAAGTATCAAAAAGAATATCCTCCTCCGTGTCATCATCATCAATACCCGGAGGTATTGAGTGAATGTTGATTTCTTCCATAAATGTGTCATTATTCTCGACGGGAGTAATAGATGGAGGTAAAGACTCGGTATTAGGAGCAGAATTCAATGCTTCAATTTTAGTAATAAGAAGATGAACTTTCAATAATTTGTCGCGAAGAATAACGTTTTCCACCTCATCTAAAAGACCAAGTTCAGGGGTAAACTTCTCGTAAGTCGGAGAGAATAAATCAACATCGTCCTCATCTCCCGGAGGAAATAGGGAAAGATGAGAAATTTCAAAAGTGAAATTTTCATAGCATGGAGAAAAATCATCATTAAGAGCGACCTCGTCCGTAAGCTCCACAAAATTCGGTACATCACAAACCTCATCAAATAAGTTGTTGAGACCAAATTCACTAATCTCACTCGATGAATCACAATCCTTAGAAGCATTTGGGATATCGAGAGAAGGAATTACAATTGCACTAGGATGTTGAGCAACAAGATCATTCCAAGAAATAGTATTCTCATCATCATCATCATCATAATAGTATGGACGTACAAGAGGAGGAGTATAATCACTAAGATTAGATACTTGCTCTTGTTGAATTCTCTCTTGATGTTTTTCGAGATATTTAGTGAAACATTCATTAATTTTAAGAACCTGATTCAAAAGAGTGGCTAGGTGCTCAGCAGGAATTGCAAAAGAGGGTTGATGGTCAAGGGAGTATTGTGGGGGCTCAAAATTTTGAAAACCGGAATTATAGCACAGATGTGGCTCATAATAACTCATCGGTTGAGAAGAATGAGAACACGGATTTGGCTCATAATAATTCATCGGCTGACAAGAAAAGGTATCGTGAGGCCCCCCACAATTGTGACAACACGGGTATGGAGAAAAACCCGGTGCATTTTGCTGATATGGATCGTCATATATGGGAGAGGGTGAGATAGTGTCATTAAAGGTAAAGGATGAGTTAATCGAATTGCACGATGGACAAAATCCAAATTGTGTATTGTCGATATCATTTCCGCATCGCTCACATGTACACCACTGACAAGTTTGAAAACCATACAATGGTCTCCCACACCCTACGCAATAGACATACGAATCCATGAAGAATTAAAAATAAGAGGGGTTGAGAAAAAGAATTAAACACAATAGAGGATTGAGAGGAATATTTTTGGTGCAAAACTTTTGAAAAAGAAATGCTTTTTATGATTTTTTAAATATTTGTGGATTTTTTGATATTTTGATTTTTATTGATTTTTGAATTTTTTTTGAAAAATACAAGAAAAATAACGTTCACGAGTGAACGGATCCCAAAATCCAACGCATCTCTCACAAAAACCGTTAGTCTTCATGAAAAGAGCCGGCAGCGGTGCCATTTTAATACAAAGATTTTGCTAGGTTAAAAAGTTCTTGAATTGGTCTAATCGAATTGATCCCGGTTTTAAGTATGACTCAGTCGTCTTTGGTGGATAAAAGAAAGCAAATTGTTTGTCGTTGTCTAAAACTAATTAAAACACAAAATTAAAGCTATAGAAGATTAAACTAAAATTAAATACTCTTAAAGTTAAATGACGAGAGATTAAAACTTAATAAAATGCAAACTTTAACGTAAATAACAAAATTATAAAACTCAAATAAAAAGACTTAAACGAAATTGACAAAATATAAAGGAAATATAGCAATTTAAAACTTAATTAAAACTAAACTTTAAAAATTAGAACTTTAAAACAAATCTAAGACAAAACAATTAAAAGTAATACTTAAGAAAATGGCGGGAAAAAAATTAAATTTGAAAATTAAATTGGGACAAAAATGATTCAATTACGCAATACCAAAAATTCGTATAATTCCGCAATGTAAACTGAACATAATTCCGCAATATGTAAAACAAACAATTCCTCAATGTTGAAATATTGGTATAATTTCGCAATCTACCAAAATTGGTATGATTTCGCAATCTACCAAAATTGGTATGATTTCGCAATCTACCAAAATTGGTATGATTTCGCAATCTACCAAAATTTGGTATGATTTCGCAATTTACCAAATTATATTCAAATCCTCAATGTTGACAAGGGACAATTCCGCAATATTGAAGGACACACAATTCCGCAATGTTCAAGACATTGCGAAATTGAATCAGATTTCCTAAAAAAAATAGGACCTTGGAAAAAGGATTTATTCTAGCACTTTAATCGCAACTTTTAAAGAATATTAAGCCAATAAAAACACCAAGAAACTAATCAAGAATTCTAGACGAATAATAAAACTTATAAAAACTTTAAACACGTACCAAGAAACGCGAAAAGCTATGAACTTTATGTAAAAAGATGACAAAATGGATGAAGAATAAGAACATGAAATCAACACGAACGAAGATGATGAAAAAGATGAAGATTAAACAAAGATGAAAGGTAGAATGAGATGATTAAAAAGCTTGAAATTAAAGATAAAGATTAAAGATTCAAAACAAGATTGAAAGACAAGTATGTAAAGACAATATTAACAGTGCTAGAAAATAAATTGGAGAACTATATGAAATAGCTAACACCTCAAAAATGAGGTTGAGGTCTTCTATTTATAGGGGAGAGTTGGTAGGTGGTTGTGCTTCTTTCTTTCTTTCTTTTGTCTTCTCGTCTTTAAATTAAATTGACGTTCTTGACTTTGTCTCGGGATTTGTCGATAAATAAAATGAACTCGTCTTCTAATTTCTTCATTAATTAGATTTGCTTCTTCGACTTCGTTAAACTTCCATCTTTGGACTTTTTCTTTGATAAATCTTCAGAATAGACCTTTGACTTCCGTTCTTTTTGCACTCTTGATCTTTTGACTTCGTCTTTTGTCTTTTCTTCGATAAAAGCCCGTGAAAGCCCGTGTTTTCTTCCTTTTTCATATTTTGGTCCTAAAACAAAACAAAAACACAAACCACGCATAATTCCAACATTTACGACATTAAATACACGTTACGGTCTTATTTTTAATTGTTTTAAGTGGTAAAAGGATGGGTGTTTCCACACCTATCATTACTCCACCATAATCGAAAACTCCAAAAATCTCAAACAACGAATTCCTAAAAAATAAAAATTCCTAACAATTTCTTATATTCCAAAAAACAAAGTCAACTCACTAATGGAGAGTTGAAAAAGTACGCCAATACCCAATTCCAAATAACTAACAATCAAAATAATTTATTTTTTCCTAAGTCCAAATATTAGCAATTCACAAATTATAATACGTGATGCAAAATTCTAAAGCGAACAAACAGATTCCAATGCCACTAGATGATCGACCCCACAATAACCTTTATAAATATTTAATCGACTAACTAAATAATACCTTGATCTCTTTAAAACCAAAACACCAACAGAAACTCGACGAATTCGATCTAACAAACCAAAACGATTCTTTTTTTCTTTTTTTTCTTCGCCATAATGAACGAACATGGCTCTGATACCACTTGTTGGATAAATTAAACGAACAAACAAGATCGAACAAACGAAGCGGAAACTTTTATTAGATACCTAAAGTTACCATACGAAAGCTACAAAGAAAACTAATGACATTGGCCTCTATTTATAGAGAACCAATGACTCAAAACATACCAAACAAAGACATATTAAAAATAACAAAGCCAAGCCAAACAAATTAACTAAAACAAATTTACTAAATAAACCTTAAAGTTTAACTCACTTTCAACAGTTCGGAACAATTGAATCAACTTGCTGGCTCTAGACATTATTTAGAACCATGTTGAATTATGTCATTTAAGATATTGTTGTGTTGAAATCTTCTTAAACGTAGTAATTGAATAATGTATATGGAACATGCTTTTCAAAACGCATTTTTTTGAATAAAGGTTGTTTTATAATAGAACTACCAAATTACCCTTGCAATATACCGTTAAATATATCTATATATTCTTCCTCGCCTTCTTCAATGGCTGGCCAGGTTGGTTGCTGTCGTTGTTTGAAATTTCTTCATAAATATGGATCACATTAACAAGAAGGTGATTGATTGAATAAGAGGGTGTTTGAGAATTGTGATTTCTTATTTAAAATAGATTATTAGTTTTGAAAATTAATAATTAGATAATTCGTGGTAAGAAAATGTAGTTTTAAAAAATCGTATTTCCATTTTATATATGCTAAAAAAAAGATGAGTTAACATAAATGATAACATTTGAGGGTATTTTTTAATTTTCAAGTAGTTTAACACTTTAAAAGAGTGTACTTACAAGGTGAAATATCTCATAATTAAACCATGGTAAAGTTAGATGTACAATTACATATAGAGTATTGTCACAAAATGCGAATATGTTTTTCGTTTCTATTTTCGTGAATTTTGCATACAACTAGTTTGGTTATAAATTAGAACAACAAGTGGGATTTTGGCCCGCGCGTTGCGACGGGCGTTTTTTTAGCATTTGGCATACGTTTTTGTTTGATAGTTATATTAATTAAGTTTTCAAATAAATTAAAATAAAATACGGTTGCTGCTATACACCTCAGTCAAACGAATAAAAAGAAACAAACCATATTATGCTACTTTTTCCTTGCTCGATGGAAGAGTCTATATGGCTTAAATCACATGTCGTTATTCATTTTTGGTCAATCGTTGTCATCTAAGTAGTCAGTATCCATGACTCCCATTGCATTCCCAAGTCCATATGCGAAATGAAAACATATCTGTTTGAATATCTAAATTCAAGCCACTTGAATATCTTTATTAGAAAAGTTTGCGGTTGAGTAAGGCTCTCAAAATCCAATTTTTTTAGATCATAAATTCAGTATCATGGAAATTTGTTGTGAAGGAGTCTTCCACCACCAGGATGTTACTCTATGGCCTCTATAGTCAATAATATCCATAGCAAGCTTATACAATCAAGAACATCAAGTTCTGGTATGCTCTTGTGAGTCTCACTTTGGCTGATCATCATTAAGATATATAATTGACTACATAAATTTAGAAGAATTTGCTACAAATAGAATCACTAAATGCTACAATTGTAATTAATTGTGGTCATAAAAGTCAAACTGAACATACTCACCTAAGGCAACATTCCGTAGCAATTTCTAACTGGCTAATGTATACTTTGCAAGTCTAGTTGCAGGCCATAAGTAATATAAACATCAGAAACATTGCGAGGTGATACAATGCTTAATCATGGCAAAACTTAAGACAAAGGTTAAGAAATACAGTAATATTTTTGCACTGGAAAAAGGGATGGAAAATAAATCGGATAACAGAAACAAACAGTGTAAACGTGTCAGAAAATTGGGAAACATTGTAGATGTTGAAAGCTTTTGCTACTATTTATTTGTAGAGAAGACGGTTGGTTTCTAGATTACTATGGAAGATTTAGTTTAGAATGCAGGCATCCATTGTTATAAATTAAATATAATAGATAGACAAAGAAAGTAGCCCATTGGGCTGTGGTAGTTAGCGTGGTGAACAATCCATATACAAAATAGCGTCGTATATTTCTTCTATTGAGTATAACAAGTTGAATTGCAGCCCACGCATTGCGGCAGGCAGTTTTTGTCAGACTTGTTAATGCAATAATGCCTAAAAACGTTACTTGCATTTTTCGGTCTCTCTTAGTTTTGATTACGACAATATGTAAAAACAAGCATTTACGAAAACAACGAAAAACGAATTCTTGAGTTCAAGTATTTTTCATTTTACCTATTTTCACTTAAGGTATGAATAAACAAGTACTAACCTTAATCAAGTGATTTAATCTTTTCTTAAAACTCACTTTTTATTAAGTGTGACAAGTTTTTATTAAACTTTCTTTTTAAGAAAATGTTTTATTAAATTAATTATTTAAAAATTTGAAAATGGCATATTCTTATTTGATTAGGAATATTCTATCAGGATATTTTTTAATCCAGATAAGACCTCCACCACTAAAGGACAAAAAAAGGGAGCGGAGTCTAGGCGGTGGTTCTCTAGTGCCTACGCGGTTCCTTATCGATAAGGAACCGCCGGGTGAGATATGAAACCGCGGCTATATATATCCGTTGGCCTTTTGTCCTATAAATTGTGGACCATTCTCAGCTTTTCAACTCACCTCTTTTGCACATCTATTTCCAGATTCAAACACTCTTCTTTAATCACTCAAATCTTTGATCATTTGTTTGATTACTACTTGTTTAAGAAGTGAATCTTGTTCTTCCATCCCTTCCTCTCCAAGTGCAAAGAGAAGAACACTATCCTTGTGAAGTGTTGAGTCCACCACCAAAGATCCATTGAAGATCTAATTTTATACATTTGTTGTTGTGTCATAGTTGTGAAGATCTAAGTAGTTGTGTCTATTTGGAAGTTGTGTATGTACTAATTATAGTTGTGTAGATTGGTCCTAGCTACGATTAGGGCTCGACTTTTAGCTTAGAGTCGGAAATTGGTTAAGCGACGTTTACGGTTTTCTCCGCCATAAGGAGCTTGTTGTGTAGTGAACTCTCGAGTAAGGAGTACTCGAGGAGTGGAGTAGGAACGAGGAGTGAGCTTCGTTGCTGAACCACTATAAATCCTTGGTGTTCGGTTTGATCTTTCTTTACCCTTAATTCTTTACATTCTTTATTCTTTGTGCATATATTTTTGTTAGTATTAGTTTAGTTACACTATCATTGTTCATATTGTGCATAAGAAGATTTCACATATTTCCTCAAGCCTAAGCTTTTTTGAAAAAGGATTTTTGAAAACCACCTTTTAACAAGTAGTTATAAGAAACTATTCAACCCCCCCCCCCTCTTCTAGGTTCTACAATTGGTATCAGAGCGAGGTTGCTCAAGAATTTTTAAAGTATATTGTATTTTAAAACATGAATCGATCTATGGATTCCAACAAATACCTAGAAGGGCAATCTATGCAAAGACCACCACTTTTTGAAACCGATAGTTTTATTTACTGGAAAAATAGATTTGAAACTTATGTGAAATCAAAATATTTAGATCTTTGGCATGTTATTACCAATGGTGATTTTTTACCTTATCAATTTAATGAAGTTTCTAAAACAAAAGAGTTGGTCACTTTTAACAAAGCTAATGACGATACTAAAAAGAAACTTTCAAAAAATAATGAGGCTAAAATGGTGATTTATAATGCTTTACCTAAGAAAGAGTATGAAAGGATTTTTATGTGTGAGACCGCTAAAGATATTTGGAACACTCTTTTAGTAACCCACCAAGGTAATAACCAAGTCAAAGAAAGGAAAATCGATCTTCTTGTTCAACAATATGAACAATTTGTCATCTTAGAAGATGAAACTATTGATAGTGCATTTTCTAGGTTTAACACCATTATTGCTAGTCTAAAAGCACTTGATGAAGGTTTTTGTAACACCCCACTTGGAAAATGGACCATTACGTGTACTTATGGCGTGTCATCAAAGCATGCAAGGTAATGTATTAAACATTAAATGACCAAACGGGAAATACCGGAATCAAACATCGGTAGTCCAACATAAGCTCCAAAGTATAAAGACTAAGTACTAAAGAAAAGGGACGAAACAATGTCCAACAACCAAAGAGAAGTAATGTAATGTATGCATAAAATAAAGGAGTCTGGATAGCTCCCATCCAATGCACGTACTCTCTTAGCAGTCCTAAGATCGTCCCTGTGTACCTGCCGTTTGGAAACATGAAAGGAAACTACGGCTGAGCATAACGCTCAGTGGACGGATATAGCATGAATAAGATGTACTGAAAGTAAATGGAATGGAAGACTACAATGACACTATAACTGATATGACATGAGCTACAATTCTGCAAAAACTTTGATAAACCTTTTCATATATACTGAAACTGAAATATAACTTATTAATTCTGAAAACATGCATTTTCTGTATTTTAATTTGCCAAGAGCTTATATAGGTCATGTATTAAATCAACTGCTGCATGAATACATGGAGGGGTGTCCTCGTCATGCTATAGAGGGGTGACCTCTAAATAACTGTGCTGGGTGGAGGGATCAGCTCCAATGTGAAGGATGTAGAGCACACACCACATTCACCTGCTAACTGTGAACTATAGCCTAGGATGCATCCATACGCCCCACTAATAATACTGATAAAATGGCCAAGCTGAGCTGAGTGGAACGATGCAGGATATCACTCTCCTGCATGTGAGTCACGACACCGGTGCCTCTAGTGCCGTGGTTACGGTACCTCCGTAACTAGTACATAAACTAATCATGCTTGTATATAAGGCTCAGGCAATTTATTTTATTATAAACATAATTTCTGATAACTTTAAACATATACTGGGGAAAACATTTGGCTGCAGACGGGGAATCCTAATCATGCATAAGAAAGGAAGTCCTTACTGAAAGGACGGGAATCCGTACCTTTAGTCCAGTAACTGACTGAATGGAAGACTGAACGAATACTACTCGGGCTTCACGCGTGCTACATAATTAAAAGACGCGAATAAGTTAACTGATATCCGTTATCAAATTTTACTGGTCTTGTTGGTTTCTTATTTATTTATTCAGATATTCTATATGTATGATTACGGCTAAATCTGACCATTAAAATAAAATAATTTATTTTAATGTATTAATGTTATACTAATAGCTACGTACAACGTTTATCTAACGGTAAATAATTCTATATTAAGTATTTTTCTAAAGATAGAAGTTCCTTAATTTAGAAAGTTCTTAAATAATTTAATTCGTTTTCTAAAATATACCCTTTTAAATATTAACGAAAATAATTTACTTTAATACACATAAAATATGTATATATTAAATAATTATAAAACACTTAAATTAAATTAAAAAGGTATAACATAAAAAAAAATATCTATTTTATCATTTATAAAAACGTCCCGAGCTTACCGACTAACAATTAAACCTATACACCAAATCTGTCCGAAACAAATTAGTGACAGAATTTCGTGTCACCAAAAACTGTCGCTAAAGCTGTTTATTTAAAAACTGTCTAAACCCTAACAGTTTTGCGACAGAACAATCTGTCGCTAAACTGTCGCTAAAGTTAATTAACTTTCTTGTTTTTCTGTCTATTTTTTTTTCCACTGCTCTAAGTGCCTCGTTCCCACTGTTTACCAAACAGTTCCCCCCCCCCCCCCCCCGCTTGTTCTATTTTACAACCAAACGCACCCTTATTGAATCTTTGGCTCGGGTTTGGCAAGAAAAGACTACCGAGACCTGCAGTGGTCTCGGTTGGGTCGTGCAGCACACACACCGAGACCCTATGGTCTCGGTTCCCTGATGTAACCAACCCGACGCCCCCTTTATTTTCTTTTTTTTTCGCGGCTGTGGGAAAACAACACCCTCCCGAGACTCTAGGTCTCGGGTTCTTTCTGCTGCGGCTGTAACCAAGCCACCACCCCCGAGACACGTGATTTCGTAAGAAAGGAGAGGCTAAAATTACCTTGGTTGTTTAGGATGAATAGTCGGAACTCCCTTTTTTTTTTTTTTTTTTTTTTTTTGATCCGGCGGTTTTTCTTTTCTTCTTCCCGGCGGCCACAAAACAAACCCTAGTTTGTTTCCTTTTTTTTTTTTTTTTTTTTTTTGGAATGTGAATAAGGGTTTAGTCCCGATCTTTCTTTTGTGTAGTCAAAATGGGCTAAAGCCCATAATTTTCTTTTTCCTTTCTATACAAACCGGCCCCTCTCCTTATATCTATTTTTTTTTTTTTAAAAACTAGTACAATAATAATTCTTGTAGTAAAATATTACTTGTAATATTTTTTTTTTTTTGCGTTGTTTCGTTTATGAATTTCTACGTAAAAGGTCTAAATAAATAACCCGCGTATTACGTAAATGGTCTAAATAATTAACCCGCGTATTTATATTCTCAATTTAAATACGGGTTTTACAATTCTTCCCCTCTAAAAGGAATAATTCGTCCCCGAATTAAAAATACGGCCGTACTGGGTTTTATAATTCTTCCCCTCTAAAAGAAGAATTCGTCCCCGAATTACAAGGTATTAAAGTTGACTGAAGTAGAAACTGAAATGCTGATAAACTGAACGACATAAAAGCTGAAAGGACATACCCGAATCAAAACTGAAAGTGAGGATAAGAAGTCCGTATAGACTCCTCTGTTTCCCAAGTGGCCTCCCGCTCGGTATGGTTCCTCCACATGATTTTGACGAAAGGAATGGTCTTCCTTCTCATGACTCGATCCTGGCGATCTAAAACCGCTTCGGGTTCCTCAATATAGGATAAATCCTCCCGAATCTGATCGAGTGGATAATTCACTTTGTGAAGCTCGTGGTAGTTGTATCCCCTGAGTAGTGAGACATGAAACACGTTGTGGACGTGTGAAAGCTGAGGCGGCAGCGCCAACCGATACGATACTTCCCCGACGCGTTCAAGGATTTCAAATGGTCCGATGTAGCGAGGGCTAAGTTTGCCTTTGAGGCCGAAACGTCTGACACCGCGTGCGGGTGATACTTTGAGGAACACACGATCTCCAATCTGAAATGATAGATCTCTGCGATGTCTGTCGGCGTAACTCTTCTGGCGAGTACGCGCTTCTTGCAGTTTTGCCCTAGCGATGGCGACCTTTTCATTGGTCATTTCTATCAATTCTGGTCCCTCAATCAAGCGTTCTCCAACCTGATCCCAACAAATCGGAGCACGGCATTTTCTGCCGTATAACATCTCGAATGGAGCACGCTTGATACTAGCATGCCAACTGTTGTTGTAGGCGAACTCGACCAAGCAAATATAGTCATCCCAGTGTCCTGTCCATTCTAATGCACAGGCGCGTAGCATGTCCTCTAAGGTCTGGATAGTACGCTCTGACTGACCGTCCGTCTGAGGGTGGAAAGTTGTGCTGAGCTTGAGCCTAGTTCCCCAAGCTTTATGCAAGCCTCTCCAGAAATGAGAAGTGAACCGTGGATCTCTATCTGATATAATTTCGGAGGGTGTACCATGTAACCGTACAATCTCCTCGGTGAATAGTTTCGCTAATTTACTGACTGCGAAATCTTTACGAATAGGAATGAAATGTGCTGACTTGGTCAAACGATCGACAACTACCCAGATTGCATCATGTCGCCGCTGAGTCTGTGGTAACCCGGTAACAAAATCCATAGAAATCTTGTCCCATTTCCACATTGGAATTTCTAATGGCTGGAGTAACCCGCTGGTACGCTGATGTTCTATCTTAACCTGCTGGCAGGTCAGACACTTAGACACAAATGTTGCGACATCCTGCTTCATGCCGCTCCACCAGAAATGCTGCTTAAGATCATGGTACATTTTTGTGGAACCCGGGTGAATAGAGAACGGAGAGCTGTGAGCCTCAGTCATCAAGGCTTCTCTGAGAGCAGGATCTTCTGGAACGCAGAGTTTGGTACCCTGCCATACAATACCGTCGTCATCGATGCGAAATTCGGTCTGACGATCAATGTTCTGGACAATCGCCCAGATTTCACCATCATCCTTTTGTGCGGCTTTTATCCTAGAGAGTAAATCTGGTTCTACTCTCAAACTAGCCCAGTATCCCCTTTGTCCGCGCACTAAGAGCTCAATATCATACCGCTCTAAATCCCGAATAATTTCTTCCTGAACTTTGATGCCATTTACCATACTTGACTTTCTGCTAAGGGCATCTGCCACTACATTTGCTTTACCTGGGTGATACTGGATGTTAGTGTCATAGTCCTTCAGCAGTTCTAACCATCGCCGCTGTCTCATGTTCAACTCTCGTTGGGTGAATATGTACTTGAGACTTTTGTGATCGGTGAAAATATCACACGACTCACCGTATAAGTAATGCCTCCAAATTTTAAGGGCGAAGACGACTGCTGCAAGTTCTAGATCATGAGTAGGATAATTTTTCTCATACGGCTTTAGTTGACGCGAAGCATAAGCGATGACTTTCCTGTGCTGCATAAGAACACAGCCTAAGCCTTTTCCTGATGCGTCGCTGTAAATCTGAAAGCCACCTGTACCGGATGGAAGGGTAAGTATCGGTGCTGAGATCAATCGATGCTTGAGTTCCTCAAAACTCTTTTCTCTCTCCTCCGTCCATATAAACTTCTCACCTTTTCGCATCAGCTGCGTCAATGGTAACGCTAAGCGTGAGAAGTTTTCCACAAACCTGCGGTAGTAACCTGCCAACCCGAGAAAACTACGTATCTCTGTGACAGATGTCGGTCTTGGCCATTTGGTGATAGCCTCCACCTTTGCAGGATCCATAGTTATTCCTTTCGCAGAAACAATATGTCCTAGAAACGCCACTGTATTCAGCCAAAACTCGCACTTCGAAAATTTAGCATATAGCTTTTCTCGTCTGAGAATCTGCAAAACTGTACGGAGATGATTCTCATGTTCCTCTTTGGATTTGGAGAAAATAAGGATATCATCGATGAATACGATTACAAACTTGTCTAAAAATTCGTGGAAGACTCTGTTCATTAAGTCCATAAATACTGCGGGCGCATTCGTGAGACCGAATGGCATGACAACAAACTCGTAATGACCGTACCTCGTGCGAAAAGCAGTTTTGGATATATCCTGCTCTTTTACACGCAGCTGATGGTAGCCTGATCGTAGATCGATTTTTGAGAAGTGCTTGGCACCCTGAAGCTGATCGAATAAATCGTCAATACGAGGAAGTGGATAACGGTTACGAATGGTGAGCTTATTCAATTCACGGTAGTCGATACACAAACGCATACTACCATCTTTCTTCTTGACAAACAAAACGGGAGCGCCCCATGGTGATACGCTGGGACGAATGAAACCCCTTTCGAGAAGTTCCTGAAGTTGATCCTTCAGTTCCTTAAGCTCTACAGGAGCCATACGGTAAGGAGCTTTAGATACTGGTTCTGCACCTGGAACGAGATCGATACCAAATTCTACCTCTCGCATGGGAGGTAAACCTGGAAGTTCCTCTGGAAAAACATCCGGAAAATCTGACACAACTGGCTGATCATGAATTGAAGGTGTCTCAGAAGTCGTGTCATGGACTGTAGCTAGGAAACCCTCACAACCATGATATAGTAAGGTACGAGCCTGTAAAGCTGAAATGATTTGGACATGTTTTCCTGGTAGGAAGCCTCGGTGAATATACTCTGGTGTCTGGAGATCACCAAAGATGACCTGGTGGGCATGGCAATCTATGGTGGCATGATGAGTCGATAACCAATCCATACCCAGAATAATATCAAAATCACACATATCCAAAGGAAGAGCACTGACTGGACGGATTTTATCATCAAACTCAAGAGGGAGATCCTTATATACTTGGGTAATGAGTACGGAGTCTCGCATGGGGGTAGATATACTAAGTGCACTGTCTAGTGGCGTGGGGGTCATGTTTATTCTAACAGCATATGAAGTAGATATAACCGATTGCGTGGCGCCTGTATCGAAAAGCACGCATGCAGACTGTCCTTGTATAAACAAAATGCCAGTAATGGTACCTGCGGTCTTATTTGCTTGATCACGGGTAGTAGTGTAGACACGACCAGTGGTTGGTGGTAGTGGTGGTGGCGGAGGTAACATCTGAGGAGTCTGGCCTGAGGTACCAGCAGTATTCCCGCTCTTGCAATCCCTCTTCAGATGGCCCGGTTGGCCACACTGGAAGCAACCACTCATACCACGACGGCACGGTCCCGGGTGCTTCTTTCCACATGTGACGCAAGTGGGATAAGTGTACACGGCAGAAGCAGCCCTGGTTTGCTGAGAACCTGATTCACGATGACAAACACGTGTCATGATGCTGATATTTTAAACTGAAATGAGGCTGTTTGACTGAAATTTAAAATTACCAGAATTTGCCGGCCGGGCAACCTGTTGACCCCTGTTGTTTTGGTCACGCCCCTGTCCAGCATCTCTGTTGGAATTTACAAATAAATTTAAGATCTGTTTTACATGACAGTTTAATATTCTTGGAGCTTAAAGGCTCACCTGTAGCTGCCAGAGGAGTTGGAGTTGCCGCGGTAATTATCACCGCCGTTCCTCCTATCTGACCGATTACGGTCATATGACTGACCGGGGTTCCTGTAGTTCTGATGCGGAGTAGCCGATTGGGATCGGTCTCCTCCTCTGTGTCTGCAAGATTTTAATAACATATAAGTTGCCAAGCAATAATGGCTAAATTGTTTAAGTCTGTTGGGTGAGATGTACCTCTTCTCCGGGCGCTCTAAATTCTCGAGCTCGTCCCTCTCAAAAAGCATCTCGATGTCCCGAGCTGCATTAGCTACTTGTGACACATTAGTGAATGTGGCACTCATCAATCTATCTGCAGTCCTGGTGTGAAGAGCCCAGCGAAATTGCTTCACTTGCTCCTCTACGGTACCCGCAGCCTCCCCCAAGAATCCAGCCATCCTGAGGTATCGGTGCATGAACTCTATGCTGTTCTCGCCATTATTCTGACGAATAACGTGAAAGTCCCTCTTCATCTTAGCTTGCTCCGCATGCGGGAAAAACTGGTCATAGAACATCGTCTTGAAACGTGCCCAGGTCAATGCAAGCTCCCAAGCATCTCCCCCGTTGGACAGTTTCTGAGACCTCCACCAATGTAGAGCAGGACCCTCCAGCTTGTAAACTGCAAGCCTAACTTTGAAAACATCACCACAACCCATAGCTCCAAAAATTTTCTCTATATGGTAGATCCAGTCTTCTGCATCAGTTGGAGCTACAGTCTGCTCAAACAGCCGGGGCTTCTGTTTGTTGAACAGATCCAGCCAAGCGGGTAACGTAGTAGGTGGTGGAGCAGGAGGGTTGTTATTCTGCTGAGGTCCATTCTGATATTCAGCTCGGATCTCGTCACGAATTTGGGGTAACATGGCCTGTATAGCAGCCTGAACAGCAGCAGCAATGGCAGCTGCATTAGGATCATTCTCGGTTTCGCGTCTGGGTGGCATCTGAAATATAAGAGGATGAGTTGATAAAACTGCAATCTATCTGAATATGCTTAGTGTGTTTCATGAAGGTATAGCTAACAAATATGACATGAATACTGGTGAACGCCTAGGGTCAGTTCACAAAATGACAAATTCTGAAATATAAATCTGACATGAGTAAGGATGAACGCCTATGGTCAGTTCATCCATACAAAATTTAAATAACAAGGGTGAACGCCTATGGTCAGTTCACCAAAACAAAATTTTGCTGAAATCACATGCGATTAAGTATGGCCAGTCCTGTACCAGCCATTTACTTAATCAAAATTTTGAAAAGCTGACTGATAAAATACATACTTAGCATGGAAGATAACGACGCCAAAATACAGGAAGTTCCTGATGACTACCCACTAGTCACAGGTCAAGTTTAGAGCCTACAGGTCGAACCTTGCGCTCTGATACCATAATTGTAACACCCCACTTGGAAAATGGACCATTATGTGTACTTATGGCGTGTCATCAAAGCATGCAAGGTAATGTATTAAACATTAAATGACCAAACGGGAAATACCGGAATCAAACATCGGTAGTCCAACATAAGCTCCAAAGTATAAAGACTAAGTACTGAAGAAAAGGGACGAAACAATGTCCAACAACCAAAGAGAAGTAATGTAATGTATGCATAAAATAAAGGAGTCTGGATAGCTCCCATCCAATGCACGTACTCTCTTAGCAGTCCTAAGATCGTCCCTGTGTACCTGCCGTTTGGAAACATGAAAGGAAACTACGGCTGAGCATAACGCTCAGTGGACGGATATAGCATGAATAAGATGTACTGAAAGTAAATGGAATGGAAGACTACAATGACACTATAACTGATATGACATGAGCTACAATTCTGCAAAAACTTTGATAAACCTTTTCATATATGCTGAAACTGAAATATAACTTATTAATTCTGAAAACATGCATTTTCTGTATTTTAATTTGCCAAGAGCTTATATAGGTCATGTATTAAATCAACTGCTGCATGAATACATGGAGGGGTGTCCTCGTCATGCTATAGAGGGGTGACCTCTAAATAACTGTGCTGGGTGGAGGGATCAGCTCCAATGTGAAGGATGTAGAGCACACACCACATTCACCTGCTAACTGTGAACTATAGCCTAGGATGCATCCATACGCCCCACTAATAATACTGATAAAATGGCCAAGCTGAGCTGAGTGGAACGATGCAGGATATCACTCTCCTGCATGTGAGTCACGACACCGGTGCCTCTAGTGCCGTGGTTACGGTACCTCCGTAACTAGTACATAAACTAATCATGCTTGTATATAAGGCTCAGGCAATTTATTTTATTATAAACATAATTTCTGATAACTTTAAACATATACTGGGGAAAACATTTGGCTGCAGACGGGGAATCCTAATCATGCATAAGAAAGGAAGTCCTTACTGAAAGGACGGGAATCCGTACCTTTAGTCCAGTAACTGACTGAATGGAAGACTGAACGAATACTACTCGGGCTTCACGCGTGCTACATAATTAAAAGACGCGAATAAGTTAACTGATATCCGTTATCAAATTTTACTGGTCTTGTTGGTTTCTTATTTATTTATTCAGATATTCTATATGTATGATTACGGCTAAATCTGACCATTAAAATAAAATAATTTATTTTAATGTATTAATGTTATACTAATAGCTACGTACAACGTTTATCTAACGGTAAATAATTCTATATTAAGTATTTTTCTAAAGATAGAAGTTCCTTAATTTAGAAAGTTCTTAAATAATTTAATTCGTTTTCTAAAATATACCCTTTTAAATATTAACGAAAATAATTTACTTTAATACACATAAAATATGTATATATTAAATAATTATAAAACACTTAAATTAAATTAAAAAGGTATAACATAAAAAAAATATCTATTTTATCATTTATAAAAACGTCCCGAGCTTACCGACTAACAATTAAACCTATACACCAAATCTGTCCGAAACAAATTAGTGACAGAATTTCGTGTCACCAAAAACTGTCGCTAAAGCTGTTTATTTAAAAACTGTCTAAACCCTAACAGTTTTGCGACAGAACAATCTGTCGCTAAACTGTCGCTAAAGTTAATTAACTTTCTTGTTTTTCTGTCTATTTTTTTTTCCACTGCTCTAAGTGCCTCGTTCCCACTGTTTACCAAACAGTTCCCCCCCCCCCCCCCCCCCCCCCCCCGCTTGTTCTATTTTACAACCAAACGCACCCTTATTGAATCTTTGGCTCGGGTTTGGCAAGAAAAGACTACCGAGACCTGCAGTGGTCTCGGTTGGGTCGTGCAGCACACACACCGAGACCCTATGGTCTCGGTTCCCTGATGTAACCAACCCGACGCCCCCTTTATTTTCTTTTTTTTTCGCGGCTGTGGGAAAACAACACCCTCCCGAGACTCTAGGTCTCGGGTTCTTTCTGCTGCGGCTGAAACCAAGCCACCACCCCCGAGACACGTGATTTCGTAAGAAAGGAGAGGCTAAAATTACCTTGGTTGTTTAGGATGAATAGTCGGAACTCCCTTTTTTTTTTTTTTTTTTTTTTTTTGATCCGGCGGTTTTTCTTTTCTTCTTCCCGGCGGCCACAAAACAAACCCTAGTTTGTTTCCTTTTTTTTTTTTTTTTTTTTTTGGAATGTGAATAAGGGTTTAGTCCCGATCTTTCTTTTGTGTAGTCAAAATGGGCTAAAGCCCATAATTTTCTTTTTCCTTTCTATACAAACCGGCCCCTCTCCTTATATCTATTTTTTTTTTTTTTAAAACTAGTACAATAATAATTCTTGTAGTAAAATATTACTTGTAATATTTTTTTTTTTTGCGTTGTTTCGTTTATGAATTTCTACGTAAAAGGTCTAAATAAATAACCCGCGTATTACGTAAATGGTCTAAATAATTAACCCGCGTATTTATATTCTCAATTTAAATACGGGTTTTACAGTTTTTCTAGCAAGAACAATGTTAGGAAGTTTCTAAGGGCTTTACATCCAAAGTGGAGAGCAAAACTCACGGCGATTGAATAATCGAAAGATCTCTCAACTTTATCACTCGATGAACTCATAGGCAACTTGAAGGTTCATGAGATGATAATTTTGAAGGACTCAGAATTAGTGAAAACCAAGAGTGAAAGAAAATCGCTTGCACTTAAAGCCAAGAAGGCACAAAGTGACCATGATAGTTCCTCGGATAGCGATGACGAGGAGTATGCATTGGTGGTGAGAGATTTCAAGAAGTTCTTCAAGAGACGAGGTCAACACGTTAGGCAACCCAACAATGAAACCGAATATTATAGCAATGATAGCTCTACATTTGATGATATTGAATTTGAAGGCAAATATGGTAGTTTACACAAACTTAGTCTTAAATTCATAGAAAATAATAAAACCTTAAATCAACCAAAACTAAGCTTGAAAATGAGATCAATGAACTTAGGGAGAAATTGGCAAAACTTGAGAAAATAAAGAAGTTGATTTAGGTTGCTTAAGTTGTGAGAAATTTAGATTTGAGAATGAAAATCTCAAGAGCACCTCCATTAAATTGGAAAAGTTCATGAAAGGTACTAGTGCTCTTGATGATATGTTAAACAAACAAGTTCACTCAAAAGAAAGACTTGGTGTAGGCTTTAACTCAAATGAAGCCTCAACTAGTGAACCTAAACAAGTCAGATTTTCACAAAAATCACCCACTGTACGCGGTCCTAGATTGTATGGGGCGGTTCCTTATCACTATGGAACCGCCGCCATAGATAAGGTACCGCGGCCAGAACAAGAATTTTGTGAAAATCATGAACTTTCTGAAAAGTCAAAGTCAGGTGAAAAACCAAAGCATCTTATTGTTAATAAGGTAAAATTACCCATACTTGACGACAATGCTATTGATAAGTTCTACAAGCCATTAAGTAAACCTCACATGGGAAATAGAAGTTTATCAAGACCATCTTCTACTCCACCTAGAGTACGTAATGAGTCTAAGCCTAGAAGTAGAACGACAACGCCTAGAAGAGATAATCAAAACAATTCACGATCTAGAAGTAAAACCCCAACACCTAGAAGGAATGATCATAATTCTAAACCTAGATCAAATACACCCAGGAGAAATAACGAACAACAAAATGGTTATATGAATTACTATCCTCCTCCATTTTGTTCTCCATGGCGAACCCCTCCTTCATTCATGCATCCCAACCAAATGCAAGGGATGTTTGGAACTAACAATTTTGGACCCATGAGATATTGGGGACCAAATGTTTGATCTTGTGTGTTGTTACCTAGATATGCTTGGGAATTGATTTGGAGTCCGACGAGTGGATTAAGGATAGTGGATGTTCTAAACACATGATGGGTAATCGAAGTTTATTCTCGCACTACAAAGTATATGATGGAGGTAACGTCACATTTGCAAGTAGTCTACGTGGTAATATCATTGGCAAAGGTACGGTTTCTCTTGACTCTATGACCATTGAAAATGTTGAGCACGTAGATAACTTAGGTTTAACCTTTTAAGTATAGGTCAAATTTGTGACAATAAGTGTAAGGTCATCTTTTCGGAACATGACAGTGAAATCGTAAAAGATGGAAAAGTCATTGGAAAAGGTGTTAAAAGCATGGGCTTTATGTCATGAAGGTCAATAAGAAGTCAAAAGACAACATATGTCTTGCGACTATAGATGATAGTTCTACTCTTTGGCATAGGAGATTAGGTCACGCTAATATGCGCTTAATTCAATCTTTAGTCTCTAAGGATTTGGTAAGACACCTCCCCAAGATGAAGTTTGATAGTCACTTTTGTGATGCTTGCAAAGTTGGAAAGCAAGTGGACTCAAGTCACAAAGCCAAGAATTTGGTTTTGACCTCTCGGTGCTTAGAGCTCCTACATATGGATCTCTTTGGACCTTCCGCCATACGGAGTTATGGAGGTAACCTTTATACCCTAGTTATAGTTGATGACTATTCTAGATTCACTTGGACTAGATTTTTGGCATCTAAGAATGAAGCTTTCGATCACTTCGAAATATTTAGTCGGAGAATTCAAAATCAGCTAGGATGTCCAATTGTCTCTATTAGGACGGATCATGGTAGGGAATTTGATAATGAAGTGCAATTTGGTACCTTTTGTGAAGCTCATGGTATTACCCATAACTTCTCGGCTCCTCGCACTCCACAATCAAATGAGGTAGTTGAAAGGAAGAATAGGACACTCCAAGAGATGAGTAGGACGATGTTAAACGAGCAATCTTTGCCTCAAAAGTTTTGGTGCAATGTCGTAGACACATCGACTTATATTCTCAACCGAATTCTTATTCGACCTTTCATAGGAAAGACCCCCTATGAGATTCTTAAAGAAAAGAAACCCTCATTGGAATACTTTAGGGTGTTTGGAAGCAAGTGCTTTATTCTCAACACCAAAGACTACCTTACCAAGTTTGACCCAAAGTCTTACGAAGGTATCCTTTTAGGTTATTCCCAAACTAGCAAAGCCTGCATTGTCCTAAATAGAACCATGGGGGTTACTAAAGAATCACTCAACGTAACCTTTGATGAAACCCCTCCTTCACCCAAGACACCACCATTGGTTGATGATGACTTGGATGAATTAGAAGTAGTTAAAGCCAAAGAGGTTAGAAAAATAGGAGTTGAAGACCTTAATGTTGAAAAGGAAGTAAACATTAAGGAGTCTAGGGATCATACTCTCAATAATATCATTGGTGACTTAAATCAAAGGACCCTAAGATCTCAAGTCCAAAACCAAAGCAACTTCTTTTGTTTCGTCTCCTTGATTGAACCAAAGAATGTTAAATAAGCTTTGACGGATGAAAGTTGGGTCATTGCGATGCAAGAAGAATTGAATCAATTCGTTGCCAATGATGTTTGGAAACTTGTTCCTCCACCTAAAAGTTCTACAATTATAGGAACCAAATGGGTCTTTAGGAATAAGTTAGATGAAAATGGTGTTGTGTCTCGTAACAAGGCTAGACTTGTAGCTCAAGGCTATAATCAACAAGAAGGGATTGATTATGACGAGACATATGCACTGGTAGCAAGATTAGAATCCATTAGAATCCTTTTAGCATATGCTTGTGCCTTAGACTTTAAGATTCAAAAAATGGATGTAAAGAGTGCGTTTCTTAACGGTTTGATCAATGAGGAGGTATATGTGGCTCAACCTCCCGGCTTCATTTATTTTGAGAAACCGGATCATGTTTACAAGCTTAAGAAGGCACTTTATGGTCTCAAACAAGCACCCAAAGCTTGGTATGGATGGTAGACAATACAATCTTTACAAAGAAGAAAGGTCCTCACCTCATAATAATTCAAATATATGTTGATGACATTATATTTGGCTCAACTTGTCAAGAATTGTGTGATGACTTTGCCAAAATCATGCATGATGAGTTTGAAATGAGTATGATGGGAGAACTTAACTTCTTTTTAGGACTCCAAATTAAACAAATGGGTGATGGTATTTTCTTTAGTCAATCTAAGTATGCTAAAGAAATGCTAAAGAAATTTGGATTAGATGAATCTAGACCAATGAAGACCCCAATGGCCTCGGATACTAAACTCACCGTAGATGATGATTGTGAGTCGGTAGACAACACCAAATATAGAGGTATGAGTGGTAGTTTGTTGTACCTAACCGCAAGTCGACTGGATATCATGTTTAGTGTTTGCCTTTGTGCTCGCTTCCAAGAGGCTCCCAAAACCTCTCACCTCGAAGCGGTTAAGCGTATCTTCCGATATATTAAAGGCACTATACATTTATGATTATGGTATCCTAAAGGGACCGGCGTAGAAACCATTGTCTACGCGGACTCGGATCATGCATGAGACTATGTGGACCGGAAAAGCACTAGTGGAGTTTGTACCTTCATGGGTTGTTGTTTAACTTCTTGGTTCTCCAAGAAACAAACCGCTCTTGCAATATCCACCACGGAAGCCGAGTATGTGAGTGCCGGAAAAGCATGCCAACAAGCTCTATGGATGAATCAAGCGCTTGTTGATTACGGGATTTCTCTTGATGATGTTCCCATCATGTGCGATAATAAAGGTGCTATAGACCTTAGCAAGAATCCCGTGCAACATTCGCGAACCAAACACATAGAAATTCGACACCATTTCCTTAGGGATAATGTTCAAAAGGGGAACATTTTAATTGAGAAGGTACCCTCCGAAGACAACTTAGCCGACATCTTCACTAAGCCACTTAAGAGGGAACCTTTTAATTACTTGCGTCTAGGTCTAGGATTAATGGAACATCTTCCTTAATTACCTTCTTTTCTTTTTGTGTGTTTTTTTACCACTTTGAGTCATTGAGTCTTCCAAACTCTTTTTGAAAAACCCTCTCTTCTCCTTTTTAAAACTCTCAAAGTCTCTTTCGAAAATGGTTGAGAAATGCTTTTGAAATTGTTAATTCAATCTAAAAACGGTTTTTCATAGATTCTCGCTATTAATCTAGAGCTTACATAATTCATATGTATGATTCTCTCAAACATAGCAAGAACAAGATAGAATCATGGAGGATCATTGTGTCATGACTTAAGGTCTTGTCTTACACACCTCCTACATCGATTTTTTTAATCCATGTATTTTGGTCAAATCTCTATTTGGTAAGTTTTCATATGTTGTCTTTGTCTATCTTTTCTTTTAAGCATATCCCTATGATAAGTTAGACTAGAAAAATAAGATTTGCTGAAAAATCTTCCTCCAAACACCAAACACAACCTCTGCAGGCGGTTCCATATGTGAACCGCGGTGCCTTAGTGATAAGGTACCGCCAGTCATGATAAGGAACAGCATACAGTGCCTTCCTTTTTCGGGTTTTTTGTCTGAAACTCCAGATTTGCTCCAACATTTTTGAGAATCTTTGTTTCAAACCCTTTGACCACCCCAAAAATACCTTAAGCCTTCCCTATTTAAACCATAAGCATTTTGCCATACTTCACATACCAAAATGTCTTATTCTCCCAATGAAAGCCTTGAATCTCCTCCATTTTCTCCAATTGCTTTCAATCCCAACTCACCCAAGAACCATTACAATCCAAACTCACCCAAGAACACTCTTAATCACATCTCTCCTACCAAGAATGTTGATTGTGGAACATCTTTTCTTTCATCACCACCCTTTAGTGTTCTTCCTCCTTCTCATGATAATGTCATGCACCATGGAACATATTGTCATTGTTGTCAATATCAACATCTTGCTACGGCGCACATCTATGAGGAATTGAGCTACATCAAGAGTCTCTTAATCAAGCCTCCTCTTCACTATGATTATGAGATCTCCAACAAGCCACCACCACCACCCTCCGCCATTACCTTGTCTTTTATATAAGCATTGGTTGCTTATCCACAAGACACCAAATTCAAGCAAATCTTAGAATTCTAGAATAACTAGGATTAGATTTATGCTTTTGGCTTGTTTCTTTTTCCATACATCTTTGTATGATGTTCTTTTATTAACCTATCTTGGATGTTTGTCTTTATGTTTTCTTCTCTTTTATTTTGTGACCTATTGCTATATCTTGTTGGTTGTTTCTTTTGTTCAACTAACCCTTCTATGTAGCTTGTCACCATATCTCGATTCCTCGGTGCCCCAAGCTAGGGGGAGTAAGCACCAAGGGGGGGGGGGGTCTTTGCAAAGTCCGTCTCTTAAACACCGACTTGTGCAACATTTTTGCTTCGATAAAGGGGGAGAAATGAATAAACTCGTCTTCGAGAATCTTGTTTTCTTGTGTGATTGAGTTTTTGTATTGTCGGAATCAAAAAGGGGGAGATTGTTAATGCAATAATGCCTAAAAACGTTACTTGCATTTTTCGGTCTCTCTTAGTTTTGATTACGACAATATGTAAAAACAAGCATTTACGAAAACAACGAAAAACGAATTCTTGAGTTCAAGTATTTTTCATTTTACCCATTTTCACTTAAGGTATGAATAAACAAGTACTAACCTTAATCAAGTGATCAAGTGATTTAATCTTTTCTTAAAACTCACTTTTTATTAAGTGTGACAAGTTTTTATTAAACTTTCTTTTTAAGAAAATGTTTTATTAAATTAATTATTTGAAAATTTGAAAATGGCATATTCTTATTTGATTAGGAATATTCTATCAGAATATTTTTTAATCCAGATAAGACCTCCACCACTAAAGGACAAAAAAGGGAGCGGAGTCTAGGTGGCGGTTCTCTAGTGCCTACGCGGTTCCATATCGATAAGGAACCACCGGGTGAGATATGGAACCGCGGCCAGATAAATCCGTTGGCTTTTTGTCCTATAAATTGTGGACCGTTCTCAGCTTTTCAACTCACCTCTTTTGCACATCTATTTCCAGATTCAAACACTCTTCTTGAATCACTCAAATCTTTGATCATTTGTTTGATTACTACTTGTTTAAGAAGTGAATCTTGTTCTTCTATCCCTTCCTCTCCAAGTGTAAAGAGAAGAACACTATCCTTGTGAAGTGTTGAGTCCACCACCAAAGATCCATTGAATATCTAATTTTATACATTTGTTGTTGTGTCATAGTTGTGAAAATCCAAGTAGTTGTGTCTATTTGGAAGTTGTGTATGTACTAATTATAGTTGTGTATATTGGTCCTAGCTACGATTACGGCTCGACTTTTAGCTTAGAGTCAGAAATTGGTTAAGCGACGTGTACGGTTTTCTCCACCATAAGGTGCTTGTTGTGTAGTGAACTCTCGAGTAAGGAGTACTCGAGGAGTGGAGTAGGAACGAGGAGTGAGCTTCGTTGCCGAACCACTATAAATCCTTGGTGTTTGGTTTGATCTTTCTTTACCCTTAACTCTTTACATTCTTTATTCTTTGTGCATATATTTTTGTTAGTATTAGTTTAGTTACACTATCATTGTTCATATTGTGCATAAGAAGATTTCACATATTTCCTCAAGCCTAAGCTTTTTTGAAAAAGGATTTTTGAAAACCACCTTTTAACAAGTAATTATAAGAAACTATTCAACCCCCCCCCCCCCCCCTTTAGTTTCTACAAGACTAGTTTGTGTGTTTTTATCGGATTATGAAGCGTATGTTATTTTACGCCTATCGCTAGTGTGTTTGGCCAGGTTTTGCTTACATATCTACAATCATTCATGTTAACGCGAAGTATGAATTTGTAGTTATGACGACATTTTTATTACTATAATACCATAATCATCAAGTCCCAGATATACCAAGGTCGAATGAGGTGACATATCCTCGCTCTTTGCAAGGCCGGACGATCTTATATACATGAGGGTATTTAATTGGAAGAAGCCTCTTTGCTTTAAGTAGGGTAGACCTATAACCCGGATACTTTACATATGAGAGTGTTATGATAAATGCGTCTACTCTACTATAAGAAGTAGCATAGTAAATAAACATGAGACACAATATAATCTGTTCGAACTAGTAAAGAATAGAAGTTTTCTAACGAAAAGTTTCTTATCCTACATATGTATTTACCCATTTTAAATTCCTAGGTCATGGTTTCGTCACTGGCACGGACAACACCACTGATAGCAATATTCATGTACACGGTACTCTGAGTTCATCGATCCATCCAATATTATTTCTTGCTACCTGCATTCTTTAGTGCAAAATGGTTGTTCACTCCTGTAATTATTATTTAGTAACATATGTCAACAGCTGAAGAAAGCTTTGGCAGGCAATTTTGGGCTAGAGCCAGTGTCAGAAATAATACCAGCACAACAACTGTCCACAACATAATTATCATACATACGGGTTGTTTTCGGGTTAGACCCATACGAGATAACCTTAGTATGCTTCTCTAATAGCTCCACCTCACTCTATTCACATGAATTTTCATTTGGATCATCTGAAAATGGGTAGAATGGACCTTTCTACTTATAATATATAAAGGTTTGTGAATGCTATTAGTCAAACAGTTATCGGGTTCCAAAGTAATCACAACTCATAACCTCAGTCCTCTCCTTAAAACCAATTCATTCACTCATGACTGGATCAAATTTATTTAAAGACGATAAACATTTAGAAGGATTTAGGAGGTGTAAATACATCCTAGTTAATTTGCCTAAAAAGGCCTAAATTGGATTCTATTGTATCTCAAGCCGGTGTAAAACCATCCAAACATTACTGAATGGCAAATTCTTATATAGTTATATCCTCCATTCCTCCTAAATAACATGACTAAGTTACTAATATAAATTTTATAGTCATATAATTATCTAATAATGTCAAAGTATCATGGACAGAAAGTGTTGCATGATCGGCCGACGTCAAACAACCCACTTTGACCCACAATAAAAGCTTACCTCGTGACCCTTTTTTAGGGTAAATATCGAAAATACACAATATGCTTTCTCAAATGATACCATTATACCCACTGGACTTTTTTATGTTCGATTTGCCCACTGATTTTGTTGACTAGACCGTTGACTTAACGAAACCGTTAGTTATTTCGTTAACTTGAAATTTACTTTTACATTGTTGGTCCCTAGCTAACTATCATTATCATCTAACATCATCATCTTCATAAAATTACCAAAAATCACACCCAGATCCAAAAATCTTATCCACCAATACTTTATCAGTGGGTAAATTACCATATCCAGAAACTTGACACAATGATGTTCCCACCTTCCTTACAAGATTTCCATATGTATGAGCATGTCTACTCATATCTTCAATAATCCTTGAGTAGTAATTCATATTTTTATTCAGCTTATCAATTATCTCCTTTTTCCATGTAGCAGAAGTAGGCCCACGAACTTTGTCTTCAGTTCTTGTAAAAGAGTTATTGATCATAAACTAATCTGTAGCTTGGATCATCATCATCGAGGTGTATAATGGAATGTCATTCAAATTAGATAGTCAAACTCTTGATAATCGAACCCCTCATATGCCTTTTATGACAACAATCGAACTTCAAAGTAATCCCAACTCATCCCGCGGCCAACAGAACGAATCCACCTCGAGAATGATGATGTTGATTGTTTTTTTTCATATTTAATGTGATGGATTTTCTGGGTTTTGATTCTTGTTCGAGTGGATAATTTTGTTGATGGTTGTTGTGATGTTTTTCACCAAATAACAAGCACAGATCTGTTCTTGTTTATTTTTTGGTTTTGTAATTATGGTGTGGATTTGGATAAGAGATTTCGGATCTGGTTGTTTTTTATATTTGTGAGTTTAGATCTGTGCTTTTTTAGTCGGTAGTTGTTGATGTTGATGATTGATTTCAAACCCAACATCATCAACGGAACCCAGATGACTTATAACATGATGATGATGAAGTTAGTTAGAGGATGACAATGTTATAGTTAGTTAAGTGGACTAAAATTGTAAAACAAAATTACAAGTCGTTAAGTCAACGTCCAGTCAACTAGTTTGACCAAAATCTTACGTGGCAAGTATGATTTTTGAAAATAAAAAAGTTCGATGGGCATAATGGATCATTTGAAATAGTACGTTGTGTATTTTTGACATTTACCCCCCTTTTTTACCATCAATTTGAGGAGAATTTTTTGTTGATATTTCTTCACTATGTAATATGGCAATCATCGTGTTCTATGACACCTTGTGACACAGTCTCATCAATCATATCCATGTTAATGATGACAACACAACACTATGAATTTATGATCTTTCAACGTAATAGTAGATAAAAAGTAAGAGTACATGAAGTCAAGCATACTATTCTTTACATATCATCATTGTGCATGAGATCATCCATCTTAGAGAAGCGATAGAATGAGCTTGGAAATACGAATGCCAGTTTGAGTTATTTCCATTAGTCACTAACATACATGAAAGATTTCACATCTTTCATTACTAACAGAGCCTCCTCCAATCTCTAACATGTAAATTGAGTACTACAATTAGGTAAAAACATATTTAAAAGCTAAAAACAAATGATGTAGTGCAGTGGTTTTTGCTTACCCATTGACTTTTGAGGTACGTATATATTACTCTAGCGAATGTAATGGCTAACAATGACTCCAAATATAGATTAGTAAAACATTTATTAATTATGAGTATATAATAATATGTTTACACAGATCATATCTTCCTCCTCCTCATGTTGATATGAGTTTCCTGAGTTTGTGGCGGTGTGGAGTGCGGGCAAATATCTTTTGGGGGTGGAGGATGAAGATTGTTCTAGAAGCTGAGATATATAAGAAAATACGATCAAATAAAAAAATAAAATGACAGACCGGGCGTGAAATGGATTATGAATTAGCCCATGAAATTGTAGGAGTCCAGTGGGGAAACAACGTCGTTTCTTTCTGTAATTGAGTATATTTATAATTATAATATAATTATAATAAGAAGTTATGAGTTCATATGCAATATATGCTACTGTTTGTTAGCCCGTATTATTATTATGATTGGTATTTGGGCTCAATCCCGGTTATAGAATACTTTTTATCTCCTTATATATTTTACCATACATTTCATGAATAAGAGAGACACTTTCCCACACTTACATAGTATCGAGCCTCACTAACCAATCCTAAAACACTGGTAATATAAACCACAACCGCTTTTTCTCTTTTTGGTGATTCGTTCTTGGTAAGAGAATCCTTTATAAATTGTGGAGTTTTTGTTCTAAGGTCACAAATCCGTTTGTTGTTATCGATTCTTCGTGCTAAGGTCACGAGATTTTTCTTTTGTTTGTTTTTTGTTTCTGTTTCAACGAACCTTCATAACAACACCATTCAATTCTCCAAAACCCTTTCTTACTACCCATTTTTTGATTTGTTGGTCAACCTATTAGGAAAATTATTCTTATTCCTTTTTAAAGCATCGGTTAAAAAAGACAACAAATTTTGTCATCATGATTGGTTCGTCTAATGATGGGGATATCACAGTTGAATTATTGGTCAAACTATTAAGAATGATAGGAGATAATAAATCTCCTTGCGTATCAGTAAACAAACACGAGAATACATTGGGGTTAGAAAGTAATGGGCCAACTGATTTACAGCCCATTAATTACATCCAAGGTAATGGGCCACCACCAGGTTTTGCTTATCCAATCCAGCTCGCTCACAGTTATATTCAGCGGTTCAGCCCGGTTATCATATGCAGCCCACTGCTCCATTAGGCCAACAGGATCAGCCTGTTACTACTTATGCTCCAAACGCAGCCGGGACGACTATTATTTAGGGCCAAGCTACCGCATTTCCACATGTTTTCACTACCGGGACACCTCATTCTCTCGGCACATAGAGTATGGATACATGTGCGAGCTCTCACCTTAATGATTCAGTTACTAATCTTAGTGATATTTTTAATACGTGTATTTATCCGTCTGTCTCGGTTGGTGACGGTCATCCTATACCCGTCACCAATACCGGCCATAGCAATTTGGCCAACTCCCTTTAGACCTCTTCATTTAAATAACGTTCTCATTACTCCCCATATTTTCTAAAACTTAATTTATGTTCGTCTATTTGTTCGTGATAACATTGTACTATTGAATTTGATGCGTTTGGTTTTTCCGTTAAAGACTTCATGACTCGTCGGGTCCTTCTCCGATGCGATAGCATCGGGGATCTTTACCCGGTCAGGAAACCCTCTCCAATTCCTCTAGCATTTCTTACCAGTCAACATACATGGCACCAACAACTTGGACATCCAGGAAGTGAAGTGTTACGTTGTCTTGTTTCACGCAATCTGATTTCGTGTAACAAAGAAAAACTCCTATTCTTTGTCATGCTTGTCAGCTTGGCAAACACGTGAGGCTTCCCTTTGTTAGTTCCAATACTCCAGTTACATCTCGTTTTGATATTGTTCACTCGGATGTGTGGACTTCACCCATTTCGAGTCTTTTAGGATTCAAATACGATGTTTTGTTTTTGGATTAGTATTCTCATTTTGTTTGAGTTTATCCTTTGGTTAATAAATCGGATGTCTTGTCTAAGTTTATGTTGTTTCGTAGTTATGTTAATACTCAGTTTAAATGTGAAATAAAGTCGTTTCAATGTGATCATGGTGGTGAATTTGACAACCGCGTCTTAAATACATTATTTGCCTCAAAAGGTATCCAGTTTCGGTTTTCCTATCCGAAAAAAATCCCAACAAAATGGCAAGTCCGAAAGACTAATTCACACCATTAACAATCTCATTCGAACCTTACTTTTTCAAGCTAATCTTCCACCTACGTTTTGGGTAGAAGCCCTTAATATGGCCATTCACCTATTAAACTTTTTACCCTCCAGTGTCATTAACAATGAAATACCTTACACACGTTTGTTTGGCACAAACCCAGACTATAGCCTTTTACGCACCTTTGGGTGTTTTTATTACCCCCACCTTCACACTAGTCATAAACTTGAACCACGTGCCACACCTTCAATTTATTTAGGACAAGCTTCCAACCATCATGGATATCGTTGTCTTGAACTAAGCACAAATAAAATAATTAGCTCCCACCATATTACATTTGATGAAACCGTTTTTCCATATGGCTCCAATCCACCCATCTCAGCACCTAGTTATGCATTTCTGGATGATTCACCCGATATAAACCCTCCAACCTAAAGACCAATCAAAACAGCAAATGGGTTTCAATACTTTCTTTTTATATAAAAGGGAAATTGAATACTCTCATAATATGTGAAACCTACACCTATTTAAATACTGCATACTAACAAACTAACTACCCAAAACATGCATAAGAGGGAACGTGGGTATCACTCCCATGACCCCCTAAATAATAGGAAACCAAGACCTAGTAAAACAAATGTGAAGAAGTCTAGGTCATTTGCCATACTTTCTGGTACCTATAAACTCTTATCTTCACACTATCTGAGCCCACAAACTTACCCATAGCAGCTGACCTGCGACCCATCAAGATTAAACCCAACATTCACCCTGTGTAATTTTGATATCTTTCAAGGTCTCGGCTTATGTGATCATAATCACAAACACGGTCTTGGTCACTACTTGCTCGGCTCTTTGTACTTTGCTTTCCATCTTGCTTACACAACTACGTACATACAAAGAAAAGTCCTTGCTACTTACTTTCTTGTGATTACCGCTACATGCTTGATCTCGGACTTATCTTTCTTGTCGCCTGCCCCTAAGAACACCTCCTATTACATGATCCACTTGCTCAAAGTTCTTGCTAAACTTTCAAGTTCTAAAACGATATCGATTTCTTGCTAACATACCGGTCTTGATCTCATTCTTGCTTCATTTTTATCGATTCTTGCTTATCGTTTCTTGCTTGCTTGTCAACTCTTGCTTGTCGACCCTTTCTTGTCGACTGTTTCTTGTTTGCTACTTGCTACAAACACGAAACTTTTTACATGCTATCGTTGTCTTGTCTGCTACTTGCTACAAACTAGGCGACAACCTTCTTGCTTGCAAACTTGCGATAACTTGCTGGTTCTTTCTTGTTATCTTTCTTGGAACATTCTTCCTTTTCTTTCTTGCTCGTTTACTGCTTTAAAATAGTTCTTGCTGTTGCGTTTTGTGGTCACTTGTTGTGACAAGAACTTGCTGGTGCTTTCTTTCTTCTTTGTTTCCTGATTACACAAGATGTAATCAGAGCCTTTCTTTCTTGCTAGACACAGGCATCAGCCCTTGAGCACTGATACCACATGTGGGATTCAACCCCTTTGCCCCGAGAAACGCAACTCGGTAACACACCAGTTAAAACAAAAATGGGTTTCAATACTTGCTTTCTATATTAAAAGGAAACTTAATACTCTGATAATATGTGAAACCTACACCTATTTATATATTGCATACTAACAAACTAATCACCCAAAACATGCATAAGAGGGAACGTGGGTATCACTCCCATGAACTCCTAAATAACAGGAAACCAATACCTAGTAAAAAAATGTGAAGAAGTCCTGGCCATTTGCCATACTTTCTGGTACCTATGAACTCTTATCTTTACACTATCTAAGCCCACATATTGACCCATAGCAGCTGACCCGCGACCCATCAAGATTAAACCCAACATTGTTCAACATGATACACCAATTAATTCTCACATACATCCTGCTACTACATCACTTATGAATATCTCGACTCACCTGTTAACTCTACCCACTCTGGAGAGGCCCAAGATCAAACACCACAAAAAATTGTCGACGGTCAAATACCACACAACAGGACCTACCATCCCGTTGCAGCAGCAGGATAACATGGGTGGTGGGGCAGCCATGTGGGCAGCATCAAAAGTAGCAGCAGGAGGGATGGGTGTTTTAAACACGGGCTTACGTGGATCAGAACACCTAGTCGCAGCAGCAGCGCGTCACGTCACGCGCACTATTGCGGGTGCTTCTGATGATCTCAGACTGACCCTTGGTGGCGGTGATTGTGCTAATGATCATGATTCTATTGAAAAGGTGGTTGGGTCATGTGATGATGATGATGATGATGATGATGATGATTGATAGGTGTGGAAACACCCATCCTTTTACGACTTAAAACAATTAAAAACGAGACCATAACGTGTATTTTATGTCGTAAATGTCAGAATTATGCGTGGTTTGTGGTTTTGTTTTAGGATCAAAATATGAAAAAGGAAGAAAACACGGGCTTTCACGGGCTTTTATCGAAGAAAAAGACAAAAGACAAAGTCAAAAGATCAAGAGTGCAAAAAGAACGCAAGTCAAAGGCCTATTCTGAAGATTTATCGAAGAAAAAGACCAAAGACGGAAGTTTAACGAAGTTGAAGAACCAGATCTAGTCAATGAAGAAATTAGAAGACGAGTTCATTTTATTTGTCGATAAATCCCGAGACAAAGTCGAGAATGACGAGTTTATTTTCAAAGACTAAAGACGAGAAGACAAAAGAAAGAAAGAGAGAAGCAACAACACTCCTCCCCCTCCTATAAATAGAGACCTCAACCTCATTTTTGAGGTGTTAGCTAAATTCATTTAGCTCTCCACTTTACTTTTTCATGCTTTTCAATATTGTCTTTACATACTTGTCTTGCATTTAATTTTGTAGGATCTTAATCATTTAAATTTGTGTTGTTGAATCTTAATCTTTAATCAAGCTTTTCATCATCTATCTTATTCTACCTTTCTTGTTTTTGATTTTGTTTCGGTTCAAGTAAGTAACTTGTTTCATTTGATGTTTACTTGCTTAAAGTGCTCATCTTGTTATTTTTATCAATTTCATACGATTGAAAATCTCAACTTTTTGGTGCTTTTAGCTTATTTTGGTTTTAGCTTATTTTCTTTTTAGTGTTTTTAAAAGTTTAATCTTTTTAAAGTTTATTATATAAATCTTAATTATTTAGTGTTTTGAAAGTTTCTTATTCGTGCTATTTAGTTCTTTTCATTATTGATTTGGTTTAGTTTCGATTAGTGCTTATTAAAACAAGCTTATTCGGTTTTGCTTATCGCATTTTACATTCCATCAGAAAAGGGTTTACCTTTTCCGAAGGTTATTCCGATAGTCTTCATCGGAAAAGGGTTTACCTTTTCCGATAGTTATTCCGATTGTTTTCATCGGAATAGGTTTTTGGTATTCCGATCGGTATTCCGATCATTATTCCGACAGTATTGGTGATACGACATTCCGACAGGTTTTCCGATAATTATTCCGATAGAATTGGGTTTTCGTTATTCCGATTTTTATTGGTGATCAAACATTCCGATAGGTTTTTCCGACGGATTTTCCGATCATTATTCTGATGGTATTCCTACAGTGGGTATTCCGACAGGTTTGAGTTTTCCTTTTTGTTTCAAGTTAATTTTCAAATTTTCTTTTCCCGCCAATCAAGGTTAGATTCTTCTTTTTTATTTTTATGTTAAATAACTTTATCGTTTATATTATCTGTAGAAATAGCTAAACAAAAGCTCCCCCTTTTAGTTACCAAAAACAAAAATTCCACCTTAAACCGTGATCAATTCGATTAGATACAGAGAACGATTGAGTACACATATGCAAAATCTCCATATTCAAATGTCGCCGCTGCCGGCTCTTTTCGTGAAGATTAACGGTTTTTTTGAGAGACGCGTTGGATTTTGGGATCCGTTCACTTTTTAAAGTTATCTTCTTGCCAAAAAATTTCAAAAATCCTAAAAAATTTAAAAAAAGTTAAAAAACCCAAAAACATTTAAAAATTAATAAAAAGCATTTCTTTTCAAAAGTTTTGCACCAAAAATATTCCTCTTAATCCTCTATTGTGTTTAATTCTTTTTCTCAACCCCTCTTATTTTTAATTCTTCATAGATTCGTATGTCTATTGCGTAGGGTGTGGAGACCATTGTATGGTTTTCAAACATGTCAATGGTGTATATTTGAGCGGTGCGGAAATGATATCGACAATACACAATTTGGATTTTATCCATCGTGCAATTCGATTAACTCATCCTTTACCTCTAATGACACTATCTCACCCTCTCCCATATATGACGATCCATATCAGCAAAATGCACCGGGTTTTTCTCCATACCCATGTTTCCACAATTGTGGGGGGCCTCACAATACCTTTTCTTGTCAACTGATGAATTATTATGAGCCACATCCGTGCTATAATTCTGGTTTTCAAAATTTTGAGCCCCCACAATACTCCGTCGTTCATCAACCTTCTTTTGGAATGAGTGAGGAACTACTCACTAGTTTGGCTAGAATTATGGAACAATTAAATCGACTCCCAGCTATCTTGGAGAAGGCAAGCCGACAAGAGCAAATATCAAATATCGAGGCTTATACTCCTCCTCCTGTGCATCCATACTATTATGATGATGATGACGACGAAAATACTATTTCTTGGAATGATCTTGTTGCTCAATGTCCTAGTGCAATTGAACTTCCTTGTCTCGATATCCCAAATGCGTCTAAAGATAGTGATTCATCGGTGAGATTAGTGAATTTGGTCTTGACAACTTATTTGAGGAGGTTTGTGATGTCCCTACTTTTGTTGAGCTTACGGACGAGGTCGCTCTTAATGATGATGATTTTTCTCCATGCTATGAGAATTTCACCTTTGAAATTTCTCAATCTCCTCCGGGAGATGAGGACGATGTTGATTTATTCTCTCCGACTTACGAGAAGTTCACCCCTGAACTTGGTGTTTTAGATGAGGTGGAAGACGTTATTCTTCGCAACAAATTACTGAAAGTTCGTCTTCTTATTGCTGAAATTGAAACGTTTAATTCTCCTCCTATTTCTGAGTCTTTACCCCCGTCTATTACTCCCGTTGAGAATAATGACACATTTATGGAAGAAATCGACATTCACTCAATACCTCCGCGTATTGATGATGACGACACGGTGGGGGATATTCTTTTTGATAATTTGCTACATAAAGATATTGTCCCAAGTCCCCCTCCCGAGCACCTCTTATCCCATACCTTAGAGACCATTACTAAGGATGAGTGTTTTGACCCGGGAGGTGACATTGACCATTCTATGATGGACACCTTTACGGCTCTACCGCTCAGTGATAATCATATGTCTTTTGGGGGTGACATTTTGATTCCTTTACCCACCCCACCTCCCGTGGATCACGGCCTCACATACTTTTCGTATGTTGAGAGGACTTTTCTACCCTTTAAGACTTATCCTCCGGCCTCTCCTGTTTTATTTTCTTCTGGGAACGAGGACAAGGTCTTTGATCCCGGTATTACATTCGAGGCTTCCCCATGGACCATTTAATTCAGGGATGAGTCAGGCTCGTGACTCGGTGAACAAAAACAAGCGCTTTTTGGGAGGCAACCCGATTATCTATCCTTTTTTATCTGTTTTTCTAATAAGTGTAGGGGAGACCCTAGTATGTGTTTGTTGTTTTCTTTCTTATGATGTGCAGGGATTGGAGTTTCAAAGATCTATTCTTTATGACTTTTGATGACCCGTGATTCCGTGTACCCGTCTTCCCGGTTCTATCCAAACTATTTTGATTCATTATTTTATCATTTATGTTGAAATAGGAATCACTTTAGTTGTCTCTTCCTTAGCAAGATTTAAACAATGTGCACAATGTCCTAAGTGTAGCGGAGGTTACTTCCACATGCTTAAACATTGAGGACAATATTTATATCAAGTGTAGGGGGGATTTCTATCGATGTTAAATGGGATTTTCCATTATTTTGTCCTCATTTTAACCAGAAAATTGATTTTTCGACATTTTTCAAAATTTTTGATCTATTTTGGCCTATTAGTATTTTCCTTTGTTATCGTTAATTTTCTTTCATCAGAATAAATTTTAATAAAATGGTTTTAATAAGTTTAGATTTCTTTGGTATATTAGGCCCGTCATGAATCTTTTGACTCAACCCGATTTTACTTATCCACGTTTACTCTAGCTAGTATCCTTAACATGTTTAAATCAAGTTTTGCTAGGCTTTTATATAGGGAACTTTAAAACGCGAAAGTCTTAACTCTTACGGGTTAAGAACAAGAACTTTTCGCAAGTTCCTATAATTGATCCTAGAAAGTCGTTTATCAAGGGAACTTTAAAATGCAAATTCTAAACTTGAAAAAGTCTAAGAAGATGCAATATCCTATAGATGACTTGAAAACCCAAAACTTTGATTTAATAGGCTAAGCATCCACGAGTGTCGTTCCTTGAGATTTTAAATTGTGGAGAACTAGAGATGATAGAGTCAATTATAAGTTTGGTATTCTTTCATGAATTTATGTGAGTTAATTATGAGCTTTTTCTCCCATCGCTTGTTAATAAATATATTTTCAATAAGTAAGGTCGTACGATTTGAAAATTTACTTAGCTTCTAGCACAAGATCGTTTAAAAGTTGCTCGGTATTAATTAGAGTTCATAGCCAAGGCATAACTTATTGAAGCGGGATGCGAAGATTGGCGAGCCCAAAAAGGCCCTAACAAGGCATGAGGGCTACATTTTGTTGCTGAAGATCCTAAAGTGATGTGAAGAATCATTTATCAAAAATCAATATGAAGAATCGAGACACACGACGAAAAGCAAATACTCCCCTAAATATCATGGAGAAGTCTATCCGAAAAGACCCTAGCAAGGTATGAGGATAAATAGATCCAAGTCCTAAAAGGAGGTGGATCGTTGTATATCAAAATCCCAAATAAAGATTGGAGAAAAATGAAGAAGTCGTGGTCCAAGTATGAAGAATCTCTCAAAAACTTCAAGTGAAGAAATTACTATTATAAAGAGAAGACCATTATTTCAAGATCATCTCTTAAGATTCGAAGTATGAAGTCAATACCAAATATCGATCTGAGAAAGGTCTCAAATCGTGAAGCGAGTTATGCCAAGATATGAACTTTATGAGGTTTCGAGAAGCAGTTTTAAAAGATTTTGTCCTTTAGCTAACTATTTATTAAATCGTCCTACTTTATTTTCAGCCTAAATAAACTATCGAAATAAGTCAACAATACATCCTCGTGATCATTCAAGACAACAATAAAATATAAGAGATATACCTAGGAATAAGGGGGTCTAAGTAAATAATTGAGCCACATGAGTTTGTGTTAGTTTGCTAACTTATAATAACAATGATCTCGTTTTTAAGCTTGGTATGGGGAACGTGAAACTTGAAGATGATAAACATTCATGACATCTAAAGCCCTAATGTAAGTCTTCGATCTCTTTACTTTTTCTCCCTTCAAGTATTTTGTTATTTTCTATCTTTTTAGTTTCATTAATGTCTTGTGTTTAATAAAGGCTAAGGTGGGTTAATTATGATGGAAAATGTAAATCTTTCTTTGTAATTAATGCATTGCATGAAGGCATTGCAATGATCAAGTGTAGGGGATTTGATAGGTGTAGAAACACCCATCCTTTTACCAATTAAAACAATTAAAAACGAGACCGTAACGTGTATTTTATGTCGTAAATGTCGGAATTATGTGTGGTTTATGTTTTTGTTGTGTTTTAGGATCAAAATATGAAAAAGGAAGAAAACACGGGCTTTTATCGAAGAAAAAGACAAAAGACGAATACAAAAGATCAAGAGTGCAAAAAGAACGGAAGTCAAAGGCCTATTCTGAAGATTTATCGAAGAAAAAGACCAAAGACGGAAGTTTAACGAAGTCGAAGAACCAAATCTAATCAATGAAGAAATTAGAAGACGGGTTCATTTTATTTGTCGACAAATCCCGAGACAAAGTCGAGAATGACGAGTTTATTGTCAAAGACTAAAGACGAGAAGACAAAAGAAAGAAAGAGAGAAGCAACAACACTCCTCCCCTCCTCCTATAAATAGAGACCTCAACCTCATTTTTTAGGTGTTAGCTAAATTCATTTAGCTCTCCACTTTACTTTTTCATGCTTTTCAATATTGTCTTTACATACTTGTCTTGCATTTAATTTTGTAGGATCTTAATCATTTAACTTTGTGTTGTTGAATCTTAATCTTTAATCAAGCTTTTCATCATCTATCTTATTCTACCTTTCTTGTTTTTGATTTTGATTCGGTTCAAGTAAGTAACTTGTTTCATCTTGATGTTTAATTGCTTAAAGTGCTCATCTTGTTGTTTTTATCAATTTCATACGATTGAAAATCTCAACTTTTTGGTGCTTTTAGCTTATTTTCTTTTTAGTGTTTTTAAAAGTTTAATCTTTTTAAATTTTATTATATAAATCTTAATTATTTAGTGTTTTGAAAGTTTCTTATTCGTGCTATTTAGTTCTTTTCATTATTGATTTGGTCAAGTTTCGATTAGTGCTTATTAAAACAAGCTTATTCGGTTTCGCTTATCGCATTTTACATTCCATCAGAAAAGGGTTTACCTTTTCCGACGGTTATTCCGATAGTCTTCATCGGAAAAGGGTTTACCTTTTCCGACAGTTTATCTGATTGTTTTCATCAGAATAGGGTTTTGGTATTCCGATCGGTATTCCGATCGTTATTCCGACAGTATTGGTGATACGACATTCCGACATGTTTTCCGATAATTATTCCGATAGAATTGGGTTTTCGTTATTCCGATTGTTATTGGTGATCAAACATTCCGACAGGTTTTTTAATAAGTGTGAAAACACTTATCCTTTTACCACTTATTTCCAATAATAACAAGACCAAAACGTGTATTTTATGTCGTAAAAGTCGGAATTATGCGTGGTTTGTATTTTTATTGTGTTTTAGGACCAAAAGATGCAAAAGGAAGAAAACATGGGCTATCACGGGTTTTTATCGAAGAAAAAGACTAAAGACGAAGTCAAAAGATCGAGAATGCAAAAAGAACGGAAGTCCAAGGCCTATTCTGAAGATTTATCGAAGAAAAAGTCTAAAAACGGAAGTTTAATGAAGTCGAAGAACTCAAGTCTAATTATAGAAGAAATTTATAAGACAAGTTCAACTTATATCGACAAATCCCAAGACGACGTCGAGAAAGACAAAGAAATTAAGTCGAGTCGAGACGAGAAGAAAGAAAGAAGATAGCTTAAGCATGTATCTCCCCACCTCCTATAAATACCCTCCTAATATGTCATTAGGAGGGTGTTAGGTGGTTAGTTTTTAGTTTTTAATAGTTGTAGTTAATTTTCAAGTGTGTTTTTTAATTCTCTCTACTTTTCCTTTCAAACTTATTAATCTTTACATTAATCTTGTAATCTTTTGATATTAATCTTTAATCAATCAAGCTTATTTCCTTAATTCTCATTCTACCTTTCTTAATCTTTTACTTAATCTTGATAATCATGTAGTTTTATCTTAATCTTGTTGATGATTTGATTGTGTAGTTATTTTGTTGTGCTTATTAAATTGGTGATTTTATAAAGTTTTTAGATCATAGTGCTTATTCTCTTAATTTTTGTGATTAATAGTTCTTAAAACTTAGTAGCTTTTGATAAGTTTAAGTTTTTATAAAAAGTGCTTTTTGATTTCTAGCTTATTTTATGTTTAAAAGTTTTTAAATTTTAGCTTATTCTCCTTTTTCTAAAAACAATTTGGTTGAGCTTTTAGTAAAGTGCTTATTGATTTTTGGCTTATATTTGCTTTTTGCTAAGTTTGTGTTCCGAAATCTGTCAAAACCCCTATATTCCGAATAGTCAACATTCCCCATTATTCCGGATAAGTTGCTGGAAAGTATTCCGGATAAGCTGTTGGAACATCATTCCGGATAAGACATCGAACTAGAATCCCGGATAAGCAACTTGTGACGAATTCCGGATAAGTCTTGGGATAGTATATTCCGGATAAGACAAAGTTTGGGAATCCAGATAAGTTGCACAACAAAATTATTTCGGATAAGGTCTCGTGGAGTATTCCGGATAAGTACTTAACCTACAATTCCGGATAAGAAGACGGAGATATTCAGGATAAGCGACTTGATTTATTCCGGATAAAGCTCGGAAGTTTATTCCGAATAAGGATAGTTTGGTGGATTCCGGATAGCATACCAAAGATTAATCCGGATAAGAGTCCGGAATTTATTCTGGATAGTTTCTATTTGAGAAGATTCCGGATAAGGTTTCGAAGTCACGTTATTCCGGACAAGCTGTTTAATTTTATTCCGGATAACCTCAAGTACAAACATCCCGGATAAGTTGCATTTCATTTTCCCGGATAAGCCACAGTTCTTCATTTCGGATAACATTCCGGATAATATTCCGGATAAGGTTAAGTATTTCCAGTTTTTAAATTTTAATTTTTCCCGCCTTTTTACTTAGAATTATTCTAATTTGTCTTGTCTTAGTTTAATATTTGAAGTTAAAATTTTTATAAGTATTAGTCATTTACTTTTCAACTTTTAAAGCTTTCATCTTTATATACTCAACGACATTTTCATTTTTAGTTTAAAATAGATAATCAAAACCCTTTTTATTGTCCACCAAGAACGACTGAGTCACACCTTCAACCAATAATCAATTCGAAAAGATCGGTTTAACAAACTTTCATACGAGGCTTAAAAACCTTGTATTAAATGGCGCCGCTGCCGGCTCTTTTCGTTAAGATTAACGGTTTTCAGTGAGAGACACGTTGGATTTTGGGATCCGTTCATTTTTTAACGTTATTTTCTTGCTTAAATATTCAAAAAATCCTAAAATATAAAATTTTCAAAAATACAAAAAAAATAGAAAAACATAAAAAAAAACCAAAAATATTTCTTGTATATTTTTCTTTTCCTTTTGCAGGTGTATGCGTACTAGATCTTTGTCTTATTCTGAGCCCGAGACTCTTGAAGACTTAGGTATGGCTGGTGTGCATAACAAAAATAATCCACCTCAGCCCAACATGAATAATAACAACCATGAACCTCAACCGGACAATCGACCAATGATTGAGCTTTTGCAATCGCATGTAGAGGGCAACACCGATGCTATTGTCATACCCGAGATTGGAGCCAACAATTTTAAGCTCAAATCCGGCTTCATTCAAATGGTCTCTGCTCAACCATTCTTGGGGCGTTCAATTGATGATCCTCATGACCATATAAAAAGGTTTCTCCAACTCACCAATACGGTTAGGTATAATGGGGTTTCACAAGAGGTGATTCGCTTGCAACTTTTTCCTTTCTCCTTAGAGGGACAAGCCCGTAATTGGCTTGATAAGGAACCGCCACAAAGTATTCTTACGTGGACGGATTTAGAGACTAAATTCATCAACTACTTTTTCCCACCCTCACGTACTACCGCTTTGCGGAATGAAATTATTACCTTTGAACAAAAGTACAGTGAGACATTTAGTGAATCTTGGGACCGTTTTAAGGAACTTTTAAGAAAGTGTCCACAACATGGTTTCACAAAAGTACATCAAATTAATACTTTTTACAATGGGTTAAGCATGAATGACCAAGATTCACTAAATAGTGCCTCGGGGGGTAATATTTTGGTTAAGTCTTCTAATGCCGCTTGGGATATTATTGAGAACAAATCTAGAGTGCAAACCAAGAGTGTTCGGACTAATGTGGCTAGTGCTAGCACTAATGAGAGAGATAAGAGAATTGATAAGCTTACTTCGCTTATTGAATCACTTGCTCTCCAAACCTCTAACAACACCAAAGCTATCAATGCCCAAGTTAATGCTATGAGTCAATCATGTGAAATATGCGGGGGATCTCACTCATACACCGATTGTCCTTCGACTCATGACAATCCGGAAAATGTGTATGCCGCCAATGGTAACTATTCCACGGGAGGCTATCAAGCACGTCCTCAAGGTGACCGCAATTTGCTCAGCTATCGCTCAAACAACTTTCTTTCACCACTCGGTTTTCCACCTCAAAACCCAAACAACCTCAATCGCAACAATCAAAACCAACCTCAAGCTCCAAATAAATATCAAAACCAAAGAAACCCATATCCACCTCAAAGAAACAATCAAGTTCACCAACCACCCGCTTATCAACCACCTACCTACCATGCTCTTTCTCCCACCCAACCCACCACATTTAATCAAGAGGTTGACACTTACATGAGGACTAATGGTGTGATAGTGCAAAATCTTCAGCGGGAAATGATCAACTTGAAAGCAGATATGGTGAAACAAGGGAATGATCTTCGAGCCGATATGCAAAACACTTTGGCAAGTCAAACGAATGACTTAAGGAACATGATGGCTAGTTTCTTCCCAAGTAATCAAGCCTCTGGTTCGGGTTCTCTTCTGAGTAACACCATTGCTAATCCAAGAGGGGAGATGAAAGCAATCACCACTCGCAGTGGAAAAGGTTTAAAGGAACCCGAGCTTCCTACACCTACACCGGTAATTATAACAAAGGAAAACGAGTCCCCTTCTCAAATTCCTCCACCTTCTATTTCCCCACTTCCTCCACCTTCTACTTCTACCCCTCCTCCACCCAAGGATGTGAGTGAGAATTCCATTCCAAAGCCTTCATCTCAACCCAATATACCTTATCCCTCAAGGTTGAGGAAAGAGAAATTGAAGAACAAGGATGATATTCAGGTTTCTAACTTTCTTAAAATGTTTAAACAACTGAATTTCAATATCTCCTTTGCTGAGTCGCTCACATGCCGAAATATGCTAAAATGTTTAAAGATCTTCTCAGTGATAAGGAGAAACTTCTTGATGTTGCTCAGACCCAACTTAATGAGAATTGTTCAGCAGTGCTCTTAAGGAAATTACCCACCAAACTTGGTGATCCGGGTCGTTTTCTCATTCCTTGCAACTTCCCCGGGGTAGAGAATTGTATGGCCCTAGCCGATCTAGGTGCTAGTATAAACTTAATGCCTTTAAGTGTTTGGAAACAATTATCTCTACCCGAGCTAGTCCCCACACGAATGACTTTGGAATTAGCCAACCGTACGGTTTCTTATCCGGTGGAGATAGCCGAAGATGTCTTCGTCAGCGTCGAAAAAGTCACCTTTCCGGCGGATTTTGTTATCGTTGACTACGAGATGGACCCACATGTTCCATTAATCGTAGGACGTCCATTCTTGAGGATCGGTCGCACTCTCATCGATGTAGCCGCGGGCGAATTAATCATGAGAGTTGGTGACGATAAAATCGTTTTCAACATGGGTAAACTTTCTAAGCAGCATTCTGAAAACGAGAGTGTTAATTTCATTGACGTTCTCGATGAGGCTTGTGAAGAACATTTCAAAGACGCTTGTAAAAGTGGTTCTTCTTCTTCTCTTCCCATTGTTGAGACCGTTGCCTCTATTGCTCCATCACTAACTCCATTTGGAGAAAGTGATTTCCTTTTGAAAGAATTTGAAGCTACTTTGGGAGATGTGGACTTGCAATATGACGATTCTCCCTCCAATTGGGATGAAGACATTCGTACCATTTAGAAACTTCTCAATGAGGACCATATTTCTCCACCATCTCCTAAGGATATCTCTATCGATGAAACGAATTTGACTACGCCCTCCATCGAAATCCTCCGGATTTAGAGCTTAAGGACCTCCCGTCTGATCTCGAGTACGTTTTCCTTGAAGACAACAAGAAGTCACCCGTCATCATAGCAAAGGACTTGAAAGAAGAAGAAAAATCCCGACTTATCGCCGTGCTAAAGAATCATAAGAAAGCGATCGCGTGGAAAATCTCCGATATTCGTGGAATTGATCCTCACTTTTACACACATAAAATTCTCATGGAGGACGACTTTAAACCCACTATTCAAAGCCAAAGAAGGGTGAATCCTAAGATCCATGACGTTATCAAAAAAGAGGTTATCAAACTTCTTGATGCGGGAATGATCTACCCTATCTCGGATTCACCATGGGTTAGTCCCGTCCATTGTGTGCCTAAGAAAGGCGAAATCACCGTTGTGCCCAATGAAAACAACGAGTTGATTCCTACTCGTCTCGTTACAGGGTGGAGAGTTTGTATCGACTATCGCAAACTCAATGATGCTACGAGAAAGGATCATTTTCCCCTTCCTTTCATGGACCAAATGCTTGAACGTCTAGCTAGTAATGACTATTACTGCTTCTTAGACGGTTTCTCTGGGTATTTTAAAATTCCCATCGATCCTAAAGATCAAGAGAAAACCACATTCACTTGTCCTTATGGAACATTTGCGTATAAAAGAATGCCTTTCGGCTTATGCAATGCTCCTGGGACTTTCTAAAGGTGTATGATGGCTATCTTCCATGACATGGTTGAAGAAACTATGGAAGTCTTCATGGATGATTTCTCGGTCTATGGTGATTCTTTCTCTACTTGCCTTGCCAATTTAGAACGGATGCTTAAGCGGTGTGAAGACACTCGCCTTGTTCTAAATTGGGAAAAATTTCGTTTCATGGTAAAAGAAGGCATTGTGCTTGGACATAAAATCTCAAAAGCCGGTCTTGAAGTGGACCGTGCTAAAGTGCATGTCATAGCCAAATTACCTCCACCTTCAACCGTGAAGGGTGTGAGAAGTTTCCTTGGTCATGCGGGCTTCTATCGTCGATTCATTCAAGATTTTTCTAAAATCGCTCGCCCGATGACCCACCTCTTGGAAAAAGATACTTCTTTCATCTTTTCCAAAGAGTGTCTTGAATCCTTCAATCTTCTTAAGGACAAGCTAACTAAGGAACCGGTCTTGGTTACCCCTAATTGGGAGCTACCTTTTGAATTGATGTGTGATGCTAGCGACTTTGCCATTGGAGCGGTTTTGGGCTAAAGAGTGAACAAACACTTCCAACCAATCCACTATGCTAGCAAGACAATGACGGGGGCTCAATTGCATTATACCACTACCGAAAAAGAGCTTTTAGCTGTAGTGTATGCTTTTGAAAAATTTCGCCCCTATCTTGTCCTTTCCACCATCATTGTCTATACCGACCATTCCGCGTTGAAGTACTTGTTGACTAAACAAGACTCTAAGCCGAGACTTCTTCGTTGGGTTTTGCTCCTTCAAGAATTCAACATTGAAATTCGTGACAAGAAGGGAGCCGAAAACCTAGCCGCGGATTATCTAAGTAGACTTGAGGATCCTTATCAAGGGGATCATCCGAATCAATAAATCAATGACTCTTTTCCCCTTGAGACCTTAATGTCTATCAATTCCAATATTGATGACACCCCGTGGTTTGCGGACATTGCAAACTACTTAGCGGGTGGAATTCTCAAGGAATGGTTAACGTCCCAACAAAAGAAAAAGTTCTTTAAAGATATTGAACACTATTTTTGGGACGACCCTCACCTTTTCAAACAATGTGCGGATCTTGTCATTCGTCGATGTGTTGATGGGCCGGCAGCTTTACTAATCCTTGATGCTTGCTATAAAGGACCCACCGGTGGTCACTTTGGTCCCAATTACACCGCGAAGAAAGTATTCGACTCTGGATTTTATTGGCCCACCATTTATCATGACGCTCATGAAATGGTTAAACGTTGTGATGCTTGCCAAAGACAAGGCAAGATCACACATAAAGATGGGATGCCTCAAAATTTCATACAAGAATGTGAAATCTTTGATGTATGGGGTATCGACTTTATGGGGCCATTTCCATCATCTAAAGGGAACAAGTACATCCTCGTAGCCGTTGACTACGTTTCCAAATGGGTTGAAGCCAATGCTCTCCCTACGAACGATGCGAGGGTGGTTGTGAACTTTTTGAAGCAGCTTTTTGCTCGATTCGGTGTTCCTCGTGCTATAATCAGTGACCGCGGGACTCATTTTTGCAATAATCAATTTGCTCGAGTCATGGCTAAGTATGGTGTCAATCACCGTCTTTCCACCGCTTATCATCCTCAAACAAATGGTCAAGCCGAGATATCTAACCGTGGATTGAAGCGAATTCTGGAGCGTACTGTGGGAGAGCATCGTGCCTCTTGGGCCGATAAATTAGATGATGCTTTGTGGGCTTTCCGTACCACTTATAAGACCCCGATTGGTTGTACACCTTATCGTCTTGTGTACGGGAAATCATGCCACCTCCCTATCGAGCTTGAACATAAGGCATACTGGGCCTTGAAGTGGGCTAACTTCGACATCAACAAAGCTGGCGATCTTCGGAAGATTTAACTCAACGAGCTCAACGAATTAAGGAATGAAGCTTATGAGAACTCATTAATCTACAAGGAGAAGACCAAGATCATCCATGATGCAAGGATTAAGAACCGAGAGTTCCACGTTTGTTATCAAGTCTTACTTTTTAACTCTCGGTTGAAGATCTTCTCGGGAAAGCTGAAGAGCCGCTTGTCTGGTCCATTCACCGTCGCCAAAGTCTTCCCATATGGCACCATTGAGCTGTCTCATCCAAATAGGCCCAATTTTAAGGTGAATGGCCAGCGCGTGAAGTTGTACTTTGATGAGGACATCTCTCATGAGATGATTCCATCTCTCACCATGTTTCCCTTGAATTAAGTTATGGGTCGAGTCAGGCTTGTGACTCGGTTAATAAAAACAAGCGCTTCTCGGGAGGCAACCCGTTGGTCTATCCTTTACCGTTTTCATAATAAGTGTAGGGGGAGCCCCGTATGTGTTTGTTGTCTTGTTTCTTCTTCTGTGCAGGGATTAAAGCTTCAAAGATCCATTCTCGATGACTTTTGACGAACCGTGATCCCGTGTACCCGTCTTCCCGGTTCTATCCTAAACTGTCGTGATTCAATATTTCATATCTTATATGTTCACATTGAAATCACTATAGTTGTCCTTTCTTTAGCAAAATTTAAACAAAGTGCACAATGTCATAAGTGTAGGGGAGTTTACTCCCACATGCTTAAACATTGAGGACAATGTTTATATTAAGTGTAGGTGGACTTCTATCGAAGTTAAGTGGGCTTTTCCTTGTATTTGTCCTCATTTTAACCGGAAAATTTGATTTTTCGACATTTTTCAAAATTTTTAATCTATTTTGGCCTAGTAGTATAGTAGTATTTTCCTTTGTTATCGTTATTTACTTTCTTTGTGAGAATAAATTTTCAATAAAGTGGTTTTAAATTTTTCAAAGTCGTAAATATTTTGACTCAACCCGAGTTTACTTATCTAAGTTTACTCTAGCTAGTATCCTTAACGTGTTTAAGTCAAGTTTTGCTAGGCTTTTATATAGGGAACTTTAAAACGCGAAAGTCTTAACTCTCACGGGTTAAGAACAAGAACTTTTCGCAAGTTCCTATAATTGATCCTAGAGAGTCGTTTATCAAGGGAACTTTAAAACGCGAATTCTAAACTTGAAAAAGTGTAAGAGTTTGCAAGATCCTATATATGACTCGAAAACCCAAAACTTTGATTTAATTGGCTAAGCATCCACGAGTCTCATTCCTTGACATTTTAAATTATGGAGAACGAGAGATGATAAAGTCAATTATAATTTTGGTATCCTTTCGTGAATTTATGTGAGTTGATTATAAGCCTATTCTCCCATCGCTTGCTAATAAATTTATCTGCAATAAATAAGGTTGTACGATTTGAAAAGTTACTTAGCTTCTAGCACAAGATCGTTTAAAAGTTGCTCAGATTAATTAGAGTTCATAGCCAAGGCATAACTTATTGAAGCGGGATGCGAAGATTGACGAGTCCAAAAAGGTCCTAACAAGGCAGAGGGCTACATTTTGTTGCTAAAGATCCAAAAGTGATGTGAAGAATCATTTATCGAAAATCAATATGAAGGATCGAGACACACGACGAAAAGCAAATACTCCCCTAAAGATCATGGAGAAGTCTATCCGAAAAGACCCTAACAAGGTATGAGGATAAATAGATCGAAGTCCTAAAAGAAGGCGGATCGTTGTATATCAAAGTCCGAAAATAAAGATTGGAGAAAAATGAAGAAGTCGTGGTCCAAAGATGAAGAATCTCTCAAAACTTCAAGTGAAGAAATTCCTATTATGAAGAGAAGACCATAATTTCAAGAACGTCTCTCAAAGATTTGAAGTATGAAGTCGCTGCCAAATATCGGTCCGAGAAAGGTCTCAAATCGTGAAGCGAGTTATGCTAAGATATGAACTTTGAAAGGTCCCGAGAAGCAGTTTTAAAAGATTTTGTCCTTTAGCTAACTACTGATTAAATCATCCCACTTTATTTTCAGCTTAAATAACTATCGAAATAAGTCAAACAATGCATCCTCGTGATCATTTAAGACAATATTAAAATATAAGAGATACACCTAGGAATAAGGGAGTCTGAGTGAATAATTGGGCCACATGAGTTCGTTTTAGTTTCCTAACTTATAATAACAATGATCTCGTTTTTAAGCTTGGTATGGGGAACGTGAAACTTGAGAATGATGAATATTCATGACAACCAAACCCAATGTAATTCTTTGATTTCTTTACTTGTTTTGTTCTTTTAGTTTTCTTAGTGTTTAGTATTTAATAAAGTCCAAGGTGGGTTATCTATGATGAAAAATGTAAACCGTGCTTTGAAATTAGTGCATTGCATGTGGACGTTGCAATGGTCAAGTGTAGGGGATTTAAATAGTGTGGAAACACTTATCATTTTACCACTTATTTCCAATAATAACAAGACCAAAACGTGTATATTATGTCGTAGAAGTCGGAATTATGTGTGGTTTGTGTTTTTATTGTGTTTTAGGACCAAAAGATGCAAAAGGAAGAAAACATGGGCTATCACGGGTTTTTATCGAAGAAAAAGACTAAAGACGAAGTCAAAAGATCGAGAATGCAAAAAGAACGGAAGTCCAAGGCCTATTCTGAAGATTTATCGAAGAAAAAGTCTAAAGACGGAAGTTTAATGAAGTTGAAGAACTCAAGTCTAATTATAGAAGAAAATTATAAGACAAGTTCAACTTATATCGACAAATCCCAAGACGACGTCGAGAAAGACAAAGAAATTAAGTCGAGACGAGAAGAAAGAAAGAAGATAGCTTAAGCATGTATCTCCCCACCTCCTATAAATACCCTCCCAATATGTCATTAGGATGGTGTTAGGTGGTTAGTTTTTAGTTTTTAATAGTTGTAGTTAATTTTCAAGTGTGTTTTTTAATTCTCTCTACTTTTCCTTTCAAACTTATTAATCTTTACATTAATCTTGTAATCTTTTGATATTAATCTTTAATCAATCAAGCTTATTTCTTTAATTTTCATTCTACCTTTCTTAATCTTTTACTTAATCTTGATAATCATGTAGTTTTATCTGAATCTTGTTGATGTTTGATTGTGTACTTATTTGGTTGTGCTTATTAAATTGGTGATTTTATAAAGTTTTTAGATCATAGTGCTTATTCTCTAAATTTTTGTGATTAATAGTTCTTAAAAATTAGTAGCTTTTGATAAGTTTAAGTTTTTATAAAAAGTGCTTTTTGATTTCTAGCTTATTTTATGTTTAAAAGTTTTTTAAATTTTAGCTTATTCTCCTTTTTCTAAAAACAATTTGGTTTAGCTTTTGGTAAAGTGGTTATTAATTTTTGGCTTATATTTGCTTTTTGCTAAGTTTGTGTTCCGAAATCTGTCAAAACCCCTTTATTCCGAATAGTCAACATTCCCCATTATTCCGGATAAGTTGCTGGAAAGTATTCCGGATAAGCTGTTGGAACATCATTCCGGATAAGACATCGAACTAGAATCCCGATAAGCAACTTATGACCAATTCCGGATAAGTCTTGGGATAGGATATTCCGGGTAAGACAAAGTTTGGGAATCCATATAAGTTGCACAACAAATTTATTCCGGATAAGGTCTCGTGGAGTATTCCGGATAAGTACTTAACCTAGAATTCCGGATAAGAAGACGGAGATATTCAGGATAAGCGACTTGATTTATTCCGGATAAAGCTCGGAAGTTTATTCCGGATAAGGATAGTTTGGTGGATTCCGGATAGCACACCAAAGATTAATCCGGATAAGAGTCCGGAATTTATTCCGGATAGTGTCTATTTGAGAAGATTCCGGATAAGGTTTCGAAGTCACGTTATTCCGGACAAGCTGTTTAATTTTATTCCGGATAACCTCAAGTACAAACATCCCGGATAAGCTGCATTTCATTTTCCTGGATAAGCCACAGTTCTTCATTCCGGATAACATTCCGGATAATATTCCGGATAAGGTTAAGTATTTCCAGTTTTTAAATTTTAATTTTCCCCCGCATTTTTACTTAGAATTATTCTAACTTGTCTTGTCTTAGTTTAATATTTAAAGTTTAAATTTTTATAAGTTTTAGTCATTTACTTTTCAACTTTTAAAGCTTTCATCTTTATTTACTCAACGGCATTTTCATTTTTAGTTTAAAATAGATAATCAAAACCCTTTTTATTATCCACCAAGAACGACTGAGTCACACTTTCAACCAATAATCAATTCGAAAAGATCGGTTTAACGAACTTTCATACGAGGATTAAAAACCTTGTATTATTTTTCCGACAGACTTTCCGACGTATTTTCTGATCATTATTCCGATGGTATTCCTACAGTGAGTATTCTGACAGGTTTAAGTTTTCCTTTTTGTTTCAAGTTAATTTTCAAATTTTCTTTTCCCGCCAATCAAGGTTAGATTTCTCTCTTTTATTTTTATGTTTAATAACTTTGTCGTTTATATTATCTGTAGAAATAGCTAATCAAAAGCTCCCTCTTTTAGTTACCAAAAACAACAATTCCACCTTAAACCGTGATCAATTCGATTAGATACCGAGAACGATTGAGTACACATATGCAAAATCTCCATATTCAATGATGATGAGTGGGATTTTGCTGACGTGGTTGCTGATGATCATCAGTTATCTAGGTTGGTTTTTGGTGGGGTCCCTAGTATTAAAGGGGCTAAAGATGCTGCTTCTGACTTAATACATGCTCTTGAAATGACATATCTGCATCCAAATGCCATTAATCCGGATGCTGAACATGTCGACCAAATCCAGTCTTGTTAGTGAAACATTGGTAACCCCTCTAGCACCAAAGGGTGCAATTAAATCCTTTAGGCTTTTAAATGAAAACCCACAAGCTTAGACAGTTGTTGCCTCAATTGCTTCGGATCCTAATGTGTGGAATGCTGTTATGCAAAATCTTAAACTCGTGGGCTTTCTGCAGACCCATAGGGCTGAGGTTGTTCCGCCAAATGTGAATGATGCATCTCATGATAACTCGAAAGCTAGTGAGTCTGAATCATCACCTGGAAAAGGTTTCATGAATATGTGGAAAAGTGTCTCTCTTATTCATGAAATATGGTACAATATATAAGGAGATAAAGAGTATTCTAGAACGGGGCTTAAGCCCAAATACAAATCATAATAATAATACGGGCTAACACTGTTAACATGATCATGGGGTATCACATTGGTGGGTACATTCTGGACTTTATTTACAGCCGGCCGAAGAGAATGTGGTATTTTTAAGTTCTACACCAAATAAAGGATGAACGATTTGTGCTAACTGATAGCCTTAGTTGAATGCCTTAATTTTGTACAAGATCCCACACCTTCATAGTCTGAAATGTCGATATATACAAATGGTAATTATGCCTCTCTTTTTCTTTAATTGAACTTTATTCCGCTTAACATCTAAAAAACAACAATTGACTAAATATGAGCACCGAAAGAAAATAAAATTTATTGACGATATCCGTTTAAAAAATTGCATGTGTCATGTAGTACAAAATTAAACCATGGGTACCATCGAAACTGGATAAATGAGAAAAGAAGTGTTGAAAATATGCAGAATTGACCCTAAGTAACAGCTTCAGCACGTTTCATAGAATGTGCTTGTTTTCACCCGCACATACATTAATAACATACTGTTACATGACACTTTGCCCACCCAGTCCACATTAATGACAACTATACATTTTTCAAGAGGTAGACTTGGAAAGTTGCTTCAAACGTCAGAAAACCTGTGTCGGTGAAACGAATAGAAATTTACCAACAGATATTCATGTTGTTCTTCAAGCACGTAAATTCGAGGGAGCCAACACTACTGAACGGGAAGAAGGGGAAGCACCTGGCGTTAGTATTGTGTAAACAACCACTTATATTCCACTTAAGCATCAATGATTGATTTAACATAAGGTTTTTTACTATAATAAAATTAAAAGTAAAGGAATATTAAAAGTCACCAACTGATTAAGCTCTTAGGCAAGCTAAGCTCCTTAAGCATAACACTCAAGCTCGCAAACTTCAAAAGTGATCTTTGAAGGCTAGATAGTGTTATCAAACAAGTGATGTGCATTCATCAAACACAAAGTAGATCAACCCTTACTTGATACAATACAAACGTAGAAAATTAAAAATATAACAAATCAAATTCCAACACAAAATCATTTTGACTTTTAAGAATAACCCATTATTTTTTAAATCTATTTGAGTAGTAAGATATTGGATACCTGATAGGCTTGAATGTTCACCATATGTATATCGTACCGACCCCGTATCGCACGTACAAGAATTGATTCCACCCGCTAAATAAGGGAGTGACTAACCCTCTTAGCCCTGAGCGATACGAACAGTTTTGAAGATATGTTGAGAAAAGGTTCTGGAATATGACGGAGTAGCTTCATGTCCTTGTTCCGGTCCCCGATGCATCATTGCATGTTGGAATATAGAAAGAGAAGAGCAAAAGGCTCGTCGAGAGAAAAAAGGCCATGTTTTTTATCTAGGTTAGGTTGTGGTTAGTGTTAATTTTAAAAGGTAGATAAGCCATCACGAATCCCGTTTGCATTGCACATTTGCACATGACTGTGCAAGATCACCAAGAGGTATAATCCCATGCACTTTCGTCTCGTAAAAATCTCCAAGTGTGTCAGACTCTTCAGTGTTAGCCACCAACATCATCCTTATTAAAAGAGTTCAAACCCTTTCTTAACCCAATCTGTTTCATAACAAATAATAATATAATAATTTAGTCTACCAATCTACAACTACGATTAATTAGTGCTAATCAGGGGACTTTGCAGTCAGTGGTTCTCTTTAATTTTCTTGTACAGACAAGAAACAATGTTCATAGTCGAGAGACGTGATGTAAATATTCTAAAATCCAACTGGACGTGCGTTAAGCGCCAAATAGCTCCTGAGTTGCAGCACATCAAAAAAATATTCACTGGAAGACATCGAGTTTTCTAGAAAGCTATTGTTCCTACCATGGGGTTGCAGGCCTATTATATTGCTAACGGTTTGTAGGATGTGAAAAGGCCAAACCAGCAAAGTTGAAAATTTCAACGGCTACCTTGTATTGCTCTGTATAGTTGCTGAAAGCTAGAAGGTGATACAGTCCAGATTAGAAACCAGCATCAAGCTCTTATTTTTAATGCCATTTTGGTTTATGGCAGAAAGTAGCCCAATGGTGATGCCAAAATAATCACTGAGGCCAGTAGTGAAATCGTAGTATCTAAGGGGTTTTTGATGCAGGAAGTCTTTTCAAATCCTAAAACCGCCTGGACTAAAACCCATGTGTGTCACAACACACTTATATTTAACTGTGCGGGGTCTGTATAGGAATTATTGATTGAGAAAGAGTACCATGAAGAGCTTATTGGGGGTCATTTCAATTATAGAGAATTGTTTGTTATATATAAGACGGATATTGATAACAAGAGGGCGTTTTATTCAGATTTGAATGGCTTTCAAATGAATCTAGAGAAACATATGATAACATTCCTCTTCAGGTAAATTACTACCCAATGCCATCACTTGCTTTCATGCAAGAATCTAAAGAACAACGCTTTTCTGTACACACCGGGCAGTCATTGGGTGTGGCTATGTTAGATTGTAAACTTGATTTGGTCACTGAAGGTCGCTAAAAGCCCGAGCTCTTACAGGAAGGTTCTAGAATGTTGAAGAAGGTACCAAAGAAAATATCTATGGAAATAGATAAGTATGATAAAATATCATTGAGAAATATCTAGAATAAGTTAGAAACATTTAGTTAAGATTATCTAGATGGAAATATCTAGATTAAGATAAGGATGTATACCATGGAATATCTTGATTCTAAAATCTTCCATGGAGTAGTATAAATAGGTGGTGGTATAAGTATTTGGAATGTACAAAGAAATGTTCAAGCAATAAAAGTTACTTTCCCAAAACATATCTCTTCGTCTAGTATTAGCCTAAAAGGCCTCGTGTATTTCCCAACAAACTGGTATCAAAGCTTAAAAGGTTCTAGCCTCGAAGAAGATCAAGATGTCGAGTTCAATGAGCTTGTTTCAGTTTCCTCGTCTCACCAAAGATAACTATGGTAGTTCGTGTATTAGGATGAAGGCGTTACTCGGTTCACATGATGTGTGGGAGATAGTCGAGAAAGGTGTCGAGAAAGGTGTCGAGAAAGTCGAAGATGAAAGTTTGTTGAGTGCTGCCCAAAGGGTATATCTACATAAGGCGAGAAAGAAGGATCAAAGTGCTCTTACACTCATCTATCAATGTCTTGATGATGTGATGTTTGAGAAAGTTGCAAATGCAACCACTTCTAAGGAAGCGTGGGAGATCCTTCAAAATGCTTTCAAAGGAATCGATAAAGTGAAGAAGGGTACGTCTTTAAACTCTTAGAGGAGAGTTCGAAAAACTCCAAATGGAGGAATTCGAAACAATTTCGGATTATTTCACTCGTGTCTTGACCATTTCAAATAAAATGAAGAGAAATGGTGAATTCTTGACTGAAACAAGGGTGATAGAAAAGATTCTTCGCTCTTTGCCACCAAGCTTTGATTACATTGTTGTGGCCATAGAGGAGTCAAAAAACATTGACTCTATGACCGTCGATCAACTCATGGGATCTTTACAAGCCCATAAAGAGAAGTTTAAGAAAAGAAAGGGGAAAGAACCCTTAGAGCAAGCTCTATACTCAAATGTCTCTTTCAAAGAAAGGGAAAAGAGCTTTTTACATGGACGCGATGACGTTCAACAGGAAAATGAGAACCAATGGTCTCCAAATAGGAGAGGTCGTGGAAGAGGCTACCAATCTCAAAGAGGAGGTAAGTCTCAGATACAATGTTATAATTGTCAAAAATTTGGTCATTGTGCTAGCGAGTGTACTAGCTCTAGACAAGTGGAAGAAAAATCCAGTCTTGTGGAGGTAGAAGACGAAGATGATCTTACTTTGCTAATGGCGAGACATGGCGAACAAGAAGAGAGGGCAGAGCCATGGCATATAGATTTCGCTGCAAGTAACCACATGACATGTGAGGAAGACCTGTTCGAGGAGATGGAGCAAAGTAAAGGAAATGTCGCCTTCGGAGATGAATCAAAGGCACTTGTGAAAGGAAAAGGTAAAATACTTATCTGAGATAAAGATGGAAGTCACCAATATATTTCAGACGTATACAATGTGCCCAACCTTAAAAGTAACATTTTAAGCGTGGGACAACTATTGGAGAAAAACTACGATATTCATTTCAAAGATCGTAGTGCCACGATAAGAAATCCTAAAGGAAAGCTCATAGCAAAAGTGCATATGACTAAAAACCGAATGTTCATCTTGAGCATTCAACATGATGAAGCTAAGTGCTTAAAGAGTTGTTTGAAGGACCATTCGTGGCTTTGGCACTTGAGGTACGGGCACTTAAACTTTGGTGACTTAAAGTTGTTATCTTCTAAAGGAATGGTGAAAGGGTTAGATCAAATTGATCATCCCAATGAAGTGTGTGAAGGATGTCTTCTTGGGAAGCATGCAAGGAGTCCGTTTCTAAAGGAAGCGATGTCAAGAGCTAAGGATCCTGTACAACTAATTCACACGGATTTGTGCGGTCCCATTACTCCACCTTCTCATGGTATGAATCTCTACTCATGCTTTTTATTGATGATTATTCTAGAAAGACTTGGGTCTACTTTCTAAAAGAAAAATCCCAAGCCTTTGAAGCTTTTAAGAAATTTAAAGCTATGGTTGAGAAGGAGAAGGGTTTAAAAATTAAATCCATGAGGTCGGATAGAGGTGGAGAATTCTTGTAAAAAGAATTTAACAAATTCTATGAGGATAATGGGATCCGGAGATTTCTAACGGCTCCTTACTTCCCACAACAAAATGGAGTGGTGGAGAGAAAGAATAGAACCATTCTCAACATGGTCCGAAGCATGTTGAAAAGTAAAAAGATGCCAAAAGAGTTTTGGGTTGAAGCAGTTGATTGTGCGGTGTGTCTATTGAACCTGTTTCCGTCAAAGAGTTTAGACGATAAGACTCCACAAGAAGCATGCAATGGGATAAATCCTACCATCTCTCATCTAAGGATATTCCAGAGCATAGCGTATGTTCACGTTCCAAGCCAAAGGTGAATCAAGCTTGATGATAGAAGTGAGAAGCATGTGTTCGTGGGTTATGACAAATAGTCCAAAGGATACAAGCTCTATAACCCGATCACAAGGAAGGTAATAGTGAGCAGAGATTGTAGTTCGATGAAGAAGGATCATGGGATTGGAGCATTAAGGAAACTGAAAGTTGTCACTTTCTTCCTATGACCAATGAAGAGAAGATAGGTGAATCAAGTGAAGAAGTCGAACAACCTGAAACTATAACTCCAAATCCAACTCCAACTCCAACCCAAGACTCACCTTCAAGTTCAAGTGAAAGAGAACTAAAGACAAGAAGTCTGTTGAATCTTTACAAGGTAAATAAGATACCCCTACTTTGTTTATATGGTGATTGTGAACCTTTAGATTTTGTGGAGGCTATGAAAGGAAAGAAACCTAAACAAGCCATGGACAAGGAGATACAATCAAATGAGAATATGCGAGAGTCGAGGAAACTTCTAAAAGGCCAAAAGGAAAATGGAGTCAAAAGGGTGTACAAGGAAAATAGAAACGCCAAAGGCGTAGCGGAGATGCAGAAGGCAAGAGTTGTGGCAAAATGCTACAAGGAGAAGCATGGGATCGAGTTAATGAATAATCGATTGTACCATGATCTAAATAAGCATACCAGCACTCGTTATCACTTTATTCGAGATTCCATCGCAAGGAAGGATGGCCGAGTGATACATACGAGGTCCAAAGATGAAGTTGCATATATCTTCACCAAGCCGCTCAACGAGCGAGACTTCTCAAGACAAAGGATGATGCTTGGAGTCGGAAAATCAAGTTTATAGGGGGGGTGTTAGATTGTAAACTTGATTTGGTCACTGAATGTTGTTGAAAGCCCGAGCTCTTACAGGAAGGTTCTAGAATGCTGAAGAAGGTACCAAAGAAAATATCTGTGGAAATAGATAAGTATGATAAAATATCATTGAGAAATATCTAGAATACGTTAAAAATATCTAGTTAAGATTATCTAGATTATGATAAGGATGTATACTATGGAATATCTTGGTTCTAAAGTCTTCCATGCAGTAGTATAAATAGATGGTGGTATAAGCATTTGGAATGTACAAAGAAAAGTTCAAGCAATAAAAGTTACTTTCCCAAAACTTATCTCTTCCTCTAGTATTAGCCTAAAAAGCCACGTGTATTTCCCAACAGGCTAGACATAAAAATGGATGGTATGAGGTCATGCTTGATCGGATATTGTCAAAAGAGAATGGATGTGGTCTCGGTCAAGGAATGACAGATAATAGTGCCATGAATGTAGTTTTCCATTTCACTTTTTAATCCAACATCTCGTCGGGTCACGATCCTATTTCACACCTGCAACCCCTAAGTCCATCTCTTTTCTCCCACCATGTTGGAGCCCACTTGAATCATCCGTTACGTGCATTCATCGCCAAGAAACCACAAGAGATATATGTTCAACCTCCCTCGAGATCTTTCTCGCCCTTGACAACTCCATTGCCTTGTGATCCGCATGTTTTATGTTTTAAGGTCCCAAGACCCTAAATATACATACTGTGAGTTTATGAACTTTATTTTAATAGTTGTGTGTTAGGATTGAACTCAGGATTACACACAATACGTAAAGAATTAATTTATTTAATAAATATATTTATATGTTTATTAAATTAATCGAGCAATAACTTTAACCGTCGTTAAATTTAAGAGTTAAGGACTTAACGGTTAAACGTGGAATGAACTAGAAGAGAAAATAAAAGTCCGGAAACCCCTATGGGTTGGGCTTGGTTGGCGGTGGACAAAAGAAAGAAGGAAAAGGATTTGTTTCCTAATTAGTGTTAAACTTGGATTACAAGTTTAATCAAAGTATATAAACAAACCTAACCCTTCATTATTTTTCACTCCACCTTTTTTCTCTCTTTCTTTCCTGCGATCAACACCAAAGGAAAACACTTTTTTTAGGGTTCCTTTTAACCTTTAGTTTTGATTTCTTAATCAAGTCCTAGCCCCTCTCTTGGGTTGTTGGGTAGATTTTCCACAAGGTGTAGAAGCTCGGTTTACACGTACTAGTATTACAGTTAGCTCGTTACATTACGTACAAGAATGTGATACAGTCTCATTATAGATTGAATCTTAGATCGATTAACAAAACGGTAAGGGGTTAATCATTGATCCTCATAAACCCTAATTTGGTGAATCGTTCTTTTTCGTTGGAATTGCTTTGCAAAAGGTACGTAACTCTAATTCGATTAATTATAATTGTGTTATTATTATGATCTTGTAAATCGCTTCCGCTATACGTGCTTTGATCTTTGCTTATGATTATGTAATTGTTATGAACTTCATAATCCTTCAGTGGCATCGAGAGCTATTTTAACATGTTTTAATTATCCTGATCTAAAGTTTTTTTAACTAATAATTGTTTTGAGTTAAAACTACATGTTGGTTTTTAGGTTTCTCAAAAATTAGGGGTTTGTTTTTTAATTGTTTGGCTCGGCCAAATTTCTATTTTTATATAAAAAAAATTTAAAACCCTAAAATTGAATGTTCTGATCTTTAGATAATTACATGATTAATTGTTATGTCATGTATTTAAGGTTACGATCCATAGTGATTTAATTAAATTGTTAAGTGTTTTGGATGGAACTTTGATGAATTGCATGATTACTTGTTATGTTATGTAAATTAATGTTTCGATCCGTAGAGATTTAATTGTTACGTGATTTGGGTGGATCCATGATGAACATGCATGTTTTTCATGAATCATATGATTTTATGTGGTAATTGTTACGTGTTTTGTTACTTGTTTTTTTATTCAATAAATCTAAAATTAAGGAAGACTTTTATATGAATATAAAAATCTAGATTTGATGTTTATTGAATAAATCGTATGCATGTGACTATTTGATTTATTTATTGCACATATAAATTGTTATTATGTGTTTATGATTTAGTTTTTTTGTACCTTATTGTTGCATGCGTTTTTTTATTATATGTTGTAAACAAAGGTAATTTTTTTCTAAGAAAAATAATATGGACTAAATCATATTAAGATTAATGAATTGTTTTGAGATCTAAATTACATAGTATTGCGTTGATTGGAATTGCAATAATAATTTAACGGCCTGCTCAATTTGACAAACTATAAAGTGGGTAACGAGTTGCTGGTCATGTGCCCGACTAAGAAAGGAGGTTATGCCATTGTCGTTGACCAAATTCCCGGCTCGCCTATGCGTCAAATTGGAAATACCTACGATTGTTATTTGCATTATTCCTTAAGGTTAATTTAACCGCAAAAATTCCTACCCGAATCATAATGAATAAGGTTATTTCTTGTTGCTTTAGTCGTGTTCTAGAATAAGTACGGTTTGAATTTAGTTGTGGGTAAAATCATTAATTAGTTTAACCAATACCTCAACTTACAATATATGGCGAAATTTATGTCTCACCAAAACGTTTACTAAAAGTTTTATTAAACTAACGCTATTGAGATGTATGCATGCTTCTCCATACATGATTTGGCATCAAAAATCTATACCCTAAATTTAAGTCATATGCCATCTAATTGACGAACACTTGAAGTTACAATTGTCGTCATATGAGATTCTGGACGATGTTGTGATGAAGAGAAAACTTCATGACTGAATGAGATTGCACGTTATGTTCTTTAGATTAGTCGACTTAATTAAGTTAATTAGTGAGATATAGAAACTTAAGGCATAAGAGGGGATGAAACATGTTTACAATGCAAAATGACTTTTGGCAATGTAAGTCCCTAAAGAATCTAGAAATTGCAAATTGTGTTGTTAATCATTGTTCAACAAGTTACCATCTTTAATACTTTCATTGCTAACAAATCAACTGATGTGATGAAATTATGTCAATTTGGATTCTAGTTTTCAAGGAAAATACTATGGTTATTATTACCAGGGTAATTTTATTTTCTTGAATGGTATTATCGAAAATACTAAAATTGAATTTTGTAAATTCTTATAATGTATTAATGCAACGTTACACCGTAAATGTGGTTTATTCGTTTATTGATCTACAAACCGTATGGTTGAGGATAGAGTCAATTTACAATGAAAAGATAAACCTAAACTCTTTTCCATGAGTGAAGAATGAGTAATACGGATTTTAGTAATGTCTAATTCTAAATACATAACTCATAGCAGCCTTTAATAGTTAAGAAAATGCTTATTTTGAGTTATTAAATTTTAAGAATGGTTACCGCTAATTGGTTATAAGGAAAACTAACAAATTTGTCTAGTAGTTGTGCTTTGACCATTTATAGGCACTACATACCATTATGGGGTTGTTAGACCTATTAAGGAAGAAATTGCATGTCAAGTCTTTCAACTTAAAAGCAATTGATGGATAAATAATCATTTACGAAGTAGAGTACACTCTTTAACACTACAAGTAATTGTTACGAATGTGTTTTTCAAAAGAATAAGAAAGTAAACAACACTAATATGTTTTACTGATTATGAAACATTTACAATGTTGTATTACTGAATTTGGACATTCTCTAATTCAGTGGGAGTTACAAGCTTTGTCGTCTTGGTAATAACCCTTGTTATCTTTAGTATGTCCTAATATAATTACTTTCGAATTATTGACACTATTATCTTCAAAGGATAGTCATGTATTGATTCTTGTTGATTATGTGGTTCTACATCTACTTGTAAAAGCTAGTATATATGACACAATCATATTTTGTATAGACGAACGTTAGACGTGATGTTTATCTAATATATAAGGTTTTTCCGTGCACAAGTGGGAGAAATGAATATTGTGTGCAAGAAACAACTCAAAAAGATATGATTCTCTTGACTACAAGATAAGAGACTAACAATATAATTAATATTAGATGAAAGTTAGATCATGTGTCAATATGATTATAAGACTACTTAAAAGTATATATATCATTCACATTAAGAAACACTTGTTGTTTTGATTTAGCTATGTGAGAGCTTGGACTAAATTGTAAACACAAGGGTAAAATATCCACATGTCGTGAGATCGGGTGTGGAATATATAGTAGTTTCTTAAGATGGATTATTCCTGGAATGACATAAATACATAGAGTAATCTTATACTACTAGAGTAAAATATTTATGTATTCTTAGAATTACATAAATAGACTTAGTAGTGAATTAACTTGAAAATATTGTTGAAACCTAGTAGTGTTCCTGATTACTTTAGTTATACATGTTTATGATTTATTGTATAAAGTCACAAACATAAAGTCTTTAAAGACGTATAATATAAAGTAAGACGTTAATGTATTGTTTCTATTTCACTAAAGACATATACATGAAGTCATGGTCAAATGACTTAAAACGTATAATGCAATTATAACTTTTATGTTTTAAAGACATGGAAATGAAATGACTTTGTATTAGAAGGACTTGCGTTATAAAGCATGCAAAATAGTTACGAAATCTATTATACCATTAAGATGATTTAGTTGGTATATAGGTAACCAAAAGATAAATATTTATCTTAAAATATTGTTAGATTGACTTACAATATTAAGTCTAAATGAAATACAACACAGTTATGGTATGTTCATTAGGAGAATAAATATGATGATTGATTCAAAGATAACTATATCTTCCTTTCTTCAAAAAAGGATATCAAGGTTAGAAAGTTGAGTATGACTTGAGCTAAGAAAATTAATAAGATACCATTATAGATGGAATGTGATGAATCACGTTATATCTTAAATGAAGTTTGGATTTTACTAAACTACTTATGAAGTGGGTTGTTTAGAAAATAAAGAGTTAGGAACTTTCATTGTACCAACAGATAACGTTAGAGAGTTGATCTATTTGCTTAAAGATTAACTTTAAGTTACTAAAAGCAAGTGGGAGTTTTGATCTTGAAAGATAAATTACAAGATACATAATCTTCCAAAATATACTAGTAATTATCATGAGGTAGGCGTGTAAATGCTAGCCCTCAAGATAAAGTAATTCAAGTCATAGGTCCGCAAAGATATCTCGGATATACGTGTAATATGCTGAGAATTATGAGTTAAAAATAATCGTTATGATTTATTATCAAATATTGACTTGGGTAAACTACTCATTCTATGAATGTTATAGATGTTATAGATGTTGTCCAAATAAGATAATCAATTTTAGGTTTGGTTTATATTAAATAGTTTGGCTAGAAATTGGAGATGAGTTTCGTCAAAGGAAGGAAAATCGCCATAGTGGTGGATGAAATCCTTGTGTCGGAATTATCTGGACGAGATTGTACATATATTTAATGTATGTATTATGAATAGATTATTAACCACACTTAAGTAATTAATTTTGATTGAGTATTCTTTCTAAACACATTAAATATATAAATATTTTGGTGGTCAAATTAAAATTGACAAATGAGTGTATATGAACTCTTTCTTGATTAACTACTTGAGCAAGGACTTAAGTAATCGAAAGGAGTTTATTAATTCAAAGATAAATCTTTGGAAAGTACAAAGTGCAATTATCCATAAATGGATATATGCAGGCATCTAGGAGATTACTCTTATGTTTAAATTGAAAATCCAAGATTGGATTTGAAATTGAAAATAAGATAATTTCTGAGTATTCCTAAAAGCTAGTGGGAGTATTATGATTATTTTCTTAAATTATATGTGTCGAATAGACATGTAAGAAAGTAAGTTTTCATTCAAATTAAATGTTGATTTGGTTTAGATTTGAAGTGAAATTTTACTTTGAAGATTTAGAAAATAAGATATAAATTACCTTGAAAACAAAATAAATTTATTTAGTTATGCGGTAGAAATACAATATAATATGCCATGTAGTAAGTTTATATGGATATTTAGAACATGATGAAATCTAAATTTGGTTTAAGAAATTTTCATGTGTATCGTGTTGTATTTATATCATGCTTAAATTGCAAGATGATTTGAATATATTAATCTATTTGAAAGTTATTACATAACTTGTGTAATAAATATTCTAAAAGAATATGTTTGGAAATAGAATAACATCCTTGTCTTGGATCAGCTTCCATATTCTATAGATGAATAATTTGTCAATAGTTGTACAAATTATCGTAGCCAACAAACTTGGATGTTTGGTTGGAATCAAACATTACATAATAGATATTATAGGTAACGTATTTATATCTTTGAATGACAAGTTATCAAACTTGAAAAGATATAATTGAAGTAACACTCAATATTAATCATGGTATCCTTGGAGATGACATGTTAATTAAAGTTGCATTATACATTAAAAAATTAGAATACTTTGAACTTCAAATATTGTTTTGGAAGTCTAGTATAATAAATTGGTGATCAAGGATGTTTCACAATTTTGATACTATGTGACAATATCAAACTATTTGAATGCATATGTACAAGAGCTTCAATGAATTGAATTCTTGAAGAAAGTATTCTCAAAATTACAATAGGTCAAGACTGGTTGATTTATGCTTTGCCAAACAAGTATGAATGTCATTACTAGAGGCATAATGCATATACCAGTTTTATGCATTGATCTATTTAGTATTTGGATAATGGATGTTAGACAATTATTATAGTGAAATAAATTACCTGGTAAGTTTATTTATTATATATTGTATCCTATATTTACATGTTTAATCCATGAATAATTTGATTATTCTAAATGTCCATTGTCGATTAATAATATGGGAGTATTATTAAAATAAGACAAATAAAAATAGTGATAGAGTATACTTGAAAGTCTATTGATCAATTTTGGATGTTATTCGATGATTCGAGTATTGGACTTATCCCAACTATATGATTATACTTTATGGATCCTTGTCATTAAATAAATCATAAATAGTTATCCTCAGACCTGAGATACCAGGAAACTGTCGTGGATCTAGTGTATTTTTGTGAAATAATCTAACGCTAAACGTAACTGGTAGCTATAAGGGTTATTTTCAAAAGTGTTGCAAAATTCATAAGTTTTGCTTGTAGTCAATATGGAATTTGTTTCCTTTAAATTTATTTTGAAGTTTAATACAGCTGGGCCCCTCGTGGGATTAGTAAGATGTTTGTACGGCCGTACCCAAAGTATTTCTATACTATGTTTAGAAGTTATGGTAATCTGCTTGAATCCGATCAACGAGAAACATAATGGTTAATGAAATGAATGACTAAGATCCATATCCTTATTAACTTTGTATTAGAAATGAAAGGATAAGATGAATCATTAAAGGTTTTATCCAAGAAACCTTACTCGAGATCGTACTAGAGGCATCGGCGTGTAACTAGACGCTAACCAATGTGATCACACTAGTTAAAATATGTCCAAGTGGGAGCTGTAAGTTTATGGACTTTATTTTAATAGTTGTGTGTTAGGATCAAACTCAGGATTACGGGATTGCACACAATACGTAAAGAGTTCATTTATTTAATTAATATATTTATATGTTTATTAAATTAAATCGAGCAATAACTTTAACCGTCGTTAAATTTAAGAGTTAAGGACTTAACGGTTAAACATGGAATAAACTAGAAGAGAAAAGAAAAGTCCGGAAACCCCTATGGGTTGGGCTTGGCCGGCGGCGGACAAAAGAAAGAAGGAAAAGGATTTGTTTCCTAATTAGTGTTAAACTTGGATTACAAGTTTAATCATAGTATATAAACAAACCTAACCCTTCATTATTTTTCACTCCATCTTTTTTCTCTCTTTCTTTCCTGCGATCAACACCAAATGCAAACACCTTTTTTAGGGTTCCTTTTAACCTTTGGTTTTGATTTCTTAATCAAGTCCTAGCCCCTCTCTAGGGTTGTTGGGTAGATTTTACACAAGGTGTAGAAGCTCGGTTTATACGTACTAGTATTACTGTTAGCTCGTTGCGTTACGTGTGTACAAGAACGTGATACAATCTCATTATAGATTGAATCTTGGATCGATTAACAAAACGGTAAGGGGTCAATCATTTATCCTCATAAACCCTAATTTGGTGAATCGTTCTTGTTTGTTGGAATTGCTTTGCAAAAGATACGTAACCCTAATTCGATTAATTATAATTGTGTTATTATTATGATCTTTAAATCGCTTCCGCTATACGTGCTTTGATCTTTGCTTATGATTATGTAATTATTATGAACTTCGTAAACCTTCACATACAACATAATATTGAGAGCCGAGATCTGTTTTGATTTTGTAGAGAAGGCACTGGGATTCTTCTTACTGTCGAAAAGGAAAGTAAGATTGTTCTAGGGTAGACGATGAACCTTTAAATCTGTTGATCATGTTTCAAGGACTTGATGTTATAAATGCAAAAGCCACTTCTTTAAATCTTATGCATGATGATACAGAGATGTTTGGATATAGTGAGGAGTCCACAGATGTTTCTCAAGGACGTGTAGTTATCTCGCCTATGGAACTTTAGGCTTACAAATTTGATTTACAACCCGTCGCCACTTAAAGTTAATATAGGATTCTATTTGCCATCGGTGGCTGAAAATTGAGCAAAGTGTATGACTATGTTGAGCTAAACGGGGACGCCAAGTAACCCACACAATAAAGGTAAGCATAGTTTTTTGGTGATAACGAGGCTTTTCCAAACGACGGGCTTCGGAAGGTTTGTAGGATAGTGTTGCATAGTTAATATATTAATATAGTAAGCTGAAGAGATGACAGATGCTACTGTCGTAGTCTTTGGTTTGTTTTTATGTACGAGGGAAACTATTGATGATGATTTGTATACTTGAGAACATACATATGACATGTTAATTAATGGAAGAAATGTTTAGATGGTCATTTTTGCAACAATGTGTGCTTGTCTTTGCATATGATATGATGGAAAGAATGTGTTGTAGATATTCATGTTTTTGCAACCATATGACGGTTCAACCGACCAAGTCAACCTGAGTTTTAAAAAATTGCTCACTCGAGCAATTACTCAGCAATCTTCTACACCGACCAACAATCATTTTCGAACTTCATTTAATATCAAACTTTCAAAATGTTATATTTATATTAAGAAAGAGTTTTAATGTTTAATCTAAATAAATATAAAAAAAGAAAGAGTGCATTACCTAAATCGTTTTTGTGGTTTGTTGGATTATACACTTTTATTCTTTGTGATTTTTTTAGACGGTTTATGTTTTTGTGGTTTTTGACTCGTGGTGAGTTTGGTCCTTTTTATGAACGAACCACAAGAATGATACATGTGAAACTTGACAAACTATGCGACTAACCCGTGATAGGTCAGAACCATAAAAATATGACCCGCTAAACAAAATGTCATGTGACCAAAAGTGTAAGATCCGACAAATCACGAGGACAATTTATGTAATTTACTCAAGGAAAAATACATATATTTTTGTGAATTCGATTTTTGGCCGTGTTCGATTTTCATTTTGCCAATACCATTTCAAAACAGTAAACCAAATAGTTCGGTATTAGCAAATTTGGCTCGATTTTGGTTGTGGGTTTCGATTTTTTGAATTACTTGGGTTATTACTCATTTTGAGAGCGCCTTTAATCTTAGCCGAATTTAAGTGGCCTAAAATTAGATTATTTGTGGTTGGCTTGAAGATGAATATGTTCAAATTCATCAACATCGATCATAAATACTCCTAATGCTTTGTTTATCAATAATTTTTTTGGTAATGGGTTTCCCCGGTAAATAGATTAACCAAAAAACAGTGAAGTACAAATGGAATGTGGCTAAAGTACCACATTAACCTCAAGCTAAAAACAGCTTGAATAAACACCTAAATCTAGTGCTTATGACAGGCCATAAACACTTACAGAACACCTAGTACACAACAAAACAAACCAAACTAGCTAACAACTGCCGTGAAGGATCCACCTGCATTTGTCTTAGAGAATAAATAGGTTGTTTCATCATATACCATTTCAACCTCGTCATCTTCATCATCATGATCCAAAACAGAGTAAGAATTTGATGTAGATAAACCACCACCTGACGATGACGTAACAATAGACTTCAACTTGGGCAAAGAACCAGTCTTCGCACTAGTCACCCCTTCTTCGGGTTACTAATTGTAGCTTTAGGCACAAATTTGACATTCGGTTGAACCGATGGACCAGTAAACATACCACCCTTAATAGAATTCGGCATATTCGTCTTTTTCTTTCTTTTGGTCACCGTTTGGAAACCATCATTATTCTCAACAACAGGAATAGCAAGAGAAGTAGATGGACCAGTACTAGCAGTAGGAACTATAGGAGAAACAACCACCTTATTAGAGCATTTATCAAGAGAGTGACCAAAAGTCTTACACTCAGCACATCTAGGAGGTCTCCATTCATATTCAATACGGATAGTTTCCTTTGTAAAACCCTCCCCCGAAATAGAAGGGACACCAATTGTTACAACATCCACAAAATCAGTCTCAGCATTAACCTCAATTAAGCATCTGGCAAAACTACTCCGACCCCATGACTCCTTACACATAGAACTAGTATAGGAATCTAGCATTACAGGTTTATCAATGAAAGAAGCAATCAAACTAATTCCATCTTCTTCAAAAACTTGAATAGGCACATCATGTAATTTTACCCAAACAGGAATACGAGTTAATTCTTCTTTGATCAACCTAGTATCCATCGACCATTTTTTGAGAATGATCGAAGATTTAGGAATCAACCACGAGCCCTCTTCTAACACAGCTTCCAACCCAGCAAGTGACTTGAATTTGAAAAAGAAAAAACCCTTAGAATTCATCATGATCCGTGTCAACCCATGTTTCACCCAGTTGTTTCTAACAAAATAATCCACCACCGGGAAAGCCATTCTCTTTCCAATAAAGTAACCATATAGAGTATGTTCAAGACGATTACTAACCTTCTGAACCACTTTACAAGGAATAGAGACATTTACACCTTCAAAAACATCTTCTGACACCAAGTGACGGAAACTACCAGTATCTGCAGACTGCTCCTTTTCTTTTGCACTAGTATCATGACTGCAAGTAGAAGCAAGCGTATCCATTTTATTAGAAAAATCAGCGGTAATATCCTCAGTCGACTGTATACTTGCACCATCCAGATTCAGACCAGTAGGCACATCATCAACCTTTGACAGGACAGTCTTACTCACACTAACACCTTCTTCACTAGATATAGACACAAACATACTAACAAACTCATCTTTATGCTGTGAACCTAGCCCATCATGCTCCTTTCGAACCACAAAGCCCTCACCAGCAAACGATGGTCCCTCACGCTCACGCAAACAAATAGTAGGGTTTCCATCCATCTGTGACAAACCAGCATCCCCATCTAGGAATTGAGAAACCATAGGAGAAGACATAGTAACAAACTCATCTTGCTGCACATCGAATGACGGGTATGAAACCCTAACCGGTTGCGTGTTTGAGGAAACCCTAGTCTGATCAATCCCCTCCTTCGCAAGCAAACCGAATTCATAAGAGCACAGCATATTAAATACTTCTTGGGATCGAGCACTAGACACCAAGGACCAACAGTCATATTCATTCATCTTCAGGCTGCGCATAAAATCATGCACGTCACTAGCAGTTGCCAGTTACACCCCAAACACCTTCCTAATCACATCCATGTTACAGGGCTGCATACTGTTGATAGCAGCAACCTTGCCTCTTGAATCCAAACTCACATAATCAATAGAATCCATCCCGAAGAATGAAACCCTAAGTCGAACAGTAACCAAACCCTAAAAAATAATTATACCCAAACCCTAATACAGCGACGACAGGAGATAAAACTAAATAACCCTACCAAACGAATCAACAATTAATGCTTCCCAGTCATAACAAATCGAAACACAAAAGTCGCAAGTGGTAACACATGAATTCACTCAATAAATAATGATGAATAACCGACTAATACTGCGACAATACCAACCAATGAAAAAAACTTAACCGACCATAATAAATAATAATAACCGATCGTTATTAAGAAGATTAAAAACGATTGGAATCTGCCATGTATAGGGTTTCGTGGGTTTTTTGTATTATATGGTTATGGATCAGTTAGTGAATGGAAACCCTTCGCACCACCCCTAATCCTTAAAAAAACGTGAATAAAAATGAACCAACCAAAAAAACTGATTACAAACGAATGAAATCAAGGTGAAGGAGGAATCAAAAGTATACACGATTAGAAAGAAAAGAGAAAAGCAAAAGCAGTTTTTTAGGGTGAAGCTCACGATGCTTTATTTTTCGTAATGATTTTGTTTATCAATAATTTCCATCCTACTAAGTTGGTAGTCCAACAAATAAATGAAATATATTAAATTAAAAGAAGTATAAAATAAATGTTCAACTTCTATAAACTAGTCAAAGAATGATTTTCAATTCACATAACCAACCTTATCACATCTTAAGTGACAGAGGCAGTGATAAGGATGATGATTACTTTTCTGTTTTGGCGTATTTTTGACATACGATTTCAAGCTTTAATTTTAGTGTTTTTATTAGTAAGGACACCGCCCCATTGAAAGCCTTAGGAACATTGACGAGTACTATTTTTAGTGAGATGGTCAAAGGTATAAAAACCCACTTTGAGATGACGGTTAAACAGAAAGCAGTTTTTGACTGTCTATGCGCTCCACATGCTCAATATTTTCTACTAGCTATAGCTATATCTCGTTCAACATATGTCGCCGGTGCCGGTGAAATACCGCACTATCCTTAAGTATCGTCTTATGATTCCATTATTTCCGATTGATGCGATATGCCTTATTTGTCGCAAGCCATGTTTGGATTCTTTTAAGGAACACGCAGTTCATGCAAGGAACTTCTGGGCTTCAAGTACCGACACGATTTTGTTAAGGACGTTCTTTTTGACATATGCTGGCATGCCGATATTTCCGCCAAAAAAGAGACATATAGAAAAGATGCTAAATTTATACTTGTCATTTACCAAGTGTTAAAATCCTACTGGTGAAAAAAACTTGTTTTATCTACTCGTTACTTGTTGCAAAGTTGAAAATGATAGCTTGCTCAAAGTCTAAACATAAATTTTATCTAGTCGCTACTTGTTGCACTTTTTCTATAATGTCTTCCAATATGTTGACCAGAGCCATGTAACAACCCTTTAATTGAACTATTTTCAATTTGTGTAAACTCTTCACCGTAATTTGCAATCTTTTACATGATATTCCATATGGACCATAGCCATGAGATTGATTGTGCAACTTATTTAGCAAGATATTTCGTATGAACCATTCCACACATACCACAGTTATAGAAAATATGCATCAGCTGGTATTCTACAAATTGATTAATCAGAGCTTCTGCTTTTAAGGAGCCACGAGATTTCCTGATTTGTGTCTGCACAAAACACAACACATCTTACATTTTTAGAAACATTTATGATTAATGTGATCTACAATTTACAATAAGAGTCCGTAAACATGGAGTATAGTCGAACGCTGAAAATGAAATAGACTAGAAACCAAAATCATGCTAAGTTCAAATTTATCATTTTTATTCCATACCACCAATGTGTAAACAAATTTCCTATAAAAAATATAATCAAGAATATGCGCAAGAAGATGAAAAGTTTTAAATTTATAACTCTACCTAATATGCTCTCTTTAGGAACTGATCTATTGAGATAGCCTAAGAGTATATACATTCTTATCATGATCTAATCATGTTATAAATATAAGTATGCACTAACAGCTACAAAAATTATTTACGTATGTAGTATATTAATATGAACAAACTTGTGTTGTTTTAATACAACTGGAAACGCAAAAAAAACATTTTAATAATTGCAGCAACACCTAAGTTATTAAACTGGATTAGGTACCAACAATATTAACTTCCTTGAAACTCAAAGCAAATTCCCAATTGTTGCTTCCTATTTAACATCTCTTCAACAAATACTTATACACAACACGAAAATCACTTTTAAAAACACGTGCAATGAAAGAAATCACAATCAGAACATCGATACATGGAAAAAAAAGTATAAATACCTTGAGGTTTTAACCTCATAATCTATTTTTATTATCATATTTATCTTTTGAGAACTATGATTGTTAAGGCTAACAAACTTTGATCCAACAATATCAATTCATCTAGAAGATTGAATCACACTTTTAAGCTTACACAACATCGCCACACATATGAACCAACATGTATAGAGCCTAAATATTAATGATGTTTGAAAGGGGATAAAAGTTAGCTTTTATCATAAAGGTTCAAAAAATTTTTTAGCCAAGATTCAGAAATGTAACTTTATTTCAAAATTAAGGTCGATAAGTATCAACCAAGTTGTCCCTGTCTTGAACTTGGTTATACTTTTTTCCTAGAAATTCTGCATTCTGTGCAACTATGAAAGCCATACTGATCCCTTGTTAATTCATTATCACAATGAGCTCCCTCGTTGTGCTACTGCATTTTAACATCTAATGCAAGTGGTTTGTACTTGATTTTTGCTATATCATAAGCAGGTGTAGCTTCTTCTTATACGCCTAAAAACAACATTTGGTCATTTAGTTTACTCAAATTAGTAACACTCATAATCTATCATCATTAATAATAAAATTTTAGGTGTGGTGAGTTTGTCTAATTATAAGTTTCAAGGTAAAGATAGTTGTTTCCAAACAAATTCCCCATTTCAAGCTTGCATCTTTCTTTATGATTGTGTCTTGCTGCTCCAGATACTCCTTCTGAGAATCCACTGATCTTCCTAAAAAACCAAACAATTACTGTAGTATTTATGTTTTTAATTGTTTGGTTTTTTAGGAAGATCAGTGGATCCTCAAAAGGAGTGTCTAGAGCAGCAAGACACCATCACAAAGGAAGATGCAAGGTTGAAATGGGGAATTTGTTTGGAAACAATTATTGTAGTATTTTAAATTTCCATTCAAATTGCCCTTTATGCACATGGTGAGGCAGTTAATTTGAGGCAGATCAGTGGATTCTCAAAAACCAAACAATTACAGTCGTATTATAAATTTCCATTCAAATTGCCCTTTATGCACATGGTGAGGCAGTTAATTCGAGGCCCTTCATTCGCAGTTTCTTAAAAGTTCAAGTAATCTGATTGAAATATACAAATTAATGAATCGAAACGAAGAGTTGAAGTAAAATCAAAAGAGTGATTGTAAACCACCAAGATCAATGAATTAGAAACATGAAAAATGAAGGATAATCAAAAGATAAATCTAACCACAATTAAGCATCCAATATTAATCATTTCGTTTGATCCGTATGTTGTTAGCGTTTTGTGTGAGAGAGATTTTTGGGAGGGGTTGTGGGTAAAGGGTTTGGGTCAAATAAATGCCTAACTGAATCGAAACAAAGAGTTGAAGCCTGGTATTAAGTTGAGGATTTGAACCAAGGGTTATTAAAAATTAGAGTTTACACGTGTCAATTGATTAATAATTTTGACGGAGAAATTTTAGCAAAGAAAATCTTGCTTTATATAAGAAGTATATTTAGAATGACTTTTGTTTAGTATAAATAAGGTTGGAGATAACATATTCTCGTCTCATAATTATAGTTTACTTACAAAAAATACGCGGTTTAATAAAAATATTATTTTTTTAGATTTATTTCTCTTACTTTTTACACAATGACAATTTTACCTTTAGTAGTATAATTTACAACTTATTTATTATCTATACTTTTATACTATTATATAAAGAGGCTAACTCCAAACATAACTACGATCTTAATCCCGAACCTAAAGTTATCAAACCTAGCTCCAAACCAAATTAATATATGAATGTTAAATTTAAACCATTAGATCATTTGGTAAATGAATCTCATCCATTCATTTTTTGAAACAAACTTTTGTAACAACTTTTATAACAACATTTGTAACAAACTATTTAAAAAACTTTTGTTTTTAAATTAATTTTTTATTTATTTATTTATTTATTTTATAATCTAATTTCATCATGTTTTTTATAATTTCATGCTCTTCAATTTAACTTCTATTTTAATATATTTTCATTAAATTTTTGTTTTTTCAATCATATCGAGTTTATTTTAATTTGATTTGATTTTTTTATAACTTTCATTTTACTTTGAATATACATTTGATGAGTTAAAATGTAACATTTGTTCCCTAAAAAATAGTTATCAGTTACTCACCGCTGCATTGCGCGGGTACTATGCTAGTTTGTAATAATTCTTTCAAGTAATGGTGATATGGTATACTTAATTTACATTCTTTATCTATTATTAGAAGTGGACTATTAATTTATAACTTTCAAAAATAGTATACTTGATAATAATTAAGTATTAAATTTAGTACTTATCTAAACATTTGTGGGTGTGGAGATATATGTAATTTCAACACATTTATATGTGTGGACTTTTATGTATTATTTTTCCACACATTATACATGTATGAATTAGCTATTTTACAAACTTCATGTGAAGATTTAACAATTTTGTACATATTACGCACTCAATATTTGTCCAAAGATCAAAGAGGCGTGTACTTTAATATCTTCAACAATTAAAGACGTGTAGTTGTGAGCTACAAAATGTGTAAACTTAACTCTTTGTTGTAGTGTCAAGATGTTATTGATAAAGAGTTGGCTATGTAGTGTACACTAGTCTCCCGATCGTGGGACGTACCTTTTTAAGCCTAATGATGATGCCAAAACAATCACCGAGGCCAGTAGTGAAATCGTTATATCTGAGGGGTTTTGATGCAGGAAGTCTTTCCGATTCCTAAAATCGACTGGACTAAAACCCTTGTGTGTCACAACATGTATATTTAACTGCGAGGCGTCTGTATAAGATTTTTTTGTTGACAAAGAGTACCATGTAGAGCTTATTGGGGTCTGTATAAGATGAATATTGATAACACGATGGTGTTTTATTTAGATTTGAATGGGTTTCAAATGAGTCGTAGAGGAACATATAATAAAATTCCTCTTCAGGGACCCAATGCCATCACTTGCTTTCATGCAAGAATCTAAAGGACAACGCTTTTCCGTACACACGAGGCAGTCATTGGGTGTGGTTAGCCCTAAAAACGGATGGTTTAAGGTCATGCTTGATCGGAGACTGTCAAGATGTTGGGTTTTATGGGTTGTCTTCACATAAAAATATTTAGAGTTTACTTTAACAAGTATATGTTTCTGAACGTTTTAGTTGATAGTTCATTGTTGGTATAAGTTTTACCGAATCCCAAGACATATGTACTCTACATGGGAGAGTGCATGGTCATTAGTTTGTACATGGTTTTTAGGAAGTTAGTTAGTAGTATCTTAGTGGTGTTAAGTGCACGTCCTATTACTTGTAAGGCTATAAATAGCCATAGTAATGTCTAGCAAAAGGTAATCATAATATACAAAAACATTGAAACCCACTTTTGCCCGTTTTGATTGGTGTTGCAGTAGGTTTAGTTCCGACTTTAAGAGACTGATTCCATCATTTGGTATCAGAGCTGGTGTGTCCCTTCACTGCGGGGCAGATGTAGCAGGCAGATGTAGCAGCGAACTAGTGTTGCTTGAAAGGGTTGTGGTTTATGATCACAGGTTGTAGTGAAGAAAGAAATTACCGAGAATGCCTTTTGTGCACCGAGGCAATGACCAAAGCAAGCACCAAGATTTGCTCGAATAATGATGTGTGAGACCGAGTGGGGCGACGATCCGCAAAAGACCGGTGACACCCAGACTGAGAAAGACGAGACCGAATGAGGCAACCAAGACCGAGACCGTGAACGTTGGTTGTCCAAGAAAGAAAGACCGAAGTTTCAATGGTAGAAAACCGAAAGAGAAAGATACCGTTGATTCGAAAGACTTGAGACCTAAAGGCCGAAGACCGAAAGGCCAAAGACCGAAAGGCCGACAGCCGAAAGGCCAAAGACCGAAAGATCGAAGACCGAAGAACAGAGACCGGAGGCTCATCTGAGAAAGATTAGACCGAGGTTTGAAAGTGATAACCGTGACCGACGAGTTGTCTAGACCGAAGCTTTCATAGCTAAAGACCGAATTATTGAATCAAATGACCGAAGATTCACAGAGACCGAATGAAATTTGTTCATGTATGGTGATCACAAGAAAGAAAGAAACCAAGAACTGTTTTGGAAAACAGAAAGTTTGCAAGAACTTTAGCAAGAATCGATAAGCAAAAGGCAAAAACGAGAAAGAAAGTAAGAAAAGAGTGGCGCGTAGCAAGAGCAAGGAAGACGCGTCCGGAGTGGCTCTCGTGGAACACGAACACATCAAAGCAGGAAGACTTCAACATAAGTAAGATGGTTTTGAAATCGGATGGTTCGACAAGAGGTGTTTAAGATGTGATCGAGATGACGTGAACATCCGATTAAGGGGGGGTTGTTGGGTTTTATAGGTTGTGTTCACATAAGGATATCTAGAGTTTACTTTAACAAGTATATGTTTGTGTATGTTTTAGTTGATAGTTTCATTGTTGGTATAAGTTTGACCGAATCCCAAGACATATGTACTCTACATGGGAGAGTGGATGGTCATTATATTGTATGTGGTCTTTAGGAAGTTAGTTTGTAGTATCTTAGTCGTGTTGAGTGCACGTCCTGTTACTTGTAAGGCTATAAATAGCCATAGTAATGTCTAGCAAAAGGTAATCAGTTTCCTTTCAATATACAAAAATATTGAAACCCAATCATGCCCTGTAGGGTTTAATCCCTACAATCCTGGTTATCTAGATGCGGAATACACGATCTCGAAGTCACAAACCCACAAGCAGAATCGACAGAAAATAAGGCGACGCCCACAAGGTAAATCCCTAATCGTTTCCGATTAGTTTATTGAAAGAATGACGTGTTTGGTTCGTTCCCCCTCACCTCCTTTTATAGAGATGAGGGGGAACCGACTCTTACAGTGACAGGGTCGGGTTGGGCTTAGACATTGTCAACCGACCTTTATTCTTGATAATTAGGAAACTAGACTCTTATTACCCTAGACATCGATTTAGGCTAATACTATGACTAAACATAACAATTTCCACCTTAGGCATATATTAGCCTATCCCAACACTCAGCAATTCCAAGCAGTGTTGTAACTTGCGTCCAAGTACCACCTTTGTCAAGGCATCCGCAACATTGTGTTCAGTACCCACCTTTAGAACTTCAACCGTCTTTGCTTCCAAGACTTCTCTGATAAAGTGATAACGCACATTGATGTGCTTAGTCCTTTCATGAAAAACATGATTCCGCGATAAGTGAATCGCGCCCTGATTATCACAATTAACTGCAACAGTGTTGAGCTTCACGCCCAACTCTTCCAAGAGTCCTCTTAGCTAAATAGCTTCCTTCACAGCCTCCGTAAGGGCCATATACTCTGCCTCTGTAGTTGAAAGAGCCACCACGTGTTTTAGCGTTGCCTTCCAGCTTACAACACATCCCTGTACTAAAAATGCGTAACCAGTGAGAGACCTACCCTTATCCGGATCCTTAGCGTAGTCTGAATCAACAAAACCTATTACGTCCACATGGTTGCCATGATTTGTCCCATACACCAAACCCACGTTTACAGTGCCCTGCAAATATTTCATAATCCACTTCACTGCTTTCCAATGGAGTTTACCCGGATTCGTCAAATATCTGCTAACTACACTTACTGCATACGCTATGTCTGGCCTCGTGCATACCATCAAGTACATCAAGCTCCCAACCGCATTTGCATACGGCACCCTACTCATTCTTTCAACATCACAATCCCTTTTAAGTAAAGACTTGCTAGCCACGATCTCAGCCTTGCTTTTATAAGTATTCAGCATATCGTCTACATACAACAATAGATAGATATACTCCCCTGGTGCATAACTCTTGTAATATACGCAGCTGTCGTAACTGCTACGCTTAAACCCGTTGCTCAGCATATACTCATCGAACCTCTTGTACCATTGCCTAGGCGACTGCTTCAAACCATAAAGAGATTTTGTTTAACAAACATGCCTTGTTACCTTGTTCAAATCCCGGTGGCTGCCTCATGTAGATCACTTCTTCAAGATTTCCATGTAAAAACGCCGTCTTTACATCAAGCTGCTCCAGCTCATAATCTTTACACGCGGTCAATGCAAGTATAACCCGAATAGATGTGTGTCGAACTACCGGCGAAAATACTTCATTGTAATCAATCTGCCCTTTGGGTGAATTCACGAGCTACCAACCTTGCCTTGTACCTAGGCTTTTGAACACCTTCAATCCCTTCCTTTATTTTGTACAGCCATTTGCAGCTCACCAGCTTTTGCCCAGCTGGATGATCTACTAACACCCAGGTCTTGTTCTTCTTCAGAGAATCCATCTCTTCTTTCATAGCAGCTTTCCACTTAGAACTGTCTTCACAAGCAACTGCTTCCTGGTATGTCAATGGTTCATGAGTATCTTCTTCCTCTGCTGCAGCGAACGCATAAGCAACCATATTACTCTCATCCCGAAACCTTTCCGGTTTCATTCTTGTCCTTGGTTCTCTATCCCGAACCAATTGATAATCTGTGAGATCCGGTGGATGATCAATCTCTTGAACCCCTGCATCTTCATCATCGCCATCTTCCTGATCTGTCTGGTCTTCCTGATCTGACTGATCTTCCTGACCTGTTTGATCTTCCTGACCTGGATGGTCTTCCTTAGGCGTATGATTATTTAACCTCTGCAGTTCCACCTCAACCTGTAATTCCTCAACAGACTTATCATTACCTGCACCAGTATCCTTCAACGTGTCTTTGTACATGACACTTTCATTGAAGACTACGTTCCTGCTTGTGACTATTTTAGGTGATTCATTATCAAGCCTATATAGTCCGTATCCCTTCACACCTTCAGGATACCCCAAAAGAACGCATTTTACCGCTCTAGGCTCGAGCTTACCTTGTTTAACGTGTGAATACGCGACACAGCCGAAAACCCTCAACATCCCATAATCACTAGGATGTCCCGACCACATCTCCATAGGTGTCTTCTTCTCAATCGCTGTCGATGGTGACCTATTTATAAGATATGCGGCCGTACATGTCGCTTCCGCCCAGAAGGTCTTGGGCAATCCAGACTGTATTAATAAACAGCGTACATTGTCCATGAGAGTTCTGTTCATCCTTTCTGCTAACCCATTCTGCTGCGGCGTCCCGGCAACTATCAAATGTCTAGCAATCCCACTCTCAGTACATAGCTGATTAAACTCCCGGTTACAGAACTCAAGACCATTATCCGTCCTAAGCTTCTTAACCGTCCTCCCAGTCTGATTTTCTACTAACTGTTTCCACTCTATGAACTTATCAAATGCTTTGTGTTTGAACCTGAGAACATAAACCCATACCCTTCTGGAATAATCATCGACAATAGATAAGAAATACCTCTTACCTCCCAATGATTCCACATGAGACGGACCCCATAAGTCTGAATGAACATAGTCTATCACTCCCTGAGTAGTGTGCCTTCCTACACCGAAATAGAATCGATGTGACTTTCCCAGAACACAATTCTCACAAAAATCGAGCTTACCTAGACTCTTGTTGTCAAACAAACCCTGCTTTTCCAGCACGTGTAGTCCCGCCTCACTGATATGTCCCAGTCTTTTATGCCAAACCTGCACAAGACTGTCTTTTTCTTCGACACTAGCATTAAGCTCACCGGCCAATGCATGGTCATCCAAAGAGTACACACAGTTCTCCCTTCTGGTTCCAGATATAATAACCCTAGAACCATTAATCACCTTGACTTTGCCCGACTGCAATTTTACGGTATATCCCTCTTTTTCAAGAGTTCCAAGCGATATCAAGTTTCTTTTCAATTCAGGAATGTACCTGACATTGTGTAACACAAAACTTGACCCATCTTTCAGTTGTACCTTTACCTTGCCAATACCCCTGATCTTGCACTCCCTGTTGTCGCCCAACAGTACGCTGCCCCCATCGCATTCCAGAAAATCAAAAATACATCTAACCTGGGTGACATGTGATATGAACCTCCTGAATCCATGATCCAATCTTGCAGTCTTTCTGCACTCATCACCATCATCACCTCAGATTCGTCGTAAATTGAACCACTGGAGCTTGATTGATTATCTTTCTTGACGTAATCTTTTGACTTCTTGCGATTATTCTTCGGACAGTCTCTTCTCAAGTGCTCCTCAGATTGGCAAATAAAGCATTTGAGTCTTCCACCTCGAGACTTCGATCTTGACTTTTCCTTTGACTGATGCGAATTCCTGCGATCAGTTCTTCCCCTCACGTATAACCCTTCACCATCATCGCCCTTCGCCTTGGATCTCTCTTTGATTTCCTTTGAATTTAGTGTGGCCATCACGTCCTCCAAAGTCAAAGCTTCCCGTCCATAAAGCAAGGTATCCACAAAGTGTTCGTATGATGCTGGTAAAGACGTCAGTAACAATAAAGCAAGATCTTCATATTCGAATTTTACCTCAATATTTGCTAAATCAAGAACGATTTTGTTGAACTCATCTATATGCTCGGAAATCTTTCGTCCAGATGGCATGTAGAATGTATACAACTTCTTCTTCAGGTACAACTTGTTAGCCAATGACTTTGTCATGTACAAAGACTCGAGCTTTGATCAAACCCCCGCTGCAGTCGTCTCCCCGGTAAACCTCTCTCAGGACCTTGTTACCTAAACACAAAATCGTGGCACTATGAGCTTTCTTGTCAAGCTTAGATTTCTCTTCAGCTTCCATAGTCGCGGGTAAAACCTCCAGAGCTGCTTCGCATCCGTTCTGGATTAATAAAGCACGCATCTTGATTCTCCATAACCCGAAATCACCAGTTCCATCGAATTTCTCGATGTCAAACTTGGCTCCCGTCATTCTTTATCCCTTTTGTTAATTTGCTAAACCTTGTGAAAACCCTCACAATCACAAATCAACAAAGTCTCTTCGGTAATTCGCTAAACCTCGTGATACGTTAACCCTCACAATCATGAACTACGAAGTCCCCGTGTGTAAATACCCTTCAAATTATATAATTACACCTTTGTTATAAAAACAAAACAAAAAATAACTTTCTAGCCTAATAATACTTCTTGGTCCAATACTTAAACCCTTGGCCCAAAGTTTATTTTTTTTATTTTTTAAATACGTATATTATGTAAGTTGAAGTATTGGCTTGTTGACTTTTATAACAAAAATCACAGCCACTACTGTTCTTCTTCTCTCCTCCTGCGATAGAACCAAGAGGAAAAAAAACTATCCTTTGATCTTCGATAAATCGAAAACCAAACTCCTCCTCTCCGATCGATCTCTGCTACTCCATTGATATTCTATAACCCGAACACCAACTCCTCTTCTCCGATCGATCCTAGAAACCAGCCACTCGAAGAACCAAGCTCTTGATACCACTTGTAGGGTTTAATCCCTACAATCCTGGTTATCTAGATGCGGAATACACGATCTCGAAGTCACAAACCCACAAGCAGAATCGACAGAAAATAAGGCGACGCCCACAAGGTAAATCCCTAATCGTTTCCGATTAGTTTATTGAAAGAATGATGTGTTTGGTTCGTTCCCCCTCACCTCCTTTTATAGAGATGAGGGGGAACCGACTCTTACAATGACCGGGTCGGGTTGGGCTTAGACATTGCCAACCGACCTTTATTCTTGCTAATTAGGAAACTAGACTCTTATTACCCTAGACATCGATTTAGGCTAATACTATGACTAAACATAACATGCCCGTTTTGATTGGTGTTGCAGTAGGTTTAGGTCCGAGTTTAAGGGACTGATTCCATCATAAGAGTGGATGGGCGTGGTCTCGGTCAAGGAGTGACGGATAACCGTGCCATGAATGTAGTATTCCATCTCACTTTTGAATCTGACATATCATCGGGTGTCGATCCTATTTCACACCCGCAACCCATAAGTCCATCTCTTTTCTCCCAACGTGTTGGAGCCCACTTGAATCATCCATTACATGCATTCATCACAAAGAAACCACAAGAGATATCTGTTCAACCTCCCCCGAGATCTTTCTCGCCCTTGACAGCTCCATTGCCTTGTGATCTGCATGTTGTAAGTTTTAAGGTCCCAAGACCCTTAAAATACACACAACAGAATCTTGAAGAGCCGAGATCTGTTTTGATTTTGCAGAGAAGGCACTAGGATTCTTCTTACTGTCAAAAAGGAAAGTCAGATTGTTCTAGGGTAGACGATGAGCCTTTAAATCTGTTGAACGTGTTTCAAGGACTTGATGTTATAAATGCAAAAGCCACTTCTTTAAATCTTATGCATGATGATACAGAGATGCTTGGATATAACAAGGAATCCACATATGTTTCTCAAGGACGTGCAGTTATCTCGCCTATGGAACTGCAGGCTTACAAATTTGATTTACAGCCGTCGCCACTTAAAGTTAATATAGGATTATATTTGCCATCCGTGACTGAAATTTGAGCAAAGTGTATGACTGTATCGAGCTTAATGGGGGCGCCAAGTGATCCACACGATAAAGGTAAGCATATTTGTTTTGGTGATAATGTGGCTTTTCCAAACTTTTTGAGAAAAAAAGGGGCTTCTGAAGGTTTGCAGGATAGTGTTGCATAGTTAATACAGTATATTGTAAGCTGAGATGATAGATGCCACTGTTGTAGTCTTTGATTTTGTTTTTATGTATGAGGGAAACTATTGATGATGATTTGTATACTTGAGAACATACATATGACTTGATAATTAATGGAAGAAATGTTTAGATGGTCATTTTTGCAACATGTCTAATTTTGAGTTCATTATGCATCTGATTAATTTAATGATGAAGTCAGAATCATATATGTGTGCATAAAAAACAAATGCGTTGTATTTTACTGGAGCAATTTCATATATATCACCTTAATTTTAAAATCAATTTTATATTATATTTAAATATGCTTAAAAATTATTGTACATTATGCATTAAATAGTTACACTTATAATATATATGAAATTGATTTTGACAACAAAGTGATATATGAAGTTAATCCTATTTTATTTACTAATAACAAAGAACAAATGTGTTGTAGGTATCTTATGTTTTTCTCCTTGAACTTTGCAGTGTTAACTCAGTTGGTGGGGACTTTTGATTGTGATAAGTCACCAAGAAGGAAGAGGGATGCGGGGCGAGTCGTGTGCAAACCGGATAAAAAGAAAATATGGGATCGGATTTTTATCCAAACCGATTCTAGTCAACCGATAACGAACCGGTTCCAGTTATAAATTTATTTTTATTTTTATTTTTATATTTATTCTTACTTTTGGATGAATATGTGAATATTTGAAGTAGTTTTTTTAGGTTATGTTTTTTTAACTATACATACGTAGAACTATATATAAATATAGAACTATATAACTATATATAAATATGCGACGATATTATAAGCAGGCAAAAGTCAAAAAAACAAATACGAAGAAGCTCTAAGCAAGAGCCGAAAGAGAAAAGAATAACTAGACACCCACGCTACATTACAAAGAGATAAACCCCAATCTTAGGCGAACTAATAACTATAGACTATCCATTTCTCCGGAAGCTCTAATCCAATGACACCAAGTGAAGCTTAGAGGAGCGATTTGATGTCCACAGCAAAGATAATATTTGAGTCGCCATGAATAAGTTCTCCTGTTAAGCCGAAGAGATGTCTTCATCTCATCATGCAAAATTTTATCCTCAATTTCCACACATACCAAATAATAGTCAAGCACATAATGTGAAAAAGCTTCGATGCCCACTAATCTTTGGAGAAATCAAGTTCTCATTTAAGAATATCATTTAAAGAGAACGAGGTAGGGACTTTCCACCATCTGCAAAACTTCAACCACACTTCTCTATCTTTAGGAGATGAGAAGAGACAATGGTCGCGAGACTCATCACATACCCCACAAAATAAACATGTCGACGTAGGAATATTAATACCACGTTTACATAGATTCAACCTGGTTGGGAGTCGATCGAGGGCAACAAGCGAAGCATAAATATTTACCTTACGAGGTACCTATGAGTTCCAAGTGAAAGGATTATCACAAGCACCATTGGCAGTGAATTTTAGATGAATAGCATGACACAACGAAGCAACAGTAAACTTGCGAGAAGAGGTCAAGGCCCACTCCCTCTGTTATCTTGAGCTTCATCGAGAGTAAGCCCATTCAAGTCGGTCAGAAGCTTTGTAAGATCTCCATTGGCTCGCCCACTAGGTTGCATGGTCCAAGCCTAGTTACCTTGCCAAACTCCTTCTTCCAAAACCCATCTATCAGCAATACTACAATCTTTATACTCTTCCAAAGAAAAAAGACGAGGAAAATAGTCTTTTAGTGGTCCCGAATCTTTTAACCACTTATCATTCCAGAACAATGTTTGAGGTCCATGCTATATCTTCGTAACCATAAGGTTATGAAGAGGAACACCTAATTGTTCAATTCTGTTATAGGAACTCACAATATTAGACCATGTGCTACTTTCTTCGGAAGGAACCCTAATGTCAAAACCGTCGCTTGAACCATGGATTTCGGTGATAACTCTTGTCCATAGCGCCCCTAACGCCACTTTTATTTTCCAAGAAGTCCCATGTTTATTCTTTAATACTACTGACCCTGAGACCCCGGTCAGTGTTGGGAACTAAGATTGTATTCCGTTTAACCAACATATCTTTTTAACGCCTTCCTTCATTCCGCAAAAAAAATTTCTTCTCATAGACTCAAGTTAATAATCGCCTCAGGAGCCTTAAATAAGGATAAGAAGTATAACAGAAGAATTCCAAAACCAACTTTAGTGGAGTAAGTCTCCCTCCTATAGAAAGCAAGTTTGCTTTCTAGGAAGCAAGCCTGTTGGAGAATCTTCTAATCACTTCATTCCAGTCGACAATCTTCGTCATACTTCTTTCCACGAGCAGACCTAAGTAACAGAATGGAAGGAGCCCGTGTAGAAAATTGAAGGCCCGCGCTACATTCTCAACGTCTCTCAGCGGAACCCCGCTTCCAAACAGTCTACACTTGGAAATGTTTATTTTGAGCCCAGACACATCTTAAAAGAAATTGAGGATACGAATTAAATGCATAAGATTATTTTTTACCATTCCCCAAAAAATAAGGCATCATCCGCGTATTGTAAGAGGGATATGTTGGCCTCATCGTTGTATAGAGAAAGCCCCTTGTAAATACCTTTATTACAAGAATCAGTTATCATAACTTGGAGAGCTTCCGCAACAATAAGAAAAAGAAAAGGTAAAAGCAGATCCCCTTTCCTTAGACCGCACTTCATTGGAAACTCTTTCGAGGGGGAACCATTAATAAGAATAGAAACCGAAGAAGATAAAAGGCATGGATAAATCCATTTACGCCATTTACTCCGAAGCCCATTTGAAACATGGTGTCTATAAGGAAGTTCTAGTTCACGCTATCAAACGCCTTTTCAAAGTCAAATTTAAAATTGAGAAGTCTAAGCTTTTATTTACTAGCAACATTAATAATCTCGTTTGCAACTAAACTTCCATCCAAAATTTGTCTACCGACTAAAAAAGCGGATTGATTTTGGCTAATCAGCTTGTGGATAACCTTGCTTAAACGAGATGCAAGGAGTTTTGATAAGACCTTATATATGCCTCCAATAAGACTCATGGATCGGTAGTCTCCCAAATCTAGCGGGTCCAAGTATTTTGGGATTAGAACGATAAAAGAAGCGTTGCAGCCTTTTGCTAAACAGCACTACTTCTCAAAGTATTTTATGAAATTGAAGAATTCAATCTTAATAATATCCCAATATCGTTTAATTTATTTTAAAATCCAAACCATCCAATCCAGGTGACTTCAAGCCGCAACAATTCCAAACAACCTCTTTAACCTCTTCTAACTAGAAAGTAGAATCAAGAAGCATTTGTCATGCTGATTCAGCTTTCGAAGAAGCGCGCATTTAAATTTGGGCTAATTACCCAAATAGACCACTTTTCAAGTGCATTTGTCAAAATACCCTAAGCTACTTTAAAGTTCCATAAATAGACCAAGCGACCTCAAGCCACCTTATTCCACCTTATGCTACGTTAAACTACCCTAAGCAACTTTAAGCTACCTAAGCGACTTTAATATTAAATTAATAAAATTACTATTCATCTTAAAAAAGTACTCTTTTTTGTGTAAGAAGTGTGTAAGGTACTTTTTTATGCGACTTTTTTTTAATTAATTAAAATTCAATTTTTTTATTATTTTAATCATTAAAAAAACATTTTATATTTTATTTAAACTTGATTTTTTTATGCAACCTTTTTCTAAACTTATGATACTGTACCATGTACTAACTTTTGACACAGTATCTGAAAATGACTATTTTTTCTAAAACTCTACTGTTTACCCACATTAAACTCTCACGCAACCCACCATTTCACACACACACACACATATTTAACAATCAACCCTTCTTCCCCAATCCTTACCCAACTATTCATCTGTAGATACCCCCACTCTGCTCCTTCATTTTTACATCTAGAAATTTCTTCAAACAAACATACCACACCTAAATCAAAACCAGCTACTCAATCAAATGGCTAATACCGAAATCACTAATGATCGCAAATGTTCTGTTTGTTTGTGGATATTGTTGGTGGCTTTAGGGCCATCATACGCAACATCACTTTAACTTCCTTTTTCCTTTTTATATCTTATTTTGTTCTATATATATAATAATAAAATTGCTAATTATTACTTATTTGATTTTTACACAGGAGGACAACAAGTACACGCACATCGTGAACCAGCCTAACTTAGCCCCTACTGCTGATGAGGTTTGTCTTTACAACTTTATCTAAATCGTATGTCGTTTTGATGAGGTTTCTGTCGTTTTGATGAGGTTTGGGACAACCATCTGTGGTTGTGTTTTTGTCATCGTAAACTTTTTTGATGATGTTTGCTTTTGATGACGAGGTACAGCTTATTATGTGGTTTTGATTAGGTTTTGTGTTGTTATTCAAATAGATCGAGGTTTTTTTAACTGATTTTGATGAATTGCTAGATTTGAGATGCGGAGGGTTTGTTTTAAGATGTTATTGTTGTTTCAGCTTAGTTTTTGTCGTCGTAAACTTTTTTGATGATGTTTGCAGCTGATGAGGGGATTCCTCTGGTCTTGAAGGACCCGTTATGGGTAAAATGGGTTAGTTTCTTCTGGTTAGTAGATGGGTGTTATAATGGAAGAAACTTTTGGGATATTCCGTCATTGTATTGGTCGTTTTTCTGTCAAGTCTGGTTGGTCTGTGTTCAAGCCTGTGGTCCCTTGGTACATGCTGGTTTGGTTCAGTCAGAACATCCCTAGGCACACTTTCATTTTTTCGCTTGCTATTAATATTTGCTAGCTTTTGTTAATATTTTCTCTTGTATGCATATACTCGACATCTTGGATAGTTGTTGTTAAGACTTGACTCATGCTCGGTTATGGGCTGTAGATTATTATGTTTACCTATTTTGTTTATCGTGATCTGTACTCTTAATTGTGATAAACTAAATCAGGAAACATGATATACGGGCTAACATAATACACGTCGCATTCAGTTATTTATAGTTGTGTTATAGACTTATATCAGCTATATAGATAACGCTATATGGCTGTGCTTGCTAGTTTTTATGCCAAAATGATAGAAATTAATAACAATAGATGGAGAATATGTGTAGTTTTAGTTTATCTAATGCAGTTCGTGCCACATAAAAAATGTTAAAAGGGCAGAATAATAGGGAGAAATAAGTTTAGTTCATGTAAGAGTTGGTAAGTTGGTATATAAATCGAGTGGTCGTATATAAATAATGCTATGATTTTGAACGATGGGAGACGTGGGGCATTCAGTATTGATGTTCCAATATGTATTAAGCTTAGTGACACTTGTAATGATGTTCATAGTACCCGTGAGGCTTGAAACGTGAATTATGTAAAAGAAGGTTTAATTGGCTTTTAGGGGTGGACGCGATTTAATGATAAGAAGTTATATGATTCTGTGATACGTTTTGGGATATTAAGTTTGAGGTTTATGCTAATAGCCTTAGTGAACCATGCTGATGTTAATGGCCATATAGTTTTCTTATTATGGAAGTTAATTTTATGTCTCCTCTCTTGTGCATTGATGCATTTAGTTTGAAAGCAGTAAATGTTGAATGAACACTAGGATATTGACAGTTCTTGCCCACGTAGATTCTGGCACTAGGATGCATGTAACCTTATCCGGTGTTGGGCTAAGTTAATGAATATACTTACATCTGATTTACAGGTGACTTTTGTTGCCCCTTTGAAATGACCAATAATTCATAGACACAATGGACCTCAATCCCTTTAGGCTCGACATCTATGAACTTATCGACAATGTTGCGGAGGTGCTAACCAAAAACTTTCATTCGGTATTAATTAGTGTCATTTTAATTAGCTTGAGTGATTTTCATGTTTTTATATTTTACTGGTCATATCGTAAATATTTCAGGGTGAAATTACTTCATTTACTGATATGAAGATGATATGGCTTTCTAAAAAGTTTTCGTATGTCTTTTAAGCTATGCCCAACACAAAATTAAGGTTTGTCATGCAGTCTTTGTATGCCCACTGCCTAGGTTTGTTTACAAATTTGAAGTTCATAATTATTTGGTTGTTTCTTGATCTAGGTCAATAATGAATGATATGCGTATGTTATTCTGCAGGTTACATCGATTGTATATCACACATGCTCTGTGGTCTTTATTGCCTTTACTGAATGTTGGCTTTAATGATTTTGGTATTTCAAGTATTATAGTTAGTATGTAGTTAGTTAAATAAGGTAGTTTGAAAGGGTAAAAGATCATGTATAGGAATGACAGAATGTTAAGGAGAGTGGGTTATAATTGTGCCTGATTTTTAGAAATCACATGTAGACACGTCTGATGTACTCTCAAGGCTATATAAAGCCTCATGTTACAAGCATTAGCAGCTCATCTTTGAATATCTAATCACTTCAATCCATATTGTAGTTTTGATTGGCGTTAAGCAGGATTATCGTTTCGGGTTCGAGGGACCGAATCCCACACTGAATACATGAAAGTTGAAACACAATGTATGTTGTCAAAACACCTGTATTTTTTGCTATATGATAGATGTGGCTAGATGAGCAGGTCAAATGGGGGCTAAAGCTAGTAGCGTTGGGTCAACCCGAAACACTTTTTGTCATTAGTTTTTAATATATCTGAATAAATAGTAATTAGTGTGTCAAAATTAAAATATATAGTAATTTACTAAATTTTTACTTCTTTAACATTATCATTTTTTGAAGAAAATGGTTTAGGAGGTTTTATACAGTTAAAAAGGTACTTTCGGTGGCTTTGACGTGTATCCTTTTCAAAATCAAGTTTCTGGTTTTTCCTTTTTGACCCTTTAGAGATTTATCAGTAAATTGTTGAAAGTTGCCACCTCTAATCTGATCACAGGTATGACGTATCTAAAAACATATATATGTCGATTTGCTTCGATTATAGATTTTACATTACTTTCCATTTGGCAGGGCAATTGAATCGGCTTAAGCAACGTATTACTGATGCAAAAGAAAATGTAGAAGTTGTACCTGTTTTATTCAATACTATGCTGCATCAGAAGACAGGACTTAACAAACGCCAAAGCCTTCAATGCAGTGCAAGGCTTTAGAAGGAGTGCTGCCACCAAAGCCTTCAATGCAGATGACTGATATTTAGTTGGATGAATGTGAGGAGACAACTTTGCACGATGTCAACCTTGAAGAGGAAATGAGAAGGAAACAACAACAAACTCAACAAGAAGCTTACGATGAAGATGAAGAGATGCATGGTGGAGGCCAAAGGGTACAGTATGCACAGCAGTAATTCAAGTATGGGATTAGTGTTGGTTATCTAGTAGACGACAATGTTAACTGTGATTGATTTTCGTTATTTATACAACCTGTATTGGAGACCTTAATCAGATGTATTGATTTTCGTTATGTGTAATTCTAATTTACTATACGCTCCACCAATCGGATATCAATGGAATTTTAATAATGTACTTAGATGAACAATGAGTTGATATTATTGTCTTGTATACATTTTTGAAACTTGTCTGTAAATGATAATGTTACAGAATATGATCACGTATTTCCTTCCAACTTCATATGCCCAAATCTTCAGTAATCATGGTGCATTGAGACTAATGTGACTAAATGTTTGATATCGTCATTGTCGTCGTATATATGTCTCAGGTACATTTTGCTGATAAGGACCGCTTCCTAAATTACATAGGCTTTTTGAACCATAATATATACGCATACTAACTTAGTTATATGGTTAACACGAAAACAGCACTTGCAAAAAGTATTTAAAAGTGTACACATGCTGCAAAAGAGCTGAAAATATTGTAGTTTTACGAAGTCAGAGGATCAAGAATCTTATAGTACAAGTGTATAACAAGCATCAATGTTTGAGACTAATATAAGAATGAACAGTTTATGAACTTTTCGCTACCGTAATATCTAGAAAAACAAACTCGTGAATAATCTTTTTTTTAACCATATGTATGGTTTATTGAATTAAATGGCAACCATATGTGCAGCAGATTGATCAAAACTACCAAGAAGTGCTTTTCCTCGAGTGTTCTTTTTCTTTAAGCCCAATTCCTTTTCCGCTCTTCCACCCTTTATATATCCAAATGCTGGTGCGGTTTTACTGATTTGTGTAAATTCATCCTTATTTGCACCTCCTTGAATAAGAACTCTTTTAACTCCCGAGTAGTTTAGGGACTCGGCAATCTGCATAGGTGTGACGCCCTTGTTGGTTCTTGCTTCCACGTCAGCACCCTTCTTGACCAACAACTCGAGCACGTCTACATGTCCTGACTCGACTGCACAGTGTAGCGCTGTGTAGCCATCTTCGTCTCTTGCATTGATATCAACTCCTTTTTCAATCAAGAATCTGACCATCTCAACCCGACCCTTGAACGAAGCTCTGTTCAAAATGGTCCATCCGTGCTGGTCCTTCCCGTTGACCAAAGCTCCACTTTCAAGAAGCCTATTGATGGTTCTGATTTCCCCTTTTCGTGCAGCTATACATAACCGGTCACCTAAGCCGAGTGCATCAAAAAGCTTTGTGTGTCCTTGCTCGGCCGCCATATCATATGCAGTTTTCCTTGAATGGTTTCGGATCTCTTTGTAAGCCCCCTTTTGTAATAGAAGCTTGACCATGTATTCATCTCCAAAAGCTGCAGCTATATGCAACGGAGTGTCAACATCATCAGAATTTCGGATATTGGGTTGTGCACCGGTAGCCAAGTGCACAAATCAAGTCAAGGTAATAAGTGGTTTTCAGATCATAAACCAGACCAGGATCCATGGCTCTATTTAGCTGTACATGTCCTGCTCCATAGCTGAATGGTGTTGCTTTAAGGTGGGATGCATCTCCATGCATCTCCATGGATTTCAACAGTCAAATCCATCATATTTTCAAACTGATTTGAAACATTGTTGCACTTCGTGCATATCACCTAGAAAGCATAACAAACAAACTTAACATTAAATAAATGAAGAAACACAGGTCAATGCAGAAACAGAAGTCAATGACTACAACTTTTGCATAATGGTTGACATAGATAAACTGATAACTTTAACAAGACATTAAGAAGTTGAGCAGCCGTCTCAATTATTAAAGCATGCAAAAACAAAACAAAGCAACCTAAAAAGACGATCATTCTGTCAGGGAGCCATGGACGTAACTGGCTCAATAAAAAGACTTCATTATTTGCGGCCAGTATACTTCAGTTACCTACATCTCTGATAAGAAAAGGGTATATACCATTCACTCATCTCCAAAATTCTACCACCATCCCTGTCGTGTTCCACTCAGCCAAACACTCGGCCACCGCCTTAAATTCAATTTTCCGCATAATAGTTACTTATGAATTATAATAGTAGATTTCAATTAGTTTTATTTTTATGTGATAATATGTGGTACTTGTGATTTATCTATTCAACTTCTACGAGTGATGCCAAGATATCAGGTTGCTTCAATCTTGACTAAAACCATTTCACGGGCTTTGGTTATCCCTTATAAGCAAGTTAGTCATGATCAAACATCTACGCACCAACTTCATGGGTGGTAGATGTGGGAGTTCCATTTAATTAGTTTATGTTTGTGACCTTTATATATGCTCTTTAAATAGTGGAGCTACCTTTTTTAACCCTTGATAAGCACACATAGAAACAACAAAATAGTACTTACGAGACTACAAAGAAATGAGACAATAACATTAATATAAATCCACCTGAGATTAGAGGCGACCACCAAATATATGTTGAATAAGAGTTGTCTCCTGAGAGCAAGGATGAACAGCTTTTTCTCCGCCATATTCATCAAGGCAAACTGATTGCATAGTATCAATAGCAAACCTGGCATATGTGAAATTTATGCAATCAATAATCAGTGTCTCCGTAAACAAGAATTAAAACTTGCTGAAGATATAAGATCTGATATTTAATTAATCAGTTGTGAAGCAATACCTCATGAACTCATGCGCATCCTCCTGTTTTCCATAGCCAAGGTTCCCACCAATATTAGGCAATCGTGATAAAATGTTAATTGGTGAAAAGGCATAGTTACTTCGGCAGGCTCTTTCCATATGGGCTCGAAGTTCACACATGAAGCACCAATCATTTCGCCAGCCTGATAAACCAGATCCATGAAAAGTAAGAGCCTGACGTTTACAGAAACAATATAAAGAGAAAAAGAGAGAAAAGGCAATTACACTCCCTCCTGTGGCCCTTTTCAAGTAAATAAGCAGCAAGTGGTCGGGTGTATGTTAAACATTGTAAAACTACATTGGCAAAGCAGTTGTCAAAGAAACAAAAAAACACGTTAACTCCTAAAACGAGATAACAATATACTAAGCACAAAACATAAACAGATGAATTCCACAAGCGTTATAAACATAAACCTGTTTCCACAATTCAGAAGCCCACAAGGAGGGAAGCCTTGTTGCTTCCAGTTGAAAAACAGCTGAAAGGGGCTGTTTGGGTAAGCTTAAATACCAGTGCATAAACCATGTGCAGCCATGATAGTGGCCAACAAATTAGACTTTCGCAGTATAAAATACCAAGTGTTTAAACAAACTAGATCATATATGTTTCCTATTTCGCTAAATAGCTCAAATAAGCACTTAAATAGCTCAAATAATCACTAAAATCTGGAAAATAAAACACTCAAAAACCTATATACAACCCTCAAATAGCTCAAATCAGCCAAAAAATGTTTGAAAAAATAAACAGACATCAATCATTAACCAATTTTTCATTCAAGCTTTTTATCAAACACTTGGTACTCATCTATTTTAAAACTCTAAACTTAATACTTTTGACTATTATTTTTTATTAAAATAGATATTCAGGGTCTCAAAACTATGGTAACAGAGGGTGGTTTTAAACACAACTATTGTAATCAATTTTAAAGTTGCAGATGGTGACAGAACATAAATTACATTTTAAACACAATTATTATAATCAATTTTAAATCTATCTGAATGGTGATTAATAAGAGAGTAATTGATTTTATACTAACCTGTGCCCACAACATGTTTGGATCAAACTACGTAAAAGACGGATTAAAAAAATGGAGGATCTAAAAACCAGAACGTGGCGATGGTTTTTAGGTTTTTTCTGGGTTTAAATTGTTAATGGAGGTTAGGGGAGGTGGGTTACAGATGTGCATGGATATAATTGGGGGTGGGGAGAGGCAATGTATTAGCCAATTGTACAAGTATCTCAAGGTAATTGTACAACTAAATAATGCATTAGTTTTTTATAAAAATTTAATACTTTATAAAAAAAAGTTATTATTTAATTATAAAAGTACAATTCGCTTAAAATGTACACTTACACATTTTTACATATTCTTACACAAAAATGACAAGTCGCTTAAAAAGTACAATGACACATTCTTACACATTCTTACACCATAAGCACAAGTCGCATAAGTTTTATTAAAGTAGCATAATATTTTTAATAAATAAAATATAATAAGAATATGTTACAAAAATAATATAAATAAAAAGTTGCATAATAATAAATTCAAAGTTGCATAAAAAGGTACCTTACACAATTGTACTTGTTTCTTACACAAATTGTACTTTTTTTTGAAAAAATACAAGTCGCTTAGGTTGCATAAGGTAGCATCGGTTGCATAGGGTAGCATAAGTCGCATGGGTCTATTTTGGAAAAATGAAACAAAGTTGGATTAGTTTGGCAAAATGACTTCATGAAAAGTCTATTTGGGTAATTAGCCCTTTAAATTTTGGACGATTGGGCACAGGATAATCAAAAGGAAAATGATATATACACGGACCATTTTGATTGATACACAGAAAATTAACATGAAATGACATTCATAACCTTTCTTGTCACCAACTGTCATCATTCCGCTCCTTGAAACACTCAAACCTCATTTTCTCTCTGTGAACTTCTAAAACCATATGATACTTGACCCATTTTACCATAAATTCATGACTCGTACATCAAACAACCAACAATTCATATTATTCGACTATTCTTTTATTCTTCTGGCCAAAAGTTTTTTGCATATAGTTTTCAATAGGATGAGCACTGTACCGATATCGTACAAATCTATACCGAATTAATGGTATCGATTTTTTTTAGCATAAATTAATGGTATTAGTACCGTATCGAACGGGATTCTGATATCGGTATCAGTATCGGGACCGGTACCAGAAATCGAGATGATCCCTTTTCTTTGAGAACTTCCCGATTTGGTACCGGTCCCATATCGAATTAATGTACCAACTTTTTTTTCACTTTATTTCGTAGTATCGGTACCATATCAAACGAAAATTGGTACGGTTCCGGTCAAATTTTGAATTCGAGACTAAATGCTCATCCTAGTTTTTAAGCTTTTCAAGCTCTCACTTAAATTTTTTATTATTCAAAAGAAAGAAACTTCCGAGGCAGTCTTGATGCTTGGTGATGAAAAAGTTTTTGATGTTTGTTCATAAATCCTCACTGCTAAATGTTCTCAAAATGAAATTATTTCAGGTGAGTTTACCTTACAACTTTTAGATAATATATCATTCATCAATTCCTGACGTAATAGCTTTCTAGCCTTCAGACGATTTTATTTTACAGCTTTTATTGTTGTTAAACTTTGACTCTTTGGGCAAAATACAGTCACAGTGGACTGGTGTTTGTTGTTGTTAAACAATAGAAAAATATAGTGTTAAAATAAGCAAAGGGCATAAATGTCATTTATGGTTATTTTTCTGTGTGCAAATCAAATTTAACCGTGTACATATCATCTCCCCAATCAAAAAGGTTAGAAAAATGGTTAATTGCTTCACAATAAATAGCGCTCGGATTTTCAACCCAATTCCCATTTATATTCAACCGTTGATTTAATTTCTTATGCTATTCTTGTTCACAATCGAGTGGAAATACTTGGTGTTCTCGTCTCTCTCGACCGGCCATTTAACTCTACTTTTTTACTTAAGAGAGTCCTTCTCATTTTGTCTTAAAACGAGTCACATCATCAAGTCTTTATCACGTTTTAAACAGTCTAATGTGATGACAATCCCCACTTCGGGTTTAGCATCTCATTCATCCAAACGAGACTGGATATCCTTCTTTATGCTTATGTTTTTCTTAAAAAGATCGCGCCAACAACTTCTAATATCAAGCTTTAACTTCCTAAGCTTGTTTTTTAAAACAATATCCAATGAACCACTATATATAGTCACCACTAGCCCACGAGGTTTCTATCACCTTGCTAAAATCCTCCTCCTCAATCCAGTAATTAAATAACTTGAAGCATTTTGGTCTGAAATCCTTCGGTTCTTCTAATAAAATTAAAGGGCAATGTTCAGAGACTTCTCGACACAGGGTCTTGACTTTAGCATTCTTCCAAAAACTGAAAAATTACCAGAGATAAGGAACTTGGCAATAACGTCTATTACGTCTAATTCAGTTATTCCTCTTGGGATATTATTAAGATTGAATTCATAACATAACGTCATTAATGTCTTCTTGATTAAATAAACGAAAATATGGATAATAAATGAATATACAAAATAAGTAAAAGAAATACATAACATAACGTCTACTTGAATTATTCCTCTTGCTTCTTAGAAATGAACGCTCACTAATATCATTTGAATTTTGGAAATTGAAAACACCCACCATAACTATTAAATCCTATGTTTAGAACAAGCCTAACCCTCATAAAATATAAAAAGTCTTCCAGCATGGCATGCTACATTTAATGACACGTATAAGTAGAGTTATCTAATGCAACATTTGATGCAACAATACCTGAATATTTTTGTTGAGGTAGAAGTGTGGAACTATACATAGAACAATTTTTGTAATACAACATTTATACATAGAGCGTTAAAAATATAAACACAACCACTAAACATATTTTAAATATTAAACGTCAAGAAGTCTTTTGATTAAATAAACAAAAATACAGATATATAAACAGCTATACAAGATACATAAAAGAAACACATAATATAAATAACCTCTTCTTGAATGATTACTCTTGGTTTATGTCGTCTTCGACAAGAAGTTTGACAATAACCATAGCTATTTCTCTAGTGTGTATTTGTTCTTCAATCCTTTTCATTTTACCTTCAAGTGGGGACATGTGTTGAATATGCTCCATGGCATTGAGGTGGTCTTTGAGACAAATGTAAGATTTAATCAAAATCGGAGTAAGTTTTGTTCTTGGAGAGTTTGAAGAGGATTGAAATAAGGTAAATATTCTATGTCGTGGTTGAATGTTTTTCATTGCCATTCAAAGCAATATTATGATTTGAAAAATAATATTCACATAACAAGTATCAACATCCAATCATAATACATTGTGAGTTATTATGGATCATGTGGTAAAATTGAATTTATATATTAACAAAAAATATAAAGATGAGGCATTATCCAAGTTTCACTCGATAAAATGAAACTAACCGAACTATAAACATAAATAGGCAAAAGTTATTTTGTAAACTTGTTTTCTAAGAAACTAACGGACTCATCTTGACCCTCCATTCATATTTCATGCAATGTCCAGGATTAATCTAAGATTTAATCAAGAAAACTTTATTATATGTTTTTTTTAACGGCAAAAAATATATTTTTTTTTTTCGAGCGGAAAAAAAATTTCGAGCGACAAAAAAAAATTACACAGTTACCTATATCCAGATATACTTTGTATATATTTAGATATACTTTATATATATCTGATCATAATTATTAAATTGACATTATATCTGGATTTAAAGTGTCTTTAAAAAAGTTTAAAAGGTATATTAAGATATACTTTATATATATCCAGATATACTTTATATATATCTAGATATACTTTTTACATATCCAGATATACTTTGTATATATATAGATATACTTTATATATATTTGATCATAATTATTTAATTGACCCTTATATCTGGATATAAAGTGACATTAGAAAAGTTAAAAAGGTATATCTAGATATACTTTATATATATCCAGATATAGTTTATATATATCTAGATATACTTTTTGTATATTCAGATATACTTTGTATATATCTGTATATCCAGATATACTTTGTATATATCTAAATATACTTTATATATATCTGATCATAATTACTAAATTGATCCTTATATCTAAATAAAGTGACATTAAAAAAGTTAAAAATGTATATATTTAGATATACTTAATATATAGCTGGTATACTTTATATATATATATATATATATATATATATATATATATATATATATATATATATATATATATATATATATATATATATATATATATATATATATATATATATATATATATATATATATATATATATATATATATATATATATATATATATATATATATATATATATATATATATATATATATATATATATATATATATATATATATATGGATATAAATAAGAAAATATAATATTTGCAGTTTAGTCCCTTTGTTTTTTTTTCTCTGAATAGTTTTGTTTATTTGCTACTTAGTCCCTTTGTTTTTTTCTAAGATCTGATCTCTTAATCCCTTAGTTTATATGAAAATACTAGTTTGTATTGTTGGAAAGTGAGTTAAACTTTAGGGTTTGTTTAGTAAATTTGTTTTAGGTAATTTGTTTGGCTTGTCCTACAAGTTTTGTTATTTTTAGTATGTTTTTTTTTGGTAAATTTAGGTCATTGGTTCCCTATAAATAGAGGCCAATGTCATTAGTTTTTCTTTGTACTTTTCGAATTTTAATTTAGGGTATTGAATAAAAGCTTCCGCTTCGTTTGTTCGATCTTGTTTGTTCGTTTGATTTATCCAACAAGTGGTATCAGAGCTTGGTCGATCCGCAACCATGAAGAAGAAAAAGAAAAAAAAATTGTTCGTTCTTTCGATCGAGATCGAATGAGGTTTGTGACGACTTGAAGAAATCGCATGTGTTGTTTTGGGTTTTTGGATTTGTAGTAATCGCAGTCTGCATATCCTAAGGTGCCGTTTGGTTAGGGCATATTGAAGGATATTGGGGGATATTTAAAATTTTGACATTTTAATTTCTCCCAAATATTGTGTTTGGTATGACTAACGAAGGAATTTTAAATTCCCCGAATTCCCAAAATGAAGGATATTGAAATTACTCCAAAAAGTGAGGAATTTTAATTTACTTGAAAATTTTATTTTATAAACTTTTTTTCTAATAATTTTTATTTGGGTTTTTATGTTTATATAAAAAACTATAAAATTTTAAAAATTTATATAAAAATTATTTTTTCGGTTTTTACTCTTTTAAATAGCAAAAATAAAATTTATATTAAAAATTTATAGAAATTTTTATATAAAATTAATAGAAATTTTTAATAAAATTTATAGGATTTTTTTACATAATTTATATATAAATTCTATAAAAAAATTATTGAAATATTTTATAAAATTATATATATACTTTTTAAAAATTTATATAAGTTTTTATAAAGTTTATTTAATTCTTTTATAAAATTTATATAAAAAATTTATAAACTTTATATGAATTTTTTATAAATTTTTTATAAACTTTAAATAAATTTTTTATAAAATTTATATATTTTTTTTATAAATTTTTTTAAATAAAAAACTATATAAATTTTTTTTTAAAATATATATAAAAAGTTAAAATTCGATTTTTAATTCTTAAGAAATTTTTATAAGATTTATATAAATATTTTTATAAAATTTATATAAATATTTTTATAAAATTTATATAAATATTTTTATAAAATTTATATAAATTTTTAATTTTTTTTTTATAAAAGGTTATATAAACTTTTTATAAAATTTGACGAATTTTTTTTATAAAATTTATATAAATTTTTTATAAAATTTAATGATCTTTTTATAAAAAATTTATAAGATTTTATAAAAAATTTATAACTCTTTTTATAAAATTTATAGAATATTTTTTACAATTTATATAAATTTTATAAAAACAATCTATAAAATTTTTTATAAAATTTATATAAAAAGTGAATATTTTATTTTTACTCTTTTAAATAAAAAAATTTGTCTAAAAAAAATTTATTCGTTAATTGGTTTAATACAAATTCATGAGTTCAAACTATTACAAATTTGTGTCAACCAAACAGGATTAGACATTTTAAATTCTAGAATTTTAAATTCTTGGGAATTCTAATTTACTAGATATTAGAATTCCAAAATTTTAAAATCTTGAACCAAACGGCGCCTAAGTGTTATTCACGATCGATAATTTGGTGATATATATATATTTTTTTTGGGGTTCGAATAGTTGGTCGATAGATTTACGGTCGTTCGAAAGTGGGATCTACTTTATGGTTTGGTTTTTTTTCCCTCTGAATTAGTATCATTGGTAAAAATCGTTTGACTTTGATAGAGAAAATTGAATTTGGTAAACTCCCACGTGGCTTTGGAATTTAATTTGTAAAGTTGTTGGTGAATTTGAACTTCAAGGTGATTGGTATTGGTGTTTTATTTTGGAGTGTTCGTTGAGTTAGGGTTCGGTAAGTTTGAATTTTGATTTGAAATTGTCGGTTACGGTGGAGTAAGTATTTGAAATTTAAAGATCGATTTGTTTGTTTGGTTGACCGTTTTCAAGTTCGGTCGTTTGTTTGTTTGGATCGTTCTCAGGTTCGATCATTTGTTTGTTTGTTTGGACCGTAAATCTTATTTCATAAGTGGGTCATTCGTATTATCCGGATCATATTTGGGGCCTTTGATTTGTGCCCGTCCGTCAAATTATTTATTAATTTGAATTTTTGATACGGATAATACATTTGTTCGTTTGTTGAATAACATATTAAGAGTTATTCGTTCGTTCGTTTGGAATTCCGAATTAAGACGGGATGTTCGTTTGGTTTGAAGTTTCGAATAGAGTTGAAGTCACGGTGGAGATTCTTAGAAAAGTGACTTAAACTCTCAAGGGGCGTTTGGAATTTGGTATTCGGATATTTGAATTTGAAGACCAAGATTCGTTTGTTTTGAAGTTTCGTATGAAGTTAAACTCACGGTGGAGATTGTTGGAAAGTGAGTTAAAATTTAGGGTTTGTTTAGTAAATTTGTTTTAGGTAGTTTGTTTGACTTGTCCTACATGTTTTGTTATTTTTAGTATGTTTTTGTTTGGTAAATTTAGGTCATTGGTTCCCTATAAATAGAGGCCAATATCATTAGTTTTTCTTTGTACTTTTCGAATTGTAATTTAGGGTATTGAATAAAAGCTTCCGCTTTATTTGTTCAATCTTGTTTGTTCGTTTGATTTATCCAACATGTATAATAAACCAACTCAAATAAATAATCATTTACACCAATACTATAGATTCTATGCAACCGTGCGAATTATATTTGAACTTACCAAATGAAACAAAGCAACGGATTACAGAGTCCCATGTTGCTATTAAATGATAAATATATTTCTCAAGCCGGTTTGGGCTATATTTTATTACACGTTAAATATGGCCCAAGTGGGTTTGTGCCATGTTTATCATCTACTTGTTGCATGTGATATATTCTTCACAACTTAAATACGGATCACAACAAAGAAAACTTGAATTGAGCATCGTTTGAATTCTCAAAGTGAATATTAGTTGTAACGAACTCATAAACTAAATATATAAATAATATAATTAAGGAAATTATGTTTCATTCATTCGGCCCACATTGCATTTTTTGTTAAAAACGTGGCGATGATCACAAAAGTAAAACTTGTACATGTCCGTGTAATGGCTCAAATATGTGTCTCTTTACAAGTGTCATTGATCGAGGCAGCTTATCCCTCAAACCAGGTGTTATTTCGTTCAATTATATATGATAAAAGGTGCCCGGTTATAGCGTACCTTCATGGAATACTTATCTATTTCCCACAATAACACGCCTTTTGTTCACGGCCACTGTTTAGAAAGCACACAAATCATGTGATAACCTGAAAATATCGATACGAGTCTAAGTATTAGACTTCAATCAACCATTATTCATGTCTATGTTACAAAATACCAACATATAACTAATGAATTAAGACAATTAAATGTGAATAAGATATATGAACCATTAGGATGATGGTAGCATAAAATAAATGGCAAATAGCATAAAAAAGTATTTATCTTATATCAAAATTCAATTAAAGATACTCAATTTTTTTTTCTCAATTTAAGGTACCGATCTTTTTTCTTGTTGCAATGTTGGGACAATAACAAATTTAAAGGTTATATATTAACGACCGTTTACTTTATTATTTCATCGTTAGTCCTTTATATTAACGACACTTTATAATAACCTCAAAATTCGTTTTTTTACAGTTTTAGACCGTTTTCTATCTTTTTCGTTTGATTGTTACAGTTTTCCTTCGGTTTTTAATCGTTTTTGTCGTTTTATCGGTTTTACCGTTTTCGACCTTCTTTAATGTGTTTGATATCGTTTTCAACCTTTTTTTTTATTGTTTTCGCCCGTTTCTTGTCGTTGTCGCCTATTTATTTTATGGACAAAAAAACAAATAAACCAAATAAAAACATTCCGAAATGGTAAAAAAGAAGCCGAAAAAGGAAAAACAAACGAAAACAGTTAAAAAAGCCGTAAAATGGACACAAACGGTCAGAAGGGCTCGAAAATGTATAAAAAATGGACGAAACAGTTGAATAGGTAAAAGAACGACGAATGTTGTAAAAATGGATCAAAACGATTAAAAACAAACGAAAACGGTAAAAATTAGACGAAAAAGATGGAAAATGGTCTAAAATGTAATAAAACGAATTTTGAGTTTATTATAAAGTGTGATTAATGTAAAGGCTAACGATACAATAATAGAGTAAACGATCTTTTATATATAACCTTTATATTTGTTAATTGTCCAACATTCAAGAAGAGAAAAAAACGATACCTTAAATTGAGAAAAAAAAAAAGTTGAATACCTTTAATTAAGTTTTGACTTAAAATGAGTACCTTTTTATAATATTTACCCTAAAATAAACTTTGCATATTCAAAGCCTAAAAGAACTATCCTAATAGATGCCCACAATCAAGTTACCACATGCGTATAAATCATTTTTGTTCTTGATAATTATCCTAAGACCTAAACATAGGTGAATGGGTGATGCCCGTCTTTTTTCTTGTTAAAGTTTGTCAGGCACCATTTTAATTTTTTATTGTTTAAGGAAAAGTTGTTTTTAGAGGTTGGTCTACTCTCGTGGTAACTATATGACGGTGTTTTCATTTTAAAAGTCAAGACCACGAAACGTTTGAAGATTCTATGTTTTGAAAAAGATGATAAATACACAAATTAAAGTACCAACATTATGTAAAAAGAGGCTTAGTTACAAATTTGAACTATCCTTAAAAAAAAGAAATTTGAACTAAAATTATATACTTTGTAATTGTGGACTAGCAGGGTATCCGCGTGATGCGGCGGCGGGTACCCTGTGACTAAATTTTTCGGTGTTATAATTCGTATTTTTTTAATTATTAGTTTTGAATCAATAGTTTTCATCTAAAAACGTGTCTTAAAAACGTGATTTCAATCGAGGGATATTATTACTTTTAGCATTATATGTAATATATAGATGAAAATTCAAGTAAAGTTAAGTAAATGATTAAAGGAAAAAAAAACTAAATGCAATAAACCAATTTTCAATTAGATTTTTTATTTGATGCATAGTATACTGTAGATGCTCTTTAATATTTGTACAATGTGTATATAATATTGTATATTTTTATAGTGGGGTGTTTTATTAAGAGTATTAATTACTCATTAAAAAGTTTGTAATTATTGTATGGTTAGACAATTGTACACTTGGCTTATTAAATTGTATTCTTTAAACAATATTTTAGTTTGTGCTTTAAAAGGAGGTACATCATGTTAATTTAGTGGTACTACTTAATTTTTTTGCATTAATAGGAGAGAGATACTAATCTCTTTTATAAGGGAGTTAGATATCTTATGAAGTTTTATACCCTTTTTTTGAATTTTGATTCATTTCATTTTGTTTGTTATTCATTGTATATAAAATTTACATCGTTCATATTTCATTAACTGATAATTAAATTCTTCCAAGGATACTCAAAAAGCACGCCCGTCCACCGGACGGGTTTTGCAACTCGTATAAATATATAATCAAACGCAAATCACTAAACATAATAACGTCTTTTTTGATTAAATAAACGAAAGGGTAAAAGCTATAAAATACCATTTTACTTATCGATTTGTGCCGACTTTAAACATACACTATTTAATCTCATGACTTTAACCTTCTACTTTCAAAGTCGTTTCGAAGTTACCAATTTGGTAACTTGTTACCGACACCATGGCACGGTAATATCCACGTCATTATTTTATTTTATTCAATATATCCACGTCTGATTTCCACTTTCTTTTTTTTAACAGTGATTTCCACTTTCTAAAAACAACTAAACCACCACAGAACCAAACAAATCCTAATAAAAAAATTGGATACATCAAACTTGGATTATCTAATCAGAAACCCTATCCTTAACACCCCCTTCATCATCCTTCGACAGTTCCGACATCGTTTCGCCTTCCGCTTCCGATTTTGCTATCAAACCTTCCAAGAAACTCACACCTACTAAGAAAATTAAGCTATCCCACTTCGAAGATGACAAGAAGTTAGGTAATAAGAGAGTTTGGACGGATGATGATGAGATCTGTTACTAGAAGGTTATCTTGAGTATTTTTTGAAGAAAGGTGTTTCGCGTTTGTTCGAATTGGATGATTTTTATAAGTTTAAGATAGATTCGATACCTGGTAATGCGACTAAGAGCCAGGTGTATGAGAAGATTAGGAGGTTGAAGAAGAAGTTTCGGGTCAATGTGGAGAAAGAGGGGCCCGGTTTTGCGAAAGAGCGTGATGTGAAGGTGTTTGAGGTTTCGGAGAGGATGGGGGTGAAGACGGGTTCGACGATGGGGGCCGAACGCGAGGGTTAAGTCGGTGAAAGAGATGGACATGGACGAGGATGAGGTGGAGGTGATGGTCGAGGAGAAGGATTTTGAGACGTTGTATCCCGTACTGGAAGGTAAAGCGAAACAAATGGATAAGAAGTGGAAATTTTTTTTTGAGAAATGAGACGTTGTTGCAGAAGAAGAGAAAACTATACATGATGATGATTATAGTTTTTGTTAGGAGTTAGGAAGATGTATAAGGATATATTATGTATTGTACCAGATTGCTTCAGATTGCTTCAGATTAACCATGGGAAATCATTTGAGTGATATGTCCATAATTTGAATTGGGTTTGAATTTTGGATCGGGTATGGACCACTGGATGGTTCAAACTTTTTCTCTAACATCCATTAGGGATATTATAACTCATTTTAGATTTTTTTTAATAATTAATTTAGGGACGTGTAAATGTAAACGGTCATAATGGTAATATTATTATAAAACAAACAAGTAGAATGGTAAAGTCACGAGATTAAATAGTAAATGCTTAAAGTCGGCACAAATCAATAAGTAAGATGGTATTTTATAGCGTTTACCCTAAACGAAAATATGGATAATAAATGAAAATACAAAATAAGTAAAAGAAATACATCACATAACGTCTTCTTGAATTATTCCTCTTGTTTGATTTGAAATGTACACACACTAATATCATTTGAATTTTGGAAAACTGAAAGCACCCACCATAACTATTAGGGTTCCTTTGGTACGACATAATGAAATATCTAAGGAATGGAATACACGACGTAATGGAATGAATAATGTAATGAAATGATTCATTACGTTTATTAATCTTTTTTGGTTTGTATGATAAGATGTAATGTAATCGCTAATAAAAAGACTAAAATAACCATTGATAATATAAAGTCTATTTAATGTGGCTAGTTAATGATGAGGTTTTATGTAATTTCGATTCCATTACGAGATGTAATGAAAAAAAGAAGGGAGCCCTAAGGAATGGTTTTGACGTAATGAGTGATTCCTTGTAATGTGTCATTATATCCTGTAAACATAAACAAACAACATTTTTTCATTCCGTCGTAATAGTCTTTTCCATTCCCTCCTTGATTACATCATACAAAACACTATGTTAAACTCTAAATTTACAAAAAAACTCTAACCCTTATAAATTTTTTAAAAAGTCTTCCATCATAGCATGCAACATTTAATGATACATATAAGTAGGATTATTTAACGCAACATTTAATGGCACAATACATAAATATTTATTTTGAGGTAAAAGTGTAGAACTATACATGGAACTATTTTTGTAATGCAACATAGAGATTTAAAAATATGAACACAAACACTAAACATATGTTCAACATTAATATCAAGAAGTCTTTTAATTAAATAAACAAAAATATGGATACATAAATGGAAATACGAGATACATAAAAGAAAGACATAACATAAATAATGTCTTCTTGAATTATTACACTTGGTTGATCTCGTCTTCGGTAAGAAGTTTGACAATCCCCATAACAATTTCTTCAACATGTATTTGTTCTTCAAACTTTTCCATTTCGCCTTGAAGTGGTGATATGTGTTGAATCTGCTCCATGGCATCGAGGTGGTCTTTGTGACAGATGTAAAATTTATTCGAAATCGGAGTAAGTTTTATTCTTCAAGGTGATATAACACACCCACTTACCGAGAAGGAAAATTCGGAAGCTACCGTACTTGCTTGAACCAATAGTTAGTCATGGGCCATGGCCGCTAGGACCAAAATTGGGTTTCTCGTGCTTTCCACCGACCAAAGATGTTTAAATTATTAAACTCATCAATGCTCATTTTCTCCAAAAAGTTGGATGCTCCATAGCTTTTGATCTCGCTATTAAGGGTAATACCTCGAGTTCGTTCTACCATAATTTAATAAAATATTATACGTTTGTGTTGAGGAGTTAGAACTACGATAACTCGAACCCACCTCTTGAGCCATATTTAGACAAATACACTTGAAACATATTGTCAAAAGACACGTTAAAGTTCACAACTTGACGAGAAACATATTATGATACCATCTCGGTCAACCCCAAATCATAACCAATATTACAAAACTAAAGGTTCAACATGCCTCGGTTTGTAATCTGGTTCAAAGCCACGACACAAGTTACCATAGAAGGCATTTTTTTGAAATGTTTCATGTCTTCTTAAATAAACAAAAATATGGGCAATAAACGAAAATACAAAATAATTAAAAGAAATACATAACATAACGTATTCTTGAATTATTCCTTTTACTTGTTTTGAAATGAATGTACGATAATATTATTTGAATTTTAGAAAAAATGAAAGCACCCACCATAGCTATTAAACTCTAAATTTAGAAGTCTAACCCCTCGTAAATTATAAAAAGTCTTCAATCATGGCATGCCACATTTTATGACACATCTAAGTATATTATTCTATTTTTATAATAGAACATTTATACGTATAACTTTAAAAATGTAAACACAAACACTAAACATATTTTAAATATTAAACGTCAATAATTATTTTGATTAGATAAACAAAAATACAAGTACATAAACGAAAACACGAGATACATAAAAGAAATACATAACATAAGTAATGTCTTCTTGAATTATTACTCCTGGTTGATCTCATCTTCGGTAAGAAGTTTGACAATACCCATCACTATTTCTTCAGCGTGTATTTGTTTTTCAACCTTTTCTATTTCTCCTTCTAGTGGTGATATGTTTTGAATCCGCTCCATGGCATCCAGGTAGTCTTTGAGACAGATGTAAAATTTAATGGAAATCGGAGTAAGTTTTATTCTTCAAGGTGATATAACCCTCTCCACTTATCGAGAAGGAGAATTTGGAAGCTACCCTACTTGCTTGAACCGAGACTAGGTCACGGGCCATGGCAGATAAGACCGAAATTGTGTTTCTCGTGCTTTAAACCAAACCAAGATATTTAAATTATTAAACTCATCAATGTTCATTTGCTCCAAAAAGTTGGATGTTATATACCTTCTGATTTTGTAAGACTAATACCACGAGCTCGTTTTCTACCATCATTAATAAAAGATTATACACTTGAATTTACGAGTTAGAACTACGATGACTTGAACCCGCCTCTTGAGCCATATTTTTTCAAATATACTTGAAACATATTGTCAAAAGTTACGTTAATGTTCACAACTTGTCGAGAAACATATTGTAGATCAACATCGGTCAGCCCCAAATCATAAGCAATATTAAAAACTAAAGTTTTAGTCTCAGTTTATAATCTGGTTCAAAGTCGCGACACACGTTACCGTAGAAGGAATTTCTTTGAAATGTTTAATAACGTATTTTTGATTAAATAAACAAAAATATGAATGTTAAAAGAAAATACAAAATAATTAAAAGAAATAAGTAACATAATATCTTCTTGAATTATTCCTCTTAGTTTTTTGAAATTAATGTACACTAATATATTTGAATTTTGGAAAAATGAAAGCACGCACCATAACTATTATAAGTATAGAACATTTGTTGACCGGTTTTACCACTCACAATAGCTACAGTAACGTGTAGATAATAATTTTTTATACCTTATGAACAGTAGTATCTTCCCAAAAATCCAGGCACGTGGTATCTTCTCACATTATCAACATTCACACCGCCCTTCCATAAAAAAACACATACACAAAGCCACCTGCCACCTTAATTTCAATCAGATCCAACGGTTCAGACAAATACAAAGTAGCTTCATTTTGGGATAGCAATCACTAACCTAAAACTTCAATCGCATCCACCTACCAAAAGAAATCAAGGTCGTTTTCTATGTTTATAAAACCTAATTATATAAACTTTTATGTTCGCATATTTTAGGATTTTTGTAGGATTTTATTTTTTGCAAAGTATATGATTTTGCTGAAATTAATCTGTGATTTAAATGTGCAATGTTGTTTGATAGTTAGAAGGAGAGTGGAAAGGGAAAGAGGTCAAGGAAAGGTGCATGACTTTTGGATTGTGGATTATGAGATGCGGAATTAAATATTGCAATTATCCAAGGTTTGAGTTGCAGGTTTATTGTTAGATTTTGTATACATCATTACTTCTTTTGTTAGGTTTGATTTTTTAATAATTTAAGTTGGTATAATTATTCGTGGTTTAAATTGGTGTTGCATCACGTTTTTCGTGAATGAAGTCCCAAAGATTATGATAGTTTTCTGCGTCGTGTTTGGATTTTGTTAAAATTTCATGAGTTTGAAGTTTTGTTAATATCTTATGTATAATAATATAACTATATATATATATATATATATATATATATATATATATATATATATATATATATATATATATATATATTAAATCAAATCAAATCAAATCAAATTAAATCAAAATCAAATCAAATCAAAAACCCTTATATAGGAAGGATTGTGAAACATTACCTTAAATGCAAAATTCTATCAGAATGACACATGTAATTCATTAAAAGTTTCCATAAAATGCTTCAAAAATAAAATAGGAATTACGAATGATGCCTTAAATACAAAAATCTATAAAAAGGATGGTGAAAAAATGCATTAAATACAAAAAGAAAATATGAATTACAAATGATGCCTTAAATACAAAATTATATAAAAAAGATGCTGAAACAATGCCTTATATACAAAATTTTATAAAAATGACACATGTGGTTTTCATAAAATGCTTCAAAAAGAAAATAGGAATTACAAAATTCTATAAAAAAGATGGTGAAACAATGCATTAAATACAAAATTATACAAAAATGATACATGTAATTCATTAAAAAGTTTCCATAAAATGCTTCAAAAAGAAAATAGGAATTACAGATGATGCCTTAAATACAATTCTATAAAAAGATGGTGAAACAATGCATTGAATACAAAAAGAAAATAGGAGTTACAATGACGCCTTAAATACAAAAAGAAAATAGGAATTACAAATGATGTCTTAAATACAAAATTCTATAAAAAAGATGGTGAAACAATGCATTAAATACAAAATTCTATAAAAGTAACACATGTAATTTATTAAAAGGTTTCCATAAAATGCTTCAAAAAGAAAATAGGAATTATAAATTATTCCTTAAATATAAAATTCTATAAAAATGACACATTTAATTCATTAAAAGATTTCAATAAAATGTTTCAAAGAGAAATATGAATTACAAATGATTCACAATAGTTTGACATACTAAAATTTTTTAGATATTCGGACTGACAAGTTTTTGACTGGCCCTGAAATGAGATTTTTGGGCTTACTTTTGCTAAAAAACACTTTATCACAAAACTTACAAAAAAATCATTTCTTGCTAACAAAAAAATAACAATAATATTAATTTAAAAAAATTAAAGTAAAAAAGTTATTCATAGCATTGACATATACAAAATTTATTCATAACATTAAATTAAAAAATATATAAAATATTTATACAATATTATTAAAGTTATAAAATATTTTAATGTAACAAACTTATTCATAACATTAACACATGCAAATTCAATTAACTCATGATATTTTAAATAAATAAGATATCTTAAACTATATTATTTTTGTCCATTCTATACTATATTATTAAAATATTATTTTCATAACTAACACTACATATACTAAATTTCTAATACAAACACACATCACTTCAATTTTCATTAAAAAATATATACTTAAAGCTAGCCCGTCCACCGGACGGGTCTAAAGGCTAGTATATATATATATATATATATATATATATATATATATATATATATATATATATATATATATATATATATATATATATATATATATATATATATATATATATATATATATATATATATATATATATATATATATATATATATATATATATATATATATATATATATATATATATATATATATATATATATATATATATATATATATATATATATATATATATATATATATATATATATATATATATAATATTACGTGTTGGGAAATATTGTTGATTGTGGAATTTGGTGGTATATTAAAGGATGCTCATAACATACAAGTTCCACGATATATAGGGTTTCATTGGCATATAATAAGAAAAAATTATTTTCTGTAATCATGTACATGAAATGAGAATTGCTCACCTTTTTTTTTCATTAGCACTGTATACCTTTACCAGTTAGCATTCTCCCTATCATGTGCTATTTTAATTATGTTTTACAAACATATATCAAAAGGAGTGTGATGGCATGTTTATCATTCTTTTTTAAAATATTCTCAAATGAATAATGATGATGTATTTGAAACCTAGATTCATCATTTGTCAATGTGTGTCCACACGTTGCAGGCTGTTTTGTGGCTGATAAGGATTCAACACATGAAAATCTCATATTCAAACAGACAAGTTATGTTGCCCTTTGATTGGATCTATATTCTTTTAAGAACTAGTATAGTAGTTTGTAATCAAACTAAAACACTTTGAGAGCTCTTACTCAACTAAATAAGTTGTGCGGAATCTAACTTATAAAGCACAGAAGAACATAATTACTTTTAACTATTCGATTCTCTTATTAATCGACTTGAATGAGGTACATGAATGTCATCGTACCTATGTTCCTTTTATAGAGTAAGGAACCCTAGAAAGCTTAGAATATTCTATAAAGATAAGTATATCACACACGATATATTATCAATATTCTAACTATTAAGTATATAACATAAGATATACTCTAACTATAACTATGACATATCTATTACAAAGATATATTCGTCATAATCAATGTAGCGGTACTTGTACTTAACACTAACAGTACTTACTATGTACCGCGTTAACACTAACGGTACTTGCTAACACTAATAGTACTTACACTAACACTAACAGTACTTGGTACTTTACAAATAATTCCCAACAATACTCCCCTAAACAAGAATGACAACTTGTTTTCTTCTTGTTTATCTTTGTACTGAATGTATTAGAATACATGTCTTCCGTCTTCTCTTCAAACTTGGATTAAACTTGGTAATTTGTACTTGTATCCAACTGAATGTAGCCAAACACTTTTATGCAGATCTTCTTCTGATAAGATAACCTTCAAGTCTGATGATATCATCTTTGTCTTCAAATTATGATCTTCTTGTGTCTTGTGAACATTCATTTTGTTCTTCAGCAACAGTAATTGTCTTCTTTGAGTTAAATATGTGAACTCATGATCATGAACTTCTGTCTTGATTTGATGAGACAAAACCTTTTAAGTATTCTTTTTTTTAAACTAATACTCCTTTGCTTGCAGCTTCATACCTGAAATAAAAAAGTTAACAACAAAAACCAATCTATATTGGCTTCATGATTTTTAGCAAATCATCAGCTGTCAACGAATTTGATTTATTCTTTACCAGTTAGCCGTATACTCTGGAATAGCCAATACTTTATTCATAAAGAATAAGGTGTACTGATAACCCTACAATTTTTGGTAAACTGTCAACCATCAACGGATTTGATAATGTCTTTACCTAGTACCATTTGTCTAGGACTAGCCAACTCTCTGTCTCGAAACATGGTGAGTTAGAACCATATAGTTTTTAGCAAACTACTAGCTGTCAATGGATTTTAGAAGTCTTTACCATAAACCGTTTGCTTATGGACTAGCCAGCTCTTATGTGTGTTAGACATGGTGAACTGAGAACCATTTGTGAAGTGTGATTATAAATCAAACACTTAAGGCTCTTTTTCAGCTTCTTCCTCTTGCTCCAGATCCTTGATTTGTTGTTTAACCATTCTGATCAACTCCAAAATACCAACAGATTCTTTTGAAACTTCCAATTGTTGCTCTAACATTCTTTCCAACAATCTTCTTCCAAAAGGATATCTCTTTTCTTAAAGCATGTAATAGATTACATCATCTACATCCAATGTATGTATGCCACATGATCTATAATATCTCCAGTAAGTAGGAACCTGCTTCTCTAAGTCCTTTAATATTCTTTGATCATAAGTATGTGGCTCATACATAAACTTTAGTTCATTCCTCAATAATTTGACTTCTGCTTTACCTTCACTTCCACCTCTAACAAATCTGTTGAGATCTTGAATGTCTTGTCTGTCAAGGATGTGTAGAATCTCTTCAAGTAGTCTGAACATCCTGAATGTTCCATCTGACCTAGTGATTCCATAAATTTCTAACCCATCCTTCATAGCACTTGTCCATCTTATGATATCTGACTTCTTTCCAAAGGTCTTTGTGTCAATGTACTGATCTTCAAAGTTCACTATCTTTAAGTGCTTTTTGCAGCTTTCGTCATCATCACTATCTTGTTCAGTAGACTTCACCTTTTTCTTAGCTTCTTGCTTCTTCTTTGTTGATCTTTTCCTTTTAACACCCTTGGAAGTTCCTTCAAACTCTATTGAACCCTCCTCCAAATCAGTATGTACTGTTTCCTTAAGTAATGTTGACTGTATATGTATTGCTTGTACATTTTCAGTCTTCTTGCTAGCATCTTAAGTTGTATTCCCCTCATCCATTCTTTGACTAATCTCTGCTCCCTTTGATACTTCTATCACCTTTTTCTTCTTCCTAACATAGGTAGTCTTGATAGGTGGAGATGCTTCCTTTTGTCTACAGTACTTGCATCTAGTCTGGGGGTACTTCCAAATTGTCTTTGTTGTTGAAGATACTTTCTTACATCTTCAATATCTTGCTTGTCCTTTTCAGAACCAATCTCAACAAAATTCAACTTGGCCCTCTTGTGTTGTTCATACAAAGCCTTGATTTCTTCAAAAGTCTTTTTGACTAGTTGAGCATGGGTAAAATGCTTGACTTTCTTGAGATAGGACATCATTTGATTTCTGATTTACATAGCGGTTGGAGGCTTAACCCTTTCTTTTCTTCTCTTTCTGCAAAGAATCTTTATTGCTCCTTCACTAAATCATCAATTAGTTTGTCTTTCTCTTCTTCATCATAAACATCCCTTTCTTCAGCCAGCAATGATTTTGCAAGAATCTCACTTTCTTTAATTTCAACCTGTATTCTATCATACTCTTCAATGTTCCATTCTTATTGTACTCTTTGGGCTTCAAGCATTTGTTGCTTTTCTTCAAGGTCTTCTTGTATATTTTCTCCAAGCATTTATGCTTGTAATCTGAAAGCTAACTCTTCATCATGCTCCAGTTGGTTGAATCTATTCATGACTTTGCTAATGTCATCATCTGAATCACTTTCTTCCTCAGATTCAGATTGTAACACCTTTTTGCCCTTATCCTTTGGATTGATTTTAGGTAGTTTCTTCTTTAGCTTTGAACATTTTCTCTCTTCATCTTCATTTGATTGTTGTTGAATGACAACACCTTTGGTGGGCTGTGAAGCTTAAATCTTCTTGCCTTTAGCTTTTTCCTTCTTAGCAAGAATTTCTTGTTGTGCATTTAACTCTGCTTCTGCTTGTCTTGCTTTTTCAACTGAGCTCTTCTTCCTTAGATCAAGCTGTACTTGTGCTAAAGTCTCATCCTCTCCAAAAGGAGTTTGACTTTCTACAGAATAATGTAGTGAAGGTTGTTCACCAGCGGTAACTTGCAGTCGGCTTAGTTGGCTTAGCAGTACTTGGCTATTCAACAATGTTTACTTCACCAGTGTAAGACACACTTGTTTCTTGAATCACCAAAGTATCTCCAGATACTTTTTCTTCTTTTGAAGATGTCTTCTCAATTTGTAGCTCCTCAGTCTTGTTTGATCCATAACTCACCCTTGATCTTGATAGTACTTGGAAAGACTGTTTCTTGTGAAACCAGAATCGCCTTTGAGGTGGAGTTAAAGACACAGGAAATTGAACATTGATATCCTCCAACTTCTCATAGAAACTACTCTAATTCACTTATAGTTGTGGTGATTGAGGTTGTGGTTGTGGCTGAGTCACCAAAATCTCTTTATTTTGTGGTTCCTCATGAGCAGGCTGTGGTTCTTCTTGTTGAAGCTCCATGTTTGTAGGCTCTGTTGGGAATTATTTGTTAAGTGTCAAGTACCGTTAGTGTATTTCAAGTACTGTTAGTGTTATGTAAGTACCGTCAGTATTAACGCGGTACATAGTAAGTATTGATACTTATAAAGTAAGTACTGCCATGATGATTAGGACGAATATATCTTTGTATAAGATATGTCATAGTTATAGTTAGAGTATATCTTATGTGATATACCTAAATAGTTAGAATATTGATAATATATCGTCTGTGATATAGTTATCTTTATAGAATATTCTAAGGTTTCTAGGGTTCCTTACTCTATAAAAGGAACATAGGTACAATGTCTTTCATGTACCTCATTCAAGTCGATTAATAAGAGAATCGAATAGTTAAAAGTAATTCTGTTCTTCTGTGCTTTATAAGTTAGACTCCGCATAACTTATTTAGTGTTAGTAAGAGTGCTCAAAGTGTTTTAGTTTGATTACAAACTACTATACTAATTCTTAACAGAATATAGATCCAACCAAAGGGATCAACAAGTGGTATCAGAGCTTGTTGAGAAACTCTAAAAAAGAAGAACACAACCCCAAACACTCCACACATCCCAAAACTCAATGTCTCAACCAGAAGGTGACGATGCTCACTTGAATGATGCTCAGATCCCCGATCCTATTCCACAAGGACAACCACAAGTTGTGCATCCTGCACCAGCACAAGGTGTTCAAGCCGTGAATGCTGTAGCTACCTCTACACCAACACCTTATCGTACTATGTCTGCTGTTAAACTCCCAGTTCTCAAAGGTGACAATTATGAGACATGGGCTATGTAGATGGAACATTACTTGAATCACACAGATCACACTGTGTGGCAAGTTATCAAGAATGGGTATACACCAAAAAAGCTACACTGGTTGCCAGGCAATACATGATATGTTCTACCTGCTGTGACTGCTAAGGAGGTACAAGTAGAGATCAGAGAAAGAAAAGCCAGAACTGCCTTGGCTATGGCTCTTTCTGAATACATTCTACCAAGCTTTCATCATTATAAGGATGCTAAAGCTATGTGGGATGCTATAAAACTTAGATTTGGGGGCAATGACAAGTCTAAGAAGATTAAGAAGATTGTTCTTAAGCAAGAATTTGATAACTTCTCAATTACCAGTATAGAGGGGATACATGGTGGATATGGAAGGTTCAGCCAACTGCTTATTCAGTTAGCAGTCTATGGACAAGTAATTCCTAATGAAGAAGCTAATCTAAAATTCTTAAGAAGTGTTCCACTAGAGTGGAAAGCAATGGCCATGCACTTCATCACAAGAGATGATTTGGAAACAATTCCTTTTGATCATCTCTACAACAATCTTAGAGCATATGAGATGGATGTGAAAGAGACTGAAGTAAAGACAACAACTACTTCAAAGTCTAACTTGGCTTTTGTATCAGATGGGAACAGCGGTACTTACTTTCATAATACCGCTAGTGGATCTAGCAGCGGTATATACTTCACAAATACCGCTGGAGGACTTACAAGCAGTACTTACCCACAAAGTATTGAAAACAGTCCTATAGTCTCTTAAAATCCACATGGAAGGTCTTCACCATTGTTTAGTGACAATGATGCCTTCTTATTCTTTACTGGACAAGACAACAGGCCAAGGTTAACACTCAATTACTTGTTCCAAATGGATGATGCTGATGTTGAAGAGATGGATCTTAAATGGAAAGATGCTATGGTGTCAGTAAGATCTAATAGGTTTTTCAAGAAGACTGGAAGGAAAATGACTGTTGATCCTAATGAGCCATTAGGATATGACAAGTCCAAGGTTGAATGCTATAACTGTGGAAGGAATGGACACTTTGCAAGAGAATGCTCTAGAGATAAAGCTGAGGATAGCAATCAGAAGTCCAAGCACAGCTATAGAACCAGTCCAAGAATAACTGAAAGCTTTCCAAAAGGAAACAGCAGAAGTCCAAAAGGAACCAAAGCATTGGTTACTGTAGATGGAGTGGTGAACTGGGCAGAAAAAGAAGAAGAATAAGAGCTTGGTTTAATGGCTCTCTCACATGGAGATACTGAGGTACATCCTTGTTCTAAAGACTGTGTTCTTAAATTTAATAGCCTAAAAGTAGAACTAGAGAACAATATCATAAAGTTAACACATGCACTATAGAATTAACTGCTTTTAAACCGGGTGTTGTTAAATTAGAAGAAAATATAGTTTTGTACAAAAAGGCTCAACAAAACTATGAAGAGAAAATAAGAATTTTGACTCTTCAAATGAGGGAAAAAGATATGGAAATAAAAGCTTTTGAAAGACAACTGTTAAAAATTTCAACAGAAATGAAGCTTTAAAAGCCAATCTTTGTAATGAAAGGGAAGTGATTAGTCATTGGCAAAAATCCTCTAAAGGATTGGGAAAATTGATTAATTCACAAATGGGGTATTATGATAAAACAGGCCTAGGATATATTAAGGACCAACATGGGATGACCTTAACTAACAAGGACTTATCAAAAGGGATCTTTGATAGTTCTAGTGAGGTAGATAATACACCTGAAAATGATAGATATGCTGAAGGAATGAAGGCAGTTCCTCTACCATTATCAGGAATTTTCATGCCCCCTTGTAGTGATACTAATATAGAGTTAGAAGAACCTAAGGTTAATAATGTCTTTAACTCTAGTACTTTGTCCCAAGAAAAGACCGATGTGACCAAAAATATTGTTTATCCACCTTTAATGAACAACTTTGTTTCTGAGGAACTTAAGACTAGTTCTGCTCCCAAGCAGGTAAAAACTCCTAGCAAGATATTGAAAAACAATGAAAAACATAATAAAGCCAAAAGGGGTGGACTAGGTTTTAAAAAAGTAAAGTCAAAACAACCTTTTGGGTCTTCTTTAAGAAGAAAAGGATGTTATGTGTGTGGTAGCCTAAATCATTTTATCAAAGATTGTACACTACATGAAGATAAAATTGTGAAACAAAAGGCTACACAAAGGGTCATGAAACACAGTAATGGGAAAAATGCATAGGTTTATAGGAATCGGAAACTTAAAGATGACAAACCTAAGTTTGATCACACAAGGGTAGTTAAACAGGTTAAAAATAACTCTAGCAAAAGGTTTATTCCTAGGGTAGTACTTATGAAACAAGGTCTAGTACCTTTAAAGTCTAGTAAAGCAAGTACCGGCAAGGCTAGACCTACAAGTACTGCTAGACCAAATTTAAGTACTGATGGTTTAAAGTATGTAAAACCAAAGTTCTCCAAGACTTCTAAGAAATTTTTTGAAAAAGTTAAAACACCTAGAAGTAAGGATAAGAACAAACCAGTGCAAATGTGGGTTCCTAAAAGAGATAAATCATGTGTTAGAACAAGTACCGCTAAAGCATTACTTAAGTCAAAATTTTTTGAGCACATAGAGTCACCCTATGACTTTGACTACATAAATGAAACCATGAAGTATAAGAGTAAGAGTAGCATTAGTGGGAATGCCTCAGTACAAACTCTTAACTGTGTAGGTCCCACAAGATCCGAGCCAAATGTGGCTTGGGTCCCTGTTAAAAACTAATGAGTTTTATTTGTGTGCTGGGGCATCTAATTGATGAATTAAAAGATAAAGGAATAGTAGATAGTGGATGCTCAAGACACATGACAGGAAACAAAGATTTTCTTGCTGAATTTGAAGAATTCAGAGGAGGACCAGTAGCCTTTTGTAATAACCCGAACTTTAAAATCATTATTTAGACCGAGTTCTAATACTAATTCTATTATTCAGAGCAATATTTAATAATCGACTTTTATTTGTCATGTTCGTTCGACGAATAATATTGATTTCTCGACTAGACGGCAAGATTAGGGTTTTAACGTATCGAATATGTGTTATTTATTATTTATCTGCAAAGTCTATGTCCGTCATCGACCGTAAATATCCTCGTTATGACATAGAAATATTTTCTATTGTCATCGTTTTAATTTCTCGTTTTATGAGAATTCTCGATAATTTACATTAAACCTTTAGGCGTCATTCGTTTAGACGACGCGTTAACGTTTATTAAATTATAAACCCTCCTTTATTTATTGAAATATAAATGTTCCTCGAATGTCAATGTTTTTATTTTATATTGAGAGTTTATTTTTCGTGGTTAATGCGTATCTTTCAAATCGCGTAACTTTTAAACTATCGGGTATCAATAATACCCATTTTAATATATTATAAGGAAAAAAAATTATACAAAATATCACCATATTAATACACCTCACGCAACATAAAACAAACTTGAGACGTGTCAAAGTGTTATAACAGGTGTATAGTGCAAGTTGTATGTGTTGAATTCAAACTACCATATATCATTATCACTTTGATAAATTTCATTTAGCAAACAAAATATACTCAACCTTCTTTCTCGTTTCTTTTTCTTTTCTACCAAAAGTCCCCACACAAGAAACACCATATTAATTTTATATGGTATACTAGTTATTTTTTTTCAAGGAGTGAAGGTTTAGAGTTGATGAATTGTGATTATGGTATTCTTCATCTTTAGTAAGCTTATATTCTTTTTATTCTTTTTATTGATTTGTATACTTTTGTATGTATATGTATTTTCATATTTCTACTAAGCTTAGTGAAAAATCATTCCAGTGGTTTGATAGACGTCTTCAAAGAAAGAGTATATTGGGATAAATTGATGTTGTGATATTTTCCTTATTATTTTATAAGTCCATCATTTAGTTCTTGTCATTATAATTTTTTTTTAAATACTGTAAATTATTATTTCATCTATGTAAACAAGTGATGTGATATTTTATATAAGTTTTGTGGACATAATAAATTTTGTTATATAAAAAGCAAGCTTAAACAAACCTTTGATCATGGGTGTGGTTTATTGACTTAGACCAATAGTAAAACGTGAGGTCTGTATAAAATCAGTGAGGTTTGAACGTTTGGTGAAAATATAGGGAGATAGATATAGGTTTGGTGGTGATTTGGCCGGGTGGCCCGTTCTGTGACGATACCCGATGAATTAGATATGGTCAAAATACTTAAAAGTGTCGAATCTGATCTACTAGTTTTGCACGGCCAAAAACTCTAAATATTTTTATACTGACCCTTTAATATGTAAAACTAAAAGTTGTAGATAAACTTATGTAGAACACACACGAATCGGATGGTTTTCTACGGATAAACGGTTTGGAAATAACGGTTGAAACGGTGAGAACGAGATTGGCAGCCAAAAACAGCCAACTCTCCTAAGTGATAAAATAGGTAAATGAGTTATGATAAATATTAATTAGGGGAAATTGAACTTATAATAAGTAAACTATATAAGTTCAGAATGAATTTGGTAAAAATAACTCATCTATATTATTTACGATTTAAGAGAAATGATCTAATCTACGAGACATGTTGGAAAAATTATAATAATGGACTATAATGGGCTTAATTTTCAAAATGGGAAAATATATGGTAAATTGTTATCAAAGGTTTTATAAAAAGATTGTAAAACTTATACAATGTCCAAACTTACTAAAGTGAACTATTTACATTTGTGTTTGACTTATGTATGATTTATTACTCGTCTCGAGCCTAAGACGCGTCTCGTCATTATAGGTCTCGTTCGGTTATATATCGACCGTTGGGCATCTCGTTCTCGAGCAATGAGCGATTGATATCTCGTGAAGTCTTGTATCGACTGTTGGATGTTTGTTCCTCGATAAATGTGTCATAGCTATATCTGGTGAGTCTATAGCCTCGATTTTATATTATCTTGTAAATGATTTTTAACCCGTGAGGGGGAACACATGATGTTTTATAAAATGAACACAAGTTGTTTTTGGTATGCTGGACCCGAATATGATGATAAATGCCTAAGTACCATTGTCTTATGAAGTCCCTGAATTTCATGAACTGTTAATTACCTTGCGAGGTAAACGCTAATACATATGATAGATCTATTTGGTTTGACAGCCTTATCCTAGGGTATGTATCCTTGTGATCACCTGAGAGGGATATTATGTATAAGAGGTCGCTGGTATATGAAAATATTACCTTTCAGTAGGGGCGCCGTAAAGGACTCGGTTTGACGTGTTGGTTAACGTTCAGTTGCATGAGCTTAAGGCATTTATCGATATATATATGACTTGTCTGTGTGACAAGCTTGAGATGATTAAAAATTCTTGTGTTCAAATGATGATTTGCAAAACCTATAGATTCACTCAACCGTTTTGTTGATGATTTTAAGCATGTATTTCAGGTAATCAAGATGGATAGCAGCGGAGCATGCGAGGAGGAAGTTGGTGCTTACTTGTCCAAAGTTTATATTATTTTCCATCCTTTGAAATGAATAAAATGCTGTTAAGCTTTTGTTGAATGTATTGTGATTGGTAACGGTTTTTGGGACTAAACGCTACTCTGATTTTATATATTGGGATGAGAAACTTTTTAGACAAGATTGAATATTATTTTAACGTCTCTTTTGAGGTCGTTGTCTATGATTGTGTACAATATGCTATGAGTAGTGCCCCAAAGTGGTATTCCGCTGCGTGGTAATTTGGGGGTGTTACAAATTGGTAATCAGAGCCACAAGTTATAGAGAACTAGGTCGATTTTGAAAAACCTAAACTATAACTTTGGTATGTTCTAAAAAGTTTTAAGCACGCAACTACTCCTCATGGCTCCGGTAACGCTATTCTTGCATTACTTTATGATTGATTGTGATTATGTGAACCTATGTGTATGTAGGAATGGTAGTATGTATATGTATGAATATATCATGATATTTAAATGCACTGCACGTGAAGCAATGGTCTTTGAATGATTATCGTACATTTTATAATACGGTTTTATATCGGATTTGGTCTCACCGCAAATCATCAATCTTGATGATTGTGTATTATCTGAATACGAGTGTGAAACTCGTTTGATACTTTGAGTATGTATATATTGTTTCGTAATCTATCGTATATCGACTTGATTAAGCTCGATTGTTGTCATAGGACCGCGATGTGCCATTTTAGGACATCTATTTTCGAAACTTAATTGATTGATGTGATATTCGTGTTCCGAGTATTTCTTATGATTTTGAAGAATCATTTATCCGATGAGACATCTTCTATATAATGCGACGTGTGATTTGATTTTATATGACTACGTTTTATTGGCGAAAAGGAGGATGCCAATGTTGGACCCAAATTATATATGTGTCCAAACCAACTATATAGTTAGGTACAACAATGATATGCTCGTAGTAGTCATTCAGTTGAGTGACTTAATACCTTGTATCTAAATGGAATGGGACATTTAGATATAGAGATTTTAACTTGCCCAACTATGAGTTGTTTAAGGTTGTCTTATTGAAATGGGTTGGGACACTTGAATAAGAAAATTTTAAACCACTAGATCTTAGATTGTTGTGTTTTCCTTATTCAGATGGAATGGGACGTTTGAATACAGAAATCATGATGTAAGTTTATTGACACCTTGTATTTACTATGTTGTGTAATTCGGATTCAATATCGTGTTGAGAGGTAGTAATACTTGAGTAGGATGACTTATAATCGTCTTGTTGAAATAGATTGGGACGCCTTTTCATTTGAACAAGAAAGATATAAGTTCCTGAACCGTAAATTTATAAATTCTTGTATACATGGAAAGGGACGCCTTTTGATGTAGACAAGGAGTTATAAATGAGTGAGCCCAAGTATGTCTGGCTCGATTTGTGGATGTCTGGTGTGCGTACGTCTTCCTCTGAATCGTGTTTTGTTGGTAAGAATCGTTAGGTGCCGTCGTCATTATGATGATCGTCGATTATCATCTATGTATGAGTAACCCGTAGGACTTCTCTCGAGTTGCGATTTATTTCGATGGACCATTTATAATGTGTCTCGATGATCGCGAGCTTTATAAGCTAATCGTTAAGAATCGTTGACCGTTCTGAGAATAGGCGACTTGTTTAAGCGTCACCGGGATTTATGTGTGTACTTGTGGATTGACTGAGGATCAAGTTATCAACGGCGACTTATCGTGGATGTGAAGATTTTGTAATTTTATTTGCTATTATCGAAGGGTTCATTCAAGGTTTTCTCGATGATCAACAGTGGAGATTTATATTCGATGTTTATGTTCGACCTTTGCTTTTTAGGTACTTATATGGTATGTGATCCAGTCGAATGATCGTAAGTTGTGCGAACTTGAGACGGCATTGTCCAATGACGTCCGATCATGTAGAACATGTACCATATAATATCTTTTGACCTTCCTTGGAAACCTAGACGATGACTTGCTTGTTTTTCACTCTTCACTGTTAGACTGAAGACAACTGAGACGAATTAAGCGCCGGGACGTCGCTTCCTAAAGGGTTAGATGATGTAATAACCCAAACTTTAAAATCAACATTTAGACCGAGTTCTAATACTAATTCTATTATTCAGAGCAATATTTAATAATCGACTTTTATTTGTCATGTTCGTTCGACGAATAATATTGATTTCTCGACTAGACGGCAAGATTAGGGTTTTAACGTATCGAATATGTGTTATTTATTATTTATCTGCAAAGTCTATGTCCGTCATCGACCGTAAATATCCTCGTTATGACATAGAAATATTTTCTATTGTCATCGTTTTAATTTCTCTTTTTATGAGAATTCTCGATAATTTACGTTAAACCATTAGGCGTCATTCGTTTAGGCGACGCGTTAGCGTTTATTAAATTATAAACCCTCCTTTATTTATTGAAATATAAATGTTCTCCGAATGTCAATGTTTTTATTGTATATTGAGAGTTTATTTTTCGTGGTTAACCCGTATCTTTCAAATCGCGTAACTTTTAAACTATCGGGTATCAATAATACCCATTTTAATATATTATAAGGAAAAAAAAATTATACAAAATATCACCATATTAATACACCTCACGCAACATAAAACAAACTTGAGACGTGTCAAAGTGTTATAACAGGTGTATAGTGCAAGTTGTATGTGTTGAATTCAAACTACCATATATCATTATCACTTTGATAAATTTCATTTAGCAAACAAAATATACTCAACCTTCTTTCTCGTTTCTTTTTCTTTTCTACCAAAAGTCCCCACACAAGAAACACCATATTAATTTTATATGGTATACTAGTTATTTTTTTTCAAGGAGTAAATGTTCAGAGTTGATGAATTGTGATTATGGTATTCTTCATCTTTAGTAAGCTTATATTCTTTTTATTGATTTGTATACTTTTGTATGTATATGTATTTTTCATATTTCTACTAAGCTTAGTGAAAAATCATTCCAGTGGTTTGATAGAGACTTCAAAGAAAGAGTATATTGGGATAAATTGATGTTGTGATATTTTCCTTATTATTTTGTAAGTCCATCATTTAGTTCTTGTCATTATAAATTTTTTTTAAATACTGTAAATTATTATTTCATCTATGTAAACAAGTGATGTGATATTTTATATAAGTTTTGTGGACGTTGTATATAAATTTTGTTATATAAAAAGCAAGCTTAAACAAACCTTTAATCATGGGTGTGGTTTTTTGACTTAGACCAATAGCAAAACATGAGGTCTGTATAAAATCAGTGAGGTTTGAACGTTTGGTGAAAATATAGGGAGATAGATATAGGTTTGGTGGTGATTTGGCCGGGTGGCCCGTTCTGTGACGATACCCGATGAATTAGATATGGTCAAAATACTTAAAAGTGTCGAATCTGATCTACTAGTTTTGCACGGCCAAAAACTCTAAATATTTTTATACTGACCCTTTAATATGTAAAACTAAAAGTTGTAGATAAACTTATGTAGAACACACACGAATCGAATGGGTTTCTACGGATAAACGGTTTGGAAATAGCGGTCGAAACGGTGAGAACGAGATTGGCAGCCAAAAACAGCCAACTCTCCTAAGTGATAAAATAGGTAAATGAGTTATGATAAATATTAATTAGGGGAAATTGAACTTATAATAAGTAAACTATATAAGTTCAGAATGAATTTGGTAAAAATAACTCATCTATATTATTTACGATTTAAGAGAAATGATCTAATCTACGAGACATGTTGGAAAAATTATAATAATGGACTATAATGGGCTTAATTTTCAAAATGGGAAAATATATGGTAAATTGTTATCAAAGGTTTTATAAAAAGATTGTAAAACTTATACAATGTCCAAACTTACTAAAGTGAACTATTTACATTTGTGTTTGACTTATGTATGATTTATTACTCGTCTCGAGCCTAAGACGCGTCTCGTCATTATAGGTCTCGTTCGGTTATATATCGACCGTTGGGCATCTCGTTCTCGAGCAATGAGCGACTGATATCTCGTGAAGTCTTCTATCGACTGTTGGATGTTTGTTCCTCGATAAATGTGTCATAGCTATATCAGGTGAGTCTATAGCCTCGATTTTATATTATCTTGTAAATGATTTTTAACCCGTGAGGGGGAATACATGATGTTTTATAAAATGAACACAAGTTGTTTTTGGTATGCTGGACCCGAATATGATGATAAATGCCTAAGTACCATTGTCTTATGAAGTCCCTGAATTTCATGAACTGTTAATTACCTTGCGAGGTAAACGCTAATACATATGATAGATCTATTTGGTTTGACAACCTTATCCTAGGGTATGTATCCTTGTGATCACCTGAGAGGGATATTATGTATAAGAGGTCGCTGGTATATGAAAATATTACCTTTCAGTAGGGGCGCCGTAAAGGACTCGGTTTGACGTGTTGGTTAACGTTCAGTTGCATGAGCTTAAGGCATTTATCGATATATATATGACTTGTCTGTGTGACAAGCTTGAGATGATTAAAAATTCTTGTGTTCAAATGATGATTTGCAAAACCTATAGATTCACTCAACCGTTGTGTTGATGATTTTAAGCATGTATTTCAGGTAATCAAGATGGATAGCAGCGGAGCATGCGAGGAGGAAGTTGGTGCTTACTTGTCCAAAGTTTATATTATTTTCCATCCTTTGAAATGAATAAAATGCTGTTAAGCTTTTGTTGAATGTATTATGATTGGTAACGGTTTTTGGGACTAAACGCTACTCTGATTTTATATATTGGGATGAGAAACATTTTAGACAAGATTGAATATTATTTTAACGTCTCTTTTGAGGTCGTTGTCTATGATTGTGTGCAATGTGCTATGAGTAGTGCCCCAAAGTGGTATTCCGCTGCGTGGTAATTTGGGGGTGTTACAAATTGGTAATCAGAGCCACAAGTTATAGAGAACTAGGTCGATTTTGAAAAACCTAAACTATAACTTTGGTATGTTCTAAAAAGTTTTAAGCACGCAACTACTCCTCATGGTTCCGGTAAGGCTATTCTTGCATTACTTTATGATTGATTGTGATTATGTGAAACTATGTGTATGTAAGAATGGTAGTATGTATATGTATGAATATATCATGGTATTTAAAGGCACTGCACGTGAAGCAATGGTCTTTGAATGATTATCGTACATTTTACAATACGGTTTTATATCGGATTTGGTCTCACCGCAAATCACCGATCTTGATGATTGTGTATTATCTGAATACGAGTGTGAAACTCGTTTGATACTTTGAGTATGTATATATTTTTTCGTAATCTATCGTATATCGACTTGTTTAAGCTCGATTGTTGTCATAGGACCGCGATGTGCCATTTTAGGACATCTATTTTCGAAACGTAATTGATTGATGTGATATTCGTGTTCCGAGTATTTCTTATGATTTTGAAGAATCATTTATCCGATGAGACATCTTCTATATAATGCGACGTGTGATTTGATTTTATATGACTACGTTTTATTGGCGAAAAGGAGGATGCCAATGTTGGACCCAAATTATATATGTGTCCAAACCAACTATATAGTTAGGTACAACAATGATATGCTTGTAGTAGTCATTCAGTTGAGTGACTTAATACCTTGTATCTAAATGGAATGGGACATTTAGATATAGAGATTTTAACTTGCCCAACTATGAGTTTTTTAAGGTTGTCTTATTGAAATGGGTTGGGACACTTGAATAAGAAAATTTTAAACCACTAGATCTTAGATTGTTGTGTTTTCCTTATTCAGATGGAATGGGACGTTTGAATACAGAAATCATGATGTAAGTTTATTGACACCTTGTATTTACTATGTTGTGTAATTTGGATTCAATATCGTGTTGAGAGGTAGTAATACTTGAGTAGGATGACTTATAATCGTCTTGTTGAAATGGATTGGGACGCCTTTTCATTTGAACAAGAAAGATATAAGTTCCTGAACCGTAAATTTATAAATTCTTGTATACATGGAAAGGGACGCCTTTTGATGTAGACAAGGAGTTATAAATGAGTGATCCCAAGTATGTCTGGCTCGATTTGTGGATGTCTGGTGTGCGTACGTCTTCCTCTGAATCATGTTTTGTTGGTAAGAATCGTTAGGTGCCGTCGTCATTATGATGATCGTCGATTATCATCTATGTATGAGTAACCCGTAGGACTTCTCTCGAGTTGCGATTTATTTTGATGGACCATTTATAATGTGTCTCGATGATCGCGAGCTTTATAAGCTAATCGTTAAGAATCGTTGACCGTTCTGAGAATAGGCGACTTGTTTAAGCGTCACCGGGATTTATGTGTGTACTTGTGGATTGACTGAGGATCAAGTTATTAACGGCGACTTATCGTGGATGTGAAGATTTTGTAATTTTACTTGCTATTATCGAAGGGTTCATTCAAGGTTTTCTCGATGATCAACAGTGGAGATTTATATTCGATGTTTATGTTCGACGTTTGCTTTTTAGGTACTTATATGGTATGTGATCCAGTCGAATGATCATAAGTTGTGCGAACTTGAGACGGCATTGTCCAATGACGTCCGATCATGGAGAACATGTACCATATAATATCTTTTGACCTTCCTTGGAAACCTAGACGATGACTTGCTTGTTTTTCACTCTTCACTGTTAGACTGAAGACTACTGAGACGAATTAAGCGCCGAGACGTTGCTTCCTAAAGGGTTAGATGATGTAATAACCCGAACTTTAAAATCAACATTTAGACCGAGTTCTAATACTAATTCTATTATTCAGTGCAATATTTAATAATCGACTTTTATTTGTCATGTTCGTTCGACGAATAATATTGATTTCTCGACTAGAAGGCAAGATTATGGTTTTAAAGTATCGAATATGTGTTATTTATTATTTATCTGCAAAGTCTATGTCCGTCATCGACCGTAAATATCCTCGTTATGACATAGAAATATTTTCTATTGTCATCGTTTTAATTTCTTGTTTTATGAGAATTCTCGATAATTTACGTTAAACCTTTAGGCGTCATTCGTTTAGGCGACGCGTTAACGTTTATTAAATTATAAACCCTCCTTTATTTATTGAAATATAAATGTTCTCCGAATGTCAATGTTTTTATTTTATATTGAGAGTTTATTTTTCGTGGTTAACGCGTATCTTTCAAATCGCGTAACTTTTAAACTATCGGGTATCAATAATACCCATTTTAATATATTATAAGGAAAAAAAAATTATACAAAATATCACCATATTAATACACCTCACGTAACATAAAACAAACTTGAGACGTGTCAAAGTGTTATAACAGGTGTATAGTGCAAGTTGTATGTGTTGAATTCAAACTACCATATATCATTATCACTTTGATAAATTTCATTTAGCAAACAAAATATACTCAACCTTCTTTCTCGTTTCTTTTTCTTTTCTACCAAAAGTCCCCACACAAGAAACACCATATTAATTTTATATGGTTTACTAGTTATTTTTTTTTCAAGGAGTGAAGGTTTAGAGTTGATGAATTGTGATTATGGTATTCTTCATCTTTAGTAAGCTTATATTCTTTTTATTCTTTTTATTGAATTGTATACTTTTTTATGTATATGTATTTTTTATATTTCTACTAAGCTTAGTGAAAAATTATTCCAGTGGTTTGATAGACGACTTCGAAGAAAGAGTATATTGGGATAAATTGATGTTGTGATATTTTCCTTATTATTTTGTAAGTCCATCATTTAGTTCTTGTCATTATAAATTTTTATTTTTTTTAAATAGTTTAAATTATTATTTCATCTATGTAAACAAGTGATGTGATATTTTATATAAGTTTTGTGGACATTGTATATAAATTTTGTTATATAAAAAGCAAGCTTAAACAAACCTTTGATCATGGGTGTGGTTTATTGACTTAGACCAATAGCAAAACGTGAGGTCTGTATAAAATAAGTGAGGTTTGAATGTTAGGTGAAAATATAGGGAGATAGTTTGGTGGTGATTTGGCCGGGTGGCCCGTTCTGTGACGATACCCGATGAATTAGATATGGTCAAAATACTTAAAAGTGTCGAATCTGATCTACTAGTTTTGCACGGCCAAAAACTCTAAATATTTTTATACTGACCCTTTAATATGTAAAACTAAAAGTTGTAGATAAACTTATGTAGAACACACACGAATCGGATGGTTTTCTACGGATAAACGGTTTGGAAATAGCGGTCGAAACGGTAAGAACGAGATTGGCAGCAAAAAACAGCCAACTCTCCTAAGTGATAAAATAGGTAAATGAGTTATGATAAATATTAATTAGGAGAAATTGAACTTATAATAAGTAAACTATATAAGTTAAGAATGAATTTGGTAAAAATAACTCATCTATATTATTTACTATTTAAGAGAAATGATCTAATCTACGAGACATGTTGGAAAAATTATAATAATGGACTATAATGGGCTTAATTTTCAAAATGGGAAAATATATGGTAAATTATTATCGAAGGTTTTATAAAAAGATTGTAAAACTTATACAATGTCCAAACTTACTAAAGTGAACTATTTACATTTGTGTTTGACTTATGTATGATTTATTACTCGTCTCGAGCCTAAGACGCGTCTCGTCATTATAGGTCTCGTTCGGTTATATATCGACCGTTGGGCATCTCGTTCTCGAGCAATGAGCGACTGATATCTCGTGAAGTCTTGTATCGACTATTGGATGTTTGTTCCTCGATAAATGTGTCATAGCTATATCAGGTGAGTCTATAGCCTCGATTTTATATTATCTTGTAAATGATTTTTAACCCGTGAGGGGGAATACATGATGTTTTATAAAATGAACACAAGTTGTTTTTGGTATGCTGGACCCGAATATGATGATAAATGCCTAAGTACCATTGTCTTATGAAGTCCCTGAATTTCATGAACTGTTAATTACCTTGCGAGGTAAACGCTAATACATATGATAGATCTATTTGGTTTGACAGCCTTATCCTAGGGTATGTATCCTTGTGATCACCTGAGAGGGATATTATGTATAAGAGGTCGCTGGTATATGCAAATATTACCTTTCAGTAGGGGCACCGTAAATGACTCGGTTTGACGTGTTGACTAACGTTCAGTTGCATGAGCTTAAGGCATTTATCGATATATATATATAACTTGTCTGTGTGACAAGCTTGAGATGATTAAAAAATCTTGTGTTCAAATGATGATTTGCAAAACATATAGATTCCCTCAACTGTTGTGTTGATGATTTTAAGCATGTATTTCAGGTAATCAAGATGGATAGCAGCAGAGCATGCGAGGAGGAAGTTGGTGCTTACTTGTCCAAAGTTTATATTATTTTCCATCATTTGAAATGAATAAAATGCTGTTAAGCTTTTGTTGAATGTATTGTGATTGGTAACAGTTTTTGGGACTAAACGCTACTCTGATTTTATATATTGGGATGAGAAACTTTTTAGACAAGATTGAATATTATTTTAACGTCTCTTTTGAGGTCGTTGTCTATGATTGTGTGCAATGTGCTATGAGTATTGCCCCAAAGTGGTATTCCGCTGCGTGGTAATTTGGGGTGTTACACCTTTGGGGGTAGCAAAGGTAGAATCACTGGCAAAGGGAAAATCAACACAGGAAAGTTGGAATTTGAAGATGTGTTCTTTGTAAAAGAATTGAATGAGTTCTATCTCTTTTCTGTATCACAAATGTGTGATAAACAGAACAAGGTGCTATTCACAGACAAAGACTGCTTGGTGTTATCTAAAGACTTTGAGATGCCTAAGGAATCTCAAATACTGTTTAAAGTACCCAGGCAAGAAAATATGTACACCTTTAATCTTCATAATATTACTCCAACATGTGGTATTACATGTTTGCTAGCTAAGGCTTCTTTAGATGAGTAAAATTTATGGCATAGAAGGTTAGGTCACGTAAATTTCAAGAATCTTAATAGACTATTGAATAAGAATTTGGTTAGAGGACTACCTAACAAATCTTTTCAAAATGATTTTACATGTGCTGCTTGTCAAAAAGGTAAACAACATAGAGCCTCTTGTAAGACCAAGACTGTTAACACTGTGACAAAACCTTTGCAGCTTTTGCATATGGATTTGTTTGGTCTAGTTTCTATCAGAAGCATTAGTCATAAGACCTTTTGTCTAGTCATAACTGATGATTATAGTAGATTTAGTTGGGTTTTCTTTTTAGCTCTTAAAAGTGAAACAAGTGAATTACTAAAGGATTTTATCATTTTAGTTGAAAAGCAGTTCACTAAACAGGTTTTAATCATTAGGATTGATAATGGGACAGAATTTAAGAATGCTGAATTTAATGAATTCTGTAGGTCTAAAGGAATTAAGAGACAATTTAGTAATCCTAGAACTCCACAACAAAATGGAGTAGCTGAAAGGAAGAATAGGACATTGATTGAGGCTGCTAGAACTATGTTCGCTGATTCACTTTTTCCAAATACCTTTTGGGCAGAAGCAATCAGTACTGCATGTTATAATAGAGTCCTAGTGACCAAGCCTCAAAACAAAACACCTTATGAACTCTTGACTGATGTAAAGCCTAACATAAGTCATTTAAGACCTTTTGGGTGTCATGTGTCCATACTAAATACTCTTGATTATTTGGGAAAGTTTGATGGAAAGTCTGATCTAGGATATCTAGTAGGATATTCACTGCAAAGTAAAGCATATAGGGTTTATAATTTGGCAACTAAGAAGGTTGAAGAAAATGCTCATTTCAATTTCTTAGAAAATAAACCCAATGTCCCATGAATAGGTTATGCTTGGATGTTTGATTTAGATTATCTAACTAACTCCATGGATTACTATTCTTTGCAAAAGGATTGTCAAACTAACAATGCAGGTGAGGAGTCAAGTGCAACTAATGCAGGTACTCAAGAAGATGTTTCTTCATCAGATGTTGATGTTCATGTCTATGTGCCCAACATGCCTACTGTTACTCCCATGTCTGCAACTCCCAAGAAGCAAACCATGCCATCAAATGATGATCAAGCCTCCCATGAGCTTCAGAGGCTTCAAGATCAAGAATAGAATGCTACATCTGCTAGTAAGCATTTAGGAGAAGAATCTTTTGAGTCACAACACTCAGTAGTACATACTACACCTAGTGGTACTTCATCTGCAAGTACTGCTAAGTCAAAATCTGCCAAATCTGTTGACTCACTAGAAGAGATTTTACAAGCATTGGACGATGAAGACTTATATGCTAGTCCAGCTGAAGGAATCTTCTCCAAAGCTTCCTATGATGAGAAGGGTGCAGTAACTGATTTCAACTATTTGGAAACAAAAATTCCAGTCAGTTCTATTCCCACTCATAAAGTCAACAACAACCATCCTACTACACAGATTATCAGAGATCCAAATCTGCTGTACAAACCAGAAGACAACTGCAAACCAATATTGAAACTCGTGCACTTGTGAGTTATGTCAAACAAAAGCAGAGAACAAATCATAAAGATACTCAGCATTATTTGTTTGCCTGTTTCTTATCTCAAGTAAAGCCCAAAAACATTTCTCAGGCTCTTGATGAAGAAAGTTGGGTAGATGCCATGCAAGAAGAATTAACACAATTTGAGCTACAAAAAGTTTGGATTCTTGTGGATCTTCCCTCAGGTAAAAGAGTAATTGGTACAAGATGGGTCTTCAGGAACAAGAAGGATGAAAGAGGGGTTGTTGTGAGGAACAAGGCAAGACTTGTTGCTCAAGGCTATAGAAAGGAAGAAGGGATAGACTATGATGAGTTTTTTGCACCAGTGGCAAGGATAGAAGCCATTAGGTTATTTTTGGCCTTTGCATCATATATGGGATTTATAGTCTATCAAATGGATGTGAAAAGTGCCTTTCTATATGGTACTATTTCAGAGGAGGTATATGTTTCACAACCTTCAGGTTTTGTAGATCCTAAATTCCCCAATAGAGTCTACAAGGTTCTCAAATCACTTTATGGTCTACATCAAGCTCCAAGAGCCTGGTATGCAACCTTATCCAATTTTCTGCTAGAACATGGATATAGAAGAAGAACCATTGACAAAACTCTGTTCATCAAGAAGAATGCTAAGGACATCATTCTAGTTCAAGTTTATGTTGATGACATCATTTTTGGTTCTACCAAGAAGACATGGTGTGAAGAGTTTGAAGCTTTGATGAAAGGAAGATTTCAAATGAGTTCTATGAGAGAACTAACTTTCTTTTTAGGACTGCAAGTCAAACAAAGGAAAGATGGAATATTTATCAGCCAAGATAAATATGTTGCTGAAATCTTGAAGAAATTTTCATGTATGGATACAAGGAGTACAAGCACACCTTTTGAAGCCAAGAAGTCTCTATCAAAAGATGAACATAGAGAAGATGTTGACATTCATCTATACAGATCAATGATTGGTTCATTGATGTATCTTACTGCTTCAAGACCAGATATAATGTTTGCTGTGTGTGCCTGTTCAAGGTTCCAAGTTCATCCAAAGGTGTCACATCTACATGCTGTGAAGAATATTTTTAAATATCTTAAAAGTCAACCTAATTTAGGATTATGGTATCCTAGAGATTCCACCTTTGAATTGGAAGCTTACTCAGATAGTGATTATGCTGGAGCTAATCATGATAGAAAATCTACAACATGAGGTTGTCAATTCCTAGGCAGAAGACTCATATCATGGCAGTGTAAGAAGCAAACCATTGTTGCTACTTCTACAAATGAAGCTGAATATGTAGCTGCTGCTCATTGCTGTGGACAAGTACTTTGGATTCAGAATCAATTGTTGGACTATGGGTTTAACTTCATGAACACCAAGATTCACATTGATAATGAAAGTACTATATGCATTGTCAAGAATCTAGTATTTCACTCCAAGACCAAGCATATTGAAATTAGACATCACTTCATAAGAGATGCTTATGACAAATAGCTTATTCAAGTCTTGAAGATTTATACAAACAACAATGTAGCTGATTTGTTGACCAAGGCATTTGATGCAAAGAGATTCGAATTCTTGGTGACACACATTAGAATGCTTAACCAATAACATGCTGCATATGTTCAGGGGAGGTAATAGATGTACAAATTTATATAATTTTTATTGTATAGTCTATGTTTTGTGTTTTTGATGTGATTGCAGGTTAATAGAAAAAGATAAAAGAGGTTACATTGTTAGTGGAAAGCATGAACTGGTCAAAATTGTGAGGTACCGTTGTTAATCCAAGTACCGCTAGCATAAATCCAAGTACCGCTTATGTTCCATGTACCTCTACATGTCCGTTGTACCGTTAAGGGTCTCTTTTGTAAATTTGGCGGTTTCTTCGCGCTTGGGTTTGTTATTTACTTAAATACTTATCCTAATTACACAATTGATTCACCTAATCTTTTATTTTTATCTCTTGATCCTATAACCTTCTCTCTAATCTTTCGATCATCAAAAATACTAATGGCTGCTTTACAAGTAATCTCTAAGCATAATTTAGTTGAGAATCTTGCTACGAATTATGACTCGCTTGGTTTCCATGAGATGCTTAGTTTCCTATCTCGAAGTCATGTTCGCTTTGCACTCACTGTAAGTCTAGTTGTCTCTATTTCCATTGTTGAACAATTTTGGAATACTGCTGTATTAGGTACTCAGTTTGATCAACCTTGCATTAAGGCTAGGGTGAATCATAGAAACATATATGTAACTGAGGTAATGCTACGAGCAAGTTTGAGATTAAATGATGAAAATGGACTTATTATGCTTAACAATACAGAGATTCATGATGTCCTTGCAGCCATGGGCTATGGAGGTGGTAGGGAAAGTCTTACTTTCTTTAAAGAATTATTTTCACCTCAATGGAAATTGCTTTTTCATGCTATTATTCACTGTTTAAGTTCCAAAAGTACATATTTTGATCAAATTCCTGCTGCATTGGCATCAGCTGGTGTTTGTCTAGCAAATAACAGGGTTTTTAATTTTTCAAAATTAATTTTTGAAGGCATGACTAAGAATTTGGAAGGGACTAAGAAGTTTTTGATGTATCCTAGATTCATTCAGACTTTAGTTAGTGACCAAATACCTAACCTACTAGAGTTAACTGATATATGGGATGTTCCTACATTCACAAAGAGAACTTTCTCTTTCTTGACCAAACAAGGCAATGCCTTTACAGGAACAGTAACACCATTGTTTGCTCATATGTTAGCCCAACCTGCCAATCAAGAAGGTGAGGAACCTATCAATGCTAGTGCTTCTCAGCAAACTCCTTCTCACCAGAGTTCCCATTCCCTAGAATATTCACATTCTTCTTCTCACAATGTTGGTGTTCCACCAAACACTGATGAGATGATCTACACACCTGCTGCTTCTATTGCTGTTAGTGGTTCACCACAAGGACAAGCACCAGAGGTGGTGGATGTTGCAAATTTAACTACTTTGTGTACAAGTTTGTCCCAACAGATACAGGTATTGCAGAAAGAAAAGCTTGTTCAAGACAAGAAAATTGCCGAATTGGAAGCTAGCCTAATCAAGCTAAGGAACAAAGTGTCACATTGGATGAGGCAACATAGATCTATTCAGAAGGCTGCAATCAAGAAGCAAAGATTCATGAACCACAAGAAAAGGCAACTAAATGCAACCAAACAGGGGAGGAATTATGAATGACAACCACCTTCTTCTGATAATCAGACAAGAATCTCTGGTAATGACATCAATTTTGAATTGGATACAAATGTCATGGGGACTTATGTAGATGGAACTGGTTTAGAGACTGGTGTGGATGGACCTTCAGATATGGAGATTCAGCAGCAAGAACCACAACCTACTCTAGAGGAGCCACAAGTTGATGTAACATTGGTAACTCAGCCAGAACCATCACCTCAATCACCACTTCATACAAATTGGAGTGCTTTCTATGAGAAGTTGGAGGAAATTAATGTTTAGTTTCCTGCTCCATCACCACAAAGCAATAAATCAGATAAGACTGAAGAAGTGCAAGTTGATATGATGGCTTCTATGGAAGAAAAAGTATCTGGGGATACACAAGTGATTGAAGAAACAAGTGTGTCTAATACTGGTGAAATCAACATTGTTGAAGATCCAAGTACTGCTAAGCCAACTAAGCCGACTGCAAGTACTGCTGACATTGTTGAAGACCCAAGTACTGCTAAGCCAACTAAGACGATTGCAAGTACCGCCGGTGATCATTCTTCACTAGAAAGTCAAACTCCTTTTGGGGAAGATGAGACTTTAGCCTAATTGTTGCTTGATTTAAGAAAGAAGACTAAACAAACAGAGGCAGAGAAAAAGACACAACAATAAGTTCTTGCCAAAAAGAATCAAATTTAAGGTAAGAAAGTTCAAGCTTCACACCCTACTAAAGGTATAGTTATTCAACAGCAAGCTAATGAGGAAAGAGCTACCAAGCTGAAGAAGAAGCTACCTAAGATTGATCCAAAAGATAAGGGGAAGAAGAAATTATTATCAGAATCTGAAGATGAAAGTGATTCAGATGATGATATAAACAAAGTCATGTACATATTTAATCAAATAGACCATGATGAGGAATTTGCTTATAGAATGCAAGCACAAATTTGTGAAAATGAATTACAGGAAGAACTTGCAGCAAAGCAGAATTTACAAGAAGCTAAAAGAATACAGCAAGAATGGAACATACAAGAGTATGACAGGATTCAAGCTGAAATACATGCAAGTGAGCTTCTTGCAGACTCATTGATAGTTGAAGAGAGAGATACGATGAAGAAGAGAAATCAAAATTGATTGATGATCTGGTAAGGGAGCAACAAAGATTCTTTGCTGAAAAGAGAAGAAAAGAAACGATTAAGCCTCCAACTACTATGCAGATTAGAAATCAGATGATGAATTTTCTTAAGAAAGTTAAAGGATTTACTCATATTCAGTTGGTCAAGAAGAATTTTGAAGAAATCAAGACTTTGTATGAGCAAAGTAAGAGGACTGAATTGAATTTTGTTGAGATTAGATCTGAAGCAGATAGAAAAGCTATTGAAGAGTTTAAGAGACATCTGCAACAACAAAGACAATTTGGTAGTGCTCCTAGAATTGAGCCAAGTATTGCTGAACCTACAAACACATCTCCACCTATCAAGACCACTTATGTGAGGAAGAATAGAAAGGAGAAGGTAATTTCAAGGGAGAAAGAGACTGCTCAAAGAATGAATACAGGAGTTGAAACTCAAGACATTGCTCAGACTGAAAATGTACAAGCAGTACATACACAGTCAACAGTACATACAACAGTGCATACTGAGGAGACGGTACATACAAACTTGGAAGAGGGTTCAACAGAACTTGAAGAAATTTCCAAGGGTGTTAAAAGGAAAAGGTCAACAAAGACAAAGAAAAAAAGGAAAGAAAGCTAAAACAACAGCATAGGATAGTGATGATGATGAGAGTTTGAAAAAGTACTTGAAGATTGTAAATTTTGAAGATCAATGTATTGATACATAGATTTTTGGAAAGAAAGCATCTATTGCTAAATGGATTTACTCTACAGATCAAGGACTTTAAGCTCATGGAATTCAGAGAATTGATGGCACAACAAGAGTATTTAGACTTTTGGAGGATATTCTTCACATTCTTGACAAACAAGATATTCAGGATCTTTCAAGGTTAGTTCAAGAAGCCAGTGCATGTAAAATTAAAGTGTCACTATTATACTGGGAATTTTTCTTTATGTATGAGCCACACAACTATGATCAAGAAATGTTGAAGGAATTAGAGAATCAGGTTCCTAGTTACTGGAGATATTATAGGTCATGTGGATTGCATATTTTGGATGTAGATGATGTTACGTACTATATGCTGCAAGAGAAAACTTACCCTTTCAAAAGAAAATTGTTGGAAAGGATGTTAGAACAACAATTGGAAGTTACAGAAGAATCTGCTGATGCTTTGGAGTTGATCAGAATGGTTAAACAACAAATCAAGGATTTGAAAGATGAGGAAGTAGTTGAGAAAGAGCCTTAAGTGTTTGACTTTCAGTCACACTTCACAAATGGTTCTCAGTTCACCATGTCTAACACACATAAGAACTAGCTAGTCCATAAGCAAACGGTTTGTGGTAAAGACTTATCAAATCCGTTGAAAGCTGATAGTTTGCTAAAAACTATATGGTTCTAACTCACCTTGTTTCGAGACAAAGAGTTGGCTAGTCCTAGACAAACGGTACTAGGTAAAGACTTCATCAAATCCATTGATGGTTGACAATTTACCAAAAATTGTAAGGTTTTCATTACACCTTATTCTTTATGAATAAAGTATTGGCTATTCCAGAGTGTACGACTAACTGGTAAATAATTTATCAAATCCGTTGATAGCTGGTGATTTGCTAAAAATCATGAAGCCAATACAGATTGGTGTTTGTTGTTAACTGTTTTATTTCAGGTATGAAGATTGCAAGCAAAGAAGTATTCAAAGAAAAATACTTAGAAGGTTTTGTCTCATCAAATCAAGACAAAGGTTCATGATTCAGAGTTCAAAGATTAAACTCAAGAAGAAAATAACTGATGCTTCAAAGATGAATGAATGTTTAGAAGACACAAGAAGATCATAGTTTGAAGACTAAGATGATATTCATGATGTTTGAAGATTATCTTATCAAAAGATGATCTACATTTGAAGTGTTTGGCTACATTCAGTTGGATATAAATACAAATTACCAAGTTCAATCCAAGGATGAAGGAAAGACTGAAGACATGTATTTTTATACATCCAGTACAAGAGAAACAAGAAGACAACAAGTTATCATTTCTTATTTAGGGGAGGATTGTTGGGAATTATTTGTTAAGTGTCAAGTACCGTTAGTGTATTTCAAGTACTGTTAGTGATATGTAAGTACCGTTAGTATTAACGCGGTACATAGTAAGTACTGCTACTTATAATGTAAGTATTGCTATGATGATTAGGACAAATATATCTTTGTATAAGATATGTCATAGTTATAGTTAGAGTATATCTTATGTGGTATACCTAAATAGTTAGAATATTGATAATATATCGTCTGTGATATAGTTATCTTTATAGAATATTCTAAGGTTTCTAGGGTTCCTTACTCTATAAAAGGAACATAGGTACAATGTCTTTCATGTACCTCATTCAAGTCGATTAATAAGAGAATCGAATAGTTAAAAGTAATTATGTTCTTCTGTGCTTTATAAGTTAGATTCCGCATAACTTATTTAGTGTTAGTTAGAGTGCTCAAAGTGTTTTAGTTTGATTACAAACTACTATACTATTTCTTAACAGAATATAGATCCAACCAAAGGGATCAACAGGCTCCAAGCTATCTTTTTCCACAATAGTCTCTATGTCGTTACCATATTTAAAATTTCCGGTGACATCATCAGCTTCTAAACTGATGTCATTTCTAGAGACCCTTGTATGATGTCAGAAGAAGGTCCTTGTTCTTCATAATTCCTCCCCTGTTTGGTTGCATTCAATTGCCTTTTCATGAGGTTCCTGAATCTTTGCTTCTTAAGAGCAGCTTTCTGAATTAATCTGTTCTGCCTCATCCAAGGAGATACCTTATTCCTTAACTTGATGAAATTAGATTCTAATTCAGCAATCCTCTTATCTTGAGCAAGCTTCTCCTTTTGCAATACATGTACCCGTTTAGACAAGCTAGTGCACAAAGCAGTTAAATTGGCAACATCCACCACCTCCGTTGCTTGTGCTTGTGGTGAACCACTAGCTGCAATTGAAGCAGCAGGTGTGTGGATCATCTCATCTGAATTTGGTTGATTACCAACATTATGAGAAGAAGATTGAGTAACTTCAGAAGATTAGGGACTCTGGTGAGAAGGAGTTTGCTAAAAATCACTAGCTGAGCTAGGTTCCTCACCTTCTTGGTTGGCTGGTTGGGGTAACATGTTTGCAAATAAGGATGTGACAATTTCTGTAGGCATTACCTTGTTTGGTCAAGAAAGAGAAAGTTCTCTTTAATGTAGGAACATCCCATGTATTTGTCAACTCTGGTAGGTTAGGTATTTGGTCATTAACTAAAGTCTGAATGAATCTAGGATACATCAAAAACTTTTTAACTCCTTCTAAATTCCTAGTCATGTCTTCAAAAATTAATCTTGAAAAATTAAAAACTCTGTTATTTGCTAGACAAATACCAGCTGATGCCAATGTAGCATGGATTTGATCAAAAGAAGTACTTTTGGAGCTCATACAATGAATAATGGCATGAAAGAGCAATTTCTATTGTGGTGAAATTAAAGCTTTAAAGAAAGTAAGACTTTCCCTCCCACCCTGATAACCCATGGCTGTAAGGCCATCATGTATCTCTGTATTATTTAACATACTTAGTCCATTTTCATCATTTAGTCTTAAACTAGCCCTTAGCAGTACCTTAGTCACATAAATATTCCTGTTATTCACCTTAGCCCTAATGCAAGGTTGATTATGACGAGTACCTAAGACAACAACATTCCAAAATTGTGTAACAATAGGAGTAGAGACAATAGGACTTACATTAAGCACAAAATGAATATGACTTCGAGATAAAAATCCAAGTATCTCATGGAAACCAAGAGAATCATCATTCTGAGCAAGGTTCACAACTAGGTTGTGCTTAGAGATCACTTGTAAAGCAGCCATTAGTATTTTTAATGATCGAAAAAGTAGAGGGAAGGTTATAGAATTAAGAGATAAGAATAAAAGATTAGGTGAATCAATTGTGTAATTAGAGTAAGTATTTATGTAAATAACGAACCCAAGCGCGAAGAAACCGCCAAATTTACAAAAGAGACCCTCAACGGTACAACGGATATGTAGCGGTACATGGAACATACTCGATACTTGGATTTGTGCTAGCGGTACTTGGATCCATAACGGTACCTCACACATTTGACCAGTTCATGCATTCCACTATTATGATTTCCTCTTTTATCCTATTCTATTAACCTGCAATCACATCAAAAATACAAAACAAACACTATACAATAAAAACTAGCATAAAAATTGTAAAGCTATTACCTCCCCTTAACATATGCAGCAGTTTATTGGTTGAGCATACCAATATGTGTTACCAAGAATTCAAATCTATTTGCATCAAATGCCTTGGTCAACAAATCAGCTACATTTTTGTCTGTATGAATCTTCAAGACTTGAATAAGCTTCTTGTCATAGGCATCTCTAAGGAAGTGATGTCTTATCTCAATATGCTTGGTCTTGGAGTGAAAGACTGGATTCTTGACAATACATATAGTACTTTCATAATCAATATAGATCTTGGTGTTCATGAAGTTGAACCCATAGTCTAACAACTGATTTTGAATCCAAAGTACTTGTCCACAGCAATGAGCAGCAGCTACATATTGAGCTTCAGTTGTAGAGGTAGCAACAATGGTTTGCTTCATACACTGCCATGCTATGAGTCTTCTACCTAGGAATTGACAACCTCCTATTGTGGATTTCTTATCTTGATTGGCTCCAGCATAATCACTATCTGAGTAAGCTTCAGAATCAAATGTTGAGTCTCTAGGATACCATAATCCTAAATTAGGTTGACTTTTAAGATACTTAAAAATCCTTTTCACGGCATGTAGATGTGACACCTTTGGATTAACTTGGAACCTTGAACAGGCACACACAACAAACATAATATCTGATCTTGAAGCAGTAAGATACATCAATGAACCAATCATTGACCTATATAGTTGCATATCAACATTTTCACCATGTTCATCTTTTGACAAAGATTTATTAGCTTCAAAAGGTGTGCTTGTACTCCTTGTATCCATACATGAAAATTTCTTCAAGATTTTAGCAACATATTTATCTTGGTTGATAAATATTCCATACTTCCTCTGTTTGACTTGTAGTCCTAAAAAGAAGGTAAGTTCTCCCATAGAACTCATCTGAAATCTTCCAAAAGCTTCAAACTCTTCACACCATAATTTCTTGGTTGAACCAAAAATAATGTCATTAACAAAGACTTGTACTAGAATAATATCCTTAGCATTATTTTTGATGAATAGAGTTTCGTCAATGGTTCCTCTCTTATATCCATGTTCTAACAGAAAAGTGGATAAAGTTGCATACCAAGCCCTTGGAGCTTGATGTAAACCATAAAGTGCTTTGATAAATTTGTAGACTCTGTTGGGGAATTTAGGATCTACAAAACCTAGAGGTTGTGAAACATATACCTCCTGTGAAATAGTACCATAAAGAAAGGCACTTTTCACATCCATCTGATAGACTATAAAACCCATATATGATGCAAAGGCCAAAAATAACCTAATGGCTTCTATTCTTGCCACTGGTACAAAAACCTCATCATAGTCTATCCCTTCTTCCTATCTATAGCCTTGAGCAAGAATCCTTTCCTTGTTCCTCACAACAACTCCTCCTTCATCCTTCTTATTTCTGAAAACCTACCCATCTAGTACCAATAACTCTTTTACCTGAGGGAAGATCCACAAAAATCCAAACCTTTTTTTAGTTCAAATTCCGTTAATTCTTCTTGCATGGCATCTACCCAACTTTCTTCATCAAGAGATTGAGAAATGTTCTTACGTGCTACTTGTGATAAGAAACAGGAAAACAAAAAATTTTGAGTATCCTTGTGATTTGTTCTCTGTTGTTGTTTGACATAACTCACAAGTGCATGAGTTTCAGTATTGGCTTGAAGTTGTCTTCTGGTTTGCATAACAGACTTAGGATTTCCAATAATTTAAGCAGTAGGATGGTTGTTGTTGACTTTATGAGTGAGAATAGAACTAACTGGAATTTCAGTTTCCAAATTATTGAAATAAGTTACTGCACACTACTCATCATAGGAAGCTTTAGAGAAGATTCCTTCATTTGGACTAGCATAAGCATCTTCATCGTCCATAGCTTGTAGAATATCTTCTAATGAATCAACTGACTTTGCAAAATCTAACTTAGCAGTACTTGTATATGAGGTACCGCTAGGTGTAATATGTACTACTGAGTGTTGTTATATAAATATTCTTCTCCTGAATGCTTATTAGCATATGTTGTTGATCCCAAACTTAGATCAATTTAGCTTTGTGTTATCGAGATTAGATCAAGTATAACACGTAGAGAAACTTTGTTGTATTGAACAATCTAAGTTTTATGCGGAATTTAACACTTAGAACAAAGAACACAACAAGTAAACCAAACTTTCACTTTGATTAATAATATCAATGAATGATTACAATGAAAGTGTTATGAGATATGTGGAAGATGTGTGTAAAAGGGATGTGTCTTATGTCTAAACCTAAGGCCTCCTTTTATATGTTTAAGGAGCCTTGTACAAAAAGCTAAGATCAACTATTTTAGGAAGAGACATAAGATAAACATACTCAAATAACTTATTGACTAAATCTTTTAAACACTTAAGAATATATTCTGAATTCTTATCTTCATATTTTGTCCACCAGCTTGAGGAATTCATCATTGGCAGATTTAGTCCTTGTCTTTGTGTTAAGATTCTTCTTGTCAGCGCCTTGATAATTCTTATCAACGTCTCATCTGTCAACGCCTTGTTTACTCTTGTCAGTGTCCAAGTTCCTCTTGTCAGCGTCTAGGGACTTAGTCAATTTTATTCCCAACAATCCTCCCCTAAACTTGATATCTACTCTAGTAATCAAGTTTCTGAATAAAATGAAACATACAGAGAGGATTCTTACAAACATGCTCTATCCTTGAGTTTTGGGACAATCACTCAAATCACTTGTATAGTCAGCCTTCACTTGGTCTTAATTATCTTCAGCACCTGTAGAGTCTTTGGAGCTTTCTTTATTACTTTTGTCACTCAAATTCGGTTTCTCCTCCCCTTTTTAAGACTCCTCTCCAAGATCAAAATACAAGAACGGAACTAAGAACGTCCTCCTTGCATCATCTTCCAAAACAACAAGTCTATCAGTTCAAAACAGTGATCCTTGAACATTTGTACCATTTTTGTATTATGCTTTTACAAGCTAATATAGATTTTAGTCAATTCCATTAATGTCAAAGGTTTCATACTGTCCTCATCCACATTCGGGAAATGAATCCTCAATGTTGATTCATAGGACATGGGATGGACTTACTGATGATAAGACTGACTTGACCTGCATTAAAGCTAGTGCCAATAGTCTCAGCCATCTCCATAACACTATACACACTTGTGAAAGTGATCTCTGCTGCTACTAGATGTCAATCACTAGGAAAAACATCTCAATGATCATTAGGCTTCCAGATATCCAAAAATTTGAAAAATGAAAGGGTGATGAAACATTTTGGGACTATAAAGAAGTTTATAAATGACACCAGCTAAGATGTCATAGCATAAATGGACTTGCGAATGGAAAACTTTTGAACATAAATAAAGGTAATAATTCTAAGGAAATTAACTAGACTCTAATAAGCAAGAGTGACAAACATTGTTCATGCATACACACATGCAAAAGTATGATAGACACACATTAACTCAAGAGTCCTTTGTTCACAAATGCCCCAAAGAGAAAGTTAACTCATATAAAACCTTTGCAACTCCCCAAGTAAACCCAGAAATATATATCTACCCCAAGTCACCCATACGACCACACCCAATTCTAGGTCAAAAGTCTTGGCAGCATGCACAGTATATCAACTTTGCATGCTACAGTGCCTCACGAATTAGAAAACTAAATCGTACTCACCAGTGGACACAATCTAGATTTGTGCAAGAGTGCTCTAAGAGTACCAAAAAACCTAGAGGTTTACCTCCCCTTAACAGAAGCATACAAATCATTATAGAAGAAGCAAACTTTTTATCTCAAGATAGGAATGTAAACATTCCAACCATCATAAATAAAATTTTGCAACTTTGTATCCATCCTAATGTAGCTCCACTTTCCTGCATAGTTAGACAAAAACCACAAAAACACACCAACATAGGCTACCCTTTCCCACAATAATGGGTAGAGATAACATGTTAGTGGATAAAAATAATAACAGCGGAAAGACCAACAATGCATGTTCCTTGAGCATCCACTATCCCAATATCCTTGATCATTAACCTACTTTTGGATAGTCTGCTCAAAAAGAAAACAAATTAGTTTTCTTTGGAGATCCAAGCTTTGTCAGACTTGGATCTATCTAGTTTTTCAACTAGAGTGGTCTTATTCTTTACCACAAATCCCTGTTCATCCCTTTGTGACCTAAACACCCAATTTGTTCCAATGACACTAGTAATGACCTTCTCAAGATATTTAAATCTATTGCAAGTCACTGAAATACCATTAAAATTAGAGTTTTGCTCTTGTTTAGGTTTCCATGTTAAGTGGGATGATGATTTAGACCCTTGACCCTTATTAACCAAGTATCTTTGTTTATATGGTCTAAAATAAGGTCTCATACCAAACTTGGAGCTATCAGCGCTGCATTTGTGCTTGTCAATATTGAATTTGTTCCTGTCAGCGCTGAATTTGTTTGTCAGCGCTGAATTTGTTCTTGTCAGCGCTGAATTTGTTCTTATCAGCGCCCAGATTAGGGTTTGCTATAGGAACATACTGCCTGTTAGACCAAGTGTTGGTCTTTTGAAAGGGCCTTTGTCTATGGGTATTAGCTGCCTTAGAGAAGAAAGGAGCTGTTCTAGTAGCCTGTGGTCTAGTATGGACAAAAGGTCTATGGTTGACACTAGATGACCTATTGTCAGCAAATGAATTGTATCCACTGACACAATTATAGGCCAAATGTGAAAAGCTCCCACATGAGTAACAAGCCTTTTTGGACACAAACTTAGGCTTAGACTGATAAAACCCTGTCCTATTAACACTTGCTTGGCTTTGGGGTGACCTAGGTTTCCTATACATTTCAGCATATTTAACACTAGGTTGTTTCTTAATTGGGGAGCCAAGATTAACAGCTTTTCCAGTGATGGGATTGGTCACAGTGATATGTGTAGATACTACTGGACTCCCAATGGGTGTAGGCACAAATGGACTCTCACTAAGCATCCCACCCTTAACAAACAAAGTGGGGTTGGCCTTCTTCCACTCTTCTAGGTCAATAACTTTTTGTTGATATTCCTCAACTGGGGAAAGGACTCTAGGTGGAGGAATAAATTCCTCTTCTTGGAGTTCTGGAATACCAGTCCAAGAGAGATCCTTTCTTTGGACACCATAAAAATCCCCAGCTGGTGATGGAACACCAGCATACTCTTTCATCCCAATCCCAGTCATGTCCCTAGAATCCCTTTGTTTACTGACACATTCTCCTAGGGTTTGTGAGGCCTTATCAAATCTCTGAATTTTAAGGTCTACATTATCCTTATTCTTAATAGCCTCATCTAACTTAGCCTGTAATTCAGCATTGACCCTTTCCATGATGTTTCTAATATCATTACTAGCATTTAAATCATGTTTTAAGATATTTATTTTATCTTTTAGGTCAAGCTCCATTTGCTTATATTCAGAAACTGTCTTTTCAGTTTGAGTGGGAGCAAGTTGATAGTTAGACAACTTGCATCTCTCAGTACTCACATCTCCTAACAATCTTAAAACCTCTTTGTTAAGTCTTTCAGTATTTAAACGACAAGAAGAGTTATTACATACCTTATTATCAGAACATGAAGAAGAATTGGAACTTGTGGAACTTGAAGTAGACGTGGCCTTAACTGAAAACATCATCAGATTCTTCTTCACCTTCTTCCTTAGCTTGGTTCACCTCATGATATTGGATCTCGTTCTTCAAATCAAAGTTTCTCAACAAGCTTTGATACCACTTGTTGATCCCAAACTTAGATCGATTTAGCTTTTTGTTATCGAGATTAGATCAAGTATAACACGTAGATAAACTTTTTTGTATTGAACAATCTAAGTGTTATGCGGAATTTAACACTTAGAACAAAGAACAAAACAAGTAAACCAAACTTTCACTTTGATTAATAATATCAATGAATGATTACAATGAAAGTGTTATGAGATATGTGGAAGATGTGTGTGAAAGGGATGTGTCTTATGTCTAACCCTAAGGCCTCCTTTTATAGGTTTAAGGAGCCTTGTACAAAAAGCTAAGATCAACTATTTTAGGAAAAGACATAAGATAAACATACTCAAATAACTTATTGACTAAATCTTTTAAACACTTAAGAATATATTCTGAATTCTTATCTTCATATTTTGTCCACCAGCTTGAGGAATTCATCATTGGCAGATTTAGTCATTGTCTTTGTGTTAAGATTCTTCTTGTCAGCGCCTTGATAATTCTTATCAACGTCTCATCTGTCAACGCCTCGTTTACTCTTGTCAGCGTCCAAGTTCCTCTTGTCAGCGTCTAGGGACTTAGTCAGTTTTATTCCCAGCATATGTAGCATTCTTTTCTTGATCTTTAAGCCTCTAATGAGAGAGAAATATGTGTATCTTTATTAAATGAAAATGAAACAAACCAAACAACCAACCCCTTTCCATGGTGGAAAGGGGTATTTATATCCAAGCCACTAATGGGCTTGGGCCGACCCATGACAAGCCTATAGGCCGGTTTTTACTTAACTAAATAAGCAAACATTAACTACGAGCTATACAACATTAATAATATTGTGGAGTGACCGATACTTCTAATATACGTTAAAAACGTATTTCTAACAATCTCCCCCTAAGGGAGGTCACTCCACGTTACATAGTTCTAAACCTAGCATACTATACTAAGTCTTCGTTCTTCAGCTCGTAGTCTTTTCTTCTTTTCTTTTTGTTGTGAATATGTTGATTTGATCTTTTAGGCTTTGGCTTGAGAGCATTGTTCTTTTGACTAATCACGTGCGATCTTTGCCTTCTTGTGAATCTTGCCTCCTCGTGACTCCATGTTCCACACACTTATGTCTTTTGTTGAATTCTTGAAAGCTTCAGAGTTTGGTACAGCGGAAGACTTCATTTTATACTTTCTTGAATTTTGCTGAACTTTGATGCAGAAAAACATAAGCATGTGGGAACGACTTCAGCTGGTACACCGCAACGCCACCGTCTTCGCAGCAACATAATAAAACACGAATGAAATGGCTTAGAACATTTCATTCTAAATCGGTAGTGTTTTACCTCCGGTCGGTGAAGACCGTTGGACGATATTAGATATCGTACCTGTGACGGATAGTTTCAATTAAGTAACTTCCTGACAGGATTTCGCGGGTAAACCCGTTCTCTTTATTCGACGATCACTAAGCTTGACTGCGAACATAAAGAGTGAATCACTTGGATAAATTATCCTTGTGATTGAAGCCGTCAATTCATGAAACCTGGAACAAGTTAATTTCAATTAAGATTTTCACCATCGTTGCTTTCCAGTTATCACGAGCTTGATTCATAAAGAATCTTGAACGTCACCTACCAAGTGCTGTTTGAGGTTAACACTAGAAGGATTTCCACTCGTCACTGTGAACACTAAAGAGTGTCACTCTGAGTGTTCTGGCAAGATCATACGATAATGCGTAGAGGCATGGAACGAGTTTAAGTTCAATTAAGAATTAAACTACTGTTTCTTTCCAGTTTTTCACAAGATTGGTTCTTAAAGAACCGCACATGTAACCTACCATGAGCTTGTTTGATGTTGGTCAAGCAGGATTTCCATCTTCATTGTAATACTTGCGTATTACTCGGATGTTCTGTCAATATTACAAGAATACTACGTAGGACTCATAAAAATCTCTTACTTTTCACAGTGTGTGAGAAAGCAAGGAATAAATGGAAAGTGTCCTAATGAGACTTTTGATGATCTCGTGGCTCTAGACTCGATAGTGCGTTTTGATTTAGTGAGCGATGGCTGGAGAGGAGTGCCACCTTTTCAATATCAGTCTATTCGGAGTGAATAAACTAATAGATAACGTGTTGATCTCCGTGTGATTAAAACAAATACCTTTTGAGAGATATTTGAGTTAGCTGGGAAGGGTTGTACATTGCATCACTGGGGTCTTTCTTCAATATCGAGAATCATTAACAAATGATCTCAATAGCATATGTATTGACCCGGTTTCTGCCTAAAGTTGTAAGGAGGGATTCTTTCTTTACACCCTTTATCTTTACATTTCTTTTTCATTATTCAACCCCTTCAGTACTTACCAATACATCATTACTAGCACCTTGTTGTGATTGTTCCAGTGCTAGCATCAGTAATTAGTCGGTACTCTGCTACGTTCACAATCTTTCTCCATCTTTCCTAGGACTTCTAATTCTATCTAGGGAATTGTCCTTGGGAAGATTCCATCGGTTCTGATGAATCATTGGACTAATACCTATTCCTACCACCCTTTTGTCACCACTTCTGTCGTGAATAAAGCGTGTTTTGGGAAAGTATAGTCACCATGAAAAATCCTTGAAAATCACTTAAGGTACTTGTGATATTGAAATCAAGAGTTTTGTACCTTAAGTGTTTTGTTCATCAAAAACGCTCCCCCTTAACACGTGCTTTACACATATTAAGATGGATTATCGTTAAGTCTTTTTCATCTTTTAGCCAAGTATCATTTAAGTCTCCTTAATCCCATTTTCTCCCCTTATCCAAAATGTTAACCATTAATATTTGGGATATTGAATGGATTAACCGGTCTTTGGGTAAAAATGAAATCAATGTTTGGCCATAGAACATATTAATGCTCCCCCTTAAATTAATAAGGGTTAATTGTAGTTCTTTAGTATGATATATTTTGAAAGATTTAGAATCTCGTGAGAAATTCTTGAAAAATTATCATACCTTAACACTACATCAAGCCATAAAAGCACAATATTCACAAAATTTACATATTCACAATTAAAACCAATATAGAGTGGACCTGAGATGTACGACCCATTAGATGGATCATTGTAGTAACTTGTGGTGCACTCCATATGGTCTACCACCAACGAATCTTTCTAAGCTCCTCATCAATCTACGTTCCCGGAGCTTTTCATCAATCTTCTTGATCACATATGTCGCCATTTGCCGATAACCCGGATGCCAATCCTCAATCATTTCTGGTAATGACCCACCAGAATTAAGATGCTCCAATTTTCCTCTGACGTATATGAGAGTCCTATCACTGTATTTATGAAGCTCACCTACCCTCATAAACTTCATGATCCCACGACTGTTCATGTAGAAAATCCTGTACATCGGAACGGTAATGCCGGTATAGGGACATCTTTTGACATGTTGAGGTAGAACTTGATTCATTGGACGGGTCATGTTAAGCTTCCTTTGGTAGCTTTCAACTCCCAATTGAAGATCTTCAACTCGTTTCTTGATAACAACGCTTCGTGTGAACATACGAAGTCCTGTATTCAAGGCAATGATTTCTTCACGAGTAAGATGGGTAAGTTGATCACGGGTCATCATAAGTAACATGTCTTCGATATCTTCAAGGCGAATGATAGAAAAATCTCCCTGCTGTATCGTGTATTCTCTGTCATCCTCCCTTTTTAGACGAATCTCCGTCACATGATGATAGCCATTCTTGGGTTCAATTTTCAGTCCCAAAATACTTGAGATGCGAATATCGGATTTGACAATATTACCTGAGTTGGCTAAGCAGCAACCTCTGTACACCCTTTGGACTCGCTCGTCCCAATGTGATGCTCCTATAGCAGCATACATATCATAATTACGTCTTACCTTTGGAACCCATAGTCAGTTTACCTTTTCCTCGATCCAGGGTATTGTCCCCCAATTAGCAGCTTTCAACAAGGTTAGGGAGGTTGCGTACTTGGATGATCCCTTGAGGAGATACTCAAGATCATAGGTGACAAAGAAGTCAAGAGCAATTTGATTATCTTGATAGGGATCAAGTGGAGGTGGAGCTCTTTTTGACTCATGAAGGCCTGGCCTTTGAACGGTATTGAGAGCTTTCAGGACCTCGTCAGCATAATACTCGTACTCCATGCGGCTTAACCTGGTTTTGGCGTGAATTCTCTTGTCCTTTAGCGCTCTCTTCACCAAAGACGGAGTGACCGAAGATTTGAACTCATGAGCCAAAAATGCACACAAGTCTATCGGACTACGGATACGGAGATATAGAACATCTCTATCAGCGTCTGTGATTGGATCATATTTAGCAGCTGCCGTAATCCAAGCTTGTGGCGATGCAGTTTCATCAATCTCCAATGTATCCGCCCAGTCCCGTGTGCTTGACTCGGGAATAGTAGATTGTGGTTCTTTTTTCCGAGGAGTAGAAACATGAACACTTGATGGTTCTGATTCAGGCATTTCGGCGGTATCATGAACAGGCGAGTGTTGTGCAGATTCAGGTTCAGTTACTGGTTCTGCAATCACAGGAGCAACAAAAGAACTAACAGGATTAGTGGTAACAGGTATAGAAACAGAAACGGATGTACCGGGAACCGATGATGCAGTAGCCGCATTCACATCATGGCGCCACTTGGTTCGTCCTGACTCCGTAGATGTGGACTTTTCCTTTCGGGCAACATCTTTCTGAGACTTGGTACCGGACTTGGATGGTATCTTTTTGCTGGCAGCCTTGTCCCCTGTTTCATCGTCATCGGACTGATCTGGCTGGTCACTTTTACCACCATCATCCTCATCATCATCCCCGTTGCTACCCTTATCACTCTCCTTATTTTGATCACCACCATCACCATCACCATCATCATCACCATCATCATCACCATCATCATCATCATCTTCTTCTTCTTCTTCACCATCATCCTCCTCTTGTTCACTATCTTCCTTTTCCTCCTCATCCAAAATGTGGTAAGGTACCACACTTCAAAACATCTTAAACAACCGATCATCCTCCAAGATAGCTTCATTGAGTGCTTTGTAGAGTGTCCGCTGAATTTTAGACTTGTCAAAAGATCCAACTTCCTTCATGCGAGCTTTGAGGATCTTCTTTAATTCAAAATCCGTTAAGTCATATGCAATTTTGTAGGCTGAGTCGGAAGGGTTGGACGACTTAATCATCAAGTTATCAGCCGCAAGTTTCCTCATCTCATCACGCAGCTTTGGCATAAGGGACTCAACAGATTCATTCACTCTCTCTACAATAGAAGCTTTAAGTGTTTCTTTCTGCGCCTTATATCTATCCTTTATAGCTCGAAGTCTCGTAAATCGTGCTTCGTTCTTATCCGCTTCAGCCTGTTTGACCTGAGCAAGTTCTTCTGCATGAGCTTTACGCGTCAACTCCATCTCTGCAGTGAACTTTGATAGCATCTCTTCATGGGCTTTCTTGGATGCCTCTTCACTTTGCACTCGTCGAAATAGCTCTTCTCGAAGTTTATCCATCTCTTTTCTTTGGCTGTCCATGTGTTTATCCAACATTTCTGCCATTACGAATGCAGCCATTGAAGATGGTACAGAGCTACTCTGGGATGGTTGAAGAGGCTCGGTTGTGATTACAGTACTGAGGATGGTAGTTGTTGGAGGTGGAAGGAATGGTAGTGGTGTTGACACCGGTCGTGTTGGTAAAGGCTGGAATGGTGGAGGTTGAGTTACGAGAGGCTGTGTAGTCACAATGATTGTTGTAGCACCGGACTCCTTCTCAACACTTGCTGTATCAGCAATGGATGTCTCCTTCGATGCTGAGTAACGTTCGGGTGATCCAAACTCACTAATGTCATGTGGCTCCTCGTATTCTTCTTCAACATCCATCTGTGCACCCGAACCACTACCGCCCGTGTCTCTCCTACTCTTTTTAATAGCCATCTTCATTAACTTTTTCTCAGTCTTATGAGTTAGCTCGAGAGTAGGATCGTCATCAACATCTTCTTCATCGTGAAGAACAAGCTCGTCAGCCGTGCTCTTACCCTTCTTAGCCACAGTCTTTTTCTTCTTGGTTTTGGGTTCAGGTAAAGCTGTTTGCTTACGTTTACCTTTACTCTTAACCGTGGTAGACGAGTCTTCTCCTGCTTGAATGCTTGCTTGTTGATTCTCGATTTCTCTTAGCATGTTCTTGTAATCAGCAGAAGCGATAATCTTATCTGTCAGGAGATGACCGGGAATAGGACTAGGGATAACAACATTGGAGTGAGTTTCTTGCCTTAAGTCCACCAGATCATCAGCATCCTGTGTGTGGTGACGGCTACCTGCACGCTTATCAATAGACTCATCGTTTTCCATAAAATAATGTATGATTAGCTTTATGAACCTAGGGTACTGGTAACCTTTAGCCTTAGTCTTCGTGTTTGTGAAGAGTTGAAAAATAAACTCGTCCCACAACAATGATGCATAATCAATATTTATACCTTTGAACATACCATAGAACATCCTGATGATTGGCGGACGCACAACATCATGCCCAGTCGTTTTGGGTGTGAGACATCAGTTGAGAATACCAAAAATCGCTCTCCAAGGTTGACCCACTTTGGCTGTGGTAAAATCGGACACTATTCGTAAGTCCGCACATCCAATAGCAGAGAACATCTCCATGAGCTCGTTCTTGGTTGGGTTCGCTGAGAATGTTGTTCCTTTGAGTGACTCCCGAAAACCAAAGATCTTGCAGAAGTCTGACACGGTAAGAGTCTGTTGCTTGTTGTCCAGGAAGAATGTGATCTTGTTTGACGTCTTCTCTTTGGTTGCCCAGAATTCGTACATGTAGTCGAAGGGCACCGAAGCACTACTCCTTAGCGCATTCTTGAAGTGAGAATTGTCAAGAATGGCTGAACCTACCTTGAATCCATTGTGAGTGGAGTGAGAGACCTCCTTCAACCGGTAGTTGTTTGGAAAGAACTTGAGGGTTTTGGCTTCTTCAATGGCTGCTGCTCTATTGTCTTGTATTTGTTGCACGGTTGGGTTAGTCATTGTTTCTGCTTAAGATAAAACATAAAAGTTGATACATACAGATATGAATACCATTATGAATTTATACCTAAGCATTATACATATGACATAATCCCTTAAGCTTTTAAATCACTCAAACATCCTTCATTCGGAATAAACATTTAATTCGGAATAAACTGGTCTATCTAGAATAATCATCTATCCGGAATAAACTGGTCTATCCGGGATAAACTGGTCTATCCGGAATAAATAGGTCTATCCAGAATTAACTGGTCTATCCGGAATAAATTGGTCTATCCGGAATAAAATGGTCTATCCGGAATAAAATGGTCTATCCAGAATAAAATGGTCTATCCGGAATAAACAGGTCTATTCGGAATAAACAGGTCTATCCGGAATAAACTGGTCTATCCGGAATAAACTGGTCTATCCGGAATAAACTGGTCTATCTGGAATAAACTGGTCTATCCGGAATAAACTGGTCTATCCGGAATAAACTTGTCTATCCGGAATAAACTGGTCTATCCGGAATAAACTGGTCTATCTGGAATAAACTGGTCTATCTGGAATAAACTGGTCTATCCGGAATAAACTAATCTATCCGGAATAAACAGGTCTATCCGGAATAAACAGGTCTATCCGGAATAAGCTGGTCTATCCGGAATAAGTGGTTTATCCGGAATATGTTTGCCAAACACTTGCTCATTCGGAATACTTAAAGACGTGATCTAAGATCGATTAATCTAAGCTCATCTGAGTGTTTTCAGCTTTCTAAAGGCAACTAAACTTAATCTCAACCTATTCCGCTTGAAACCCACTTAATACCCTAATCAATTAACATCTAATCAGCTATAAACCCTAATTTGATTAACCCTAATTAAATTGGATTAATTAAGTGGATAAACAACGAATTTAGACGAATTAAAAGCGATTATGTACCTTTGATAATCGAATGAAACGGATTGATTAAGTAAATAGTCGCGAGTTTTGAGCTTTGTGTGTGTGTAAATGGCGGCCAAGGAGAAACAGAAAAGAGAAAGGAGAAGAATGAAAGAGAAGACGGGGGGGGGGGGGGGGGGGGGGGGGTTGACTTGGTCAATCTTTTCAGGTTTTACCCTTTTTCACTTTTAACCCCTACACTTTTCATTCTATGACACTTAAAGTTCCTTAACTCTTCTTTTAGTTTTCTCTTTTAGTTAAATACTCTTAGGTTAACAACTCTTAACTTAATTAACACTCGTTAGACCTATCTCATTGTATTAACAGTTCTAGCCCTCACACAACTTAAACATCGGATCCTATTAGAAAATAACCGAGACCTAAAGCAAGTCCTATCTCATTGATCAAGCACAAGTCGTATTCTAAAGCAAGTCCAATCATTAACCATTTAGCCAATTAATTTTCCTCGAACACTTTTGAAAACCGTTTTGATGACGAAGACGATTTAATATTTTCTCCCCCTTAAAGGATGACCCGTTTTCTATTTAAAGAGCTGTAGTCATTGTTTAAATAGTCAAATATTGATGAAAACATTTTCCAATTAATGTCTTGAAAAGATTGATTCGTGGTGGCAATAAGATTTCTCTTATTTTGACAAATTAATGCACTAAGACGTACACTAACTCGTGTAAGACCAAGTTATAAAGTAAACTTGATCCCTTTGCATGATTTGGCTTGTAAATCATGCCCGAGAAAATTAATTCCCGTTGTGAGCCAACGTTTTCCAAGGAAATACGTGACTTTAATGCGAAAAGCGGGTTGCATTCTGAAATAACTACAAGCCATAATGGGCATGTTTTAAAATGTACAACTTTTATACGGACTCTATTTATGGCGCCGTGTCAATATTCATCGACATTTCTAAAGCCGTAAATATTACCGTACTAAAAGACATGCCCAATTTAAAAAAAACGTAAATATTTTTGGTTTTCTTGGTTTTATATTTTTTATGGTTTTTCTTGGTTTTTCTATTTTTTATGGTTTTTCTTGGTTTTATATTTTTGTATTTTTCTTTTTGTGGTTTATATATATACAATAATATGCATGATCACGAACAAAGGATACGCATGAATAGTTTACCACCACTATTCTGCTGATTCTTCTGCCAACTCTTTGAGAGTCACTGGAGAGAAAGATTTCATGCCAAGCTTGTCGATCAAAAACTCGATTCGTCCTCGATCTAAGGCTTTTGTGAACATATCTGCCAGCTGATACTCAATGGTGACAAAATACAGCTCGATCACTCCGTTTTCCACATGCTCTTTAATGAAATGGTAGCGAATGTCGATGTGCTTTGCCCGGGAGTGTTGAACGTAGTTTCAGCAAAGGGCAATGGCGCTCTTGTTGTCACAATACATCGTGATTTTGTTAAATCCAAGACCGTAGTCAGTTAGTTGTGATCTCATCCAAAGGACTTGAGCACAACAACCGGACATGGCAATGTATTCAGCCTCCGTGCTAGAAATTGCAGCGCTTTTCTGCCTTTTTGAAGACCAACTAATCAATCTGTCTCCAAGGAGTTGCACAGACCCAGAAGTGCTACGCCTCGTGTCTTGACACCCAACATGATCGGCATCTGTATATGATATTAAAGCAATAGAGGAATATTTCGGATACCATAGACCACGATGAAGTGTTCCTTCGAGATACCGAAAGATCCTTTTAACAGCATGTAGGTGCTTTTCGGTAGGCCGAGCCTGATACCGGGCACACATGCATACAGCAAATTGCAGATCAGGCCTGCTAGCAGTCAGATAGAGAAGGGTGCCGATCATCCCTCGATAGAGTTTTGGATCGACAATAGTCCCATTCCTATCTTCATCTAACTTGGATTTCTCCACCATTGGAGTGTCCACGGGGTCACAATTTTCAAAGTTATATTTCTTTAATGATTCTAGAGCATATTTGGATTGATTAATAAAGATGCCTCTGGGATTCTAAGAAATTTGTAATCCTAAGAAAAATGAAAATTTTCCCATCATTGACATCTGAAAGTGTGTGGACATTATCTTCTCAAAGCGGTTTGACAATTCTATGTTAGAGGCAGCAAATATTATATCATCAACATAAATTTGTACCAGTATCATGTCGTTGTCTTCCTTGAGAGTGAATAGAGTGGGGTCCACCTTGCCTTTGGAGAATCCTTCCGAAATGAGATATGTTGAAAGGAGATCATACCACGCGCGTGGAGCTTGTTTCAACCCTCAGAGAGCCTTCTTAAGCTTGTACACATGATTAGGAAACTCCGTGCTAACGAACCCATCCGACTGACTAACATAGACTTCTTCCCTTAGTTCACCATTCAAAAATGCCGTCTTCACATCCATTTGATAGACGATCATGTTCATATGAGCAGCATACGCAAGGAATAGTATAATAGCCTCCAATCTTGCAACAGGAGCAAAAGATTCTTCAAAGTCGATACCCAAGGCTTGTTTGTATCCTCTAGCGACCAATCTAGCCTTATTCTTCAAGACTCCACCCATCTCATCGAGTTTAACCTTATAAACCCACAACAAAGTAAGGATGTTTACCTTGTTAGGGAGAGGAACTAATTCCCATACTTCAAGTCTTTGGAATTCATTTAGTTCCTCTTGCATGGCTTCAATCCAAGATGATTGAGTCATAGCATGTTGCCAGTTTTTAGGTTCAACTTCGGAGAGAAATGCATCAAAATAGCAATAGAGTGCACTCTCTTGTAATTGATGGCGTGTCGAGACTGGTCGCTCGAGACCTCCAATAATATTCCTAATTGGGTGATCTTTTGTCCATTTGGTGCTGTGATTTTCAATCCGTGGTGGTCTGGAGTGAACGATTGTAGGAGCTTCTTCTGAGGTAGACGCGGCTGAAGGATTTTCAGGTGTCGGTATACCAAAGAATGGAAGTTCTTGTAGGTGAGCATATTCTAAATCGTGATCAACAGAATTCTCTTCAACATCATTAGGCACAAGTAAGGGTGAAGATTCAGGTGTAGTTTGAGAATTACTTGGTGGAGGTGCATCCGGTTCAATGTTATTTGAAGATGCATTCGATGAAGCTTCATTAGCTTGAGCGACAACTTCAGGGATTGGAGCTATCACTACAGGTGCTGGAACTTCATCACTTGGGGGATCAAAGAATTCATCAAACAACGGTTGAAATAGTTTATCCCACTCGGGCCTTGTAGGTGGTATAAATGATGTAGAAGTAGGATTATTGGGAACTAATCCGGAACTAATAGCACCGGTTCCCATTTCATGAAGCGCGGGTTCAAAGCTGCGTTGCTCAGAAGCCATCGCTGTCAGCTCATCAAAATCTGCGTCCATAGTTTCTACTATCTTACCAAGACGACGGTTGTAAATTCGGTATGCTTTCTTGGAGGGTGAGTAACCAATGAAAATACCTATATCGGCTTTCGGTTGAAGTTTGCCCAAGTTTTCACTATTAATGTTTGGATAACAGAGAGCACCAAACACATGAAAGAATGAAACATCGGGTTTACGATCATGTAGAAGCTCGTAAGGTGTTTTTCCATGGCGTTTCCGAATGATAGAACGGTTTTGGGTGTAACATGCAGTAGATACAGCTTCTGCCCATAAGAATAATGGAGCGTTCGCATAAATCAGCATAGTCCGAGCAGCTTCCATAAGCGTACGATTCCGTCTTTCAACGACACCGTTTTGTTGTGGAGTACGTGCAACGGATGTTTCATGTGAGATACCCACTTCTTCATAGTAATCACGAAGAGTCTGGTTGACGAACTCTGTTCCATTATCAGTACGAATACGGCGGACAATAGTATTTATACGTACCTGAATGAATTTCAGGAAAGTGATGATAGCCTTTGGTGCTTCATCCTTTGTACGTATAAATCTAACCCATGTAAACCTGGAGAAATCATCCACAATAACAATAATGAATTTCTTACCGCTCACACTTTCGGTTCGCATTGGCCCACAAAGATCCATATGCAAAAGATGAAGTTTTTCTTGATTGGTGTCTTCAGCTTTGGGCTTGTATGACTTCTGGGTGCTTTTCCCCCTTGAACACGCGGAACATAAATGGTCCTTGTGAAATTTGAGCTTTGGAAGACCACGAACTAATTCGTTTTTAGCCAAATGATTAATAGCATCAAAGTTGAGATGAGATAATCCGCGATGCCATAACCATGACTTGGTCTTAGATGCTTTGGAGAGAAGACATACTGGAGAGGCGGCCATCATGTCTTGTAGGGACAAAGTATAAAGATTTGCACCACGAGACCCCTTCAACAAGTCTTTTCCTTCCAAGTTGCGGATGAAACAAGTATGTTGTCGAAAAGCAACCTCTAGGTTGGAATCACAGAACTGTCTTACTGAAAATAAATTATGACCAAGACCTTCTACATAGTATACCCTTGAAATCGTAACATTTCCAATCTGATATTCACCATACCCCATTATCTTTGCAATATGATCATTACCGAATTTAACCGTTCCAAGAAACTTGCTGACGAAATTTCGGAGCATCGAGCGATCTCCGGTCATATGCTTTGAGCAACCGGAGTCCAAATACCAGAGGATGATTTAGACCACCTGAAAATATCACCAGACGAGGACAATGTATAGGTTTCGGAATCTGAATGTTCCTTGTTATTAGCAGGTACAGATTTAATGATCTCAGATTTGCTAACTTTAGGTTTCTTAGATTTCCTAGCCTTCTTCCTAGTTGGTGGTGTAGATTCAAGTTGGCTTAAATCCTGAGGTATTTCTTCACTGATAGGCACTATAGTGGGGGCTGACCTAATTAAAGGGCGCGGTTTCCATACTTTAGTGCTAGTGTGCCTAATTAAAGGGCGCTGAGACCTAACCTCAATGGATGCATTCCTAGTTAAAGGGCACATTTTTCCATCTAATGTAAAGGTCCTACCAGTGGGACGCCATTGCCATCCAACTTGGGTACGAGTTCTCCCAGTTGGCTTCCATTCAAGATCATTCCCAATGGCATTCATTTCATTCACATGATCAATAAGACATAAATCATGACGTTGGGAAAACATGCATTCATTACAATTCCAACATTTCAAATTAGAATTCACAAATGGTTTAGGCTTCTGCACAGGCGCAAAGCTTTTAGTCTTAGCAACATGATTCTTTTTATTTAAATCTGACATAACATTACTAGGGTGAGCTTCTACTTTCTTCTTGATGGTACTACTAGTGGAGGGCCTGATCTTATCTTTTTTGAGTGGCGATCCTTTAGCCTTAGTAGACTCTTTTAATCCTATAGAAGGCAAAGTGGGAACATTAGTAACAGATATTAAAGGTGCCTTAAATGATGGTTCCAATGACGGTTTTTCTCCTGGGGTCTTATTGAATAGAGTTACAGCAATGGGTCGATTAGTGAGTAGTGTAGAACCCGGTTTACCTATATATTGCAAATATGCTAAGCAATATTAAACTCGCTGAATATATGCACGAGCTGAATAATAGTAACTGCTTGAGGGATCTAACGCATACAAATCATCTAAAATATCCCTAACAAGGTCCACGTGCTTAATTGCATTCATCATATAAACATCGTAAGTATCCGGATTTTGCTTATGGCGCGGGTTCTTATAGATCACTACTGAATTGGTTGATGGAGCACTAGAGGACGGTGCAGAGTTGGTAGCTAAGTTATTAACAACTTCTTGTCGGGTGAGAAGAAGTGTCTCCTTTAACTCGGCCAAAACCATGTTTTTGTCAATGTGCTGGATATTTAAGTCAGAGATTTCCTCACACTTTTGGTTCAGTTGTTCAACATAAGATTGTTGCTGTGCTGCATTAAAAGCTAAACGTTCTTCTATTGAACCATAAAGAGCGGATAGTCCCTGTCTTGCCCGATCCATCTCCCCTAGAATAGACGAAAGTCTAATTTCTAAGTCCTGGTTTTTAGACTCTGCAGCCTCTAGTTCCAATTTTAGTGTTTCATTCGATGACACATCTCTCTTTAATCTCATAATCTCTTCCTCTAATGCCTTAACTATCTCAATCATCTTGTCACTCGTCTCAACACTGTTTTCACAACCATTTGTTATCAAAAGATCATCATTTTGAGTTTGCTGTTTTAATTCTAAAGATATACAATGTTGTTCAAGTTGATTAAAGCGTTTTGTAAGTAAATTGTAAGAATCTTGAAGCTTTAAAAATTCAGCGTTAGACTCGTGACAAGAATGATTATCTACCTCATTTACAGTATCAACAACATTTATAGAGAGATCATGCACATCATCACATATATTCACAGCATCACAGTTATTCATAGCGGATGTAAGCTCATTCGAATAATTAACATTCACAGTAGTAAGCACATCACACGAAATTATTTGGGACACGAATCGGTCATACTTGGATAAAATCTTTTCCTTTTCAATTAATTGTAGTTCGTAAGCGGTGTCCATTTCATAAAACACTTTTTGAACTTCTTTAATTTCAAACTCGAGATTTTCCGAAAGAGATGCAAAACTTCCTTTTAGACTTTCGACAAACGGATTGATCTCATTCTTAAACACCTCGTTCATGTGTTCGAAAGCCCATTCTCCGGCGTTTAGACCATTTGAAGTCGTACATTCCCGGATGACCTTGTCAAAACTAACAAAGTATTGATTAATCTCTTGCAAGTTTATCCATACAATGCTAACAGGTGGAAGATCTTTTGGAATTTCCTTAGGTCCTTCCATTTTGACAAGTGTAGGAAGTGTACTAGGGTTTTCTTCATTTAACATGTAGGTTGGTGCTGTGATGAGATCTTTATCAATATGGAAGCGAATTCTAAAGTCCGTTTTTGCAAGCTCCTGATTCATTTTAAAATAATCACACTGGGGATATTTTGCAAAGTTGTATGACCGATTCTCATCAACTAGATCCTTATTTGTGTGATCCTCGAAAATAACAATCGGATCTAAGACCAATCCTAATTGGGTTGCATTATAAAGTCTTGGACTATGGATAAAAGCTTGTCTTGCATACTGTGGGTTAGGGGGAAGGCCTTTTTGACGCGATAAGTTAAATTCTCTAAACGATGAGTCAAATAAGTGCACTAGTTGAGAGGCAGCGTATTGTCTTAAAAGAAAATAATCTAAACTTCTAATCTTATTAGCCGCATTAATTTCCATTTCATTCTTTTTAGACTCGAGTAGTTCAAAATCTGTTTGAAGTTTGTGAAAATTAGTGACGACTAACTCTCTTTCTTTAAGTTCGTTGGAAAGATTAGCTCTTAAGGTTTCAATTTCTTGCAAATGACCCATTTGTTTATTTCGAAAATGATCATATTCGGGATTTGTTAGAACATTGGACGAAGGAACTAATTCCGAAGTTTGAACTTTTTCGTTGCACAAGGCAAGCTCAGCCGACAGATTCTTATTCGTAACTAGGGTTTCTAAAAGTGCAGTATTCATTTGGTTAAGAAACTTTGCAGGAACCATGACCAAATCTTGTTGAGCAGGAATATGCGTATGCGAAATAACTCCCGGTTGTGATTCAATCAAAGTCTGGGGACTTGCATTGATATTGCTATCATTGATTGTCTCCTCATTTGAAAGACTCACCACCGAAGACTCATTCGGATCAGCACCCTCTTGCCCAACTTGATGTGGTTTAATACTAGTATCAATGGTATTAGTAAGTACCTCAGATATTTTATCTGACCCAAAGCTAGAGATGGTTGCCATAAGAGCTGCCTGAGCAGATTGAAGATCATCACAGTCTGAATCGTAAGCATCCAGATCATCTGCTTGGTATGCTGCATTATGTGTAGTGAGAACTTCATGTTCCGCAATCCCTGGATCAGAAAGAAATGCAAGCTCCTCTTCATCAAGTTCCTGTCCTTGTGCCTGAGCGTTCACCAAATAAATCTTCTCTGCAAACCATTGACCATCCCTTCTCCTCTTGGGTTTTGTGCAATCCTTAGACATGTGACCTTCTTCCTTACAGTTGTAGCATGTTATCATTCTCAACTTACCTGTGGAATTAGCCCTTGGGGCAGTGTTGACCATTGGAGCAGGATTGACCATTCGTGCATTTGTGGTTGATGTAGTAGGTCTCCCCTGATAAGGTTGAATAGGTTGAACCATTACCCTGCCATTCTTAATGGTAGCTTGTTGTCAAGAATTGGATGAATTCCTCAGCTGATTATTAGTAGGAGCTGGTCCTCTAAATCCTTGTTTGCTCAATGTCCTTGTGAGATAAGCAAACATAGTGGCTAACACTTCAACTGGGTCAGTTCCTTTTTTAAATTCAGGAATGGGAACATCATCATTATCACAATACATTGCTTGGTCTTGTTGAGCGGCAAAAGCACTAGAAGGAATACTCATGTGGTCAGAATAGCTTGAAGGATATGCTGCATTTTCTTGATATGAAGAGTATGATGACTGAGCATAAGGTGCAATGCTTTCTGGTGAATATGGGTGAGGTTGTGAGGCATATTGTGATGCTTGTGGTTCTCTCTGAGACAAAGGTGCATTAAACCGATATTGTTGCTAATGTGAGGTGGGTGGTTGAGGTAGAATCGAATATTGGGGGAAGCTGGGAGTCATGTACGGTGATGGATGATAAGCTTGGTGTCCCATGATATAAGGAGTGTTGTTATATGACAAGCTTGGTTGATTTGCCATCAAGGCTAGAGAATCAGGGTACATACCTCGAGGCGAACGGTGCATGATCACGTGTTTCTCATGCTGCTGGAGAAAAGCATAGAGTTGATCCAAATTGCACTTATGCAAATCCCTGGTTAACTTAACATCGGTAATATACTCACCCCATTCAGCTTGAGGTAAAGTATTCAAAAACTTGGTGTTAACCTGGAATGGAGCAATCACGAGATTGTATACATTCAAATCATTCATGAGAGTAGTGAATCTGAAGTAGTAGTAGTGAAGCGTTTCCCCTGGACTGTACGTGAACCTATCAAACAAATCATACAACTGACATTCCCGTTCCTGTTTAGTAAGAGACGTACCTTGTAGCAAAACCTTTAGACGTTCCCATAAATCCTTTGCAACCGTATATTGACTTACCATTCGATAGATGTCATGTGGAAGAGCTTGGAGAATGGTTTGAAGAGCCTTTTCGTCTGCATCGCCAATAAGTTGTTGAGCTGGTGTAAGTTCTTCAAACTCCCGTGGTCGAGTCACATTGTTAACAACGATGGTACCATAATCAAGTGGACCATTTAGAATTGACTTGACCATAAGCCTCCCATATGTCGGTTTTCCCTTAATGTATGACATCATACGGCCTTGCCATGCTTCAAAGACTTCTTTAATGAGCATTGGAGGGCGATTATCCGTTCCTGTAATGACGGAAATATCCGTAAGAGATGTCATTTGAGGCATTAATGAATTCGGATTCATTTTGATCACTTTTAAAGAATCAAAGATTATCGGTTGATCGAGCAGTGAAGTAAGGTGTGAATTGGGTTGTGTTGTTGAAGTAAAGCGTGTGTAAGAAGCCAAGATTAAATCCACTAAAAATCGTCGAAAAAACTCGTAAAATACCCCTTGATCCGGAATAATTAAGTTGATTCGGAATAAATACCTTAATGTGAAAAAGATCTTGATTCGGAATAATTACCTTGATCCGGAATAACTTGCTTATCCGGACTAACTTGCTTATCCGGAATAACTTGCTTATCCGGAATAACTTGCTTATCCGGAATAACTTGCTTATCCGGAATAACTTGCTTATCCGGAATAACTTGCTTATCTGGAATAACTTGCTTATCCGGAATAACTTGCTTATCCGAAATAAGTTGGTGATCCGGAGTCTTTCGCTTTGTTCGGAATAGTTCTGTTATTCGGAATAAATCTGGAAAAAACACTTCGAGACCAAGAAACCAACTTTTGAACGATTCTAAACCCGATTTTTGATCAAAAACCACAAAACGTTTTGTGATTTCTACCAAAATAAGCTAAACCCAACACTTATCTACTAATCCCAACAACAAAAACACCAAAAATTACAAGATTCAAGGTTGATTTTCCTAAAAATCACTAATACATTCAAAAACTAAAAAAACAACACTAATCCTTACCTTAAATCACCCCATGGCTCTTGATACCAATTGTAGAATATTGATAATCTTATGAATCAATAAGGTGGGTTGAAGGTTTCTAGAGAGAGAAAGTAGTGAGAGAAAGTGAGAGAGAAATATGTGTATCTTTATTAAATGAAAATGAAACAAACCAAACAACCAACCCCTTTCCATGGTGGAAAGGGGTATTTATATCCAAGCCACTAATGGGCTTGGGCCGACCCATGACAAGCCCATGGGCCGGTTTTTACTTAACTCAATAAGCAAACATTAACTACGAGCTATACAACATTAATAATATTGTGGAGTGACCGATACTTCTAATATAGGTTAGAAACGTATTTCTAACAACATTTTTACCATTACCTTTCTTTGTGACCTTTTGTGCAGCCTACTGTTTGACAATTTTATCTTAATAAAAAGTACAATCTCTGATAAAATGATTTAGACTACCACAAACATAACATCCTTTTCTTCTCAAAAAAGACCCAAAAGGTTATTTTGATTTAGTCTTCTTAAAACCTATCCCACCCCTCTTGGTATTATTATGTTTTTCAATTTTTTTCCAATGCCTTGCTAGGAGATTTTACCTGCTTGAGAGCAGAACTAGTTTTAGACACTTGTTCTTTAGACACAAAATTGCTCATTAAAGGTGGATAAACAATGTTTTGGTCACAACAGATTTATCTTGGGTCAAAGTACTGGAGTTTGAATCATTTGACTTAAAAACTTTTGATTCATCTAACTCTATACCTGTATCATTACTAGGGGACATGAAAATTCCTGATAATGGAAGAAGAACTGCCTTCATTTCTTTAGCATATCTATCATTTTCAGGAGTATCATCTGACTCACTAGAACTATCAAAAATCTCTTTTGATAAGTCCTTGTCAGTTAAAGTTATCCCAGGTTGGTCCTCAATATATCCTAGGCCTGATTTATCATAATACCCCATTTGTGAAGTAATCAGCTTACCCAATCCTTTAGAGGATCTTTGCCAATGATTAATCACTTCCCTTTCATTATAAAGACTAGCTTTTAAAGCTTCATTTTCTGTTGATACTTTTAAAAGTTGTTTTTAAAAAGCTTTAATTTCCATATATTTTTCTCTCATTTGAAGAGTCAAAATTCTAATTTTCTCTTCATAGTTTTGTTGACCCTTTTTATACAAACTATATTTTCCTCTAGCTTAGAAACACCCTGTTTAAAAGCATAATTTCTACAGTACATGTGTTGACTTTTTGATACTGTTCATCTAGTTCTATTTTTAGAGTATTAAATTTAAGAACACAGTTTTTAGAACAAGGATGTACCTCAGTATCTTCATGAGAGAGAGCCATCAAACCAAGATCTTCTTCTTCCTCATCTTCAACCCAGTTCACCACTCCATCTATAGTTACCAATGCTTTGGTTCCTTTGGGACTCCTGTTGTTTCCTTTTGGAAAGCTTTCAGAGATTCTTGGACTGGTTCTATAGCTGTTCTTGGACTTTTGACTGCTACTTTCAACCTTGTCTCTAGTGCACTCCGTTGTAAAATGTCCATTCCTTCCACAGTTATAGCATTCAACTTTAGACTTTTCATATCCTAATGGTTCATTAGGATCAACAGTCATCTTCCTTCTTGTCTTCTTAAAGAACCTATTAGATCTCACAGAGATCATAACAGCTTGCCATTTGAGGTCCATCTCCTCAATATCAGCATCATCCATTTGGAACAAGTCATTGAGAGTCAATCTTGGTCTGTTGTCTTGTCCAGCAAAGAATGAGAATGCATCATTGTCACTAAACAATGGTGAAGATCTTCCTTGTGGATTTTGAGATACAATAGCACTGCCTTCAGTACCTTGAGAGTAAGTACTGCTTGTAAGTCCTCCAGCGGTATTTTGGAAGAAAGTATCGCTACTTGATCCACTAACGGTATTTTAAAAGTAAGTACTGCCATTACCTTCTGACACAAAAGCCAAGTTAGACTTTGTTGTTGCTGCTGCTTTGGTCACCTCAACGCCTTTAACATCCATCTCATAAGCTCTAAGATTGTTGTAGAGATGATCAAAAGGAATTGTATCCAGATCATCCCTTGTGATAAAGTGCATAGCCATTGCTTTCCATTCTTGTGGAACACTTCTTAAGAATTTTAGATTAGCTTCTGCATTAGGAATTATTTTTCTATAAACTGCCAATTGAATGAGCAACTTGCTGAACCTTCCATAGCCACCATAGATTCCTTCTATACTGGAAATTGAGAAGTTATCAAATTCTTGTTTCAAAACAATCTTCTTAATCTTCTTAGCTGTATTCCCATTCTTGATAACCTGTCACAGAGTATGATCTATGTAATTCAAGTAATGTTCCATCTGTATAACCCATGTCTCATAGTTATCACCTTTGAGAACTGGGAGTTTGACAGTAGAGAGAGTATGGGAAGGTGTTGTAGTTGTAGAAGTAACTACAACATCTATGGCTTGAACACCTTGTGGTGGTGTAGGAAGCACAACCTGAGGCTGTCCCTGTGGTATTGGATCAGGATCTGGAATGTCTTCCAAGTGAGGGTCATCACCAAGTTGAGACATTGAATTTTGGTGTGAGTAGGGATTTTAGGGTTGTGTTCTTCTTTTTTAGAGTTTCTCAACAAGCTCTTATACCACTTGTTGATCCCTTTGATTGGATCTATATTATGTTAAGAACTAGTATAGTAGTTTGTAATCAAACTAAAACACATTGAGAACTCTTACTCAACTAAATAAGTTATGCGGAATCTAACTTATAAAGCACAGAAGAACCGAATTACTTTTAACTATTCGTTTCTCTTATTAATCGACTTGAATGAGGTACATGAATGTCATCGTACCTATGTTCCTTTTATAGAGTAAGGAATCCTAGAAACCTTAGAATATTCTATAAAGATAAGTATATCACACACGATATATTATCAATATTATAACTATTAAGTATATCACATAAGATATACTCTAACTATAACTATGACATATCTTTTACAAAGATATATTTGTCCTAATCAATGTAGCAATACTTGTACTTAACACTAACAGTACATGCTATGTACCAAGTTAAAACTAACGGTACTTGCTAACACTAACAGTACTTACACTAACACTAACAGTACTTGGTAATTTACAAATAATTCCCAACAAGTTACATTATTGGACAGTTATGGAAATCCTAGAAGTAAGAAACTTCATTTGGTAGGTATTCTAATTTTCGACTAAATGAATTACTATTATGTATATTGCAATACGCCCGAAGGACATACCAGTTGATTGTGTTAATGCATTAACATTTTCATTAGTGTGTTAGGCGCGTAAATATGATCTATGTGATATATATCTAGAGACTAAGAGGATGTTTTAGATTGCTTGTTTGTTTACAAGAAGCACATAAGTAACGATTTACGAAATAATGTTTGCATGTTATCTAAGAAAAAGAGGACAAGTTTCAGTAAATGATTATTTCAGTATTAGCTCAAATAAGCACTTTGAACAAGATTCACGCTTTATAAAAACTCCCTATTTTTGCTCGATAATAAGTAGTTTGTTTCATCGAAACTACTTATTGGCTTATGAAATAGCTAGATAACCAGAAAAACTAGGCAATCCCAATTCCCTTATTAGGTAGGCGTGTGGTCCCAAAAGGGTAGTCGAAGTTATTGAACAGTATTCCTTTACCATTAAATTTCTAACGGTAGTTAATATTTTATTAATGTGATTGTGATAGATTGGAGGATATGTGATGCCTTAGAAAAGGGTGGTACTGAATATAGTAAAGTACCAAGCTATAAACTGGAAAGAGAAGCAATGGAACTACACTTGGTAGTAGCTATTTCTTCATCCCATAAACTTTAATTGAGATAATTAAGTACATCATATTTACCTGACACTTCTGTCAACTTTTGTGATCTTTAGATTTTAAGAGCTTTTGGGACAAACTTTCGAGGTATGAAAGAGTCCACTTTTTAAAAACCAAATGGATGTTTAGGAGCACATATAATTCACCATTTAGTTTGCTGTTTAAACACATATTTATATTATTCTTGTAAAATCATGTGAGTTTTGATACTTCAGTTCACAATAATTGATTGGAAAACACACATCCAAGTGACCCTAAATGATCGTTTCTTTTTTAGATGTGTGGATGAATTTTCACAATATCTGATGATCTGTTACATACCGTAGGAACATGGAGGAGTATTTCCAGTCTGTATTCATGCAGCGAAAGTAATATAGAGATTTAGCTAGTTAAAGTTCATATTGTCTCGATTCAATTCGAATTGATCACGGGTTTAAAGTGGAGCTCAATCGTTTTTGGTTAAGAAAAGGGAAGTTTGGTTTTCTATTTCTACGTAAAAGGTAAATGCGTAAAGTAATAAAAATAAGCTAAAATCAATTAACTAATAAAAACGAAACAATATGAATAATATAACGTGAATTAAAACGAAACAATTAATAAAAATAAAACTAAAAGAAGAAATTAACTTTTGACTTGAAAATAAAATTTACTTAATGAAAAAGAAGAGAATAAAACTAAGAGGGTACTTTAAAACTAAACGAGACAAAACCTAAAGCGGGTACTAAATAAAAGACAAAACTTAAACTTTTCGAAAAAATATTTATACTAAAAATCGACAAAAAATAGAACTAAAAATACGTGACTTTCAGAATTAAAATCGGAACAACTTTCAGATTAAACTAAACGATTGCGGACCAAATAATAAATAACCAAGCAAGCAGCCTAGCTGCTCAAATGAGCGGGAAAACATATAAGCTAGCAAGCTAGCTGGCATGTCAATCTTTATATAACTGATTCGGGGATTTTGGCTTCATTCGGAAATTTTAAACAAAGTTGGTTTATTCGGTATAAATCAAAACCACTCATTCGGGATTTCTTTTTTTACTGGTTCGGGACTTTTTTGTTTAAGTGGTTCGGTATTTTTTTTATAAGCTTCATTCGGGATATTTAAACAATAATAACTGGTTCGGTAAAATAAGACTTCATTCGGGATTTTCAAAATAAACAACTCATTCGGAATTTTTGAAAAAACTCATTCTTTCGATATTTAACTTTTACTCATTCGGGATTTTTGAAAAATAGCTCATTCGGGAATTTTATTTTTTTACCTATTCGGGATATTTGTAAAATTGCTCATTCGGGATTTTTCTTAAATAATCTTTGGTTCGGTAAACTTTGGTGGTTCGGGATTTTATAACAGAGACTAAAGCAGGGAAAACAGCCGAGACTATGTAAACACCAATTTTACCCAAATCTAACCAAATTAAACCCAAAGATTAAACCAAAATAATCATTAATCATCAACTAACAATAATCAATCAAACCAAATCAACAAAACTAACAATTGTAACAAAATTAATCAAAACCCACTTAATAAGTCAATCAAAAACTCAAGAACATAACCAAATCAATAGAACTTGATCTACCAAATTAAAAGAAGAAAAGTAGGATGAGATTAATGAAAGGATTGTTAAAAGGAAGCTTGTATTAAATGATTAAAACTCAAAAACATAAAATTAAAGATGGATCTTACATGAATCTTGAAGAAGAAGAAAGGGAAAAGTAAGGTGCCAAACACCCTAGAAGGTGTCGGCTAAATAAAGAAAGAAACTAGGAAAAATAAAAGCTAGTCTAATTTTTTGGGAGGAGGTCTCTATTTATAGGCCTTGTTAGTGGGTTGGTGAGTGGGCTCTTTCTCCTTTCTTTTTGTATTCTCGTCTTTTAATTAAATTGATGTTTCCGACTTCGATTCGGGATTTGTCGATGAATATTTTTAACTCGTCTTTAAATTTCTTCATTTTATAGACTTGAGTTCTTCGACATATAAATCTTCCGTCTTTGGTCCTTTTCTTCGATAAATCTTCAAATAGGCCCATTGACTTCAAATCTTTTGCACTCTTGGACTCTAGACTTCGTCTTTCGTCTTTTTCTTCGATAAAACCCGTGTAATCCCGTGTTTTCTTCAATATTTATCCTTTTGGCTCTAAAACACAACAAAAACACAAACCACACATAATTCCAAACAAATGACATTATATACGCGTTTTGGTCCCGTTTTAATTAGTAAAAAGTGGTAAAAGGATAGGTGTTTTCACACCTATCAAATCCCCAACACTTAACCATTGCCATGCCCTCATGCAATGCTCTAGATTAGGTGGTAAAGCTTACATTTTTCTCATTATTAATCAACCTTGGCCTTATTAACATATACCACTACTACTAGAAACAAAAATTAAACCACTATAAAGAGATAAAAACTTTAAGGATAGAAAACAACTTTCACAAGGAAATTGCTACATGGAAATAACTTGTAAAGAGGTCTAAGACTTACATTAGGGCTTTGGTGCCATGAAGATTTATCACCCTCAAGTTTCACGTTCCCAAACCAAGCTTAAAAACGAGATCATTGTTTTTATAAGTTAGCAAAACAAACACTTACACACATGGCTTAATTATACTCTTAAACTCCCTTATTCCTATGGTGTATCTCTTATATTTTATTTTTGTCTTGGAATGATCATTAAGATGCATTTTTGGACTTATTTCGATAACTTATTAAGCCAAAAATAAAGTAGGACGACTTGATCAATAGTTAACTAAAGGACAAAATCTCTTAGAACTGCTTCTCGAGACCTCAAAAAGTTCATATCTTGGCATAACTCACTTCACGATTTGAGACCTTTCTCGGACCGATCTTTGGCATGTACTTCATACTTCGAATCTTGAGAGACGTTCTTGAAATTATGGTCTTCTCTTCATTTATAGAATTTCTTCACTTGGAGTATTTTGAGAGATACTTCAACTTTGTTGACCACGACTTCATCATTATTTATTCAATCTTTATTTGGGATTTTGAAATACAACGATCTGCCTCCTTTTCGGACTTGGATCTATTTATCCTTATACCTTGTTAGGATCTTTTCGGATAGACATCTCCATGATCTTTATGGGAGTTGATTGCTTTTCGTCGTGCGTCTTGATCCTTCATATTGATTTTGGGAATAATGCTTTTCACATCATCTTTGGATCTTTAGCAATAAAATGGAATCCTCATGCCTTGTTAGGGCCTTTTCGGACTCGCCAATCTTCGCGCCCCGCTTCAATAAGTTATGCCTTGGCTATGAACTCTTATCATTACCGAGCAACTTCTAAACGATTTTGGGCTAGAAGCTAAGTAACTTTTCAAACCGTACGACCTTACTTATTGCATTTATTCATTTAAGGCGATGGGAGGAAAAGCTTATACTTACACCATGTGTGCTTATGCAAGAATACCGACTTATAAATGACTTCTATCATTTCTCGTTCTCCACAATTTAAAATCTCAAGTAATGAGACTCGTGGATGCTTAGCCTAATAAACCAATTAAGGTCTACATGGTTAAGGATACTAGCTAGAATAAACTTAGATAAGTATATTCGGGTTGAGTCAGAATAATCACAACGGGCCTAATATATCAAAGACTTCTAAACTAGCTAAACTACTTTATTAATATTTTTGATTTTTTCTTTATTTTTGACTTTATTATGGGATATATACATATGATAGAAACGATAAAAGGAAGGAAATAAAAGACATAAAAATTTTAAAAGTTACTACTACTATGGCCAAAGTTAATTAAAAATTTGAAAAATGCTGAAAAATACGATTTTTCCGGTTAAATGAGGACATTTTAATGGAAAAGCCCACTTATTACTTCGATAGAAGTCTCCCCTACACTTAATATAAACATTGTCCTCAATGTTTAAGCATGTGGGAAAGGGCTCCCCTACACTTATGACATTGTCCACTCCGTTTAAATCAAGCTAAGAAAGAGACAACTAAAGTGATCAATTTCAAGTTTTATTTATGTGCAAAATTTAATCACAATAGTAGAGAGATAGAACCGGATTTGCGGATAACACGGGAGCACGGTTCTTCAAAGATTCCAATAGTGCACTTATCCCTGCAATCACATCACCACACAAACACAAACAACCTATATAGCTCCCCCTACACTTATTATGGAAAACGGGCGACGGGGAAAAGGTGGATGAAGGCATGGAATAGCTGAGATTTCCAAGGACGGAAGATCTCTCCATGACATGGGTGGAGAAACACACATACTTAAGGGATAACCCAATAAAATCCTCCCGGGTCAAATACATGGTTTTCGTCCAACAAGTAGTACAACCCTAAGGTGAATAGCACAAGCCAAAGGAGAATAGGCAAGGGTCCCTGAAGCACATGGTGGGTACGGTGATAGGAGCAGGTGGGGGAAGGTAAAGGCGTAACTCCTAGGGTTCCAAAAATCATTCCTTTTATTTCATCAGATGGATACTGAGATGGCTCAAAATCTATGATACCCAGATCAAACACCTTTTCATTTATGGGAAAATAGCAAGTGGTGTTGGCAACAAGGCTCACAAGATCATCATAGTCTAAAGTGGGAGAGTCATCCTCGTCCAAACTCAATGCAGATACATAAGTATCATCGGATTCATAGGAGAACTCCTCCTCGTGAGGAAAATAGGCATTTAGAAAGAGATCTAAATCCTCCTCAAATGGAATGGCCTCGATTTTAGGAAAATTCTCTAAAGGTGGAGTTGGATCACTCATAGAGAAAGTAAGATTATTAGGCTCACGAGGTGTATCTTCGGCACCCACAGGAATGAGAGCACTTATAGAAGTGTCATCAACATAATCATCAAAGAGTGGGTTGTCAAAGAGGGGTTGACCTTTAGATTCTTCAAAAAGTGGATTTGAATAAGTCTTAAAATCTTTAAGGTCAAAGGTTTTGGTGAGGTAAGAAGTGAGAAAACTTTCTTCATCATCAAGAGTAAAAATATCAATCATGTTGACTGATTCTTTTCCTTTAGATTGATGAGTTATCTTCCCCATTTTAAAGACTTGAGCATCAACCCCAACTCTTAGAATGAGTTCGCCCTCGACAACATCAACTAACGCTTTTTCGGTTCTCAAAAATGGGCGACCAAGTATTAACGGAATACGAGGGTCCATCTCATAATCAACAACAACAAAGTCGACCGGAAAAGTGAAAGTGCCCACTTTAACAAAAACATCTTCAGTAATACCAACGGGGTATGCGAGAGTTCGATTTGCAAGCTCAAGGGTTATTCGGGTGGGTGTAAGGTTAGGTAAGGATAACCTTTTCCAAACACTCAACGGCATTAAATTGATGCTAGCCCCAAGGTCTGCTAATGCCATGCAATCTTCAATTTGATGGAATGAGCAAGGCAACACGAATCGTCCGGGACCCCTAGCTTTTCGGGAAGCTCTTTGAGGAGATTCACAGAAAAATTCTCATTTAAACGGGTGTTAGCCAGCTCAACCAACTTTTCCTTCTTGTTTAGCAGATCCTTGAACATCTTAACGAATTTTGGCATTTGTGCCAGAGATTCGACAAGGCTAATGGTGATGTTTACGCCATCCATCTTCTTCAAAAAGTTGGAGACTTGAACGTCATCCTTAGTCTAAATTCTAGCCTTGTCAAGCCGATAAGGGTAAGGATGTTGGGTTTAGGCGGTGAAGGTGTAGAAGGAGAAGGACTCGCTTCTTGCACAAACTTTGGTAGAGGGGTGGGGGTGGAAGGAATTGGTGTAGAAGTGAAAGGATGGGGTGGAGGGATGGAAGAATTGCTCAATGGAGGAATGTCACAATAAGTGGGTGAGGGGGAAGTTACCGAAGCGTGAGTAGGATTAGTCATTGTGACCTTCGGGCCTTGTCTCTCCTTTATGGGCGAAGATATTGAAGGTCCCTCATGTGTGTTCCCACTTCTTGTAGTGATGGCGCTCACATTGGCCCGAGGATTGGTAATGGTATTCGAAGGAAGAGAACTCGAAGCGGAGGGTTGAGTATTTTGAAAGAAACTCGCCATCATGTCCCTCAAATCATTCGTTTGATTGCTTAACGAGATTCTCATGTCATTCCTAAGCTCGGCACGAATATCGTTCCCTTATTTCGCCATGTCACCCTTCAAGTTAATGATTTGGCTTTGAAGATTGTTCACCATCTCTCTATTGGTCCTTATGTAAGCTTCGAGGTCTTGGTTCAATGCCGTAGGTTGATTGAGAGGTGGAGCTTGGTAAGGTTGATTATTTCCTTGAGGTGGATATGGGTTTCTTGGGGGTTGATATTGATTGGCAGCACGAGGTTGGGTTTGAGTGTTTCCATTGAAGTTTTGGTGGTTTTGGTTTTGAGGAGGAAAACCAGGTGGGGAGAGAGAGTTGTTAGAACGATAACTTAGCTAGTTACGGTCTCCTTGAGGGTGAGCTTGATAGCTTCCCGCGGAATAGTTACCGTATGCCGCGTTCACGTTTTCACAAAGATTGTTTTGGGTAGAAGGACAATCATTGTAAGAATGAGGACCACCACATGTTTCACAAGAGATAGCAACAGCCTTAGCTTGTTGATTTTGGTTAAGAACCAAAAGTTTCATATCTTTGCTCATTTTAATAATTGCACGGGTCATGTCGGTCATGTCGGGGTTGGAAGAAGTAGAAGAAACATTGACTCGCGGATTTGATCTTGAGGATGCGGATGAATCCCAATTCTTGTGGTGAGTAGTCATGTTTTCAATCAACTCTCTACACACCTCAGGTCTCCTTTTCATAAAAGTACCACCGACGGCGGCATTAATCGTATCAAGAGCACGAAAAGTGAGACCATTGTAGAAAGTATCAATGAGAGTGACGGGGAGCATGTTATGATTTGGACAACGGTCGATCATAACATTATAACGCTCCCAAGCATCAAAAAGTGATTCATCATTTTCTTTAGTGAATCCACTAATTTGGTTCTGAAGGCTAGTGACCATGGAGGGTGGAAAGAAGCGCGACAAAAAGCGTTGAGTCATGTCATCCCATGTGTGAATAGAATTCTTAGGGAGACTGATAGGTGTGAAAACACCCATCCTTTTACCACTTATTTCTTGCTAAAACGAGACCAAAACGCGTATTTAATATCATTTGTTTGGAATTATGCGTGGTTTTTGTGTTTATTGTGTTTTCAGAGCCAACCGGATGAATATTGAAGAAAACATGGGATTGCACGGGTTTTATCGAAGAAAAAGACTCAAGACGAAGTCTATTTTCCAAGAGATGCAAAAGATTTGAAGTCAATGGGCCTATTTGAAGATTTATCGAAGAAAAGGACCAAAGATGGAAGATTTACATATGTCGAAGGAACTCAAGTCTATTAAACGAAGAAATTTAATGACGAGTTGAATTTAATCGTCGACAAATCCCGAATCAGAATCGAAAATGTCAACTTTACTGAAAAGACGAGAAGACGAAAAGAAAGAAGAAAGCCCACTCACCAACCAACCACTTGGCCTATATAAAGAAACCCCCTCACACTTTTTGAGGAGTAGTTTTTTTAGTTTTCCAGTTTTTTCTTTTTCTTTGTTTCATAGGGTAACCAACACCATTAAGGTGTTGGTGATTTTCATTCTTGTTTTTAAAAATCTTGTAGTCTTAATCTTTTCCTTTGATTGTTTAAACCTTAATCATTTAATATAATCCTTCCATTAATCTTGTTCATCTTCATCTTTTTGATTTAAGGTTTAAAGTTCTTATTTGGTTGATTTTGATCTTCAAAAGTTAGTTGGTTTTGTGTTTTTATTGTTGGGATTTGATGATTATGATTAGTAAGTGATTAGTGTTTAAATTGGTTTAAGTTTTGGTTAAAAACTTGGTTGATTTTTGATTAAAATCGTGTTCTTTGATTTCCCTGTTCTTCGCTGTTCTTCAACACTGCCCAGATTCCGAATCAAGCTCCCTCAATTTTTATTCCGTATCAAGTTTGTTCATCCGGAATATTTTATATTCCGGATCAAAGCCTTTCATCCGGAATAATCGATTATTCCGGATCAACCCTCTTATTCCGAATCAAGCTCCTTTCCAGTTTATTCCGGATGAACCTATTATTCCGCATGAGTTAGTATTCCGCATGAGCTAGTATTCCGCATGAGCTTATATTCCGAATAAACCTATTATTCCGCATGAGCTAGTATTCCGCATGAGCATATATTCCGAATGAACCTTCATTATTCTGCATGAACAAATATTTCCCTTTTTATTCCGCATGAAGCAAAGATATTCCTCATGAGTAAGATATTCCGCATAAAGGATTTTTGTCTGATATATTCCGAATAAAGGGTACATTCCGAATCAAGCATTTTTCAGGGTATTTACAGTTACTGTTTTATTTTAATTTTAATTCAAGTTTTATTTTTATTAATTAATTGCTTCTAGTTTACTTTTATTTACTTCACGCATTTACCTTTTTAGTAGAATAGAAAACCAAAACCCTTTTTAGTAACCAAGAACAACTATTCCACTTTGAACCGTGATCAATTCGAGAAGATTCCAAGAATTAATCTGAAACCCATTGAAAATCTCGAGTATCAAATGGCGCCGCTGCCGGCTCTTCTCGTAAAGATTAACAGTTTTTTGTGAGAACTTGGATTTTGGGATCCGTTCCCCGTGAACGTTACTTTTTCATCATTAAAAATTTTCAAAAAACCCTAAAAATAAAAAATTTTCAAAAATACAAAAAAATTTAAAAAAAACATAAAAAAAACATAAAAAACAAAAAATATTTCTTGTTTGCTTTGTTAGTTCTTTTGCAGGTGTATGCGCACTTGATCAACGTCTTATCAAGAGCCCGAGACTCTCGATAACTTAGACATGGCCGGTGTACACAACAACAACAATAATCCACCTCAAAACAACATGAATAATAACAATAATGAACCTCTACCGGACAATCGCCCTATGATTGAACTTTTGAAAGCACATGTAGAGGGAAACAACGATGCTATTGTCATACCCGCGATTTCAGCCAACAACTTTGAGCTTAAATCCGGCTTTATTCAGATGGTCTCTGCTCAACCATTCTTGGGGCGTACCATTGATGATCCTCATGACCACATCAAAAGGTTCCTGCAACTCACGAATACGGTCAAATTCAATGGTGTTCCACAAGAGGTAATCCGCTTACAACTTTTTCCTTTCTCCTTAGAGGGACAAGCCCGACATTGGCTTGATAAGGAACCGCCACAAAGTATTCTTACGTGGACGGATTTAGAGACCAAATTCATAAACTACTTTTTCCCACCCTCTCGTACTACCTCTTTGCAGAATGAAATTTTTACTTTCGAACAAAAGTACGATGAGACTTTTAGTGAATCTTGGGACCGTTTTAAAGAACCTTTGAGAAAATGCCCACAACATGGTTTTACCAAAGTGCACCAAATTAATACTTTTTACAATGGTTTAAGCATGAATGACCAAGATTCACTAAATAGTGCATCGGGGGGTAATCTTTTGGTTAAGAGTTCTAATGCCGCTTGGGATATTATCGAGAATAAGTCTAGAGTGCAAACCAAGAGTGTTCGGACCAATGCCCCTAGTTCTAGCACTAGTGACAACGACAAGAGACTTGACAAAATTACTACACTTCTTGAATCGCTTGCCGCCCAAACCGCTAGCAACACCAACAACATTGATGAGATGGCATTTATACATGATCTCATCGTTCTTTTTGGGCTTTAAATGCACTAAAATGTCATAAAATACCATATATATGCTTGTGTTTGTTTACTTGTGTATTTTAGGTATGGATATCGTGAAAAAGACAAAAGATCACAAGATACAAGGAAAAACGGACACGAGAAACGAAGCCGTACAATGAACCGGGCCCTAATCATGGAATTTTCATCAAAAACCCTTGAAGACTTGAAGACAATACAAGATTGATCCTCCAAGAATGAAGAAATGACACTTAAAACCCTTGTATATTCATAATTACAAGTTTGGTCCCTTAAGTTTGTCAAAATTGCAAAAAGGTCCTTCAACTTTGAAGAAATGGCAAGATTAGTCCCTCAACAATTTCAAATTGCCAATTATGGTCCCTCATGAAGTTTAAGAGACATTGAAGACCTTTGAAGATCAACATTGTCCAAGATTAGTCCTTGAAAAATCACCAAATCGCCTTTGAAACATCTTTATGGAAAGTTTGTGCCAAAATTGTCAAAGTGGGAAAGTTAATAACAAAGGAAGGGAGATTTTAGGCTGAAAATCTTTAAAAGCCAAAAATTCCAAAAGACAAGGACCAAAAGTGACAACTCCCAAACATTTAAATAAAAATGCGCCTAACACCCAACCCACCCCTATTTTCGGATCAAATGGGTAGTGTTCATCATTTTTTACTTCCCAGAAATTACCACCACAATTACTTGGGTAAAACCCAATTAAACTTGCACACACTTAATTCACACATGCCAAAACCCTTCCCACTCCTAAAAACCTGCATCCCACTCATGTGCACCAAAACCCCAATTCCCCAATCCACCAATCACATCATTCCTTAGCCCCCAAGCTCATGACGTGGCTTAAATCAATGGCCAAGATTATTTGCTTCCTCCCAAAGCAAAATAAACGTTCAAGATCAAGAGAGGACAAAATGCACTCAAAATCATTCAAGGGCACATTTGGGATTTTCTATGTATTAGGGTTTTATGTTTTTATGCTTCTAGGATGTTCTATAGGCTCTATAAAAGGAGACCCAAGTTGTGGTGATCCCTTTGTTCCAGTTTCTAGTCTCTCACATGTAATTCCTTTTTAAAGAAATAAAAAGTTTGGTTTTTGAAATATTCAAGTGTAATTCCTTTTTTATTGTTTTTAAAAGTTTGTGTGTTGTGAGGAGATTGATTCTGAGTTCCACTTTTATTTGGTTAAGCAACTTTGATTTTCAAAGTTGTTTAAGGTTTTGAGATTTTGAGAGATTTTGGTAAAATCTTCTCAAAAGGTATTTTGGTGTTCTTGGTTCATGATTTTGGTAATTTAAGGGTTTATGATACGTTTTAAGTAATTGGAAAAGGTTTTGGAAGAGTTTTAAAAAGAGAAAAAAAAAAAAAAGAATCATATCATATCATATTATTTTTGTTCTTGTTTCTTTGTTTTGTGTTCAAATAGGTTGAAGGCTTGTTGATTTAGTTCAGCTCCAACCCGGGTTGGATTGGAGGAGGGTTATACACCCTCTAGGGCTTTGGATGTAAAGCCCTAAGGTACAAACCTTGTTCCTTGTTTAAAGTTCATAAAAGTGCTTGGTACATGATTTTGCTTGATTAATTGATTAAGTGTGTTATAGATAGTGGATTTGTGTTCTCAAGTGTTGTTATGCATGTTTTGAGATATTGGAACAAGTTTGCATAGGGTTTGTAAGGTTTTTCTTTGTTAAAATTGGTTTTCAAAAAGTTTAAAGGGTGTTTGGCAACAGGTTTAAGCAGGGTACAATCATTGATTTGTGTTGCTAAAAGATGTTAGACAACTTGATTAAGGTTAATTTAGATGTTAGTAAGATGGTAATATAGTTTGGCACAAGTTTGGAGTAAATTTGTTGAGTTTAAAAGGTAAAAAGGGTGTTAAAAATCTGCATATTGCTAATTTGCTTGATTTGTGATGAACTTTGTGCATGATCTTTGATTGTTGATTTTTGATTCTTGTTGTTATTTGTGTATTACTTGACTCCTTGAGCTTCAATAAGCTCAAGGGTGCCCAATTGTCCAAAAGTAATCTCCAAACAAGCTCATTGCCAAGCCCTCTTGGCACCAAAAAGTGTGCACTCACACTGTTCCATCAGTGTTCAACAAACCTGGCACGTTTTGCAAGTTGCGGCGCAAGACAGAAGGTTGCGGCGCAACTGGCAGAGCTGCTGATCTTGGTGATCCCGTTACACTAGTTGCGGCGCAAGACCCCACTAGTTGCGGCGCAACTAGTGACTTTTATTTTTTTTGGAGTGTTTTAATATTATTTTATTAATTAATTTTCAAAATTTTATTTTTCTTTCTTTTTTCATTTTTCCTAGGTTCTTTGTCATTAATTGGGACTATTTCCATTTTTAGATTATTTTTATAGCTTTTAGATTTATTTTTATAATTATTTTAAGTTTAATTAGTTTCTATTTACTTTTAATCATTTTTAGAGTTTTAAAAATAATTTCAATAGGTTTTAATTTTTAGAAAATTACTTTTTAGTCTTATAATAATATAAGTTGAGTAATTATTCAATAAAATCATATTTTTGACATTTGAATTAATTAAATTTAATTTTAGGGCTTTAATTAGCATTTAAAATTAATTATTTAATTAATAAAAGGTTTTAAAATATCTTTATTGGATTTTTGTCTTTATTTATATTATTTTAGACTTGTTTTAGTCTTTTTAATCTTTTTCTTGATTTTGTTTTTGGTTTTAATAATTTTTAATTTTAGTGATTTTTCTACGGTTTTACGTTTTCGTTTTTCACGTCATAGTATAATTTCCAAGAAACCGTCATTCCATCTTCTCAATATTAATCTCAAAGAAATACAAATTAATTCACAACACCATACCTCCTTGGGAAACGAATCTTTTCTATCTTTTTAAGTGATTGAGGGTCATTAGTGTTGATTTTCCCTAAAATCATCACTCGATACTTACCGCTATTTACGCTCTTTGTTTTCCTAAACAAGAGTTGTATTTTACTACAATCATTTTTGGCGCCGCTGCCGGGGAGGTGTGTCGTGTCTTAATTTGGAAAATTTTGTTTTTGATATTATCCATAATAGTATTTGTGTTAAGTAGAACTCCCTTAACACGTATTATCGGTTTTCTCGGTTTTTCTTTGTGAATATTATTAATATATTGTATTAAGTATCACAATCAAAATACAATATCTCCAAAAGTGTGAAAACACAACCTTGATTCGGGATTTCATCACTCGATCATTGTATTCGAATCTCAAACAAAAAGAAAAGGCAAAAATAGATAAATACTTTCGAGAAGCTCGATTTTGAAAGATACGAACTATAAGGTGGGTATAAGGCGGGTATTATAAAATATACCCTAAGGAAAAAGGCTCTTAAGTGCTTCGCGCCGCCTCGTTTCCCCGCTTGCTTGTGAGTATTTTGAGATTGAAGGCTAATCGAGGGTTTTGCCGCCCAAAGTATTAATACGTATACTATATTTGCTTGGTTTTCTTTGTGATTAAACCCTCGTGAACAATTTGGTTTTCATCAAAGTTCTAAAGTCATTCGAAGGCGTTCACTCCACGTGATCGTTTTCATTCCTTTGAGGCTTCTTTAATCAAGAGTTTGATTCGAGGAGAGATTTTGTAGATTGTTGTCTACGTAATACACCCAAAAACCAAAAAAATTAAATATCATCAAAAACACAAAAAAAAATTGAAAATCCACAAAACCACCAAAAAGAATCTTCTTTGCTTTCCCTCTATTTTCATAATTCTCTTCTTTCACCCTCTAAACGTTTAATTCTCGTAACACCGTTTATGTTGCATCATGTCTAATGATGAGGGATATTTCTCGTGTCCATATTGTGGAGGCCCACCCGATGGGGCTAATTGTTTTAATTGTGAAGTTTATGGAGGTCGTGAGGGTTATATCTATAACTCTCCTCCACGTGGTGATGGTGACAATTTTCAATCTAACGACCAAGGTCACCAACCACATTCGTCATTTGATTCGTCTTTTAATTATGGTGAAAATCAAAATGAAGAAATGAGTCTTAATGAATCTTTTTGTGATTATATGAGCCGTCATAACAAACTTATAGAGTCACTTCAAGAACACGTGGTAGATCTCGATAAGTATTACAAAGAGAAATTGGCAACCCAAGGGGAAACTTTCAAAAAAATGGAAAACGATTATGATACCCTTTTTGAAGAGCAACAACGAGTGTATGACCAAAGTCAAGTGATGTGGAGAGAATACGTAGATAAAATTAAGGATGATCACGCCAATGAGAAAGATAAAATTCTTTTAATGTTCGAGGGCTTAGTGGGGAAATTTAATTCATTGTCAAATGTGACCAATCCCAATCCCGTGGGAGAGGTTCAAGTTACTTCGACTCCTAAGACTCGTACGTCTCGTATTGATCCATATCTCTCGAATTTTAGAGTCGTGCAACCATCGTCATCAAGTAAGAACGTAGAGGCAACGAAAACGTCATCCAACGAAGTTTTGAAAAAAAGTTTGTGAAAATAAACCTAAGGAAAAACTCGTAGGATATTTGGGAGTTTTAAATCTTGTACCTTGTAAACCTAATTTTTCTAATGAAGATGAAATTATTGAGGATTTTCTAAATCAATATACACTTAATTTTGAAGAAATTCCAATAAATGATTTTAAAGAAGAAAAATGTGAAAAGGTTTTAAAGGAAATCATGAAACCCTCGTTTTTACAAGATGAACGAAAATTAATTCCGAAGGGACGTGTTAGTAGTTTTGCTAAAATGTTCGAGAGCCCACGTTCAATCCCTTCGAAGGACAAACTTGAAACCGTCAAGGCAAAATCGTCACGAGACGAGCCTTTTTCTCCTAATCCCACACCGTGTGAGATTTTGGATTTATCATGTGAGAAGTCCGCCGATGGCCTTGCTCACATTGATACGTTTTTCGATATCGAGGTCGACACGACAAAGGCAAAATCTTCAATCGAAGAGCCTTCTATTCCTAGTTTCACGACGGTTGAAGCTAGTGACTCGATTATCGACGATCTTATTGCTCAACCTCTTCCACGAGGAAGAGAAGACGTTTTTGATCCCGATGGAGATTTTTCCGAGATCAAACGTATTCTTGACAACCCGCCTTCGATTTTCGAGTTTGATGAAGACCATTACGTTAGCCCGGAGGGGGATATTTTTCTAATCGATTCATGTTTTAAAAAGTCAAATCCTCCTCCCGCCTTCAAGATAAATGTGAAAAGTTTAAGTGTGCCTAGATTTCTTTTAGAAACACCAAAAATTTTCAATTTAATCGACTTGGGTTTTCGTAATAATGAGTTAAAAATTGACAAAGGAAAAGATTTTACAAATGATTTGAAAATTTTTCCAACTCTAACTCCGTCATCACCTCGATTGATTGAATTTGCTACAAACGCGTCTACTCCTTTTGACGACGTTTTGTGTGGACCTAGTATGGGGGAAGCCCCACACTTCTCCACCGAGGACGAGATTTTTGACCCCGGTATCACGTTTAAGATAAAATCTCGGTCTTTCACCAAAGTAGTCACTAGAAATCTTTTCTACACTTATGGTGTGAGTTTACCTCGAGTAACTCGATTGTTTTGCCCAACCAATGTCCCACCCTTCTATTTTCTCTCATCTATTTTCTTGTGTCCCTTTGGGACAAGGTTATTTGAAGCCGTGTTGTTTCGTTTATCATCCGAAAACGAAGACACGATTTTCGACCCCGGTATTTTGCATCATCTAAGGACTTAGTCCTTTTTACCGGTTGCTTTTTGGGCCTTGTTTATCATGTAAGCCCCATCAAAAATTGACCACACCATGATATCCCTAAATGTTCACATTTTGAGGGAATCGAGTCGAGCTCATGACTCGGTAATCAAAAACGAGGTGCCTCGTGGGGGAGATCCCATGCTTATCTTTATGCTTTATGTTCACTAATAAGGGGACTTGTACCCTTCCAACTCGTTGTCTCGTGGTTGTTTGTGATTGTGTTATCTAGATCATCATCATCGTCTACGATTGAAGACTCTCGTGTTCGTTTACGTGAGCCTCCATCGTTCGTTTGAAGAAGTTTTTCACGAATCCATGACATATCCTTTATTGTTCTAACAATTATCTTTTAGCATAATTAATAAACGGCTTTAGATATATTGTTGATCACCCTTTCCATGCTAGATCCTAAGCATTCGATTCTTCGTCTCTAGTATGGGGGTGCTCCACCTTTAGACTCGAAACATTGAGGACAATGTTTACTTTTAGTATGGGGGGGTGAATAGGTACTTGCTTTGCTACGCCCTCACGTGTTCCAACCTTCAATGTTTTGTTTTGCTAATAAGGCTAAAAATGGCCAAATTTTAAAATTTTTCTTAGTTTTCATAAGTGTTTTTAAGACACGAATGTATATTTTCCGATGGGTAGAATAAGAGTTAATTTTTGACTTGATGGGCATTTGGAGCCCTTTACATTCCTTAACCCGCTCAATTCAAGTTTTGCTAGACTTTTATATAGGGAGCTTTAAAACGCGAAAGTCTTAATTCATTCGGGTTAAGAACAAGAACTTTTCGCAAGTTCCTATAATTGATTCTAGAAAGTCACTTATCAAGGGAACTTTAAAACGCATTCTCTAAACTTGAAAAAGTCCAAGAAAGTGCAAGATCCTATAGGTGGCTTGAAAACCCAAAACTTTGATTTGATATAGTCTTAATGAAAGCTAATCCAAATTTGGCTTAATTTTGACTTGCACGGCTAAGTATTCACGAGTCTCTTTAATTAGAGGTCTTTAAATAGTGAAGAACGAGAAATGATAGAGTTAGACAAGTGATCATGCTAAACGTAGAACATGAAAGTGTTCTTTCAAAAACTCATATGTTTTTAATTGTGGCTTTTTCTTCCCATAAGATCAATGCATTAGGAATAAAACATAATTGCAATAAGTAAGGTCGTACGGTTTGAAAGGTTACTTAGCCTCTAGCGCAAGATCGTTTAAAAGTTGCTCGGGGTTGAATAGAGTTCATAGCCAAGGCATAACTTATTGAAACGAGACGTGAAGATTGGCGATTATCCAAAAAGGCCCTAACAAGGCATGAGGAGCTCTATTTTTGCTAAAGATCCAAAGATGATGTGAAGTATCATTGTTCCAAAATCAATATGAAGGATCGAGACACACGACGAGAAGCTATTACTCCCCTAAAGAATGGAGAAAGTCTATCCAAAAAGACCCTAACAAGGTATGAGGATAAATATATCCAAGTCCGAAAAGGAGGCGGATCGTTGTATATCAAAATCCAAAGTAAAGATTGAAGAAAAATGATGAAGTCGTGGTCCTATATGAAGAATCTCTCAAAAACGTCAAGTGAAGAAATTCCAATTATATGAAGAGAAGACCATAATTTCGAGAACGTCTTCCCAAGATTTGAAGTATGAAGTACATGCCAAATATCGGTCCGAGAAAGGTCTCAAATCGTGAAACGAGTTATGCCAAGATATGAACTTAAGGAGATACACGAGAAGCCGTTTTAAAAGATTTTGTCCTTCGGCTAACTATTGATCAAATCGTGCTACTTTGCTTTCGGACTAATAACTACTCAAATAAGTCAATATGAATCACTTGTGATCCATGACAAATAGATAAAAAATGCTAGTAACCCATTTCCTTTTATAATAACTAGGATTGCGGGAAGAAAAAGTATTACACAATTTGAACGTATGAGTAGTGTTAGCATTGTGACTTGTACCAACAATGATCTTGTTTTTGCACTTAGCATGGAATGTATGACAATCAAGGATGACGAAATTTACTCTAAGGGACATTAACTTGTTTCTATTCTTTGACCCTAAAAGTCACATTTTGGTGATGAAAATCATACATTATGTCTTTACACAATCTCGTAGTATGTTGCAAGTCTTTTACTCTTCAATAAAGGTTAATAAAATTGAACTTTGGTGATGCTTAGATACTTTATTTTAGCATTGCGTGAGGGCACGGCAATGGCTTAGTATGGGGGAGTGATGAGATGGCATTTATACATGATCTCATCGTTCTTTTTGGGCTTTAAATGCACTAAAATGTCATAAAATACCATATATATGCTTGTGTTTGTTTACTTGTGTATTTTAGGTATGGATATCGTGAAAAAGACAAAAGATCACAAGATACAAGGAAAAACGGACACGAGAAACGAAGCCGTACAATGAACCGGGCCCTAATCATGGAATTTTCATCAAAAACCCTTGAAGACTTGAAGACAATACAAGATTGATCCTCCAAGAATGAAGAAATGACACTTAAAACCCTTGTATATTCATAATTACAAGTTTGGTCCCTTAAGTTTGTCAAAATTGCAAAAAGGTCCTTCAACTTTGAAGAAATGGCAAGATTAGTCCCTCAACAATTTCAAATTGCCAATTATGGTCCCTCATGAAGTTTAAGAGACATTGAAGACCTTTGAAGATCAACATTGTCCAAGATTAGTCCTTGAAAAATCACCAAATCGCCTTTGAAACATCTTTATGGAAAGTTTGTGCCAAAATTGTCAAAGTGGGAAAGTTAATAACAAAGGAAGGGAGATTTTAGGCTGAAAATCTTTAAAAGCCAAAAATTCCAAAAGACAAGGACCAAAAGTGACAACTCCCAAACATTTAAATAAAAATGCGCCTAACACCCAACCCACCCCTATTTTCGGATCAAATGGGTAGTGTTCATCATTTTTTACTTCCCAGAAATTACCACCACAATTACTTGGGTAAAACCCAATTAAACTTGCACACACTTAATTCACACATGCCAAAACCCTTCCCACTCCTAAAAACCTGCATCCCACTCATGTGCACCAAAACCCCAATTCCCCAATCCACCAATCACATCATTCCTTAGCCCCCAAGCTCATGACGTGGCTTAAATCAATGGCCAAGATTATTTGCTTCCTCCCAAAGCAAAATAAACGTTCAAGATCAAGAGAGGACAAAATGCACTCAAAATCATTCAAGGGCACATTTGGGATTTTCTATGTATTAGGGTTTTATGTTTTTATGCTTCTAGGATGTTCTATAGGCTCTATAAAAGGAGACCCAAGTTGTGGTGATCCCTTTGTTCCAGTTTCTAGTCTCTCACATGTAATTCCTTTTTAAAGAAATAAAAAGTTTGGTTTTTGAAATATTCAAGTGTAATTCCTTTTTTATTGTTTTTAAAAGTTTGTGTGTTGTGAGGAGATTGATTCTGAGTTCCACTTTTATTTGGTTAAGCAACTTTGATTTTCAAAGTTGTTTAAGGTTTTGAGATTTTGAGAGATTTTGGTAAAATCTTCTCAAAAGGTATTTTGGTGTTCTTGGTTCATGATTTTGGTAATTTAAGGGTTTATGATACGTTTTAAGTAATTGGAAAAGGTTTTGGAAGAGTTTTAAAAAGAGAAAAAAAAAAAAAAAAGAATCATATCATATCATATTATTTTTGTTCTTGTTTCTTTGTTTTGTGTTCAAATAGGTTGAAGGCTTGTTGATTTAGTTCAGCTCCAACCCGGGTTGGATTGGAGGAGGGTTATACACCCTCTAGGGCTTTGGATGTAAAGCCCTAAGGTACAAACCTTGTTCCTTGTTTAAAGTTCATAAAAGTGCTTGGTACATGATTTTGCTTGATTAATTGATTAAGTGTGTTATAGATAGTGGATTTGTGTTCTCAAGTGTTGTTATGCATGTTTTGAGATATTGGAACAAGTTTGCATAGGGTTTGTAAGGTTTTTCTTTGTTAAAATTGGTTTTCAAAAAGTTTAAAGGGTGTTTGGCAACAGGTTTAAGCAGGGTACAATCATTGATTTGTGTTGCTAAAAGATGTTAGACAACTTGATTAAGGTTAAGTTAGATGTTAGTAAGATGGTAATATAGTTTGGCACAAGTTTGGAGTAAATTTGTTGAGTTTAAAAGGTAAAAAGGGTGTTAAAAATCTGCATATTGCTAATTTGCTTGATTTGTGATGAACTTTGTGCATGATCTTTGATTGTTGATTTTTGATTCTTGTTGTTATTTGTGTATTACTTGACTCCTTGAGCTTCAATAAGCTCAAGGGTGCCCAATTGTCCAAAAGTAATCTCCAAACAAGCTCATTGCCAAGCCCTCTTGGCACCAAAAAGTGTGCACTCACACTGTTCCATCAGTGTTCAACAAACCTGGCACGTTTTGCAAGTTGCGGCGCAACTGGCAGAGCTGCTGATCTTGGTGATCCCGTTACACTAGTTGCGGCGCAAGACCCCACTAGTTGCGGCGCAACTAGTGACTTTTATTTTTTTTGGAGTGTTTTAATATTATTTTATTAATTAATTTTCAAAATTTTATTTTTCTTTCTTTTTTCATTTTTCCTAGGTTCTTTGTCATTAATTGGGACTATTTCCATTTTTAGATTATTTTTATAGCTTTTAGATTTATTTTTATAATTATTTTAAGTTTAATTAGTTTCTATTTACTTTTAATCATTTTTAGAGTTTTAAAAATAATTTCAATAGGTTTTAATTTTTAGAAAATTACTTTTTAGTCTTATAATAATATAAGTTGAGTAATTATTCAATAAAATCATATTTTTGACATTTGAATTAATTAAATTTAATTTTAGGGCTTTAATTAGCATTTAAAATTAATTATTTAATTAATAAAAGGTTTTAAAATATCTTTATTGGATTTTTGTCTTTATTTATATTATTTTAGACTTGTTTTAGTCTTTTTAATCTTTTTCTTGATTTTGTTTTTGGTTTTAATAATTTTTAATTTTAGTGATTTTTCTACGGTTTTACGTTTTCGTTTTTCACGTCATAGTATAATTTCCAAGAAACCGTCATTCCATCTTCTCAATATTAATCTCAAAGAAATACAAATTAATTCACAACACCATACCTCCTTGGGAAACGAATCTTTTCTATCTTTTTAAGTGATTGAGGGTCATTAGTGTTGATTTTCCCTAAAATCATCACTCGATACTTACCGCTATTTACGCTCTTTGTTTTCCTAAACAAGAGTTGTATTTTACTACAATCAAACATCAACGCTAAAAACGCTCATGTCAATGCTGTTAGCCAACCATGTGAAATATGCGGGGGTCCTCACTCTTACACTACTTGTACTTCCACCCAAGCTATCCTTCTGAGAATGTTAACGCAACATACGGTACCTATCCTCCGGCCGCTTATCAAGCTCGTCCTCAAGGAGACCACAACTTGCTCAGCTATCGCTCAAACAACTTTCTTTCACCGCCCGGTTTTCCTCCAATCAATCAAAACCAACAACAAAACCTTAACCGAACCAATCAAACCCAACCTCGAGCACCATACCAACCACCTCAAAGACAAACATATCCACCTCAAAGAAACAACCAAGTTTACCAACAACCTTCTTATCAACCACCCGCCTACCATGCTCCTCCTCCCAACCAACCCACCGCATTACACCAAGATGTTGAAACCTACATGCAGACTAATGAAGTGATCGTGGAAAATCTCCAGCGGGAAATGGCCAACATGAAAGCCGATATGGTGAAGCAAGGGAATGATCTTCGAGCTGATATGCGAAGCACTTTGGCAAGTCAAACGAATGACTTAAGGAACATGATGGCTAGTTTCTTCCAAGGTAATCAAACCTCTTCTTCGGGTACTCTTCCGAGTAACACCGTTGCGAATCCAAGAAAGGAGATGAAAGCAATCACCACTCACAGTTGAAGAATATTGATAATCTTTGTGAGACAATGGGGGTTGATGTTTTCTAGAGAGAGAAACTTAGAGAGAGAAATGAGAGAACTTTTCTATATTGAACATATAAAATGAAAACAACCAACACCTCTTTCCATGGTGGAAAGAGGCTTAAATACCCCAAGTCCTTAATGGACTTGGGCTTCCGGCCCATGAACATGCTCATGGGTCGGGCTATTTAATAAATGACAATTAACATTACTAAGAGCCTATAACTACATTGTTGGAGTGACCGAGACTTTCTATATACGTAAAACGTATTTCCAACAATCTCCCCCTAAAGGGAGGTCACTCCAAATTTACAAAGTCCTAATCTAGCATGTTAGATCTAGTTCTTGAGCTCGTAGTCTTCTTTTCTTTCTTTTTTCTTTCTTTAGTGAATATGTGTTGAATAATATCAGCCTTTTGCTTGTAACACGTTCTTTTGGCCTTTCACGTGCAGTCTTTATTTTCTTGTGAGGTTCGCCTCTTTTTGACTTCATGTCCCACACACTTATCCTTTGTTGAATTCTTGAAAGTGTCAGAGTCGATACAGCGGAAGACTTTCAGGTCATACTTTCCTGAATTTTGCAGGAGTGTTTGATGCAGAAGGAATAAGCATGTGAGGACGTCTTCAACAGGTATACCACAACGCCACCGTCTTCAACTGGTACACAGCAACGCCACCGTCTTCAACAGGTATGATAGGTGTGTAAACACCCATCCTTTTTACACTTAATTCTGGCTAAAACGAGACCAAAAAGCGTGTTTAATATCATTTGTTTGGAATTATGCGTGGTTTTTATGTTTATTGTGTTTTCAGAGCCAACCGGATGAATATTGAAGAAAACATGGGATTGCACGGGTTTTATCGAAGAAAAAGACTCAAGACGAAGTTTATTGTCCAAGAGATGCAAAAAAAGATTTGAAGTCATTTGGCCTAATTAAAGATTTATCGAAGAAAAGGATCAAAGATGGAAGATTTACATATGTCGAAGAAACTCAAGTCTATTAAACGAAGAAATTAAAAGACGAGTTGAATTTAATCGACGACAAATCCCGAATCAGAATCGAAAACGTCAACTTTTCTGAAAAGACGAAAAGACAAGAAGAAAGGGAGAAAGCCCACTCACCAACCAAAAGACAAGACATATATATATAGATGGATCCCTCACACAATTTAGGCAGTTTTTAGTTTTAAAGTTTTTTTCTCCTCTTTTCTCTCTTTTTTCTGTTCGTAGTCATCACCAACACCACTAGGGTGTTTGGTGATTTTTGATTTTTATTTTCCCAAGATCTTGTATTTTAATCTTTATCTTTTGAATTGTTAAAACATTAATCAATCAATATAACCTTCCATTTTCATCTTGTTCATCTTCATCTTTTTGATTCAAAGTTAAAGTTCTTATTTGGTTGATTTGATCTTTAAAAGTTATTGGGTTTTAATTTTTTATTGATGGGATTTGATATTTATGGTTAGTAGATGATTAGTGATTAGTTTTATTTAAGTTTTGGTTGAAAACTTGGTGATTTTTGGTTTGAAATCCTGTTCCATGTTCTTCTGTCATCCTACTGTTCTTGAATGTTTCCCAGGTTCCGAATGAGCATGAAACTTTCGAATAAATCATCTTAGTAAAAAGTTCCGAATCAGTTCATTCAAATCTTCCGAATCAATTTCTTTCATAAGTTCCGAATCAGTGTTATTTCCAAAAGTTCCGGACCAAAAGTTCCGGATAAAGTTCCAGATAAAGTTCCGGATAAAGTTCCGAATCAAGTTCCGGACCAAACTTCCGGGTGAAGTTCCGTATAAAGTTCCGAATCAAGTTCCGGACCAAACTTCCGGGTGAAGTTCCGTATAAAGTTCCGAATCAAGTTCCGGACCAAACTTCCGGGTGAAGTTCCGGGTGAAGTTCCGAATCAAACTTCCGGGTGAAGTTCCGAATCAAGTTCCGGGCCAATCTTCCAACCAAACTTCCGAGTAAAGTTCTGGATCAAGGTAGTTCATTCGGAAGACTTCCGAATCAATCTCCTTTGAGCATTTTTAAGTGATACTTACTGTTTCTTCATTTTATATTTATTTATGTTTTAATTTTAATTCTAGTTTTATTAATTGTTATTAAATTAATTGCTTTTAATTTAAGTTTATAACTTAGTTCACTTAAACCTTTAGTAGATTAGAAGACCAATCCCCTTTTTAGTAACCAAGAACAATTATTCTACTTTAAGCTGTAATCAATTCGAGAGGATACCGAGATAAATACTGAACCCATAGCAAAACGTAAGTATCAAATGGCGCCGCTGCCGGCTCTTCTCGTTAAGATCAACAGTTTTTTGTGAGAACTTGGATTTTGGGATCCGTTCACCGTGAACGTTACTTTTTCATAAAATTGTTCAAAAACACAAAAAAATATAAAATTTTCAAAAATCCTAAAAATTAAAAAACATAAAAACCAAAAATATTTTTGCTTTGTTTCTGCCTTGTTAGTTCTTTTGCAGGTGCATGCGTACACGATCAACGTCTTATCAAGAGCCCGAGCCTCTCGAAGACTTAGACATGGCCGGTGTACAAAACAACAACAATAACCCACCTCAAAACAATAACAATAACAATCCACCTTTCAACAACAATAATAACAACAACAACAATGAACCTCTACCGGATAATCGCCCGATGATTGAACTTCTGCAAGCACATGTAGATGGTAACAATGATCCAATTGTCATACCCGTGATTGCAGCCAACAATTTTGAGCTCAGATCCGGTTTTATCCAGATGGTTTCTGCTCAACCATTCTTGGGGCGTACCATTGATGATCCACATGACCACATCAAGATATTCTTGAAACTCACCAATACGGTCAAATTCAATGGTGTTCCACAAGAGGTAATTCGTTTACAACTTTTTCCCTTTTCTTTAGAGGGACAAGCCCGACATTGGCTTGCTAAGGAACCGCCACAGAGTATTCTTTCGTGGACGGATTTGGAGACCAAGTTTATCAATTACTTTTTCCCACCCTCTCGTACTATCGCTTGTACGATGAGTCGTTTAGTGAATCTTGGGACCGTTTCAAAGACCTTTTGAGAAAATGCCCACAACATGGTTTTACCAAAGTGCATCAAATTAATACTTTTTATAATGGTTTAAACATGAATGACCAAGATTCACTAAACAGTGCCTCGGGGGGGTAATCTTTTGGCTAAGACTTCCAATGCTGCTTGGGATATCATTGAGAATAAGTCTCGTGTGCAAACCAAGAGTGTTCAGACTAATGTCGCTAGTGATAGTACTAGTGACAGCGACAAGCGACTTGACAAAATCACTGCGCTTCTTGAATCGCTTGCTACCCAAACCGCCAGCAACACCAACAGCATCAACGCTAGAAACGCTAAAGACGCTCAAGTCAATGTTGTTAGCCAACCATGCGAGATATGCGGGGGTCCTCACTCTTACACCACTTGTACTGCCACCCAAGACTACCCTTCTGAAAATGCGAATGCAACATACGGCACCTATCCTCAACCCGCTTATCAAGCTCGACCTCAAGGTGACCGCAACTTGCTTAGCTACCGCTCTAACAACTATCTCTCACCACCTGGTTTTCCTCCTAGCATCCCAAACCAACAACAAAACCTTAATCGCCCTCCTCAACAACAACAACAACCTCGTGGACCATACATACCACCTCACAAACAACAACTTCCACCTCAAAGAAACAACCGAGTTTACCAGCAACCTGCTTATCAACCACCCGCATACAATGCTCCTCCCAACCAACCCACCGCTTTACACCAAGAAGTGGAAACCTACATGAGAACTAACGATGTGATCGTGGGAAATCTTCAACGGGAAGTGCTCAACTTGAAAGCAGACCTGGTGAAACAAGGGAACGATCTGAGAGCTGATATGAGAAACACTTTGGATAGTCAAACGAATGACTTAAAGAACATGATGGCTAGTTTCTACCAAGGTAATCAACCCTCTTCTTCGGGTACTCTTTCGAGTAACACCGTTGCGAATCCAAGAGGGGAGATGAAAGCAATCACCACTCGCAGTGGCAAAGGTACCAAGGAGCCCGAGCTTCCTATACCTCCACCGGTGATTGAGACTAAGGAAAACGAGTCACCTGCTTCTATTCCTCATCCTTCTACTTCCCCAATTTCTCCACCTCTTACTTCTACCCCTCCCCCACCCAAGGGTGTGAATGATCCTATTCTCCCAAAGCCTTCCTCTTCTTCCGATATACCTTATCCATCTAGGTTGAGGAAAGAGAAGCTCAAAAGCAAGGATGATATTCAGGTTTCGAACTTTCTTAAAATGTTTAAACAATTGATTTTTAACATCTCCTTCGCTGAGGCTCTCGCTCACATGCCTAAGTACGGAAAAATGTTCAAAGATCTTCTTAGTGACAAGGAGAAGCTTCTTGATATTGCTAACACCCAACTTAATGAGAATTGCTCTGCAGTGCTCTTAAGGAAATTGCCAACCAAGCTCGGTGATCCGGGTCGTTTCTTAATCCCTTGTAACTTCTCGGGAGTAGAGAATTGCATGGCTCTAGCTGATCTAGGTGCCAGTATCAACTTAATGCCTTTAAGTGTGTGGAAGCAATTATCTCTCCCTGAGCTAGTCCCCACCAAAATGACTTTGGAATTGGCTAACCGTACGGTTGCTTATCCAGTGGGGATAGCCGAAGACGTCTTTGTAGGAGTCGACAAATTCACTTTTCCTACCGATTTCGTCGTTGTGGACTATGACATGGACCCTCGTGTGCCATTGATCCTTGGTCGTCCATTCTTGAGGACCGGTCGCACCCTCATCGATGTTGAAGCGGGTGAGCTTATCATGAGAGTTGGTGACGATAAAATTGTCTTCAACATGGGAAAGTTGTCTAAACAGCCTTATTCTAACGAGAGTGTTAATTGTATTGACGTTCTTGATGAGGCTTGTGAAGAACACTTCAAAGATGCTTGTAAAAGTATTCCTACCTCTCTTTCCAATGTTGAGACCGTTTCCTCTATTGACTCATCACTATCTCTATTTGCAGAAAGCGATTTCCTTTGGAAAGATTTGGAAGCCACCATGTGAGATGTGAACTTAGCTAATGACAATTCTCCCACCGTTTGGGATGAAGACATGCGCCTCATTGAGAACATTCTTAAAGAATACAATATTTCTCCACCATCTACCACGGTTATTGCTATCGATGCTCCGACTTTGAAAACGCCTCCCATCGAAAATCCTCCGGATTTAGAACTTAAGGAGTTGCCGCCCCATCTCGAGTACGTGTTCCTTGAAGAAGAGAAGAAGTCGCCCGTCATCATTGCTAAGGATTTGAAAGAATAAGAGAAATCACGCCTCATCGCCGTGCTTAAAGATCATAAGAAGGCAATTGCTTGGAAAATTTCCGATATCCGCGGAATCGATCAGAACTTTTGTACTCATAAGATTCTCATGGAAGATGACTTTAAACCCGCAATCCAGAGCCTAAGAAGGGTTAATCCTCGAATTCATGACGTCATCAAACAAGAGGTTATCAAACTTCTTGATGCCGGCTTGATTTACCCTATCTCGGATTCGCCTTGGGTAAGTCCCGTCCATTGTGTGCCCAAGAAGGGCGGAATAACCGTTGTTTCCAATGAACACAACGAGTTGATTCCCACTCGTCTCGTTACTGGGTGGAGAGTTTGTATTGATTATTGCAAACTCAATGATGCCACGAGAAAAGATCACTTTCCTCTTCCCTTCATGGATCAAATGCTCGAGCGTCTAGCTGGTAATGACTATTACTGCTTCTTAGACGGTTTCTCCGGGTATTTTCAAATTCCCATTGATCCCAAGGACCAAGAAAAGACCACATTCACTTGTCCCTACGGAACATTTGCTTACAAACGCATGCCTTTTGGTTTATGTAATGCTCCTGGGACGTTCCAAAGGTGTATGATGGCTATCTTCCATGACATGGTTGAAGACACTATGGAAGTATTCATGGATCTTACTCTTTAACTCTCGGTTGAAGATCTTCTCGGGCAAGTTGAAGAGCCGCTGGTCTGGTTCATTCACCATCGCCAATGTCTTTCCCTATGGCAGCATTGAGCTTTATCAGCCAAATGGGCCCAACTTCAAGGTGAATGGCCAGCGTTTGAAATTGTACTTTGGTGAGGACATCTCTCATGAGATGATTCCATCCCTCACCACGTTTCCCATGAACTAATTTTGGGTCGAGTCAGGCTCGTGACTCGGTTATCAAAAACAAGCGCTCCTCGGGAGGCAGCCCGAGTATCTATCCTTTTCCGTTTAACCTCCTAAGTGTAGGGGGACCTCTATCGGGTGTTTGTATTTGTGTGGTGATGTGATTACATGGATGAATGCACTTTTGGAACCTTTGAAGAACCGTGCTCCCGTGTTATCTGAAATCCGGTTCTATCTCTCAACTATCGTGATTCAATTTTCTTCATACTCACATTTGAAATTGATCACTTTAGTCGTCTCTTCCTTAACTTGAGTTAACCAATGTGCACAATGTCATAAGTGTAGGGAAGACTTTTCCCACATGCTTAAACATTGAGGACAATGTTTATCTTAAGTGTAGGGGGGACTTCTATCGAAGTTTGAAGTGGACTTTTCCATGAAAATGCCTTCATTTAACCGGAAAATCATCTTTTTCAACATTTTTCAAATTTTTAATTAACTTTGGCCATTTAGTCGTAATTTTTAAATTTTTATCATTGCTTTCGTATGTATATATCCCGCAATAAAGTCAAAAATATTAATAAAGTGGTGTAGCTAGTTTAGAAATCTTTGACAAATTAGGCCCGTTGCGATTATTTTGACTCAACCCGAATAGACTTATTCAAGTTTATTCTAGCTAGTATCCTTAACCATGTAGACCTTAATTGGTTTATTAGGCTAAGTATCCACGAGTCTCATTACTTGAGATTTTAAAATGTGGAGGACGAGAAATGATAGAGTCAATTATAAGTCGGTATTCTTGCACAAGCTCACTTGGTGTAACTATTTGCCTATTCTCCCATCACTTGCTAATAATTTATCTGCAATAATTAAGGTCGTACGATTTGAAAAGTTACTTAGCTTCTAGCCCAAGATCGTTTAAAAGTTGCTCGGTAATGATAAGAGTTCATAGCCATGGCATAACTTATGAAGCGGGGCGCGACGATTGGCGAGTCCAAAAAGGCCCTAACAAGGCATGAGGATTCAATCTTATTGCTAAAGATCCAAGGTGATGTGAAAAGCATTATTCCCAAAATCAATATGAAGGATCAAGACTCACGATGAAAAGCAATCAACTCCCATAAAGATGATGGAGAAGTCTATCCGAAAAGACCCTAACAAGGTATGAGGATAAATAGATCCAAGTCCGAAAAGGAGGCGGATCGTTGTATCTCAAAATCCCAATTAGAGATTGAAGAAATAATCATGAAGTCGTGATCAACAAAGTTGGAGTACCCCTCAAAAGTCTCCAAGTGAAGAAACTCTATCAACGATGAGAAGACCATTATCTCAAGCACGTCTCTCAAGATATGAAGTATGAAGTACGTGCCAAATATCGGCCCGAGAAAGGTCTCAAATCGTGAACTGAGTTATGCCAAGATATGAACTTTTTGATATCCCGAGAAGCAGTTTTAAGAGATTTTGTCCTTTAGCTAACTATTGATCAAATCGTCCTACTTTGCTTTCAGCCTAAATAAACTATCGAAATAAGTCCAAAAATGCATCTTCTTGATCATTCTAAGACAACAATAAAATATAAGAGATACACCTAGGAATAAGGGAGTTTAAGCATATAATTAAGCCATGTGTGTAAGTGTTTGATTTGCTAACTTATAATAACAATGATCTCGTTTTTAAGCTTAGTTTGGGGAACGTGAAACTTGAGGATGATAAATCTTCGCAGCACCGAAGCCCTAATGTAAGTCCTTGATCTCTTTGCAAGTTATTTCCATATAGCTATTTTCAAGTGAAAATGGTTTGATATCCTTTTGTTTACTTTAAAGACTTTAATTTCTCTTAGTACTTTCATTTTTGTTTAGTAGTATTTTAATAAGGCCAAGGTTGATTAATTATGAGAAAAGTGTAAAATTGCTTTATCACTAAGCATTGCATGAGGGCATGGCAATGGTTAAGTGTAGGGGATTTGATAGGTGTGTAAACACCCATCCTTTTTCCACTTAATTTTGGCTAAAACGAGACCAAAACGCGTGTTTAATATCATTTGTTTGGAATTATGCGTGGTTTTTGTGTTTATTGTGTTTTCAGAGCCAACCGGATGAATATTGAAGAAAACATGGGATTGCACGGGTTTTATCGAAGAATAAGACTCAAGACGAAGTTTATTGTCCAAGAGATGCAAAATGATTTGAAGTCATTTGGCCTAATTAAAGATTTATCGAAGAAAAGGACCAAAGATGGAAGATTTACATATGTCGAAGAAACTCAAGTCTATTAAACGAAGTGATGTCTTATCTCAATATGCTTGGTCTTGGAGTGAAAGACTGGATTCTTGACAATACATATAGTACTTTCATAATCAATATAGATCTTGGTGTTCATGAAGTTGAACCCATAGTCTAACAACTGATTTTGAATCCAAAGTACTTGTCCACAGCAATGAGCAGCAGCTACATATTGAGCTTCAGTTGTAGAGGTAGCAACAATGGTTTGCTTCATACACTGCCATGCTATGAGTCTTCTACCTAGGAATTGACAACCTCCTGTTGTGGATTTCTTATCTTGATTGGCTCCAGCATAATCACTATCTGAGTAAGCTTCAGAATCAAATGTTGAGTCTCTAGGATACCATAATCCTAAATTAGGTTGACTTTTAAGATACTTAAAAATCCTTTTCACGGCATGTAGATGTGACACCTTTGGATTGACTTGGAACCTTGAACAGGCACACACAACAAACATAATATCTGATCTTGAAGCAGTAAGATACATCAATGAACCAATCATTGACCTATATAGTTGCATATCAACATTTTCACCATGTTCATCTTTTGACAAATATTTATTAGCTTCAAAAGGTGTGCTTGTACTCCTTGTATCCATACATGAAAATTTCTTCAAGATTTTAGCAACATATTTATCTTGGTTGATAAATATTCCATACTTCCTCTATTTGACTTGTAGTCCTAAAAAGAAGGTAAGTTCTCCCATAGAACTCATTTGAAATCTTCCAAAAGCTTCAAACTCTTCACACCATAATTTCTTGGTTGAACCAAAAATAATGTCATTAACAAATACTTGTACTAGAATAATATCCTTAGCATTATTTTTGATGAATAGAGTTTCGTCAATGGTTCCTCTCTTATATCCATGTTCTAACAGAAAAGTGGATAAAGTTGCATGCCAAGCCCTTGGAGCTTGATGTAAACCATAAAGTGCTTTGATAAATTTGTAGACTCTGTTGGGGAATTTAGGATCTACAAAACCTAGAGGTTGTGAAACATATACCTCCTGTGAAATAGTACCATAAAGAAAGGCACTTTTCACATCCATCTGATAGACTATAAAACCCATATATGATGCAAAGGCCAAAAATAACCTAATGGCTTCTATTCTTGCCACTGGTACAAAAACCTCATCATAGTCTATCCCTTCTTCCTATCTATAGCCTTGAGCAAGAAGCCTTTCCTTGTTCCTCACAACAACTCCTCCTTCATCCTTCTTATTTCTGAAAACCTACCCATCTAGTACCAATAACTCTTTTACCTGAGGGAAGATCCACAAAAATCTAAACCTTTTTTTAGTTCAAATTGCGTTAATTTTTCTTGCATGGCATCTACCCAACTTTCTTCATCAAGAGATTGAGAAATGTTCTTACGTGCTACTTGTGATAAGAAACAGGAAAACAAAAAATTTTGAGTATCCTTGTGATTTGTTCTCTGTTGTTGTTTGACATAACTCACAAGTGCATGAGTTTCAGTATTGGCTTGAAGTTGTCTTCTGGTTTGCATAACAGACTTAGGATTTCCAATAATTTAAGCAGTAGGATGGTTGTTGTTAACTTTATGAGTGAGAATAGAACTGACTGGAATTTCAGTTTCCAAATTATTGAAATCAGTTACTGCACACTACTCATCATAGGAAGCTTTAGAGAAGATTCCTTCATTTGGACTAGCATAAGCATCTTCATCGTCCATAGCTTGTAGAATATCTTCTAATGAATCAACTGACTTTGCAAAATTTAACTTAGCAGTACTTGTAGATGAGGTACCGCTAGGTGTAATATGTACTACTGAGTGTTGTTATATAAATATTCTTCTCCTGAATGCTTATTAGCATATGTTGTTGATCCCAAACTTAGATCGATTTAGCTTTGTGTTATCGAGATTAGATCAAGTATAACACGTAGAGAAACTTTGTTGTATTGAACAATCTAAGTGTTATGCGGAATTTAACACTTAGAACAAAGAACAAAACAAGTAAACCAAACTTTCACTTTGATTAATAATATCAATGAATGATTACAATGAAAGTGTTATGAGATATGTGGAAGATGTGTGTAAAAGGGATGTGTCTTATGTCTAAACCTAAGGCCTCCTTTTATAGGTTTAAGGAGCCTTGTACAAAAAGCTAAGATCAACTATTTTAGGAAGAGACATAAGATAAACATACTCAAATAACTTATTGACTAAATCTTTTAAACACTTAAGAATATATTCTGAATTCTTATCTTCATATTTTGTCCACCAGCTTGAGGAATTCATCATTGGCAGATTTAGTCCTTGTCTTTGTGTTAAGATTCTTCTTGTCAGCGCCTTGATAATTCTTATCAACGTCTCATCTGTCAACGCCTTGTTTACTCTTGTCAGTGTCCAAGTTCCTCTTGTCAGCGTCTAGGGACTTAGTCAATTTTATTCCCAACAATCCTCCCCTAAACTTGATATCTACTCTAGTAATCAAGTTTCTGAATAAAATGAAACATACAGAGAGGATTCTTACAAACATGCTCTATCCTCGAGTTTTGGGACAATCACTCAAATCACTTGTATAGTCAGCCTTCACTTGGTCTTAATCATCTTCAGCACCTGTAGAGTCTTTGGAGCTTTCTTTATTACTTTTGTCACTCAAATTCGATTTCTCCTCCCCTTTTTAAGACTCCTCTCCAAGATCAAAATACAAGAACGGAACTAAGAACGTCCTCCTTGCATCAGCTTCCAAAACAACAAGTCTATCAGTTCAAAACAGTGATCCTTGAACATTTGTACCATTTTTGTATTATGCTTTTACAAGCTAATATAGATTTTCGTCAATTCCATTAATGTCAAAGGTTTCATACTGTCCTCATCCACATTCGGGAAATGAATCCTCAATGTTGATTCATAGGACATGGGATGGACTTACTGATGATAAGACTGACTTGACCTGCATTAAAGCTAGTGCCAATAGTCTCAGCCATCTCCATAACACTATACACACTTGTGAAAGTGATCTCTGCTGCTACTAGATGTCAATCACTAGGAAAAACATCTCAATGATCATTAGGCTTCCAGATATCCAAAAATTTGAAAAATGAAAGGGTGATGAAACATTTTGGGACTATAAAGAAGTTTATAAATGACACCAGCTAAGATGTCATAGCATAAATGGACTTGCGAATGGAAAACTTTTGAACATAAATAAAGGTAATAATTCTAAGGAAATTAACTAGACTCTAATAAGCAAGAGTGACAAACACTGTTCATGCATACACACATGCAAAAGTATGATAGACACACATGAACTCAAGAGTCCTTTATTCACAAATGCCCCAAAGAGAAAGTTAACTCATATAAAACCTTTGCAACTCCCCAAGTAAACCCAAAAATATATATCTACCCCAAGTCACCCATATGACCACACCCAATTCTAGGTCAAAAGTCTTGGCAGCATGCATAGTATATCAACTTTGCATGCTACAGTGCCTCACAAATTAGAAAACTAAATCGTACTCACTAGTGGACACAATCTAGATTTGTGCAAGAGTGCTCTAAGAGTACCAAAAAACCTAGAGGTTTACCTCCCCTTAACAGAAGCATACAAATCATTATAGAAGAAGCAAATTTTTTATCTCAAGATAGGAATGTAAACATTCCAACCATCATAAATAAAATTTTGCAACTTTGTATCCATCCTAATGTAGCTCCACTTTCCTGCATAGTTAGACAAAAACCACAAAAACACACCAACATAGGCTACCCTTTCTCACAATAATGGGTAGAGATAACATGTTAGTGGATAAAAATAATAACAGCGGAAAGACCAACAATGCATGTTCCTTGAGCATCCACTATCCCAATATCCTTGATCATTAACCTACTTTTGGATAGTCTGCTCAAAAAGAAAACAAATTAGTTTTCTTTGGAGATCCAAGCTTTGTCAGACTTGGATCTATATAGTTTTTCAACTAGAGTGGTCTTATTCTTTACCACAAATCCCTGTTCATCCCTTTGTGACCTAAACACCCAATTTGTTCCAATGAGACTAGTAATGACCTTCTCAAGATATTTAAATCTATTGCAAGTCACTGAAATACCATTAAAGTTAGAGTTTTGCTCTTGTTTAGGTTTCCATGTTAAGTGGGATGATGATTTAGACCCTTGACCCTTATTAACCAAGTATCTTTGTTTATATGGTCTAAAATAAGGTCTCATACCAAACTTAGAGCTATCAGCGCTGCATTTGTGCTTGTCAATATTGAATTTGTTCCTGTCAGCGCTGAATTTGTTCTTGTCAGCGCTGAATTTGTTCTTGTCAGCGCTGAATTTGTTCTTATCAGCGCCCAGATTAGGGTTTGCTATAGGAACATACTGCCTGTTAGACCAAGTGTTGGTCTTTTGAAAGGGCCTTTGTCCATGGGTATTAGCTGCCTTAGAGAAGAAAGGAGCTGTTCTAGTAGCCTGTGGTCTAGTATGAACAAAAGGTCTATGGTTGACACTAGATGACCTATTGTCAGCAAATGAATTGTATCCACTGACACAATTATAGGCCAAATGTGAAAAGCTCCCACATGAGTAACAAGCCTTTTTGGACACAAACTTAGGCTTAGACTGATAAAACCCTGTCCTATTAACACTTGCTTGGCTTTGGGGTGACCTAGGTTTCCTATACATTTCAGCATATTTAACACTAGGTTGTTTCTTAATTGGGGAGCCAAGATTAACAGCTTTTCCAATGATGGGATTGGTCACAGTGATATGTGTAGATACTACTGGACTCCCAATGGGTGTAGGCACAAATGGACTCTCACTAAGCATCCCACCCTTAACAAACAAAGTGGGGTTGGCCTTCTTCCACTCTTCTAGGTCAATAACTTTTTGTTGATATTCCTCAACTGGGGAAAGGACTCTAGGTGGAGGAATAAATTCCTCTTCTTGGAGTTCTGGAATACCAGTCCAAGAGAGATCCTTTCTTTGGACACCATAAAAATCCCCAGCTGGTGGTGGAACACCAGCATACTCTTTCATCCCAATCCCAATCATGTCCCTAGAATCCCTTTGTTTACTGACACATTCTCCTAGGGTTTGTGAGGCCTTATCAAATCTCTGAATTTTAAGGTCTACATTATCCTTATTCTTAATAGCCTCATCTAACTTAGCCTGTAATTCAGCATTGACCCTTTCCATGATGTTTCTAATATCATTACTAGCATTTAAATCATGTTTTAAGATATTTATTTTATCTTTTAGGTCAAGCTCCATTTTCTTATATTCGGAAACTGTCTTTTCAGTTTGAGTGGGAGCAAGTTGATAGTTAGACAACTTGCATCTCTCAGTACTCACATCTCCTAACAATCTTAAAACCTCTTTGTTAAGTCTTTCAGTATTTAAACGACAAGAAGAGTTATTACATACCTTATTATCAGAACATGAAGAAGAATTGGAACTTGTGGAACTTGAAGTAGACGTGGCCTTAACTGAAAACATCATCAGATTCTTCTTCACCTTCGTCCTTAGCTTGGTTCACCTCACGATATTGGATCTCGTTCTTCAAATCAAAGTTTCTCAACAAGCTTTGATACCACTTGTTGATCCCAAACTTAGATCGATTTAGCTTTTTGTTATCAAGATTAGATCGAGTATAACACGTAGATAAACTTTTTTGTATTGAACAATCTAAGTGTTATGCGGAATTTAACACTTAGAACAAAGAACAAAACAAGTAAACCAAACTTTCACTTTGATTAATAATATCAATGAATGATTACAATGAAAGTGTTATGAGATATGTGGAAGATGTGTGTGAAAGGGATGTGTCTTATGTCTAACCCTAAGGCCTCCTTTTATAGGTTTAAGGAGCCTTGTACAAAAAGCTAAGATCAACTATTTTAGGAAAAGACATAAGATAAACATACTCAAATAACTTATTGACTAAATCTTTTAAACACTTAAGAATATATTCTGAATTCTTATCTTCATATTTTGTCCACCAGCTTGAGGAATTCATCATTGGCAGATTTAGTCATTGTCTTTGTGTTAAGATTCTTCTTGTCAGCGCCTTGATAATTCTTATCAACGTCTCATCTGTCAACGCCTCGTTTACTCTTGTCAGCGTCCAAGTTCCTCTTGTCAGCGTCTAGGGACTTAGTCAGTTTTATTCCCAGCATATGTAGCATTCTTTTCTTGATCTTTAAGCCTCTAATGAGAGAGAAATATGTGTATCTTTATTAAATGAAAATGAAACAAACCAAACAACCAACCCCTTTCCATGGTGGAAAGGGGTATTTATATCCAAGCCACTAATGGGCTTGGGCCGACCCATGACAAGCCTATGGGCCGGTTTTTACTTAACTAAATAAGCAAACATTAACTACGAGCTATACAACATTAATAATATTGTGGAGTGACCGATACTTCTAATATACGTTAAAAACGTATTTCTAACAATCTCCCCCTAAGGGAGGTCACTCCACGTTACATAGTTCTAAACCTAGCATACTATACTAAGTCTTCGTTCTTCAGCTCGTAGTCTTTTCTTCTTTTCTTTTTGTTGTGAATATGTTGATTTGATCTTTTAGGCTTTGGCTTGAGAGCATTGTTCTTTTGACTAATCACGTGCGATCTTTGCCTTCTTGTGAATCTTGCCTCCTCGTGACTCCATGTTCCACACACTTATGTCTTTTGTTGAATTCTTGAAAGCTTCAGAGTTTGGTACAGCGGAAGACTTCATTTTATACTTTCTTGAATTTTGCTGAACTTTGATGCAGAAAAACATAAGCATGTGGGAACGACTTCAGCTGGTACACCGCAACGCCACCGTCTTCGCAGCAACATAATAAAACACGAAGGAAATGGCTTAGAACATTTCATTCTAAATCGGTAGTGTTTTACCTCCGGTCGGTGAAGACCGTTGGACGATATTAGATATCGTACCTGTGACGGATAGTTTCAATTAAGTAACTTCCTGACAGGATTTCGCGGGTAAACCCGTTCTCTTTATTCGACGATCACTAAGCTTGACTGCGAACATAAAGAGTGAATCACTTGGATAAATTATCCTTGTGATTGAAGCCGTCAGTTCATGAAACCTGGAACAAGTGAATTTCAATTAAGATTTTCACCATCGTTGCTTTCCAGTTATCACGAGCTTGATTCATAAAGAATCTTGAACGTCACCTACCAAGTGCTGTTTGATGTTAACACTAGAAGGATTTCCACTCGTCACTGTGAACACTAAAGAGTGTCACTCTGAGTGTTCTGGCAAGATCATACGATAATGCGTAGAGGCCTGGAACGAGTTTAAGTTCAATTAAGAATTAAACTACTGTTTCTTTCCAGTTTTTCACAAGATTGGTTCTTAAAGAACCGCACATGTAACCTACCATGAGCTTGTTTGATGTTGGCTCAAGCAGGATTTCCATCTTCATTGTAATACTTGCGTATTACTCGGATGTTCTGGCAATATTACAAGAATACTGCGTAGGACTCATAAAAATCTCTTACTTTTCACAGTGTGTGAGAAAGCAAGGAATAAATGGAAAGTGTCCTAATGAGACTTTTGATGATCTCGTGGCTCTAGACTCGATAGTGCGTTTTGATTTAGTGAGAGATGGCTGGAGAGGAGTGCCACCTTTTCAATATCAGTCTATTCGGAGTGAATAAACTAATAGATAACGTGTTGATCTCCGTGTGATTAAAACAAATACCTTTTGAGAGATATTTGAGTTAGCTGGGAAGGGTTGTACATTGCATCACTGGGTCCATGATGTCTTTCTTCAATATCGAGAATCATTAACAAATGATCTCAATAGCATATGTATTGACCCGGTTTCTGCCTAAAGTTGTAAGGAGGGATTCTTTCTTTACACCCTTTATCTTTACATTTCTTTTTCATTATTCAACCCCTTCAGTACTTACCAATACATCATTACTAGCACCTTGTTGTGATTGTTCCAGTGCTAGCATCAGTAATTAGTCGGTACTCTGCTACGTTCACAATCTTTCTCCATCTTTCCTAGGACTTCTAATTCTATCTAAGGAATTGTCCTTGGGAAGATTCCATCGGTTCTGATGAATCATTGGACTAAAACCTATTCCTACCACCCTTTTGTCACCACTTCTGTCGTGAATAAAGCGTGTTTTGGGAAAGTATAGTCACCATGAAAAATCCTTGAAAATCACTTAAGGTACTTGTGATATTGAAATCAAGAGTTTTGTACCTTAAGTGTTTTGTTCATCAAAAAACGCTCCCCCTTAACACGTGCTTTACACATATTAAGTTGGATTATCGTTAAGTCTTTTTCATCTTTTAGCCAAGTATCATTTAAGTCTCCTTAATCCCATTTTCTCCCCTTATCCAAAATGTTAACCATTAATATTTGGGATATTGAATGGATTAACCGGTCTTTGGGTAAAAATGAAATCAATGTTTGGCCATAGAACATATTAATGCTCCCCCTTAAATTAATAAGGGTTAATTGTAGTGCTTTAGTATGATATATTTTGAAAGATTTAGAATCTCGTGAGAAATTCTTGAAAAATATCATACCTTAACACTACATCAAGCCATAAAAGCACAATATTCACAAAATATACATATTCACAATTAAAACCAATATAGAGTGGACCTGAGATGTACGACCCATTAGATGGATCGTTGTAGTAACTTGTGGTGCACTCCATATGGTCTACCACCAACGAATCTTTCTAAGCTCCTCATCAATCTACGTTCCCGGAGCTTTTCATCAATATTCTTGATCACATATGTCGCCATTTGCCGATAACCCGGATGCCAATCCTCAATCATTTCTGGTAATGACCCACCAGAATTAAGATGCTCCAATTTTCCTCTGACGTATATGAGAGTCCCATCACTGTATTTATGAAGCTCACCTACCCTCATAAACTTCATGATCCCACGACTGTTCATGTAGAAAATCCCGTACATCGGAACGGTAATGCCTGTATAGGGACATCTTTTGACATGTTGAGGTAGAACTTGATTCATTGGACGGGTCATGTTAAGCTTCCTTTGGTAGCTTTCAACTCCCAATTGAAGATCTTCAACTCGTTTCTTGATAAAAACGCTTCGTGTGAACATACGAAGTCCTGTATTCAAGGCAATGATTTCTTCACGAGTAAGATGGGTAAGTTGATCACGGGTCATCATAAGTAACATGTCTTCGATATCTTCAAGGCGAATGATAGAAAAATCTCCCTGCTGTATCGTGTATTCTCTGTCATCCTCCCTTTTTAGACGAATCTCCGTCACATGATGATAGCCATTCTTGGGTTCAATTTTCAGTCCCAAAATACTTGAGATGCGAATATCGGATTTGACAATATTACCTGAGTTGGCTAAGCAGCAACCTCTGTACACCCTTCGGACTCGCTCGTCCCAATGTGATGCTCCTATAGCAGCATACATATCATAATTACGTCTTACCTTTGGAACCCATAGTCAGTTTACCTTTTCCTCGATCCAGGGTATTGTCCCCCAATTAGCAGCTTTCAACAAGGTTAGGGAGGTTGCGTACTTGGATGATCCCTTGAGGAGATACTCAAGATCATAGGTGACGAAGAAGTCAAGAGCAATTTGATTATCTTGATAGGGATCAAGTGGAGGTGGAGCTCTTTTTGACTCATGAAGGCCTGGCCTTTGAACGGTATTGAGAGCTTTCAGGACCTCGTCAGCATAATACTCGTACTCCATGCGGCTTAACCTGGTTTTGGCGTGAATTCTCTTGTCCTTTATCACTCTCTTCACCAAAGACGGAGTGACCGAAGATTTGAACTCATGAGCCAAAAATGCACACAAGTCTATCGGACTACGGATACGGAGATATAGAATATCTCTATCAGCGTCTGTGATTGGATCATATTTAGCAGCTGCTGTAATCCAAGCTTGTGGCGGTGCAGTTTCATCAATCTCCAATGTATCCGCCCAGTCCCGTGTGCTTGACTCGGGAATAGTAGATTGTGGTTCTTTTTTCCGAGGAGTAGAAACATGAACACTTGCTGGTTCTGATTCAGGCATTTCGGCGGTATCATGAACAGGCGAGTGTTGTGCAGATTCAGGTTCAGTTACTGGTTCTGCAATCACAGGAGCAACAAAAGAACTAACAGGATTAGTGGTAACAGGTATAGAAACAGAAACGGATGTACCGGGAATCGATGATGCAGTAGCCGCATTCACATCATGGCGCCACTTGGTTCGTCCTGACTCCGTAGATGTGGACTTTTCCTTTCGGGCAACATCTTTCTGAGACTTGGTACCGGACTTGGATGGTATCTTTTTGCTGGCAGCCTTGTCCCCTGTTTCATCGTCATCGGACTGATCTGGCTGGTCACTTTTACCACCATCATCCTCATCATCATCCCCGTTGCTACCCTTATCACTCTCCTTATTTTGATCACCACCATCACCATCATCATCATCATCACTATCATCATCACCATCATCATCATCATCTTCTTCTTCTTCTTCACCATCATCCTCCTCTTGTTCACTATCTTCCTTTTCCTCCTCATCCAAAATGTGGTAAGGTACCACACTTCCAAACATCTTAAACAACCGATCATTCTCCAAGATAGCTTCATTGAGTGCTTTGTAGAGTGTCCGCTGAATTTTAGACTTGTCAAAAGATCCAACTTCCTTCATGCGAGCTTTGAGGATCTTCTTTAATTCAAAATCCGTTAAGTCATATGCAATTTTGTAGGCTGAGTCGGAAGGGTTGGACGACTTAATCATCAAGTTATCAGCCGCAAGTTTCCTCATCTCATCACGCAGCTTTGGCATAAGGGACTCAACAGATTCATTCACTCTCTCTACAATAGAAGCTTTAAGTGTTTCTTTCTGCTCCTTATATCTATCCTTTATAGCTCGAAGTCTCGTAAATCGTGCTTCGTTCTTATCCGCTTCAGCCTGTTTGACCTGAGCAAGTTCTTCTGCATGAGCTTTACGCGTCAACTCCATCTCTGCAGTGAACTTAGCTAGCATCTCTTCATGGGCTTTCTTGGATGCCTCTTCACTTTGCACTCGTCGAAATAGCTCTTCTCGAAGTTTATCCATCTCTTTTCTTTGGCTGTCCATGTGTTTATCCAACATTTCTGCCATTACGAATGCAGCCATTGAAGATGGTACAGAGCTACTCTGGGATGGTTGAAGAGGCTCGGTTGTGATTACAGTACTGAGGATGGTAGTTGTTGGAGGTGGAAGGAATGGTAGTGGTGTTGACACCGGTCGTGTTGGTAAAGGCTGGAATGGTGGAGGTTGAGTTACGAGAGGCTGTGTAGTCACAATGATTGTTGTAGCACCGGACTCCTTCTCAACACTTGCTGTATCAGCAATGGATGTCTCCTTCGATGCTGAGTAACGTTCGGGTGATCCAAACTCACTAATGTACTTGTCTGTATGAATCTTCAAGACTTGAATAAGCTTCTTGTCATAGGCATCTCTAAGGAAGTGATGTCTTATCTCAATATGCTTGGTCTTGGAGTGAAAGACTGGATTCTTGACAATACATATAGTACTTTCATAATCAATATAGATCTTGGTGTTCATGAAGTTGAACCCATAGTCTAACAACTGATTTTGAATCCAAAGTACTTGTCCACAGCAATGAGCAGCAGCTACATATTGAGCTTCAGTTGTAGAGGTAGCAACAATGGTTTGCTTCATACACTGCCATGCTATGAGTCTTCTACCTAGGAATTGACAACCTCCTGTTGTGGATTTCTTATCTTGAAGACTTGAATAAGCTTCTTGTCATCACCAACACCGATTTCGTCGTTGTGGACTATGACATAGACCCTCGTGTGCCATTGATCGTTGGTCGTCCATTCTTGAGGACCGGTCGCACCCTCATCGATGTTGAAGCGGGTGAGCTTATCATGAGAGTGGGTGACGATAAAATTGTCTTCAACATGGGAAAGTTGTCTAAACAGCCTTATTCTAACGAGAGTGTTAATTGTATTGACGTTCTTGATGAGGCTTGTGAAGAACACTTCAAAGATGCTTGTAAAAGTATTCCTACCTCTCTTCCCAATGTTGAGACCGTTTCCTCTATTGACTCATCACTATCTCTATTTGCAGAAAGCGATTTCCATTGGAAAGATTTGGAAGCCACCATGGGAGATGTGAACTTAGCTAATGACAATTCTCCCACCGTTTGGGATGAAGACATGCGCCTCATTGAGAACATTCTTAAAGAATACAATATTTCTCCACCTCTACCACGGTTATTGCTATCGATGCTCCGACTTTGAAAACGCCTCCCATCGAAAATCCTCCGGATTTAGAACTTAAGGAGTTGCCGCCCCATCTCGAGTACGTGTTCCTTGAAGAAGAGAAGAAGTCGCCCGTCATCATTGCTAAGGATTTGAAAGAAGAAGAGAAATCACGCCTCATCGCCGTGCTTAAAGATCATAAGAAGGCAATTGCTTGGAAAATTTCCGATATCCGCGGAATCGATCAGAACTTTTGTACTCATAAGATTCTCATGGAAGATGACTTTAAACCCGCAATCCAGAGCCTAAGAAGGGTTAATCCTCGAATTCATGACGTCGTCAAACAAGAGGTTATCAAACTTCTTGATGCCGGCTTGATTTACCCTATCTCAGATTCGCCTTGGGTAAGTCCCGTCCATTGTGTGCCCAAGAAGGGCGGAATAACCGTTGTTTCCAATGAACACAACGAGTTGATTCCCACTCGTCTCGTTACTGGGTGGAGAGTTTGTATTGATTATTTCAAACTTAATGATGCCACGAGAAAAGATCACTTTCCTCTTCCCTTCATGGATCAAATGCTCGAGCGTCTAGCTGGTAATGACTATTACTGCTTCTTAGACGGTTTCTCCGGGTATTTTCAAATTCCCATTGATCCCAAGGACCAAGAAAAGACCACATTCACTTGTCCCTACGGAACATTTGCTTACAAACGCATGCCTTTTGGTTTATGTAATGCTCCTGGGACGTTCCAAAGGTGTATGATGGCTATCTTCCATGACATGGTTGAAGACACTATGGAAGTATTCATGGATCTTACTCTTTAACTCTCGGTTGAAGATCTTCTCGGGCAAGTTAAAGAGCCGCTGGTCTGGTTCATTCACCGTCGCCAATGTCTTTCCCTATGGCAGCATTGAGCTTTATCAGCCAAATGGGCCCAAATTCAAGGTGAATGGCCAGCGTTTGAAATTGTACTTTGGTGAGGACATCTCTCATGAGATGATTCCATCCCTCACCACGTTTCCCATGAACTAATTTTGGGTCGAGTCAGGCTCGTGACTCGGTTATCAAAAACAAGCGCTCCTCGGGAGGCAGCCCGAGTATCTATCCTTTTCCGTTTAACCTCCTAAGTGTAGGGGGACCTCTATCGGGTGTTTGTATTTGTGTGGTGATGTGATTACATGGATGAATGCACTTTTGGAACCTTTGAAGAACCGTGCTCCCGTGTTATCCGAAATCCGGTTCTATCTCTCAACTATCGTGATTCAATTTTCTTCATACTCACATTTGAAATTGATCACTTTAGTCGTCTCTTCCTTAACTTGAGTTAACCAATGTGCACAATGTCATAAGTGTAGGGAAGACTTTTCCCACATGCTTAAACATTGAGGACAATGTTTATCTTAAGTGTAGGGGGGACTTCTATCGAAGTTTGAAGTGGACTTTTCCATGAAAATGCCTTCATTTAACCGGAAAATCATCTTTTTCAACATTTTTCAAATTTTTAATTAACTTTGGCCATTTAGTCGTAATTTTTAAATTTTTATCATTGCTTTCGTATGTATATATCCCGCAATAAAGTCAAAAATATTAATAAAATGGTGTAGCTAGTTTAGAAATCTTTGACAGATTAGGCCCGTTGCGATTATTTTGACTCAACCCGAATAGACTTATTCAAGTTTATTCTAGCTAGTATCCTTAACCATGTAGACCTTAATTGGTTTATTAGGCTAAGTATCCACGAGTCTCATTACTTGAGATTTTAAAATGTGGAGGACGAGAAATGATAGAGTCAATTATAAGTCGGTATTCTTGCACAAGCTCACTTGGTGTAACTATTTGCCTATTCTCCCATCACTTGCTAATAATTTATCTGCAATAATTAATGTCGTACGATTTGAAAAGTTACTTAGCTTCTAGCCCAAGATCGTTTAAAAGTTGCTCGGTAATGATAAGAGTTCATAGCCATGGCATAACTTATGAAGCGGGGCACGACGATTGGCGAGTCCAAAAAGGCCCTAACAAGGCATGAGGATTCAATCTTATTGCTAAAGATCCAAGGTGATGTGAAAAGCATTATTCCCAAAATCAATATGAAGGATCAAGACTCACGACGAAAAGCAATCAACTCCCATAAAGATGATGGAGAAGTCTATCCAAAAAGACCCTAACAAGGTATGAGGATAAATAGATCCAAGTCCGAAAAGGAGGCGGATCGTTGTATCTCAAAATCCCAATTAGAGATTGAAGAAATAATCATGAAGTCGTGGTCAACAAAGTTGGAGTACCCCTCAAAAGTCTCCAAGTGAAGAAACTCTATTAACGATGAGAAGACCATTATCTCAAGCACGTCTCTCAAGATATGAAGTATGAAGTACATGCCAAATATCGGCCCGAGAAAGGTCTCAAATCGTGAACCGAGTTATGCCAAGATATGAACTTTTTGATATCCCGAGAAGCAGTTTTAAGAGATTTTGTCCTTTAGCTAACTATTGATCAAATCGTCCTACTTTGCTTTCAGCCTAAATAAACTATCGAAATAAGTCCAAAAATGCATCTTCTTGATCATTCTAAGACAACAATAAAATAAAAGAGATACACCTAGGAATAAGGGAGTTTAAGCATATAATTAAGCCATGTGTGTAAGTGTTTGATTTGCTAACTTATAATAACAATGATCTCGTTTTTAAGCTTAGTTTGGGGAACGTGAAACTTGAGGATGATAAATCTTCGCAGCACCGAAGCCCTAATGTAAGTCCTTGATCTCTTTGCAAGTTATTTCCATATAGCTATTTTCAAGTGAAAATGGTTTGATATCCTTTTGTTTACTTTAAAGACTTTAATTTCTCTTAGCACTTTAATTTTTGTTTAGTAGTATTTTAATAAGGCCAAGGTTGATTAATTATGAGAAAAGTGTAAAATTGCTTTATCACTAAGCATTGCATGAGGGCATGGCAATGGTTAAGTGTAGGGGATTTGATAGGTGTGTAAACACCCATCCTTTTTCCACTTAATTTTGGCTAAAACGAGACCAAAACGCGTGTTTAATATCATTTGTTTGGAATTATGCATGGTTTTTGTGTTTATTGTGTTTTCAGAGCCAACCGGATGAATATTGAAGAAAACATGGGATTGCACGGGTTTTATCAAAGAAAAAGACTCAAGACGAAGTTTATTGTCCAAGAGATGCAAAATGATTTGAAGTCATTTGGCCTAATTAAAGATTTATCGAAGAAAAGGACCAAAGATGGAAGATTTACATATGTCGAAGAAACTCAAGTCTATTAAACGAAGAAATTAAAAGACGAGTTGAATTTAATCGACGACAAATCCCGAATCAGAATCGAAAACGTCAACTTTTCTGAAAAGACGAAAAGACAAGAAGAAAGGGAGAAAGCCCACTCACCAACCAAAATACTAGACATATATATATAGATGGATCCCTCACACAATTTAGGCAGTTTTTAGTTTTAAAGTTTTTTTTCTCCTCTTTTCTCTCTTTTTTCTGTTCGTAGTCATCACCAACACCACTAGGGTGTTTGGTGATTTTTGATTTTTATTTTCCCAAGATCTTGTAGTTTAATCCTTATCTTTTGAATTGTTAAAACATTAATCAATCAATATAACCTTCCATTTTCATCTTGTTCATCTTCATCTTTTTGATTCAAAGTTAAAGTTCTTATTTGGTTGATTTGATCTTTAAAAGTTATTGGGTTTTAAGTTTTTATTGATGGGATTTGATATTTATGGTTAGTAGATGATTAGTGATTAGTTTTATTTAAGTTTTGGTTGAAAACTTGGTGATTTTTGGTTTGAAATCGTGTTCCCTGTTCTTCTGTCATCCTACTGTTCTTGAATGTTTCTCAGGTTCCGGATGAGCATGAAACTTCCGAATAAATCATCTTAGTAAAAAGTTCCGAATTAGTTCATTCAAATCTTCCGAATCAATTTCTTTCCATAAGTTCCGAATCAGTTTTATTTCCAAAAGTTCCGGACCAAAAGTTCCGGACCAAAAATTCCGGATAAAGTTCCGGATAAAGTTTCGGATAAAGTTCCGGATAAAGTTCCGAATCAAGTTCCGGACCAAACTTCCGGGTGAAGTTCCGTATAAAGTTCCGAATCAAGTTCCGGACCAAACTTCCGGGTGAAGTTCCGTATAAAGTTCCGAATCAAGTTCCAGACCAAACTTCCGGGTGAAGTTCCGGGTGAAGTTCCGAATCAAACTTCCGGGTGAAGTTCCAAATCAAGTTCCGGACCAATCTTCCGACCAAACTTCCGAGTAAAGTTCCGGATCAAGGTAATTCATTCGGAAGACTTCCAAATCAATCTCCTTTGAGCATTTTTAAGTGATACTTACTGTTTCTTCATTTTATATTTATTTATGTTTTAATTTTAATTCTAGTTTTATTAATTGTTATTAAATTAATTGCTTTTAATTTAAGTTTATAACTTAGTTCACTTAAACCTTTAGTAGATTAGAAGACCAATCCCCTTTTTAGTAACCAAGAACAATTATTCCACTTTAAGCTGTAATCAATTCGAGAGGATACCGAGATAAATACTGAACCCATAGCAAAACGTAAGTATCAAGGTACACAACAACGCCACCGTCTTCAACAGGTACACAGCAACGACACGAATAAAATGGCTTTGACATTTTATTCTAATTCGGTAGCATTTTACCTCCGGTCGGTGAAGACCATTGGACGATATTAGATATCGTACCCATGACGGATAGTTTCAATTAAGTAACTTCCTGACAGGATTTCGCGGGTAAACCCGTTCTCTTTATTCGACCGTCCAAAGCTGACTGCGAACATAAAGAGTGAATCATTTGGATTAAAAATCCTTATGATTGAAGCCGTCAATTCATGAAACCTGGAACAAGTGAATTTCAATTAAGATATTCACCATCGTTGCTTTCCAGTTGTCACAAACTTGATTCAAATTGAATCTTGCTTGTTACCTACCAAGTGCTGTTTGATGTTAACACTAGAAGGATTTCCACTCGTCACTGTGAACACTAAAGAGTGTTACTCTGAGTGTTCTGGCAAGATCATACGATAATGCGTAGAGGCCTGGAACGAGTTTAAGTTCAATTAAGAATTAAACTACTGTTTCTTTCCAGTTGTCACAAGATTAGTTCGTAAAGAACCGCACGTGTCACCTACCATGAGCTTGTTTGATGTTAGCTCAAGCAGGATTTCCATCTTCACTGTAATACTTGCGTATTACTCAGATGTTCTGGCAATATTACAAGAATATTGCGTAGGACTCATAAAAGATCTCTTACTTTTCACAGTGTGTGAAGAAGCAAGGAATAAATGGAAAGTGTCCTAATGAGACTTTTGATGATCTTGTGGCTCTAGACTCGATAGTGCATTTTGATTTAGTGATCGATGGCTGGAGAGGAGTGCCACCTATTCAATATCAGTCTATTCGGAGTGAATAAACCAATAGATAACGTGTTGACCTCCGTGTGATTAAAACAAATACCTTTTGAGAGATATTTGAGTTAGCTGGTGAGGGTTGTGCATTGCATCACTGGGTCCATGATGGCTTGCTTCAATATCGAGAATCATTAACTAATGATCTCAATAGCATATGTATTGACCCGGTTTCTGCCTAAAGTTGTAAGGAGGGCTTCTTTCTTTACACCCTTTATCTTTACAATTCTTTTTCATTCTTCAACCCCTTCAATGCTTACCAATACGTCATCACTAGCACCTTGTTGTGATTGTTCCAGTGCTAGCTTAAGTACTTGGTCGGCATTCAGCTACGTTCACATTCATTCTCCATCTTTCCTAGGACTTCTAGTTCTATCTAGGGAGTTGTCCTTGGGAAGATTCCATCGGTTCTGATGAATCATTGGACTAATACCTATACCTACCACCCTTTTGTCACCACATCCGTCGTGAGTTAAGTGTGTTTTGGGTTGATATAGTCACCATGAAAAATCCTTGAAAATTACTTAAAGCACTTGTGATATTAAAATAATAGATTTTGTGCTTTAAGTGTTTTGATCATCAAAAACGCTCCCCCTTAACTTGTGCATTACACATGTTAAGTTGGTTTATCTTTTAAGTCTTTTTCATTGTTTTAGCCAAATATCATTAAGTCTCCTTAATCCCATTTTCTCCCCTTTCCAAAATGTTAACCATCTATATTTTGGATATTAATGGATTAACCGGTCTTTGGGTAATAAAATGAAATTAGATGTTGGCCAAAGAACATATTAATGCTCCCCCTCAAATTAATGAGGGTAAGTTGCAGTGCTTGAGTATGATTTGTTTGAAAGATTTAGAATCTCGAGAGAAATTCTTGTAAAAAATATCATACTTTTACACTACAACAAGCCACAAAAGCTGATAAAGCAAAAAGATAATATATTCACAAATATAGACATATGGAGTTGACCTGATATAAGACGAACCAAAATTAATTGGTTCGTTCCGTGAACCGATGGTGAGCTCCATATGGTCGTCCACCGACGAATCGTTCTATACTTCGTAGCAACCGGCGCTTCCTTAGAAGTTCCTCAATCTTCCTGATTGCATACGATGCTCCCTTTCTGCACTGGGTTGTCTAGGTGTATGTGACTGTCGGAAGTGGTAAGTTGGCATTGAGAACTGACAGATCATCTCGAACATGCTTTAGCGTTCCATCACTGAATTTGTGATGTTCGGAGAATCGAATGTATTGCATGACCCCGGTCTCATTTGGATAAAAAATCCCTGCTTCCGGCGTTGTTGTCCCCATTTAGACCTTCTTGTCCTTATGGAAATTACTGAGTGGAGTTGTATGGGGACGTTCCAGGTTTAGCTTCTTCTGATAGCTTTCTACTCCAAGTTGAAAGTCTTCCACCCGGTTTTGAATGACTATTTTCCTGGCATATTGACGAAAGTTTGAACTCAAGGCTATGACAATGTCAGGTGATAGATGGTCAACTTTTTCTTGAGCCAAGAGCAACAAAAGATCTTCTATGTCTTCAAGTGGAAGGTACTGGAGATCACTTTCGTCAATGCGGTATTCTTTCTCATCGGTACATTTGAACATGATTACATTTAAGTAATCATAACCGAAAATAGTCTGAGTGGTTGCTCCTTGGATGCTTTTGATTCTGTGAGCTGAGACAATAGAGGCACCTCTCTTGGGACGATGAAAGTGGTTGTAAGCTAACTTCTTCTTTTGATTCCAGTGAGATATGCCAAGTGAAGCATAGGTATCATAAAACTTGAGTAGCTTCTTTCTCCATATAAAAACAGGCACTTTATCCTCTATCCATGGAACATTCTCCAAGTTAACGGCCTTGAGCATTGTTAATGACGTGGCATATTTCTTTGCTCCATTTTCAAGGTATTCAAAATCGTGAGATACAAAATGCTCTATTGGGATAGTGGCAGAACCGGTGATGACCGTTGGTGTAAGAGGTCGCAACACGTGAGTCTGAATTCCTGTAGTTGTCGCCCTCATTGCATTTGTAAGCTCATTCAGGTGATATTCTGCTTCATTATGGCTGATCTTTAACGTGTCAAAGAAGTCCACATTTGCAGCTGCCATTTTGATCAAATCCGGGTTCATCGTCGGTTTCCCATGAGAATACCTTAGAAAAGCTGAGAAGTCGATAGGGTTGTTGAGGAATTGAGTTAGCTCCATTTTAGTTGCAGTGTCAAATGGATGCTGCGGTGCTGCATTTGTTAGCCAAAGTTGCTCTTGTACAGTATCATCGATGATAAGTGATTCAGCAAATGTCGGTTCTGGAACATTTAAATCTTCAACTTCCATATCATCGTCATGCTGAACTGCAGATGATGCTGAAGGTTGAGTTTGCATCACCGGTATATCATCGTGAGGGTTTTCTTCAAGCATTGTCTCGGTCGGTTCTTCTGCTTGCATGTATTCTACAGATTCAATGTGAGAATCAGTAGTGAATTCTGGTGCAGTAGATATACCTGTAGCAACCTGCTGAGTTTCTGGGACTGTCGATTCTAGTGTCTTTTCTGTGGTGTCAGCAATCTTTTCTGCAGTTTCCTCTAAACCTTTCTCAGTGGCCGTATCCTTGTTTGACTCTTCGGCATTTGTACCGGTGTCGTCATTCTTATCACCCTTGTTGACTTCATTACCCTTTTCATTATCATCATCGTCATCCTGATCATCATCTGTATCCTCGTCCTCGTCCTCATCTTCATCTTCATTCTTATCATTTCCTTGTTCATCCTCTTCGTCCTCCTCATCTCCCTCCTTATCCTTATCCTCATTACCATCATCACCGTTTTCCTCGTCATCTTCCTCTTCTAACTCATTTTCATTGTCATACTCAGAGTCGGTAGTGTCTGCAGGATTCTCTTCATCAATTGCTTTGTTGAGATATTGTAGAACTTTGCGTTTGTATTTCGATTTATGAGCTCCCAAATCTAGCAGACGTGTTTGTAGCAATTTCATTAGTTGAAGAGTAGATAGACCATTACCGACAAGATGTGGTAGTTGTTGATCAACATAAGACTTGACTTCGCGTCGAATGATCACGGTCATCTGCTCGTCAATTGACCCGAGAAAAGCAGCATTTTCTTTATCCCGAGTTTTCTTCTCTTTAAGAAATGATTTATGTTGTTCTTTGAGCTTTGACACTCTGTCTGTTAGTTTTTGAAGAGTAGGCTCATCAGGTTGCGGTTCCTTGGGAGGAGTAGCAAACCTTTCAGTCAACGTAGCTATTTGTGTAGCTTGAGCCTCTAGCTGTTGTTGAAGAGACTGGATCAACGGATCATTGACTGTGAGAAAAGGATTTGATGTGGATGATACTTGTGGTTCTGTTGGTGGAGGTGTAACCAAAACCGTTAAGGTGGTCGTGGATGATACTGGTTGTACCGGGATAGGTGTTGATGTAGATACAGTGGTTAGGACGGTGGTTGATACAGGTTGTTCAGCTGTGGATGACGGTGTAGATTTAGTGGTGATGGTGGTGGTTGATACTGGTTGCTCAATAATTGCGGGTGTGATGGTGGTGGTTGTGACCTCACTGATGACAGGGGTTGATAGTAGTGAAGTGGTGGTCGATGTAATAGTGGTTATAGGGACATCCACCATTTGTTCATTTGTTGACGGATCAGTATTGGTGACCTCAACACCTTCCCCTTCTAAATTGAGATATTTCAAAACATCATCAGAGTTTGAAGTAGACTTACTTTGAAGTTGCGTGTCTGGTATGAAAGTTGCATGAGCATCTTCATTTAGTACCATGTGAGTCGGTTCTGGCAAAGATGTGGTGATATTGGCATCTCAATACATCATGCTTGTATCAGTGTCAGCACTGCTCTCACGTTCTTCACTTGGTTCCCGACTTTCAAGATGATAGTTAGCAGCATCTTCATACGCATCTTCATAAGTATCTTCCTCAGTAGGATCGTCGAAAAATTCCGTATCACCATCAGGATTACCAAAATATGCTAAGTCTTCAAATACTCTTGAGCCTGATCCGCCAAAAGCTTCCTGTCGGCTTTGTTGAAGAATAATACGAAGTCTTTTGGCTTCAGTAATTTGTTGTTGAGCAGGTTCATTTGGATCAACACTTGCCTCTTTGCCTTTAGCTTTCCTTGCTTTCTTAGGCCTGCGGAGTGGTACTTCTTCCTGTTCTTCTTCAGTTTGGATCAGCTCATCTTCATCATCTTCATCAACAATTTGCATTTTACCTGGGCCTTTATCTTTAGAAGCAGCTGATTGGCGCTTTGAAACTCGTTTCTTGCGTTTACCTTTTTGCTTCTCTGAAGGATGTAAATTTGCACGCTTAAATTGTGCGTCAATATCATTAAGCATCTCTTGGTATTTATCACTCTCCTTGATTCCATCATTAAGCATTGTGTCGGGTACTAGTGCAGGAAGTAATGCATACTTTGTGGAATTAGTGTCTGCATTCATGGAGAGAATCACATAATCATCATCTTTGGTGTGATAGAAGAAATTCCCGCGAGTGTCAATGGTTGGGTCATGCTTCATAAAATGGTGGATAATGAGCTTGGTGAATCTCGGGAATGGAAGATGCACTGATTTCTTCTTCGTTCCAGTAAACTGATAACAAAATTCTTGCCAGAGAAGAAGTGCATAGTCGACTTTGGATGCAGTATACAATCCCCAAAATAAATAAGCCTGTGGTGGTCTCATTGCATCGGTGCCCCTAGTTTTTCCAGTCAGACACTTGACGATGATGGTGATAAGTGCTTTCCAGGGTTGCCCTATGTGTGAGGTGTTAAATTGTGATAGGTTGTTGATTTCACCCTCATAATTCATGGCACGAATGACTCGAAGCATTTCATCATTATTTGGGTTAGCCACAAATTGTTCTCCTTGTGCCAACCTAGGAAGTTTAAACAATTTCCGAAAAATGCTCAAGTTGAGTACCCTTGGTGTTTTGTTCAGTTCAAAAGAGATAGTCTTTTTGGAGAAAGATGCAGTGTTCCAGAATTCATGCATGTAGACTTCGGGAACAGATGCAGTACGTCTGAGTGTGTCTCTGATGGGTGATATGTCTAGAATATCCGTGGCTATTTTGAAAGCTGGTAAAGCCGGATCAAAATCATCTTGTAATCGAGAGTTGTTCTCAGCATATGGAAGCCTATTACTGAGCGAAACAAGTTCAAGATCACGAAGTCGTTGTTGTTCCTCGGTGATTGACATTTTCCTGTTTTGATGACATAAGCACAAATGATATACACAAAATATGTAGATGTCTTAAGTCTATGCCCAGTTGAAACATAGGGAAAAAATCATTACAATTATTACCACAACATTCACACATACATCAGATGAACAAGGTCCTTACATTTAGCAATACACTTAGGATAATGACATAACTGCCAAAGACATTTTTATTCTAAAGAGATACCGACCTAGCATTAGTTCTTAAAATATTTGGATTTCTTGGTGGTCATGACCAAAACCTCAGTAGGTTTAGGTTTGATTTCTACTAACACCTCAGTAGGTCTTGGTTTGATTTCAACCAAAACTTCAGTGGGTTTTGGTTTAGTTTCAACCACTACGTCAGGAATTGTAGGATTATCCTCAACCCAAACTAAAGTGGGCTTGAACAAAGATGAAGCTTTGTCTTCCATGGCCTGGAAACAAAACACAAGACATTGACTAAGCAATTTGTATCTCTTTTGTTTACATAGGAATCAACTTATTAAATAAGATGAACTTCTGTAATAAGAAACCGTTCAAGTATTCTTATGAGATAAAATTTAACTTGTTTCAATAACACTTGGTTTCGTTTAAGTGGCCCTAAAGTACTTAAACCTAAGGAGGAAATAGTGCAAGCTAGGCCGAACTCATTAGATATTCTAAGGCAATTACATAATCATAAGAAACCTAATTCCATCACAATGTAGCAAACCATCGGAATCCTAACCAAACCATCGCAGTGAATCAAGCATCGGAATCCTAATGAAATAACATCCTATCTCAATATCTATGTCCATCGCAATCAGTACATTTCCATCGGAATAAATGAGAATCCATCGCAATATTACCCATCGCAATACCTAGTGCGAAGCCATCGCAATGATGCATCGAAATGCGCCATCGCAAAACGCCATCGCAATGAGCCATCGTAATGAGCCATCGTAATGACCATCGCAATGAGCTATCGCAACGAGCCATCAGAATGACCCATCGCAACGGCCCATCGCAATGAACCATCGCAATGACACATCGCAATGAGCCATCGCAATGAGCCATCGAAATGACTCATCGCAACTGCCCATCGCAATGAGTCATTGGAATGACTCATCGCAATGACAGGCATCGCAATGATGTATCGTAATATGCATCAAAATCCGTGACAGGGATTCGATCTCAAACGTTGAATTCTCGATCTGAAACTTAGGCCATGTTTTAATTGATTCTGGGCAAACCCAATGATTATCTAAGTATATAGATCAAATCCCATAACCTAAATACCATAATCATAGCAAAAATACACGACCTAAAATCTTGGATATGATCTAACGGTACTGTGGATGTTTAGAGATGAAACGGATTAAATGATAGCAACTTAAACATGATAGAATACCTAGATATTATGCAGCAAGAGATAAGTCACAAATCAAAGATCGATTGAAGCTCGAGGTCGCAATAATGGCGGAAAGGGTTGTGTTTTGTGTGTTTCTAGTAATGACGGGGAAAGAGGGGGGGTGTGGTTTTGACTTGGTCAAATTTGATCAAACACCCACCATTTTGCAAAAAATGCAATACTGGTCCCCCTGTTTTAGAATGCTAGTTAAAGTTAAAAGAATTAACTTAACAAAAATAAACCCGCTCACAAACATGACCACAAAAACCTAACGCCAAAATTTTAATGACCTATGCATGAGATTCTATATTGCACAAGGCACACATAGCAAAACTGATGATGAAGAATAGCTAATATTTTCTGACAATCCTTTTTAACGACCAAATTTGTTTCCACGAAGAAATAATATTTGCTCCCCCTTAATCCCTGACCCGTTTTCTATTTAAAGAGCAGTAGTCAAATATATTAAGGACACAACTATTAATGAGGACATTTGCCGGTTAAGTGATTTTATAGAACGATTCTGGTGGTAATAAGATTTCTCTTATTTTTACAAAATAAGTGCACTGAAACGTACACAAATTTGTGTTAGACCAAGTTATAAAGTAAACTTAGTCCCTTACAAGGTTGTACAGTAAACCTTGCCCGAGAAAATTAATTCCCGTTGTGAGCCAACGTTTTCAAAAGAAATACGTGACTTTAACGCGAAAAGCGGGTTGCAGTCAGAAATAACTACAAGCCATAATGGGCATGTTTTAAAAATGTACAACTTTTATACGGACACTATTTATGGCGTCGTGTCAATATTGATCGACATTTCTAAAGCTGTAAATATTACCGTACTAAAAGACATGCCCGATTTAAAAAACGAAAAATATTTTTGGATTTTCTTGATTTTATATTTTTTATGGTTTTTCTTGATTTTATATTTTTTATGGTTTTTCTTGGTTTTATATTTTTTATGGTTTTTCTTGGTTTTATATTTTTGTATTTTTCTTTTTGTGGTTTATATATATACGATAATATACATGATCACGAACAAAGGATACGCATGAATAGTTTACCACCACTATTCTGCTGATTCTTCTGCCAACTCTTTGAGAGTCGCTGGAGAGAAAGATTTCATGCCAATCTTGTCGATCAAACACTCGATTCGTCCTCGATCTAAGGCTTTGGTGAACATATCTGCCAGCTGATACTCAGTGGTGACAAAATACAGCTCGATCACTCCGTTCTCCACCTGCTCTTTAATGAAATGGTAGCGAATGTCGATGTGCTTTGCCCGGGAGTGTTGAACGTAGTTGCAGCAAAGGGCAATGGCGCTCTTGTTGTCACAATACATCGGGATTTTGTTAAATCCCAAACCGTAGTCAGTTAGTTGTGATCTCATACAAAGGACTTGAGCACAACAACCGGACATGGCGATGTATTCAGCCTCCGTGCTAGAAATAGCAGCGCTTTTCTGCCTTTTTGAAGACCAACTAATCAATCTGTCTCCAAGGAGTTGCACAGACCCAGAAGTGCTACGCCTCGTGTCTTGACACCCAGCATGATCGGCATCTGCGTATGATATTAAAGCAATAGAGAAATCTTTCGGATACCATAGACCACGATGAAGTGTTCCTTTGAGATACCGAAAGATCCTTTTAACAACATGTAGGTGCTTTTCGGTAGGCCGAGCCTGATACCGGGCACACATACATACAGCAAATTGCAAATCAGGCATGCTAGCAGTCAGATAAAGAAGGGTGCCGATCATTCCACGGTAGAGTTTCGGATCGACAATAGTCCCATTCCTATCTTCATCTAACTTGGATTTCTCCACCATTGGAGTGTCCACGGGGTCACAATTTTCAAAGTTATATTTCTTTAAAGATTCTAGAGCATATTTGGATTGATTAATAAAGATGCCTCTGGGATTCTGAGAAATTTGTAACCCTAAGAAAAATGAAATTTTTCCCATCATTGACATCTGAAAGCGTGTGGACATTATCTTCTCAAAGCGTTTTGACAATTATATGTTAGAGGCAGCAAATATTGTATCATCAACATAAATTTGTACCAGAATCATGTCGTTGTCCTCCTTGAGAGTGAATAGAGTAGGGTCCACCTTGCCTTTGGAGAAGCCTTCCGTAATGAGATATGTTGAAAGGAGATCATACCACGCGCGTGGAGCTTGTTTCAACCCATAAAGAGCCTTCTTAAGCTTGTACACATGATTAGGAAACTCCGTGCTAACGAACCCATCCGGCTGACTAACATAGACTTCTTCCCTTAGTTCACCGTTCAAAAATGCCGTCATCACATCCATTTGATAGACGATCATGTTCATATGAGCATCATACGCAAGGAATAGTCTAATAGCCTCCAATCTTGCAACAGGAGCAAAAGATTCTTCAAAGTCGATACCCAAGGCTTGTTTATATCCTCTAGCAACCAATCTAGCCTTATTCTCCAAGCTCTTCCACATGACATCTATCGAATGGTGAGTCAATATACGGTTGCAAAGGATTTATGAGAACGTCTAAAGGTTTTGCTACAAGGTACGTCTCTTACAAAACAGGAACGGGAATGTCTGTTGTATGATATGTTTGATAGGTTCACGTACATCCCAGGGGAAACGCTTCACGACTATTACTTCAGATTCACTACTCTAATGAATGATTTGAATGTATACAATCTCGTGATTGCTCCATTCCAGGTTAACATCAAGTTTTTGAATACTCTACCTCAGGCAAAGGTACCAAGGAACCCGAACTTCCTATACCTCCACCGGTGATTGTGACTAAGGAAAACGAGTCACCTACTCATATTCCTCAACCTTCTACTTCCCCAATTCCTCCACCTCTTACTTATACCCCTCCTCCACCCAAGGATGTGAGTGATCCTTCGATCCCAAAGCCTTCCTCTTCTTCCGGTATACCTTATCCCTCAAGGTTGAGGAAATAGAAGCTCAAAAGCAAGGACGATATTCAAGTTTCGAACTTTCTCAAAATGTTTAAACAATTGAATTTCAACATCTCCTTCGCTGAGGCTCTCGCTCACATGCCTAAATATGCGAAGATGTTTAAAGATATTCTTAGCGACAAGGAGAAGCTTCTTGATATCGCTAACACCCAACTTAATGAGAATTGCTCTGCAGTGCTCTTAAGGAAATTGCCAACCAAACTTGGTGATCCGGGTCGCTTCTTAATCCCTTGCAACTTCCCGGGAGTAGAGAATTGCATGGCCCTAGCCGATCTAGGTGCCAGTATTAACTTAATGCCTTTAAGTGTTTGGAAGCAATTATCTCTCCCCGAGCTAGTCCCCACCAAAATGACTTTGGAATTAGCTAACCGTACGGTTACTTATCCAGTGGGGATAGCCGAAGACGTTTTTGTAGGAGTCGACAAATTCACTTTTCCCGCCGATTTTGTTGTCGTCGACTACGAGATGGACCCTCGTGTTCCATTAATCGTGGGACGTCCATTCTTGAGAACCGGTCGCACTCTCATCGATGTAGAAGCGGGTGAGTTTATCATGAGAGTGGGTGACGATAAAATTGTCTTCAACATGGGTAAGATTTCTAAACAGCCTTATTCACACGAGAGTATTAATTGTATCGACGTTCTTGATGAGGCTTGTGAAGAACACTTTAAAGATGCTTGTAAAAGTATTCCTACCTCTCCTCCCAATGTTGAGACCGTTTCCTCTATTGATTCATCACTAACTCTATTTGGAGAAAGTGATTTCCTTTGGAAAGATCTTGAAGCCACCATGGGAGATGTGAACTTAGAAAATGACGATTCTCCCACCAATTGGGATGAAGACATTCGTCTCATTGAGAAACTTGTCAAAGAGGACCATATTTCTCCACCATCTCCCAAGGCTATTGCTATCGATGTACCGAATTTGAATACGCCTCCCATCGAAAATCCTCCGGATCTAGAGCTTAAGGAGTTGCCGTCCCATCTCGAGTACGTGTTCCTTGAAGAAAAGAAGAAGTCGCCCGTCATCATCGCGAAGGACATTAAAGAAGAAGAAAAATCTCGCCTCATCGCCGTGCTTAAAGATCATAAGAAGGCAATTGCTTGGAAAATTTCTGATATCTGCGGAATTGATCCAAACTTTTGTACTCACAAGATTCTCATGGAATATGACTTTAAACCCGCAATCCAGAGCCAAAGAAGGGTTAATCCTCGCATTCATGACATCATCAAACAAGAGGTTATCAAACTTCTTGATGCCGGCTTGATTTACCCTATTTCGGATTCGCCATGGGTAAGTCCCATCCATTGTGTGCCCAAGAAGGGCGGAATAACCGTTGTTCCCAATGAACACAACGAGTTGATTCCCACTCGTCTCGTTACTGGGTGGAGAGTTTGTATTGACTATCGCAAACTCAATGATGCCACGAGAAAAGATCACTTTCCTCTTCTTTTCATGGATCAAATGCTCGAGCGTCTAGCGGGTAATGACTATTACTGCTTCTTAGACGGGTTCTCCGGGTATTTTCAAATTCCCATCGATCCCAAAGACCAAGAAAAAACCACATTTACCTGTCCCTATAGAATATTTGCTTACAAACGCTTGCCTTTCGGTTTATGCAATGCTCCTGGGACGTTCCAATGGTGTATGATGGCTATCTTCCATGACATGGTTGAAGAGACTATGAAAGTTTTCATGGATGATTTCTCGGTTTATGGTGATTCATTCTCTGCTTGCCTTGCCAATTTAGAACGTATGCTTAAGCGGTGTGAAGACACTCGCCTTGTTCTTAATTAGGAAAAATGCCATTTCATGGTAAAAGAGGGCATCGTGCTAGGACACAAAATCTCCAAAGCCGGTCTTGAAGTGGACCGTGCTAAAGTCGATGTTATTGCTAAATTGCCTCCACCTTCAACCGTGAAGGGGTGTGAGAAGTTTTCTGGGTCATGCGGGCTTCTACCGTCGATTCATCAAAGATTTTTCTAAAATCGCTCGCCCGATGACCCACCTCTTGGAAAAAGATACTCCTTTTATCTTTTCCAAAGAGTGTATTGAAGCCTTCAACCTTCTTAAGGATAAGCTAACTAAGGCACCGGTCTTGGTTACCCCTAATTGGGAGCTGCCTTTCGAGTTGATGTGCGATGCTAGCGACTTTGCTATTGGAGCGGTTTTGGGCCAAAGAGTGAACAAACACTTCTAACCAATCCATTACGCTAGCAAGAGAATGACGGGGGCTCAATTGCATTACACGTCAACCGAAAAAGAGCTTTTAGCTGTTGTCTATGCTTTTGAAAAATTTCGCCCCTATCTTGTCCTTTCTACCACCATCGTGTATACCGATCATTCCGTGTTGAAGTATTTGTTAACTAAACAATATTCTAAACCAAGACTTCTTCGCTGGGTTTTGCTACTCCAAGAATTTAAAATCGAAATTCGTGATAAAAAGGGAGCTGAAAACCTAGCCGCGGATCATCTCAGTAGACTTGAGGATCCTTATCAAGGGGATCATCCGAACAAAGAGATCAATGAATCTTTTCCCCTTGAGATCTTAATGTCTATCAATTCTAATCATGATGAGACCCCGTGGTTTGCGGACATTGCAAACTACATAGCGGGTGGAATTCTCAAGGAAGGGTTAACATCCCAACAAAAGAAAAAGTTCTTTAAAGATATTGAACATTATTTCTGGGACGACCCTTACCTTTTCAAACAATGTGCTAATTTGATTAGTCGCCGATGTGTTGATGGGCCGGCAGCGGTACAAATCCTTGACGCTTGCCACAAAGGACCCACCGGTGGTCACTTTGATCCCAACTACACCGCTAAAAAAGTGTTTGACTCGGGATTTTATTGGCCCACCATTTATCGTGATGCTCATGAGATGGTTAAACATTTTGATGCTTGCCAAAAACAAGGCAAGATCACACATAAAGATGAGATGCCTCAAAATTTCATACAAGAATGTGAAATCTTTGATGTTTGGGGTATCGACTTTATAGGGCCATTCCCTTCATCTAAAGGAAACAAATACATCCTTGTAGCCGTTGACTACGTTTCTAAATGGGTTGAAGCCAAAGCTTTACCCACTAATGACGCAAGGGTGGTTTGTAACTTTTTGAAGTCGCTATTCGCTAGATTCGGTGTGCCTCGTGCCATTACTAGTGATCGCGGGACTCATTTTTGCAATGATCAATTCGCAAGAGTCATGGCTAAGTATGGTGTCAATCATCGTCTTTCCACCGCATACCACCCACAAACCAATGGCCAGGCTGAAATCTCTAACCGAGGATTAAAGCGAATTCTTGAACGAACCGTGGGAGAGCATCATGACTCATGGGTAGATAAACTTGATGATGCTCTGTGGGCTTTTCGTACCGCATACAAGACTCCGATTGGTTGTACACCATATCGTCTCGTGTACGGGAAAGCATGCCACCTCCCCATTGAGTTGGAGCACAAGGCTTACTAGGCCTTGAAATGGGCTAATTTCGATATCAACAAAGCCGGTGACCTACGCAAAATCCAACTCAATGAGCTCAATGAACTCCGGAATGAGGCTTATGAAAATTCTTTGATCTATAAGGAAAAGACTAAGCTCATTCATGACTCCAAGATTAAAAACCGAGAGTTCGAAGTTGGAGACAAAGTTTTACTCTTTAACTCTCGGTTGAAAATCTTTTCGGGCAAGCTGAAATCTCGTTGGTCCGGCCCATTCACCATTGCCCAAATTTTTCCATATGGTACTCTCGAGCTCGCTCAACCTAATGGACCTAATTTTAAGGTGAATGGCCAACGAGTGAAGTTGTACTTTGGTGAGGACATCTCTCCTGAGATGATTCCATCCCTCACCACGTTTCCCATGAACTAATTTTGGGTCGAGTCAGGCTCGTGACTCGGTTATCAAAAACAAGCGCTCCTCGGGAGCCAACCCGAGTATCTATCCTTTTTCGTTTTAACCTCCTAAGTGTAGGGGGACCTCTATAGGTTGTTTGTGTTTGTGTGGTGATGTGATGTGATTACAGGGATGAATGCACTTTTAGAATCTTTGAAGAACCGTGCTCCCGTGTTATCCGAAATCCGGTTCTATCTCTCAACTATCGTGATTCAATTTTCTTCATACTCACATTTGAAATTGATCACGTTAGTCGTCTCTTCCTTAACTTGATTTAACCAACGTGCACAATGTCATAAGTGTAGGGAAGACTTTTCCCACATGCTTAAACATTGAGGACAATGTTTATCTTAAGTGTAGGGAGGACTTCTATCGAAGTTTTAAGTGGACTTTTCCATTAAATTGCCTTCATTTAACCGGAAAATCATCTTTTTCAGCATTTTTCAAATTTTTAATTAACTTTGGCCATATAGTCGTAATTTTCAAATTTTTATCTTTTTCAGATAGTTTAGAAATCTTTGACATATTAGGCCCGTTGCGATTATTTTGACTCAACCCGAATAGACTTATCCAAGTTTATTCTAGCAAGTATCCTTAACCATGTAGACCTTAATTGGTTTATTAGGCTAAGCATCCACGAGTCTCATTACTTGAGATTTTAAATTGTGGAGAACGAGAAATGATAGAGTCAATTATAAGTCGGTATTCTTGCACAAGCTCACTTGGTGTGATTATTTGCCTATTCTCCCATCACTTGCTAATAATTTATCTGCAATAAGTAAGGTCGTACGATTTGAAAAGTTACTTAGCTTCTAGCCCAAGATCGCTTAAAAGTTGCTCGGTAATGATAAGAGTTCATAGCCAAGGCATAACTAATGAAGCGGGGCGCGAAGATTGGCGAGTCCGAAAAGGCCCTAACAAGGCATGAGGATTCCATTTTATTGCTAAAGATCCAAGGTGATGTGAAAAGCATTATTCCCAAAATCAATATGAAGGATCAAGACTCACGACGAAAAGCAATCAACTCCCATAAAGATGATGGAGAAGTCTATCCGAAAAGACCCTAACAAGGTATGAGGATAAATAGATCCAAGTCCGAAAAGGAGGCGGATCGTTGTATCTCAAAATCCCAATTGGCGATTGAAGAAATAATCATGAAGTCGTGGTCAACAAAGTTGGAGTATCCCTCAAAAGACTCCAATTGAAGAAACTCTATTAACGAAGAGAAGACCATTATCTCAAGAACGTCTCTCAAAGATATGAAGTATGAAGTACATGCCAAATATCGGCCCAGAAAGGTCTCAAATCGTGAAGCGAGTTATGCCAAGATATGAACTTTTTGATATCCCGAGAAGCAGTTTTAAGAGATTTTGTCCTTTAGCTAACTATTAATCAAATCGTCCTACTTTGCTTTCAGCCTAAATAAACTATCGAAATAAGTCCAAAAATGCATCTTCATGATCATTCTAAGACAAAAATAAAATATAAGAGATACACCTAGGAATAAGGGAGTTTAAGCATATAGTTAAGCCATGTGTGTAAGTGTTTGTTTTGCTAACTTATAATAACAATGATCTCGTTTTTAAGCTTAGTTTGGGGAACGTGAAACTTGAGGGTGATAAATCTTCGTAGCACCGAAGCCCTAATGTAAGTCCTTGATCTCTTTGCAAGTTATTTCCATATAGCTATTTTCAAGTGAAAACGGTTTTCTATCCTTTTGTTTCCTTTAAAGTTTTAATTTCTCTTAGTACTTTAATCTTTGTTTAGTAGTATGTTAATAAGGCCAAGGTTGATTGATTATGAGAAAAGTGTAAACTTGCTTTATCACAAAGCATTGCATGAGGGCATGGCAATGGTTAAGTGTAGGGGATTTGATAGGTGTGAAAACACCCATCCTTTTACCACTTATTTCTTGCTAAAACGAGACCAAAACGCGTATTTAATATCATTTGTTTGGAATTATGCGTGGTTTTTGTGTTTATTGTGTTTTCAGAGCCAACCGGATGAATATTGAAGAAAACATGGGATTGCACGGGTTTTATCGAAGAAAAAGACTCAAGACGAAGTCTATTGTCCAAGAGATGCAAAAGATTTGAAGTCAATGGGCCTATTTGAAGATTTATCGAAGAAAAGGACCAAAGATGGAAGATTTACATATGTCGAAGGAACTCAAGTCTATTAAACGAAGAAATTTAAAGACGAGTTGAATTTAATCGTCGACAAATCCCGAATCAGAATCGAAAACGTCAACTTTACTGAAAAGACGAGAAGACGAAAAGAAAGAAGAAAGCCCACTCACCAACCAACCACTTGGCCTATATAAAGAAACCCCCTCACACTTTTTGAGGAGTAGGTTTTTTAGTTTTCCAGTTTTTCCTTTTTCTTTGTTTCGTAGGGTAACCAACACCATTAAGGTGTTGGTGATTTTCATTCTTGTTTTCAAAAATCTTGTAGTCTTAATCTTTTCCTTTGATTGTTTAAACCTTAATCATTTAATATAATCCTTCCATTAATCTTGTTCATCTTCATCTTTTAGATTTAAGGTTTAAAGTTCTTATTTGGTTGATTTTGATCTTCAAAAGTTAGTTGGTTTTGTGTTTTTATTGTTGGGATTTGATGATTATGATTAGTAAGTGATTAGTGTTTAAATTGGTTAAAGTTTTGGTTAAAAACTTGGTTGATTTTTAATTAAAATCGTGTTCTTTGATTTCCCTGTTCTTCGTTGTTCTTCAACACTGCCCAGATTCCGAATCAAGCTCCCTCAATTTTTATTCCGTATCAAGTTTGTTCATCCGGAATATTTTATATTCCGGATCAAAGCCTTTCATCCGGAATAATCGATTATTCCGGATCAACCCTCTTATTCCGAATCAAACTCCTTTCCAGTTTATTCCGGATGAACCTATTATTCCGCATGAGTTAGTATTCCGCATGAGCTAGTATTCCGCATGAGCTTATATTCCGAATGAACCTATTATTCCGCATGAGCTAGTATTCCGCATGAGCTTATATTCCGAATGAACCTTCATTATTCCGCATGAACAAATATTTCCCTTTTTATTCCGCATGAAGCAAAGATATTCCGCATGAGTAAGATATTCCGCATGAAGGATTTTTGTCTGATATATTCCGAATAAAGGGTACATTCCGAATCAAGCATTTTTCAGGGTATTTATAGTTACTGTTTTATTTTAATTTTAATTCAAGTTTTATTTTTATTAATTAATTGCTTCTAGTTTACTTTTATTTACTTCACGCATTTACCTTTTTAGTAGAATAGAAAACCAAACCCTTTTTAGTAACCAAGAACAACATTCCACTTTGAACCGTGATCAATTCGAGAAGATTCCGAGAATTAATATGAAACCCATTGAAAATCTCGAGTATCAGAGACGGTCAAACCATTTCTCGGCATGGTGGGATAGAGTGTGTGGGAAGAGATGAAGACAGAGAAAATCCATGGTAACACCCGGGAGCTTCATACTTTGGGTGACGGTAATGAACTTGTCGAGGTGTTTGTTGGCATCATCATCCGGTAATCCGCGAAACGGGCAAGCGTTTTGAACTTGCTGGATCATGTGATGCTTAATCGAAAATTTAGGAGCCGTTATTTGCATCGGCGCAATCGGTCCTCCGTGTCCGTTCAATTTTGGTTGGCAAAGCTCCTCCATCGTTCGTCGGGTTGGGGTTGGTGTGGGAGATTATTGTTCACACCTTGGTTAGGTGGGTTGTTATTGTTGTTCACACCGGCCATGTCTAGTTGTTCAAGATTCTCGGGCTCAAGATTATACGACGATCTAGTACGCATAAACTACGTAGAAAGCAAAGCAAAATATTTTTGGTTTTTATAGGTTTTTTAATTTTTTGGACTTTTTTAAAATTTTTATATTTTTTAGGATTTTTAAAAATTTTATGCTTAGAAAATAACGTTCCCTAGAGAACGGATCCCAAAATACAATCTTTCTCACAAAAAACCGTTAATCTTCACGAAAAGAGCCGGCAGCGACGCCATTTTAATATAGAGATTTAGCTAGTTAAAGTCCGTATTGTCTTGATTCAATTCGAATTGATCACGGGTTTAAAGTGGAGCTCAATCGTTTTTGGTTAAGAAAAGGGAAGTTTGGTTTTCTATTTCTACTTAAAAGGTAAATGCGTAAAGTAATAAAAATAAGCTAAAAGCAATTAACTAATAAAAACGAAACAATATGAATAAAATAACGTAAATTAAAATGAAACAATTAATAAAAATAAAACTAAAAGAAGAAATTAACTTTTGACTTGAAAATAAAATTTACTTAATGAAAAAGGAGAGAATAAAACTAAGAGGGTACTTTAAAACTAAACGAGACAAAACCTAAAGCGGGTACTAAATAAAAGACAAAACTTAAACTTTTCGAAAAATATTAATACAAAAAGTTGACGAAAAATAGAACTAAAAATACGTGACCTTCATAATTAAAATCGGAACAACTTTCAGATTAAACTAAACGATTGCGGATCAAATAATAAATAACCAAGCAATCAGCTTAGCTGCTCAAATGAGCGGGAAAACAAATAAGCTAGCAAGCTAGCTGGCATGTCAATCTTTATATAACTGATTCGGGGATTTTGGCTTCATTCGGAAATTTTAAACAAAGTTGGTTTATTCGGTATAAATCAAAACCACTTATTCGGGATTTCTTTTTTACTGGTTCGGGACTTTTTTGTTTAAGTGGTTCGGTATTTTTTATAAGCTTCATTCGGGATATTTAAACAATAATAACTGGTTCGGTAAAATAAGACTTCATTCGGGATTTTTAAATAAACAACTCATTCGGAATTTTTGAAAAAACTCATTCGGGATATTTAACTTTTACTCATATGGGATTTTTGAAAAATAGCTCATTCGGGAATTTTTTTTTTTTTTTACCTATTCGTGATATTTGTAAAATTGCTCATTCGGGATTTTTCTTAAATAATCTTTGGTTCGGTAAACTTTGGTGGTTCGGTATTTTATAACAGAGACTAAAGCAGGGAAAACAACTCAGACTATGTAAACACGAATTTTACCTAAATCTAACCAAATTAAACCCAAACATTAAACCAAAATAATCATTAATCATCAACTAACAATAATCAATCAAACCAAACCAACAAAACTAACAATTAAAACAAAATTAATCAAAACCCACTTAATAAATCCATCAAAAACTCAAAAACATAACCAAATCAATAGAACTTGATCTACCAAATTAAAAGAAGAAAAGTAGGATGAGATTAATGAAAGGATTGTTAAAAGGAAGCTTGTATTAAATGATTAAACTCAAAAACATAAAATTAAAGAAGGATCTTACATGAATCTTGAAGAAGAAGAAAAAGGAAAAGTAAGGTGCCAAACACCCTAGAAGGTGTCGGCTAAATAAAGAAAGAAACTAGGAAAAATAAAAGCTAGTCTAATTTTTTAGGAGGAGGTCTCTATTTATAGGCCTTGTGAGTGGGTTGGTGAGTGGGCTCTTTCTCCTTTCTTTTTGTCTTCTCGTCTTTTAATTAAATTGACGTTTCCGACTTCGATTCGGGATTTGTCGATGAATATTTTTAACTCGTCTTTAAATTTCTTCATTTTATAAACTTGAGTTCCTCGACATATAAATCTTCCCTCTTTGGTCCTTTTCTTCGATAAATCTTTAAATAGGCCCATTGACTTCAAATCTTTTGTACTCTTGGACTCTAGACTTCGTCTTTTTCTTCGATAAAACCCGTGTAATCCCGTGTTTTCTTCAATATTTATCCTTTTGGCTCTAAAACACAACAAAAACACAAACCACACATAATTCCAAATAAATGACCTTAAATGCGCGTTTTGGTCCCGCTTTAATTAGTAAAAAGTGGTAAAAGGATGGGTGTTTTCACACCTATCAGAAAGTTAGACCACTTCTTCCAAGTTCGGAAAATCTACAGAAATAAGGTTTTTATATACATTATAGGATAGCCCTATAGTATTTTTTTTTTAAATATTTTTCTATGGGTTGCTGCTAAAGGGTGAATTGGGTCAAAAATATCTCTCCTATTGTTCGACCAGACATGCCTGTTGAGGTTGCGCTTGTTATCCCCAAACAGTTATTTGATTATATTCTAAGGTAGTTATTTGATTATATTCTAAGGTAAGTTATTAGATCTTATATCCCTATGGAGAAAGTCACCATATTCCACCATTAGTACCACATGAATTTAATTGGTTCATGCTTAGCAAGAATTGCTATTTTGACATGTACGTTTGTTAGAAATCATATCTTACATCGTATGTGCCTTTTGGTTGCATATCATTCGTTTTACTGAAATGCTCATAAGAAACAAGTTATGAATTAATGATATTTTCACATATGATCGTGAATTTAGTTCATTGTTAGAAGTATGTATCTCTGTATTTCATTATTGTATAGTATAGTGTCTACAATTTAGAAGGTCTTGATTACTTATGGCAAACCTTCCCTAAATATTTATGATTTTACATGGATCTGTTCATTTTAGTAATGTGCTTTCTTTTTAATGTTAACATCTTTAGTTATTGCTACTAGAAGCTCCTTTGGATTGCCGAATTTGAGATGAAACTCAAGCAAAAACTAGGCCCTTGCGGTAATAATTTGTTGTTTCGCTCAACCATAGTAGATAACTTTAAATTCGGTTCATGTTTTTTTCTAATAGGTTCAGACATGTATGCATAAACTCGCCTGAACTATTGATATGTTTTGATATTTGTATCCAGGTTATCCACGTCTTATGTGCGAGAATGGCCAACCCAACATGGAACTAATGATCACATGTTTACTTTGCATTCTAGAGACATAGGAGCTTTGTTGAAGGTCAAGGCATGAGAGGACGCATGACCATATTAACCATATAGACTTTTTATTTGTAACCATTGTGTCTGCAAGCTTCTAATGTACATTAAATATCTACTACTTAACGTTGTGTTGATTTTCGTTATGTTCTGGTTCCTAGATATGTTTGATTTCTTACGAATTTTATACAAAAAATACACCGCAGCGAAGCGCGGGCATAAAACCTTGTTAAACACTAAATTTGGAAAAAACCTAACCACTCTTAAATTATAAAGAAGTCTCCCATCATAGCATGCAACATTTAATGACACATATAAGTAGAATTATTCTATTTTTTAATACAACATTTATACGTAAAACTTTAAAAATATAAACAAAAACACGAACACTAAATATATTTTAAACATTAAATGTTAATAAGTCTTTTGATTATATAAACAAAAATAGATATACATAAACGGAAATACGAGATATGTAAAAGAAATAGATAACATAAATAACGTCTCTTTGAATTATTATTCTTGGTTGATCTCGTCTTCGGTAAGAAGTTTGACAATACCCATCGCTATGTCTTCATCGTGTATTTGTTCTTCAACCTTTTTCATTTTGCCTTCAAGTGGTGATATGTGTTGAATCCGCTCCATGGCATCAACGTGGTCTTTGAGACACATGTAAAATTAAATCGAAATCGGAGTAGTTTTGTTCTTCAAGGTTATATAATCCTTCCACTTACCAAGAAGGCGAATTCAGAAGCTACCGTACTTGCTTGAACCAAGAGTAGATCACGGGTCATGGCGTCTAGGACCAAAATTGGGTTGCGCGTGATTTTCACCAACCCAACATATTTAAATTATTAAACTTATCAATGCTCATTTGCTCCAAAACGTTGAATGTTATACCTTATGATTTCGCTAATAAGGTATTACCTCAAGCTCGTTTTCTACCATCATTTAATAAAAGACTTGAATTAACGAGTTAGAACTATGATAACTCGAGCCCACCTCTTGGCTCATATGTTTTCAAATGCACTTGAAATATATTGTCAAAAGCCACGTTAACGTTCAAAGCTTGACGAGAAACATATTGTGGATCCATCTCGGCAGTGGCGGACTTTAAACATTTATTTTTGGAAGGACCAAGTTATTTTTTACATAACAAAATAAAAAAATTGGACAATAACTTTGAAACAGAATGCATAATATTTACAATACTTGTCACGATCTTTGAGATCGGGGCCCTCCCCAGTCTCTACTAAGATTCGCCTCTGCATCTCGGTCAACCCCAAATCATAAACAATATTAAAAACTAAAGTTTCAAAACCGCCTCAATTTGTAATCTGGTTCAAAGCTGCGAAACAAGTTACCATATAAGGAATTTCTTTGAAATGTTAACGTCTTCTTGATTAAATAGACAAAAATATGAAAAAAATACATATACATAAATGAGAATACGAGATATACAAAAGAAATACATAATATAAATAACGACTTCTTTAATTATTACTCTTAGATGATCTCGTCTTGGGTAAGAAGTTTGACAATACCCATAGCTATTTCTTCAGTGTTTATTTGTTCTTCAACCTTTTCTATTTTGTCTTCAAGTGGTGATATCTGTTGAGTGCGCTCCATGGCATCGAGGTGCTCTTTGAGATACGTGTATTCAATCGAAATCGTAGTAAGTTTTGTTCTTCAAGGTGATATAACCGTCCCATTTACCGAGAAGGCAAATCCGAAAGTTACCATACTTCCTTGAACCGAGAGTAGGTCACGGGCCATGGTGGCTAGGACCAAAAATGGGTTTCTCATGCTTTCCACCAACTCAAGATATTTAAATTATTAAACTCATCGATGCTCGTTTTCCCCAAAAAGTTGGATGCTTAATAAGTGTGAAAACACTTATCCTTTTACCACTTAATTATAATAATAATCAAGCCAAAACGTGTATTTTATGTCGTAAATGTCAGAATTATGCGTGGTTTGTGTTTTTGTTGTGATTTAGGATCAAAATGTGAAAAGGGAAGAAAACACGGGCTTTCACGGACTTTTATCGAAGAAAAAGACAAAAGACGAAGTCAAAAGATCAAGAGTGCAAAAAGAACGGAAGTCCAAGACCTATTCTGAAGATTTATAGAAGAAAAAGTCTAAAGACGGAAGTTTAATAAAGCCGAAGAACTCAAGTCTAAATAAGTGAAGGAGACGAGTTCAATTAGTCCCGAGACAAAGTCGATAAAGTCGAATAATTTAGAAGACGAAAAGACGTGAAGAAGAAAGAAAGGAGCAACACATGCTTAATCCTCCCTAATCACTATAAATACCCTCCTAATATCACATTAGGAGGTGTTGGCTAGTTTGACAATCTAGTTCTTCCATTTTAATTACTTGCACCTTTACTTAATTGCACCTTTAATTTCTTGTCTTGCACCTTAAATTTGTAAGCTTTTAATTCTTGTCTTTACTTTAATTGTTGAATCTTAATTTTAATCAACTTTTTATTTTAATCTCTCATTCTACCTTTCTTGTTCTTGATTAATCTTTATGCTTATGTGCTTATTGTTATGCTTGAATGATTATTGGTATTGTTTTTATGTTATTGATTGTGTTGCTTATTGATTTTTAGCTTATTCTGTTTTTCTTAAATTTAATTAAGTGCTTATTAGTTAATTTTCATAAAAAGTTGATTTTAAATATTTTTATTATTTAGTATTTTTAAAAGTTTTTTAATTTTAGCTTATTTGCTTTATCTTAAATTTGATTTTGTTAAAGTTTTAGCTAAGTGCTTATTTGTTTTAGCTTATTTTTAGTTTTTAGCTTATTCTTTTATTATTGTTATCCGGGTTTCGGTAAAACCCTTTTATTCCGAATAAGTGTCCTAAGCCATATTCCGAATAGTGGGATTTCTAGTTATTCCGGATAAGGGGTAAAGTACTTATTCCGAATAAGGGTAAGTTCGATTTATTCCGGATAGTCACGAGTGATTTATTCCGGATAGCTAACTTGGAGGAATTCCGGATAAGCCTTCGATTGCATATTCCGGATAAGGTGACAGGAATTATTTCGGATAGTGATTACGGGTGATTCCGGATAAGGTTCCGGAGTAGTAGTATATTCCGGATAAGCTTCGAGTATAATTATTCCGGATAAGGAATTTGTGAGGATTCTGGATAAGCCGCAGGACATCGAAGATTCCAGATAGTGGTCTTGACAGGATTCCGGATAAGCCATCGGAATATTATTCCGGACAAGGAGTTAATCTATTATTCCGGATAGCTAGCTTGGGCAAGATTCCGGATAACAAGTCGAACGTTATTCCGGATAAGGGCTAAGTTTGGATATTCCGGATAAGCAGGGTATTCCGGATAAAGATTGGGAGTAGATTCAGGATAAGGGTGACAGCCTTATTCCGGATAAGCTGTACTTTGTTGGGTATTCCGAATAGTGACAGTATATTGGATCCCGGCTCAGGTTTTGCTTATCCTCTGTTTTATTCTCAAGCATTTATTTTTCCCGCTATATTTTTCTTTAAGTGTTATTTTAATTGTTTAGCTTTACTTTAATTTTAAAGTTCACATTTTTATTACATTGTCAATTTAATTTTTCGTCACGCTTTAATTTTAAGTCATTTAATTAAATTACTTTTTAAAGTTTTAATATTGCACCATTGACTTTTTAATTAGTTTTAGATTTTAATTACCGTAATTTACGTTATAGTTTTGCACATTTATTTTTCAACAACGACAAATATTCTTTTCCACCAAAAGATGACTGAGTCGCACTTAAACCAGTAATCAATTCGATCAGACCGATTTCAACGAACAATTTTTCTAACTAAAATCTAGTTATTAAATGGCGCCGCTGCCGGCTCTTTTCGTAAAGATTAACGGTTTTCTGTGAGAGACGCGTTGAATTTTGGGATCCGTTAACTCATGAACGTTATGTTTCTTGCTTAAAAATTTCCAAAAATCCATAAAAATTAAAAAATTTCAAAAATCCAAAAAGATTTTATTTTTATTTTTATAGTGTATATATTGTCTATTTCTTTGGTATTGTTTTCTTTTGCTTTTGCAGGTGTATGCGTACTAGATCTTCAACTTATCCAAAGCCCGAGACTCGTGAAGATTTAGCTATGGCATGTGTGAACAACAACAATAACCCACCGCACCTCAACAATAACAACAACAATGTTCCCCCACCCGATCTTCACACAATGGAGGAGCTTTGCCAACCAACAATGTATGGACGAGGAGGACCGATTGCGCTGATGCAAATCACGGCTCCGTAGTTTTCGTTGAAGCATCACATGATCCAACAAGTGCAAACTAATCCATTTCGCGGATTGCCGGATGATGATGCCAACAAGCACCTCGACAAATTCATTACTATTACTCAAAGCATGAAGTTGCCCGGTGTTACTGTGGATGTCCTTTGCCTTCAGCTCTTTCCACATACTTTATCCCACCACGCCGAAAAATGGTTTGATCGTCTCCCGAAGAATTCCATTCATACTTGGGACGACATGACTCAACGATTTTTGTCGCGCTACTTTCCACCATCCATGGTCACGAGCCTTAGAAATCAAATCAGCGGTTTCATGCAAGAACCCGATGAATCTCTCTTTGATGCTTGGGAAAGATATAATGTTTTGATCGATCGATGTCCAAACCACAACATGCTCCCCGTTACGTTGATTGATACTTTCTATAATGGTTTAACTTTTCGTGATCGTGATACGATTAATGCAGCCGTCGGTGGCACATTTATGAAAAGAAGACCCAAGGAGTGTAGAGAGCTTATTGAGAACATGACTACTCATCACAAAAATTGGGATTCAACCGCATCTTCAAGGAATAACCCGAGAGTCAATGTTTCTTCTACTTCAGCAAACCCATATATGACCGAATTCACCCGCATGATGGCCGAAATGAACAAAAATATCTTGCTCATCGCTACAAACCAACAACAACAAGTTAAAGCTGTAGCAATTTCTTGCGAGAATTGCGGTGGTCCTCATTCATACACCGATTGTCCTTCTACTCAAGGCAATCCGGAAAACGTGTATGCGGCTTATGGTAACTATTCACCGGAAAATTACCAAGTCCGACCTCAAGGTGATCGGAATTTGCTAAGTTACCGTTCTAACAACTATCTTTCACCCGGTTTTCCTCCTCAAAACCACAACCCCAACAACAACTACAATAGAAGCAACCAAATCCTACCTCGAGCTTTTAATCCTTATCACCCACCCGCTCAACAACCACCCATTAATTAAGATGTTGAAACCTTAATGAGAACCCAAGGAGAGTAAATTAAGAATCTGCAAAGCAAAATTATCAACTTGAAAGGGGATATCACTAAGCAAGGTAATGACATTCGATCCGACCTTCGACATGATATACAAACCTCCTTCAGCACTCAAACGAATGATTTGAAGAATATGCTGGCTAGTTTCTTACCAACCACTCAACCCTCTACTTCGGGCTCTCTACCTTCAAACACCGTCACCAACCCGAGAGCGAATGTGAGTGCTATTACTACACGCAGTGGAGCAACTTTAGTAGGACCATCTATCCCTCCCCCAGTTACTCCATCTCTACCTCCTCCACCACCATTTATCCCTCCTACTCCTACGCCTAGTATTAGTTCTCCATTACCGTCTCCACGTCTTACTGAAGTATCCAAGAAGAACCCTTCACAACCCCACCTTCCACCTCTAAACCCTCAACATCTCAACCTTTACCTGCTACACCTACACCTTCCACCTATAAACCCAATATTCCTTATCCAACTCGCTTAGACAAGGCCAAACTACAAACCAAGGATGACATTCAAGTGTCAAACTATTTGAAGAAAGTTTCGGAAATGACCATCACTTTTCGCCTTGTTGAAGCTCTTGCACAAATGCCTAAATTTGTTAAGATGTTTAAGGAATTGCTTAATAAGAAGGAGAAGATGGCAGAGTTTGTTAATACTCAATTAAATGAAAACTATTCTGTCGTCCTTCTTAAAGAACTTCCGGAGAAACTTGGAGATCCCGGTCGTTTTGTGCACCCATGTACATTTCACCAAACCAAAGAATTTAGTGCCTTAGCCGATCTTGGGGCAAGTATAAATCTAATGCCTTTAAGTGTTTGGAAAAATTTATCATTACCCGACCTTACACCAACGAAGATGACTCTTGAGCTTGCAAATCACACTCTCGCTTACCCCGTTGGTATTGCCGAAGACGTGTTCATTAAAGTTGGCACCTTCACTTTTCCGGTCGATTTTGTTGTTGTTGATTATGAAATGGACCCTCGTATTCCTTTAATACATGGTCGGCCATTCTTGAGAACCGGAAAAGCTCTAGTCGATGTTGCCGAAGGAGAGTTAATCTTAAGGGTCGGGAATGATGCACAAGTGTTCAAAATGGGGAAGATCAGAAACAAATCCTATGGAAGAGAATCAGTGAATATGATTAATTTGCTTGATGATTTTGTCGTCTACAACAATCCTCTATTCGATTCTTGCTATGATAATCCACTGTTCCAAGATGATGTAGATGATTCTCTCTCCAATTCTGATCCTCCACCAATTTATGATTCTCCACCAATCTATGATGCTTTTGATGACGATTCTAGTTTCGATGGGGATGATTATGATGATTTTACTTCTGAGTATCCAGACATGCCCACTTATGATGATTTTGATGAGGCCGATACTCTCTCGAGTGATTCTTCACATGATGAAGATCCTCCGCCAACAACACTTGATCCTACTTTGGATGACTACTCATTTGAGGAAGACTTTGCTACTTTTCTCAACACTTACTTCCCAAATGAGAGTGATTCTCCTCCTTTGGACTTTGATGATTATGGTCTTTATCCTTCTTTGGATATGAAGAAACCCGCTTCAAAGGAGAATAAACCGGACGACACCAACATCCGCAGTTCTTATGTTTTGACACCTCTCTATCCACCTTCGTCGGATGAGATTGTGAGATTTATGAGCGGATCCTCTTCAAATTCTGCTGAGCCTGAGTGTTATTTTCCCCTAAAGGAAATGGTGTTCGATCCTGGTATTGAAATTTTCAATCCATCTCAGTATCCATCTGATGAAATAAAAGGAAAGATTTTTGGAAACCATGGAAATATGCTTGCACCTCAGCACCCTTACTACCACCGTGCTCCATCTTTGCTTAAGGGAACCTTTCCTACTCTTCTTTGGCTTGCCTTGTTCTCCTTAAGCTTGTGCTATTTGATGGACGAAAACCATGTATTTGATCCCGGTGGATGTGTTTCAAGTTTCTTCCTATGCTAATCAAAGTCGAGTCAGGCTCACGACTCGGTTAACAAAAACAAGTGCTTCTCGGGAGGCAACCCGCAGTATCTATCCCTTTTATTCCGTTTTTATAATAAGTGTAGGGGGAGACCCTAGTATGTGTTTGTTGTTTTCTTTCTTATCATGTGCAGGGATTCGAGCTTTCAAAGATCCATTCTTGATGACTTTTGACGACCCATGATTCCGTGTTCCCGTCTTCCTGGTTCTATCCTAAACTCTTTTGATTCTCTATTTTATATTTTCCAATATTAAAATAGGAATCACTTTAGTTGTCTCTTCCTTAGCAAGATTTAAACAACGTGCACAATGTCCTAAGTGTAGGGGAGGTTACTTCCACATGCTTAAACATTGAGGACAATGTTTATATTAAGTGTAGGGGGGACTTCTATCGAAGTTAAGTGGCCTTTTCCTTGTTTTTGTCCTCATTTTAACCGGAAAATTGATTTTTCGACATTTTTCAAAATTTTTGATCTATTTTGGCCTATTAGTTTTTACCTTTGTTATAGTTATTTTCTTTCTTTATTAGAATAAATTTTAAATAAAGTGGTTTTACTTTTCAAACGTTGTGAATTTTGACTCAACCCGAGTTTACTTATCTAAGTTTACTCTAGCTAGTATCCTTAACGTGTTTAAGTCAAGTTTTGCTAGGCTTTTATATAGGGAGCTTTAAAACGCGAAAGTCTTAACTCTTATGGGTTAAGAACAAGAATTTTTCGCAAGTTCCTATAATTTATCCTAGAGAGTCGTTTATCAAGGGAACTTTAAAATGCGAATTCTAAACTTGAAAAGGACTTATAGTTTGCAAGATCCTATAGATGACTCAAAAACCGAAAACTTTGATTTAATTGGCTAAGCATCCACGAGTCTCATTCCTTGAGATTTTAAACTGTGGAGAACGGGAGATGATAGAGTCAATTATAAGTTTGGTATTCTTTCATGAATTTATGTGAGTTGATTATAAGCTTTTTCTCCCATCGCTTGCTAATAAATTTAATTGCAATAAATAAGTTGTTCGATTTGAAAAGTTACTTAGATTCTAGCCCAAGATCGTTTAAAAGTTGCTCGGTATTAATTAGAGTTCATAGCCAAAGCATAACTTATTGAAGCGGGATGCGAAGATTGGCAAGTCCAAAAAGGCCCTAACAAGGCATGAGGGCTACATTTTTTTGCTAAAGATCCCAAGTGATGTGAAGAATCATTTATCAAGAATCAATATGAAGGATCGAGACACACGACGAAAAGCAAATACTCCCCTAAAGATCATGGAGAAGTCTATCCAAAAAGACCCTAACAAGGTATGAGGATAAATAGATCCAAGTCCTAAAAGGAGGCGGATCGTTGTATATCAAAATCCCAAATAAAGATTAGAGAAAAATGAAGAAGTCGTGGTCCAAATATGAAGAATCTCTCAAAAATTTCAAGTGAAGAAATTCCTATTATGAAGAGAAGACCATTATTTCATGAACGTCTCTCAAGATTTGAAGTATGGAGTCACTGCGAAATATCGGTCCGAGAAAGGTCTCAAATCGTGAAGCGAGTTATGCCAAGATATGAACTTTATAAGGTCCCGAGAAGCAGTTTTAAAAGATTTTGTCCTTTAGCTAACTATTGATTAAATCGTCCTATTTTATTTTCGGCCTAAATAACTATCGAAATAAGTCAACAATGCATCTTCGTGATCATTCAAGACAACAATAAAATATAAGAGATACACCTAGGAATAAGGGAGTCTAAGTGAATAATTGAGCCACATGAGTTTGTGATAGTTTGTTAACTTATAATAACAATGATCTCGTTTTTAAGCTTGGTATGAGGAACGTGAAACTTGAGGGTGATAATAATTCATGACATTCCAAAACCCCAAGGTAATTTTTTGATCTTTTTCCTTATTCTCTTTAAATATTTTGTCTTTTTAATAAAGGCCAAGTTGGATTGATTATGATGGAGAATGTAAAACTTGCTTTGTAATTAATGCATTGCATGAGGACATTGCAATGGTCAAGTGTAGGGGATTTAATAAGTGTGAAAACACTTATCCTTTTACCACTTAATTATAATAATAACCAAGCCAAAACGTGTATTTTATGTTGTAAATGTTGGAATTATGCGTGGTTTGTGTTTTTGTTGTGATTTAGGATCAATATGTGAAAAGGAAAGAAAACACGGGCTTTCACGGGCTTTTATCGAAGAAAAAGACAAAAGACGAAGTCAAAAGATCAAGAGTGCAAAAAGAACGGAAGTCCAAGACCTATTCTGAAGATTTATCAAGAAAAAGTCTAAAGACGGAAGTTTAATAAAGCCGAAGAACTCAAGTCTAAATAAGTGAAGATATTATAAGACGAGTTCAATTAATCCCGAGACAAAGTCGATAAAGTCGAAGAATTTAGAAGACGAAAAGACGTGAAGAAGAAAGAAAGAAGCAACACATGCTTAATCCTCCCTAATCACTATAAATACCCTCCTAATCTCACATTAGGAGGTGTTGGCTAGTTTGACAATCTAGTTCTTCTATTTTAATTACTTGCACCTTTACTTAATTGCACCTTTAATTTCTTGTCTTGCACCTTAAATTTTATCTTTTAATTCTTGTCTTTACTTTAATTGTTGAATCTTAATTTTAATCAAATTTTTATTTTAATCTCTCATTCTACCTTTCTTGTTCTTGATTTAATCTTTATGCTTATGTGCTTATTATTATGCTTGTTTGATTATTGGTATTGTTTTTATGTTATTGATTGTGTTGCTTATTGATTTTTAGCTTATTGTGTTTTTCTTAAGTTTAATTAAGTGCTTATTAGTTAATTTTCATAAAAAGTTGATTTTAAATATTTTTATTATTTAGTATTTTTAAAAGTTTTTAAATTTTAGCTTATTTGCTTTTTCTTAAATTTGATTTGGTTAAAGTTTTAGTTAAGTGCTTATTTGTTTTAGCTTATTTTTAGTTTTTAGCTTATTCTCTTCTTATTGTTATCCGGGTTTCGGTAAAACCCTTTTATTCCGGATAAGTGTCCTAAGCCATATTCCGAATAGTGGGATTTCCAGTTATTCCGGATAAGGGGTAAAGTACTTATTCCGAATAAGGGTAAGTTCGATTTATTCCGGATAGTCACGAGTGATTTATTCCGGATAGCTAATTTGGAGGAATTCCGGATAAGCCTTCGATTGCATATTCCGGATAAGGTGACAGGAATTATTCCGGATAGTGATTACGGGTGATTCTGGATAAGGATCCGGAGTAGTAGTATATTCCGGATAAGCTTCAAGTATAATTATTCCGGATAAGGAATTTGTGAGGATTCCGGATAAGCCGCAGGACATCGAAGATTCCGGATAGTGGTCTTGACAGGATTCCGGATAAGCCATCGGAATATTATTCCGGACAAGGAGTTAATCTATTATTCCAGATAGCTAGCTTGGGCAAGATTCCGGATAACAAGTCGAACGTTTTTCCGGATAAGGGCTAAGTTTGGATATTCCGGATAAGCAGGGTATTCCGGATAAAGATTGGGAGTAGATTCAGGATAAGGGTGACAGCCTTATTCCGGATAAGCTGTGCTTTGTTGGGTATTCCGAATAGTGACAGTATAATGGATCCCGGCTCAGGTTTTGCTTATCCTCTGTTTTATTCTCAAGCATTTATTTTTCCCGCTATATTTTTCTTTAAGTGTTATTTTAATTGTTTAGCTTTACTTTAATTTTAAAGTTCACATTTTTATTACATTGTCAATTTAATTTTTCGTCACGCTTTAATTTTAAGTCATTTAATTAAATTACTTTTTAAAGTTTTCATATTGCACCATTCACTTTTTAATTAGTTTTAGATTTTAATTACCGTCATTTACGTTATAGTTTTGCACATTTATTTTTCAACAACGACAAATATTATTTTCCACCAAAAGATGACTGAGTCGCACTTAAACCAGTAATCAATTCGAAGAGACTGGAACAACGATATTTTTAACTGAGTAAAACCTAGTTATTAATGCTCCATAGATTTTACCTTATGATATAGCTATTATAGGTATTATCTCGAGCTCGTTTTCTTCCATCATTTAGTAAAATATTATACACTTGAATTGACGAGTTAGAACTATGATAAATGAGTATGTGATAGGAGATAAGCAGACACGGATAACTAACTGTAACAAATCAGGCTTCATGAATAGCTTATAGTTTATTTGGTTTTGGGCCTATGCTTCATAAGCTCACTTACCCCTAAATTCCCAATCTAACAAAACACCCTAACATATGGTTACCTGATTATCGAAACATCAAACAATAATACCTACTACATCATGTTTATTACATATTTGTACAGAATTATTCAAATCACATAAAATAAATTAGATAGCACATACAAACACCTCTAAGAGAGAAGGTTATCACGATGGTGGACACCTCGTCGAAATGACGTGGCTGGCTCGCCGAGCTTTGTCGCCCCCTGTTGCCACACCCACCCCCCTTTTCGTCGGCCAGATTTCGGAAAAACGAAATCTCTACGACGAGCCACATCATCATTTATTTTTCTTCTTTTTCTTTTTTCTTCTTCTTTCTTTTTTCTTCAATCTTTCTTTCTTTCTGTAATATTTTTTTCTTCTTTTTCTTTTTTCTGCAATCTTTTTGCGATTTTTTTTCTGGATCTACACATAGTGTATGTTTGTGTGTGTTTGTACCGAAAGGAGAAGGGAGAAGAAAGAGATAAGTATATATTTTTTTAATATTTTATTTATAACTTTTAACCCTAATGTTTGGGTGGCTATCACTTTTTGAGTTAAATTTTTAAATTTTTGTAATTTTTTAAAGTGTGTTTAGTTTAAGATTATATTCCTATTTTTGTAGTGTATTTCTAACAATTTGTAATTTTTATTTAAGTATTTGTAATTTTTATTTAAGTATTTGTGTTGGAAATTCACTTTATGTGACGACATTTAAGAATTCCCATTAGTTATCATAGTCACACACGCAGGGACTAGATTAGGTAACTTTGTATAGTTTATCGTGTGGGACTATAAATACCCCTCCTAGGCTTCCAAGGAGGGGTTGTTGTTTGGTCATTTTATCATTTTAATATAATTATTATCTTTTCACCTACAACCACTTTCTCTCTCTAAAACATCCATGGCTGTCAATACCCTTTACCACCATGTTAGACCACCGGATCTATAAAATAGCAAACCTACATTTGGTATTAGAGCCTCGGTTCAATTCCTTGGATCGTCGTGTTTTTTATTGTATGATTCGGTGGTTTAAATTTTTTTGTGTCTCGTTACATCAATCTTTTTTTGGTCCGATCTGTTTTGTCATACTTTTTCTTTTGTCACAATCTGTCTAAACAGAAACTGTCTCATGTCCATGGTTTTATATCTTTATCTGGGTTCACAACTGGTTGCAAATCATGGTCATACTTGTCAAAAGTTGACATCATTTTAAGTCCCTGGTTTCACGTTCTTTTTAGATCTGGTTTTATGTCTACTGTTTCTGATATTATTTTTTTAGATCTGGTATAGATTTTTTTTATGGTTTCTTAATTTTTTTTTTCATGAAGATGAGAAAAACCCAGAAAAACCAGATCCAAAAACTAGATCCACAAAAGCAAGATCCTGGAGAAACGGAAAATTACCAAAGTTTAAGATTATTCCGGATGAATCATGTTATTCCGGATAGACTATTTATTCCGGATAGACTGTTTATTCCGGATAGACTGTTTATTTCGGATAGACTGTTTATTCCGGATAGACTGTTTATTCCGGATAGACTGTTTATTCCGGATAGACCGTTTATTCCGGATAGACCATTTATTCCGGATAGATCATTTATTCCGGATAGATCATTTATTCTGGATAGATCATTTATTCCGGATAGACCATTTATTCTGGATAAGACAATTTATTCCGGATAGATCACCTATTCCGAATGAAACAAAACAATCCAACCTTTTAACTCCTCAAACACCAAATCTAATCTTAGCCCTTCGTCACCTAATCCCCATCGATTCTAGACTCGCAACTCAAACAGAAAATAAGATTTCAGATTTGTTTAATAAAGCAATGATCTACTTAGATCGTGTTTATTAAATCTTTCATCACAAATCGTGTTTGGTTTTCTACCAATTGTTTATATTCGAAATTAAATAAAGTCCTATAACAAACTTGTTATACTCTTTATTCTCTTCGATTTTTTGACCAAAAACCGAACATGCATCATAATCTAACAGAGATCTTTAAAAGCTCTTTATTGGGATAAACCCGTTTGATATTCGAAGTTAAAGATATGGACTTAACAATTTTATTAACCCCATATCTTTATTTCGTTTAATTAAACAAAAACCAACAGAAAGATCTAACACACGAAATCTATCATCGTCATACATCTTATTATATATGGTCTGAACCATATTTTATTTTCGAAATTAAAGTGAGGTTTATAACAATTATGTTACAACCTTACTTGGTTTTGATTCTCACCAAATCAAGAACATGCAATAATAAAAACCTACCCGAGACCTCTATTTAAAGATCTTGAAGCTTATCTCTGACTCGACCTTCATCTTGACTTTAATCTAAAGATCAATAATGGTTTCGGTTTAGGTAATTAATTATGAATGGATCAAATGAGATGAGATTTGGTTTCTGAGATGATGAGATGTTTGAAGATTGAACGAGATTGAGTGTTGGTACTTAGATGGGATTAAAAGAGTTGATGATCTCTTATCTGCGATGGAAGTTGGATGATCTTTTGGGCGGAGATGTCTAGAAGATTGGGTGAAAGATTAGATTAGATGAGTGTTTATTTTGTGGTTGTGTAAGATGGGAGAAAGAAGGATTTGTGGGGGGCGGATGTTACTAGAGGAGAATGGGGGTGGAGATAAACGAGATAAGGGTTTGATTTGTGAGTCAAATTAGGGTTGTAGGTTTTATATACCACCAAATGATGGACCGGTATTTGCTTTTGTGATGGGCCCGGTGATGTTTCTTTTAGACGTAAGGTAATGTTGTGGGCCTTAACTATACACGAGTGATAATGGTCATTGGTATTACAAAATGTGTTCACATGGCCACAGAATTTTTGGGTCACATTCGTTTGAACTATGTGTATTCGAAAATTAAGCGGGCTGCTAATTGTGCCATCTAAATTGGTATGGGTGATAAATTTTAGTTACTTAAACTTTTATCCGAATATATTGGAGTTGTTTCATTAGTATGAATGATTGTGGGCCATGAAATTATTGGTTCCTTGTTATTGGGCCAAATGTGTTATTTTGTTATATCTAAATTTTATTTATCATTTTATTTGATAAATAATATTTCGATTGACGGTTTTGAAAGTGACGTGACAAAGTGCCGCGACAAAATATGACAAGACAAATGTGACAAAATTATTTGACGAGACCGAAGAAAAATTTGGCGATTTTTTAGTGGCTACGGATTTGTTTGACCGGGTATTAATTATGGGAAGTTGAAGACGGATTTTTCGAAGGCGTGTATTTATTTTATCTTCTGAGATAACTTGCTCGTGCTTAATCTTAGAATGACGACTTGTTTATCTAGTTTCCGGGTTCGGGGTGGTTGGTTGATGACTCGGATAACTATCACTTAAAGGGGTTACATTGTTGTACTCGGTGTCACGCGCTTTGTCGACGTGGATAATTTCAAGAGGTGTGGTGCTTATAGACTTCTTCAATGATGCATTGAGTACTTAGAGATTTCTCCACCGTTCTTCATTCAACAATAGTGCAAGCTTAAGTCACAAGATCGAAGGATTTTTATCCAGTTTTACGTTTGATGTATCTGGTTCATTCAATCAGTGGTCACTTCAAATTGCTTTCAAGTGGGTTGGTAAAGATGGCCATGGAGAGTTTATGAGTAGAGATTTTCGATCAACAGCTAATTCTCACAAAATATATAATTCATCTTATTTATTATTCTCACGAGATTGCAGGTATATGTGCGTATGATTTATTGCTGGTTCCGAGTGTCGAAACCATCAAGGGGGAAGAAGAATACACATTAAACGCACAACGAGTACACGTGATGAACTTCATACCTTCTTTTGATTTGAAGACATTCCGGGATGACATTTGTCATAGCCGCAGAGAAAATCAGTGTTTTAACTCGTGGCGTTATCAATATTTAAACGGTACACTACTGATTCGATGTTCAATTGTTTTGATGTTGCAATTATTCATCATCATTATCCTATATGGAGAGATATGCACTTCCAGGACTTAATTGATTCTGGTGCTTCTCCGGAAGAAGATGTGTGCATTTTCGGGACTTAATTGACTCTGGTGTTACGATGTCAACTTCATGAATGGGATAAAGTGTCCACTTCAGTATTTGAGCTTCATACTCGGGATTGGTTTGTTTTCTTCAACTATGTGGGGGAAGAAATGTCTTGATTCTTTCGAGTATGCATAACTTGAACTCTCAGGGGGAAGAAAATTCAGAAGAATTATTCAAGCGTGAGAAGAGAAGTTTTTGATCTACTTGATGTGCCCCTTACTTTCAATCCCTCATAGCAATATTATCATGTTATATGATGGGGTTTGCTTTTTAAATTCCGTTGTGCGCTTAATCATTCTAAGCTTTTTTGAAAGCTTTGAATTTGCTTACGAGGATTGTCGGTTTAGGGGGAAGCTATTTAAGAGCTTCTACATCAAGAAGATGTGGCATGAATTAGGGGGAAGTTAATTCAGAAGCTTCTCCTTAACCAGAAGTGTATGAGTTACTTAGCTCGTGCCGTTACAGTATTTCTACTACAAGTTACTGCAAAGATGAGTCGTTTTGAAGTGAAGACTTGAAGTCAAAGGCCTCAGAAGACATCATCAGCATTGGACGCTTCGTTGAAGTTTTTGTTTTATCATTATGTACTTGTTAAGAAAAATATTGTAAGGAATTCTACACGTCGTCCCATGGGGGAAGATTGTTGGAAATTCACTTTATGTGACGACATTTAAGAATTCCCATTAGTTATCATAGTCACACACGCGGGGACTAGATTAGGTAACTTTGTATAGTTTATCGTGTGAGACTATAAATACCCCTCCTAGGCTTCCAAGGAGGGGTTGTTGTTTGGTCATTTTATCATTTTAATATAATTATTATCTTTTCACCTACAACCACTTTCTCTCTCTAAAACATCCATGGCTGCCAATACCCTTTACCACCATGTTAGACCACCGGATCTATAAAATAGCAAACCTACAATTTGTAATTTTAATTTGTATGAAATGAAATTTTAATTTGTGTGAAAATGAAAAAAAGAAAAAGAAAAGATAGTAGTGGGGTCAAAGTGAAGAGGGGTTAGATGTGTTGTGAGTGAGGGGGTACTTTTGTTAATTGTGTTGGTGTGATGTGGCGCTGATGTGGCAGCTCTAGGGCCAAATTTTGAGGGGTTACCTTGTCATGGTAACCTTCTCTCTAAGTTAATAATTTCATAACTCCTGAATTTACTGATTCACAATGTCCAATGCAGTCCTAAATGGTGGAATACAGTTCCCAACCCACCTATTACAAACATCTTATACGCCAACTTTAAAGCTCACTAACTTGTCAGGATCTAGGAGCACGAACTTTAAATTATGCGCGAGATTACTTCATCATAAATCAATCATCTGGACACTTGAAAAAAAAAAGTTAGAAATGTATCTTGACGTAACATCTAGTACTATTAGCAAACCCCAAACAATAACACTTGACGTGATTCGCCTCCAGATAATGATTTACTTTTTAACTCGTGAAGACGCTTTGTGAATTTCTGCCCTAGCCCACATAACACTACCTACTGAAAATAGCATTTACATGGTAATCAGAAGTAAAGAAAAATGAACACGACATGTTAGGAATCTTATACACCTAATACACCTAGTAGTTCTTAATGGCATATATATGTTTTGACGTAGAAGTGGTCGAATACAATGGGGTATTTCATATTTTGTTAATAGTGTGTAACGCTTAAAGGGTATCAGTTTGGGTAAGCTTATTTCGGAAGCACCATTAAAATTGTTTTAACTACTTTTTATTAGCATATTTTACTAAGAAAATCCAAACACTATTTAACAAAGTGCTTATATCCAAACAACTTATAAGTGCTCATCTATAAGCATTAAAAAGCAATCCCAGACACCCACTATAAACTAACTAAATAAGCAGATAAGGTCTTATGCAACTAATCATAAAACCGATATACATACACACAAAAGAATAAACACAAAGAACAATAATCTTTATACTATTTTATATACCTGAAGCCTTTTATAATCAACCTCACTGTTCATCTTCATCATCATCTCCATCTTCACCTCTCGTTCTCCACACTCATAATTTAACTACTTCATAATGCAATAAATTTATCCTTTATTTCTTCATGCACTCTCATAGCTTCACCCAAACAACTGAGTACCAAAAACAAATAGCAAAATAAACATCTTTTATAACATTTAAAACACGCTTTTTATCTCACATCGATCCAAAACATCAACAAAGTTTCAATTTTTTTACGATTACCTAACATCTTGAAACTTTTGACCACCGTAGGCTGCCAAAATAAATAAAACTTATATAATAACAAGAATCACCGTAAATTCAATGCTCGAAAAATAAAACATAATCAAGCACAAAACCACCAAATTTTGACTTGACTAAACCCCAATTACCCAATTCAATTAGGTCAAGAAAAAACCCCAATTCATTGATACACATAAATCACGTAAAAAACTACCTTGATTTTTATTGTAGAAGTTGTTGCATCTAATTTCTTAATCTTTATCCATCTTCATCAACAAATTTCATACCCGCAATTTTAGTACCGAAAAATTAAACAGAAACTAAATCTTGATCATATGGTTGTACCAAAAAAATCCCAAAGATACAAATATAAACTAAGATTGATACTTACAAATTAAAACTTCAACCATGCAATTAAGATCGACACTCAACCACATGACTCAATAGTGTTCTATATGTTAGTAAGTTATGGATTTCTGGGCTTTTTTGTTGTGAAGAATGGGCGGTGAGGAGGTCCGCGATGATGAGAATGATATGAGGGAGAAGAGATGAATGCAATACACCTGTTTTGAATTGTGACACACTCTATTAAATTACTGTTCATAAGCAATAAATAATTATTATTTACAGGTTACTGTAGCACTGTGAGGAGAAGCAATAATTTTGGGAGGACCGAGTTATTTTTTACATAACAAAATAAAAAAATGAATAATAACTTTGAAACATAATGCATAATATTAACAATACTCGTCACGGTCTTTGGGAGGATCATAACCCTCCCCAATCTCCACTAAGATCCGCCTCTGCATCTCGGTCAACCCCAAATCATAAGCAATATTAAAAACTAAAGTTTCAAAACCTCCTCAATTTGTAATCTGGTTCAAAACTGTGAAACAAGTTACCATGTAAGGCATTTCTTTGAATGTTAACGTCTTCTTGATTAAATAGACAAAAATATGAAAAAAATACATATACATAAACGAGAATACGAGATATACAAAAGAAATACATAATATAAATAACGACTTCTTGAATTATTAGTCTTGGATGATCTCGTCTACGGTAAGAAGTTTGACAATACCCATAGCTATTTCTTCAACGTTTATTTGTTCTTCAACCTTTTCTATTTTGTCTTCAAGTGGTGATATGTGTTGAATCCGCTCCATGACATCCAGGTGGTCTTTGAGACACACCTATTCAATCGAAATCGGAGTAAGTTTTGTCCTTCAAGGTTATATAACCCTCCCATTAACCGAGAAGGCGAATCTGGAAGTTACCATACTTCCTTGAACCGAGATAGGTCACGGGCCATGGCGGCTAGGACCAAAAATGGGTTTCTCATGCTTTCCACCAACTCAAGATATTTAAATTATTAAACTCATCGATGCTTATTTGCCCCAAAAAGTTGGATGCTCCATAGCTTCTACCTTATGATCTAGCTATTACGGGTATTATCTCGAGCTCATTTTCTACCATCATTTAATAAAATATTATACACTTGACATGAGGAGTTAGAACTATGATAACTCGAACCCGCCACTTGAGCCATATTTTTCCAAATACACTTGAAACATATTGTCAAAAGCCACGTTAAAATTCACAACTTGACAAGAAACATATTGTGGATCTGCCTTGGTCAACCCCAAATCATAAGCAATATTAAAAACTAAAGTTTCAACACCGTCTCAGTTTGTATTCTTGTTTAAATCCACGACACAAATTATCAAAAAAAACATCTATTTGAAATGTCCAATAAAATCTACTTTCATTTTACCCACCATATTTGAAAATTTCATTCCAACTTGGTTTAAATATTTTCATCATTAAATAAAGTCTACTTAAAATTAAAGAACTTGTAGGGTAGTAAAATCCTGACAAAAAAGTAGTAAACGCCAAGCATTTTCGTGACACGTTTTAAAGTTTTCTAATGAGAGTCGGGATAAGCTGTAGTAGCTTCGGGATACTCACGTGCAAGGTTTTCATTAAACAACTTTAAAGTACCTCTTTGACGCAAATGTTGCAAGTGGAATTCCACCGGGTAGGTGTGTCCAATTCAAAGTTTAGAAGTTAAAGTTCATATTCATAAATAACTTTTTATTTGTTTTGTATCTTCTATTACTAGAACCAAAAATATCACTTAACACAATCTTTAAACCCATTTTTTATTCGGTCAATCACAGGAACGCGACTTGTGTAACCAAAATTAATGATATGTGCTACACATCCACTATGAAAAAAAGACATAATTGCAAATCGTTTGTATTTTCGGACCAACTTTTCAACCGCATTGGTGTTGTTTGACACATTATCGAAAGATATAGAAAAAAACCCGTTTATCGTAAATTAAACGTTTAGATAACATAAACTAAAAAGTCAAAAAGATTTTCGCCTATATGAGGCTATTCCAACAACTCAAAGGCAATCGTTTTTTCATCATTATTTACCCAATGCATAGTAACACAAAGATACGAATCCGATAAACCACATGGAGCGGTCCAAACATCACTTCTAACGAAAGTTTGACTTGAAATCAATCTTCTTTGGCTTTTTTTATCACAATTTTACACAATCACGTCTAATGGTAGTTCGACTTATGTGATCGAAGTTAAAGTTTTTTTTTATAATATAAGCTTGGTCATTCAGGGATTGTCGAAGTGATCAAACGTTTACAAATTTCGCCATACTATCCCGAAGTTGATCCACCTTGTATTGTCAAAACGACCTATCATTTCAAGGTTGCTTGACTAGAACTTGTCATCACTTTCACAGCTCGACAACTTTTGGTCATGTGTTTCTCAATGTAGTGTTTCCGAATGAACATGAATACCTCCCACATTTCTTTCATCTCTTTTTTTATCCATTTGACATCACATACGAATCGAAGTTAACCTAAATATTCTAATTTTATTTGCCGTTTTTGTTTCAACATCGATAAGCTTAGTTGATAATTCTCCAATGGATGCCATTTTTCAGTGTTTTTTTGCGGTTTTAAATACTACAGTTTATTTTTGTGTTTTGAAATTGTATAGTTTACCTAAACACCCTACCTTTTTATTTTTAATGATAAAAAATAAATGTACACTATTTTATTTGAAACTTTAAATTTTAAAATTTTAAATTTTTTGAAAAAAACACCATCTATCAACCAACCACCATTACTCCTTAATCATTTCACAATAAAAAAAATATGAAAAAAACGTCATATACCCAATGACAGAGCCAATAGAGAGGCTAACAGGTGCTCGACTCTTCATAACCGACCCAGCTAGCCCACCTTGTCTCCTGATTTTCAAACCACATTTCACACATTCTTCATTCTGGCCACTACCAACACGGTCAACTCTGATCACGATGACGACCCAAGGCATCAAATTAGGTTATGTTTGTGATGGAAATCGGAGAACATACACTTTATAAAGCTTATTTTTTAAGTTTAAAAAATCAGAGTAGGGATGAGTATTTGGACCAGTGACTCGGACCGGACCGGCAAACTAGACCGGACCGGACCGTACAATTTTGGTCCGGTCCTCGGTCCGGGGTTTTTGGCTAATTTGGTCCTTGGTCTGGTCGGTCTGGTCTGGTCCGGTTCGATCCTACCAAAACCACGTCGATTATGCCTAATAGGATATGACCGGACCGAAGACCGAACCGGACCGAAGACCAAACCGGACCGGACCGACCCAGATCGGACCGAACCTTTTCGGTCTGGTCTCGGTATGAGATTTTGGACCATTTCGATCCTCGATTCGGTCCGGACTTGATGCTCACCCCTAAATCAGAGCATGTTTTCGTCCATGACGAAGAAGACGACTATACTTATAGCCAATGTTTTAAAACTCGGGTTTTTAGTTGATCCGGTCTAGTGACCGGTTCACGGGTCAACCGGTTGAACCGTCGAGTCAACCCCGTGTTATATATATTTATATTTTTTTATATTTAATATATAATATTATTTTATGTCTGTTGGAAGTTTAGTGCAATTGTGGGAACGGGTAATACTTGTAAATGGGTTTAGAGGTACGGAGTGTACACCCATTAAGTCCCTTACCTCCCTGGACTCAATATAGTGGTTGTGATATCAGTAGGAAGCTGCTCCTGGTCCAGAAGTTGCTCCTGGTCAGGAAGTTGCTCCTGGTTAGGAAGCTCCTCCTGGTTAGGATGCTGCTCCTGGTTAGGACGTTGCTCCTGGTGATGCACAAAGTCTTTGTAACCTCTTTGACCAGTTAATAAGGGTTGAATATTGACTTGATGACCAGGTTTATGGTCATGTAACCACTATGCTTTATGAAGGTAATTATGAGATTAATAGGCCGATTAATGCTCTTAATACCTTTGACTAGGAGTTACATTCCTTAAGGAATATGATCACTATAAATAGTGATCATATTTTGCATGAAGAGATATACAGAAACAAGAAACACAGAAACGCATAGAGTTCTTGATTTGTGCCTAAAACAAGAACTAACTCTTGGTTTTATCCCAAGGAGGTATTCGTGTTAACCCAGGCATAGGGTCGAATAATCTTCTTTGGAAAGTGATTACACGACTCCAAGAGATATCCGGTAACCATTCATTGGTACGTAGTTAGGCTATTGATTATCTTCACCCTGTTGGAACGAAGTAAACCCCAACAATCAAAGTAGATTACTTTGTGATAATCAATGGCGGCGGCAATGAAGCATATGGTGGCTAACTTCTCCAAACTGGACAAGTTTGAAGGGGTTGATTTTAGGAGATGGCAGAAGAAGATGCACTTTCTTCTTTCTACCATGAACGTGGTGTACGTGCTGACCACTCCCATTCCTGATGGTGGTGATGATGCTACTTTGGAGGAACTGAGGAAAAGGAGCAAATGGGAGAATGATGATTATGTGTGTCGCGACATAATTCTCAATGGTATGTCTGATTCTTTATTTGATATTTACCAAAATGTTGAATCTGCTAAAGAACTATGGGATTCCTTGGAAGCCAAATATATGGCTGAGGATGCATCAAGTAAAAAGTTCCTTGTGAGTGATTTCACAAATTACAAAATGACTGATTCAAGACCAGTCATGGAACAATACAATGAACTTCTTGGAATACTTGGCAGATTTACACAACATAAAATGAACATGGATGAGACCATTCAGGTCTCATGTGTCATTGACAAACTACCTCCTTCTTGGAAAGATTTCAAGCACACCTTGAAACATAAGAAGGAGGAATTAACTCTTGTTGAGTTGGGCAGTCATTTGCGCATTGAGGAATCCCTCAGGGTGCATGAAAGTGATAAGCCAAAGAGCAACAATGTTGCTGGTTCATCTGTTGTCAATATGGTGGAGCATAACAACTCCACCAGGTACAATGACAACAAGGGCAAACGTAAGCATCAGGATAACACCAAAGCTAATCCTAACAAGAAGTCATCAGTGGCTTGTTGGAAGTGTGGGAAACCTGGACACTTCAAAAGGGATTGCAAAGGTGTTAGCATTGGCAACCAAGCTAATGGATCAGGCACAAAAGGTCAGAATATGTTTAATGAATCTCTCCAGATTTATTATGTTACATATGTATCTGAAGCTTACTTTGTGCAGGATGATGATGTTGCGTGGTGGGTTGACTCTGGAGCAACAGTACATGTGTGTAAAGATAGATGATGGTTCAAGACTTATGAGTCAATGAATGATGGATCTATTCTTCACATGGGAAATGAGTCACAGCCCTAGTGCATGGACGTGGTTGTGTAGATCTTAAATTTAGTTCTGGAAAGATTGTTTCTTTGTTTAATGTTTTGCATGTTCCTAATATTAGGAAGAACTTGGTTTCTAGTAGTGTTTTGAATAATTGTGGTTATAAACAAGTGATTGAATCTAATAAATTTGTTTTATCAAAACATGGTGTGTTTATTGGTTTTGGCTATTTGAGTAATCAAATGTTCAGGCTTAATATTGATTCTAGTATAAATGTTGATTTTGTCCTGATGACTACCACTAAACTGAATGATTCATCACTATGGCATGCTAGACTAGGCCATGTCCACTATAAGAGGATGCAAGATATGTCTAAGGATGGGTTAATTCCAGCTTTTGACATGGACACTGATAAGTGTCAGACTTGTATGCTGAACAAAATTACTAAGAAACTATTTCAGGATGTAAAACGTGAAACTACAGTTTTGGAGCTAATCCATAGTGATCTATGTGATTTGCATGCTACTCCCTCATTAGGGAATAAGAAATACTTGGTAACATTTATTGATGATGCTTCTAGGTTTTGTTATGTCTATTTGTTACATACTAAGGATGAAGCATTAGATAAATTTAAAGTATTTAAAACTGAAGTTGAATTACAACAAGGAGTCCAAATCAAAAGATTTAGAACTGATAGGGGAGGTGAGTACATGAATACTAAGTATTTTCAGTCTGTTGGAATAATCCATGAAACAACTGCCCCCTATACTCCACAACAAAATGGTATATCAGAAAGGAAAAATAGAGTACTAAAAGAGATGGTTAACTCCATGTTGTCCTACTCAGGACTGAGTCAAGGGTTTTGGGGAGAAGCTATGTTAACAGCTTGCTATTTATTAAATAGGTTTCCTAATAAAAGGAACAGGATTGCCCCTTATGAACTCTGGACTAAAAGGAAACCAAACTTGAACTACCTCAAAGTTTGGGGTTGTAGGGCTGTTGTAAGACTCCCTGATCCAAAGGTGAAAACCTTGGGTGAAAGAGGCATTGAATGCATCTTTGTTGGATATGCTGAGCATTCCAAGGCTTATAGGTTCTATGTTATTGAAGCTAATGATTCAGTTTCAATAAACTCAATCATTGAATCAAGGGATGCTAACTTTGATGAGACTAGGTTCTCATCAGTCCCTAGACCAAGCCTTAGGACTCCTATAGGAGCTGAGGACACTGGTGTTTCAGTGGAACCTGAAAGGGTCACTGATGAGGTTATGGTTCAGCAACCTGAGCCTGAGCTTAGAAGAAGCACAAGGCATAGGACTCCAAAGAATTTTGGGCCTGAGTTTCAACTATACTTAGTTGAAGGAACAAGGGATGAGGTCTCTGATCAATACTCCTATTGCTTTAATGTTGAGGATGATCCCAAAACATTTGATGAAGCAATGAAGTCCCAGGATGTTGCTTTCTGGAAAGAAGCAATCAATGATGAGATGGACTCCATCATGGGCAACAACACTTGGGTGTTGGTTGATCTACCTCCAGGTTGTAATCCACTTGGTAACAAGTGGATTTTCAAAAGGAAAATGAAGGTAGATGGAACTGTTGAAAAGTTCAAGGCAAGGTTAGTCATTCAGGGCTTTAAACAAAAGTCATGGATAGACTATTTTGATACTTATGCTCCAGTAGCACGTATCAGTACCACAAGAATGCTGATTGCTCAAGCAAGTATTCACAATCTGATTATTCATCAGATGGATGTGAAGACAACATTCTTGAATGGTGACTTGGATGAGGAGGTTTATATGAACCAACCTCAGGGCTTCATCATGCCTGGTCATGAAGGTAAGGTGTGTAAACTGATTAAGTCCTTATATGGACTGAAGTAGGCACCTAAGCAATGACACCAGAAATTTGATGAAGTGGTTTTGTCTAATGGTTATTCACTTAACCAAGCTGACAAATGTGTATATAGCAAATTTGATGAATCTGGTAAAGGAGTCATCATTTGCCTATATGTTGATGACATGTTAATCTTTGGTACTGACCAAGCTAAGGTTGATCAGACAAAGGATTTTTTGTCATCAAAGTTCTCCATTAAAGACATGGGGGAGGCTGATGTTATCCTTGGCATAAGGATTAAACATAAAAGTGATGGTATTGTAATTTCTCAGTCTCATTACATTGAGAAGGTCCTGAAGAAATTCAATCACTTTGATTGTACTCCAGTGAGTACACCTATGGATACAAGTGAGAAACTAATGCCTAACAATGGTCAGGTTGTCTCCCAGCTTGAGTATTCTAGGGTGATTGGTTGCTTGATGTATGCCATGACTAGTACTAGGCCTGACATTGCATTTGCTGTGGGTAAACTGAGTAGGTATACTAGTAATCCTGGTACTCAGCATTGGCAAACAATTCAGAGGGTACTGAAGTATTTGAAAGGAACAATGGATTATTGTTTGTCTTATACTGGATATCCTTCAGTGTTGGAAGGTTACACTGATGCAAATTGGATCAGCAATACTGAGGATAATTCATCCACAAGTGGCTGGGTATTCCTTCTTGGTGGTGGTGCAATTTCTTGGGCATCCAAGAAGCAAACTTGCATTACTGGTTCAACAATGGAATCTGAATTTGTAGCTCTAGCAGCTGCTGGTAAAGAGGCTGAATGGTTGAGAAACTTGCTTCTTGAGATTCCATTGTGGGTCAAACCTATGGCACCCATTTCTATCTGTTGTGATAGTGCAGCTACATTGGCTAAGGCATATAGCCAGATGTACAATGGCAAGTCTAGACACCTAGGTGTTAGACATAGCATGATTCGTGAGTTGATCACGAATGGGGTGATTTCAATAGAGTTTGTGAGGTCTCAACAAAACTTAGCTGATCACTTGACGAAGGGATTGGCTAGAGACTTGGTTATAAAGTCTGGTAAAGGGATGGGTTTAAAAGTCCACTCTAGTCACTGAATGCTAGGACACCCAACTCCCTCCTGAGGAAACTTGGGAGCTGAGTTCAATGTGGAAAGCTGAACATTCAGGGGACTGAAGCACATGTATATCATCCCAAGGATGTGCTTGTACCTGCTGAAAAGAGGATGAAGTTATAAACTTCTTAATGGTTAATTTCTTTGAAAAAGTGCTTAAGCAGGAGCATGAACTAAAGAGGAACCACCTATGTAAATGTTGAGGTTTCGCCGCCTCAAGGAGCATGGACTTTGGCTCTTACAACATTTATGAATTGGATATGGACACATGGCTTGTATGGTGTCAGGAGCGTTTTAAGTGTTTGAAAACTTGGGTGTATGTTATCTTCAGGTGTTCAAAGTAGTTGAAGGGTTCAATTCTTAGAACACCCTGATTCTCGAATATTTGGAGTGATGTACTAAGATGGAAATTCAATCCTCAGGACATTTTCATTTATGCACTAGTTTTGCTAAAGTTGATTTTCATGCAAAAAGGAATTGTACTAAATTGGGGAGGATTGTTGGAAATTTAGCGCAATTGTGGGAACGGGTAATACTTGTAAATGGGTTTGGAGGTACGGAGTGTACACCCATTAAGTCCCTTACCTCCCTGGACTCAATATAGTGGTTGTGATATCAGTAGGAAGCTGCTCCTGGTCCAGAAGTTGCTCCTGGTCAGGAAGTTGCTCCTGGTTAGGAAGCTGCTCCTGGTTAGGATGCTGCTCCTGGTTAGGACGTTGCTCCTGGTGATGCACAAAGTCTTTGTAACCTCTTTGACAAGTTAATAAGGGTTGAATATTGACTTGATGACCAGGTTTATGGTCATGTAACCACTATGCTTTATGAAGGTAATTATGAGATTAATAGGTCGATTAATGCTCTTAATACCTTTGACTAGGAGTTACATTCCTTAAGGAATAGGATCACTATAAATAGTGATCATATTTTGCATGAAGAGATATACAGAAACAAGAAACACAGAAACGCATAGAGTTCTTGATTTGTGCCTAAAACAAGAACTAACTCTTGGTTTTATCCTAAGGAGGTATTCGTGTTAACCCAGGCATAGGGTCGAATAATCTTCTTTGGAAAGTGATTACACGACTCCAAGAGATATCCGGTAACCATTCATTGGTACGTAGTTAGGCTATTGATTATCTTCACCCTGTTGGAACGAAGTAAACCCCAACAATGTCAAGTTAAATCGATGAAAAATATCTAAACTTTTTAGTTTAATATTTATAACATTATAACAAATGTATGAAAAACAATTATTTTATATTTATAATTTGTTTTAAACCATAATAAAACTATATTAGTTTGTGTTTTAAGTTAATTTTTATTTTATTTTAACTAATAATAATCACCAGTACTTAAATTTATCTTAAAATTGTGACCTGGTCGGGTTTGTCAAACCGGATCAACAAAAAACCGACGGTTCAATTCAGTTCTCATACAAGCATAAATCCGGTCTTATTTGGCCCGGTCACCGAGCCGGTTCACAGTTCAACCGACCGAGTCAACCAGATTTTTAAAACATTGGTTATATGGACCAAGAAAAATCTTTATTTTTGTACTACCTATTTTAGTGTGACTCTGAGATTGAATACTTGTCGAGGTTAACCCCAACCGTTAATATGTTTGTAAATGTTAAAAAAAAAAAGATAAAATGTTTCACCCCAGTGGCTTAAAAGTACTGTAACATTTATAATCTCGTTGTTATTTTTATGAGATTTTTCTAAATAGTTCTTATACTAAAAGGTATGTTTTTTGTAGATGAAAGTAGAATGTTAAAAAAAAATTGCACAAATTCTCATTGTTATTGATATTGACATAGATAGAATTCGATGTATAATGAAATAAAAATTGGCCTTTTATGAATAATCTAAGTTACGGCTATCTATTAACTATTATAAGAGATATTACGGTTTTCTTTAACTCGATTATTGGCTACGTCCTTACATTTACTCATCTTAAATTTCTACCAATTTTTATAATATCATATGCAACATTTAATGATAATAAATGGGTTAATATACAAAAAAGTTATTAAACTTTCCAAGAAATTTGTCCTAAAGTAACGAATGTTCATTTTGTGTTTCTAAATTACTAATGTTTATATGACCGGTTGATTAAGTTACCCACTTATCAAAAACGTGATATTTATGTTACTTAACATGAAAAAACCAGATATTTATGTTACTTAACTTATAAAAAACATGCATTCAGGTTACTCAAATTAACACTAAATTATAGGGATGTATAGTTTAGTAAAGTTTAGTAACTTAGAAACACAAAATAAAGTTCGTTACCTTAGGACAAATTTCTTGGAAAGTATAGTAACTTCTTTGTATATTCACCCATATGTCGATCCTTACAACATCACATGTACCATTTAATCTGAAATTATAAAAAATTGAAGAAGGTGTCATCTACCCACGTGCCAGTATTTACTTCTTAATTCTGCCACTACTAAAAAATTGAAAAAGGGTAATCTATCATCTTAAATTTTTGTCAATCTTTACAATATCACATGCAATATTTGACGAGTCATAAATTTATGACAACCTTTACAACATCACCTGCAACGTTTATGAAAGGCAAATGCTTTAATTGTCAAAACACTACTTACACATAAAAAAATAAAAAATTGACTACTAAGAAAAATAAAATGACAAACTAAATTTTAAAGAAATACCAAAAACAGTAATGAATCTTTTTACGAACTCATCAAATATCAATTATAAGAGATGAGGATGTCATGTTTGTCCTTAGCTCGTCGAAATGACGTGGCTAGCTTGTCGCCCCTCGCCGCCTTTGGTTGCCACTATTGGAATTTCTTGTTCTTGAGGCGTTGTAGCATGCAAAGTTGATATATTGTGCATGTTGCCAAGACTTTTGGCTTAGAATTGGGTTTGGTCGGTTGGGAGACTTGATGTAAATTTTAATTGGGCTTAACTGGGAAGTTACAAAAAGTTTATATGAGATTTCTTCAATGTTAAGAACTTTGGTTAGCAAGGGACACTTGAGGACAATTATGTCTATCTTGTTTATGCAAGTGTGCATGGTTGGACAGTGCTTGCCACCCTACTGTCATTTTCAAGATAAGAGTTATCTTCCTTAGGGTAAACTTATGTGTTAAGGTCTTTTTATTTATTTATTTATTTTTATTTTTGGCCGCTGACATAGTTTACCTCCAACGCTGATAAGACCAATTTCAACGCTGACATGGCAAAATTTCAACGCTGACAAAATATTGTCGTTACCCGCTGACATTTAATTTTTGACAGTTGAAAAACACTGGGTCCACCCAGTTGTTATTTTTTACGAAAATATGGGCCGTAATTTTAAAGAGTTGGTATCTTTTATTAATAAAAGAGATAAGTTATATATTTTCTTGATTATAATCATTACTTTTTGACTATAATTGCCTTCTTTTTCAACCAATAGTGTGCCTTTACCACTCCTATATATTAGGCTCACTTCTTTAAACAGGGTAACTACTATTCTAGTCTTCTAAATTCTCAAACCTTCACACCTCCATTTTTAACCATCTTTCAGTTTTCACAAAGTTTAAAATGGCACCAAAGTTTAAACCTGCTAGTGTAAAGTTGAGGTTCCGAAGTCAACATAACATGGTGGCTTATATGGTTGCTGATGATGTTTTGCACCCCCAATGCACAGAGATGATCGAGTATTTGATGGCGTCTCCTCTAACGTATGCACTTTCTCATACTCCACTTGTCCCTATCACACACATCAAGCAGTTTTGGAACACTGTTCATTCTGAAACTATTGATGGAGTGATTACATTAGTTGGCACTGTTCATGGGACTCGATGGGTAGTTACTGAAGATTTAGTTCGTCAAGCTTTACATCTTGACGACGCTGATGGTATAACTACCCTTCCCTTAACAGAGCTAGAGTTAGGGTTTCGAGGCTTGGGATATGAATTGCCCCTAGTTAGGCATATCAACAAATATTCTAAACAACAATTTCCCACAGCCTGGAAGTACCTGGTACAGTTCATCCTACAGTGTTTGAGTCCCAAATGCCCGTCTTTCAATGAAGTCAATCGATCTATTGGTTGTGCTCTTGTTTGCCTTGTAAATGGGGAAAAGTTTAACTTTTCTAAACTGATTTTTGATGGCATGTGTCACAACAAGGGTAACAAGATGACTCTTGCTTGCCCAAGGTTTTTGCAAATGGTTTTTGATGCTCAACAATATTGCCGTAGGGACCATGATGACTTTTATGAGGTCCCTACTCAAAAGAAAACTGTTTTTGGTAACATGAACACCCCTCCATTTAGAGACCTTCCTCTCACCCCAGCCATGCAAGCTATCATTCAGGCAGCTGTAAACCCTGACCCACAACCAGACCTTCTCCTAGAACAACCTCCATCACCACAACACATGAACATTGACCCACAACCCTCAGGTGATGACATTCAGAATGTGGGCGCTGACACAGCTGACCCAAACGCTGACACCAATTCCTCCCAACACCAAAATGACCTACATTCCACTTCCTCTTCTGAACAACCAGATTTTAGGTTTGAGAAACGCAAAAGGACTACTGGAGTGTTCTCCTCTAGTGGTCCTAGCCATGTAGCATAGGGAACCACCACCACAAGTGTGGTTGGTGCCATGGGTGGGGCTGGGACTATTGGTACTAGCTTCGCCGCAGGTCAAGATAGTCCCAACATCATTAAGACCACACCCATGCCTAATGAATCTCTTTTGGGAGGTCAAATCCCCATGATAGAGGAGGGCATAATGTAACCTTTATCAGCTTTAGAATTGAAGGTGATTTGCATACGCTTACAAAGGAAAAATGCAGATCTTGTACAGATTATCACAGGTCAAGGCCTTGAACTCAAATCTTTGAGGGAGAGGTTAGTTATTTTAGAGACTGCCAATACAAGGAGGAGGCAGTTTAGAGTCCTTTCTTAAGGGGAGGATTCTTCCAAAGGGGAGGAGGACAAAGGCTCACAAGAGGGTGGTTTTTCTTTTGGAAACAAGGATGTAGAGATAGCTGAGGTGCTAACAGGTTTAAAGGAGAAGCCATGTTTTGATACTTCTCTAATTACTCCTAAGCAACTATCTTTTGTAGAGATGATGAGGCAACTCACAGAGTCAGCCGCTGACATTCAGGTTTTGGAGGCTAACATTAATAAATCAGACGCTGACAGACTTGCAGGTATGGCTGGTGTATCCCAAACATCAGCTATTATCAAAGATACTTCTACACAGGTACCATCAACGATTTTACTAGATATTGGAGCATTCCATAAAGGTAAAAGGGTTATGGTAGAAGGACAGGTACCTAAGGATGCAGCTCAAGTAAAATTTTATTCTGTTTTGGCTACACAACTTCAAGAGCAGGAAAGAATCAAGCCTACTAAGACTGCTATTGAGTCACAAATTATGACTTCTTCAGAGTGTGAAAGCAATAAGGATGGAAGTGATGATGAGGGCTCTAGTTCTAGTGTGATGATTCTTGAAGAGTCAGAAAGGTTAGAGTATGGGGAGGATGAAGTGGCTAAGAAGAAGCTTAGGGAGTTGAAGATGCAGTTTGATTTTGACATGCCTAAGATTGCTGAGCTCTATTTCAAGTATGAAGAACAAGTTTTGAATGATCCAGCAGTTTCTTTGTCTAAGAAGATTTGGTGCTTGGAAGGATTTTTGAGGCTGTAGAGACATATTAAGGTGTTTGAGAAAAATAGAGCTTGCAACATTCTTCAACAAAACAAGACAACAATGAGAGAGTTATATTACATGATGTTAAGGTGTCACCAGACTGGGTGGACCTACACTAAGCTCAAAAATCTCACTTTTGAACATTTGGAGCATTTGGCTTATCCCATTTGGGATTTTGTGTAAAGACAGGACTTTTGGGCTACTCTCCAAGGAAAGGCAAGAAGAAATGGAGGAGCAGATGAGAATGAAGAAAGCATCTGTGGTTCCAAGGCCAGTCAAGAAGGGATTGAAGATTGGATTTCTAGTACTTGATCAATTAAATCCAAGTGAAGCTGTGATAAGAAAGACCATGAAGCTCTCACCATTGGAAGCTTCAGATTTTGTAGAAGTGGTACCTTTGGATTTCAGAAACCCTATAGTTAAGTGTGAAGAAGATGCAAGTGGTTTTTAGGTGGTCACCAGGGCTAGTGACAAGGTACACACATTCACTTCTTTGATCTCTTTGTTTACAAGTATGGATAGAGAGGATTTGTTAGTCTTGTGGGATTTGATGAAGGCTAAGTATGAAGCTGAAGAGCCTTCTGCAGTTAATGGAATAAAGATCTGGAACACAATCAAGAGAATGATTTTTGTAGATGAAGCTGATCCAATTTAGTTGGATTTGGATGATCTCAGTGGGTTAAAGTGGCGTTTGTTCTCGGCTTCTGGTGAATACTATCTTAGTACTCCAAAATTTGCAGAATATCTTTTGGTTGATGTTCCATATCCTTGGTCTCAAGATGTTTTGAAGATGATGGTGTCCACACAGTTAGAGGTTGACTATACCAGGGATGTTAGTAAGGATTTTGTTAGGTTTATTTATTCTCAAATTCAGAATTAGTTTGTATTTGTAAGAATCATCCTTGTACTTAGTTTTTATTTAGAAACTTGATTACTAGAGTAGATATCAAGTTTAGGGGAGGATTGTTGGGAATAAAATTACTAAGTTACTGGGACGCTGACAAAAAGAACTTGAACGCTGACAAGAGTAAAAGAAGCGTTGACAGGTGAACACTGAAAAAGTATACTGGAGCGCTGACAAAAGTGAACTTCAACCACTGATAGAATATTTAGTCTATACGTTTTGTAACTCTAGTAAAGATATGTTCAGTATTGTATTTCTTTTATTTATCTTTACCTAGAATAGTTGATAGGTAGACCTTTCTACACGACTCCTTGTGATATAAAAGGAGGTCGTAGGGTTCTTAGTTGATCATCAGTTTTGAATAAGTTTTTATAAGTTTACACTTTAATTTGTACGCAAGTTTCATCATCAATCAAAGTGAAAGTTTGGGTTATAGTGTTTTTCTTTGTTCTTTGCTCTAAGTGTTAATTCCGCATAACACTTAGATTGTTGAATACACAAAGTTTCTCTATGTGTTATACTTGATTCAATCTCGTTAGCACAAATCTAAATCGATCTAAGTTTGGGATCAACAGCCACCCCTCTTCGCCGGGGAGATTTCGGTTTTCCAAAAATCTGAACGACGAGATACATCAGCATAAATAGTTGTTGCTTGCTTTCCCCTAATGGATACATTTTGAGTTTTAAAATTTTAATTTTTTTCTCTTATATATAATCCTAATTTTCCCATTTTTAACACACACAAAACCAATAAATCTCTTTCAAATAACAAAAATACCTTCTCAAAAAAATGAATTATAACGTATGGTCCGATGAAGAAGATATGAACGATTTAGATTACATAATACAGCTTAACGAAGAAGAAGAAGCTAAAGTAATATGAAGGCGCAGATACATTAATCGTGAACGTGAAGTGGTCGAGGCACGTTTAATGGAAGATTATTTCGGCTGTATCCAAAGTATCACGAGGTGTATTTCCATACGCGTTATCGAATGCGGCATTCACTATTTTTGGAGATTGTTCAAGGTATTGAAAATTACATTCAAACAAATAATCCTCTACCCAAACACTTTCACTTTTTTACTATTCGTATTGATGCAATGGGTTTAAAAAGTTTTAGTGTAATTATGAAATGCACATCAGCCATACGCCAATTGGCGTTTAGTACACTTCCGGATCCCTTAGATGAATACATGCAAATGGGTGCACATTGCGCCACACGATTGTCTTGATTACTTTATGATATGCGTAATGGATATGTTGCAACCCGAATTTTTTAGAAAACCCACACCAATTGACATTCAAATCCTATATGCCGCTCATAATATAATTCATGGGTTTCCCGGGATGCTTGGTAGTATAGATTGTATGCACTGGGAATTGATCAATTGTCCAAGAAAATGGCACGGCCAATTTGGTAGAGGAGATAAAAAAATACCCAACTATAATACTAGAGGCCACTGCATCATATGATTTGTGGATTTGGCATGAATTTTTCAGGGTTGCAGGTGAGAATAATGATATTAACATTTTCAATCATTCAGCTTTATTTGATGAGCTTTTGGATGGAAACGAACCCGAGGCCCCGTATGTTGTTAATGGGCAAACTTTTCATAGAGGGTACTACCTTGTAGACGGTATTTACCCACAATGGTCAGCTTTTGTGAAATCATTCAGTATTGCATGCGATGAAAAAATAGCTCTGTTCAAACGCCGTAAAGAAAGTGCCCGAAAAGATATTGAAAGGGCATTGGGTGTCCTACAAGGAAGATGGCGTATTATTGCTCAGCCAGCGCGTCAATTTACTATTAACAAGTTACGCAGAATCATGTACACGTGCATCATATTGCATAACATGATATTGAAAAATCAAGGGTATGCGATATCTGAAGCTGCATAAATATATGTTTGTCCACAACCGAATATATTAAGGACATGGGTCGAGCGTTGTGCAACCTGTCGAAGACAACAAAAAGAACTTCGTGATAAGTCGTCACATACAAGGCTTCAACGGTGCCTTATTGAGCATATTTGGGAGAGTAATCAATCCCAAAGTGAGTAGTTTATTTTAATTGTTGTGTTTTTAATTTTTCGTATTTTTTCGTATCGTTTTTAACTTATTTATGTATTTGTATTGTTTTATGTGAATAAATAAATTTTAATTTGTATGAAAATGAAAAAAAAGAAAAAAAAAGATAGTGGTGGGGCCCAAGTGAATAGGGGTTGGGTGTGTTGTGAGTGAGAGGGTATTTTGTTAGTTGTGTTGTGGTGATGTGGCGCTGATATGGCAGATGTGGGGCCCAAATGAAGAGGGTTGGTGTGTTGTGACACCTGGCGCTGATATAGCAGATGTGGAGCCCAAATGAAGAGGGTTGAGCGTGTTGTGACACCTTTCTCTCTAAGTGAGCCAAATTAATGTGAATGGCAAGGAATGAAGAGTATAACACAATAAGACATAAATCGGAAAGCTTCTTGTTTTAAAATTAGATCGATTTTAATGGTTAAACTTCGATCGACTAATTATCTATCCAACCGATTATGATTCAATCGAACCGGTTTGAGAAGAACCGATTTAAAAAAAATTCAGTCACGACTTTCATAAATAGTATATAAAGGGTGCATATACACATCCTAACTCCAAACCAAAAATTAAGATAAACATATTAATAACTTAACCATTAGATCATTTTTAATCCAAACCTAACTTCAAATCTTGACCATCCATTACTTTTGTAACAAACTTTTGTAATAACTTCTTGACAACTTATTAAAAAACCAATTTTGTTTTTAAATTGAAATATCTTTTAACTCGTTTATTTTTTTCATAATCTAATTTCACCATTTTTTTAAAATTTTGTTCTCTTTAATTCAACATCTATTTTGATATATTTACATTATTTTTGTTTTTTTCATTATTAGTGATTTTATTTATTTTAATTCAACTTTTTTATATATTAACGTTAAATCGATTACTAACAAATCGTCACTTATTACCCGTCGCTGCATTGCGCGGGTACCTTGCTAGTACTATATTAGATCAGGATCCTGTTTTTCTTCCACGACTATTTGTGGCGTATTGTTTTTTTATTTTTGATGTGGCTCTACAATATGAGATATAGAAAAATGAAAGCTATATACGTCATTATAACTTATAGTTTTGCATTCACTTTCTGTAAAACCCACATAAAAATCCCTAGAATATTACGTACATGAAATTTCGTATAAATTTAAAACTTATGATTGACGTATATACGATACGTTTTGAGAACGTTTAATATAATTATTACGTATATTATTTTTAGTACGAAAAATAAATACATATATTATTATTATTTACGTGCGACATGAATTTACGAATAATAAGTGAAACCACCAAAATAATAATACACGTCGTTTAAATCGCGCTACGCGAATAATTAACACGATTATTATTATTACGTGTATTAAAGTAACACGACAAGTAATTACGTAAATAATAATTACGTTTAATACGTATAAAGGTAACAATAAAAATTCACGACATTTTAGAACCACGAAAACGCGTAACGTTTATCCAAATCGCGAAAATGAGAAAAAAAAAACTAAATAATAAAGAGGGCTGTTGGATTTGGGCCGGATTTTAGACAAGAGAAGGGGAGGCATTTGGGCCGCAGCCCAATAACCAAATACAAACCAAACCGACCCAAATGTAGTATAAAACAGGAGGGGGGTTTCTTTTTTTTCGTTCTTTGTTTATTTTCTGTCGTCGAGATACAAACAAACATAAACCCTAAATTATAGGGCACAGCCCGATCGGTTTTCTCTTTTGTTCCTTCCTGCTGACGTCGATCCAACAACAAAACAAGAATGATATCGCGAGTTGGATTCATGGAAAATAGGTTGTGGCTAGATCTTCATTCGTAAAACCCTAAAAACATGTAAGAAACCCTAATTCGTTTTGATTTTTTATTTTTTTTGTTAATTGATCAAGAATCCGAGTTAAGAATATAAAACATGTTTAAAGGCGATAAATCAAGGGGGAAAGTCGTTTTAGTGTATGGCTGTGTACAGCTTACACACAAACCGAGACACTTATGTGTCTCGGTGGTAGTTTTCTTTCACCAGCCGCAAGGGCAGGCTTGGTTTTGTTCAATCATTGGGCACCCTTAACCACCAGTGGGAACCTTAGAAAAAAACCGATGGGAATACTATAATTCATCAGTGGGAAGTTAGACATAAAAATATTTATTTTATTTTGAAATTAGCTACGGTTTAGTGACACTAAATTCCGTCGTAGAATTGTTTATGACAGTTTTATTGACAGTTTTAAAACTCAGCTTTTGGTCACACTGTTAGTGACAGATTTTTCTGTCGCTAAATCTAATACGCAGATTTAAAATATATATGTTGATTGTTTTAGTGCGACCGAGAAAGGGGTATCTCGGTAGGCTTGGGTACGTTAAAAATATGTTATTAAACATGATTTGTTTTAATATTATTTACGCGTTATGATTAAATATTTTACGCGACTAAATTTATATATAATTAATGATATTAACCGAGGTATTTGTTAGCGTAATTAAATTAATAACTTTACTTAATTTAGTTACGTAATCATCAAGTTTTAGTAAAGTTTATTTAATTAGGATTACCTTATTACTAAATTACGATCCCAAATAATATAACTCATTTTATTGTTAACTAATAAGTATTATTATTTTAGCGTAAGTATTTATTAAGTAAACTTTACTACATGATCATGAATTATACAGTTTATGCTTGTTAACATGTAAGAATACGAATTACACTAATCATAATACATGATTTAATATGAAGTCGTAAATAAGTCAAGAACATTTAACGTCAAGTAATTAATAATTATTAAGTATAAGTTAACCAAGCGACTCATACACGTCCTTCTTTATTATGTAGCATTTATGGAGTATGATCTTCTTCGCGTTCTCATCTTTCACGTTATCCTTTGTTGCGTTACTGGACGTGAGGTACGGATTTCCCTCCTTTAGTAAGGACTTCCTTTTTCTATGCATGTTTAGGAATCCCCGTTTGCAGCCAAATGTTTTTCCCCAGTATATGTTTAAGCTTATCAGAAATCATGTTAATAACTAAATAAATTGCCTGAGCATTATATACAAGCATGACCAGTTTATGTACTAGTTACGGAGGTACCGTAACCATGGCACTAGAGGCACCGGTGTCATGACTCACATGCAGCAGAGTGATATCCTGCATCGTCCCACTCATGTTCAGTTTGGCCATTTTTATATGTATGTTTAGTGGGGCGTATGGATGCATCCTAGGCTTATCAGTTTACAAGTTATCAGGGTGAATGTGGTGTGTGCTCTACATCCTTCACATTGGAGCTGATCCCTCCACCCAGCACAGTTATTTAGAGGTCACCCCTCTACAGTTATTTAGAAGTCACCCCTCTAATAGCATGACGAGGTCACCCCTCCATGTATTCATGCACGTTGATATATTTCATGACCTATATGAGCTCTTTGGCATTTAAATTACAGTTTTCATGATTAAACAGCAGACTTTCAGTACTAACATGAACATGAGACTCTTTTCAGAATAAACCAGTTTATTACATGTCACTAGGTTTCCAGGACTTATATTATTCCGCTGCACTTTCATTGTCATGCTTTCATTTAAGCCTTTACTTATGTTTATGCTATTCCATGTTATTATATATATCCGCGCACTGAGCGTCTCGCTCAGCCGTTTTCTCTTTTCATGTCCCAAACGGCAGGTACACAAGGTCAGGGGCATGGGAAAGGTTATGCATAGGATGGGAGCTATATTATGTTTCTGTTTAAATTGCATTACTTTTACTTTATGCTTGTTTATGAGTTTATGTTGGGGACCGATGTTTGATTTCGGTTATCCCTTATGGTCATGTAATGTTCTAAGACATTTACCTTATGATTTGATATTACGCCATGATTATCCTGTGACATTCCATTTATCCAAATGGGGTGTTACAATTATGGTATCCGAGCGCAAGGTTTCGACCTGTAGGCTCTAAAACTTGACCTGTGACTAGTGGGTAGTCACCAGGACCTTCCTAAGCCAAACTCACTATTCCACGTATAGATAATTTCAGAACCTTATTCCTTTAACCATGATGTTTTCCATCAGGTCTATGTTTACTAATATGGATTGATCAACAGTCATCCCTACTTAGTTACATGTCATTGCTTACGCACAATATCTCCTCACGAATTTTGACTAGTAAGGATTAGACCACTGTAGTGCATACTTAGTCACATGTTTTCTGTAAGTTCTTAGATAGTTGTTCCATTATTTATTTCATGCATTCATTCTCTTCATGCATTTGTTTCATGCATCATTGTTACAGGAATTTTGACTAAGTATGGTTGGTACAGGACTGGCCTATTTAGTCGCATGTGTTTTCTTTCGAATTTTGTTGTTAGTGGACCGACCCATAGGCGTCCACACTTGCCTTTTGTTTTGTGAACCGACCCATAGGCGTTCACTCATGTACATATCATCATAGTTCTTGACCATGCATTTTTTTAAACTGTTTTCATGCATTATAAATTGATTCATACATTATAAACTTTTTCATGCATCTGTTATGTTTATGTCATATCATATTAGGTTAGAATTAGCATTTAGATTGCATTATTTTGCATTATGAAACGACTCATAGTCATCCACACCATCAATTCTCAAGTTTATTTCGTAACGGTCATAACATTTCATGTACCCTCAATTGTTATTACGTTTCCGTATGTCAATTTGGTTGTCATACTATCATGGTTAAATTCGTTTCATGATGATTATGTTTTATGCTCCTTCATATTAATTTTGTCCCATGTTTCTTCATGATAATTTCATATTTATGATGATTATGTTCCATGCCTCTTTATGTAAACTATGTTTTCATCATGTTGATCATGCCCTCATGCTAGACATTGATGGATTTCATTTAATCCTGCTTTTATGATAGTCATGGTTGGTTTCCATTAATCATGTTTTCATGCAAATCATCTTTGAAATTTTTACCATCCTATTAGTATTTTAGTGTTCCCTCTATGCAACCGGAATGATGTCTACGCTGAAATTGCTAGGCTATCATGTCCCTCTCTCCAGTTCGGTTTCCTAACCGTTTAAATCAATTTTCTTTTCTTTTTAAATCATGACAGATGATTGATACCACATCGATCATCTCACATGCATTTCATATGAACTCTACGTATAGTGTTCCATGTGTATTCCATGTACCATATTCCACGTGTATTCCATGTGTCGTAGTCTATGTGTATTTCACCTATAATATTCCATGAGCATTCGCTAGTCGATTATCATTTATCTCAGGCGTTTCTCCACATGACATCTTTACAAGGTGCTGTTTACCATGTTGTTTCTATTTACATACTTGAGAACCTTACGAAACAAGGATGAAGGCGATAGATCGGAACAACCCGACTGAAAACATACTTCATCCACCAGACACTATTATTTCATTTCCATGCCATTATCCTCTCAGTTTTATGCTAGTTATCATTTAGTTTTCTTTTAGCAATACGAGGCTAATTCTGGCATTTTAACCACCATTATCAATATGATTTCTTGTTATATGTCAAGACATCCGTCAAGACACATCCTCTCATGAATATGTATTGTAGACACTTGTCAAGATACCAGTCAAGATACATGTCACACATGTAGGACATAAGTCAAGACACACGACTCATGCATAAATTCTAAAATCAGCCTCGGTGATTCAAGGTACCTTTCCAAGGGTATACTTGTTCTGATATGCCATGTACAAATCAAGCCACTAAAATTTCAGCACCATCTCTAACTTATTGTTCATTGTTGGTCATGTAGTGTTCATTTCGTATGAGACGGACAAAACACATTTAGTGAAATCTGTCATGTTTACTTCATGTGCGGGCACGACACTTTCATTTCACGATTTCATATTCGGATATTCATGTCCATCTTAGAAGCCGTTATATCACCCAAGTATATATAGACTTCCATTTCAGATTTATGACAAGACCTTGCATTATTCGTACCAGATTATATTCAGTAATGTTCAGATTCCTGAATACACTCAACATTGGTTTTCCAACCGGAAAATCGGTGAATTTTTTTTTTCTTCTGCCTTACAAGCATGTGTTATTGGCTACGAAGAATTTCCTAGCTATCAATTATGACACGACCTTCGATATTCTTATCCATTAATCAGTCGATTACTTCAGAATTTTCTCAGATATATTACCACAAGGAACTACCAATTCTACTACCATTCATGAAAATATTTTCCCTTTCAAGTATTATCAAGCCATTCAATCAACTACCAAACTCTAAACACTTTTCAAGATCGATTTAGTATCAGCCTATCAACAGTTGTGAGTGAAAGAAGAGGACACTTCCGTGACTGTTCTTCACACACGTCATGGTCATTATGAATCCATGTTTGTGCCTTTAGTTCACGAATGCCGACAGTAATTGAGCATTTGAGAAATCAAATTTTCATGAACTCTGGACAAGTTCGTTATTCTATTCATTTCTAGCATTATGATTTTCTTTAAGTTTAGATGAGCACGAAGACCATCTTCACTCTACGTTGCAAGACTTACAACAGGAGAAATTCACAATGAAATTTTTATGTACGTGTGTAGTTGATTACAGTGTCACGCTGAATCACATTGTTCTCACGGTAAATTTTACCATGACTATGCCTATGTGTAAAGAAGAAAATCCTACATTAACCTATGTGTTCTAGAAAATCCTACACTAAGAGAAGTATAAATTTTGCATAGACTCATAGCTTTCCAGTTTCCATGTATCCAGATCCTACCAAAATGTATCATGATCTTAACCACATTTCGGTGGAGAGGCATGAAACAAGATGTAGTTATGTTCATATCTAAATGCCTGACTTTTCAGCAGGTTAAGATAGAACGCCAACACGCTTGCAGTCGTTTCAACCTTTAGGAATATTTGAATCGTCGTTCGATCATTAAACTAAGCCTACACGTTTTCTTTCATCCGAAAGGAGTACGCTGTAGATGATTATCAGATATTTTCCAGCCAATGATCGTACCATTACACGTAGGGGTGTCATTCGGTTCGGTTATCGGGTTGTTCGGTTTATTCGGTTCGGGTTATTCGGTTAATTTTTTTTTCTGAGTCAACCCGAAAACCGAACCGAACCGAAATAGATTTCAACCGAACCGAACCGAAAACCGAATTTGAATTCGGTTCGGTTTTCGGGTTGACCCGAATAACCCGAATTTTCTGAATTTTTCAAAAAAAATATATAATTATATTAAATATTTAGAAAAAAAAGTTATTTCAAGTATAAAATGATATTTTTATATTAAAATTATGTTTTAATAACTAGTTTGCATATATTAGGATTAAATTAAATTTTAATAACTATTATATATATATAAATTTATTAAAAAAATATATATATTTATAAAATTTCGGTTTTCGGTTCGGTTCTCGGGTCCGACGGCCAAACCCATACCCAACCCGAAAACCGTATTTGTAGTTCGGTTCGGTTCGGTTATGATCCAAAACCCGAATTCTATTTTCGGTTCGGTTCTAGTTCGGATTCGGTTTTCGGTTTTTGTGGGTCAAACCCGAATTATGGACACCCCTAATTACACGGCACTATGACAGATATCAGATCAAATAAGGGTTCAAGTTAGCGTTCACGTCCGTATGACTATTCAGCTCTCAAGTTATGTCTCAAGTTAGCGTTCACGACTTTGTTCATGCTTATGTCCATTCTCCATTATTTTTATGATTAGGTATTTTCATTCCCACGTTCATGACATCATTTACGTTCATGATCATATCATCTTACGATTTACGTTTCACTTTTCATTCTGGAAAGATTGTAGAAAACTTGAGAGACCAGACTCAAGCTTAGTATGACTTTCCATCCTTAGATATACGTTTCACGTCACATTTCACGTCTTATCTAGTATCATTGACTTTACCTCCTTATTTATTGCACGCCACGATATGTGTCCATGTCATGTTTATCCTACGTTCTCATATCACGTTCACGATATATTTTGCACGTATTCTCACTCACCATATGTTCTGATATTTCATGTACCATATCTCCACGTATCACGTTCACAATTGTTCACGTATCACGTTCACAATTGTTCACGTATCATGTTCACAATGGTTCACGTATAACGTTCACAATGGTTCACGTATCACGTTCACAATGGTTCACGTATCACGTTCACAATTGTTCACGCACTATGTCTCAATATGTCTCGTACATCAATGCTTTGTGTGTGCTTACACCAGTAAGTATGATACTTAGTATCATCTCGTTTCATGTATCTTTTCATGTTATTTCTTATCCTCTTTTATTCCATAAGTCCATATATGTTCCTTTTCAGTCACTTCATGTTCCATGTTCCCTTTAGTCACGTCATGTCCTTTCCAGGATATCGTGTCTCTAATTCAGGGACGAATTATTCTTTTAGAGGGGAAGAGTTGTAAAACCCGCATAAAAATCCCTTGAATATTACGTACATGAAATTTCGTATAAATTTAAAACTTATGATTTACGTATATACGATACGTTTTGAGAACGTTTAATATAATTATTACGTATATTATTTTTAGTATGAAAAATAAATACGTATATTATTATTATTTACGTACGACATGAATTTACGAATAATAAGTGAAACCACCAAAATAATAATACACGATGTTTAAATCGCGCTACGCGAATAATTAACACGATTATTATTATTACGTGTATTAAAGTAACACGACAAGTAATTACGTAAATAATAATTACGTTTAATAGGTATAAAGGTAACAATAAAAATTCACGACATTTTAGAACCACGAAAACGCGTAACGTTTATCCAAATCACGAAAATGAAAAAAAAAACTAAATAATAAAGAGGGTTGTTGGATTTGGGCCGGATTTTCGACAAGAGAAGGGGGAGGCATTTGGGCCGTAGCCCAATAACCAAATACAAACCAAACCGACCCAAATGTAGTATAAAACGGGAGGGGAGTTTCTTTTTTTTCGTTCTTTGTTTATTTTCTGTCGTCGAGATACAAACAAACATAAACCCTAAATTATAGGGCACGGCCCGATCTGTTTTCTCTTTTGTTCCTTCCTGCTGACGTCGATCCAACAACAAAACAAGAATGATATCGCGAGTTGGATTCATGGAAAACAGGTTGTGGTTAGATCTTCATTCGTAAAACCCTAAAAACATGTAAGAAACCCTAATTCGTTTTTTTTTTTGTTAATTGATCAAGAATCCGAGTTAAGAATATAGAACATGTTTAAAGGCGATAAATCAAGGGGGAAAGTCGTTTTAGGGTATGGATGTGTACAACTTACACACAAACCGAGACACTTATGTGTCTCGGTGGTTGTTTTCTTTCACCAGCCGCAAGGGCAGGCTTGGTTTTGTTCAATCAGTGGGCACCCTTAACCACCAGTGGGAACCTTAGAAAAAAACCGATGGGAATACTATAATTCATCAGTGGGAAGTTAGACAGAAAAATATTTATTTTATTTTGAAATTAGCGACGGTTTAGTGACACTAAATTCCGTCGCAGAATTGTTTATGACACTTTTATTGACAGTTTTAAAACTCAGCTTTTGGTCACACTGTTAGTGACAGATTTTCTGTCGCTAAATCTAATAGGCAGATTTAATATATACATGTTGATTGTTTTAGTGCGACCGAGAAAGGGGTATCTCGGTAGGCTTGGGTACGTTAAAAATATGTTATTAAACATGATTTGTTTTAATATTATTTACGCGTTATGATTAAATATTTTACGCGACTAAATTTATATATAATTAATGATATTAACCGAGGTATTTGTTAGCGTAATTAAATTAATAACTAGACTTAATTTAGTTACGTAATCATCAAGTTTTAGTAAAGTTTATTTAATTAGGATTACCTTATTACTAAATTACGATCCCAAATAAATATAACTCATTTTATTGTTAACTAATAAGTATTATAATTTTAGCGTAAGTATTTATTAAGTAAACTTTACTACATGATCATGAATTATACAGTTTATGCTTGTTAACATGTAAGAATACGAATTACACTAATCATAATACATGATTTAATATGAAGTCGTAAATAAGTCAAGAATATTTAACGTCAAGTAATTAATAATTATTAAGTATAAGTTAACCAAGCGACTCATACACGTCCTTCTTTATTATGTAGCATTTATGGAGTATGGTCTTCTTCGCGTTCTCATCTTTCACGATATCCTTCGTTGCGTTACTGGACGTGAGGTACGGATTTCCCGTCCTTTCAGTAAGGACTTCCTTTTTCTATGCATGTTTAGGATTCCCCGTTTGCAGCCAAATGTTTTTCCCCAGTATATGTTTAAGCTTATCAGAAATCATGTTAATAACTAAATAAATTGTCTGAGCATTATATACAAGCATGACCAGTTTATGTACTAGTTACGGAGGTACCGTAACCGTGGCACTAGAGGCACCGGTGTCGTGACTCACATGCAGGAGAGTGATATCCTGCATTGTCCCACTCATGTTTAGTTTGGCCATTTTTATATGTATGTTTAGTGGGGCGTATGGATGCATCCTAGGCTTATCAGTTTACAAGTTATCAGGATGAATGTGGTGTGTGCTCTACATCCTTCACATTGGAGTTGATCCCTCCACCCAGCACAATTATTTAGAGGTCACCCCTCTACAGTTATTTAAAGATCACCCCTCTAATAGCATGACGAGGTCACCCCTCCATGTATTCATGCACGTTGATATATTTCATGACCTATATGAGCTCTTTGGCATTTAAATTACAGTTTTCATGATTAAACAGCAGACTTTCAGTATTAACATGAACATGAGACTCTTTTCATAATAAACTAGTTTATTACATGTCACTAGGTTTCCAGGACTTATATTATTCCGCTGCACTTTCATTGTCATGCTTTCATTTCAGCCTTTACTTATGTTTATGCTATTCCATGTTATTATATATATCCGCGCACTGAGCGTCTCGCTCAGCCGTTTTCTCTTTTCATGTCCCAAACGGCAGGTACACAAGGTCAGGAGCATGGGAAAGGTTATGCATAGGATGGGAGCTATATTATGTTTCTGTTTAAATTGCATTACCTTTACTTTATGCTTTTTTATGAGTTTATGTTGGGGACCGATCTTTGATTCCGGTTATCCCTTATGGTCATGTAATGTTCTAGGACATTTACCTTATGCTTTGATATTACGCCATGATTATCCTGTGACATTCCATTTATCCAAATGGGGTGTTACACTTTCTGTGAGTCTTATGAACAGTAGATGTTTTTTTATTATCTTTTCTATTTTTTAGTATTTGTTTTGCATACGTGTCTCCCACCCTCTACGTGTACCGTTCTCTTCCTTTCTACATTTATGATGCGTTCACAGGTTTATTCATTAAAGAAAAGGAAGTAAACTTTTTCATCTCAATATTGGGATGAAACACTTTACTTCCAAATCCACTCAAATAACACTTCACTTTACCTTGACTTCCTTTCCTTTTCTTTAATAAAACAATTGAGAACACAAATCATTTACATTTTACTTTCATTTCCTTTTCTTTACTTTAATGATATATCTTGAAAACACAGCGTTAACTAATTTCTCTCTCACTACTCAGAAATGGTCTCTCTCTGACATAACGAATCTCGATTCTTTTGGTTTTGCATGGTTTTTCCGGTGCCGATCGTCGCCCCAACGTTTGGTGGGTTGGCGACGGTCGATTTAGGGTGCTAATGGTGGTTTATGTGTCGGATCGTTGCCCCAAATCTTTGTTTGGTTGGTGACAGTTGACCTAGGGCAATGATGATTTGTTTTTATGAGGTTTGTTCGCCCTAATTGCCGATGATCGATAATTGGTTTTGTTAATGATTTCTTTTTATGAGGTTTTTATGTCCCAATTCTGATGATCGTTAATTAGTTTTGTTGATGACGATTCGTAATCGGTTTTTGTGTGTTTATGGTGGTGGTGATGGTTCCTTTGTATTAGGATCGTTGGTTCCAACTCATGATCATTGATAATTGGTTTTTGTCTTTTTGTTGTGGCGGTGATGATTCCTTTTTATCAGGTTCGATTCATAAATGGATTTTGTTGTTTTGTGCGCACTTTTATGCCTAATAGCGTTTGATTGAATGAATTTGAGGTAGCGTATACAACTAATCTCATTCTTACAAATTATTCTTCATAACACTCGCAAAATGTGAATGCTAAACTAATATAAGTCACTATAGTTGCCCCAGTGTTTGATGAATTATTCGTTTTGTTTTACCTCATCTTGGGTCAACCAGTTGCGTATCGCATAGCCACTTTTTTAGATTGTCGCCATGGTGGGTAAACTTTCTGTTTCAGAATTGTGACCCTTATCAAGATTCGATGGAACTTAGTTTCTAGATTATGAAAGGAATATAATTATGATATAAGCTTCACAAGGTTGAATGGCAGACCTATTTTTGATCGCCCTCTTATTGATTTAAATGACAAAGTTTGGTGGCTTTATGAGATTGTTACCTATTGTTCGTTGTAAGTAGTTAATTAGATAGTTTTGGCAATGATGATTTATGAGTTGCATTTCTGAAAATGCCGCTGCCTGATGAGACTGCTTTTATACATAGTCTCATCGTCCAAATCGGGCTTAAAACGCTTAAAAATCATCAAGATACCCAAATATATGCTTGTGTTTGTTCATTGTGTATTTTAGGTACGGATATCATGAAATCAACAAAAGATCACAAGAATCAAGCAAAAACGAACACGGAAAATGAAGCCGCACAAAGAACCGGACCCTAATCATGAATTTTCATTGAAGTCCTTGAAGTTTTGAAGATTGGCAAGAATGGTCCCTCAACTTTTAAAGACTTGTCATTTTAAACCCTTGTAAAATTCAAAATTACACATTGGGTCCCTAAAATGATGAGATTGTACATAAATGGCCCTTGGAGAATATCAATATTACACATTTAACCCTTGTGAACATATTTGGAAAAGTTTTGGTGGCCAAATTGAGAAGATGGAAACTTAGTTTACAAAGGAATGGAAGAATGTGGCAGTTTAAACTTATATGACAACACAATGGAACATTAGGGGGTAAACTGGGCAGACATCATAACTTCTTCAGCCAGTCACCTCACGCCACCTCATCACCCCACCCAATCATATCACTCCATCTCACAACACCCTCCACGTCACAATCCCACTCAATACCTTTTTTAAACCGAGTTTATTAATTATAAAAATGGTGGGAAACACTTAAACCACCTTTATTCTAGATTAAAAAACCCCTATTAACCCAGATAAACACCATAAACCCTAATTGGGTTTATTTTCATTACCTAAAATTAACCAGTCAAATCATCCAGAAACTTGATTCATCCCACCCTAAGCCAATCCCACTCACTTTGTCCCCCTCCCGTGACCCCCATGTGGACCCCTAGTTGTCCCCTGCTTCACCATTTTAGGCAAAAGTCGAATCCTTCAGAAATCTAACGACCAAAAGTTCAAACTTGGTCCTAAAGGCTCAAGCGAACGGTTTTGATCATCTCTATAGCTGACTAATCACATGGAGGCCATTTGACCATTTTCAAACACCAAGAGACCAAGGGAATTACTGGAAAAGCATGAATTAGGGTTTTAGCATTGTAATATTTTATTCCTTTTTTCTAGAATCATCTATTTAGTAGTATAAAAAGAGGATGCAACCTATGCATACCCTGTTGTTCCAAATTTGGTAAATTTTTTAAATTTATTAATGAAAATGAACAATTTTAAAATATGCAAATTCTGAGTTCCATATTTACAGCTTTCTTAGTTTAATGTTTATTTAACTTGCAAAATTCAGTTTTAGGTTTATCTGAGAAATTCAAATAGTTGGTTCAAAGTTTGTGGCAAGAACATTTTTTAGATTTTCTGAAATCCACAAACACAATGAAGTGAAAGTGGATTTGTGTTGCGGATTTTAGAGTTTTCTCATTTGGTTTTCATAAATCGTCAGTTTTCAAAAAGGTTTCAAAAGGATTCGTGTTTCAAAGATTTTTCATAAAAATCTTATTTTTTTCTTATTGGTCACACTTACTGTTTGTACAAGCTAGCCCATAAGCTACTTGACAATAGCTTATGAGCTCAGCTTTTACAAGCTTCTAGTTATTCTTGGTTGTCTTTGTTTGTGCAGGATTCAAGAACAAGGCATTATACTCCATTTCATTTTCTTACTTGAAGATATTTTAAGCCTTGGGTCTCGTGTGGATTCCACCAACATGCTCCTCTACACATGTTTCAGAAGCTTTCATAAGCCCTTATACCCACTTTTTGAAGGCATCAGCTGACCTATGTTTGGCTTGAACCCAAAAAGCTAGAATATTGGAGTTTATGTGATTTTTGAGAATATTGTGTAAACTTGTTGGTATTAGTTGTTTAAGTGTTTGATAGTGCTTGTTTATGGTTTATACACTTGTTTTAATTGATAGAAATCAGTTTGGTCATGATTTGAATATAAGTTCTTTGTTAAAATTCCATTTTTAATTTAAGGGTTTGTTTGGGTCTATGGTTTAAAGTTGGTTTGGGTGACACAAACCTAAGCAAACTAGTCTAAACATACCTATTTTGTTAGTTGTAGGTGTTTTTCTGTATTTGGTTTTCAAGTTTGGTAAGGTCTTAAAGTTTTTTTTTACATGCTCATTTTTGGTGAAATCTAGCAAAAATCAGTATGCCATAAAACAAGGGTGTTTTAGATAGTTTTGCCTTGAAATCTTGTTCAACTGTTAGGACTAGGTTACATCCAAGACTTAGGATCAGTTAGTTATAGATTGGTTAAGTTTTTGTGAAGGATTTGGTGGATTGAAATCCACTCTAGTGCCAACTGAACCAGTCACTGTTCATCAGACCACCCATAGCTTCATCAGTAACTTATTTGGGCCTTTTGTGTGTATTTTTTGTGAGTAACTTGTTTTTTTTCTTGTTCACTAGACTCCCCACAACCCAACTGGTTGTGTGGGTGCCCTTGTTTTCAAGTAAAACTCAAAAACCAGCAAGATACAAGCTCAATAGCACCAGGCCCGTTATTTTGTTAAGTCAGTGGGAACAAAGTTCCCACTGCTAGTTATATTCTTCCCACTGTTGGCACTAGTGGACAAGAAACCTTAGCTGTCACTTTCAGAGTTCTTGTTTTTTTTTGTCTTTAGTGACCTAATTTCAGTGTTTTTAGTTTATTTCAATTTTCCTTGATCTCTTATTTTATTTTATGAACTTTCATTAAGTTTTATTTTAATTTACTGTTCATTTGCCATTTTTTAGAACTAATTCCATTTAAATTAGTTTTTATTGTTCTACTTTTTGTCTTTTAGTGCAAAACTTCAACATTTTTCAGTTTAAAAAATTTTGTTAGATTCAGAAAAATATTTTAAGATTTTTAGTTTAAAAAAGTTTCACTGTTCATCTTTTTATCTATTTTTTAGATTTAATTTTAGTTTAATTAGGTTTAATTCAAATCTGTTTTGTCTTTTAGTGCAAAAAAATTCTTTTTTCAAACTTTTTCATTTTTCTACTAATCAATAATATAATTAAGGATTTTTGAAAAAGTCAAATTAGTTTTAGCATTATTTTATTATTTTTAATCATTATTTTAGTTTAAAATTTATTTTTAGTGTTTTAAAATTAGAAAAATATTCTTTAAACTTTAGGAAAAATACTTTTTAGTCTTTAAATAATATAAGTAAGTTATTGGTTCAATAAAAAATATTTTGGGCTTTCTCTTAATTATATTTAATTTTAGAGCTTTAATTAGTATTTAAAATTGAATATTTAATTAATAAAAGGTTTTACAATTTATTTATTGAATTTTTATTCCTATTTATATTATTTTGGACGTAGTTTTAATTTTTAATTAATTTTTAGCTTTAATTTTTAATTTTGTCACGTTTTACGTATTTACGTTTGTGTTTTGCGTAATTACGTCGTATTGTAATCATAGTCGTAGCTCGTCTTTAATTTTCTCTCTTCTAAACCAAAAACGACACTAATCCAAACTTTGATGTTACATATTGGCACTCATAATCACACACCTCCTTCGAGAACTAACCCGCACTTATTCGGTTTTACGGTTTTTCATTGTAATACTTAATACTTGCCCATTATACGCCCTTTTTCCTAAAAGACGTATTTTTACTACTATCAATTTTTGGCGCCGCTGCCGGGGAGGTGTTTAGTGTTGCCATTATTATTTTCGTGTTTGTGTGAGTAGTGCGTTTTTGCTTTTCAATTTTTGGAAAGCGTATATAACGTACATACTCATCTTTGTTATTTTTCTCTATTTTATTATAATATCCAAATAAAACGTGTTTAATTTTCCTAAATTAAACACACAACAATCATTTACTATATTGTAGATATCCCATTATCGTTTTTATTTTTTTCTTGTGAATATTATTAATATATTGTATTTACGTAGAACAATAAATATACAAGTACTCCAAAAGCGTGAAAACGCAACCTTAATTGGGATTTCATCACTCAATTATTGTATTCGAATCTAAAGCAAAAGTTTAAAGGCAAAATAGATAAATACTTTCGCGAGGCTTAATTTTGATTAACACAAACTATAAGGTGGGTATAAGGCGGTTGTATTTCACGACCTAAGGGAAAAAGGCTCTTAAGTGCTTAGCGCCGCCTCGTTTCCTCCGCTTGCTTGTGCGTGTTTTGAGTAAGAGGGCTAATCGAGGGTTTGCCAACCAAGTATTATCTACGTATACTATATTTTCCTGTTTTCAAGATTAAACCCTCTTGAACGTTTTGGTGTTCCACCAACATTCTAAAGTCATCGAAGGCGTTCACTCCACGTGATCGTTTATTCTTTGAGGCTCCTTTAATCGAGAAATCGATTTGAGGAGAGATCTGTAGATTTGAGTCTACGTAATACACCCAAAAATCAAAAAAAAATTAAAAACAATCAAAAACCAAAAAAATTGAAAAATCAAAAAGCCCCAACAAGAATCTTCTTTGCTACCCCCCCCCCCCCCCCCCATTCTACGCTTAGTGCATGCGCACTCGATCGAAGGATTATTCTAATTCTGGTGACGCTTTGAATCGATGCAATCGTAATCGAAGGAATCGACGACGTAGATGAGATTTAGAAACCGACGTTCCTAATATCGTTGTTGAAGAAACCTTAGACGAGATGGCCGACAATCGTTCGATGATGGAATTGCTCCAAGCACCCACCGTGGGTTATGGAGACGCGATCGTAATTCCCACTATCGAAGCGGAGAATTTTGAGATTAAGAGCGGAATGCTTTCGTTGATACAAGCTACGAAGTTTCAAGGTCGTGAAGCCGATAATCCTCACGACCACATTCGGAATTTTGATCGTCTTTTAGCCACGAGCAAGTTTAAGAATGTCGACACCGATGTCGTCAAGCTTATGCTTTTTCCGTACTCGCTCAATGGTGCCGCCAAGGATTGCTACGAGTAAGAGCCACCTAATTCGATAATTACGTGGAAGGATCTCATTTCCAAATTCGTTAATCATTTTTTCCCACCGTCTAAGACGACGTTTTTCAAAAATTAAATTACGAGATTTGAGCAAAAACCGAATGAATCTTTTGGAGACGCGTGGGATCATTTTAAGGGATTGCTTAGGCAATGTCCTCACCATGTATTTTCCGAGTTGCATCAAATCGATACGTTTTACAATGGTCTTAGTTTTCAAGAACAAGATTCGTTGAATTCCGCCGCCGGTGGCAACTTTTTGTGTAAAACTCCGAAAGATGCATTGATGATTATCGAAAATCGATCCAAGGTTTACCAACTCCGCAATGCACCGAGTGTTGCCAATGTCGCCAATGTTAGTAGTTCTAATCGCGACATTGAGAGAGTTGATGCGAAAGTCGACAAGCTAACGAATGTGTTTACGTCTTTTCTCGTCGAAATGCAAAAGAAAGACGCTCCCGCCACGGTGAAAGTGGTAGAGACATCGTGTACGTTTTGTGGTAGAACTCATAACTATTACGAGTGTGCGGCTACGGATGGCCAAACGTCGAATGTGAGTGCGTTAAACAACAATTTTTCAAATCAAAATGAAAATAACGCCGGTCCATCGCAACAAGGCAATTATAACCAAAGCAACAATTTTAATTAAAACCGAAACAATTTTCAAGGAAATAATCAACAAGGAAATTTTTCGAATCAAAATCAAGGTTATAATCAAGGTCGTAATTTGAATTGGCAAAATCGAGACAATAATCAAAACACAAATTTTTCAAAAAATAACAATCAAAGAAACAATTTTTCAAGTGGGAATCAAAACAATGTTCAAAGAAGTAATCAAAACCAAGGGAACTTTAATTCAAATAAAAATAGTTCGTCAAACGATTTTCAAAATTACATGAAAACGAATGAGGCTAATATGAGACGATTAGAGGGAGAAATTGGTACTTTGAAAACGACTTTTCTAATACTTTGAAAATTCAAAACACGAAGATTGAGCAAGGACAAATTGATATTAAAAAGATGTTTTCGGCTATTATGAACAAAGCCTTGGGTGCTTCATCGATTTCGTTACCTAGTGACACCGTTGCAAATCCGAAGGAACAATGTAAAGCCGCCTCGTCTCGTGGTAAAAGTCGTGTGATTACCCCTACCCTTGATGGATTTCGTGTTGTTCCTTCTTTTCAACCCTCGACTTCTAAGACGTCTTTTTGTTCTAAAGTCGATGGTGTTGGGAATAAAATTAGCTAAGTCACTGGAACGTTGACAAGAGGAAATTGGACGCTGACAAGAGTAAACGAGGCGCTGACAGATGAGACGCTGATAAGTATTATCAAGGCGTTGACAAGAAGAATCTTAAGACAAAGACAAGGACTAAATCTGCCAATGATGAATTCTTCAAGCTGGTGGACAAAATATGAAGATAAGAATTCAGAATATATTCTTAAGTGTTTAAAAGATTTAGTCAATAAGTTATTTAAGTATGTTTATCTTATGTCTCTTCCTAAAATAGTTGATCTTAGCTTTTTGTACAAGGCTCCTTAAACCTATAAAAGGAGGCCTTAGGGTTAGACATTATACACATCTCACATACACCTCTTCCACATATCTCATAACACTTTCATTGTAATATTTCATTGTTATTATTAATCAAAGTGAAAGTTTGGTATTCATATATTCTGTTTGTTCTTCGTTCTGAGTATTAGTTTCCGCATAATACTTAGATTGTCGAATACACAAAGTTTCTCTACGTGTTATACTTGATCTAATCTCGATAACACAAAGCTAAATCGATCTAAATTTGGGATCAACAGATGGGGGTGGCGACCAAGGAAAAGAGTGCACACCCTCGTGTACCTCAAATTCCATCCACGGTTCAAAAGAGAGTTTTATCGACCTCACCAAAGTAACCCTTAAAGAAACTTGTGCATCGATCCTTCTTAAAAAACCCAAAAGGCATATGCCGAGAAAGGAAGAGGATCCGAGCCAATTTCTATTACCTTGTGATTTTTCCGAGATTGAGGGATGTTTAGCGCTTGCCAATTTAGGTGCTAGCATCAATCTTATGCCTCATTCTCTTTGGAAATTGATGAGATTGCGTAGTCTTACCCCCACGAACATGACAATCGAGCTTGTAAATTGTACACCACTTATACCAAATGGAATAGCCGAGGATGTCTATGTTAAAGTTGGAAAGTTTGTTTTTCTCGCGGATTTCGTCATATCCAATTATGCGTGTGACCCTAAATGTCCCAATATTTTAGGCCGACCATTTTTATCGACGACTCAACCCGTAATCGACGTTCACGGGGGGAGATTTACTATGACATATGGGGAAGATAAAATGGACCTTTTCACGAGTAAATCTGTAACACCCCCAAATTACCACGCAGCGGAATACCACTTTGGGGCACTACTCATAGCACATTGCACACAATCATAGACAACGACCTCAAAAGAGACGTTAAAATAATATTCAATCTTGTCTAAAAAGTTTCTCATCCCAATATATAAAATCAGAGTAGCGTTTAGTCCCAAAAACCGTTACCAATCACAATACATTCAACAAAAAACTTAACAGCATTTTATTCATTTCAAAGGATGGAAAATAATATAAACTTTGGACAAGTAAGCACCAACTTCCTCCTCGCATGCTCCACTGCTATCCATCTTGATTACCTGAAATACATGCTTAAAATCATCAACACAACGGTTGAGTGAATCTATAGGTTTTGCAAATCATCATTTGAACACAAGAATTTTTAATCATCTCAAGCTTGTCACACAGACAAGTCATATATATATCGATAAATGCCTTAAGCTCATGCAACTGAACGTTAACCAACACGTCAAACCGAGTCATTTACGGCGCCCCTACTGAAAGGTAATATTTTCATATACCAGCGAACTCTTATACATAATATCCCTCTCAGGTGATCACAAGGATACATACCCTAGGATAAGGCTGTCAAACCAAATAGATCTATCATATGTATTAGCGTTTACCTCGCAAGGTAATTAACAGTTCATGAAATTCAGGGACTTCATAAGACAATGGTACTTAGGCATTTATCATCATATTCGGGTCCAGCATACCAAAAACAACTTGTGTTCATTTTATAAAACATCATGTATTCCCCCTCACGGGTTAAAAATCATTTACAAGATAATATAAAATCGAGGCTATAGACTCACCTGATATAGCTATCACACATTTATCGAGGAACAAACATCCAATAGTCGATACAAGACTTCACGAGATATCAGTCGCTCATTGATCGAGAACGAGATGCCCAACGGTCGATATATAACCGAACGAGACCTATAATGACGAGACGCGTCTTAGGCTCGAGACGAGTAATAAATCATACATAAGTCAAACATAAATGTAAAAAGTTCACTTTAGTAAGTTTGGACATTGTATAAGTTTTACAATCTTTTTATAAAACCTTTGATAACAATTTACCATATATTTTCCCATTTTGAAAATTAAGCCCATTATAGTCCATTATTATAATTTTTCCAACATGTCTCGTAGATTAGATTATTTCTCTTAAATCGTAAATAATATAGATGAGTTATTTTTACCAAATTCATTCTTAACTTATATAGTTTACTTATTATAAGTTCAATTTCCCCTAATTAATATTTATCATAACTCATTTACCTATTTTATCACTTAGGAGAGTTGGCTGTTTTTGGCTGCCAATCTCGTTCTCACCGTTTCGACCGCTATTTCCAAACCGTTTATCCGTAGAAAACCATCCGATTCGTGTGTGTTATACATAAGTTTATCTACAACTTTTAATTTTACATATTAAAGGGTCAGTATAAAAATATTTAGAGTTTTTAGCCGTGCAAAACTAGTAGATCAGACTCGACACTTTTAAGTATTTTGACCATATCTAATTCATCGGGTATCGTCAAAGAACGGGCCACCCGGCCAAATCACCACCAAACCTATATCTATCTCCATATATTTTCACCTAACGTTCAAACCTCACTGATTTTATACAGACCTCACGTTTTGCTATTGGTCTAAGTCAATAGACCACACCCATGATCAATGGTTTGTTTAAGCTTGCTTTTTATATAACAAAATTTATATACAATGTCCACAAAACTTATATAAAATATCACATCACTTGTTTACATAGATGAAATAATAATTTATAGTATTTAAAAAAAATTATAATGACAAGAACTAAATGATGGACTTACAAAATAATAAGGAAAATATCACAACATCAATTTATCCCAATATACTCTTTCTTCGAAGTCGTCTATCAAACCACTAGAATGATTTTTCACTAAGTTTAGTAGAAATATGAAAAATACATATACATACAAAAGTATACAAATCAATAAAAAGAATAAAAAGAATATAAGCTTACTAAAGATGAAGAATACCATAATCACAATTCATCAACTCTAAACCTTCACTCCTTGAAAAAAAAATAACTAGTATACCATATAAAATTAATATGGTGTTTCTTGTGTGGAGACTTTTGGTAGAAAAGAAAAAGAAACGAGAAAGAAGGTTGAGTATATTTTGTTTGCTAAATGAAATTTATCAAAGTGATAATGATATATGGTAGTTTTAATTCAACACATACAACTTGCACTATACACCTGTTATAACACTTTGACACGTCTCAAGTTTGTTTTATGTTGTGTGAGGTGTATTAATATGGTGATATTTTGTATAATTTTTTTTTCCTTATAATATATTAAAATGGGTATTATTGATACCCGATAGTTTAAAAGTTACGCGATTTGAAAGATACGCGTTAACCACGAAAAATAAACTCTCAATATAAAATAAAAACATTGACATTCGGAGAATATTTATATTTCAATAAATAAAGGAGGGCTTATAATTTAATAAACATTAACGCGTCGCCTAAACGAATGACGCCTTAAGGTTTAACGTAAATTATCGAGAATTCTCATAAAACGAGAAATTAAAACGATGACAATAGAAAATATTTCTATGTCATAACGAGGATATTTACGGTCGATGACGGACATAGACTTTGCAGATAAATAATAAATAACACATATTCGATACGTTAAAACCCTAATCTTGCCGTCTAGTCGAGAAATCAATATTATTCGTCGAACGAACATGACAAATAAAAGTCGATTATTAAATATTGCTCTGAATAATAGAATGAGTATTATAACTCGGTCTAAATGTTGATTTTAAAGTTCGGGTTATTACATCATCTAACCCTTTAGGAAGCGACGTCCCGGCGCTTAATTCGTCTCAGTAGTCTTCAGTCTAACAGTGAAGAGTGAAAAACAAGCAAGTCATCATCTAGGTTTCCAAGGAAGGTCAAAAGATATTATATGGTACATGTTCTCCATGATCGGACGTCATTGGACAATGCCGTCTCAAGTTCGCACAACTTATGATCATTTGACTGGATCACATACCATATAAGTACCTAAAAAGCAAAGGTCGAACATAAACATCGAATATAAATCTCCACTGTTGATCATCGAGAAAACCTTGAATGAACCCTTCGATAATAGCAAGTAAAATTAAAAAATCTTCACATCCACGATAAGTCGCCGTTGATAACTTGATCCTCAGTCAATCCACAAGTACACACATAAATCCCGGTGACGCTTAAACAAGTCGCCTATTCTCAGAACGGTCAACGATTCTTAACGATTAGCTTATAAAGCTCGCGATCATCGAGACACATTATAAATGGTCCATCGAAATAAATCGCAACTCGAGAGAAGTCCAACGGGTTACTCATACATAGATGATAATCGACGATCATCATAATGACGACGGAACCTAACAATTCTTACCAACAAAACACGATTCAGAGGAAGATGTACACACACCAGACATCCACAAATCGAGCCAGACATACTTGGGCTCACTCATTTATAACTCCTTGTCTACATCAAAAGGCGTCCCTTTCCATGTATACAAGAATTTATAAGATTACGGTTCAGGAATTTATATCTTTCTTGTTCAAATGAAAAGGCGTCCCAATCCATTTCAATAAGACGATTATAAGTCATTCTACTCAAGTATTACTACCTCTCAACACGATATTGAATCCAAATTACACAACATAGTAAATACAAGGTGTCAATAAACTTACATCATGATTTCTGTATTCAAACGTCCCATTCCATCTGAATAAGGAAAACACAACAATCTAAGGTCTAGTGGTTTAAAATTTTCTTATACAAGTGTCCCAACCCATTTCAATAAGACAACCTTAAACAACTCATAGTTAGGCAAGTTAAAATCTCTATATCTAAATGTCCCATTCCATTTAGATACAAGGTATTAAGTCACTCAACTGAATGACTACTACGAGCATATCATTGTTGTACCTAACTATATAGTTGGTTTGGACACATATATAATTTGGGTCCAACATTGGCATCCTCCTTTTCGCCAATAAAACGTAGTCATATAAAATCAAATCACACGTCGCATTATATAGAAGATGTCTCATCAGATAAATGATTCTTCAAAATCATCCAAAATACTCGGAACACGAATATCACATCAATCAATTACGTTTCGAAAATAGATGTCCTAAAATGGCACATCGCGGTCCGATGATAACAATCGAGCTTAAACAAGTCGATATACGATAGATTACGAAACAATATATACATACTCAAAGTATCAAACGAGTTTCACACTCGTATTCAGATAATACACAATCATCAAGATCGGTGATTTGCGGTGAGACCAAATCCGATATAAAACCGTATTATAAAATGTACGATAACCATTCAAAGACCATTGCTTCACGTGCAGTGCCTTAAAATGCCATGATATATTCATACATATACATACTACCATTCCTACATACACATAGGTTCACATAATCACAATCAATCATAAAGTAATGCAAGAATAGCCTTACCGGATCCATGAGGAGTAGTTGCGTGCTTAAAACTTTTTAGAACACACCAAAGTTATAGTTTAGGTTTTTCAAAATCGACCTAGTTCTCTATAACTTGTGGCTCTGATTACCAATTTGTAACACCCCCAAATTACCAGGCAGCGGAATACCACTTTGGGGCACTACTCATAGCACATTGCACACAATCATAGACAACGACCTCAAAAGAGACGTTAAAATAATATTCAATCTTGTCTAAAAAGTTTCTCATCCCAATATATAAAATCAGAGTAGCGTTTAGTCCCAAAAACCGTTACCAATCATAATACATTCAACAAAAGCTTAACAGCATTTTATTCATTTCAAAGGATGGAAAATAATATAAACTTTGGACAAGTAAGCACCAACTTCCTCCTCACATGCTCCGCTGCTATCCATCTTGATTACCTAAAATACATGCTTAAAATCATCAACACAACGGTTGAGTGAATCTATAGGTTTTGCAAATCATCATTTGAACACAAGAATTTTTAATCATCTCAAGCTTGTCACACAGACAAGTCATATATATATCGATAAATGCCTTAAGCTCATGCAACTGAACGCTCAATTTCTTTTCCAGTGATGGCAAGAATCTGCAAAGTTAACCAACACGTCAAACCGAGTCATTTACGGCGCCCCTACTAAAAGGTAATATTTTCATATACCAGCAACCTCTTATACATAATATCCCTCTCAGGTGATCACAAGGATACATACCCTAGGATAAGGCTATCAAACCAAATAGATCTATCATATGTATTAGCTGATGACGTATAGTCCCCAAACCGGGTCATGAGCCCGGCTCGCGGGTACTACCCGTATCCGGCCCATCACAGATGGGTTGATAAATATCATTCAGGCTTATGGGCTTGAGTGAACAGTGCTCGCACGTGTGTGCGGCCCACGGCCCAAGGCGGCCGACATAAGATTAGACAGAATAATATTCTGTCTAGGTATATCTTAATCCTAATACGAAGAGATATTCATTGCCAGAATTAGAAGATAACAATCATTCTAATTCTGGTGCTTATCTCTTCCTTGGGGCCGAAGGATCAGTTAAAGCCCACTGGGGTTTCACTGCCTATAAAAGGAACCCCCAAGGGTTCCACAAAGGTATTACGACTTATACTCTAAACTCACATATAACCCTAAACCGATTACTTACTCTCACGTCGGAGTCTAATCGTGGGAAACCTTCCCACGGTAAGCTTAACGCGTGTTGTTTAGTGTGCAGGATCCCAACCAGACGATTCACTTGGTGCAGGAGCCAGAGCCCAGCCAACCCGAATTAAGCCTAATTCGGGTCTAGCAAGGATCAACCAACTTTTGCATCAACATTAGCGTTTACCTCGCAAGGTAATTAACAGTTCATGAAATTCAGGTACTTCATAAGACAATGGTACTTAGGCATTTATCATCATATTCGGGTCCAGCATACCAAAAACAACTTGTGTTCATTTTATAAAACATCATGTATTCCCCCTCACGGGTTAAAAATCATTTACAAGATAATATAAAATCGAGGCTATAGACTCACCTGATATAGCTATCACACATTTATCGAGGAACAAACATCCAATAGTCGATACAAGACTTCACGAGATATCAGTCACTCATTGCTCGAGAACGAGATGCCCAACGGTCGATATATAACCGAATGAGACCTATAATGACGAGACGCGTCTTAGGCTCGAGACGAGTAATAAATCATACATAAGTCAAACACAAATGTAAATAGTTCACTTTAGTAAGTTTGAACATTGTATAAGTTTTACAATCTTTTTATAAAACCTTTGATAACAATTTACCATATATTTTCCCATTTTGAAAATTAAGCCCATTATAGTCCATTATTATAATTTTTCCAACATGTCTCGTAGATTAGATCATTTCTCTTAAATCGTAAATAATATAGATGAGTTATTTTTACCAAATTCATTCTTAACTTATATAATTTACTTATTATAAGTTCAATTTCCCCTAATTAATATTTATCATAACTCATTTACCTATTTTATCACTTAGGAGAGTTGGCTATTTGTGGCTGCCAACCGCTATTTCCAAACCGTTTATCCGTAGAAAACCATCCGATTCGTGTATGTTCTACATAAGTTTATCTACAACTTTTAGTTTTACATATTAAAGGGTCAGTATAAAAATATTTAGAGTTTTTGGCCGTGCAAAACTAGTAGATCAGATTCGACACTTTTAAGTATTTTGACCATATCTAATTCATCAGGTATCGTCACAGAACGGGCCACCCGGCCAAATCACCACCAAACCTATATCTATCTCCCTATATTTTCACCTAACATTCAAACCTCACTGATTTTATACAGACCTCACGCTTTGCTATTGGTCTAAGTCAATAAACCACACCCATGATCAAAGGTTTGTTTAAGCTTGCTTTTTATATAACAAAATTTATATACAATGTCCACAAAACTTATATAAAATATCACATCACTTGTTTACATAGATGAAATAATAATTTACAGTATTTAAAAAAAATTATAATGACAAGAACTAAATGATGGACTTACAAAATAATAAGGAAAATATCACAACACCAATTTATCCCAATATACTCTTTCTTCGAAGTCGTCTATCAAACCACTGGAATGATTTTTCACTAAGCTTAGTAGAAATTTGAAAAATACATATACATACAAAAGTATACAAATCAATAAAAAGAATAAAAAGAATATAAGCTTACTAAAGATGAAGAATACCATAATCACAATTCATCAACTCTAAACCTTCACTCCTTGAAAAAAAATAACTAGTATACCATATAAAATTAATATGGTGTTTCTTGTGTGGGGACTTTTGGTAGAAAAGGAAAAGAAACGAGAAAGAAGGTTGAGTATATTTTGTTTGCTAAATGAAATTTAACAAAGTGATAATGATATATGGTAGTTTGAATTCAACACATACAACTTGCACTATACACCTGTTATAACACTTTGACACGTCTCAAGTTTGTTTTATGTTGCGTGAGGTGTATTAATATGGTGTTATTTTGTATAATTTTTTTCCTTATAATATATTAAAATGGGTATTATTGATACCCGATAGTTTAAAAGTTACGCGATTTGAAAGATACGCGTTAACCACGAAAAATAAACTCTCAATATAAAATAAAAACATTGACATTTGGAGAACATTTATATTTCAATAAATAAAGGAGGGTTTATAATTTAATAAACGTTAATGCGTCGCCTAAACGAATGACGCCTAAAGGTTTAACGTAAATTATCGAGAATTCTCATAAAACGAGAAATTAAAACGATGACAATAGAAAATATTTCTATGTCATAACGAGGATATTTACGGTCGATGACGGACATAGACTTTGCAGATAAATAATAAATAACACATATTCGATACGTTAAAACCCTAATCTTGTCGTCTAGTCGAGAAATCAATATTATTCGTCGAACGAACATGACAAATAAAAGTCGATTATTAAATATTGCTCTGAATAATAGAATTAGTATTAGAACTCAGTCTAAATGTTGATTTTAAAGTTCGGGTTATTACAAAATCCCAAGTGTCTTATGATCATGAAAAAATCGAGGTTTCAAAACCTAATGTTTCAAATTCTAATGATTTCAAAATGTTAACTTTAGCGGAAACTATGAGGCTTAATGCATGTTTTGAAAGAATTAAGAAGAACGGTTTTAAAGATGATGATTTAATGATAAAGAATACGTGTACCTAATTCAAAAGGGCAAGCGTAAATTTATGGATGAAAAATCACTTTGGGATATATTTAGTGAAACAAGTGAAACACGAATTCCGAAGGGCGACGTTAGTGCCATCACGACAATGACAAAAATGGACTCATCTTCACCACCTTCGAAGGACCACGTCTTTGAGGCATCAACTTCTAACTTCATCGAAGTGCCTCCTTTCCTAGCCCAACACCCGTTGAGGCGAAAGGTTTCATCGACGGCGATCCTCTCGTTTTAGAAAAGTCACCTAAGCATAGTCATTCGACTTGTAAGACCATGGTTGTGAGTGCTCACATCGACTCTTTCTTTGATGATGACGATACGATTTTTCCAAGATTGATCACGTACTTCGAAATCCACATGCCCTTTTTGAGGATTCTCCTAAAAAGACCTCTTCACATGTGAAGTACGATGACTATGAGTTTGATCCAGAGATTGAGGAAATCATTGAACGAGAGCTATCTCTTTTGCCTCCACTTTCACCTACAAGTGAGGTCGATCCTTCCAAAATCGAGGATGAACTTAATGAGTTGGAACGTCTTATTTTAGATGACGAACCAACTCATGTGACCCAAAATCCAATTCTTGAGGAGTTACCTAATCAACGCTCCTCAAATGAGAATTATGTTTACCACATTCGTGAGGATTGAACTTATCAACAATCCCCACAAATGAATGATGGTCTTGTTCTTGATCGTGATATTTTCGAGAGAGTTTCTAAGATACTTAAGAAAGGGAATGACAAACCTTGGTTTGACAAGCCTATCTTTGATGAAGAAATCGATGAGATCGACGTTCATGAGGATGAAGAGTATGTAGACCCCGAGGGGGCGGTGTTCTTTATTGATCGACGTTTTGAGAACTTATATAATCCACCATCTCCTCCCACCAATGACTTAAATGTGAGAAATTTTAGCACGACTAATTTTGAATTTGACACGCCAAATATTTTCGACATTATCAAATCGGGTTTTCATAAAGAGTTTTTAAACGATGAAAAAGGAAAGGATTTTAAATGTGATTTAAAAGAATTTTCTACAAGTTTAACTCCGTCATCACATCGTTATATGAGTGTTACCACCTCATTTACTCCTTTTGACGACGGTTGGTGTGGTTTTAGTGTGGGGGAAGCCCCTTATGTTCCTTCACGTTTCACCACCAAGGACGAGATTTACGATCCCAGAATTGCTTGTAAAGGGAAATCTCGGTCTTCCACCGATGCAATAAATGGAAAATCTTTTCATTTGCTTGGTGTGAGTCTACCTCGAGTAGCTCATTTTGTTGCCTTACCCATTGTCCCACCTTTCTACTTCTTATCTATTTTCTTCTACCCCTTTGGGGTTTCGGCTTTCGTTGGAGTAGCGTTGTTTCGTCTTTCATCTGAAAACGAGGACGCTATCTTTGACCCTGGTATACGTATATCGGGTTTTGAGAGTACTCCACGTACTTTTGGGCATTGTTTATCATGTAGCCCCATCAAAAATGGCCAAACCATGATTACCCTAAATGATAACATTTATGGGGATTCGAGTCGAGCTTTTGACTCGGTTATCAAAAACAAGGTACCTCGTGGGGAATCCTCATGCTTATCCTTGTAAATATTATTGCTTTCTAATTAGTTAACGAAGGGACTGTTGATCCCAAACTTAGATCGATTTAGCTTGTGTAAACGAGATTAAATCAAGTTAAACACGTAGAGAAACTTTGTTGTGTATAAAACAATTTAAGTATTATGCGGAATTAATACTCAAACAAGAACACACAAACAATGTAAACAAACTTTCACTTTGATTGATTAAAACAAACTTGCTTACAATGAAAGTGTTTAAAACGAATGAATAACTTATTTGAAACAAAACCTAAAGGTCTTCTTTTATAGACATAAGAAGCCTTGTACAAGAGTCTACATATCAGCTATTCTAGGTAAAGATAAATATAGAAAATACATTGTTGATCATATCTTTACTAGAAACAAACTAGAAACATAATACGCGTAGACTATATCTTTCTATCAGTGCTTGACTTCATCCTATCAACGCTTAACTTCTTCCTGTCAATGCTTGATCTGTCAACGCTTGTTTTCTTCGTATCAACGCTTGTTTTCTTCTTGTCAGCGTCAAAGTGTACTGGCTACATTTTATTCCCAACAATCCTCCCCTAAACTTGATATCTACTCTAGTGATCAAGTTTCTGAATAAAAACTAAGAACTAGGAGGATTCTTACAAATCTTATCAATTTGGTAATAAACATGCCTAATCAAATCTTTGGCCACATCACTTGAATAGTCAGTCTCCAGCTGTGTTGTCTTCATCTTTCCCAAAACTTCTTTGGACATGGGATACTCAGCATCTACAAGTAGATACTCAACAAACTTTATAGAACTCAAATAATACACACCAGCAACTGAATACAAACGCCATTGAAGTCCGCTGATATCATCCTCAAGATCCTTCCAAACAGGATCTTCATCTTCTGGTCCACACATTCTCTTGAATGTTGACCAAAGCTTTATTCCATTGACTGAAGTAGGTGCTTCAATCTCATACTTGGCCATCAACAACCTCCAAAGGTCTGCCAAGTCTTCCCTATCCATACTTGTAAAGAGAGAGATAAGAGTAGTAAAAGTGTGTACCTCTTTCCCATATCTGCCAATCATCCAAAACCCACTTACATCTTCTTCATAGCTAGTGATAGGGTTTCTGGCATCAAAGGGTAACACTTGTACCATATCTGAAGCTTCTATGGGTGAGAGCTTAATGCTCCTTCTAAGAACAGCTTCACTGGGATTCAATTTATCCATATCTTTAGGGAACTCAAGTGGAACTCCCTTCTTCAAAGGCATTGGTACAATCATAGCCTTCTGAATCTCTATCTCTTCTATAAGTTCTCTTTCCTTTCATCTGAAAGAAGTCTGATAGTATTCATTTCCTGCACTTTTGCCCAAATAAGATAAGCCTTATACTCCAATTCTTCAAAGGATAACCCCTGCAATTTCTTAAAGGTCCATCCTGTTCCATGACATCTGAGTAACATGTAGTAAAGCTCCCTTCTATCCCTCTTCAGCAGTGAGAAAACATTGCTAGCCTTATGCTTTAGAATTACCTTGCAGTCTCTCTGAACTCTTAGAAGAATCTCCAATCCCCAAATTTGATCTGAAATGGTCATTTCTGGATGCTCCATAACCTTATCTTCCCAAGCATGGTACATCTGAGCAACTTCTGGCATATCATAATCTACCTGCAATCTCAACTCTCTAATTTTCTCCCTTGCCAACTCATCACCATATTCAAGCCTTTCTGGTTGTTCAATTATCATAACACTTGAATCTGAACTTCCTTCACCACTTCCTTCTTGTTCCTCAGAAGTGACTACAAATGGTGATTCACCAACCTTCTTCATTTCTTGTTCCACAAGTTGTGCAGCCAACCTTGAATCAAAATCTACTTGTGTTGCATCCTTTGGAACTTCTACTTCTACCATGATTCCTTTACCCTTATTTAACGGATCAATGATGGGTAAAGATGATGATGGTACCTGTGAAGATACTTCCTTGATGATAGCTGATGACTGGAATAAACCAACCATATCTGTAGGTTTGTCAACGTTCAAATCCCGAGTGTCAGCGCCCAGCTTACTCTTGTCAGCGCTTGGTGTGTCAGCGCCCAAAGTCTGCTTGTCAACGCTCACCTTACTCGTCTCAGCGCCTCTTGTGAACTGCTCCATCATAGCTGTAAAGGACAATTTCAAGTTTGTAGGAGTAACCAAAGATGTATCAAAACCTGGTTACTTCTTCAATTCAATAAGGGCTTCAGCAACACCCAAAGATTCTCCATCATGTGAGCCTTTGTCACTCACATGGATCTGCTCATCCTCCCCTTTGGAAGAATCCTCCATGCCACGCCTAGTTTTAGCATCCTCCAAAAGAACAATCCTCTCCCTCAATTGCTTGAGTTCAAGGCCTTGTGTACTGACTGTTTGTACCAGGTCTGCATGTTGCTTTTGCAAGCTAATGCAGACAGCCGTCAATTCCATCATTATGTATGGTTCCAATCTTCCCTCCTCTAGAATGGGTATTTGACCTCTCAAAATAGAGTCATGGGGCATGGATGAGGTCTTAAAGATGTTAGGACTGTCTTGGCCTGCATCTAAGCGAGTACCAATAGTCCCAGCCTCATCCATAGCACCAACCACACTTGTGGTGGTGGTTCTCTCTGCAACATGGCTAGGACCACCAGAGGAGAACACTCCAGTAGTCCTTGGGCGTTTTATCAACCTATATTCAGGGGGTGTAGAAGATGATGTGGATTGGGTGGTAGTTTGAAGGTTAAGGGGTGTTTGGGTCTGTGAAGGAAAGGTGTCAACGTTTGAATTACTAGTGTCAGCGCCAACATTTAACATGTCAGTGTTGAAGGATTCTTGGTCAAGTTCCATGTGTTGAGGTGAAGGTAAGGGATCTGGTATTTGGTCAAGTTGTGGTTGTGGGTCAGGTTGAGGTTGTGCTGCTGCAATAACAGCAAGCATAGCTTGGGTGAGGGGTAAATCTCTATGAGGGGGGTGAGTTCATCTTACTAAAAATAGCTTTCTTTTGCACAGGGATCTCATAAAAATCATTGATGAGATGGCATTTATACATGATCTCATCGTTCTTTTCGGGCTTTAAATGCATAAAAATGTCATAATATACCATATATATGCTTGTGTTTGTTTACTTGTGTATTTTAGGTATGGATATCGTGAAAAAGACAAAAGATCACAAAATACAAGGAAAAACGGACATGAGAAACGAAGCCGTACAAAGAACCGGGCCCTAATCATGGAATACTCAACAAATACCCTTGAAGACTTGAAGACAAACAAGATTGATCCTCATTTATTGAAGAAATGACACTTAAAACCCTTGTATATTAATAATTACAAGTTTGGTCCCTTAAGTTTGTCAAAATTACACAAAAGGTCCTTTTACTTTGAAGAAATGGCAAGATTAGTCCCTCAACAAATCCAAATTGCCAACAATGGTCCCTCATCAAGCCAAAGATACATTGAAGACCTTTGAAGATAAAGAATGTCCAAGATCAGTCCTTCAAATATGCAAAAGTTCCAAAAACAACCCTTATAACTCTTTTGGAAAAGTCTTGTGCCAAAAATGCCAAGTTGTGAAAGTTGTTACAAAGGAAATGGGCGCTGACAGACTTTTATTCACAAATGAAAGAAGAAAGGAAGAAAAAGGACCAAATTTGCCAAGTTTATAAGTTTAAACTTAACAAACACGCGCCAAACACAATTTCCCCACTAAAATCGGATCGAACGTGGCACTATTCACACGTATGAACCCAGATTTAACTTTTTACCAGCAAGGGGGTTTTTACAATTACCTACACCAAAACACAATTAACCTTCACACGAATCAATCCCATGCCTAAACTCACACTCCCACTCACCCAAAGGACCCCACCATTTAAACCGTTTCACCTATCACATCACTACTTAACCTCCAAGTTATCTGACGTGTCCAAATCAACAGCCAAGGATCATTGCTTCATTCCAAAGCTAAAATGAACATCCAGGATCACTTTGGACAGCTCACACCAAGAAAACGTCTAGAAGGCTCAAGGGCATTATAGAGAAATCACTTCTAGGGTTTGTGAATAGTGCTAGCATTGGCATTTGCCTATAAATAGACTCCTCAACCTGTGAGGGAGCTTTGTTCCAGATTTTAGCTTCTAAATCTTTGTAATTCCTTTTTATGAAATAAAGTTTGAATTCCTTAAAATTTTGAATTCTAATCTGTTATTTATAAAAGGTTGGTGTTTGATAAGCTAAAATCTGAGTTCTATAATCTTGTTTGAAGGTTTTTGAGGCAAGGTTTTAAGTGATAAAGCTTGTGCATCAAAAATCAGAAAGTTGGTATTATTTTGATCTCACTTTGTGGTTTGTTCTTCTTAGCAGCTTGGAAGCTGGTACTTGTTCTGCTAGTACCTAAGCTCAAACAATCCAGGGTCTGGATGTAGGTCTTGGAGGTTTGCATCCTTCTCCCTTTTCATTTTCTCTTTTATTTTTCTGAATTTGGTGATTATTGCATGTTTATGCTTGAATGTGAGATATTATTGTTGAATCTGGTTTATTTGTGTTGATTTGATGTTTATGAAGTGTTATTAGTCTGATTTGTGGGTAAAATCTGCATAAGCCTTTGAAAAATTGTGAAAACAAGTTTTAAAAGGGTGTTTGGGTTTACTGCATAAATTGGATTTGTGGTTTGCTAAGTGCTTGTATTGTGATTGCAAGTGTTGGTATCTGTTTGTTAGGTGCTATTGTTCATCTGTTTGCAGGTTTGAAGGTTTAAAACACATAGATTCATAGATTGGCTATAAAATCTTAAATACTTGGTAAAATTGGCTAGGATTTTGAGGACACCTAGATCTAAGCTTAGGCTAGGGCTAACAAGTGCTAAACCTTAGTTAATCACACCAGTGAAGAAGGATTTGAGGCTTGAAATTGGATCAAGTGTCAAATAGATCAGCAAAACTTGTCTGTATATTGTTCATTGCTCATCAGAAACTTTTTGTGCTTTGATCTTGTTGTTTACTTTGATTCAGTGTTTGATTCTTGTTGCTTTATGTTTATTCTTAGTTTATATAGCTTGTGTATGCATCCTGTTAAGTTTGGTTGGCTTATTCAGTCTAAATCTGCTTATTAAGTGCTTGATTGCTTATTTCCATATCTGGGCTATATCTGGTGACTGTTTGGCTTATTGTGGCTTATTATGTGAACCAATTTGTGATTTTCTTGTTGCTATTGACTCCTTGTGATTCACTGATCACAAGGGTGCCTTTGTTTCCAATTGAATCCAACCAGAACTCTCAAATAAGCTTGGTCAAATAGTCAAAGCAGTGGGAACTCCTTTCCCCTGCTAGTTGCCACTGATAGTGTAAAATTGGGTTCAGCTTATCAATAAGCTATAATAGCTTATTTTAACCAGCAACAACTTTGTTTTTGTAATAGGTGCTCATTATTTGACCCATTTGTTCATACTAGAGCATTTGGTGGGTTGACTTTAGGGTTTGACTAGAAAACCAACTTCATTAACTTTTTCATAAGTTCATTTGTGCTTATTCTGGCTTATTGGTTGTGCTTATTGGATTTTTGTTGATTGATTTGGCTTATTGAGTCCATTTGTGATCTTTTGCAAGTTGAATCAAGTCCTGAGGTGCCTTATTTCTCAAACCCGACTATTTTGTCGTTTTGTGAAATAATACTTTACTTATTTCTGGCTTATTGAGTGAGCTTTTTCAAAATTTCTTTTTACAGATCTCATAAGCATCCCAAAAGAAGGTTGTGTGTCAAATTAGAGCTTATGGCATTAGTTTATGGCTTAATTGGCTGAAAAGCCCAATAAGAATAAGCTGTGATAAGCTCATATTCAGCTTTTGGGCCTTTAGAGTTTTATTCTTAGAATTGAATTTTGAGTCAGATAGGGCTTTTCCAAGTCAATTGGGCCAAGTTTGAATTTTTGGGCCCAAAAGCCCATTTGGTTTGACTGTTTTTGGTTTTGGCCCATTTGAGGGCCCAATAGGGGTATTCTGGTCATTTCACTTTGATTTTCTGATTATTTAGGTTAAAATAAACTAGTTTGCAAGTTTTTAGAATTTTTTATAATTTTTGAATTTTTTATATTATTTTAATATTATTTTATTATTATTTTTCAGATTTCACATTTTCCAACTTTTTATATTTTTCTTAGGTTTAATACATTAAAATAGGAATTTAGCAACTTTTAGAATAATTTTATCTCTTTTAGATTATTTTTTATAACTATTTTAAGTTTTAATAGTTTTTAAATCATTTTAAATAGTTTTTATTAGTTTAAAATTTCTAAAAATAGTTTTTAATCTTTTTAGGTCATTTTAGAGGTTTACCAATTGAAAAATCTTTATTTGGGCTTTTTGATAATTTATTTGATTTTTAGGGCTTTAATTAGCATTTAAAAATTGAATATTTAATTATTTAAAAGGTTTGAAAAAGTTTTGATCATTGGTAAACTCTTAGTTTATTTATTTTGATTTTTGGTGAATTTTTGGTAATTTTTAGAATTAATTTTTATTTTTTTGGTTTTTAAGGTTTTACGTTTGAACTTTCTAGTAGTAATAATTTTTATTTTTACGTTTTCGTCATCTTCTTTTCTCATCCCCTTCTAAACCAATCATTAATCACAAACATTTAACAAGTTTTTCACACACATATACCTCCTTGGGAAACGAACTTGGAACTCATAAGGGTCATTAGTGTTTACGTTTTCATAAACGTACACTTAATACTTTCCGCTTTTACGCTCCTTTTCCTAAAGGTCGTATTTTACCACAATCAATCATCATGATCCCTTGTGCAGTACCTTTGTTCATCAAAAACCATTTGTAAAAATCTGGGATAAGCCAAAGTCATCTTATTTCCCTTGTGTTTACACATGCCATCAAAAATCAGTTTTGAAAAATTATACTTTTGCCCATTTGTAATGCACACAATTGCACTAGCAATTGATCTGTTAATTTCAGTATGTGCAGTATATTTGGGACTCAAACATTGAAGGATGACATGTATTAAGTACTTCCAGGCTAGGGGGAATTCTTGTTTATGATATTTATTTAAAGTACCCTCTTCAGGGAAAGGATACCCCAAAGCCCGAAGTCCTTGTTCTATCTCATTAATGGGGAGAGTGGTTATACCATCAACATCATTAAGATGCAAAGCCTGGCGAACCAAGGCTTCAGTAACCACCCAAGTACGCCCATGAACAATAGCTGTTAATATAGTCATATTATTAAGCGTTGAGGAACTAACAGTGTTCCAAAACTGTTTAATATGAGTGACAGGGATGAGAGGAGCATGAGAAAGAGCATACCGTAATGGAGATGCATTCAAATACGCCACCATCTGGGTGTATTGTGGAAACAAAGTATCATCAGCCGCCAAATAAGCAATCATATTGTGCTGACTCCTGAATCCCAATACCAAGTCACTTGGTTTAAACTTTGGTGCCATTGTTGAAGAAAGCTGTTTGAGAAAGATTGATGAAAGATGAATATAGGAGAAAAAGTGTTAGACAAGAATATGAGAGTACCATGTTTAAAAATAGGAGCCAAATATATAGGAGAGATATGCACATGTGATTGGTAAAAAATAAGGCAAGTATTTTCAAAATATAATGATGAAAATATTGAAAAGAAAACAAGTTATCTTGTGCATTAATTAAAAGTTATATACTCCCAAAATTACGGCCCCAAAATTCGTCAAAAATAACAACTGGGTAGGTCCCAATGAGTGTCAACGGTCAAAAATAACCCATCAACGCCCAACGGCTATATTCTTGTCAACGTTTGCAAAAGCCATGTCAACGTCTAATTTGGTCATAACAGCATTTGGAAAAATATTTGTCAGCGTCCAAAAATAAAAGTAATAAGAATGAAAAAGGACCTTAACAAAGTAATTTGTCCTAGTGAAGATAACCTATAAACTGAAAATTATTATAGGGCGGCAAGCACTGTCCAGTTATGCACACTTGCTTATGCAAGATAGACATAACAGTCCTGTAATGTCCCTTGCTAACCAAAATTCTTAACAATTAAGTTATCTCCTAAAATCCCTTGTAACTCCCAGGTAAACCCAATATAAATCATTCCCAAGTCTCCCAACAGACCACATCCAATTCTAGGCCAAAAAGATCTTGGCAGCATGCATAGTATGTCAACTTTGCATGCTACAGTGCCTCATGATTTAGTAAACTAACTCATACTCACTAGTGGACACAATCTAGAATTGTGATAAGAGTATTATAAGAATACCCAAAAAGTCCTAAAGGTTCCTAAAACCTCCCCTTAAACTGTGATACATAAGTTGCCAAATAATATGCATGTAAATAAAAATTTATGTCAAGATAGGAATATAAATATTCCAACCATCATCCATAAATTGAAACATGCTCCAATGATTCTCCAAGGATCCATAAGCAACTATGTATCTAATGGTACAATGCTAACAACGCCTGCACACTTAGATCAAAAACCACAAAACTAACATGTTGCTGACAACGTCACGATAACACTTATCAGCGTTAAGATAACCTTTGTCAGCATTAGACAAATATAGTGGAAAATCTAACTTCTCAAAAAGACCAATAACAATGCATATCCTATACATACTTTTACAATAAGATCCCAAACACATATTCACAGCCTCAGCCCAAAAAGCAATGGGAAAGTGAGCATCAGCCAACATAGTCCTGGCTGCTTCTATGAGGGTTCTATTCTTTCTCTCAGCAACCCCATTTTGCTATGGGGTTCTGGCAACACTAAACTGTCTAGTAATCCTTTTCTTGGCACAAAAATCCTCTAACAGCTTATTTCTAAACTCACCACCATTGTCACTTCTAAGTATTTTAACCTCATTACCAGACTTCTTTTCAATTTGGGTAATGAAGTTAATCAAAGTATCAACAGTGTCATTTTTCAAGGCAAAAAAGAAGGTCCAAGTAAACCTATAAAAATCATCAGTGATGACAAAATAGTAAGATTTGCCATTTAAGCTTTCTATGTTAGTTGGACCAAACAAGTCCATATGCAGCAAGTGAAGTGGTTTAGAACTAGATGGTACTAGTTTAGACTTAAATGAGACCTTGTGTTGCTTGCCTTTAAGGCATGCAACACAAGAGTGGTCATTGTGGAAAGCCTTTTCAAGCAAACCATCAACTAAACCATGTCTCACAAGCCTATTTATATTCTTAAAGTTAATGTGCCCTAATCTCTTGTGCCAAAGATTACTCTCATCAACTGAAGCCTTAGCATAAAGACATGACAAGTTATTATTCATCCTAATTCCATTAAGATTCACATTATAAATGTCCTTATGCCTAGGTGTTCTATAATCAATGAATTTCTCATCTGGTATTTTAAAATCCTTGCTCAACACCAAGCATTCAGTATCAGTAAAAAGAACCTTATTTTTGTTATCACAAACTTGTAATACACTAAACAGATTATAATCAAGTTCTTTTACCAGAAACACGTTTTCAAAACGCAAATTGTTGGTGAGAAGAGTTCCTTTGCCTGTTATAGTTCCATATCCGCCTACAAAGTAAACTTTATCACCATCCTTAATGGGAGTGAAGTTTTTGATATAATCTTCCTTCCCAGTCATGTACCTAGAGCATCCACTATTCCAATAGCCATAATCATTAACCTGCTTTTGAATGCCCTACACATAAACAAAAACAAATTTGTTTTCTTTAGGAACCCAAGCCTGAGCAGACTTGGATTCATTTGTTTGTTTAACAAGAACAGACTTAGTCCTTATAACAACCCCTTGTTCATCCCTTTTTGGATTAAACATCCAGTTAACCCAAATTGGTTTTGTGATGACCTTTGAAATATAATTAAATCTATTACAGGTCATAGAAATCCCATCTGAATTATGCTTTTGATCTTGCTTAGGTCTCCATGTCAAGATAGAAGAAGCTTTAGACCCCTTTCCCTGTGGTTGCAAATATTTACCATTATTTGGTCTGGCAACGTTTCTGTCAGCGTTTGATTTGGTCTTGTCAACTCTGAAATTACCCTTGTCAGCGATGAATCTAGGGTTTGCTACAGGAACCCGTTTTCTATTAGACCATGTGTTGGTCTTCTTAAAAGGTCTTTGTCCATAAGTATTAGACCCTTTAGTAAAGAATAGGGCTGGTCTAACAACTTGTGGACTTTGCTGAACAAAAGTTTTGGGTTTGATAGTGTTTGACTTTTTGTCAGCGTTGACCTTTGAAACATTGACACACTTATAGGCTAAATGTGAAAAGCTACCACAAGTATAACAGGCTTTTCTAGACATAACTCTAGGTCTAGAAGAAAAGAAACCTGTTCCATTATCACTAACTTGGCTTTTTGGTGACCTAGTTTTTCTATACATTTCTGCATATTTAATACTAGGTTTTCTAACAACGTTTGAGCCAAGGTCAACAGTCTTGCCAGTGATTGGGTTTGTTACTTTGATAGGGGTAGACTCATTTGGTCTATCACTAAGCATGCCACCCTTGACAAACAAGGTAGGGTTGGCTTTCTTCCATTGGTCCAAATCAGTCAAATTTTGCCTATATTCTTCTACTAGGGTAAGAACTCTTGGTGGAGGAATAAATTCCTCTTCTTGGAGTTCTGGTAAACCAGTCTAAGATAAGTCGTTTCTTTGGACACCATAGAAGTCCCCAGTTAGTGGTGGGACACCAGCATACTCTTTCATCCCAATCCCAGTCATATCCTTAGAATCCCTTTGTTTACTAACACATTCTCCTAGGGTTTGTGAGGCTTTATCAAATCTCTGAATTTTAAGATATACATTATCCTTATTCTTGATAGCCTCATCTAACTTATCCTGTAATTCAGCATTGACCCTCTCCATGATGTTTCTAATATCAGTACTAGCATTTAAATCATGTTTTAAGATATTGATTTTATCTTTTAGGTCAAGCTCCATTTTCTTATACTCAGTTACAGTCTTTTCAGTTTGAGTAAGAGCAAGTTGATTATTAGACAACTTTCATCTTTCATTACCCACATCTGTTGACAATCTTAAAACTTCTTTGTTAAGTCTTTCAGTATTTAAACGACAACCCTTACTACAAAAAGCATCATCATATACCTCATTGTCTGATGAAGATGAGGAGTGTGCCATGAGAGCATAGTGAACATGCTCTTCTTCTTCCATCTCAGCAACCAAAGCTTTATTCTCTTCATCATCCTTAGCTAAATAGCTCTAGTCCCATCCAACACCATCAATTTCTTGCATTGCAACCATGGCCTTGGGATCCTGAGCCTTAACAATTTGGCGTGAGAGTTTTCCAGCATCAGATCTTCTTGGAGATCTGCATTCTCTCATAAAGTGTCCCATACGATGACAATTATAACACTCAACCTTGGATTTATCAAATCCAGCAGTGTCCTTAGCATTAGAAGTCATATTCTTCTTGAATCTTCTGTTCCATCTATTTTCCCTTATGCTTGTAAGGGCCATATTCTACTTTATATCCATCTCCTCCAAATGCTCATCACTAATTTGCTCAAGGTCCTCATAAGTAATCACTGAACCATTGGGCAATGAAGCAATGTATGCACACACAGTATCCAGATCAATACCAGCAGGCTTAACTCTTGGTGAGTCAATTTTGTATGTGTCAGCGTCTAAATATGAGGCGTTGACAGGATATGATCCAGCATTGACACAAGTTGATCCAGTAACAAGGTGCATGTATGACTCCTTTTGATCAAATTGACCTTCACTATGTGAGAAGAAGGCCATGTTTCCACTGGTAGACTTGCTTCCATGATCCAAGAGAGTTTCATTCTCCACCAGCCTCAGTTTTTTGTAAACATCATCAAAAGTAGAACTTTTGTGAGTGTTATTAGCAATTATAAATCTTGCTTCAATCTTCCATGCATCACCAATGCTTTTAAGAAAAGTGGCGAAATATCAACATCACCAAGCATTGTTCCCATGAAGGATAGCTTGCTTTTGATGTCAAGAAGTTTGCTTCTCACACTACTTAGCTTCTCATTAGGTTGAGACTTAAAAACAGGATACTCATGCAAGAGTTGCTTCTTTTTCTATTGCACAGTATCAGCATTGCCACCATAAGCAACTTCAAGGGCTGCCCAAAGATCTTTTGCAGACTCATAGCTTCTGCACTTGTGCTTATTTTCTTGCCCTAAAGAGAGTTTCAAAATGCTTAGGGTTTTCATGTCAACCCTTCTCTTTGCTATGTCCTCAACTGAGACAACTCTACCATCTTCAGGTTTTTCTCTTCGTTCCTCTTCAGTAGAACCTTGAACAGCTGTTCTTTGAGCGATGGCTTCTGCAATCTTTTGAGCCTTATTGAATGTGTTTCCATATTCAATAATTTTCCATAGGGTGTAGTCATGGATTTGTAGATATTGCTCAAAGTTAGACTTCCATAGCTCAAAATTGTCTGGGTCTAGCATGGGAATCTTGATGTTGTGGTTTGAGGAGGAGGAGGAGTTTGCTTCTGGGGTAGACATGGTGTTTTTAGGGTTTTGTGAAAATTAGGGTTTTTGGCAGTTTAGAGTTCTTGTGTTCTTTAGATCAAATTTTCTCAACAAGATCTGATACCACTTGTTGATCCCAAACTTTGATCGATTTAGCTTGTGTAAACGAGATTAAATCAAGTTAAACACGTAGAGAAACTTTGTTGTGTATAAAACAATTTAAGTATTATGCGGAATTAATACTCAAACAAGAACACACAAACAATGTAAACAAAACTTTCTCTTTGATTGATTAGAACAAACTTGCTTACAATGAAAGTGTTTAAAACGAATGAATAACTTATTTGAAACAAAACCTAAAGGTCTTCTTTTATAGACATAAGAAGCGTTGTACAAGAGTCTACATATCAGCTATTCTAGGTAAATATAAATATAGAAAATACATTTTTGATCATATCTTTACTAGAAACAAACGAGAAACATAATACGCGTAGACTATATCTTTCTATCAGTGCTTGACTTCATCCTATCAACGCTTGACTTCTTCCTGTCAATGCTTGATCTGTCAACGCTTGTTTTCTTCTTATCAACGCTTGTTTTCTTCTTGTCAGCGTCCAAGTGTATTGGCTACATTTTATTCCCAACAGGGACTTGTGCTCTTCCAACCTTTGTTCCGTGGTTGTTTGTGATTGTGATTCATTAAGTTCATCGTCATCACTGAAGCCTCTCGTGTTCGTTTTACGGATCACTCGAGCTTCGATCGTTGCCTTTGGAGATTCCGATATCTGATGATATCCTTTTATGTTCTAACGTTTATCTTGTTAGCATAATTCATAAACAGATTTTAGGTTATTCGTTTTACCCTTTCCATGCTCGAGATTAAGCATTCGACTTCGTCTCTAGTATTGGGTTGTTTTCACCCCTAGACTCGAAACATTGAGGAAAATGTTTAGTTTTAGTATGGGGGAGATTAGATACTTCACCTTGCTTACGTCACCACGCAATCCAATATTCATCTTTTTGTTATCGTTTTATTGCAAAATAAGGCTAAAAATGGCCAAATTTTAAATTTTTTCTAGTTTTACGTAAGTGTTTAAGACACGAATGTAGGTTTTCCGATGGTGAGAATAAGAGTAATTTTTTACTCGACCGTGCATGTTGAGCACTTAGCTTCGATTCCTTAACTTTTTAGGCTAAGTCTCTTAAATGAGGACGAGAAATGATAGAGTTATTTATAAGTCTCGTAATCTTTCACGATCTCATGTGTAGTAATTATTAGCTTATTCTCCCCATGCTTTTATAACAAATTGTTAATAAACATTGATTTAGCGGTTTAGTCACTATTGTTGGTTTCTAATTTGTTTTAGTAGCTTCCATGTAATTAAATTGGGAAAACAGGTATCGCCAGCGTCATGGTTTTGAAGTATTGGCAACCCAAATAATCGAAAGCTTCACCCAAGAATAAGATTTCAAGTGCTCACCTAAATTAAGCAAAAATTTGAAGCTCACAAGGCCGAAAAATCTATGCCCAAATTGAAAGTGAATCAAGCCTTAATCTTTAAAGCTTTAAAGATCCAAAATTCGCTTTAGCGTGAGGATATACGTCAAGTCATAATAAAACCACCGATGATGGCGGATAATAAAAGACAAGGGCAAGACCAAAGTCATAATAAAAGCTTCATGGCGAAGATGAATAAAAGATGGAGGTAAACCATGATAATAAAACCACCGATGATGGCGGATAATAAAAGTCATGGTAATAAGTCTCATGTTCAAAACCGTTCTAAAATCGTGTTTATCGATCCTTTTTGTTGACTTAGTTTTTTGACATCGTTGTCTATTAGGGTGAATTATTAATTCGATGATTTTGGTTGCACCGTTAAGACTCTATTTTTAGACCTAATATGTATTCACGCATAAGTCAATGATGTATCCTCGTGATCATTAAGACAAAAGAAAATATAAGAGATACCAATTAGGAATAAGGGAGACTAGGTTCGTAATTAACACTCATGAGATATGATTGTGTTGCTAACTTATAAAAACAATGATCTCGTTACACGCTTAGCATGGAATCGAGTGAAAATCGAGGATGACGAACTTATCTCTATGAGGCATTCACGTGTTCTTATTCTATGATCCTAAAAGTCACTTAATCGTGATGAAAACATTACATTATGTCTAAAACACGTGTAGTAGTTTATTTAAGTTTATGTCTTCAATAAATGTCATCATACAATGAATTTTGGAAGTGCTACGATACTTAATTCTAACATTGCGTGAGGGCACGGAAATGGTTTAGCATGGGGGAGTGATAATACTGCTTTTATACATAGTCTCATCGTCCAAATCGGGCTTAAAACGCTTAAAAAATCATCAAAATACCCAAATATATGCTTGTGTTTGTTCATTGTGTAATTTAGGTACGAATATCGTGAAATCAACAAAAGATCACAAGAATCAAGCAAAAACGAACACGGGAAACGAAGTCGCACAAAGAACCGGACCCGAATCATGAATTTTCATTGAAGTCCTTGAAGTTTTGAAGATTGGCAAGAATGGTCCCTCAGCTTTTAAAGACTTGGCATTTTAAACCCTCATAAAACTGAAAATTACACATTGGGTTCCTAAAATGATGAGATTGTACATAAATGGCCCTTGGAGAATATCAAATTACACATTTAACCCTTGTGAACATATTTGGAAAAGTTTTGGTGGCCAAATTGAGAAGATGGAAACTTAGTTTACAAAGGAATAGAAGAATGTGGCAGTTTAAACTTATATGAAAACACAATGGAACACTAGGGGGTAAACTGGGCAGACATCATAACTTCCTCAGCCAGTCACCTCACACCACCTCATCACCCCACCCAATCATATCACTCCATCTCACAACACCCTCCACGTCACAATCCCACTCAATACTTTTTTTTAAACCGAGTTTATTAATTATAAAAATGGTGGAAAACACTTAAACCACCTTTAATACAGATTAAAACAACCCCTATTAACCTAGATAAACACCATAAACCCTAATTGGGTTTATCTTCATTACCTAAAATTAACCAGTCAAATCATCTAGAAACTTGATTCATCCCACCCTAAACCAATCCCACTCACTTTGTCCCTCTCCCGTGACCCCCATGTGGACCCCCAGTTGTCCCCTACTTCACCATTTTAGGCAAAAGTCGAATCCTTCAGAAATCCAACGACCAAAAGTTCAAACTTGGTCCCAAAGGCTCAAGTGAACGGTTTTGATCATCCTTACAGGTGTCTAATCACATGGAGGCCATTTGACCATTTTCAAACACCAAGAGACCAAGGGCATTACTGGAAAAGCATGAATTAGGTTATAGCACTGTAATATTTTATTCCTTTTTTCTAGAATCATCTATTTAGTAGTATAAACAGAGGATGCAACCTGTGCATACCCTTTTGTTCCAGATTTTGTAAATTTTTTAAATTTATTAATGAAAATGAACAATTTTAAAATATGCAAATTCTGAGTTCCATATTTACAGCTTTCTTAGTTTAATGTTTATTTAACTTGCAAAATTCAGTTTGAGGTTTATCTGAGAAATTCAAATAGTTGGTTCAAAGTTTGTGGCAAGAACATTTTTTTAGATTCTCTGAAATCTACAAACACAATGAAGTGAAAGTGGATTTGTGTTGTGGATTTTAGAGTTTTCTCATTTGGTTTTCATAATTCATTAGTTTTCAAAAAGGTTTCAAAAGGTTTTGTGTTTCAAAGATTTTTCATAAAAATCTTATTTTTTTCTTATTGGTCATACTTATTGTATGTACAAGCTAGCCCATAAGCTACTTGACAATAGCTTATGAACTCAGCTTTTACAAGCTTGTAATTGTTCTTGGTTGTCTTTGTTTATGCAGGATTCAAGAACAAGGCATTATACTCCATTTCATTTTCTTATTTGAAGATATTTTAAGCCTTGGGTCCCTTGTGGATTCCACCAACAGGCTCCTCTACACATGTTTTAGAAGCTTTCATAAGCCCTTATACCCACTTTTTGAAGGCATCAGCTGACCTAGGTTTGGCTTGAACCCAAAAAGCTATAATATTGGAGTTTATGTGATTTTTGAGAATATTGTGTAAACTTGTTGGTATTAGTTGTTTAAGTGTTTGATAGTGCTTGTTTATGGTTTATAACACTTTTTTTAATTGATAGAAATCAGTTTGTTCATGATTTGAATATAAGTTCTTTGTTAAAATTCCATTTTCAGAACTTAAGGGTTGTTTGGGTCTATGGTTTAAAGTTGGTTTGGGTGACACAAACCTAAGCAAACTAGTCTAAACATACCCATTTTGTTAGTTGTAGGTGTTTTCTGTATTTGGGTTTCAAGTTTCGTAAGGTCTTAAAGTTTTTTTTACATGCTCATTTTTGGTGAAATCTAGCAAAAATCGGTATGCCATAAAACAAGGGTGTTTTAGATAGTTTTGCCTTGAAATCTTGTTCAACTGTTAGGACTAGGTTACATCTAGGACTTAGGATCAGTTAGTTATAGATTGCTTGAGTTTTGTGAAGGGTTTGGTGGATTGAAATCCACTCTAGTGCCAATTGAACCAGTCACTGTTCATCAGACCACCCATAGCTTCATCAGTAACTTATTTGGGCCTTTTGTGTGTATTTTTTGTGAGTAACTTGTTCACTTGACTCCCCACAACCCAACTGGTTGTGTGGGTGCCTTTGTTTCCAAGTAAAACTCAATAACCATCAAGATACAAGCTCAATAGCACCAGGCCCGTTTTTTTGTTAAGTTAGTGGGAACAAAGTTCCCACTGCTAGTTATATTCTTCCCACTGTTGGCACTAGTGGAAAAGAAACCCTAGCTGTCAATTTCAGAGTCCTTATTTTTTTTTGTCTTTAGTGACCTAATTTTAGTGTTTTCAGTTTATTTCAATTTTCCTTGATCTCTTATTGTATTTTATGAATTTTCATTAAGTTTTATTTTAATTTACTGTTCATTTGCCATTTTTAGAATTAATTCCATTTAAATTAGTTTTTATTATTATGCTTTTTGTCTTTTAGTGAAAAACTTCAACATTTTTCAGTTTTAAAAATTTTGTTAGATTCAGAAAAATATTTTAAGATTTTTAGTTTAAATAAGTTTCACTGTTCATCTTTTTATCTATTTTTTAGATTTAATTTTAGTTTAATTAGGTTTAATTCAAATCTGTTTTGTCTTTTAGTGCAAAAAATTTCTTTTTTCAAACTTTTTCATTTTTCTACTAATCAGTAATATAAATTAGGATTTTTGAAAAAGTCAAATTAGTTTTATCATTATTTTATTATTTTTAATCATTATTTTAGTTTAAAAATTGTTTTTAGTGTTTTAAAATTAGAAAAATAGTCTTTAAAATTTAGGAAAAATACTGTTTAGTCTTTAAATAATATAAGTAAGTTATTAGTTCAATAAAATAATATTTTGGGCTTTCTCTTAATTATATTTATTTTTAGGGCTTTAACTAGCATTTAAAATTGAATATTCAATTAATAAAAGGTTTTAAATTTTATTTATTAAATTTTTATTCTTAATTATATTATTTTAGACTTAGTTTTAATTTTTAATTAATTTTTAGCTTTAATTTTTAATTTCGTCACGTTTTACGTATTTACGTTTGCGTTTTGCGTAATTACGTCGTATTGTAATCATAGTCGTAGCTCGTATTTAATTTTCTCTCTTCTAAACCAAAAATGAAACTAATCCAAACTTTGATTTTACATATTGGCACTCATAATCACACACCTCCTTCGAGAACGAACCCGCACTTATTCGGTTTTACGGTTTTTCATTAAATCGTAATACTTAATACTTGCCCATTATACACTCTTTTTCCTAAAAGACGTATTTTTACTACTATCAATTTTTGGCGCCGCTGCCGGGGAGGTGTTTAGTGTTGCCATTATTATTATCATGTTTGTGTGAGTAGTGCGTTTTTGCTTTTCAATTTTTGGAAAGCGTATATAACATACATACTCATCTTTGTTATTTTTCTCTATTATATTATAATATCCAAATAAAACGTGTTTAATTTTCCTAAATTAAACACACAACAATCATTTTACTATATTGTAGATATCCCATTATCGTTTTCGTTTTTTTCTTGTGAATATTATTAATATATTGTATTTACGTAGAACAATAAATATACAAGTACTCCAAAAGCGTGAATACGCAACCTTAATTGGGATTTCATTACTCAATTATTGTATTTGAATCAAAAGCAAAAGTTTAAAGGCAAAATAGATAAATACTTTCGTGAGGCTTAATTTTGATTAACACAAACTATAAGGTGGGTATAAGGCGGTTGTATTTCACGACCTAAGGGAAAAAGGCTCTTAAGTGCTTAGCGCCGCCTATTTCCTACGCTTGCTTGTGCGTGTTTTGAGAAATAGGGCTAATCGAGGGTTTGCCAACCAAGTATTATCTACGTATACTATATTTGCCTGTTTTCAAGATTAAACCCTCTTGAACGTTTTGGTGTTCCACCAACGTTCTAAAGTCATCGAAGGCGTTCACTCCACGTGATCGTTTTCATTCTTTGAGGCTCCTTTAATCGAGAAATCGATTTGAGGAGAGATTTGTAGATTTGAGTCTACGTAATACACCCAAAAATCCAAAAAAATTTAAAAACAATAAAAAACCAAAAAAATTTGAAAAATCGAAAAGCCTCAAAAAGAATCTTCTTTGCTACCCCCATTCTACGCTTAGTGCATGCGCACTCGATCGAAGGATTATACTAATTCTAGCGACGCTTCGAATCGACGCAATTGTAATCGAAGGAATCGACGACGTAGACGAGATTTAGAAACCGATGTTCCTAATATCGTTGTTGAAGAAACCTTAGACGAGATGGCCGACAATCGTTCGATGATGGAATTGCTCCAAGCACCCACCGAGGGTTATGGAGACGCGATCGTAATTCCCGCTATCAAAGCGGAGAATTTTGAGATTAAGAGCGGGATGATTTCATTGATACAAGCTACCAAGTTTCGAGGTCGTGAAGCCGATAATCCTCACGACCACATTCGGAATTTTGATCGTCTTTTAGCCACGAGCAAGTTTAAGAATGTCGACACCGATGTCGTCAAGCTTATGCTTTTTTCCGTACTCGGTCGATGGTGCCGCCAAGGATTGGTACGAGAAAGAGCCACCTAATTCGATAATTACGTGGAATGATCTCGTTTCCAAATTCATTAATCATTTTTTCCCACCGTCTAAGGCGACGTTTTTCAAAAATGAAATTACGATATTTGAGCAAAAACCGAATGAATCTTTTAGAGACGTGTGGGATCGTTTTAAGGAATTGCTTAGGCAATGTCCTAACCATGGATTTTACGAGTTGCACCAAATCGATACGTTTTACAACGGTCTTAGTTTTCAAGAACAAGATTCGTTGAATTCCGCCGCCAGTGGCAACTTTTTGTGTAAAACTCCGAATGATGCATTGATGATTATCGAAAATCGATCCAAGGTTTACCAACTCCGCAACGCACCGAGTGTTGCCAATGTCGCCAATGTTAGTAGTTCTAATCGCGACATTAAGAGAGTTGATGCGAATGTCGACAAGCTAACAAATGTGTTTACGTCTTTTCTCGTCGAAATGCAAAAGAAAGACGCTCCCGCCACGGTGAAAACGGTTGAGACATCGTGTACGTTTTAGGGTGGACCTCATAACTATTACGAGTGTGCGGCTACGGATGGCCAAACGTCGAATGTGAGTGCGTTAAACAACAATTTTTCAAATCAAAATCAAAATAACGCCGGTCCATCGCAACAAGGCAACTATAACCAAGGCAACAATTTTAATCAAAACTAAAACAATTTTCAAGGAAATAATCAACAATGAAATTTTTCGAACCAAATCAAGGTTATAATCAAGGTCGTAATTTGAATTGGCAAAATCGAGACAATAATCAAAACTTGAATTTTTCATACAACAACAATCAAGGAAAAAAAATTCAAGTGGGAATCAAAACAATTTTCAAAGAAGTAATCAAAACCAAGGGAACTTTAATTCAAATCAAAATAGTTCGTCAAACGATTTTCAAAATTACATGAAAACGAATGAGCCTAATATGAGACGATTAGAGGGAGAAATTGGTACTTTGTAAAATGACTTTTCTAATACTTTAAAAATTCAAAACACGAAGATTGAGCAAGGACAAATTGATATTAAAAAGATGTTTTCGGCTATTATGAACAAAGCCTCGGGTGCTTCATCGAGTTTGTTACCTAGTGACATCGTTGAAAATCCGAAGGAACAATGTAAAGCCGCCTCGTCTCATGGAAAAAGTCGTGTGATTACCTTTACCCTTGATGGATTTCGTGTTGTTCCTTCTTCTCAACCCTCGACTTCTAAGACGTCTTATTGTTCTAAAGTCGATGGGGGTGAACGTGGCGACCAAGGAAAAGAGTTCACACCCTCGTGTACCTCAAATTCCATCCACGGTTCAAAAAGAGAGTTTTATCGACCTCACCAAAGTAACCCTTAAAGAAACTTGTGCATCGATCCTTCTTAAAAAACCCAAAAGGCATATGCCGAGAAAGGAAAAGAATCCGGGCCAATTTCTATTACCTTGTGATTTTTACGAGATTGAAGGTTGTTTTGCCCTTGTCGATTTAGGTGCTAGCATCAATCTTATGCCTCATTCTCTTTGGAAATTGATGAGATTGCCTAGTCTTACCCCCACGAACATGACAATCGAGCTTGCAAATTGTACACCACTTATACCAATTGGAATAGCCGAGGATGTCTATGTTAAAGTTGTAAAGTTTGGTTTTTCCCGCGGATTTCGTCATATCCAATTATGAGTGTGACCCTAAATGTCCCATTATTTTAGGCCGACCATTTTTATCGACGGCTCGAACCGTAATCGACGTTCATGGGGGAGACTTAATATGACATATGGGAAAGATAAAATGGACTTTTTCACGAGTAAATCCCAAGTGTCTTATAATCATGAAAAAACTAAGGTTTCAAAACCTAATGTTTCAAATTCTAATGATTTCAAAATGTTAACTTTAGCGGAAACTATGAGGCTTAATGCATGTTTTGAAAGAATTAAGAAGAACGGTTTTAAAGATGATGATTTAATGATAAAGAATACGTGTACCTAATTCAAAAGGGTATGCGTAAATTTATGGATGAAAAATCACTTTGGGATACTGTAACACCCCCAAATTACCTCGCAGCGGAATACCACTTTGGGGCACTACTCATAGCACATTGCACACAATCATAGACAACGACCTCAAAAGAGACGTTAAAATAATATTCAATCTTGTCTAAAAAGTTTCTCATCCCAATATATAAAATCAGAGTAGCGTTTAGTCCCAAAAACCGTTACCAATCACAATACATTCAACAAAAGCTTAACAACATTTTATTCATTTCAAAGGATGGAAAATAATATAAACTTTGGACAAGTAGCACCAACTTCCTCCTCGCATGATCCGCTGCTATCCATCGTGATTACCTGAAATACATGCTTAAAATCATCAACACAACGGTTGAGTGAATCTATAGGTTTTTCAAATCATCATTTGAACACAAGAATTTTTAATCATCTCAAGCTTGTCACACAGACAAGTCATATATATATATCGATAAATGCCTTAAGCTCATGCAACTGAACGTTAACCAACACGTCAAACCGAGTCATTTACGGCGCCCCTACTGAAAGGTAATATTTTCATATACCAGCGCCCTCTTATACATAATATCCCTCTCAGGTGATCACAAGGATACATACCCTAGGATAAGGCTGTCAAACCAAATAGATCTATCATATGTATTAGCGTTTACCTCGCAAGGTAATTAACAGTTCATGAAATTCAGGGACTTCATAAGACAATGGTACTTAGGCATTTATCATCATATTCGGGTCCAGCATACCAAAAACAACTTGTGTTCATTTTATAAAACATCATGTATTCCCACTCACGGGTTAAAAATCATTTACAAGATAATATAAAATCGAGGCTATAGACTCACCTGATATAGCTATCACACATTTATCGAGGAACAAACATCCAATAGTCGATACAAGACTTCACGAGATATCAGGCGCTCATTGCTCGAGAACGAGATGCCCAATGGTCGATATATAACCGAACGAGACAAAATAATAAGGAAAATATCACAACATCAATTTATCCCAATATACTCTTTCTTCGAAGTCGTCTATCAAACCACATAATCACAATTCGTCAACTCTAAACCTTCACTCCTTGAAAAAAAATAACTAGTATACCATATAAAATTAATATGGTGTTTCTTGTGTGGGGACTTTTGGTAGAAAAGAAAAAGAAACGAGAAAGAAGGTTGAGTATATTTTGTTTGCTAAATGAAATTTATCAAAGTGATAAAGATATATGGTAGTTTGAATTCAACACATACAACTTGCACTATACACCTGTTATAACACTTTGACACGTCTCAAGTTTGTTTTATGTTGCGTGAGGTGTATTAATATGGTGATATTTTGTATAATTTTTTTTTCCTTATAATATATTAAAATGGGTATTATTGATACCCGATAGTTTAAAAGTTACGCGATTTGAAAGATACGCGTTAACCACGGAAAATAAACTCTCAATATAAAATAAAAACATTGACATTCGGAGAACATTTATATTTCAATAAATAAAGGAGGGTTTATAATTTAATTAACGTTAACGCGTCGCCTAAACGAATGACGCCTAAAGGTTTAACGTAAATTATCGAGAATTCTCATAAAACGAGAAATTAAAACGATGACAATAGAAAATATTTCTATGTCATAACGAGGATATTTACGGTCGATGACGGACATAGACTTTGCAGATAAATAATAAATAACACATATTCGATACGTTAAAACCCTAATCTTGCCGTCTAGTCGAGAAATCAATATTATTCGTCGAACGAACATGACAAATAAAAGTCGATTATTAAATATTGCTCTGAATAATAGAATTAGTATTAGAACTCAGTCTAAATGTTGATTTTAAAGTTCGGGTTATTACATCATCTAACCCTTTAGGAAGCGACGTCCCGGCGCTTAATTCGTCTCAGTAGTCTTCAGTCTAACAGTGAAGAGTGAAAAACAAGCAAGTCATCGTCTAGGTTTCCAAGGAAGGTCAAAAGATATTATATGGTACATGTTCTCCATGATCGGACGTCATTGGACAATGTCGTCTCAAGTTCGCACAGCTTACGATCATTTGACTGGAAAACATACCATATAAGTACCTAAAAAGCAAAGGTCGAACATAAACATCGAATATAAATCTCCACTGTTGATCATCGAGAAAACCTTGAATGAACCCTTCGATAATAGCAAGTAAAATTACAAAATCTTCACATCCACGATAAGTCGCCGTTGATAACTTGATCCTCGGTCAATCCACAAGTACACACATAAATCCCGGTGACGCTTAAACAAGTCGCCTATTCTCAGAACAGTCAACGATTCTTAACGATTAGCTTATAAAGCTCGCGATCATCGAGACACATTATAAATGGTCCATCGAAATAAATCGCAACTCGAGAGAAGTCCAACGGGTTACTCATACATAGATGATAATCGACGATCATCATAATGACGACGGCACCTAACGATTCTTACCAACAAAACACGATTCAGAGGAAGACGTACGCACACCAGACATCCACAAATCGAGCCAGACATACTTGGGCTCACTCATTTATAACTCCTTGTCTACATCAAAAGGCGTCCCTTTCCATGTATACAAGAATTTATAAATTTACGGTTCAGGAACTTATATCTTTCTTGTTCAAATGAAAAGGCGTCCCAATCCATTTCAACAAGACGATTATAAGTCATCCTACTCAAGTATTACTACCTCTCACCACGATATTGAATCCAAATTACACAACATAGTAAATACAAGGTGTCAATAAACTTACATCATGATTTCTGTATTCAAACGTCCCATTCCATCTGAATAAGGAAAACACAACAATCTAAGGTCTAGTGGTTTAAAATGTTCTTATTCAAGTGTCCCAACCCATTTCAATAAGACAACCTTAAACAACTCATAGTTGGGCAAGTTAAAATCTCTATATCTAAATATCCCATTACACTTAGATACAAGGTATTAAGTACTCAACTGAATGACTACTACGAGCATATCATTGTTGTACCTAACTATATAGTTGGTTTGGACACATATATAATTTGGGTCCAACATTGGCATCCTCCTTTTCGCCAATAAAACGTAGTCATATAAAATCAAATCACACGTCGCATTATATAGAAGATGTCTCATCGGATAAATGATTCTTTAAAATCATAAGAAATACTCGGAACACGAATATCACATCAATCAATTACGTTTCGAAAATAGATGTCCTAAAATGGCACATCGCGGTCCGATGAAAACAATCGAGCTTAAACAAGTCGATATACGATAGATTACGAAACAATATATACATACTCAAAGTATCAAACGAGTTTCACACTCGTATTCAGATAATACACAATCATCAAGATCGGTGATTTGCGGTGAGACCAAATCCGATATAAAACCGTGTTATAAAATGTACGATAATCATTCAAAGACCATTGCTTCACGTGCAGTGCCTTTAAATACCATGATATATTCATACATATACATACTACCATTCCTACATACACATAGGTTCACATAATCACAATCAATCATAAAGTAATGCAAGAATAGCCTTACCGGAGCCATGAGGAGTAGTTGCGTGCTTAAAACTTTTTAGAACACACCAAAGTTATAGTTTAGGTTTTTCAAAATCGACCTAGTTCTCTATAACTTGTGGCTCTGATTACCAATTTGTAACACCCCCAAATTACCACGCAGCGGAATACCACTTTGGGGCACTACTCATAGCACATTGCACACAATCATAGACAACGACCTCAAAAGAGACGTTAAAATAATATTCAATCTTGTCTAAAAATTTTCTCATCCCAATATATAAAATCAGAGTAGCGTTTAGTCCCAAAAACCGTTACCAATCACAATACATTCAACAAAAGCTTAGCAGCATTTTATTCATTTCAAAGGATGGAAAATAATATAAACTTTGGACAAGTAAGCACCAACTTCCTCCTCGCATGCTCCGCTGCTATCCATCTTGATTACCTGAAATACATGCTTAAAATCATCAACACAACGGTTGAGTGAATCTATAGGTTTTGCAAATCATCATTTGAACACAAGAATTTTTAATCATCTCAAGCTTGTCACACAGACATGTCATATATATATATCGATAAATACCTTAAGCTCATGCAACTGAACGTTAACCAACACGTCAAACCGAGTCATTTACGGCGCCCCTACTGAAAGGTAATATTTTCATATACCAGCGACCTCTTATACATAATATCCCTCTTAGGTGATCACAACGATACATACCCTAGGATAAGGCTGTCAAACCAAATAGATCTATCATATGTATTAGCGTTTACCTCGCAAGGTAATTAACAGTTCATGAAATTCAGGGACTTCATAAGACAATGGTACTTAGGCATTTATCATCATATTCGGGTCCAGCATACCAAAAACAACTTGTGTTCATTTTATAAAACATCATGTATTCCCCCTCACGGGTTAAAAATCATTTACAAGATAATATAAAATCGAGGCTATAGACTCACCTGATATAGCTATCACACATTTATCGAGGAACAAACATCCAATAGTCGATACAAGACTTCACGAGATATCAGTCGCTCATTGCTCGAGAACGAGATGCCCAACGGTCGATATATAACCAAACGAGACAAAATAATAAGGAAAATATCACAACATCAATTTATCCCAATATACTCTTTCTTCGAAGTCGTCTATCAAACCACATAATCACAATTCGTCAACTCTAAACCTTCACTCCTTGAAAAAAATAACTAGTATACCATATAAAATTAATATGGTGTTTCTTGTGTGGGGACTTTTGGTAGAAAAAGAAAAAGAAACGAGAAAGAAGGTTGAGTATATTTTGTTTGCTAAATGAAATTTATCAAAGTGATAATGATATATGGTAGTTTGAATTCAACACATACAACTTGCACTATACACCTGTTATAACACTTTGACACGTCTCAAGTTTGTTTTATGTTGCGTGAGGTGTATTAATATGGTGATATTTTGTATAATTTTTTTTCCTTATAATATATTAAAATGGGTATTATTGATACCCGATAGTTTAAAAGTTACGCGATTTGAAGGATACGCGTTAACCACGAAAAATAAACTCTCAATATAAAATAAAAACATTGACATTCGGAGAACATTTATATTTCAATAAATAAAGGAGGGTTTATAATTTAATAAACGTTAACGCGTCGCCTAAACGAATGACGCCTAAAGGTTTAACGTAAATTATCGAGAATTCTCATAAAACGAGAAATTAAAACGATGACAATAGAAAATATTTCTATGGTCATAACGAGGATATTTACGGTCGATGACGGACATAGACTTTGCAGATAAATAATAAATAACACATATTCGATACGTTAAAACCCTAATCTTGTCGTCTAGTCGAGAAATCAATAATATTCGTCGAACGAACATGACAAATAAAAGTCGATTATTAAATATTGCTCTGAATAATAGAATTAGTATTAGAACTCGGTCTAAATGTTGATTTTAAAGTTCGGGTTATTACAGATATATTTAGTGAAACAAGTGAAACACCAATTCCGAAGGGCGACGTTAGTGCCATCACGACAATGACAAAAATGGACTCGTCTTCACCACCTTCGAATGGCCACGTCTTTGAGGCATCAACTTCTAACTCCATCGAAGTGCCTCATTTCCTAGCCCAACACCCGTTGAGGCGAAAGGTTTCATCGACGTCGATCCTCTCGTTTTAGAAAAGTCACCTAAGCATAGTCATTCGACTTGTATGACCATGGTTGTGAGTGCTCACATCGACTCTTTCTTTGATGATGACGATGCGATTTTTCCGAGATTGATCATGTACTTCGAAATCCACATGCCCTTTTTGAGGATTATCCTAAAAAGACCTCTTCACATGTGAAGTACGATGACTATGAGTTTGATCCAGAGATTGAGGAAATCATTGAACGAGAGCTATCTCTTTTTCCTCCACTTTCACCTACAAGTGAGGTCGATCTTTCCAAAATCGAGGATGAACTTAATGAGTTGGAACGTCTTATTTTCGATGAAGAACCAACTCATGTGACCCAAAATCCATTTCTTGAGGAATTACCTAATCAACACTCCTCAAATGAGAATTACGTTTACCACATTCGTGAGGATTTAACTTATCAACAATCCCCACAAATGAATGATGGTCTTGTGCTTGATTGTGATCTTTTCGAGAGAGTTTCTAAGATACTCAAGGAAGGGAATGACAAACCTTGGTTTGACAAGCCTATCTTTGATGAAGAAATCGATGAGATCGACGTTCATGAGGATGACGAGTATGTAGACCCCGAGGGGGCGGTATTCTTTATTGATCGACGTTTTGAGATCTTATATAATCCACCACCCCCTCCCACCAATGACTTAAATGTGAGAAATTTTAGCGCGACTAATTTTGAATTTGACACGCCAAATATTTTCGACATTATCAAATCGGGTTTTCATAAAGAGTTTTTAAACGATGAAAAAGGAAAGGATTTTAGATGTGATTTAAAATAATTTTCTACAAGTTTAACTCCGTTATCACATCGTTATATGAGTGTTACCACCTCGTCTACTCCTTTTGACGATGGTTGGTGTGGTTTTAGTGTGGAGGAAGCCCCTTATGTTCCCTCACGTTTCACCACCAAGGACGAGATTTACGATCCCGGAATTGCTTGTAAAGGGAAATCTTGGTCTTCCACCGATGCAATAAATGGAAAATCTTTTCATTTCCTTGGTGTGAGTCTACCTCGAGTAGCTCATTTTGCTGCCTTACCCATTGTCCCACCTTTCTACTTCTTATCTATTTTCTTCTACCCCTTTGGGGTTTCGGCTTTCGTTGGAGTAGCGTTGTTTCGTCTTTCATCCGAATACGAGGACGCTATCTTTGACCCCGGTATACGTATATCGGGTTTTTAAAGTACTCCACGTACTTTTGGGCATTGTTTATCATGTAAGCCCCATCAAAAATGACCAAACCATGATTATCCCTAAATGATCACATTTATGGGGATTCGAGTCGAGCTTTTGACTCGGTTATCAAAAACAAGGTGCCTCGTGGGGAATTCTCATGCTTATCCTTGTAAATAATATCGCTTTCTAATTAGTTAATGAGGGGACTTGTGCTCTTCCAACCTTTGTTCCGTGGTTGTTTGTGATTGTGATTCATTAAGTTCATCGTCATCATTGAAGCCTCTCGTGTTCGTTTTACGGATCACTCGAGCTTCGATCGTTGCCTTTGGAGATTCCGATATCCGATGATATCCTTTTATGTTCTAACGTTTATCTTATTAGCATAATTCATAAACGGATTTTAGGTTATTCGTTTTACCCTTTCCATGCTCGAGATTAAGCATTCGACTTCGTCTCTAGTATGGGGTTGTTTTCACCCCTAGACTCGAAACATTGAGGACAATGTTTAGTTTTAGTATGGGAGGTGATTAGATACCTCACCTTGCTTACGTCACCATGCAATCCAATATTCATCTTTTTGTTATCGTTTTATTGCAAAATAAGGCTAAAAATGGCCAAATTTTAAAATTTTTCTAGTTTTACATAAGTGTTTAAGACACGAATGTAGGTTTTCCGATGGTGAGAATAAGAGTAATTTTTAACTCAACCGTGCGTGTTGAGCACTTAGCTTCGATTCCTTAACTTTATAGGCTAAGTCTCTTAAATGAGGACGAGAAATGATAGAGTTATTTATAAGTCTCGTAATCTTTCACGATCTCATGTGTAGTAATTATTAGCTTATTCTCCCCACACTTTTTGTAATAAATTGTTAATAAATATTGATTTAGCGGTTTAGTCACTATTGTTGGTTTCTAATTTGTTTTAGTAGCTTCCATGTAATTAAATTGGGAAAACATTAAGGTATCGCCAGCGTCACGGTTTTGAAGTATTGACAACCCAAATAATCGAAAGCTTCACCCAATAATAAGATTTCAAATTCTCACCTAAATTAAGCAAAAATTTGAAGCTCACAAGGCCGAAAAATCTATGCCCAAATTGAAAGTGAATCAAGCCTTAATCTTTGAAGCTTTAAAGATCCAAAATTCGCTTTAGCGTGAGGATATACGTCAAGCCATAATAAAACCACCGATGATGGCGGATAATAAAAGACAAGGGCAAGACCAAAGTCATAATAAAAGCTTCATGGCAAAGTTGAATAAAAGATGGAGGTAAACCATGATAATAAAACCACCGATGATGGCGGATAATAAAGGTCATGGTAATAAGTCTCATGTTCAAAACCGTTCTAAAATCGTGTTTATCGATCCTTTTTGTTGACTTAATTTTTTGACATCGTTGTCTATTAGGGTGAATTATTAATTCGATGATTTTGGTTGCACCGTTAAGACTCTATTTTTAGACCTAATCTGTATTCACGCATAAGTCAATGATGTATCCTCGTGATCATTAAGACAAAATAAAATATAAGAGATACCAATTAGGAATAAGGGAGTCTAGGTTCGTAATTAACACTCATGAGATATGATTGTGTTGCTAACTTATAAAAACAATGATCTCGTTACACGCTTAGCATGGAATCGAGTGAAAATCGAGGATGACGAACTTATCTCTATGAGGCATTCACGTGTTCTTATTCTATGATCCTAAAAGTCACTTAATCGTGTTGAAAACATTACATTATGTCTAAAACACGTTAGTAGTTTATTTAAGTTTATGTATTCAATAAATGTCATCATAAAATGAATTTTGGAAGTGCTACGATACTTAACTCTAGCATTGTGTGAGGGAACGGCAATGGTTTAGCATGGGGGAGTGATAATACTGCTTTTATACATAGTCTTATCGTCCAAATCGGGCTTAAAACGCTTAAAAATCATCAAAATACCCAAATATATGCTTGTGTTTGTTCATTGTGTATTTTAGGTACGGATATCGTGAAATCAATAAAAGATCACAAGAATCAAGCAAAAACGAACACGGGAAACGAAGCCGCACAAAGAACCAGACCCGAATCATGAATTTTCATTAAAGTCCTTGAAGTTTTGAAGATTGGCAAGAATGGTCCCTCAACTTTTGAAGACTTATCATTTTAAACCCTCTTAAAACTCAAAATTACACATTGGGTCCCTACAATTATGAGATTGTACATAAATGGCCCTTGGAGAATATCAATATTACACATTTAACCCTTGTTAACATATTTGGAAAAGTTTTGGCGGCCAAATTGAGAAAATGGAAACTTAGTTTACAAAGGAATGGAAGAATGTGGTAGTTTAAACTTATATGACAACACAATGGAACACTAGGGGTAAACTAGGCAGACATCATAACTTCCTCAGCCAGTCACCTCACGCCACCTCATCACCCCACCCAATCATATCACTCCATCTCACAACATCCTCCACGTCACAATCCCACTCAAGACTCTTTTTAAACCGAGTTTATTAATTATAAAAATGGTGGGAAACACTTAAACCACCTTTAATCCAGATTAAAACAACCCCTATTAACCCAGATAAACACCATAAACCCTAATTGGGTGTATCTTCATTACCTAAAGTAACCAATCAAATCATCCAGAAACTTGATTCATCCCACCCTAAACCAATCCCACTCACTTTGTCCCTCTCCCGTGACCCCCATGTGGACCCCCAGTTGTCCCTTGCTTCACCATTTTAGGCAAAAGTCGAATCCTTCAGAAATCCAACGACCAAAAGTTCAAACTTGGTCCCAAATGCTCAAGTGAACGGTTTTGATCATCTCTACAGGTGTCTAATCACATGGAGGCCATTTGACCATTTTCAAACACCAAGAGACCAAGGGCATTACTAGAAAAGCATGAATTAGGGTTTTAGCACTATAATATTTTATTCCTTTTTTCTAGAATCATCTATTTAGTAGTATAAAAAGAGGATGCAACCTGTGCATACCCTTTTGTTCCAGATTTTGTAAATTTTTTAAATTTATTAATGAAAATGAACAATTTTAAAATATTCAAATTCTGAGTTCCATATTTACAGCTTTTTTAGTTTAATGTTTATTTAACTGGCAAAATTCAGTTTGAGGTTTATCTGAGAAATTCAAATAGTTGGTTCAAAGTTTGTGGCAAGAACATTTTTTTAGATTTTCTGAAATCCACAAACACAATGAAGTGAAAGTGGATTTGTGTTGTGGATTTTAGAGTTTTCTCATTTGGTTTTCATAATTCATCAGTTTTCAAAAAGGTTTCAAAAGGTTTTCTGTTTGAAAGATTTTTCATAAAAAACTTTTTTTTCTTATTGGTCACACTTACTGTTTGTACAAGCTAGCCCATAAGCTACTTGACAATAGCTTATGAGCTCAGCTTTTACAAGCTTGTAGTTGTTCTTGGTTGTCTTTGTTTGTGTAGGATTCAAGAACAAGGCATTATACTCCATTTCATTTTCTTATTTGAAGATATTTTAAGCCTTGGGTCCCTTGTGGATTCCACCAACACGCTCCTCTACACATGTTTCAGAAGCTTTCATAAGCCCTTATACCCACTTTTTGAAGGCATCAGCTGACCTAGGTTTGGCTTGAACCCAAAAAGCTAGAATATTGGAGTTTATGTGATTTTTTAGAATATTGTGTAAACTTGTTGGTATTAGTTGTTTAAGTGTTTGATAATGCTTGTTTATGGTTTATACACTTGTTTTAATTGATAGAAATTAGTTTGGTCATGATTTGAATATAAGTTCTTTGTTAAACTTCCATTTTCAGAATTTAAGGGTTGTTTGGGTCTATGGTTTAAAGTTGGTTTGGGTGACACAAACCTAAGCAAACTAGTCTAAACATACCCATTTTGTTAGTTGTGGATGTTTTCTGTATTTGGTTTTCAAGTTTGGTATGGTCTTAAAGTTTCTTTTACATGCTCATTTTTTGTGAAATCTAGCAAAAATCAGTATGCCATAAAACAAGGGTGTTTTAGATAGTTTTGGCTTGAAATCTTGTTCAACTGTTAAGACTAGGTTACATCTAGGACTTAGGATCAGTTAGTTATAGATTGGTTGAGTTTTGTGAAGGATTTGGTGGATTGAAATCCACTCTAGTGCCAATTAAACCAGTCACTGTTCATCAGACCACCCATAGCTTCATCAGTAACTTATTTGGGCCTTTTGTGTGTATTTTTTGTGAGTAACTTGTTCTTTTTCTTGTTCACTTGACTCCTCACAACCCAACTGGTTGTGGGGGTGCCCTTGTTTCCAAGTAAAACTCAAAAACCAGCAAGATACAAGCTCAATAGCACCAGACCCGTTTTTTTGTTAACTAAGTGGGAACAAAGTTCCCATTGCTAGTTATATTCTTCCCACTACTGGCACTAGTGGACAAGAAACCCTAGCTGTCACTTTCAGAGTTCTTGTTTTTTTTGTCTTGAGTGACCTAATTTCAGTGTTTTTAGTTTATTTCAATTTTCCTTGATCTCTTATTTTATTTTATGAATTTTCATTAAGTTTTATTTTAATTTACTGTTCATTTGCCATTTTTAGAATTAATTCCATTTAAATTAGTTTTTATTATTCTGATTTTTGTCTTTTAATGCAAAACTTCAACATTTTTCAATTTTAAATATTTTGTTAGATTCAGAAAAATATTTTAAGATTTTTAGTTTAATAAAGTTTCACTGTTCATCTTTTTATCTATTTTTTAGATTTAATTTTAGTTTAATTAGGTTTAATTCAAATCTGTTTTGTCTTTTAGTGCAAAAAATTTCTTTTTTCAAACTTTTTCATTTTTCTACTAATCAGTAATATAAATTAGGATTTTTGAAAAATTCAAATTAGTTTTATAATTATTTTATTATTTTAAATCATTATTTTAGTTTAAAAGTTGTTTTTAGTGTTTTAAAATTAGAAAAATAGTCTTTAAAAATTAGGAAAAATACTTTTTAGTCTTTAAATAATATAAGTAAGTTATTAGTTCAATAAAATAATATTTTTGGCTTTCTCTTAATTATATTTAATTTTAGCGCTTTAATTAGCATTTAAAATTGAATATTTAATTAATAAAAGGTTTTAAATTTTATTTATTAAATTTTTATTCTTACTTATATTATTTTAGACTTAGTTTTAATTTTTAATTAATTTTTAGCTTTAATTTTTAATTTTGTCATGTTTTACGTATTTACGTTTGCATTTTGCGTAATTACGTCGTATTGTAATCATAGTCGTAGCTCGTCTTTAATTTTCTCTCTTCTAAACCAAAAATGACACTAATCCAAACTTTAATTTTACATATTGGCACTCATAATCACACACCTCCTTCGAGAACGAACCCGCACTTATTCGGTTTTACGGTTTTTCATTAAATCGTAATAGTTAATACTTGCCCATTATACGCTCTTTTTGCTAAAAGACGTATTTTTACTACTATCAATTTTTGGCGCCGCTGCCGGGTAGGTGTTTAGTGTTGCCATTATTATTATCGTGTTTGTGTGAGTAGTGCGTTTTTGCTTTTCAATTTTTGAAAAGCGTATACAACGTACATACTCATCTTTGTTATTTTTCTCTATTATATTATAATATCCAAATAAAACGTGCTTAATTTTCCTAAATCAAACACACAACAATCATTTTACTATATTGTAGATATCCCATTATCATTTTCGTTTTTTTCTTGTGAATATTATTAATATATTGTATTTACGTAGAACAATAAATATACAAGTACTCCAAAAGCGTGAAAACGCAACCTTAATTGGGATTTCATTACTCAATTATTGTATTCGAGTCTAAAGCAAAAGTTTAAAGGCAAAATAGATAAATACTTTCGTGAGGCTTAATTTTGATTAACACAAACTATAAGGTGGGTATAAGGCGGTTGTATTTCACGACCTAAGGGAAAAAGGCTCTTAAGTGCTTAGCGCCGCCTCGTTTCCTCCACTTGCTTGTGCGTGTTTTGAGAAAGAGGGCTAATCGAGGGTTTGCCAACCAAGTATTATCTACGTATACTATATTTGCCTGTTTTCAAGATTAAACCCTCTTGAACGTTTTGGTGTTCCAACAACGTTCTAAAGTCATCGAAGGCGTTCACTCCACGTGATCGTTTTCATTCTTTGAGGCTCCTTTAATCGAGAAATCGATTCAAGGAGAGATTTGTAGATTTGAGAATACGTAATACACCCAAAAATCCAAAAAAGTTTAAAAACAATCAAAAACCAAAAAAATTGAAAAATCGAAAAGCCCCAAAAAGAATCTTCTTTGCTACCTCCATTCTACGCTTAGTGCATGCACACTCGATCGAAGGATAATTCTAATACTAGCGACTTGATACTTTGATTTTGCTATGGGGTTCAGGTTAATTCTCTCGGTATCCTCTCGAATTGATCTCGGCCTTAAGTGGAATGATTTGTTTTTGGTTCCTAAAAAGGGGTTTTAGATTTCTAATCTACTAAAAAGTTTAAATGTATTAAAATGAAAATTTAAATCAGAAACAATTAATTCAATGACAACTAACAAGATTAGAATTAAAATTAAAATTAAAATAAAGAATTAAAATTACAGTCACAGTTAAAATATAAATATGAAATAAAGAAACAGTAAAGAAACAGTAAGTAAACCTTTAAAATGCTCAAAAGAAACTTGATTCGGAAGTATAACCTTGATTCGGAACTTTGTTCATCCGGAACTTTTCACTCGGAACCCCTTGATTCGGAACTTTGTTCGGAAGTTTATCCGGAAGATTGATCCGGAACTTTACTCGGAACTTCACTCGGAAGATTGGTTCGGAAGTTGGTTCGGAACTTTCACCCGGAACTTTAATCGGAACTTTATTCGGAAGTTTATTCGGAAGTTTGGTTCATACGGAACTTTATACTCATTCGGAACTTTTAAACAAGAAAACTCATTCGGAACTTTTTAATTCATTCGGAACTTTAAAATTGATTCGGAACTTAAGAACTTACTCATTCGGAACTTTTCAAAAAGAAGTTGATTCGGAACTTAAGTGTTCATCCGGAAGTTTTGTGTTCGTCCGGAACTTTTTGGTTCACTCGGAACCTGGGGAATGCACAAGAACAGTAACAGTCACGAAGAACACGGAAACGATTCTAATCCAAAAATCACCAAGTTTTCACCAAAAACTTAAATACAACTTAACACAAATGATTTACTAACCAATAACTACAAATCCCATCAACAAAAACACAAATCCCAACAACTTTTAAAGATCAAATCAACAAAATAAGAACTTAAGAACTTGAAAAGAAAGATAATGATGAACAAGATGAAATGGAAAGATTAAACAAGAACTTGTATTGAAGATTTAATGTTTTAACAATAACAAAACAAGGATTAAAATTACAAGATTAAAAAAAACAAGATCAAGATCACCAAACACCCTAGTGGTGTTGGTGATGCTACGAACTAAAAGGGAGAAAAAAGGGGGAGAAAGAAAAACTAAAAACTTCCTGCAAAGTGTGTGAGGGGAACCCTTTATATAGGTGTTCCCTTTGGTTGGTGAGTGGGCTTTCTCCCGTTCTTCTTGTCTTCTCGTCTTTTTAGAAAAGTTGACGTTTTCGATTCTGATTCGGGATTTGTCGTCGATTAAATTCAACTCGTCTTTTAATTTCTTCGTTTAATAGACTTGAGTTTCTTCGACTTATGTAAATCTTCCATCTTTGGTCCTTTTCTTCGATAAATCTTCGAATAGGCCCAGTGACTTCAAATCTTTTGCATCTCTTGGACAATAGACTTTATCTTGAGTCTTTTTCTTCGGTAAAACCCGTGCAATCCCATGTTTTCTTTAATATTCATCCGGTTGGCTCTGAAAACACAATAAACACAAAAACCACGCATAATTCCAAACAAATGATATTAAATACGTGTTTTGGTCTCGTTTTAGCCAGAATTAAGTGGTAAAAGGATGGGTGTTTACACACCTATCATATCCCCTACACTTAACCATTGTCATGCCCTCATGCAATGCTTAGTGATAAAGCAATTTTACACTTTTCTCATAATTAATTAACCTTGGCCTTATTAAAATACTACTTAAACAAAAATTAAAATACTAAGAGAAATTAAAACTTTAAAGTAAACAAAAGGATGGAAATAACTTGCAAAGAAATCAAGGACTTACATTAGGGCTTTGGTGCTGCGAAGATTTATCACCCTCAAGTTTCACTTTCCCCAAACTAAGCTTAAAAACGAGATCATTGTTATTATAAGTTAGTAAATCAAACACTTACACACATGGCTTAATTAAATGCTTAAACTCCCTTATTCCTAGGTGTATCTCTTATATTTTATTTTTTTCTTAGAATGATCATGAAGATGCATTTTTGGACTTATTTCGATAGTTTATTTAGGCTGAAAGCAAAGTAGGACGATTTGATCAATAGTTAGCTAAAGGACAAAATCTCTTAAAACTGCTTCTCGGGATATCAAAAAGTTCATATCTTGGCATAACTCGGTTCACGATTTGAGACCTTTCTCGGGCCGATATTTGGCATGTACTTCATCCTTCATATCTTGAGAGACGTGCTTGAGATAATGGTCTTCTCATCGTTCATAGAGTTTCTTCACTTGGAGACTTTTGAGAGGTACTCCAACTTTGTTGACCACGACTTCATGATTATTTCTTCAATCTCTATTTGGGATTTTGAGATACAACGATCCGCCTCCTTTTCGGACTTGGATCTATTTATCCTCATACCTTGTTAGGGTCTTTTCGGTTAGACTTCTCCATGATCTTTATGGGAGTTGATTGCTTTTCGTCGTGAGTCTTGATCCTTCATATTGACTTTGGGAATAATGCTTTTCACATCACCTTGGATCTTTAGCAATAAAATGGAATCCTCATGCCTTGTTAGGGCCTTTTCGGACTCGCCAATCTTCGCGCCCCGCTTCATAAGTTATGCCTTGGCTATGAACTCTTATCATTACCGAGGAACTTTTAAACGATCTTGGGCTAGAAGCTAAGTAACTTTTCAAATCGTACAACCTTACTTATTGCAGATAAATTATTAGCAAGTGATGGGAGAATAGGCAAATAATTACACCAAGTGAGCTTGTGCAAGAATACCGACTTATAATTGACTCTATCATTTCTCGTCCTCCACAATTTAAAATCTCAAGTAATGAGACGCGTGGACACTTAGCCTAATAAACCAATTAAGGTATACATGGTTAAGGATACTAGCTAGAATAAGCTTGGATAAGTCTATTCGGGTTGAGTCAAAATAAACGCAACGGGCCTAATATGTCAAAGACTTCTAAACTAGCTACACCACTTTATTAAAATTGAATTTATTGCGGGATATATACATATGAAAGCAACGATAAAAATTTAAAAATTACGACTAAATGGCCAAAATTAATAAAAAATTTGAAAAATGTTGAAAAATAGGATTTTCTGGTTAAATGAAGGCATTTTCATGGAAAAGTCCACTTAAAACTTCGATAGAAGTCCCCCCTACACTTAAGATAAACATTGTCCTCAATGTTTAAGCATGTGGAAAAAGTCTCCCCTACACTTATGACATTGTGCACGTTGGTTAACTCAAGTTAAGGAAGAGACGACTAACGTGATCAATTTCAAATGTGAGTATGAAGAAAATTGAATCACGATAGTTGAGAGATAGAACCGGATTTCGGATAATACGGGAGCACGGTTCTTCAGAGATTCCAAGAGTGCACTTATCCTTGTAATCACATCACCACACAAAAACAAACACCCTATAGAGGTCCCCCTACACTTAGGAGGTTAAAACATAAAAGGATAGATACTCGGGCTGCCTCCCGAGGAGCGCTTGTTTTTGATAACCGAGTCACGAGCCTGACTCGACCCAACATTAGTTCATGGGGAACGTGGTGAGGGATGGAATCACCTCCTGAGAGGTGTCCTCACCAAAGTACAACTTCACTCGTTGGCCATTCACCTTAAAATTTGGTCCATCAGGTTGAGCGAGCTCGAGAGTACCATATGGAAAAATTTGGGCAATGGTGTATGGGCCGGACCAACGAGATTTCAGCTTGCCCGAAAAGATTTTCAACCGAGAGTTAAAGAGTAACACTTTGTCTCCAACATGGAACTCTCGGTTCTTAATCTTAGAATCGTGAATGAGCTTAGTCCTCTCCTTATAGATCAAATAATTTTCATAAGCCTCATTACGGAGTTCATTCAGCTCATTGAGTTGGATTTTGCGTAGGTCACCGGCTTTGTTGATATCAAAATTAGCCCACTTCAAGGCCCAATAAGCCTTGTGCTCCAACTCAATGGGGAGGTGGCACGCTTTCCCGTACACAAGACGATAGGGCGTACAGCCGATCGGGGTCTTGTAAGCAGTACGGAAAGCCCACAAAGCATCATCAAGTTTATCAGCCCATGAGGCACGATGCTCTCCCACGGTTCTTTCCAGAATTCGCTTTAGTCCTCGGTTGGATATTTCAGCCTGGCCATTAGTTTGTGGGTGGTAGGCTGTGGAAAGACGATGATTTACACCATACTTAGCCATGACTCTAGCGAATTGGTCATTGCAAAAATGAGTCCCACGATCACTAATAATGGCACGAGGCACACCGAATCTAGCGAAAAGAGATTTCAAAAAGTTACAAACCACCCTTGCGTCATTAGTAGGTAAAGCTTTGGCTTCAACCCACTTTGAAACGTAGTCAACGGCTACAAGGATGTATTTGTTTCCTTTAGAAGAAGGGAATGGCCCCATAAAGTCGATACCCCACACATCAAAGATTTCACACTCTTGAATGAAATTCTGAGGCATCTCGTCTTTATGTGTGATCGTGCCTTGTTTTTGGCAAACATCACATCGTTTAACCATATTGTGAGCATCACGATATATGGAGGGCCAATAAAATCCCGAATCAAACACTTTTTTGGCGGTGTAGTTGGGACCAAAGTGACCACCGGTGGGTCCTTTGTGGCAAGCATCAAGGATTTCTGAAGCTGCCGGTCCATCAACACATCGGCGAATAATCAGGTCGGCACATTGTTTGAATAGGTAAGGGTCGTCCCAAAAGTAAGTCTTAATGTCGGTGAAGAACTTTTTCTTTTGTTGGGACGTCATCCCTTCCTTGAGAATTCCACCCGCCAAGTAGTTTGCGAAGTCCGCAAACCACGGGGTTTCATCAGAATTCGAATTTATAGACATTAAGGTCTCCAAGGGAAAAGAATCATTGATTTCTTTGTTTGGATGATTCCCTTGGTAAGGATCCTCAAGTCTGCTGAGATGATCCGCGGCTAGGTTTTCAGCTCCTTTTTTATCGCGAATTTCGATTTTAAATTCCTGGAGCAGCAAAACCCAGCGAAGAAGTCTTGGTTTGGAATCTTGCTTTGTTAACAAGTACTTCAACGCGGAATGATCGGTGTAAACGATTGTGGTGGAAAGGACAAGATAGGGGCGAAATTTTTCAAAGGCATAGACAACAGCTAAAAGCTCTTTTTTGGTTGTCGTATAATGCAATTGAGCCCCCGTCATTGTCTTGCTAGCGTAATGGATCGGTTGGAAGTGTTTGTTCACTCTTTGTCCCAGAACCGCTCCAATAGCAAAATCACTAGCATCGCACATCAACTCAAAGGGAAGCTCCCAATTAGGGGTAACCAAGACGGGTGCCTTAGTTAGCTTATCCTTAAGCGAGTTGAAGGCTTCAAGACACTCTTTGGAAAAGATAAAAGGAGTATCTTTTTCCAAGAGGTGGGTCATCGGGCGAGCGATTTGAGAGAAATCTTTGATGAATCGACGGTAGAAGCCCGCATGACCCATAAAACTTCTCACACCCTTCACGGTGGAAGGTGGAGGCAACTTAGCGATAACATCGACTTTAGCACGGTCTACTTCAAGACCGGATTTGGAAATCTTGTGTCCCAGCACGATGCCTTCTTTTACCATAAAATGGCATTTTTCCCAATTCAGAACAAGGCGAGTGTCTTCGCACCGCTTAATCATACGTTCCAAATTGGCAAGGCAAGAAGATAAGGAATCCCCGAAGATCGAGAAATCATCCATGAAGACTTCCATGGTTTGTTCAACCATGTCATAGAAGATAGCTAACATGCACCTTTGGAAAGTCCCGGGCGCTTTACATAAGCCAAAAGGCATTCTTTTGTAAGCAAAAGTGCCATAGGGACAAGTGAATGTTGTCTTCTCTTGATCTTGGGGATCGATGGGTATTTGGAAATAACCCGAGAAACCATCAAGAAAGCAGTAATATTCATTACCTACTAAACGTTCAAGCATTTGGTCCATAAAAGGTAGAGGGAAATGATCCTTTCTCGTAGCATCATTGAGTTTGCGGTAGTCTATACAAACTCTCCACCCAGTGACGAGACGGGTAGGAATCAGCTCGTTGTTTGCATTGGGCACAACGGTGATGCCGCCTTTCTTAGGCACACAATGGATTGGACTAACCCATGGTGAATCCGAAATAGGGTAAATCATACCCGCATCAAGAAGTTTGATAACCTCTGTTTTGATGACTTCATGGATTTTTGGATTCACCCTTCGTTGGCTTTGAATAGTGGGCTTAAAGTCGTCCTCCATGAGAATTTTGTGTGTGCAGAAGTGAGGATCAATTCCGCGAATATCAGAAATCTTCCAAGAAATAGCCTTCTTGTGATCTTTAAGCACGGCGATGAGGCGAGATTTTTCTTCTTCCTTCAAGTCCTTCGCGATAATGACTGGCGATTTCTTCTCTTCTTCAAGGAACACATACTCGAGATGTGGCGGCAACTCCTTAAGTTCTAAATCCGAAGGATTTTCGACGGGAGGCGTTTTTAAAGTCGTAGTATCGATAGAAATAACCGTGGGAGATGGAGGAGAAGGTTTGTCTTCGTTGAGAAGGTTGTCAAAGAAATTCATGTCTTCATCCCCATCGGTGGGAGAATCATCAGCAGCTAAGTTCACATCTCCCATGGTGTCTTTAAGATTGTTCCAAAACAAATCAGTATCTCCAAATAGAGACAATGATGAAGCAACAAAGGAAACGGTTTCAACATTGGGAAGAGAGGTAGGAATACTTTTACAAGCATCTTTGAAGTGTTCTTCACAAGCCTCATCAAGAACGTCAATACAATTAACACTCTCATATGAATAAGGCTGTTTAGACAACTTTCCCATGTTGAAGACTACTTTATCGTCACCCACTATCATGATAAGCTCACCGGCTTCAACATCGATGAGAGTGCGACCGGTCCTCAGGAATGGACGTCCCACGATCAAGGGAACACGAGGGTCCATCTCGTAGTCGACGACAACGAAATCTGCAGGAAAAGTGAATTTGTCGACTCCTACAATGACGTCTTCAGCTATCCCCACTGGATAAGCAACCGTACGGTTAGCTAATTCCAAAGTTATTTTGGTGGGGACTAGCTCAGGGAGAGATAATTGCTTCCAAACGCTTAGTGGCATAAGATTAATACTGGCACCTAGATCGGCTAGGGCCATGCAATTCTCTACTCCCAGGAAATTGCAAGGAATTAAGAAACGACCCGGATCACCAAGCTTGGTTGGCAATTTCCGTAAGAGCACTGCAGAGCAATTCTCATTAAGTTGGGTGTTGGCAATATCGAGGAGCTTTTCCTTGTCGCTCAGAAGATCTTTAAACATTTTCGCATATTTAGGCATGTGAGCGAGAGCCTCAATGAAGGAGATATTTAAATTCAGTTGTTTAAACATTTTAAGAAAGTTCGAAACCTGAATATCGTCCTTGCTTTTGAGCTTCTCTTTCCTCAACCTAGATGGATAAGGCTTTGGGAGAATAGGATCACTCACATCCTTGGGTGGAGGAGGGGTAGAAGGAAGAGGTGGAGAAATTAGGGAAGGAGAAGGATGAGGAATAGGAGCAGGTGACTCGTTCTCCTTAGTCACAACCACCGGTAGAGGTATAGGAAGCTCGGGTTCCTTGGTACCTTTGCCACTTCGAGTGGTGATTGCTTTCATCTCCCCTCTTGGATTCGCAACGGTGTTACTCGGAAGAGTACCCGAAGAAGAGGGTTGATTACCTTGGAAGAAACTAGCCATCATGTTCTTTAAGTCATTTGTTTGGCTATCCAACGTATTTCTCATGTCGGCTCTCAAATCGTTCCCTTGTTTGACCAAGTCTGCTTTCAGGTTGAGCACTTCTCTCTGAAGATTTCCCACTATCACATCGTTAGTCCGCATGTAAGTTTCCACTTCTTGGTGAAGAGCGGTGGGTTGGTTGGGAGGAGCATTGTATGCGGGTGGTTGATAAGCAGGTTGTTGGTAGACTTGGTTGTTTCGTTGAGGTGGTTGTTGCTGCTTGTGAGGAGGGATGTATGGTGTACGAGGTTGTTGTTGTTGTGGAGGGCGGTTGAGGTTTTGTTGTTGGTTTGGGTTTGTAGGAGGAAAATCGGGTGGTGAAAGATAATTGTTGGAGCGGTAGCTAAGCAAATTACGGTCACCTTGAGGTCTAGCTTGATAAGCAGGTTGAGGATAGGTGCCATATGCCGCATTCACATTCTCAGCTGGGTAGTCTTGGGTGGCGGTACAAGTGGTGTAAGAGTGAGGACCACCGCATATCTCACAAGGTTGGCTAACAGCGTTAACTTGAGCGTTTTTAGTGTTGCTGCTGTTGTTGTTGTTAACGGTGTGGGTGACAAGCGATTCAAGAAGCGTAGTGATTTTGTCCAGTCGCTTGTCGCTGTCACTAGTGCTAGCACTAGCGACATTGGTCCTAACACTCTTGGTTTGCACACGAGACTTATTCTCAATGATATCCCAAGCAGCATTGGAAGTCTTAGCCAAAAGATTACCCCCCGAGGCACTGTTTAGTGAATCTTGGTCACTCATGCTTAAACCATTGTAAAAAGTATTAATTTGATGTACTTTGGTAAAACCATGTTGTGGGCATTTTCTTAAAAGATCTTTAAAACGATCCCAAGATTCACTGAACGACTCATCGTACTTTTGTTCAAAATTTATGATTTCGTTCCGCAAAGCGGTAGTACGAGAGGGTGGGAAAAAGTAATTGAAAAACTTGGTTTCCAAATCCGTCCACAAGAGAATACTCTGTGGTGGTTCCTTAGCAAGCCAATGCCGGGCTTGTCCCTCTAAAGAAAAGGAAAAAAGTTGTAACCTGATAACCTCTTGTGGAACACCATTGAACTTGACCGTGTTAGTGAGTTGCAAGAATCTCTTGATGTGGTCGTGTGGATCATCAATGGTACGTCCCAAGAATGGTTGAGCGGAGACCATCTGGATAAAGCCTGATTTTAGCTCAAAGTTGTTGGCGGCAATTGGAGGAATGACAATTGGGTCAGTGTTGCCATCTACATGAGCTTGCAGCAATTCAATCATCGGGCGATTATCCGGTTGAGGCTCATTGTTGTTGTTATTCATGTTGTTGAAAGGTGGGTTGTTGTTGTTATTATTGTTGTTTGGAGGTGGTATGTTGTTGTTGTTTTGTACACCAGCCATGTCTAAGTTATCGAGAGGCTCGGGCTCTTGATATGACGTGGATCGAGTGCGCATACACCTGCAAAAGAACGAACAAAGAAAAACAAAACAAAAATATTTTTGGTTTTTATGTTTTTTAATTTTTTGGATTTTTGAAAATTTTATATTTTTTTTTTTTGTGTTTTTGAACATTTTTATGAAAAAGTAACGTTCACGGGGAACGGATCCCAAAATCCAAGTTCTCACAAAAAACTTTTGATCTTAACGAGAAGAGCCGGCAGCGGCGCCATTTGATACTTTGATTTTGCTATGGGGTTCAGGTTAATTCTCTCGGTATCCTCTCGAATTTATCTCGACCTTAAGTGGAATGATTTGTTTTTGGTTCCTAAAAAGGGGTTTTAGATTTCTAATCTACTAAAAAGTTTAAATGTATTAAAATGAAAATTTAAATCAAAAACAATTAATTCAATGACAACTAACAAGACTAGAATTAAAATTAAAATTAAAATAAAGAATTAAAATTACAGTCACAGTTAAAATATAAATATGAAATAAAGAAACAGTAAAGAAACAGTAAGTAAACCTTTAAAATGCTCAAAAGAAACTTGATTCGGAAGTATAACCTTGATTCGGAACTTTGTTCATCCGGAACTTTTCACTCGGAACCCCTTGATTCGGAACTTTGTTCGGAAGTTTATCCGGAAGATTGATCCGGAACTTTACTCGAAACTTCACTCGGAAGATTGGTTCGGAAGTTGGTTCGGAACTTTCACCCGGAACTTTAATTGGAAGTTTATTCGGAAGTTTGGTTCATCCGGAACTTTATACTCATTCAGAACTTTTAAACAAGAAAACTCATTCGGAGCTTTTGAATTCATTCGGAACTTTAAAACTGATTCGGAACTTAAGAACTTAAACTCATTCGGAACTTTTCAAAAAGAAGTTGATTCGGAACTTAAGTGTTCATCCGGAAGTTTTGTGTTCGTCCGGAACTTTTTGGTTCACTCGGAACCTGGGGAATGCACAAGAACAGTAACAGTCACGAAGAACACGGAAAACGATTCTAATCCAAAAATCACCAAGTTTTTCACCAAAAACTTAAATAGAACTTAACACAAATGATTTACTAACCAATAACTACAAATCCCATCAACAAAAACACAAATCCCAACAACTTTTAAAGATCAAATCAACAAAATAAGAACTTAAGAACTTGAAAAGAAAGATAATGATGAACAAGATGAAATGGAAAGATTAAACAAGAACTTGTATTGAAGATTTAATGTTTTAACAATAACAAAACAAGGATTAAAATTACAAGATTAAAAAAAATCAAGATCAAGATCGCCAAACACCCTAGTGGTGTTGGTGATGCTACGAACTAAAAGGGAGAAAAAAGGGGGAGAAAGAAAAACTAAAAACTTCCTGCAAAGTGTGTGAGGGGAACCCTTTATATAGGTGTTCCCTTTGGTTGGTGAGTGGGCTTTCTCCCGTTCTTCTTGTCTTCTCGTCTTTTCAGAAAAGTTGACGTTTTCGATTCTGATTCGGGATTTGTCGTCGATTAAATTCAACTCGTCTTTTAATTTCTTCGTTTAATAGACTTGAGTTTCTTCGACTTATGTAAATCTTCCATCTTTGGTCCTTTTCTTCGATAAATCTTCGAATAGGCCCAGTGACTTCAAATCTTTTGCATCTCTTGGACAATAGACTTTATCTTGAGTCTTTTTCTTCGGTAAAACCCGTGCAATCCCATGTTTTCTTTAATATTCATCCGGTTGGCTCTGAAAACACAATAAACACAAAAACCACGCATAATTCCAAACAAATGATATTAAATACGTGTTTTGGTCTCGTTTTAGCCAGAATTAAGTGGTAAAAGGATGGGTGTTTACACACCTATCACGACTCTTCGAATCGATGCAGTCGTAATCGAAGGAATCGACGACGTAAACGAGATTTAGAAACCGACGTTCCTAATATCGTTGTTGAAGAAACCTTAGACGAGATGGCCGACAATCGTTCGATGATGGAATTGCTCCAAGCACCCACCGCGGGTTATGGAGACGCGATCGTAATTCCCGCTATCGAAATGGAGAATTTTGAGATTAATAGCGGAATGATTTCATTGATACAAGCTACGAAGTTTCGAGGTCGTGAAGCCGATAATCCTCACGACCACATTCGGAATTTTGATCGTCTTTTAGCCACGAGCAAGTTTAAGAATGTTGACACCGATGTCGTCAAGCTTATGCTTTTTCCGTACTCGCTCGATGGTGCCGCCAAGGATTGGTACGAGAAAGAGCCACCTAATTCGATAATTACGAGGAAGGATCTCGTTTCTAAATTCATTAATCATTTTTTCCCACCGTCTAAGACGACGTTTTTCAAAAATGAAATTACGAGATTTAAGCAAAAACCGAATGAATCTTTTAGAGACGCATGGGATCGTTTTAAGGAATTGCTTAGGCAATGTCCTAACCATGGATTTTCTGAGTTGCACCAAATCGATACGTTTTACAACGGCTTAGTTTTCAAGAACAACATTCTCTTAATTCCGCCGCCGGTGGCAACTTTTTGTGTAAAACTCCGAAAGATGCATTGACGATTATCGAAAATCGATCCAAGGTTTACCAACTCGGCAACGCACCGAGTGTTGCCAATGTCGCCAATGTTAGTTGTTCTAATCATGACATTGAGAGTGTTGATGCGAAAGTCGACAAGCTAACAAATGTGTTTACGTCTTTTCTCGTCGAAATGCAAAAGAAAGACGCTCCCGCCACGGTGAAAGCGGTTGACACAACGTGTACGTTTTATGGTGGACCTCATAACTATTACGAGTGTGTGGCTACGGATAGCCAAACGTCGAATGTAAGTGCGTTAAACAACAATTTTTCAAATCAAAATCAAAATAACGCCGGTCCATCGCAACAAGACAATTATAACCAAGGCAACAATCTTAATCAAAACTGAAACAATTTTTAAGGAAATAATCAACAAGGAAATTTTTCGAATCAAAATCAAGGTTATAATCAAGGTCGTAATTTGAATTGGCAAAATCGAGACAATAATCAAAACTCGAATTTTTCAAACAACAACAATCAAGGAAACAATTTTTCAAGTGGGAATCAAAACAATTTTCAAAGAAGTAATCAAAACCAAGGGAACTTTAATTCAAATCAAAATAGTTCGTCAAACGATTTTCAAAATTACATGAAAACGAATGAGGCTAATATGAGACGATTAGAGGGAGAAATTGGTACTTTGAAAACCGACTTTTCTAATACTTTGAAAATTCAAAACACGAAGATTGAGCAAGGACAAATTGCTATTAAAAAGATGTTTTCGGCTATTATGAACAAAGCCTCGGGTGCTTCATCGAGTTCGTTACCTAGTGACACCGTTGAAAATCCGAAGGAACAATGTAAAGCCGCCTCGTCTCATGGAAAAAGTCGTGTGATTACCTCTACCCTTGATGGATTTCGTGTTTTTCCTTCTTCTCAACCCTCAACTTCTAAGACGTCTTATTGTTCTAAAGTCGGTGGGGTGAACGTGGCGACCAAGGAAAAGAGTTCACACCCTCGTGTACCTCAAATTCCATCCACGGTTCAAAAAGAGAGTTTTATCGACCTCACCAAAGTAACCCTTGAAGAAACTTGTGCATCGATCCTTCTTAAAAAAACCCAAAAGGCATATGCCGAGAAAGGAACATGATCCGGGCCAATTTCTATTACCTTGTGATTTTTCCGAGATTGAGGGATGTTTAGCCCTTGCCGATTTAGGTGCTAGCATCAATCTTATGCCTCATTCTCTTTGGAAAATGATGATATTGCCTAGTCTTACCCCCACGAACATGACAATCAAGCTTGCAAATTATACACCACTTATACCAATTGGAATAGCCGAGGATGTCTATGTTAAAGTTGGAAAGTTTGTTTTTCCCGCGGATTTCGTCATATCCGATTATGAGTGTGACCATAAATGTCCCATTATTTGAGGCCGACCATTTTTATCGACGGCTCGAACCGTAATCGACGTTCACGAGGGGAGACTTACTATGAGATATGGGGAGGATAAAATGGACTTTTTCACGAGTAAATCCCAAGTGTCTTATGATCATGAAAAAACTGAGGTTTCAAAACCTAATGTTTCAAATTCTAATGATTTCAAAATGTTAACTTTAGCGGAAACTATGAGGCTTAATGCATGTTTTGAAAGAATTAAGAAGAACGGTTTTAAAGATGATGATTTAATGATAAAGAATATGTGTACCTAATTCAAAAGGGTATGCGTAAATTTATGGATGAAAAATCACTTTGGGATATATTTAGTGAAACAAGTGGAACACCAATTCCGAAGGGCGACGTTAGTGCCATCACGACAATGACAAAAATGGACTCGTCTTCGCCACCTTCGAAGGACCACGTCTTTGAGGCATCAACTTCTAACTCCATCGAAGTGCCTCCTTTCCTAGCCCAACACCCGTTGAGGCGAAATGTTTCATCGACGTCGATCCTCTCGTTTTATAAAAGTCACCTAAGCATAGTCATTCGACTTGTAAGACCATGGTTATGAGTGCTCACATCGACTCTCTCTTTGATGATGACGATGGCGATTTTGCCGAGATTGATCGCGTACTTCGAAATGCACATGCCCTTTTTGAGGATTCTCCTAAAAAGACCTCTTCACATGTGAAGTACGATGACTATGAGTTTGATCCAGAGATTGAGGAAATCATTGAACGAGAGCTATCTCTTTTGCCTCCACTTTCACCTACAAGTGAGGTCGATCTTTCCAAAATCGAGGATGAACTTAATGAGTTGGAACGTCTTATTTTCGATGACGAACCAACTCATGTGACCCAAAATCCAATTCTTGAGGAGTTACCTAATCAACACTCCTCAAATGAGAATTACGTTTACCACATTCATGAGGATTTAACTTATCAACAATCCCCACAAATGAATGATGGTTTCGTGCTTGATCGTGATATTTTTGAGAGAGTTTCTAAGATACTCAAGGAAGGGAATGACAAACCTTGGTTTGACAAGCCTATCTTTGATGAAGAAATCGATGAGATCGACGTTCATGATGATGACGAGTATGTAGACCCCGGGGGGCGGTGTTCTTTATTGATCGACGTTTTGAGAACTTATATAATCCACCACCCCTCCCACCAATGACTTAAATGTGAGAAATTTTAGCGCGACTAATTTTGAATTTGACACGCCAAATATTTTCGACATTATCAAATCGGGTTTTCATAAAGAGTTTTTAAACGATGAAAAAGGAAAGGATTTTAAATGTGATTTAAAAGAAATTTCTACAAGTTTAACTTCGTCATCACATCGTTATATGAGTGTTACCACCTCGTCTACTCCTTTTGACGACGGTTGGTGTGGTTTTAGTATGGGGGAAGCCCCTTATGTTCCCTCACGTTTCACCACCAAGGACGAGATTTACGATCCTGGAATTACTTGTAAAGGGAAATCTCGGTCTTCCACCGATGCAATAAATGGAAAATCTTTTTATTTGCTTGGTGTGAGTCTACCTCGAGTAGCTCATTTTGCTGCCTTACCCATTGTCCCACCTTTCTACTTCTTATCTATTTTCTTCTACCCCTTTGGGGTTTCGGCTTTCCTTGGAGTAGTGTTGTTTCGTCTTTCATCCGAAAATGAGGACGCTATCTTTGACCCCAGTATACGTATATCGGGTTTTTAAAGTACTCCACGTACTTTTGGGAATTGTTTATCATGTAAGCCCCATCAAAAATGACCAAACCATGATTATCCCTAAATATCACATTTACGGGGATTCGAGTCGAGCTTTTGACTCGGTTATCAAAAAAAAGGTGCCTCGTGGGGAATTCTCATGCTTATCCTTGTAAATATTATCTCTTTCTAATTAGTTAACGAGGGGACTTGTGCTCTTCCAACCTTTGTTCCGTGGTTGTTTGTGATTGTGATTCATTAAGTTTATTGTCATCATTGAAGCCTCTCGTGTTCGTTTTACGAATCACTCGAGCTTCGATAGTTGCCTTTGGAGACTCCGATATCCGATGATATCCTTTTATGTTCTAACATTTATCTTATTAGCATAATTCATAAACGGATTTTAGTTAATTCATTTTACCCTTTCCATGCTCGAGATTAAGCATTCGACTTCGTCTCTAGTATGGGGTTGTTTTCACCCCTAGACTCGAAACATTGAGGATTATGTTTAGTTTTAGTATGGGGGGTGATTAGATACTTCACCTTGCTTACGTCACCACGCAATCCAATATTCATCTTTTTGTTATCGTTTTATTGCAAAATAAGGCTAAAAATGGTGAAATTTTAAATTTTTTCTAGTTTTACATATGTGTTTAAGACACGAATGTAGGTTTTCTGATGGTGAGAATAAGAGTAATTTTTGACTCGACCGTGCGTGTTGAGCACTTAGATTCGATTCCTTAACTTTTTAGGCTAAGTCTAATAAATGAGGACGAGAAATGATAGAGTTATTTATAAGTCTCATAATCTTTCATGATCTCATGTGTAGTAATTATTAGCTTATTCTCCCCACGCTTTTATAATAAATTGTTAATAAATATTGATTTAACGGTTTAGTCACCATTGTTGGTTTCTAATTTGTTTTAGCAGCTTCCATGTAATTAAACTGGGAAAACATTAAGGTATCGCCAGCGTCACGGTTTTGAAGTATTGGCAACCCAAATAATCGAAAGCTTCACCCAATAATAAGATTTCAATTGCTCACCTAAATTAAGCAAAAATTTAAAGCTCACAAGGCCGAAAAATCTATGCCCAAATTGAAAGTGAATCAAGGTTAATCTTTGAAGCTTTAAAGATCCAAAATTCGCTTTTGCGTGAGGATATACGTCAAGTCATAATAAAACCACCGATGATGGCGGATAATAAAAGACAAGGGCAAGACCAAAGTCATAATAAAAGCTTCATGGCGAAGTTGAATAAAAGATGGAGGTAAACCATGATAATAAAACCACCGATGATGGCGGATAATAAAAGTCATGGTAATAAGTCTCATGTTCAAAACCGTTTTAAAATCGTGTTTATCGATCCTTTTTTTTTACTTAATTTTTTGGCATCGTTGTCTATTAGGGTGAATTATTAATTCGATGATTTTGGTTGCACCTTTAAGACTCTATTTTTAGACCTAATCTGTATTCACGCATAAGTCAATGATGTATCCTCGTGATCATTAAGACAAAATAAAATATAAGAGATACCAATTAGGAATAAGGGAGTCTAGGTTCGTAATTAACACTCAGAAGATATGATTGTGTTGCTAAATTATAAAAACAATGATCTCGTTACACGCTTAGCATGGAATTGAGTGAAAATCGAGGATGACGAACTTATCTCTATGAGGCATTCACGTGTTCTTATTCTATGATCCTAAAAGTCACTTAATCGTGATGGAAACATTACATTATGTTTAAAACACGTGTAGTAGTTTATTTAAGTTTATGTCTTCAATAAATGTCATCATAAAACGAATTTTAGAAGTGATACGATACTTAATTCTAGCATTGTGCGAGGGCACGGCAATGGTTTAGCATGGGGGAGTGATAAGACTGCTTTTATACATAGTCTCATCGTCCAAATTGGGCTTAAAACGCTTAAAAATCATCAAAATACCCATATATATGCTTCTGTTTGTTCATTGTGTATTTTCGGTACGAATATCGTGAAATCAACAAAAGATCACAAGAATCAAGCAAAAACGAACACGGGAAACGAAGTCGCACAAAGAACCGGACCCGAATCATGAATTTTCATTAAAGTCCTTGAAGTTCTGAAGATTGGCAAGAATGGTCCTTCAACTTTTGAAGACTTGTCATTTTAAACCCTTGTAAAACTCAAAATTACACATTGGATCCCTAAAATGATGAGACTGTACATAAATGGCCCTTGGAGAATATCAATATTACACATTTAACCCTTGTGAACGTATTTGGAAAAGTTTTGGTGGCCAAATTGAGAAGATGGAAACTTAGTATACAAAGGAATAGAAGAATGTGGTAGTTTAAACTTATATGACAACACAATGGAACACTAGGGGGTAAACTGGGCAGACATCATAACTTCTTCAGCCAGTCACCTCACGCCACCTCATCACCCCACCCAATCATATCACTCCATCTCACAACACCCTCCACGTCACAATCCCACTCAATACTTTTTTTAAACCGTGTTTATTAATTATAAAAATGGTGGGAAACACTTTAACCACCTTTAATCCAGATTAAAACAACCCCTATTAACCCAGATAAACACCATAAACCCTAATTGGGTTTATCTTCATTACCTAAAATTAACTTGTCAAATCATCCAGAAACTTGATTCATCCCACCCTAAACCAATCCCACTCACTTTGTCCCTCTCCCCTGACCCCCATGTAGACCCTCAGTTGTCCCCTGCTTCACCATTTTAGGCAAAAGTCGAATCCTTTCGAAATCCAACGACCAAAAGTTCAAACTTGGTCCCAAAGGCTCAAGTGAACGATTTTGATCATCTCTACAGCTGTCTAATCACATGGAGGCCATTTGACCATTTTAAACACCAAGAGACCAAGGGCATTACTAGAAAAGCATGAATTAGGGTTTTAGCATTGTAATATTTTATTCCTTTTTTCTAGAATCATCTATTTAGTAGTATAAAAAGAGGATGCAACCCGTGCATACCCTTTTGTTCCAGATTTTGTAAATTTTTAAAGTTATATTGAAAATGAACAATTTTAAAATATGCAAATTCTGAGTTCCATATTTACAGCTTTCTTAGTTTAATGTTTATTTAACTTGCAAAATTCAGTTTGAGGTTTATCTGAGAAATTCAAATAGTTGGTTCAAAGTTTGGGGCAAGAACATTTTTTTAGATTTTATGAAATCCACAAACACAATGAAGTGAAAGTGGATTTGTGTTGTGGATTTTAGAGTTTTCTCATTTGGTTTTCATAATTCATCAGTTTTCAAAAAGGTTTCAAAAGGTTTTCTGTTTCAAAGATTTTTCATAAAAATCTTATTTTTTTCTTATTGGTCACATTTACTGTTTGTACAAGCTAGCCCATAAGCTACTTGACAATAGCTTATGAGCTCAGCTTTTACAAGCTTGTAGTTGTTCTTTGTTGTCTTTGTTTGTGCAGGATTCAAGAACAAGGCATTATACTCCATTTCATTTTCTTATTTGAAGATATTTTAAGCCTTGGGTCCCTTGTGGATTCCACCAACAGGCTCCTCTACACATGTTTCAGAAGCTTTCATAAGCCCGTATACCCACTTTTTGAAGGCATCAGCTGACCTAGGTTTGGCTTGAACCCAAAAAGCTAGAATATTGGAGTTTATGTGATTTTTGAGAATATTGTGTAAACTTGTTGGTATTAGTTGTTTAAGTGTTTTATAGTGCTTGTTTATGGTTTATACACTTGTTTTAATTGATAGAAATCAGTTTGGTCATGATTTGAATATAAGTTCTTTGTTAAAATTCCATTTTCAGAATTTAAGGGTTGTATGGTTTAAAGTTGGTTTGGGTGACACAAACCTAAGCAAACTAGTCTAAACATACCCATTTTGTTAGTTGTAGATGTTTTCTGTATTTGGTTTTCAAGTTTGGTAAGGTCTTAAAGTTTTTTTTACATGCTCATTTTTGGTGAAATCTAGCAAAAATTAGTATGCCATAAAACAAGGGTGTTTTAGATAGTTTTGCCTTGAAATCTTGTTCAACTGTTAGGACTAGGTTACATCTAGAACTTAGGATCAGTTAGTTATAGATTGGTTGAGTTTTGTGAAGGATTTGGTGGATTGAAATCCACTCTAGTGCCAATTGAACCAGTCACTGTTCATCAGACCACCCATAGCTTCATCAATAACTTATTTGGGCCTTTTGTGTGTATTTTCTGTGAGTAACTTGTTCTTTTTCTTGTTCACTTGACTCCTCACAACCCAACTGGTTGTGGGGGTGCCCTTGTTTCCAAGTAAAACTCAAAAACCAGCAAGATACAAGCTCAATAGCACCAGGCCCGTTTTTTTGTTAAGTCAGAGGGAACAAAGTTCCCATTGCTAGTTATATTCTTCCCACTGCTGGCACTAGTGGACAAGAAACCCTAGCTGTCACTTTTAGAGTTCTTGTTTTTTTTGTCTTTAGTGACCTAATTTTAGTGTTTTCAGTCTATTTCAATTTTCCTTGATCTCTTATTTTATTTTATGAATTTTCTTTAAGTTTTATTTTAATTTACTGTTCATTTGCCATTTTTTAGAATTAATTCTATTTAAATTAGTTTTTATTATTCTGCTTTTTGTCTTTTAGTGCAAAACTTCAATATTTTTCAGTTTTAAAAATTTTGTTAGATTTAGAAAAATATTTAAGATCTTTAGTCTAAAAAAGTTTCACTGTTCATCTTTTTATCTATTTTTTAGACTTAATTTTATTTTAATTAGGTTTAATTCAAATATATTTTGTCTTAGAGTGCAAAAAATTTCTTTTTTCAAACTTTCTCATGTTTCTACTAATCTGTAATATAATTTAGGATTTTTGAAAAAGTCAAATTAATTTTAGTATTATTTTATTATTTTTAATCATTATTTTAGTTTAAAAATTGTTTTTAGTGTTTTAAAATTAGAAAAATAGTCATTAAATTTTAGGAAAAATACTTTTTAGTCTTTAAATAATATAAGTAAGTTATTAGTTCAATAAAATAATATTTTGGGCTTTCTCTTAATTATATTTAATTTTAGGGCTTTAATTAGCATTTAAAATTGAATATTTAATTAATAAAAGGTTTTAAATTTTATTTATTGAATTTTTATTCTTATTTATATTATTTTAGACTTGGTTTTAATTTTTAATTAATTTTTTGCTTTAATTTTTAATTTTGTCACGTTTTACGTATTTACGTTCGCGTTTTGCGTAATTACGTTGTAGTGTAATCATAGTCGTAGCTCGTCTTTAATTTTCTCTCTTCTAAACCAAAAACGACACAATTCAAACTTTGATTTTACATATTGGCACTCATAATCACACACATTCTTCGAGAACGAACCCGCACTTATTCGGTTTTACGATTTTTCATTAAATCGTAATACTTAATACTTGTCCATTATACGTTCTTTTTCATAAAAGACGTATTTTTACTACTATCACTGCCTATGTTTGTATTTTGGCGAGGTGCAGCCACGAACCATGTTTGGCGGCGACATTTGTTGCGACTACACCCGAGCCGCACTTCCAGACACTTTTAATCAGCCCCTTATTGATTTAATAGATAAGGTTTGTGGCTTTATGAGATTGTTGACTACTGTTTATGGTAAATAGTTATGGTGACATTTTTGGCAATGATGATTCCTGTCTGACTTGCATTTGTTAAAACGTCGTTGCCCGTCTTTGTTTGTTAACGAGGTAACTAGTTTCTTCTTTGGTTGTAGCCACAAATATTATAACTTATATTAGTTTGACATTCACATTTTTTGAGTGTTATGAACTAGTTGCGTTGTTTATTATCTTTTACGGTTTTTTATGATTTGCTTCGTGCACGTGCTCCGAGTGATAATTACTACACCTACGTGTTTCGTACTCTTTCTTTCAACAATTTACCTCATCTTTGGTGTTGTTAGTTGGTACCTATTATTACTATGTCTTGCAAGGTTTATCCAGAAAGGGGTGTAGTGCTTTTGACTGCCCATGATGTATTGCAACAGAAAGATGTTTTTGGATTATGTGTAACATGGCAGGGCAAGCCTTTTACGTTTGCAGCCATGGTAGCCATATTCTTATGTCTGATTGCTTGCGTACGTGTCTGAGCATAATATACGCTAAAATCGCCCCCGACCTACCGCCCGTCAACTAAAACAACTACACATTATCATTTTTAGGAATGGAGTAAGTGAAAGAAACTAGGCGCTTGAAAGTTTATGGACGTTAAATCGATAGTCGTGTGATAGGATCGAACTCGAGATCACGGGATTGCACACATTACGTGAAGAGTTAATTTATTTATTAAATATATTTATTATATTTATTAAATCAAACTGCAGCTAACGACCGTTAAGTAATTAAAGGTTAAGTTTTAAACGATCGTTATAGAATATTAAAGAAGCTAAAAGAAGGTGTCAGAAAGTTCTGGAAACCCCCTTTTAACACATGTTATATCCGGCCTAAATAGAGGAGACAAGAGAGAAGGGAAAAGATTTTGTTGTTTTATCTTGTTTAACCTTGGAAGAGAAGTTTTCCAAGGGCTATATAAACACACCTAAGGCTTCATAATTTTTCATCCCATTCTCTCTTTTCTTTGTCCTAACCGCCGGCCAAACACACCCTTATTAGGGTTCTTCTTTGATTTTCTATAAGCTATTTTAGATCTAGTCCTAGCCCCTCTCTAGGGTTGTTGGGTAGATCTTCCATAGACTTGGAAGGCTCGGTTCTGTTCGTGCTAGACTCACGATTAGCTCATCGTATCACGTGTGTACAAGATCGTGGTGTGATCTTATTTTAGATCACATCCTGGTGGTGTTCTTGATCTACTTTTACCGGTGATTGTACTGCTAAGAAAAAGGTATGTAACCCTAGCCTTGATTAATTATAATTGTGTTATTTAAAGATCTTGTTAATCGGCTTCCGTTGTATGCTCTTTGATCTATGTTAGGGTTTTTATAATTGTTATGATAATCATAAACCTTCAGTGGCATCGAGAGCCGTTTTAACATGATTATAATTATCAAGATCTAAAGTTTTTTTTAACTAATATGATTTGTGTTAAAATTACATGTTGTTTTTTAGGTTTTATTAAAAATTAGTTTTTTTTTGTTCAAAATGGCTTTGCCGTTTTTTATATATAAAAAAAATAATTTTTTTTTGTAAACCCTAAAATTACATGGTAATTCACTTTAGATTTATGCATGAATTAATTGTTATGTCATGTATGGTTACGATCCGTACTAGTTTTAATATGGAAGATCCGTAATAAACATGCATGTTTTTACGGATCATATAATTTTGATTGCTATTTGCTTCATTTGATTCAAAGTTTTAAAATTAGGTAAGACTTTTTATGTTCATAAAAACCCTAGATTTGATGTTCTTTGAATAAATTGTTTGCATGTGGCTATTTGATTTAGCTTTTTTTTTTTGTACTACTTGTTTTCATGCGGTTTTTTTTTTGTATGTTGTAAACAAGGGTAATTTTTTTAAGGAAAATAATATGGACTAAATCTTATCAAAATTAATGAATTGTTTTGAGACCTAAATTACATATGATTTGTGTTGATTAGAATTGCAATAGCAACTTAACGGCCTACTCAATTTTGACAAACTATAAAGTGGGTATAACGCACCGCTGGTCAAGTACCCGATTAAGGAAGGAGGTGCTATGCTTTTACGCTAACCAAATTCCCGGCTCGCCTGTGCGTCAAAATTGGAATTACCTACGGTTTTTATTGGTATAATTCTTTAAGGTTGTTTGGTTTAACCAATACCTCAACTTGCAAATATATGATGAACTTTTAGTCTCACCAAAAAGTTTACTAAACGTTTTATTAAACTTATGCTATGGAGATGTATGCATGCTTCTCCATACATGATTTTGACACCAAAATCTATACCCTAAAAATTTAAGTCATATGCCCTCTAATTGACGAACACTTGAAGTTACAATTGTCGTCATATAAGATATCGGACGATGTTGTAATGGAGAGAAAACTTCATGACTGAATAAGATTGCACATGAAGGTTTTACGTTCTTTAGATTAGTCGACTTAATTGAGTTACTCAGTGAGAACTGGAAACTTAAGGCATAAAGAAGGGATAAAACATGTTTACAATGCAAAAGTTTTGGCAATGTAAATCCCTGACATATCTAGAAATTGCAATATGATTTGGCAATTATTGTTCGACAAGTTACTATGTTGAATACATTTGTCACTAGCAGATCAACTGATGTGATAAATCTATGTCAATATGGATTCTAGTTTTTCAAGGAAATACTATGGTTTTATTACCGGGGTAATTTTATTTTCTTGAAATTTATTATCGAAAATACTAATGTTTGAACTTATTTCTGTAGAAATGGCTCAACCCGAAAACAATCTGACAATAAGCTCGGCGTTCAAAGCATTTTTTGAACGGCCTGAACTTACTGGCCCTAATTTCAATGATTGGTACCGCTCACTAAGAATTGTTCTGAGAGCAGCGGGTACCATAAATATCTTGGAAACTCCTTTTCCGGAGGATCTTGCTGAAGGAGCAACTGATGCGGAAAGGCTTCAACACGCTGCTAACATTAAGAAGCACCATGAGGTGGCTGCTGTAATGTTAGGGAGAATGGCTCCATCACTTCAAAGGAAGTATGAGCTATTTCATCCTAAGCAGATGCTTGATGAACTCAAGGCAGTGTATGAAACGCCACAAGCTGTAGAGATCTATGATCTAGTTGATGCTCTACATAGTTGCAAGCAAGCTCCTTGAAAGTCCGTAAGTGCACATTACATGGAGATGAGGGGTTATATGGAACAACTCATCGCACTAGGACAACCCTTCGATCATAATATGGCTATTAACTTGATCAATAGGTCCCTTAACAAGGACTTTGGTGATTTTGTTCGTAACTATAATATGCATTGCACGGGGAAGACAGTGAATGATTTGCATGCAATGCTCATTGACTTTGAAAAGGGTTTGAAAGATAAGGCACCCACTGCTACTCCTCAAGTACTTTATGTACAAAAGGGTAGAGTGTCGAAACCAAAACCGCAAGGGAATAAGAAGCAGAAAGGCAAAGGCAAGGTTGATAAGAGCAAGCAAGTTGCGACTACATCAAAACCTAAGCAAAACTTTGCTAAGAAATCTCTGAAAGATGAGACTTGTCACCACTGCAAGATGACTGGACACTGGAAGAGGAATTGCTCTCTCTATCTCCATGAAATGGCAGAACACAAGAAGAAGGCTGAGCAAGCTGCTGCAGCACCATCTTCTGGTAACTTATTTATGATAGAGTTATTTAATCTTTCATACAAATCAAACTCCTGGGTATATGATACGGGATGTGGTATTAATATTTGTAATACCCTGCAGGGATTTGAGTTGAAGAGGAGACTTACCTATGGGGAACAATTTCTGCAAGTGGGCAATGGCGCACAAGCAGCAGTTGAAGCTATAGGAATATTTAAATTAGTTTTACCTTCGGGTTTAGTAATATCTTTAAATAATTGTCATTATGCACCTACAATTGTTAGGGGTGTTATTTCCTTTTCTAGTATGTTGGATCTTGGATTTACTCACACGATTGATAATAATAGAATTTCTGTTTTCAAAGATGGTTTATTCTATTTTGATGCAATTTCTGTGAATGGTGTTTTTGAAATTAACATGCATGATATAAATCTCAAGAGGAAAAATAATTCTGTTTTTAGCATGAATAAGAAGAGTAAGTTAGACAAGAACTCTTCTTATCTTTGGCATTGTAGACTTGCCCACATTGGGAAGACTCGCATATAAAAGCTTCAACGTGATGGGCTTTTGGAAAATATCAATGATGAATCATTTGATAAATGTGAATCTTGTATCTCTGGGAAGATGACCAATAAGCCTTTTAATAGCAATATTGAAAGGGCTACTGAACTACTTGGTTTGATACATACTGATGTGTGTGGACCACTTAGACATGTGTCAAGGAAATGTGCTAGCTACTTCTTGACGTTTACGGATGATTATAGCCGTTATGGTTATGTTTATTTACTTAAGCATAAACATGAGGTATTTGAAACATTCAAAACGTTTAAAGCCGAAGTAGAGTTACAACTGGGAAAGAAGATTAAAGCTCTTCGTTCTGACCGTGGTGGTGAATATTTAAGTCAAGAGTTTAAAGATTATTTAAGTGAGAATGGAATTGTTCAGAAACTTACTTCTCCGTATACTCCACAACAAAATGGTGTATCTGAAAGGAGAAATCGTACATTATTGGATATGGTATGATCTATGTTTAATCTTACAACTTTACCATTATCTTTTTGGGATTATGCTCTTGAAACTGCTGTTCGTATTCTGAATAAGGTTCCCACAAAGAAGGTTGATAAGACACCATATGAACTATGGCATGGCAAGAAGCCATATTTGTCTTATTTGAAAGTCTGGGGTTGTGAGGCGTATGTGAAACGTGACTCTGGAGATAAACTCCAACAACGCTCAGTAAAATGTATCTTTGTAGGTTACCCTAAGGAAACTATGGGTTACTACTTTTATTATCCAGCTGAGAACAAGATAGTTGTGGCTCGGTATGGAAACTTCCTTGAAAATGATCTTGTAAATCAAGAATTCAGTGGGAGAAATTATGATCTTGAAGAAATTCAAGAAGATACATTGCCTTCTGAAAATACTAGCGATGAAATTCCTGTAGAACCAGAAAGTCTGAGTGTTCCACCGGAATTAATTCCTCCACGTAGGTCTCAAAGGACTATACGTGCGCCGGACAAACTATGTCTATACATAGAGGATGATGAGGAGGAAGTAGGGGATCTTGGTGAACCTGCTAACTATCGATCCGCAATGTCTGATCCAGAAAAGTCAAAATGGATAGTTGCGATGAATGAGGAAATGAAATCCATGGAAATCAATGATGTTTGGATTCTTGTGGACGCACCTAAAAATGCTAAAGTAGTGAAAAATAGGTGGATCTATAAGAAGAAAACTGACATGGATGGTGATGTACAATCCTACAAAGCACGTTTAGTGGCTAAAGGTTTTACTCAAACTTTTGGCATAGACTACGACGAGACGTTTTCTCCTGTAGCAGACTTACGAGCTATTAGGATTCTCATAGCTATAGTAGCATACTATGACTATGAGATATGGCAAATGGATGTTAAAACTGCCTTCTTGAACGGTCGCTTAGATGAAGACATCTATATGCAACAACCGGAAGGGTATGTTGATCCTAAATTTCCAAAACGCGTGTGCAAACTTCAAAGGTCTATTTATGGTTTGAAGCAAGCATCACGTCAATGGAATAAGCGATTTGATGAAGAAATCAAAAGGTTTGGATTTATTCAAAATCGTGATGAGCCATGTGTATACCGCAAAGCTAGTGGGAGTAATGTAGTGTTCCTAATTCTATATGTCGATGACATATTGATCATGGGAAGTAACATTCCAAGACTTAAGGAAGTTAAGGATTATCTTGGTAAATGCTTCTCTATGAAAGATTTGGGAGATGCTGCATATATTCTGGGAATTAATATCTATCGAGATAGGAGTAGACGGTTAATTGGTCTTAGCCAAGATGCTTATATTGATAAGATATTGAAGAAATATAACATGCATAACTCTAAGAAAGGTTTCTTACCGATGGAGGTTAAGCATGAGTTAAGTCATGAGAAAGATGCATCATCACCTGAAGAGGTGGCTTACATGAAGAAAGTGCCTTATGCTTCGGCTGTAGGATCTATTATGTATGCTGTAAGATGCACAAGGCCCGATGTGGCGTTTGCTCAGAACTTGGTCAGTAGATACCAACAGAATCCAGGGAAGTCCCACTGGACTGCTGTTAAGCATATTCTGAAGTATTTGAGAAGTACGAAAGATATGTTTTTGGTATTCGGGGGTAAACCAGACACAGAATTGAATGTAACAGGATTCTGTGATGCGTCCTGGCAATGTGATAAAGACGATACGAAGTCTCAGACGGGTTACGTGTTTGTCATCAATGGAGGAGCAGTTGACTGGAAGAGCAGTAAGCAGAAAACCATTGCTATGCATGCGACTCAATCTGAGTACATGGCCGCTTCAGAAGCTGCAATGGAAGCTGTTTGGATTAGGAAGTTTACTGGAGATCTTGGAGTGATGCCTTCAATTAAAGAACCTATTGATATTTATTGCGACAACTCTGCGGCAATAATATTCGCCAATGACCCTGGAGTCATGAAGGGCGCCAGACACTTTAAACGTAGATATCACTACGTTCGAGAACAAGTGGAAGCTCGAGAAATAAAATTAATAAAAGTTCACACAGATGATAACGTAGCTGATCCTTTTACTAAGGCTTTGTCTAGGCCAAAGGTAGTTAAGCATGCCAAGGCAATTGGGCTGCAACTAGCTAGCGAATTCATGCAATAAATCTGTTGATTAGTATTTGGATAAAGGATGTAAGACATTATTAAATTGATGAAATAAAGATTGGGTTTCGTTTATTTTCTGTTATTTAATTTTGTATCCTATTTTACATGTTTTAATCCGTGAGCATTTTGATGTTTCTAAATGTCCGTTGTCGATTAATAATATGGGAATATTATTAAACTAAGACAATTCAAAATGGTGACAGAGTATACTTGAAAGTATATTGGTCAATTTTGGATGATATTTGATGGATCAAATATTGGACTTATCCCAACTATGTGATTTTACTTTATGGATCTTTGTCATTAAGTAAATCATAAATAGTTATCCTTAGACCTGAGATGCCAGAAAACTGCATTGAATATAGTGCATTTCTGTAAGGTAACCTAACGCTAAACGTAACTGGTAGTCATAAGGGTTATTTTCAGAAGTGTTGCGAAGTTCATGTGTTTTGCTTGTAGTCGAAATGGGATTCGTTTCCTTCAAATTACTATTTGAAGTATAAATACAACTGGGCCCCTCGGGGGAATAGTAAGATGTTTGTGTGGCCACACCCAAATGTGTTTTGGTAATCTTGCTATATCCGTAAACGAGAAACAGAATAGTTAATGAAGGAATGACTAAGATCCATATCCTTATTAACAATGTATTTGAAATGAGAGGATAATAATAATGATTATATATCATTAGAAGGTTTTGTCCAGGAAGCCTTACTCGAGTTGTACTAGTGACATTGTTAGTGTAACTAGACGCTAATCAATGTGATCACGACATTCGAATTTTGTCCAAGTGGGAGCTGAAAGTTTATGGACGTTAAATCGATAGTCGTGTGATAGGATCGAACTCGAGATCACGGGATTGCACACATTACGTGAAGAGTTAATTTATTTATTAAATATATTTATTATATTTATTAAATCAAACTGCAGCTAACGACCGTTAAGTAATTAAAGGTTAAGTTTTAAACGATCGTTATAGAATATTAAAGAAGCTAAAAGAAGGTGTCAGAAAGTTCTGGAAACCCCCTTTTAACACATGTTATATCCGGCCTAAATAGAGGAGACAAGAGAGAAGGGAAAAGATTTTGTTGTTTTATCTTGTTTAACCTTGGAAGAGAAGTTTTCCAAGGGCTATATAAACACACCTAAGGCTTCATAATTTTTCATCCCATTCTCTCTTTTCTTTGTCCTAACCGCCGGCCAAACACACCCTTATTAGGGTTCTTCTTTGATTTTCTATAAGCTATTTTAGATCTAGTCCTAGCCCCTCTCTAGGGTTGTTGGGTAGATCTTCCATAGACTTGGAAGGCTCGGTTCTGTTCGTGCTAGACTCACGATTAGCTCATCGTATCACGTGTGTACAAGATCGTGGTGTGATCTTATTTTAGATCACATCCTGGTGGTGTTCTTGATCTACTTTTACCGGTGATTGTACTGCTAAGAAAAAGGTATGTAACCCTAGCCTTGATTAATTATAATTGTGTTATTTAAAGATCTTGTTAATCTGCTTCCGTTGTATGCTCTTTGATCTATGTTAGGGTTTTTATAATTGTTATGATAATCATAAACCTTCAGCGCTGAATATAGATGTTGAGCAAATTATGCAGGTTGGAATACTTAAACACTTAATTCTTGATAATCATTCTGTTGTTCATTTCTAAATATATGCAGGTAATGCACTTTGTTGCAACTTCAGTTTCACATGCTCCCTCGACAATCCATAGAAGATGTAGTGGCACCGGTGCGACAATAAAGGAATAAGCTGAACTGAAACCCAATGTGAGGACAACCACAATTTAGTCAGATTTGGGCGCTAAGGATTGGACGTCTTAAATGAACTTACTTGCTGCTTGACACCCTTTACAGGGTTGAGGTGAATATAAAACAATGCTTTGTTCGATTTATTTGGCACATGAGATTTTTGAGCAGGATCCCTTTGAGATAGTAACATGCAAACACTGACGTAAGCTTTGTAGCAGGTTTAAAGATCAAAGGGTCTCTGCTGCTTATGGAGTTGCGTCAAAATTCTTCGTGGTCGATTACCAAGAAGACATATAGCCAACATAAATGTGTAGAGGCGGTAATCCAGAACAATGACGAATTCAAGTCGTAGCCAAAATAGAATGTGCAAATACATTTAAGTAAATATGGGACACTTGATCTATTACTGGAGCCCAAGCCAAGCCATAGCCAAGGTATATCTGTTTCATTACATTATTAAGGAGCTGTATGTTCACCTTATTGCAACCACTTCTTAAGTGACCCATATGTTTATAGTCCATTTCAATGTATTGAAGAATTCTATTATTCATTAGCTTTGTTTAAATAACATCTACCAAACACCACTTATGTTGCTATGAATCCACAAGAATGATGCAATATTTGATCAAAGTTGCTTTTGACAAAATATTTGATCAAAGTTACTTTTTACAACATCCTAATAGTCGACTTATTTTTTCCTTTCCTTGGGTTAATAAGTGACATATTGAGTTCATTGTGTTGTTGTAGATTTTAATACTAAGATAATAATAATGTAGTTGTTTTATATAGAGGGTGTTGAGATTTTGGTTTAGAAAGTGTTTTTTGAATGTAACTACACATGTAAGATCAGTATACTGTTTTTGTTTACTTCTACCTTGTTGACTTTTCTTTTATACTAATAATTGTTTCACACTAATGTTCAAGTAAGTACCTACAGCTCTGCTCTCAATTTGCATGGATCTTTATGCACCTTAAGCGTCAAAATGTCATTGAAGTGGGGAGACAAATTTGATAGATAACTTAGCATAGATCATAAAGTTATGGTAAGATTGGTAAATAAAATTTATTTGTATATTGTAACTATAAAAAAACATTGCAAAAATTTGTATTCATCCTTCACACAATCCCATTTTGTATATATAGTGTTCTTTTAGTATCGTGATTATTTTACAACAATCACAACATCGACAATTTTCACACGCCCCACAGCGGAGCGCTTGTTTTCATACCTTGTTTTATTAAAAACAGTGGTAATGTTGTTTGAATTAATGAAACGCTGCATCTTTGATTTTCAGTTTTTGTTACCACATTTAACGCTAAGTTGCCTTTATATAAAGTTCTAAAAAACCTTTTTATAAAAAAGAACAAAAGTGTGTGTTTTATTTGCAAATATTAAGAAATTTTAATTTTATATTATAAGTAATTTTATATAAAGTATTGAAACAAACCAAAAATTGTAAAAGATAAGATGAAGTTCGAACAAAACTTAACGTCTAGCCTTAAAAGATGAATTAGTGAGATTCCAATTCATATTTAGGGGGTGTTTGAGATTACTTATTTAAAACAGATTATGCATTTTGATAATGGATAATCAGATAATCAGTTGTTACAAAACGTGGTTTTGAAAAATAGTGTTTGGATATGATGTAACTGTTTGATACCGTAATAATCAAATTATTTATTAAGTTAATATGTAAAATGCCCAAAATAGGTATATTAAAACTTGAAACCACATGTGCAATAATACTTAAAAAAAGGGGTATTATAGTAATATAACGTTAAAATCATTACATAAGTTGGTGCGTTTTATAGCTGCACCTCACATGGTGCTTTTGCAAAACGTAGTTTCCATGGCTTTCAAACGCACAAAAGTGCTTTTTTGACACTTTTATCCAAACACTAATAATTGGCTTATTTCATTTTAAAACCGTGATAAGCAAATAATTTACGTAAAAACGGAAAGACAAACACCACCTTAATTATTTATCACAAGCTAGTCTAGTTGTCCAGTGGAAATCTTGATACATATTATTGCACCGGTTGACAATTGATACTAATATCAAAGGTAACTCTATTGGTAACTCTACTCTACAAAAAAAAAGTACAAAAAGTAATTATTTGTGTATTTTTTGTCTCTTATTTTTTTTCTAGACAGTTTTTTTATCAGTTTTTTTCTGTATTTTTATCAGTTTAACAGTTTTGACCTGTTAAACTTTTTTTTTTTATTTTGTATTTTCCGGTTCATAGTTTTATAACAAAACCAAAAATATAAAAATAAAAAAAAATAAAAAAAAATAAAATTCACAGGGGTATAGATTAGAGTTTTGGAGGAGTCTTTATAGCCTGGCCCAATATCAAATAATGATATGAATATACGAATATACAATAGCTTATTAGAAGGGTAAATAGCATAAAAGGGTATCAATCTTAAGTTAAAACTCAATTAAAGGTACCCATCTTTTTTTTTCTCAATTTAAGGTATCGATCTTTTTTCTTGTTGCAATGTTAGACAATTAACAAATTTAAAAGTTATATATTAACGATCGTTTACTTTATTATTGTATCGTTAGTCCTTTACATTAACGACGGTTTATAATAAACTCAAAATTCATTTTGTACAGTTTCAGACCGGTTTTCACCCTTTTCGTCTGATTTTTACCGTTTTCGTTTGTTTTTAATCGTTTTGGTCCATTTTTACAATATTCGTCGTTCTTTTATCGTATTCAACCGTTTCGTCCATTTTTTATACGTTTTCGAGCCCTTCTGACCGTTTGTGTCCATTTCACGGCTTTTAACTGTTCTCGTCTGCTTTTTCGTTTTCGGCTTCTTTTTTACTATTATTGAACGTTTTATTTGGTTTATTCATTTTTTGTCTATAAAATAAATAGGCGATAACGACAAGAAACGGGCGAAAAGAGTAAAAAAGAAAGTCGAAAACGATACCAAACACATTTAAGAAGGTCGAAAATGGTAAAACCGATAAAACGACAAAAAACGGACTAAAACGATTAAAAGCCGAATGAAAACGGTAAAAATCAAACGAAAAAGATAGAAAACGGTCTAAAACTGTAAAAAAAACTAATTTTGAGGTTATTATAAAGTGTCGTTAATATAATGGACTAACGATGCAATAATATAATAGATGGTCGTTAATATATAAACTTTAAATTTGTTATTATCCTAACATTGCAACAAGAAAAAAGATCGATACCTTAAATTGAGAAAAAAAAAAAGTTGGGTACCTTTAATTGAATTTTGATATAAGATGAATATCTTTTTATACTATTTGCCCTTATTAGAATGAATATACAATTTTTCTATCAAGTGTCACTTCAAACGTTCTGCGTAAAAATAGTAATATCACCCAAAAGAACATTGGATACACATTATTGCACAAGTTGATATAATACTAATATAAAATTATGATATGAATATTCAATAGCTTATTATAATGAACTGAGAATTTTGCAATCATATGTCACTTCAAATGTCCCGAGTAAAAATTGCGGGCGTTTTGCTATTTTCACCCGGGACGTTTAAAGTGACACTTGATTGAAAAATTGTCAGTTCACTATACTAAGACATTTTATATTCATATATATTCATATCATAATTTTATATTAGTGTCAATTATCAACTTGTGTAATAATGTGGATCCAGTTTCCACTCAAGACATTTAAAGTGATACTTGATTTAAAAATTGTCAATTCATTATAATAAACCATTTTATATTCATATCATAATTTTATATTAGTATCAATTATCAACTTGTACAATAATAATTATATATTTTGTCAAATTAAAATATGGAACTTATTATAATACGAGTATATATTAGTTTAGCATTCACATACTGTGAGTGTATGAAAGTATTCACATTTTATATTAGTTTCTGACGTTTTTATTTATTATTTCTTTTGCATACGTTTCTACTCTACACGTGTCCCCCATCAGCTGTCTTTACACCTACCATATGTGTGAGTTTCAAGGTAATCCATCTCTCTTTCCCTCGCTATTAAAAATGGTCTCTCTCTCACAAGTTAGATCTGGAGTTTTTTGGGTTATCATTACCATCAACGTTTGATGGGTTGGAGAGGATCGGTTTAGGGTGATGACAGTTGCTTTTCACTGTCGTTTATCCCCAATTGATGATGATCTGATGATCTCTTTTTATGAGGGTTGTCTGCCCCAATTGGTTATCATCGATGGTTGGTTTTGGTTTACTTATGGCGGTTAGGATCGTTACCCTCAATATTTTTTAGGTTGGCGACAGTCGGCCTACGGTTGTTAGCCCCAATTGATTATCATCGATGGTTGGTTTTGGTTTTTTTATGGTGGTTAGGATCGTTACCCCTAACGTTTTTTAGGTTGGTGACGGTCGGCCTAGTTTTACGAGGGTTGTTAGCCCTAATTGATTGTCATCGATTGTTGGTTCTTTCTACTGAGGGTTGTGAGCCCTAATTGATAGTTAAGATCGTTACCCCCAATTTTTGGGGGTTAATGTAACACCCCAAAAATCGGTCAACGAAAGCGGAAAGCGGTAAAGCTTGGGGGTTGTTATGTCATTATATCAAAGTTCAAGGTACAAGAGAACGACTCTAAATGAGACGTTTTATAAAAATAGCTCGTTGGATTAAATTAAAACATCAAAGTACAGAGGTCACCGTATTCAAAATACAAAGTAGCGGAAGAATAAAGTTTTAAAGATGTCAACGAGATAATAGTTCAAAACATAAGTACTAAATATCCGAAAATAGCCATGAAATGCATGCGGACACCAAATAATTCATATAGCAGATAATCATCGTCATCAAATACATGTGATAAATGCTAAAATGGGTCAACATAAAGTTGGTGAGAATATAGGTTTCAATTCAAAGTCATAGCAAAATGGACCGCAATTGTTCCGTTCATGTACGCATGCAACTATGGGAGATATAGTGACAAGTGTAGGATAAATCAAGTGTTCACACTATTTATGATAGCTAAGCTCATGACATCGAAGCTAATGATCGAGTACATGCAAGAATTGCACGTATATATTGCCCCAAGTGAGTATCTAGCCAAGATAACTCAAGTTCACACAAATGATATATACTCGTCCGACGTCAGAATGCCTGAGTGGAGGTTGTCAAGCCTCTATGGATCTATCCATAACATAAGAGCTTACTCTAGCAGAGTAATTAATGATTCATGATAGGGGACTATGGCTAACGCTACTTAAGATATATCATAAACAATGCTCACTAAGCGTTCACAAAAAACAGTTTTTACGTCAAGAAGCAAGTATAAGCATTTATCACAGCCTAAAACATTAAACATGTAAAGCAGTTTAATATGGACTATAGACCCACCTCAAGCAAAGAATCAATCCGCACAAGTAAGATCAATTAACAGCGAACAACACTAGCGGCAACCTAAATATAATACTATAGTTTAGGCGCTACTAAATAAATCACATAAGTCTATCACGTAAGTCACTTATCGATCATGTGCGTAGTTTTATAGATAAACATGATTTATCGAAATCATATAGTTATAAATAATATCTTATACTTAGGCAAAAATATTTATTTTTAACTCGATGAAATTTCGACAGCTTTTCGGCGTAAACTTTAATTTACCCAAATTTAACTTAATCAAATACTTAATACACTTTCTACGAAAAATTCGACAGCCTTTCGACGTCATTATGAAAATTTCCATTTTTAGTAATTTCTCGATAATCAACAACTTCCCCAATCAAAAGCAACCAATAATCACCTTTCCGCAATATATCAATTTTACAATGCTCAAATCGCGACAAATAATCAAATATGTCCAACACGCGCTTTTACCCTTTTTCAAATCACTTCCAATATTCATATACAATATTTAGTATTCATTTCGACACTCAAAATAGCTCGGTTTAACTCGAAAACGTCATTCCGACCATATCTAAATTATAGATAGCAAGTAAACGTACAAGTTTTTGGAAAACGTACATTTTTTATTGCGACAAACAAACGACCATAACTTGCTCATTTTAAGTCCGTTTTTAGCTTATAATATATCAAAACGAGGGTATTAACTTGTATTTTTGTAATCTCGTACTAATCTAGTGCCAAAACAATTTTTATAACCCTTTTTGCTTCATTTAAAATTCGGACAGAATGTTACAATTTCGTAAAAATACATTTTGACCACTTTCAAACATAACCTCTAGTAGTAACACTACTAGTTTTTTCTAAAGATTCATCTACACCAACAATATAGTAAAAACATGTTCAAGTTCACAGATCTAAAAATATATTAACATATATTTTTGTAAAAATTTCAAGTTATGTTTAAAATACATGGATTTAGTAGATCCATCCATAAATCACATGGATCTAAAAGTTTATCAAGATAAAACTATTTTCCATATTTTATTTTTATGAAAAACGCATGATAAGCAACATGCATGATAGATCTACAATTATTATGCATGAAAAATGAAAGAATCGAAATAGGTTTAAGAAATAACCTTATGTAGCGTATCTATGTAATGACAATAACCTGATCTACGATATAATCAACTAAAACCCCAAGAACTATAATATGTCTTCAAGCATGCACCAAAGAACCAAATAATGAAAACCTTATCTTCTTTTTAGTTTTAAAACCATTGGTTGTATGAAACAAGTACTAAACCTTCTTGAAATCAAGCTTGTAAAAATCAACAATCGAGTTTTATATGTGTTGTTTTTGTGTTGTGAGCTAGAGAGAGAGACAAGAGGATTGTGCATGTTTTGGTGAAGTAAATAATGGACTATGAGTGTAATAGTAAGTTTAGGAAAATATGTTAATAAGTTAAAAACAATGAAAGTGACTCCTAGATGAAATTTACCCAAATTTTGGTCATATGCATGTGTTTATGTCATGTGGCCGGTGGTAGGGTCCTCTATGGGAGGGAAAATTTCAAAAACTTTGTTAATGGCAATTAGTTAAAAAGTTTAAGGTAAAAAGGTTAATAAGTTTAAGGTAATTATTGGAATATATACAATTAGGTTTAAAAATGTGTAAAAGTTAAAAATTTAAAGAAATAAATTAATTTTATGATTTTTTGACATAAAACGTTATTTTATGATTTATAAAACATTTTATGCATGCTAACGACGGTTAAACGTAAAAACAACGTAAAATACGAAAATACGTTACGTAAACTAATTATTCACTGAAAATACGATTCATTACTATAAATAGCAAAAGTACTAAAATATGTGCACATAAACATATACAGAAGATAATAAGCACTCAGTTCACTTAAAGAATGATCACGCAGTTAAAACTAAATTGTTAAGCACATAATTAACAGTTAACAAATAATGTCACGGATTATCATCAATTCATTGACCGTCAAGCAATTAGGTCAGATTCATAGAAAATTCACATTATGATGACTGAGCACAGTGTCAAGTCATTACGCGTCCATAGACGATTTTCCAGAAAACGCGGGATAACTTCCCGGTTCAAAAGCAGTTTAATCACATAGTTGACTAAATAATCAAAGGGTAAAATAGTCATTTAACGAGTCAGGCTAATTACCAGATGTTACAGTTGGTGCCGATGTGCCTAGAGTCGTGATGATTTCTTTTTACGAGGGTTGTTAACCCCAATTGATGATGATCAATTTCGATTGAATGAGGATGAGGTAACGTTTATAACAAATTTCATTTTTATAACTAAGTATTCATAACACTCGCATACTGTGAATGCTAAACTAATATAAGTTATAATAGTTGTCATTTCCTAGCAGTTGTGTGAGATAAGTTGCTCTTTAGTGGTGTACTGAAAGTTATTTATTATAGCAGACGTATGAGATAAGTTTTAGTACAAGCGGATGTGTACTGTTATCAATTATCTTATGGCATGGTGACCTTTTCAGGTTAGCTTCATCTGAGGTTTTAGATTACGTTACGACATTTTTGGCAATGATGATTTGTGTCTGAGCTGCATTTATGAAAATGTTGCCACCCATGTTTGTTTGTTGACGAGGTAACCACTTTGTTCTTTGGTTGCAACCACAAACCATGTTTGGTGGCAGCATTTGTTGCGCTGACACCTGAGTCGCCCTTTGCAGATAGGTTTACAAGAGTATTGCCTACTGTTTGTGGTAAGTAGTTAGGCTGGTATTTTTTGCAATGATGATTTGTGTCTAGGTTTTATTTGTGAAATTGTTGTTTCATGTGTTTGTTTCTTGGCGAGCTAACCAAGTTCGTTTTTGGTTGCAAAGACGCCATGTATAACATTCGCATTATGTGATCGTTATAAACAGTAGTTTCATTTTTTATTAGTCTGGCAAGCCTAACCCAGAAAGGGGTGTAATTGTGACTTATATTAGTTTAGCATTCACATTGTGTGAGTGTTATGAATAGTAGTTGTAATATGTTCGTATCGCAACAGAAAGGTGTTTTCGGGCTATGATGAACAATAATGGCCAACGACGAACTTGAGACCACCCGTATCTTGCGGGGTAACCTGTTGCGGCTGCAACCATGGTAGGTATGTCCGCTTGTTTTTCACAACGTGCCTTATCTGAGCCTATATGTTTGTTGACCGTTGCCTGATATTTGAGTGTTCCTAAGTGGAACTAATTGAAATTTATATATGCCATTAATATCGCAAATGCAGAATGCCTTTAGGTAAGCATGACCAATAATGGACCGGGAGGCACTTTAGACCAGTCGCGTCTTGGCGGGGCAGCCTCTTGTGGCTGTAGCCATGGCGGGTGTGTCTGTTTTCTCTTCGATTCAGCAAGTCTGTGGGTGTGACACGTGTATAAATACTAACAGAAAAAGGTATCCATTTCATTATTGATTTTTGCGATTTTATATTGAGATTGATAAGGTGTTGGCTTTGTTTATTGTTTGCTATTATGAGCCATGCTTTTACTGACGCTTGCAGATTGATTATCTTACATTCAGATAGATTTGGTGTTGGTTTTGTTTATTGTTTGCTGTTATGAAATTAGTTTTTGGTAAAGCAGTAAAGTAGACGGTATTACTTTTGATTGGCGATGATGATGATAGTAGAGCGTTCATAAGTGAAATCTAATGGAACTCGGATTATGCGTCGCCTGGCAGGACAAGCTTTTGATGCTTGCAGCCACGTTGACCATGTTCTCATATCTGATTGCTTACGTGTTTGAGCCTCAAATTAACAAACCACATTGTTTTTATGTGTCTTCTACGTTGCACAGATTCAATTTCTTTTGCAGACGAGAGGACCACGTCTAAATCAAACCGAGTTTATCAAGTAACAATTGGCGATATACATCTGCAAACTCAAACAGGGATCTCCAGTGTAAACTACTAGACATAATACATATTTTCTTTTAAAATTTGAACCATTTATGTGAATTGCGTGTTGTAAGTGAGTTTTTTTATCTATATTTTGTCATGAATATACAGTATTATATTGCATACATCTTTTCTATCGATATACATTAAAATCGCACTTTCCACAGGGAAGCGCGAGTTCGCCTATCTTGTTTGTATAGAATGCTTGAAAAAGAGGGATTTTAAAGGGAAATGAAACTTATAACGAGTATAATCACTTTTTTTTTATCGAAAAATGTATTCGAGGCCGATATGATATGTGATTTAATAGAACTAATGGGAAAATATAAGCGGTTTTCAAAACCAGAATTAATAGAAAAATATTTGTTTGAATTGTTTGGAAAATATTTTTCGTCATATAATAGGAAAATATAAGCGGTTTTTGGGGTGGATATGAGTTTGACAATGGATCCGAATATCAACCGAAAACCGAAATATCCAACCCGAAAACTAAATTTATAGTTTGGTTCGGTAATGACCATAACCCGAATTCTATTTTCGGTTTGGTTCTAGTTTGGGTTCGATTCAGTTCGTTTTTTAATTTTTGTATGAACATCCCATTATATGACTACAAATATTTCCCACCCAATTCAAACAAATATTTTCCTATTAATTCTGGTTTGAAAACTGCTTATAATTTTCTATTAATTCACGTATTTTATCGGTCTTGAATACACATATTTCGATAAAAAAAATAATTATGCTTTTTATATGTTTCATTTCCCTTTAAAATCCTTCTTTTTCAAGCATTTTATATAAATAAGTTTAATATTTTTATTTGACAAATGTATAATTATTCATCAGTAACATTGGATATACATTATTGCACAAAGTTGATAATTGATACTAATATAAAATTAAGATACATATATTTAAAGGTACCAAATCATATTCATATGTTTAAATTTAGGTTATTTGGACCATTTTTTGAACTAATGGACTAAATAAGTATTTCTTCTATTTTAGTTGGACTATTTGAACAACATAAAAAATTTTTGTTAAACAAATGGGTATTATGGACTATTTGGACAACATAAAAGCATTTGGTTAAATTAATCTTGAGTCTATTTATTTCTCCTTTAATATTGTTCATTTAACCCATGTCCATTTGGTCCAATGTCCATTTAGTCCAAGTCCATTTAGTCTAAATATTAAAAATTGCACATTTAATCCACGTCTATGGACCAACGTCCATTTAGCCCACTGTCCATACCCGTCCAGTCAGGGCCGTCTCATTAATTTCCGAGGCCCTGTGCAATGTAGCAATGTAGGCCCTTGAAAGCGCAATCCTAGAGGGTTCACAGAAACGTTCGATGATTGTTGCGTAATACGAAACTTTATAAAAGTTCTTGATTTCGGGCTTAAAATTTTATGTTATATAAATATTATTTAATCGACTAATTTTATTAATTTTAAAATAATTATTAATTGCTTTTATGCAAAAATTAATGTTTTTAGTCTGTGTTTTAAAACCTTTGTACAATATAAATTTGTTGAAACTTAACTTGTTTTGAATTGTTTTTTCTTTCAATTGTGTTATATTCTAATATAATTCACAAATTTGTTAAGTACTGTATTTGCTAAACTTGTAAAGCGATATCTATAAATCAAAAGCCATTACCACTCGAAAAATCTATATTTAAATAATGTATCATATTTATTACTTGGGTTAGTTCAATAAAAACAAATTGGAGCCAGGGCCGGATTTAGTGCTGGGCGAGGTGGGCGACCGCCCAGGGCATCAATATTTTAGGGGCATCAGAATTTATATTTATGTTATATGACAGACAGAAATGAAAATTTGGAGGAAAGGAATATGAAAATGGTGGATTATGTTAAGATGTAGAAGAAGAAAAGTGAAAGAGAAAATGAAATTTTATATACTGTAGTTAAACTGTTGCGCCTCGTTCATCCCACCCCACCCATCAACCCACGTGTGTGGAGATAACTGGTTGATATTTGTGTTATGAAAGTGTTGGTTCAGTTATTTGTTTTGCATTTTAAATAAGCATTTATTACAGTAGTTATTAATATTAAACATGTTACAACATTCGTAGTTATGTAAGTACACTAGTACTTTTCAATAGAACGCATAAGCTATTCTCAGTTATAATATTGACTTTTGTAAATAAATCAATTTTAGATTTTTTGTGTAAATAAATTTAATAAGTTTTATATATAAAGTATAAGTGTAAGCGTAATAATTGTTTTTCTTAATTCATTGTAAAAATAAACAGTTATTAATTTTTTACTTAAATCTATTTAATTTATTTAAAATTTAATCGCAAAAATATTATTAATTACTTTTTTTTAAAGTTTTTAGATCTCACAAATTTAATACAAATTTAACACATATATTTTTATGTCTTTGTTTTCATCAAATTTCTCAAAATAATAGAAACGAATTAATGAAATGTTTGGTCAAATAAAGTAAATTTTTAGGTTGTTTAAAAAATAAGAAAGAATAAATTAAGAGGAAGTTTCTTACTAAATTTTTTTTTTTTAAATATGAAATCCTTGCTTATCGTTATTTGTTACTATGTAAAAGATTATTAACTTTTATCAGACGTTAAGTGTTTGTTTCTTTACATATATCAAAAGAATTTACTCTTCCGCCAAATATATTTTTACGTAGACTTTTTCATATATGTAATACGGAGTTTATCTTTGATATTGTATAAATAAAAATAAGCGTGTATGGATGAGCCGTGTAACTTGATTAGGTTTCAAATATGGAATGGTTACACGGTTTTTTGTTTATAAGGGGCATCATTGGATCGACTCGCCCAAGGCATCACAAAACTCAGGACCGGCCCTGATTGGAGCTGACTTTTTACTTTTTCAATAAAGTCTATTAACTCATTTTTCAAGCTATATAAACTAAAGGGGTTAAAAGTGAAATTATCATATAAAAAGAATATTTTTGGGTCTTGTGCTGTGCCATCTTCTCCGATGAACCGCCCCCCACCATACTTACTTTGTTAACAGCAAAATTTCGAGCTTTTGTTACACTACAATTACTAATTTATAAGTTTCGAACAGTTTTATGCGCATTTCTTTATAAAACACTGTTTTAATTAGATAGAAACATCCAAAAGTGAGTTTATACTAATATTAAGATTTAGAAATCGGAGGCCTTTAGAAAATTGGGGCCCTGTGCCATTGCACCTGATGCACATGTCAATATCCGACCCTGCGTCTAGTCCACCCATTTAACCACCCTTATATATATATATATATATATATATATATATATATATATATATATATATATGAATATATAATGGTTCATTATAATGAACCGACAATTTTTGAAAAAGTATTATTTCAAACGTTTTGAGTAGAAATAACATGACCACCCAAAAAATAATAGATACACATTATTATGATATCAACAGTGGATACACATTATTAAAATCTAATATGAAATTACACAAGTTGACAATTGGTACTAATATGAAATTATGATATGAATATATACGAAAATACGATGGTTTATAAAAGCATATCCATTTGACAATTGATTTAAATAAAATCTATCATGCATTAGTGGGCCCAGCCGTGTTGTTGGGTCGTCTTTATCACAAGCTGTTACAAGATTCAACAAAAATTAAATACTCATGTGAAAATATAAACATATCCATTTGATAATTGATTTAAATTAAATCTGTCACCTTTCTTATTTATATAGCAAAGTAATATATCCACTTGACATATATACAAATCAATTATACGTCTTGAGTGTAAACTAGGGATGAGCAAAAAAAATCAAGGAATTAGACTCAAATTGAGAACTAGATCGGAACTATAAAAAGCAAATTCGACTGGAACCGTAGGTTATAGTTCCAATTCTTGATTTTGAGATTTTTTTGTTTTTCATTCGGTTTGATTCGGATCCACCGGTTCTCAGTTCCAAAACCAAATATTCAATAAGTATAAAAACATTATAATTTCTGTTATTTACTAGACTCGAAAGCCTAATATCATACGTAATATAAAAAAACGTTACTAGCCTAATTTTTGAAAAAACAAACTGAACACCCTAAACGTTAATCTTTAATTCATCGAAACATAACCAACTATCATCTCTATCAAATCAATGGAATTAAGTTTTTTTTTTATTTGCATTCAATGTATGGCCTGATAGTATTATTGCAGTTTGTAATATGTATGCCTCGTTAGTGTGAAATTATTAATAAGTAGATGTATATATTATATAATTGGTTTATATGTTATAACTATTGATATGTTACATTTAATAAGTTTGATTAATTTGTGAAAGATGTGTAAGAACAATTAAAGAAACTCAACGAAAGAGGTAAAGAGGTAAAGAGTCATAAACTATGAAAAATATAAATAGTTTTACATATTTTGTTTATTTTACGAAATTGTTATGTTGAACTTTTGAAACTAGCAAATGTTTGGTTGTTAAATGTTATTCTTTTACTGTAAGCGATTTTTATATAAGTAGAATCAAAGAATCGAAACTCAAACTGGAATCAGAACTGAAACCGAACAATATATTTGGTTCGGTTCTTGGTTCCTATTATCCTAAAAAATTTGTTTTTGATTTCATCAATTCCAGTTTTAGTTCCATCGATTTCAGACTCATGCTCATTCCTAGTGTAAACAGCCTCAGCTGTCCAGTGGTTGGATCGTCTTATCACAAACGAATTCTTCATCCGAGACAGTGGCGGACCTTGATCATTTATATTGGAAGGGCCGAGTTATTTTTTACATACCAAAATACAAAAATGAGCAATAATTTTTAAACGGAATGCATAAAATTTACACTACTCGTCAAAATTTTTGGGAGAGTCGGAGCCCTCCCTAGTCTCCACAGAGATCCGCCCCTAATTCGAGACCCATAATGTATTTTTATATGCCGCAATGTATTTTCTATATGACGTGATTTATGTGAGACCCATAAAAAGTGGTTTGGCTAAATTATCAAAGGGAAAAAGACGGATATGGTCATAATCATATCCCTCTAGTCAAATGTAAGTCAAGTGGAAAGAATTTGTCAAATTTAGTCATACACAAGTGCACAAATGCACAACTCCACCAAATGGTGATAACCAAATCCGTCTTCTTCCCAAATATTGTGTATGGTGATGATCAAATCTGTCAAATTCTTTTCACTTGACTTACATTTGACTATAAAGTGCTCAACTTCAGTTAAAGGAAGCTAATCATACGTAAAGCAAATAGTCATTGTGATAGGGAGGCTCAATGTAAAAACTAGTAGAAAAACAACTTATTGTATATGTAAATAATGAAAAAAATAGGTTGATCAGCGGAGGCTATGCACCCAATAACCCCCTGTAGCTCTACCCCTGAGTGGGTGCTATGAAAAAAGTGATACTCACATTATTATTTTTTCATAACGTGCGAGACTAGGGTACGGTTCGCATTTTCGAGAAAACATCACCTCACGGCGCCAAAATCCATGGAGTGGCGTTTTCGCGTATCGCGCCGTAGATGCCAGTTGATGTGCTCTCGAAAAAAGCGAGGCAACGACACCAAACCTAATACCGAGGCTCGGGTTTTCATATGACGTTTCGTGTAAATTCTTTTTTTTATATATATAACTGATGCTTCTTGTTTCTTGTTGCAGGTAAAGAGGGGAGAAGGAAGAAGCTAGGAGAGAAGGCGAAAATTATAAGTATGGTATAGAGATGAGTCCATGTTTTTTGTGTTGGGTTTATGTTTTTTGTAAATGAGCTAAGTTAAAATTTGTTTTTATAATAACTTAGAATTTTTTTATAGAAATAAAAGATCATTTTTTTTAGTTTAAATGTAATGAAAAAGTAATTTTAATTTGATTTTTTAGAAAATAATTAAAGTAAAAGAAAATAGTAGAGTCACGATAACATATAAATTATGGTATAAACCAATAAGTCTCATTTATGGTGTTATGGTGATTTTGATGTTTTTTTTAGAAACGATAAATATTATTAAGCAACTCAACTTAGCAAGAAGCTAAGAGAGAGCAAGAGGAAACAACAAACAAATTACAACGAAATTAAAAAAGGGTTGCACTGCCGGTCTATCCAATTACAAGGATAATTACTCCTATGTTTCGTCCATAGATACGTAGATGAAATAATGTCTTCCGCTATCGCCGTGAAAGGATTATGAATCGTGTTGAAGATGCAATCGTTTCTCGCCTTCCAAATGCTCCACATGGTGCCAAGTAAAATGGTGAGTAGTACCTTTCTTTTTTCGGACAATTTCCCCAATTAATACCAAACTCCAGGAGGTCCTTTGCTTTAGAAAACATAGGATATGGAATATTACAACATCTGAAGATCCATTTCCATGTATCGAGTGCCCTAGGACATGAGATAATCGCATGGTCAACGTCCACCACCATTGAATCACACACCTTGCAGTTAGTAGAAGCCATGTGAATTCCCCTGTCACTAAGATTTTTAGCAACAGGGATACGCCCAAGGCCAACCCTCCATGCGAAGCAATAAACCTTTAAAGGAACAGATCTGGTCCAGGGCATATGAACAAAACCGAGAGGGTTGGTGTTTCTATCCTCAATTAGGTTCCTCACATGATGCACCATGAATATCCCGTTGGGTGACAACTTGCACTTCAACTTATCCGAAACATGTTTTAATTTCAGGGCAGCAATGAGGTGAAGCAAATCACGAAATTCATGGATTACAGTTGGGTTATTGAAACCCGAATTCCAACACCAGTGGTAGCCAGAATTAGATATCCTATCCTTAATTAAGCAATCCTTGTTGGATTCAGTAGAGTACAATGTGGGGAATCTCGTGGATAATGGTGATTTTCTAATCCACAGATCCTTCCAGAAAAGGAAGTTGTCCCCATCTCCAACGTCGAGATAAAATATATCGTGAAAAGTAAGCCCAGCTGCGATTAAATCATCTCCCGCTTTAGCGATGTTATTCCAAGTCCAGCCATTTTTGGGTTGGAGATTTGAGTTATGGGCTTATGACGAAGGTGATGAATCTCCTTAATAATGTGTTTCCATAAGCAAACGGATTCGGCGTCATGAAGTTTCCACCACCACTTTAAGAGAAAGGCACAATTATGAGCCTTTAGCGAGCCAATACCAAGACCCCCCTTTTCTTTTGAAGCAATAACAGTGGACCAAGATACCCAGTTGATTTTGTGAGTGTTACCATCTCCACCCCAAAGAAATTTCCTGTGGATCTGCTCTAGCTTGTTGATGATGCCACAGGGAGATTTGAACAGGGAAAAGTAATATAGAGGAAGGCTGTTGAGAACAGATTTGATGAGGGTCAGGCAACCGCCAAATGAGAGGTGCCTAGCTTTCCAAGATGAAAGCTTAGAATTGAATCTATCGATTACAGGCTGCCAGTTTTTTGTTAGGTTCATATTCGCGCCAACTGGAACTCCAAGATATACGAAAGGGAAACTGCCGGATAGGCAACCAGGGAGTGAAGACCAGGATTCGATTTGAGCAGCCGAAGCGCCAATAACGAAAACCTTGGATTTGTGGAAATTGACTTGTAATCCGGATGAGGCGTGAAAACATCTAAGGATTCTGGCAAGATTGCGCATATTTGAATTGGAGCCCTCCCCCACAAAGATTGCATCATCTGCGTAAAGTAGGTGGGAAACTGAGGGACCATTTCTACCCACTTTCTGACCACGAAAAATCCTTTTTTCACATGCCGACTCCATAGCCACATTTAGACCTTCCATTGCAATAATGAATAAGAACGATGAAAGTGGATCTCCTTGCCTAACACCTTTGGTGATGGGGAATTCATTTGTTGGAGAACCGTTGATTAGAACGAATGCTACTGATGATGATAGGCATCCTCTAATCCACCCACGCCATTTTGCGCCGAAATTAATTTGTGCCATGATGGAATCCAAGTAACCCCAATTCAACGAGTCAAACGCCTTCTCAAAGTCCACCTTGAACATGAACATCTTCTTTTTAGCCTTTTTCGCCCACGAGCATAGCTCATTAATGATGAGAGGACCCTCCAAAATGTTACGACCACTGATGTAGGCTGATTGAGTGTTCCTTACTACAAATCCAATGATCTTCTTAAGTCTAAAATAGAGGGCCTTGGCAATGATTTTGTACATGCAGCCAATCAAAGAGATGAGACGATAGTCCCTAAGTGAAATTGGGTCGTTGACCTTGGGAAGTAAAGAGATAAATGAAGAATTACAGCCCCTCCCAATGACACCAGTGGCTTCAAAGTGCCTAACAAGTTACGAGAAAAAAATTAACATGATATTTACTTTTCTTATAACACGATACCGACCACCAAACCATACCTCGTGCTTTTAGAATAATTCATTACACTAAAAGCACCACTATTTTCATAACAACGTAATTCTGATGTCATCGAATATTCATAATTTAATCAATTTTCTATAACACAAGAAAAATAATTAAAAACACAAATTGCGATGTAATTCTCATGTTATTGCTCTCTTTTTCCCTATGCCACTCTCGGTTAATAAGACTTTGGTGTTTTTAAGATAATTTGGTGTGATAATGATGCCTCAACATCCCAAACACAAAATATAAAACTCATGTCATCAAGTGATATTTTCCAAGATAACTCAAACCTTAACATAAAATACCTTATGTTCTAAAAGAAAGGAGTTGAGACCAAAGGGAACATCATCAGACGCCATATCTCATTCTTTTTTTTTTTTTTTCAGATTTTCAGGATCATGTTCAATATATTTTAAGTAGTAAACCTTTGTAATATTTTTTTATATTTTAATGTATCATTTTTTTAATATTTTCTTAAACGCCCTTTGATCATTAGTTCTATAAACTTTTTTTATCAAACTTTTTGAATACGATTATCATTAGTCCATAAGATTTTTTATAAGTTTCGGCTTGATGTAAAACAAGAAAAGAAAGTTACAATATTCATTGCCGTAAGAATATAACAAAAAAAAAAAAGTTCAATTGGGCCTAAAGATTGGGCGTATCATTCGGGCCTTCACGAGGTGATAGTAGCAGCGTTTTGAAACTCGGTTGGATCTGGCTCGTCAACTGGTTGAACTTGTTTCTATTAAAAAGTGCAGGTCAAATTAAATTGAGTTTTTATTTTAAAACCTAGTTACAGCCGCTCGCTTGGGTCAATTAGTTGTCGAGACTTGTTCGGGCTTTTATTTTTTTTTTATTTTTTTACAATAAAGCTAGATAAGTATATATATATTTCATATTTGCGACATAATTTTATTTTTACATTTACATGTCTTTGTAAATGAGTTTTATTTAATATGTGAAATACTCAATTTATATATATTATTTTTTGTTGTATCTTTGCAAAAATTTTTTTTTTTGAAAAGTCGGATTGACTTGCTGGTCAAATTAGTTGAACTTGTAAATCGATCAAATCAAGTAAAAAGCTGGTTTTTAAAAACATTTAGGCATCAGATTTTTCTTGTTAAAATGAACATTAATGCATTATATATTATGGTCACAAATCATAAAAGGAAAACTGGAAAAGAACAAAATCTTTTTTAAAACAGAAGTCTGTTTTCATGCTTCTCATAAATTTTACAACATGATCTATAAGACCAAACATAGGATAAGATAATCCAGAAACGACCCATCATTTTACTTGTATCATAGGACAAAGTGTATCTAGCTTGGTTATGGAGGAGAGAATACATTTGTCACAAAAATATACTAATTGGTGAAATCCAGTAAGCTACTTTAAACATTGTGTCGAAGCTTAGTTGGATAATTTTGAAGAAGTTTTGGGTTCGAGTTTCATTATAGACTTTTAGAGACGACATAAAATAAAAAAGGGAGGGGATGCTACGTGTTGAGAATATGAGTAAAGGGAAATGTATAAGCTCATAAATTGCACTTACAAAAAATGGTTTAAGTACGTCTTGATGAATAAATGTTGAGTAAACTGTAAATCTTATTTTTTGAATATCGGAGAAACACGAAAAAAAAACTCTGAGACGAAAAGTTGTGCAAAAATGCCCATAAACTTTGCATTTTTATGCGAAAAATCTTTGAGACGTGATTTCTAACATTTTGGTCGTTAGTCAGATCAAAATCATAAGGAAATGACTAATATACCTCGGGTTTTGTTAACTAAACTTAAGAGACGAAATTTACATCTTATTGTCAAACTTTATTTTTAATATCTACCCTTACCACTCCACCACAACCACTACCATCGCTATCACTTCCACCCGCCACCACTCTCAACTACTAGTATCTAAAAACCACATCAATTTGTCTTACACTTAAAAAAGTATGTGTTTTTAATACCTAGTGATTACGGGTTAACCAAATAAATCACTCAATTTGCTTCGAATCGCCATTCTCAATTTTCAACAACTAGGAAAGCGGATGCAAGATTGGTAGTCCACTCATCATAGGTTGAGTCTAGTTTTCAAACTTTCATTAATACAAAAATGGATGTTAGAGTCCTTCAGATTCTACAAATTAAACGACATAGTTGGTGCTAGTCGATATTAACTAAATATGACCACCTTTTAACACGACCCCGTTTTTCCCAATACACAACTCTCTCGGCCACCTCTACATAGAAAGTTTGCATATGTATCTCACCTTATTTGCTGATATTTCGTGTCTATTCATTTCACTTGTACATTGTGGTTTTGATATTCGAACCAGAGAAAGATCACTTCATAATAGGTGCATTGTTAAAACAAGCAAGACTAATATGCACCATTGATATAGCTGTTAGACAAAGCAACTTAACTGGTAAAGTATTTTCTTATCTTTCTCACCAAGCCTGCAAAGGCTACCGCTTTTGTTAGCAACTACAAAGTGTGTGTACCCGAAGGTATTGCCATGTCGTTTTTTGTTGTTACAGGTTCATTTATAATCGCTTTTCTTTCAAGGAAATGGTATAAAGAAAAACAAAGGGAAAATATATAGGGGAAAGGCTGAATTTATGTAACGTATTTGTTCAAATTAACCAACGTACGCAAGATACATTTTTTTATTCCAGACCTACGCAACATACTTTCAAATACTTACTAATATACCTAATATTGACCAAAATATGACTTGTTTGACCGGTTACCACTTAGAAAAGTTACAGTTTGGTCATTTGGTCTGCGTGGACTTCCACTGTTAGTCCTTTGACATTCTTTTCATTAGAAAACTTGGTAATGATACATTGACTTAAATAAACACATTTTTATACATGTTTTTATACACACTTTTTATACGTGTTATTATATACACGTTTTTATACGCGAGAAATTCTGAACTTAGACAGACGATTTCAGCGTCGAAACTTGTCCCGTAAACTCCGAAAATCTCACGTTAAGTCAATGTATACGTTCTTTACAACTTTCATGTTTTATGTTTTTCATGAAAAAGACATTTTGATGGTCGAAACCCCGATTTAAAACTATGACAACAATACTAGTATTTACGGTAATCAAGTAAATCCGAATTTCGACGGTCTCGGTTAGTGCTAAATACTTACTTTTAAGTCTCTAAACCTATCAATGACTAAATATAGACATTCTATACGTAAAATATTACAAAACAAAGTGTAAAACTTATAAAGATAATAGTATGATAAAAATGGAAAATTTAATAATTGCAGCAGATCGATTACATTACGTATCTGAAAAAGGCTGTGAAGTTTTTCGAGTTTAGACGCATGTTATGTATTTGAGTTTAATTTTAAATGGGAAGTTTTTCGAGACTGTTATTTTTTTTCAAATATGTAATGGAATCGATATGCGCTTATTAATTTTCCATTTTATCATACTACTATCTTTATAAGTTTTAAACTTTATTTAGTAATATTTTCTATATATAATGTATATAATTAGTCACTGATAGGTTTAGAGACATAAAAGTAAGTTGTTAGCACAAAATGAGACCGTCGAAATCCGGATTTACTTAATTACCGAAAATACTAGTATTGCTGCCATAGTATAAGTCGGGGTTTCGACCATCTAAATGTCTTTTTCATGAAAAACATAAAACATGAAAGTTGTAGAGAACGTATACATTGACTTAATGTGAGATTTTCGGAGTCTACGAGATCAGTTTTGACGCTAAAATCGTCTGTCAAAGTTCAGAATTTCTCGCGTATAAAAACGTTTATATAATAACACGTATAAAAAGTGTGTATAAAAATTCGTGTATTTAAGTCAAAGTATAATTACTAAGTTTTCTACAGAAAAGAATGTCAAAGGACTAACGGTAGAAGTCCACGCAAACCAAATGACCAAACTGTAACTTTTCTAAGTGGTAACCGGTCAAACAAGTCACATTTTGGTCAATATTGCGTAGATGAGTAAATATTTGAAAGTATGTTGCGTAGGTCTGGAATAAAAAATGTATCTTGCGTATATTAGTTAATTTGAACAAATAAGCTACATAAATTTAGCCTTTCCCCAAATATATACTATAAAAATTGTGGTGTATTCCATCGTTAGAACTTCTTGTGTATGCACAGGGGTGCATGTTCGAGTCCCACCCCCACCCTTTTACCTTTTATTTTCTGATTTATACAATAAGCTCCAATATTTCTTCAAATATAATTACAAGAAAGACCATCTCTGGTGGTATAGGCTTTTGTTGTAGTTCTACTGATTCATGGTTCGATGTGGAGTGTGCTATTGGGGAAGCTTTTGGGTACCCGGGCATGTAATTTTCAAAGGGGAAGTGGCTTTGTCAAAAATTCTTTCTCCGATTTTTTTTGCGAATGATGGGGGAAAGCATTTCAGATGCAGTGGGGGGTTTATTTTTCCTTTTGTGCTTCTTAGTGAGAAAAGTTGTAGACCCAAATCACTTTGAATATCTTATTCTACACCCATACAAATATCTCTTCCTATTAAGAGCCTAATATAAAAGCACTTAAAAAAAAGAAACAAGCCCTTACTTATATCAACAAAATCAAGGTCACTCAAATTCATCTCAAGTGCAAACATTGTAAATCTATTTATCCTTTTGCATCATTTGTGTTCTCGTAGCTATCTAATTCAGCAACTATGTCATAAATGGAAGCTTCCTCAACTTGATAAACATTCATCAGTTCGTCAACTATATGAAGTAAACTTATCCTTAGAACATGTATTGAGCTAAATTATTACTTGCCGATCTTAAAACGAGTGATAAATGAATAGTTGTCAGACTATTCAAAACTGTGGATTTGCAAAAAATATTGTAGATGTTATCATGTTAAAATCATAATTTTATAAGTGCAACGGGTCAAATGAGTTGAAAGTCAACCAGCGTGTACCCAAATACATACAAACAAGATGGGTGAAATCGGTCATATCGCAATATTATATATAGTGTTTACGGGTGGTGGTGATTTTGGTGGGTGGGTGGTGAGGGTGGTGAGGGAAGAAGATACAGTAACCAAAGATGTGAAAGGTAAAGCGGGGAAAGAAGACTAGGGTAAATTTATCCTTTCGTAGAAACTAATGAACAAAATGTTAGAAATCACGTTTCAGGGGTTTTTCGCATAAAATTAAAAACACAGAGTTCGAATGCGTTTTTTCACCACTATTCATTTTAGAGTTTTTTTTTAGCATTTTTATAATATTCAAAATACAAGATTGTAGTTTACTCATAAATGTTGCACAGTTTGACTTCATTCCCTCGTGCACTTATTATAACAAAGCTACCAACAACTTTTCATTTAAAGTTGTATAATTCAATTTCAATGCATGATATCTATCTTGTCACTCTTTTCGATTTGAATCATTATATTTTCGCCTTATTGTTAATAGAGGAATGCTACATTTATAAAAAGTTTACAAACTTATTTTCACTTAACAATTTGTCAACTATGAAGGGTAAAAAAGTAAAAATAACATCATAAGGCAATATGATTGGACCGATACATTTGCCATGCCATTATATGGATTTTTTTAAACTTTTATGGTTATACCTTTTAAAAAAGAAAAAACCTTGTTCCCATGGACAATCTTCTCAAATTAAATTATTTAGTTTTAACAAGATATTGAAATCTTGCCACCTATCTAATTCATCGAATAACGTTGTATAAAAAGGAGAAAAGTTTAACATATACTTCATTTTTAGTAGGGGTGGCAATTCGTGTCGGGTTCAGGTTAGCGGGTTTGGGTTGTGAGGTTGACGGGTTAGAAAATCCCAACCCGAACCTAACTCATTTAAATAATCGGGTCAGTTATGTCAACCCTAACCCGTTTACACATAAACCGAACCTAACCCATTTAACCCATATATATATTTGGGTTGACGTTAAATATGTTACACAGGTTGAATAGGTTAAACGGGTTTATATATTGATACATTTAATAAGTTTTATATATAAAAGTAGGCATATTAGACGTGTTAAACATGTTAAATATATTTATGTTCGGTATGTTTAATGTAGTAAACACGTATGGTAAAATATTAATCATTTTTAATAAAAGGAAAAAATCTTAAACGGGTTGTCGGGTCGACCTGTTTAATTTTTTTCCAACCCAAACCTAACCTGTTTAATAAATGGGTCAGATAGGCCGACCCAACTCTGACCTAAGATTCAATATATTTAACCCGAACCTGTTAATTTTCGTGTCGGTTTCAGGTCGGGTTTCGTGTCGGGTCCGAAATTTCCACCCTTAATTTATTAGTATAGACTCAATGAACTCATTTTCACCTTTCATTTATTTAGGATCCAAGAGTTGTGATTAATTTTTTTATTATAATAATAAAAAAATTACTAACACACAAAAAACACACACATCAAGGGATCATCGGGGTATATGTGAACCACCATCACCCCCACCATCAACCACCGCCACCATCACTCACAAACCACCGCCACCAACCACCACACACATACACACATACACATGTTCGATCTACTAGATCTAATCTATTTCGATCAAACCCACTTTATTTCGATCAGATCCACATTATTCTGATCAAATCCACTCCACCAAACCTTAATTTTTAGCTCCAAATTTAATTATTGATAGATATACGATATAAAATAGATGCTGACAATGGTAAGTTGTTTTGATTATGCTTATTTTTATATTTTTTATTTCATTATGCTTATATAGCACTTGATAAGATTTTTATAATTGTTTGCTTATTTTATGAATTTATGCTTATGTGTTTTATTTTTTGGTTGAGAATCATATACGATTCTTGTCTAGAGAATCATATATGATTTTGTTGATGAGGTTAGGTCTTTTGATATTTAGTAGATAAGAAGTTTTTGATCGTTGTGGAGAAGGCATCCAGAGTACTATGCATATGTGATTCTTTTAGAATCATACACGAATCATATATGATTCATACTAAATTATTATATATTATTTCTAAAGTATACTTGACAAAAATCATATTGATATATTCAAGTGTTGTACTATAATTATATGTGTTGTACTACATCATACTTGACCAGAATCAGACATGAAATCATATTGATACATGCACACATTTTTTTATTGCTTTTATATCAAGTGTTGATGTGTTTATGTTTTTCTTGCAGTTCTACAAAGAAAGGAAAAACAATGAAATGCTTAATGACTCGACGATTTGCTTAGGAAAAGCTATTTTATATCAAGTGTTGATGTGTTTATGTTTTTCTTATAGTTCTACAAGGAAAGGAAAAGAAATGAAATGATTAATGACCCGGCGATTTGCTTAGCAAAAGCTAAATATTTCTAGGAAAAAAAATGGAATGCATAATGACCTGACGGTGTTTTGTATTTGCAGTTTTCTACTTTGGCAAGAATAGTAATTGTTGGAGTGTTTGGGCATGTCCAACATTTTAGTATGTTTTTTGCTTAGGTATGTCAATTGCCTGCATTTTTATTAAGACTCCTATGATTTTTTGAATAAAATTTTGTTCATAATCATTTTTGTTAAGAATTACATACACTATTTGCAGATAATGTTTTGTTAAGAATCATATATGAATATGAAAGAATCTATATGATTTTACAAGAATCATATATGATTTCATATGAGTCGTATATGATTCATGTATGATTTAAAATGAATCATACTTTATACAAATCAATAGCAAATACATCATATACGATTCATGGAAAATTTGTAAATACTTAACATGAATCATATATGATTCGTTCTGAATTATATATGATTCATGCATAATCATACATGATTCTACAAGATCACAAAATAAAAATGTTGATTCTTAGGATCATACCTCACAACTTGCATCAAATCCGTTGGAATATTAACAAAAAAATATTCAATTTAAAATAGTCGTATTAAGACTCGCATAACACATTTCCGATAGTAGAACCAAAATATGAAAATATCTAAATCTAAACAAAGTATGATATGAAAAATACAAATCTAAACAAAGTATGATGTTCATGAAGCGTAGTCGCTTGTTGAGTTGCATCAATTTACGTGGCTTGTTTCTCAATTGCTTAATTTTTTTCACTCGAATCTCCCGTTTTCCGCAAAGAATGCTTAAGCTCTCGAACCTCGAATTTTCTACATAATTATTCCATCTCACAACCCTCTTCCATTTTAAACTCTTGTAATATATACCTGTTACATAATCACATGTGATTTTGGTTCAAAATCATGTTTTTTACCGCATAAAAGAACATAATCATATATGATTCGTTCTTAATCAGATATGATTTTAACTGAATCATATACTTTATCTATTTAATACTGATAATAAACTCGAGGATCGTATATGTATGGATCATATATTTTTATCTATTAAATATTAATAATAAAATCATGATGAATCATATATGATTTTCCCGTTCTTCATAATCATTGCAAAAAACACAATATTTACCAGGAACTTGAATGAGTTTCGTTTTTCCATCTGCATCTAGATTATCGTTTTTGATTTGAGGGTCAATAATAAGTTTTCGGATTCAACTATCAGACCAACTATATAATCAGTTTCATTTAAATTAGTATTCTTTATTTTTTATGATAGATCTGAATAATTGTTATGAATAATTTGTATCATCTATTTTTTATGATAGATATGAATAGTTTGAAGAACCCTAATTTAATTAGGGTTAATCAACGATAGTTGGTGGCAGGTTGGTAGGGGGTTGGTGGCGATGGTAATTGGTGATGGTGGTGGTTGGTTGGTAGGTGATGAGACTGCTTTTATACATAGTCTCATCGTCCAAATCGGGCTTAAAATGCATAAAATATCATTAAAACGACCAAATATATGCTTGTGTTTGTTGCTTGTGTATTTTAGGTACGGATATTGAGAAAATGACAAAAGATCACAAGAATCAGTAAAAAACGAACACGGGAAACGAAGCCGCACGATGAACCAAGCCCTAATGAAGAATTTTCCAAAGAAAACCCTTGAAAATTTGAAGAATTATGAAGAAGGGTCCTCCAATATGGAAGAATTGACACTTTATACCCTTGTATCTTCATAATTACAAGTTTGGTCCCTAAAGTTTGTCAAAATTACAAAAAGGACCCTTAACTTTGAAGAATTGGCAAATTTAGTCCCTCAAAAAAACTAAATTGTCAATATTGGTCCTCCAAGAAGTCAACAAACAAGTAAAAACCTTGAATTATCAAGAATGTACAAGTTCAGTCCTTGAAGATTGAAGAAATTACATTTCAAGTCCTTGTTTAAAGTTTACAAAGTACTTGTGCCAAAAATGACAAGTTTGCCAAAGTTGTTGTGAAGAAATTTGAAGTTGTTGCTGATTATTTACAAAGTGAAGAAATGTGAAACTTTGGGGGGCCATTTCTGCCAGACAACACAACTCCCCTCACCCAATACCAGCCTCCCACGTCACCCACTACTCCACTCCAGCCAATCAAACCTCCCCATCCTTCCACCTCAGCTTTCCACCCAATCACTTAAATACTAATTATTAAATCAGTATTATTTTCCCACTAGAACACTTTTTCAAATAAAACAAATACCCAAAACGGATTAAACACCCCTAATCCCAGGATCATAACACCCATAAACCCTAATCCTAAAATCTACAAAACAAAGGGTTTTTACTCAAAATTTTCCAGATTGGCAATTTAACTTCACCTAAACCTAAACCCAACTCCCAAAAACGTCACCCTCATCCTCACATGGCTCTCCAACCCTCCCCTGACCCACAAGTAAGCTTGAAGACAAACCAGGCCAGAGGGATCAACGACTAAGTCTTGGCTTCATATCCACGCATAAATTACACCCCTTGGATCATTTTTGCAACATGGATTTCACCACAAGCAGACAAGAAAAGATCACATGGGGCGAAAATTCAAAAATCACCAAGGGCATTTCTGGAAAAGCTAGCATTAGGGTTTTAGCTTTTGAATTTTTTATTAATAGTTCTAGAATCACCTTGTAAGTCCCTATATAAGGACGCATAAGTCTTAGCTTAGTTCTTGTTCTTGCTTTCCTTGTTCACATCCTTGTAAAGCCTCTTTTTTATGAATGAAAGTGGTGAAGTGTTATGTGAAGAAAGCTATTCCCATTCTTATATTTTAGTTGATTTAAGTTATCATTGTTCAGTTTGGTTTTAATTTTCAGCAAGTTTATCAAGTTTCCAAGTTTTCTGTTTTCTCTTCAAGTTTTTCTTAAACCTTAAATTTTCATAAAAATCTGATAAATGGTGATGGAATATGTTAGTTTAGAGGTGTTTGAGATTGTGTATGTCCATGATACCATGGCTTGTTCTGGTATAGTGGGTACCCAATCTTAGACGGCCTTGGTTTGGTCCATTGTTTAGCTTATCCCAGTCTTATCCATAAGCTAAAGCTCACTTCTAGCTTTATCCATAAGCTAGGGGTCTGCCCTTAGCTTTTACTCAGCCTTCTTTTTTCTCTCTTAGTAGGTTCCTATTATCCACTATTTTATTTAGAATACATATTGGGTGTGTGTGTCACTTGTGACCACCACTAGCATCTTTACTTGCTTAATTGTTCCTATAAGCCAACTGCACAAGCCCCAGCTTGTAGGAGAAGGCATAGCAGCCTTAGTGGGGCCTGGATGTGGGTCCCACAAGGTATAATCCTTGGTTCCCTTGTTTTAGTTTTCAAAAGTCAAGATTCATGTGATTTGGTTAATTTTTGTGAAATTTCTTTTTTGTTTGATTCATCTGCTTGATTAGGATTTAAATTGTCTTTTATGCATGTTTAGATAGTAATTAATCAGTTTGGTAGAGTTGTATTAAGATTTGCTTTGTTAAGATCATTTTCAGAAATATAAAGGGGTGTTTGGATTAGGGTTTGTAGTAGGGTTTTAATATATGAATCTTGTTTGAAACCTGTTTTATTCACTCATTTGCTTGTTAGTAGGTGATAAATGCACTTATTTTTCCATTTGGTAGAGTTTAAGTCAAAGTTGCATGCTAAAAAAGTTGAAACATAGCCTAAAATCAGTCAAGTGCTTGTCTGCTTAATTTTGTGAGAATTTGTTCTTCATATCTTGAAGTCTGTTAGATCTTAGGTCCTAGTAAGGTTTGTGATAGCTTGTATGTCATGTTATTGCTTTGTGTCCAAGATTTAAAGGTCTAAAAGTCATTTTTGTGCAAGTAAAACCAGCAAAATCATCTCAGACCTATACAAAGTTTATCGGTAACTTTTTGGGTGATTTGTGTGCAATTTGTGTGAAGGCTTGTGTGTTCTTTGTGAGTCACTTGACTCCCTACACTCAACTGAGTGTAGGGGTGCCCCTATTGTCTATCAAAAATCATCACAACTCCAAAAACAAGCTCCTCTTGTTATATCTTCACAAGTGAAGATACGTTTGCGTTACTCTTGTGTTCATCAGTCAACTTGTAATCTGGGCTTTGTTTTGATCTTAGTTACTTGATTCAAGCTTATTTTCTTTGATAAAAAGTTTGTTTAGAGTGAATTAGGGTTACTGTGTTTGAGTATTTAAAGTTTAAAAAGAAAAAAAAAAGTTTTTCAAAAAGGACGTGGCCAGGACTCGAACCTGCGCCACTCCTCTCACACACCAACGTGATAACCAGTTGCCCTAGGGTCTTTGACTGGTTATCACTTGGTTTTCTTGATATTTAAGTAGTATCTGTTTTTAGCTTATATAACTTATCAGCTTATTTAAAAGCTTATTCCAGCTTATTCTTTTAGGGTTTTTGCAAATTAGCATTTTTCTTGTGTTCTCATTAGGGTTTAACACTTTTCAGTTCAAAAAGTTTATTTTTCACGTGTGTATTTAATTTTCTAGGATTATTTTAAGTTTAAATTTTGAAAAGTAAATTAAAAATAGGAAAAAGTATTTTAAAAATCTGAAAAAATAGTTTTTAGGTTTTTAATTATATTTTTGAGGTTTACAGCTATTTAAGTTTTCAATTTAACTTATTTTTGATTTTATATGATTTTAGGGTATTTAACCAACTTTGAAATTTAATATAAAATTATTTAAAAGGTTTTGGAAACTTTTGATTGTATTTTTGTCTTAGTTACATTATTCTAGATTTTTGATAATTTTTTTGAATTTTTTTTATAAACTTTGAATTTTTTTGAATATTTTAATATTATTTTATTATTAAAAATTGAAAGTTTGATTTTTTAAGTTTTTACATTTTTCCTAGATTGTAGACACTTAATTAGGAGTTTTGTAACTTTCCAAATATTTTTAGGGCTTTTCAATTATAATCTATAATTAATTTAAGTTTTAATTGATTTTAATAGTTTTTAAGTGTTTAGAAATAGTTTTAGTTGGTTTTAAAATTTTGAAAAATACTTTTTAGCTTAATTAGGTTATTTTTGAGGTTTACAAACTTTAAAATCTTGTTTAGGGCTTTTTAATAATTAATTGTGATTTTTAGAGCTTTAATTAGCATTAAAAAGTCATTATCTAATTAATTAAAAGGTTTTAGCAAGTTTGGATTTTTTGTAAACTCTTAGAATATTATTGTGGATTTTTAGTCATTTTTAGGAATTTTTAGGTTAAAATTTTAATTTTTGCACTATTTATGGTTTTACGTGATCGTCTTTTTCGTCTTAGTTTAATCCGTCTTCGTAACCGTCTTTCTCTTCTAATCTCATTTCTTTCTTTCTTTTTCAATCATATAATCACAAATCAAAAATCATCTCTTAACACAACGCACTTGCCTCCTCGAGAACGAACTCACTTTTAGGGTCATTCACACACGGTTTTCCTAAATCGTCGTGCATATTTGCCCTAATTACCTTCCTTTTCCTAAAGGGGTAATTTTACCACAATCATTTTTGGCGCCGCTGCCGGGGAGGCGTGTTGTGTTTTGATTTGGAAATTGTTGTTTTTATATATAGCCATAATAGCTAATTGTATTAGTAGCACTCTACTAATACGTATTATCGGTTTTTCATTTTTTGTGAATACTATTAATATATTGTATACGTAGAACAATAAATTCACAAGTACTCCAAATACGTGAGAAATCACTACCTTGACTTGGGAGGTCATTACCCAATCATTGTATTCGAATCTCAAACCAAAGAAAAAGGCAAAAATAGATAAATACTTTCGTGAAGCTCGATTTTGAAAGATACAAACTATAAGGTGGGTATAAGGCGGTTGTATTTCACGACCTAAAGGAAAAAGGCTCTTAAGTGCTCCGCGCCGCCTCGTTTCCTCCGCTTGCTTGTGCGTATTTTGAGATTGAGAGCTAATCGAGGGTTTTGCCGCCCAAAGTATTACTATCATATATATTTTTCTTGGTTTCATTTGATTAAACCCTCTTGAACGTTTTGGTGTTCCACCAACGTTCTAAAGTCATCGAAGGCGTTCACTTCACGTGATCGTTTTCATTCCTTGAGGCTTCTTTAATCAAGAGATTTCATTAAGGAGGAGATTTGTAGATTTTGGTCTACTTAATACATTCCAAAAATCCAAAAAAAGTAAAAACAATCAAAAGCCACAAAAAAAAATTGAAAAAGTAAAAACACCAAAAAGAATCTTCTTTGCTCACCCTCTCGTTGTACGTGACGTTTATGCAAACTCGCTCCAAAGCAAGACGTGCACGTAAACGAAGAAACAAATCAACCACTCCTTCTAGTGAGGAGTCTCCTATTGACGAACCCATCGTAGTGAAATAAGTACCCATGGCTAATCGAACTATGATGGAGTTGCTTCAAGCACCCACCGAGGGTTATGGAGAAGCGATTGTGATTCCCGCTATCCTTGCGGAGAATTTTGAGGTTAAGACGGGTTTGTTGTCCATGATTCGAAACAACAAGTTTCGAGGTGACGAAAAGGACAACCCTCATAACCACATTCGCCAATTTAATCGTCTCACCGCCACTTGCAAGTTTAAGGACGTCTCTAACGACTCGATTAAGATGATGCTTTTTTCCGTATTCCTTAGCGGGGCCCGCAAAAATTTGGTTAGAGAAAGAGCCACCCAATTCTATATTGACGTGGAAGGATCTCGTTTCAAAATTCGTGAACCAATTTTTCCGCCCTCTAAGACTACGCATTTGAAAAACGAGATTTCAAAGTTTTCACAAGAGTATAATGAGAGTTTTTCAACGGCTTGGAATAGGTTTAAGGAAATGTTGCACGAATCTCCTCATCATGGTTTTTCCGACTTGCATCAAATTGACACGTTTTACAATGGCTTGAACGATCATGAGCGTGATTATCTTAATGCCGCCGCGGGTGGTAATTTTTTGTGTAAGACGGTCGAGGAAGCATTGTTAATCATTGAGAATAGGTCTAAGGTCTATAGTCCTCGTAGCACGTCGAGTGTTCGTAAGACTTCGTCTACACCTTCGCCTTCATTGTCACATACCGTTGATGCTTGCCAAATCGAGGCTAATTTGGAGAACAAGATTTTTGATAAGCTTAAAGGATTGTTAATTGAGTTTAAAGTTGGTGAACAACCCACTCCCGCTACGGCTAAAGCGGTTGAGGTTTCTTGTATGTATTGTGGTGGAGCTCACGATTACTCCGAGTGCATTACCAACGGTGGTAACACTTCGAGTGCCTTCGCGGCCGCGGGAACTTATAACCAAAACGGTCAAGTTCCCCGCACTAATCAATTGACTCCACCGGGTTTTCCACCAAATCAAAATGCTAACAATTATCGAAACAATCAAGTTGGTTACCAAAACAATCAAAGAAACAATTACAAGGGTAATAACAACTATGGGAATCAAGGAATTAGTAGCCAATTGCAAAATCAAAACCAAAACCGTAATTTTCAAAACACAAGTCAAGGTCTTCAAAATGTTTACACTAAAGAACTTCCAATGGACTTTTTGAATTACGCTACGGCAAATGATAAGATTTTGGAAAACATTCAAGAGCAATTGGCTAGTCAAGCTAGGGACACGGCTAAAAACACCAAGGAGTTAGCTAATTTTGTGAAGGAAAATCTTAACATGAGAAATGAGTTGAAAAATGATTTTGCTAATCAAATTAGAGGTCAAAACAATAAAATTGAACAAAGTCATGCTAGGCTTGAACAAAGAATTGACCAAAAAGCCGCTAGTCAAGATGTTAAGCTTAATGCTATTCTAGAAGCCGTCATGGGGAACAAAGCCTCTACTTCGGGTAGTTTGCCTAGTAACACCGTATCAAACCTGAAGGGAGAGATGAAAGTGATTACCACACGAAGTGGTAAGGCACTTAAAGAACCGACTCCTCAACCAATTACTCCAACGGTAGAGGAAATTGAGGAAGAACCCGAGGTGGTGGTCGAAAAGGAGCATATCTCAAGCCCACAAAGTACCGCTCATGCCACACCTACGGTTGACCCATTACCAACATTGGAACCCGAGATTCCAAAGGCTATGCCTATGCCCCAACCCACACCACCCTTGCCTTACCCATCGAGACTTAGGAAGGAGAAACGACAAGAGCGTGACAATTATCAATTTGAGCTTTTTATGAAAATGTTTCGTGAGTTGCACCTTAATGTGAGTTTCGCCTATGCTTTGGTCATGATGCCTCGATTTGCCGCTAACTTTAAGAGTATGTTGAACAACAAGGAGAAATTGCACCAATTGTCTAGTTGTTCGTCGGTTTATCTTAATCGCATACCTCAAAAAGTCGGTGATCCCGGTAAATTTTTGATCCCTTGTGCAATCCAAGATATGGAAGAATGCTATGCCTTGGCCGATCTTGGTGCTAGCATTAATTTGATGCCACTTGCAATCTTCAAGTCGCTCAATCTTCCTAATCTTACTCCTTCACTAATGTCTATCGAGATGGCCGACCATTCCACGATTCGTGCATGTGGTTTGGCGGAAGACGTTTTTGTGAAAGTGGGGAAGTTCTACTATCCCGTAGACTTTATCGTCGTTGATATCCCCACGGATCCTCAAGTTCCTCTTATTTTAGGTCGTTCGTTTTTAGATACGTCTATGGCTTTGATTGATGTGCATGCTAGAAAGATCACCTTACGTTTCAACGACGAGGAACTTGTTTTAAACGCAACTCAAAATTCTCAACTTTCTCATGTTTATTCCATTGCTACCATAGACCTCGTTGATATGATTGACATGGTTTGCGAGGAATTTTCACAAGAAGTTTTAGGGTTTGGTGATGAAGAAACTAGTGGCAATCCCACTATGTTAGATCCAATTCTTGATAATTCGACACCAACCTTCACTCCATTTGAAGGTGGTGGTTTTACGTTGGAAGAATGCAATGTTCCACGTACTTGTGACGAAGACCTCGACAATGATGAGGACTTCTCGATTATCAAGGATTTCCTTAACGATTTCCCATTTCCTCCACCCGAGGAGGTTATGAGTATCGAGCCCAAATCTTCACTTGAGGAACCACCTATCCTCGAGTTGAAAGATTTACCTCCTCACCTCGAATATGTCTATTTGGAGGAGGACGACAAGTTGCCGGTTATTATTGCGAAGGAACTTTCGAATGATGAAAAAACCGCACTTGTCGATGTTCTAAAGGATCACAAAGGGGCAATTGCGTGGAAGTTATCCGACATTAAGGGAATCGATCCCAAGTTTTGTACCCACAAAATCTTAATGGAGGAGGATTTCAAGCCCACAATCCAAAGTCAAAGGAGGGTGAACCCTAAAATTCACGATGTCATCAAAAAGGAGGTCCTTAAACTCCTTGACGCGGGAATGATTTACCCTATTTCCGATAGCCCTTGGGTGAGTCCTATTCATTGTGTCCCTAAAAAGGGAGGGATGACCGTTGTGCCAAACGATGCCAACGAGTTGATTCCCACTAGACTCGTGACCGGATGGAGAGTGTGCATTGACTATCGAAAGTTGAATGAAGCCACTCGAAAAGACCATTTTCCCTTGCCCTTCATGGACCAAATGTTGGAGCGACTTACGGGAAACGATTCTATTGCTTTCTAGATGGTTTTTCCGGTTACTTCCAAATTCACATCGATCCTCGTGATCAAGAAAAAACTACGTTTACGTGTCCATATGGAACGTTTGCCTATCGTAGAATGCCATTCGGACTTTGCAATGCACCGGGAACCTTTCAAAGGTGCATGATGGCTATTTTTCATGACATGATCGAGAAGACGATGGAAGTCTTCATGGATGACTTTTCCGTGTTTGGTGATTCTTTCACTTCGTGTTTGTCGAACCTTGAGAGAATGTTGAAACGTTGTGAGGAAACCAACCTTGTGCTAAATTGGGAAAAGTGTCATTTTATGGTTAAGAGTGGAATCGTCTTAGGGCACAAGGTCTCGAAAGCAGGGATTGAGGTAGATCAAGCTAAGGTAGACGTCATCGCCAAATTACCTCATCCCAAAACCGTTTAGGAGTTAGGAGTTTCCTAGGCCACGCGGGCTTTTATCGTCGATTCATCAAGGATTTTTCAAAGATTTCTCGACCCATTACACATCTTCTTGAAAAAGAGGCACGTTTTGTCTTTGACGAAGATTGTGAACGAGCCTTTGAGATCCTTAAGAGGAAACTTACCGAAGCTCCCATTCTTGTTACTCCCAATTGGAACCTCCCCTTTGAACTCATGTGTGATGCTAGTGATTACGCTATTGGGGCCGTTTTGGGGCAACGTCGTAATAAGCACTTCTTGCCTATTCACTATGCTAGCAAGACGATGACCGAGGCTCAACTAAAGTACACTACAACGGAAAAGGAGTTCCTTGCCGTGGTGTATGCATTTGAGAAGTTCCGACCTTACCTCGTCTTGACGAAATGCATAGTGTATACGGACCATTCGGCTATTAAGTATCTTATGGCAAAGCAAGATGCTAAGCCTAGATTACTTCGTTGGATTCTCCTCCTTCAAGAATTTGATCACACCATTGTTGACAAAAAAGGAGCCGAGAATCTAGCGGCCGATCATCTCTCTCGTTTGGAAGATCCTCACCAAAGTGTTTACGAGCCCAAGGAAATCACCGAAACATTTCCGCTCGAGACACTTGGTGTAGTGAATTCTAAACTTGATTCTTCTACCCCATGGTTTGAGGATTTTGCAAATTACCATGCGGGTAACTTCATCATTAAGGGTATGACGACTCAAGAAAAACGGAAATTCTTTCGTGACGTCAAGTTCTACTTTTGGAACGACCCTTACTTGTTTCGAACTTGTGCGGATCAAATCATCCGACGTTGTGTATTTGGCACCGAAGCTTCTAACATCCTTAGAGCTTGCCATGAGGGACCCACGGGTGGTCACCACGGTGCTAATCTCACAGCTAAGAAGGTGTTTGATGCCGGCTTCTTTTGGCCTACTAGTTACCGAGATGCACAAGATCTTGTGAAGTCGTGTGATGCATGCCAACGACAAGGAAAAGCCTCACAAAAAGATGAAATGCCACAAAATATCATCCAAGTGTGTGAGATCTTTGATGTTTGGGGTATAGACTTTATGGGGCCGTTCCCATCATCTCGTGGTAATAAGTACATCCTTGTTGCGGTTGACTACCTATCTAAGTGGGTGGAGGCAAAGGCCTTGCCCACCAATGATGCTCGTGTGGTAGTCAAGTTTTTGAAAAATTTGTTTTCTCGGTTTGGAACCCCTCGTGCTATCATAAGCGATCGTGGAACCCATTTTTGTAACGACCAATTTGAAAGGGTTCTAAGGAAATATGGGGTTACACATCGGCTTTCTACGGCTTATCACCCACAAACGAGTGGGCAAGTCGAGGTTTCAAACCGAGCGTTAAAGAGGATCTTGGAGAGATCCGTTGGGGAAAACCGACAAACTTGGTCGGATAAGTTGGACGATGCTTTATGGGCCTTTAGGACCGCTCATAAGACGCCCATTGGGTGCACTCCCTATAAGCTTGTGTATGGAAAGAATTTTCATTTGCCTATCGAGTTGGAACACAAGGCTTATTGGGCCCTAAAGCATTGTAATGATGACATGAAGACCGCGGGAAAACACCGGAAAATGCAATTAAATGAATTGGATGAATTGAGAGACATTGCTTATGAAAATTCATTGATTTATAAAGAAAAGACTAAAAAGTTGCATGATTCTAAAATTAAAAACCGGGTTTTTAACATTGGGGATCAAGTTTTGCTTTTTAATTCAAGATTAAAAATCTTTGCCGGTAAGTTGAAATCCCGTTGGTCCGGTCCATTCACCATGACTCAAGTGTTTCCGTATGAGACCATCGAGCTAGCTCAAGATGATGGTCCTAACTTCAAGGTGAATGGACATAGGTTGAAGCACTACTTTGGCGGGGAAGTTCCATCCTTGAACTACCTCGACCAAATCACTTTCCCCAATGATAATTAGTATTGAGGGGATCGAGTCGAGCTCATGACTCGGTAATCAAAAACGAGGTGCCTCGTGGGGGAGTCCCATGCTTATCCTATGTACATATTATCGCTTTCTAATGTAGCTTACGTGTGGGGATTTGTGCCCTTCCAACCTTTGTTCCGTGGTTGTTTGTGAATTGTGAACTTTAGATGATCATGATCTTCACGATTGGAGCCTCTCGTGTTTGTTTTATGGGACCACTCGATCGTTTGCTTTGGAGACATTTCTCAATATCCATGATATATCCTTTTGATGTTCTAACCTTAGGTTTTTAGCACACTTCATAAACGGCTATTAATTTAATGGTTACACCCTTTCCATGCTAGATTAGGCATTCGACTAAGTCTCTAGTATGGGGGTATTTGCACCCCTAGACTCGAAACATTGAGGACAATGTTTAACTTTAGTATGGGGGGTGAATAGATACTTGCCTTGCCAAACCTTCACGCTTTCCAAATTTTATCTTTTTGTTTATCGTTTTGTTGCAAAATAAGGCTAAAAATGGCCAAATTTTAAAATTTTTCTCATGTTTTATAAGTGTTTGAAGACACGAATGTAGGTTTTCCGATGGCGAGAATAAGAGTAATTTTTGACTCGACCGTGCGTGTTGAGCACTTAGCTTTGGTTCCTTAACTACACATTAGGCTAAGTCTCTTAAATGAGGACGAGAAATGATAGAGTTAATTATAAGTTACTATGCTAAACATAGAGTACTCGTATTCTTTCAAAAACTCATGTGTTCTCGTTGTTTGCTTATTCTCCCTTCGCATGTAAATATTTTTTGCTTAATAAATATTGACTTAGCGGTTTAGTTAGGATTGTTGGGTTTCTAGTCTTTTCTAGTAGCTTCCGTGTAATTAAATTGGGAAGACATTAAGGTATCGCCAGCGTCACGGTTTTGAAGTATTGGCACCCGAATAATCGAAAGCTTCACCCAATAATAAGATTTCAAGTGCTCACCTAAATCTAGCAAACAATTTGAAGCCCCACAAGGCCAAAAACTCTATGCAAAATTGAAAGTGAATCAAGCCTTAATCTTCGAAGCTTTAAAGATCCAAAATTCGCCTTAGCGTGAGGATATACGTCTTTGGCTAATAAAACCACCGATGAGGCGGATAATAAAAGGCAAGGCAAGACCAAAGTCATAATAAAAGCTTCATGGCGAAGTTGAATAAAAGATGGAGGTAAACCAAAGATAATAAGGCCCTTCCGTTAGGGGGCGTATAAAAGTCTTGGTAATAAGTCTCATGTTCAAAACCGTTATAAAACCGTGTTTATCGATTCTTCTTGTCAACTTAATTTTTTGACATCGTTGTCTATTAGGAGGGGTTATTGATTTGATGGTCTTAGTTACACCGTTAGGACTCTATTTTTAGACCTAAATCTCTATTATCGCATAAGTCAAACAATGTATCCTCGTGAAACATTCAAGACAAAATAAAATATAAGAGATACAACTTAGGAATAATAGGAGGATAAGTACGTGATTAAGGCATATGAGTAGTGTTAGCATTACTAACTTATAATGACAATGATCTCGTTACACGCTTGGCATGGAATTGGAGTGAAAATCGAGGACGATGAAATTATTTCTAACGAAGCATTCACGTGTTCTTATTCTATGAACCTAAACGTCCCATTTTGCGATGAAAATCATACATTATGTCTAAAACGCAAGTAGTAGTAATAGTAGTAGTGTAGCTAGTTTATCATTCAATAAAGTGAATAAAAATGAATTTTGGAGGTGCTAGGATACTTTAGCATTGCGTGAGGGCACGACAATGGTTTAGTATGGGGGAGTGATGAGATTGCTTTTATACATAGTCTCATCGTCCAAATCAGGCTTAAAATGCATAAAATATCATTAAAACAGCCAAATATATGCTAGTGTTTGTTGCTTGTGTATTTTAGGTACGGATATTGAGAAAATGACAAAAGATCACAAGAATCAGTCAAAAACGAACACGGGAAACGAAGCCGCACGATGAACCAAGCCCTAATGAAGAATTTTCCAAAGAAAACCATTGAAAATTTGAAGAATTATGAAGAAGGTTCCTCCAATATGGAAGAATTGACACTTTATACCCTTGTATCTTCATAATTACAAGTTTGGTCCCTAAAGTTTGTCAAAATTACAAAAAGGACCCTTAACTTTGAAGAATTGGCAAATTTAGTCCCTCAACAAAACTAAATTGTCAATATTGGTCCTCCAAGAAGTCAACAAACAAGTCAAAACCTTGAATTATCAAGAATGTACAAGTTCAGTCCTTGAAGATTGAAGAAATTACATTTCAAGTCCTTGTTTAAAGTTTACAAAGTACTTGTGCCAAAAATGACAAGTTTGCCAAAGTTGTTGTGAAGAAATTTGAAGTTGTTGCTGATTATTTACAAAGTGAAGAAATGTGAAACTTTGGGGGGCCAATTCTGCCAGACAACACAACTCCCCTCACCCAATACCAGCCTCCCACGTCACCCACTACTCCACTCCAGCCAATCAAACCTCCCCATCCTTCCACCTCAGCTTTCCACCCAATCACTTAAATACTGATTATTAAATCAGTATTATTTTCCCACTAAAACACTTTTTCAAATAAAACAAATACCCAAAACGGATTAAACACCCCTAATCCCAGGATCATAACACCCATAAACCCTAATTCTAAAATCTACAAAACAAAGGGTTTTTACTCAAATTTTTCCAGATTGGCAATTTAACTTCACCTAAACCTAAACCCAACTCCCAAAAACGTCACCCTCATCCTCACATGCCTCTCCAACCCTCCCCTGACCCACAAGTAAGCTTGAAGACAAACCAGGCCAGAGGGATCAACGACTAAGTCTTGGCTTCATATCCACGCATCAATTACACCCCTTGGATCATTTTTGCAACATGGATTTCACCACAAGCAGACAAGAAAAGATCACATGGGGCGAAAATTCAAAAATCACCAAGGGCATTTCTGGAAAAGCTAGCATTAGGGTTTCAGCTTTTGAATTTTTTATTAATAGTTCTAGAATCACCTTGTAAGTCCCTACATAAGGACGCATAAGTCTTAGCTTAGTTCTTGTTCTTGCTTTCCTTGTTCACATCCTTGTAAAGCCCCCTTTTTATGAATGAAAGTGGTGAAGTGTTATGTGAAGAAAGCTAGTCCCATTCTTATATTTCAGTTGATTTAAGTTATCATTGTTCAGTTTGGTTTTAATTTTCAGCAAGTTTATCAAGTTTCCAAGTTTTCTGTTTTCTCTTCAAGATTTTCTTAAACCTTAAATTTTCATAAAAATCTGATAAATGGTGATGGAATATGTTAGTTTAGAGGTGTTTGAAATTGTGTATGTCCATGATACCATGGCTTGTTCTGGTATAGTGGGTACCCAATCTTAGACAGCCTTGGTTTCGTCCATTGTTTAGCTTATCTCAGTCCTATCCATAAGCTAAAGCTCACTTCTAGCTTTATCCATAAGCTAGGGGTCTGCCCTTAGCTTTTACTCAGCCTTCTTTTTTCTCTCTTAGCAGGTTCCTATTATCCACTATTTTATTTAGAATACATATTGGGTGTGTGTGTCACTTGTGACCACCACTAGCATCTTTACTTGCTTAATTGTTCCTATAAGCCAACTGCACAAGCCCCAGCTTGTAGGAGAAGGCATAGCAGCCTTAGTGGGGCCTGGATGTGGGTCCCACAAGGTATAATCCTTGGTTCCCTTGTTTTAGTTTTCAAAAGTCAAGATTCATGTGATTTGGTTAATTTTTGTGAAATTGCTTTTTTGTTTGATTCATCTGCTTGATTAGGATTTAAATTGTCTTTTATGCATGTTTAGATAGTAATTAATCAGTTTGGTAGAGTTGTATTAAGATTTGCTTTGTTAAGATCATTTTCAGAAATATAAAGGGGTGTTTGGATTAGGGTTTGTAGTAGGGTTTTAATATATGAATCTTGTTTGAAACCTGTTTTATTCACTCATTTGCTTATTGGTAGGTGATATATGCACTTAGTTTTCCATTTGGTAGAGTTTAAGTCAAAGTTGCATGCTAAAAAAGTGGAAACATAGCCTAAAATCAGTCAAGTGCTTGTCTGCTTAATTTTGTGAGAATTTGTTCTTCATATCTTGAAGTCTGTTAGATCTTAGGTCCTAGTAAGGTTTGTGATAGCTTGTATGTCATGTTATTGCTTTGTGTCCAAGATTTAAAGGTCTAAATGTCATTTTTGTGCAAGTAAAACCAGCAAAATCATCTCAGACCTATACCAAGTTTATCAGTAACTTTTTGGGTGATTTGTGTGCAATTTGTGTGAAGGCTTGTGTGTTCTTTGTGATTCACTTGACTCCCTACACTCAACTGAGTGTAGGGGTGCCCCTATTGTACATCAAAAATCATCACAACTCCAAAAACAAGCTCCTCTTGTTATATCTTCACAAGTGAAGATACGTTTGCGTTACTCTTGTGTTCATCAGTCAACTTGTAATCTGGGCTTTGTTTTGATCTTAGTTACTTGATTCTAGCTTATTTTCTTTGATAAAAAGTTTGTTTAGAGTGAATTAGGGTTACTGTGTTTGAGTATTTAAAGTTTAAAAAGAAAAAAAAAGTTTTTCAAAAAGGACGTGGCCAGGACTCGAACCTGTGCCACTCCTCACACACACACCAACGTGATAACCAGTTGCCCTAGGGTCTTTGACTGGTTATCACTTGGTTTGCTTGATATTTAAGTAGTATCTGTTTTTAGCTTATATAACTTATCAGCTTATTTAAAAGCTTATTCCCGCTTATTCTTTTAGGGTTTTTGCAAATTAGCATTTTTCTTGTGTTCTCATTAGGGTTTAGGACTTTTCAGTTCAAAAAGTTTATTTTTCACGTGTGTATTTAATTTTCTAGGATTATTTTAAGTTTAAATTTTGAAAAGTAAATTAAAAATAGGAAAAAGTATTTTAAAAATCTGAAAAAATAGTTTTTAGGTTTTTAATTATATTTTTGAGGTTTACAGCTATTTAAGTTTTCAATTTAACTTATTTTTGATTTTATATGATTTTAGGGTTTTTAACCAACTTTGAAATTTAATATAAAATTATTTAAAAGGTTTTGGAAACTTTTGATTGCATTTTTGTCTTAGCTACATTATTCTAGATTTTTGGTAATTTTTTAGAATTTTTTTTATAAACTTTGAATTTTTTTGAATATTTTAATATTATTTTATTATTAAAAATTGAAAGTTTGATTTTTTAAGTTTTTACATTTTTCCTAGATTGTAGACACTTAATTAGGAGTTTTGTATCTTTCCAAATATTTTTAGGGCTTTTCAATTATTTTATAGAATTAATTTAAGTTTTAATTGATTTTAATAGTTTTTAAGTGTTTAAAAATAGTTTTAGTTGGTTTTAAAATTTTAAAAAATACTTTTTAGCTTAATTAGGTTATTTTTGAGGTTTACAAACTTTAAAATCTTGTTTAGGGCTTTTTAATAATTAATTGTGATTTTTAGGGCTTTAATTAGCATTAAAAAGTCATTATCTAATTAATTAAAAGGTTTTAGCAAGTTTGGATTTTTTGTAAACTCTTAGAATATTATTGTGGATTTTTAGTCATTTTTAGGAATTTTTAGGTTAAAATTTTAATTTTTGCACTATTTACGGTTTTACGTGATCGTCTTTTTCGTCTTAGTTTAATCCGTCTTCGTAACCGTCTTTCTCTTCTAATCTCATTTCTTTCTTTCTTTTTCAATCATATAATCACAAATCAAAAATCATCTCTTAACACAACGCACTTGCCTCCTCGAGAACGAACTCACTTTTAGGGTCATTCACACACGGTTTTCCTAAATCGTCGTGCATACTTGCCCTAATTACCTTCCTTTTCCTAAAGGGGTAATTTTACCACAATCAGTGGGCTTTAAGAACCCTAATTTAATTAGGGTTAATCAGTGGTTGTTGGTGACGGGTTGGTGACGGTGGTGGTTGGTGGTAAAGGAGAAATTTGAGAGATGTGTGTGTGTTTTTTGAGAAAAAAATGAAGTGTGTGAAAAGTGGTGTAAGGTGGGTGAAATCTGAACCACTGAATGAAAATGAGATAGATGGATGAGATGTGTTCATTAAATATATGTTAAAACATAGGTCTAAAAGGATCTCATCTCGTATAAAAAGAAAATATCATAAAATAGCAACCTATTTACTGATTTCCACCCATTGTAAATGTTTGTAACCGAACCCAATGGCTTATGTTTTTTTTAGAGGTGGCAAAATGGTTGGGTTGGGTCGGGTTGGGTCATAAGTCTTAGATGGGTTTGGGTTTAAATGGGTTTGGGTCTAGATGGGTTTGGTTATAGATGGGTCCTTGAAAGAAGGTTGGGTTTTTGGGTTTTTTTGGGTCTAGATAGGTATTCAAGAAGGTTGGGTTTTTATATGCAACGTCATTTTTTTATGAAATTCACATGAGGTGTAGTTGAATTATGAAATTCTTGTACAGTAAATGACTTGTAATATTGTGACATTAAATTTTTTATTCAACGTCATTTTTTTAAATCGACATTTCTTTCAACCGAGAATTATTTTAAACGGCAATAAATAAATATATATATTAAAAAAAAGATCTCCAACGCAACATGGGTAAAACTCAAACTGTCGAACTATCAAACCAATCAATATTATGACGCCACGACTAAATGACTAAAAGTAGTATAGTACATTGAATACTCGAAAGATTTCTCATTTCGAAACTTATACCGAATACAATCAATCTTTCTAAGAGCGAGAATTCTATGTCGTCGTCACTCCTTTTTCTCTTTCTTTTTCTCCTTGAAACCAATAAGCGGTCAGGCTTTAGTTAATCCATTATCATCTGCAATAAAGTAAAACTCAGAACAACGATATACGCACACCAAAGTGTTCCAGTATCTCAGCATATGAAACATACTTTCAAGAGCATTTCATATACAACATACAACCGTAAAACTATCCTGCTATGTAACTTCTGTTAAATCATAAATGGGCCTAACATAATGTGTATTTTGCTCAGAATTTGGGTCATCGGACTCGATATATGTTCTGTTGAATATATTCAAGTACGAGGGATGCTTTTTTGTAAGATGCATGAGGAAATAACTTGTCAAATAATGAAGAAGTTTGCAAAAGGTTGGCCTGGATCCTACTGCAAGTACAATAAAAGCTTAATTGCAGTCCCTAGTAGACAATTCACAAGCAAATGGGGGATCTCAATAGGTTGAGAACAATCTATGACTAATCCTTTATCTGGGTCATAAGAAGTAAGTTAGTAGCGTTTACGGATTGACTGCAACATTCCTATGACTATCGATGGAAAAACTGTTCCGGAGTACAACTTACCATGAAGATCACATTAAAACCAGCATTACCAATTACTATGTTACTCACACCTATACATGATCAACAAAACGTATCTACTAAATCACTAATACAAATAGATATTAACACCTATACGCGATGCTCTATATACTCGATCTCTACAAACCAACTTATCTACACGTAAACAACAATCCTAACAAATTAACTTATGGGGCGTTTGTTTAAGCTAATAGGACCATTGAGACAGCTATAGGGTTGAAAGCTGTTCCATCACCCTCGCATCTGCCTCAGCCGATATGGATCGTGTTAGAGGTTAGTTGCATATATTATTTATTACTCCAGTGGCATACAAAATAATAATATATGCAACTAACCTCTAACACGATCCATATCAGCTGAGGCAGATGCGAGGGTGATGGAACAGCTTTCAACCCTATAGCATAAGAAAACCATGAGAAAACAGATAGCATCTTCCCATTACTCAAGAGACTAAAAGTTAGCATTTTTTCAGTCATAAGAAGGTATTACAACCAGATTACCAGCTCCAGCAGAAAATCTGGTTTACGCCAAACAAACAGGGGTGTGCTACATCTGATGTTACACAAGTTTTTGGTGTTTTGAATGTTAGTATGATTGGCACAAAAAAACAGAAGAATGGTATGCACTATGCAGGGTAAGAAGTATCAAATCAGTCGAGTTCTAATGCTAATATTTAGGAGTGATTTTGTTCGCTAAAAGATTAGCTGTGACAGATTGTAAGGGTGTTAGTTAATACTAATACCATCACATATCTTTATCACATGATATTATGTTATGTAGCTCGCAGGTTCATTCGGGGTTTTTAAATGCATATGACTCGGTTCGGTACTTCAGTTTTTTTGGTGGCATCCTTAGTCTTACATACCTCAAAGTGGGTTCAATACTTTTGGTTTCTACGGGGATTCTTCAAAAACATTCATACTCCCCAAAAATCATCTGATGTTGTTCTGCTGATCTTTGGTGTGTTTGATGCAGGTAGAACTGAGATACACCAATGCGCATATCAATAGGTACATTATGGATACAGCTCAAGTGTGAATAGCCATACACTAGATATGGTAGTTTAAAGCTTACTTCAAGGTTTCATTTATTGTGCTTAAGTATGATACTGCGTGTCCACGTTCTTTCATGTTTATTTCTTTACAAGTTTGAGCAGAAGCACTCATTCTAATAAGCAGATTAGAGGCTATGTATATAACTTAGACCTATGGCACCAATCTTCCTTGTCAAAGTTATAATATGTTATGATCGAATTAGTAAATCTTATAAATCCAGGTAGACCGTGTCCTGTTTATGCCTTTTTCTATTCTCTTAAATGTAAATCATCTTTTATCACCTTAAAAGACTAGATTGGGTACACCATACACCAATGACAACATCTTCTCAATCAACCGAGTATAATGGATACTAATGGAGTAATCGAAACTATACACGGTTTCCAGGTGATACTTTGATGGCCTGTATGCTGTACTGTGTGTTGAACAGATCTCTTTGTCAACATGCTTAGCCTAACTCGTTCGTTTTTAGTAGGTTTTAATCAATTGTATTACAAGCTTTGCTAGTGGTGCTAAAAGTTTTTTTATGGTCTCTAAGAAAACAAACTTATCTGGGATGCATAGAAAAACAAGCTTTTTTGATGATACATTAACGAAAACATGTATTTTTTTGATGATACATTAACGAAAACATGTATTTTTTTGATGATACATTAACGTTATGGTATATAATCATATCACACCAATTATCAATACAAATAGCTCAAAAATCTCAAATAATCACGCATAATGACATCAAGTAAAAACCACTATATTAAGAAGGAAAATATAATATTCTAATGCAAAGTTATTCAACAAGTATAGAATCAAGAAAAAGTTCAGACCTGAAACAAGCTTATTTGCGACCGCGGTGGTTGCCATCTGCCTGTTCTCCCTGAAAATCACTTCCAACAGAAGCATTGTTAGCTTGCTGCATCGGCTGCTCTTGGGACCCAGAATGACCTCTTTGTCTATCATACGCTGGTCCACCCTGTCCTTTTCTGTATGAGTCATAACCAGGTCCAGTGTCTGGGTCCTTTAATTACAGAGAGTAAACAAAAAAATTACATCAGTTCATGCACAAATACAAGCATAAACATAAGCATCAGAGAGTAAGTTACCTTACTAGAGGATTTAATCAACTTTTCAATCTCCTCATCTATTAGTTCTTTTTTGTCAACTTCATCTTCGTCTACACAAATTAATATGATCTACCCTTAACATAAAAATATAAAAATTCAATGCATGATAATAGAATGAAAAAAGTATTAAACCTTTTAGATCAAATAGCCAATCACGAGTACACAATAATGCTTCAGCATTTGACGAACATAGGGAACTTCGATATTTGCTTATAATCCAACCACCTATGCTAAAAGTTGACTCAGACGCAACCGTAGTAATTGGGATACTCAATATATCTCGAGCCATGATTGCTAATTGTGGATACCTCACTTGGTTTTCTTTCCAATAGTGTAGAATATGGATCTTTTGATTTATATCAAGTTTAGGCTCTTCTAAATATTGATCGAGTTGCGACTTTGGTGCCTCTGGCTTCTTATATTTACTTTGGAATGTGTTGAATCCAGCCAAAGAATCTTCCACTTCATCACATGAATTCCCGTCTCCAACATTTGAACTTGACCCTTTAGTCGAACCCTGCCTAACATTAGGTTGAATCTCATATGCTTTCCATAACTTGCGCAACCCAGCCTCGACACTTCCTACTGTTTTTATGATTTCTTGACCCTCCATACCTAGTTCTGATAAATAAAACTCGACAATATGCAACTTATACCGAGGATCCAAAATCGCCCCAAATGACAAAACTAAGGTGTATGTTTCCCAATATTTGTCAAACTTCTTTTTCATTTCTTCTGCCATTCGACTTACAATAGGGTCAGGATTCGATATATGACGTTGAATCGTCTTTTGAATTTTATAGATATTATGGTAATAAAGATCGGATGTAGAATATAAAGAACCTGAAAATAGCTTTGTAACGTCATAAAAAGGTTTCAAAAACATGGCAATTGCTTCGATTCTTGTCCATTCCTCCTCTGTTGGACAAGTCTTGAATGTTTTATCTAATTTCGCAAAGAGAACGTATGCTCCACGATACTCCAATGCACTTTCAAGCATCAAATATGTGTAATTCCATCTAGTAACTACATCTTGTCGCACGTTTTTACCATATTGTAGTTTGATTCGCGCAACGCATTCAGCAAACTTAATCTTTCTCGCTGCACTTCCTCTCACAAATTTAACCGACTCTCGCACCTTTTCAATCGATACTTCAATGACTTTCAAGCCGGATTGTACAATTAAGTTCAACACATGTGCACAACAATGAACATGAAGAAAATGCCCATTAAAAAGTAACGCATCATAACCTAATTGGTCTTTCAAACAATCCACTAAACCATTATTGTTCGTTGCGTTATATAAAGTTATTGTAAACACTTTATTTTCAATACCCCATTCTCTCAAAAAACTAATCACACTATCCGCCAAAAGAGCTCCCGTATGAGGAGGGGGAATCACTCTAAAAATCAACACTTTCTTTCTTGAAATCCAGCTTTCGTCAATGTAATGGGCAGTCAATGTCATATAACCATCACTAGTAATTGACGTCCATAAATCTGATGTTAAACAAACTCTACCTTTTATCTTCTCTAACTCGCTTTTAACCTTGAGTTTTTCTCTTTCATATATTCTTAAGACTTCCTTCTTTGCTGTGTTTCTACATATCGAATTTGCATCGGGGTGTAAAAACTTATGCAAGTATATTGTACCCTCGTGCTCAACATAAGTAAACGGATAATTATGCTTAATAATAGAAATCGCCAATTTCTCTCTAAACCTAGCTTGATCTAAGAAAATACGTTTCGGCGGTGGGGCACACAACATGTTGGACAAGTCAATACCTAAACATTTTCGTACATGACGCCGATTGTTTGATGTTCCATATCCTTCATCCTTTAACTCCTTATTACAATTTTTACACCTTATTCGTTTAACACCATCATGTCCTATTGGTATTCTCTCAAAGTATTCCCACACATTTGAATACTGTCTACTTGTTGTCGATGAACTAGCATCTTCCAAATCATCACCTTGATCCATAGTTTACAACTTTGATGCTGTAACACATTAAAGAATGTTAAAAACTAAAATAATAGTACCAAAAGATACTGTAACAGAAAGTAAAAAGATAATGCTTTTGATAAATTTTTATAAATATGCCAATAGATTATGAGAAAAGTTTTGAATCATCAGTTACAAAAACGGTTCCGAAATCGAGGTTTAAGCGGTTGTTCGATTTCTCGAGTTTTAAGCGGTCTATATCATCCGAACCGGTTGAATTCGTTGAACCGAATTCGGTTTGTTTGGATAAAATGGTGATTAGTTTTATAGAAAATGATAATAATAATGAAAATGAGGCTGTTAGTGATGATGATGATGTTAGTTTTTTTGGTAATTCAGTTAATGAGGGCTTTACTGATCTTTTAAAGGTATTTTTTTTATTTTTATACAATTTATATATAAATTTTATTCAATTTTATTAAATTTTATAGAATTTTATAGAATTTTAAAGAATTTATGGGGTGTTTGTTTTGGATTATATACTATTTACGGGATTATGTTTTATAAACCCAGGGGTGTTTGTTTAAGCTTGTTTTTGGGCTCATGAGCTTTATCTGATTTCGCCTTTATGTTTTTCGTAAGCCTTAATTTTCCGGCTTGTTACGAGGGTTATATGATTACATCATATAAGCTTATTATGATGCCGGAAAATTTGGCCTTATGAAAAATAAGGCGAAATCGGATAAAGCTCATCAGCTCAAAAATAAGCTTAAATAAACACCCCTGTGTTTATGAGCTTATCTGATCTCGGATTAAGCTTTTTTTTGGGCTTATGAAATATGAGCCAAAATCAGATTAGCTCATAAGCCCAAAAATAAGGTTAATTAAACCCTCCTGAGTTTATGAGCTTATCTGATCTCGGCTTAAGGGGTGTCTGTTTAAGCTTGTTTTTGGACCTATGAGCTTATCTGATTTCGCCTTATGTTTCATAAGGCCAAATTTTCCGGCTTATTTTAAAAGCTGATATGATTATATCATATAAGCTTATTAGGATGCCGGGAAATTCAGGCTTATGAAACATAAGCCATAATCAGATAAAGCTCATAAGCCCAAAAATAACCTTAAACAAGCAACCCTGTGTAGATGGTATATAATATCCAAAAAACACCTCCATTCGGATATGATTTTGTATTATTGTGAACTAATGGTTATGATTATTTGTTTGGTTTGTAGAGTTTGGTGGTGTGTGAAAGTGTTGCTGAGAGGAATTTGTTGGCGGATGTTACGAAAATGGTGTTTGAGAAGAATAAGAGGAAAGATGAGATTAGTAGGAAGATGGTTGTTGATGGTTTGTTGGGTTGTGGTTATGTTGTTGCTATATGCAAATCCCGTTGGGAGAAGACCTCGACCTATCCTGCAGGTATATGATTTGCTCGTTTATCTGTTATTCTGCATATTGGTATAGCAAATAAAGGTAGTCTTCCAAGTATATTTAGAGAACTTGAAAATGTAGATTTTGATCATATTGTTTATTGTGTGAAATGACGGATATGTTTATTGGTTCATAATTATCGGTTTATTGCGTTATGATATAGCTGATAAAGGTAATTTTGAAGGATTGTGCGAAAATTTTGAAATGTAGATTTTGATCATCTTGTTGTTTGTTTGTGTTTTGAATATGTTTATTGCTTATCTGATTTTTTGGGACCGAAAATTGACATATCAAGTTTATTAAAATTGGTTATCTGATTATTTGGGGCCTAAATAAGCTGTTTTGTATAATCTGATATGTATTGCTTATTGTATTACTTGTGGGTCAAATGAGTTGTTTTGAAGGGGCTTGAAATTCCGATATGGATTTGATTTTGCTGTTTTGATCAATCATTTATGGTCTTTTTGGGATTGGGTATGAACAGGGGAATACGAGTATATTGATGCTATGGTCGACAAGGAACGCTTGATAATCGACATAGATTTCAGACCAGCGTTTGAAATAGCAAGATCAACCAAAAGCTACAAGGCAGTTCTCCAAACACTCCCCCAAGTATTCGTGGGCAAACCTGACCGTCTCCAGAAGATCGTCAACATCGTTTCAGATGCAGCGAAACAAAGCATGAAGAAGAAAGGAATGCCTTTGCCACCATGGCGTAGAGCTGATTATGTTAAAGCCAAATGGCTCTCTCTTTACACTCGCATCGCCAACACCACTGTCAAAACAGATGACAGTCCTGCTGATAAACAGTCCTTCAATGAGAAAACAACCAAACCAAACCCAATTTCAGACCCCAAAGATCCGATTTTGGTCGATGAAAATGAAGCAATGGGAGCTAAACCAGATGTTGAAAAACCCGAGGAAGCTGTGAAACAGTGGGAGCCAGTTGAGATCAAAAGATACTGTAACTAAAGGCTCTGTTAGTGAGGTTGCGTGGTGACTATATATTGCTCCAAACGGGCATCTAACAGATTCAGTTATACAAACGCTCAAAAGACCTTGCTTAACAAGGACTACTTGCAACAATAGCCAATGATAACATCTTACCCGTTCTAGTCAGCCTAATATACTATTACGTGTGCCCATCGGCGGACATTAGTAGGGGCAGGGATGGGCGCTGACCCTCCCAAAAGTCGCGACGACTAGTGTAATCTAACATACATTCATTTCATATACAACATACAGTTGTAATCTAATATGAATAGTTGAATACTAAGGCACTTATACCAATAATAGTTTTATATCTGCACCGAAATCAACACTACAATTAAGGTGTTTGATGGGGCTCGTATAGCTGGCTTATGGCTTATTTGGTTTCACTTTTCTGTGAGCTATTCTGAAACTTTATGGTTTATATTCTGACACTTTTCGACTTATACAAGTTCATTAAGCGGGTCGATAAGTTTCAATATAAGCACAAAAGTAAACTTATAAAATATAAGCCCAAACCCAAATAAGCTATAACCCTGCTATATAAGCTTGAAAAAAATACACCCACTAAAGATCCTAGGATTTTCTCACATCGAATAAGCTATAACCCTGCTATATAAGCTAAAAAAAATACACCCATTAAAGATTTTAGGCTTTTCTCAAATCGAATAAGCTCATAAGGTGGATTAACAAGCTAACCTAAACACCCACTAAGCTTATTTGCTCAAATCGAATAAGCTGATGAAAAATTGAAAACGTAAATAATTAATTAATTACCTTGAGACTTTTTGGTTTTTGCTTATCTGTTCATCATGTATTCATGTGTTTAATCTTCGCTTTTGAGATGTTTTTGAGATAAGTCAACCCATGTGGTTATATCAGTAACCCATATGGTTATGTTGACCGACCCATTTAAACCCATATTCATATGTTGACCGACCCATTTAAACTCATCGAATTATTTCTAAAAATCGGTCAAAACCCATTTAAACCCAACTTTAACTTTGACAAAAACCCAACTAAACCCCTCTCTTTTTTCAATTTAACCATTTTAACCTAAAATTTAACCATGGGTCAAAAATTGCCACCTCCAGTTTTTTTGTTTAACACGAAACTATCAACTTACCAATGAAGGATCAATTGTAAACTAGGTACTCTTCATTAATGAAAGAACTCTCAGAAAACATAGTTATGGAATTATTTACTAGTGTAGTAGTATATTTTGAGACAATCGATGACAAACTCTACAAAACTGTCTTGTAAATTTCGATGGGCTACTGTGCCGTAACGAAACACCTACTAAATCCTAAAAGTAAAAAATATAACACACAAAAAGTATTAGAGTCCGGTTATTTAAGATACCTTGTATCCTTTGGATACAAGGGGACAAATCTGGACCGTCCATCTCATCTCATCCAACAACTCATATTAAAAACAAAAAAAAAAGCGGAGGGGTAGTTTCGTCATTTTACCCCTCCCACTAACACCACCTACCACTCTCACAAATCTGGGATCGATTTCTTCTTCTTCTTCTCTTTAAAACACACATAAACACACACACACACACACACACACACACATATTTACATCTTAATTTATCAACACAAACATCAAATCCATCGATCATCACCATCACAAATCGATCATCCTCTTCATAAATAAGGTAAAGTTCATTCGATCTGTTTCGATTCATCTTTTTTAGCTTATTCGATCTGAATAAGCTTATAACTCATCTTATTTTTTATAGCTTATTTGATAAGTTACATGAATTTAACATGTCAAATGATAAGGTAACTTGATGCTTAATGTGAATAAGCTTATTGATAATCATCACCTTTATTATGATGAATTATAAGCTAACTTATTAGCTTATTTTCATGAATTATAAGGTTTTTTAGCTTAATCTCGCTGAACATATTTAGTGTAACCTGTTTGTGAAGTATCATATATGATATACTATATCATATATGATATAAGCTAAAATATCATATATGATGAGATATATCATATATGATAATGTGGTTGAAAATTGAGTTAACTCTTTTTTTAATGGATTAATCTGGCTGAACATATTTAGTATGACTTGCTAATGAAGTATCATATATGATATGCTATATCATATATGATATAAGCTAAATATCATATATGATCAAATATATCATATATGATTATGTGCTTGAAAATTGAATTAAATCTTCTTTTTTGTGTAGAGAAGGTTGTTTACAAGGCGTGTTGAACATTACAAGCATCCAAAAGGCCAAGAAGCTTAATGAATAAGCTCGTGAATTTTTCTTTTACGTTTATTGTTTGTTTTTTCTTGTAATCTCCTAATGGAGTTTTGAAGTATATGGACGATTTTGTAATCAATTGGTATCTCGTACAACATCTTGTTAATATGATTTAACTTTCTTGGTATTATGTCATGGTGGTTTTTATAAATTAAGTCATACGGAGTATATGATCATGCACTATCATATATGACACTCAAGAAAAACTTGGATTTATTAAATAAAGAATCTGATGAATTCATGATTACAACAAAGAGTATGCACAATTAATAATCAAACACTTGTTCATAACATAAAAATGTACTTTTGAACAGAATCATATATGATAATTCAAACCGAACGTAACCTAATGTAAAATCATATATGATATACCTCTGATATCATATATGATAACAATTTATACAAAATCAAAAAAATGGAAAAAAAACAGATTATCAGATGATGAATTCATGAACAACGCCTACTCCGTCTTGATCCTTAAAACATATCCATGCACATCCTCTTGTTATAATCAACATCCCTCTCTGCTTTGCTCCAAAGCTGCCAATCGCACCATCTCTGTCTGACTGCATTTATAAAAGATAAAAAGAACATATTATGCAACATTTTAACACCAAAATAAATTACTCATATATATGATAGAAGACAAGTTTCAAGAGTTTATATTGATTTTCTAAAAAATACTCATACAGAATCTGTTTTTTCCTATGGTTTATTTGATATATCATATATGATAGTTATATCATATATGATATATCATCAGTTATCATATATGATATATCTATCATATATGAAAAGTGGTGATATATCATATATGATATATATATATCATACATGATATATCAAGCTTATTGCAGCCTACATCAGCAAACTTAATCCAACTTACATAAAATACCTTACGATTTGTCAACCTAAGCTAATAAGCTAGCTTATTCATAACTCTCGTGTAATTTGTAAGCTTATTCACATAACTCCTATCTAATTCTCAAGATTATTTATAACTCTCATCTAGTTAAAAATCTTATTCAAACAAATAAGCTTATTCACATAAATCACCTAATTAAAAGCTAATTAGAATAAATTGATCAAAATAAGAACTATCAATCGGCATATTTCGTTCAACAAAGCTAATGAAAATAAACTAATAAGCTTATTCAAAATCAAATAAGCTAAAAAAAATAAGCATAGATTATAAGAATACAAACCTGATATGAATTCATGTTAAGTTCGATCTAATTAATCGATTGTGATGGATTCATGATGATGTTGTGATTGTTCGCTTCAAATTTTAGAGAGAGAAAGTAGATCGGGGTAGAGAGAGAAGTGAAAGAACGGGTGTGTGTTTTTATGAGAAAGAAAGGAGAAAGTTGTGTAAATTGGGGATTTAATCTCAGCCCTTGAATAAGATGGAGATGGATGGTGGGGATGAGTCCCCTTGTATCCTAGAAAAACTTTGGTATCCAAAAGAACTTAAATCAAAGTATTATCATGATTTCAAAAATATTAAAAAGATTTCTTTAAAAAGCAAAAAAACTTAATGAATAAGAAAATAATAATATTAAAACATTATTGAATAATAATTAATTACAAAACACAATCTAAAAACCAAAAATATATGACCGCAACTCAAATATTTTCAAACTGCTAACTCGTTCTTATTAAACTAGCAGGGTACCCGTGCGACGTGGTGGCGAGTACCCTGTGATTGACCAATTTGAAAATTGTCGATCAGGTCCGGTTCACTTATTTTTATATTTTTTGGACAAATTTCACCCGATCGTTTTCGAACGAATTTTATTTGACATCCGAACCAGTGGCCACTCTTGTTCCTGCTTGAATCTATGGTCCAGTTTGATTTTCAAAACCATATAAATTAGCATATGATTTTATAAACTTTGTGTCTAGAGTTGAGAATCGGGTCGGGTTGGTCAGGTTCGGGTTAATTGGGTCGGATCCAATTCGGGTCAAGGCTGAAAATAAGTTACCCAAACCTGATCCGATTTGAACTCGGGTTACAAGGGCTCGTGTCTATTTGTGTCGGGTCTACTCGGGTCGGTCAATTCGGGTCAACGGAATTGGGTAAAACAAAAACGTTTTTTACCCTTTTTAATTGTAAAATATATATAATCTAAATAAAAAAATTCTTACTCGGGTCAATCGGGATGATCCAAACCCGAGTTATAAAAAAATAAATTGCCTGATACCCGTCCAATTTTTAATTCGGATTAGTCGAGTTGACCCGATTAACCCAAAGATTTGTACCCGAGTAACCTGAACCGCATATACTCGGGTTGGGTTCAGGTCGATTAGCTTTTTTGACACCCCTATTTGTGTTTGTTATTAGTTTACGTAATGTGCATAACTACATGTACTTCTCATTTTATGGTTGTTTCTAAAAAAAAATATTATTAGTTTGTTTAATGTATTAAGATATGTTTTAAGAATAGAATTAAAAAGTGTGTGTTTTACATTGGTTAATTGTACATAGAATATAAATATGTGTATTTTCGAATAATGAAATTGTGTAGTTTCAATTTTGAATGTGTATTCTGTTAATATATTAAAAAGATGTTTCTTATGAAAAATGAAGTTTGAAAATTTTAATGCTTAAAAGAGTTTTATGCTTTCTTATACTTGTAAAATGTGTAGTTATGACTAGATATTCATATAATGGAGTGTTTTAAATATGAGTATTAATTATGTTTGTATGTTTAATGTTTTAGTCATGTTTGTACGCATTGTATATTATGCACATATATTTGTAGGTATGGTATTTTAATTGTGAGGTTTTAATTACACGACGAATGGTGCCTGCGCTTCGCCTCGGGGCGTTGGTTGTTGCATGTTCGGAGACATTTGAATACACGTTATAAGCTACACATTCAGGTCCATGACAATATGAAGTTTATATCAAAAGCCACTCATACTATACGCCCGATCACATTGTTCCCCGAAAGACATTTTATACTTGTAACGTTTACTATAACATATTGTTGATATAGAAACACAACTATACGTACACATATTGATTGTGAACTGTTTGGTCAGTGTAAAGCATAAAGAAAAGTACTATGAAGCTTGAACCATGGGCGGATCCTTTATTAACGCATCGGCAGGATGTGTTCATGTCCGAAAACAAATCCTACGTAGGTAGTCTTTGTATTCAGCAAGTGAGAGTACCAAAACACCCGTTCTTGTGCAAAAGGAGTGTTTGGCTGTAAAACCCGCATGCTTTTACCATGAATAGTATCCTTAAGATCGTACGTACTAGATTAAAACTTTCCTTTTATAGTACGATTACGTTTACGTGTTAGGATTTTACGTATTACGTACGTGTTAGAACACGATAAGTATTTATTACACACGAACACGCAATAATTATTTAAACAATAATTAATCACGAACATGCGACCATGAAATCATGAACGTAATTAAATCACGGGATAATATTAATTACGTATATATATTTATTACGAACACAAATAAATATATTAAGTCACGATCGATAACTAATTAAAACACGTAAAACACGAACACGAGAACACACGAGAACACACCAATATTTTAGACACGGAAAAAAACATTCGGGTTACCCCTTGTGGGCCCCATTACCACGAAATTGGGGAGGGATGATGGGCTTAGCCCATCAATTTTTACTAAAAGGAGGTTAAGGAAAATTACACTACTCATTTTTCTTTACAGAGAATTTTTACAGAAACCTAAAAACTCCTCCTCCTTCTTTTTCTCTTTTTGGCCGCCACCTTCAAACACACCCAAAGGGGTGTTTGTTGATCTTGGATCTTGGAATTGTTGTTGGTGTTCGTGTTTGTTCCTCGTTCTTTAGATCCACGTATTCGGTAAATTCTTTTAAACCTTTTCTTTTGATTTGATCTTTTATTAATTAAGAACATGTTATGTTTTTTTATAAAACCTAATTAGATCATAGATCTAACATGAATTGGGAATTAATAAAACTCAAAATTAATGTTTTAAGGGGTGTTTGTTTTGGCCGCAGCCTACACCGAACCCGAGAGGGTTTCGGTTTGGCCATCCGACCACCACCGAGACCATATGGTCCCGGTTGGTAGGTGTGGGTCCCACGGCAACATCAAGACAAGGGGTACCCCGATTTGGTTTGGGGTACGGTGTCGATTTCATGTCCGTTTCATGGTTTTTAGTCTAGATCCGGTTCATGGTGTATGTTTAGTTTTATTTTTTATGATCTTATGTTAAAAATTAAATTAATAAAATGACATGATTAATTTAATAACATGACTTAGGTTATTTTAATTATTAATAATCATAAAATTAATTAACCTTAGTATTTTTATATGTTAGACTTATAATTAATTAATTATTTAAAAATCATGGATATAATTAATTAATTAACATGACTTAGGTTATATTATTAATAAATAATAATACATGTTTTAACCTAAGTATTTAACTTTATTTAATTAAAAACATGTTATACTTTAATTAAATATTTTAACCTATAGTTTAATTTAATTACATGAAATAATTATTAAACTATACATTATATCATATGACTTAGAAAATAATAATTAAAACACTTAGGCTTATATACTTAGCTTCTTTAACCAGCTTATTTCTAAGTATGGAAACTTTCTATTTTTAGAAACTTAATTAAATAAGGTAGCTAATCTATTTATGGAAACCTTCTATTTTTAGAAACTTATTTATTTCAGGCAGCTAATCTATTTATGGAAACTTATTTAATTAAGGCAGCTGATCTATTTATGGAAACTTTCTATTTTTAGAAACTTATCTATTTTAAGCAGTAATTCTATTTTTGGAAACTTTCTATTTTTGGAAACTTTCTATTTTTGGAAACTTTCTATTTTTGGAAACTTTCTATTTTTTGTAACTTTCTATTTTTGGAAACTTTCTATTTTAGGAAACTTTCTATTTTTGGAAACTTTCTATTTTAGGAAACCTGCTATTTTTGGAAAGTTACTTATTATTACACAGTAAGTATAATAATACATGAAATACCAGAAATACTTAATCAGATTAAACAGAATATAAGATAAACACAGTTTAGGGCTTAAAATAGTAAAACATGACATGAACATATAAAATAAGCTAAGACACGACGTAAAACCAGTTAGGTATTTAGTAAGCAAATACTTATTCACGTATGTATTTATGTAGCATTAGTGATACCGAAGTAGGATTCTCCTCAGTTCGTCTTCTTCGTTCACTGGACATAAGGTACGGATTCCCGTCCTTTCAGTATGGACATTCTTTCCTTATTAGGATTCCCCGTATGCAGCCAACTGTTTTGCCGTAGTATAAGTTATGTGTTTGATTGCTTATGTTTAATTAAGAATACCTATAGCCATATACATGCATGACCAGTTTCACCTAGTTATGGAGGTACCATAACCATAACATTAGAGACACTGATGTTATGATTTCACCACGGCGGAGTGATTGCTCGTGGCGTCCCTTTAGCTTTTGGCCATTTATTTATATTTATCATGTGGGGCGTATGGGTGCATCCTAGTTACACGTTTTCAGTCAGGATTTCATGGTGAATGTGGTGTGTGCCTTGCATCCTTCACAAGGAGCTGATCCCTCCTACCCAAAAAAACCAGTATATTAAATTAGAGGCATCCCCTCTAATTTGCATGATGAGGTCACCCCTCTAAGTATTCATTGCACGGTGGATTTTCATGACCTATATTGGCTAATGGTAAAATATGTTAAACAGTTTTCATAAGATAAACATAAGGATTTTCAAACTATAAAACCAGTTTTATGAACATGTTCCAGGTTTTCCAGGACTAATTCCGCTGATATTAAGTCTCTATTATGTTTTAGTCACTTATACTATGTCTATATCTGTGCACTGAGCGTTTTGCTCAGCCGTTACTTTCCTTTCCATGTCCCAAAACGGCAGGTACTCTAGGGAAGACTCCAGCATTTGGAGGACGTGCATAGGATGGAAGCTGCTAGAGACTTCTTTTCTTTTTTGCCCTCATATACTTATGCTTGTTTAGTCTTTCATTCATTTCTTTTGCTTTATATTGTTTTGGGCTTATGTTTGGGAACCGATGTTTGATTCTGGTTATCCCTATGGTCATGTAATGTTTTAGACATTTATCCTTGTATGCTTTGATGACACGCCATAATTACGCGTGACATTCCATTATCAAGATGGGGTGTTACAATTATGGTATAAGAGCCAAGGCTTGGACCTGTAGGCTCTAAAAACTCGACCTGTGACTAGTGGGTAGTCACCAGGAGCTTCCCAAGCCAACGTTTGATATTCTACGTATTGATGTTTTCAGCGCATTGTTGTTTTAACCATGATGTTTTCAGCACCTTGAGGTTTTAACCTTGATGTTTTCATCGATATTGTTGTACTAATATGGATGGACAACCGTCATTCATATTTAGTTACGTGTCATTATTTCATGCATGACGTTCCTCGTGAACTGTGACTATGTGGACTGAACCTCAATAGTTCATAATTAGTCACATAAAATTTTTTTTGATAAGTTTTGACAGATAAGTTTCATTTATTTATGTTTCATGTATCATTGTTGCAGGGATTATGACTAAGTAATGGTTGGTACAGGACTGGCCCTATTTAGTCGCATGTGCTTTTATCGAAACTTTTAACTTTAGGACCGACCCATAGGCGTCCCCTCGCCATGTCTTTTTTTGGGACCGACCCATAGGCGTACCCTCGCACATATAAAGGTTTTCATAAACTACATTACGCATTCATGCACTGTTTTCATGCATAAAAATTTTTTCTCATGATTTAAATTGGCATAAAATTTTTTTATGTCCCCTCATAAGTTACTATGTTTTTATGTCAAGTATGTTTTCATACTGTCATGGTTAACTTCAGTTTCATGCTGATTATGTTATACACTTCTTCATGATAGATGGTTTCATGTTTCTTCATGATAATTCCGTCTTCATGTTGATTATGTCTTACACCTCTTTCGTTATTTAAGCTGTCCTGCAAGACATTGTTAGATTTCATTGAATCCTGCTTTCATGATAGTCATGGTTGGTTTTCATTGATCATGCTGTCAGGCAAATCATCGTTGAATTTTGTGTAACCACACTTTAACATTTCCATTACAACCAGAATGATGTCTATGCTAATACTGCCAGGTTATCATGATGGTTTTCCTAACCGTTTAACCGATATACGTTCCTTAAATCATGACAAATGATCGACCCCATACCGATCATTTCATGTGCATTCCACGTGTACTCCACGTACCGTATTTCATGTGTATTACACGTACCTTAATCCATGTATATTCCACTTGCAATACTTCACGAGTATTCGCTAGTCGATTCTAAATCATCTCACGCGTATGCTCACTCGCTGATATTCTACAAGATTGCCGATGCCGCTCATAGTTTGGAGATGTTACTAAAGGTTGATGTTGCTGACGTTCGGAGACGCTACAAGATGCGGATGCTGTTCACAACCTGGAGATCCTACTAGACGAAGACAAAGGCGTCGGAGCAAAGCAATTGGACGAGAAGATGCTTCACCATCAGACAATTTCCATCAATCATTGTCCCTAATTCATAGTTACATGTCACACGTCATTCGGCTGTCATTTCAGCCATATGAGTGAAAACCGGTACCAGCTGGCCACTCAGCTAAATAGTTACATGAATCACGGTCATGAGAATGACCGTCATGGAACTGACAAACAGGACGATAGTAACCACTACTATGACAGAAACTATCCTAGAAATCGCAACCGAGGCTCCGGCCGCGGACGTGATCACACATACAAATGATCAGTAGTCCAATCGATCCGCCAATTCTGGCATAGTAACCTAATATTGTAGTTCTATTGTTTTACGTCTCGAGACGCATGTCAAGACATCAATCAAGACACATGTCTCACGTATACCTTTGAAGACACATGTCAAGACATCAGTCAAGACACATGTCTCACGTATACCTTTGAAGACACATATCAAGACATCAGTCGAGACACATGTCTCACGTATACCTCCTGAAGACACATGTCAAGACACCAGTCAAGACATATGTCATGCTTATAGTTCCAAGAAACGAGTCAAGACACATGAATCACGTCCAACTATGGAACATTTCTAAGAAATTCAGGGTACCCTCCAAGGGTATATCCATTCTTTTGTGCCATGTATTAATCAGACCACAAGAATTTCAGGACCATTATCGGCGCGTCAGTGAGAACTGTCGCGTTGCTGATGTCACTTTTATTTCTTTCACCATATTTCTTATGATTCATGACCATGAAGGACGCCTTTCGTATTCCCACGTATACGAAGGTTTTCCTTCAGCTTAATGATGAGATCCAAGCTGCTAAAGCATTTCCTCGGACAGACACGAGATGAATTGTATCCTAATTATGTACTATGAACAGCACACCATGCTACGATTCATAATTATGTACAGTAATGTTCAGGCTCCTGAATACATTCAGCTTGATTTTCCATCGGGAAAATATGTACAAATTATCTATGCTTACAAGCATGTGCGTTGTTAGCCATAGTCGCTAAAACTTTCTAGCTGTCAGTAAGACACGACCACTTAATTCTTTTACGCATAGCCAGTTTATTATTCCAAAGTCTTCCTATATATTCCAAAAGAATCTACAAGGAGAATGATGGTACCATGAGATTATGTGTCGACTACCGTTGACTTAAACAAATCACCATTCATGACCGTTATTCTCCTCCACGTATTGACGACATGTCCAATCAACCGTATAGTGTTAATCACTTTCCCAAGATCGAACTCATGATCATGCTGCCAACAGTGACGAGTGAAAAAGCAGGACATGTCCATGACTGCTATTCGTACACGACTCGGTCATGCTAGATTTATGATTTTGAATTAGTCTCATCAATGCTCCAACGACATTACAAGAATGAGTTTCCATAAACTGATAGCAAATTCATTAGTGTTTTCATTGAGGATAACCTGATTTCCTCTAATCATAGAGAAGAACAGGAAGACCCTATCTGCACTATGTAGCAAATTCTATGACAAGAGAAATTCTACCCTGGAAATTTTTTTTCCAATATCAATTCTGTTTGATTACAGTAACACACTGAATCACATGGGTTTCTATGGTTAATCTTACCATGACTCAGCTTATACGTAAAGGAGAGAACCCTACACTACATTAGGTGTTCTAGAAAATCCTACGCTAGGAGAAGTCTAGATTCAGAGACTCAGAGTTTCGCAAACTCCTATGTATCAAGTTCTACGAAGCAAGATACAGTTACGTTCATATCTAGGTACCTGACATACCAACAGGTTAAGATAGGACACCAACAAACTGGGATGTTTTCATCATCTGAAATTGTGAATTGAAATGTGACAAGATCTCCACGGATTTTGGTTACCAGATTAACGCAAAATCAGAAGAAATATGATGCTATCTGAGTTATTGCAAACAGTTTGATCAAGTCTCCAAAATCCTTACATCCGCAAGGATTTCAGAACCAACAGATTGATCGGACATGTTCCAACCAAGGCTCATCCGATCACTTGGCAATCCCTCAGTTATCGGGTCAGACAAAGATTCGCAATTGTGCTCCTTATTTAATTCACGTCTTCATTCCACGACTTGCTTTCGCGCTCGCGTTCATGACACTATGGTATCTCGGCTTACGATGTTAAGTTCATCTTTCTCATTCTGGGAAGTTTTGCAAGAACTTGGGAGACCAGACCCAAGTTTAGTATAACTACCCATCCTCAGATAGACGTTTCTCGTCATATTCTATGTCTCACCTGGTAGCGTTTGGCGTTACCGCCATTATATTCTATGTTCACGATATGTTTCACATGTCATGTTCATTCCACGTTCCTCATATCATGATCAAGATATGTTACACGTATCATGGATCACGATATGTTTACTCATACTACACTCGCCATATCTCCACGTAGCACGTTCAAAATTTTTCACGTATCACGTTAAAAATTTTTCACGTACTACGTTTCTTTATGTCTCGCGCATCGTTTCTAGTTAACAGTTAAGTCAGATTGTCTTTCATCGTAACGTTTCAGTTACCCTTGCACGTTAACTCTTATTTTCCTCGATCGAATTTAGGGGATCTACCTTCCGTAGATAACCAAGAATTTCTTCGGATTCCAAGTCAAGGTCAGGAGAGATCCATGGTTCATAAGATAACAGTCGCCTTCTCATGACACAACGCGTTTTGTGGTCTACTGCAAGTTGGGTTCTTAAGAACTGGCAGTTAAGCGTGCTCATGTCAGAGTAGTACTAGGTTGGGTGACCAGCCGGGAAGTACTTACAAGAGGGCCAGAAAGCAAAGCCGTGAGCCTGCGAGCAAAGCGGACAATATTGTAGTCTGAGTAGGAGGACCAAGATTTATCTTTAGTGTCAAGATCTTCTGAAGGAACCGTTACAAGAGGGAGGCCACTTGGAAGCGGACAAGTTCATCCGAACTTCTTATCCGTTTTTCACTTATCAATTAGATATGTCCTTTTAGCCACGTCACGTTCCATGTCCTTTCAAGACATGTCACGTTCCACGTTCCTTCTACCATGTCACATGTACGATAATTTATCTTACATACCCTCTCAGTTTGATTCGGGTATGTTTCTCTTTAAGTTACGTTATCTATAATTCGGAGACGAATTATTTTTTTTAGGGGGGAAGAGTTGTAAAACCCGCATGCTTTTACCATGAATAGTACCCTTAAGATCGTACGTACTATATCAAAACTTTCCTTTTATAGTACGATTACGTTTACGTGTTAGGATTTTACGTATTACGTACGTGTTAGAACACGATAAGTATTTATTACGCACGAACACGCAATAATTATTTAAACAATAATTAATCACGAACATGCGATCATGAAATCATGAATGTAATTAAATCACGGGCTAATATTAATTACGTATATATATTTATTACGAACACGAATAAATATATTAAGTCACGATCGATAACTAATTAAAACACGTAAAACACGAACACGAGAACACACAAATATTTTAGACACGGAAAAAAACATTCGGGTTACCCCTTGTGGGACCCATTACCACGAAATTGGGGAGGGATGATGGGCTTAGCCCATCAATTTTTACTAAAAGGAGGTTAAGGAAAATTACACTACTCATTTTTCTTTATAGAGAATTTTTACAGAAACCTAAAAACTCCTCCTCCTCTTCCTTGTTTTTCTCTTTTTGGTTGCCACCTTTAAACACACCCAAAGGGGTGTTTGTTGATGTTGGATCTTGGAATTGTTGTTGGTGTTCGTGTTTGTTCCTCGTTCTTTAGATTCATGTATTCGGTAAATCCTTTTAAACCTTTTCTTTTGATTTGATCTTTTATTAATTAAGAACATGTTATGTTTTTTTATAAAACCTAATTAGATCATAGATCTAACATGAATTGGGAATTAATAAAAATCAAAAGTAATGTTTTAAGGGGTGTTTGTTTTGGCCGCAGCCTACACCGAACCCGAGAGGGTTTCGGTTTGGCCATCCGACCACCACCGAGACCATATGGTCCCGGTTGGTAGGTGTGGGTCCCACGGCAGCATCAAGACAAGGGGTACCCCGATTTGGTTCGGGGTACGGTGTCGATTTCATGTCCGGTTCATGGTTTTTAGTCTAGATCCGGTTCATGGTGTATGTTTAGTTTTATTTTTTTTATGATCTTATGTTAAAAACTAAATTAATAAAATAACATGATTAATTTAATAACATGACTTAGGTTATTTTAATTATTAATAATCATGAAATTAATTAACCTAAGTATTTTTATATGTTAGACTTATAATTAATTAATTATTTAAAAACCATGGATATAATTAATTAATTAACATGACTTAAGTTATATTATTAATAAATAGTAATACATGTTTTAACCTAAGTATTTAACTTTATTTAATTAAAAACATGTTATACTTTAATTAAATATTTTAACCTATAGTTTAATTTAATTACATAAAATAATTATTAAACTATACATTATATCATATGACTTAGAAAATAATCATGAAAACACTTAGGCTTATATACTTAGCTTATTTAACCAGCTTATTTCTAATTATGGAAACTTTCTATTTTTAGAAACTTAATTAAATGAGGCAGCTAATCTATTTATGGAAACCTTCTATTTTTAGAAACTTATTTATTTCAGGCAACTAATCTATTTATGGAAACTTATTTAATTAAGGCAGCTGATCTATTTATGGAAACTTTCTATTTTTAGAAACTAATCTATTTTAAGCAGTAATTCTATTTTTGGAAACTTTCTATTTTTAGAAACTTTCTATTTTTGGAAACTTTCTATTTTTAGAAACTTTCTATTTTTGGTAACTTTCTATTTTTGGAAACTTTCTATTTTTGGAAACTTTTTATTTTTGGAAACTTTCTATTTTTGGAAACCTGCTATTTTTGGGAAGTTACTTATTATTACACAGTAAGTATAATAATACATGAAATACCAGAAATACTTAATCAGATTAAACATAATATAAGATAAACACACTTTAAGGCTTAAAACAGTAAAACATGACATGCACATATAAAATAAGCTAAGACATGACGTAAAACCAGTTACGTATTTAGTAAGCAGATACTTATTCATGTATGTATTTATGTAGCATTAGTGATACCGAAGTAGGATTCTCCTCAGTTCGTCTTCTTCGTTCACTGGACATAAGGTACGGATTCCCGTCCTTTCAGTATGGACATTCTTTCCTTATTAGGATTCTCCGTATGCAGCCAACTGTTTTCCCGTAGTATAAGTTATGTGTTTGATTGCTTATGTTTAATTAAGAATACCTATAGCCATATACATGCATGACCAGTTTCACCTAGTTATGGAGGTACCATAACCATAACATTAGAGGCACTGATGTTATGACTTCACCATGGCGGAGTGATTGCTCGTGGCGTCCCTTCAGCTTTTGGCCATTTATTTATATTTATCATGTGGGGCGTATGGGTGCATCCTAGTTACATGTATTCAGTTAGGATTTCATGGTGAATGTGGTGTGTGCCTTGCATCCTTCACAAGGAGCTGATCCCTCCTACCCAAAAAACCAGTATATTAAATTAGAGGCAGCCCCTCTAATTTGCATGATGAGGTCACCCCTCCAAGTATTCATGCACGGTGGATTTTCATGACCTATATTGGCTAATGGTAAAATATGTTAAACAGTTTCATAAGATAAACATAAGGCTTTTCAAACTATAAAACCAGTTTTATGAACATGTTCCAGGTTTTCCAAGACTTATACAATTCCACTGATATTAAGTCTCTATTATGTTTTAGTCACTTATACTATGTCTATATCCAGCACTGAGCGTTTTGCTCAGCCGTTACTTTCCTTTCCATGTTTTGAATCGGCAGGTACCCTAGGGAAGACTCGAGCATTTGGAGGACGTGCATAGGATGGAAGCTGCTAGAGACTTCTTTTCCTTCTTGCCCTCATATACTTATGCTTGTTTAGCCTTTCATTCATTTCTTTTGCTTTATATTGTTTTGGGCTTATGTTTAGGAACCGATGTTTGATTCCGGTTATCCCTATGGTCATGTAATGTTTTAGACATTTATCCTTGTATGCTTTGATGACACGCCATAATTACGAGTGACATTCCATTATCAAGATGGGGTGTTACATTGGCTGCTGTTAAAACATTTGCGAAACACCCCATTTGCTGCAACAATGAAGTGGCTCAGAATATTCTCTTACCTTTTCATTTGGACCAATTCGAGAACAGCATAATAATCTTTATCACCAATTGTTCCCTTTTTAGCTACTTCCATATTTATATGTTTCACCCATTTTAAAAAGAGCATAACATAAATGTTCACAGTTAGACGTACACATTCAAAATTTCCTTTCAAAAGATTTTACAAAGCCTTTGTCACGACTGAAGCCATCAACTATTTGAATAAATTTGACCTCTATTTTCCAAAATTAATAAGCCTGTAGTCACCCTAGAATACATGTTCTTAAGCAGATAATAACGTGAGATTTCCTTTATTTGTTTCATAGTTACCCATAAAAAGCAGATGAACTGCCCCACGGTTTGGTGTCTAATACACTAACTTAAAGGTTTCCGAGAACTAACGTGAATGTGGCTTGATTGTACGTGGTTGGCATATAGGTTAGTGGTTTATGAGCCATGTTTTAAGAGACTAATTAGGGGATTCGCTAGTAACATACGAAACCTTTTTTGTCTCAAGTTTTAGTTAGAATATGTTACCTGGCGTTTCTTTTTGTGGAATGCTTGTGCATGCATCCTATATTTCCCAAGGTGTTGAAATGATACTGGAAGATGCCACTTTTCCCTTGTACGTTTAGAATTTCTTTTGGTACTTTTTTGGAATCTGTTGGCTTGTATTTTTCAACTAGTTTCGGGCGTGGTTGTCTTGTTAATTTGTCAGCTGCTGGGCTGAAGGATGATGTTGCGGATGGATCCGTGATCTATCTTTTGAAATTATACGTTTAGATTAAGTAGCGTTAGTATATATATATATATATATATATATATATATATATATATATATATATATATATATATATATATATATATATATATATATATATATATATATATATATATATATATATATATATATATATATATATATATATATATTTCCTTATGTTTAGAATCATTAAACCAACAATGTTAGTGAAGGGTAGCAGTAATCAAGACCTGGTTGTAAGCCATGTTAGTGAAGGGTGCCTACAAACCTGTTTCGACAAAGATTCATGTATATTGTTAGAAACTTACTCTACCTAATATTTTAAAACACGCCAAAATACACAAACATCAAATAGTTTAAACGAAGACCAATCAAACCAACAACCACATATATGTTGATACTTTTTAGAGCAAAAAAGAAGAGAACCATGGAAACTAAAATAAAATTACCTCTCTAGAACAGACAATATCCATGTTTCCAAGAAAATGATTCAAGTATTCTTGCATTGTGGTTTTTGATCTAACTGAAATGGAGAGGGTATTTCAAAATAAAACTTTATGAATTACAATAATCCTCAATGAAACTATTATGAATATATTGTATAAAAGTTATAGGTCTAATGAAACTTAAATTGCCATGTGTGTAAAATCGCCTTGTATTCTAGAATCTTGTGGCAATGCCAGCCTCCAAATGACTGAAATAACATGTTATCGGTATTATCATATAGAGCCTATACAGATCCGACACAAGATCGAAGAACCTGATGAGACCTACACCAAAGATTCTAAATCTGCAATAATAAATGTTACAAACAAACCATCAATTAACTATTCTGAATACATTCAATGAATTGTCAGAATAGGCACGATCTTGAATCCTCATACCTCATCAACACACATACAGTAAGATGCAACGATCGTACGACAACATGGGGCAACACAGACCAATTCCAGGTGGTTCAGGTGGTCTGCGATTCAGCAGGTGGTGCGTCGTCCACTTCCAAAAACTAGTAATTGGCATGACCACATTCGCCTTTGTCTTAATGGTACCGATACTCACTCCCTACGTCATTAGTTCGTTGATGAAAATGGGTTAGATAATAAAATAAATTATAAAGCAACTTGGTTATCAGAAAGTACAATGAAACAAACACATTCATAATCTGAAACAAAAAACTGTAAAATTAACAAAAGCACATGGCTTATGGAAAATTTTATTATTTACCTGTATAAACATAACCGCCCCTGAGGTCCGATTGCTCATCCCGTAGACTGGAAAAAGATTGATGCATATAATAAAAATCAATTACTTTCTCAAAAAAAATCTAAAAAAACAAAGTTGTATAAAAAAATAAGAAAAAAATTATTTGAGGAACAACTTAATGCATATTGAAAACAAACCTTTTTAAATACAGTAAGAAATTAGATCAAATTTTGAGTGTTCTTTAATGACAATTTTAGATAGCTTGACTACTGAGACATCTTTCAACTGTCGCCTAAACATCATTTTTAAAATTAAAAACTAAAAACAACCAAATTGAAAATTGAAAGATCGGTAAAACTCAATCAAAATAATAAATTTATTTACAACCTTATCAGTATATGTTGGTGATTACACCTGCAGAAGATCGCATGATCAGTCGGAGGTGCTATAATCCTTCCTCTACATGTTCATGAATATTCCTTTTTGTGTTTGATGGTGATTAAAACTCCACAACATCAAACCCGATCAAACGTATAGAGATCAAAGCCGCTCAAAAGTAGATCTGTCGATCAAAAAGTAGATAGTAGAAAGAGAGAGATCATAGATAGATCTAACTGTGTGTGGGGTGGGGTGGGGGTGGGGGGGGGGGGGGGGGGGGGGGGAGTGAGAAGAGATACACAATAAGGGGCGTTGGAAAAGGGGATTTGGAACCCATACCTCAGAAAAGAAATTATTTGATTTGTCTCACACTCATTTTTCAATTCTCCTCAATGAATAAAGGGGGTAATTTGTATTGTTGTAATTATTATACTATTAATCATATTTGTAAGATGTTTTATTACTTGTATTATGTGCTCTTTTTAATTGTAAAATGAGGTGAGGGGGTGTTTTAATTATAGAAGTTAATGTAATTAATTATAAACTTTAATGTAACATATTATAAGTTTTCTACTTTTAGTATGGGACAAATTGCATAAAAGTTTACTCCACTTATACTCGATTTTAATTTAATGTACTTTACTTTTATTTCCTGAATTTAATGTATCAAACTTATTTTTGTTGCAATTGTAGACAATCAACAAGTCATCAGGTAACCTTTTTCTACGAAATGATTTTCCAACAATCTTCGTTACTGACGACCCATTTTTCTAAAAACAAATTATTCTCGTAACATAACACAAGTTTTTGAAACATGTAAAACTTTATCTAGCGTAAATATATGTCTGACACTCGATTCCTCACCTTTAAATCTTTAATACAGTAAACATTATGTTATAATCGATTAAAACTACACTCAAAATTACATGGTACGAGGTACTAGCTATTTTCCATAAAATTCTTTTAGCAAATCTAATTTTCAATTTTTTGTTCGTTTATAGAAATCATAAAGATCTGCATGTCTAAGACCATAATAGACGATTAAGTGCTTCTAATCACTTGTAATTGTAAATATGATAATATGAAATATATTATCAATATATTTTATATATTCGTCTTTCAAAATGTAGAAATTAATAAATTGACAGAGAATAAAAACACAAAGCTATTTTTTCACACGTTTAGGGAAAAATATAAAAAAAACTTTTTTTAAATGGATGTTGCAAAAATGTTAATAGTAGTGGAGAGTATCAACGACACAGAATTATTCACTTTGTAATATTAATGTAGAATAGCTTTGTTGTCGAAAAAATAGGTTGTCGAAAAATCAAAGTGGAGAAGAAGGTGACCTGCTAGCTAGTATAAAGTGACCTACTAATTTGTTAATTGTCTGCAATTGCATAAAAAAAAGTTTGGTACATTACATTAGAAAAATAAAAATATAATACATTAAATTAAAATTGAGTATAAGTTCAGTACACTTTTATGTAATTTACCTTTAGTATGCATGCTTGTTTTGCTTGTATAAATAATATTATATATTGTAAGTTAAAATTTCAATTATTCTAAAAATAAAAATGTAAAATGTTTTATAAGATAATATGATTAACTAATGAGAGTCACGAAACTCGTTTCAATGTTTATATAATATTTGAATTTGGGCCTTCTTATTGAACCATAAAAAAGCAAATTGAAACATAAGTTAGCTATACTAGAATAAGAAAAAAAGAAACTTGTATTCAATTTTATATATCATAATGAAAATATACATACGCATATAACAAAAGGAACTGATTTGCACACTTTTTGTATTAATTGATATATTCCAAAATATAATATTTTGACATTTATACTTTTGTATGAGTGGATATGAATAAAAGTGATATAAAGAGAGGTCAAGGGTTCAAACCTCACTAGGTGTGTCCACTTGGGGGTGGCCATGCACGTGCGATGACTCCGAGCTATCCAAAAGGATAGTCGCCCTGAGATTAGTCGGCTCGGAATGTCGAATCAGAACCCTATGTATACTAAAAAAAAGTGATATAAAGATATAAGACACCATATTTTAAAGTGTGTCAATTAATACAAGCAGTGTGCAAACATGGTGTGCTCGCGAATAATTTGGATGAGAATCGTGTTTTTGGTTGTAATGTAATGCAATAAGTAGCGTTGATGTGGGCCTAATACAAATTATGAAATCTTTTGTTATATGTGAATACGAAGTTTAACTATTGAATACTAGTTAAATAACTATTCAATCATATTTTTTTTTTTATTTTTTTTGAATGGCGAGTTAATAGTTAGTTCTTTTTGAACGGTTGAATTATATAAAATTAGCAAAAAGCTAACAAATTACAAAATAGAGTTTAGTAAAGGATTTTGAGTCCAATTGGACCGAGAAACCATACAATTTCTATTTCTAGAAGAATACCACAAAAATGAAACATCGACAATTTGATCTAATAAATCTCTTTGAAACATCTTCTTGTTCTCGAAGATCTTGTTGTTATGCAACTTCCATAACATCCACACGACCACACCAAAGATAGAATGCAAAATCATCTTAGACGCCGACTTTAGACGTATGTGATCAAGCCAATTGAAAACATCATTCAGGTTGTTCGAATCTGGAAAGGGGAGATCTATCCAATTGAAGACGAGGCGCCAAATTGTAGTAGCGAGATTGCAAGACCATAAAATATGTGGAGTGGTCTCAGGAGAAGAGGTATTGAAAATAGGGTAAAGAATAGAAGATACCTCCAAACCTTTTCGGCTTAGATTCCACCGAGTGGGAATTCTATCTCTTAAAGCACGCCAAACCAATATATTGACTTTTCTAGGAATGAAACGACACCATCTTGTCTCAATAGGAACATTTGGAAGACAAATTGAGTCAATATAAATCCGAGTCTCTTTTACCTTGAAAGTATTCGAACCTATTAAACTCCATTGCCAGTCGTCATGGCCTTCTATAAGCTCAACATTCACTAGCAAAGGCATCAATAAATCCAGTTGAGTCCTGGTAACTCCACCATTAAGATTACGCGTCCAACACCAAACCCAACCATTTTGCCACCTATCTCGAACAAGACAATCTTTGTTTGCTCCAAGACAAAAAATATGAGGAAATTGACGCTCAAGAGGGGTGTCATCAAGCCACACATCTTTCCAAAATTTAGTAGAAGAACCATCTTTCACTTTACGTTTAATAGCAGAATGAGGGATGATACCTTTGTCATGCAAGGTGTTGATTGCCCCCACAATCCTTGACCAAGTACCAGGACTGTTGGGAATAAAATGAGCCAAGACACTTAGACGCTGACAAGAGTAAATTGGACGCTGATAGGAAGAAATCAAGCGCTGACAGATCAAGCATTGACAAGAGATATTCAAGCGCTGATAAGAAGAAGTCCAAGCACTAATAGAAAAACTTAGTCAACGCGTTTATCATTTGAAGGAAAGATATACTCAATATTGTATTTACTATATTTATCTTTTCCTAAAATAGTTGATAGGTTATCCATTGTACACGACTCCTTATGTTATAAAAGGAGGTTGTAGGGTTTATAGTTTATACACATTATTTAGTATTCGACTTTCATTGTACTCAAGTTTGTTTTATCATTCAAAAGTGAAAGTTTATTTTATTTGTTTTGCTTGTTCTTTATTCAAGTGTTAATTCCACATAACACTTGGATTGTTCATACAACAACAAAGTTTCTCTACGTGTTGAACTTGATTTAATCTCGTTAACACAAAGCTAATCGATCTAAGTTTGGGATCAACAAGTGGTATCAGAGCTTGTTGAGGAACTTTGACCTAGAAGAAAAGTAAACCCTAAAAACACCGAAACCCTAAAACCAGAAAAGATGTCTGCTACAGAATCTTCTTCCTCATCAAACCACAACCTAAAAATCCCCATCCTTGATCCTTACAACTTTGAACATTAGAAGTTCAATTTTGAACAATACCTTCAAATTTATGATCACACTCTCTAGGAAATTATCGAATATGGAAACACATTCGATAAAGTAGCTAGGGTTACTGATGCTATTGCAGCAAGGACTAACAATGGTTCTACTGCTGAAGAGCGTAGAGAAAGACCTGAAGATGGAAGAGCTATCTCAACTGCATATATAGACAAAAGAAGGAACGACGTGAAGACCTTGAGCATTCTTAAACTTTCTTTGGGTCCAAACAATCAACACAAGTATAGAAGATTTGAGTCTGCCAAAGAACTTTGGGCAGCACTTCAAGTCAACTATGGTGGTAATGATGATACTGCCCTAGAAAAGAAGAAGCAACTTTTGCATGAGTATGCTGTGTTTAAGGCTCTTCCCAATGAAAAGCTAAGTGAGGTAAGAAGCAGACTTCTAGACATCACTATCAATTTGACCTTTATGGGAATAGAGTATAATGATGCTGATATCATTACTACTTTCCTTAAAAGTCTAGGTGATGCATGGAAAATGGAAGCTAGGTCTATCATTGCTACCAATATTCACAAAAGTTCTACCTTTGATGACGTCTAAAATAAGCTAAAAATTGTAGAAAATGAAATCTTGTTGGATCATGGAAGCAAATCTACCTCTGGAAACATGGCTTTCATATCACATAGTGAAGCTCAAGTTGATAAGAGAGTATCATATGTGCATCCTGTTACTGGATCACCTTATGTCAGCGGTGGATCAACATTTGTCAGCGCTTCACATTCAGACGCTGACACATACAATGTTGACGCACCAAGGATTAAACCTGCTGGTATTGATCTAGACACAGTGTGTGCGTACATTGCTTCACTGCCCAATGGTTCAGTGATTACATATGAGGACATTGAGCAAATCAGTGAGGAGAATTTGGAAGAGATGGATATTAAATGGAATATGGCACTTGCAAGCATAAGGGCCAACAGATGGAATAGAAGATTCAGAAAGAAGACGACCTTTAATGCTAAAGACACTACTGGGTTTGATAAATCCAAGGTTGAGTGTTACAACTGCCATAGGATGGGTCACTTTATGAGGGAATGCATATCTCCAAGAAGATCTGATGCTGGAAAGCCTTCAAGCCAAGTCATCAAGGTTGAAGAGATAAAAGCCATGGTTGCCATGCAAGACATTGATGGTGTTGGATGGGACTGGAGCTTTTTGGCAAAGGATGTGGAAGAGAACAATGCTTTGATTGCGGAGAAGGAAGAAGAAGAGCATGTTCACTTTGCTCTCATGGCACATTCCTCATCTTCATCAGATAATGAGGTATATGATGACGCTTACTGTAGTAAAGGCTGTCGTTTAAACATTGAAAAGCTTAACAAAGAAATTCTAATGTTAAAATCAGATGTTTTTGATGAAAAATGCAAGCTAAATAATTATCAAATGGCACTTGTTCAAACTGAAAAGACTATAGAGGAATATAAGAAAATGGAATTTGACCTAAAAGATCAAATTAATGTTTTGTCTCATGACCTCAAAGTTAGTGTTGAACTTAGGAATATCCTGATGAGATCCAAAGGAGAAGTACAACTTAAGTTAGATGAGTTCATTAAGGATAAAGAGAATTTAGGGCTTAGAATTAAAATTTTTGATAAAGCAAGTCAAACCCTAGAAAAATGTGTTAGTATACAAAGAGACTCTAGGGATATGTCTGGGATTGGGATGAAAGATTATACTAACACTCCTCCACCTGCTGTAAACTTTCATGGTGTCCTGAGAAATGATTTGTCTTGGACTGATATTCTAGAACTCCAAGAAAATGAATTCATTCCTCCACCAAGACTTCTTACCCCAGTAGAGGAGTATAAGCAGAAAGTTACTGACCTGGAACAATGGAAGAAAGCCAATCATACATTATTTGTTAAAGGTGGAATGCTTAATGAGAGTCCACTTGAGTCTACACCTATAACTGTGACCAACCCTACTACTAGAAAACCTGTTGACCTTGGCTCATATGTTAACAGAAAACCTAGTGTTAAGTATGCTGAAATGTATTGAAAACCTAGGTCACCACAAAGCCAAGCTAGTGTTAATGGGACAGGGTTCTTTCAATCTAGACCTAAGATTATGTCTAGAAAAGCTTGTTATTTATGTGGGAGTTTTTCTCATTTGGCATATAAATGAGTCAGTGCTTCAAAATTCAACGTTGACAATAGGTCAACCATGGTCAAACCCAGACCTTATGTCCAACCAAGTCCACAAGTTACTAGACCAACTCCTTTTTTTACTAAAGGGGAAAATACACATGGACAAAGGCCCTTTCAAAGACCAATACATGGTCTAACAGACAATGGGTTTCTGTAGCAAACCCTAATTTGAGCGCTGACAAGTACAAATTCAGCGCTGACAAGAACAAATTTAACGCTGACAGTAATGTTTCCAACGCTGTTAGACCAAATATTGATAGGTACTTACCACCTAAGGGAAAGGGGTCTAAAGCTTCATCTAGTTTGACTTGGAGACCCAAACAAGACCAAAACCCTAATTCTGATGGGATTTCTATGACCTGTAACAGATTTCATTATATTTCAAAGGTCATAACTAAACCAATTGGGGTAAACTGGGTATTCAAGCCTCAAAGGGATGAACAAGGGGTTGTTATAAGGACTAAATCTGTTCTTGTTGAACAACCAAATGGATCTAAGTCTGCTCAGGCTTGGGTTCCCAAAGAAAACTAATTTGTTTTCTTTATGTGCAGGGCATTCAAAAACAGGTCAATGATTATGGATATTGGGACAGTGTATGCTCTAGGCACATGACGGGGAAGGAAGATTATTTGACTAACTTTACCCCCATTAAAGATGGTGACAAAGTGTACTTTGGAGGAGGATATGGTACAATTTCTGGCAAAGGCACTCTTATCACCAATAATTTATGTTTTGAAAACGTATTTCTGGTAAAAGAACTTGATTATAATTTGTTTAGTGTATCACAAGTTTTTGATAACAAAAATAAGGTTCTTTTTACTGATACTGAATGCTTGGTGTTAAGCAAAGATTTTAAGATGCCTGATGAGAAGTTTATTGAGTATAGAACACCTAGACATAAGGACATTTATAATGTTAATCTTAATGGAATTAGGATGAACAACAATTTGTCATGTCTATATGCTAAAGCTTCAGTAGATGAAAGTAATCTATGGCACAGAAGGTTAGGGCACATAAAAAATAAGAACATCAATAGACTTGTGAGACATGGTTTAGTTGATGGTTTGCATGCAACGGCTTTCCACAATGACCATTCTTGTGTTGCATGTCTTAAAGGCAAACAACACAAAGTCTCATTTAAGTCTAAACTTGTGCACTCTAGTTCTAAACCACTTCACTTGCTTCATATGGACTTATTTGGCCCAACTAATATAGAAAGTTTGAATGGTAAATCCTATTGTTTTGTCATAACTGATGATTTTTCTAGATTTACTTGGACTTTCTTTTTGGCCTTAAAAAGTGAAACTACCATAGTTTTGATTAACTTTATTACCCAAATTGAAAAGAAGACAAGGAATGAGGTTAAAATACTTAGAAGTGATAATGGTGGTGAGATTAGGAACCAATTGTTAGATGCCTTCTATGCTAATAAAAGGATTACTAGGGAGTTTAGCATAGCTAGAACCTCACAACAGAATGGTGTGGCTGAAAGGAAGAATAGGACACTCATAGAAGCAGCCAGGACAATGCTGGCTGATGCTCATTTTCCTATTACTTTTTGGGTTGAGGCTGTGAATACAGCCTGTTATGTTCATAATAGAGCATTGATCAACAAAATCCATAATAAGACACCTTATGAGCTATTTTGGAATAGGAAACCCAATATTGGTTTTCTTAAACCCTTTGGATGTCATGTAGTGATTCTAGATACTAGTGATGCCTTAGTAAAGTTTAGTGCCAAAGGTGATGAAGGGTACTTTATGGGTTATTCAGTGCAGAGAAAAGGATAAAGGGTTTACAATAAGAAGGAAAAACGTATACTTGAAAAGGTACATGTTAAGTTTTTAGAAAGTAAACCTAGTGATCCTGTGATTGGACCAAATTGGTTCTTTGACCTAGAGCCATTATCTAGAACCTTGAATTATATGCCTGTTACTAATCCAGACATTGTGAAAAAGGATTCAAATGTTGTGGAAGAACCTATTGTTGAGATTGCAGGTAAATAAGTTGAAAAGGAAGAAGGATCACATGCAGTCGAATCAGACCACATACTTGAGTATGTTACCATTCCTATATGGACTGATGGATTTGCACAAGCTGCTGCTGCTGATAAGGAGAAAATTGGTCCACAAGAAAATCCAGTTGAAGAAAACATGCATGAATCCTCAAGCGCTGACAAAGGCAAATCCGACGCTGACAGGTTCAATTCAGGCGCTGATAGCCCAAACGCTGATAACTCGTTTGGACATTTATTCTCTTCCAATACTTTTGAACAAGGTGAACCTTCTATACTTCATGAAGACGTTCATTCAAGTGATGATGGAAGTGGATATGAAGATGATATTGGCAACATGGAAACAGAAATAGAAGACAACACACTAGGGGGAGGAACACTTACATCTAATATAAAAAATCATCCTCCTTCTCTAATCATTGGTGACGTTTTGTCTCCTGTTCAAACAAGAAGGTCTCATCAGACTCAAGGTGGTTTCATTGCCAATATCCACAAGAAGGTTGATACCCTTCTTGTACAGGCATGTTTGTTTGCTTGTTTTCTGTCACAACAGGAACCTAAGAAGATTTTTGATGCTCTCAAAGAACCAAGTTGGGTGGAAGCAATGCAGGATGAGCTTCACCAGTTTGCTATTCAAGATTTTTGGGAATTAGTGGATTGTCCAAGGTATGTAAGACCTATTGGGACACGTTGGGTTCTTAGAAACAAAAAGGATGAGAGAGGAATTGTGGTCAGAAACAAGGCACGTTTAGTTGCTCAAGGCTATACACAAGAAGAGGGAATAGACTATGAAGAGGTTTTTGCACCTGTTGCAAGGATTGAAGTAATAAGGATTTTCCTGGCCTATGCTTCTTGCATGGGCTTCACAGTTTATAAAATGGATGTGAAGAGTGCTTTTCTTTATGGCACCATTACAGAGGAGGTTTATGTTATGCAACCTCTTGGTTTTGAAGATCCAGAACAACCAGACAAAGTGTATAGAGTCAAGAAAGCAATGTATGGACTTCATCAATCCCCAAGATCATGGTATGGTACATTGTCCACCTATCTGGTGGAAAATGGTTTTAAGAGGGGCACCATATATCAGACCTTATTTACCAAGAAGGTTGGTAAGGATTTTCTACTTGTTCAGGTCTATGTGGATGATATCATCTTTGGTTCAACAAATCCAATGATGAGTGAATACTTTTCCAAGCTCATGACAGACAAGTTCAAGATGAGTCTAACAGAAAGAAGATGGTATCTTTATCTCTCAAGATAAGTATGTAGTAGAAATCTTGAAGAACTTTGGTTTTTCTCCACATGAAAAACGGGCTAGCACACCCATAGATAGGGAACAACCTTGGGGAAAGATTGGAGATGGAAAAGATGTGGATGTCAGGCATTATAGATCAATGATTGGTTCATTGATGTATCTTACAGCCTCTAGACCTGACATCATGTTTGTTTTTTGTGCATGTGCACGCCATCAGGTGACTCCCAAAGAGTGTCATCTTCATGTTGTCAAAAGGATCTTTAGATACCTTAGGTGCTATCCCACCTTGGGATTACGGTATCCAAAGGATTCTCCATTGGAACTTTTTGGCTATTCAGACAGTGATTATGGAGGTGACAAATTTGATAGGAAATCCACAACTGGTGGATGCCAATTTCTTGGGAGCAGATTGATATCTTGGCAATGCAAGAAACAAACAGTGGTGGCCAACTCTACAACTGAAGCAGGATATGTTGCAACAGCTGCTTGTTGTGGACAAGTTCTATGGATCCAAAACCAGCTGTTAGATTATGGGTATAATTCTATGCATACCAAGATATTTGAAGATAATAACAGTACATTATGCATTATTAAGAATCCTTTACAACACTCTAAAACAAAACACATAGAAATTAGACATCATTTTATAAGAGATTGTTTTGAAAAAGGTTTAATACATCCAGATAGGGTAGACACAGAAGAAAATATGGCTGATCTTTTAACTAAACCTTTTGATGTTGGGAGGTGATGAGACTGCTTTTATACATAGTCTCATCGTCTAAAACGGGCTTTAAATGCATAAAATATCATAAAAATGGCCAAATATATGCTTGTGTTTGTTACTTGTGTATTTTAGGTACGGATATTGAGAAAATGACAAAAGATCACAAAGAACAAGCAAAAACGAACATGGGAAACAAAGCCGCACAATGAACCAAGCCCTAATGAAGATTTTCCAAGAAAAACCCTTGAAGATTTGAAGATTGTGCAAGAAGGGTCCTCCAATATTGAAGAATTGACACCTTAAACCCTTGTATATTATTACTTACAAGATTGGTCCTTAAAGTTTGTCAAATTTACAAAAAGGGACCTCCACGTTGAAGAATTTGCAAAAATGGTCCCTCATAAATCATGACTTGGCAATTTCAGTCCTCCAAAAAGTCAATCATACAAGTCAAGACCATAATCTATGAAGAAAATGCCAAAACAGCCCTTCAAGAATCAAGAATTGGCAAGAAATACCCCTGAAAATACTTTGGAAAAGTATTTGTGGCCAAAGTGGAAAAAATCAAACTTCACTAACAAAGGAATCCGGTTTTTTCTTAATTAAACTTCAAATGACAAAAGAAGGAAAGAGGAGGGGTTAATTGTGGCAGACAAGCAAAGAAACCTAGACCAACCACACCCCTACACGTGTCCCACTCACCCTCTCATCAAATCAGAACCCACCCTTTCTCCACCTCATTTCCCACTCAACTTTATTAACTAATCTTAACATATTAGTTTAATTTGGCGCTTAACACAAAGTTTAAAACCCAAAACGGATTAAAAACCTCCACTGTTCATGTTCTTATCAAAATTAGGTTTTCCTAATTGGCATGAAATTAGCCCACCAAAACCTCCAGAATTATGGTTAAGCTAGTCTTAAACATAACCCCACCCTCAAACCTTTGGCCACGTCACTCAACAGCTCACATGATAAACCCTGCTTTGGTGTTTTTGGGGAAAATGCCAAAGCTTGCCAGAAAATCAACACTCAGGATTCAAGCTTAATTTTTAAGCTTCCTTTAGGCCTTTGGATGAAATTACAACCTGCCAACTCATACAAGAAGCCAAAAATCAGTCACATAAACTCAAGATATCCAAAACCTTCAAGGGAAAAATGGGGAATTCATCAGCTTAGGGTTTACGTTTTTATGCATTGTAGTTAGTCATTGTAGCTTATCTTGAATCTCAAAACGTATTTTCAAACCTTGTGCAAGAAATTGTACAAGAGTTAAAAATCTGATATTTTGCTAAGGCTTGGTTTAACTTTGGAATTCTTGGGCTATAAGTGGTATGTACACCCTGATAAAGGAGCTTATCAAGGTGTTGTGAGCTTATGGTTTGGGGATAATCAAGTGTGGGAACAAGGTTGCATTAATCAGATTTTTTTCCAATTTGTCACCTTTTTGTTTTTGATTTTATTGTGCTAACCTTATTGAATCTTAGCAGGGTTGTTGTGGAAGCTTGTGCTTGTTCTTGCTAGCACATCAGCTCAAAAATTCGTGGGTGTGGATGTACATCCATGAGGTTTGAGTTCTTGAACCCAAAATTATGAAAAATACTTGATTTTTTATGATTTTTGTGTTTTGCTTGTGTTCTTGTTGAATTTGTGGCTTGATCTTGCTTGATACTGCATAATACATCTATTATTGTTTTTGATTGGGTTTGGGTATCATTGGAATACACTTATACTTGTTTAAATTGTGATTTGAAAAAGATAAGGGGTGTTTGGGATTACCTGTTTAAGTGCACAAGTTGGATTTGAGTGTGTGTTTGTTGTTTATTTGAGTTGGTATCTGTTTATCACTTGGTTGTATGCTAAAACCTGCAAGTTTTCAGCTTTGAAACATCAATTTAAAGATTGTGCTATATCTCACTTGTTTTAACTGTTTTTGACCTAAGATTTTGGAAACACCTAGAGTGTATGCATGTTTAGGGCTAAAAGGTGTTAAATCAAAGTTTGTGTAACCTGATTCGAAGATTTGAGTGTTTAAAATTGGCTTGGTGGTCAAGTATATCAGCAAAGTAAAAAGTCTGCATGTTCTTTGTTCATCAGAAACCTTTGTATGCTTGAATCTTGATTTAGACCTTGAACCAGTGCATGAAACTTGTTAATTATTGTTCATTTGAATTAATTATAGCTTGTGTATGCTTTTGGTGCAATTTGGTTGGCTGAATCTTGCTAAAACAGCTTATTAAGTTCATAACTACTAGTGTTCAAGTCTGTGTCTGATCTGATGCTTAATTAAGTTAACTGTATCATTTGGCTAATTGGAAGTGTGATTTCTTTGTTGTTCTTGACTCCTTGTGATCCACTGATCACAAGGGTGCCTTGTTTGTAACCTGAATCCAACAAAAAGCCACATAATACAAAAGGTCAATTAAGTCAAGCAGTGGAAACTTTTCCCACTGCTGAGACTCCAAAACTAGCCCCTGCTAGTGTTAAAAACCAAACAGCTTATTCATAAGCCATTTTGGCTTATCCAGACTTGCAACAACTTATCTTTTGTGATAGATGTTCCTTATTTGACCCATTTATTTGATCTGGAGCTTATTGGACTTTGACTTTGACTTTTTACTAGAAAACTCATTAAGTTGACTTTAACATAAGTGCTTATTTTCTTATTCTGGCTTATTTCTTGTGCTTATTTGAAAACTTTTTGATTATTTTGCTTAGTTAAGTCATTTAAAACCTTTTGAAACTTGAATCAGCACTTGAGGTGGTCTAAACGTCGAAAACGACTAGTGTCGTTTTGTGAAGATAGATTTTAGCTTATTCAGGCTTATTTCTTGTGCTTTTTCAATATTTCTTTTTACACATCTCTTAAGTAACTCAAAAGAAGCTTCTGTCAAATTTTAGCTTATGGCATCAGCTTATAGCTTAATGGGCCAAAAAGCCCATTAAGAATAAACTGCTTTAAAATAGCTAGCTTAAACACATTTTCAGCTTTTGGGCCTTCAGAGTTTTATTCTTAAAAATCAATTTTTAAGTCAGATAGGAGATTTTGGGCTTATTTGGACAACATTTTTCTTATTGGGCAAATTTGAGCCCATTAAGGGACTGTTTGGACTTTTAGCCCATTTCAAGGCCCAATAGGGGTATTTTTGTAATTTGAACTTCATTTATGTGTTATTTAGGTTAAAATAAGTAGGTTTGAAACTTTTTAGAATTTTTTAATAAATTTTGGATTTTTAATATTATTTTATTATTATTTTATTATTAAAAATTAAAATTTAGATTTTTCAAGTTTTTATATTTTTCTTAGGTTAAACACATTAAGTTAGCAATTTTACAATTTTTAGATTAATTTTATTGTCATTAGATTAATTTTTAGAATTATTTTAAATTTTAAAAGTTTTTAATTGTTTTTAAATAGTTTTAATTAATTTAAAATTTTTAAAAATAGTCATAAATTTAGTTAAGTCATTTTAGAGGTTTTATAAGTTAAAAAATCTCATTTTGGGCTTTTTATTAATTAATTTGATTTTTTGGGCTTTAATTAGCATTAAAAATTATTAATTAATTAAATAAAAGGTTTGAGTGATTTTTGATTTTTTGTAAACTCTAATTACATTTTTTAGGATTTATTACAATTTTCTAGGAATTTTTAGGGTAATTTTTAAATTTTATGACTTTTTACGGTTTTACGTGCACGACTTCATCTTAGTGTAATTCATAATCGTAACCGTCATCCTTTCTAATCTCTTTTCTTTCTTTCATTTCTCATCATTATAATCACAAACTTTTAATCAAATTCTTAGCACAACACACTAGCCTCCTTGAGAACGATCCCCACTTTTGGGTCACAACTTGTGGTTTTCCTAAACCATTTGTTAACACTTTCCACTAATTACCTCTTTTTCCTAAAGGTGTGTAAAAACTCAACTATCATTTTGGCGTCGCTGCCGGGAAGGCGTGTTGTGTTTTGTTTTGGAAATTGTTGTTTTTATATATAGCCATAATATCTATTTGTATTAGTAGCACTCTACTAATACGTATTATCGATTTTTCGTTTTTTTGTGTGAATACTATTACTATATTGTATACGTAGAACAATAAATTCACAAGTACTCCAAAAGTGTGAAAACACAAACCTTGATTGGAAGGTCATTACTCAATCATTGTATTCGAATCTCAAACAAGAAAGAAAAGGCAAAATAGATAAATACTTTCGTGAAGCTTAATTTTGAAAAACACAAACTATAAGGTGGGTATAAGGCGGGTATTATAAAATATACCCTAAGGAAAAAGGCTCTTAGGTGCTTCGCGCCGCCTCGTTTCCCCGCTTGCTTGTGAGTGTTTAGATAAAAAGGGCTAATCGAGGGTTTGCCAACCAAAGTATTATCTAAGTATCATATATATTTTCTTGGTTTCATTTGATTAAACCCTCTTGAACGTTTTGGTGTTCCACCAACGTTCTAAAGTCATCGAAGGCGTTCACTTCACGTGATCGTTTTCATTCCTTGAGGCTTCTTTAATCAACAGATTTAAGGAGGAGATTTGTAGATTTTTGTCTACTTAATACATTCACCAAAATCCAAAAAAAAGTTAATACAATCAAAAACCACAAAAAAAATTGAAAAATTAAAAACACCAAAAAGAATCTTCTTTGCTCATCCCCACGTTGTACGTAACGTTTATGCTTACTTGTAATCAAGCAAGACGTGCACGTAAACGAAAAAACCGAAAGGAGTCCACACCTACTCCTAATCTTTCTAGTGAGGAGTCTCCTATTGACGAACCTATCATAGAACAAGAAGTCACCATGGCTAATCGTACTATGATGGAGTTACTTCAAGCACCCACCGAGGGTTATGGAGAAGCTATCGTAATTCCCGCCATCCTTGCGGAGAATTTTGAAGTCAAAACGGGTTTGCTGTCAATGATCCAAAACAACAAATTCTGTGGTGATGAAAAGGACAATCCTCACAACCATATCCGCCAATTCAATCGTCTCACCGCCACTTGCAAGTTGAAGGACGTTGCTAATGATTCGATTAAGATGATGTTGTTTCCGTATTCCTTAGCGGGGCCCGCTAAAATTTGGTTAGAGAAAGAGCCACCCAATTCTATATTGACGTGGAAGGATCTCGTCTCGAAATTCGTGAACCAATTTTTCCCACCCTCTAAGACTACGCATTTGAAAAACGATATTTCAAAATTTTCACAAGAATTTAATTAGAGTTTTTCAACGGCTTTGAATAGGTTTAAGGAAATGTTATATAAGTGTCCTCATCACGGTTTTTCCGATTTGCATCAAATTGACACGTTTTACAATGGTTTAAATGATCATGAGAGGGATTATCTTAATGCCCCCGCAGGTGGTAATTTTTTGTGTAAAACGGTTGAGGAAGCGTTATTGATAATTGAGAATAGATTTAAGGTGTATAGTCCTCGTAACACATCGAGTGTTCGTAAGGCTTCGTCTTCGAATTCACCTTCATTGTCCAATACCATCGATGCTTGCCAAATTGAGGCAAACTTGGAAAACAAAATCTTTGATAAGCTTAAAGGACTTTTAATTGAATTCAAAGTTGGTGAACAAAGTGCTCCCGCTACGGCTAAAGCGGTTGAGGTTTCATGTATGTATTGTGGTGGAGGTCATGATTTCTCCGAGTGCATTACCAACGGTGGTAACACTTCGAGTGCCTTTGCGGCCACGGGAAACTACAACCAAAACGGTCAAGTTTCCCACTCCAATCAAATGACTCCACCGGGTTTTGCTCCCAATCAAAATGCTAACAACAACTATCGAAACAATCAAGTTGGTTACAAGAATAATTACAAGGGTAATAACTTTGGGAATCAAGGGGCTAATAACAATCAAGTTTCAAACAAAATCAAAATAATGATTTTCAAAACAACAACAAAGGTTTGCAAACTTTGAAAGATCTTCCAAATGAATTTGTTGAATACGCTAATGGAAACGATGCTAGGTTTGACAACATTCAAAGAGAAATCATTAGCCTAAGATCCGAATTTAAGAACGACTTGAAAAAGGAGTTGAAAAATGAGTTAGCAAATGAGCTTAAGGTGCATACCAACAAAATGGATGGAAATGTAACTAGGTTACAACAAAAACAACAGAAAATGGAACAAGGCCAACATGAAATAAAACAAGAGATGATTAATGCCGAGAAGAGGCAATCTATGTTTGAGGATAAAATTTCATCTATGTTTGAGGTAATAATGTGTAAACCGTCTTCGAGTAGTCTTCCTAGCAATACCATTTCGAATCCTAAGGGAGAGATGAAAGTGATTACCACACGTAGTGACAAGACACTTAAGGAACCGACTCCTCAACCAATTGCTCCTACGAAGGAAGCAATTGAGGAAGAACCCGAGGTTATGGTCGAAAAGGAGCATATCTCAAGCCCACGAAGTACCGCTCATACCACACCTACGGTTGACCCATTACCATCATTGGAACCCAAGATTCCAAAGGCTATGCCTATGCCTCAACCCACACCACCTTTGCCCTATCCATCGAGACTTAGAAAGGAGAAACGTCAAGAGCGCGACAACTACCAATTTTAGTTCTTCATGAAAATGTTTTGTGATTTGCATTTCAATATAAGTTTTGCCGATGCCTTGGTCATGATGCCTCGATTTTCCGCTAAGTTTAAAAGTATGTTAAACAACAAGGAAAAATTGCAACAATTGTCTAGTTGTTCCTCGGTTTATCTAAACCGCATACCTCAAAAAGTTGGTGATCCTGGTAAATTCTTGATTCCATGTGCTATCCAAGATATGGAAGAATGCTTTGCCTTGGACGATCTTGGTGCTAGCATTAACTTGATGCCAGTTGCAATCTTCAAGTTGCTCAATCTTCCTAATCTTACTCCTTCACTAATGTCTATCGAGTTGGCCGATCATTCTACGATTCCCGCATGTGGTTTGGCGGAAGACGTTTTTGTGAAAGTGGGAAAGTTCTATTATCCGGTAGACTTTATCCTTGTCGATATTCCCACGGATCCTCAAGTTCCTCTCATTTTAGGTCGTTCGTTTTTAGATACGTCTATGGCATTAATTGATGTGCATGCTAGAAAGATCACCTTACGTTTCAACGACGAGGAACTTGTTATAAACGCAACTCAAAATTCTCCAATTTCTCATGTTTATTCCGTTGCTACCATAAACTCCGTTGATATGATCGACGTAGTTTGCGAGGAATTTGCACAAGAAGTTTTAGGATTTGGTGATGATGAAAATAGTGGCAATCCCACTATGCTTGATCCCATTCTTGATAATTCGACACCATCCTTCACTCCATTTGAAGGTGGTGGTTTTACGTTGGAAGAATTCGATGTTCTACGTACTTGTAACGAAGACCTCGACAACAATGAGGACTTCTCGATTATCAAAGATTTTCTTAACGATTTCCCATTTCCTCCATCCGAGGAGGTTATGAGTATCGAGCCCAAATCTTCAATCGAGGAACCACCAATCCTCGAGTTGAAAGATTTACCTCCTCATCTTGAATATGTATTTTTGGAGGAGGACGATAAGTTGCTGGTTATTATTGCGAAGGATCTTTCGAATGATGAAAAAACCGCACTTATCGATGTTCTAAAGGATCACAAAAAGGCAATTGCGTAGAAATTATCCGACATTAAGGGGATTGATCCCAAATTTTGTACCCATAAAATCTTAATGGAGGAGGACTACAAACCCGCGATCCAATGCCAAAGGAGGGTGAACCCCAAAATTCACGACGTCATCAAAAAGGAAGTCCTAAAACTCCTTGACGCGGGAATGATTTACCCTATTTCCGATATCCCTTGGGTGAGTCCTATTCATTGTGTCCTGATTGTAGTAAAATACGACCTTTAGGAAAAGGAGCGTAAAAGCGGTAAGTATTAAACAAATGATTTTAGGAAAAACTAAGTGTTAATGACCCTAGGTGAAGTTCAAAGTTCGTTTCCCAAGGAGGTGTATGTGTGTGAGTAATTCGTAATTGGTTTGAGATTAATATTGGTTTAGAAGGGGGTGAGAAAAGAGGATGACGAAGACGTGAAATTAATACAACGACGACAAAACGTAAAACCGTAAAACAAGCTAAAATAAAAATTAATTCTAAAAATTACTAAAATTTCACCAAAAATCAAAATAAATAAACTAAGAGTTTACCAATGATCAAAACTTTTTCAAACCTTTTAATTAATTAAATATTCAATTTTAAATGCTAATTAAAGCTCTAAAAATCAAATTAATTATCAATAAGCCCAAATAAAGATTTTTCAATTGGAAAACCTCTAAAATGACCTAAAAAGATTAAAAACTATTTTTGGAAATTTTTAAACTAAGAAAAACTATTTAAAATGATTTAAAAACTATTAAAACTTAAAATAATTATAAAAATTAATCTAAAAGTGATAAAATTAATCTAAGAGTTGCAAAAATCCTATTTTAATGTATTTAAGCTAAGAAAAATGTAAAAAGTTGAAAAATGTGAAATTTGAAAAATAATAATTAAATAATATTAAAATAATAATAAAAATCCAAAGATTATAAAAAATTCCTAAAACTTGCAAACTAGTTTATTTTAACCTAAATAAACAGAAAATGAAAGCAAAATGACCAGAATACCCCTATTGGGCCCTCAAATGGGCCAAAACCAAAAACAGTCAACACTAATGGGCTTTTTATCCCAAAAAGTCAAACTTGGCCCAATTGACTTGGAAAAGCCCAATCTGACTCAAAATTCAATTCTAAACACAAAACTCTGAAGGCCCAAAAGCTGAAAGTGAGCTTATCACAGCTTAATAAGCAAACAGCTTATCCTTATTGGGCCAATAAGCCCATTAAGCAATAAGCTAATGCCATAAGCTCTAATTTGACACACAACCTTCTCTTGGGATACTAAAGAGATCTGTAAAAAGAAATTTTGAAAAAGCACACTCAATAAGCCAGAAATAAGCAAAGTAATATTTTACAAAACGACAAAATAGTCGGGTTTGAGATTTAGGGCACCTCAGAAGCTCTAGTTTTTTTTGCAAAAGCTCACAAATAGCTTAACTAAGAATAATCAATCAAGAAAATCACAAAAAGCCAAGTAGAATAAGCTGTGAGAACCAATAAGCTGGCTGAAAAAGCCAAATAAGCTAGTTTTCTAGCAAAAGCTTAACCAAGAGACTTGTAACCTTCCAGACTTGATATTAAGCTGAGAAAAATGAGTTCTATTACTAAAACTAAGTTGTTGCATGTACCAATAAGCAAAACAGATTCAATAAGCTTAGAAACCAAGTTTGACCAAAAGTCAAACGCTGACAAGAGAAATCCAAACGCTGACAGGAACAAAATGGACGTTGACAGACTTAATGAAGTGTTTAGACTTGTATTTCACCCTGCTGGTCAAGGCTTGAGTGCAAACCTTGTGAATCAAGTCCTACTAGTTGAGTAGTCTTGACAAGTTTTGGCACAAATAAGCCAATAAGCCAGTAAGCTTATAAGCTATCAACAGATAAATCCATGTAGCCAAATAACCTCACAAGTAGCACACAAATAGAATCCAAGCAGCAAAACAACAATCCTTATACTAGAAATCACAATGCAACACCAAATGAGGTGGTCACTTTGCTGATGCAAATGACCACTTCAGCCAACTTTGATAAGCTATAACAAACACAATAAGCCACCAAATTCAACTACCAGATAACCAAAAGATAGCTTATCACCCAAACTATTCCTAAACCTGATTTCAGACCTTAGAACCAAGTAACAAAGAAGTTATTGGATCTGATGTGTTTGACCAATCTCAAAAGCACTTTTATCAAATTTTAGCAAAACTTCCAATCCTTTTTCCAAACTTTCAGAAACTTAACCAATGACTAAAACTTGTTCAAAATGACTTGTTTAGACTTCCCAAACCCTAAGAACCAAGGGCACAAGGCCACAAGGCCTTATGAACCAGTAATCCCAAACAGTCCTTAATCCACCACTTTTCAAACAAACTTGTGATATTTTAAACACAGCCTACTGATTTTATCATTCAAATAGCTACACTAGGTGACAACTAACAGATTGCAACCATAAAACACAAAGTACAAACACAGAATCACCAAATCATATACCAAAATGCAAAACAGGCAGTAACATGAAATTTTTAGAGGAAACTTAATCAAGGGATTATACCTGCCCTCCACAACATCCTAGGAGGACCAGCAATGCTCCTTGGACCTTGTTCAACAAATAGAACAAGACCAAGGTACTTCAAAAAGGAAGATAAAAACCTTCTGATGTTCAAAGTAGAACAGGTTTTGATTATGATATATCTTCAACACAAAACAGCAAACAACTCAACCAAGAGCTCAAAACTCTTCTCAGGCTTGGTGTCAACAAGCTTGAAGGAGCTTAAGGCCTTTGGCTAAGGGCTAGTACACAATAATAAGCAAATTCAGAAACCTCTTTTCAAGCTTTTTCAAACTTGAAAAACCTTACCAAACATAAACGTCCTTGAACCAAATGATTCAAGCACACTTATAACAACAAATGGAACTCAGAATCACCTTTAAAAAACACCAACTTTCAAAAACATAAAGAGGAATTACAATTTTCTCAAAATACCAACTTTTATAAATTTTAAAAAGGAATTACAAGTTTAAAAGGTAAAACTGGAACAAAGGGACTCTCACAGGTTGAGGCCTCCTTTTATTGACAAATGCTAAGCCTACACTGTTCACAAACCCTAGAAGTGAAATTCCTAAAATGTCCTTGAGTACTTGAGGCCGTTTGTTGTTGATGAGCTGTCCAAAATGTCCAAACCATTTAAAATAGCTTTGGGATGAAGCTAAGACTCTCAGCTGTTGATCTTGCCATGTCAGCTTACTTGGAGAGGAAGTTGTGTTTTGATTGGTTGACGTGTTGAATGGTGGGGCCTCTTGGTGAGTGGGAGTGAGGGTTTTAAGGTTGGGATGGGTTTCTGCATGTGTGAATCACACATGTGCCAGGGTAATTGAAAATTACCCTTTGTTTTAAGTGAGTAAATTTTGGGTGGTGAATGGTGAACAGTAAGTGTTTTTGATCCGATTTTGGGGGAAAATTGTCTGTTCGGCGCAATTTCGTTTCAAATGTTTCACTTGCACAACATTAGTCCTTGTTCTTTGGCCAAACATGTATAACAAGTTTATTTTCTTAATAAACTCGTTTCCCTTTGTTTTTGAAGTTTCAGACTTCATGTTTTGGCCACAAAAAGTTTTCAAAAGGGATTTTAGGGCTTTTATCACTTTAGGCTAATCACAATTTCAGTCCTTTTGATATTTAAACCATATTAAAGGACTAGAAATGTAATATTCTTGGACTTCAAGGGCTTCTTTGGATTTTGGACTTTATAAGGACCATTCTTGACAAATTAGTTTTGATGAGGGACTAATCTTGCCATTTCTTCAAAGTTGAAGGACCTTTTGTGTAATTTTGACAAACTTTAGGGACCAAACTTGTAATTATGAATATACAAGGGTTTTAAGTGTCATTTCTTCATTCATTGAGGATCAATCTTGCATATCTTCAAGTCTTCAAGGGTAATTGTTGGATAAATCATGAACTAGGGCCCGGTTCTTTGTACGGCTTCGTTTCTCGTGTCCGTTTTTCCTTGTTTCTTGTGATCTTTTGTCTTTTACACGATATCCATACCTAAAACACAAGTAAACAAATACAAGCACAATATATGGTATTTTATGACATTTTTTATGCATTTAAAGCCCGAAAAGAACGATGAGATCATGTATAAATGCCATCTCATCATGTCCCTAAGAAGGGAGGAATGACCGTTGTGCCAAATGATGACAACGAGTTAGTTCCCACTAGACTCGTGACCGGATGGAGAGTGTGCATTGACTATCGTAAGTTGAATGACGCCACTCGAAAAGACCATTTTCCCTTGCCCTTCATGGACCAAATGTTGGAGCGTCTTGCGGGAAACGATTTCTATTGCTTTTTAGATGGTTTTTCCGGTTACTTCCAAATTCCCATCGATCCTCCTGATCAAGAAAAAACTACGTTTACGTATCCATATGGAACGTTTGCCTATCGTAGAATGCCATTTGGACTTTGCAATGCACCGGGAACCTTTCAAAGGTGCATGATGGCTATTTTTCATGACATGATCGAGAAGATGACGGAAGTCTTCATGGATGACTTTTCCGTGTTTGTGATGGAGGAACATAAAAATAAACTGGTTATTTAGTTTAGTTTGTGGTATCTTTTATTTAGTAATCTTATTTTGTGTTTTTAAGAATAATTTTTATCTTTTTTTCTAAGTTTAGTTTTTCCTATAAAATTAGGACTTATTTGTATTGAATTATAATGAAGCTATGAATAAAAAATACAGACTTTTAGTCTTTTGTTAATCAACTTAAATCCAGGTTATGGTTTATTGTTCGATTTCATCCAAATAATCAGGTATTCGTTGAATCAACGATTGTTGGAGTTTACCTGATTATCGGTATTCTTTTTTAATCAACGATAGTTGGAAGGAATTGTTTCTAGTATTCATTGGAATCAATATATCCAATTTATCTATCTTTGATTGTTTCTGGTATTCCCTAGGAATCAACAGATTCAATTATCTATCCTTGTTATTTTCGCTATATCAGTTGGTATCAAGAGCCGAAGTTCCTGATTAAGATGTTAGAATATCCGTTTTTTGAAGGTGATGGTTCATGTTTTGATGAATGGGAAGATTATGGTGCGACTAGTGATGATTATGAAGGACCTCCAATATTTGATGATGATCAATATGAAGAAGAATCTATGCTAGTTTATAATATTGATATTAAAGATGTCATTGGGGAAGAAGAAGTATTTATCGGAAAAGAAGAATTTGGTCGGGAAAAAGACCTTATGAGATCATCAAAACACCTTATGAGATCATTAACGGAAGAAAACCAAATATTTCATTTTTACATGTCTTCAGTGCATTATGTTATCCAAAGAATGATCGTGAAGATATCGGTAAACTTGAACCTAAAGGTTATATTGGTTTTTTCATTGGTTATTCTTCAACTGCTTGTGCTTACAGGGTTTATAATCGAAGGACAAGAAAGGTAATGGAGACTATGAATGTTACCTTTGATGAACTCTCGGGTATGGCCTATCAACATAGAAGTTCACATCCCGAGCTTCAAGGTCAGAATTCTGGACACGTAAGTTCAGGACTCGCGCTTCAATTTGCACCGTCAACAATCTCATCGTTACAACCTTTGGAACGTGACTTGGAAGTTTTATTTGGGCCAATTTATGATGAATATATGGAGGGTCCTTCGTCATTTGGTGTTCCTCAAAATGCCCCGGCTGCACTTGCTACGGTAGTTCAAGAACCTCTGATTGCATCTACACCAACGACATCTACTTCTGCATCATCTACGTCAACCTCAACCATATTGCCTCCAAATATTCCACCCACTTCTCCGACTGCTGACGTAACTCAACAACATTCTCAGCAAATTCCTAATCATGTTCATTTTCAGAATGAAATAGTTGCTGAAAATGCAAACAATGTGATGCTCAACGAACATGAGTTTGTTAATTCATTTGTGGCTTCCACAAGTACTAATCAACCTTCAAAAACATATGTGGATCCGTCGAGCTCGCATCAAGTTTCTCATACACTTCCACATGAACACAAATGGACTAATAATCATCCTTTGGTTCAAGTGATTGGCAATCTCTCACGACCAGTCTCAACACGAAAACAGCTGCGTACTGACGGTGATATGTGTATCTATGCACTATCAGTCAGTACAATGGAACCAGCAAGTGTGAAAGAAGCAATGATCGATGCATCATGGATTGAGTCTATGCAAGAAGAACTCAATCAGTTCATCCGGCTTGATGTATGGGAGTTAGTACCTCGACCGAACAATATCGATCCCCTTACTTTGAAATGGTTATTCAAAAACAAGATGGATGATGAGCAAACGGTCATTAGGAACAAGACTCGGTTAGTCGTGAGAGGTTATAAACAACATGAGGGAATTGACTTCACAGAATCCTTCGCCCCGGTTGCTCGAATGGAAGCTATTAGGATTTTCTTGGCATACGCAGCACACAAATGATTCACTGTGTATCAAATGGACGTGAAGACGGCTTTCTTGCATGGGCCGTTAAAAGAAGATGTGTATGTATGTCAACCTGAAGGTTTCATCAATACCGAACATCCAAGCCATGTCTACAAGTTAAAAAGGCAATTTATGGTTTGAAACAAGCACCGAGGGCATGATACGGTGAATTATCATCATTTCTTCTACAAAATCACTTCAGCAAAGGAACCATTGATCCAACGTTGTTTATCAAGCACTACGGCAACGACATCTTGGTGGCTCAGGTCTATGTAGATGATATTATATTTGGTTCTACCAACCCAAAATATTCCATATTTATTTGCCGACCTTATGAAAAGTCGATTCGAAATGTCCATGATGGGGGAAATGACGTTTTTTCTTGGTCTCCAAGTTCACCAATCCCCCGTGGTATTTTCATAAATCAGTCCAAGTATGTGCTTGAGATTCTAACGAAATTTGGCATGGAAAACTGTGATCCTATTGTTACTCCAATGGACACTAAACACAAGCTTGATTTGGATAAGAAAGGGACATTTGTAGATGCTACAAAATACCGAAGCATGATCGGGTCCCTTATGTACTTAACCTCAAGCAGACCGGACATTATGCATGCTACTTGTTTATGTGCTCGGTACCAGGCGAAGCCAACAGAGAAGCACCTCAAGGAGGTTAAAAGGATCTTTCGTTATCTCCGGGGAACCATTAACATGGGTCTCTAGTATACGAAGGATTCTGGTTTTAATCTCACTGGTTTTTCAGATGCCGACCATGCAGGGTGTCATGATACATTAAAGAGCACTTCTGGTGGAGCACGATTCTTAGGCGAGAAGCTAGTGAGCTGGTCATCAAGAAAACAAGACTGTACGGCGTTGTCCATCGCGGAAGCATAATATGTGTCTCTATCCGTGTATAGTGCTCATGTCCTTTGGATGAGAACAAAACTCACGGATTATGGATTTCACTTTAACAAAGTTCCTATTTATTGTGATTCACAATCAGCCATATCCATATCCTGCAACCCGGTCCAACACTCCAAGACCAAGCACATAGCTGTCCGATTCCATTTCATAAAGGAGCATGTGGAAAGAGGAACGATCGAACTGTATTTTGTCAAGACGAACTACCAACTAGCCGACATCTTCACCAAAGCTCTTTCTCAAGAAAGATTTGAATTCTTGGTTCGTCGACTTGGTATGCGTAGTTTCACTCCAGGTGAACTTGAACGTCTTGCACATTCGCAGTAACCTTGTATATATCTATCAGAAAATCAAAATACAAAAATATAATACCTATAAAAAAAATAAAAAAATGAGAAAATCTTTCAAAAATATCAAAAATATTCTTCTCTGACATGTCTCTCAGCATCGATAATATGGACGCACTTAGAAATGTCGCTCAATAACGACACGGGTACGTACATAAAGTTCGAATGAGAGTTCAAATGTTTTCAAAACATGTCTTTTCTACTTTCTTCTCATAATGGCTTATAGTCACATGTTAGACTATAACCCGGTCCCCAAAGAAAGGAAAGTCTTTGACTTATCCTCAACAACGAGAAATTAATTTTTCTCGGTCATGGGCATATATCAAAACATTCAAAGTTTTAAGCTCATGAACACAAGAAAAATGTTCATTTAAGTACATTATTCCTTAACAACGGGAAAGTAAGTTTTCTCGGGTTTTTGAGCATAATTTTTCAAAGTATTTCAAAACTGTGTGCTCATATACTCCCCTAATTTTAAATAGAATTTCTTTTCGAGGGGGAGTACAAACTTTCATGCAACATTATTCTCTCCATGTTTCATCACTAGTTTCACAAAATTTTCAATGTCATGCAATTTTTTAGGGGGAGAATAGTGATTAAAATGTGTTATCTTGGATAAGATCTTTGATATAAGTGCTTTCTCTTCCTAATATGTGCAAAAACCTTTCCTTTTATGATGCACATATGTAGGGGGAGCGTTTTGGTGATACAAAAAACCTTCAAGGTGTAAACACTGATTTCATCAACACCTTGATTGCTTTTTCAACAGGTTTTTCTGGTTACGATATCTATACCCTTCAACACATTAATTCATGACAGCATTGGTGTCAAAAGGTGGTTAGGTATTCGTCCTATGATCCAACCAGAACCGGAGGGATCTTCCCAGGGATAATCCATTAGTATTTAGATGTCCTTAGGAAAGTTGGAGTAGTTGAGTGTACGGGAAAAATGCCGACTAGTGACTTAAGCTAGCACTGGAACAATCACAACAAGGTGCTAGTTATGACGTCTTGGTAAGCATTGAAGGAGTTGAAGAATGAAAAAGAAATGTAAGGATAAAGGGTGTAAAGAAAGAAGCCCTCCATACAACTTAGGCAGAAACCAGGTCAATACATCTATTATCAGAATCACTTTGATGATTTTTGATACTAAAGACAAAGCATCATGGACCAGTGATGCAATGCACAACCCTTCCCAGCCTACTCAAGCTTCTCTCAAAAGAAGTTTGTTTTATTGTCACGGAGTTCAACTCATTTCTATCCACTTTCTCACTCAGAGATAGTAGATATTTAAAAGGTGGCAGTCTGCTCCAGCCTCCGATCACCAAATAAACGTGCACTTATAGAGTGTAGAGCCAACGAGATTCATCATAAATCTCAATAGGACACTTATTCCATATATTAATTGTTGTTCATCACTAGAACACATGCGATAATTTACAGAGTCCTACGCTCTATCCTTGTGATATTGCCAGAACATTCAGAGTGATACTCATTAGTATTCACAGTGATGAATGGAAATCCTTCCAGTGTTAACATCAAACAACACTGCGGTAGGTCATATGTAAGATTCACTTGAATTGAACATATGTTAACTGGAAAGCAACAGTGGTTTGATTCTTCCTTAATTCAAACTCGTTCCAGGTCTCGACGTAATATCTTTATGATCTTGCCAGAACATTCAGAGTAATACTTTTTAGTATTCACAGTGACGAATGGAAATCCTTCCAGTGTCATCATCACACAGCACTGCGGTAGGTAACTTGTGAGATTCTATATGAATCAAACTTGTGTCAACTGGAAAGCAACAATGGTTTGATTCTTAACTGATTCAAAATTGTTCCAGGAAATTGAATTGACGACTCAATCAGCAGAATGGAACTGCATGATTCACTCCTTACTATGAATTATCTTTCGATACATTCAAGTATTGAGAACGCCTACCACAGTCGGAAACCCTGTCAAGGAAGTTCTTTGAACTTACCTAATCACAGGTACAGTATTCGTACTGTATAACGGGAAACCGGAGGAATGCAAACGGTGGCGTGACCCCAAGAGTCGTAATTCAAGTCCACATGCTCTTGTAAATGAAGAAAGCTCAAGAACATCTCAAGCAAAGACTTCCGCTACTCTGATTATCAAGGGAGATTATTAACAAGCTTTCAAGACTACGCAAACTACGAGTATGTGGGAAAAGACACAAGAATACAAGTTGGCAAAGCTTAAAGATCAAGTCAAGGTAAAGATCAAAGATCCAAGATCACAAGTCATGAAAGGAACAATGAAGGAACTCTCAATACATCGAGCTTCAAAGTCAACAACACCAAAGAAGTGAAGTCACATATTACATGACCACCCCTTAGGGGGAGATTGTTAGAAGTATTTAAAGTGATGGTCATATATAATATACCGTTGCGAAGCTGGTGGAAAATGATACTTAACGGTGTTGAGAGTTCTAGCATAATGTTATGCATGTAACGGGAATTAGTCCCGAACTCACAAATGAGGAAGGCCTTCCATACATGAGACGTATAGTATAAAAGGCCCAAGGCACCTCATTTGTGGTGTGTGTATTCCATGTTTCATAGATTGTAGAGAGAGAAACATATGTGTTTCTCTCACTAGGAATTCACAACCTTTGTTTTTCTCTTTTTTTCATCTAATCTAATCTTTCTTTTTTGGTTTAATCTTCATCTTTATTTCTTGTTCTATATTAGTCGTGTGTATCATTCCTACATGATGACATTTATTAAAGACGTAAACTTAAATAAACTACTACACGTGTTTTAGACATAATGTATTGTTTTCATCACGATTAAGTGACTTTTGGGATCATAGAACAAGAACACGTGAATGCTTCGTTAGAAATAATTTCATCGTCCTCGATTTTCACCCAATTCTATGCTAAGCGTGTAACGAGATAATTGTTATTATAAGTTAACAACACGATCATATTTCATGAGTGTTCATTACACACCTAAACTCCCTTATTCCTACTTGGTATCTCTTATATTTTATTTTGTCTTAATGATCACGAGGATACATCATTGACTTATGCGTGAATAGAGATTAAGTCTAAAAATAGATTTTTTACGGTGTAACCAAAATCATTAAATTAATAATTCACCCTAATAGACAACAATGTCAAAAAATTAAGTCAACAAGAAGGATCGATAAACACGGTTTTATAACAGTTTTGAACATGAGACTTATTACAAAGACTTTTATACGCCCCCTAACGGAAGGGCCATATTATCATAAGTTTACCTCCATCTTTTATTCAACTCCGCCATGGAGCTTTTATTAAGACTTTGGTCTTGCCTTGCCTTTTATTATCCTCCATCATCGGTGGTTTTATTATGGCCAAAGACGTATATCCTCACGCTAAAGCGAATTTTGGATCTTTAAAGCTTCAAAGATTAAGGCTTGATTCACTTTCAATTTGGGCATAGATTTTTCGGCCTTGTGAGCTTCAAATTTTTGCTTAATTTAGGTGAGCACTTGAAATCTTATTATTAGGTGAAGCTTTCGATTATTCGGGTGCCAATACTTCAAAACCGTGACGCTGGCGATACCTTAATGTTTTCCCAATTTAATTACATGAAAGCTACTAAAGCAAATTAGAAACCAACAATAGTGACTAAACCGATAAATCAATATTTATTAACAATTTATTATAAAAGCGTGAGGAGAATAAGCTAATAATTACTACGCATGAGATCGTGAAAGATTACGAGACTTATAAATAACTCTATCATTTCTCGTCCTCATTTAAGAGACTTACCCTAATATAAAGTTAAGGAATCAAAGCTAAGTGCTCAACACGCACGGTCGAGTAAAAGATTACTCCTATTCTCGCCATCGGAAAATCTACATTCGTGTCTTAAACACTTATAAAACATGAGAAAATTTTTAAAATTTGGCCATTTTTAGCCTTATTTTGCAACAAAATGATAAACAAAAAGATAAACTTTGGAAAGCGTGAAGGTTTGGCAAGGCAAGTATCTATTCACCCACCATACTAAAGTTAAAAATTGTCCTCAATATTTCGAGTCTAAGGGTTGCAAAACCCCATACTAGAGACGTAGTCGAATGCATAATCTAGCATGGAAAGGGTGTAACCGTTAAATTTAAAGCCGTTTATGAAGTGTGCTAAAAACCTAAGGTTAGAACATCAAAGGATATATCATGGATATTGAGAAGTTCTTCAAAGCAAACGATCGAGTGCTCCCATAAAACGAACACGAGAGGCTCCAATCGTGAAGATAATGATCATCTAAAATCCACAATTCACAAACAACCATGAAACAAAGGTTGGAAGGGCACAAATCCCCTTATTAGGTTAATTAAAAAGCAATAATATGTACATGGGATAAGAATGGGACTCCCCCACGAGGCACCTTGTTTTTGATAAACGAGTCAAAAGCTCGACTCGAATCCCCCATAAATTTGATCATTTAGGGATAATCATGGTATGGTCAATTTTTGGCGGGGCTTACATGATGAACAAGGCCCAAAAACAACCGGTATTAAGGACTAAGTCCTTTGATGATGCAAAATACCGGGATCAAAGATGGCGTTCTCGTTTTCATTGGATAAACAAACCAACGCCACTTCAACATGTGCCAAAACAAACCCAAAGGGTTTAAAGAAAAAAGATGAGAAGAAATAGAAGGGTGGGACAATGGGTAAGTCACAAAAACCATGAGCCACTCGAGGTAGACTCGCACCAATCAAATAGAAAGATTTTCCATTTATTGTATCGGTGAAAGACCGAGATTTCCCTTTATAAGTAATTCCGGGATCAAATATCTCGTCCTCGGTGGAGAAAGGGAAGGGAACATAAGGGGCTTCCCCCACACTTAAACCACACAAAGCATCGTCAAAAAGAGAAGACGAGCTTGTAGCACTCAAAACACGAGGTGATGACGGAGTTAGAGTTGTAGAAAAATCCTTTAAATTTGATTCAAAATCTTTTCCTTTTTCATCTTTTGAAAACTCCTTATGAAAACCCGATTTGATTATGTCAAAAATATTTGGTGTTTCTAAAACAATGTTAGGCACACTAAAAATTCTCACATTTGAAAATCGTTTAGGTGGTGGCAAGTTCTCAAAACGTTTGTCAACAAAGAACACCGCCCCGTTGGGATCAACATATTCATCATCCGAAGAATCTTCTGTGATTGGAGACGTAGACTTAACACTCTTAACCTCCACCGGCGGAGGGGACAGAAAATCGTTTTTATCATCAACTTCTAAACCTCTTTTTGAAATCCTTTTGCAAATGTTTTTGATGGGATTAACATCGTTCAAAGACGTGATAGAATACACATGAGAAAGTGTAGAGTTTTGAGTTGCATTTATGACGAGTTCCTCCTTATTAAAACGTAGAGTGATTTTCCTAGCATGCACATCAATAAGTGCTCTCGAAGTATCCAAAAATGATCGACCTAAAATTAGAGGAACTTTAGGATCGAAGGGAATGTCAACAACGATAAAGTCCACGAGATAGTAAAATTTTCCAACTTTCAAAAAGACGTCCTCGGCTACTCCACAAGCTAGAATCGTAGAATGATCGGCCATCTCGATTGACATTCTTGAAGGAGTGAGATTAGGAAGATTGAGCGACTTAAAGATCTCAAGAGGCATCAAATTTATACTAGCACCAAGATCGGCCAAGGCGTACCATTATTCCATATCTTGTATTGCACATGGGATTAAAAATTCACCGGGATCACCGACTTTTTGAGGTATGCGGCTAAGAAAAACCGATGAACAACTAGACGATTTTTGCAATTTCTCTTTGTTATTCAACATACTCTTAATGTTCGCGGCAAATCGAGGCATCATGACCAAGGCGTCGGCAAAACTTATATTAAAATGCAAGTCACGAAACATTTTCATAAAAAGTTCAAATTGATAATTATTACGTTCTTGTGCCTTTTCCTTGTTTCGTCTTGAAGCGTAAGGTAAGGGTAGTGTGGGTTGGGGCATAGGCATCGGCATTGGAATCTCGGGTTCCACTATTGGTATTGGTTCAACCGTAGGTGTGGTTTGAGCGGTACTTCGTGGGCTTGTAATTTGCTCCTTTTCAACCACCACCTCGGGCTCTTTCTCTATTTCCTTCTCCGTAGAAGTAGTTGTACGAGAAATGGGTTCTTTGAAAGTTTTACCACTACGAGTAGTAATAACCTTCAATTCTCCTTTCGGATTTACGATGGTATCACTAGGAAGACCACCCGAAGAAGAGGGTTTACACATGATAGCTTCAAACATTTTTCCCATTCGATCTTCAAACTTAGATTGCCTAGCATCCGCTTTTAACAATTTTTACTTAATCTAATGTTGACCTTGCTCCATTTTTTGTTGATTTTGTTGGAGACGTTGTACATTTCCCTCCATTTTATTAGCATGATTTTTTAATTCATTAGCAAGCTCGTTTTTCAACTCGGGTCTTAAGCTAATCATCTCACGTTGCATGTTATCAATCTTAGCATCGTTTGCCTTTGCATAATCTAAAAATTCTCCATTAAGATTTTTAGTGTGAGCATTTTGAAAACCTTGAGTGGTGTTTTGAAAATCACGGTTTTGGTTTTGGTTTGAAATTTGCCCATTTCCACTTTGGTAATTACCCTTGTTGAAGTTACGTTGATTTCCTTGATAAGAACCATTTTGATTGTTTCGATAGTTGTTAGCATTTTGATTTGTGGAGCTTGATTTTGGCGGGAACCTTGACCGTTTTGGTTATAAATTCTAGTGGCTACATAAGCATTCGAAGTGTTACCTTCCGCGGTAATGCACTCGGAAAAATCATGAGCTCCACCACACGAAATACAACTCTTGGCAACCGCCTTAACCGAAGCGGAATTCAAAGCATCTTGTGCTTTCCAATGAGTCATAAGAGACGAAAACCTATCGAAAAACCGATTTTCCTCATTTGCTTCATCTTGCAAGGCACTCATGTTACGAGACGACGATGACGAACCCATAGTGGCAACACTCAGTGTGTTACGAGGGTTGTAAAACTTAGACCTATTCTCAATGATTTTTAAAGCCCCATCGGTCATTTTGCACAAAACATTACCACCCGTGGCGGCATTTAGGTAATCTTGTTCATGATCATTAAGCCCATTATAAAAAGTGTCAATTTGATGCAATTCGGAAAAATCATGGTGTGGACGTTCGTGTAACATTTCTTTAAACCTTTCCCAAGCCATTGAAAAACTCTCATTAGACCTTTGAGTAAATCGTGAAATCTCGTTTTCAAATGTGTTGTTTTAGATGGTGGAAAAAATTGATTCACAAATTTAGAAACGAGATCACCCCACATCAAAATCAAATTTGGGGGTTATTTCTCGAGCCATATCTTGGCGAGTCCATCTAACGAGTATCGAAACAACATCATCTTAATAGCATCGTGGGGTACATCCTTAAACTTGCTAGTCTCGGTGAGACGATTAAATTTCCTAATGTGATAATGTGGGTTGTCTTTTTCGTGTCCGCGAAACTTGTTGGCTTGAAGCATAGACATTAAACCCGTCTTGATCTCGAAGTTCTCCGCAAGGATGGCAAGAATCACAATGGCCTCTCCAAAACCCTCGGTGGGTGCTTGAAGCAACTCCATCATAGTACGATTAGCCATGATAGTTTCTTGTTCTACAAGGGGTTTCTCACTTGGAGTCTCTTCACTAGAAGGTGTTGGTGTAGGTGTGTTTTCCTTTCGATTACGACGTTTACGTGCACGTCTTGCTTGATTACGAGTAAGCATAAACGTCACGTACAACGTGGGGATGAGCAAAGAAGATTCTTTTTGGTGTTTTTAATTTTTCAATTTTTTTTGGATTTTTGATTGTTTTTACTTCTTTTGGATTTTGGAATTGTATTAAGTAGACAAAAATCTACAAATCTCCTCCTTAATCAAATATCTTGATTAAAGAAGCCTCAAGGAATGAAAACGATCACGTGAAATGAATGCCTTCGATGACTTTAGAACGTTGGTGGAACACCAAAACGTTCAAGAGGGTTTAATCAAATGAAACCAAGAAAATATATATGATATGTAGATAATACTTTGGTTGGCAAACCCTCGATTAGCCCTTTTTATCTAAACACGCACAAGCAAGCGGGGAAACGAGGCGGCGCGAAGCACTTAAGAGCCTTTTTCCTTAGGGAATATTTTATAATACCCGCCTTATACCCACCTTATAGTTTGTGTTTGTCAAAATTAAGCTTCACGAAAGTATTTATCTATTTTGCCTTTTCTTTCTTGTTTGAGATTCGAATACAATGATTGAGTAATGACCTCCCAATCAAGGTTTGTGTTTTCACACTTTTGGAGTACCTGTGGATTTATTGTTCTACGTATACAATATAGTAATAGTATTCACACAAAAAACAAAAAACCGATAATACGTATTAGTAGAGTGCTACTAATACAAATACTATTTATGGTTAGTATAAAAACAACAATTGTTCAAATCAAAACACAACACACCTCCCCCGGCAGCGGCGCCAAAAATGATGGTTGTAAAATCACACTCGTTTAGGAAAACAAGGTAAAAGCGGTAAGTATTAAGTGTTCGTTTAGGAAAACGGAAGCACTTATGACCCTTTGTGTGGGATCGTTTTCAAGGAGGCTTGGTGTGTGTGTTAAGAAATGATTAACTTTGAGATTAATATTGATGGAAATGAGAAAGAAAAAGACGAATTACGCTAAAAATTATCCTATGACGTAAAAAACATAAAATCGTAAAATTCGACGAAAAACGAAAGTGTCCTAAAAATTACCAAAAAGTTACCTAAAATCAAGAAAAATATAACTAAGACAAAAATGAAAACAAAAGTTTCCAAAACATTTTTAATAATTTTATATTAATTTTTAAATTCTGATTAAAAACCAAAAATTAAATAAAATAAAAAATAAGTCAAATTGAAAACTTTTTCTTTTGTAAACCTATAAAATACTATTAAAAACATAAAAACTATTTTTCCAAATTTTTAAAACACTTTTTTCTATTTTTTAATTACTTTCTAAAATTACAACTAAAAATAATCATAAAAAATTAAATATAAACGTGAAAAATAAAATTTTTAATTCAAAAAGTCCTAAATCTATCCAAGAACAAAGTAAAATTGAAAACAGCAAAAAGGCTTAATAAATAAGCTAAAATCAGCTTATTTATAAGTTGTCTAAATTAATAAGCTAAAATCAAACACACCTTAAATAATAGATAATGCAAACGTTTACCAATCAAAGACCCTAGGGCAGATGGTAAACGCGTTTGTGTGTGAGAGGAGTGGCACAGGTTCGAGTCCCAGCCACGTCCTTTTGGAAAAAGTTTTTTTTTCTTTTTTTCTTTTTTATAAAACTCAAACCTGATGACTTAAACAACTTCAAAACTCAAACAAAAACTAATTTCAACAAAATTTAAGCTAGTTAAGATCAAAAAACGTGCCCAGTATCAAGATTTTGCTACAGTAACTAATTTAAAGAAAAATAGAGCTATCTGAGATCCTAATCGTTCTTGGATGACTCAGGAAAGTCACTGGGTGGTTTTGAGCCTGATTTTGGCTTGTTCTTGGTGATTACTTGGATGTTTTTGGAAAGTAGGGCACCCCCACACTCATGGAAGTGTGGGGAGTCAGTAAAAACACAAAAATAATCAAGCCAAACACTCAAATCACAAACACCAAGCAAATTCAAGTTTCTGAAACGAACAAGCAGGTCTGGGGGTTATGTTGCTGAGCTAGTTGGTCACCAAGTAAGTTTTGGGCAAGCACAACTATCAAACAGGCCTATCAAATCACAAGCCACCAACTCACAATCCTAGATTACACCTAGTTCTAACAAAATCAAGAGTTTGATGAACAAAAATTGCTAAAACTTGACAAATTCAAAGACTTACTGATTTCCAAGTATTTTTAAGCAAACATAACATGCACTTTAGTTTAAAAACCTTCAACACTGAAAACCAACTAGTGTTTTATACTGCCAAAGACTATTAAACTGAGTTTGACTGGTTTTTAAACCAAAAGCTTGTCACTAGCTTCCCTTAAATCCCAAATACAAACACCCCCTTAATAATCAGTTGACATTATTAACAAACCAAAACTTATCAAACCAAATTAAAACTGGTTAATTCCTATTCTAACATACATCAAGAACAGATTTAAGCATAAACAAACAATAAAGAAGGCACATAAACAACTAACACATAAAATCTCTTAATCACTTAAAAAAACATGAAAACAAGAAAAAGGGTTCAAGCTTCTACCAATGCTGATGCCTTCTTTTCCTGGCTTTTCTAGCTTAATCACAAGGTCATAAAAGAACTATGTAGAGAAACCCCGATGTTGGAATCTCATAAAGACCCAAGGGTATGCATGCCTTCAAAGTAAAATGAAAAATGAATGGAGATGAGATCTTGATTCTTGCTTGGTTCCTGCACAAGCTTGTGCCAAATATATCCAAAAGTGATTTTTCATCCATAATTTATGCATACCCTTTTGAATTAGGTACACGTATTCTTTATTATTAAAATCATCGTCTTTAAAACCGTTTTTCTTAATTCTTTCAAAACATGCATTAAGCCTCATAGTTTTTGCTAAAGTAAACATTTGAAATCATTAGAATTTGAAACATTAGGTTTTGTAACCTCGGTTTTTTCATTATCATAAGACAGTTGGGACTTATTCGTGAAAAAGTCCATTTTGTCATCCCCATATCTCATAGTAAGTCTCCCCTCGTGAACGTCGATTACGGTTCGAGCCGTCGATAAAAATGGTCGGCCTAAAATAATGGGACATTTAGGGTCACACTCGTAATCGGATATGACGAAATCCGCAGGAAAAACAAACTTTCCAACTTTGACATAGACATCCGCGGCTATTCCAATTGGTATAAGTCGTGTACAATTTGCAAGCTCGATTGTCATGTTCGTGGGGGAGTGAAGGCAATCTCATCAATTTCCAAAGAGAATGAGGCATGAGATTGATGCTAGCACCTAAATCGGCAAGGGCTAAACATCCCTCAATCTCGGAAAAATCACAAGGTAGTAGAAATTGGCCCGAATCCTCTTCCTTTCTCGGCATATGCCTTTTGGGTTTTTTAAGAAGGATCGGTGCACAAGTTTCTTCAAGGGTTACTTGGGTAAGGTCGATAAAACTCTCTTTTTGAACCGTGGATGGAATTTGAGGTACACGAGGGTGTGCACTCTTTTCCTTGGTCGCCACGTTCACCCCATCGACTTTAGAACAATAAGACGTCTTAGAAGTCGACGGTTGAGAAGAAGGAACAACACGGAATCCATCAAGGATAGGGGTAATCACACGACTTTTTCCACGAGACGAGGCGGCTTTACATTGTTCCTTCGGATTTGCAACGGTGTCACTAGGTAACGAACTCGACGAAGCACCCAAGGCCTTGTTCTTAATAGCCGAAAACAACTTTTTAATATCAATTTGTCCTTGCTCAATATTCATGTTTTGAAGTTTTAAAGTATTATAAAAGTCGTTTTTCAAAGTACCAATTTCTCCCTCTAATCGTCTCATATTAGCCTCATTCGTTTTCATGTAATTTTGAAAATCATTTGACGAACTATTTTGATTTGAATTAAAGTTCCCTTGGTTTTGATTGTTTCTTTGAAAATTGTTTTGATTCCCACTTGAAAAATTGTTTCCTTGATTGTTGTTGTTTGAAAAATTCGAGTTTTGATTATTGTCTCGATTTTTCCAATTCAACTTACGACCTTGATTATAACCTTGGTTTTGAAAATTCCTTTGTTGATTATTTCCTTGAAAATTGTTACGATTTTGATTATAATTGCCTTGTTGTGATGGACCGACGTTATTTTGATTAGAAAAATTGTTGTTTAACGCACTCACATTCGACGTTTGGCCATCCGTAGCTACACACTCGTAATAATTATGAGGTCCACAACAAAACGTACACAAAGTCTCAACCGCTTTCACCGTAGCGGGAGCGTCTTTCTTTTGCATCTCAATGAGAAAAGACGTAAACACATTCGTTAACTTGTCGACTTTCGCATCAACCCTCTCAATGTCGCGATTAGAATTACTAACATTGGCGACATTGGCAACACTCGGCGCGTTGCGGAGTTGGTAAACCTTGGATCGATTTTCGATAATCATTAGTGCATCTTTCGGATTCTTACACTAAAAGTTGCCACCGGCGGCGGAATTCAACGAATCTTGTTCTTGAAAACTAAGGCCGTTGTAAAACGTATCGAAATGGTGCAACTCAGAAAATCCATGGTGAGGACATTGCCTAAGAAATTCCTTAAAACGATCCCACGCGTCTCTAAAGGATTCATTCGGTTTTTGCTCAAATCTCGTAATCTCGTTTTTAAAAAACGTCGTCGTAGACGGTGGGAAAAATGATTAACGAATTTGGAAACGAGATCCTTCCACGTAATTATCGAATTAGGTGGCTCTTTCTCGTACCAATCCTTGGCGGCACCATCGAGCGAGTACGGAAAAAGCATAAGCTTGACGACATCGGTGTCGACGTTCTTAAACTTTCTCGTGGCTAAAAGACGATCAAAATTCCGAATGTGGTCGTGAGGATTATCGGCTTCATGACCTCGAAACTTCATAGCTTGGATTAACGAAAGCATTCCGCTCTTAATCTCAAAATTCTCCGCTTCGATAGCGGGAATTACGATCGCGTCTCCATAACCCTCAGTGGGTGCTTGGAGCAATTCCATCATCGAACGATTGTCGGCCATCTCCTCTATGGTCTCTTCAACAACGATATTAGGAACGTTGGTTTCTAAATCTCGTCTATGTCGTCGATTCCTTCGATTACGATTGCGTCGATTCGAAGCGTCGCTAGAATTAGAATAATCCTTCGATCGAGTGCGCATGCACTAAGCGTAGAATGGGTGGTAGCAAAGAAGATTCTTTTTGCGGTTTTTCGATTTTTCAATTTTTTGGTTTTTGATTGTTTTAATTTTTTTGGATTTTTGTTGTATTACGTAGACTCAAATCTACAAATCTCTCCTCGAATCGATTTTATCGATTAAAGGAGCCTCAAAGAATGAAAACGATCATGTGGAGTGAACGCCTTCGATGACTTTAGAACGTTGGTGGAACACCAAAATGTTCAAGAGGGTTTAATCTTGAAAACAAGCAAATATAGTATACGTAGATAATACTTGGGCGACAAACCCTCGATTAGCCCTCTTTCTCAAACACGCACAAGTAAGCGGAGAAACGAGGCGGCGCTAAGCACTTAAGAGCCTTTTTCCGTTAGGTCGTGAAATACAACCGCCTTATACCCACCTTATAGTTTGTGTTAATCAAAATTAAGCTTCACGAAAGTATTTATCTGTTTTGCCTTTAAACTTTTGCTTTGGATTCGAATACAATAACTGAGTGATGAAATCCCAATTAAGGTTGCGTTTTCACGCTTTTAGAGTACTTGTGTATTTGTTGTTCTACGTAAATATAGTATATTAATAATATTCATAAAGAAAAACAAAAACGATTATGGGATATCTACAATATAGTAAAATGATTGGTTTGTGTTTAATTTAGGAATATTAAACACGATTTATTTGGATATTATAATATAATAAGGAAAAATAACAAAAATGAGTATGTACGTTATATACGCTTTCCAAAAATTGAAAAGCAAAAACGCACTACTCACACAAACACGATAGTAATAATGGAAACTCAAAAACACCTCCCCGGCAGCGGTGCCAAAAATTATAGTAGTAAAATACGTCTTTTAGGAAAAAGAGCGTATAATGCGGGCAAGTATTAAACTCGACGATTTAGGAAAACCGACAAGTCGAATAAATGCGGGTTCGTTCTCGAAGGAGGTGTGTGAATATGAGTGCCAATATGTAAAATCAAAGTTTGGATTAGTGTCGTTTTTGGTTTAGAAGAGAGAAAATTAAAGACGAGCTACGACTACGATTTTACTACGACGTAATGACGTAAAACGCGAACGTAAATACGTAAAACGTGACAAAATTAAACATTAAATCTAAAAATTAATTAAAAATTAAAACTAAGTCTAAAATAATATAAATAAGAATAAAAATTCAATAAATAAATTTTAAAACCTTTTATTAATTGAATATTCAATTTTAAATGCTAATTAAAGCACTAAAATTAAATATAATTAAGATAAAGCCCAAAAATATTATTTTATTGTACTAATAACTCAATTATATTATTTAAAGACTAAAAAGTATTTTTCCTAAATTTTAAATACTATTTTTCTATTTTTAAAACACTAAAATAATTTTTAAACTAAAATAATGATTAAAAATAATAAAATAATGCTAAAATTTATTTTACTTTTTGAAAAATCCTAAATTATATTACTAAATAGTAGAAAGATGAAAAAGTTTGAAAAAATAAAATTTTTACACTAAAGGACAAAATAGTTTTAATTAAAAACTATTTAAACTAAAATTAAATAAAAAGGGTGAACAGTAAAACTTTTTAAACTAAAAATCTTAAAATGTTTTTTTAAATCTAAGAAAATTTGAAAAACTTAAAAAATATTACTTTTCTGCACTAAAAGACAAAAAAAGGAATTAAATAAATTAATAAAAACTAAACTTAATCTAAAAAATAATAAATGAACAGTAAAATAAAAATAAACTCAATGAAAAATCATAAAATAAATAAACAAAAACGAGGAAAAATGAAAAAACTGGAAAAAGCTTAAGATAAGCCACTAAAGACAAAAAGCTAGCTAGCTGATGTTGACTGCTGACTCAGCTTTTGTCCACATGCATAGCAGTGGGAAAAATAACACTAGCAGGGGGAACTTTGTTCCCACTGCTTTAATAAAAAACGGGTCTGGTGATTCTAGGCTTGATTCCAAGCTTGTTAATGAGTTTTGTTGGATACTAAAGGCACCCCCACACTTAGTGGAGTGTGGAGAGTCAATATAAGCACAAAAGCACACAAGTCTAGGCAAGAAAAATCACACAAATGAACCAAACAAGTCACTTATATGATCCTAGGGGTCTGATGAACAGTATGTTGGTTCAATTGGCACTAGAGTGGATTTCAATCCACCAAATCCTTCACAAAACTCAACCAACCTATAACTAACAGTTGAACAAGATTTCAAGGCAAAACTATCTAAAACACCCTTTTTATGGCATACTGATTTTTGCTAGATTTCACCAAAAATGAGCATGTAAAAAAAACTTTAAGACCTTACCAAACTTGAAAACCAAATACAGAAAACACCTATAACTAACAAAATAGGTATGTTTAGACTGATTACAACCCACTTAGTGTCACCTTAGACAGATTATCGCATAAACCCAAACACCCCTATGATTTTCAGAATAAGAAAATTTTCAAACCAAGTGTTAACAAATCAATTCAAAATTTGTTCAAACCTATTCCAACATACATAAAGAACAATATTGAGCAGAAACAAACAATAAAGAGGGCACATAAACAACTAACACATAAAATCACTTAATCACTAAAGAAAAAAGCATAAAAGCATGAAAAAGGGTTCAAGCATATACCATGGTTGATGCCTTCCTTTTCTGGCTATTCAGGCTTGATCATAAGTTCATAAGAAAGCTATGTAGAGAAACCCCGTTGTTTGAATCTCAAAAAGACCCAGGGGTGGACATATCTTCAATGTGAAATGATATGGATGGAGTATGAGAACTTGTTTAATGCTCTTGAACCTGCACACAACAAAGCCCAATCCAAGAAACAAACTGCAAGTTTAAATAAGTACCCAATAAGTTGTTTGTCAAGCAGCTTATGGGGTGGCTTATTTGAACAGTAAGCCTACAAAGAAAATTTGTAAAAACTAAATTTTGGGTCAGAATCTTTTGAAAGCAATTTTTATCCAACAAAAAGGTAAAAAAAACCAAACTTTTGTGATTAATTTCGGTTGTCACGTCCAATAATCCCAAAAGTTTGGTACTTTGGGTCCAAAAATATTTCAAGAAAAATAATGGATTTTCTGAAATTTTTTGTAAAAGAGTAAACTTTGGTAAACCTTTAAACTAACACGGCAAATAAAAATAAATCTTTAAACTATGAAAGCAATAAGTTGGGACCCAAAGTTTTGCACAATGTTTAATGTTTCATTTTCATTACTTTAAAAAATAGAGTACAAAAAACTGGAACAAAGGATATAGGACACAGGCGTCCTATATTTATACTAACTAGAGGAGTGTTCTAGAATTACAATGAAGCTTAAACCCTAGCTAAAGAATCTGACTAAAATGCCCTTGCTGTGAAGTCTTCAAAATTGGTAAAAGGTTCCCATGTGACAATCTGCTTGGCCAGCTGTGAAGAGTAAATCTTGGACGTTTATCTTGACTTCGGGAGGAAGGAACACATGTCGGATGTTGATTTGGTCGGGTTTTTGGGGTTTGGGTGAAAAGGACGTTGCAGGGGAATCTCATGTGGGGACTTTGGGTATAGTGGAGAGTGGTTTGAGGAGTGGGTTTAGTTTAGGTGCCCATTAATCATCAATCTCCATAGTTGGGGTGATTATCCCTTTGATTTGGGGAAATTAAAGATTAGGGTTTATGGGGTGTAGGGGCGATAAACAGGGTCGTTTGATGGGGATTAGGGGGAGATTAGTTTTAAAAACATGTTTCCCCCAATTTTATTAAACTGAATAATTAATCAGCTATACAAAATATGGTGGAAACGTGACATGGAGTCAAGGTGGGTTGTGATTGGTTATAAGGCTTGAGTGGGGTTACGTGTCAGGTGTGGGTTGTCTGGGATTAATATGCATATCTGGGCAGATATGGTCCCTATACTCCCATTTACTTGTCAAATGAAGTTTATCACAGCCAATTCTCAATCCTTTTGTTATGAAAGTTTTATTTTTCATAAATTGGCTACCAAAGGTTTATCAAATCTTGTCAAAAGGCTATAAAATGCAATGTTTGCATTCTTCAAGGGTCTCTTTTGCCAAGTCTTCAATCTTCAAGGCTTTTAATTCTACACATGAATTCTTCAAGGGCCTTTCTTGCCAATTCTTCAAAAATGAGGGACCAAAGTTGACAAATCTTCAAACTTTAAGGGTATTTTAGGAAATTCCATACTTAGGCCCGGTTCTTTATGCGGCTTCATTTCCCATGTTCATTTTTGCTTGATTCTTGTGATCTTTTGTTGATTTCATGATATCCATACCTAAAATACACAATGAACAAACAAAGACATATTTTGGGGTATTTTAATGATATTTTAAGCGTTTTAAGCCCGTTTTGGACGATGAGACTATGTATAATTGCAGTCTCATCAGACTCTACAACAAAATGGAGTAGCTGAAAGGAAGAATAGGACACTAATTGAGGCTGCTTGAACTATGTTGGCTGTATCTCTTTTTCCAAATACATTTTGGGCAGAAGCAATCAATACTGCATGTTATGTGTTAAATAGAGTCTTAGTGACCAAGCCTCAAAACAAAACACCTTAGGAACTTTTGACTGGTATTAAGCCAACCATAAGTCATTTAAGACCTTTTGGGTGTCATGTGTCTATACTAAATACTCTTGATCATTTGGGGAAGTTTGATGGAAAATCTGATCCATGATATCTTGTAGGATATTCATTACAAAGTAAAGCATATAGGGTTTGTAATTTGGCATCTAAAAAGGGTGAAGAAAATGCCCATGTTAATTTCTTAGAAAATAAACTCAATGTCCCAAGAATAGGTTATGCTTGGATGTTTGATTTAGATTATCTAACTAATTCCAAGGATTACTATTCTGTACAAAAGGATTGTCAAACTAACAATGCATGTGAGGAGTTTGTTACAACTAATTCAGGTACTCAAGGAGAACCTTCTTCATCAGACTCTCAGGATGATGATGTTCACATCTATATACCTAGTATGCCTACTGTTACTCCTATGGCTGCTACTCCCTAGAAGCAAACAATGCCATCAACTGATGATCATGCCTCCCAAGAGCTTCAGAGGCTTCAAGATCAAGAAAAGAATGCTACATCTGCTAATAAGCATTCAGGAGAAGAATCTTTTGTGACAATCCGTCAATTTGAGGTCGTTATTTTATTCTCAAGTATTGCTTATAATCATTATTTTATTTTTGTTTTATGAACTCACTCACTTTTGGGAAGAAATTAAGGTTTATGTTTTAAATTAGCATTGTCTACGTCTAAACCGGAAAGCTCTATGTTACGTGTTTACGTTTACGTACTCCGTTTTTGTGACAGTCCGACATTTCAGGTAGTAAATTTGTTCTCGTATATTATTTTGAAATTCTGTTTATATGTTGGTACATGAACTCACATATTTACGGATTGAAATTAGATACGTGCATAATTTAACGTCTTTTACGTTTAAACCGGAAACCCTAGGTTTTCGTATTTACGCTTTTGTGCTCCGTTTTTTATGAGACATTTTTTATTAGAATCGTTTTGTGTCGTAGTTTCATAATTTTCAAAAACGTTTTTCGTAAATCGACCCGAGGGCACATAAATCGAGGAAACTAGAATCCAGGAGTACCCGTAAAATAATGGGGATGAAACAAGTTTACACTTGTCCCACCCCTATAATGTGCGGACATAACAAGTCTTAACACCCCTTTGTTGTCAAGTTTTGAGCAAGTATACAGACACTTGTCTCGTAACTTGTTCAAGGTACAAAACATCACTTCTCACACACACTTCACATAACATACATGTGTAAGTAAAATGTTTAACCAAAATCTCTCTTCTTTCTCTCTTTTGGCCGTCCATAACCACCACCACACCACCATCATCATCAAAATTTAACCTACAACATAATCTATAATCAACATATGTTGATGATTACTTAAAAGGAGATTGTTTGGAGGTGATTATTACTTGTGAAAAGAAGTTTTCATGGAGTCCTAGGGTTGATTTGCAAGAAGAATTTCATATATTTGAATGTCATCAAAAGTTGTCTTGAAAGGTTAAAGATTTGGGTACAAAGATCAAACTTGTTCATCCAAAATCTCAACCTTTTCATCACTTTGGTTGGTATAGAGATTGTTTCTTCCTATCATCCTATTGTTTTTGTAAATGTATTTATCTATTTACTTCAAAATGTATATGTATGATGATGATGAATGATGATCAAAGTTTTGCATGGGGATTTTGTGTCACTAGATTAAGTTAAAAAGGCTAAAACTACAAGTAAAAGATGTTAAAATCATCACTAGATGAGTAGGCTGTTAAAAACAGTAACTTTCAATATTTTTACTTGATTAAATGGATTAGATTATTTGATATAATGATAGATAACTGATTTTTACATAAGTGGTGAATTAGCCGCACAATAGAATGTTAAAAATGATTAAGATATGGCCAAAACACTTTTGAGGTACTAATCTGACTGATCGGTTTTGGACGAATTATTACTAATATCTAGAGGCTGCTTGAGAAGGAGCCATAGAAGAGTTATTTGTAAAGAATATCATGTAGTTTATATAGTAAAAATTTGGGGTTCCAACTCCTTGTAGAACTCAAGATATGGTAAAAATGGTGAACATAAGATTTTACATCAGATTTGACTATAAGGTATATAATATTAAAAGGCCACTTGAAGTAAAATACTATATAAAATAAGTATATAAAAGAAAATAAATGTAAATAAAAACTATAAAATATGTTTATATACTATAATAAATAAATATTACATTTTATAAAAATAAAACTCAAATGTTTTTTAACTACAAACTATACAACTAAAACCGAAAGGATGGCATTTTCGCCAAATAAAACTTAGATGGTCGGACCCGTCTAATGTAGCATTTTTATAGAACATATACTGATATGTAAACACATTTGACAAGTAAAAATCAACAAACCCGAGCTTTGTAACTTATGGACCATAATGGGCCAGATTAGCCTTGTTGGACCACTAAGTCCAACTAGTTTGGTTTAGCACTATTAGACTTGCTCATGGGCTTAACCCACTTGGGCCCAATATATGAGTATAGGCCTGGTCCTAAATAGATAAATGGACTAATAAAAACATATTTGACTCTTAATGGGCCTATTGGGCCTTAACATATACATGGGCTAAAACTAGTATAATAAGACTAAGTTAACTAATACTTAACAACTAATAATGTTGTATAAGGTAATAAAACCGCACTTGACCATCATGTTATGACATCATTACATATACATAACAACTTTTTATAAATATTATTCGACATAGTCTAAGATCGAGTATTATTTGTTTAGGTTTCCCGTGAATCGAGGCACGTACCGTACATCCTAATTGAAGATAACCTGCCTTTTCCAACCAACGTAAGTTCATAGCCTCGCACTCTTTTAAATGTTTTATGAAATATTTTATAAACCCGCAAGGGAGATAACATGCTAGTTTTAACAAAAATAGAACACAAGTGGTCCCGATTATATGCTTCTTGATATGGACCCGATTGATTTGATGACCCAATGAATGATTGAAATGGATTATTATTAGTTAGATTATGTCACTATGAGTCTCATTAGCATGAATTGTGAACTACCGGGAGTTGGTAGACGCTTATGCATATAATAGTACTATTTGGGGAAGATCACCCCAGTTCGCGTCTTGACGGCTGATCCCCGTTGTGTCACATTGATTGGCAAAAGAATTTATGTATGAGAGTGGTATATTTAGCGTGATTTTTGTGACGACACGCTGTTTTAAATGGGCAAATGAATTCCGGGCTAGCTACCCGATATATATTATAGAAAGGTAACAATGTCATGCGGCTTATAATAATCCGATAATAATAATGATAATGGTAACACCGAGGCTGCCGTCTCGAGAATAGTGTATGATATACGATTTGAATTATAATATGACTAGCAATATGGGGTCTTATTTATTATTATTCCCGTGTTCTGGTTTTACATAACTGTTTTATATAACAGTTTTTATTATTTTATAAACAACGTTATAAAACGTATTGAATGGTGCTGTTACGACAATGATTCGTATAAAATGTTTTGGCCTAAGTTATGATTTACGACAATGATTCGTATAAAACTGTTTTTGGCCGATGTTACGGTCAAACGACCAAGTATTACACATAATGCTCTTCGGTAATGATTATATACCGGTTTTATGTTAATGGTTATTATTAAACTCTATGGACTCGCTCAGCGTTTCACTGACTTTTAACATGTTTTATCTCAGGTACTTGAAGGTAATTCTCGGAAAGACGACAAGAGTTTATGGCCCGCATTTAAATAAAAATTTGTTGGGAATAAATTATAGTCAGTCTACTTGAGCGCTGACAAGAGTTAACCAAGCGTTGATAGGAAGAAAACAAACGATGACGGATCAAGCGTTGACAAGACAAAGTCAAGTGTTGACACATTGAAGACAAGCACTGATGGAAGGATATACTCTACGCGTTTATTATGTTCTAGATTACTTCTAGTAAAGATAGGAACAACAATGTATTTTCTATAGTTATCTTTACCTAGAATAGTTGATACGTAGATTATTGTACAAGGCTTCTTATGTCTATAAAATAAGACCTTTAGGTTAATGTTCAATATAAGTTTTCATATGTAAACTACTTTCATTGTAAGCAAGTTTGATATCATTAATCAAAGTGAAAGTTTGTTTACATCTTGTGTGTTCTTGTTTAAGTGTTAATTCCGCATAACACTTAGATTGTCATATACATATACAAAGGTTTCTCTAAGTGTATTACTTGATCTAATCTCGTATACATAAAGCTAAATCGATCTAAGTTTGGGATCAACAAGTGGTATCAGAGCTTGTTGAGGAACTTTTGATCTTAAAGAACACCAAAACCCTAAAATCACCAAAACCCTAATTTTCACAAAACCCTAAAAACATCATGTCAACTCCAGAAGTACCCACCTCCTCCTCCTCACCTTTACCAAACATCAAGATTCCCATACTTGATGCAACCAACTTTGAATTGTGGAAATTCAACTTTGAGCAATATCTGGGGATCTATAACTACACTCTCTGGGAGATTATTGAATATGAAAACACATTCAATAAAGCCCAAAAGATTGCGAATGATATTGCTGGAAGAGCAGCTGTTGCTGGATGTTCAGAAGCAGATAAGAAAGAAAAGCCAGAGGATGGTAGAGCTGTGGCTGCTGAAGACATAGCAAAAAGAAGGGTTGATATGAAAACCCTAAACATTCTGAAACTCTCTTTGGGACAAGAGAACCAGCACAAATACAGAGGTTATGATTCTGCAAAAGACCTTTGGGCAGCTCTTGAAGTTGCATATGGTGGCAATGATGATACTAGGGAAGAGAAGAAGAAGCAACTCATGCATGAGTATGCTGTTTTCAAGGCTCAACCTAATGAGAAGCTTAGCAGTGTGAGAAGCAGACTGCTTGACATTACAAGCAAGCTGTCCATCATGGGGACACAACTTGGTGATGTTGACATCAATGCCACTTTTCTTAAGAGTCTTGGTGATGCGTGGAAGATTGAGGCAAGATCTATACTTGCCAACAACACTCACAAAAGTTCTACTTTTGATGATATCTACAACAAACTGAGGCTGTTGGAGAATGAAACTCTTTTGGAGCATTGAAGCAAGTCTACCAACAGCAATATGGCCTTCTTCTCACATAGCGAAGGTCAATTTAATCAGAAGGACTCTTACATGCACCCAGTTACTGGATCATCATGTGTCAACGCTGGAACATGTCCTGTCAACGCCTCCTACTCAGACGCTGACACATACAAAAGTGATTCACCAAGAGTTAAACATGCTTGTTTGGATCTGGATACTGTATGTACTTATATTGCTTCTTTGCCCAATGGTTCAGTGATTACATATGAGGACCTTGAGCAAATAAGTGATGAGCACTTGGAAGAGATGAATATTAAGTGGAACATGGCTCTTGCTAGTATAAGAGCAAACAGGTGGAATAGAAGGTTTAAGAAGAAGATGACCTTCAATGCAAAGGACACAGCTGGATTTGATAAATCCAAAGTTGAGTGCTACAATTGTCATCGTATGGGGCACTTCATGAGGGAATGCAGATCTCCTAGAAGATCTGATGCTGGCAAACCCTCAAGCCAAATTGTTAAGGCTCAAGATCCTAAGGCCATGGTTGCAGTTCAAGGAATTGATGGTGTGGGATGGGATTGGAGCTATTTGGCTAAAGATGTGAAAGAGGATAAAGCTTTGGTTGCTGAGATTAAAGAAGAAGAGCATGTTCAATATGCTCTCATGGCACACTCCTCCTCTTCATCAGATAATGAGGTATACGATGATGCTTTTTGTAGTAAGGGTTGTAGGTTAAACACTGAGAAACTTAACAAAGAGGTGTTAAGATTATTAGATGATGTAAGTAGTGAAAGATGCAAACTGTCTAATTACCAACTTGCTCTCACTCAAACTGAGAAGACAGTTTCTGAATACAAGAAAATGGAATTTGATTTAAAAGATAAAATAAATATCTTAAAACATGAGTTAAATGCTAGTAATGATATTAGGAGCATTATGGAAAGGGTTAATGGTGAGCTACAAGCTAAATTAGATGAGGCCATTAAGAATAAAGATAATGTTGGCCTTAAAATTCAGAGATTTGATAGGGCCACATAAACCCTAGGAGAGTGTGTTAATAAACAAAGGGATCCTAAGGACATGACTAGGATTGGGATGAAAGACTACTCTGTGGTTCCACTACCAGCTGGTGACTTCTATGGTGTCCAACAAAAGGACCTATCTTGGATTGGTTTACCAGAACTCCAAGAGGAGGAATTTATTCCTCCACTAAGAGTCATTACCCTAGTTGAAGAGTATCAACAGAAGTTGACTGACTTAAATGAATGGAAGAAAGCCAACCCTACCTTATTTGTTAAGGGTGGCTTGTTATGTGAAAGTCCTAATGAGTCAACCCCCATTAAGGTAACAAACCCAATCACTGGTAAGGCTGTTGACATTGGCTCAAACACTGTTAGAAAACCTAGCATTAAGTATGCAGAGATGTATAGGAATACTAGGTCACCTAAGAGCCAAGTTAGCAATGATGGAACATGCTTCTTCTCTTCTAGACCTAGAGTTGTGTCTAGAAAAGCCTGTTACACTTGTGGTAGCTTTTTACATTTAGCATATAAGTGTGTCAACGCTTCCAAAGTCAACGTTGTTAGAAAGTCAAACGTTGTCAGACCCAAACCTTGTGTGCAGCAAAGTCCACAAGTTGTTAGACCTGCCCCATTCTTTACTAGAGGGTCTAACACTCATGGACAAAGACCATTTCAAAAGACAAATACTTGGTCTAATAGGCAATGGGTTTCTGTAGTAAACCCTAGGTTCAACGCTGACAAGGGTAATTTTAGAGTTGACAAGACCAAATCCAACGCTGACAGAAACGGGACCACACCTAAATATTTGCAACCACAGGGTAAGGGGTCTAAAGCTTCTTCAAGTTTGACATGGAGACCTAAGAAAGATCAAAACCCTAATGATAATGGGATTTCAATGACCTGCAACAGATTTAATTACATTTCAAAGGTCATTATAAAACCTATTGGGGTTAACTGGGTATTTCATTCAAAGAGGGATGAACAAGGGGTTGTTATGAGAAGTAAGTCTGTTCTTGTTGAACAACCAGATGAATCCAAGTCTGCTAAGGCTTGGATTCCCAAAGAAAACTAACTTGTTTTCTTTATGAGCAGGGCACTCAAAAACAGGTCAATGATTATGGATATTGGGACAGTGGATGCTCAAGGCACATGACAGGGAAGGAAGATTATCTGACTAACTTCACTCCCATTAAGGATGGTGATAAGGTTTACTTTGGAGACGGATATGGTACTATCACAGGCAAAGGAACACTTCTCACCAAGAACTTGCGTTTTGAGAACGTATTTTTGGTAAAGGAACTTGATTACAATCTTTTTAGTGTATCACAAGATTGTGATAACAAAAATAAAGTTCTGTTTACTAACACTGAATGCTTGGTGTTAAGCAAGGATTATATGATCCCTGATGAGAAATATATTGACTATAGAACACCTAGACATAAAGACATATATAATGTGAATCTGAATGGGATTAGAATGAATAGCAATATGTCATGTTTTTATGCTAAAGCTTCAGTAGATGAGAGTAATCTATGGCACAGGAGACTAGGGCGCATAAACTTTAAGAATATAAACAGGCTTGTGAGACTTGGCTAGGTTGATGGCTTGCCTGAGAAGGCTTTCCACAATGAGCACTCTTGTGTTGCATGTCTTAAAGGCAAGCAACACAAGGTCTCATTCAAGTCTAAACAGGTGTACTCTAGTTCTAGACCACTTCACTTGCTTCATATGGACCTATTTGGTCCAACCAATATAGAAAGTTTGAATGGTAAATCATATTGCTTTGTCATCACAGATGATTTTTCTAGGTTTACTTGGACTTTCTTTTTAGCTATGAAGAGTGATACAGCTGACACTTTAATTGATTTTATCACTCAGATTGAGAAGAAGACTGGTAATGAAGTCAAAATGCTTAGGAGTGATAATGGTGGTGAATTTAGGAATAAAGTGTTAGATGATTTTTGTGCCAGGAAAGGGATTATGATATTTGATTTTGCAATGAGTTCGGATTTTAATCTCGGTATCTTCTCGAATTGATTTCTGGTTAATTGTGCGACTCAGTTGTTCTTGGTGAAAACAATATTTTTGGTTTTGATAAAATAAAAGTGCAAGACTTAAAAATAAAGGACAAGTAGTTAAAGCTAAAACTAGTTGAAACGTAAAACAGTGCAATATTTAAAACGTTAAAAGTAAATGACGAGAATTTAAATGACGTAAAATTAAAGCTTAACGAAAAGTAAATTGACAACTAAATAAAAATGCAAGACGTAATTAAAATGGACTAAAAATAAAACGAGGAAAATTAATACTTTAACTAAAACAAAATATTAAAACAAAACAAAATACCCAATCGGAATCCAATCGGAATCCGATCGGAATGTATCCCATCGAAAGACTGCATGGTCGGAATGTTAAATAGGGACTCCGATCGGAATGTTTGAAAACATTATTGATCGGAATATCAAACCCCTCGTCAGAATATAGCAAAAAACTCATAATCGGAATATAGCAAAAATGGAGCAAGATCGAAATGTGACGAAACACTCATAATCGGAATACACTAAAACTGAGCTAATCGGAATATTAAAAATTAAAACTAATCGGAATGTTTCAAAAAGTGGTGCAATCGGAATGTTAAGCAAATAAGCAAATCGGAATATAGTAAAAAGTGCAGTCGGAATACACAAACGAGATTCACAATCGGAATGCAAAAGGCCACAATCGGAATCTTCCAAAACCCTTTTCCGATCATACGATCGGAATAAGGTGTGGCAGATCGGAATAACTGATCGGAAAGGGGTTTTCCCTTTCCGATTTAAATGGAATCCGAGATAAGCAAGCAATAAGCTATGGTAAAAAGCTCAAACCAAAACTAGAACGAATCTAAATCGAAATGGACTTAATAAGCACGAACATCAACTTATCAAACTTAAAAATAAACAAACTTTAAAATCAAAACATAAAAAGATGAACTTTTTAAGCACAAAAACATTAATGAACAACACGGATCATATGTAATTCGCACCAAAAGTAAACTAGAATCAAGAAAGGAAGATGAAAGATTAAACAAGAAAAGTAAAGATTCAAGAACAATAAATGAAAACTTACTTGAAAATTAAATGATTAAAGGTGCTTAACAAGAAAATTAAAGTGCAAGAAATGAAATAACAAGTATGAAAATGGTGGAAGTGGTGGTTTGTCAAACCACCCAACAACTTGAAAATGAACTAGGCCTATTCTATTTATAGGGGTGATTAGGGAGGAGCTTAGGAAGCTTCCTCCCTCTTTCCTCTTTGCCTTAATTGCACACTTAAGTCCTTTCTTCTTTATCTTTTGTTAATCTTGGACTTTGTCTTGGGATTTCTTTAACTCGTCTTTATTTTTCTTTATAAATAAGACTCGAGTTCTTCGGCTTTTTAGTAAACTTCCGTCCTTTGACTTTTTCTTCGATAAATCTTCAGAATTGGTCTTGGTTCTTTTTCCACTCTTGATCTTTCGACTTCATCTTTCGTCTTTTTCTTCGATAAAAGCCCGTGAATGCCGTGTTTTCTCCACTTTTCACCTTTTCGTCCTAAATCACAACAAAAACACAAACCACACATAATTCCGACATAAATGACATAAAATACACGTTTTGGCTCGGTTATTATTGTAATTAAGTGGTAAAAAGGATGGGTGTTTTCACACCTATCAAATCCCCTACACTTAACCATTGCAATGTCCTCATGCAATGCATTAGTTACAAAGCACGTTTTACATTTTCCATCATAATCAACCTACCTTGGCCTTTATTAAACAACTAAGGAAAATCAAAAAGATAGAAAATAACAAGATGCAACAAGGAAGAAACTTGTAAAGAAATCTAAGACTTACATTAGGGCTTGTGTGTCATGAATGTTCATCACCCTCAAGTTTCACGTTCCCCATGCCAAGCTTAAAAACAAGATCATTGTTAGTACAAGTTAGCATAACAAACATTTACTCATGTCGTTAAATTAATCACTTAAACTCCCTTATTCCTACGAGTATCTCTCATATTTTATTGATGTCTTGAATGATCACGAGGATGCATTGTTGACTTATTTCGATAATTTATTTTGGCTGAAAGCAAAGTAGGACGATTTGATCAATAGTTAGCTAAAGGACAAAATCTCTTAAAACTGCTTCTCGGGATATCAAAAAGTTCATATCTTGGCATAACTTGGTTCACGATTTGAGACCTTTCTCGGGCCGATATTTGGCATGTACTTCATACTTCATATCTTCGAGAGACGTTTTTGAGATAATGGTCTTCTCTTCGTTATAGAGTTTCTTCACTTGGAGACTTTTGAGGGGTACTCCAGCTTTGTTGACCACGACTTCATGATTATTTCTTCAATCTCTAATTGGGATTTTGAGATACAACGATCCGCCTCCTTTTCGGACTTGGATCTATTTATCCTCATACCTTTTTAGGGTCTTTTCGGATAGACTTCTCCATGATCTTTATGGGAGTTGATTGCTTTTCGTCGTGAGTCTTGATCCTTCATATTGATTTTGGGAATAATGCTTTTCACATCACTTTGGATCTTCAGCAATAAAATTGAATCCTCATGCCTTGTTAGGGCCTTTTCGGACTCGCCAATCTTCGCGCCCCGCTTCATAAGTTATGCCTTGGCTATGAACTCTTATCATTACCGAGCAACTTTTAAATGATCTTGGGCTAGAAGCTAAGTAACTTTTCAAATCGTACGACCTTACTTATTGCATTTATTTATTTACAAGCGAGGGGAGAAAAAGATCATAATTAACTCACATAAGTTAATGAAAGAATACCAAACTTGTAACCAACTCTATCATTTCTCGTTCTCCACAATTTAAAATCTCAAGGAATGAGACTCGTGGATGCTTAGCCCAATAAACCAATTAAGGTCTACACGGTTAAGGATACTAGCTAGAGTGAACTTGGATAAGTAAACTCGGGTTGAGTCAAAAAATTCACAACGGGCCTAATATATCTAAGATAACTAAACTTGTTAAAACCATTTTATTAAAGTAAGAGAAAAATATCAAAAATAAAGGGAACTACAACTAGGCCAAAATAGATTAAAAAATTTGAAAAATGTCGAAAAATCGATTTTCCGGTTAAAATGAGGACAAATACAAGGAAAAGTCCACTTAACTTCGATAGAAGTCCCCCCTACACTTAATATAAACATTGTCCTCAATGTTTAAGCATGTGGGAGTAAATTCCCTTACACTTAGGACATTGTGCACTTTGTTTAAATCTTGCTAAGGAAGAGACAACTAAAGAGATTCCTATTTTAATATTGAGAAATATAAAATAGTGAATCGAAAAGAGTTTAGGATAGAACCAAGAAGAAGGGAACACGGAATCAAGGTTCGTCAAAAGTCATCAAGAGTGTGTTTTTGAAGCTCTAATCCCTGCACATGATAAGAAAGAAAGCAAGAAATATCATGGGGCTCCCCCTACACTTATGGTGAAAATAGATAGATAATTGGGTTGCCTCCCAAAAAGCGCTTGTTTATATTAACCGAGTCACGAGCCTGACTCGTCCCCGAATTAAATGGTCCATGGGGAAGCGATCATGGAGAGAAAAAGATTTACCCGTAAAAGAAAAACTCTCCATGATAAAGTGAAATAACCACCCAATTAAGGAAAACCCCATAAAATTCCACCCGGGTCAAATACACGGTTTCCATCTCTAAAAGAAATAGACCCCAAGGTGGCAATAGCAAATAAGTATAAGAAAGATGGGTTTCCTTTAAGCAAAAGTTTCTTACAATTAAGGGTATAGTAAGAAGGTAATGATCCCAATTTTTCAAACATTTTCCTTTTGATTTCATCATTAAGATATTGAGATTGCTCAAAAATGTGTATACCCTGATCAAATACCGTTCCCTTTATGGGAAAATAGCAAGACAACTCGGTGTCAACCATAAAAGAATCACCCTCAAATGTGAAATCAACAAGAGACATCGGGGGTGAAAAAGTAGGTGTCAAAACACTAATAGTCAGAACCCTCGGGTCTTTGTTCTCTTTGGCATCATGAATCGGTGGGTCGGGAGGGATAGAAGGTATAGTGTCATCGTGTAATAAATCCTCTAGAAAAAGTATATCTCCCTCCACATCAAAATACCCGGATATGTACTCCACGGGTGTATCAATATCAAGAAACTCATCCATCTCAGGAATGTGAAAATCATCATCACTAAGGAGTGAAGCATCCGAAAAATCATTAATATCATTATCATGATTCTCAAAAGTCGGGTTTTTCAAAATAGGAGAGTTATCCTCATCTGAGCCCGATAAAGAATGAAAAGTATAGTCGAAATCATAAGATAACACATCCATATCCAGATAACTACTATGAGGAGTAGTATCATTTGGAAGAGTAGGTGAAGGAGTCATAAAAGGAATGGGGTCAAATGTAGGCTCAAGTACAATATCGGGAATTTCCTCACAAGATGAGGAAGGGGGAGAGCTAAATGTATCTGTGGGTGTCAACACCGGAGGGGAAGTAAAACTCATGATAATCTCCCGGCCTTGTCTCTCCTTTATTGGCGGAGAGATGGAAGGGTCCACAGTGGGAACATCACTACTAGTAGTGGTGTTAGCCTCAAATTGAGCTCTCAAAGCTTCAAAAAGTTGATATGTAAGATTTTGGTTTTGTTCATGAAGATCATTTATCATCCTATTTTGTTCCTCAAATATTTCAACTATTTCGTCCATTTGTGAAGGTTGAATTTGAAAATCCCCTTGATTATTACTTTGAAAATCGTTATGATTTTGAAAATCGTTATGATTTTGAAAATCTTCTTGATTTGGAAAGCCTTGATTTTGAAAATCCCCATAACACCCTTCATTAATTTGTGGTGGGTCAGGAGTCAACTCAACCGAGAGTTGCTCAATAACTACTTCTTCCTCAAAATCCGGAGGAGAAGAGTCACTAGTCACAGGAGAAAGGGGACTAGAAGAATCATCAAAAATAGGGTCATCCGAATCAACACATGGCTCATCACTAACTCTCGGAGTATATGAGAAACGAGGGCCACTCCTATAGATAACCGTGTTACCGGATACTTTGGCCTTGCTCCATACTTGAGACTTGTTCTCAATAATCATTAAAGCCTCACTAGTACTCCGAGAGTAAAGATTTCCACTAGCAGCCGTGTTAAGAGAATCTTGATCGTATTGGGTCAACCCGTGATAAAACGAATCAATCAAATGCAAGGCGGAAAATCCATGATGAGGACAACTACGCACTAAATCCTTAAATCTTTCCCAAGCCTCGGTAAACGTTTCAATATTAAACTCTTCAAAATTAGATATTTCCAACCGAATTTTTCTCGTTTTAGCATAAGGGTAAAATCGATTTAAGAATTTTGACTCAAGATTAGCCCATGTGAAAATAGATCGTGGTGGTTACTTTTCTAGCCAAAGCCGGGCTGCTCCATCGAGGGAGAAAGGAAAAAGGTGTAAATAGATAATGTCTTGTGTCACATTGGTGTATTTGACGGTATTGGCGTATGAACGAAAATGACGGATATGAGTGTAAGGATCATCATCCTCAAATCCGTAAAAAGGACGACCGGGTATCAACTTAATCAAATCCGGATTAAGCTCAAAATAATTATCCTCGATATCCGGTATCACGATCGCATTGTCGAGACATCCCTCGTCATGAAACTGCAACTGCTCCTATATCGATCGATCATCCATAGCCATGTCAAAAGCATGATACTCGGGATCGGCTTGACTCGTCACGATATTATTTTTTATTATTATTTATATATATATATATATATATATATATATATATATATATATATATATATATATATATATATATATATATATATATATATATATATATATATATATATATATATATATATTTTGTTTTTATAAAAGAGAATATAATATGTACGTAAAAACGAAGAAGAAACCAAGATAGAAAATATATATATATATATACGTAGATTTTTTTTTTTGATGCGAAAAATAACGTTCACGAGTGAACGGATCCCAAAATCCAACGCGTCTCTCACAAAAAACCGTTAATCTTCACGAAAAGAGCCGGCAGCGGCGCCATTTGATATTTGATTTTGCAATGAGTTTGGATTTTAATCTCGGTATCTTCTCGAATTGATTTCCGGTTAATTGTGCGACTCAGTTGTTCTTGGTGAAAACAATATTTTTGGTTTTGATAAAATAAAAGTGCAAGACTTAAAAATAAAGGACAAGTAGTTAAAGCTAAAACTAGTTGAAACGTAAAACAGTGCAATATTTAAAACGTTAAAAGTAAATGACGAGAATTTAAATGACGTAAAATTAAAGCTTAACGAAAAGTAAATTGACAACTAAATAAAAATGCAAGACGTAATTAAAATGGACTAAAAATAAAACGAGGAAAATTAATACTTTAACTAAAACAAAACAAAATACCCAATCGGAATCCAATCGGAATCCGATCGGAATGTATCCCATCGGAAAGACTACATGGTCGGAATGTTAAATAGGGACTCCGATCGGAATGTTTGAAAACATTACTAATCGGAATATCAAACCCCTCGTCGGAATATAGCAAAAAACTCATAATCGGAATATAGCAAAAATGGAGCAAGATCGGAATGTGACGAAACACTCATAATCGGAATACACTAAAACTAAGCTAATCGGAATATTAAAAATTAAAACTAATCGGAATGTTTCAAAAAGTGGTGCAATCGGAATGTTAAGAAAATAAGCAAATCGGAATATAGTAAAAAGTGCAGTCGGAATACACAAACGAGATTCACAATCGGAATGCAAAAGGCCACAATCGGAATCTTCCAAAACCCATTTCCGATCATACGATCGGAATAAGGTGTGGCAGATCAGAATAACTGATCGGAAAGGGGTTTTCCCTTTCCGATTTAAATGGAATCCGAGATAAGCAAGTAATAAGCTATGGTAAAAAGCTCAAACCAAAACTAGAACGAATCTAAATCGAAATGGACTTAATAAGCACGAACATCAACTTATCAAACTTAAAAATAAACAAACTTTAAAATCAAAACATAAAAAGATGAACTTTTTAAGCACGAAAACATTAATGAACAACACGGATCATATGTAATTCGCACCAAAAGTAAACTAGAATCAAGAAAGGAAGATGAAAGATTAAACAAGAAAAATAAATATTCAAGAACAATAAATGAAAACTTACTTGAAAATTAAATGATTAAAGGTGCTTAACAAGAAAATTAAAGTGCAAGAAATGAAATAACAAGTATGAATATGGTGGAAGTGGTGGTTTGTCAAACCACCCAACAACTTGAAAATGAACTAGGCCTATTCTATTTATAGGGGTGATTAGGGAGGAGCTTAGGAAGCTTCCTCCCTCTTTCCTCTTTGCCTTAATTGCACACTTAAGTCCTTTTCTTCTTTATCTTTTGTTAATCTTGGACTTTGTCTTGGGATTTCTTTATCTCGCCTTCATTTTTCTTTATAAATAAGACTCGAGTTCTTCGGCTTTTTAGTAAACTTCCGTCCTTTAACTTTTTCTTCGATAAATCTTCAGAATTGGTCTTGGACTTCCGTTCTTTTTCCACTCTTTATCTTTCGACTTCATCTTTCGTCTTTTTCTTCGATAAAAGCCCGTGAATGCCGTGTTTTCTCCACTTTTCACCTTTTCGTCCTAAATCACAACAAAAACACAAACCACGCATAATTCCGACATAAATGACATAAAATACACGTTTTGGCTCTGTTATTATTGCAATTAAGTGGTAAAAAGGATGGGTGTTTTCACACCTATCAGATTACTAGGCAGTTTAGTGTTGCTAGAACCCCACAGCAAAATAGGGTTGCAGAAAGAAAGAATAGAACCCTAATTGAAGCAGCCAGAACCATGTTGGCTGATTCTCATTTCCCTATAGCTTTTTGGGCTGAGGCTGTTAATACAGCTTGCTATGTTCAAAATAGAGCATTCGTCAACAAGATACAGAACAAAACACCTTATGAGTTACTTTGGGGAAGAAAACCCAATATTGGTTTTCTCAAGCCTTTTGGATGTCATGTAGTTGTTTTAGATACTAGTGATGCCTTAGGTAATTTTAGTGCAAAAGGTGATGAAGGCTATTTCATGGGGTATTCAGTGCAGAGCAAGGGATATAGGGTTTACCTTAAGAAGGAAAAATGTATTCTTAAAAGAGTACATGTTAGGTTTTTAGAGAGTAAACCTAGTGATCCTGAAAGTGGTCCAAATTGGTTGTTTGACTTGGAACCTTTATCTAGGACTTTAAATTATATGCCTGTCACTAGTCCAGACATTGTGAAGGTAACTTCAAATGTAGTGGAAGAACAAGTTGTTAATGTTTCAGGTACACAGGTTCATGAAAAGGTTGGATCACAAGCAGAAAAGACATCTCCTATACTAGAATATGTCACAATTCCCATATGGACAGATGCTTTTGCTGCTGCTGCTGCTGCTGGAAAGGATAATGGTGGTTCCCAAATACCACCAGTTAACAACATGCATAGTTCTTCAGACGCTGGCAAAGGCAAATCTTGCGCTGACAGGAAAAATTTAGACGCTGATGGCTCAAACGTTGACAACAACATTTCAAGTGTTGTTAGCCCAGACGCTGACCACCAAGGTTCAGGCGTTGACAACACTTTTGAGCCTCTCTTCTCTTCCAATTTTGAACAAGGTGGACCTTCCAATACTTATGAAGAAGTTCATATTGATGAAAGAGAGTCTAATGAAGATATAAGCAATATGGAGGATGTGATTGAAGACACCAGACTTTTTGAAGGAGGAGTTCTCACTTCTACTATGAAGAATCATCCCACTTCTCAAATTATTGGTGATATTATGACTCCTGTTCAAACTATAAGATCTCATCAAGGTCTTAGTGAATTTATTGCTAATATTCACAAGAAGGTTGATACCCCTCTTGTGCAAGCATGTTTATTTGCCTGTTTTCTGTCACAACAGGAACCCAAGAAGATATTTGATGCTCTCAAAGAACCAAGTTGGGTGGAAGCAATGCAGGATGAGCTTCACCAATTTGTAATTCAAGATGTTTGGGAGCTGGTTGATTATCCCAGATATGTCAGACCTATTGGGACAAGATGGGTTCTAAGAAACAAGAGAGATGAAAGAGGTATTGTGGTCAGAAACAAGGCAAGGTTAGTGGCTCACAGATATACACAAGAGGAGGGGATACACTATGAGGAAGTCTTTGCACCAGTTGCAAGGATTGAAGCTATAAGGATTTTTTATCCTATGCATCCTGCATGGGCTTCACTGTCTATCAAATGGATGTCAAGAGTGCCTTCCTCTATGGAACAATTGTTGAGGAGGTGTATGTTATGCAGCCTCCTGGTTTTGAGGATCCAGAGAATCCAGACAAGGTGTATAGAGTCAAGAAGGCTATGTATGGACTTCATCAAGCCCCAAGGGCATGGTATGGTACTTTGTCTACTTACTTGGTGGACAATGGATTCAAGAGGGGCACCATAGATCAGACACTGTTTACAAAGAAGAAAGGTAAGGATGTGTTACTTGTTCAGGTCTATGTTGATGATATCATTTTTGGGTCTACTGATCCAAAGATGAGTGAGGATTTCTCCAAGCTGATGACAGACAAATTCAAGATAAGTGCTATGGGGGAGATGAACTTCTTTCTTGGGTTACAAGTTCAGCAGAAAGAAGATGGTATCTTCATCTCCCAGGATAAATATGTGGCAGAAATCTTGAAGAAGTTTGGCTTTTCTCCACATGAAAAGAGGGCTACTACTCCTATGGATAGAGAACACCCTTGGGGAAAGATTGGAGATGGAAAGGATGTTGATGTCAGGCACTATAGATCAATGATTGGTTCATTGATGTATCTCACAGCCTCTAGACCTGACATCATGTTTGCTGTGTGTGCTTGTGCACGCCATCAAGTGACTCCCAAAGAATGTCACCTTTATGCTGTCAAGAGGATCTTTCAGTACCTAAGATGTTATCCTAGTCTTGGCTTGTGGTACCCAAAGGATTCACCATTGGAGCTGATTGCATATTCAGACAGTGACTATGGAGGTGATAAGTTTGATAGAAAATCCACAACTGGTGGATGTCAGTTTCTTGGGAGCAGGTTGATATCTTGGCAATGCAAGAAACAAACAGTGGTGGCTAATTCTACAACTGAAGTAGAGTACGTGGCTGCAGCTGCTTGTTGTGGACAAGTTTTATGGATTCAGAACCAGTTGTTGGACTATGGGTATAATTTCATGCATACCAAGATATTTGTTGACACTAACAGCACTTTATGCATTATTAAGAATCCTGTACATCATTCTAAAACTAAACACATAGAAATAAGACAGCATTTTATAAGAGATTGTTTTGAAAAGGGTTTAATACAACCAGATAGGGTTGACACAGAAGAGAATGTGTCAGATTTACTAACTAAACCTTTTGATGCTGGGAGGTTTCAATACTTGGTAACAAGTATTAGAATGATCAATCTCACATAATATGTGTTTTGGAGTCTTTTTGTAAAAGTATGTACAGGATAATGCATTATTATTGGTCTTTTTGAGGATTTAGATTTTCCACTATATTTTTCTAACACTGAAAAAGGTTGCTTGAACGCTGATAAGTGTTTTTGTGCCGTTGTCAGCAATATATTTGTCTAACACTGACAAAGCTTTTCTTAACGCTGATACGTGTTATCGGGGCGTTGTCAGCAACAATGTTAGTTTTGTGGTTTTCAATCTAAATGTGCAGGTGGTGTTAGCATTATACCATTGGATACAGAGTTGCTTATGGATCATTGGAGAACCATTTGGGCATGTTTTTGTTTATGGATGATGGTTGGATTTTTAAATTCCTATCTTGACATAAATTTTTTATGTTCATGCATGTTTTTGGCAACTTTTGTATTACAGTATAAGGGGAGGTTTTAGGAACCTTTAGGATGTTTGGGTATCCATATGAGACTCTTATCACAATTATAGATTGTGTCCACAGGTGAGTATGAGTTAGTTTTACTAAATCATGAGGCACTGTAGCATGCAGAGTTGATATACTATGCATGTTGCCAAGACATTTTTGGCCTAGAATTGGTTGTGGTCTGTTGGGAGACTTGAGAATGATTTTTATAATGGGTATTACCTGGGAGTAACAAGGAATTTTATAAGGTAACTTAGTTGTTAAGAATTTTGGTTAGAAAGGGACACTAGAGGACTGTTATGTCTATCTTGCATAAGCAAGTGTGCATAACTGGACAGTGCTTGCCGCCCTATAATTATTATCAACTTTTTGGTTATCTTCTCTAGGATAAATTACTTTGTTAAGGTCATTTTTCATTTTTAAACATTTTTATTTTTTGGACGCTGACAAGTATTTTTCCAAGCGTTGTTGTGACCAATTTAGACGCTGGCATGGCTTTGGCAAACGTTGACAAGAATATAGTCGTTGGGCGTTGATGGGTTATTTTTTACCGTTGACACTCAATGGGACCTACCCAGTTGTTACTTTTTGACATATTTTTAGGCCGTAATTTTGGGAGCAGATAACTCTCATTTAATGCATGAGATAAAATTATTCTTTTTCAATATTTTCATGATTGCATTTTGAAAATACTTGCCTATTTTTGGGTCAATCACATGCATTTTCTTCTCCTATATATTTGGCTCCTATTTTTAAACAGGGTACCTATTATTCTTGTCTAACACAATTTTCTCTTATACTCTTCATCTTTATCAATCATTCATAACAGCTTTCAACAATGGCACCAAAATTTAAACCAACTGATTTAGAATTGGGGTTCAGAAGTCAACACAACATGGTCCCATATCTTGAAGCTGATGATACTCTGTTTCCCCAATACACACAAATAGTGGCGTATTTGAACGCATCCCCTTTTAGGTATGCTCTTTCTCATGCTCTACTCATTCATGTCACACATATTAAACAGTTTTGGAACAATGTTAGTTCCTCAACAGTTAATAGAGTGACTACATTATCTTCTATTGTTCATGGGCGCACATGGGTGGTTACTGAAGCTTTGGTTCGCCAAGCTTTGCATCTTGATGATGCAGATGGTATAACCACCCTCCCCATTAGTGAAATAGAACAAGGACTACGGGCTTTGGGTTATCCTTTTCCTGCTGAAGGAACTTTAAATAAATATCATAAACAGGAATTTCCCCTAGCCTGGAAGTACCTAATACATGTCCTCTTGCAATGTTTGAGTCCCAAGTGCACTGCACACAATGAGATCAATAGATCTATTGCAAGTGCTATTGTGTGCATTGCTACTGGGCAAAAGTTTAATTATTCAAAAATGATTTTTGAGGGCATGTGTAAAAATAAAGGGACCAAAATGACTTTAGCTTATCCCAGATTTTTACAAATGATTTTTGATGACCAAGGTTACTGCACAAGGGATCATGATGATTTTTATGAGATCCCTGTGCAAAAGAAAGCAATTTTTATGAAGATGAACTCACCCCCACATCGTGACCTACCCCTAACCCCCGCTATGATTGCTGTCATTGAAGCAGCTCAACCACAACCAGACCCCCAACCCCAAATTGACCCAATACCTGAACCTTTACCTTCACCACAACATATGCAAATTGACCAAGAACCCTTTGACGCTGACACATTAAATGTTGGCGTTGATGTGCCTATTTCAAACATTGACACACATCCTTCACATACCCAAACACCCCTTAACCAACCCACATCCACCCAATCCACATCATCATCTCCACCAACACAATATAGGTTTCAAAAACGCCAAAGGACTACTGGAGTGTTCTCCTCTGGTGGTCCTAGCCATGTAGCAGAGAGAACCACCACCACAAGTGTGGTTGGTGCTATGGATGAGGCTGGGACTATTGGTTCTAGCTTAGAAGCTGGCCAAGACAATCCTACCATAATTAAGACCTCATCCATGACTAATGAATCTAACTTGGGAGGTCAAATACCCATTTTGGAAGAAGTCGGATTGGAACCAATGACCATAATGGAATTGACGGCTGTCTGCATGAGCTTGCAAAAGCAAAATGCAGACTTGGTACAAGTTGTCAGCACACAAGGCCTTGAACTCAAGCAATTGAGGGAGAGGATTGTTATTTTGGAAACAACTGAGTCACGGAGAAGGCAGACAAGGGTCCTTTTATCTAAGGAGGATTCTTACAAAGGGTAGGAAGCTGCTACAGAGCCTGTTAATTTGAGTGATAAAGGCTCACATGAAGCTGCTACAGAACCATTTGTTGAGAGTGGAAAAGGTTCATATGATGAAGGATCTTTGGGTGTTGCTGAAGCCCTTACTGAGTTGAAGAAACAGACAGGTTTTGATACGTCTCTAGTCTCTCCTACAAACTTAAATTTGTCATTTACAACCATGTTGGAGGAAATTACAAGAGGCGCTGAGACAGGAAATTTGAGCGTTGACAAGCAGAATTTGAACACTGACATGAGTATCTTGGGCGCTGACAAAGCAAAATTGGGCGTTGACAAACCTGCAAATGAGGTTGATGTATTCCAGTCATCATCTATCATCAAAGAGGTTTCTTCACAGGTATTACCATCTACCTTACCAATAGTTGATCCATTAGATAAGGGTAAGGGTATTATGGTAGAAGAAGTTGTTCCAAAGGATGCAACACAAATTGAGTTTGATAGAAAGTTGGTTGCACAAATTGTGGAACAAGAAAAGAAAAAGGTGGGTGAATCACCTTTTTGTTGTCACTTCAGAAGAGCAAGAAAGAAGTGATGAAGCCAGTTCAGACTCAAGTGTAATGATCATAGAACAACCAGAAAGACTTGACTATGGGGATGAGTTGGCAAAAGAGAAGTTGAATGAGTTGAAATTGCAGGTTGATTTTGATATGCCAGAAGTTGTTCAGATGTACCATGCTTGGGAAGATAGGTGTATGGAGAATCCACATTTGACCATTTCAGATTAGATATGGGGTTTGGAGATTCTTCTCAGAGTACAAAAGGATTGCAAGGTCATTCTGAAACACAAAGCAAGCAATGTTCTCTCAAATTTGAAAAGGGATAGAAAGGAGTTGTACTTCATGTTGCTCAGATGTCATGGAACAGGGTGGACTTATAAGAAATTGATTGGATTGTCATTTGAAGAGTTAGAGTGTAGAGCTTATCCCATTTGGGCTAGAGTGCAGGAAACACTCTAAGACTTCTTTCTGATGAAAGAAAAGAAGAACTTGCCGAGGAAATGGAGCTTAAGAAGGCAATGTTTGTTCCCAGGCCTGTGAAGAAGGGAATTTCTCTTGAGTTTCCCAAAGATATGGATCCATTAAATCTAAGTGAAGCTGTTATAAGAAGGAGCCTCAAGCTCTCACCATTAGAAGCTTCATATATGGTACAAGTGTTACCACTTGATTCCAGAAACCCTATTGTAAGCTCTGAAGAAGATGAATGTGGGTTTTGGAAGATTGGCAGGTATGGAAAAGAGGTTCACACTTTTACCACTCTTATATCTTTGTTTGCAAGTTGTGATAGAGAAGACTTGGCAGACCTATGGAGGTTGTTACATGCCAAGTATGAGATTGAAGCTCCCACTTCAGTCAATGGAATAAAACTGTGGTCAACATTCAAGAGAATGTGTGGACCAATTGATGAAGATCCTGCTATTTGGAAGGATCTTGAAGATGATCTCAGTGGTCTTCAATGGAGGTTGTATTCAGCTGCTGGTGTTTATTATTTGAGTTCTACAAAGTTTGCTGAGTATCTACTTGTAGATGGTCAGTATTTCATGTCCAAGGAAGTCTTGGAGAAGATGAAGAACACACAGCTGGAGATAGATTATTCAAGTGACGTGGCCAAAGATATGATCAGATTTATTTATTACCAATATGAGAAGGTTTGTAAGATTCCTCCTAGTCCTTAATGTTTATTCAGAAACTTGATTACTAGAGTAGATATCAAGTTTAGGGGAGGATTGTTGGGAATAAATTATAGTCAGTCTACTTGAGCGCTGACAAGAGTTAACCAAGCGTTGATAGGAAGAAACAAACGCTGACAGATCAAGCGTTGACAAGACAAAGTCAAGTGTTGACACATTGAAGACAAGCACTGATGGAAGGATATACTCTACGCGTTTATTATGTTCTAGATTACTTCTAGTAAAGATAGGAACAACAATGTATTTTCTATATTTATCTTTACCTAGAATAGTTGATACGTAGATTATTGTGCAAGGCTTCTTATGTCTATAAAAGAAGAACTTTAGGTTAATGTTCAATATAAGTTTTCATACGTAAACTACTTTCATTGTAAGCAAGTTTGATATCATTAATCAAAGTGAAAGTTTGTTTACATCTTGTGTGTTCTTGTTTAAGTGTTAATTCCGCATAACACTTAGATTGTCATATACATATACAAAGGTTTCTCTAAGTGTATTACTTGATCTAATCTCGTATACATAAAGCTAAATCGATCTAAGTTTGGGATCAACAAAATTTCCATTCAAATGTTTTGTAAATTTGTAAGACATACTTTGACCTGAGGACCTATGTAAATTGATATTTATGAGTGAAAAAATGCTTTGTCATTAAACGACACGATTTTTAAGCGTTGTCTATGATTTTAGTATTGTGTTATCCCGTAACACCAACTACTCTTCCGCTGATTCAAAATGTGAATATTTGTGGGTGTTACAGTTTGGTATCAGAGCTCTCGTTATAGAGAACGAAAGATTTTTTAAAACCAAGGTTTTGAATAAAACATTTCAAAATCTTTTAACTATAAATATTTTAAAATAAATATTTTGAGTAAAATGTTTAAAAATCTTTTGACTATAACGATGCCGAAGAATTCCCGAGTTACCGACAAGGCCAAACTGATAAGTGTTATTTTAATATATATATAACTTGGATTATATATATGTTGTAATTTGATTACATGATTGTTTAATGATTAATTTAATACTTATACGAGATATTTATACGACGTAGATTGTCACAAGGAACCCTAACTCTCCTAGCAAATCAATCGAAGCTATTTCTGTAGGAATTCTAGCTATTCCATATCTAAACCAAGTTGTGGATGTTTATGATCCCAACGAAATGGTGGATATTCCAAGAAATGTTGATATTAGTTGATTATGATATTGAAGATGAATTGTCGGGATTAAATCTGATATCGATGTCATGACGATCTTTCCTTATAGAGTGAAGTTTGACCAAAACCTCACCACCTAGAAATGTGTCATATGAACCAGTGTCATCTAATTCTTAAATTTGAAATCGAAAAGGTGAATGTTGCACTTGAGGCTGTCACTGGAACCTTTACCCAAAAGCCTCATGCCACTTGTACCTTTCCGAGAAGTCTACATGAATGTGTGAGTCATTTCCTACTCGTGACTCATTTGATAACTATTGTTATAAGAGCTATAGAATTGGAAATTAAGTGTTGTTCATGTCGAGCTTTTATTGCCTTCCAAAGCCGAAGAATAAGGTTGAAAGTATTGGATAATGAGGTAGGATGTCGCATTGAGTATAAGTTGGTTGAAACTTGAATAAAGTCAAATTTAACTCGTACGGAATACGAGATTGTTAAGAGGAAGTCGTTGAGTCCTGTGATTGAATTATGATGTTTTAAATGATTTTTGGTTCGTGTTAAGGGTTGTTCCTAGGCCATTGTCCAATGACGAGGATGCCCAGTGTCCAAGAAATAAATTGAAGAAATCTTCTTCTGAATTGGGACCGACGGATCTTCTGGGACACGTGGAACACCTAATGACTCTTGTAGATTAGTATTAGTTGTAGTATCTTTTAAAATCACTAACTTAACTGAGATATCAGTTGGTAGGACGAGTCCTTGGAATTGTATAACATTACATGATGACATGTAATGTGTGACGATACAACTTTTGACTTGTTTGTGATTAATGAAAAGACTATCTTCGATTGCTAAACTCTACATGTATCAATGTTATCTATCTTTTCTTATTTCTTCCTAATGTTCGCATTAGTGATGCAACCATTGAACGAGTACTCATCACGATTTGAGTTGCGTCGTGGATTATTCTTTCGTGTTCTTGAGTGCTATCGATGTCATGAACCTCATGATTATTTGGCTAAGCTCATTTCCTATCATATCGTAATTAGTTCTTGGTGAACAACTCTTCATCACTCTTTTGCAGATCATTCATTGTTTTTATAAGTAATACAATACCATCTGGGGAAAATATGAAATTCTTATTTCCATATGAGTTATTTAAATCGGTACTATTAAGTAATTACTATCGAAATAAAGTTTTTCTATTTAAACATCTTGTAAATGGAAATGCTGTCATAGTGATGAACATTTCGGTAAAATCATTTTTATTTTTATTTCATGATTAAACATGAATATATATTTTAAACATGATGACAAAATTTTGACGAACTGAGTATTGCATCGTTAATCCTAAGTTGTACATAAAAGCGCGCCTACGTACAATTTGGAAGGGACCATGCAAGGCTGATTAGTAGTCACCAGGAAATTATTTATAAACACTACATTTTTCTTTTGTAATTGCGAAAGATTAAATTTTTATGAGATCTGCAAGAAGTGCAAAATAGGGACATATTGTTAGGTACACCTACATATGTGCCCGTACCATTTATTTCTGCGAAACGAACTTACTCATCTGTGGATATTGTCTTATTTGACAATTGACAGTCCTCTCTTGTCCAATTCTCTCATGATAAGATTCTTTGTAAAATTTTCTAATTATCGAGTGTTGATACCCGACTGGGTGTATCGGCGTTCCTATCATTTCTTTGATTATATTCCATTTGAATGACATGGGTAACGATCCGAGGTGCTTTCGGATGCATAAATAAATCATGAAAACATGGGATATATCCATGTTTGTTAATGTTTTCGTCTTTATCTGATTCGAAATTCTCTCGCGTAAATCATGCGTTGACCTTACTCTTTTAATGTTAGCTATGTCTCCAGATATCCTTGATTTTGTGAAGGGTTACGAGTTATTCTTAGTCTTTGAGAAGTTCTCGTCTTATCAACGGTAATGAAACTAGAAAGTTGGTAGTGCCATTAGAATGGATAGGTTGATTATGACATGATGTCATTGTCTTAATTGATGGGGACACGAGTAGAATTCTCATAAAAGATAAGATTTTTATTATCAAAGGTGGTTTAAATAATTTCTGATGGGTGACCGTATCCTGCATTTAGGCATGAAATTATACCATGAATGGTGGTGAACTAGTCATAGATCTTGTAATCTAGAAAGAACCTAAGGTGAATTTATTAAAAGATAATCCTGCTATCTAAGACTTTCTGAGGTATTTGCTGATGAATTACCTAGACTTCCGCCAATAAGGCAAGTTGAATTTGGTATTGATTATATTCCCGGTGATGCACCTGTGGCATGTGCACTATACGTCAGCACCATCTGAATCAAAAGAGTTACCGTGCAACTGAGAGAGTTGTCAGAGAAAGTTTTTATTCTACCGAGCTCGTCATCATGAAGAGCTATGGTGTTATCATTCCTTATATTTATTGATTACCGTGAACTGAATAAATTGACGATCAAAATTGATATCCATTACCCAAGATGAAAGATTTGTTCGATCATTTACAAGGTTCTAGCGTATATTTAAAATTTTGATCTACGGCATGGTTATCATCAAATTCGCGTCCGCAAAGAAGATTATCTATTCCAATCACTACATCCAGAACTCGTAATGAACATTATGAGTTTCATGTGATGTCGTTTGGATTGACCAATGCACATGTAGCATTCATAAATTTGATGAATCGCATGTGTAAGCTGTATTTTGATAAGTTCATGCTGGTGATCATTAAGGACCACCTGCTTGTTTACAAGTATAAGAAGGAGCTTAGTAATCATTTCTAGACTACCTTGATCTAGCTGAGATGTGAAACATTATGCGTTAAATATTTAAAGTGGAATGTTAGGCTTGATCCTTTACATTCTTTGACCGTGTGTTTAATGGTAGTGGAATCTATGTTGACTCTTCAGAGATCGGAGCCATTAAGGCTTTGGGTTATACCAAAAAGGAAGTTCGAAGATGTTATGACATATATTTATCGAACGATTATTAAGGAATTATTCCCTCATACCCAGATCATTTAACTAAACTCCCTTAGGAGTTGACGTTTGTGTATACCTCAAGACAACCTACGAGGAATTGAGGAAACCATATAACCCATGACTTGGAATTTGGAGCGACAGTTTTTGCTCTTCAACTAAGAAAATTTTTGACCAAAGTTTAAACAAAGATTTTTTTTTTCAAACATTTACGGATCTTGTTAATTATTTTCGATAAATCAACGAAGATCGTGTTAACTAAATTCAAATTTATTTTGAACATTTTTCTATAATTAGACGAGCTGGGAAATTTAAAAATTTTACGTTTACGTTTCATAATATAAATATTTATTATTTAATTACTTGAAATATTTATCGACGTTTTAAACGTCGGAATGGGCAAACCTAATAAAGATAATAGTTGAGACGAAACTAAAACTTAGAAAATATGAAGAAAGAATTTCTGAGTGATTATGGTCATGATATGTATTTCATCGGGGAAGGTGAATGTAGTTGCTGACGCATTATGTAGAAAGGATAAAGAACCAATTAGGATGTGTTCCTTAATAATTACCATGCAGAATAATTTGCCCGAGCAATTTAGAAATAGCGATGCTTGTAACAAGGATAATATAGATGATGAAGGGTTTCGCGGCTAATGAGAACCATTAGAGATGGGAGCCGATGGCCTTAAGTGTTTAAAAGGTCGTTTGTGGTTGCCTAAATATGGATGATTTTGAGGTTTAGTCATGTTGGAATCTCATAAGTTTAAGTATTCTATTCATGCCATTTCTGATAAAATGTATCTTTATCTGAAGAAGTTGTATTGATGGCCAAATATGAAAGCAGACATCGCCACGTACGTTAGTAAATATCTAACTTTTGCGAAGGTCAAGGCTGAACACCAAAATCCATCAGGATTGCTTTTACAGCTTATTATTCCTGTTTGGAAGTGGGATAGAATCACCATGGATTTTATCACAAATCTTCCAAGGTCATCATCTGGATTTGATTCGATTTGGGTCATCGTCGACAAACTAACCTCATTCCTGTTAATGATAGGTTCTGGATGGAGAAGCTGACTCGACTGGAGTTGTGTAAGCATAGTGTGCCTGTATCGATCATCTCTATCAAGATCCTCGCTTCTCATCTAATTTCTGGAGATCCCCTCAGAAGTCATTGGGAACGAATCTTGATGGGAGTACTGCTTACCACCCATAATCGAGGGGACAAGGTGAAGGAACGATACAGACACTAGAAGTCTTGATGTGTGCTTGTATGATTGACATTTGGTAGTGTCGAGGATGAGCATTTACCTTTGGATAGGTTATCATTGATAATTATCGCATTAGGATTGAGACCAAATCTTGTAAGGATCTATATAAAGAACACTTGTAGGTGGGAGTTGGGATGAAGATACCCGACCCACGAGACCTTAAATGATTATGAAAGTTGAAATCTGATTATTGATTGTCGGTAGTGGGCAGGAGGTTATGTGAATATGAAATGTAGATCTTGAAGTGCAGGATGGGTAGCAAAGTTATGCCGAGGATTTTCATTGTGGAAAGGTGAATTGATGATCTGAAAGATTGTGGGAAGCTAAGTCCCCGTTGTATGGGACCATTAAGATAATGTAAAGATTTGGCCCGAGAGGCATATAATCTAGACTACCCTAGGACTTCAAGGGCTGCATGAAATATGTTCCGTATATCGAACTTGACAAAATATCTATCAAGTGAAAACCTGATTATTTCTTAATGAAGTTTGGGTCGGCGAAAAGTTGCATTCATCGAAAAATCGTGGACATCATGGAAAGAGAAAGTAAGTCAACTTAAGCATGATCGTATTCCCATAGTTATGTTTGATGAAACTCGCGTATTATAATGAATTACGCTTGATAGAAAAGACCGAATGTGGAGGAAATGCCCACATGTCTTTAACTCTATAAGAAGCGAGTAGTATGATGAATTGATCTTTGAGGACAAAGATCCTCTTTAGGGGGAAATGCTGTGATAATCCGTCAATTTGAGGTCGTTATTATATTCTCAAGTATTACTTATAATCATTATTTTATTGTTATTTTATGAACTCACTCACTTTTGGGAAGAAATAAGGTTTATGTTTTAAATTAGCATCGTCTACGTCTAAACCGGAAAGCTCTACGTTACGTGTTTACGTTTTTACGTACTCCGTTTTTGTGACAGTCCGACATTTCAGGTAGTAAATTTGTTCTCGTATATTATTTTGAAATTATATTTATATGTTGGTACATGAACTCAATATTTACGGGATGAAATTAGGGCTTACGTGCATAATTTAACGTCTTTTACGTTTAAACCGGAAACCCTAGGTTTTCGTATTTACGCTTTTTTGCTCCGTTTTTTATGAGACAATTTTTATTAGAATCGTTTTGTGCCGTTGTTTCATAATTTCCAAAAACGCTTTTCATAAATCGACCCGAGGGCACGTAAATCAAGGAAACTAGAATCGAGGAGTACCCGTAAAATAATGGGGATGAAACAAGTTTACACTTGTCCCACCCCCATAATGAGCGGACACAACAAGGCTTAACACCCATTTGTTGTCAAGTTTTGAGCAAGTATAGAGACACTTGTCTCATAACTTGTTCAAGGTAAAAAACCTCACTTCTCACACACACTTCACATAACATACATGTGTAAGTAAAAAGTTTAACCAAAATCTCTCTTCTCTCTCTCTTTTGGCCGTCCATAACCACCACCAAACTACCATCATCATCAAAATTTAACCTACAACATAATCTATAATCAACATATGTTGATGATTACTTAAAAGGAGATTGTTTGGAGGTGATTATTACTTGTGAAAAGAAGTTTTCATAGATTCCTAGGGCTTATTTTCAAGAAGAAGTTCATATATTTGAAGATCATCAAAAAAATTTCTTGAAAGGTTAAAGATTTGGGTACAAAGATCAAACTTGTTCATCCAAAATCTCAACCTTTTCATCACTTTGGTTGGTATAGAGATTGTTTCTTCCTATCATCCTATTGTTTTTGTAAATGTATTTATCTATTTACTCAAAATTTATATGTATGATGATGATGAATGATGATCAATGTATTGCATGGGGATTTTGTGTCACTAGATTAAGTTAAAAAGGCTAAAACTACAAGTAAAAGATGTTAAAATCATCACTAGATGAGTAGGCTGTTAAAAACAGTAACTTTCAATATTTTTACTTGATTAAATGGATTAGATTATTTGATATAATAATAGATAAATAATTTTTACATAAGTGGCGAATTGGACACACAATGGAATGTTAAAAATGAGCAAGATATGGCCAAAACACTTTTGAGGTACTAATCTGACTGATCTGTTTTGGACGAATTATTACTAATATTTAGGGGCTGTTTGAGAAGGAGCCATAGAAGAGTTATTTGTAGAGCATATCATGTAGTTTATACATTAAAATTTTTGGGTTTCAAATCCTTCTAGAACTAAAGATATGGTAAAAATGGTGAACATGAGATTTTACATCAGATTTGACTATAAGGTATATAATATTTAAAGGCCACTTCAAGTAAAATACTATATAAAATAAGTAAATAAAAGTAAATAAATGTAAATAAAAACTATAGAATATGTTTATATACTATAATAAATAAATATTACATTTTATAAAAATAAAACTCAAATGTTTTCTAACTACAAACTATACATATGATTTTTACGTCTTTTCGGCTAAAATCGAAAGGATGGCGTTTTCGCCAAATAAAACTTAGATGGTCGGACCCGTCTAATGTAACATTTTTATAGAACATATACTAATATTTAAACACATTTGACAAGTAAAAATCGACAAACCCGATCTTTGTAACTTATGGACCATAATGGGCCAGATTTTCCTTGTTGGACCACTAGGCCCAACTAGTTTGGTTTAGCACTATTGGACTTGCTCATGGGCTTAACCCACTTGGGCCCAACATATGAGTATAATCCTGGTCCTAAATAGATAAATGGACTAATAAAAACATATTGGACTCTTAATGGGCCTATTGGGCCTTAACAAATACATGGGCTAAAACTAGTATAATAAGACTAAGTTAACTAATACTTAACAACTAATAATGTTGCATAAGGTAATAAAACCCCACTTGATCATCATGTTATAACATCATTACATAAACATAACAACTTTTTATAAATATTATTCAACATAGTCAAAGATCGAGTATTATTCGTTTAGGTTTCCCGTGATCGGGGCACGTACCGTACATCCTAATTGCCGATAACCCGCCTTTCCCAACCAACGTGAGTTCATATCCTCGCACTCTTTTAACTGTTTTATGAAATATTTTATAAACCCACGAGGGATATAACATGCTAGTCTTAATAAAAATAGAACACAAGTGGTCCCGATTGTATGCTTATTGATATGGACCCGATTGATTTGATGACCCAATGAATGATTGAAATAGATTATTATTAGTTAGATTATGTCACTATAAGTCCCATTAGCATGAATTGTGAACTATCGGGAATTGGTAGACGCTTATGCATATAATAGTACTATTTGGGGAAGATCACCCCAGTTCGCGTCTTGACAGCTGATCCATGTTGTGTCACATTGATTGGCAAGAAATTTATGTATGAGAGTGGTATATGTAGCGTGATTTTTGTGACAACGCGTTGTTTTAAACGGGCGAATGAATTCCGGGCTAGCTACCCGATATATATTATAGAAAGGTAACAATGTTATGCGGCTTATAATAATCTGATAATAATAATGATAATGGTAACACCGAGGCTGCGGTCTTAGGAATAGTGTATGATATACGATTTGAATTATAATATATTGCCTGACTAGAAATATGGGGTCTTATTTATTATTATTCCCGTGTTCTGGTTTTACATAACTGTTTTATATAACGGTTTTTATTATTCTATAAACAACGTTATAAAACGTATTGAATAGCGCTGTTACGGCAATGATTCGTATAAAATGTTTTGGCCTAAGTTATGAGTTACGACAATGATTCGTACAAAATTGTTTTTGGCCGATGTTATGGTCTACGACCAAGTATTACACAAAATGCTTTTCGGTAATGATTATATACCTGTTGGGAATTAATTTGACGAGACAAATCAAGAATAATGAAACAAGAAGGACTTATATGCAATTATCAAGATTTACAAGAATATGGAGCCCTTTCATACAACAAGGAGGACTTATTAGCAAAAGATGGAGGGACTCCTAGTGTAATTAGATTTCTTGTAAAGAAGGTTATGTGTAGTATATAAACACACACCCTGCATAGATTTATTCATTCAATTATTCACAATGTAAACCTAAAGTATCTTCATGTTCTAGGCGTTGGATTAAATGTATACACGCCTTGAGGTGGAATAAAGTAAACATTGAGAGAATTCGTTTGTTGTTTAAACACCTTGTTTATGTGTCTTGTTCAATTCCGCTATGTTTATCATATGAACGAGATGCATATCATAGTAAGCTTAATCGATCCGTGAATAATGGTTTCCACAATTGGTATCAGAGCGGGTGGCTCTCGATACTAGGAACTAACAAGGTGTTCGTATCGAAGAATGGCGAAAAAGAAGAAAAACCCGTCTAGGGTTTATGGTCGAATTTTTCTGAGCAGCAGTTTTCAAACTGCGATAATTCCTTCGTTAACCGTTGGATCGTTGCGAAATTATTTCTGGAGGTTCTCAGATTATGTATCTTGGATCTCATCGGAGCGATCGTCGAGTTTAGGTCTCAAGAAAAACTTATAGCTCGTCGAAGTTGGCTGCTGGTGAAGGTATAAAATTTTCTGTTTTTGTTTTTATTAAATAAGATTTTGCGTTTTATCCCCTAAACCCTAGATCGAAAAAAAAACAGAGAATGTGAGATTCGTGGCTTCTATATTGCATAATGATACAAGATTCGATCTAAGGTTGATCTTCAAACCCTAAGTTAAGGTTTCAGTGCACAAAGTTATCTTGATTTAGTGTTTATTGTTGCTGTACGATTAAAAAGGATGTATAAAACTATTTTCTGCTCTACGATGAAGCTATAAGGATTTTCATGTGATTGGTATATGGACAAATTATTGTCTGTTTATTGATATACAAGATTTCACGTAGAGAATGGAAGCAGCAAAAAGAAGTGGTCCACGTTGTTTATACAAGGACTGTTATAATAACTACATCTTGCCAATGTTTGTACAATGTGGATGTAACTTGAAAGATTAGGTTGGAGCTTCACGTATGGTGCCAAAACAAAAGAAGAATACGTGAAGTTTGAAGAATAGCAGATCATGGGATACGATCTATAGCAGCTGGATGTTAAGATCTTTTGGATATATTGTTGTGTAGTTTTGGAATTGATAGCTATGATGTGTGCTTATCCTCTACATAATGAATATGATCTGTATAATTCATATCTTTGGACGTTGATATGTGGGATCCCTGATCTTTAGGATGGCAAAGATCCTGATTTTAAGGATGTAGTAATATTTGAACGTGGAGAAAGCTGCTGATTTTTAGGGATTATCCCATGATACATGTCATTGATATAAAGCTGCTTATTAGGTTCATAACGGAAGAAAAAGGACATGGGGTAAGATAAATTTGTCTTTGTGTTTACACGATCAAGAGATAAGAGTGGTCCATAGGATGACTCTATGGATTTAAAAGTATTCACGTGATGGTATAGCTACGTGGGTTTGTTTCTTATTAGTTGCCAAAAGCTTGGCTAAAATTGTGGACATTTTATGATTAACGTGGGATGCAAAAGGAGAAGAATGGATCCCTGTTTCTTAGGATGGAAGAGACATGGGTTATGTTCAGACGTGTGCAAGTTGTGATATTCACTTGCTAGTTTTAAGGGATTTATTCCAACAAGTAATTCACTTACCACTTGTGGACGTGATCTTTTAATATACAGATATTTTGGAGGTCAGTTATATGGAATGAATGTGTTGCTTATTCAATAAAGAAAAAGTGATACAAAGTGATATGGTGTTAGCAGCTGAGTCGAGCCGCTGACAAGAATAAAACACACGCTGACAGAGAAGACGCTGACACGTTTTAATTTAGACGCTGACAGCATGTTGTCCGATATATGGTTTTTCAAGCGTTGGGACAAGTATTGTCCAATATCGGACAATACATACAGAAGATATATTGGATGACAAAGGATCTGGACATAACTGACTTTTTAATTTTTATGACTTGTTTTTGAAGATTGTGTTTGGTGCAATGACGTTTTATTATGTGACAAGGCTAACCTTGCGGTTACGTACCGACTTGGATTAGAAGCAGAACGCCGACAGAGGCAGCAGTTGCATAAAAGAAGAGGATGATATTGTACTTAGATGATTTTCATTGCAAATTGGAGGTTTTGATGAAGACGATTGATTATTGCTTCTTTGGTGTTGGAGTTATTTTTCGCAAGTTTGTATTTTATCATATCTCAAAAGACTCTCCTTTCTTTTGAGATAACTTGCTTGTTCTTTTAATGGTTGGTGACGAAGACTTGTCTGAATCTAGCAATTAGGTGACATTGCTATCACTTGAAGGAGTTACATTATCGTGCTCAGTGTCTCACAAAAGGATGAGGATTTTGACAAGAGATCGAGGTCTGCTTATGTTTACTCTCATCATATAAGTTCGACGTCACGTGAATAGTGTTAGATATAAGGTACAAGCTTGGGAGATTCCACTTCTTCAACAAATAGGTTATATTCGTTTATCTTCATTCGTAATCTACAATTAGAGTCTACATGGTTCGTGATTCATTTACATGCACCACTTAAGGGGAAGCATTTATTAGTTGTTTATCTTTAGAAGACCGCTATTGGATGAGACAAAAAGGGGAAGAAGATTCAAATATCAAGGTATACAACTTATTTTTATGTGGTGATATGTTTTACAAGAAATCTTACTTTAAGGGGAAGCTTGTTTCATTCGTGAAAGATCAAGATTTGAAGATTGGTTTTGTCATCATCAAATAGGGGAAGATTGTTGGGAATTAATTTGATGAGACAAATCAAGAATAATGAAACAAGAAGGACTTATATGCAATTATCAAGATTTACAAGAATATGGAGCCCTTTCATACAATAAAGAGGACTTATTAGCAAAATATGGAGGGACTCCTAGTGTAATTAGATTTCTTGTAAAGAGGGTTATGTGTAGTATATAAACACACACCATGCATAGGTTTATTCATTCAATTATTCACAATGTAAACCTAAAGTGTCTTCGTGTTCTAGGCGTGGGATTAAATGTATACACGCCTAGAGGTTACTTGTAATCGTTTAGTGTAAGTAATCGTTTGGAATAAAGTAAACATTGAGAGAATTCGTTTGTTGTTTAAACACCTTGTTTATGCGTCTTGTTCAATTCCGCTATGTTTATCATATGAACGAGATGCATATCCTAGTAAGCTTAATCGATCCGTGAATAATGGTTTCCACAATACCGGTTTTATGTTAATGGTTATTATTAAACTCTATGCTCAGCGTTTCACTGATTTTAACATGTTTTATCTCAGGTACTTGAAGGTAATTCTCGGGAATACGACAAGAGTTTATGGCCCGCATTTACATAAAAATTTCCATTCAAATATTTTGTAAATTTGTAAGACTTACTTTGACCTGAGGACCTATGTAAATTGATATTTATGAATGGAAAAATGATTTGTTATTAAACGACGCTGATGAGACTGCTTTTATACATGGTCTCATCGTCCAAATCGGGCTTAAAATACATAAAATATCATAAAATATGCCAAATATATGCTCGTGTTTGTTACTTGTGTATTTTTAGGTACGGATATTGAGGAATTGGCAAAAGATCACAAGAATCAATCAAAAACGAACACGGGAAACGAAGACGCACAATGAACCAAGCTCATTTATGGAAATTTGCAAAAAGACCCCTCAAGATTGAAGAATTGGCAAGAATGGCCCCTCATCTTTGAAGAACTTGTCATATTTGACCCTCCAAATGTCAAATATACAAAGTTGGTCCTCCATGTTTGAAGATTGAACAAGAAAGGCCCTTGGAAAATGATTATATTGCAAAAAGTTAAGCCTAATACACAAAAGGACTAAATTTGCAATTGTGTTTGGACGGATGATGCAAGGCACTTAACTGGATGGACTTGGTTTGCAACAAAAGTTAATGGCTGTTAGCCATTTTGGACTGGTAATAAAATTACCCAACACAAGCCCAATTTACCCACCAGCCCAATCCCATAATACCCGGTTTTATTTTTAAACATGGTCAAACCCAAGTCAACACCCACTTAACCCATCTTTTCCCACCTAAACAATTTTTTAAATTTGTTTAAACCCAAAATCGGATCTAATCCCTTCTTAATCCCTTAGAACCCTAAAACCCCACCCAGATCAATTAAGCTCTAAACAAAGGGGTAATCCTCCAAATCATGCAGATCTTTAATTAACCATCCCCTCAACTTTTCCCACCTCTTAAAACAATGCCACGTGGGCTGTGGTCCTCACCCAAGCACTCCCCTGCCCCGTCTTTTTCACACAAAAACCCACACCCGACCAGTCCAACGCACCAGATTGCTCTACTTGTTCCCCAAGTTGAAATGGACGATTTTGATCATTCCTCCTTGCTGGCATCCACATGGGATCAGCTTTTGACCGATTTTGAAGACCAAGACCAAGGGCTAAATTGGCATTTCCATACTAGGGTTTTAGTCTTGTAATTTTTTAATTTAGCATTCTAGATAGTTCCTCATTGTAGTATAAAAGGTTCGGCTTGTGAATCTTTTCATTTGTTCCAGTTTTAGCATTTGCACTTGTAATTCCTTTTTTATTTAAATTAAAGTTGGTATTTTGAAGAGCAAAAGTGATTCCTTTTACTTTATTAAAAAGTTGTGTATTGTGTTTATGCTAATTCTGAGTTCCAATATTCATTTGTGTGTTTGATTTTCAAAGGATTTTCAAAAAAGTTTTTAAAGATCTCTAATTTCAGAAAATTTTTAATCAGAAAAGTGAAAGTGGATTTGGTTGGTGATTTTCTGAGATTGAAGGTTGCTTTAAAAACATGTGTTTCAAGGTTTACAAAGGTTATTGATTGGAAAAGTTTTTAAGAAAGAGTGAAAGAAAACAGAATATACATATATTGCTTGTATTTCTTTTTGATTTTTCTTAAGCAGGTTGATTTGTTGTTGATTAAGTTCTGCATACACCCCAGTGTATAGGGAGGTGACAAAGTTGTCACAAGGGACTTGGATGTAAGTCCCTTAGGTAAAAATCAGTTTCCCTTTTTATTTTTTTAGTTTTAATGATGGTTTAAGTAATTTTGGTGAATTCTGCATGAAAGGTGTTTATATGTGCTTGAATGAAGTTTATTTGATGTTATATGCATGTTAGTGTTGGAAGAAAGCAGTTTGGAGTTGTTTTGATTTGAATTGTTTTGAAAAAAGTTGGATTAAAATTTTAAAGGGGTGTTTGGATTTATGAATTAAACTGAGTTTGAGGTTGATTTGTGCAAGTAAAAGCTGTTAGAAGTGTTTAATAGGGGTAGTAATATGATATTGTTAGGGTAGAGTGCATTTGGGAACAAGTTTGAAGCAAGTGTGCAAGTAAAAAGGTAAAAAGGTTAGCTTAAAATTGTATGAACACGTTTTTGCTTGTTTTGATGAAAACTTGAGCTTGAATCTTGAAATCTGTTTAGAGTTAGGTTGATCTAGGATTGTAGCCTGGTTGTATGTTGATTAGAGCTTGTGTGTGCAAGATTTGGACAGCTAAAACTCAATTGTGTGCTTGTAATCTAGCTAGAAGTACCACCAGACCCATACTTAACACATCAGCAACATTAATTTTCTTGTGTATGCATTTTTTTGTGAAATTTTTGTGTGCAAGGTGTTTGATTGCTGCTTGTTTGTGACTCCCTACACTTCAAAGAGTGTAGGGGTGCCTTGTTTATCCAAAAACATCCACAAAAACTCAAAACCAAGCCCTCTTGGTCTTACACTCACAAGTGAACATTTCACTTGTTCATCAGAAACAAGTGCCTATCTGGGCACGTCTTGGCTCATAATTTGCTTAATCTTTGATAATTTTGGATTTGGATTGTGTTTATAAGCTATACTAGTGCTACTGTTTGTGTTTTTAAAAAAGAAAAAAAAAGAAAATAAAAAGTAAAAACTTCACCCTTCCTGGACTCGAACCCCCGACCTGCAGCTCAGGAGTGAGTCTCTACCAGTGATCCAGATGAGTTTTTATGTTAACCTTTCATTCCATTAAGTAAATAAGGTGTCTTTGTTTTGGCTTATCTTAAATAAGCCGTAGCTTATTTAGTCTATTTTAGCTTATTTAAGTAACTTTTTTTAGCTTATTTCATTTTCCTAGGATTTGATTAGGTTTTAGGATTTTTCTGTTTAAAAGTTTTATTTTTCCCATTATTTAATTAATTATTAGGATTATTTTTAGTTTTAAATTTAGAAAGTAATTTAAAAATAGTGAACAGTAATTTAAAAATACAAAAAAATAGTTTTTAAGTTTTAATTTATATTTTTGAGGTTTACATATCACAAAGTTTTCAAAAACTTTAATTTTTAATTTTATTTGATTTTAGGTTTTTTATTAAAATTTAAAAATTAATATAAAATTAATTAAGAGGTTTTAGGAACTTTAATTTACATTTTCTTCTTAGTTAGAATATTTAGGATTTTTGAGAATTTTTTAGAATTTATTTAGGAAATTTTTATTTTTTTTGAATATTTTATTATTATTTTATTAAGAAAAATTCAAAGTTTTATTTTTAACTTTTTTTCATTTTTCCTAGATTCTAGACATTAAAATAGGAACTTTTTCACTTTCCAATTCATTTTTAGGCTTTTCAATTAATTTTTAGAATTAATTTAAGATTTAATATATTTTAATAGTTTTAAGGAGTTTAAAAATAGTTTAATTTGGTTTTAAAATTTTTAAAAATAGTTTTTAGTTTAATTAGGTCATTTTTGAGGTTTACAAACTATTAAATCTTGTTTAGGGCTTTTTAATATTTAAAAGTGATTTTTAGGGCTTTAATTAGCATTAAAAAGTCATTATTTAATTAATTAAAAGGTTTTAGCAAGTTTGGATTTTTTGTAAACTCTTAGAATTTTATTTTGGATTTTTAGGAATTTTTAGGTTAAAATTTTAAATTTTGTCGTTTTTTACGTTTCTACGTCTTAACTTTCTAGTAGTGTTTTTGCCTATTTTTCTATTTTTTTCGTCTTCGACATTTTCTCTTCTCTTTTCTTGTTAATAATCAAAAACAAAATCAATCATTCATTACACAACGCACTAGCCTCCTCGAGAACGATCCCCACCCATTAAAGGTCATAAGTGTTTACGTTTTCCTAAGCGTACACTTAATACTTACCGCTTTTTACGCTCTTTTCCTAAAGAGTAGTAAAACCACTACATCATTTTTGGCGCCGCTGCCGGGGAGGCGTGTTGTGTTTTGATTGAACCATTGTTGTTTTTTATATTAGCCATAAATAGTATTTGTATTAATAGCACTCTATTAATACGTATTATCGTTTTTTGGTTTTTGTGTGAATATTATTACTATATAGTATACATAGAACAATAAATACACAAGTACTCCAAATACGTGAGCAATCACAACCTTGATTCGGGATTTCATCACTCGATCATTGTATTCGAATCTCAAACCAAAGAAAAAAGGCAAAAATAGATAAATACTTTCGTGAAGCTTAATCTTGATAATACAAACTATAAGGTGGGTATAAGGCGGTTGTATTTCACAACCTAAAGGAAAAAGGCTCTTAAGTGCTTCGCGCCGCCTCGTTTCCTCCGCTTGCTTGTGCGTATTTGATTTTGAGAGTGAATCGAGGGTTTTGCCGCCCAAAGTATTATTACATATCATATATATTTTCTTGGTTTCATTTGATTAAACCCTCTTGAACGATTTGGTGTTCCACCATCGTTCTAAAGTCATCGAAGGCGTTCACTCCACGTGATCGTTTTCATTCCTTGAGGCCTTTTTAATCAAGAGATTTGATTGAGGAGGAGATTTGTGGACTTTTTGTCTACTTAATATATTCACCAATTTCCAAAAAGGTTAATACAATCAAAAACCACAAAAAAATTGAAAAAAATACCAAAAAGAATCTTCTTTGCTCGTCTCCACGTTGTACGTGACGTTTATGCTCACTCGTAATCAAGCAAAACGTGCACGTAAACGCAAGAACAAAACTCCCACTCCAACTCATTCTAGTGAGGAGTCTCCTATTGACGAACCCATTGTACGAGAAGAACCAACCATGGCGAATCGAACTATGATGGAGTTACTTCAAGCACCCACCGAGGGTTATGGAGAAGCTATTGTGATTCCCGCTATCCTTGCGGAGAATTTTGAGGTGAAAACGGGTTTGTTGTCGATGATCCAAAACAACAAATTCCGAGGTGATGAGAAGGACAATCCCCACAACCATATCCGCCAATTTAATCGTCTTACCGCCACGTGCAAGTTTAAGGATGTCTCGAATGACTCGATTAAGATGATGTTATTTCCGTATTCCTTAGCGGGGCCCGCTAAAATTTGGTTAGAGAAAGAGCCACCCAATTCTATATTGACGTGGAAGGATCTCGTTTCGAAGTTCGTGAACCAATTTTTTCCGCCCTCTAAGACTACGCATTTGAAAAATGAGATTTCTAAATTTTCACAAGAATCGAATGAAAGTTTTTCTACGGCTTGGAATAGGTTTAAGGAGATGTTACATGAATGTCCTCATCACGGTTTTTCCGACTTACACCAAATCGACACGTTTTACAATGGACTTAACGATCATGAAAGAGATTATTTAAATGCCGCCGCGGGTGGTAATTTTTTGTGTAAAACGGTTGATGAAGCTTTAACAATAATCGAGAATAGGTCTAAGGTTTATAGCCCTCGTCACACACCGAGTGTTGCCAAAAGGGGCTCATCATCGTCTCAAAGTATCAATGCATTACATGATGAAGCAAATGAAGAAAACCGATTTTTCGATAGATTTGCTAACCTTATGTCCCATTGGAAGGCTCAAGAAGCTTCCAATTCCGCTTCGGTCAAAGCGGTTTCTAAAAGCTGTTTGTCGTGTGGGGGAGCTCATGATCTTTCCGAGTGCATTACCGCGGATGGTAACACTTCGAATGCTTTTGTAGCCACGGGAACCTATAACCAAATCGGTCAAGGTTCTCGTTCAAATCAAGCTCCACCCAATCAAAATGCTAATAATTATCGCAACAACAACCAAGGTGGAAATTACCAAGGAAATCAAAGGAATTATAACAAAGGTAATTACCAAAGTGGAAATGGGCAAATTTCAAACCAAAACCAAAACCGTGATTTTCAAAAGAATGCCCAAGGTTTTCAAAACGATCACACCAAAAATCTTCAAGGAGAGTTTTTGAGTTATGCTAAGGCTAATGATGCTAAGTTTGATAATATGCAACGTGAAATGGTTAGCTTAAGATCCGAGTTGAAAAACGAGCTTAAAAACGAACTTGCTAATGAACTTAAAACTCATGCTAATAAAATGGAAGGAAATGTCACACGACTCCAACAAAATCAACAAAAAATGGAGCAAGAACAACATGAGATTAAGCAAGAATTGTTAAAAGCGGATGCTAGGCAATCTAAGTTTGAAGACCGAATGGCTAAAATGTTTGAAGCTATCATGTGTAAGCCTTCTTCTTCGGGTGGTCTTCCTAGTGATACCATCGTGAACCCGAAAGAAGAATTGAAGGTTATTACTACTCGTAGTGGTAAAACTTTCAAAGAACCCACTTCTCGTCCAAGTACTTCTATGGAGAAGGAAAAAGAGAAAGAACCCGAGGTAGTGGTTGAAAAGGAACACATTACAATCCCACGAAGTACCGCTCAAACCACACCTACGGTTGAACCTACACCAATCATGGAACCCGAGATTCCAAGGCCGTTGCCTATGCCTAATTTGCCCCAACCCACACCACCTTTACCCTACCCTTCAAGACGAAACAAAGAAAAGGCACAAGAACGAAATAATTATCAATTTGAACTCTTTATGAAAATGTTTCGTGACTTGCATTTTAATATAAGTTTTGCCGACGCCTTAGTCATGATGCCTCGATTTGCCGCGAACTTCAAAAGTATGTTGAATAACAAAGAAAAATTGCAAAAATCGTCTAGTTGTTCTTCGGTTTTTCTAAGCCGCATACCTCAAAAATTCGGTGATCCTGGAAAGTTTTTAATCCCATGTGCTATCCAAGACATGGAAGAATGCTACGCCTTGGCCGATCTTGGTGCTAGTATTAATTTGATGCCTCTTGAGATTTTTAAATCGCTCAATCTTCCAAATCTCACTCCTTCAAGAATGTCAATCGAAATGGCCAATCATTCTACGATTCTAGCTTGTGGAGTTGCCGAGGACGTCTTCGTGAAAGTTGGAAAGTTCTACTACCCTGTGGACTTCATTGTTGTTGATATTCCCATCGATCCTAAAGTTCCGTTAATTTTAGGTCGATCTTTTTTGGATACCTCGAGAAAACTTATCGATGTGCATGCAAGAAAAATCACTCTTCGTTTCAATGAGGAAGAACTCGTCATTAATGCAACCCAAAACTCCACTCTTTCTCATGTTTATTCTATCACATCTTTGTACAATGTCAATCCCATCAAAAACATTTGTCAAAAGATTTCAAATAGAGTTTTAGGAGTTGTTGAGAAAAATGTAGTTCCGTCCCCTCCGCCGATGGAGGTTAAGAGTGTTAAGCCTATGATTCCAATCTCGAGTGATTCTTCGGATGATGAATACGTTGATCCCGATGGGGAGGTTTTCTTTGTTGACAAAAGATTTGAAAACTTGCCACCACCACCAAAAAGATTTCAAAATGTGAGAATTTTTAGTGTGACTAACATAGTTTTAGATACACCAAATATTTTTGACATAATTAAATCAGGTTTTCACAAAGAGAGTTTAAAAGATGAAAAAGGAAAAGATTTTGAATTAAATTTAAAAGATTTTTCTACAATTCTAACTCCGTCATCACCGCGTTTATTGAGTACTACAAGCTCGTCTTCTCCTTTTGACGAGGCTTTGTGTGGACTTAGTGTGGGGGAAGTCCCTTATGTTCCCTCCCCTTTCTCCACCGAGGACGAGATATTTGATCCTGGAATTGCTTATATAGGGAAACCTCGGTCTTCCACCGATGCAATAAATGGAAAATCTTTTCATTTGATTGGTGCGAGTCTACCTCGAGTAGCTCAATGTTATGACTTACCCATTGTCCCACCCTTCTATTTCTTCTCTCCTATTTTCTTCTACCCCTTTTGGGTTGTTTTGGATTGTGTTGGAGTAGCGTTGTATCGTCTTTCATCCGAAAACGAAGACGCTATCTTTGACCCCGGTATACGTTTATCGGATTGTTAAAGTACTCCACGTGCTTTTGGGCCTTGTTTATCATGTAAGCCCCACCAAAAATTGACCAAACCATGATTATCCCTAAATGATCACATTTATGGGGATTCGAGTCGAGCTTTTGACTCGGTTATCAAAAACAAGGTGCCTCGTGGGGGAGACCCATGCTTATCCATGTACATATTATTGCTTTCTAATGTAGTTAATGTGAGGGGATTTGTGCCCTTCCAACCTTTGTTCCGTGGTTGTTTGTGAATTGTGGTTTTTAGATTATCATCTTCACGATTGGAGCCTCTCGTGTTCGTTTCATGGGAGCACTCGATCGTTTGCTTTGGAGGCCTTTCCCAATATCCATATGATATATCCTTTTATGTTCTAACCTTAAGTTTATAGCACACTTCATAAACGGCTATTACTTAATGGTTACACCCTTTCCATGCTAGATTAGGCATTCGACTACGTCTCTAGTATGGGGGTGTTTGCACCCCTAGACTCGAAACATTGAGGACAATGTTTAACTTTAGTATGGGGGGGTGAATAGATACTTGCCTTGCCAAACCTTCACGCTTTCCAAAGTTTATCGTTTTGTTGCAAAATAAGGCTAAAAATGGCCAAATTTTAAAAATTTTCTCATGTTTTATAAGTGTTTGAAGACACGAATGTAGATTTTCCGATGGCGAGAATAAGAGTAATTTTTGACTCGACCGTGCGTGTTGAGCACTTAGCTTTGATTCCTTAACTACACATTAGGCTAAGTCTCTTAAATGAGGACGAGAAATGATAGAGTTAATTATAAGTTACTATGCTAAACGTAGAGTACTCGTATTCTTTCAAAAACTCATGTGTTCTCGTTGTTTGCTTATTCTCCCTTCGCTTGTAAATATTTTTTGCTTAATAAATATTGACTTAGCGGTTTAGTTAGGATTGTTGGGTTTCTAGTCTTTTCTAGTAGCTTCCGTGTAATTAAATTGGGAAGACATTAAGGTATCGCCAGCGTCACGGTTTTGAAGTATTGGCACCCTAATAATCGAAAGCTTCACCTAATAATAAGATTTCAAGTGCTCACCTAAATCTAGCAAACAATTTGAAGCCCCACAAGGCCTAAAATCTATGCAAAATTGAAAGTGAATCAAGCCTTAATCTTCGAAGCTTTAAAGATCCAAAATTCGCTTTAGCGTGAGGATATACGTCTTTGGCTAATAAAACCACCGATGAGGCGGATAATAAAAGGCAAGGCAAGACCGAAGTCATAATAAAAGCTTCATGGCGAAGTTGAATAAAAGATGGAGGTAAACCAAAGATAATAAGGTCCTTCCGTTAGGGGGCGTATAAAAGTCTTGGTAATAAGTCTCATGTTCAAAAACGTTATAAAACCGTGTTTATCGATTCTTCTTGTCAACTTAATTTTTTGACATCGTTGTCTATTAGGAGGGGTTATTGATTTGATGGTCTTAGTTACACCGTTAGGACTCTATTTTTAGACCTAAATCTCTATTATCGCATAAGTCAACAATGTATCCTTGTGATCATTAAGACATAATAAAATATAAGAGATACAACTTAGGAATAATGGGAGAATAAGTACGTGATTAGGGCATATGAGTAGTGTTAGCATTACTAACTTATAATGACAATGATCTCGTTGCACGCTTGGCATGGAATTAGGGTGAAAATCGAGGACGATGAAATTATTTCTAACGAAGCATTCACGTGTTCTTATTCTATGAACCTAAACGTCCCATTTTGCGATGAAAATCATACATTATGTCTAAAACACAAGTAGTAGCAATAAGTGTAGTTAGTTTATCATTCAATAAATTGAATAAAATAAATTTTGGAGGTGCTTTGATACTTTATTTTAGCATTGCGTGAGGGCACGGCAATGGTTTAGTATGGGGGAGTGATGAGACTGCTTTTATACATGGTCTCATCGTCCAAATCGGGCTTAAAATACATAAAATATCATAAAATATGCCAAATATATGCTCGTGTTTGTTACTTGTGTATTTTTAGGTACGGATATTGAGGAATTGGCAAAAGATCACAAGAATCAATCAAAAACGAACACGGGAAACGAAGACGCACAATGAACCAAGCTCATTTATGGAAATTTGCAAAAAGACCCCTCAAGATTGAAGAATTGGCAAGAATGGCCCCTCATCTTTGAAGAACTTGTCGTATTTGACCCTCCAAATGTCAAATATACAAAGTTGATCCTCCATGTTTGAAGATTGAACAAGAAAGGCCCTTGGAAAATGATTATATTGCAAAAAGTTAAGCCTAATACACAAAAGGACTAAATTTGCAATTGTGTTTGGACGGATGATGCAAGGCACTTAACTGGATGGACTTGGTTTGCAACAAAAGTTAATGGCTGTTAGCCATTTTGGACTGGTAATAAAATTATCCAACACAAGCCCAATTTACCCACCAGCCCAATCCCATAATACCCGGTTTTATATTTAAACATGGTCAAACCCAAGTCAACACCCACTTAACCCATCTTTTCCCACCTAAACAATTTTTTAAATTTGTTTAAACCCAAAATCGGATCTAATCCCTTCTTAATCCCTTAGAACCCTAAAACCCCACCCAGATCAATTAAGCTCTAAACAAAGGGGTAATCCTCCAAATCATGCAGATCTTTAATTAACCATCCCCTCAACTTTTCCCACCTCTTAAAACAATGCCACGTGGGCTGTGTTCCTCACCCAAGCACTCCCCTGCCCTGTCTTTTTCACACAAAAACCCACACCCGACCAGTCCAACGCACCAGATTGCTCTACTTGTTCCCCAAGTTGAAATGGACGATTTTGATCATTCCTCCTTGCTGGCATCCACATGGGATCAGCTTTTGACCGATTTTGAAGACCAAGACCAAGGGCTAAATTGGCATTTCCATACTAGGGTTTTAGTCTTGTAATTTTTTAATTTAGCATTCTAGATAGTTCCTCATTGTAGTATAAAAGGTTCGGCTTGTGAACCTTTTCATTTGTTCCAGTTTTAGCATTTGCACTTGTAATTCCTTTTTTATTTAAATTAAAGTTGGTATTTTGAAGAGCAAAAGTGATTCCTTTTACTTTATTAAAAAGTTGTGTTTTGTGTTTATGCTAATTCTGAGTTCCAATATTCATTTGTGTGTTTGATTTTCAAAGGATTTTCAAAAAAGTTTTTAAAGATCTCTAATTTCAGAAAATTTTTAATCAGAAAAGTGAAAGTGGATTTGGTTGGTGATTTTCTGAGATTGAAGGTTGCTTTAAAAACGTGTGTTTCAAGGTTTAAAAAGGTTATTGATTGGAAAAGTTTTTAAGAAAGAGTGAAAGAAAACAGAATATACATATATTGCTTGTATTTCTTTTTGATTTTTCTTAAGCAGGTTGATTTGTTGTTGATTAAGTTCTGCATACACCCCAGTGTATAGGGAGGTGACAAAGCTGTCACAAGGGACTTGGATGTAAGTCCCTTAGGTAAAAATCAGTTTCCCTTTTTATTTTTTTAGTTTTAATGATGGTTTAAGTGATTTTGGTGAATTCTGCATGAAAGGTGTTTATATGTGCTTGAATGAAGTTTATTTGATGTTATATGCATGTTAGTGTTGGAAGAAAGCAGTTTGGAGTTGTTTTGATTTGAATTGTTTTGAAAAAAGTTGGATTAAAATTTTAAAGGGGTGTTTGGATTTATGAATTAAACTGAGTTTGAGGTTGATTTGTGCAAGTAAAAGCTGTTAGAAGTGTTTAATAGGGGTAGTAATAGGATATTGTTAGGGTAGAGTGCATTTGGGAACAAGTTTGAAGCAAGTGTGCAAGTAAAAAGGTAAAAAGGTTAGCTTAAAATTGTATGAACACGTTTTTGCTTGTTTTGATGAAAACTTGAGCTTGAATCTTGAAATCTGTTTAGAGTTAGGTTGATCTAGGATTGTAGCCTGGTTGTATGTTGATTAGAGCTTGTGTGTGCAAGATTTGGACAGCTAAAACTCAATTGTGTGCTTGTAATCTAGCTAGAAGTACCACCAGACCCATACTTAACACATCAGCAACATTAATTTGCTTGTGTATGCATTTTTTGTGAAATTTTTGTGTGCAAGGTGTTTGATTGCTGCTTGTTTGTGACTCCCTACACTTCAAAGAGTGTAGGGGTGCCTTGTTTATCCAAAAACATCCACAAAAACTCAAAACCAAGCCCTCTTGGTCTTACACTCACAAGTGAACATTTCACTTGTTCATCAGAAACAAGTGCCTATCTGGGCACGTCTTGGCTCATAATTTGCTTAATCTTTGATAATTTTGGATTTGGATTGTGTTTATAAGCTATACTAGTGCTACTATTTGTGTTTTTAAAAAAGAAAAAAAAAAGAAAATAAAAAGTAAAAACTTCACCCTGCCTGGACTCGAACCCCCGACCTGCAGCTCAGGAGTGAGGGGCTCTACCAGTGATCCAGATGAGTTTTTATGTTAACCTTTCATTCCATTAAGTAAATAAGGTGTCTTTGTTTTGGCTTATCTTAAATAAGCCGTAGCTTATTTAGTCTATTTTAGCTTATTTAAGTAACTTTTTTTAGCTTATTTCATTTTTCCTAGGATTTGATTAGGTTTTAGGATTTTTCTGTTTAAAAGTTTTATTTTTCCCATTATTTAATTAATTATTAGGATTATTTTTAGTTTTAAATTTAGAAAGTAATTTAAAAATAGTGAACAGTAATTTAAAAATACAAAAAAATAGTTTTTAAGTTTTAATTTATATTTTTGAGGTTTACATATCACAAAGTTTTCAAAAACTTTAATTTTTAATTTTATTTGATTTTAGGTTTTTTATTAAACTTTAAAAATTAATATAAAATTAATTAAGAGGTTTTAGGAACTTTAATTTACAATTTCTTCTTAGTTAGAATATTTAGGATTTTTGAGAATTTTTTAGAATTTATTTAGGAAATTTTTATTTTTTTTTGAATATTTTATTAAGAAAAATTCAAAGTTTTATTTTTAACTTTTTTTCATTTTTCCTAGATTCTAGACATTAAAATAGGAACTTTTTCACTTTCCAATTCATTTTTAGGCTTTTCAATTAATTTTTAGAATTAATTTAAGATTTAATAGATTTTAATAGTTTTTAGGAGTTTAAAAATAGTTTTATTTGGTTTTAAAATTTTTAAAAATAGTTTTTAGTTTAATTAGGTCATTTTTGAGGTTTACAAACTATTAAATCTTGTTTAGGGCTTTTTAATATTTAAAAGTGATTTTTAGGGCTTTAATTAGCATTAAAAAGTCATTATTTAATTAATTAAAAGGTTTTAGCAAGTTTGGATTTTTTGTAAACTCTTAGAATTTTATTTTGGATTTTTAGGAATTTTTAGGTTAAAATTTTAAATTTTGTCGTTTTTTACGTTTCTACGTCTTAACTTTCTAGTAGTGTTTTTGCCTATTTTTTATTTTTTTCGTCTTCGACATTTTCTCTTCTCTTTTCTTGTTAATAATCAAAAACAAAATCAATCATTCATTACACAACGCACTAGCCTCCTCGAGAACGATCCCCACCCATTAAGGGTCATAAGTGTTTACGTTTTCCTAAACGTACACTTAATACTTACCGCTTTTTACGCTCTTTTCCTAAAGAGTAGTAAAACCACTACATCAGACGCGATTTTTAAGTGTTGTCTATGATTTGAGTATTGTGCTATCCCGTAACACCAACGACTCTTTCGCTGATTCGAAATGTGAATATTTTGGGGTGTTACATCTTTTAAGTCACAACACTCAGCAGTACATATTACACATAGCGGTACTCATCTGCAAGTACTGCTAAGCCAAAATCTGCAAAGTCTGTTGATTCATTAGAAGATATTTTACAAGCTAAGGACGATGAAGACATTTATGCTAGTCCAGCTGAAGGAATCTTCTCCAAAGCTTCCTATGATGAGCAGGGTGCAGTAATTGATTTCAACAATTTGGAAACTGAAATCCAGTCAGTTCTATTCCTACTCAAAAAGTTAACAACAACCATCCTACTACTCAGATTATTGGAAATCCCAAGTCTGCAGTGCAAACCAGAAGACAACTTCAAGTCAAGACTGAAACTCATGCACTTGTGAGTTATGTCAAACAACAGCAGAGAACAAAACTCAGCATTGTTTGTTTGCCTATTTCTTATCACAAGTAGAGCCCAAGAATATTTCTCAAGCTCTTGATGAAGAAAGTTGGGTAGATGCCATGCAAGAAGAATTAACACAATTTGAGCTACAAAAGGTTTGGATTCTTTTGGATCTTTCCTCAAGTAAAAGGGTTATTGGTACTAGATGGGTTTTCAGAAACAAGAAGGATGAAAGAGGAGTTGTTGTGAGGAACAAGGCAAGGCTTGTTGCTCAAGGCTATAGACAGGAAGAAGGGATAGACTATGATGAGGTTTTTGCACCAGTGTCAAGGATAGAAGCCATTAGGTTATTTTTGGCCTTTGCATCATATATGGGTTTTATAGTCTATCAAATAGATGTGAAAAGTGCTTTTCTTTATGGTACTATTTCAGAGGAGGTATATGTTTCACAACCTCCAAGTTTTGTAGATCCTAAATTCCCCAACAGAGTCTACAAAGTTATCAAAGCACTTTATGGTCTACATCAAGCTCCAAGGGCTTGGTATGCAACTTTATCCAATTTTCTGTTAGAACATGGATATAGGAGAGGAACCATTGACAAAACTCTATTCATCAAAAAGAATGCTAAGGATATTATTCTAGTGCAAGTCTATGTTGATGACATTATTTTTGGTTCAACCAAGAAATCATGGTGTGAAGAGTTTGAAGCTTTGATGAAAGGAAGATTTCAGATGAGTTCTATGGGAGAACTTACTTTCTTTTTGGGACTACAAGTCAAACAGAGGAAAGATGGAATATTTATCAGCCAAGATAAATATGTTGCTGAAATCTTGAAAAAGTTTTTGTGCATGGATTCAAGGAGTACAATTACACCTTTTGAAGCTAAGAAGTCTTTATCAAAAGATAAACATGGTGAAAATGTTGATATTCATCTATACAGGTCAATGATTGGTTCATTGATGTATCTTACTGCTTCAAGACTAGACATTATGTTTGCTGTGTGTGCCTGTTCAAGGTTCTAAGTCAATCCAAAGGTGTCACATCTACATGCTGTGAAGAGGATTTTTAAGTATCTTAAAAGTCAGCCTAATTTAGGATTATGGTATCCTAGGGATTCAACCTTTGAATTGCAAGCTTACTCAGACAGTGATTATGATGGAGCTAATCATGATAGGAAATCTACGACAGGAGGTTGTCAATTCTTAGGCAGAAGACACATATCATGGCAGTGTAAGAAGCAAACCATTGTTGCTACTTCTACAACTGAAGCTAAATATGTAGATGTTGCTCATTGCTGTGGACAAGTACTTTGGATTCAATAGCAGTTGTTAGATTATGGGTTCAACTTCATGAACACCAAGATTTACATTGATAATGAAAGTACTATATGCATTGTCAAGAATCCAGTCTTTCAATCCAAGACCAAGCATATTGAAATAAGACATCACTTCATAAGAGATGCCTATGACAAGAAGCTTATTCAAGTCTTGAAGATTCATATAGACAACAATGTAGCTGATTTGTTGACCAAGGCATTTGATGCAAAGAGATTTAAATTCTTGGTGACACATATTGGTATGCTCAACCAATAGACTACTGCATACTTTGAGGGGAGGTAATAACTGTACACTTTTTATCATAATTCTTATTGTATAGTGTATATTTTTGTGTTTTTGATGTGATTGCAGGTTGATAGAATAAGATAAAAGAGGTTATAATGATTGTGGAATGCATGAACTGGTCAAATTTGTAAGGTACCGTTATGGATCCATGTACCGCTACATGTCCGTTGTACCGTTAATGGTCTCTTTTGTAAATTTGGTGGTTTCTTCGTGTTGGGTCTACTAGATGTAGATCTTGTAGCCTGTCAGGACCGGTGAATGACTTCTGTAATCACAAGTCAAATCACAAAGAGACTCTATACACAATATGAATGTAGAATATGAATATAATCAATAAGAACAGAATAACTATAAAGACTTGATCCTTTCTAAGGATTTCTAATATTGATAATGACTAGAACTACGTTTTGTGAAGGTGTGTCTAACCCTTCTGCCTAAGGTTCCTTTTATACTACAAGGAAACCCTAATACATCATTAAAGAAAACGTGTAAAACTGATATACATATCCTTTCCTAACATATCTCATGCATATCCTAACAGAATATTAAGTAAATAATAAAGTTTGACTTCGACTAGGACCAGGAGCAGGACTTGCTCCTACTACAACTAGGACCAGGAGGAACTACATACCTCCTAGTCTACCTATTACATATAACTATTACAATGGTCCTAACAATCCTCCCCTAAACTTGAATTTGACCTGTTGAGTTCAAGTTTCCTGGAAAACGTGCAAAGAAAGCCCGAGGATTGTATCAGCAAAACAAATAGCAGCATCAACAAGATAAGAATCAGAAGAACAGCCGCAACATGAAACACTAGAAGCTTCTCCAAAGCTTGTAACAAATCAGCATCGTGTTGAATCTTTTCAGCAACATGAGCAGATTTGATGAGCCTTTACCAAGTAGCTGCTCGCTTTTGGGCTAGCTAGTCATTCTGGTGGAATAAGCATCACCTTGGGAGACTAGAACCCAGCCCAACTCATAGAACGTGAATCAATGGTGAGTGGGAGTACCCTGATGATTTTAGGCAAACCATCACAGCCGTCAACGGATTTGATGCGTCTTTACCAGAAGCCGTACCCCTCTGGACTCGCCAACTCTTAGCAATGAAGCATCTTTGAGTTGAACACCCTATAGCTTTAAGCAAGCTATTACAGCTATCAACGGATTTGATAAGATCTTTACCAAGAGCCGTACCCCCTTGGATTAGCCACTTTTCAGTCCAAGACTATGGCAAGTGAAAACCATCCAGTTTTGGGTAACCTGGCAACCATCAACGGATTTGAGAATCGCATCAGGAGCCGTACCCTCAAGGTGAATCAACTTTTTCTTGTCGATTAGACATGGTAAGTTGAGAACCATTTGTTGTGTGGACCACGTCCAACACCAAGTGAAACCAAGTACCAGAACAAACTCAAACCAGGAACCACATTGTGAAACAGCCAAGGGATATTATGTACAAGTGTAAAAGCTAAACTATGTTTAAAGTATAAGCAGATATTATATAAAAAGTATATTTTTTTTTATTTTTTTTTTAACTATAAAGAATGAAATTCACCAATCACTGTACATATTGGTGAAAAGAATAAAAATAAGAACAAAAAGTCAAAGTATAAACACTTACAACCCAATCACCTTACATACCAGAAGCTGCCTTCTTATCCGCTAGCAACCGTGCCTGAATACCCTCTACCAAAGCCGTGGCCATACTTGACTCATTCCCAGAAGGAGCAGTAGAAATTTGCAAGTGACTTGCCAACATCGCCTCCATGGAAGAAATAGTCAAAGGATACTCCACATCCGTCAGCATAAACACCATATGACTAGATTCTAATTCCAACATATGAACTCCACATCCAGCATATAGCTTCCATCGCAGAATCTCCCATTGGAATTTATCCTTCCATATGCCCGAAACAGGAGCATTTGGAGGAGGATCCAACATCAGCTTGAGATCAGCCCAGAGACGGAGACCAGGCCAGGAAGACACCGCCATGGGGTCAAACGGCATACTAGAATCAACAAGCCCAAACAACGCCATAAGATCCATACGGTCAGCCCACGATAACACACCCTGCAAACCCGTTGCCAATCGCACAGACCCATCACTCAAAGTAATCCGATGGGAGACGCCACCAGGAAGTGTTGTAGAACTCTCAACCGTATAACCCGTAATGCTCCCATTGCCCAAGGGTAAGTCAGAATCGCTATCAGAAGCTGCATCAATTAAATTCTCAGGATCACGCTTCTCAAAAGGAAATGTCTTACCACGGCGAACACGACGAGCAAGTTTCTGGCGAATGGAACGTCGAGGTATGGGAGCCGAAGGAGTTGATTCAACCTTTACCTTAACTCCAGCAACAGCAGGGGAAGCAGTAGAAGTAGACTCATGAACATGGCCACCCAATGGACCACTAGGAGCTGCATAAGAAGTAGGATTAGGTTGTGTTGCAGGAACTGGTGGTGATGGAGATGACACATCAGATGTAGTAGCAGTAGGTGTGGTAGTATCAACAAAGGTGCTTGCAGGAACAGGTGTAGTGGTGGAAGCATGAGTGGTGGTGGTAGTAACAAAGATGGTAGTAGCAGGACCAGCAGTAGACAAATTACTAGCCATCCCCTCAAATAGATAATGAGAAAAATTAAACACTCTACCCTGGGCTAAACATATAAGACCAGTGCCAAAGGAGTAGGGAAAGCATCCCAACTCCCAGACTTGGGACTCATACAATGGATTAAAAAGTGAACCAGAAGCTTCCATTGAGGGGAAAACCTATTCTTCTGGAAGTTAAACTTCCCCCCATGTTCATAACCTATGGCAGCCATACCCTCCAATACTTCCGAATTGGGGATTGATACAACACCCCCCTCATCCTGAATATGAAGAGAAGAGCGAATAGATGCTTCAGTAACCACATATGCACGTCCATCTATGGTAGCATGGAGTGCACGTGGACGTCCAGCCACATTCACAAGTTGAGCAGACGCCCAAAATTGACGTATCACACTATCATATATGGTGGGACAGACAGTAAATGCAAACCTTAAGTTAGAAGCTTCAATGAAATCCAAGATGTCAGCAAAATGTTCATGATTTGGACCATCACCCAGATAAGCAACACGATTGTGAGCAGGTTGGTAAGCAAGAGCAGCCATGGATCTTGATGAAATGATGGAAGAAGGATTGGGATTGGGATGTAGAGAGTAGAAGCGGTTTGTGTGTGTGTGTTAATTGTAATGAGTGAGTCAAGGGTGTATGTTGACCATATATGAAGAAAGTAGTAACTGTTCATTGACCCCTATTAATGGGGGGTTGCCCTTTCAAATTAAACCATAATGGCATAATAACCACTTGCCATTTTTAACATAATAACCAACCCCCAATTTACTTGCTGAATTCAAACTTGTAAATACCAGTATTGGGAGCGTTGACCAAAAGTCAAAGCACACAATGGTCAGACCAGGAGCAAAACGTGATTAACAAAGGACAAAAGGAATGAACAGTATGCCAGACCAGTACCAGTACCAATAGCCAAACACCAGTAGACATGGAAGGATTTCAAACCACCAGAAGGCAACCAAGCATAACTAGAAGCTGACCAAAGAGGACCAGAAGCCAGTCATGTAAGGCCATATCCACCAGAAGAGAGCAAAAATCCTCCATCAGAAGCACCACACACCATCATAACCAAGAAATTATGTTGTTAAATACTATGAATACGTTAGACTGACCTAATATGTACACAAAGCCTCCCCTTAGGCTTTGCCTCCCCTCAATCCTAGACCTCAAGGATTGACCATCCCAATATGAACCACCAAGTAGTTAAACCGAGGACCATCAAAAGCTTTAGTCAGCAAATCAGCAACATTGTCATCCGTATGAACTTTAAGAACCTGTATCAGCTTCTTCTCATTGGCATCGCGTATAAAATGATGCCGCATCTCAATATGCTTCGTCCGTTGATGAAATACAGGATTCTTCACAATGCAGATAGTGCTTTGATTGTCAATAAAAATTTTGGTATTCATAAAATTGAAACCATAGTCCAACATCTGATTTTGGATCCATAAAACTTGACCACAACAACTAGCAGCCGCAACGTATTCAGCTTTTGTTGAAGAAGTAGCTACGATTGTCTGTTTCTTACATTGCCATGAAATAAGCCGACGACCCAAAAATTGACAACCACCAGTAGTAGACTTCCTATCATTATTAGCACCAGCATAATCACTATCACTATAGGCTTCAAGAACAAAGGGAGATTCTCTAGGATACCATAGACCCAATTTAGGTTGAGCCTTGATATACTTGAAAATCTTCTTCACTGCATTTAAGTTCGAAACCGTTGGAGTCACCTGGTGTCTAGAACAAGCACTTACTGCAAACATAATGTCCGGACGTGATGCAGTCAAATACATGAGAGAGCCAATCATAGACCTGTACATGTGAACATTTACCGGGGGATCTGGCTCATTCTTAAGTTTGACTCTAGCAACTTCATAAGGAGTTGTTGCTGGTCTAAGAGGATCCATGTCAAACTTCTGAAGAATCTCATGAACATATTTATCTTGACTGATGAAAATCCCATCCGATTGTTGCTTGACCTGAAGACCAAGGAAAAATGACAGTTCTCCCATGGCACTCATCTGAAATTCTCCTTTCATCGAATGTTCAAACTCATCACACCACTCCTTCCTTGTAGAACCAAAGATAATGTCGTCCGCATAAACCTGAACAAGGATAATATCCTTAGAATTCCGCCGAAGAAATAGTGTTTTGTCAATAGTACCTCTTCTATAGCCATTCTTTAACAAGAAAGTGGAGAGACGCTCATACCAAGCTCTAGGAGCCTGATGTAACCCATAAAGAGCCTTGACCACCTTGTAGACTTTCTTGGGATGAAGTGGATCTACAAACCCCTTAGGTTGAGTAACATACACTTCCTCGTCAATTTTTCCATAGAGAAATGCACTCTTGACATCCATCTGGAACACCGTAAAGCCAACATACGAAGCAAAGGCCAAAAACAGACGAATGGCCTCGATCCTGGCAACAGGCGCAAAGACTTCAGTATAGTCAATGCCCTCAATTTGAGTGTGTCCTTGTGCGACAAGCCTAGCTTTATTCCTGACAACAATTCCCCGTGCATCCTTCTTGTTTTTGAGAATCCATTTGGTATTGATAGTTGTCTTCCCATCTGGTAAGTCAACCAGAACCCAAACATTCTGAAACAAGAATTGCTGCATTTCCTCCTGCATAGCCTCCACCCAACTTTAATCCTCAAGAGCATGAGAAACAGACCTAGGTTCCACCTGTGAAAGAAAACAAGCAAACAAACAGTGTTGAAAGTCCGTATGATTATTACGCTTTTGATCCTCAATATAGCCCACAAGAGCATGATGATCAGACGAGGCCTTCTGCTGCATTCTGCGTGTCTTGACGGTAGAACCAGGATCTCCAATAATTTGAGTGGTAGGATGATCTTTATGTGATTGCAAGACTGGATTGGAAGAAACCTCCACTTCTGGTGCCAAGTTATTGAGATCACCAACAAAATCAGCATCATATGAAGCATTTTGGAAAATCCCATCTACCGGTTGTTTATATATATCATCCAGCTTGGTAGAAGACTTCTTTTCATGGTTCCCCAAATCAGAAGGACTGGAGAAACGTGTATTGGAAGCAGACTCACTAGCCGGAGTACCAGTAGTTGAGAGGCTAGCACTAGGAGCAGAAGCTGGAGTACCAGTAGTTGAGAGGCTAGCACTAGGAGCAGAAGCTGGAGTACCAGGAGCAACTTTGCCAGTAGGCTCAACCAAGGGAAACTCAAAACTACCTTGAGCAGCTGCTTTAGTAGCTTCTTATTGTTGCTTGAGAAGAGTGTCAAGAGCTGCTTGGGAATCCTGTACATCCAATGGAGTTGCATCACTAGGAGGAGTAGGAGAAACCGTGGTGGAATAGGATGGAACCACAAAAATTTCATCCTCATCATCTGAATCAGAAAGACTAGAAGGAACACCAGTACTAGAAGTTGCAAACACTTGTGGTCCTGCATCATGGTTAGTTTTGAAACGAAAATATCCTAACGAATCACTAAGATAATCAAGATCAAAATACCATTCTGGACCTTTGCCTTGGATGTTTGACTTCTCCTCAAAATACCTGAGATTAATAGTTTCAATTATTCGTTTGGCTTGAAGATTGTAGACACGATACGCCCGAGAATGAGCTGAATATCCCACAATGTATCCTTCATCTGCCTTGCCATAAAACTTCCCCAAATAGTCACTAGTATTCAGAATGGTGACTGGACACCCAAAAGGCTTCAAATGAGCAATATTTGGGACTTTGCCCGTGAGCAGCTCATAAGGAGTCTTCTTGTGAGAATTGGTAATTGAAACCCTATTCAAAACATAACTTGCAGTATTAACAGCTTTTGTCCAGAACATGGTTGGAAGCTTGGAATCGGCAAGCATAGTTCTTGCTGCTTCTATTAGTGTCCGGTTCTTTCTTTCTGCCACACCATTCTGTTGAGGAGTCCTAGCAGCACTATAATCTCGTTTGATGCCCTTAGCATTACAAAGTGCAATGAGGTCTCTATTTTTAAACTCGGTTCCATTGTCGCAACGAATACCTTTAACTTTCTTGGACAACTGATTCTCTATCAAGGTAAGAAAATCTCGAAGAATTGAGTAGGTCTCACTTTTGGCAGCCATGAAGAACACCCACGTAAACCTGCTATATCCATCAGTTACCACCAAACAGAATTGCTTGTGGTCAATGCTCCTGATGGATGTAGGACCAAATAAGTCCATGTGTAGAAGCTGCAATGGTTCAGTAATGAGACTTAAAGCAGTAATGGCCTTGAAGGATGCTTTGTGTTGTTTGCCTTTGCTGCAGGCAATACAATTTATATCATTTCTAAACGTCTTGGGAGGTAAACCAGAGACTAGATTCATATTGGCAAGTTTGTGAATGGTCTTGAAATTCACATGTCCCATCCTTCGATGCCATTTAGTGGCTTCATCTTCTGAGGCTTTTGCAACCAGACATGCTAGTTGACCAGTAGGGTTGAGTTCATTCAACTTGATACTATATAGATTGTGTCTTCTAGGGATTCTGAGTAAAACTTGTGAGTCATCCGGAAGCTGAAAATCTTTGGAAAGCACAAGTGCATCAGTATCGGTGAAGAGTACAAACTGCTTCTTGTCACAAATCTGAGAGACCGATATCAAGTTGAAGTGTTGAAGTGCTTCCACATAGTAGACCTGCTCAAAATTTAGATTTGGAGTCTTTATCGTTCCTTTGCCAGTGATTCTGCCTTCACCTCCACCAAAATAGACCTTGCCTCCATGAAATGGTACAAAGTTAGAGAGAAGACTTTTATTGCCAGTCATGCTCCTGGAGTAACCACTATCAACAATGCCTAGACTAGGATCCTGGTATGGAGTAACCTACAACAACAAGATAATAAAAAATGCAAAAATTAGTGTCTTAAGGGGACCCAAACCTTTTCAGATTTGAGCCTGCCTTGTGATCATTAGAAGAATGCCAAGAAGATTGATGAGATCCACCATTGTTCCTTGGTTGCCTATGCATCATATGGGTATTATTATTTGACCAAGAACAACCTGCTGAGGGCTTAACAGCAGTTTCCAAATTTCCCAAACCAAAATACGTGTGGTCTAAATGCTGTGGATATATTGGATTAAAATTTTGAAAAAAATTATTGGTTGGTTGGAATCCACTATCTCTCCAATAATTAGACGTGAAAGGAGAGGATACTTTAGAAGTATTAAACATTGGAGCACTAGGATTAAGTCTTCTAGAAGCATAGGAAGCAGCTCCTGGTGAACCAGGAGCTAGAAAAGCATGATTAACAGATGCACGTGTGTCATAATAATCACAACCTTTAATTAAATGAAAGGAACTGCCACAAACAAAACATGTTTTGAAAGACCTTTTATTAGAATGAGATTGTTTCATACTGCCTACTTTATTACACACATTTCTAGGAAAAACATTCTTCCTAGGACTCAATAAACAAGGACCAGACACACTTGACTTGACAGCAACTTTTTCTTCACACTTCCTAGCACCAGTAGCAGCATGTTCATTCGACTTGGAACTTGTAGGTCTTGACTCTTCACTTGAACCATTAGATGTAGAGTCACCGGCTTTGTCACTGAAAGTACATGAGACAAAGTCATTAGTATTAGTAGAACTTGTTGGGGACTCAAGCATCTGTGATCCATCCGAGTCATTATGCCATGAGGTGGGCATAAAAGTTCCAGTAAGAGGAGGAGGGACAGCATGCATTTCTGCTGCTGGTTTAAACCTATTGTAACTAGGTGTGCCCTCATCCTCTTTGTCGGCATCAAAGACACTTGAGAAAGATAAATCAAATACATCTTCAGAATCAATATATTTTTCAAATCCTAAGCCTCTTTTAGTTCTGCCAGACATGCTACTATCAATTAATTTTGAAAGATTTTTAGGTGCCTTTTGCCATTTGTCTAATCTTAACATTGTAGCATCCAATTTAGCTTTCATTTCCTCTTTTTCTTTGATACTAGCATCTCTTTCAGTTTCTGTATATTTAAGCATATTTGTAGTGTTTTCTAAATCAATGCTTAGTATCCTGATTTTATCCTCATACGCACGTTGTGTATCTTGTAACCACCTCTTTTGTTGTTCCAATGTGTTTAATGAAGCCTTATAGGCTTGTACCTCTAAAAAATACTTATCATTTTGATCATTTACTTAATTAAATTAGGACAACAATTCTGTGTATTTATCATGACAACCAAGAGGACAATGTTGTACCTGAGGTGAGATGCCCATAAGAGCAAACTCGTTTGCTTCTTCTGCATCAGAGAGATTCCCAGCAATCATTGCTAACACGTCAGTCGAGGATTCAGCTGACTCCAGAGTAGAAGCCTGATGATCATTCCAGTTGACCATAGAGTCAACAGATACCAATGCCTTCCTGTCATCTTTAACCTCCTGAACCTTGAAAGCGGAGTACCTGCTCTTCTCCTGATCATTCTTGCTAGGGCACTCCCTTGCAAAGTGACCCTGTTGCTGGCAGTTATAGCATCGTACCTTGCTTCTATTGAATCTCGCTGGCTCCCGAGGGTTGTAATTAAATTTCCTTCCTGCTTTCTTCTCAAACTTGTGAACCCTAAGAGTAAGCATGGCCATCTGCCATTTAAGATCCATCTCATCCAGGTCAAGTTTATCGACCTATTTGAAGTCATCAAAAGCAAGTTGTTGTTCAGCATTAACATCAGCCACAAAAGAATGAAGAACAGCTTCTACCATACTACCAGACTTGGCAGCAGGATCAGGAGCAGAAGTATGCTGAATAGTATGCTGGGAGGAGACAGTATTGCTTGGGCTACTTGCATATGACATGGGACTAGATGCCATAGAGCTCACAAAGGCTGAATTAGCAGGAGTGTTAAAAGAGTCACTAGGATATCCTCTCACATGAGGTTCGAATGTTCTGAGCCTATGAAACAGATCATCAAAGGTGAGATAGTCAAGCCCACCTTTGGCTTTGAGAGAGATCACCACCTGGTTCCATGAGTAGGGTAAGGCTTTAAGAAACCTTGCATTAATGTCACCATCATCAGGTTTTGACCGAAGTTGATTCAATTGGCTCAAGATCTTCTGGAACCTATCATACCCTTGATTTAGACCTTCAGTTTCTGAGATTTTGAATTCGGTAAATTCATCTCTCAGCATGGACCTTCGCATTTTCTTTGACTCCTCATTCCCGACGAACCTTGCTTTTATGCCATTCCAGATCTCTCTGGCATCATCCAAATGGTAGAAGTCACCCATGTGATCTTCAGGAAGAGATTGAAGCAAAATTGTTTTTGCTTTTACCTCCTTCTGAATGGCTATGATTTCCTAATGAGATTTAGGGTCAAGAAGAGTAATATTACCGTTCTTGTCTTGTCCAGTAAGCTTCCTGCTGTTTCCATTCAGAATGATCTTCCAAAGATCTTGATCAGTGTTGGTGATCCACCATTCCATCTTCATTGCCCAGTTATCATATTCACCCTTCTTCAGAAGAGGGAATTTTCCATTCGTGTTGGAGACCGTAGCCAGGATCTGCTGAGGTTGCACAATTTTAGGAGTGCTTTCTTCTCCTGTTTGAGTAGAAGTTGAGGCAGACATGATAAACAGATTGTGAGTAATAAGAGAACTTGATTCTTCTTGTATAGAGACCCTTCCAGGCTCTGATACCACTTGTTGGGTCTACTAGATGTAGATCTTGTAGCCTGTCAGGACCGGTGAATGACTTCTGTAATCATAAGTCAAATCACAAAGAGACTCTATACATAATATGAATGTAGAATATGAATATAATCAAGAAGAACAGAATAACTATAAAGACTTGATCCTTTCTAAGGATTTCTAATATTGATAATGACTAGAACTACGTTTTGTGAAGGTGTGTCTAACCCTTCTGCCTAAGGTTCCTTTTATACTACAAGGAAACCCTAATACATCATTAAAGAAAACGTGTAAAACTGATATACATATCCTTTCCTAACATATCTCATGCATATCCTAACAGAATATTAAGTAAATAATAAAGTTTGACTTCGACTAGGACCAGGAGCAGGACTTGCTCCTACTACAACTAGGACCAGGAGGAACTACATACCTCCTAGTCTACCTATTACATATAAATATTACAATGGTCCTAACACTTCGCGCTTGGGTTTTTTATTTACATAAATACTTACTCCAGTTATACAATTGATTCAATCTTTTGTTCTTATCTCTTAATTCTATAACCTTCTCTCTAATTTTTCGATCATCAAAAACTACTAATGGCTGCTTTACAAGTGATCTCTAAGCACAACTTGGTTGCGAACCTTGCTCAGAATGATGATTCTCTTGGTTTCCATGAGATACTTTGATTTTTATCTCGAAGTCATATTCGTTTCGCACTAACTGTAAGTCCCATAGTCTTTGTTCCTATTGTTGAACAATTTTGGAATATTGTTGTGTTAGGTACTCGTTTTGATCAACCTTGCAATAAGGCTAGGGTGAATCATAGAAATATCTATGTAACTAAGGTACTTCAAAGGGCTAGTTTGAGACTAAATGATGAAAATGGACTTAGTATGCTTAATAATATTGAGATACATGATGGCCTTGCAGCCATGGGTTATGAGGGTGGTAGGGAAAGTCTTACTTTCTTTAAAGCTTTGTTTTCACCATAATAGAAATTGCTTTTTCATGCCATTATTCACTGTTTAAGCTCGAAAAGTACTTCTTTTGATCAAATCCCTGCTGCATTGGCATCGGCTGGTATTTGTCTAGCAAATAACAGAGTTTTCAGTTTTTCAAAATTAATTTTTGAAGGCATGACTAGGAATTTGGAAGGAGTTAAGAAGTTTTTAATGTATCCTAGATTCATTCATACTTTAGTTAATGACCAAATTCCTAACCTACCAGAATTTAACAAATACATGGGATGTTCTTACATTCACAAAGAGAACTTTTTCTTTCTTGACCAAACAAGGAAATGCCTTCACATGAACTGTCACACCCTTATTTGCTCATATGTTAGCCCAACCTACCAATCAAGAAGGTGAGGAACCTAGCACTGCTAGTGGTTCTCAGCAAACTCCTTCTAACCAGAGTTCCCATTCCTCTGAAGATTCTCAATCTTCTTCTCACAATATTGGTAATCCACCAAATTCATATGAGATGATCCATACACCTGCTGCTTCCATTGCTGCTAGTGGTTCACCACAAGCACAGGCACCAGAGGTGGTGGATGTTGCAAATTTAACTGCTTTGTGCACTAGCTTGTCCAAACAGGTATAGGTGTTGCAAAAGGAAAAGCTTGTTCAAGACAAGAAAATTGCTGAATTGGAGGCCAGCCTAATCAAGTTAAGGAATAAGGTATCCCTTTGGATGAGGCAAAATAGGTCTATTCAAAAAGCTGCTCTTAAGAAGCAAAGATTCAGAAACCTCAAGAAAAGGCAACTGAATGTAACCAAACAGGGGAGAAATTATGAAGAACCACTACCTTCTTCTGATATTTAAATGAGGGTCTCTGGAAATGACATCAACTTTGAAGCTGATGATGATGTCATTGGGATTTATGAAGATGACAATGGTTTAGAGATTGGTGTGGAAGAGCCTACTGACATGGAGCTTCAACAATAAGAACCACAACCTACTCATGAGGAACCACAATTGGAAGAAATGTTGGTAACTCAGCCAGAGCCACAACCTTAATCACCACAACTTCAAGTTAACTAGAGTAGTTTCTATGAGAAGCTGGAGGAGATTAATATCTAATTTCCTATATCTTTAACTCCACCACAAAGGCAGGTTTCACAAGAAATAGTCTTTACAAGTACTGTCAAGATCAAGAATGAGCTATGGATCAGACAAGACCGAGGAGTTACAAGTTGAGAAGATAGCTTCAGTAGAAGAAAAGGTATCTGGAGATACTCTTGTGATTGAAGAAACAAGTGTGTCTTACACTGGTGAAGTCAACATTGTGGAAGATCCAAGTATTGCTAGGCCAACTAAGCCAACTACAAGTACTGCTGACATTGTTGAGGACCCAAGTACTGCTAAGCCAACTAAGCTTACTGCAAGTACTGCTGGTGATCAGCCTTCACTAGAAAGTCAAACTCCTTTTGGAGAGGATGAGACTTTAGCTCAAATATTGCTTGATCTGAGAGAAAAGAGTTTAGCTGAAAGAGCAAGACAAGCAGAGTTTGAGAAGAAGACACAACAAGAAGTTCTTGCCAAAAAGGATCAAACTAAAGGAAAGAAAGTTCAAGCTTCAAAGCCCACTAAAGGTATTGTTATTCAACAGCAAGCTAATGAGGATGAGGAAAGATCTTCCAAGCTGAAGAAGAAGTTACCAAAGATTAATCCAAAAGATAAGGGCAAGAAGTAGTTACAATTAGAATCTAAAAATGAAAGTGATTCAGATGATGATATCAGCAAAGTCATGTATAGATTTAATCAACTAGACCATGATGAGGAATATGCTTTCAGAGTGCAAGCACAAATTCGTGAAGAAGAATTACAAGAGGAACTTGTAGCAAAGCAGCAATTGCTTGAAGCTAGAAGAATACAGCAAAAATGGAATATACAAGAGTATGATAGGATTCAAGCTGAACTACAAGCAAGTGAGCTTCTTGCAGACTCATTAATAGCTGAAGAAAAGGATGGTTATGATGAAGAAGAGAAAGCAAAATTGATTGATGATCTGGTAAGGGAGCAATAAAGATTCTTTGCTGAGAAAAGAAGAAGAGAAATGATTAAGCCTCCAACTACCATGCAGATTAGGAATCAAATGATGACTTTTCTCAAGAAAGTTAAGCATTTCACTCATGCTCAATTGGTCAACAAGAATTTTGAAGAAATCAAGGCTTTGTATGAACAACACAAAAGAGATGAATTGAATTTTGTTGAGATTGGATCTGAAGTAGATAGGATAGCTGTTGAAGAAGCTAGAAGACATCTACAACAACAAAGGAAATTTGGAAGTGTTCCGAGATTTGAGTCAAGTACTGCTGAACATACAAGAACATATCCACCTATCAAGACTACATATGTGAGGAAAAGTAGAAATGAGAAGGTAATTTCAAAAAGGACAAAGACTGCTCAAAGAATGAATGTAGGAGATAAAGCTCAAGGTGCTGATAAGACTGAAAATGTACAAGAAGTACATACACAGTCAATAGTACATTCTGAAGAAACGGTACATACGAACTTGGAAGAAGGTTCAATGGAATTTGAAGGAACCTCCAAGGGTGTTAAAAGAAAAAGATCAACAAAGGAGAATCTAGAAGCCAAGAAAAAGGTTAAGTCAACAACAAAAGATAGTGATGATGATGAGAGCTTAAAAAGGTACTTGAAGATAGTAAATTTTTAAGATCAATGTATTGATACAGAGATTTTAGGAAAGAATTCATCCATTGCTAGATGGATATATACTATGGACCAAGGACTGGAAGCTCATGGAATACAAAGGACAGCTGGCACAACAAGGATGTTCAGACTGTTAGAAGATATTCTTCATATTGTTGACAGACAAGATATTCAAGATCTTTTCAGGTTAGTTCAAGAAGCCAGTGCAGGTAAAACTGAGGTATCACTTTATACAATGAATTATTCTTCATGTATGAACCACACAACTGTGATCAAAAAATGTTGAAGCGATTAGAGAATCAGGTTCCTAGTTACTGGAGATATTATAGGTCATGTGGAATACACATTTTGGATATAGATGATGTTACTTATTGTATGATACAAGAAAAGAGATATATATTTGAGAGAAGATTGTTGGAAAGGATGTTAGAACAACAATTGGAAGTCTCAGAAGAATCTGTTGGTGCTTTGAAGTTGATCAGAATGGTTAAACAATAAATCAAGGATTTTGAGCAAGAGGAAGAAGCTGAGAAAGAGCCTTAAGTGTTTGACTTTCAGTCACACTTCACAAATGGTTCTCAGTTCACCATGTCTAACACACATAACAACTGGCTAGTCCATAAGCAAACTATTTGTGGTAAAGACTTCTCAAATCCGTTGAAAGCTGGTAGTTTGCTAAAAACTATATGGTTCTAACTCACCTTGTTTCGAGACAAAGAGTTGGCTAGTCCTAGACAAACGGTACTAAGACATAATCAAATCCATTGATGGTTGACAGTTTACCAAAAATTGTAGGGTTATCAGTACAACTTATTCATTATGAATAAAGTATTGGCTATTCTAGAGGGTACGACTAACTGGTAAAGAATAAATCAAATCCGTTGATAGCTGATGATTTGCTAAAAATCATGAAGCCAATACAGATTAGTTTTTGTTGTTAACTGTTTATTTCAGGTATGAAGTTGCAAGAAAAGAAGTATTAAAGAAAAGATGCTTAAAAGGTTTTGTCTCATTAAATCAAGATAGAAGTTCATGATTCAGAGTTCATAGATTTAACTCAAGAAGACAATCATTGTTGCTGCAAAATCAAATGAATGTTTACAAGACACAAGAAGATCATAGTTTGAAGACAAAGATGATGTTCATGAGACTTGAAGGTTATCTTATCAGAAGAAGATCTACATTAAAGTGTTTGGCTACATTTAGTTGGATACAAATACAAATTACCAAGTTCAATTCAAGGTTGAAGAAAGGACTGAAGACATGTATTCTAAATACATTCAGTACAAAGAGAAACAAGAAGACAACGAGTTATCATTCTTCTTTAGGGGAGGATTGTTGGGAATTATTTGTTAAGTGTCAAGTACCGTTAGTGTAATTAAAGTACTATTAGTATCTTTCAAGTACCGTTAGTGTTAACGCGGTACATAGTAAGTACTGCTACTTATTAAGTAAGTACTGCTATATTGATTAGGACGAATATATCTTTGTATAAGATATGGCATAGTTATAGTTAGAGTATATCTTATGTGATATACTTAAATAGTTAGAATATTGATAATATATCATCTGAGATATATGTTGGAAATACGTTTTCACGTATTTAGAAAGGATCGGTCACTCCAACGATATATATGCAGATTGGGCTCGTGATCTAGTTATGTAAGTATAACCCATAAAGCCCATATGTAGGGTGGGCTATATATATACCCTTCCTAACATGTTAGGAAAGGTAGTTGTTGGTTCCCATTTCACTTAATCATTCTTTCTTTCTCTAATCCTCTCCTTTCTCTCTCTAACTTTCTCTCTCTAGTTCTTCATCTCCCTCCATCTCTTTAGATCATTACAACACATTAACAATCCTAAGAAAACGTGGACCTACAATTGGTATCAAGAGCCATGGTTTGATTGATTTGTTCTTGTGTTTGTTTTGATTGATTTTGGCGGGTTTTGATTTAATCAAGCTCAAATCTTGAAATTTTTTGCGTTTTTGTTGTTTAAGTTTATAGCCAAATCGACTACATAGATAGGGTAGTGATTTGGGTTAATTGATTTGGTCAAAATCGCAAAAATTTTGGTTATTTGGGTGATTTTCGAAATATTTTTCGATTAACAGTGGGTTCTGATTAAATACAATAGCAGATCTACTTTGAATATTCTGAAAGTCAAACTTTCGGTACAGGGTTTATAGATTTATCTGAAACTCCATGTTTGATTTATTCTGAAACTGATATATTCAATATTTATCCGAAAGTCCCACTTTCAGTTATCCGAAAGTCAATTCATATTAGTGATTTATTCCGAAGAAGTCATTTATTCTAAAGAAGTCATTTATTCCAAAGAAGTCATTTATTCCTAAGAAGTCATTTATCCGAAGAATTCAAAGTTCTCCATTTATCCGAATTCGTCCATGTCAATTTATCCGAAGAATTAAGAATTCATATTTTATCCGAATTCATATTTTATCTGAAGAAGTCATATTTTATCCGAATAAGTCATATTTTATCCGAAGGTAAACTTCTTTGCTTTATCCGAAGTTCATATTTCTTGGATGTATCCGAAGAAGTGCAATTAGTCTCCATTTTTCCGAAAACTTCGAATTTATCCGAAGGTGAGTTTTTATCTGAAAACTACAAATTTATCAGAAACACTCAAAACAGCCTCGGTGAAAATACAAAACAGACCAAAAACCAAACACTCTCATTTTTTCGTCACAGTCTTGACTCAACAAAACACTGACTCAAATCACGAAAACACAAATTGAGGAGTAATTTGTTGACAAATATTAAAGACTCAAACACTCTCGAATCAAACACCAAAAACAAACTCAACATTGACCCATCAACTCACAAACCAAACACCAAACCCAGACTCAAAACCTGAATACACTCAACTCACGATTAGACAAGACTCAAACCAACCTCAGTCGACAACCAGACCTCAACTGACCCGTCTGACTCAAACCAGACAACACTCTCGACTTAAACCCATCTGACTTGTCTAATCTCAACTGACCGATCTGACTCAAACCAGACAACACTCTCGACTCAAACCCATCTGACTCGTCTAATCTCAAATTACCCTGACTCAAGAACCTCAACTTCGTCAAGACTCGAACCATAAAAAAACCAGTAAGATCTCAGTCTAACCTATCATCGATCGACGTCTCTAACCAAAAATACAACAAGAAAATAAAAAACCTACCCAAGACTACTTAGGATCTTGAAGCCTTCTTCTACCAGAATATAACTTGTATTAAATCAGAAAGATTGGTTGGAGATTATTGTTTAGGTCTTTAGGTTTGTAAATGATTAATGGATTTCTAATTCGGTTTATGTGAGTTGAGGTCACGGGCTGTCTTATTGTGATTATCAACTGAGATTTAGGGAGGAAACAAGAAATCATTGGATTTAAGGAGCAGAATATACGAGGATTTGGTATATGTATTGGTAGCCTCGAAGGAAGAAACAGGCGGAGAAACTTGTTTTGTTTTGGTGGCTGTGAGACTGGTTTAAAGAGAGAGACGGAGGTTAGTGAGATGCGTTTGGGGGCTCGGTTTATTATGAATGAGATTAGGGTTTGACTTAGATGAGAGAAAAGTTGTATTAAGTGGTTGTGATAGTGTTTAGAATTGGAGAAGAAGAAGAGACGAAGGAGTTTTATATTTGGTGGTTGAGATAGATAAAAAAGAAAGGTTGGTATCTGGTTTGATTTTAAAGGGCGGAGGAAACAAGATAATAGGGTGGGCTTTGGTCATAGCTTTATATAATCTCCTAATCAGGCCACGTTTTGGTTTTTCTTATTGCCACGTTCGCAATTGTTCAGGCCACAAGGATTACGTTTGATACAAGGATATTATTTTTTTAACAATTAACATGACATAACAAGATATCATTTTTGTTGTATCCGAAATTTTTGCTACAAAGAATTTTCAAACAAATAATATAAGATATTATTTTATATTGTTGATATATTTGGACCTCTTAGTTTCGGGCTTGTTTTTTATCAACATTTGAGCCAAGAAATTATCAGACCGAGAAAATTGGCTACATTTGAATTTTTTTTAGTGGCTACGGATTTAATTGGGTATTATTATTATTTGAAATTGAAGACGGATTTTTTCATCGATCATAATCCTTAACGTCATTTTTCATCGAACTTCAATGGAATCGTTGACTTCGACGTTTCAAGAGGGAGAATCGCATCAAAAGCAAGACAAAGCTAGTGAACGTGGCATCACTTCATTTCGATTACTTCAGTCTCATATAGTGACTCTTTCATGGCTTCAAGTAGGAAACGAATGTGTGATACTTTTTGGTCAAGATCATCATATATTCATGGAATCGATATTCCTCACTTTGAACCAACTAGCAGAACAACTCCACAATGAAGAATTCAACTACTCTCCATCGACACTTGCATATAAGGCTCTTGTGACACAACTCACACCTTTTCTCCAATTCAATATAGTGTCTGAAAGTTCAGTGATTTGCCAGTCATTTCTTCGAGACACACATACCGAGCTTCAAGATTTTCGTGGTACACTATTGAAACTCATGACATCGGTCTCGTCTTCGATTTATAAAAGATCCTGACTTCAACAAGCGTATGATAATGGAGTGTAAGAATCTACTATGCAAAAGGAAAATGGTCATACGATTGACGAGTTGGAGGCTGTTAAAGATTGCAAGGACATGGAATCAACAGTTAAGCATGATATCAGCAACACGTCAGGGAATGTTACAGACATCTTTTATGATGACACCATACCCGTTTATGACGAAGAGCCTACAAACATGGTACAATGTAATGTTGTATATGATGTATATGCTGATGAAATGCCGCATATTGAGCATTTTGAACCTAATTATGACAAACATGGGATGGAAAAGAGTGATAGCGATACCATTTCTGATTCATCTGATGTGCGTCATAATGGGGAGAAAGTGTTCAAAATGCTAACAATCATGATAATTGCCTTATGACTGTTTCATTAACTGTTTCTGATTCCAAGATTAAAGAGCTCGAAATGATCATAGCTCAGCAATCAAAAGATCTTGAGGATGCCAAAATTGAATTTTCTAAGAGAACTGACAAGTTTGAAACATGTTTTGAAAAACTTGAAAAGTCAAACGTTGTTCTTGAACGAAAATTGGATCAAAAAGTTCTAGATTCTAAAGCTGAAAAGGATAATCTTTTGAAACAAACTAAGTTGCTAGAATCTAAATTGGCATCCCAAGATAAATTGCTCAAAAAGAATGAGACTTTAAAGGCTCAAGTACAGCAAAAGGTCTTTGCTATAGCTGCGTTGAAAAACAAATTGAGGAAAACTAAAGGAACTATTGTGGACACTAAGCTTGAAAAACCATCAATCTTGGGGCGCCTACAAATCAGTCCGTTAGACAACCGACTGCATTTAGATCTGAGCGACCACAATCCTCAAGACCGTGTTTTGCCTCCCAAGTTGATATGGTTAATATTTATAGAACAGTCACTCCATCAACTAGGCATAATGTGACTAAATCAGCTTTAGCAAGACCTAATCACATGATTGCCTCTAGTTTCTCCACGAATACAAAGAACACGTCTAGAACTAGTTCAAATGACGTTTGCCATAATTTTGGTCTAAGGGAAGCTATTCAAAAGACACAAGTAAGAGATAGGAATTTCAAACCTAGTCATATGCCTTGTAGATTATCCAACACTGCTAACCGTAGCATGTCTTATCCTAGGAGCATCAATCAATCATCTAGGAATTCTAGATCTTACTCGGACATTAAATATGGTACTTGTAAAACTTGTAGGAAATGTGTCTTTAAGGCAAATCATGACTCTTGGGTCAAGAAACTCCTTCATGAGGTGAACTCCCATGCTAGAATTAAATCCCAGTGGTTAGCTAAAATCAAACCCATTGGTAAAGTTTGGTGCCCCACTGGTAGAACTAATGTATTGAATTTTTTTGTCAATTTATCGTTTTCTCCTCGACTCACTCGAATTGATATCTAATTTAACGTGGATTAATTGTTCTTGGTAAATTAAACTTTTTTTTTGGTATTTTAAAAATTAAAACTATTTAATTAAAAACTATTTAATCTAGTTTAAAAGGAAAAATATTAAATTAAAAATACTTAATTAAAACTATTTAAACAAATTTGAAAATTATTTTAAATTTAAATAAAACTTAAATCTAATTTACTCTAATTAATTTTTAACTAAAACTTTTAACTAAAATTAAATCTATTAAAAACTAATTTTAAATAAAAATATAAAAAAACTAATTTATAAAAACAATTTAAAATTTCTAAAAGTAATAAAAATATTTATTTTGTTTATTTTTTTTTAAACTTTATAAATGAAAACTTATAAAAAACTTTTTATTAAAATTTAACTAAACAAAACTTGTATTTAAACTTAATTAAAATCTGACAGCCTAATTAAAATGAAACTATATTAATTAACAAAACTATAATAAAACACAAATAAGGGGGTAAACGAGATGGTTAACTTGATGGGTTGTTGAAAGGCGGGTCAGGTGTTCGAGTCTTGATGGAGACAAATGTTTTAATATATATATATATATATATATATATATATATATATATATATATATATATATATATATATATATATATAGAATTTAGATAAAATGATTTAGGTGCTTAAAGTTGTTAAAATGAGAAGTAATAGAAAATGGGCAAATATCACATTTATTGATTAGTTTTGGTTCGTTTATGATTTTGTAGTTCGTATACGAGTGTTTTGGAAGTTTTAGTTCGTGTACGAGTAGCTAGTTCACAATTTTTTATATTACTAGTTTTTCGTGTATCAGTTGTGTATCATAGTTTATCAATTATTTTGTTATATTGAATGCAACATGTGATAATGCATCACTTAATTTGCGAATAAATGATTATTTATGTTAATAATATTTTTTGAGTAAAACTATGTATCATATGTATCAGCTATAAATTTTTACGTATAAATTTTTTTAGTGTTTTTATACCAATTTTTATGTATAAGATTTATTATTTTATGTTTAATATTAAATAAATCACATGTTAATTGATAAAGTCAATGGTTAAGATGACTTTTCATTTTAACAACTTTAAGCTACTACACTACAATAACCTAACTCTATATATATATATATATATATATATATATATATATATATATATATATATATATATATATATATATATATATATATATATATATATATATATATATATATTAATTTTCTTTTTGAATTATATTTGAAACTGATAGAAATCAGTTTTGTACATTCAGATTAAATGAATCTGAAGTCCAATGCAGATTAAAGCAAATAAGCAAATGAATCTAAAACTTTTAAAATAAGCAAATCTAAATGAACAAAATAAAATAAGCAAATGAGTCCTAATAAGCTAATTAAAACCTAGTAAAATTAATAGACACAAAACCAAAAATCAGATAACCAACCAAATAAAAGCAAAAACAGATTTAAGAACAAATTATCAGATAACAAACTCAACTTAAGCAAAACTAAACTGACAATAAGCTAATAAGTCTACACAATCAGCAAAGCTAACTTTAAGCCAAACTAATACCAGATATCTGAAAATCAAATAAAACAGAGCAAACTCAAAACTATATAAAAAAAAGACGACTAACAGACTAATTCTAATAAAACTGGAAATAGATAGAAAAATCTATATAAGTAAATATTGCTACTATCAGACTATCAAATGCACATAACAATAATCAACAAATAACCTCAACAGATCTAAACTACATAAAATCAGATAAATCAAGAACTTGAATAAATTTCAATCCGTAAAATCAACTAACAGTTCTAAAAAAAACATAACCAGATTTTAATAGATAAACTAAATAATCTAAAACTTTGCAAATAAAAAGAAAATTAAACTTGATGATGATAACCTTTGCGACGAAGGAAGGTGTTGAACCCCCTTGTAAAACCGAAACGACACCACCTTACCCAAATATCATCATCATCATCGAAAAACAACTCTCGAGCCACGATCCAGCAGATTTATATAAACTTCCCAGTGGGGGAAAGTATTCACCAAAATTTATTATAACTTTGCTTAAATAAATTTTTTAATTATTATAACAAACTATTTTAAGAATAAATTGCAATCATACGAACTTTAATCAGAACAACATAAGACACGAATTTAATCAATCTTAAATAAATTTCATTAATAATTAAAGATCCTTATAATACTGAAAAAATTGAAATTACAATTTAACCTAAAAACTAATTTGCATAAAATTAAAAAAATAAAATAAAAATAATGGCACTCCATATTACAGAAATATGGGGGTATTTATAGCCAACCCCCATGGCTTCTTCAAGAAGATTTGTGGAGCAATCTTCAATCTTGGCCGTCCAATGCATCTTTCTTCTCTCTCTTTCTTCATTTCTTCAATCTAACGGCAGAAAAGACACCCTCATCACGCGGATCGCCAAGGTGGCAGGAAGGTGTGTTTGTTGTGTTTCTTGAGAGTTGATGTGGCTAATAAGGATTGGAGGATTGGTGGTGGTGATTTGTTTAAGCCAATCAGGAAAGGGGATTGAGCCACGTCAATTGAGGAACACCTATAATGTTGTTCCGATAACCATGGGGATTTATTTATGGGTCGTAAGTTACACGCGCCTATAGATTAAAAAGCCCCAATTTTTACTGATTAGGGTTTGTGGAGGTGGGTGACTGCGTTTGTTTAGTTGAGAGAGAAAAAGGTGAGGGTGACTTTGTTTGTATCGAATGTAAATGTAAGGTGTGAGAGGAGAGTGGTTAATAACGTGTGTGGGGTTGACTGGGTTTATGTTTGACCAAGAAAAGTTAATAAATTATTTATTCCACCGTTTGTTCCTTTTCTTAGGCTTGGACCCAACTCATAATCATCTCATACATTTTAGTTATTGGGCTATAAATGGACCCATGTTTTCAATCCGTATATTAGTTATGGGTTTGGGCCTTTGTTGGGCTGTTTTACCATGAGTAAATAGTATAAATCCACTTTTTGGGCTTTTGGGCCCAATAAGCAATTTTAGGACCCACAAAGCCCAATAATCTTCATAAAAATTAAATCCGCTAAAATCGAGCTTGAATTTGGCTTTGATGATCTTTTCTTCAAAGTTATGTCGATTTTGCCGGTTTTCGTGATCTTCGGTTCACTTTTGGTTCCTTGACTTTGACTTTGTCTCTTTCTTAGACTTTTCTTCAACAATTGACCGTGAAATCCCGTATTTTCTTTCCTTTTGATCTTTTGTACCTATTTCACACAAAACCACGCGTAATTCCGACTTTTACGATACTAAACACATGATTAGGTCTTGTTTTTCCTTGATTTTAGTGGTAAAAGGATAAGTGTTTACACACTTATTAAATCACCTACACTTGACCATTACAATGACCTCATGCAATGCATAGTTTTAAAGCATAAAGTTACATTTTTCTCATAATTAATCCATCTCGGCCTTTATTAAGATAAACTATTACTACTACGATGAAAAGATGAAAACTTTTAAGGAAACAAAAGTTATAACAATTTATTAACTTGGAAATTATTTGATGGAAGAAACTCGTAAAGAAATCTAAGACTTAAATTAGAGCTTTTGTTTCATGAATATTAATCACCCTCAGGTTTCACGTTCCCCATACCAAGCTTAAAAACAAGATCATTGTTTACCATAAGTTCTCAAGTTAAAACCACTTATATAAGACAATTGTGTAATACTCTTTTTCCAATTCCTAAGTTGTATCTCTAGCTTTTAAGGATTGTCATTCACCCGTAGGCTCATTTGACTTATTTGATAATTATTAGTCCAAAATGAAGGCAAAATGGTGCAAACCCGACACTCAAAACCTAACCTCGTCCTCAAACACGTTGTCACTAAAGTAAGCCCACATCAAGGATGATTTAACACGATTTGGGGAATAAATTCCCGGATCCAAAATTTGGCCAATAGTACTACTTATTAGTTATTCCTCCAAAGTCATGTAGACTTTATGTGGAGTTTAGCAAGTTCACATCATATACCCTTAGACTCTTTAAGATGTAAAAATGCTCCTCATATATTGTCCACACCCTAAGGCTCCTTGAACGATAAACAAGGGAATTGATTTTTGATCAATTTTTATTCAACACTTACCATGCCATACACCCTAAGGCTCTAATGACAAGGTTCGTGCTACATGCCCCACACCCTAAGGCTCCTTGAGGTCATGTTTTAATCTTATTCTTTCTTTATTTATGATATATATAGTAGGCCAAATTTCGCGGTCCCATGGTCTGAATACCTCCTACTTAGTGGTTATGAGCCACCTTAGTCGGAAATCCACAACGCTGGCACCCTCAATATGTTCATGCTTTAATTACAAGGAGATAAAAGATTTGGCTAAGAGTTAAGATATCGAATCTACACCGCAAAAATCCTCATTTATTAAGCAATTAAATATATAAGCGTGAAGAAAGAGCCACAAAACTCATATAAATAAGAATTAACCCTTAAACTTATTATCAACTCTATCATCTCTCGTTCTCCACAATTTAAAATCTCAAGAATGAGATTCGTGGATGCTTAGCCTAATAAACCAATTAAGGTCCATATGGTTAAGGATACTAGATAGAGTAAACTTGGATAAGTAAACTCGGGTTGAGTCAAAATATTCACGACGGGCCTAATATATCAAAGATATCTAAACTTGTTAAAACCATTTTATTCATTTATTTTTATTTTTTATTTTTTTGACTTTATTATTGAAATGGAAAATATAAATACGATGCGATGACAAAAGGAAAGAAAATAAAAGAAAACACTACTAGGCCAAAATAGATCAAAAATTTGAAAAATGTTGAAAATTTTTAAATTTTTTCGGTTAAATGGGGTCAAATTCATGGAAAAGCCCGCAAAAATTCGATAGAAGTCCCCCCTACACTTAATATAAACATTGTCCTCAATGTTTAAGCATGTGGGAGAATAAACTCCCCTACACTTAGGACATTGTGTACGTTGTTTAAATCGAGCTAAGGGAGAGACAACTAAAGTGATTACATTTATTCATTTTATTTATATACATGTATGAATCATAATAGTTTTGAGAGAACCGGGTACACGAGAACACGGGATCACGGGTCGCGTCAAAAACACCAAAAGTGGATCATTAAGGCACATGTCCCTACACAACATCACAACACACAAACAACCTACTTGGCTCCCCCTACACTTATTGGTGGAAATGGGTGAAGGTGAAAAAGGGTGGAAAGGATGGAAAAGGTAAAAAATCTAACCTAGTTATACGATGCTTGATTTATTTATCACGAGTCTCTAGCTCGACTCAATTTACCGAATTAATTCAAGGGAAATGTGGAGAGGGGTGGAATCATCTCATGAGAGATGTCCTCTCCAAAGTACAAATTAACCCGTTGGCCATTCACCTTAAATTTGGGCCCATTTGGTTGGGATAATTCAATGGTGCCATAAGGGAAGGTTTGGGCCACGGTGAATGGACCGGACCAACGGCTCTTAAGTTTACCCGAAAAGATTTTCAACCGAGAGTTAAAGAGTAAAACTTGATCACCAACATGGAACTCTCGGTTGTTAATCTTTAAATCATGAATGAGCTTAGTCTTCTCCTTGTAGATTAATGAATTATCATAAGCCTCATTCCTAAGTTCACTGAGTTCATTGAGTTAGATTTTCCTAAGATCACCGGCTTTGTTTATGTCAAAATTAGAACATTTAAAGGCCCAATAAGCCTTATGCTACAACTCAATGGGGAGGTGGCACGCCTTTCCGTACACAAGGCGATAAGGAGTACAACCTATAGGTGTCTTATAAGCGGTACGGAAAGCCCACAAAGCGTCATCTAATTTATCGGCCCATGAGGCACGATGCTCTCCCACGGTACGCTCTAAGATTCGCTTAAGTCCACGGTTGGAAACCTTGGCTTGACCATTAGTTTGTGGATGATACGCGGTGGAAAGTCGGTGATTGACACCATACTTAGCCATGACTCGTGCGAATTGATCATTGCAAAAATGAGTCCGCGATCACTAATAATAGCACGAGGCACACCGAATCGAGCAAACAATTGTTTCAAGAAGTTTACAACCACCCTCGCATCGTTAGTAGGTAAAGCCTTTGCTTCAACCCATTTTTAGACGTAGTCAACGGCTACGAGGATGTACTTGTTCCCTTTGGATGATGGAAATGGCCCCATAAAGTCGATGCCCCATACGTCAAAGATTTCACACTCTTGGATGAAATTTTGAGGCATCTCATCTTTATGTGTGATCTTGCCTTGTCTTTGACAAGCATCACAATGCTTAACCATTTCATGAGCATCATGATAAATGGTGGGCCAATAGAATCCGGAGTCGAAAACTTTTTTAGCGGTGTAATTAGGACCAAAGTGACCACCGGTGGTCCTTTGTGGCAAGCTTCAAGGATTTGTAAAGCCGTCGGCCCATCAACACATCTACGAATGATTAAGTCCGCACATTGCTTGAAAAGATAAGGGTCGTCCCAATAGTATGTTTTGACGTCTTTAAAGAATTTTTTCTTTTGTTGAGACGTTAACCCTTCGATAAGAACACCACCCGCCAAATAGTTTGCAATGTCCGCAAACCATGGGGTATCATCAAGATTGGAATTAATAGACATTAAGGTCTCAAGGGGAAAAGATTCATTAATCTCTTGATTTGGAAGTTCCCCTTGATAAGGAACCTCAAGTCTACTAAGATGATCCGCGGCTAGGTTTTTCGCTCCCTTTTTATCACGAATTTTGATTTTAAATTCTTGTAGGAGCAAAACCCAACGAAGGAGTCTCGGTTTAGAATCTTGCTTGGTCAACAAGTATTTCAAGGCGGAATGATCGGTGTAAACGATGGTGGTGGAAAGCACAAGATAGGGGCGGAATTTCTAAAAAGCATACACTACAGCTAAAAGCTCTTTTTCGGTAGTGGTATAATGCAATTGAGCCCCCGTCATTGTCTTACTAGCATAATGAATGGGTTGGAAATGTTTATTAACTCGTTGACCTAAAACTGCTCCTACCGCGAAATCACTAGCATCGCACATGAGCTCGAAAGGTAACTCCCAATTTGGAGAGACTAAGACCGGTGCCTTAGTTAATTTACCTTTAAGAAGTTCGAAAGAGTCGAGACAATCTTGAGAAAAGATGAAAGGAGCATCTTTCTCTAAGAGATGAGTCATTGGACGAACTATTTTAGAGAAATCTTGGATGAAACGTCGATAAAATCTCGCATGGCCTAAAAAACTTCTAACTCCTTTGACGGTGGTAAGTGGAGGTAACTTAGCAATAACGTTAACTTTAGCACGGTCGACTTCGATACCGGCTTTGGAAATTTTATGATCAAGGACGATGCCTTCTTTTACCATGAAATGGTATTTTTCCCAATTAAGAACGAGACGAGTGTCTTCACACCGTTTAAGCATACGTTCTAAATTGGCAAGGCAAGAAGAGAAAGAATCACCATAGACCGAGAAATCGTCCATAAAGCTTCCATAGTTTCTTCAACCATGTCATGGAATATTGCCATCATACACCTTTGGAAAGTCCCGGGAGCATTGCATAAGCCAAAAGGCATTCGTTTGTAAGAAAATGTTCCATAAGGACAAGTGAATGTGGTTTTCTCTTGGTCTTTTGGATCGATAGGGATTTGAAAATATCCGGAAAAACCATCTAAGAAGCAATAGTAATCATTACCTGCTAAACGCTCGAGAATTTGATCCATGAAAGGAAGAGGAAAATGATCCTTACGAGTGGCATCATTGAGATTACGATAGTCTATGCAAACTCGCCAACCTGTTACGAGTAGAGTAGGAATCAACTCGTTGTTTTCATTGGGAACAACGGTGATTCCGCCTTTCTTAGGCACACAATGGACGAGACTAACCCATGGCGAATCCGAGATAGGGTAAATCATGCCGGCATCTAGAAGTTTGATAACTTCTTTCTTAATGACTTCATGAATTTTTGGATTGACCCTTCTTTGATTTTAGATTGCGGGTTTAAAGTCATCTTCCATGAGAATTTTATGAGTGCAAAAATTAGGATCAATTCCGCGGATGTCGGAGATTTTCCAAGCAATTGCTTTCTTATGATTCTTAAGCACTTCGATAAGTCGAGATTTTTCATCTTCTTTCAAGTCCTTAGCAATAATGACGGGTAAACGTACTCTAAATGAGACGGTAAATACTTAAGCTCTAAATCCGGTGGATTGTCGATGGAAGGCTTAGTCAAATTTGGATCATCGTTTGTAACTTCCTTAGGAGTAGGTGGAGAAATATGGTCCTCATTGAGAAGTCTCTCAATGGTACGAATGTCTTCTTCCCAATCGGTGGGAGAATCGTCATATTTTAAGTCCACGTCTCCTAAACTTGCTTCAAATTCTTGTAAAAGAAAGTCACTTTCTCCAAATGGAGTCAATGAAGGAGCAATGGAAGCTACGGTCTCAACATGAGGTAAATGAGAAATCCCGCTCTTACAAGCCTCGTGAAAATGTTCTTCAAATGCTTCGTCGAGCACATTTATGTAATTCACGGATTCAGGCTCATCGGGACGTTTGGAAAGTTTACCCATGTTAAAGACGATTTTATCATCCCCTACCCTCATGATAAGTTCACCCGCGGCTACATCAATCAATGTACGCCCGGTTTTCAAGAAGGGTCGTCCCACAATTAAGGGAACACTGGGATCCATCTCATAGTCGACTACGACGAAATCGGTAGGAAAAGTGAATTTGTCGACTCCTACAAAAACATCCTCGGCTATCCCCACCGGATAAGCAACCGTACGGTTAGCTAATTCCAAGGTCATACGAGTGGGGACGAGCTCGGGTAAAGATAATTGTTTCCACACGGACAATGGCATAAGATTGATACTCACTCCGAGATCCGCCAAGGCCATACAATTCTCAACACCAGGAAAATTGCAAGGAATAAGGAATCGACCGGGATCTCCTAACTTAACCGGTAATTTTCACAAAAGAACCGCGGAACAATTCTCATTCAATTGGGTATTGGCAATATCGAGCAACTTTTCTTTATCACTTAAAAGGTCCTTAAACATCTTAGCATACATAGGCATGTGAGTGAGAGACTCGGCAAAGGTGATATTAAAATTCAATTGTTTGAACATTTTTAGGAAGTTCGAAACTTGAATATCATCCTTATTCTTCAATTTCTCTTTCCTCAACCTTGAGGGATAAGGTATATTGGGTTGAGATGAAGGCTTTAGAGTGGATTGCTCACTCACATCCTTTGGTGGAGGAGGGGTAGAAATGGAAGGTGAAGGAACCGGTTTGGGAACCGAAGGTGTGGTATAAGATTTAGGTATAGGTGGAACATAAGGTGTAGACGAAGGCATAACGGGTGGTATGTCACAAGTATAAGGTGAAGGAAGGTGGGTAGAAGAAGAAGGAATATCGGGTCCTTGTTTAGGTGGGGAATAGGAAGGTTCTACGGTGGTCTTACCGCTCCTAGTAGTGATGGCATTAACGTTAGCCCTAGGATTGGTCACGGTGTTCGAAGGGAGGGCACCTTGGTGACGAAGGGTTTGAATCATTTGCAAAAATTTCTTATCGGTCGATTCTTGCATCTCTCTCATAATTCATTCATGGTCGGTTAATTTTTGTAGAACCAAGTCCATTTGAGGATTATGCATGTTCATTTGATTATACCCTTGATTAGGAAAACCTTGGTTTTGATATTGATTATAACCTTGATTAAATCCTTGATTTTGAAAACCTTGGTTATTTAATCCTTGATTTTGATTATTAAACCCTTGGTTTTGCCCTTGAAAATTCCCTTGATTTTGATTAAAACCCCGTTGATTAGAATTTCATTGAAAATTACCCCGTTGTGGACCTTGGTTCCTATTTTGGGAGGGTGGGGATGGTCTTTGTGGAGCTACAAAACCCGGGGGAGCCAAATAGTTATTAGACTTATAAGACAAATGGTTAACATCAACATTTGGTTTGAAATGAACCCGCTCATTTTCATTGTTGTTATAAGCATAAACTTCTTGTTGTTGATTGTAAACCTTGTCACAATTATAATATGAATATGGTCCACCACAAGTCTCACACGTTTCACAAGTTTCTTTTAAGGCATTAACTTGCACATTGATGGCTTTGGTATTGTTAGCGGTTTGTAGCGCAATTGATTCAACAAGCGAAGTAAGCTTATCAATTCTCTTGTCGCTCTCACTAGAACTAGCACTTGCCATAGTAGCCCTAACACACTTGGTTTGCACTTTAGCCTTGTTTTTAATAATGGCCCAAGCCTCGTTCATGGACTTCACAAGAATATTACCCACCGTGGCACTATTGAATGAGTCTTGGTCATTAAGAGTTAAACCATTGTAAAACGTATTGATTTGATGTACTTTAGTGAAACCATGTTGTGGACATTTTCTTAAAAGCTCCTTAAAACGATCCCAAGACTCACTAAACGTTTCCCCATATTGTTGTTCAAAGGTAATGATGTCATTCCTTAAAGAGGTGGTCCGTGATGGTTGGAAAAAGTAGTTAAGGAACTTGGTCTCTAAATCAATCCATGTGGTAATACTTTAGGGTGGTTCCTTATCAAGCCAAATCCGGGCTTGTCCCTCGAGGGAAAAAGGAAAGAGTTGTAAACGAATGGCCTCTGGTGGCACCCCATTGTATTTGACGGTGTTTGCCAATTGTATGAAACGTTTGATATGAGCGTGTGGGTCATCATTAGTACGGCCTAAAAATGGTGTAGCGGAAACCATTTGAATAAAACCCGTTTTAAGTTCAAAATTATTCGCTCCAATATCCGACACCACAATCGCGTCATCGTTTCCTTCAACGTGAGATTGTAAAATCTCAATCATTGGTCGATTATCCGTTGCCATCGTGTTGTTCAAAGCTCGATTCTCGGGATCGGCTTGATTGACGGTCTTTTTGTTCTTCTTCTTCTTTTTGGAACAATTAGAAGTATTTGGTACACCAATCGGTATGTATGTACGCGCGCGAGTGCGCATACAATTAAAATCAAGGAATGAGGTAGGAAACCTCGGTCGACTTTGAGAGGAAAGGGATTATCCCTCTCGAGGTTCAACATGAAAAAGCTACAAAAAATATATACGTAATACTACTTGAGTTGGCAAACCAATAATCGGTCGTCCCTCTCAATATACGCACGAGCAAGCGGGGAAACGAGGTGGCACAAAGCACTTAAAAACCTTTTTCCTTAGACGGCTTTTTATAGCGCGTCGCCTTATACCCACCTTATAGTTTGTATAAATCGAGTTCAAACTTCTTACTAGTATTTATATATTTTGCCTTGATTTTTTTTTTATTCGAATACAATAGCTAGGTGATGAAATCCCAACTAAGGTCTTATTTGTAAATAGGTAAATTAGTTGTTCTATGTAATATAATATAATAAAAGAAAAATCTTTTTGTATTTTTTTAGAAAAATATATATTCACAATAAAAATCGAAAGAAATTTAAATAAGAAAAATAAGAATAATACGTAATATTTTTGGTGTAATACTTTAGGAAAAGTATTACTTTTGGATATTTTAATTTTTTTTTGGTGCAAATCTTAGGAAAGAATTTGCTTTTGTGATTTTTTAATTTTTTTGTATTTTTAGGTTTTTGATTTTTTATGTTTTTTGATTTTTTGCAAGAAAATTAACGTTCAAAATTGAATGGATCTCAAAATCCAAATCGTCTCACGAAATCGTCAATCGTAACGAACGAAGCGGCAGCGGCGCCAATTTAATGTATTGAATTTTTTTGTCAATTTATCGTTTTCTCCTCGACTCACTCGAATTGATATCTAATTTAACGTGGATTAATTGTTCTTGGTAAATTAAACTTTTTTTTTTTGTATTTTAAAAATTAAAAACTTTTAATTAAAAACTATTTAATCTAGTTTAAAAGGAAAAATCTTAAATTAAAAATACTTAATTAAAACTATTTAAACAAATTTGAGAATTATTTTAAATTTAAATAAAACTTAAATCTAATTTACTCTAATTAATTTTTAATTAAAACTTTTAATTTAAATGAAATCTATTTAAAACTAATTTTAAATAAAAATATAAAAAAACTAATTTATAAAAGCAATTTAAAATTTCTAAAAGTAATAAAAATATTTATTTTGTTTAATTTTTTTTTAAACTTTATAAATGAAAACTTATAAAAAACTTTTTATTAAAATTTAACTAAACAAAACTTGTATTTAAACTTAATTAAAATCTGACAGCCTAATTAAAATGAAACTATAATAATTAACAAAACTATAATAAAACACAAATAAGGGGGTAGACGAGATGGTTAACTTGATGGGTTGCTGAACGGCGGGTCAGGTGTTCAAGTCTTGATGGAGACAAATTTTTGAATATATATTTTTTTTAATTTTTTTTTGAATTATATTTGAAACTGATAGAAATCAGTTTTGTACATTCAGATTAAATGAATCTGAAGTCCAATGCAGATTAAAGCAAATAAGCAAATGAATCTAAAACTTTTTAAATAAGCAAATCTAAATGAACAAAATAAAATAAGCAAATGAGTCCTAATAAGCAAATTAAAACCTAGTAAAACTAACAGACACAAAACCAAAAATCAGATAACCAACCAAATAAAAGCAAAAACAGATTTAAGAACAAATTATCAGATAACAAACTCAACTTAAGCAAAACTAAACTGACAATAAGCTAATAAGTCTACACAATCAACAAAGCTAACTTTAATCCAAACTAGTACCAGATATCTGAAAATCAAATAAAACAGAGCAGACTCAAAACTATATAAAAAAGACAACTAACAGACTAATTCTAATAAAACTGGAAATAGACAGAAAAATCTATATAAGTAAATATTCCTACTATCAGACTATCAAATACACATAACAATAATCAACAAATAACCTCAACAGATCTAAACTACATAAAATCAGATAAATCAAGAACTTAAATAAAATTCAATCAGTAAAATCAACTAAAAGTTCTAAAAAAAACATAACCAGATTATAATAGATAAACTAAATAATCTAAAACTTTGCAAATAAAAAGAAAATTAAACCTGATGACGATAACCTTTGCGACGAAGGAAGGTATTGAACCCCCTTGTAAAACCGAAACGACACCACCTTACCCAAATATCATCATCATCATCGAAAAACAACTCTCGAACCACGATCCAGCAGATTTATATAAACTTCCCAGTGGGGGAAAGTTATTCACCAAAATTTATTATAACTTTGCTTAACTGAAATTTTTTAATTATTATAACAAACTATTTTAAGAATAAATTGCAATCATACGAACTTTAATCAGAAAAACATAAGACACGAATTTAATCAATCTTAAATAAATTTCATTAATAATTAAAGATCCTTACAATACTGAAAGAAAAATTGAAATTACAATTTAACCTAAAAACTAATTTTCATAAATTAAAAAATAAAATAAAAATAATGGCACTCCACATTACAGAAATATGGGGGTATTTATAGCCAACCCCCATGGCTTCTTCAAGAAGATTTGTGGAGCAATCTTCAATCTTGGCCGTCCAATGCATCTTTCTTCTCTCTCTTTCTTTATTTCTTCAATCTAACGGCAGAAAAGACACCCTCATCACGCGGATCGCCAAGGTGGCAGGAAGCTGTGTTTGTTATGTTTCTTGAGAGCTGATGTGGCTAATAAGGATTGGAGGATTGGTGGTGGTGATTTGTTTAAGCCAATCAGGAAAGGGGATTGAGCCACGTCAACTGAGGAACACCTATAATGTTGTTCCGATAACCATGGGGATTTATTTATGGGTCGTGAGTTACACGCGCCTATAGATTAAAAAGCCCCAATTTTTACTGATTAGGGTTTGTGGAGGTAGGTGACTGCGTTTGTTTAGTTGAGAGAGAAAAAGGTGAGGGTGACTTTGTTTGTATCGAATGTAAATGTGAGGTGTGGGAGGAGAGTGGTTAATAACGTGTGTGGGGTTGATTGGGTTTATGTTTGACCAAGAAAAGTTAATAAATTATTTCTTCCACCGTTTGTTCCTTTTCTTGGCTTGGATCCAACTCATAATCATCTCATACATTTTAGTTATTGGGCTTTAAATGGACCCATGTTTTCAATCCGTATATTAGTTATGGGTTTGGGCCTTTGTTGGGCTGTTTTACCAAGAGTAAATAGTATAAATCCACTTTTTGGGCTTTTGGGCCCAATAAGCAATTGTGGGACCCACAAAGCCCAATAATCTTCATAAAAATTAAATCCGCTAAAATCGAGCTTGAATTTGGCTTTGATGATCTTTTCTTCAAAGTTGTGTCGATTTTGCCGGTTTTCATGATCTTCGGTTCACTTTTGGTTCCTTGACTTTGACTTTGTCTCTTTCTTAGACTTTTCTTCAACAATTGACCGTGAAATCCCGTTTTTTCTTTCCTTTTGATCTTTTGTACCTATTTCACACAAAAACACAAAACCACGCGTAATTCCGACTTTTACGATACTAAACACATGATTAGGTCTTGTTTTTCCTTGATTTTAGTGGTAAAAGGACAAGTGTTTACACACTTGTTAAGAACATTCACTCTTGTAGGAAACGAGTGCCCTTTAACTAGGATAGTTACTGATTCTACTAAGACTTCTAGGGAGGAATTTAAAAAGGATGATACATCACTTAAGCCTGAACTTAACGTTTTCTATAAAAGGAAACGTTTGTCAGCTAAGACAAGTGAATCATCTCCTCAGTTCACCTCTGGCACAAGAAAAGAAAACTGTGAATCCCCGCATGGTTCTAAGATATATATCGCTAACCCATATAAAAGTATACAAACTCCAACTGAGAATGTAGGTACCAAAGTCCAGGATCAACAAAAACAAACCGGTCCAAGCTTTATATACCGTTCAACTAAGGACACTCTCAGAGTTTGGTTACTGAAGAAGCAGATATCAAAAAAACAAGTGCCTCAGGGGATTTGCAGTTAAGCTCGTGTATATGGCTCATAGTCAAATCACAGTCTGTGACCCGCTCTTCAAATAAAGGAAAGTTTATCGCCGATGATAAACTTATCCTCGCAACGAGAAATTAAGTTTTCTCGGACATGAGCTTACACTAAAACCATTCAAAGGTTTTAAGCTCGTGTACATGGTTCATTGTTAAATGACAGACGATGACCCGATCTTCAAATAAAGGAAAGTTTATCGCCGATGATAAACTTATCTTCATTAACGAGAAATTAAATTTTCTCGGACACGAGCTTACTTTAAAACTATTCAAAGGTTTTTAAGCTCGTGTAAATGGTGTATAGTTATATTTCAGATTATGCCCCGGACTTTAAAGAAAGGAAAGTTTATCGTCGATGATAAACTTATCCTCACAACGAGAAATTCATTTTTCTCGGGCATGAGCTTTTATTAAAAACATTCGAAGTTTTTAAGCTCACGCACAATGACTTACAGTTAAATATCAGACTGTAACTCGGACTTCAATTTTAGGAAAGCTTATCTATAATGATAACTTATCATCGTAACGGGAGATTAATTTTTTCTCGGTCATGAGCTTGTTTTAAAACATTCCAAGTTTTAAGCTCATAAAGGGAAGTGTATCTTTTAAATAAGAGAACTTTTCCTCATAACGAGAAATTCACCTTTCTCGGTCATGAGCTTTACATTTAAACATTCAAAAGTTTTTCAAGCTCATGAAAACGACTTCTAAGTAAATGTCAACTTAGGACTCGTTCTTCAGTTAAAAGGAAAGTTTATCGCCGATGATAAACTTATCCTCACAACGGGAAGTTTACAACTTCTCGGACTTGAGATCGTTTTGTAAGATATTCAACATCTTAAGCTCAAGTAATTGGTTTTCAAAACATTGAACACAATTTTTCGAGAATTTCTCAAAGGGTTTTTTCTAAATCTTTCAAAATTATGTGTTCAAAAATGTTTTGATAAAAAGAGCATGTCTTCTGGAATCGATAATATTTACGATACTAGAAATGTCATTCAATAATGACACGGGGTTGTAAATAAAGTTCGAGCAGAAGTTCAAATGTTTTAAAACATGCTCAAAAAGGCTTGCTATTATTTCAGATAGTAACCCGCTTTTCATATTCAAGTCAAGCATTTCACCAGAAAGCTTTGACTCAACAACGGGAATTAATTTTCTCGGGCATGGTTTACTTTATAACCATGTAAGGATTGTGTTTACGTAAACACGCAATCTAACACGAATATATGTACGTGTCAGTGCATTTATTTGTTAAAACAAGATAAATCTTGTTTTTATGAAGTTATAACCTCCGCAATCTGCAGCAATTTGCAATTGATATCTACATACTCGACGATGCTACTACTCAAATAGCGACTACAACTCTTTCAATAGAACACGTCAACATTTGAGGGGGAGCAATTGTCAAGCGTTCAAAATCTTCGATGCCGAAAGTGCCAAGTTTACAAATTGGTGTCAAGATAACGATATCAATCGTACACATGGTGTCAAGAGATAACTTCAGACGTGACGAGTCGACCAACATTCGTGAACAAGAACCATGTGATTCTATCATATGATGTTCTCCATCATTCAGGTCCAACTTCGTAAATTGCTAATCTTGTGAATATATTATCATATATGATCTTTGCACGTGATAAATACCTTACACTTGTGTTTAAAAGGTATTTAATTTACGTTTTAAGTACACCCTCATTAATTTGAGGGGGAGCTTGTGAAAATCATGAAGATAATTGGATTTGCATTTTTCTTCCCAAATTTTCTTAAAATACTACTAAATTAGTTGACATTAAAAACATCGATTGGGTTAATATTTTTAATATGGGGGAGAAAATGTGATTTAATATGGGAAATTATTAATCACAAATGGTTTGATTTAACGTGATAGCTCATCCCGACATGTGCGAAATGTTTTCGGATATCGTGGCATATGTTAAGGAGGAGCAAAATGGTTTTGGATATCAAAATGGATTTCATGGTGACATACACTTACCCAAAACATCTCTATTCACGATGGTGAAGATTGTGGTGACATAAGGATGGTAGGATAGGTTAAAGTCCAATGATTCCTTTAGAACCGGAGGAATCTTCCCAAGGACATTCCATAGCTAGAAATAGTAGTCCTTAGGAAAGATGGAGAAAGATTGTGAGCGTAGCTGAATGCCAACCAAGTACCTAAGTTAGCACTGGAACAATCAGAACAAGGTGCTAGTTATGACGTATTGGTAAGCATTAAAGGGGTTGAAGAATGAAAAAGAATTGTTAAGACAAAAGGGTGAAAAGAAAGCAGCCCTCCTTACAACCTTAGGCAGAAACCGGGTCAATACATATGCTATTGAGATCATTTTTAATGATGCTTGATATTGAAGGTAAGACATCATGAACCTAGTGATGCAATGCACAACCCATCCCAGCTAACTCAGATATCTCTTAAAATATATTTGTTTTAATCACACGGAGACAACGCATTATCTATTGATTTATTCACTTTGAATAAATTGGTATTAAAATGATGGCACTCCTCTCCAGCCTCCGATCACTAAAATCCAAAATGCACGATCGAGTCTAGAGCCATTTGAGATCATCAAATATCTCATTAGGACACACTTTCATAATTCCTTGCTTCTTCACACACTGTGAAAAGTATGAAAGATATTAAGAGTCCTACGCAAAATCTTCATGATCTTGCCTGAACATCCGAGTAATACGAAAGTATTTACAATGAAGATGGAAATCCTTGTTGAGCGAACATCAAAAAGCTCATGGTAGGTGACTTATGTGATTCTTTATGAATCAAACTTGTGATAACTGGAAAGCAACAGTGGTTTAATTCTTAAATGAATCCAAACTTGTTCCAGGCCTCTACACAAATTCTCAGTGATCTTGCCAGAACATTCAGAGTAATACGATTAAGTATTTACAGTGACGAATGGAATCCATCTAGTGTTAACATCAAACAGCACTTGGTAGGTAACTTGTAAGATTCAATTTGAATCAAGATCGTGACAACTAGAAAGCAACGATGGTGCGATTCTTTAATGAATCAAACTTGTTCCAAGAATCGGATTTGACGGCTTCAAATTATGCAGATAATATTATCCAAATGATTCATTCTTTATGTTCGCAGTCAGCTTTGTACGGCAGAATAAAGAGAACGGGTTTACCCGTGAAATCTTGTCAAGGAGGTTCTTAATTGAAACTACCTGCCACAAGTACGATATTTAATATCGTCCAACAGTCTTCACCGATCGGAGGTAAAATGCTAGCAAATTAGAATGAAATGTTCAAGGCCATTTCATCCGTGTATATGTTTTGTTGCTAACTGTCTTATGCAGCGTAACAAGAAGGTGGCATTGCGGTGTACAATCCATAAGAAGTCGTCCCCACATGCTTATGCTTTTTGCACTTAATACTTCAACAAATTCAAGAAAGCCTAAAAGTCAAGTCTTTCGCTGTATCAAACTCTGAAGCTTTCAAGAATTATAAAGGTATAAGTATGTGGAACATGAATTCACGAGGAGGCGAATATCACAAGTGATGAATGCACACGGTCAAGGCAAGGAAACAGGCTCTAGAGTAAAGTCAAAGATCTCATCAGCATATTCACAAGAACAAGATCGAAGACTCAAGCATAGTATGCTAGGTTTAAGATTTTGTAAAATGGTGTGACCTCCTTTAGCGAGAGATTGTTGGAAATATGTTTTTCCAAAGAAATTCCCGGTCACATCATTGTTAGTATAGATCACGAGCTATAGACTATTTAGGACTTTGTTACTTGGAGTGACCTCCCTTAGGGGGAGATCGTTGGAAATACGTTTTTACGTATTTAGAAAGGATCAGTCACTCCAACGATATATACGTAGATTGGGCTCGTGATCTAGTTATGTAAGTATAACCCATAATGTAGGGTGGGCTATATATATATATATCCTTCCTAGCATGTTAGGAAGGGTAGTTGTTGGTTCCTATTTCAATTAATCATTCTTTATTTCTCTAATCCTCTCTTTTCTCTCTCTAACTTTCTCTCTCTAGTTCTTCATCTCCCTCCATCTCTTTAGATCATTACAACACATTAACAATCCTAAGAAAACGTGGACCTACAATATACTTATCTTTATAGAATATTCTAAGGTTTCTAGGGTTCCTTACTTTATAAAAGGAACATAGGTACGATGTCATTCATGTACCTCATTCAAGTCGATTAATAAGAGAATCGAATAGTTAAAAGTAATTTTGTTCTTCTGTGCTTTATAAGTTAGATTCCGCATAACTTATTTAGCTTTTGTAAGAGTTCTCAAAGTGCTTTAGTTTGATTACAAACTACTATACTAGTTCTTAACAGAATATAGATCCAATCAAAGGGATCAACACCTCGACCATAATTTCTTCGATCACATTTTCCTCCACCAAATTTTCCTCGACCACATTTTCCTCGATCACCTTTTCCTCGGTCATATTTACCTTCCTCATATTTTCCTCAATCACACTTTCCTCTCTTTCCAAATGGTTTATATCCGCAACCAATGTGGGCTTCATTACTGGCTCATTTGATTGGTCTGTTTCTTTATCCTTCACCTCATCATCGACTTGCATATTTACCTCTACGTTTTCCTCGTATTTATTGTTTTGTTTTATCTCACCTTCTTCCTCTTCCTCGTTGAGGTGAATATTATGATCATCCTCATCAGAATCTGAATTGTAACTAGCCGAGTCTTTTTGTCAATTATCATCCATTGCATCAAAGTCTGGGACCCAACCTGCAAATTCTTTCACACGGACTCGATAATTTTCATTATTAATGGATACCAAGCAAACATCACAGATAGGTTCATGAACCTTAGTTTTAATGCAAACACGGCCACTAGCCAAGTTTTCATTTTGATCCTCATCTACAAATAAGGGGTCACCCCAAATACTTGCAACCTTCTTAAATGCGTTAGATGTCCATGCACTAAGGGAGAGACCATTTAGTTCAACCCACACGATTCTTTCATCCACCTTAAAGGTTTTTGAAACCTGTTGTATGTGAGTAAAGTACCATTCAACCTCATTATGTTGTTTAAAATTTAAACATGCATCCTTATTGTTAAATTCCAGCCACAACCATAATCCTCCCACATATCAACGTTTAAAATCAGAGAACCCCTCTTTTTTCAACACATTTTTGATATTTAAAATCACGTGAATGTCTCTCACCTTCGTAATACAACACAAGACGTATCTGGAACGACAAGAAAATCTGACTGATTTAATACAATCTTCCTCATTAATACTTTATCGGATTGAGCTTGAGTTATTACTGTTACCTTTTACCGCTGTGGCATAGGATCGTGTCCCATTAGTATGTTCAGCATACTTCATACCATGACCTGCTTTGGTTGGAATATGGGATCGAAAATCTTTGGCCTTTGAGAAAATTGATTTCGATTAAATCTGGCCATCGATGCAAACAGGTGATAACTTCCAATCCATATTTTGTTTAAGTCTTCCAATAGCAGCTTTGAATCAGGAATTTTAAGAAACCGAACAAACCCAAAACGATGCCCTGATTTGGATAGTTTTCGAGCAATATACACATCTGCTACTTTCCCATTCCGATTACACAGTTGCCACAGATCCCGAGATCCCACGGTCACAGGAAAATTGCTAACGTACACCGTTACAGACACTTCGTGAAGCTTTTTAAAATTATGATTCATGGTCGATGTAGATTATAGATTGGTGGCCAGTAAAGGGATATGTAATCGCTGAATTTCTGAAAAAGAAATGGGTTCTAATGAAAATATAAGTGAATTAGAAAAGGGTAAAAATTAAATTAGATTATAGTGATAAAAATAAGTTTATTTTTAGCATTGAAGTAATGAATTAAATGGAGGAAATGAAAACATAGGTGACGGTGGATTTAATTGGTGAAGATGGTGGTGGTAATTACATGGTGAGGTTAGTTTTACAGTGAAATCTAATTGAACAGTATTAAAGCTTCGAACCTTCTATTCAGTCTTATACTCCATCATAACCCTAATGAGAACCATAAAAAGCAAATAAGATTGAATTAGGGCCACCAAAGATTGTTATATATCATAATAAGAATAAGAATAATTAGATGATACGGTGCACTTGTGATTAACCGCCATGATCCCTACATCTAACATAATGCAATAAGTAGCGTTGATATTTCCATACCCCTTAAGTCCGTGCATATGTCTATATAACTTAACCTCACCAACATCATTATCATCACTAATTCATACACTTGATTTCACTCACTTTTCACATAAACAAATGGAATACTATTTCAAGCTCAAAGATGACCACTTCACTTTCACTTTTCCTAAAACTATACTTCCAAAACACCTTTACATAAGCCTATCAACTTCTTTCGTCGTCTATCTTTTTTTAATGAATAAACAAGAACCAAAATTTCTAGTACTATTAACTATTTTCTTGTTCGTAGTCTATAAAACTTACTTTGCATCATCATCTGAAATTTATCTAGTAGACTACTCGTGTCTAAAACCAGCGAACCATTGGAGGATACCTTTTTCGTCGTTCCTCGAACACTCACGTATTGTTCACAATCTCGATCAAGAAAGTGTCGATTTCATGTCCAAAATCTTGGTCTCTTCGGGTCAAAGCCAAAGAACATGCATACCTCCATCTTTACTCTACATACCACCAAGATCAACTAATGGAGACGCCATCAACGAAGCTGAAACAGTTCTCTTCCCCGTTTTTGAAGACCTTTTATCGAAAACGCAACTCTTGCCAGTTGATATCGACATACTCATAGTTAACTGTAGCACGTTTCATCCTACACCTTCACTATCATCAATCATTATCAACAAGTACTCAATGCGAGAAGACATAAAAAGTTTTAGCATAAGTGGTATGGGGTGTAGCGCGAGTGCATTAGCAGTTGACATGGCACAAAACCTTTTAAAAGTTCATAAAAACTCGAACGCGGTTATTTTAAGTACTGAGATATTATCTAATGGTTGGTATTCAGGAAAAGATCGGTCTATGATGGTACTAAACTGCCTCTTTAGATCAGGTAGTGCAGCTATTTTAATAAGTAACAAACCATCTGCTAGACGAGTGTCAAAATATAGACTACTTTACGCTCTAAGAACACAACGGGCATTTGACGACATAGCTTATAAATCCGCAATACGTGAAGAAGATGATAAAGGTATCACTGGTGTCACATTAAAAAAAGATGTCTTGCATGTGGCTGGTGAACTACTTAGAACAAATATTCAAACTCTGGGCTCATCTATTCTTCCGTTAGAAGAGAAAATAAAGTATGGGTTTTCGATCATCAGGCAGAAGTTCCTCAATAATTCAAGGGAACTTTACGTACCAAACTTTAGAAAGGTGATACAGCATTACTGCTTGCCAACATCTGGCAAGGCAGTAATAACCGAGATCGGTAAAAAGTTGAAGTTAAAAGAGGATGAACTGGAGCCTGCATTGATGACATTACATAGGTTTGGGAATCAATCATCTTCTTCATTGTGGTATGAGTTAGCTTACATGGAAGGTAAGGAAAGGGTTAAGCAAGGTGAAAGAGTGTTGCAGCTAGGTATGGGGACCGGGCCCAAGTGTAATAGTTTGGTTTGGGAGTGTATTAAGCCTATTGTTGGAGAGGCTTGTAAGGGCCCATGGGCTGATTGTATTGATAGCTATCCTGTTTAGAGCAATCTGGTGTCACGCAAGGGCGGGTTAGCCGGTCTGTAGTGGACACCTCGTCGGTGTTCGTCGGCCTTCACCACGAGATCCCCTCCCCATTCTTTGGTTCCTCGCCGGGTTTCGACGAAGAGAGAGAAGGGGGAAATCCTGAAAATGTTTTGTTTTTGTTTTGTTTTTTAGATTGATTTGTGGTAAAGATTGGTTTTTTTTAGAGGATTGTGTTTGTGCGTGTTCAACGAAGAAGAACTTATGTTGTATTTTTGTTTTTTTTTTTTTTTTTATTTATAATTTTTACCCTTGTGGTTTGTTGTTTATTATTATTTAGGGGCTGTTTGGTTCGTGAGTTTCAAACTCATGTATTTAAAAGTGTGGCCTATTTTCTAATTAAGGGGTTTAAAATACTATGTTTTGTAATTTGTTTTCTTGTTTGGTTAACCCGATTTTCATGTCATCAGACAATCATAAATATCCTTTTCAAACATACATTAAAAAAACCCAGAAGTTAAATGTATAACAAATTGCTTTAACAAAAAAGAAATATATACATATACAGAGTATATATACAAAATTAACATCAATGAATCAATCATCACCATAGACGTCGAAAAATCTGTGTTTACAATCACTAATTTACACCAATAAACATAAACATAAGACTAACCTAACTGTTAATTACAATAAATTCATACATGACTTGAAAGATCAAAAATCATATATGAGTGAGGTAAAAGATTATTGCTAATTTCACCACTTGTAGAACAGTTGGACAACGAACACAACATCAATAAATCTTGGATTTGTTTGAACAAGAAAACCCAATCGAAAAAGTAGATCTATATCGACAGAAATGAAGCGGAAAATTGCATAAATCTTGTTAATGGAAGTTTGGAAGTTTGTAGTGAGAAAAGTATTGAAAGAATCAATGAACACTCATGAGAAGATAAAAATGTATGAAACTTTTATTATTTTTATTTAAATAATAGTGTGTACTTTTTGACAAAGATAACCTCAACATTAAAAACTACTCTATGCCCACTGTTTTTAAAAAACGTCTCTTTTTGTGGGCCCATAAATCTTAACTCAGCTAAAAAATTTAACCAAACACGTTTGTCATTATATTTAAATTTTAAAACCAACAAAAACCCATCAAATCTATTGAACCAAACAGCCCCTTAGTTTAAACTTACTAATTTTTGTAATTTTTAAAACGTTTAGTTTCGGATTGTATTTTTTCGTGGTGTATTTTTTATGTATTGTAATATTAATTAAAATAAATGAATTTTAATTTGTGTGAAAATTAAAAAATAGAAATAATAAAACTAATTGGTGAGATCAAAGTGAAGATGAGAGAAAAATATCATGAGTGGAGGGTATTGGTGAGTTGGTTTAGTGTGACGCGACATTGATGTGACAGCGTGGGTCAAAGTGGAGAGGATTTTACTCTCCACGACTCCTTATGCACTTATTCTAGTTTCTGAAAAGATAAGACATGATTTGAAGATGAAGCATTTAATTTAAATTGAGGGAATGTGGGTTTTCTTTATTTAATCTTGTTCATATCATTTGGTCTTTAGTTAGAAAGTATGGGAGATGAATGATTTGATGATAGGTATCAGATTTTATTCTATATACAAAGTTAGCTTTTGCAGAAGACTATTGAACAACAAAATTATCGATCGACATTCATATTAGACAAGGTAACTATGTAAAGCATACGAAAATAAGAAAGTAAACAAACAACATTTTCTTTATATTCAAAGCACATATTTTTGGCATCATTGCAAAGGCGGAGCCACAAACTTTGACTCGAGGGGTCAGGGATGTTTCTATAATGCATCGATCATTCGATCCTATGTGACTAATTATAAAACGGATTTAAAACTATTTATTGTCTATACGGTGCACCTTTACAAGTAATAAGTCAATACTATAGTGCAAATAATTAATCTCTTTTCACTATTTGCGTTTTTGATAAATCCTTATAGGAATTAGGAATAAGGGAGCGAGAATTAGCTTGTGCTCGAAAATAGCATCTATGAGTAGTGTTAGCATCGTTACTTATATTTAACAATAATTTCGTTTTCAGCTTGGTATAGGAATTCTGAAAATCGAGGACTACGGGAGAGTCTCCCGGTTTGATGATCGATGTATATAGCATTGCTGAATAAAAGTCGAGCATGACGGGTGATTAGTTATGTGTTTCTCTTTTAATAAATAAAATGTCGAAACGGCTGCATTTTTAAAGTAAATGATTTTTCTATACCCTTAGATGAACACTTATTTGTACTTGTTTGATGTGTTTATTTATTAGTTTAGGGGGTGATAATTATTTTCGTACTTACTGTAAGTTAATACCATTGCGTGCGAGACCAGCAATGACGTAAGTATAGAGGGATATTATGTGTGCTTAAATACACATTTTTATTATATCGGAAAATCGCTGTAAATAGAAAAATAAAGAAATATGCTTAATTATATTGCAAATATATTTGCTTTGTATTATTTTGTCTCTCGGGTGAAAAGGATTGAAAATAATGCAAAAACGACGATTTTCAAACTTGACTCGATTAAGTTTGCACGCTTTTCGAGGTCAATACGAAGTCAGAAAAAGACCTCGAGCACGCCAATGGAAAGAACACAAAAAAGCGAGTCTTATGGTGCCTTCATCTTTTATCACATCAGTTTGTTTTTCTTAAGTAGGAGTAAGATAATTAAAATAGGAATAGTGCTAGAGTATAGATTCACTTTCTCACCCACGTGATCGGCGTAATGAACCATACCACGCAATTTTGTTATATAGAGTAAGATCACTTTCAAGTAATTGTCTTAAACTTTTACAAAATATGAGCAAGAGTATAGATTCACTTTCTCTCCCACGTGATCGGACAAATATCATTGCTTAGGATACAATGACAATATTCGTGGAATATTTCAATTCCAAATGTGTAATATCCTAACTACAACTTATGATGTAGTTTGGTATCTTAAAGGATTAATCAATCATCTTAGAGATGAGCTCAACTGCACATATTAGACATGATATAGGGCCTACTAACCGTATGAGTTGCAAACCACAAAAATCATGCGTGATACTTTACGCTACTACTAACTCACTCTATCACCCATAAGTGATCCAAGTATCTGTTAGCCTCAAAATATTGAGTCAAACAAGAATGCTCGGTCATATGTTGTTTATGGATCGTATTTTAGAACGTTGTAATGGGTAGTAGATTAGTCGTGTTTTACGGGCTTAACTTTAAGCTAAAGTTCATTCATAAGTAACTAAAGCCCAAAAGATAAGCCCGGCCCATTATCACATAGCCCATTATGCCACATGTAGGCAATGCTATAAATACCTCTCCTTGCATGTAAGGAGAGGTTGGTTGGTTCATTTTTCTAATTTTCCATAATCTAATATTCACCAAGTTTCACACACTTCTCTCTCTTTTCTCTCTCTACTTTCTCTCTCTAGAATTCATATATCTTCTACCTTTCTTTCTTGTTTAATCATCATATTGTATGGGACAACAATTGGTATCAACCGCCATGGGGTAGTTTTGTGATTCGTTGTTGAGATTCTACTTAGTTCGTATGATTTACACATAAAACCATCTCGGATTCAAGTTTTTCTTGTGCTTTCCGTGCTCTAAATCTTGCTATATATCTCTAAATCTTTCATAGATGTGGTAAGGATTTGGTTATTGTGGTTTGCTTATAATCACGGATTTCTTGAAAAAATCTTAAGTTTTTACCTTAAGTCTCGGAAGTGTTCTCATATTGCGATAAGGGCTTTAGTATTCCGATCACAAAAGCCTTAGGGTTTCTACATTGTGATCACGGATTGCGATCACTAATATTGCGATTACTAATACTGCGATCACTATTATTGCAATCACTAATATTGCGATCACTAATATTGTGATCACTAATATTGCGATCACTAATATTGCGATCACTCATATTGTGATCACTCATATTGTGATCACTAATATTGCGATCACTCATATTGCGATCACTCATATTGCGATTACTCATATTGTGATCACTCATATTGCGGTCACTCACATTGCGATCACTCATTGCTATCTGTTATTCTGATGACTATTCCGATGGATTAAAGATTTTTTTTTTCAAAAACGTGTTTTTGAAAATTTTTAACTCGTGTGTTTTTTGGTCTAGAAGAATTTTTTGGATTTTAAAGAATAATTTTTAAGGGATTTCAACACGTTTTCTCTTCAACAACAATCACTATAACATCTACTTAAGATCCATATTCACTTCATCATTTCAGAGAATATTGAGATGGATTCTACTGCAGAATATTGTGTGACGAACAACAACATAATGGTGGCGGGTAACAAAGAGAGACCACCAATGCTTGTGTCGGGTCGATATGATCAATGGCAATCCCGTTTTCTACGTTATCTTGACACATAAACCTAACGGTGATGCTTTAAGGCAATGTATTTTGGATGGACCCTATAAACTCTCAAGGATTCAAGTTCCCGCAGTACCAGCCACAGACACAAGTGACGCACAACCCGCATATGAACGTGATGAAAAGAGGAACGACCTCGCCCCAGAGAACCGTGCTTGGTTTGATGAAGAGAAGGAATCAATCTACTTAATTATCAGTGGCAATGGAGATGATGTTTATTCTACGGTTGATGCATGCCCTATTGCTCAAGAAATGTGGACGGCTATTGAAAGATTGCAACAAGGTGAATCACTTAACAAACAAGATGTGAAAACTAAGATGTTTTGGAACATTGGCAAGTTTACATCAAAGGATGGGGAATCAATTGATTCATATTACTCCCGATTCTACAAAATGATGAATGACATGACACGAAACAACTTGCAAGTTTCCACCATGCAAGTCAATGTCCAACTTCTATAACAACTTCAACTAGAGTGGACACGGTTTGTCACCTTGGTGAAACAACAACAAAAGTTAGACGAAGTTTCATATCACAAGCTCTTTGACATTTTAAAACAATTTCAAAATGAGGCAAATGAACTTCGAGCTAAACGAGTTGCAAAGGTTACAAATCCACTTGCTTTGGTGTCTACCACTCAACATTACCCAGATTATCGTACTCGTGCTTCAAAGACCCACTCTACTCAATCATCATCACCACGATCATCAACTGTCTCTAAGTCACATGCTCATACAAGATCCCAAGGCAAAGAAGTTGCAAGATCCCCATCAACCACACCTGAGCAATCATCCGAATAAGACATTGATGAAGAACAAACTCAAAAGGATAGGGAATTCAAGCAACAAATGTCTTTCATTATCAAGCAATACAAGAAAATCTATCCACCCACCAACAACAATCTTTAAACATCATCAAACACGAGGAACAACTACATTCCAAGTCCTCCAAGGTATGACACCCGAAAGCGTGCTGAGAGTCCTCCAAAGTATGATCGACAACCCGCGAAGTATGATAATCAGAGGGTTGCTACTGTTGTTGGGAATAGAGAAACTGTTGGAACTCAAGTTGTGCAACAAAGTGGGATTCAGTGTTTCAACTGGTGAGGTTTTAGGCATTTGGCTAGGGAATGCAGGCAGCCAAAGAGGGTTAAAGATTATGCTTATCATAAGGAAAAGATGTTGTTGTGCAAGAAGATGGAAGCTGGGATCCAGTTATCAGCTGAGGAAGGAGAAATGCTTGACGACACAGATGATGAACTCTCCGACCAAGAACTCGAAGCACATTATTCATACATGGCAAAGATTCATGAGGTCCTTAACGTCACTGAAGATGACAATGGTCCTATTTTTGATACCGATCCAATTAATAAGGTACAACATGATGATGAATATAATGTGTTTGGCAATACGCATGAGCATAATGATCAAACAACAACCCTTATTGACACATGTATGACGGAAAAGGTTGATAGCAATACCACACCTGATTTATCATACGTGTGCAATAATGAGTTTGAGGATGATCAACATGCAAAGAGTATGATGACGAGGAGCGTGTCGCGCTTGCTAATTTAATTGCTAGTTTACAAAAAGATGTCACTGAAAATAAAAAGAGTCAAAAGCAATTAAAGAAGGCAAACGCAGCGCTCACTCAAAACTTTGAAGAAAGCAAAGCCGCTCTTATAAAATCTAGTGAGACCATTGATAGTTATAGGGCTGAGCTTCTTTAAAATACCAAAGAGCTTGAGGGGTACAAAAGTCGTGTTATTAACGTAAAAAGGACGATTTTGAAAATAAATACAATAAAGCTCTTGCTTTTTAACTAAAGAAAAAACGTCAATTTAATGTTTTATTAAGCGATGAACGACAAAAAATGTACCTTGCCACAACAAAAGCTAACGAACTTGAACAACGGCTCTCTATGAACACCACCGATTCTGCTAAAATTCTTGACTAAAAGAAACAAGAGGTAGAAAAATTAAAACAAGATTTCAAAAATAGACAAGGCAAAGATACTGAAAAAGTAAAGGATCTCGAAGAACAAGTCGATTTTTTTGAAAAAAGTTGTTTATAAAACGCATGACTCTATTCAAAACGTTAGAATGATAGAACCTCGGTCGTTTTTCAAGGGTCAACCTAGTTTTGCAAGTCCCAAGTACCTCGAACAAGCTCAAGCTGCAAACCCTCACTTATATCTTAATGAGTCAGAGTGGACCGATCATGATTGCCCAGTAGCTAGCCTCGATAGTGAAGAGACGTCCCTTTGGGATGAGGAGAGTATATCACCGGTCAATAAAGACTTTGTGACACCATATAATTATGCTTATGAAAACAGTCTTTATGGTCTTTTCACTCCACAAAAACAGAAGTCTCGTGAGGAATTTTTTCTTGAATGCAAACAACGAAGAATTCAATGGAAGAAAATTTTTGTCACTAAGAAATCAAATGTTTTTAAATATATTAACTATTTGCCTCTTGATGCTTCTAAAAGCAAAAGTAGAAAAACACTTGGTTTTCTTAAACACCACATTGATAATGTTCAATCAATTGTTGAAAGCGATTGGGAAAAACGTTAAAAGGACAAGTGGAAAACAGAGATTCCTCACGACATAACTGTGCTTGTGAAAGAACTTTTAATACCAAATACGAAGATAATAAAAGAACATGTTCTTGAGTTTGAAAAATTGATTTGGTCTGAAATGTTTGATGATTTGAAATATGTTGAGTCTCTTGAGAAAGAAATTGATGAACTTCAAAATGAAAACAGTATCCAAGACCATGAAGGTTTGAGAGGGTGAAAGTATAGAATCACATACCATAAACAAATGTCAAGGCAAGGATGCCAAGAACAATCTCATAGTCAAGTAATGATCAAGAGAATGATCAATAAGACTTGTGGAAGGATGAAAATGTACCTTAGCCACAAAGTGCATCCCAAGTCTTCTATGGATCAATGCAACAACCAAACTTGACCAAAGTGCATACTAAGTCTTCAAGGATTAGTATCACTTACACCAATCTTGATATCATCATCCTATGATGTTGGAGATCAAAAGGAGATGAGTCTTCTACAAGTTCAAGTAGCTCAATCCACAGTCAAGTTAATGATTAGTCTTTATGAGTACCTACACAAAGAAAGATACAAACTAGTAGATACATTTCAAGAGTAAACCTAAAATTCATATAAGCTACTAATCAAGATAGGATGTTATATTACCAATTAAAAGGTCTATTTTTATTAAAAAAATAGTTTTGACCAAAGATAAACTTTAGTACAACAAACCCTTCTAATTTAAGGAGACAATAGATCGATCCAAGATTTAACGCACAATATACTTCAAAGATCTTGAGTGACCATCACTCTGACACCAATTGTAGAAACTAGAGGGGGGAGGGGGTTAAATAGTTTCTCTTGTTTAAGGTCCTAATTAAAAATTCTTTCAATTAAGTTTGTCCCAAAATTACCTGTTACTTAAAAAATACTTTCATAGTTGTTAGGTTCAATTCTAATTCATTAACAATATCTAGTGACAATGAAATGCAATGTAAGAATGAAATCATAAGTAAATAGTAAGGAAAGAAATAACCTAAGGTACGACACCAAGATTTATAGTGGTTCGGCAACGAAGCTCTCTCTTCATTCCTACTCCACTCCTCGAGTACACCTTACTCGAGATTTTCACTATATCCACAAGCTCCCTTCTTGGCGGAGAAAACCTTACAACGTCGCTTACATTATTTTCTGACACTAAGCTAATTTTCCAGACCTAATCTTAGCTAGGACCAATCTACACACGCCGCTTACTTCACCATTTTCCGACACAAGGCTAGATGTCGAGTTCTAATCGAAAGCTAGAACTAATCTTCGTCGCCCATCTTCTTTTCCGACACAAGGCTAGATGTCGAGTTCTAATCCAAAGCTAGAACCAATCTTCACAACTCTTCACTTTCAAGTTTAGTGAGAACTCACAAGACACATACACACATCACTTTGTAGTTTAGTGTGAACTAACACACAACACTTATTACAACTCAAAAACACATATCCAAGTATACACATGTAACTTGGATCTACACAAGACAAATCCAAGTATACACATATACAATGGATTTACACAAGACTAATCCAAGTATTCACAAATACCTTGGATCAACACAACAATAATCCAAGTATACACAAATACATTGGATCTACACAAGACTCAATTAAACAAAATGATGAACATGACTAGATCTATGAAAGGATGATCTTCATCATGGCTTCATTTTTAATCACATCACAAATGTGCGAGTGATCTCTTTGGATAAGTAAAGAAGGAGATCAAGAGGATAATCATAAGTAAACATACTTAACAAATTAAGTGATCATTTACTAATGATTACGATATAAAAAGAAGATAAGGGGCAGAAAGAATGTCCAAAAAGGTTCTTGGAAACTGAAGATTTGATCCACTATTTATATGAGACAAAAAAATAACGGCTCTCTGGGCGCGGTTCAATATCTAGCCTACGGTTCATTATCAATAAAGAACCGTATAACTATTTAGGGAACCGCCCAAAGTAGAGTACGCTCCTTTTTATCTTTTAGTGGGGAAATGTTATATGAGGTAGATTTTACCTTCAAAGGATATTCCTATGGCATTTGAAATATGCCATTTTCAAATTTTCATTTTCTATTTTAATAAAATATTTTCTTAAAATTTTATTAAAATCTTTTGTCACATTTATCAAAATGTGAGTTTTAAGGTTAATCACTTTCTATGATCACTAAACATGATTAAGGTATGTTTGTGTAAGACTTAAATGATTATTACCTTGATGATAGTGTTTGTTGAATAATTCGTCTTTCAGTTGTGTTTGACGATAAATGTATTTATACTTTGTCGTGATCAAAACTAAGAAAGATTACTTAACACTAATAATATTTTTAGGAATTGGTTGAATTAACACTATTTACCTATTAAATAACAAGATTTGACACCAATTAAGGGAAATCTTCTAAATTTGATTTTAAGATTTATTCTGATTCTGTTTTGCAACAAAAAATCGGTAGGAAGACGATTTTCTCAACTTTTGATTAAAACTAAAAAGTTGTGCATAGTTGAGTTTTAAATATCTTATGGGGATTTAAGGTCGAAATCTATATAGATTACTTTATAAAAATTATTTTTTGTTCAGTGTCTTAATTTCAGCCCTAAAACAATTTTATAAACGCAATCTCTAGCATGCATACACTAATCCAATTAGTGTTTTATAGATTCTATGGCATTGATAAGCATGTAAGCAACTAAAACATGGATCATAACAATTAGCAATCATGGTTTAAGGATTTAAACAATTAAAACATGCATAACATACCGGAAAACACGTAAATTGCACACGTATTTGTAATTAACGTTTTGCCATCAACTAAAATCCATGCAAACTAAATTTTTCCAAAAACTTATGGATCTAATAACATATAAATAAACAATTTAATGATCTCTAGTTAAATCATAATCAAACATTCAAAAAAATGGTTTTTGCATCGTTTTAAGTCGTTTTTTATGTAATACATGGCATATGATTTGGCTCGTGATGCCACTGTTGGAATTTAACAACCTAATGTATCTAATATACATGCATCATGATTAAAACGCAGTGGATAGTAAGGATCACATATGCATATAATGTAAATAACATAAGATAAAGAATCACATTACCTTTTCCTCGCGATAACGATGATTAAGAACCCTAAATCACCAACCAAGAAAAAAACCCTCTTAATTATTCATCTTAATAAAACCGATATCAACAACTAGATATTCATAAAGGATAGTTCACACGTTATTTCAATCAATCATCTTTGATTGCTAGATCTGGAACAAGATAATACTTAAAAAACCAAGAGACAAAAACCTATGGTTAGGGTTCTTGTGTTCGTCGACCACCAAGAGAGAAATAGAAAGGAATTTTGATTTTCAAGTTATGATGAAGTGATCAATATCCCTTTGTTTATATACTAGAAGGCTTAAGCTAATTAAGGTAAAGATCTTAATATTTCTTAACAAGTAATTAAGATTCTAGAAAAACTTTCACCTCCTTCTTTTCTTAATGTTGGCCGAACACCCCTATACATTCCATTGGGTTGACTTTTAGACTTTATGACTTTCTTTAATGTCTAAATAGTAATTACATTAATTATCCTAAAGTTTAAGTCTTTTTAATTAATTCTTGTAAAACCTTTTAACTTATTAATTAATTACCGTTAAGTATACACTTTTGTCAAACTAAGATTATACAATAAATATAGCCATATTATATCATATATCTTGATAAATATGATCTTGATGTATAGGTTTGTGACCCCTTAGACCCATGTACTCCCGATCGTATAAAATAATATATGTGACTTACGCACATCCCAACAGACTTGACTTAAGCAATGCACAACATAAGCTATGTCTGGTCTACTCATAGTCAAATATATCAATTTACCAACCAACTTTTGATATTAAGTTATCTCAGTTAATTTCTCACCATCACTAAATTTTTCATTAAGATTTTTACTATATGGATTAACTTCAATAGGAGTATTACAAGGTTTACAAGCAAGCATACCAAATTCAGACAACAACTCAGTACAATACAGTTAAACAGATACCACCGGAAATATCTGACGCTTCAATTCCCAAAAGATATTTAAGCTTTCCAAGATCTTTGATAAGAAACTTAGAATTAAAAGTTCTTTAAATTTTTCAATCTCATCAATATTATTTTTAGTGATCACTATATCACCAACATATACCAATAAAACAAGAAACACATTATCTTTATGTTTTTTAACAATGAAAAATCATTTAAACTCTACACAAATCCATGTCCAAGTAAAACAGATACCAGTTTCTCATTCTACTTTCTAGGAGCATGCTTAAGCCCATACAAAGACTTAACTAACTTACAAATTCTTTTATAATTACTATCACCATATCCTTCACATAATTTCATATATACTTCCTCATCAAGTTGGCCATATAAAAATGCATTATCAACATCCAACTAGAATAATGGCCAATTATTACTTACAGCTAGATTTCAAACACATCTAACAGTAACAATTTTCACCACATGAGAAAATGTTTCTTCATAGTCAATACCTTCTCTCTAATTAAACCCCTTAGATACAAGTCTAGATTTAAACCTCTCAACATCATTACTAGATTTATAAATAACCTTCTAAACCCATTTACATGGAATAGCTTTTCTACCATCACGTAGAACAATAATAATCCAAGTATTGTTTTTGTTTAAAGCCTTTATTTTCTGATTCATGGCATCCACCTATCTACTATCCTTGACAACTTCAAGATAGGTGGTAGGTTCATGAACCTTATTTAGATTGGTAGCAAACATAAAATTATCAACACTAAGATTAGCATAGCTAACAACCTTATTAATACTATACTTAACATCTTTATTAAGAACAAAATCTTCTTACTTTGAAGGAAGATTAGTTTTTCTACTAGTTCTCTTAACAGTTTGACCTGCTGTTACTTTCTAGAGACCAACAAAAAATTTGACCAAATGATTGTAAACCTTCACCCTCAGTATTTTCACCAGCTATAGTATCATGTATACCCTCATAATCATTAGCTTCTATTTCATACACATCCCTACTAGTGTCCTTCCTACTAGATGTAGTATCAATATTAAGTGTATATACCTTAGAATTAACATGTGTATCAGTAGTATGAACACTATCTTTACTTATACTAGCAACTATAGTGTTACCTCTAGATTTATGGATACTAACTAAAAGCACATACTTTAAACTACTATATGTACAAACTCCCCCATCATCATTGGGTTCACTAGATTCATGATTGCTCACAATATAAAAAATATTTAGATTATTAATACCATTTTCTTTAAAAATGCATTCTGTATTAACCACTTCATTCTTAAAAGGAAATCCAATTTCATAAAATTTAACATCCCTTGAAAAAATAAATCTTTTCTGATCTAAACTGAACAGTTTATATCCTTTTTGTTCAAAAGCATAACCAAAAAAAACACACTTTTCAGATCTTGACCCAAACTTATCAGACTTAACACATGAAAAACATAAGCAGCCAAAAACTTTTAAATGGAGAAGACTAGGTTTAGACTTATAAACCAACTAATAAAGACTTTTTCCAGAAAACACAATAGTATGTAACATGTTAATAAGATATGAAGCTGTTAAAACACACTTAGTCCACATGTTCATAGGTAATCCCCCCAGAAACATGAGGGACCTAGCAATATTTAACAAATGCATGTGTTTTCTCTCAACTACACCATTCTGTTAGGGTGTGTAACAACAAGTAGTTTATTGTACTAACACCATTAGTTTTAACATAATTCTCAAATTTTTGATTAACAAACTATGTTCCATTATTACTCTTAAAAACTTTAATATTTTTACCAAACAGATTTTTAACCAGATTAATAAAGTCAACAATACAATCATAAACTTCACTTTTATTTTTAATAAAAAGACCCAAAAAGACCTAGTGTAGGCATCAACCACAGTAAAAAAAACTATAACCATCCCTACTAGTAACCCTATAAGGCCCCTACTTATCAAGATGAACAATATCACCAAGACTAGTAGTCTTGTGATCACTAAGATTAAAAGACCCCCTAGTCTGCTTAGCTTTATGAGACACTACACAAGGATCAGAATTATTAAGTTTAATATCTTTAACATCCTTTTTAAGAACATCCAAAACTTGATCATCAGGATGACTAATCCTATTATGCCATATAGAAATAGAAATATTATAGATTTTAATATTAGTATTATGTATTGTTTTACCTTCATCGAGAAAGTAAAGACCTCCTATTTCACTACCAGTCCCCATCAGGGACTTTTGAGTTAAATCTTGAATAACACATTTAGACTCATTAAAAATCACATTAACCTTATTATCGTTAAAAAGTGTATGCACAAATAACAAAATAACATGATAACCAGGGACAACCAACATATCTTTAATAATCAGATGGTTAATTTAAAACTACCAATCTTTTTAACATATTCTACAATACCATTAGGATGTACCACACTAAGATTCAAGCATGACACATCAATAACTATGAGAACTCGTATTTTTCCGGTGATTAAAATTATTCCCTTTTATTCGTACTTCTCGATTTTAATAAGATTTTGCCTTTTCTTTTACTTTTTCATACGTAAATCCTGATAAATCGGTAATTTTAATTAAATTATATTTAATGTTTTTTTCTAATCATTTAAAATGATTTATTTGGAATTATAAAATTTTATTTTTCCAAATTTATTTAAACCAAAAATTTTGATTTAGAAGCACTCGCGCGCGTTTTACAAAAAGTTTACCCGAATCGACGGAACGAGAACCAATGGCTATATATTTCGACTTTATGAAGTCAAAATACTATGTTTCTATAAAATATTTTATTTTCGTATTACAACTTGCACATAGTCGAAACGATTAGCGTTTTAAGAAATCGAGTCGGGCTATAACTAGATGCATTTTTTAACTTTGAGCTTAAGTTATTATAAGAACTTGTATTTGGGGCAAAAGCCCATTTCTTTCCTTTTTTCTTCTTGAACTGTGACCCACCAACACATTTAACATAATAGTAACAAATGTTTTTCCAAAATTAAAACTACTCCTCCCTGTTTCTTCTCCAAACCAATGAACACTCCAAAACAGCTATCAATGATGATTTTTCTTGCTTAATCTTGCAATTAAAACACACCCAATTCAATCTTGGTAAACCCTTATTAATTTCCTATGTTTGTTTTTCACATGCATTTGATTTTATGAAATCATAAATATATAAAGTTGAAATTATTGTATGTTTGATCAAGAGATTAAGCATGCATTATGTTAATTAGTATCTAGGTTTATAGAATTTCTTAAAATTTTATCCATGAACACCTTTCGTGGGTTGTGTGATCCGCGGCCCAGCATGATCCCCCGGGGATCATGTTGTAGTTTTTAGGTGATTGTTTTCGTTTAATTGCTTCCTTATCATGAACCTTGTACTAGGATTAATATTGATTCTGACCATGCATGTTATATAAATTTAGTGTCTTGATTAAGTTTTATGTTAGTCATGAGGGTTTTGAATGTTTGGAATGAATTAGAGTTTGTTGGCATAGTAGTTTTAATACCCAAAATTCGGACAGTGGGTTTGTGAGCCTAAAAGTCATATATTTTTCCACTATAGCTATTGTTTTTATAGCTTAAATGGATTAATTGGACCTTTTACATGTTAGTAGCGAGTTGGATGGGCGATCAACTCCTCTGGATAAGTAAGTTATGACCGATTTACGGTTGAGAACTCAATCTGACCCAGCAGACTTGTATAGCTATTTGCTACAAGTCATGGACCATATAATTGACATTTTAAGACAAGTTGGGATAGTAGACATTATAACTTAACAAAATCCATTGACCTCGCGTTGATTTCTATCCTTGTTTTGTGATTTATAACCAAAATAGTCGAGCTAAACTTTTGAACTACGATTTTGGTTTGACCTCTTTTTAATGAAACTACATTTCCCGTGGATTGGAAATGATCTAGCTTGATTGTCTGAACTTTTTGAAAACTATACTCTTGAAGATTTCTAAGGGTGAAAACCTCATGATCATAGCCTTTACAGATTGGGAGAACCACTTCTGTAAAGTTGGACTAAAATAGTGAGGCCTGGAAGTCTACACATACTAACTGTTAGTGTTTTGATTATTTAGAAATATTGGTAAAACTTTAGACTGATTGGTTTAAAGTTTTGGAAACCTAATGAGAGACCCATTCCAGGGATGAAACTCCCATAGTTGTTGGACTTATAGATTGGGAGATACGCCCTTCCCAAAACAGCTATACCAGGAAATGTGACATTTACGCTTACGGTTAAGTAAATTATTGGTGTTTTTATGTGAAAATCACTTGGGTTACATGATTTGAGACCTTAGGCTTCTATTAAAAGTATTTCCTACAGGTTGGGTGTTATGTGGGTCATGATCACTGATTGTAGAGTTTTACTACTCTTTAGGAAAAGAGCGTAAATAGGGAAAAGTATTAAGCGATGATTTAGGAAAATCAAGCACTAATGACCCTTATGAAGTGAAAGTTCCAAGTTCGTTTCCCAAGGAGGTATATGTGTGTGACTAAGATGTAAATGATTTGAGATTAATATTGGTTTAGAAGGGGATGAGAAAAGAGGATGACGAAGACGTGAAAATTATTACTACAACGACAAAACGTAAAACCGTAAAACGAGCTAAAATAAAAATTAATTCTAATAATTACCAAAAATTCACCAAAAATCTAATTAAATAAACTAAGAGTTTACCAATGATCAAAACCTTTTCAAACCTTTTAATTAATTAAATATTTAATTTTTAAATGTTAATTAAAGCTCTAAAAATCAAATAAATTATCAAAAAGCCCAATAAAGATTTTTCAATTGGTAAACCTCTAAAATGACCTAAAAAAATTAAAAACTATTTTTAGAAATTTTTAAACTAATAAAAACTATTTAAAATGATTTAAAAACTATTAAAACTTAAAATAATTATAAAAATTAATCTAAAAGTGATAAAATTATTCTAAAAGTTGAAATAAATCCTATTTTAATGTATTTAAGCTAAGAAAAATGTAAAAAGTTGAAAAATGTGAAATTTGAAAAATAATACTCCCTCCGTCCCAAAATTATTGTCCATCTTTCCATTTTGGGTTGTCCCAAAATTATTGTCCAATACTAAAAATAGATAGGAAACTTTGATATATTTACTATATTATCCTTAGTTGAAATTGTTAAACTTTAAAGAAAAATTAATTAATTAGCTAAGGGTAAAACTGCCATTATGCTAAAAAGTAAGAGAGAGAAAGTTGTAATAAATGTAATTTTATTAAACTGTGTGATTCTTGTCTGGTGACAATAATTTTGGGACGGAGGTAGTAATAAAATAATATTAAAATAATATTAAAAATCCAAAAATTATAAAAAATTCTAAAAACTTGCAGACTAGTTTATTTTAACCTAAGCAAACAGAAAATGAAAGTGAAATGACCAGAATACCCCTATTAGGCCCTCAAATGGGCCAAAACCAAAAACAGTCCACTTAAATGGGCTTTTTAGCCCAAAATGTCAAACCTGGCCCAATTAACTTGGAAAAGCCCAATCTGACTCAAAAATTAATTCTAAACACAAAACTCTAAAGGCCCAAAAGCTGAAAGTGAGCTTATCACAGCTTAATAAGCAAACAGCTTATCCTTATTGGGCCTTTTAGCCCATTAAGCAATAAGCTAATGCCATAAGCTCTAATTTGACACACAACCTTCTTTTGGGATGCTTAAGAGATCTGTAAAAAGAAATTTTGAAAAATCACACTCAATAAGCCAGAAATAAGCAAAGTAATATTTCACTAAAAGACAAAATAGTCGGGTTTGAGATTTAGGGCACCTCAGAACTTGATTCAACTTGCAAAATGTCACAAATGAACTCAATAAGCCAAATCAATCAACAAAATTCCAATAAGCAACACCAATAAGCCAAAATGAACCAATAAGCACTTATGAAAAAGTCAATTAAGTTGGTTTTCTAGTCAAACCCTAAAGTCAACCCACCAAATGCTCCAGTATGAACAAATGGGTCAAATAATGAGCACCTATTACAAAATCCAAGTTGTTGCTGGTTAAAATAAGCTATTTTAGCTTATTAATAAGCTGAAACCCAATTAACACTAGCAGGGGGAACCTTCAGTGGGAAAGGAGTTCCCACTGCTTGTTATGCAGTAATGTTTTGACTTGATTTCAAGCCTTGCTTGTTGCTGTTTGATGGAACAAAGGCACCTCAATGAGCTTTGGCTTATTGAGAGTCAATATAAACACAATAAACAACAAGTTGCACACAAGAATCAAGCAAAAATCACCAAGAACAGTCACTGATATACATGAAGAATATGCAGACAGTTTGCTGATCTAATTGACAATCAATCCAATATCAAGCCTCAAATCCTACTTCCCTGGTGTAATTAACCTAGATTAAACACTTGTTAACCCTAGTCTATTGTTAGATCTAGGTGTCCTCTAAATTTCAACCAATTTCACCAAGTAACAAAGATTTTATAGCCTTTTAATGGATTTGAGTGTTTCAAACCCCAAAACCTGCAAACAGATGTTCAAATATGCCAATAGAACAGATACCAACAATAAGCAAAACAATACAACCACTTAACACACCTCAAATCTAACTTAAACAGTTAACCCAAACACCCCTTAAAAACCTGTTTTCACAAATTTTCAAAGTATTATCCAGATTCAAACCACAAAACAAGTTAACAACACCTCAATAACATCAAACAACACCAAATTAACAATAATCAACCATTAAATCACAGATTCCACAATAATCATGCAAATATCACAAAATTCAGAAAAATAAGAGAGAAAATGAAAAAGGTGAAGGTGCAAACCTCCAAGACCTACATCCAGGCCCTGGATTGTTTGAGCTTAGGTACTAGCAGAACAAGTACCAGCTTCCAATGCTGCTAAGATAAACAAACAATAAGGTGAGATCAAATAAACAAGCACTTTTCTGATTTTTGAAACCCAAGTTTTATCACTTAAAACCTTGCCTCAAAAACCTTTAAATATCAAAATGGAACTCAGAATTAGGCTATTCTAACACCAACTTTTAATAAACAAGAACAAGATTTCTCAAAATTAAGAAAATCAAATTTTATAAACTTAAAAAGGAATTACAAAGATTGATAGCCTAAAACTGGAACAAAGGGACTCTCACATGTTGAGGTCTCCTTTTATAGACATATGCTAGCTTATCACTGTTCACAAACCCTAGAAGTGAATTTCCTATAATGTCCTTGAGCACTTGAGGCCGTTTGTTGTTGATGAGCTGTCCAAAATGATCCTAGACGTTCAATTTAGCTTTGGGGTGAAGCAAAGGCTCTCAGCTGTTGATCTTGACATGTGGCAAGCCTTGGAGAGGAAGGTATGATGTGATAGGTGGACGGGTGAATGGGTGGGACCCTTTGGTGAGTGGAGATGAGGGTTTTTGGTGTGGGATGTGTTTCTGCATGTGTGAATCACACATGTGCCAGGGTAATTGAAAATTACCCTTTGTTTAAGTGAAGTAATTTATGGGTGGATGGATGGTAAACAGTGGTAAGTTTGATCCGAATTTGGGGGAAACTTGTCTGTTTGGCGCAATCTTGGTTTAAATGTTTCACTTGCTCACTTTTAGTCCTTAATCTTTGGCCAAACATGTATAACAAGTTTATTTTCCTAATAAACTCGTTTCCCTTTGTTATAGAAGTTTCAGACTTCATGTTTTGGCCACAAAAAGTTTTGGAAAAAGGATTTAGGGCTTTTTTAACTTTGGCATAATTACAACTTTAGTCCTTTTGATATTTAATTCATTTTTAAAGGACTAGAAGTGTAATATTCTTGAACTTCAAGGGCTTCTTTGGATCTTGGACTTAATGAAGGGTCATTCTTGACATTTTGGATTTGTTGAAGGACTAATATTGCCATTTCTTCAAAGTTGAAGGACCTTTTTGCAATTTTTACAAACTTAAGGGACCAAACTTGTAATTATGAATTCACAAGGGTTTTAAGTGTCATTTCTTCATTCATTGAGGATCACTCTTGCATATATTCAAGTCTTCAAGGGTAATTGTTGGATAAATCATGAACTAGGGCCTGGTTCTTTGTACGGCTTCGTTTCTCGTGTCCGTTTTTCCTTGTTTCTTGTGATCTTTTGTGTTTTTCACGATATCCATACCTAAAATACACAAGTAAACAAACACAAGCATATATATGGTATTTTATGACATTTTTATGCATTTAAAGCCCGAAAAGAACGATGAGATCATGTATAAATGCCATCTCATCAATCACACTTAGACTCGGGTATTTTTACAAGTTATATACATATTACATTTTTACAAAATATTTTGATACAATTGTTTTATGTTTTTATAAAATAGATACCTAAGGTCGTGATCACTTTTATAGGTTGCGGGTAGCCTTGGAGTATTTCCTATAGCCATCTACAGCCTCGGTTCTCATTTCCGTCACACTTTATACAAAGGTGAGTTCATAGCCCCTTTTTAATATTTATGCATTGTTTCTAAACGCGAGGTGAGATTTACATGTTGGAACACATTCATTTAATAACCGTATGCTATCCAAAACTTGAATGCTTGTCAGAGGTTTTTCCATATTATTATTGCGTTAGTACCAGTAGCCATAAAGTCCCCTTTATATCATGAACCGTTAATTATTGTATACCAAGCGCGAATGTAGTGGATGGATCCATCGGGATTGACAATCCTCGTCCCGTAATACTTTGACGCATTTAACATTTGATTTATTCTGGGTATTTAGGCTGAATACTCACTAGGGGCATACTAAACCTTTAACGCTTCGGTGTCATGAGCTAAATAGCAATAATAATTGATTCGGACTATGGTTAATGTACATAACCATTTTCCCCACTACTTATTTTACAAATGAATGCTTGTGTTCCATAATTACATTACTAAACCTATGAATTTCATGCAACTTTTTGTTGACGTTTTACATGTTTAAATCTCAGGTAATAATGCTTAATTGTGCTTAGATGGGAGCCCGCATGATATTTCGCAACTTGGAGATTTATGTGTTATGTCTAAACTTTTGGTTTTGATAAAAGCTGACAGTAATTTATCTTATCATTTTGGTAACCGAATGTTACAAAACATGTAATATTTATACTTCTATCTTGTCATAAAACTTTGGGACCTATGTTTAAAACTCTGATCTTTATGATGTAATGTATATGTTTTATTACGTCATTTTTGTGTCACTTATATATCATTGTTTCCTGTACCATGACGTGGCACCCTGATAGGTGTGAAAACACCCATCCTTTTACCACTTAATTACAATAATAACCGGGCCAAAACGTGTATTTTATGTCATAAATGTCGGAATTATGCTTGGTTTGTGTTTTTGTTGTGATTTTAGGATCAAAATGTTAAAAGGGAAGAAAACACGGCTTTCACGGGCATTTATCGAAGAAAAAGACAAAAGACGAAGTCAAGAAATCAAGAGTGCAAAAAGAACGGAAGTCCAAGGCCTATTCTGAAGATTTATCGAAGAAAAAGTCCAAAGACGGAAGTTTAATAAAGCCGAAAAACTCAAGTCTAAATTAATGAAGAAATTACAAGACGAGTTTATTAATTCCGAGACAAAAGTCGAAGAATTAAGAAGACAATGACTAAATGATAATTAAAGAAAGAAGAAAGAGAGGAGGAAGCTTCCACTAATCACCTCCTCCCCTATAAATAGAGTCATTAGTCATTTGTTTAGTTTTGTTGGCTAATAGTGACAATTAGTTCTTCCACCATTTAATTACTTGCAATTTAAATTCATGTCATTTACTTAATTGTCTTGCACTTTTAATTCCTTTAATTTCAAGTAAGTTTCCTTTTTATTGTTGTTAATCTTTACTTTTATTGTTAATCTCCTATCTACCTTTCTTTATTAATCTTTAATCTTTATGCTTTATGTTTATGTTTATGTTCTTTGATTTTTATTAATTTGATCAAGTGGGTTTTGTATTGTTAGTTTGATTGATTTGGATTGTTTGTTTATGATTAGTAGATGTTATTTGATTAGTTTGATTTAATCTTTTGGTTTGATTTGATTAGTTTTGGTTAGATTCGTGTTTCTATCTCCTTCCGTGTTCTTCGCTATATATGTTGCCCAGGTTATTCCGAATGAAGGGTTTGTTCTAGTTTATTCCGGATAAGTGACATATTCCGGATCAGAGCAATATTCCGAACCAAGCAATATATTCCGGATCAAGTGAATATTCCGGATAAAGCAAGTATTCCGGATAAACAATTATTCCGAATAAAGGAGTTATTCCGAACGAAGGGCATATTCCGAATAAACCAACATTCCGGATGAAGCGTTATTCCGGATGAACACCTTATTCCGAATGAGCATCTTTTTCCGAATCAACCTGTTATTCCGAATGAATCGGATTTATTCCGAATGAATCGGATTTATTCCGAATAAATTTATTCCGGATCAACAGATATTCCGAACGAAGAGTTTATTCAGGACGAAGGATTTATTCCGGATCAACGTTTATTCCGAGTGAAAGGTATATTCCGAATGAACCAATATTCCGGATGAGTCTTTTATTCCAGATGAAGGGTTATTCCGGATGAACGTTTTATTCCGAATGAAGCTTTATTCCGCATGAGGTAAATATTCCGAGTGAAGAAGAATTATTCTGAACGAAGGTGACATTCCGAACGAGTGATTTATTCCGAACGAAGGTTTATTCCGAATGAGCTGTTTTTAGTTTATTTTAAGTTTATGTTTTTAAATTCTTAAGCTTTATTTTTCCCGCCCTTTTCCTTAGTCGCACTTTAAGTTTACTTTCCTTAGGTTTATTTTAAGCTTGCCTTAGTTTAAGTTCTAGTTGCGTTTTAAGTTTGCCTTTAGGATAGTTTTAAGTTTGCGTTATTTACTTTTAATTGCTTTTAATTTCTCGTCATGCTTTTAATTTCCTGTCATTTATTTTAAATTAGATTTAGATTTAAATTACTTTACCTTTACTTTAAAGTTTTGCACATTTTTATTTTCAAACAACGACAAATATTTTTCTTAACTAAAAGACAGCTGAGTCACACTTTGAACCGGAAATCAATTCGATTAGATATACGACAAAGAACAATTTTTATAATTAAAAACCACGTATTAAATGGCGCCGCTGCCGGCTCTTTTCATAAAGATTAACGGTTTTCTGTGAGAGACGCGTTGCTTTTTGGGATCCGTTCATTCGTGAGCATTATTTGCTAAGTTACCGGAAAATTATTCACCGGAAAATCACCAAGCCCAACCTCAAGGGGATCGAAATTTGCTAAGTTACCGGTCAAACAACTACCTTTCACCCGGTTTTTCTCCTCAAAACCACAACTCCAACAACAACTACACTAGAAGCAACCAAATCCCACCTCGAGCTTCTAATCCTTATCACCCACCCGCTCAACAATCCCCACCCATAAATCAAGATGTTGAAGCCTTAATGAGAACCCAAGGAGAGCAAATCAAGAATCTACAAAGCCAAATTATCAATTTGAAAGGGGATATCACTAAGCAAGGCAATGACATTAGATCCGAGCTTCGAAATGATATACAATCCTCCTTCAGCAATCAAACGAATGATTTGAAGAATATGCTGGCTAGTTTCTTACCAACCACTCAACCCTCTACTTCGGGCTCTCTACCTTCAAACACCGTCACCAACCCGAGAGCGAATGTGAGTGCTATTACTACCCGTAGTGGAGTTACTTTAGTAGGACCATCTATCCCACCCCCAGTTAATCCATCTACACCTCCTCCACCACCATGTATCCCTACTACTCCCACACCTAGTATTAGTACACCATTACCGTCTCCGCCTCGTCATGAAGAAGTAACCAAGAAGAATCCTCCACCAACCCCACCTTCCATCTTTAACCCTTCAATATCTCAACCTTCACCTTCTACACCTCCACCACCTAACCCTAGCATTCCTTACCCTTCTCGACTCAACAAGGCTAGAATTTTGACTAAGAATGACATTCTAGTCGCTAACTTTTTGGAAAAGATTGCCGGCATGAAAGTCACCTTTACCCTTGTTGAAGCTCTTGCCCAAATGCCACAATTTGTCAAGATGTTTAAGGAATTGCTTAATAAGAAGGAGAAAATGACCGAGTTTGTTAATACTCGCTTGAATGAAAATTGCTCTGCAATCCTTCTTAAAGAACTTCCGGAAAAACTTGGAGATCCCGGTCGTTTTGTGCTACCTTGTACTTTTAACCAAACCGACAAATTTACTGCCTTAGCCGATGTCGGGGCCAATATAAATTTGATACCTTTAAGTGTTTGGAAAAAGTTATCATTGCCCGACCTTACACCAACGAAGATGACTCTTGAGCTTGCAAATCGCACTCTCGCTTACCCTGTTGGTATTGCCGAAGATGTGTTCATTAAAGTTGGCACATTCACTTTTCCGGTCGGCTTCGTCGTTGTTGATTATGAAATGGACCCTCGTATTCTGTTAATACTTGGACGCCCATTTTTGAGAACCGGGTAGAGCTTTAATAGATGTGGATAAATGCGAACTCATCTTAAGAGTCGGGGATGATGCACAAGTTTTTGAAATGAGGAAGCTTACAAGCAAATCCTATGGAAGAGAATCAGCGAATATGATTAATGTGCTTGATGATTTTGTCGTCTACAACAATCCTCTATTCGATTCTTGCAATGATAACTGTTTCAAGATGATGTGGATGAAACTCTTTCCAATTTGGAACCCCCACCCACATATGATTCTCCACCGATCTTTGATACTTATGATGACGATTCTAGCTCCGATGGGGATGATTATGATGATTTTACTTCCGAGTATCCCGACATGCCCACTTATGATGATTTTGATGAGGTCGATACTCTCTCGAGTGATTCTTCTCATGATGAAGATCCTCCGCCATCCATGCTTGATCCTACTTTGGATGACTACTCATTTGAGGAAGACTTTGCTACTTTTCTCAACACATACTTCCCTCATGAGAGTGATGCTCCTCCTTTAGACTTTGATGATTATGGTCTTCATCCTTCTATGGATTTGAAGAAAATTCTTTCAAAGGAGAAGAAACTGGACGACACCAACATCCGCAGCACGTATGTTTTGACACCTCTGTGTCCACCTTCTGAGGACGAAGTTGTGCATCTTCTTAGCGGATGTTCTTCAAATTCTGCTGAGCCTGAGTGCTATTTTCCCCTAAAGGAAAAGGTGTTCGACCCCGGTATTGAAATTTTTAAGCCATCTCAGTATTCGTCTGATGAAATAAAAGGAAAGATGCTTGCACCTCTTCACCCTTGCTACCACCGTGCTCCATCTTTGCTTAAGGGAACCTTGCCTACTCTTCTTTGGCTTGCCTTGTTCGCCTTAAGCTTGTGCTATTTGATGGACGAAAACTATGTATTTGATCCCGGTGGATGTTTTTCAAGCCTCTTCCTATGCTAATCAAGGTCGAGTCAGGCTCACGACTCGGTTAACAAAAATCAAGCGCTTCTTGGGAGGCAACCCAAGTATCTATCTTTTAGCTATCTTTATCCTAAGTGTAGGGGAGACCCGTTGGTGTTTGCTATTTCCTCTCTTCTCATATTCAGGGATTCGAGCTTTCAAAGATCCACTCTTGATGATTTTTGACGACCCGTGATTCCGTATTTCAGTCTTCCCGGTTCTATCCTAAACTCTTTTCGATTCTCTATTTTATATTTTTCAATATTAAAATAGGAATCTCTTTAGTTGTCTTTTCCTTAGCAAGATTTAAACAAAGTGCACAATGTCTTAAGTGTAGGGGAGTTTACTCCCACATGCTTAAACATTGAGGACAATGTTTATATCAAGTGTAGGGGGACTTCTATCGAAGTTAAGTGGCCTTTTCCTTGTATTTGTCCTCATTTTAACCGGAAAATCAATTTTTCGACATTTTTCAAAATTTTTGATCTATTTTGGCCTATTAGTTTTTCCTTTATTTTAGTTATTTTATTCCTTTACTAGAATAAATTTTAAATAAAGTGGTTTTAATTTTCAACGTTCTGAATCTTTTTACTCAACCCGAGTTTACTTATCTAAGTTTACTCTAGCTAGTATCCTTAACGTGTTTAAGTCAAGTTTTGCTAGTCTTTTATATATGGAGCTTTAAAACTCGAAAGTCTTAACTCTCACGGGTTAAGAACAAGAACGTTTCGCAAGTTTCTATAATTGATCCTAGAGAGTCGTTTATCAAGGGAACTTTAAAATGCGATTTATAAACTTGAAAAAGTCTAAGAATTTGCAAGATCCTATAGACGACTCGAAAACCCAAAACTTTGATTTAATAGGCTAAGCATCAACGAGTCTCATTCCTTGAGATTTTAAATTGTGGAGAACGGGAGATGATAGAGTCAATTATAAGTTTGGTATTCTTTCGTGAATTTATGTGAGTTGATTATAAGCCTATTCTCCCATCGCTTGTTAATAAATTTATCTGCAATAAGTAAGGTCGTACGATTTGAAAAGTTACTTAGCTTCTAGCCCAAGATCGTTTAAAAGTTGCTCGGTATTGATTAGAGTTCATAGCCAAGGCATAACTTATTGAAGCGGGATGCGAAGATTGGCGAGTCCGAAAAGTCCCTAACAAGGCATGAGGGCTACATTTTGTTGCTAAAGATCCCAAGTGATGTGAAGAATCATTTATCAAAAATCAATATGAAGGATCGAGACACACGACGAAAAGAAAATACTCCCCTAAAGATCATGGAGAAGTCTATCCAAAAAGACCCTAACAAGGTATGAGGATAAATAGATCCAAGTCCTAAAAGGAGGCGGATCGTTGTATATCAAAATCTCAAATAAAGATTGGAGAAAAATGAAGAAGTCGTGGCCCAAAGATTGAGAATCTCTCAAAACTTCAAGTGAAGAAATTCCTATTATGAAGAGATGACCATTATTTCATTAACGTCTCTCAAGATTTGAAGTATGAAGTCGCTGCCAAATATCGGTCCGAGAAAGGTCTCAAATCGTGAAACGAGTTATGCCAAGATATGAACTTTATGTGGTCCCGAGAAGCAGTTTTAAAAGATTTTGTCCTTTAGCTAACTATTGATTAAATCGTCCCACTTTGTTTTCAGCCTTAATAACTATCGATATAAGTCAACAATGCATCCTCGTGATCATTCAAGACAATAATAAAATATAAGCGATACACCTAGGAATAAGGGAGTCTAAGTAAATAATTGGCCCACATGAGTTCGTGTTAGTTTACTAACTTATAATAACAATGATCTCGTTTTTAAGCTTGGTATGGGGAACGTGAAACTTGAGGATGATAGTCATTCACGACATTCCAAAACCTTAAGGTAAGTTTTTGATTTCTTTACTTGTTTTGTTATTTTCTATCTCTTTAATAAAGGCCAATGTGGATTAATTGTGATGAAAAGTGTAATCTTGCTTTGTAACTAATGCATTGCATGAGGACATTGCAATGGTCAAGTGTAGGGGATTTGATAGGTGTGAAAACACCCATCCTTTTACCACTTAATTACAATAATAATTGGGCCAAAACGTGTATTTTATGTCGTAAATGTTAGAATTATGCGTGGTTTTTGTTTTTGTTGTGATTTTAGGATCAAAATGTTAAAAGGGAAGAAAACATGGCTTTCACGGGCTTTTATCGAAGAAAAAGACAAAAGACGAAGTCAAGAAATCAAGAGTGCAAAAAGAACGGAAGTCCAAGGCCTATTCTGAAGATTTATCGAAGAAAAAGTCCAAAGACGGAAGTTTAATAAAGCCGAAAAACTCAAGTCTAAATTAATGAAGAAATTACAAGACGAGTTTATTAATCCCGAGACAAAAGTCGTAGAATTAAGAAGACAATGACTAAATGATAATTAAAGAAAGAAGAAAGAGAGGAGGAAGCTTCCACTAATCACCTCCTCCCCTATAAATAGAGTCATTAGTCATTTGTTTAGTTTTGTTGGCTAATAGTGACAATTAGTTCTTCCACCATTTAATTACTTGCAATTTAAATTCATGTCATTTACTTAATTGTCTTGCACTTTTAATTCCTTTAATTTCAAGTAAGTTTCCTTTTTATTGTTGTTAATCTTTACTTTTATTGTTAATCTCCTATCTACCTTTCTTTATTAATCTTTAATCTTTATGCTTTATGTTTATGTTTATGTTCTTTGATTTTAATTGATTTGATCAAGTGGGTTTTGATTATTGTGGTGTTTATTGTTAGTTTGATTGATTTGGATTGTTTGTTTATGATTAGTAGATGTTATTTGGTTAGTTTGATTTAATCTTTTGGTTTGATTTGATTAGTTTTGGTTAGATTCGTGTTTCTATCTCCTTCCGTGTTCTTCGCTATATATGTTGCCCAGGTTATTCCGAATGAAGGGTTTGTTCTAGTTTATTCCTGATAAGTGACATATTCCGGATCAGAGCAATATTCCGAACCAAGCAATATATTCCGGATCAAGTGAATATTCCGGATAAAGCAAGTATTCCAGATAAACAATTATTCCGAATAAAGGAGTTATTCCGAACGAAGGGCATATTCCGAATAAACCAACATTCCGGATGAAGCGTTATTCCGGATGAACACCTTATTCCGAATGAGCATCTTTTTCCGAATCAACTTGTTATTCCGAATGAACCGGATTTATTCCGAATAAATTTATTCCGGATCAACAGATATTCCGAACGAAGAGTTTATTCAGGACGAAGGATTTATTCCGGATCAACGTTTATTCCGAGTGAAAGGTATATTCCGAATGAACCAATATTCCGAATGAGTCTTTTATTCCGGATGAAGGGTTATTCTGGATGAACGTTTTATTCCGAATGAAGCTTTATTCCGCATGAGGTAAATATTCCGAGTGAAGAAGAATTATTCCGAACGAAGGTGACATTCCGAACGAGTGATTTATTCCGAACGAAGGTTTATTCCGAATGAGTTGTTTTTAGTTTATTTTAAGTTTATGTTTTTAAATTCTTAAGCTTTATTTTTTCCGCCTTTTTCCTTAGTCGCACTAAGTTTACTTGCCTTAGGTTTATTTTAAGCTTGCCTTAGTTTAATTTCTAGTTGCGTTTTAAGTTTGCCTTTAGGATAGTTTTAAGTTTGCGTTATTTACTTTTAATTGCTTTTAATTTCTCGTCATGCTTTTAATTTCCCGTCATTTATTTTAAATTGGATTTAGATTTAAATTATTTTACCTTTACTTTAAAGTTTTGCACATTTTTATTTTCAAACAACGACAAATATTTTTCTTAACCAAAAGACAGCTGAGTCACACTTTGAACCGGAAATCAATTCGATTAGATATACGACAAAGAACAATTTTTATAATTAAAAACCACGTATTACACCCCCCATGTTGCCTATTTGTTCCTTGTCTTATTTTGGGGGTGTTACAGATTGATATCAGAGTGATGGTTATAGGGAACTTAGTCGTATTCAAAACTTGGTCAATAATCCAAAAAAAATATTTTAATATTTCATGCTTCTTAGTGTCAAACATAGAATCTGCCAATGTTTTTCGATATCTGTACGGGTAACTCTCTAATCCTTATTATTTACTTTAATTATTCTTATAATATTTCATTCATTGATTACATTTTGAAATATCATAGTACTTGCATGACGATACATATTACCTCCTTCCAAACCCTTCGTGATTATTGTATACATACTTCGTTTCCTAATGTAAATGAATTTGTTGCCTCCGGGACCACCTAGTGGTTCCCAGTAGATTTCTTTTATGTACATATGTTTATGTAATTTCCATGGATTATATTTGGTACATTTCCACTAGACTGTTGTAACAGCTAGTGCTACTAATATCTTGGGTGTAATTTCGTTCTCTTTTGCATACGCTCTTGTAACCAAAACCTTATTAACTTGGTATGTAATGGAAAGCGTGTGCTTAATGAATTATCAGTTGGGCATCATTGTGAATGCATTTGCCTTACCTTATTTCTTGAATTCTTGTCCTTGTGAATGTGATCTAGTCGCAAACATTTTAAATTGTTATGACGTTACATACTTGTACTCGGAGCGCGTATGATGTCGACTGTTCATACTCACTTTTCTGAGTACCGTTGCTATTTCGTTTATGCGTGAAATGACTAACCTCATATATTCGTTCGTTTCGAACCGTCTAATTTTCTCGACTCACTTTTATATGTGGGGCGTACTTCCGTGATACCATTGTTTGGGATTAAGTAAGTGTTGTGTCTGATGAAACATTATCATTTTACTACCGTGCGTGTTACTTTCATTGTTTAACTCCTTATTTAGATATCCAAATTGTCTTCCAACTATTTAGGTGTTTGGATGTCAAGTCTACAGACCATTATGTAGCTCAATGTGTCCCCAAAAAAGACTAAAGGACATCGTGTGAGTCACACATCTCGAAGCATTCCTTGAAATCGTGTTGTATAATATCATGGGTTTTCATAATCTTTTGTTGGTTTTTTTAATATACCACTGCTTTGCACAGCATTCGAAGATTTATTTCATTGACCGTTATACGTTTAGACTTTGAATTGCAATGTTCTTTTTTACCTTGGAAACAACATCGTCATGTTGTAATTCATATCATATAATATAATGTGGCGGTTGATCGGAATCTGATTTTTCTTGTGTAAACTTTTAACGTACTTTTTCATAATATCTCCCGCTCTGGGAATGCAACTCATTAAAGATTCATTCTTTTTCCCTGTATATCTTGTGTATTTGGAGAATTATGCCGTCAATGAGACCTTCATACCTTGCATCTCGAAATCTACTACATGGATAGCATGCGCTGTTTTGGTTTTCTAGATTCTCTTCGGTATCTTTAAACCATTTTCTATGCTATATTTTTCTTTATATACTCAATTATACAATCTATTTTCCGTTTTCATGAGATCTACAAGTTATGTGTGTATATTAATTTCGGATCGTTAGAAAGTTTTGATAAAATATATTATGTGTTGTGGAGTAGGAATTGCGTGAGAATTGAGAATTTTGAAGAAGTTTGATTAAATTTCGAGGTGTGTCGAAATATATATTTTCTGTAGAAAATTTAAAGGTAATTTAACGGTGTCAAAAAATTATTTTATAAACTTTAGACTTAAAAATATGTCTCTACTTGTCGAGACGATTGTTTGGACATAAAATTCGACCCGTAACTCTTAAACACGAGCAACTTACGCTCATTTGAAATTTGTAAAATTTAAGAACTTAGTTTCTGCGTATATGAAAATTTACTGCTGATGCAGAACTGCAGGGGTAAAATCATGATTTCTGGTCCGTTTCGGCCTTCGGCCGAAATACGAAAGTTGTCTGAAATATCGTTTTACGTATACAAGGAAGGAACTAGTGTTGAAACTAAATATTTATGGGTCTTTTATCTAATAAAGTATGCGTTTTTCTAGAATATCATTCTTTTAACAGATCTGATGCGAGGGCATTTACGTGCATTTTTTGCCCATTTCAACTCTCGAGTAAAACTAAAAAGATGTTTAAAATGACGTTGTACCTTTACCGAGTAGGTAACCAAGTCCAAAAACTAGTATAAACGGGTCAAAACTTAAAAGTAAAACCTGCGTTTTTAGTGTAAAAGTCAAACCTGCGTTTTAGAGTAAAAGTCAAACCTGCCCACAATCTTGCAGGGGCATTTTTGTCATTTTACGTTAGGTTTCAGGTTTAGAATAAAATAGAAAGTTGTCCAAAACATCGTTTTACACCAAATTGTTTTAGACTCCGAGTATAGAAAATGTCTTTTAGCAGGTCAATTGATCGGGTCAGATCTAAAAGTCAAAGCTGATAGAAATTTTGAAATATAATTTGAGGCGTGTTTGAGTTCGTTTGAGCTCGTAAAACTTTAACGAATGCTATTTTACAACTAACAAACACTTGTTTTGCGTTTGAAAACGTTTAAAAATAGTAACTTTGAGTTCGGGTCATACATACATATATAGTGAACTTTTGTAATGGAGTGTTTGGATAAAAATTTAAATGAACTTGTTTTGTCGAAAAAGTATGCATTTTTATGACCAAATGTTAACGTCTTAAATTTCTAAGCTTTCCATAATCGGAAATTTTCCTAATATAGAAACTTTTCAAAAATAGAAATTTTTGGGTTAGTGATGTTATTCGAAAATGGATATATGTTTATGTCGAATATTTTATGATGTGCACACATATGGATTCCTTTACCCTTTATTTTATACATGACTTATTTGTATATTATCTTTCTTTTACTTCTAACGTACCATTGATTTGGGTCGAGTTTTGAAATTCTTGTTTTCACATCTTTCATCATCATTGATAACAAGTGTTTCATGATGATTCCGGCTAAACTTTTTTTTAAACTCTATCATCTTGTAACCATGTCACAGATTTTCTTATCAATTACTCTTTGCTACTCTCGTGTAAACCACTTACTATTTTGTAAGTTATCATAATATCGTCATATAAACTTAAATTGATATTGTTTTACGAATAATTATACAAATTGTTCTACTAGGCTTTATAAAATACTTGAATAATACATATTAAATTTAATTGACATTGATTTACGATGTATTTTCCCAAAAACGATTTACTATTGGCCTTATAAAATAATTTTTTTGTAACATCAAAGTTGTTGATTAAATATCTAGAGAATTACTTACTTGCGAAAAGTTTCATAAATCATATTAAATTCTGTTTTACAAATAGCATGTTGTTTTTTTTATATATAAATATAAGAAATGTAACACTAGCTTGACGAAACTGAGCATTGCATTTCTAGCTCTAAATTATGCAAGGCCTGATCACGTATGCGTAATTTAGAATGACCATGCATGGCTGAATAGTAATCGCCTTAAATATTTTGACAAGAACCAAATTTTTACATGTATTTCTAAAAAAAGTTAGATAAAATAAAGTTTTGAAAACTTTTACATATTATGGAAGTAGCACCTGTTCATGACATATGCATTTGTTTCCTTATCTTTTCTTCAACAAATTACGAGTCCGCGGGTACCTTTTTCTTTACTCAACGATCGTTGTTCTACTGTTACCTCATTTTTTTCTCATGATATAATTCCCTTTACCACTCGTCTAATTTCTTACCACTAATACCAGAATTGGAAGTTTCAACGTTTTATACTTCATCCTCGACCAACCTTGTTTATGTATTTTGGCAGACCTTCGAAACGTCTCTTAACGCGAATAATGATTGATAACTGGCCGTGAACGATGATTTCGTATATTTGTCATGATGTGTGTCAAACTCTATTGTCTCGAAATTCATTCGTGTGAATCATGTGTTTACTTCGCTCTCTCATTGCTAATGTTGTTCACTTTACTAGAATTATTCACAAGTGACTTTTTAAGAATTTTCTTTGATTCAAAAGTTTGTTGTGTGGCTTTTCTCTTTCGATTGTGTATCGACCACTGAGAACTTAATAAGCCGTTGTTGGTGACACCACACACTCATGAATTAATGACTTTCTAAATCCTTGGTTTCTATTTGTCTCATCATCGACGCATATATTTCGTCGCATCATTTGAAGAATTTGTACGATTTTCATTTTAATCTCTCATGCCATTGCTTACATAGTAATTGTTGACTATTATTTGCTTCATATTCATTTGCTTTCTTGTCACCTTTTGAAACCCGAATATGTCCCATGTTTACCTTTGATTCATTAAACACCTGTATAGATTCTATAATTTGTTATAAATTTTTACGAAAATTTTACACATTTTACCAAGCGTTCGAATTTCCAAAATAACCATCACAAGTAAAAGGTCGAATCTATACATCCTCTTTTGTATAATTCTAAGTAGTGTTTAAAAGGACATCATGACTTATCATGTAAACTATTTGATTTTATCATACTTTATTTTCAATTTAATGAAATTACCAATTCAATTTAGATTTCTATCAATGATTCTAAATAATTCAGAAATTAGATTTTCTCTAATCGTACGATAAACCCGAGTTTTAACAATAATTTCATACAATCATCCAAGAGTTCTTAAGTTGATCAAATAATTTTTGAACTGTTTTGCTTTTACTTTGAACACCATCTTTATCAAGAAAAAGACTTAGCAATTGTTTACTCACTAAATATATAATTTCGGTTTAATCCCAATGTAACATAGTTAAAATTTTCCTTTACTAGTAGTTTTGATTTCAAATCACCAAACACCTTGATAAGCAACTATAATTATAAAGGCACCATTTTGAAAGTGTCGTAACATCTTAAAGCCATAAACGAGCAAGCCTTGTATTTTTAAAATCAAGAAGGTACTTAAGCTAAGTTTTGAAGTAATATCAAATTCTAGGCAGATACTTGTGAATTCATATTTCTCCTTATTTTCTCTAGTAGATTAGATTGTCGTGTTTTATAGTTTGCGCGATTTGTGATTCCTTGTTGATTAACAATCTTAATTCATTTTAGTGCACCTTGTTCGTCTAAGCAATTATCGTGTTCATTCTACCTCTTATCATTTCCTCGTATTGAAAGGGTATTATTTCAATCCGAGTTTGAAATAAATTTCGAAAAGTAGTTAATAAACTGAAGCGTAGTTAGATTCAAATTGTTAAGGTTCGTCGGGGTGCTGAATTTACCTGAGAAAGCCAAGATCAGTTCAAAGCTAAGCATCCCCATTTGTTTCCGTTTTCTTTCGTCTCTAGTTGAACTCTGAGGGAGCAGAGTTCCTTTAGGGGGTCGACTGTGAGAACTCATATTTTTTCCGGTGATTAAAATTATTACCTTTTATTCGTACTTCTCGATTTTAATAAGATTTTGCATTTTCTTTTACTTTTTCATACGTAAATCCTGATAACTCGAGAATTTTAATTAAATTATATTTTAATTATTTTTCTAATCATTTAAAATGATTTATTTGGGATTATAAAAATTTTATTTTATTTTTCCAAATTTATTTAAATCAAAAATTTTGATTTAAAAGCACTCGCGCGCGTTTTACAAAAAGTTTACCCGAATCGACGGAACGAGAACCAGTGGCTATATATTTCGACTCTATGAAGTCAAAATACTATGTTTCTATAAAATATTTTGTTTTCGTATTATAACTTGCACCAAGTCGAAACGATTAGCGATTTAAGAAATTGAGTCTTGCTAGAACTAGATGCATTGTTTTAACTTTGGGCTTAAGTTCTTATAAGAACTTGTATTTGGGCCAAAAGCCCATTTCTTTCCTTTTTTACTTCTTAGAACCGTGACCCACCAACACATTTAACATAACAGTAACAAATGTTTTTCCAAAATTAAAACTGCTCTTCCCTATTTCTTCTCCAAACCAACGAACACTCCAAAACTAGCCATCAATGATGATTTTGCTTGTTTAATCTTGCAATTAAAACATACCCAATTCAATCTTGGTAAACCCTTATTAATTTCCTATGTTTGTTTTTCACATGCATTTGATTTTATGAAATCATAAATTTATAAAGTTGAAATTATTGTATGTTTGATCACGGGATTAAGCATGCATTATGTTAATTAGTATCTAGGTATATAGAATTGCTTAAAATTTTGTTCATGAACACCTTTGGTAGGTTGTGTGATCCGCGACCAAGCATGATCCCCCAAGGATCATGTTGTGGTTTTTAAGTGATTGTTTTAGTTGAATTGCTTCCTTAGCATGAACCTTGTACTTGGATTAATCTTGATTTTTATCATGCATGTTATAGAAATATAATGCCTTGATAAATATTTATGTTAGTCATGAGGGTTTTGAATGTTTGAAATAAATTAGAGTTTGTTGGCATAGTAGTTTTAATCCCAAAATTCAGACAACAAGTTTGTGAGCCCAAAACTCATATATTTTTCCACTGTATCTGCTATTTTTATAGCTTAGATGAATTCATTGGACCTTTTACATGTTAGTAGCGAGTTGTATGGGCGATCAACTCCTCCAGATGAGTGAGTTATGAGCGATTTACGGTTGTGAACCCAATCTGACCCGACAGACTTGTATAGCTATTTGCTACAGGTCATGGAGCATATAATTGACTTTTTAAGACAATTTGGGCTAGTAGACACTATAACCTAACAAACTCCGCTGACCTTGCGTCTATTTCTATCACGGTTTGTAATTTATAACCAAAACGGTCGAGCTAAACTTTTGAACTACGATTTTGGTTTAACCTCTTTTTAATGAAACTGCATTTCCCGTGTATTAAAAATGATCTAGCTTGATTGTCTGAAGTTTTTGAAAACTAGACTCTTGAGGATTTCCAAGGTGAAAAGCTCATGATCAAACGGATTGGGAGAACCACTTCTGTAAAGTTGGACTAAAACAGTGAGGTCTGGAAGTCTGCACATACTAACTGTTAGTGTTTTGAACATTTGGAAAGAATGGTAAAACTTTAGACTGGTTGGTTTAAAGTTTTTGAAACCTTATGAGAGACCCATTCTAGGGGTGAAAATCTCGTAGTTGTTGGACTTATGGATTGGGAGATACGCCCTTCCCAAAACATCTACACTAGAAAATGTGACATTTACGCTTACGATTAAGTAAATTGTTGACGTTTTATGTGCAAATCACTTGGGTTACATGATTTGAGACCTTAGGATTATATTAAAATTATTTCCTACAGGTTGTGTGTTATGTGGATCATGATCACACTTAGACTCGGGTATTGTGCAAGTTATATACATATTACATTTTTACAAAATATTTTGATACAATTGTTTTTTTATAAAACGGATACCTAAGGTCGTGATCACTTTTATAGGTTGCGGGTAGCCTTGGAGTATTTCCTATAGCTATCTACATCCCTGGTTCTCATTTCCGTCACACTTTGTACAAAGGTGAGTTCATAGCCCCTTTTTACTATTTATGCATTGTTTCTAAATGCAGGGTGAGATTTACATGTTGGAACACATTCATTTAAAAACTGTATGCTATCCATAACTTGTATGCTTTCCGGAGGTTATTCCATAATATTATTGCGTTAGTACCAGTAGCCATAAAGTCCCCTCTATATCATGAACCGTTAATTATCGAGTACCAAGCGCGAATGTTGTGGATGGATCCAAATAAATTGACAATCCTTGTCCCGTAATACTTTGACGCATTTAACATTTGATTTATTGTGGGTATTTAGGCTGAATACTCACTAGGGGCATACTTAACCGTTAACGCTTCGGTGTCATGAGCTAAATAGCAATAATAATTGATTCAGACTATGGTTAGTGTACAGAACCATTTTCCCCACTACTTGTTTTACAAATGAATGCTTGTGTTCCATAATTATATTACTAAACCTATGAATTTCACGCAACTTTTTTTTGACGTTTTACATGTTTAAATCTCAGGTAATAATGTTTAATTGTGCTTGGATGGGAGCCCTCAGGATATTTCGCGGCTTGGAGATTTATGTGTTATGTCTAAACTTTTGGTTTTGGTAAAAGCTGAAAGTAATTCATCTTGTCTTTTTGGTAACTGAATGTTACAAAACCGTGTAATATTTGTACTTCTATCTTGTCATAAAACTTTGGGACCTATGTTTAAAACTCTGATCTTTATGATGTGTATATGTTTTATTACGTCATTTTTGTGTCACTTATATATCATTGTTTCATGTACCATGACGTGGTACCTCCATGCTGCCTATTTGTTCCTTGTCTGATTTTGGGGGTGTTACAATCACATCAAACAACATTTTCTTTAGAAAAAGTTATACGTTGACCAGCCCCAAAATCAATAACCCATTCAATATAAGGATTATAAGTACTAATATAAGAATTGTAGTTCAAAGATCTACAGGAGAAAAAACTTATGACACAATTAGCCATTTTAAAGGTACCTGCAACACTTGCAGAACCTTTCCCATTATCACCTAAGACACTAAGTAAGTTCACTAATATCTTATATTGATCAAAAGTAAGAGTGTGAGATACATTCTTGTTCTGTTCACATATACTATCATTCATATTCACATTATTAGCATTACTTTGAGTATTGTTGTTATTATTTCTTTTAAAATTAACAAGATAGCCCAGTAACTCAAACACTTGTCAATAGTGACCTATCCTATTATAGTGTTTACAAACAAGATTAATTCTAGCAATTCCATTACTAGTCTTATTAGAACTCCAATTATGATTAGATCTATTGGAACTTCCAAGATTACTTTTGTTCTAGTTATTACTATCAGCATTACCAGTTTTAACAACAAAAGCAAATGGTCCAGATTTAGAACTCTTGAAAATACCAAGACTATTCTTATGTGATTCATCTCTAGATTAAGTGGCAAAAGCAGTCTTCACATCTGAGATAGGATCAGATGTGAGAATCTGACTTCTAACAACACTATATGTATCATCAAGCCCCATAAGAAGATGCGTTAGGATGCTCCTTAAGTTTATCAGAACCTCCACACTCACATTGAGGCAAATCAACAAGAGAGTCAAATTGCCTCCATAAAGCATTACATTCATGATAGTACTCAAACAAAGCCACACCAGATTGAGTTAAGTTGTAGATCTTATAATGCATATTATATATAACAAATCCATCTTTTTTTATCATAAGTTTCTTTTAACTCCTCTCACACATCCTTAGCAATTTTAGAAAATATTTTCCCCCTATAAAGACCAGGTGACACAAAACCTAATAACCAAGACAAAACAACAACATTGCATCTATTCCACTGATCCTGAAGAGGACCAATGGCATCTTCCTTAACACATTTGTCATTTATAAAACCTAGTTTTTTTTTTCTGTAAAGCCAATTCAACAGCAGCAGCCCACACTTTATAATTCTTAGAACCTTTAAGTTTGAAGGTGACTAAATGAGATCCTATATCTTGTGGGTGAACAAAGGATCATACACATCTAAGTTCAAATCACTACTACTACCAACATCCTCTTGTTTCTTACTAGGATCAACTGATGGGAACAAAAATAAATATTCACACAGAACACAACAAGACACCAACAAGAATAACAGAAAGATAAACCACCTTCTAACTCCTCTACAAAAAACTACCATATAAGCAATTATTGTCCTCAAAACACAATCAACCAACAAGCTATCTAATCTCTTTGACACCTAAACACCCACTAGAAAAACCTAGAAAAAAACCTAAGAGAGGGAAGAGAGGTGTTAGAAAACATGCAGCTTCCAATAAGATCAAGAAGATCTCAACAAACTTGCAAGCAGAAACAACCAAACAAAACACCTACACGTTAAAAACAAACCACTATAACCAATAAAGATAACAAAACCTACTAGATCTTGAAAACCCTAACTTCTTATTTTAGGGTTTCTCAAGAAAAGTTAGCAAGTAATAACCAATTAATGAATAAAACACCACAACCACCTCAATTGCAAGAAAACAATCAAGAACCAAAGACCCCCAAATTATTGAAACCCTAATTTTATAAAACCATTTGAACCACAAGATTTGATCATTTAATACCCAAAGAACACTAAAGAACCAAAGAAAAACAATGATCTAAACTAATAGATCAAAACCCCTAAACAGTTACCAAACCCTAATTTGAAAAACCAGATTTAACCAATAATATAGAACAACCTGTTTCTAATACCATGTAAAAATGTATGAACCAAACTCTATATCAATCAGAGTCAAACGATTATAGTGAACCCAACTAACCTCTCGTTGACTCACTTTATTAAGATAATTAAAGTTTTACAAACAAACAAGAAACGATTACAAGACTAAATCACTCAAAACTCACAATATGATCGAAGATAATCAATCAAGAATACACACAATAGTATACAATTTAATAAAAAGTGATGGAAGGTAGGTAGAGAGATATAATATCAAGCTTAAAGTTTGCATAGAAGCCCTTCAAGTATCAACAAGAGACCCTCCAGTCCTTCAACTTTATATTACTCCATCTTCTGTTATAACTTGGCCCTTTATCTTTACACAAGTTACAGATAAGCCCTTGAAGTAAAAGCTTATACTTCTAACAAATACACAACTGATTATTCTCTTAAGTTGTACATAAATCTTCTTTTTGTGAATGATTCATTTACAACCGTCACGAAAATAACTTTAATCAGGCTATCCGGGCATGTTCATTCGGGCTTTCGGGCATAGATTATAACAAATCCTCTGTTTTTAATACAGGTGTAATCTGCCAGTCCACAAGTTGTGAACAACTCTCTTAGTTCACGTTCAGATAGGTAAATGCGGGTCCCTGAAAACTGTCGGATATTCTGCAAGTACAAACCAATGCAATCGTATCACATTCTACAATCTGTTGTTTCATAATGCAAATTAGAAGGTTGCAAGACGGGTTGGCCGGGCAATAATGTGTTTTCAGAACGGTTCAGGTCAGACGGAGGTGACTTGGTTTATTAATTTATTTTTTATCAATAAGTAACGCATGATTAGAAAAACAATACAGAATACTATTACTACTATATTAGTATAAATGTTGGCGTAAAATGATCTACCATGTATCAAGGTAAATGCATACCTGACGTACGGACGATAAAAAGGGGATAAATGAGTAAAGGCCATCTACTGTGAAAGTGCTGGCAACAAAAACTCCTCCAGGTCGAAGAATTCGACTTATTTCAGCTACCTGTACACCACATTGTATAAGCTAGTTATGTTAAGAGGGATACCAAAGCCAAAAGTAACATAGAAAACCAACAAAGGTAGCGAGATACTCCCTTCCTCAATTATAAGATTTAAAATTTACTTAGATAATAATGTGTAATGTGCGGGTTTGGTCAAGTCGGCTCACAAACACTACTGTTGATAATGTAGAGCTTTTAGTAACGGTCGGCGTACTAAATATTGTTGTGTAAGTAATTATTAACACAAGTTCTACTTCGGAAAACAATATAGGAGATTGTAACTTGTAAGCATTTTTAGCTTTGGATACTTACCCCAGCAGATGGTGAAGGCCAACAATGAAGAGCTGCACCAGCATGCACAGCATCTATAGAACTTGAAGCAAATGGTAGCCGTGCAATGTCAGCTCTAACCAAGATTAAATTCCTAAAATTTCACAGTTTCCATCAGAAATCAACTTGAATAATTGAAATCGATCTGCATTATAGACGTTGGTCGTGAAATGTAGAGTAATACAAGGAAATCAGGATACGTACTCCTTAGATATGTTTCCCTCTTGTTTGATGTAGTCATAAGACTGCTTTAACATACTTTCAGAAAAATCCAGTGCAACAACAAGAGAAAACAGTCCACTTTTTGCAAAAAGACTCGTGAACATCCCGCTACCACAACTAGCATCAATAATGGTTCCGCCAATGACTGGCTGAAGATAGTCTCTCATCAGTTCAAACTGTACAAAAAAGACAAGTTAGATTAAATGCTATATTACTTCATATATATGGTCATTCAACTTCTGAAAAACAAAAGCACGCATCGTAACTCGTAAGGCGATGTGAGCCATAGATAGTATATATTTCGACAAAGGTGGCGAGGGCGATGTGTCTGGATCGGACAGGTTAGGTAAGTGTTTAATTCTTTGGTACATGCCTGAAAGAATCTCCTCGGGTTGAATTGGTTGGCCCTCCAAAATATTATTTCTTTCATGCTCATGTTTGATTTTACAGTTTTCATAAAACGTAGTAAATGGGTCGAAATTGCCACATCTTGTAAATGTTAAGGACATATCACCTCTCTTTCTGGGCCCGGGAAACCGCATAATTTAAAAGCCTGTCGCCAGCCCCTCCCATACAGGTATGATATTAGAGGCAACCTATATCAGCAAAAAGAGCAAGTTCTCAGTCACATCAGGATACATTTTCACTCAGTCAAATATATTCATGATGTTTACGGAAGATACCTGAAAATCTCAGAAGAAGCAGGCCTATATTCGCCACCACTATATACTGTTAAGTCGAGATAATGTTCATTACCACTGTAGACTTTTTCACAGATGCCACATTTCAAAATAGACCGAGGCGTAGAATCACTGCAATAAAAACATTATTTCGCATGTAAGAATTACAAACGGATGAAAAGAAACAGATAATCAAGTCAATTAACTAAAAAACATAACTTACACTGAGAAAACTGGATCGCCATTCCACATTAACGGGTCATAACAAATGGGGCAAGCTAGTGTCTTCCAGGGCCGGTCCTGATGTTTTTGATGCCCGGGGCGAGTCGACTAAATTATGCCCCCTTATAAATAAAAAATACACAACAACATTAAAGGTTTGAAATCTAAGTCAATTAAGCTAGGCGAAACATCTTCACGCTGAACTTATTTTTCATGACAGAACAAATATATAACCTAAAACGATATCTTAGTAAGCTTCTTGAAGCAAATTCATCGATTATCTTGTTATAGTCGACATTAACATATCTATCGTCAATGTCATTAACAACAATATTGTCAATATATTCAACATCGACATTGCCACTTATTAAGCTTCCATTGGTTATATAGGATTTTCATTAGTTTCAATATTTTCTTCAACATTGTTAAATTTTTTTTGTCTAACAACAAATGGTTTCAAAGAATCAAACTAAGATTTGTTATAGGCTTGTTTTTTAATTTTTGCTTTGTTTTTTTTTTATTTTGGGCACTTGACGGCTGTGAATGGCCTAACATGGTTTTTAGCGTAAATGAACTAATATTAGAACATTATAATGAAGATAGCAAAAAAAAAAATGAAAACAAATTATAAAACAACATCACCTGATTAGCCTACGTAGAGATAAGAGATTCAAGACTAGAGATAAATATATGATTCAATAGCCCCTTTAGTTGCCACGACCTGTTCCCTTCTTTTGTTTCTAATAAGTGTGACTTTGTCCCAAAATATTTATAAGGTAACTGTAAATCAGTTCCATAAATCCCATAAATCACGCCCCATAAATATTTCAATTATTGTTGCTAAAAGTATAAACTCTATGTTAATATTATGGAATGGGCTTTTAATATTAAAGTTACTAACAAACAAAATTATAAAATGATGCCCCTATTATTTCTGCTGCCTTGGGCCATTGCCCACTCCGCCCTATACTAAATCCGGGCCTGGTGTCTTCGTCTTTGCCTCATTTTTGAAACCGGTTCCCTGTGTACAAAGTAAACAAGTTTGAAATGAGATCTGTTCTTTTAGTTTATTTATGTCAAATCCATAAATGTGCGTAAACGTTTACTATGAATATAGAGAAATACTACATCCACTCAAATTTTACACAAAAAATTTCACACAATAACATGTCAATGATTTGATTGGTGTTTTGTGTTTTTATTTCTCTCTCTTTCTTTTGAACAAAAACAAATAAGCAAATTGAAACTTGTGATGTGATGAACTTTCAAAATCTTTTGAGTGGATGTAGTGTTCCTAAAAAAAAAAAAAAGGTAAATAAGAAAAATGAAAAAAAAAAAATCATATAAAATATAAGAGTAAATTACAAAAATCGTTCTTGTTCTTGTTAGGAATTGCAACGGGACGGGTTTGGGTCGGGACAACTATCCGTATTCTCAAACCCGGTTACTAAATTTATCATCAAACGTGCTCCGATCCCCGTCGGGGATTTAAACGGGGCGCCCTGTTGGGGTGCGAAGCTCTCCCAAACCCGCCTCATACTAATTGGGGATTTTATCAGGGTGTCGTATTTGGGTGCAATTCTCGCAATATTGCACCATCTCACATTTGTTATTCATTATAGAATGCTAACAATAACTTGAAAATATAAAAATTTATTGATATTAATTACAAACAAGGGTATAATAAGTATCCATAAATAATAATAAATTACACCACAAAAATAATACAACTTAGAAACATAACATTAAACTAGTTTTTATCATACAATTTTGCAATATTACAAAGATAAAAAAATTAACAATATTAGAGAAATACTTTTTTACTACAAATATTATATAATAAATATATATTAATCGGGCAGGACGGGCCGGGATGTTATTTCCTACTTTCGTCTCAAACCCGATTAAAAAATCCCGTTTAAGCCCCAAACACGCCTTGTAACCGATAAGCATGTCCCTCCCCGCCCCAAGGTTTCGGATTTCGCCGTCGGGTTCGAGGATGTTATTCCCTACATTCGCCTCAAACCTGATTAAAAATCCACGTTTAAGCCCCAAACACGCCCCATAACCCGATAAGTATGCCCTGGCCCGACCAAATTATTTCGGCTTTCGAATTTCCGTATCGAGTTCTGGTCTTTTTGCCATCCTAGTTCTTGTGGCCGTGGCCAAATTTCATGTTTGTATACGTGGAGAAACTATTAGTCATGTTTGACTATATTGAAATAACTAAAATATTTTTAAGTACGCTATGTTTGGTAAAATCTAACTTGAAATTCAAAACTAGAAAAAATGTTTAATTAACAAGTTGTATTGTTTTTCAATAAAAATGTTTGCTTATAACAACTAGAAATTCAAAATGAAAGAATACAAAGGTATTTATTTCAGTTTAATTAACGGCCATAATTCAAATTTTCGCACGCTTGCACTTTCCAACCCATAAAGACGAGGCTTAATTAAAAAAAAAGAATACCATACCGGTGTGATTTCGGATGAAGACGACACCATGGCCATGGTCCCCTACAATATTTGCAACTTTACGTTTAATTGATCACAAATAAAGGAAAGCTTATGTATGTACTAGTAGTATTAAGTTGTACTTATACAGGGTGTTCGTTGGATGTAGGCATCTGGCTAGTTAATGCCTCCTAACTTTACATTCAATTAATATCACAAGGTGGATTAGCAGGTGGTGGTAAAACTGTCGGGTAGGATGTGGGCTCTGGCTTAAATGGGCATGGGTCATACTACGGTGGCGATTCTGATGGGTCCGGGTTGGCGAGCAAACAATAAATCAAAATCGAGATAGCTATGTCAACGAGGTGAATTTCCTGATGTTGAACGTTTAACCCAAATAACAGACCTCCATTATTATCAAGAAGAGTAAAAAACGATATACTAAATGACATAAATTCAAGATTGATCCAAATAATGTTTTCAACCAGCAAGTCAGACTTCAATTGTTCGGAACATACAACAAAATTATTTTGTTAGCGATCACAAATTTAGAAACTTGCCAAGAAAATATACAAGCATCTTCTTTTTGGTTTCCCCAACTTTTTTGCCAACATCTTTGCCGATCTCGTTGTGATAGTCTAAGGCATTGCAAAAAATTCGAGCAAGAATACACCATTCTGTAAAATCTCATCTTCCTGTAGACACTTGATCTTTACCGTTGTCACTGAATGATGCATTTACTCTTCCTCTAGCCAAGAGCCATTATTCTCTCCCAAGAGCCTTTTCTAGTTAGCCTTCAAGAAGTGGTGATATGTGTTGAATCTGCTCCATGACATTAAGTGAGGGAGAAGAATGACTCTTGGGTTAGAGGAAGAGTAAATGCATCATTCATTGACCGCTGTGAAGATCAAGTGTTTATACGAAAATGGGATGCTACTTGTATACATGTTTTGTGACCGAAAGGGTCGCGGTCAGTAGCCTCACGGACATATGATTTTACATAAGGGTGTAGTTGTGCGAATTTTTCGCAATGCCTTCAACCATCGCGCTGAGATGAGCGACGATTTCACGCTGAGATGACACCGGCTGGGGAAGAGATTCTTAACGCAGGGGCGGACTTTAATGGAGAGTGGGGAGGGTTCCGGCCTCCCTAAAGATCGTGACGAGTAGTGTAAATATTATGCATTCCGTTTAAAAGTTATTGTCCATTTTTTTATTTTGGTATGTAAAAAATTACTCGGCCCTCCTAAAATAAATGCTCAAGGTCCGCCATTTTGCTCAAGGTCGCTAGTATGGAATAACAAAGTGATTTTGTTGTATGTTCAATTGAATCAACTTGCTGGCTCTAGACATTATTTGGATCAATGTTGAATAATCTCATTTAAGATATTGTTGTGTTCAACTCTTATTCTTAAATGTAGTTTTGAATAATGTACATGGAACATGCTTTTCAAAACGCATTTTTTGAATAAAACTACCAAATTACCCTTGTAATATCCCGTTAAATATATTTATGTTCTTCCTCGCCTTCTTCAATGGCTGGCCAGGTTGGTTGTTTTCGTTGTTTGAAATTTGTTCATAAATATGGATCACATTAACAAGAAGGCGATTGCTTGAATAAGTTTGGTTTGAGATGGAACTCCTGCAATAGTACATATTGCGTTGTGCGGGCGTGTGGGGAGGCTGTGTTGGTGATGTAGGGCACTTGTTATCAGTTATGACCTACTCTTAATTGTTTTCTCGTGATCTAATCGGCTTTTCTTTTGACTACAGACTCAACTCAAGTAGTGTTCATACTTTATTTATTTTTTAAGTAGGGTTTCGCGGGTGACAAAAGAAAATTTATGTTACATGAAAGATACTCTAACAAAGTAAGTTATATACTAGTATGAAAGACCAATATTACAAAACTTATAAAAGAGTGTACTTACAAGGTGAAATATTTTCGTGAATTTTGCATAGCAACTAGTTTGGTTATAAAATTAGAACAATAACAAGTTATGAGTTCATATGCATATATGCCTGTTAACATGATCATGGGGTATCACATTGTTGGGTACATTCTGGAAATATTTTCATATTAAAATAGGAAAAAAAAATTATAATTTTTAAATCAACTTTTCAGTTACTTGCAAGGATTGTTAATTGTTACGTAGTAAAAAATACTAACTTTGCAATGAAAATAAATGACCATTATAGGAATAACAGGTTCAGGTTTGGCATGTCATCTGTTAAACAAAAAGATCAAAATTTAAAAAGTATATTAATATAATGAGAAAAAAATAGACTACAACCATAAAAATGATAAATTTACTACATGTTTTAAGTGATTTTTCCAAAATCAAATGACGCCTTGGTCTACCAATCTACAACTACAATTGCAAATCATATATGGGTGACAGATGTTTCCATCTCTCTGCACACTTTGCCTATTTGGATGGTTATTTACAAAATTACAGCCATCTTGTTACACGGGTGCATCTCTAACATTTTTTTTAAAAAAAAAAATGGATTAATTTATAATACTAGACAAATAATCGTGCATAACAACAGAATTTATATAAATAACCCGCTCATCCGATGACTCGGCCTAGTTAACCCGATGACTAAATCTGATTGATCCGATGACTCAATTTGGGTGACCTGATGATCGGAATGAAGAGTATTAAACCATTATAGGTATTAAATTTTTCAAAATTTCCTTATAAGGATTTTTTCAATATTTTAAAGCATGCAACTTATTAGTTATCCTGGAGGGTTGTGAAAAAGATATTATACATATCATCGGGTCTCAAGGAGTGGAGTCCGTTCCCAAATGAATTTCTTATCTTTGAACATACAAGGCCTTGTCCGGAAGGCTAAAAAAGACTGGGTATGGGAGTTATGTAGGACACATAGTGTTAACGTGCTAGCTCTGCAGGAAACTAAAATGGAGCATATGGATCTATTCACTGTTAAATCTACTTGGGGCAACTTTGCCTTCGATTTTGTTCATAGCAATTCAGTTGGAAACTCGGGAGGTATCCTTTGCGCGTGGGACCCAAATTTTTTTCATAAAACTAGCTCGGCTACTTCAGATTATTATGTCATGATCAGCGGCGTTTGGCTTCAGTCTAAGACCAATTTGCTTCTTGTTGTGGTATACGCTCCTCACGATAAGCGGGAGAGACGTATGCTATGGGATCATTTGTGTTCTAGGGTAACCAGGTGGAAAGGCGAGGTGGTTTTGATGGGGGATTTTAATGAGGTTCGTTTCTCTTCCGATCGATTTGGCTCAGTTTTTCATCATAGGGATGTTGAATTATTCAATAATTTCATTCACAACGCTTGCCTTGAGGAAGTGCCTTTAGGTGGAAACAAGTTTACGTGGTGTCATAGATCAGCAAGCATGATGAGTAAACTCGACCGTTTTCTGGTTTCTGAAAATCTTGGGATTGATTATCCGAATTTAAGTGTTGTAACTTTGGACCGGTTCTTATCTGATCACTGCCCTATTTTACTTAGAGATTCTTTTATGGATTATGGACCTCCTCCATTTAGATTTTATCATCACTGGTTTAACATTGGAGGGTTTAGACAGTGTGTGGAAGATGCTTGGCGGGAGGCTCCAGGGGATCATCTCAATGCTATGCATAGTTTCGCTTCGAAACTTAAATTTCTCAAAAGAAAAATTAAAGTGTGGAACTCACATCAGATTGGCAGAACGAGAACTGAAGTGCAAATCCTTAAGGATGACCTTCGGTTTATAGATAGCGTCATTGATAATGGTTTAGCTACTGAAGTGTTAGTGTCGAAACGGGTGGAGATCTTGGACACACTGATCAGTCACAATAAGAACTTCGCTACGGAGGCCCTTCAGAAAGCTAAAATTAATTGGTCGGTGGAAGGAGACGAAAATAGTAGATTTTTCCATGGCATGATGAAGAAGAGGCGTAAACAAATGAGTGTTAAAAGGATTATGAAAAACGGCCTTTGGATCGATAATCCGGAGTTGGTTAAAGAGGAGTTCCTAACTCATTTCCGGGATCGATTTGCTGCTCCAGTAGGTCATTGTCTTACTCTTAACATTGACTTTCCCAATCGGCTAAGTTTGGATCAGAAGGCAGGTCTAGATAGTGACGTCTCGCGGGGTGAGATTAAAAGAGCAGTCTGGGACTGTGGCTTGGATAAATCTCCCGGTCCCGACGGATTCTCTTTTGGTTTTTATCGTCAATTTTGGGATATCATTGAGGAGGAAGTTTACCATGCGGTTACATTCTTCTTTGTTCACGCTGAATTCCCTCCTTGCTGTAATTCTTCCTTTATAGCCTTAATCCCGAAGGTTCCTAACGCTAATATAGTCAACGATTTCAGACCCATTAGCTTAATAGGAAGTTTGTATAAGATTATTACTAAAGTCCTCGCCAACCACTTGGCTCCTGTCATTAGTGTCCTTATTCATGAAACTCAATCTGCTTTCGTTTCGGGGAGACAAATCATGGATGGACCGTTTATTCTTGATGAGATCATTAACTGGTGTTCTGCTAAAAAAAGGAGGCTCTTGTTTTTAAGGTGGATTTTGAAAAAGCTTATGATTCGGTGAGGTGGGATTATCTTGATCATATTCTGGAGAAATTTGGTTTCGGATGTAAATGGCGGAAATGGATTCATAGTTGTCTATGTTCCTCAAAAGGGTCAATTCTTATTAATGGGAGCCCGACTAATGAGTTTCATTTTCGCAAAGGACTTAAACAAGGTGATTCCCTCTCCCCCTTTTTGTTCATTCTTATTATGGAAACCCTTCATATTTCTTTTCAAAGAGTGATGGAGGCGGGCTTATATAATGGGGTTAACCTTAATGATTCGGTCTCTATTTCCCACTTGTTTTTCGCTGATGACGTTGTCTTCATCGGAAAATGGAATGAAGGTAATATCAATACTCTTACTCATGTATTGGATTGTTTCCGTCGGGCTTCAGGTCTTAGGATAAATATGAGTAAGAGTAAAATCCTAGGAGTTAACGTGTCGATATCTACAGTTGAACAGGCGGCTAATAAATTTGGTTGTAAGATCCTTAAAAAGCCTTTTAAGTATTTGGGCACTTTAGTGGGAGGTCCTATGCATCGTATCGAGACTTGGCAAGAAGTGGTGGATATGGTCAGAAATCGATTATCTAAATGGAAGTTGAGAGCCTTGTCTATTGGTGGCAGGTTCACACTTCTTAAATCGGTTCTCGGGTCCATTCCCATTTTCTACATGTCTATTTTTAAAGCTCCAAGCAAAGTGCTTCATGAGTTGGAGTCTATTAGAAGGGAGTTTTTTCACGGTCATGATGGCGTAAACTCTAAGGCTGTTTGGGTAAAGTAGAGTTCGGTACTAACAGATAAGGAAAAAGGAGGGCTGGGTGTTGCTAGTTTATTTGCGTTGAACCGCGCACTCATGCTCAAATGGGTGTGGAAGTTTTATGAGCAAAAAGAGTCGTTATGGGCAAGAGTTATTAGAGTGATTCATGGAGAGGACGGGTACATTAGGTCCGGTATTAAACAAGGCAGAAGATCATGCTCGAGAAGCATCATCAATGAGTGCAGCAAGTTAAAAGTCCAGGGTGTGGACTTCTTTGAATACTGCAAGCGTAAAGTGGGTGATGGTTGTAACACCAAATTCTGGAAGGATAGGTGGTGTGACGTTGGTATTTTGAAAGACACATTCCCTCGCCTCTTTGCCCTCGAAGGGAATAAGGATGCATCTATTAGTACCAAACTGCTTGCTGACAGGTTTGAGACTTCCTTCCGACGTGCAGCTAGAGGGGGGCAGAATGTTCCCAGCTTGAAGATATTCTGCGTATTACTAGCAGGGTATCTCTTTCTCTGCATCCAGATACTTTCATTTGGTCCCTATCTAAAGATGATAAATTTTCGGTGGCTTCGTTGCGCAAGAAGATAGATGACATTCGGAATCCTCACATCGGTTCTAAGACGAGATGGCTGAAGTGTATTCCAATTAAAATAAATATTTTCGCTTGGAAAGTTAAAATGGATGCCCTTCCAGCTAGACTTAATCTTTCAAGACGGGGCATGGAGATTAACTCGTTGTCTTGCCCAATTTGTGACTCTGGTGTGGAATCTACGACTCACTTGTTTTTTTGGGTGTAGTTTAGTTAATGTTGTGTACCTTAAAATTGCTAGCTGGTGGGGATTGTCGTATTCGGGTTGCGCGAATTTTGAAGAATGGTGGCAATGGATCTCTTCGGTTCATCTTCCAGCAAAGTTAAAAGAAGTTTTTGAAGGCGTTACTTATATCACTTGGTGGGCTATTTGGGGTTTCCGCAACAAGACTTTATTCGACAAGAGTCGGCCGTTCAAAGAGGCGCTTTTCGACAATATTAGATCTTGGTCTTTCATGTGGTGTAAGTATAGATGCAAAGCATCGTTCAATTGGATTGATTGGCTTAAGAATCCGAATCTTATCTCTTTGTAATCTAGCTCCTTGCTAGTTTTGTTTAATAAAATCACCGTTCCAAAAAAAAATAAAAAAAAATGTTTTTCGTTAAATCATGAATAGAACCTATAACCAAATAAAACCTATAACCTATATATTAAATGTGTATCTCGATGTTCAAAATACTCAAATTTTAATGGCGGTGAACTCTTCGTCGTAAACTAAAAAATACTCAAAATTTTAACAATTGTGTAAAAAGAAAATTTTGTAAAAAAAGAAAAATTTATACTAATCAATGATACCTCAATATAGAACTACATGTCACGATTTCGTTCATCGGGTCAATCTGATCGAGTCACCGAGTTACGTGTTCGACCTTTGGTCAACCGGTCGAGTTACCAGGTCAATCCGTTTGAGTCACCAAGTTACCGGTTCGATAATCGGGTCAATTAGGATATCATTAACTATCCGTCAGTAATTTATGTCGTTATGCGCAGGTACGTGTCTATTCAAACACATAATACACTCGAAGGAAATAATCATCAGTTGGTGGTAGAGGTGGCAATTTCAACCCATTCCACCAAAAGTAGGCCATTTGGGTTCAATTTTATAACCTTATTGGTTGAAATGGGTTGAGCAAAAAATAGAGTGATGGGTCAAATGGGTCAACCATTTCTTTGCGTAAAATGAAGTTTGGGTCAAATGGGTTTGAGAATAGGTCAAATGGGTTTAAAAATAGGTCACATGGTTCCTATTATTGTACCAAAAACCAGTAGTCTAAAAAATTATCTTTTATTATTAAGTCACTAAATTTACGTTTTCGTCAGTAAATTTACATATTCGTCAGAAAATTTACGTTTCCGTCAGTAAATTTACGTTTTCGTCAGTAAATTTACGTATTCGTCAGAAAATTTACGTTTTCGTCAGTAAATTACGTTTTCGTCAGTAAATTACGTTTTCGTCAGTAAATTTACGTTTTGTCAGAAATTTTACGTTTTTGTCAGAAAATTTAGGTTTTCTTCAGTAAATTTACGTTTCCGTCAGTAAATTTACGTATTCGTCAGAAAATTTACGTTTTCGTCAGTAAATTTACGTTCTTGTCAGTAAATTACGTATTCGGCAGAAAATTTACGTTTTCGTCAATAAATTTACGTTTTCGTCAGAAAATTTACGTTTTCGTCAGTAAATTTACGTTTTTGTCAGTAAATTTACATATTCGTCAGAAAATTTACGTTTTCGTCAGTAAATTTACGTATTCGTCAGAAAATTTATGTTTTCGTCAGAAAATTTACGTTTTCGTCAGTAAATTCACGTATTCGTCAAAAAATTCACGTTTTGACGAAAACGTAAATTTACTGACGAAAACGAAAATTTTCTGACGAAAACGTAAATTTACTGACGGAAACTTAAATTTGCTGACGAGAATAAAAATTTACTGACAAAAACTTAAATTTACTGACGAAAACGTAAATTTTCTGACGAATACGTAAATTTACTTACGAAAACGTAAATTTACTGACGAAAACGTAATTATTTTGACGAAAACGTAAATTTACTGACGAAAACGTAAAATTTTCTGACGAAAACGTAAATTTACTGACAAAAACGTAAATTTACTGACGAAAACGTAAAAATACTGATGAAAACGTAAAAAATCGATGAAAAACTTAAAAAAACTGACCAAAACGTAAAAATCGAACGAATAGAGATAAAAACGTTTGAACATGTTAAAAGATAGGAAAATATTGTAAGTTAGTGGGTTGACCCGACCCAAACCATTTGACCCATAACCCATTTGACCCATTATTAAATGATGACCCATTTGACCCATAACCCATTTGACCCACAACCCATTTGACCCATGAACCAAACCCAACCAAACCAACCCATTTGCCACCTCTAGTTGGTGGTAACATGAGGAGATGTGATAATTGGAAGCCTATTCTTCAAAAGTTTGATTTTAAAATGTCACGATGGAATGCAAAGCTCATATCTGTTGGTGGGCGTTTAACCCTCATTAAGGCGGTTCTAGGTAATCTTCCTACCTACTATATGTCTTTATATTGGATGCCCATCACTATTCAAAAGCGTTTAGAATCTATGCGTAATCGTTTTTTTATTGGAGGGGACGTCGACACTAAAAAGATCACTTAGATTAAATGGAAGTTTCTTGTCTTGCAAGTAAGGATGTGGGTGGCCTCGGTATTGGAAGCATTTTCGCCTTCAATGCTTCCCTCCTATTTAAGTGGATTTGGAGGTTTCGAAATAATTCTAATGCTCTATGGGTTAATGTGGTAAAAGAAGTTCATGGTCAAGATGGTGGTTTGGGCTCTGGAAGAGTTTGGAATTCCACCTATAGTCCGTGGTCTGCCATAATCCATTTAGTATCCCAGCTTCAAGGTAAAGGCATTGATTTACTAGGCAAGTGTTCTCGTTTTGTTGGGAACGGTGAATTGTCTAAATTTTGATCTGATATCTGGTGTGGGGAGCGTCCTTTAAAAGAAAAGTACCCGCGTATTTATGCCTTGGATCTTAATCAATCATGCTCCGTTGCTCAACGTCACAGCAGTGACGACTGGTCGAATGTGCTCAGAAGGCCCCCTCGAAGTGGAGTTGAAATGTCCTAGTTTAATGATTTGCTCTTGTCTATTAAGGATGTGTGCCTTTCTGAATCGGCCGATAGTTGGAAATGGGGGTTATGTTCCTCTGGTTTTTCTGTATCTTCGACGAGGCATTACATTGATGCTTTAACTCTTCAAGGTAACTTGTTCTCGACTAGATGGGTGCGCTGCATTCCCATCAAGGTTAATGTTTTCACGTGGAGACTTCGCCTCAATAAACTTCCAACTTTGGTTAATATGGATAACAAGGGTATTGATGTCGAATCCTTGCTTTGCCCGGTCTGTAATGATCATGTTGAATGCATGAACCGCCTTTTTTCACTTGTCAGATGGCCAAGAACTTATGGAGATTATTGGCGAGATGGTGTGATGTGGATCTTCCGGAGTTCTCCTCTATTCATGATTGGCTTTCCTGGCTAGACGCAGCTCACATGTCGAATCGTTCTAAGGCTATTTTCAAAGAGATTGTTTCTATTTTGATGTGGTTTATCTGGAATTTCTGTAACGCTTGGATCTTCTCGGCAAGTAAGCTGAAAAAGGCCAAATTTAGGACTCATTCGTCCATCAATCATTCTTGTGGATTTCATCTAGAAATCCTATGTGTAGTTTTAGATGGATAGATTGGTTAAGGAACCCTATTGACACGCTTCCTTTGTAATATTTGGTTTGCTAGCTTTTGCTAGCTTTTTAATATAATGCCGCCGTTAAAAAAAATTATTTATAATTTATAACCTATAACTACCTTATAAAGCGTTTGGTACCTTCTTAAAATAACAAGGCTTAAAGTTTTCAGACTTTTTTACTTATTAAACAAAGCAAGTTGTTGATGTCTTCCTTACAATTATATACCATGACCTTTCTTAACAACTTTTGTAACAAATTTTTATAACACTAATAAAATAACATTTTTAGTTTTTAAATTGATTTTTTTCTTACTTTTATAATTTAATTTCACCATTTTTCTAAAATTTAGTGCTCTATGATTCAATATTCATTTTCAGTATTGTAAAAAATGGGCTAGGTAGCGGCTAGGCGTTAGGCGGTCATACTCCACCTCGATTAATGGCTAGGCGGCCAAGCTAGGCGAAAAATTCAAAAGGCGGTCAAACAGCCGCCTAGGCGGTCAAAAAGTCAACGTTTTTTTACAAAAAATTAGGGGTTTTCTTTCTAATATATAGTGTCCATATTTATTTTAACATATCATCTTAAAATAAAAGATAAACGAACGATTGTAAACATGAAGTAATGGATTTTTTGTCTGAAATTGAAACCAATTGAATTATATATTCACGTTTGAAGTTTTAAGTACTTAAATTATTATGTTTATTTGTCTATATTGCAACTTCAAACTATTTGAACTTTGAATTATTTGAAACTATAAGTATTTTGTTATGTCATACATATTATTCATAATATTTATATGCATAAAATTTTAATCCGCCTAGGCGCCGCCTAAATAAATTCCGCCTCGAAGGTGGTCGACCGCCTGACTAACGCCTAGCGATTTCTACAACTTGTTCATTTTTATTAACTTATACGGGTTTTTTTTTCTTTTTTTGTAAATTTATTTTAATTCGATTTTTACAACTTAATTTACGTGAATACAAACTGAATAGATAGAAAATAACATTTATTAGTCTAAAAAATTATCACTAAATATCCGTCGTTGTATCACACATAAACCATGCTAGTTAATCTTCAAAGGTTACCTATAATTTCATACGTGAATCATAAGATCGTCACATTTTCCAACAATCAGATTAAGGATAATTAAAAAGACATCAGAGCTGGGCAAAAATAATCGAAAATCAAACCGAATCGATAAATTAAATCAAAGCAAGCCGATTGAAATCGAACTGACCATTTTTTGTTCGGTTTTCAACTTTGCATATTTATGTTGATTTTGCTCAGTTTGGTTCGGTTCGATTTTGGGTTAAAAACAAGATAAACACGCCCAAACTATCTACTCGATTCAATTTTTTTCGGTTTGGTCCAGATTTTGTTCGATTTCGATTTTACTTCTTTAATTCGGCTCGATTCTCAATTCGTGTTTTTTCCAAAACCAATTTTCGATTTAACTTTTTTCAGTTCGATTCTATTTTGAACCGATATTCAGCCTAGAGGACATGTCTCAACGCTCAAAACTTTTAGAATAAATTACATGGATGGTCCATGTGGTTTAATTAAAATTGCAAATAAAAGTTTTATGGATAGTACCTAACTTTGCAAAAATAACATGTTTGGTCCTTCCACTTAACTAGTGTTAAGTAGACTTTGTTATCATTTACATGTTAGTCTTTTTATTAACGGTCGTTGCATTGTTGGTCCTTTATTCTCACGAACGTTTGTAACTTAACTTTAAGTTCAAAAAAGATTTATTTAAAAAAAAAGTCAGAAAAGATTTTAAAAAAGTTTATTTCGAAAAAAAATTAATTTCGAAAAAAAAAATTAAATAGTTTATTTCGAAAAAGAATTATTTTAATTTCGAAAAAAAAAATTCGGACAAAGATTTAAAAAAAGGATTTCGAAAAAAATATTATCGGAAAAGATTTATTTTAATTTCAAAAAAAAAATTATTATCGAAAAATAATAATTTCGAATTTTTAAAAAAACAATTATAGTTAAAAAAATTTAATTTATTTTCAAAAAAAATATAGTTTCAAAAAAAAATTAACTTCGGTAAAAATTAATTTCGAGAAAGTCTTAAATTTAAAATTTTAAAAACTTCAAAAAACTTTTAAAATTAATTTTACAAGTTTTTTGAAATTCAAAAATTTTACAAGTTTTTTGAAATTCAAAAACTTTACAAGTTTTTTGAAATTTTGAAATTTTGAATTTTTGATATTGAAGACTTTTCTGAAATTAGATTTTAAATTTTTTAAAATTAAGACTTTTTTAAAAAAATCGAAAAAAGTATCTTAAATTAAAAAAAAGATTTTTTAATTTAATTTCAAAAAAGTCTTAAATTTAAAATTTTCAAGAATCTTGTAAAAATTTTAAATTTAAAAAACTTGTAAAGTTAATTTAAAATTTTCAAAGTTTTTTGAAATTTTAATTTTTTTAAATTTAAGACTTTTTTGAAATTAATAATGTTTACTGAAATTATTTTTTTTTTTAAAATTATATATTTTTGAAAATAAATTAAATTTTTGCAACTAAATTAAATCATTGTCAAAATTAATTTTTTGCAAAATTTAAATTTTTTTTGTCGAAATTAATTTTTAATTTTTGAAATTTATATATTTGTCGAAATTAATTATTATTTTTCGAAATTAAATTAAATCTTTTCCAATATATTTTTTTCGAATTTGTTTAAAATCTTTGTCGAAATTAAAATTATTTTTTTCGAAATAAACTTTTTCAAAATATTTTGCGAAATCTTTTTGTTAAGAGCATTATTATATCCTCCTACAACATATGCTTACATATCCTCTTACACACAACAATATTAAATAATTTTTTTCCACTAATTCTCTCTCTGCATCTAAACCGTCTGTTCTGACACTTGTCAGGATCCTGTGAGTAGGAAGATTTGTAGGTTGTTTTTGTAGGAGGATATAGCATTTTTGTTTTGTTAAATAAATCTTTTTTGAACTTAAAGTTAATTCACAAACGTTCGTTAAGATAAAGGACCAACAATGCAACAACCTTTAACAAAAAGGACTTACATGTAAATGATAACAAAATCTACTTAACACTATTTAAGTAGAGGGACCAAGCGTGTTATTATTTACAAAGTTAGGAACTATATATGAAACTTTTAATATCTAGGGAATAAAGTTGCAATTTCAATCAAACCACCAAGACCATCTATGTAATTTATTTAAACTTTTAAGAAGGTCTAGAAGGCATCATCATGTCTCAACGCTGAAAATTTTCAAAGTTTGGGCCTACTTAAACATTAGTACATGATCGGTCCATGGATATATTTGTGGTGGGCTTCAACTTGAAGAGGCCCAAAACAATACTACTCTCATCAATCAGTTATCTTGTTCCCAAAGTCATCTTTTACACTTATTTACAAAAACAAACACACACACACCAATTCATTCATCGCTTTCTTCATTAAACCAAACAACAATCAATCAAATAATGGAAGCCACAAAGACAGTGATCGAGCACGAGATCGGAGGTCTAAAGAACGATGCACTTCGTTTCGGTCTTCAGGGTGTCAAGAGCGACATCGTTGGATCTCATCCACTCGAATCTGCTTATCAATCCGTACAATATCAAAACCCTAATTCATGTTATTTAGTTTATATAAATTTAATTAATTAGTTATAAATAATTAAATTTGTTTATTTTGAAGGCTTTTGTTAGAGAAGAACAAATGAAGAGGAAGATACTTGCCAATACTTATGGTTCCGCCTTTCCGTTGAAGCAGGATTTTGACCGTAAAATTCTCTCTAGGTAAATATTTAATTTAATTAGGGTTTTTTTGTTTTTTTTTTAATTCGAATTTATAGTTATTGGCTTAGGTAAGTGAATTGTGGTTGGGTATTATTAAGTTCTAGCTAGCTAACCAAGAGATTGAGCTAATGTGGTTTCGATTTTGGCAACGCACGAGTCTAATTGTTGTTATGTGAGTTTAGAGTGGGAAAGGTCTACAATGGTTAAGTTATCGTTGGGAAAGCTGGGTTTTTTTATTTTTTTTATTAGAATTTATAGTTGGTGGAACTAAACCATTATCCTTAACATAACCTTGAATAATACAAGTGTATAGAATTGAGTTTGGGTTTTTAACTTCGGTCACTGATTAGATTTTAGAGGTTATGACACGAATGAGTAGCTGGATAGATGGGGGTGTTTACGGATGGTTTGGTTAGGTTAGGTTAAGGCTGGGATTAACCATCACGGTGTTTGTGTTGAATGAAGTTGCTGGTGGTGGTGGTGTGTATAGTTTAATGTCGAGGAATACGGGTAGGAGTTAAGGTTAGCTAGCTAGAACTTATTTGGCTTCGGCGACTTTTGGGCTTGTATAAGCTTATTATATCACAATAAACTTGTATAAGCCCAAGAGTGTCAAAATTAGCTTATGTATTACAAGCCGAAATCAAATAAGCTCATGCGCCAACGTATGAGCTTAAAAACACATTTTTATGGGCTTGTATTGGCTTAATATGACGTAATAATAATGAACTTTGAAATTGAGCTGATGAAAGATACCCGAAACAACATAAAGCTTAAACAAATACCTCCTGATAATAAGCAATTGAAAATAGGCACTTCCAAGTGTGCTTATTTTTGAAATTTTAGCAAATAAGCCGACAAGAAGTTATGCAAATACCATAGAACTACTTTAGTGTCTTATTTGATTTAGTTTATTTTAATGATTTGGAATCGTTGAAATTCAACATAGAGGGAGATGGATGCTTACCAACGACTCATGTACTGAACCTTTTTAGTATCAGCAGTAGTCTATTAGGCTTCAATAATAGGGTAGGGGGTTTTTTACTCTCCTGTTGTCTCTTCTTGTTACATAACTTGCTGAGCAATTATTTATAGTCACGTGTATGGCTGTCTATATAGTTTCTCATGAATTGCAAAATGTTTGAACTTACAGATTTCAAAGGCCTTCTGGTCTTATTCCATCTTCCATGCTTGGATTGGAGTCGATGACAGGAGCTTTGGAAGATTTCTGTGTTGAAGATTACCTCCAAAGTAATTATCATAGCCCACATTATTTGTTATTGGATTTAATTTCTGTTACAGTGTACAATGATGATACAATCTTGGAATATGTATGTTTAGGCTCCTTGGTTTTAATATCTGTGTTTATGATTCTTGTAGATGCCCATGACACTGAAACACTGCGTGCCCCAGACATGCATCATGGGATGGAGGTTCGACTAGGACTCTCAAAGGGACCAGTTCAACCCAGTTTCATGTGAAGCGGTTATAGTCTTCAATCTTGCAGACATTTTGTGGTTTGACTTTAATTTGAACACCTGGATCTAAATGTCATATTTTCGTTGTAATCTCTACCAGTTCTAGATGTATGTGGAACATGTTTTGTGTTACTGCTGTGTACTTCCTCTTTATCTTTTATAAGTAGTAACAAGTAATATAAACTACAAAAGTCTTAAATAAGGATAGTAAAACTCAGATTTTCACAACCCTGGTTTTCTGTTCTATGTTAAATTGGATAGCCACTTAGAGCACAAGGTACCTGATGTTGTCGTTGTAATCTCTCATCTGGTGCCTTGGGACATCCCCTAGCCCACAGATAACTCACAAAAACACGAATGTAACACAAAAAAGAAGGCCAAAACCCATTGCGTGTGCTAGTCCTCACTGCGTCAACCCATGTGGCACTGTGTGTTGTATGCATGTCGCGCCATCATGCTTGCGTTTTGGGATGGCACCAAAACTACTGTACATGGTACCATAGTCTCTTAGCCAGCAAAACCTGAGGCCAAAAATCAGAACTTGATTCAACCTAGGGTGTAAATGAGTCAACCCTGGACTCGACAAAGCTCGAGCCGAGGTTTTGGCACTAAAGAAGCTCGAGCTTGAGCTTGTTTCGAGCCTTTTTTGTAAAGCTTGAACTTGGCTCGTTCATGGTGAGAAGTTAACACGTAATCCACCTCTATATACCTGTCTCCTTATCTTACCGCCCCAGTAAACACACACACATTCAGTCACCACCACCATCTCATCTATTCTCATTCATCTCTCCATATGATCAATAACACAGCAAAAAATGAAGATTCGTTGCAAAACAAAGCAACAACTTTATATATACAGCGGGGGTTTAAAACTGAGATTCTCTGCATCTTTGCGGGGAAAGTCACTACACTTGCAGCCATGGCGGACGCATCCTTTTTTTGGGTCCCCTGCCTGTCTGGCCTCGTATAAAATGCTGTCGACCTTCCTTATACTGTGGTTTGTTGATGCTGTGATCAGTTTCAGTGGGATCGTTTAAAGCTGAGATTTTCAGCAACTTGGCGGGGCAACCTATAGGACTGGATATGTGAGTAAGAAGAGAGGCGATGGTGGGATTGATTGTGTGTAGAGGTGGCAAAATGGGCGGGCGGGCGGGCACGGGCGGCGGGCTAAACGGGCGGGCACGGGCGACGGGCCAAACGGCCGCGGGCCGAATTTGTGTGTAAAGGCGAGTGAAAAAACCTTGGTAATCCCGTAATGTTTGGTTTGGGAATAAAATAATTTATCCGGGTGTTCATATATATAGATAACCCTAAATGGCGCTTTGTTGGCGGGGTAACCTAGCCCGGATAATTGTTGCAGCCACGTTTGCTGGTATCTTGGCGAGGCAACTTGACCTGGGTTACGGTTGCAGCCAAAAACAGTGATTGACGTTGCCTTATATGTTTGATCAAAACAATACCGTTTCCATGCATTGCTCTACAGTTTCTTTTTAGGCCTCACATTCTTGGGCTGTTAATTCGGCCAGGTCCACAATAGTGTTAGAACAGGTTCTCCACGTCTTCCGCTTTACACCTTATTCGCTTCTACTTTTATGTCATTAGAGATGAAAAGGTGTAACATGAGTTGTGGTGGATTCTTTGTGCAAAAGATGTGTACTCTTCCGTTTTATAGGCGATTATGATATGATGATACTAATTTACTGTGCACAGTTTACCTGCGTTTTACTTTGTTGTGGTGATCCTGCAACTATTAGTATATTAACAAATGACTACCCATTATGTGTTTATGTTCAAATATAACTTATTTTCTTGTAATCTTCATACAGAGGTCTAATTAATGCTGAAAATATACTGTACTTTAAACATATGGGTCGGTTTAGAATAGTACTCCGTACTTCAGTTAGTTTGGGTGTGGTGAGATGTCTAAATGTGGCACTGGTTTAGCGAAAAGTTGATAGGTCCAAACAAGTCACACAGAAGTCAAGACTCAAGACATTCCCAGCATCTCATTATAGTCATATATGATTGTGTAATGTACTTTATTGTTCTATTTCCTTATATTGCACAACAGAATATGAAGGAATTTGTTTTCTTATCCCAGTTACAAAAAAAGTTCAGGTTTTTGAGTTAGCATACCAATCGATATATAAGACAATATGAGTACCAGTGTACCACGTATGTGCTTCCTATTCATAATCTATAAATTGATGAACCTGAGAATCGCATAAACATTCGATATCACAACAAAATATACTCAACGACTCCAACATGCATATATTGATTCAAAGTTGCTTGAATGAGGGGAATGAGATTGGTTGGGCAAGCTTCCACCTGCTCCAAACACATAGTACCTTAAGGACAATATATAATACAGTAATATGATCAATTGCTTCCTGAACAGAATAACAGATAGGGCAGTTACCTGAAGTCCTGTGGACGCCTCAAGAGATGAGATTAGACCTGGTGGCGAATTGAGGCACGCTAAACACAAATGTTGATCTTACAAGGGACTAAGAGTTTCAGACGTTATGGAGGCCGAAATGGCTATCGGCCAGGAGAGCCTCTTGGAGATGATAAGTGAGAGTATTCATTTTAAAGGAACCTGAAGCTTCTCTATCCCAAACTCATTATCAACCCAATAAGATGCTAGAGATAAGTTACCAATAAGAGATAATAGAGAGGAGAGGTCATTGAGGGCACGAACAGAGGGGGAGAGCGCTAGACCACATCCCACTCCAAGATCCATTTACCAGCCCCCAATGTGCTATGCTACAGTCAAGGGTTCGTCAATAAAGTGTCTGACGCGCATTTTTCTCACTCTGTTTAACATCTTAAGACAACCCTACTTGAAGCATACTGTGAAGGCAACTGTGGAGTATACTGAACATTTGAAAGGAAGATCTGATGTGTGTTTCTTTTTGCATCGTGCAACTTTGCTTTTGATGTTACTTGTGTGAGCTCATACCCCTTGTACTAGTCCAGCATAAGCATGTGGTACGTGAATAGCAATTGTCGTAAAAAAATAACAAATGCGTAAATCAGAAGGATTCCCGTAACTTAATTCAGTGACTTTTCCGAAATTCGTCAATAAAGGAATGGTGTAAACGATGTGCTATGCTACAGTCAAGGGTAGTCTCTTATTGGATGGCAGATGTCACATAATTTATTGTGCAGATATGAACATGTTTTGCCAATTCATGTCGAGCTAGTAGTCTTCCATGAAATGGAAGACAAAGTGACACGGTATTTAGGAGAGAATGGCACATACGTCTACAAGGAGTTTCACATAGCTGTATGGAGGTACGGCAACCCACCTTGATTTATAGTTACTGGGCTCCTCGCAAAGTAAGGTACAGTGTTGGCGTGTGGTTAAAATGCTGCTACCAGACTGAAGTGTGTTTTATGTCAGATGATACAAATTTCAGTTCATCGTGTTGAGGCATGGAGAATTTGGTGTGAGATGGTAGAATCTGGGTCGTTCATTTGGGTAAGTTCAGGATTGAATATTAATTCATGATATGTTTCTGGGATAAGGCTACAAAACATTGGATTTTAGTGATTTTTCCACTGTTGGTCAATATGTGTGGCTTGGAATGATAAAGTGTATAAAGGAAACGATGATGTTTTAGAAAAAGAGTGAAATGTCACTGTGGTATGTCAATTTTGCATATATGATACCTGGTTTTTTGAAAGTGCACAGACCCTACCTGTAGGGATAGTTTGAGTCCATTTTGATACCTTGACTTAACGGAGGTCATGTGTTAACCGTTAACATGATTTTATCAAAGGACAAAATTGGCTTTTCTATTTAATTTACATTCACAGATTCTATCTAATTTATACTCGACTATTTTTTAGAGCCCTATATATCTGACGATCTGTATATAATTCTTAACAAAATAAAAGTGTATTGCAAATACATGTGGTTAGCTGGTCAAGTCTTTATCAGAGGTGCTAACTTTATTTTACCCCCTAGCTGGAAGAATCACAAAAGATGAGCGTGAAGTTGATTGTAGTGATGAAGGGGTGAAATACTTCGAAACAAAAGTTAGTACAAGACTGGATGATTTTCTTTAAGAAGGTCCCAAGATTGAAAATGTTGAGAAGCTTATTAGCATACCAGATCCAGTTGAAACTACGTTGGTAATGGTCCAAGTCAACGTGTTTGATTGTGGAGCACATGTTACTGGTGTGAGTGCTTCAAATAAAGTTACTGATGCATTGCATAAACCATACAGGTTGTATTAATGATTCAGGGTTATAAAATCTGTGTGATGTAATTAGGTAAAAATGTTAACGAGGTTATTAGGCCTGGTACTATTATGGATCGGAGTATCGGACTATGATTCTTAAAAAAACGGAAGAAAAGACAACTTTATCCTTTTGTTAAATCATGGTAACGGTCAACACATATGTTCTGTTAGGTCAAGGTATCAAAATAAACACAAACTATTCTCACATGTATGACGCCTGCAGTTTCAAAACACCGGGTAGGATATATGAAAAAATGACATACCATAGTGACCATATTTGCATTTTACTCTTTAGAAAAATAATGAAGGTATTGTAGCTGAACTGGAAGCAATTTATAAAAATTGAGATGAAAAACAGAAGAAAAAAAGACATGTTTTCATCGAATTAATTAAGAATAGTATGCGACTCCAAGAAAGCAGTGGCGTGTGTGGAAAGTTGAACCCTAACGTAGCATATGTAAAGGGTTGCTCGTTTGTAAAAGTAGGCGAAAATAGCTCGCTTCTGTGTAAAATGACTAAAATCATACGCAGTGTCATCTAAGTATTATTCAATCTGCAAGTCTATCTTAGCAAGATATCTGCTGTATTTTCAAAGCAACGTTACCCAATAACAAACCTTGTTTCGCACATAGAAAATCTATTGACAAATACTAACAGACAACAACACAGCCAGGAAGAGGTGTCAAGAACTTTATCAATATTAGAACAGTAGGAAATTCAATCTGCGAAGTCGCATTCTTAGTTACATAACTTGTTGCCAAAAAGGTTCATTCTTCTTCCCGAAAGGCATAAAAAAGATAAATATTATCATTTAACCAATCAAATAGCTAAAAAGCACAATCACTAATTCACAATCACCATAACGCAAATCTTATTAACCAAAACCCATGTAGCTAGTTTATAATATGTAATAATAGTCTAGGCATACACAATAAAGGGTGACGAAAACGCAAAACTGTATGCAATCTAGGTTAAGATGGCTTCAAAAGCTTCATGGAGTAGTGTCAGGCCCCTTGTGTAAAGGGAAGTACCCTACATGCAGCAATTGATTCCAAAATCCAAGTATGTCCAGCAATCTCAGACCCAAATTCCTGAGCTACATCCTCTGCTGCAGCTGATCTTTGCTCTTTCATTGAAGCTTCATCTTCAAACCCGTAAGTATCCGAATAATCAGCGTTGTAAACAACCACGGTTACTTGATTAGCATCTGGTTTTGATTCTGCATTTGCATCGTTGCTTGATGATATCAGTTCCATTTTGGTCTTAGCAATTGAGCCGCCAGCAGTTGTGACCAAGTTCAGAAGATTGGCCTTGAAATCTTGTACAAAATCACCGATAAAATAAAACTTCAAGTTCTCGAAAAGATTTGGATGCTGCAAAAACATCATAGAGATTATTATTGCACGAGTATCAAAACTTGCGATATAGTTCAAATGGGACCACTTTTATAGATAGATTATTATTGCATAACGAGTATCAAAACTTGTGATATAGTTCAAATGGGACCAGTTTATAAACTAAGTGGTTATTCGTTGACCTTATTCCTAGCCCATTAAGCCTCATACTCCGTATTTTTTATCTTAACCAAGCTGAATAGTTATGCAGAAGTCTCTTTGTATAAAAGGGGAAATAGATCTTACATTGTTTAGAACTCTAAGCCTTCCAGCTTTGGGGCCACCAGAAGCACCATGGGTATCTAGAAAAACTTCATAAGGTTCTTCATTCACAAGTTTTCCAGCTTTAGCACAAGCTTTCAGCCCTGAAAACAAAACATCAATATTCAATAAACCCGGAAGATCTCAGACCACTAAGACTTAAAATCAGAAACTTTACATTCTGTTGTAAGAATCCATTTGCCATTCAGAATAGCCAGGAGAACTTTTAGCGTTCTGGTGCATGCACCAGTAGAATCTGTTGCAGCAATCACATGGGTGACATCCTTTCTCCAGTATTTAGACACTACTGCCCCATTACTTCTTGCAAAATCAACCAACGAAAACTGCATGTTCAAAGTTATGAATTAGAAGAAATGCATATAAAAGACATTAAAATGCATCTACTTCAAGAACGACAAAAAAATAAAAAACAAAATGGCTCATACACTAACCTTTTCATCTGGAGAAAGAGCTGAACCACAGAACACCACAGTTTTTGCAGCAGGCAACGAGGTTGTGCAAGGATTTAGTTCTCTGCAATCAAAAACACATTTTATAAAACTAGAGAATGACAAGAACATAGACTGGTAGCGGTTTTTAGATTTGATTATTACAAAATTAAATTTTAACTTTTTTAGTATATCAGAAAAGCACGAAAGACTAGTGAATGTATTTGACACTGGATAACAAAAGTTCTAGAAAACATTAAGAAATGCTATTTGAATAGTTCAAGTTAAAAAACAGATAAAATTCATTCAAATGGTATATCAGAGTTGAGAATACTTCTGACAGTCTGGCTTTCGTGATTTCATCTTCCGCTCACTTGGAAACTTCTGGGATACGTGCTTTGGGCACAGTAGTAAAAACGCATCCTACAAAAAAGGAATTAAATTAGAAAATTGGGAACATAACCATAACACCAGAATCCCAAAGTATACGATAGTAGTTGCTTACACACTCCCATCTGCAATCTGGGATATTATATGCACAAGGTACATGATATGTTTTTTTGCATGCAGTCGTGTAGCAACCAAGAGCAGCTCCTTTTTTACCACAACTGCTACACTTCAGCTTATTTGCCCTTTCAATTTCTGATTCTAAATTCTGGATTATGTCATTTTTGAAGTAAATCTGAGGAGACCTGCAATAGTAAAGGTAACTTGTAAATTCTATTTGCATTTCTAAGATCAATATCCACCACAAAAGTAGCATCAGCTAAAATAATCAGCAAGCCTTAGATTTCACTAATGTAAACCTTCAACACAAAAGGATATGGGGTATAACTTTATGTCTTCAGATTCTTTAATTGCATTAAAACCGCAATAAGGCATGTTACTTTTCAATGTGTAAGTGAGTGCAGACAGTCATAAATATTTTAAATAGTGCTACTCAAAATTCGGAAGCATACCATCCAATACATTTTTCATGAACATATGTAACTTTGGAGAACTTCGGCACATCCCCCTTCACTTCCTTTCCTTGGGCATAACACACTAATGGTCCAGTTCCCTGCACAATTTGTAGAACAAGCAATGTAAGCTTCACCTAAACACATGAATTCCCCAACAAAAACATCTAACGGAACAACAAAGTTTGGTTTTAGAACACACCTCTACTTCCTTAGAAGAATGGCAAAAAACGCAAGGGCTCGTTTTCAGATCTGGCTGATGTTTTTCAGACTTAGTCTCTGAATGACAACTAACAGAAGCTGCGTTTTCAGAGGCCAACTCATTGGTTTGAAGATGGCCATTTACTTCAATCTTTGCATCATTTGTTATCTTTCGCCTTTTTGCTTCAGTGGTTTGACAGTTGGCTTCAGAAGCGTGTTTACAGTTTGATTCAAGTTTTGTCCCGTAAACATCTTTATCAGTTGGTCTCTTTGGTGTATTCTGAAAAGAATGACCACAAATACTTGTTAAATACTTGATCGTATAAAATGTCACAAATGAATCTGTAATTCAACGCATATTAAAACTGCAATAAAATCAGAGTTGCATACATAAATATATAAAAAGTCTGTAATTTAACGCACATCACAGGGCCAATAAACTAGAGAGACGTATATAAAAAGTCTATTGTCAATCTTGATCATATAAAATGACCCAAATGATACCTCTGTAATTTAACTCGTATTAAAATTGCAATAAGACTATCTTACCCTATTTCTGCTGCTTGGATCACTAGAATGACCATCCTCTTTGCTATCACTTGAAAACTGAGGACTTAATTGTTCCAAGTGAATAAAACCAACTCCATCGGCACCAGTCTCCGTAAGTTTCTCAATACTTTCAGGAGTAATCTTCCTAACACCCAAGAGTTTATCACAACGCTTGAACACCATAGATTGTCCATTACTTGAATTACCATCTTGCGTCATCTCAATATTCTGCTTATTATCCTTCATTTCCATCTTACACAAAGACGGACAATGAGATGTGCCCCGTCCCACATCTGTTGTAACAAATAATAAATCAGCCAAAAACCATAAAAACATCTTTAAAAACTCAAAAACTAAATAAAAAGCAATAAGCAATTTTCTTCTTACCAGAAGTGACAAGACTAGCATTGAACGTAGAATCAAGATTCTTATAGATGTTGACAATGTTCTCTATAAAAGGTGCAGGCTTTACTTCTGTATATTACAAAATAAAGCAAAAAACACAATCAAATCACAACATAAATTAAAAAAAACACACACAAAAAACACACACTGGACGAACATTAAATTAAAAAGATTTTCATGATACGCTCATTTATAGCTTAGATCTAAAGCCAAAATCCATCATTGTACAAATGACATTCTTCCGCATTCTATATCACATAAGCACCAATTATCCACTTTTATCAGCTTTTATCTTACTTCTGAGCTTATCAGGGACTGTCTGCTTAAGCTATATGTGGGTTTATGAGCTTATATGATTTCGTCTTATATTTCATAAAACCGCTTTTCCAGGCTCATTTTGAGATTTACAGGCATATAAAGTCTCAAAATACACCAGAAAATTGAGGCTTATGAAACATAAGGTAAAACCAAAATAAGCTCATAAGCCACGCCTCATATAAGCTTAAACAAAGACCCCCTGATTTCGTTTTATATTTTAAAAGATTTGTCTTTTGGACTTGTTTCCTATTTCTGAATCATAAGATAAAATATTACATTAAGTAATCAGATGAACATGTATATAAAGATGACTAATTTGTATAACCAAACACCCCCTTAAAACCGAATAAAGATGACTAATTTAGATTGAAACGATTAAAAAACATACCAATCTCTAACATAGGAACGTTTACAGGCAAGACATTCCATAAGCACCAATAATCCACTTTTATCATCTTATAGCTTATTTCTGAACTTATCAATGGCTGTTTGTTTAAGCTAATATGTGGGTTTTTGAGCTTATTTGATTTCATTTAACATTTCATAAGCCCCATTTTTCCGGCTTATTTTGGGATTTACAGGCATATAAAGTCTCAAAATACGCCAGAAAACTAAGGCTTACGAAATATATACCCGAAACAACAAACAACCTCATAAGCCACATATAAGCTTAAACAAACACCCCCTGATTTCACCTTATATTTCAAAATATCTAACTCTTTGGGCTTATATTCTATAGATAAACACATCTATAAACATAACCAAACACCCCCTTAAAACCTAATAATAAAGAAGACTTGATTTTAAGTTAAGTAATTGAAAAAAAAAAACATACCAATCTCAACATAGGAGCGTTTGCAAGCAAGACATTCCGAAACAGGCTCATCGGCTTTCGGCATACAATCACTATTTATAAACCAATTAAAGAAAACAGTTAATAATAATCTTTATTAATACAGTAACAAACATCTTTTATAAATAAATAAATAAATAACCTGCAGAAAATGTGATTGCATGGTAATAAAACCGGCTGCTTAAATAACTGAAGACTGTAACCAAAAAAAAAATTAAACCCTATAAAATGGATAGGATTAAGATAGATTTAATAAAAATGAATTGAAAAGGGATCAGACCATAAAGGGCATTTGAGTTCAAGGCCAAGCTTTTGGACATGAAGTAGCCATGGGTTAATCATTCTTTGTGATTCTTCCATTTTATTTTATTTAGGGAAATAGTGAAAGAGTGTTCTGGAGATGTTGTTGTTGAGTTGAAGGGTATGTTTGGTTTTTATAATGTGGTGGGGCCAAAAAAAAGATTGTGTTTTTTTTAAGAAGGGGGGAAAGAAATGAATTGAAGCGCGGTTTTTTTTTTTTTTGTTTTTGGGTTTTTTAAGTTTTGTGTTCGTGTCTAATATTTTGCTACTCCCGCCCGCTCTTTTTCGTCTACTTATTTTATTTTGACTTAAGAGTATAATTTCATTCTTTCTACTTAAACCACTGTTAAATGGTCTAAAAGGCGGTCAAGATCGCGATCTCACCTGAGATCGTTTTTGTCTTTGCAAGATCGAGATCGTAAGATCGAATCGAGATCGTAAGATCCTATCAATTTATTATGTTATGCAAGCAATTGATAAACGAGTCAAACTTTTTTCATATTTCTACTCATCATCAAAGATAAATTTATATAATATCTGCTTGAAAATGTCAAAATTCAAATTTAGAATACATAAGTAAAAGTAAAACACAAAAAAGTCAAGTCTCAGTCGTCACACTCATGATTACATAACACGCGTATATACGTCTCAAAACAAAGTACATCACTAATATCACTTTGAATAAGCTATCTAAATTAATACTTAAAGGTTAATAATTAAAACTATGAAAAGGGTTAAAAAAAACAACAATTACGTGTAAGAAACTTTTTGCTTCAGGCAACAAGAACATGAGAAGAACCTTAATTTGTTTAATGCAATTTGGATTTAGAGAAAATAGATAATTATGTTTATTGATTAAAAAATAAGAAAACTAAACGTAAATACTTGTTACTGAGATGGACGGACTCGTATTTATCTTTTTTCGGCCTAAAAAGTAATGGGTTGGTAAGTATGTAAGTGAGTAAGTTAGTAACTTGGTAATTTGGTAAACTCGTATCGACACGCGATCTTACGATCTTACGTATGATCCTATACCGATCTTACGATCCTACCACTGATGCGATTACACACCGATCTTACACGATTCTATCAAGTGGGAACGTAAGATCGTACGATCTTGCGTGTAAACTCGCAATCTTGACAGCCAATTGCTTTCAAACAATGGGTTATAAATCCAAAGGCTAATAAAATGTCATATTTTTCTAATATATTATGAATAATAAACAACTTTGTATAATGATTAACTTGGTCTAGAACTTTTTCATAAAATGTATAAAAGTTATGTTCCAAATTTTATTTAGAAGATTTGTAACCCCTATGTTGAAATTTAGTACATATATTAAATATTGTCTTTTATACATATTCGACATTAGCGGGCCACAAGTTTAACTTGTTCGAATTATCGGGTTAGAAGATCGACTACCGGATCAACGTAGTCGAGTCACGAGCTTGATCATCGGATCAACTCGGTCGAGTCACGTGTTCATTGATTCAACTATCATGTCAACCCGATCGAATCATCATATTTACCGGTTCGACCATCGAGTCAATTAACATATCATTAACTATTTGCCACTAGGCAATTTTCGCAGCTATCACAATCAAAGGGGGGAGGCAATATGGGGAGAAATGACAAGTCGTCTGGTGTTTAGGTAATTTCTTGATTGGGACCGGATAGAAAAATCCTTCGAACTTTGGCTGGGCTTGTTCTTCGGGTATCATGAAATCAAAGTAAACGTGTTAACCTCGTCCGGGTGTTGGAACCCAGACCAAACTCCGGCGTGAAAGTAAATATATGATATGTGCTGAAAGGCATAGTGATAAAGTGTAAATGTGGAATATAATGATGAAAATATACGTTACCTTAACCTTGAATATTGAGGGATGCTTATACTGTTCACAGTTCCTAAAAGGCCGGTAGGCCCATGGGCTTTTGTTTGAAGGTTGTATATCATGTGGGAGACAACCCTCCTAAAGTACCGGGGTACTTGTTCTTGGGCCTTATCATTTAATTTGGGCCTTATTATTCGGATGGGTTTGGATCCTTCGGACCCAAGTCGGTTTTGTTATTCGGACTCGTCCTGATCGGGCCTATACAAGAACATGCCCTCCCCCAGTGTTATGTCTATCCACATTGTTGCATGAGTGGATAAAATAATATTTCCTTAAAACCCCGTTCATCGTTATTTCTCTGTTTGGTACCCGCTCCGTTCTTTTGCATTAACTTGGCCCGTTGGGAGCCTACCAGAAAGCATACTATGCCTCAAGACACAAAATGTTAACCTTCCGTGGATCATCGCCATGTGTCCTTGTTCGCCTCTCCCGGATCCACGTGTCTTTCCCTGACACGGCACAACTTTCCAGGTTCCCTTCGCCCCCTATAAATACCTCTATGCACTTTATTTTTAGTGTGTGCTTTTACTTTCTCTCGCTAATATTTACATCTCTCTCTAACTCTTCAGACTTACCTTTCTCTCTCTCGGACATTCTCATGTGTATTCTCTACTTTACTTTTTGTTAGTACCCTTCGGTTTCCACAAAAAATCATGGCAAGTGAAGATCAACTCGACCCTTCAAAGATGGCACCCAAGTATAACATGCCGAAGTATACCTCTACTCTTTCCGATGAGTATTTTTAGGTTTAGTGGAAAAGTATAATATTTTGGAGGATCTTCACCCTTAAGCTCCTCCTCTAAACATGTCGATGGATCAACTTATTCAATCGGCTATAGGCTTGTATGAACAGTTGTAGATCAATAAATGGGACTCCCTTTTTGACCAACAACTAGGTTCAAGCCAGGGGTGTCTCTAGACCAAAAGATCAATAAACGGGACTCTCTTTTTGATGGTTCAAATAAGAACTAAGGGGTTGCTATTTGATTCAATCTCCAACATAGACAACAAGTCCAAGCCCTCAAAACTCACCACAAGCCAGGTATAAGCTAGCTTATGCTTTTGCTTTGAAAGTCATGGGGTCAGTAGCACAGTGATAAACAAGAGGTCTTATGAAGAAAAAAAATTGAAAAACTCTTTCAAACCAAAAACTTAAACAACTTTGGACGATTCCAAGACAACTTTTAAATCACAAACAATAACAAAGGGAACTCGAAATTTGCTTTCTCATTACCAACTTTAAACAATAAAAAGGAATTACTATTTTTTTAAACTACCAACTTTTATTAAATTTAAAAGGAATTACAAGAGGAAAGCAACAACTAGAACAAGGGTGCATCACAGGTTGATGACTCCTTTTATACTACTCCTAGAATGCAAGAATAAAATAATACAAGAGTGAAACCCTAGCTATGAAATTCCTTGAGTGCCCTTTGTTTCTAGACGAATCCTTGGTGTGAGTTGTCCAAATATGATCTCATCCATTTATCTTGAACGTAGGGACCAAGCATAAAGTGTGGGCGATTCGAACACATGGGATTGCTTGGATGCTAAGTCGTAATGTGATTGGTGCAAGGGAGGTATGGGTGGGGTCCTTTGATGATGGGATGTTAAGTTTAAGCGTGTGAGAGTGAACGTGGGAGGGTTAATCATAAAAGGGTGTGGGTAATTTCTTTTTCCGCTTTGGTTTGTGTAAATTCATACCTAGGTAAAAAAGTGCTACATTGATTCTTTTGATCCGAAATTAGCGGAATAGTACTTGTTTAGCGCGTATTTAGGGATTTGAATGTTTGGTGTGGCAATAATAGTCCCTAAACTTCTAAAATCATTGCACATAATTCTTTTCCACACTTTTCTTTGTATCCCTTTGTTATAAGTTTGGTCCATTTGTCAAAATTGGAACAAATACTTTGAAACTTGAATCAAGGGCTTGCTTTGTCATTTTAATGTTTCTTCAAGGGCTGATCTTGACTATTCTTGAAACCTTAAGGAACATTCTTGTATAATTGAGATTTAGGAGGACTAAAAGTGACAAGTCTTCATTTCTTGTGGGACTAAACTTGACCAAACTTCAAACTTCAAGGGCTTTTTCGAAAATTCATAACTTGGGCCCGGTTCTTTGTGCGGCTTCGTTTCCCGTGTTCGTTTTTGCTTGTTTATTGTGATCTTTTGTCTTTTTCACGATATCCATACCTAAAACACACATTGAACAAACACAAGTATATTTCACAGTATTTTACGACATTTTTGTACATGTAAAACCCGTTTTGGACGATGAGACCATGTATAATTGCAGTCTCATCACTAGTCTAGATGGTGGTTAAGTCTAGAAATTTATCAAACTAAATTTTGGACAATTCCGTCATTCTAAGTGTGCATATTTCCGACATGTAAAAGTTGCATATTTCCGGCATCTAAAATAATATCACAATTCCAGCATCAATAAAGTAGCACAATTCCGGCATCTATAAAGTAGCACAATTCCAACATCAATAATAAAGCACAATTGCGGCATCAATAATATGCACATTTCCTGCATCAATAAAGAAACACATTTCCGGCACTAAAGTTGTAATTCCGACCCTTAAGAAAACTGCAATTCCGACACTAAAGTTGTAATTCCGGCACGTAAGAAAACTGCAATTCCGACACTAAATAAAACTAAAATTCCGGCACTTAAAAAAAACTTGACAATTCCGAAACAAAAAATAACCAATAATTCCGGCACAAAAAAAAATAACAATGCCGACATATTATGGTTTACACAATTACGGTAGTTTGCCAAAAAAATACAACTTTTTCAAACCTTCAAAAAACACAACTTTTGATATTTTCTTATGAAACGAGTTGTACTTCCGAACAATGTAAGCCATATTAGAGCATAAAAGTGAAAACGTTTTGATTTTTAGGCCGAAAAATTTTTCAATTAAGAAAATACTACAAAAACTAATTTTTGACTAAAAACCTTAAAAAGATGACACTTTTGAATGAAAATCAAGGTTTTGCGTGTACTTCTAGCTTATCCAAAGTGAAATAAGCTATAAAGTATAAAACTTTTCAATCAAAAAGCTTAAAAAAGTATTTCGTGAGATGAAAATAGGCTATAAACTCACGAAAATTAACAAAAACCACAAACAAATCACCAATCTACCCTGTGGCGAATGATACCAATTGTTGATTCATCACAACTCCAATCACTATCTACTTTAGGCTCTAATACCAATTATTGTACGCATATAATACTCACTTCAGCATGATAGATCTATATAAAATAGATGAAAAATAGAAGAAGGTTTAGAAAGAGAAAGTAGAGAGAATGTAGTGAGATAGGTTGGAGAACTATGTGAATATTAGATTGTAGAAAGAGAAACAAAATGAACCAACAACCTTCTAACATGCTAGGATGTGACTATTTATACCCTTAGCCTACATGTGACGTTTAGGCTAAGTTAGATGGGTCGGGCTTTCCTTTTGGGCTTTAGGTCCTTAAATGTGAACTTAATAGCTTAAAGTCAAGCCCGTGATTATCGACTATCCTACTACATATTACAACGTTCTAATAACCGATACATGATAAACCTATGACCGAACATTCTTGTTTGACTCAATATTTTAAGGCGAACACTTAGTATTGATGTTGGAATATGAACTAACAGTACTAACTTAGTCAGTACTGATAGTGCAAACTTAATACAACTACGGAAACAAATAGCAATACTAAAATAATTAGTACTGTTAGTGTAAATATTAGTACTCTAACACCTCCAAAATAGGCCCAATGGAAGAATACGAGTTTTGGAAGCTGTTACATCATGATTATCTGAGCTTGATCTGAGAGAACGATCTCTATGCCAAAAACTACAACGCAAACTCCAAATAATCATATAGTCAACTACCTGAGAATACATGCTTAAAACGATCAACATAAAGTTGGCGAGTTCATAAGTTTTATTAAAATGTTTATGACACTTCAAAAGTTTATAAAGTCCACTACCGAAGATAGTATCATAAAAGCTTTAGAAATTCAGAGTTTCGCAACAAAAGCAGCGTTTACCACAAAGTTCTGTCATAAATCAACGTCTATATTCACGTTCGCAATCAAAATCAAGTCAAGCTCAATTACATAATCAAGTTCCATGCTTCATATCATGATCACATGAAACAGTCATATCAATACCACATATACGAATCAAATCAAGAGCACACACAATAATCATAGCAACATCACATATAAGAATCATATCAAGGTCACATATAAGAATCATATCAATATCACATATAATAATCATATCAAGATCACATATAAGAACAATATCAAAACCACATATAAGAATCCAATCAAGATAACATACAAGAATCATATCAAGATCAATACACGGTCACATTAAAGATTCATATTCAAGATCAATACAAGATTACGGTCAAGATTCACATTCAAGATCAATACAAGATCACAACCAAAATTCACATTCAAGATCAATACAAGAACACAATCAAGATTCACATTCTGAATCAATACAAGATCACATTCTAGATTAATTTTACCGCAAACTAAATGTTTTAAAACATATGAATCCATTATAGGAGATATAATGGCAAATATATAAAGTTTAGAAGGATATGAATTCATTATAAAAGATATAATGGCAAGCATATACGGTGAAGCTTACCCAGTTATGATAGCACTAAGCTCATGACACCGAGGATAGTGGCAAGTACACACAAATAATGTATGAAATATATAAGTATGCCGCACATAGGTGTCTAGCCCTATACCAACCTAGCAAGGACCAAATGACATACATTCGTTTGGCTGTGGCAATGTATTTGAACACTCAGACTGGAGTTTTCAAACTCCAATAGATCTATCCATAACATAAGTGCCTATTCAACCAGAGTAGCTAACGATTCATGATAAGGGACTAACGGGCTAACACTACTTAGGCTTATCTATAAAATACTTCCATGAAGTAATCAAGACAAAACATGTTTTGCGTCCATAAGCAACAAAAAATTATTAACTCATCCCAAAAGCATTAACCATAACATAACTTCATCAAAGTAATCAAGGGAACACATTTAGTGTTCATAAGCAAGAAACAAGCATTATCTTTGTAAACATAACTTCAGCGAAGTAATCAATAAATGATAGTTTTGCATTAACAAAAAAATGTTACAAACATTATCTCACCCCAAATAGATTAAGCATATAAAGCATACTCAATCACACATTCACAAGTATGTAACATACACGTATGTATAACCAGTACTTGAAACGTATAAATGCGTATCTATCATAACCAATCATCGAAACATATAAACACATAATTAACATCCAAGCATGCATCTCCCCCAAAAGAGATTTAAAACATTTATAAAGCGATTCCAAAAAGAGAAAGAGTGGGTATGAACTCACATCGATGTTGAAGAACAATTAGCAGAAATGCGATTATTAGTGTAGCGTAACGTAAACTGGAACGTCTTGATGTAAGAAATTACAGTCTATCTTAGCGACTATTTTCCATTATTGATCGATGCATCCAAGTTTTCTCGATGTAAGGTTTCATCAATACCAATGGTCGATAAACCGTTTAAATCCCATGTCGTAATCGTTTGGTTTTCGGTTACATAAGATGAAGTGAGAGATACCACCCAAGTATGTAATATATATATATACCTAATTCATAATTTGAATTATATAACAATGACAACAACGCACGAATAACTCGAAGTTCACATGACATGCGACATGTATTAGACCCAAGAAAGATGACAACCACAAGGATAAAATAGTCAAAGTATATAACCAAAACGATTCGACGCATATTTGAAACCACCAATTAATTATAAGGAAACATTATATAAAAGTAAACATACGTTTAGAGTTTCGGACGAAGTTTCAAAAGTATATACAATAGTTATGATTTTATAAAAAAAAAAATTATAAATCATTTTTTCTTTACTAAGCATCTAATATTTCTTAAAGTCTTTTAGTTTCTAAATAACATTTATAAAAACTAATAAATATTAAATTTATATATTTTTCGGCATGACCTATCCGTTTATATAATGTTTCCCATATTTATAAAATATGATATTTTCACTTTCAAAATCAATATGTGTTGCAAATTTCCACATTCTATTAAATATCAGTGTCGAATCATAAAAATATAATCAAAACTAATTTACCAATAATCAACACTTTCAACAATTTAGTCATCCACAAACCAAAAGCCCCTATAAGGCAGTCAAAACCAATCTCCAAATGTTCTTTAAGGACAACTTTAACACACAAAGCCAAACACACCCTTATAAGTTATTAAACCAATATCCAAACACCCTTGTAAGGTTGTTAAACACAGAAACAAACACACCCATACAGGCTGTTATACACGAATTCAAATGCCCTCTTAACATATTTTAACCCCATCCAAAAAACCTTAACGGTTGTTAAACATAACCAAACAACACTAACGATCGTTAAATCACAAGAAGCAACATAATATCATTTTTTTGACAATAATCAAGAACAAATAAATAACTATAACTACGAGCAAAATCATATAACCACGAGCCAACACTGTCATCGGTGCGGCTGTGGTGGTGTCGTGGTAGGCACGTTATACGAACAAACACCCTCACGGTAATGATGGCTGAGGTTGGGTGGTGGCGACTTAGCTTGGGACATCAATGGTGATGGTGCTTGTAGATCTGATGGTGGCTGGTCGGATCCGATGGCGGTGGGTATAGATTTGTAGTGACGGTGGTCGTGACGTGATGGTGAAGATGGTGGAGCTGGTCTTAGATCGGTGGCGTCGAGGTGGTGTGGTAGTGGATTTGGTGACGATGGTGGCGCGACAGATGGTGGATTTGTGCTTTAGACCAAGAGGTGGCGGCGGTTGGTGGTATGGAGCGGTAACCAGGTGGTGGTTGTGAAGTGTAAGATCATCCGGAACACATAGCTTGGTACCCTGCTAATAAGTGTGTAAACACTTATCCTTTTGCCACTAAAATCAATGAAAAACAAGACCTAATCATGTGTTTAATATCGTAAAAGTCGGAATTACGCGTGGTTTTGTGTTTTTTTGTGTGAAATAGGTACAAAAGATCAAAAGGAAAGAAAACATGGGATTTCACGGTCAATTGTTGAAGAAAAGTCAAAGAAAGAGACAAAGTCAAAGTCAAAGAACCAAAAGTGAACCGAAGATCACGAAAACCGGCAAAATCGACACGACTTTGGAGAAAAGATCAACAAAGCCAAATTCAAGCTCAATTTTGGTGGATTTAATTTTTATGAAGTTAATTGGGCTTGCGGGTCCCACATTTGGGTATTGGGCCCAAAAGCCCAACAAGGAAGTTAATGTTATCATCTTTTGGATCAAAAGCACATCAAGGCCCACCAATTCCAAAAATATAGAGACGGATGGAGTGTTATTGGGCCAACAGTCCATTCACTTGGAAAGTTACTATGTATGGGGTAAATTTATTTGGGCTTCAAAGCCTCCTAGGTCAAAAGACAAATCGGTTATCTAAAAGTTATATTAACTTTTTTTGGTCAAACATTGATAAACTCACACACGATATTCACCACACACACATCACTTCGTTACAAACGAAGTTTTTACCCTTACCCACCATTTCTCTCCCATAAAAAATAACCAGGCAATTTCACTGTTACAAAACCCTAATCACAAATATATATAAAAAATATTGGGGCTTTTGTGGGATACGTGTGATTCACACGTATGGGAATTAAATCCCCAAGTTTCTCGGAGGAGCATGATGGAGGAATAATCAAACGTGGCCCCATTCTCGCCCCTGATTGGCTAGACCACATCACCATCCCTCACTCCACCAATCAAATCAATCCACTTCAGCATCAAAGTAGCACAACAAACACAAAAGATGCCAAGGTGGCAATCCGTGTGACCAAGAGGATATTTGTAGTCGTTTGATCAAGCTAATGGAAGAAAGAGAAAAAAAGATGTCTAATGAACGATCAAGATTATAGATCGTGCTCACCAAGTCTTCACCAACAGTTTTAGGGTTTGCCTATAAAACCTACTCATTATGTAATTTTTATGAAGTCCCATTTTTATTTTATTTTTTTATTATGCAAAATAGGTTTAGGGATTAATTGTAATCTTCTTTTTTCAAGTATTGTAATCAGTTTCACTTATTAATAAAATTTTATTCAATTTAATCTTGTCTCATTTTTTTGTTTAAAGTTTACTGCAATTTATTATTTAATCTGTTTTTGTCATAATAATAATTATTAGTTGATTTAAGCTAAGTAATAGTTTAAATTAATTAATAAAAGTAAAAGTGGATAGAAAACTTCCCCACTGGAAGTTTTTATAAAACTGGTTCGAATAGGTGTTTCATGTTCGTGGATTCGATGATGTTTGGTTAAGGTGGTGTCGACTCGGTTCATTAAGGAGGCTCAGCGCCTTCCTTCGTCTCAAAGGATTCGTCATCAGGTTTGAATTCCTTTTTATTTACAAGTTTTAGTTAATCTGTTTTGTTTATGAATTTGTATGTGCTTCGTTTGATAGTGGTTAAATGAGTAGTTGAATCTGTTTTAGTTTAGATAAGTCTGAGTTTTAGATTTTAGTTGCTCTGATTTGATATTATTTTAGAGTTAGCTATAATATAGATTCGAGAATGCTAGGTTTTAGTATAATCTGTTTAGCTTATTCTGTTAAGCTTAAGGTATGTTTATATTATTGGTTGAATCTGATTTAGTTTAAGCTGCTGCTTTTGAATATACTGTCTAATATAGGTTTGGTTTTTAGTTTATCTAAGTAAATCTGTTGGTTTAAAGGTTTTTAGTTATAATAGTTAGCTTTGCTGATTGTTTAGGACTTATTTGCTTATTTTCAGTTTAGATTTGCTTTTTTTCAGTTTAGGTCTTATTAGCTTATTTGATTTTGTTGAGTTTAGTTTTGCTTATTTTAGTTATTGTTTTGCTGGATTAATATCTTTACTTGCTGTATTTCTTATTTTGTCATGCATAAGCTATCAGACTCACTTGGTCTGATAGATTTTAATCTGTCAAAAAAAATAATTAAAAAAATAAAAAATAAAAAATAAAAATTTTGTCCACTACTGGAATCGAACGCATGACCTCCTGTTCATGCACCCAACGTTATAACCAACTCGTCTAGCTTCTTATTTGAGTTATATTACGCTTTCTTTAATTTATATAGGCTTTAATTAGACTGTCTGATTTATTTATTAGTTTAAGTACAAGATTTTGTTTAGTTAATTATTAAAAGTTTTTATATATTTACTTTTATAAAGTTTAAAAAATAAAAAATAATAATAAATAAAAACAAACAAAATAAATATTTTATTTAAATTGTTTTAATCAATTAGTTTTTAATTAATTTAGTTTTATATAAAAATAGTTTTAAATAGATTTTGTTTAAATAAGAAGTTTTAGGTAAATATTAATTAGATTGAGTTAGATTTAAGTTTTGTTTAAATTTAAAATAGTTTTTTTTTTAAAAAATTTGTTTAAATAGTTTTATTTTAAATAGTCTACATTAGTTTATATTTCTAAATAGTTAATTAATTTTAATAAAGATTTTTAATAGTATACAAGTATTTTTTTTAGATTAAATAGTTTTTAGTTTTAAATACCAAACAAGTTTAGTTAACCAAGAACAATTAATCTTACGTATAAATTGGATATCAATTCGAGTCGAGTCGAGGAACGAAAAATAGAGATAAAAATAATTGAAAAATTCATACATTAAATTGGCGCCGCTGCCGCGTCGCTCATTACGATTGACGATTTTTCGTGAGAAGCTTTGAATTTTGGGATCCGTTCATTTCTGAACGTTACTTTTCTTGTTTAAAAACATAAAAAAAAAATCCAAAACTTAGAAATACAAAAAAATAAAAAATCATTAAAAGCAAACTCTTTCCTAAGATTTGCACAAAAAAAAATAAAAAAATCCAATAATATTTTTCCTAAAGTATTACACCAAAAATATTACGTATTATTATTTTTCTTATTTCGATTTCTTTCGTTTTTTTATTGTGAATATATATTTTTCTAAAAATACAAAAAGATTTTTCTTTTACTATATTGTATTACGTAGAACAATCAATTTACCTACTTCCAGATAAGACCTTAGTTGGGATTTCATCACCTAGCTATTGTATTCGAATCCAAAACGAAAAAAAAGGCAAAATAGATAAATACTAGTAAAAAGTTTGAACTCGATTTATACAAACTATAAGGTGGGTATAAGACGACGAGCTATAAAAGGCCGTCTAAGGAAAAAGGTTTTAAGTGCTTTGCGCCACCTCGTTTCCCCGCTTGCTTGTGCGTATATTGAGAGAGACGACCGATTATTGGTTTGCCAGCTCAAGTAGTATTACGTATATATTTTTTTGTAGCTTTTTAATATTGAACCTCGAGAGGGATAATCCCTTTCCTCTCAAAGTCGACCGAGGTCTCCTACCTCATTCCTCAAGTTTAGTTGTATGCGCACTCGCGCGCGTGCACACATACCGAGTGGTGTACCACATACTTCTAATTCTTCCAAAAAGAAGAACAACAACAAAAAGACCGTCAATCAAGCCGATCCCGAGAATCGAGCTTTGAACAACACGATGGCAACGGATAATCGACCAGTGATTGAGATTCTACAATCTCACGTTGAAGGAAATGATGACGCGATTGTGGTGCCGGATATTGGAGCGAATAATTTTGAACTAAAAACGGGTTTTATTCAAATGGTTTCCGCTACACCATTTTTAGGCCGTACTAATGATGACCCACACGCTCATATAAAATGTTTCATACAATTGGCAAACACCGTCAAATACAATGGGGTGCCACAAGAGGCCATTCGTTTACTCCTCTTTCCTTTTTCCCTCGAGGGACAAGCCCGGATTTGGCTTGATAAGGAACCACCGCAAAGTATCACCACATGGGTTGATTTAGAGACCAAGTTCATTAACTACTTTTTCCCACCATCACGGACCACCTCTTTAAGGAATGACATCATTACCTTTGAACAACAATATGGGGAAACGTTTAGTGAGTCTTAGGACCGTTTTAAGGAGCTTTTACAAAAATGTCCACAACATGGTTTTACAAAAGTGCATTAAATCAATACGTTTTACAATGGTTTAACTCTTAATGACCAAGACTCACTTAATAGTGCCGCGGGGGGTAATATTCTTGTGAAGTCCATGAACGAGGCTTGGGCCATAATTGAAAACAAGGCAAAAGTTCAAACCAAGAGTGTGAGGACTACTATGGCTAGTGCTAGTACCAGTGAGGTTGACAAGAAAATTGACAAGCTTACTTCAATCATGACCGACATTGCTTTACATGTTAAGAACAATGTGCAAGTGAATGCCTTAAAAGATACTTGTGAAACATGTGAAACTTGTGGTGGACCACATTCGTACTATAATTGTGACAAGGTTTACAATCAACAACAACAAGTTTATGCTTATAACACCAATGAAAATGAGAGGGTTCACTTTAAACCGAACGTTGATGTTAACCATTTGTCTTATAAGAGTACTAACTATTTGGCTCCCCCGAGTTTTGTAGCTCCACAAAGACCACCCCCACCCGTCCAAAATAGGAACCAAGCTCCTCAACGAGAAAATTTTCAAGGGAATGCAAATCAAGGGAATTTTAATGGTCAAAATCAAGGGAATTTTAATGGTCAAAATCAAGGGTTTCAAAATAATAACTTCAACCAAGGTTTTCATAATAACAACGGTTTTCAACCTCAATATCAAAACCAAGGTTTTCCAAATCAAGGGTATAATCAAATGAACATGCATAATCCTCAAATGGACTTGGTTCTACAAAAATTGACCGAACATGAGAGAACTATGAAACAAATGCAAGAGTCCACCGATAGGAAGTTCGTGCAAATGTTGCAAGCCCTTAGACCCCAAGGAGCCTTACCTTCTAATACCAAGATTAACCCTAGTGATAATGTGAGTGCTATCACTACTCGAAGTGGAGCCACTTTAGTGGGACCTTCCATCTCTTCGCCCATAAAGGAGAGACAAGGCCCGGAGGTCATAATGAGTAATTCTACTTCCCCTTCGGTGATTCCTCCCACTACCACTCCTAGTACTAGTTCTCCATTGCCTAATGAGCCTAACCCTAAGATTGTTCAAGAAGCGACTCCTTCTCCTTCTTAACCTTCAACTTCAAAACCTAATATCCCTTATCGCTCTAGGTTAGACAAGGCTAAAGTGCTCACCAAAGATGACGTTCATGTTTCCAACTTTTTGAAAATAATTTCCCAAGTGAATGTTAACATTAGCCTTATTGAAGCACTTGCTCAAATGCCTAAATTTGTGAAAATGTTCAAAGATTTGCTCAATAAGAAAGAAAAAATGGTTGAGCTCGTTAGTACTCGTTTAAATGAGAATTGTTCCGCGATTCTTCTCAAAGAGCTTCCCGAAAAGCTAGGAGATCCCGGACAATTCGTGTTACCTTGCTCGTTTCCTCAAATTGATGATTGTATGGCTTTAGCGGATCTTGGCGCTAGCATCAATCTTATGCCACTCTCGGTATGGAAACAATTATCATTACCCGACCTTGTACCGACTCGCATGACTCTCGAGTTAGCTAATAGAACTCTTGCATACCCCGTTGGTATTGCCGAATACGTTTTCATTCGAGTTGGTACATTCACTTTTCCCGTGGACTTTGTCGTCGTCGACTATGAGATGGATCCTCGTATTCCGTTAATACTTGGTAGACCATTCTTAAGATCCAGAAAAGCCTTAGTTGATGTGGCCGAAGGGGAGTTAATTCTTAGGGTTAGGGATGAACAACAAGTTTTTTGAAATGGGAAAAATCACAACTAAATCAAATGGAAAAGAGTCGGTCAATATGATTGATGTTCTTAATTATGATAATGAAGAGATTTTTATTAATCCTTTTGGAATTCAAAAGTCTAATCAAAATGATTTTGTGAGAACTTCATCCCTTCCCTTAGAGCCTCAAAATTTTGAAACTTCTATTTACGATACTTATAGTGATGACACTTCTTTAAGTGATCACACTATCTTCGGTTTAGACGACCTAACTTTTGACCCACCCACTTTTGACCCACCCATTTTTGACCCACCCATTTTTGATCCACCAATCTTTGATGATTACGATGATGACACTTCTTTAAGTGATCTCATTATTTTTGATAACCCACCTCATGATCTTAATGCACCTCATATCTCTATGAGTGATTCTTCCATTATGGAGACTCCTTTTGACTTTTATACCCCAATTTTAGAAGTCATGACTTTTGAGGAGGATCCTCCACTCTTAGAGATCATTCCTACTTTAGAGGATATTCTATTTGAGGAGGATTTAGATATCTTTCTAAATACCTATTTTCCTCACGAGGATGAGTTTTCCTATGACTCCGATGATACTTATGTTTTCACATCAAGTTTGGAAGAGGACGACTTTCCCACTTTGGATTATGATGATATTTTGAGCTTTAATGTCAACACCTCTTGTTATTTTCCCGTTAAGGAACCGGTGTTTGATCCCGGAATAGAGACTTTAGCGCTATCATTGCCATATCACCTTACCCTTCCTCATGAGAGACTTTTGACTAAGGGTACCCCACTTTTCTTTACCTTGTGTGATTTTACCACCTCGGGGTTTATTTCCTTTCATGATGGAAATTATGTGTTTGACCCGGGTGGATTTTTCTTGGGGTATTCCTTATATGACTATGTTTCACCCTTTATCATGAAGAGATTTTCCTCCCTTGGAAATCTCGGTTTTCCCATGATTTTCCCATTTGAATGATGATATTCGGGAAATCGAATCGAGTTAGAGACTCGTGATAAATAAATCAAGCATCGTATAACTAGGTTAGATTTTTACCTTTTCCATCATTTCCACCCTTTTTCACCTTTACCCATTTCCACCAATAAGTGTAGGGGGAGCCAAGTAGGTTGTTTGTTATGTGATGTTGTGTAGGGATGTGTGCTTTAATGATCAACTTTTGGTGTTTTTGACGCGACCCGTGATCCCGTGTACCCGGTTCTATCAAAACTATTGTGATTCATACATGTATATAAATAAGTTGAATAAATGTAATCACTTTAGTTGTCTCTTCCTTAGCTCGATTTAAACAACGTACTCAATGTCCTAAGTGTAGGGGATTTTATTCTCCCACATGCTTAAACATTGAGGGCAATGTTTATATTAAGTGTAGGGGGACTTATATCGATTTTTAGTGGGTTTTTCCATGAATTTGACCTCATTTAACCGGAAAATTAAAAAAATTCAACATTTTTCAAATTTTTGATCTATTTCGGCCTAGTAGTATTTTCCATTTATTTTCTTTCCTTTTGTCATCGCATCGTATGAATAAATTCCATTTCAAGAATAAAGTCAAAAAAATAAATAAATGAATAAAATGGTTTTAACAAGTTTAGATGTCTTTGATATATTAGGCCCGTCGTGAATATTTTGACTCAACCCGAGTTTACTTATCCAAGTTTACTCTAGCTAGTATCCTTAACCATATGGACCTTAATTGGTTTATTATGCTAAGCATCCACGATTCTCATTCCTTAAGATTTTAAATTGTGGAGAACGAGATATGATAGAGTTGATAATAAGTTTAAGGGTTAATTATTGCTTATATGAGTTTTTGTGGCTCTTTCTTCCCGCTTGTATATTTAATTGCTTAATAAATGAGGATTTTTGCGGTGTAGATTTGATATCTTTGCTCTTAGCCAAATCTTTTATCTCCTTGTAATTAAAGCATGAACACATTGAGGGTGCCAGCATTGTGGACTTCCGACTAAGGTGGCTCATAACCACTAAGTAGGAGGTATTCAGACCATGGGACCACGAAATTTGGCCTAATATATATATCATAAATAAAGAAAGAATAAGATTAAAACATGACCTCAAGGAGCCTTAGGGTGTGGGGCATGTAGCACGAACCTTGTCATTAGAGCCTTAGGGTGTATGGCATGATAAGTGTTGAATAAAAATTGATCAAAAATCAATTCCCTTGTTTATCGTTCAAGGAGCCTTAGGGTGTGGACAATAGATGAGGAGCATTTTTACATCTTAAAGAGCCTAAGGGTATATGATGTAAATTTTCAAAACTCCACATAAAGTCAACATGACTTTGGAGGAATAAATAATAAGTAGAACTATTGGCCAAATTTTGGATCCATGAATTTATTCCCCAAATCGTGTTAAATTATCCTTGATGTGGGCTTACTTTAGTGACAACGTTTTTGAGGACGAGGTTAGGTTCTGAGTGTCGGGTTTGCACCATTTGCCTTCATTTTTGGACTAATAATTATTAAATAAGTCAAATGAGCCTACGGGTGAATGACAATCCTTAAAAGCTAGAGATACAACTTAGGAATTGGAGAAAGAGTATTACACAATTGTCTTATATAAGTGGTTTTCACTTAAGAACTTATGGTAAACAATGATATTGTTTTTAAGCTTGGTATGGGGAACGTGAAACTTGAGGGTGATTAATATTCATGACACCAAATCCCTAAGTTAAGTCTTAGATTTCTTTACGAGTTTCTTCCATCAAACAATTTCAAGGTTAATAAAAATTATCATAACTTTTGTTTCCTTGAGTAAAGTTTTTATCTTTTCATCGTCTTTTAGTTTCTTTTTATTGTAGTATTAATAGTATATCTTAATAAAGGCCAAGATGGATTAATTATGAGGAAAATGTAACTTTATGCTTTAAAATTATGCATTGCATGGGTCATTGCAATGGTCAAGTGTAGGGGATTTAATAAGTGTGTAAACACTTATCCTTTTGCCACTAAAATCAATGAAAAAACAAGACCTAATCATGTGTTTAATATCGTAAAAGTCGGAATTACGCGTGGTTTTATGTTTTTTGTGTGAAATAGGTACAAAAGATCAAAAGGAAAGAAAACACGGGATTTCACGGTCAATTGTTGAAGAAAGGTCAAAGAAAGAGACAAAGTCAAAGTCAAAGAACCAAAATTGAACCTAAGATCACGAAAACTGGCAAAATCGACACGACTTTGGAGAAAAGATCAACAAAGACAAATTCAAGCTCGATTTTAGTGGATTTATTTTTTTATGAAGTTAATTGGGCTTGTGGGTCCCACATTTGGGTATTGGGCCCAAAAGCCCAACAAGGAAGTTAATGTTATCATCATTTGGATCATAAGCCCATCAAGGCCCAACAATTCCAAAAATATAGAGACGGATGGAGTGTTTATTGGGCCAACAGCCCATTCACTTGGAAAGTTACTATGTACGGGGTAAATTTATTTGGGCTTCAAAGCCTTCTAGGTCAAAAGACAAATCGGTTATCTAAAAGTTATATTAACTTTTTTTGGTCAAACATTGATAAACTCACACACAACATTCACCACACACACATCACTTCATTACAAACGAAGTTTTTACCCTTACCCACCCTTTCTCTCCCATAAAAAATAATCAGGCAATTTCACTGTTACAAAACCCTAATCACAAATATATATCAAAAATATTGGGGCTTTTGTGGGATACGTGTGATTCACACGTATGGGAATTAAATCCCCAAGTTCTCGGAGGAGCATGATGAAGGAATAATCAAACGTGGCCCCATTCTCGCCCCTGATTGGCTAGACCACATCACCATCCCTCACTCCACCAATCAAATCAATCTACTTCAGCATCAAAGTAGCACAACAAACACAAAAGATGCCAAGGTGGCGATCCGTGTGACCAATAGGATATTTGTAGCCGTTTGATCAAGCTAATGGAAGAAAGAGAAGAAAAGATGTCAAATGAACGATCAGTATTATAGATCATGCTCACCAAGTCTTCACCAACAGTTTTAGGGTTTACCTATAAAACCCACTCATTCTGTAATTTTTATGAAGTCCCATTTTTATTTTATTTTTTATTATGCAAAATAGGTTTAGGGATTAATTGTAATTTTCTTTTTTCAAGTATTGTAATCAGTTTCAATTATTAATAAAATTTTATTCAGTTTATTCTTGTCTTTTTTTTTTGTTTAAAGTTTACTGCAATTTATTCTTTAATCTGTTTTTGTCATAATAATAACTATTAGTTGATTTAAGCTAAGTAATAGTTTAAATTAATTAATAAAAGTAAAAGTGGATAGAAAACTTCCCCACTGGAAGTTTTTATAAAACTGGTTCGAATAGGTGTTTCATGTTCGTGGATTCGATGATGTTTGGTTAAGGGGGTGTCGACTCGGTTCATTAAGGAGACTCAGCGCCTTCCTTCGTCTCAAAGGATTCGTCATCAGGTTTGAATTCCTTTTTATTTACAAGTTTTAGTTAATCTGTTTTGTTTATGAATTTGTATCTGCTTTGTTTGATACTGGTTAAATGATTAGTTGAATCTGTTTTAGTTTAGATAAGTCTGAGTTTTAGATTTTAGTTGCTCTGATTTGATATTATTTTAGAGTTAGCTATAATATAGATTCGAGATTGCTAGGTTTTAGTATAATCTGTTTAGCTTATTCTGTTAAGCTTAAGGTATGTTTATATTATTGGTTGAATCTGATTTAGTTTAAGCTGCTGCTTTTGAATATACTGTCTAATATAGGTTTGGTATTTAGTTTATCTGAGTAAATCTGCTGGTTTAAAGGTTTTTAGTTATAATAGTTAGCTTTGTTTATTGTTTAGGACTTATTTGCTTATTTTCAGTTTAGATTTGCTTTTTTTCAGTTTAGGTCTTATTAGCTTATTTGATTTCGTTGAGTTTAGTTATGCTTATTTTAGTTATTGTTTTGCTGGATTAATATCTTTACTTGCTGTATTTCTTATTTTGTCAAGCATAAGCTCTCAGACTCACTTGGTCTGATAGATTTTAATCTGTCAAAAAATTTAATTCCAAAAAAAAAATAATAATAAAATTGTCCACTACTAGAATCAAACGCATGACCTCCTGTTCATGCACCCAACGTGATAACCATCTCGTCTAGCTTCTTATTTGAGTTTTATTACGCTTTCTTAAATTAATACAGGCTTTAATTAGACTGTCTATTTTATTTATTAGTTTAAATACAAGATTTTGTTTAGTTAATTATTAAAAGTTTATATATATTTACTTTTATAAAGTTTAAAAAAAACAAAAAAAAAAATTTTATTTAAATTGTTTTTAATCAATTAGTTTTTAATTAATTTAGTTTTATATAAAAATAGTTTTAAATAGATTTTGTTTAGATAAAAAGTTTTAGTTAAATATTAATTAGATTGAATTAGATTTAAGTTTTGTTTAAATTTAAAATAGTTTTTTTTTTAAATTTGTTTAAATGGTTTTATTTTAAATAGTCTACATTAGTTTATATTTCTAAATAGTTAATTAGTTTTAATAAAGATTTTTAATAGTATAAAAGTATTTTTTTTAGATTTAATAGTTTTTAGTTTTAAATACCAAACAAGTTTAGTTAACAAAGAACAATTAATCTTACGTATAAATTAGATATCAATTCGAGTCGAGTCGAGGAACGAAAAATAGAGATAAAAAGAATTGAAAAATTCATACATTAAATTGAAAAATAGAGATTAAATAGCTTGGTACCCTGCCATACGATGCCGTCTTCTTCTATACGAAACTCGGTCTGCTGATTAATATTCTGAATGATAGCCCATATCTCACCATCGTCCTTCTGAGCTGCCTTGATCCGAGATATTAAGTCTGACTTCCTGCTGAGAGCATCTGCCACTACATTCACCTTACCCGGATGGTACTGAATATTAATGTCATAATCCTTGAGTAATTCCAACCACCTTCTTTGCCTCATGTTTAGCTCTCACTAAGTGAATATGTACTTGAGACTCTTGTGGACAGTGAAGATGTCACATGATTCACCATATAGATAATGCCTCCAGATTTTAAGTGCAAAGACCACTGCTGCTAATTCCAGATCATGGATAGGATAATTCCCCTCATAAGGCTTAAGCTGACGTGATGCATAGGCAATCACTTTCCCATGTTGCATGAGTACACAAGCAAGTCCTTTACTCGAAGCATCACTATAAATCTGAAATCCACCTGTGCCCGATGGGAGAGTAAGAATAGGTGCAAAAACCAATTGCTGCTTAAGTTCTTCAAAGCTCTTATCCCGCTCATCATTCTAGACAAATTTCTCTCATGCATCAGCTTGGTCAAAGGCAAGGCTAACCTTGAAAAGTTCTCCATAAATCTATGATAATAACCAGCTAAGCCCAGAAAACTACGAACCTCAGTTGCAGACGCCGGTCTTGGCCATTTGGTGATAGCTTCAACCTTCGCAGGATCCATGGTGATCCCTTATGCGGAGACAATATAGCTAAAAAATGCCACCTTGTTTAACCAGAATTCTCAGTTGGAGAATTTGGCATACATCTGCTTCTGGCAAAGAATCTGTAGCACAGTGCGAAGATGTTCTTCATATTCTTCCTTGGATTTAGAGAAGATGAGGATGTCATCGATGAACACGATAACAAATTTATCTAGAAACTCGTGGAAGACGCGGTTCGTTAAGTCCATGAATACTGTTAAAGCATTAGTGAGTCCGAAAGGCATGACTACGAACTCATAGTGGCCATATCTTGTGCGAAAAGTAGTCTTAAGAATATCCTGATCCTTCACTCGCAACTGATGATACCGGATCGTAGATCAATCTTGGAGAAGTGCTTGGCACCTTGAAGTTGGTCGAATAGATCATCGATACGCGGCAATGGATAACGGTTCCTGATCGTGATCTTGTTCAGATCACGATAGTCAATGCATAAACACATGTTGTCGTCCTTCTTGACGAAAGTATCGGTGCACCCCATGGTGATACACTCAGACGGATGAAACCTCGCTCTAGTAACTCCTGTAGCTGGTCTTTCAACTCCTTGAGCTCTATGAGAGCCATGCGATAAGGAGCCTAGGAAATCGGTTGAGCTCCTGGGATGAGCTCAATGCCAAACTCTACTTCTCGGATAGGTGGAATACCCGGAAGTTCTTCTGGAAATACATGTAGAAATTCAGAAACAACTGGTTGATCTTGGATCGATGGAGCTTCGGCAGTAATGTCCTGAATCGTAGATAAGAAGCCTTCGCAGCCATGAGCTAGTAAAGCACGGGCTTGTAAGACAGAAATGATTTGCACAGACTTTCCTGGTATGAAACCATTATGAATGTGCTCTGGATCTTGAACATCGCCGAAAATTACTCGATACGTATGGCAATTGATGGTGACATGGTGTTTAGCTAACCAGTCCATGCCTAAGATTAAATTAAAATCGTACATGTCCAAAGGAAGTGCGTCTATTGGGTGAACCTTATCGTCAAATTCTATGGGAAGGTCTCTGTACACATGGGTAATGCGCACATAGTCTCTCATTGGCATAGATATACTTAATATATTCTCTAGTGGGGTAGATGTCTTATTAATACGGGAAGCATAAGCAGTAGATATAACTGAGTGAGTAGCACCCGTATCAAATAAAACAAAGACAGCATGTCCGTGCATAAAGAGGATGCCAGTAATGGTACATGTTCACTTATTCACCTGATCTCTGGTGGTAGTGTAGACACGACCTGAAGCTGGTGGCTTAGGAATAGCAGGACCAGACGTACCAGCAGTCTCCCCCTTCTTGCAGTCCTTCAACATATGACCTGGTTGTCCACACTTAAATCAATCGTCGTAGCCCGACAACATGGTACAGGATGTCTACGGCCACAAGTAGTGCAGATAGGATGGGTATACCCTCCCGGAGGTACCCTCGATACCTGAGAGCCTGTTTAAGAAGATATGCGTGAGACATGATTATTGGGCATAAACATGACTACACTAAAAGTTTAAGCTATATTACCAGATGAAGACGAGTTATTAGGCTGCTGACCCTTAGCATTCTGGTCACGCCCACTCACAGAGTTCCTGTTATGATGCTGAGATGTTAGCATTTATGACATACAATATCTTAACATAGAAGAGTTTAAAATTTAGGGACATGTTGTTGTTATTGGAATAGCTGGCATTGTTACAGTAATTGTCTCGTTACGCCTGTCTGATCCGTATCGGTCATTAGTTTGATTGTGCCCCTTGTTGTTTGTCTGTTGAGTGCCCGGTTGAGACCGGACTCCACTCTTATGCCTGAAAGATACAACTGGATAGGACAAGATATAAAATGAACGTACTGATTTGAATAAGATGGCAACACTTGATGACTGAAATTTATACCTCTTCTCTGGACGAGCTGGCTCCTCACAGTCATCTCTCTCATGCAGCATCTCCAAACTACATGTTGCGTCTGCCACTTGTGACACATTGGTGAAAGTGGCACTAAGTAGCCGATCAGCAGTCGAGGAGTGAAGAGCCCAGCAAAATTGCTTCGCTTGCTCTTCAGCTGTACCTGCAACATCGCCTAGAAATCCCGCTAACTTGAGTAATCTATGCATAAAATCCATGATGTTCTCACCAATTCTCTGACGAATAGCATGGTAGTACCTCTTAAGCCGTTCATGTTCAGCCCTTAGAAAGAACTAATTATAGAATAGCTCGGTGAACTGATTCCAAGTCAAAGTAGCCAACCATGCATCGCCTCCATTTGTCAGCTTGTACGCTCTCCACTAAGCTAGTGCATCGCCTTCGAACTTATAGCAAGCCAAACGTTCCTTGTACACTCCATCACAGCCCATGGCATCGAAGATCTTCTCCATGTGTGAGACCCAATTTTCAGCATCTGAAGGGACCTCAACCTTCTCAAATGCCTGCGGCTTCTGCTTGTTGAATCTCTCCAGCCATGTGTGTAGGGTGACAGGTGGAGGAGGATGAGGATTGTTTTGATGACTCAGTCCAGCTTGGAATCCGGCCCGAATCTGCTAGCGAATATGAGGGAGCATGGTATGCAAAGCAGCTCGGATAGCTGCACCCAGTTCTTGATCATTTCGTGTGTTGACCATCTGACAGTTTCAAAGAGGAAAAATGAAATGATTAATCTGATTAGAAACATAGGATAAACATAAGAGATGCATGAAGAGTTTATGAAGGCACAATCAACGAAAACAGCCATTCGCAATGGTGGACGCCTATGGGTCGGTCCACAAAACAAAATTCACAGAAAAGTGATAGGTGTGTAAACACCCATCTTTCTACCACTTAATTACAAGAATAACCGGACCTAAACGTGTATTTTATGTCTTTTATGTCGGAATTATGCGTGGTTTGTGTTTTTGTTGTAATTTAGGATGAAATTATGAAAAGTGGAGAAAACACGGGAATTCACGGGCATTCACGACTTTTATTGAAGAAAAAGATGAAAGACCGAGTCGAGAAGTCAAGAGTGGAAAAAGAACGGAAGTCCAAGGCCAATTCTGAAGATTTATCGAAGAATAAGTCAAAAGACGGAAGTTTATCAAAAGCCAAGAAACTCAAGTCTATTTTATTGAAGAAATTAAAGACGAGTTCAAAAGATATCCCGAGCCACAAGTCCTTAAAGTCCAAATTTTAAAGAAAGATTAGAAGAAAAGGACTAATGACGCAATTAATGAAGATTAAATGAAGGAGGGACTTAATCCCGCAATTAACAAGAAATGAAGGAGGGGAGGAAGCTTCCTTAATCCTCCCCTATAAATAGTTTAGATTGTTAAGCATTTCTTTTTGTTGGCTAATCGTGACAATTAGTCCTTCCACCTTTTAATTACCTTGCACTTTTAAGTACCTTGTCAATTTAAATACTTGTCCATTTAATTACCTTGTCTTGCACCTTAATTACCATTTAATTCAAGTAAGTTTTTCTTTTTAATTCTTGTCAAACTTTATCTTTATCTTGTTAATCTCATTCTACTTTTCTTTAATCTTTGTGTTGATTTGTTTATGTTCAAGTTCTTTATTTTTGTTGATTTGATTAAAGTGGGTTTTAATTGATTTGATCTTTATTGTTTGATTTGTTGTTTTAGATTGATTGTTTATGATTATTAGTTGTTTATTTACGTGTTTGATTTAATCTTGCGTTTATTTTAGCTTTGTTTTATCTAAATTCGTGCTTCATTCTTTGTCCGTGTTCTTCGCTGTTATTTCTGTCCAGGTTCTGATCTTCGTTTATTCCGAGTAAAGGGATCTCTGAGTGTTCTATGCGGAATAATCTTTATTCCGTATAAAGGTTTTGGCTAAGCTTGTCCATGCGGAATATTTGATATTCCGCATAGGGTGAATATTCCGAATAGACTAGGTTTTCCGCATAGGGGCTGGATATTCCAAATAGGATTTCCGAATAGCAATTTATTCCGAGTAAGGCTCACATTCCGAATAGGGTGACAATATTCCGCATAGGGATCATTATTCCGAATAGACTTTTATTCCGAGTAGGTCTTGATATTCCGAATAGGCTGGATTTTCCGAATAGGCTCAATATTCCGAGTAGGACTTTATTCCGAATAGGGACAGCTATTCCGAATAGGGGATTATTCCGCATAGGGTCTAATATTCCGAGTAGACAAATATTCCGAATAGGGCTATCTTTCCGAATAGGTGACAGTTATTCCGAATAGCATTTATTTCGAATAGGAGTTTATTCCGGATAGGGAAATCTTAGTTTTTAGTTTTCTGCCTTTTTATTTTAAGCTTATTCTTTTCCTGCCTTTTTCCTTACTCGCACTTTAAGTTTATTTGCCTTAGATTAAGTTTTAGTTTTAGTTGCGTTTTAAGTTTGCCTTAGTTAGATTTAAGTTTGCGTTATTTACTTTATTGCCCTTTAATTTTAGTCTTGCTTTTAAATACTTGCACTTTATTTTAATTAGAATTAGATTTAATTAATTGCACTTTTACTTTAATTGTTTTGCACCTTTATTTTCAAAACTACAACGACACATCTTTATTTCACCAAAGTTCAACTGAGTCACACATTAAACAATAAGTTTTTCAATTCGAAGAGACATACGTAAACGAACAATTTTAACTGGGTAAAATCCGAGTTATCAAATGGCGCCGCTGCCGGCTCTTTTCGTAAAGATCAACAGTTTTTTGTGAGAGACACGTTGCTTTTTGGGATCCGTTCACTTGTGAACGTTATCTTTCTTGCCTAAAAAATTCAAAAAATCATAAAAATTAAAAATTGATAAAATCCATAACAATTAAAAATTTCAAAAATCCAAAAAGATTTTATCTTTATTGTGTATATATATTGTCTTTGTGTTTGGTTTTGTTTTCTTTTGCATTTTCAGGTGTATGCGTACTAGATCTTCTAATTATCAAGAGCCCGAGCCTCAAGAAGATTTAGATATGGCAGGTGTTAACAACAACAACATTCCACCGAACCTGAATACTAATAATAACAACAATGCTCTTCCACAGCCTGATCTTCGGACCATGGAGGAACTTTGTCAACCAACAATGTTTGGACGAGGAGGACCGATTGCGCCGATGCAAATCAACGCTCCTGAGTTTTCGTTGAAGCACCACATGATTCAGCAAGTACAAACAAACCCATTTAGAGGATTGCCTGATGATGATGCCAACAAACACCTCGACAAGTTCATTACAATCACCCAGAGCATGAAGTTGGCTGGTGCCACAATGGATGAGCTTTGCCTACAACTCTTTCCACACACTCTATTACATCATGCCGAGAAATGGTTTGATCGTCTCCCGAAGAATTCTATTCACACTTGGGATGACATGACTCAACGCTTTTTGTCGCGCTACTTTCCACCATCCATGGTCACAAGCCTTCGCAACCAGATCAGCGGTTTCATGCAAGATCCCAATGAATCTCTTTTTGATGCATGGGAGAGATATAATGTCTTGATCGACCGTTGTCCAAACCATAACATGCTTCCGGTCACCTTGATCGATACTTTCTACAACGGTTTGACTTTTCGAGATCGTGATACGATCAATGCAGCCGCCGGTGGCACATTCATGAAAAGGAGACCCGAGGAGTGTAGAGAGTTAATAGAGAACATGACTACTCACCACAAGAACTGGGATTCCTCTGCTTCTTCTAGAAACAACACGAGAGTCAATGTTTCTTCTACCTCAGCAAACCCTGAGATGACCGAACTCACCCGCATGATGGCTGAAATGAGCAAAAGTATTACGCTTCTCGCTTCAAACCAACAACAACAACAAGTTAAAGCGGTTGCTAATCCTTGTGAAACATGTGGCGGTCCTCACTCATACACCGATTGTCCTTCGACACAAGGAAATCTGGAAAATGTGTATGCAGCTTACGGTAATTATTCACCGGAAAATTACCAAGCTAGACAACAAGGGGATAGAAATCTGCTGAGTTACCGTTCAAACAATTACCTTTCACCCGGTTTTTCTCCTCAAAACCAAAATCCCGCCAACAACTACAATATAAGCAACCAAATCCCACCTCGTGCTTCTAACCCTTATCAACCACCCACCCAACAACACCCACCCATTAATCCCGATGTTGACACAATCATGAGAACTCAAGGTGAGCAAATCAAGAATCTACAGAGCCAAATAATCAATTTGAAAGGAGATATCTTGAAGCAAGGTAATGACATCAGAACCGAGGTTCGTGATAATCTTCAATCCTCTTTCATCACTCAAACAACTGAATTAAAGAATCTGTTGGCTAGTTTCTTGCCCGAAGCTCAACCTTCTTCTTCTTCGGGTTCTCTACCTTCAAACACCGTCACTAATCCGCGAGCTAATGTGAGTGCTATAACTACGCGTAGTGGAATTACCATTGTCAATCCACCTGATTCACCACCATCATCTACACCTCCTCCACCACCATATATCCCTACTCCTCTTACACTTAGTGATAGTACACCATTACCGTCTCTGACTCGTCATGACGATGTATCTCGGAAGGACCCTTCAACATCACAACCTTCACCAACTACACCTTCACCTAACCCTTATCAACCTAGAATCCCATACCCTTCTCGCATAGGCAAGACCAATGATCTAACCAAGAATGATTGCCAAGTTTCGAAATATGTGGATATGCTATCTAAAATGACCATCAACATTAGCCTTGTTGAAGCACTTTGCCACATGCCCAAATTTGTCAAAGCATTCAAGGAATTGCTTAGCAAGAAGGAGAAGCTGATTGAACTCGCCAACACACGCTTAAATGAAAACTGCTCTGCAGTTCTTCTTAGAGAACTTCCGGAAAAGATTGGAGATCCCGGTCGTTTTGTGTTGCCTTGCGTGTTCAACAAAACTGAAGAATTTACTGCCCTTGCTGATCTCGGGGCTAGTATTAACTTGATGCCACTAAGTGTTTGGAAAACACTATCATTGCCCGACCTCACTCCAACTAAGATGACTCTTGAACTTGCAAATCGCACTCTCGCTTACCCCGTTGGTATAGCCGAAGATGTGTTTCTTAAAGTTGGCACATTTACTTTTCCGGTTGACTTTGTCGTAGTTGATTATGAAATGGACCCTCGTATTCCTTTAATACTTGGTCGGCCATTCTTGAGAACCGGACGTGCTTTAATAGATGTGGCCGAAGGTGAGTTAATCTTACGAGTCGGGGATGATTCTAAAGTTTTTAAAATGGGGAAGCTTACAGGCAAATCCTTTAGAGGCCGAGAATCAGTGAATATGATCAATGTGCTCGATGACTTTACCGTCTATGACAATCCTCTATTCGAGTCTTCCACTGATAATCCACTCTTTGAAGATAATGTGGATGATTCTCCCCCTACTTTTGACGCTTCTCCCATTTATGATTCACCACCGGTCTTTGATGCTTATGATGATGATGATTCTAGTTCAGATTCGGATGATTTTAATTGTACTTCTGAGTATCCCGAGCTGCCTACATATGATGATTTTGATGAGGCCGATACTCTCTCGAGCGATTCTTCACATGATGAAGATCCTCCGCCATCACTCGATCCTACTTTGGACGATTACTCATTTGAGGAAGATTTCTCTGAATTTCTCAACACATACTTCCCTCATGAGAGTGATGCACCTCCTTTGGACTTTCAAGATTATCGTCTTGATCCTACTTTGGATTTGAAGAGCATTTTGTCAAAGGAGAAGAAACCGATTGACACCGAAATCCGTTGCACGTATGACTTAACACCTCTTTGTCCCACTTCTGAGGACGAGGTTGTGCTTCTTTGCGGATCTTCTTCACACTCGGCTGAGCCGGAGTGCTATTTTCCCCTGAAGGAAAAGGTGTTCGATCCCGGTATTGAAGTCTTTAAGCCATCTCAGTATCCACCTGATGAAATAAAAGGAAAAATCTTTGGAACCATTGAAGACATGCTTGCACCACTTCATCCTTGCTCCTACTGTGCTCCATCACTGCTTAAGGGAACCCTGCCATTTCTCTTTTGGCTTGCCTTGTTCGCCTTAAGCTCTTGCTTAGTGATGGATGAAAACTATGTCTTCGATCCTGGTGGATTTGTTTCATGCTACTTCTGTTGATGATCAAGGTCGAGTCAGGCTCACGACTCGGTAAACAAAAACCAAGCGCTTCTTGGGAGGCAACCCATGCATCTATCTTTCCGCTTTCTTTACCATAAGTGTAGGGGGGATCCTTTGGATTGCTATTTCCTCTCCTCACTTCTTAATCAGGGATTCGAGCTTCAATGATCCACTCTTGATGATTCTTGACGACTAGTGATTATGTGTTCTACTTCTTCCCGGTTCTATCCTAAACTCTTTTCAATTCACTATTTTATATTTTCTCAATATTAAAATAGGAATCTCTTTAGTTGTCTTTTCCTTAGCGAGATTTAAACAAACGTGCACAATGTCCTAAGTGTAGGGGAGTTTACTCCCACATGCTTAAACATTGAGGACAATGTTTATCTTAAGTGTAGGGGGGACTTCTATCGAAGTTAAGTGGTCTTTTCCTTGTATTTGTCCTCATTTTAATCGAAAAATCAAATTTTCGACATTTTTCAAAATTTTTGATCTATTTTGGCCTATTAGTTTTTCCATTTGTATAGTTATTTTCTTTCTTTGCTAGAATAAATGTTTAATAAGTGTTTTAATTTTCAAACGTTGTGAATCTTTTGACTCAATCTGAGTTTATTCTAGCTAGTATCCTTGACGTGTTTAAGTCAAGTTTTGCTAGGCTTTTATATAGGGAGCTATAAAACGCGAAAGTCTTAACTCTCACGGGTTAAGAACAAGAACTTTTCGCAAGTTTCTATAATTGATCCTAGAGAGTAGTTTATCAAGGGAACTTTAAGATGCGATTTCTAAACTTGAAAGAGTCTAAGAATTTGCAAGATCCTATAAGCGACTCGAAAACCCAAAACTTTGATTTAATAGGCTAAGTATCCACGAGTCTCATTACTTGAGATTTTAAACTGTGGAGAACGAGAGATGATAGAGCCAATTATAAGTCGGTATTCTTTCGTGAATTTATGTGAGTTAATTATGAGCCTATTCTCCCATCGCTTGCTAATAAATTTATCTGCTAATAAATAAGGTTGTACGATTTGAAAAGTTACTTAGCTTCTAGCCCCAGATCGTTTAAAATTTGCTCGGTAATGACGAGAGTTCATAGCCAAGGCATAACTTATGAAGCGGGGCGCGAAGATTGGCGAGTCCGAAAAGGCCCTAACAAGGCATGAGGGCTATGTTTTGTTGCTAAAGATCCAAAAGTGATGTGAAGAATCATTTATCGAAAATCAATATGAAGGATCGAGACACACGACGAAAAGCAAAAACTCCCAAAAAGTCATGGAGAAGTGTATCCGAAAAGACCCTAACAAGGTATGAGGATAAATAGATCCAAGTCAATAAAGGAGGCGGATCGTTGTATATCAAAATCCAAAATAAAGATTGGAGAAAAATGAAGAAGTCGTGGTCCATATATGAAGAATCTCTCAAAAATTTCAAGTGAAGAAATTCCAATTATGAAGAGAAGACCATTATTTCATGAACGTCTCTCAAGATTTGAAGTATGAAGTCGCTGCCAAATATCGGCCCGAGAAAGGTCTCAAATCGCGAACCAAGTTATGCCAAGATATGAACTTTTTGATATCCCGAGAAGCAGTTTTAAAAGATTTGGTCCTTTAGCTAACTATTGATTAAATCGTGCACTTTATTTTCAGACTTAATAATTATCGAAATAAGTCAAACAATGCATCTTCGTGATCATTCAAGACAAATAATAAAATATAAGAGATACCCATAGGAATAAAGGAGTCTAAGTGAATAATTGGCCCACATGAGTTCGTGTTAGTTTACTAACTTATAATAACAATGATCTCGTTTTTAAGCTTGGTTTGGAGAAAGTGAAAAGTTGAGGATGATGATTATTCATGACATTTTCAAAACCCAAGGTATGCTTTTAACTTCTTTGCTTTGCATTTTTTATAATTTTCTATCTCTTTAATAAAGGCCAATGTGGATTGATTATGATGAAAAGTGTAAACATGCTTTGTAACTAATGCATTGCATGAGGACATTGCAATGGTCAAGTGTAGGGGATTTGATAGGTGTGTAAACACCCATCTTTTCTACCACTTAATTACAAGAATAACCGGACCTAAACGTGTATTTTATGTCTTTTATGTCGGAATTATGCGTGGTTTGTGTTTTTGTTGTAATTTAGGATGAAATTATGAAAAGTGGAGAAAACACGGGAATTCACGGGCATTCACGACTTTTATTGAAGAAAAAGATGAAAGACGGAGTCGAGAAGTCAAGAGTGGAAAAAGAACGGAAGTCCAAGGCCAATTCTGAAGATTTATCGAAGAATAAGTCAAAAGACGGAAGTTTATCAAAAGCCAAGAAACTCAAGTCTATTTTATTGAAGAAATTAAAGACGAGTTCAAAAGATATCCCGAGCCACAAGTCCTTAAAGTCCAAATTTTAAAGAAAAATTAGAAGAAAAGGACTAATGACGCAATTAATGAAGATTAAATGAAGGAGGGACTTAATCCCGCAATTAACAAGAAATGAAGGAGGGGAGGAAGCTTCCTTAATCCTCCCCTATAAATAGTTTAGATTGTTAAGCATTTCTTTTTGTTGGCTAATCGTGACAATTAGTCCTTCCACCTTTTAATTACCTTGCACTTTTAAGTACCTTGTCAATTTAAATACTTGTCCATTTAATTACCTTGTCTTGCACCTTAATTACCATTTAATTCAAGTAAGTTTTTCTTTTTAATTCTTGTCAAACTTTATCTTTATCTTGTTAATCTCATTCTACTTTTCTTTAATCTTTGTGTTGATTTGTTTATGTTCAAGTTCTTTATTTTTGTTGATTTGATTAAAGTGGGTTTTAATTGATTTGATCTTTATTGTTTGATTTGTTGTTTTAGATTGATTGTTTATGATTATTAGTTGTTTATTTACGTGTTTGATTTAATCTTGCGTTTATTTTAGCTTTGTTTTATCTAAATTCGTGCTTCATTCTTTGTCCGTGTTCTTCGCTGTTATTTCTGTCCAGGTTCTGATCTTCGTTTATTCCGAGTAAAGAGATCTCTGAGTGTTCTATGCGGAATAATCTTTATTCCGTATAAAGGTTTTGGCTAAGCTTGTCCATGCGGAATATTTGATATTCCGCATAGGGTGAATATTCCGAATAGACTAGGTTTTCCGCGTAGGGGCTGGATATTCCGAATAGGATTTCCGAATAGCAATTTATTCCGAGTAAGGCTCACATTCCGAATAGGGTGACAATATTCCGCATAGGGAGCATTATTCCGAATAGACTTTTATTCCGAGTAGGTCTTGATATTCTGAATAGGCTGGATTTTCCGAATAGGCTCAATATTCCGAGTAAGACTTTATTCCGAATAGGGACAGCTATTCCGAATAGGGGATTATTCCGCATAGGGTCTAATATTCCGAGTAGACAAATATTCCGAATAGGGCTATCATTCCGAATAGGTGACAGTTATTCCGAATAGCATTTATTCCGAATAGGAGTTTATTCCGGATAGGGAAATCTTAGTTTTTAGTTTTCTGCCTTTTTATTTTAAGCTTATTCTTTTCCCGCCTTTTTTCTTACTCGCACTTTAAGTTTATTTGCCTTAGATTAAGTTTTAGTTTTAGTTACGTTTTAAGTTTGCCTTAGTTAGATTTAAGTTTGCGTTATTTACTTTATTGCCCTTTAATTTTAGTCTTGCTTTTAAATACTTGCACTTTATTTTAATTAGAATTAGATTTAATTAATTGCACTTTTACTTTAATTGTTTTGCACCTTTATTTTCAAAACTACAACGACACATCTTTATTTCACCAAAGTTCAACTGAGTCACACATTAAACAATAAGTTTTTCAATTCGAAGAGACATACGTAAACGAACAATTTTAACTGGGTAAAATCCGAGTTATCAAAAAGCACATGCGACTAAATACGACCAGTCGTGTACCAACCATTACTGTCAAAAACTTAAGAAAACAATGATGCAAGAAATGAAATTTACTGTCAGTTTAGGAAGACTCTGGTGACTATCCACTAGTCACAGGTCAATTTTAAGAGCCTACATGTCGAAACCAGGCTCTGATACCATAATTGTAACACCTAGTTGGATAAGTGGACCGTTACTTATGGCGTGTCATCAAAGCATGCAATGTAAGTGTCTAAAACATTAAATGACCATAAAGGAAACCGGAAATAAACATCGGTTCCAAACATAAGCTCCACACACAATGCATAAGTAAAGAATGTATGAAAGGACTAAACAATGTCTAGCAAAGCAAAAGTATGTAAATGCATTAAAAGAAAAGAAGACAATGGAGCCTCCATCCAAATGCACATACTCTTGATTCCTAACTTTGCCCTTTAGTACCTGCCGTATAGGGACATGAAAAGAAAATACGGCTGAGCAATACGCTCAGTGTGCGGATATATGACAATGAAATGAATAGCAATAAACATAAGCAAAGAATAAATTGAAAGTATAGCGGAAAAGTGTAAGTCCTAGAAAACCTGGTGTATGTTTATAACTGGTTTATATTTTCAAAAAACTTATGTTTACTTTATACTAAAAATTGTATTTTAAATATGTCTAGAGCCCATATAGGTCACGAAGTGTCAACGTGCATGAATACATAGAGGGGTGACCTCGTCATGCAATTAGAGGGGTTGCCTCTAATTAAAATAGTCTGGGTGGAGGGATCAACTCCATGTGATAGATGCAAGGCACACACCAGAGTTACCATGTAATCTTGCTAAACTTGTCCTAGGATGCATCCGTTCGTCCCACATGATAATAATATAAAGGCTAAATAACTGAAAAGGGATGCCACGAGCAATCACTCTTACCGCGGAAAAGTCATAACACCGATGTATCCAGTGTTAAGGTTATGGTACCTCCATAATTAGGTGGAACTGACATGCATGTATATAGCTCATGTAAATCTAAAATAATAATCATATTAACTAATGTTTAGTTTAAAGTAAACTACTAGGAAAAACAAAATGGTCGCAAACGAGAAAAATCCTAATATAGGAAGAGAGTATCCTTACCGAAGGACAAAATATCCGTACCTTATGTCTAGTAATGAGGATGAAAACGAAAGTGGAAGATCACTACGACTTCACTATAGCTACATAATGAAAAGGGACATAAATGAGTTGTCTGATTAACTTATATTTACTGATTATTAGTTTACTTGACATGTTTTTAACTTGTTTCACTTGTTCTTGTCTTGTTTATTTGATTCATGTTTTATCATGTGATTCTTAGTGATTCATGTGTTATTGATTAGTGTATTTCATGTTTTATGTGTTATAGTACTTGTTATAATATAATAAGTAACTTTCTAAAAATAACAGGTTTCTATATATAGTAACTTTCCAAAAATAGCAGGTTTCCATATATAGTAACTTTCAAAAAATAGCAAGTTTCTTAAATAGTCAGTTTCCAAAAATATAAAGTTTCCATAATTAGTAAGTTTCTAAAAATAAAAAGTTTCCATATTTATTATGTTTCCATAAATAGCATGTTTCCATATTTAGTATGTTTCTATAAATAACATGTTTCCATAATTAGTATGTTTCCATATTTAATATGTTTTCATATTTAGTAATAAGGTTATATTAAATAAGTCATTATTATTATATAATAATAATATAGTAAAGTTTAATCATCTTAATACTTAGTCTTAACATATGATTATTAATTAATAATAATATTACATGATATCATAAGTAATTATTAATTAATAATATTACAGGATTATAATAATTAAACTTTATCTTAAATGATTTATTTTATAATTAAATTAAAGTATAGTTATTAATTTAATTAAACCTTGGTTAATAATGTAATTAATTTATTAAGCTAAGTTCTTAAATAAATTAATTAAATGTACATGTACTTATAACATGAATAATTATTTTTAATAATTATTATAACATAAAGTTTATTTAAATGACCATGTTAAATTATAACCTAAGTCTTGTTTATTAATTAATTAAAATAATCATATATTATTTTATAAAATTAATTAATCAAACAACATAACATGCTTTAGTAAAAGTTTAGCCAAACACACCTCTTGGTGTGTTTGGTTCTACCTAATCCCCTCAATGAACCCACCGAGACCATGGAGGTCTCGGTTTGCCTCGAAAAACACAACACACACCACAGCCTTGCGGCTATGGTTGTTGTCCGACCACCACAGCAGCCACCGACTGCTTGGTCGGTGCCACTGCTGCCCAAAAATACCCCCGGCCTCAGTCGGGTTCCCCCTGCCATGTCATGTGTTCCCATCGAGAGTTTAAGGACTCTCGGTTCCTACTGCTTGAAGCCAACAACCCCCCGTTTGGGGGTGTTGGTGTTGCGGCTGCCATCACAAAACCACCACCGACCCCGTGTAGGGTGCGGACGGTCGAGATCAAACACCACTTAGACCTTTTTAGGTCTCGGTTTGCGTGCCACAACAAACCAAACCAAACTTAACCCGATCCCGTGTTTAAATCTTTTAATTACTTGTTTTTAATGACTTGTTTTTAATGATCTTGAACATAAGAAAATAATTAAAAGATTAAAGATCAAGGATTAAGAGATACCAATCGTGTGTATGATTTAATGAATAGATCACGATCACTATACCCGAATTATTTAAAAGATCAAAAGCCAAAATCTCCTTGTGTGTGTTTGTATGCCGCGGCCAAGAGAGAAGTGGAAGAAGATTTTTAGGGTTATTGTTATTTTCTGTAAAAGTGTTTTTAGAATTCCCTGGAGATGTATTTGTTTAAAATTAGGATATCAAATGGGCCGGGCCATGGGCCTTCCTTCCTTTTCTTTTTGGACGCCACACACACACACACACTTATACATATTTCCTTTTCATTTTCCATGCTTAAATAATTATCGAGTGTGTTCGTGTTTTATATGTCGTGTTTTATTCTTGTTACGTTTTAAGTATTATACGTAAATACTTATCATGTATTAATAATAATATTTATTATAAGTAATACTTGTAGTAATTATTTAGCATACATAATAATTATAATAAATGTTTATGATTCGTGTTGTATATTAATTAATCATAAAGTTTTAATTTGACCGTGTTTTAATGCATTTAATGATCTAAAGTATTTTAATGCGGGTTTTACATTTGAAATCCAATAAGTATGGTCACGTTCGAAAATAAGTCGGGAATAATAATTTATAATTTATTATTATTTAAAGTATAAAAAAATATTGGTTGTTACATTTTACGTGTGTTATTTTGATTTTGTCCCGAAACTCGATCATTATTACCCAGTTAAAAAGTGTCAAGAATGCCATAAAGCAATTGGTAAAACTAGAATGTATCCAAAAGGTTTAATAGATGAATCTGATAAGGCGGTTACTGTTCATAGAACAATTAAAGGACAATTGGAAGCGAAGAATCTAGCAAGTTGTCAACTCTTAAAAGTCGATAGGGGTTTACTAAACTAGCTCGTTAGGCTCAAGTTGGTCGGTGTTTGTTCAGAAAAATCCATGCAACAATTCACGAATCAAAATGAAGTTTAAGAAATCATTCATCAAAATGCAATAAAGATAATGATGAAAGAACAAAATAACGATTAAATTCGTACGAACGAATCATGAATTAAAAGAAACACATTCCATAACTGGAATAATAAAATAATAATATAAATATTAAGTCACATCGAATGCACTTAAGATCTCTTATTTATAAATCGTACATCGAGAAGCGTACTAATCCATGTAAATAAAGGTTTATAACCTCATGGTTTTGTGACCCATGATTTCTTTATTCAAATGAAAAGGTGTCCCAATTCATTTCAATAAAGATCGCGTAACTCATCCTACTCAAATATTCCTGGCAAGACTTACCATCAAATATAGATAAAATATCTAAGAAAATAGATATTACCAAGAGAGTTTACAGCTAGTTTATTTATAACTTCCGTATTCATATGTCCCATACCATCTCAATACGAAACCATAAATAAGTTTCTGGTACCGTGGCTTATGATTTCACATTCAGACGTCACATGCCATCTAAATACGAAATCATAATTAACTTATGTTCAAGTGACTCATGTTCCATAATCAAACGTCCCATACCATCTAAATTTGAAATCATAAGTACCCTGATTGAAGCCTCACCGGGACCATTTATACAAACAAAATATCCAAATGATATCACATAAAATTACATCAGATAATCAAAACGAGACGTCGATCAGTTACACTCTAATAATAGACGTTTGCGATACCGAGAGTGTAGATGTGCATGTAGTGTAAGATCTTAAAACGTAATCAAGAGGATAATATATCATAATATTTATCAAATAGATAAAAAGAACTATTAACATATAAAGCAATCATTAACGGATAAAGCAAGTAGTCATGCAACAGCGGATAAAAAATCGCAAACATGCAAAGTGAGTATTCATATATCAGCGGATAGAGAAATCGTAATATGTAAAGCACGTATCCACATAGCATCGAATGAGCATGATGATTTGATAAAACACACTAAAGCATCAGTTATGGTTTAGGCAAAAATAATGAAACCTAGTTATCTATAGCCAAGGCTCTGACATCAATATGTTACACCCCCAAAATAGGCCCAACGGAAGCAAACGAGTTTTGAGAGTTGTTACTTCATGATTATCCGATCCTGATCCGGGAGAACGACCTCTATGCCAAAAACAACAACGCATATTCCAAATAACTACATAGTCAAGTACATGTGAATACATGCTTAAAAATATCAACACAAAGTGGGTGAATTCATAAGTTTTATTAAAATATTTATGACACCTCAAAAGTTTATAAAGTCCACTACCAAAGGTAGTATCATAAAAGCGTTTAGAACTCTATAGTTTTGCAACAAAAGCAACGTATACCACAAAGTTTAGTCATAAATCAACGTTTATATTCACTTTCACAATCAAATTCAAGTCACGCTCAATTACATAATCAAATTCATATACGAGCTTCATATCAGGATCACATACAAGAATCATATCAATACCATAAAAAAGAATCATATCAAGATCACATACAAGAATCATAGCAAGATTACATATAATAATTATATCCAGATTACATATATGCGCCAGCCTTATATTTTATATAGTCAAACAAGAATGTAATAGGTCATCTTAGTAGTGATACATCTTGTATTGTAATAGGCTAGTCGGGATAACCGGGCTTGGACTTAAAGCTAATATTGTCTAAGGTAGGGGCATTAAGCCAAAGACAAGGCCACACTCGGTCCGTCTCAAAGCCCAGGAATCCAATGGGTTTGTAGCACCATATAAACATCTCCTAGCTTGTTAAGAGATGTTGTTGGTTTTGTTTGTTTCTCTCTCTAAACATTTAACCTTCCATAATTCTCTCTCTTTTCTCTCTCTAACTTCTACCTACTTTCTTCTACTTATCTTTAGTTTCTTACTAAATATTGTGTTATGTACTTAAAGTGGGATAATATTTGGTATCAAGAGCCTAAAGTAGATAGGTGATTGAGGTTCTTTTTGTGTTGCTTATTTAATTTCGTGGCTTATTTAATAAGCTAAAGGTTCTTGAAATTTTTTTTATCTTTTGATTTGAAAAAGTTTGTTACTTTCTTGTTTATTTACCTTTGAATAAGATAGAAGTACCAGAAAAAATTTGGTTTTTCATTCAAAATCATCATCTTTTTATCATTTTTGTTCCAAAAAATTTGTTTTTTTTTTACTTTTTCTCGATTTAAAACTTTTTTTCTTAAAAATAAAAAAGTTTTAATTTTTAAGGTTACTTATTGCTTAAAATATCCGGATGTACAAGTTATTTTTGGCGAAGAGTTGAAAATCTATTGTTTTTTGCGTTGTTTACAAAGTTGAGCCTATTTTTTTGCCTACTTATTTCGGTCTTTCAAAACCCTAAAAGACTGGGATCAAACTTGAAGGAAAATACCGGGATAAAGCTTGAAGGAAAAGACCGGGATAACTGTTTGGAGAAAAGACCGGGATAAAGCTTTTTCAGAAAACCAGAATACCAAGTTTAGAAAGACCGGGATAACAAGTTTAGAAATACCGGAATACCAAGTTTTTAAAAGACCGGGATACGAAAACTTTGAAAGACCGGAATACCAAGTTTTTCAAAGACCGGGATAACGAGATAAGAAAAGACCGAGATAAAAGAATACTGTGATAAACTTTGGCCAAAAATTTTGTATATCAACTTTTGAGGCTTAGCCACCCTCACACTTGATCTCGAAGCACCGTTTCCAAAAAAAAAGAGTTAAAATTTTTACGTCAACTTACATCAAAATTATTTTCTAGATTTATTAGGCTATTTCTGCTTCGATTTCAATATTTGGCAACACGGAAATTTTTGGCCATAAATTTCAAATTTGTCTCTTTTGGCGGGAAATTCGAGAATTTCAATTTTTAACCATAATTTATCATAACAAATCTACTAAGATCCGTAATCTATTCACAATCATTGACAATGTCTAAGAACAACATAGTTGCTTATAACCAAGTTCGTTTGGAACAGGGTGGAAATGGAAATCCACCAGTGCTGACAACCGGAAGTTATATTCAGTGGAGATCTCGATTTTTTAGATGCCTTGACACAAAGATAACCTAACCGCTCTTAGTTGTTTCCTTGACAATGCGCCTCCTATATTTGAATTCAAAACCATTACCACAACGGGTGCTGATGGTAATTCAACTACTGAAAGAGCCATGGAAACTTTTGACACATGCTCTCCCGAGAAAAAGAAACTTCTTCAAGCTGAAGCAGAGGTAGTGAATTACATTCTCACTGGAATCGATAACAATATCTATTCCAGGGTTGATGCATATGTCAATTCTAAAGAAATGTGGACTGCAATTCACATGTTAAAGCAAGGTGAATCGATCAATGTTCAAGATCTTGAGACTAATCTACTTTGGGAGTTCGGAAAATTTACATCACAATATGGTGAATCAATTGACTCATAATACTCAAGATTCTTCAAAATGATGAATGAGTTTGTCAAAAATCAGTGCATTGTCTCCAATCATCATGCAAATGTTTACTCTTTACTTCAACTCAAGCCGGAATGCTAAAGGTTTGTGACTTTGGTTCAACAAAGGGAAGATTTAAAGACCGTTTCAAATCACAAACTCTATGGTATCTTGAAACAACATCAGAATGAAGTAAAAGAACTTAGAGATGGAAAGGTAGAACGTTCTGCTAACTAAATTGCATTTGTTGCTGCAACTTCACCATAACCCTTTTACCATCAACAAGCACCTTTTCACTCTTGAAGATCATCAAGCTCATCAAACAGACCACTAGCTACTACTAGAAACAAAGGAAAAGAAGTTGTCCAAACTCCACCTCTAAAGTATGACACTAAGTCAGATAAAGACAGTGATAAAGAACAATCTTCAAGGGACAAGAGGATTGAGAAACTCATGTCTTTACTCACCACAACATACAAGAAGAAATACAAACCTACCAACAACAACCTCAGGGGTCATCATCCAATCTAAGATATAAGGAAGTTGACAATACTCCAAGGTATAATCAAAATGCAAAGTATGATAGAGATGCAAGGTATAATAATCATAGGATGGAAAATCCAGTTAGGGCTAGAGAAAATGTAGGTACTTAGGTTGTGTAGAATATTGGGATTTAATGCTTCAGTTGTAAGGAATTTGGGAATATGGCTAGAGAATGCAAGAAGCCGAAAAGGGTTAAGGATTCTGCATATCACAAGGAAAAGATGTTGATATGTAAGAAAGAAGAGGCATGGATTAAACCGACTACAAATGAATTTGATTGGCGTGAAGACACTAATGATGAACCTTCACCAATGATCAAGAATTGGAAGCACATTACATGTACATGTCAAAGATCAAGAAGTGATTCTAGAAAATGTTGACAATTTTGGACCTATCTTTAATGCTGAGCCATTTGAAAAGGTACATTCAACCGATAACTATAATGTGTTTCCTAATGAGCGACAGGATCCTGAGCAACCCGAAAGCATCAATGACACATATTTAATGGAGAAGGAGATAGCAATATCACTTCTGATTCATCGTATATGTGTAATGATGAAGGTAATGTTGACCAGGATACTGAATCAGATGAGGATCGTGCTTTGCTTGCATCTATAATTGATGATTTGAAAAGTGAAATTGATGAAAAACAGATCAATAAACGTTTAGGGCAAGCAAACACATCCTTAGCCGATGAGATCGACAGGATTAAATAGTGTGATTATGTAAAAGAAGCTGATCATCGAGTTGCCATAGATAATTGTTTGGATAATGAATGAAAGGTGCTCAATAACCAATATTGTTCTAATACAACACATCAACTTCATAAGACAAAACAAAAGGTATCAGAACTTGGATAACATTTGACGTTATATAAACGTCAGATTTCTAATCTAGAGTCGATTAATAAAGAACAAACTCAACTTTATAAAACTCGTGAAGAAAAGGAAATGGGAAAAAGTTCTTTCTTTGGAAAAGGGAGTCGAAACTTTAAACAACATTGTTTATAAAACGGGCCAATCCATTCAAACTATGAACATGCTCAATAGAAATATGAAACGAGTTTTGTTAAGCCTGAGTATTCTAAGAAATTCGTGCTATCCCGCCTGCTCTATATGATATTAGTTGTTATAATGATAATCTTACTCTTATAATGGCCCCTGACTCTGATGAAACTATTCGTCTTATCAAAGAAAGTCGATCCAAATTAAGTGATTTAATATAACCTTATGATTATACTAGCTGGAATGATCTCTATGTTCAGTTTTTTCCTCAAAAAGAACTTTCCAAAGAACAAGATTCTTTTTCAAATATTCTTCATAACTTGGAAAAGAAAGTATCTTCAAAAGGGGGTTTTACAAAACAATCAATTTTGTCAAAAAAAAGAATTTTGGATGAAAAACGTCAATGGTTTGAGAAATGTAAAAGTGTTCAGCAATTTGAGTTTATAAAAAAAGGATTTTATCTTTGTATAAAGGAGTCACAAATTATAAAAAATTGCCAACAGATACTCTTTGGATTATTAAACCTAATCTACAAGTTGAAGTTGTCATTCAATAGTGTATTGTTCCTACTATCGACGATCTTTCAAAAAATGTGCAACTATTTTATAATGCTCTCACTCAGGAAATGGTGATTGATTTAAGATATGTTAACTCTCTTGAAGACGAAGTTGATTTTATCTAATCAAAATTAAGACACAAGAAAACCAACTTTCTAATGAAATTGTTCGACTTTCTAGGGAATACTATCGTGCCGACCATATAAATGCTATACTTGGTGTGTATACCAATCTTGATAAATATTGTGAAGTAGTACATATGTCGACGGAAGTGAACAAGAAATGTCAAAATCTTGAAGTCGAGCTCTCAAAAAGTTTTTAAGTCAAATAATGAAATTTTGAAAAGATTTTTCTAACTTGAGAAACATTTCATTTCTTAAACTTTTTTTACAACGTGGTGATAAAAGTCATAATCATAAAAAGTGTCATGAACTTGTAGATTCTTCATTTTGTATTTAAATGATTTTTTTTTTGAAATAAATAACTTGAAAGCTCAGTGCTGATCCCAAACTCAGATCTTAAACCTTAGCTTGCTTAAGGGTTGTGATAGAAATAATGAATTCAAACTAACACTAGAGAAACTTTGCAATACACAAAGTAACTAAACAAGATGCGGAAAATAGTGTTTAGCACAAGAACAAGTGTTTAAATCAAACGTTAAACTTTAATATATCAAAGATATACGAATATCCAATGATGGTATTAGGGTTCTACAACCTTAAAGTATGAAATGAAATGAACAGAAAGAGATATATAACATGAAAACCTAATGAGTCCTTTTATAGTACAAGGACTCATGTACAAGATCATTACTAACAAACTTGGAAACTATTATGGAGTAGTCACAGAAACGTGCTAATATCTCTTCCAAGTTTATCTTTGTAGCAGGGCCATTGACTTCTAGCAGGGGGACCAATCCCCCTGCCTTTGTTATTCAGCAGGGGGAACTTACTCTAGCAGGGGGGACTCTGACCAACCAACATGGGGAACTAATACTCATACATCTATTCCCAACACTCAGCTACAATAAAAGGACACAACAATTAGTGAGTTACAAAAACTAATTGCGAAGATGAAAGGATAATATGTGGAGAAAACATTTGAAAAATGATCTATTTTCGGAAAACCATCCGTTGTTCGTCAACCAAATGCTTTTAAATGTCAAAAATCATTCGTTTTGGGAAAACCTTCACATGCTTTGCCTAAGCTAGGAAATGATAAGAGCACAAATGTGATTGCACCAAGAATGTATAAGTTGAACACTAGGCCCACTCAAACTGGAACATCGCGGTTACCTCGGGATATTAGGAAAACGAATCAACGTGTGGCTTGTTCTATAGGAGTAATTCACACTACTAGCATTAGTGGACCACATCTTAAGAGCACTAGAATACAAGATAGGGTCAAGGCTAACAATAGACAAGTAAAGAAGATGGAAGTAGAAGACCGTCATCAGAATTTTAAGTTTTCTAATAATAAAACGTCTGTAATTGCATGTGATGACAGTTTAAATGTTAAGACCCCAGATGTTGAATTTGCTTATGTTACTTGTGGAAAGTGTGTTCGTAATGCAAATCATGATGCTTGTGCTTTTAACTATAATGGCGTGAATACTAAAACTAGGAACCATATGGTTGTGCCCACTAGTACTATAATACCCAATAGACATATGAACAAATCTAATGCTCAACCACTTAAGCAACTAAGTGCATTATACTCCACTATTCAGAGAGAAAGAAGTAAGTTAAGGAAGCTTTACGAGAACATGATTAGGAGATGTAAAAGGGGGTACTCGAGATTTACACCACCAGGATATAAATGGGTACCTAAGCTTACCACTATAGTAATTGGGTCTCTGAATGTTAGCTTGCCTCTAGGATATGAATATAGGCTTATAATATTTCGGAAACCATATCTATAAAGGGCTCTACTCTTTCAAAGTTTACATTGTCTCGTAATTCTTATGCAGCTCGTCGAGATCATCCTCTTCATAATGGACTCTGATACAAGGCTTTTACCTAGTATGAAAATATCGTTGTTCCAAGTCTAATCGAATTGATCCTGGTTAACTATGTGACTCAGTCGTTCTTTGGTGAAACAAATAGTTGTGTCGTTGTAGTATTAAAAATGGTGCAAGACTTTAATGAAAATGACGTTAATTTAAATCTAACTCTAATTTAAAATAAATGGCAAGTATTTAAAAGCGTGACGGAAAATTAAAAGGGCAATTAAAGTAAATAACGCAAACTTAGATCTAACCTACAGGCAAACTTAAAACGCAACTAAAACTTAAACTAAGGCAAGGCTAAAATAAATCTAAGGCAAGTAATCTTAAAGTGCGACTAAGGAAAAAGGCGGGAAAAGTAAAACTTAAAAATTAAAGAATTAAAAACTGAAACTAGAAAGAACCTGAAAACAGCTCATTCGGAATAATCCTTCGTTCGGAATAATCACTCATCCGGAATGTCACCTTCGTTCAGAATGATTCTTCTTCACTCGGAATATTTACCAAAATCCTTGATCCGGAATAAAATTCTCACTCAGAATAATGGTTTATCCGGAATATGTCACTTATCCGGAATATTCAATATTCCGAATGAACACCTTTGATTCGGAACTTCACTGATTCAGAACTCTTGATTCGGAATAATTCCTTGGCCCTTCGTTCGGAATATATTCCGAATGAACCTTGATCCGGAATATTAAAATATTCCGAATGAACAAGTTGATCCGGAACTTTTTCCTTGGTTCGGAACTTCCACTGATCCGGAATGTTCAAGATTCCGGATGAAGACCTTGATCCGGAATAATCAATTATTCTGAATAAACAAGTTGATCCGGAATATCTTCCTTGATTCACCTTCACTCGGAATAATCTGGGCTTGATCCAGAATGTTCCTGGGAAACAGAAAACGAAGAACACGGGGCAAACAAAAAGCTACGAATCTACCAAAACTAATCAAAATCAACCACAAGATTAAATCAAACTAATCAATAAACATCTACTAATCATAAACAAACAATCCAAAACAATCAAACTAACAAAACTAATCAAAATAATCAAAACCCACTTTAATCAATAAAAACTCAAAAACATAAACATGAACATAAACATGAACATAAACATAAAGATCAAAGATTAAAGAAAGGTAGATAGGAGATGAACAATAAAAATAAAGATTGACAAGAATTAAAAGGAAACTTACTTGAAATTAAATGTATTTAAGGTGCAAGACAATGTATTTAAATGGACATGAAATTAAATGACAAGGTAATTAAAAGGTGGAAGACTAATTGTCACACTTAGCCAACAAGAGAAAATGAATGAAATCCTAATCTATTTATAGGGGAGATTAGGGAGGTGCTTAGGAAGCTTCCTCCCCTCTTTCTTATTTCCTTAATTGCACCATTAAGTCCTTAAGTATTTAATCTTCTTAAATCTTGGACTTTAATGACTTTGTCTCGGGATTTCTTTAAACTCGTCTTGTAATTCTTCAATAAATTAGACTTGAGTTCTTCGTGTTTTATTAAACTTCCGTCTTTTGACTTTTTCTTCGATAAATCTTCAGAATTGGTCTTGGACTTCCGTTCTTTTTGCACTCTTGACTTCTTGACTTCGTCTTTCGTCTTTTTCTTCGATAAAAGCCCGTGAATGCCTGTGTTTTCTCCACTTTTCACCTTTTCGTCCTAAATCACAACAAAAACACAAACCACGCATAATTCCGACATAAATGACATAAAATACACGTTTTGGCTCGGTTATTATTGTAATTAAGTGGTAAAAAGGATGGGTGTTTACACACCTATCAGACTCTGAATATTAGCTTGCCTCTTGGATATGAACCTATGCTTATAATATTTCAGAACCCATATCTATAAAGGGCTCTACTTTGTCAAACTCTACATTGTCTCGTAATTCTTATGCAGCTCGTCGAGATCATCCTCTTCATAATGGACTCTAGGTGCACAAAGCACATGACAAGAAATCTCAAGGTTCTAATTAAATTTGTGGAGAAGTTTATAGGTACGGTGCGGTTTGGAAATGATCAATTTGCGCTGATACTTGGATATGGAGATTTAGTTCAAGGGAATATCACTATCAAACGAGTTTATTACGACGAGGGACTGAATCACAATTTATTCTCGATTGGTCAATTTTATGACGCGGATTTGGAAGTTGCTTTTCAGAAAACTACTTGTTATGTTAGAGACTGCGACGAAAATGATCTTCTCACAGGTTCTCATGGCACTAATCTCTACATCGTCACTCTTCAGGACACAACTTCACCAAATCCAATTTTCTTAATGGCTAAAGCTTCATTGTCTCAAGCATGGTTATGGCATCAACGTTTATCTCATCTCAAGTTTAATGCCATCAACTTGCTCTCGAAGAATGATATTGTGACCGGTCTTCCTAAGTTGAAATTTGTCAAAGACCATCTTTGTTCTTCTTGTAAGTTGGGGAAAGCAAAACGAAAGTCTTTCAAGAAAAGACTACCCCAAGCTTGAAAGGACAATTGGAACTTCTACACATGGATCTATATGGCCCCATGCATGTATAAAGTATGAATGGGAAAAAGTATATCCTCGTGATTGTTGAGGACTACCCCAGATACACATGGACTTACTTCTTAAGATCCAAAGATGAAACACCGGAGGTTCTCAAAAACTTTCTCAAGATGATACAATGAAATCTTGAGGCTCAAGTTTTAACTGTAAGAACGGATAGGGGTACAAAATTTTTAAACAAGTCTCTGCAATCTTATTTTCAATAAGAAAGCATTAGACACCAAACTTCTATTGCTCGAACTCCTGAAAAAATGACGTCGTCGAAAGACGAAACCGTACTTTGGTTGAGGCTGCTCGAACAATGCTTTCTGCATCAAAACTACCACTATTCTTCTGGGATGTAGCAATAGCAACTGCGTGTTATACTCAGAATCGTTCTCTCGTAATCCATAGACATGAAAAGACACCATACCACATCATCAATGTCAGGAAACCTACGGTTAAATTCTTTAACATATTCAGATCTTTATGCTACATTCTTAAAGACGGTGAGAATCTTGACAAGATGAAAGAAAAAGGTGATTCATGTATTTTTGAGGGGTATGCTACATTGTCGAAAGGATGTCGAGTATACAACAAGAGAACAAGAATTATTGTCGAAACAATTCATGTGAACTTTGACGAATTTCCACAAATGGTACTTGAAAAAACAGCTCGAGTCCCGCTCCTCAATGTTCAACAATGGCACCTACACAAAGTAGTGTACGACCCGTGCAAGAATGTCAAGAAAATACTCCTACAGCAGACATGGCGGATACGATAAAAATTAATGAGTTGGATTACTTATATAGTCTAATGTTTGATGAATATTACCATGGAAACAACCAAGTTGTGTCAAAGCCTTCTGCTGTCAATAGTGCTGATCCACCCGAACAAAGTTAGCTAGACACAACTGCATCTACCTCAACAACCGTTGCTTAAGAGACAATTCCATTAGATAATCAACAAACTCATGATACTGTCACACCACCGTCATCACCCATTAATGCTGCACGAGGAAACAAAGATCAAGCAGTAAATGCATTGTTTGACGAAGACGAATTTGTCAAGCCATTCGGTACATCGGTATCCAAAGCTGGCGAATCCTCAACTCGACATGTTCATCCGTCAAACATGCATAGATTCTATTAAATATATCCATCCACTCACCATTGGACATGTGATCATCCACTGGTACAAGTTATTAGAAATCCTTCACAACCGGTTCGAACACGCAGGCAATTTGAAACCGATGGCGATGTGTGTATGTATGCACTCACCGTAAGTACAAATGTACCTACGAACATCAAACAAGCCATGACTGATCATGCGTGGATCGAATCAATGCATGACGAACTTCATCAATTTGAAAGACTCGAAGTGTGGGAACTTGTTGACAATCCATATGGAGCAATAATTCTCAATTTCAAATGGATATAGAGAAACAAAATGGATGAAGAACAAACAATTATAAAAAACAAATCTCATCTTGGAGTAAAGGTATATCATCAGCAAGAAAGAATAATCATTTGTGTCAGTCGCTCGTTTGGAAGCAGTCAAGATACTCCTCACTTATGCTACACGTAAAGGCTTCACGGTTTATCAAATGGACGTTAAAACAACTTTTCTCAACGTTCATTTGAAGGAATAAGTATATGTGAATCAACCAGAAGGATTTGTGGATCCTCGTCATCTTGACAAAGTCTACCGTCTCAAGAAGGCAATATATGGACTTGAACAAGCTCCAAGAGCATGGTACGATGAGCTCTCAAACTTCTTGGTATCCAAAGTATTCTCCAAAGGTTCCATTGATCCTACTATCTTTATTAATAAATATGGGGATGACATATTGCTTGTGTAGATTTACGTTGATGACATCATTTTTGGTTCTACGAACCCAAAATTTCAAAACATTTTGAAAAACTAATGCACGACAAATTTGAAATGTCAACTTTGAGGGAGCTAAAATTCTTTTTAAGCCTCTAGATTCACCAATCCCCGCGTGGTATCTTTATTAACCAAGCTAAGTATGCTCAAGAGATACTTAATATGCATGGTATGAGTCATGTGCTCGCGTTAATACACTACTATCGTCCACATCCCTAGACACTGACTTGTACTTACTACTGATAGATCAAACGCGATATCACAATATGATCGGGTCTTTCATGTACCTTACAGTCAGCATACCAGATATTGTGCATGCAACATGCTATTGTACACGATATTAAGCCAGACCTACTGAAAAAAACCTTAAGGTAAGCTTATCTTTCGGTACCTTAAGAATACCATTCACATGAGACTTTGGTATCCGAGGGAAACCGGTTTCATCTAACGGCATTTTCATATTTTGATCACGCAGATTGCCTTGATAGTCAAAAAAGCACTTCTGGTGGCGTATAATTTCTAGGTGAAGACAAACTTGTGAGTTGGTCATCCAAGAAGCAAGATTGCACTTCATTGTCATCACCCGAAGCAGAGTATGTGTCTCTATATGCGTGTTGTGCTCAAGTCCTTTGGATGAGACACAACTCACAGATTATGGATTTTGATTTGATAAAATATCTATGTATTGTGACTCAAAGTCAGCCATAACCATCTCTTGCAACCCGGTTCAGCACTCCCGCACCAAGTAGATCGACGTTAGATATTACTTCATCAAGGAACAAGTAGAACGCGGTATGGTAGAATTATATTTTGTCACAACTGAGTACCAGATAGCGGTCTTGTTTACAAAAGATCTGTAGCAAGATAGGTTTGAGTACCTCATTGACCATCTTGGAATGAGATGTTTGACTCCAACAGAACTGGAGGTTTTGGCAAATGAGTCTGCCTGATCTAATAATAAATTGAACCTCTATATATCATATGAAAAAACAAAAACAAAAATATAAAACCTATAAAAAGAAAATACAAAAATATAAAACCCTATGAAAACAAAATACAAAAATATAAAACATCAAAAAATTTCAAGAAAGATTCTTCTCGACATGTCTTTCAGTTATCGATGATATTTACGTGCCTAGAAATGTCGTTCAATAATGACACAGGTTAGTAAATAAAGCTCGAATGAAAGTTGTAAATATTTTTTTAAAACATGTCTTTTCAAATTTCTCTCTACGACTTCTAAGTAAATGTCACCTTCGAACTCGGACTTCACCATAATGAAAGTTTATCACTGATGATAACTTATCCTTAAAAACGGGAATTAATTTTTCTCGGTCATGAGCTAGTCACAAAATAATCAAAGTTTTGAGATCATGTACATCGGACCCGAAAGAGAAGCGTACGTTTCTGTACGCTTGCCCTAAGTGATAGAAGACGAGTCCTCTATCATGATAATTTTAAAACCGTTAAACATAATTTTTCAAGAATTTCTCAAAAGGTTTTTCTAACTCTTTTAAAATTGTGTGTTCAACACTCTCTTCCTCATAATGTGGCTTTATATCTCAAAAATGTCATATTTTATGTGGATTAATTTTGAGGGGGAGCGTTTTAAAATTAAGCCTTTAATGTGGTTGGGTACATCTCAAAAATTGTCATATTTTATGTATCCAACACATTCCGAAAATGGTTTAAAACTATCATACGTAATATACTATAACAGATAAGGCATCTCAACTCCATACCTCAGCATATTTTGTGGTTTCAATTTTCCTATATACTATCAAACCTTGATTCATTAGGATACACATATATTGTTGGGGGGGGGGGACCCGACTACGTTCCATGATTCATGCGTGCACACATCTTTCTCTCCGAAACGATTTTTAGAAATTGTTATATTTTAATCAATTGGTATCTCTAATATCAAAATTTTATATTAGAGACAAGGGGAGAAAATGTAATTAAAATGTAATTTATAGAAAAATGTGATCTTAAAAACTCAAGTGCAACTCTTTCCTTCACATGCCAAACTATTTCGAATATCGATGCATGTATATAGAGGTAGCATTCCGAAAATGTAAAACTTTCAAAGTGTTACAAGTTTTGATTTTTATCAAACACTTTGATTGGTTTTTCAATGGTTTTAAGGTTACGATCTATACCAGAACAACCTACTATCCACGAAGGAACGAGGGAGTCAAAAGGTGGTTTAGGATAGGAAAATAAATCATATGATACAACCAGAACTGGAGGGATCTACCCAAGGACATTCCATAGCTAGAAATAGTTGTCCTTAGGAATGATAGAGTTGAATGTGAATGAAGTTGAATGCATACTAATTACCTAAGCTAGCACTGGAACAATCACAACAAGGTGCTAGTAATGACGTATTGGTAAGCATTGAAGGGGTTGAAGATTTTATGCAACTTAGGCAGAAGCCGTTTCAATACATCTACTATCAGAATCACAAAGATGATTGCTGATATTGAATACAAGTCATCATTGACCCAATGATGCAATGCACAACCTTCCCTATCCATTCAGGTTTCTCTCAAAAGAAACTTGTCTCATTGTCACGGAGATCAGCAAGTTATCTATTGACTTTCTCACTCCGAGTTAGTTGGTATTGAAAAGGTGACAGTTAGCTCCAGCCTCCAATTACTTAAACCAAATGCACTTATCGATTCTACAGCCAAACGAGATCAATCTATCATCTCTTTAGGACACAATCCATGTAACACACTTGATATTCATCGTCTAGAACACAAGTGTTAACGAAGAGTCCTACGCATTATCCTTGCGATATTACCAAAACATCTGAGTGAGATTCACGATAAAGATGGAAATCCTGCTTGAGTCAAGATTAAACAAGCTTATGGTAGGTAACTTGTGCGATTCCACATGTTACAAACTTGTGATAACTGGAATGCAACTAAGTTTAGATTCTTAATTGATTCAAACTTGATTCCAGGTCTCTTTGCAAAATCTGTGTAATATTGCAAGAACATTCAGAGTGACACTCTTCAATGTTTATAATGACGAATGGAAATCCTTCCAGTTTCAATCTCAAATAGGACTGCGATAGATGACTCGTAAGATTCTTCATGAATCAAGCTTGTGACAAATTGGAAATGTTAAACCCGCATATAAATGCCATGAACAGTACGTAAATGAAACATGAACAAATTAAAAACCTTACGATTTATTACCATACAACACGTAATTACGAACATTTAATATAGATATTACATATATTAATTAATTTCCACGAGTATTACATATATTATTATACGACACGTGTTTACGTACGGTACTTACAAAACGTAACTAGAAATATAAACACAACAAGAATGGAACACGACATTTTATAACACGAATCGCGTAACATTATCGAGTCGCGAAATAAATAAAAGTATAAGGGCTGAATTTGGTTGTTAAGCGTTTAGAATGGGGCAAGAGATATGGGCCGAGGCCCATGTAGTAACCAAACCGACTAGAGAAAGGAAAAAAGAACGGAGGAAGTGGTATATGTGTTAAAACAAGCATAAACAAAAAAATCCAACAAAACCCTAAAACTATAAAACAGCCATCGACTTTTCTTTTCAGTTTCTTCTTCACCAACGATCGTCTCCCTCTTTATTCATGCTGATGTCGTCGACCCCTCACCAAGAACAAGAAACAAAAACGTGGGTTTTCGTCTAGGGATCAAGTTTGAGGTTTGTGTGGATTTTTCTTAAACCCTAATACGCAAACAAGGTCAGTATAACCACGTTTTTAATTTTTCTTTGTTGGTTAATAGATCACGAATCCGTGATTTGATTTAAAAACATGTTAAAGACTAATAAGTGTGAAAACACTTATCCTTTCACCACTTAGTTATAATAATAACCAAGCCAAAACGTGTATTTTATGTCGTAAATGCCGTAATTATGCGTGGTTTGTGTTTTTGTTGTGATTTAGGACCAAAATATGAAAAGGGAAGAAAACATGGGCTTTCACGGGCTTTTATCGAAGAAAGAGACAAAAGACGAAGTCAAAAGATCAAGAGTGCAAAAAGAACGGAAGTCCAAGGCCTATTCTGAAGATTTATCAAAGAAAAAGTCTAAAGACGGAAGTTTAATAAATTCGAAGAACTCAAGTCTAATTAATGAAGAAATTACAAGACGAGTTTAATTAATCCCGAGACAAAGTCGAAAAAGTCAAAGAATTTAGAAGACGAAAAGACGAGAAAGAAAGAAAGAAGGAAGCTTCCAACACATGCTTACCTCCCTAATCTCCTATAAATATCCTCCTAATATCACATTAGGAGGTGTTGTCTAACTTGACAAACTAGTCTTCCACCTTTAATTACTTGCACTTTCTTATTGTCATTTACTTAATTGCACCTTTAATTTCTTGCCTTTAATTTCAAGTAAGTCTTTCAAATTTTGTTATTGAATCTTAATTTTTAATCAAGTTTTTATTTTTAATCTTTCATTCTACCTTTCTTGTTTTGCTTGATCTTTATGTTTATGTGCTTATTGTTATGTTTATTTGATTAAGTGTTATGTTTTTATGTTGTTGATTGTTTTGGATTATTGATTTTATAGCTTATTTGTGTTTATCTTAAAGTTACTTAAGTTTTTATAAAAGTTATTTTTATATAAAAGTTGTTTTCGTATATCTTTTTCATTTAAGTGTTTTCAAAAGTCTTTAAATTCTAGCTTATTAGCTTTTTCTTATACGTGTTTTAGTTAAGTTTTTAGTCAAGTGCTTATTGGTTAACAACTTATTTGTTTTGCTTATTTACGATTTTCCTACTGCTATTCCGATCACCACGTCGGAAAAGGGCTTTACATTCCGACCAGCATTCCGATTGCTGGATCGGAAAAGGGTTTTGGGTATTCCGACGAGGATTCCTTTTGGTATTCCGATAGGTGTTGGTTTCTCATATTCCGACAAGTGATTCCGATTGGGGATTCCGACGGGTATGTTTCTAGATATTCCGATTGGGGATTCCGACAAACATTCCGACGGGGGACACATTCCGATCTCATTACGATTGGAGAGGTAAGTGTTATTTCGACAGGACTACTCTTGGCACATTCCGACGAGATTCCTTTTGGTGTATTCCGATCGGATTCCGACGGGATTTCGATTAGGTGTATTCCGACAGGTTTGGTTTGTTAAATATTTTGTCTAGTTTTATTTTTAAGTTTACATTGCTTCAAGTTTTCAAATTTTTCACGCTTCCCGAAATCTCTGTTTTTACCTAGTGTTTTTCTATTTTTAGAGAGAAAAAGTGACAGTTTTTCTAGATTTACTTTTTGTCGAGTTTTAATTTTACGTCATTTAATTTCTCGTCATTTACTTTTAAAAGTTTTAATATTGCACCATTTATGTTTTAATTAGTTTTAGCTTTAATTACTGTCATTTACTTTAACGTTTTGCAATTTAATTTTACTACAACGACCAATCTATTATTGTTCCCACCAAAAGACGACTGAGTCGCACGTTAATCAGTAATCAATTCGAAGAGATCGGAATCAACGAACTTTATAACTAAGTAAAATCCAATTATTAAAGACGAGGTGTGTTAGGGGGAGGGTTTCGTTTTGGCCAGTTTTCCCACAAACCGAGACCACTCTTGGTCTCGGTGGTAGTTTTCTTCCACCAGCCGCTAGAGCTGGGTGGTTTTTGTGCAGTCAACCCAAACAACCCCACGAGGGGGATTTGGTTTAAAACAGTGGGAACCGAGACACTTATGTGTCTCGGTGGGAATATTATATACGGCATGGGGTAGCGAACACAGGCAGGGGGAACCTAAACGGGCAGTAGGAAGATTACTAAAACAGTGGGTAGATTGAACTGGCGGGGGAAACCAAACAATTTAGGGGCTGTTTGGTTTTTGGTTTAAAAACAGTAAAGGGTTGTTTGGTTTTGTGTTTTATGGCAGTTAAGGGGGTGTTTGGCTAAACATAATAACCATGTAGTTATTATTTATAAATATTAATTAAAACATGTTAATTTAATTAATTAGTTACATGACTTAGGACATGAGTTTTAATTAATAAATCATGTTATTATAGTTATTTATTTTATTTAAATATAACTTATGATTTAATAATTATTAATTTAGTTATTCACGTGCTTTAAATTAATTAATATATAGTTTAATTAATTTATATCTTTTTTAGGGTAAAGTTTATTTATTAGATCATGGATTATTATTAATTAATTAATTAATACTAACGATATCATGTAATGTTAGTATTAATTAATAATTGTAAGTTAAACCTAAGTATTTTATATACCTTAATTTAATAAAATCATGCTTATATTTAATTAAATCATATAACTTATAGTTCATTTAATTAACATGATATTATTAATAAACTATACCAATAATCACATGACTTATGATATTTAACCAGTAAACTTAAGCTTATATTATTAGCTTATTAATCCAGCTTATTTCTAATTCAGGAAACTTTCTATCTTTTGGAAACTTTCTATTTTAGGAAACCTGCTATTTTTAGAAATTTACTTATTATTACACAACAAGTATAATAATACAAGAGATACAAGTAATACTTAATCAGAATACGTAGAATACATGATAAACATAGCCTAACGTTAAAATCAGTAAAACAAGACATGAACATATAAAACAAGCTAAGACACGATATAAAATCAGTTACCTACTCAGTAAACAGAATACTTATACACATATATTATTTATGTAGCATTAGTGAGATCGAATTAGGACTTCCTTCCGTTCGTCTTATTCGTTCACTGGACATAAGGTACGGATTTCCCGTCCTTTCAGTATGGACATTCTTTCCTTATTAGGGTCCCCGTCTACAACCAACTGTTTTCCCGGTATTTGTTTTATATGTTTGATACTTATGTTAGATTAAGAGCCTAAGCCATATACATGCATGACCAGTGTCACCTAGTTATGGAGGTACCATAACCATAACACTGGAGGCACTAGTGTTATGACTTCCCCACGGCGAAGTGATTGCTCGTGGCGTCCCTTTATAGTTTTGGCCATTATATTATATTATCATGTGGGGCGTATGGGTGTATCCTAGTTAAATGTTTAGCAGTATTATTAGAGTGAATGCGATGTGTGCCTTGCATCCTTCACTAGGAGCGGATCCCTCCTACCCAGACTATTTAATTAGAGGCAACCCCTCTAATTGCATGACGAGGTCTCCCCTCCAAGTATTCATGCACGGTGGAACCTCATGACCTATATAGGCTATTGGCTAATTAATACAGTTTTCATATAAAAACATAAGTCTTTTCAAACTATAAAACCAGATTTATGAACATGTTCCAGGTTTTCCAGTACTTATACATTTCCGCTGATATTAGTCTTATTTATGTTTCAGCCATTCTTACTATGCCGTACATCCGTGCACTGAGTGTTATGCTCAGCCGTTACTTTCCTTTCCATGTCCCAAAACGGCAGGTAACCACGGAAGGACTCAAGCATTTGGAGAAATTGCATAGGATGGAAGTTGCCATAGACTTCTTCTCCTTTCTGTCCCATATACTTATGCTTGTTTAGTCTTTCCTAGTTCATTTACTTATTTATGTTTTGGTCTTATGTTTGGGAACCAATGTTTGATTCCAGATTTCCATATGGTCATGTATTTTTTACTACATATTACCTTGCATGCTTTGATGACACGCCATAATCACGCGTGACATTCTATTTACCAAAATGGGGTGTTACAATTATGGTATCAGAGCCCAAGGCTTTGACCTGTAGGCTCTAAAACTCGACCTGTGACTAGTGGGTAGTCACTAGAAGCTTCCTAAGTCAACACTTGTTATTCCACGTATTGATGTTTTTAGCACTTTGTTGTTTTAACCATGATGTTTTCATCGGTATTGTTTTAACTAATATGGATGAACATCCGTCATCCATACTTAGTTACGTGTCATTGTTTCATGCATGATGTTCCTAGTGAACTGTGGCTAATGTGGACTGAACCCCAGTAGTTCATAATTGGTCACATAATTTTTTTTTCTGTTAAGTTTTTTTTATAGCTGAGTTTCACTCATTTATTCCATGTATCATTGTCGCAGGTCTATGACTAAGTAACGGTTGGTACAGGACTGACCCTATTTAGTCGCATGTCCTTTTATCGAAACTTTTAACTTTGGGACCGACCCATAGGCGTCCCCTCGCCATGTCTTTTGTTTTGGGTAAACTGACCATAGGCGTTTACCTTCGCGCATATAAAGGTTTTTATAAACTGCATCATGCATTCACGCATTGTTTTCATGCATAAAATTTTTCTCATGATTTATTGGCATAAATTTTTTTCATGTCCCCTCATAAGTTACTATGTCTTTTATGTCAAGTGTGTTTTCATACTATCATGGTTAACTTCGTTTTCATGCTGATTAGGTTATATACCCCTTCATGTTAAGTTGTTTCATTTTCTTCAGGTTGATTTCGTCTTCATGTTAATTAAGTCTTACGTTTCTTTTGTTGTTTATGCTTTCACGATAGTCATGGTTGGTTTTCATTAATCATGCTTTCAGGCAAATCATCGTTGAATATTGTGTAACCACACTTTAGCGTTTCTCTATGCAACCAAAATGATGTATATGCTGGTATTGCTAGGTTATCATGATGGTTTTCTAACCGTTTAACCAAATTTTTTTCCTTTAAAATCATGACACATGATCGACCCCATACCGATCATTTCATGTGCATTCCATGTGTACTACATGTACGGTACTCCATGTGTATTACACGTACCTTAATCCAGGTGTACTTTACTTACAATGCTCCACGAGTATTCGCTAGTCGATTCCAAATCATCTCAGGTACACTTGTTGATACTCTACAAGATTGCTGATGCCGCTCATAACTTGGAGATGTTACGGAAGTTGATGATGCTGATTATTTTTGAGACGCTACGAGATGTTGATGCTGTTCATAACCTGGAGATCTTACAAGACGAAGACAAGGGCATTAGATCAAAGCGATCAGACGAGAAGATGCTTCACCACCAGGCGATTTCCATCAATCTATGCCCCTAATTCTTAGTTACATGTCACACGTCATTCAATTGTCGTTTCAGTCATATGAGTGAGAACCGATACCAGCCGGCCACTCAACTGAATAGTTATATGAATCACAGTCATGAGAATGACCGTCATGGAACTGACGGACAAGACGATAGTAACCACTACTGTGACAGCAACTATCTTAGCAATCACAACAGAAGCTCCGACCGCGGACGTGATCAGAAATACAAGGGTCAGTAGTCCAACCGATTTGCAAATTCTGGCATAATAACCTAATATTTATAGTTCTCTTAGTTTCATCACCTCGAGACATATGTCAAGACATCAGTCAAGACACATGTCTCACGTATACTTTCTGAAGACATATGTCAAGATACCAGTCAAGACACATGTCATGCTTATATTTCCCAAGACATGAGTCAAGACACATGACTCACGTCCAATTCTAGAACATCCCTAAGAAATCCAGGGTACCCTCCAAAGGGTATATCCATTTTTTTGTGCCATGTATTAATCGGGCCACAAGAATTTCAGTACCATCACCGGCATATCAGTGCGATCAGTCACGTTTGCTCGAGGACACTTTTAATTCTTATGCCCATATTTCATATATTCATGACCATAAAGGACGCCATTCGTATCACCCATGTATACGAAGTTTTTGCTTCAGCCTAATGATAAGATCCAAGCTGCTAATGCATTACCTCGGACAGATGCGAGTTGATTTTAATCCCAATTATGGACTAGGACATCACACCATGCTACAATTCATGATTATGTAAAGTAATGTTCAGGATCCTGAATACATTCAGCATGGTTTTCCATCGGGAAAATCTGTATAAATTGTCTATGCTTTCAAGCACATGATTTGTTAGCCATGGCTGCTAAAAATTTCTAGCTGTCAGTTAAAACACGACCACTGAAGTTCCTTTTACGCATAACCAGCCGATTATTCCAAAATCTTCCATTAAATTCCAGAAGAACCTTCAAGGAGAAGGACTGTAACATGAGATTATGTGTCGACTACCGTCGATTTAAACAAATCACCATTCATAGCCGTTATTCTCCTCCACGTATCGACAACATGTCCAATCAACTTTAGAGTGTTAAGCACTTTTCCAAGATCGGATTCATGATCATGCTGCCAATAGCGACGAGTGAAAGAGCAGGACATTTCCGTGACTGCTATTCGTACACGAGTCAGTCATCCTAAATTCATGATTTTGTATTAATCTCATAAATGCTCCAACAACATTATGGACTTAATAAATTGAGTTTCCATGAACTCATAAACAAATTCATAGTGTTTTCATCGAGGGCAACCTGATTTTCTCTAAGTCTAGAGAAGAGAAGGAAGACCACATTTGCACTATGTTGTAAATTCTACGACAGGAAAAATTTCACCCTGAAATTTTCTAATATAAATTCTGGTTGATTACAGTGACACGCTGAATTACATGGATTCTCACGGTTAATCTTACCATGACTCAGCTTAGGCGTAAAGGCGAGAACCCTACACTACATTAGGTGTGCCAAGAAAATCCTACGCTAAGAGAAGTCTAGTTTCGGAGACTCATAGTTTCGAAAACTCCTAGGTATCAAGTTTCTATGAAGCAAGATACAGTTACGTTCATATCTAAGTACCTGTCATACCAACAGGCTAAGATAGAACACCAACAGACTAGGATGTTTATCCACCATCAGAAATCGTGATCAGAAATGGGACATGATCTCCATGGATTTTGGTTACCAGATTACCGCAAACTCAAGAGAAGCATGAAGCTATATGGGTTATTGTCAACAGTTTGACCAAGTCTGCAAAATCCTTACATCCACAAGGATTCCAGAGTCAGCAGATCTGCAGACATTTTCCAGCCAAAGATCATCCGATCACTTGGTAATCCCTCAGCTATCGGGCTAGACAAAGGTTCACATTTGTGCTCCTTATTTGCGTCCACGTCCTTGTTCTAATTATACGACTTGCTTTCGCACTCACACTCGTGACACTATTCACATTCATGATCGTATCCTGGCTTATGATTTTACATTCATTTTCGTTATGGGAAGTGTTGCAAGAACTTGAGAGACCATAATCAAGTTTAGTATAACTCTCTATCCTCAGATAGACGTTTCACGTCACATTCCACGTCTCACCTTATAGCGTTTGGCGTTACCGTCGTCGTATTCCATGTTCACGATATGTTTCACATGTCATGTTCATTCCACGTTTCTCATATCACGTTCACGATATGTTACACGTATCATTGATCACCATATGTTTTCTCATATTACACTCACCATATCTCCACGTATCACGTTCACAATTGTTCACGTATCACGTTCACAATTGTTCACGAACTACGGTTCGGTATGTCTCGCGCATCATTGCTAAGACGTTACTATTATCAGTTAGTTTAGGTTATTTTGCATCATAACGTTTCAGTTACCCTTGCACGTTACTCCTTATTCCCTCGATCAAATTCAGGGGATCTATCTTACGTTGATAACCATGAACTCTTACGTATTTTCAAGTCAAGGTCAGGAGGACCAAGATTTATCATTTGTGTCAAGATCTTGTGGAGGAACCGTTCCGAGAGAGAAGCCACTTGGAAACGGAGGAGTCCATCCGGATTTTATCCTCTCATCCTTCCATAATTCGGTTATGTTCTTTTCAAGCAAGTCACGTTCCATGTCCTTGTCAGTCATGTCGCGTTCATGTTCTTTCAGTTTATTTTATCTATAATTCGGGGACGAATTATTCTTTTTAGGGGGAAGAGTTGTAAAACCCGCATATAAATGCCATGAACAACACGTACATGAAACACGAACAATTTAAAAACCTTACGATTTATTAATATACAACACGTAATTACGAACATTTAATATAGATATTACATATATTAATTAATTTCCACGAGTATTACGTATATTATTATACGACACGTGTTTACGTACGGTACTTACAAAACGTAACAAGAAATATAAACACAACAAGAATGGAACACGACATTTTATAACACGAATCGCGTAACATTATAGAGTCGCGAAATAAATAAAAGTATAAGGGCTGAATTTGGTTGTTAGGCGTTTAGAATGGGGCAAGAGATATGGGCCGAGGCCCATGTAGTAACCAAACCGACTAGAGAAAGGAAAAAAGAACGGAGGAAGTGGTATATGTGTTAAAACAAACATAAACAGAAAAATCCAACAAAACCCTAAAACTATAAAACAGCCATCGACTTTTCTTTTCGGTTTCTTCTTCACCAACGATCGTCTCCCTCTTTATTCATGTTGATGTCGTCGACCCCTCACCAAGAACAAGAAACAAAAACGTGGGTTTTCGTCTAGCAAACAAGGTCAGTATAACCACGTTTTTAATTTGTCTTTGTTGGTTAATAGATCACGAATCCATGGTTTGATTTAAAAACATGTTAAAGACGAGGTGTGTTAGGGGAAGGGTTTCGTTTTGGCCAGTTTTCCCACAAACCGAGACCACTCTTGGTCTCGGTGGTAGTTTTCTTCCACCAGCCGCTAGAACTGGGTGGTTTTTGTGCAGTCAACCCAAACAACCCCACGAGGGGGATTTGGTTTAAAACAATGGGAACCGAGACACTTATGTGTCTCAGTGGGAATATTATATACGACATGGGGTAGCGAACACAGGCAGGGGGAAACCTAAACGGGCAGTAGGAAGATTACTAAAATAGTGGGTAGATTGAACTGGCGGGGGAAACCAAAGAATTTAGGGGCTGTTTGGTTTTTGGTTTAAAAACAGTAAAGGGTTGTTTGGTTTTGTGTTTTATGACAGTTAAGGGGGTGTTTGGCTAAACATAAAAACCATGTAGTTATTATTTATAATTATTAATTAAAACATGTTAATTTAATTAATTAGTTACATGACTTAGAACATGAGTTTTAATTAATAAATCATGTTATTTTAGTTATTTATTTTATTTAAATATAACTTATGAATTAATAATTATTAATTTAATTATTCACGTGCTTTAAATTAATTAATATATAGTTTAATTAATTTATATCCTTTTTAGGGTAAAGTTTATTTATTAGATCATGGATTATTATTAATTAATTAATACTAACGATATCATGTAATGTTACTATTAATTAATAATTGTAAGTTAAACCTAAGTATTTTATATACCTTAATTTAATTAAATCATGCTTATATTTAATTAAATCATATAACTTATTGTTTATTTAATTAACATAATATTATTAATAAACTATACCAATAATCACATGACTTATGATATTTAACCAGTAAACTTAAGCTTATATTATTAGCTTATTAATCCAGCTTATTTCTAATTCAGGAAACTTTCTATTTTTTAGAAACTTTCTATTTTAGGAAACCTGCTATTTTTAGAAAGTTACTTATTATTACACAACAAGTATAATAATACAAGAGATACAAGTAATACTTAATCAGAATACGTAGAATACATGATAAACACAACATAATGTTAAAATCAATAAAACAAGATATGAACATATAAAACAAGCTAAGACACGATATAAAATCAGTTACGTACTCAGTAAACAGAATTCTTATACACGTATATTATTTATGTATCATTAGTGAGATCGAAGTAGGACTTCCTTCCGTTCGTCTTCTTCGTTCACTGGACATAAGGTACGGATTTCCCGTCCTTTCAGTATGGACATTCTTTCCTTATTAGGGTCCCCGTCTGCAGCCAACTGTTTTCCCGGTATTTGTTTTATATGTTTGATACTTATGTTAGATTAAGAGCCTAAGCCATATACATGCATGACCAGTGTCACCTAGTTATAGAGGTACCATAACCATAACACTGGAGGCACCAGTGTTATGACTTCCCCACGGCGAAGTGATTGCTCGTGTCGTCCCTTTTTAGTTTTGGCCATTATATTATATTATCATGTGGGGCGTATGGGTGCATCCTAGTTACATGTTTAGCAGTATTACCAGAGTGAATGCGATGTGTGCCTTGCATCCTTCACTAGGAGCTGATCCCTCCTACCCAGACTATTTAATTAGAGGCAACCCCTCTAATTGCATGACGAGGTATCCCCTCCAAGTATTCATGCACGATGGAACCTCATGACCTATATAGGCTATTGGCTAATTAATACAGTTTTCATATAAAAACATAAGTCTTTTCAAACTATAAAACCAGTTTTATGAACATGTTCCAGGTTTTTCAGGACTTATACATTTCTGCTTCTATTAGTCTTATTTATGTTTCAGCCATTCATACTATGTCGTATATCCGTGCACTGAGCATTATGTTCAGCCGTTACTTTCCTTTCTATGTCCCAAAACGGCAGGTACCAACAGAATGACTCGAGCATTTGGAGGAATTGCATAGGATGAAAGCCGCCATAGACTTCTTCTCCTTTTTGCCCCATATACTTATGCTTGTTTAGTTTTTCCTAGTTCATTTACTTATTTATGTTTTGGTCTTATGTTTGGGAACCGATGTTTGATTTTGGTTTTCCCTATGGTCATGTATGTTTTACTACATATTACCTTGCATGCTTTGATGACACGGCATAATCACGCGTGACATTCCATTTACCAAAATGGGGTGTTACAGGAAAGCAACAATGGTGTGATTCTTAATTGAATCAAAAACTTGTTCGAGGAATCTGAATTGAATACTATAATCAGACGGATAATTTATCCAACTGATTCACTCTTTACTGTCGTTGTCTGCTTTGAGACGGTCGGGTAAATAGAACTGGCTAGTACAATCGGGAAACCCTGTCAAGGAGGTTCTTAACTGGATCTACCCTAGCACAGGTACGGTATCTAATATCGTCAAACGGTCTTCACCGATGGAGGTAAAATGCTATCTAGTTAGGGTGAAATGTTCAAATCCATTTCGTCTGTATCCATATATGTTGCTGCATATCAAGAAGGTGGCGTAGCTATAACCACCGTAAGTCGTCTCCACATGTTCATACTAAAAGTTAAAGACTTCTGCTACTCTGATAATCAATGGATACCTCAAGGTTTAACAAGAATTAAGTATGTATGAGAGATTGTTAGCCTTTTTACATCAAAAAAGTATGAACATGTCGATTCAGAAGTCACAAGAGCACAAGATAGCGATAATCAAGATACTCAAGGAGAGATTGAAGATCTCAAGCACTCAAAGTCAAAAGACAAAGGCTCAAGACAAAGATTAAAAAATCATGAAGGAACAAATCCGTTACAAACAAGATCAAGACCAAGATACAAAACCTAAGAAGGCAAAGATCAAAAGTCAAATGAAGATCACCTCCACAAGAATGTATTCAGTCAAGCATTTTACTTGCTTAAGATGACCGATACATTAGGGGAGATTGTTAGGCTTTTATTTTATATAGTCAAACAAGAATCTAATAGGCTATCTAAGTCGTGATAGGTCTTGTATTGTAATAGGCTAGTCGGGATAACCGGGCTTGGACTTTAAGCTAATATTGTCTAAGGTAGAGACATTAAGCCTAAGACAAGGCCAAGCCCGGTCCTTCTCAAAGCTCACGAATCTAATGGGTTTGTGGCACTATATAAACCTCTCCTAGCTTGTTAGAAGAGGTTGTTGGTTTCATTTGTGTCTCTCTCTAAGCATTTACCTTCTACCATTCTCTCACTTTTCTCTCTATTTTCTCTCTACTTTCTTCTCTTTCTCTCTAGTTTCTTACTAAATTTTGTGTTATGGATTAAAAGTGGGGTAATGGTAAGAATAAGAATTATATCAAGATCACATATAAAAAATCATATCAAGATCACATATAAGAATAATATCAAAACCACATATAAGAATCCAATCAAGATTACATACAAGATTTATATCAAGATCAATTCACGATCACCGTCAAGATTCACATTCAAGATCAGTACAAGATAACAGTCAAGATTCACATTCAAGATCAATACAAGATCACATTCAAGATTCACATTCAATATCATTACAAGATCACAATCAAGATTACAATCAGGATCAATACAAGATTACATTCAAGATTAATTGGACCACAAACAAAATGTTTTAAAACATATAAATACATTATAGGAGATATAATGTCAAACATATAAAGTTTAGAAGCATATTAATCCATTATAAAATAAATAATGGCAAGCATATAGGGTAAAGCTTACCCAATTATTATAGTGCTAAGCTCATGACAACGGGGCTAATGATAAGTACCACAAATGATGCATGAAATATATAAGTATGCCCCACATAGTGTCTAGCCCTAGACCACCTAGCAACGACCAAATGATATACGTTCATTTAGCAGTGACGATGTATTTGAACACCCAGACAGGAGTTGTCAATTTTCAATAGATATATCCCTAACATTAGGGCCTACTCAACCATTATAGTTAACGAGTCATGATAAGGGGACTAACGGGTTAACACTACTTAGGCAAATCCATAACAATACTTCCGCGAGGTAATCAAGACAAAACGTATTTTGCATCTATAAGCAAGTAACAAAGCATTAACTCATCCCAAAATAATTATCCATAACATAACTTCATCAAAGTAATCAAGTGAATCTATTTTACGTTCATAGACAGTTTACGGTTCAGGAGAAATGACCTAATTTGTGGGGTATGTATGGAATTTGTAAAAACCGAACCATATTGATATAACATAAAACTTGCTTATTTTTATAAAAAATCGAGGTGGTAGGACACACTTATCGGGAAGTAAAGGCTCATATATATATAAATATTTAGAAAATACGAGGTCGGATCATCGAGAAATATTAAGTTGGTGTCGTTTTGCTGGGTTTTCTATACCCTAAATAGATTAACATGCATCGGAAATTAACAATTAATCTAGTGCTATGAGGGTACTAAACCTAAAGGATATAAACCCCAATAAGCAACTTAAATAGAATAAACAAATAAAAGGAATACTAACCTTTTGGAAAAACCGATTTCCCGCACGCGTAAACCACCTTGGTCGTGCTAGACGTCAAGTACCCAAATGAGGATACATCTAATGGCTCACACCCAAGAACCAATGAGAACTTAGGGATTAAAACTCCTATGGTCCCGATACACGAAAGACTCTAATAAGGAATATGAATAAACCTATAAATAAGGAGAAAATATGAGCAAGGAATGAGGTAAATGGGTCCTCTATTTATATAGAAGAGTAAGGGTTTCACTTCACCATATGGCGCGATGTGTGATAGGTGTGTAAACACCCATCCTTTTTACCACTTAATTACAATAATAACTGAGCCAAAACGTGTATTTTATGTCTTTTATGTCGGAATTATGCGTGGTTTGTGTTTTTGTTGTGATTTAGGACGAAAAGGTGAAAAGTGGAGAAAACACGGGCATTCACGGGCTTTTATTGAAGAAAAAGATGAAAGACGAAGTCAAGAAGTCAAGAGTGCAAAAAGAACGGAAGTCCAAGACCAATTCTGAAGATTTATCGAAGAAAAAGTCAAAAGACGGAAGTTTACTAAAAGCCGAAGAACTCAAGTCTTATTTATTGAAGAATTAAAAGATGAGTCCAAAGAAATCCCGAGCCAAAAGTCATTAAAGTCCAAGATTTGAGAAGATTAAAAGGCTTAAGGACTAATGGTGCAATTAACAAAAGATTAAGAAGAGAAGGACCTAATGATGCAATTAAGAAGAAATGAAGGAAGGGAGGAAGTTTCCTAAGCACTCCTTAACCTCCCCTATAAATAGATTAGGAAGTTAATCATTTCATTTTGTTGGCTAATAGTGACAATTAGTTCTTCCACTTTTAATTACATTGCAATTTAATTACCTTGTCATTTACCTTATTGTCAAATTTAAATACCTTGTCTTGCACCTTAAATTCATTTAACTTTAAGTAAGTTTTTCTTTTAATTCTTGTCAATCTTTACTTTTTCTTGTTAATCTCCTATCTACCTTTCTTTATTTGATCTTAATCTTCATGCTTTATTGTTTATGTTCATGTTCTTGATTTTTATTGATTTATTTAAGTGGTTTGAGTATCTTGATAATTATTGTTAGTTTTGTTGTTTTGGATTGATTGTTTATGATTAATAGATGTTTTGTGATTAGTTTGATTTAATCTTGTGGTTGATTTTGCTTAATTTTTATTAGATCCGTATCTTTTTCTTGTTCCTTGTTCTTCGCTTGTGTTGTTACTGTATTCCCAGGTTCTGATCTTCCCAGATATTCCGAACGAAGGATTTCAAAGGGCTGTTCATCCGGAATATTGGATATTCCGGATCAGTTGAGTTTATTCGGAATAATATTTATTCCGCATCAAGGTGCTTTATTCGGAATAATATTTCGGATCAACCTTTTATTCCGGATCAGCAGGATATTCCGGATCAACCTAGCATTCCGAATCAAATAATATTCCGGATCAAGCAAGTTCATCCGGAATAATTTATTATTCCGGATCAAGGAGTTTATTCGGAATATTTTGACATTCCGAATCAAGGTTTCTATTCGGAATATTATTCCGGATCAAGGATTATTCCGCATCAAGGGCAATATTCCGCATCAAGTTTTATTCCGAATAGAGAAGTTATTCCGGATAGGTGACATATTCCGAATAAGCAATTTATTCCGGATCAAAGTTTTGGGGAAATATTCCGAGTGAAGAAAAACATTCCGAACGAATGTGACATTCCGGATGAGTGTTTATTCCGAATGAGGGTATTATTCCGGATGAGCTAATTTTCAGGTTTCTTTAATTTCAGTTTTTAAGTTTCTGCTTTTTAATTTCAAGCTTTATTTTTCCCGCCTTTTTCCTTAGACGCACTTTAAGTTTATTTGCCTTAGATTTATTTTAGCCTTGCCTTAGTTTAAGTTTTAGTTTTAGTTGTGTTTTAAGTTTGCCTTAGATAGATTTAAGTTTGCGTTATTTACTTTAATTGCCTTTTAATTTCCGTCACGCTTTTAAATACTTGCATTTTACTTTAAATTAGAGTTAGATTTACTTTAACGTCATTTACTTTAATTGTTCTGCACATTTTATTTAAAAACAACCAAAAATATTTGTTTCACCAAAAACAATAGAGTCGTACTTTAAGCCGGAAATCAATTCGTTAAGATACCGAGAACAACAATTGAACCTAGCAAAATATCTTCATTAAAATGGCGCCGCTGCCGGCTCTTTTCGTAAAGATTAACGGTTTTCTGTGAGAGACGCGTTGCTTCTTGGGATCCGTTCACTTGTGAGCGTTATTTTTCTTGCTTAAAAATCTTCAAAAAACCATAATAATTAAAAAATTGTTAAAAAACACATAAAAATTAAAAATTTTGAAAAATCCAAAAAGATTTTATTTTCATTGTGTATATATATTCTCTTTGTGTTTGGTATTGTTTTCTTTTGCCTTTGTAGGTGTATGCGTACTAGATCTTCTAATTATCAAGAGCCCGAGACTCGAGAAGATTTAAGTATGACAGGTGTTAACAACAACAATAATCCACCGCACCTCAACAAAAACAACAATGTTCTTCCACAGCCAGATCTTCGGACAATGGAGGAGCTTTGTCAACCAACCATGTTTGGACGAGGAGGACCGATTGCGCCGATGCAACTCACGGCTCCGGAGTTTTCGTTGAAGCACCACATGATTCAGCAAGTGCAAACAAATCCTTTTAGAGGAATGCCTGATGATGATGCCAACAAACACCTCGACAAGTTCATTACAATTACCCAAAGCATGAAGTTGCCTGGTGCCACAATGGATGTTCTTCGCCTACAACTCTTTCCACATACTTTATCACATCACGCCGAGAAATGGTTTGATCGTCTCCCGAAGAATTCTATTCATACTTGGGATGACATGACTCAACGCTTTTTGTCGCGCTACTTTCCACCATCCATGGTCGAGCCTTCGCAATCAAATCAGCGGTTTCATGCAAGAACCCGATGAATCTATTTTTGATGCTTGGGAAAGATATAATGTCTTGATTGATCGTTGTCCAAACCACAACATGCTTCCCGTCACATTGATTGATATTTTCTACAACGGGTTGACTTTTCGAGATCGTGATACGATTAATGCAGCCGCCGGTGGCACATTTATGAAAAGAAGACCCGAGGAGTGTAGAGAGCTTATTGAAAACATGACTACTCACCACAAAAACTGGGATCCCTCCGCTTCTTCAAGGAACAACCCGAGAGTCAATGTTTCTTCTACCTCAGCAAGCCCTGATATGACCGAATTCACCCGCATGATGACCGAAATGAACAAAAGTATTTTGCTTCTCGCTTCAAACCAACAACAACAACAAGTTAAAGTGGTAGCCAATCCTTGTGAAACATGCGGCGGTCCTCACTCATACACCGATTGTCCTTCTACTAAAGGAAATCCGGAAAATGTGTATGCAGCTTATGGTAATTTTTCACCAGAAAATTACCAAGCTCGACCACAAGGGGATCGAAATTTGCTGAGTTACCGATCAAACAACTACCTTTTACCCGGTTTTTCTCCTTAAAACCAAAACCCCGCCAACAACTACAATAGAAGCAACCAAATCCCACCAAGAGCTTCTAATCCTTATCACCCACCCGCCCAATAAACCCCACCCATTAACCCCGATGTTGAAGCCATAATGAGAACCCAAGGTGAGCAAATCAAGAATCTACAGAGCCAAATTATTAATTTGAAAGGAGATATCACCAAGCAAGGGAATGAGATAAGATCCGAGCTTCGAGATAATATTCAATCCTCCTTCAGCACTCAAACAAATGCTATTAAGAATATGCTGGCTAGTTTCTTGCCCACAACTCAACCCTCTTCTTCGAGTTCTCTACCTTCAAACACCGTCACCAATCCGCGAGCAAATGTGAGTGCTATTACTACCCGTAGTGGAGTTACCATCGTAGGACCACCTATCCCACCCCCATCATCTACACCTCCTCCACCACCATTTATCCCTACTCCTCCTACACCTAGTATTAGTGCACCATTACCGTCTCAGCCTCGTCATGACGATGTACCTAGGAAGGATCCTTCAACATCTCAACCTTTACCTACACCTACACCTTCACCACCCAAACCCAATATCCCTTATCCTTCTCGTTTAGGCAAGAACAACGAGCTAACCAAGAATGACTGTCAAGTGTCGAGCTATGTGAAGATGCTCTCTCAAATGAACATCAACATTAGCCTTGTTGAAGCACTTGTCCACATGCCGAAATTTGTGAAAGCATTCAAGGAATTGCTTAACAAGAAGGAGAAGCTGATTGAGCTCGCCAACACACGCTTAAATGAAAACTGTTCTGCAGTTATTCTTAAAGAACTTCCGGAAAAGCTTGGAGATCCCGGTCGTTTTGTGTTGCCTTGCATTTTTAACAAAACCGAAGAATTTACTGCCCTTGCTGATCTCGGGGCCAGTATTAATCTTATGCCTTTGAGTGTTTGGAAAACACTATCATTACCCAACCTTACTCCAACAAAGATGACTCTGGAACTTGCAAATCGCACTCTCGCTTACCCCGTTGGTATTGCCGAAGACGTGTTCATTAAAGTTGGCACATTTACTTTCCCGGTCGACTTTGTCGTTGTTGATTATGAAATGGACCCTCGTATTCCTTTAATACTTGGTCGGCCATTCTTGAGAACCGGACGAGCTCTAGTTGATGTTGCCGAAGGTGAGTTAATCTTAATAGTCGGGAATGATTCACAAGTGTTCAAAATGGGGAAGCTTACAAGCAAATCCTTTGGACGAGAATCTGCGAATATGATTAATGTGCTCGATGATTTTGTCATCTACAACAATCCTCTATTCGAGTCTTGCAATGATAATCCACTGTTTCAAGATGATGTGGATGATTCTCTCTCCAATATGGAACCTTATCCCATTTATGATTCTCCACCGATCTTTGATGCTTATGATGATGATTCTAGCTCATATTCGGATGATTATGATGACCTTACTTCCGAGTATCCCGACATGCTGATTTATGATGATTTTGATGAGGCCGATACTCTTTCGAGTGATTCTTCTCATGATGAAGATCCTCCGCCATCCATGCTTAATCCTACTTTGGATGATTACTCTTTTGAGGAAGACTTCTCTACATTTCTTAATACTTACTTCCCTCATGAGAGTGATGCTCCTCCTTTGGACTTTGAAGATTATCGTCTTGATCCTACTTTGGATTTGAAGAAAATTCTTTCAAAGGAGAAGAAACCGGTCGACACTGACATCCGGAGCACATATGATTTAACACCTCTTTGTCCCCCTTCTGAGGACGAGGTTGTGCATCTTCTTCGCGGATCTTCTACCCATTCTGCTGAGCCTGAGTGCTATTTTCCCTTAAAGGAAAAGGTGTTCGACCCCGGTATTGATATTCTTCAGCCATCTCAGTATCTACCTGATGAAATAAAAGGAAATATCTTTGGAACTATTGAAGACATGCTTGCACCTCACCATCCTTGCTTCCATCGTGCTCCATCTTTGCTTAAGGGAACCTTGCCTATTCTTCTTTGGCTTGCCTTGTTCGCCTTAAGCCTCTACTATTTGATGGACGAAAACTATGTCTTTGATCCTGGTGGATATGTTTCATGCTTCTTCCTATGGTAATCAAGGTCGAGTCAGGCTCAAGACTCGGTAATAAAAAATCAAGCGCTTCTTGGGAGGCAACCCATGTTTCTATCTTTTAGCTTTCTTTATCCTAAGTATAGGGGAGCCCCTTGGTGTTTGCTCTCTCCTCTCTTCTTTTATTCAGGGATTCGAGCTTCAAAGACACACTCTTGATGATTCTTGACGACCCGTGATTCTGTGTTCCATCTTCCCGGTTCTATCCTAAAATCTTTTTGATTCACTATTTTATATTTTCCAATATTAAAATAGGAATCTCTTTAGTTGTCCTTCCCTTAGCGAGATTTAAACAAAGTGCACAATGTCCTAAGTGTAGGGGAGTTTACTCCCACATGCTTAAACATTGAGGACAATGTTTATATTAAGTGTAGGGGGGATTTCTATCGAAGTTAAGTGGTCTTTTCCTTGTATTTGTCCTCATTTTAACCGGAAAATCAATTTTTCGACATTTTTCAAAATTTTTGATCTATTTTGGCCTATTAGTTTTTCCCTTTGTATAGTTATTTTCTTTCTTTTCTAGAATAATCTTTAATAAAGTGGTTTTAATTTTCAAATGTTGTGAATCTTTTGACTCAACCCGAGTTTACTTATCTAAGTTACTCTAGCTAGTATCCTTAACATGTTTAAGTCAAGTTTTGCTAGGCTTTTATATAGGGAGCTATAAAACGCGAAAGTCTTAACTCTCACGGGTTAAGAACAAGAACTTTTCGCAAGTTCCTATAATTGATCCTAGAGAGTCGTTTATCAAGGGAACTTTAAAATGCGATTTATAAACTTGAAAAAGTCTAAGAATTTGCAAGATCCTATAGGCGACTCAAAAACCCAAAACTTTGATTTAATAGGCTAAGCATCTACGAGTCTCATTCCTTGAGATTTTAAACTGTGGAGAACAAGAGATGATAGAGTCAATTATAAGTTTGGTATTCTTTCGTGAATTTATGTGAGTTAATTATAAGCCTATTCTCCCATCGCTTGCTAATAAATTTATCTGCAATAAATAAGGTTGTACGATTTGAAAAGTTACTTAGCTTCTAGCCCAAGATCGTTTAAAAGTTGCTCGGTATGGATTAGAGTTCATAGCCAAGGCATAACTTATTGAAGCGGGATGCGAAGATTGGCGAGTCCGAAAAGGCCCTAACAAGGCATGAGGGCTATATTTTGTTGCTAAAGATCCCAAGTGATGTGAAGAATCATTTATCAAAAATCAATATGAAGGATCGAGACACACGACGAAAAGCAAGAACTCCCCAAAAGTCATGGAGAAGTCTATCCGAAAAGACCCTAGCAAGGTATGAGGATAAATAAAGCCAAGTCCAAAAAGGAGGCGGATCGTTGTATATCAAAGTCCAAAATAAAGATTGGAGAAAAATGAAGAAGTCGTGGTCCAAGTATGAATCTCTCAAAACTTCAAGTGAAGAAATTCCTATATGAAGAGAAGACCATTATTTCATGAACGTCTCTCAAGGTTTGAAGTATGAAGTCGCTGCCAAATATCGGTCCGAGAAAGGTCTCAAATCGCGAAGCGAGTTATGCCAAGATATGAACTTTATGAGGTCCCGAGAAGCAGTTTTAAAAGATTTTGTCCTTTAGCTAACTATTGATTAAATCGTTCACATTATTTTCGGCCTAAATAACTATCGAAATAAGTCAAAAATGCATCCTCGTGATCATTCAAGACAACAATAAAATATAAGAGATACACCTAGGAATAAGGGAGTCTAAGTGAATAATTGGTCCACATGAGTTCGTGTTAGTTTGCTAACTTATAATAACAATGATCTCGTTTTTAAGCTTGGTTTGGAGAAAGTGAAAACTTGAGGATGATGACTATTCATGACATTTCCAAAACCAAGGTATGATTTTGATTTCTTTACTTGTTTAGTTATTTTCTATCTCTTTAATAAAGGCCAACGTGGATTGATTTTGATGAAAAATGTAAACATGCTTTGTAACTAATGCATTGCATGAGGACATTGCAATGGTCAAGTGTAGGGGATTTGATAGGTGTGTAAACACCCATCCTTTTTACACTTAATTACAATAATAACCGAGCCAAAACGTGTATTTTATGTCTTTTATGTCGGAATTATGCGTGGTTTGTGTTTTTGTTGTGATTTAGGACGAAAAGGTGAAAAGTGGAGAAAACACGGGCATTCACGGGCTTTTATTGAAGAAAAAGATGAAAGACGAAGTCAAGAGTGCAAAAAGAACGGAAGTCCAAGACCAATTCTGAAGATTTATCGAAGAAAAAGTCAAAAGATGGAAGTTTACTAAAAGCCGAAGAACTCAAGTCTTATTTATTGAAGAATTAAAAGACGAGTCCAAAGAAATCCCGAGCCAAAAGTCATTAAAGTCCAAGGTTTGAGAAGATTAAAAGGCTTAAGGACTAATGATGCAATTAACAAAAGATTAAGAAGAGAAGGACCTAATGATGCAATTAAGAAGAAATGAAGGAGGGGAGGAAGTTTCCTAAGCACTCCTTAACCTCCCCTATAAATAGATTAGGAAGTTAATCATTTCATTTTGTTGGCTAATAATGACAATTAGTTCTTCCACTTTTAATTACCTTGCAATTTAATTACCTTGTCATTTACCTTATTGTCAAATTTAAATACCTTGTCTTGCACCTTAAATTCATTTAATTTCAAGTAAGTTTTTCTTTTAATTCTTGTCAATCTTTAATTTTTCTTGTTAATCTCCTATCTACCTTTCTTTATTTGATCTTAATCTTCATGCTTTATTGTTTATGTTCATGTTCTTGATTTTTATTGATTTATTTAAGTGGGTTTTGATTATCTTGATCATTATTGTTAGTTTTGTTGTTTTGGATTGATTGTTTATGATTAATAGATGTTTTGTGATTAGTTTGATTTAATCTTGTGGTTGATTTTGCTTAATTTTTATTAGATCCGTATCTTTTTCTTGTTCCTTGTTCTTCGCTTATGTTGTTACTGTATTCCCAGGTTCTGATCTTCCCAGATATTCCGAACGAAGGATTTCAAAGGGCTGTTCATCCGGAATATTGGATATTCCGGATCAGTTGATTTTATTCGGAATAATATTTATTCCGCATCAAGGTGCTTTATTCGGAGTAATATTCCGGATCAACCAAAAGTTCCGGATCAACCTTTTATTCCGGATCAGCAGGATATTCCGGATCAACCTAGCATTCCGAATCAAATTATATTCCGGATCAAGCAAGTTCATCTGGAATAATTTATTATTCCGGATCAAGGAGTTTATTAGGAATATTTTGACATTCTGAATCAAGGTTTCTATTCGGAATATTATTCCGGATCAAGGATTATTCCGCATCAAGGGCAATATTCCGCATCAAGGTTTTATTCCGAATAGAGAAGTTATTCCGGATAGGTGACATATTCCGAATAAGCAATTTATTCCGGATCAAAGTTTTGGGGAAATATTCCGAGTGAAGAAAAACATTCCGAACGAAGGTGACATTCCGGATGAGTGTTTATTCCGAATGAGGGTATTATTCCGGATGAGCTAATTTTCAGGTTTCTTTAATTTCAGTTTTTAAGTTTCTGCTTTTTAATTTCAAGCTTTATTTTTCCCGCATTTTTCCTTAGACGCACTTTAAGTTTATTTGCCTTAGATTTATTTTAGCCTTGCCTTAGTTTAAGTTTAAGTTTTAGTTGCGTTTTAAGTTTGCCTTAGATAGATTTAAGTTTGCGTTATTTACTTTAATTGCCTTTTAATTTCCGTCACGCTTTTAAATACTTGCATTTTACTTTAAATTAGAGTTAGATTTACTTTAACGTCATTTACTTTAATTGTTCTGCACATTTTATTTAAAAACAACCAAAAATATTTGTTTCACCAAAAACAATAGAGTCGTACTTTAAGCCGGAAATCAATTCGTTAAGATACCGAGAACAACAATTGAACCTAGCAAAATATCTTCATTAATGTGCGACAAATATCCCGTGTCACCTACGACGTAGGTAAAATAACCCTACACCGTATACACCCCGTATCCAACCTAAAACCAGACACCACTTATAGTATCAATACTATATGGTGTACCAAACCTCAATATTGTTTCTTCCTTATCAGTTCACCGAGGGAAACCAAAAAGGACTCTACTCTGACGATAGTCTCATCAGTTAGTTATGAACTTGGGCACTAAATCCAACAATCTCCCACTTGGACAACTCATCAACTATAATTGGTGTAAGCCTATCCTGATCAACTAAGCAGAGAGTGTCATCCAATGCAACTACTGAACTCCAAATCTCATCAGAGATATCCCATGGATAAGTGATAAGCTATTCCTTTATTCTACTGATATCGTATGAACCCGAGACATGTAGATTCATATTAACAATCAATGATCACAAGTTTATAACATAATATCTAATTATTTATACTTATCACATGTTAATAATCTACTATTTAAGTGCCAACAGAATTAAGCTAAGGAAATTAACACGCAACGGAAATTAACAATTACTCTAGAGCTATAAGGGTACTAACCCTAAAAGATCTAACCTAATTCTTTAAGCAACTTAAATGGAAGAAATAAATAAAACATTAAATAAATAAAAGGAATACTAATCTTTTGGAGAAACCGATTTCCCACACGCGTAGACCACCTTGGTCGAGCTAGACGACAAGTACCCAAACGAGGATACCTCTAATGGCTCACACCTATGAATCAACGAAAACTAATGGATTCGAACTCTTATGGTCCCGATACACGAAATACACTTATAAGAAATAAGAGTCCACCTATAGACAAGTAGAAGAGATGAGCAAAGAATGAGGTAAAGGGGTCCTCTATTTACATAGAAGAGTAAGGGTTTTGCTTCACCCAATGGGGCGATGTAGGAAAAATATCATGTGTCAGCTACGGCGTAGGTAAAACAACCCTACGCCGTAGACAGCCCGTATCCAACCTAAAACCATACACCACTCATAATATCAATACTATACGGTGTACCAAACCTCAATTTATTTCTCCTTTATTAGTTCTATTATCGGTTCACTAAGGGCAACCCGAAAGGACTCTATTCTGACGATAGTCTCACCAGTTAGTTATGAACTTGGACACTAAATCCAACAATTTTGAGGCGTTTTATTACCCGTAAAGCATATATGGTGGACTTAGGTCATAAAAGCCCAACATGCACCTATAATGACTATTGGACCATTCTTGGGCATGCGATTGAGAATCATAGTATAAGAAGTTAATACTTGAATCGGGCTTAGGTCACATAGACTTGAAATGGGCCACAATAGGCTTATAATGGACTTAATTATCAAAAATTAGATAATACATTAAAAATGATGAATTTCTATCAAAAGTTTTATAAAAAATTTATAAAACTTATACAATGTCTAAAACTTACTGTATTTTAGTAGTACTAAATACATAAATATGACTTATTTTCTCGTCCCGAGCCTAAGACGCGTTTCATCATCTTTAAGTCTCGTGTGATCGTGTATCGTGTATCGACCGCTGACGCTTGTTCTCGATTGACGTTTGTGACGATCGTATTAAGTGAGTTCATAGCCTCGCTTTTATACTTAATTGTTTTATTAAACTCGCTAGGGGAAAGACATGCTTGCTTTAAATATGAACACAATTGTTTACAGGATATGTTTTTCCGGTAGCTATTGTATGTGCTAAATTGCGCATTGCTATTGAAAAGCTTCTATAAATCATGAATTGTTAACTAATTGTAATGGGTTTTCAACGTTTGGTGACATGAAAAAAACACGTACATATGAGTTTTAGTAGCATATTTATATATGAACTTTTTTATCTAATGACGTGGCATTGGTCAACTGGTAGCCAAATTTTATAGCGAATGGAATGAACAATTTTTCCGACATTCAGCGACCTGGAGGAAGATTTCGAGTTTAGTAACTTAATGAAAGAAAGATCATTTCTGTAAAATTTGATAACATAAGCTCTTGAAGAAAAAACAGGCAACCTATGTTATGGTTTGAGCATTAGTAGACTTATATACTTTTGATATTGGGTTGGGCTTTTTTCTGATACATCGATATGAAGCTATGGTTTGAGCATTAGCTAGCTTACGTATCACATTATCACGTAAAGAAACATCGTGTTCATGTATCGGGCCTAAATTGGACTCTCAATGTGTTTTACTAATCTATTTAGCCTAAATAGATTACATCTCCTTCACCCTTCAGTCCTTCAAACACGAAAATTTACTAGCTTAAGAATCTATATTGGTATGTCTTGACAAGTGACAACGATACCCAACATAAATCAACGCTCAATTTACTTAAGAATTACGGCGTATAGATAACATAAGAGTTTAATTTAAGTTGACAATATAAAAAACATGCTTATGTTCTTAGTTTCTCGATCTTTTTCAGCTTTTCGTTATCATTTCAGTGGTTAAATAACATGCGAGTGATTAATTAACAAGTCGTGAACACACAAGCGGTACACTGAATACCAACCCAATCTCGATGAAAAAAGGAAAAGCAACTACAGAAGGGTGACGAAGCTTCTTTTCCTTCGATAGTTAAACGTTGATCAAGTATTCAATGCACATAAGTCTCAATAGTTATTGGTCTTCCGAAAAAAAAAAGTCTTTGATCATCGCTATTGGCTAACACGTAAAGATAAAGGGGAAATGGTGTAGGATATGATAAGAAGGCGACTTAAATATAACACATCGATGGTTATTGCGATCGATTACGATAGATGTGCTAAACAACTCAAGATGCGTAGAATTTGTTACGCTTGTCGTCTTGAACATATTCATCAATTATCACTATAACAAAGATACTTGAAAAGATGTTATGAGTTCATCTCAGTCATGCAAACACTCTTTATAGCTTTTATCATGCTTCGATCTTTTAGATTAGTGGTTGATATCGACTGATGCTGTGAAACACACAAGAAAAATCAATGTCAAATCTCACTGGTTAGACAAACTTAACGAAACCTAGAGAGTCATTGTTTATTGTTCTTTCTTTTCTTTTCAAAAGCTAGCTAAAAGCTTGGCTCAAATACAAACGACAAAAAGCCTGGAGATCGATATTCGATCACTTTACATGCATGAATTATCATATTTTGCTAGCTAGATACGTACCTTAAACAACTTTTGTTAAGACAACTTAATTTGTCCAATATTTCAGATATTCATGCAGTAGCACTGTAATTAGTAACTAACAGAAGTATCATAATTTTTAGCCATTGCCACATAAGATTTCAGTCATTTTTTATCAGTAAAAGTAGTCTTTCTTGATTTATCTAAGTCACTTTGATTTTAACTGACGTGTAAAGACTAGCAAAGTGTTCCAATCCTTTAATCCTCTAAATGAATAGTTTTTGATCTTTTAAATTCACCATTACACATTTTTTCAAATTAAATAGTGAAAAATGACAACACATTAACCTTGAAGTATTTTTCTAGTCTATAATTATTTTCTTCAAATCATGTCAAGGAATTAGCCGACGACATTGATCCTGCACTTCATTATGTTAAGGAATGCTATTCAACATTGAATATAGAGGTAGAAGATGAAGTGTATAAATTATCAAAACACCCTTAGAAGTTGTGCTAATTAAAAGGATTAAAACACCCTCATCTTATTAGTAAGCAAAACTTTTAAATATATTTTATTTTGTAGTGAACATACATTGATGAACTTCTTCTTCCTTTTTTGAACATAGCGACTTGCCTTCCAAGAAAGGTAAACATTTTTATATAAAGAATGCGTTTGGATAGGCTTTTGCACCTGCTTAACCTCTCCAAACGTGTTTAGAAATCGATTCTATTCATTGCCCGATTTATAATCATAATGTCAAATCAACCGATCCTGTTTTCTTTTCTTGTGAAGTTGCCTTTCTGTTTGGAGATTGATTCGAATATGTGACATTTTTTATTTGTCGATGCCTACCGATGGGATATCTTGGGACTAGCAACATTGTGAATTCACACGTTAAGAAGGATCGGTTGTTTGTTATCGTTGCCTTTAAGTTTTGGGTCCTTTGAAAGTATCGAAATAATGTCACTTTTAGCTCTATCTTCTTGAGAAAATATTATATTTTTAATTCCATTCGTTTATTTTCTTTTAATTGGCTAATATATAGAGGTAAAAAAAAATTTCTAGTTGAACAGATTGATTATGTAATTTTTGTAATGTTCAAGCATCTTGATAGCTTTTAATATATCTTTTGTCATTAAGATAAAGTAGTATCTGATATGGAGAAGACATATATAGACATGAAACTGAATTGAAAAATCTTACTCTATAGTTTTTGGAAATAAAAGAAGTGGTGATAAAAAATTAAAGATAGTTATAAAAGTTGGAAGGTTATGTTTGTAAACAAGAAGGCTCTTGGATGATGAAGAAGGTGGCATATACTAGCAACCTATTCAAAAAAGGTGGATATCATATGCCAAGTGAACTCCAAATCAGAAAAACACTAAAATGCCATCTTTGGGGAGCAATGGAAGACCATATATACTAGTGCCTTCTTTATGTTTTCTTCTATATTATTTTCTCTTTTTATCCTTGCAAAAGCATGTCACCATCCTAACTACTTTCTTTTAGAAAAGAAATTTCAGTCTCTCTTTGTTTCCTAAAATGTAATTTTAGTTTGGAATTACTTGTTTACTTATTCTGACTGTCGCAATATCTTATTTAATGATTTGATTCCACTATGTTCCTTAGTAGTTTATGTGATGTATATATATATACTTATGGGTTTTGCTAATGACTTTAATTAATTATTTTAGGCATACAAATTAGGTATTAGCTAATATGTTGACATCAAAGGCTGCAGAATTCATTCATATCCGTATACTCAAACAATTATGGTTAATACTGATTATTGTCATAATTTGCGTAATACATGTAAGTTTATACATAAGATATAGTATGATTTAAGGTTTAAGATTTTGCAAAAATGCCGGTAAATTGCTTTATGAAATATTGGCGATTTTCTCACAACACTTACAACATCGATCGAAGGTAAGTGTCTGACTGTTTTGTCATGTTTTCACCTTGTGTTATGCGCCATCCTCCATCCTTTCTCCGGCATGCTATGCTCTACGAGCCTGCCATGCGCTTGGATGCAGTGTTCCGTTTAGTATATCACTACTTCATTTAAAATGTAAATTCTTTGGTGATTGTCTAGATAATTTACTTACATTTATGTTTGTTGTTTTTCTTTACAATGGTAGTAGCATGGCACGATTGTGCTAACTTGTAACCTGGTTTTGCTAAGGTTGTGTTGGCTGTTTTAAGTTTGTAACGTCTCGATCAACCCGGCCGTCAGACCTGTTATTCTAATCTCCTGATCAAGTAGGACACATGTTCTTACTTAGTTAGTTAGTTTAAATGTTAATCATAGTTGACACTACCCGCACTAAGACCTTATTAAGAATAAAATAGCGACCAAGTTGAGTCTAATGGAATTAGTCGTTATTAAATGCATTTTTAAAAGTGAAACAAAAGATACAATGTCGACATTGTGTAGTCAGTCAGTGAAGCTGATTGTAATTTGGAATTTCGAATATTTTAAGATTCATGGACTATACTAGAAGATTAAAAGACAGCCTAAAGATGGATATTCGATACCGTAATTGAAAGTTTAGCTGTAGGGGTTTAACGTGTAAAGGATCAAACCAAATTTTGATGGGGGTATGTTAGTCGAAATTCTCAAATTAGATATAAGCGATAAGCTGTAGAGTTTATTTGGTAAAAACTTTTGAAAGCTTTTTTAGAGATTTTTACTTTTTGTTTTTTAAAAATAAAAAACTAACATCTCATAAATAACTCGGAGAAAACCCTTACAAACCTCGTATGATTTCTCAAATACGTATGTTCCGGCTCGGCTTCCATATTTCATGTTTGTAACACTTTATTATCTTCGTAATAGTATAAACCAGACCATTTATCCGCAGAATACATGCATACGTACAGGTTGATTTGATCCGTATGAGTTGAAACATGTTATATATTCTTGTGTGAATTTAGCATCCGTTTTCTCCTTTTTATTTTTGCATTTTGCCTATGAGTACATCTTAAGCATATGGAGAAAAAAATATTTTTATATCGAATCTCGTTTTGTTTTCACGACTGTACTAATCTATCTTCCGATATAAGTAGATAGTACTTAATTAGATCGGATAAACTTCGTAAAACAGTGGTATGACTCAAAAAGATAATGTACAATGTAACTGGATCCAAAAGCAAATAGAAGAGTGAAATATCAAGGGGAAATGACTAAAATGGTCAAGTTGAGCACTTGACATCCACTGAATGGTTAAGTTAAAAGATTTTGACAAATATAGTCATCACCACAAACGTTCAACTTTGCAGTCACAAGTGCTCAACAACAAGTGATCAACTTACGGTACTCAACCATAAAGTGCTCAACTTTACAACATAAAATGCTCAACTTTACACCACAAAGTGCTCAACTTCGCAAACTTGAAAAAGTTTTTTTTTCTTTTTTTGTTTTTTTGTTTTTTTTATTTTTTTGCAAAGTTGAGCACTTGGGGGTTGAGCACCGTAAGTCGAGCATTTGCCATAGGACACGTGTCATAATTACAATGAAGTTGTTGAGCAGTTGATCATTTGTGCATGACCATATATATCAAAATCTTTTGACTTAAATCATATAGTGAATCAAGGGTATGAGATTTAACCAAATCCGTCTTTTTCCCGATATCAAATATGTGACCGTATATGTGAGTGAACAGTTAACTATTCACAAATGTTACTTTTACAAGCAGGCTGAATTAATTTTAAAACTTTTAATCTTATTACGCCATGCTAGAATGCATGGATCTTTATGACTTCCTTTTTTACTTAAAGGTGTGCAAAAAGCAAAATCTGATAAAAAGATTGATTGAACTGAGCCCAATCAAAGCTTTGTAATGTTTAAGTAACACAACAAGGTACAGCAATAATTGCCTAAACAATTTTGACCCGGCTTCCTAATCCTATACTACGTACAATATAATGATTGTTAAATTTGCCAGCTTTGACCGGACGAGAACATGTGTAAATCTGACTGGTCTTCAGATATCTCGGAGCGATTGGGTCATAAGACTATGTTTACTTATGACCTAAACCAACCAGTTAGATAATATTATTACATATTAAATTAGAGGAAGTACAAATACAACCAACTCATCTGCCAACCGAGGTCACTTGATGATTCTCAGATTTTATAATCAACTTAGCCACACGTTCAAATGTTACTGGTGCATGTAAGTTATGTTCTTAGAACCCAACTTTGACTTTTGAAGCAAAAAATATATGTTCTTCGTGATACCAACATCAGATCCCAGATTTCATATCAACAACGGAATCCCAAATTTCAAGATACCAACATCATTATCTTATTTTCCACATTCTATATCCCGTATCAACAATGAAAGCAATAAGAGCAACCTTAGATCTGCCAACAAAAGTAACAACTTTTCTAAGACTCTACAGATTTTTTGTTTACACTTTCGGCATATAAATTCACGTGCTTCGGTCATTATTTCAGGATCAATGGGCTCATAAAGGAACTGTTTTTTGCACCATGTACAATGTGTCTAGAACCTGCTATTACTACTCACGGTGGGAACTGATACTTGTGTTATGACACTCTGCTGTGAACTTGAAGACGGTTTCCCATTCTATTATGCATGGACATTATTTTAGACTTGAGGTTGCTCTTATTGCTTTTGTTGTTGATATGGGATATACGTCCTACCCACGAAGAACATATATTTTTTGCTTCAAAAGTCAAAGTTGGGTTCTAAGAACATATCTTACATGCAATATTCATTTTAAATAAATGATAACATCGATGGCCAGTAACATTTGGACATGTGGCCAGGTTGGCTATAAAATCTGAGAATCACCAAATGACCTCGGTCGGCAAGTGGGTTAGTTGTATTTGTACTTCCTCTAATTTAATATGCAATAATATTATCCAATGAGTTGGTTTGGGTCATGAGTAAACATAGTCTAAAAGTGATGCCATGGAGAAAATGTATGACACGTAAAAAAAATGCCAACGACACCATATTTGACATGATCCATATTTCATGGTGTAGTGTTTGAAACAAAAAAAATGATACCATATTTTAGGGTGTAATACTTTGACATCAAAATATTTAATTAATAAAAAACATAAAATAGGAAAACCATAATTTAAAGACATTAAAATAACAAACGACATAGAAAATTAATTATTCTTGAATAACGAGCCTGGATAGCATTTTTTTGGCGTTCCCAATAAATGCGTCATTCAGATCCATGTTGCTCGTATCAAGTTGTAGCACCCTCATGTCTGACTCGAACTTTTGAGAATCATTAACTCCATTCTCGATGTGGTCTCACCTTCGATAACGTCTATTCTTGCCTTGCGATCTTTCTCGTATGGTTCTTGGATCATCGCTTGAAATATTTTCAGATGTGAACCAAAACTAACCATGGAGTTGGATGAACGTTGACTCTTTAAAACCCGATGTAACCCGTCTGGATGAGGCAACACGTCCGGTTCAATTCAGGTTCCTCGAAGACAATTTCGTCTTGCGAGGGTCGAATCGAGACTTTTCAACTTGTGTCTTTCATAAATCCCTAAGCGCTCTTGTGCCTAAGTTTCAAACTCGTGCCTTTTTTAAAAGGAATTTCAACCCTCGTCATGAACCCCTCATCTTTCTCCCCACTCATCATATTTATTTATTTCCATAAGACAAATAAATTTACCCACATCTCGATTTATTAGAGTCTATTTTCTCGTCAACATGTTCATGGTTCGAGTCGAGATATTTTTTGCCACGACTAAAGTATTGCATGTTTCTTGAACTTTATACCAAAATGCATCCTTTTTTGACCTGAGCCGTATTTTGGATCCTTAGATATTTGTATGTAACATTCCGGAAAAAGAAACTTGTCGTCTTGTGTTTAATAATTTTTAGTACTCAGACCCTATTGTGGTTCACTTGTATTCTTTGACTTTGACTTCACCGGTTTCCTTCTTTGGAGGTTGATGTAAGGAGTTGCTTTGCATCTTCATCTTGTGTTGCATCGGATTGTTGGTCGGATGGTAGTTGTGAACCGCCTTGTAATTGGGATTGTTGAGACATTTAGGAAAATTGTTGTTGAAGATGTAATTGATTTAGAAACATGTGATTTTCGGGAGTAAATGGGTTAAAGTTGGGAAAGTAGGGCATTTGATTGAATGAAAGTTGAGTCGGATTTGGAGACAAGCTTGAATTGTAGTTCAGATTCGAAGACGAAACCGGGATTTGGTTGAACGGGTCGTTGAGCATAGGGATGAAATCAAGCCAAGCTTTTAACAAGCAACTCGAGCCCGAGCTTGGTTCAATCAGGCCAAGCTTTTATCAAGCTCAAGCCTAAATTCAAGCTCAAATAATAGCCCGAAACATATATCAAGCTCAAGCGCAAGCTTTTGAGAGCTCGGCTCGAGCTCTTATCAAACTTTTTCAAGCTTTAATAAAATTATGTTTTGATTATTAACTCATATAAGCATGTAAGACTAATTTGAGTATTAATCTAATTATAAGAACTTGTTTTATAAATAAATAAATGATATATTATATAAGGACTTTTAACTCTAATTTATATTTTAGTTTCTTGTTATTTTAAATAAATTTTTATTTTTGTATTTATCACGCATGTTCCATACATCCTTTTAATGTGAATATAAAGATTATATTACTATATAATACACCATCCCATTAGTTATAATAATATATATTTTGTTGAAATAGTATAAATTATTTTTGCTTATTTCTTATTCTAATGTTGGGCTTTAGTACCAGCATCCTATTGTTGTTTTATTAATGTTAAATGAATAGAATTTGCTTTTGAGTCATAATTTTTATTTGTTTTATTTAATAAATGTACTTATTGATGAGTTTTGTGATAGAATAAATAAATTTTATATACACTCAAGTTTTTCAAGCCAAACTCAAGCTTTGATCGAACCTTATCAAGTCAAACTCAAGCTTCGATCGAACCTTACCAAGCCAAGCTCAAGCATAGTTGATTAAATCTTGATAAGCTATCAAGCCAAGATCAAGCATACAATTTTTTTATCAAGTCAAGCCAAAGCGCTATTAAGCTCGAGCTTGATTTGACACGATTACACTCCTAGTTGAGCATGTCATTGGACCACTGATTATTGGGATTCATATTGATGTGGAAAATATAAAAGTATGTGTTATAAAATATATTGAAGGAATATATAATATTTGGTTGAATAAGGAGGTATGTATAGAGTTTTTATGGGGTTAAATTCTTAAAAAAATAGGGTATTTAATACAAAAGGCTATTTTTAACGCCTACCCCCAACAGTCATAAATAAATTAAAAAACTAAACTTAAAACACCACTTTCAGTGGTTAGTAAATACGATGTGAAGGCCTATGGCGCGATGACCGGATGCATGGTGGGAGAACGGGCTCGTAAGCCATCAACCCACCCCAAGTCATCCACTCCCCTCAATCTAATCATGTATACGGATTTGTTAACTATTAGTATAATGCTAGTCTAGTTACAAGAGATTACGCTACAAGGCGTCAATATCGAACTTACAGCCCTACAACGCTAGGCAATGATATTATTGCTTGCGATGTTGATGGCGCGAGGCCTCGCGCCATAAACATCAACCAAGCCTCAATATTTTTTATTATTTTATAGCCATGTATATTTTTCCAGATGCACTGATTGTTTTTGTGGTAAAAAAAGATACAACCGTTTTTAAACAAACACCTCCTTTTATCCAATTTTTACCTTTTAAAAATTTACAATCACAAAATTTTCAACTACACTTACACCTTCAAACATCAACAATAATTCTCTTTAGAACATTTATAAGATGTTATGGATCCTAACTATGATCTTTATGAACTTATGTAAGTTATGGGAGTAAACCGGATAACCAAGTCGACTAGGAAAGTCGACTTGGGATCGACTTAAAGTTGACTTAGAGATCGACCAAAAGGGTTTCAACCATGTTGGTCTCCCTTCAATCAATCGATGAATTAAGAGAAGGATAGGGAATAGATTTAATATTTTAAGGATCGAATATGAAGTCCTTTAATTGCACTTATATTTATTGTCTTTTAAGTAGAATTTAATATAAATTTTTTCTAACAGAGTCTTACTACAACAATAAGCTCTTTGATTAACCACAATTACATAAGTTTGACAACTTGCCAAACATAAGGGTTAATATACACAAAAGTTATTAAAGTTTGTTAAAAAGTTCGATTACGTTACTAATGTTTAAAACCTAACAAATATGTTACCTAAGTATAAAAGTTTGTGTTTTGGGTTACTAAACGTTTATAAAAAGCTATAACGTTGTTACTCCTTATATGGGTTATCGGCTAAGAGCCGGTTGACATGCCACGTCGGAAGTTAGGGGGTCCAACTCTTATATATTATCGTTAGGAACCTTTTTTTATATAAACCGATACTTAACCCACCCAACTACTTCACCACTCTTCCCAAATACTTCATCCACCCATATTAGGGTTCTCAAACCCCAAATCATATCACTATTTTCACTCATATTCTTAACAATGTCAAACCCTATCTTTTACGGTTATGGAAAAGTAGCAAGGTGTTGTACCTTTTGGATATAAACAACTGAGGAAGAAGATTGTTTGGTTGACCTAATTATTTGGATCCCTTATTGAAATGCAATTTTTTAGGTGGGTTGATAAGCAATTACCAAATTGTTGGTATCAAGATAGGATTTACCACAACCATGTTAATTTTGTGGATGCACAAGAACTCATTGTTTAACTAAACAATCAAAGATCTCGTTATCATTTCTACAATTAGGTGTTGATGGTGTTGCTGGTTGGGATATTTTCTATTAGGTTTATTTAGGGTTTTAATGTGTTCATGTTGTAATGATGGTAATGGTGTTGAAAGTTGTAATGGTAGTATGCTTATGATCTTTTGTAACTCTTTATCAAGTAATGCAATTATTAAAGTACTATGTAGTATGTTTCCATGTGGTTTTGTTGTTACGAGTTATAAAGTATATTCATTCATTGATAAACCACAAGTGTAAAATCATAACATAAACTACAAGAAAAAGTGCAGGTTATCATTCATTGATAAATTACAAGTAGTAATTCGTACCATTCACAAGGTCATGAAATTTAGTTAAAGTGTTACAAAACATTAGAAGGTATACTTCAATAGCATCATCCTAACAAATTACAATGTTTTTAGATTACATATTTGTTTGAGATACAAAAGTGCCAAACATGTGGCTAGCCATTTAAAGTGCATATGCAACTACTTAAATGTGATTGCATCATTTTCAGTCAAGTCCGGTCCTTCTTTAGGTTGCTTTTTGTAAATATTAAGTTTAATCCTTTCAGAGATTCTCCAATGCATTGGTTGTTCTTCTTCAATTTGTACTTCTTAATCTAGTAGTTCTTAGGATGGTAATGTCTAGGAGTTAGTCAATGGGATTATAACTTGAAGCTCGACATGTATCCTAACGTATCCTGGTGTAATTCCTTCGGCCCATGTTGGTCTAGGAATACCCATGCTATCCTGTAACTAAAAAATGACAACATTACTCTTGTAAGAGAGAAGTTACTTACTCCTAGCATAGTCTTTACATCTATTGGGTCCTAAGAAACACTATATCCTCTAAGTTTAATTCCAAAGCCTATTCCCATACTTCTAACCACTTTCCAATTCATTGTCCTCAGACATGATCTTTCAGCTTCATTATTTTAGTCCTATACATAGTTGCAGGGATATCAAGACTACCACCACCACACTTAATTTATACACCACCCCTAACATTGAGATCACTTCTAGTCAATATCATACCCTTACTTTCATTCATCTCAAAACCAAGAACTGGTAATGATAGTGTAGAACTTGTTATCTCAGCACCTCTTGTAGAACTTGTTGATCCACCTCTTTTAGAGCCCTTACCACCTCTTGCAGAGGTCTTACCATATATTATAGAGGTCTTACCACCTCTTAAAAAGGTTGAGACACCTCTTGCAGAGGTTGAGACACCTCTTGTAAAGGTTGACACACCTCTTGCAGTGGTTGAGACATCTCTTGCAGAGGTCTTACCACCTCTTGTAGAGGTCTTAACACCTCTAGAAAGAGTTGAGCCACCTGTAGCAAAGGTTGAGCCACTTTTTTTCTTCTTCCTGTGATGTACAAGCCCTATGACGTGACCAGTTTTACCACGTAGAGTATAATGGTTACCCTGACCCTTCCTACTTAGCATTGATAAGTTATTACGCTTTTTTTCTATTCAGTGGAGGTAATTGCTTTTAGAAGGATGTGTAAGGCCATTGATCCATTCCATTAAGTCCCTGAATGTAGTTTGTAATCAGACCCAACCCTTTCCTCTCAATACCACTTTGAAACAAAGACTTTAGATTATCTATGTTAATGATATAACATTGCAAACCCATGCTCACTTGGAATACCATCAAATTGCCAAACCGTGCAAGTTCATGTCCCCAACCTTATATCAAACTTAAAACCCTGCATGCCCAATTCCTATAACAAATAAAAAAGGTATTACTAACCGATACACATGTTAGAACAGACTGGATAATATAGATGCAAACATTACATGTGAAGATCCTTGAGTTTTTCAAACTTCTTCTTAATTTTAGGACAAATAACATTACGTCATTTCTCATGTTTTCCCCTTATCCTTTGCATTCTTTCCATCAACCCAATCCAAATGTCCTCCAACATGTTAATGATTGTTTTTCTTCTTGCCTTAACTATAAGTGAGTTTAAACACTAACTTATTCCATTTTCAATTTCATTACATAAGCTTTCAAGATTTCTCTCCATAAGATGCTTGTGTGCTTCTTTGTTGAGATCTATTTCCTTCATAACTTTTTCAAACTTGATAGGATAGATTGCCTTAGTTTTTTGCCAAAACAAACACCTAAAATTGCACACCAAACTTCTCTATAAAGTTAGCACATATGGGCCTCTCACATTGTCTATGCTCTATTAAAGGCATTATAGCTTTAGCAGCTTCAATAATACCTTATATTTGTCAGATATGATTATTAGACCTTCACCAACAACAATTCATAAGTCATCAATAAGGAACTGCATGAACCAACTCTAGCTGTCCTTGTTTTCAACCTTAACCAGAACTCATGAAATTGGGAAAATCTAATTATTTTACCATCTCTGCCTATATATGATAATAGTTATCCCTTGTAAATGGTTTTCAGAAATCACCCATCAAGATCAATTACCCTCCTACGCTATTATATCCATATTTCACTCAAAGCCTTAAAGCATACATAAAAACAACTAAAGTATGTCTTACCATCAGCATCATGCTCAATACCTACCTATAATTAGACCTTTCATTAGAATTAAGGATCTCTGCAGCATAAGACCATACCATACCATAGTGATCCTCTAAGCAAGTTTCTTATTACTATAAAACCTTAATCTTACCCTTTTTTGCTTGACTAATAATCACTTTTTCATTTTTATTTCTTAAGGAACAAAGCAATAATATCACTAGGATTCATGGTAGGATTAATCATAATCTTTTTAGCATAATTCCTTGCAATCCAGGTACTTGTTATAAAAGTGCCACACTCTTAAGTCCTAGAATAGACATGCTCATCAATCATGTTTTTTTTTAATTTTAAAAAATTTCTCGATTTGCATCTAACTTGCCCACAACCTAAATAGATATTTCTTTTCTTGAGTATCTTTTGAACATTTAGAAACTAGTCACCTAGGGTTATTTATTTCAAAATATAATTTGTAACCATGTGCCAATTCATATAATGTCAAAGCTATTTTTATTCTTAGGAACCTCAAAACTTTCACATCATAAGCTTCCATTTGATATTAGGAACATGGAAAGGCCAATGATCACCTAAGATATCTTGTTCATATGTTTTAGGATTACTGTTATCATTAGATCCATCCTTAGGCAGGCCATTGAAATTGCTAGTTAGAATTTTTTCATCAAACATCATATTAGATTTTTTCTTAGTTGTATGATTTGCTTTCTTAATCCTAACATCTAACATTTCTTCCTCACCATAATACAAATCGTCAATAGAAATAGTATCGCTCTCTTCCTCACTACAATAATCATACACAAAATAATCATCCACTTTAAATCACTTATACTATCACCATTTCCTCCTAAATTTTGGTTAGTAGTGGTTTCATTTCAATCAAACTAAGTACTAGAAGCATAAACATGCAATATATGTTCATTATTAGCACCACGCTGAACAAAAGCTTCAAAGTCACTATCACATTTTAAAGGTTTCAACATTAAGTGAAAGTTTAAGCAAAACACCAAATAAAAAGGGACTTAACTTAAGTATTAAATTCAATTTTCAAAAGGTTTATAAAACCACCTAAATCTAATGATACAAGGTCAACATTAGTTATGTTAAAAAAAAGATCAACATTAGTTATTTTAGATAGTATTTCAAAGTCATAGGAAAGGGGTTCTCTTATAAACATAACACCGTGATGATGACGAGACCGTTTTAGATACAAGAAACCACACAAACACAAAGAACAAAGGAATTTAACAAACCCTCAAAATGGTGCTCAACCGAGACTTCAAGAGAAACAATCTTGTTTTTTTTCTGTAAACTCATAATAATCTTTAAAACCTAAACCTGTTACATTTATAAGTATGATAAAAGTGTCTTGAAGAGAAAGTCAAGAATCACTTTTAAATAGAGAAGCAAATCATAAAACATAATTCTTAAAATCTAAATACATCTACAATAAAAATGACATAATACTACTATTATGAAGATAGATCATATAATCATAAATTGTATGTTTTACCCTTCAGTCTCTTTGAAAGAATGACACATAATTCATGTGTTGACCGAAGAACTAAAGGCTTAGACCGAGGAGCTAGAGCTCTAACATGCCGTGTATCATTAATCATGGCGGGAATGTTGTAAATGCAAGGAACCACACAAACACAAAGAACAAAGGAATTCGATAAACCCTCAAAAGGATGCCCAACCGTGACTTCAAGAGAAACACTAGTTTTTCTATAAATTCATAATAATCTTTAAAACCTAAACCTATTACATTTATAGGATAAAAGTGTCTTGAAGAAAAAGTCAAGAATCACTTTTAAATAGAAAAACGAATCATAAAATATAATTCTTAAAATCTAAATACGTATTCAATAACAATGACATAATAATAATAATAAAAGATAGATCACGACAAATATAAATTATCTTTTTTACCCTTGAATCCCTTCAGAAGAATCAAACATGTTGGGTCCTTCAGATATAGATCTTTCAGCCTATTAAGGATGATGAACAACTTCTGTAATCACAAGTTTATTTACAGAGAGACTCTAAGGAAAACAAAGTATTTGTGCGGAATACAAACACTAAGAACAAGAAGAAACAATTAACTAAATGAATAACATGGTCGTTTCTAAGGATTTCTAATATTACTGATATGAAATGAAATGGTGAAAGGTGTGTCTAACCCTTCTAATGGTGGGTTCCTTTTATACTACAAGGAAACCCTAAAACCTCATTAACACAAAACGTGCAACATATGATATGCATATCCTTTCCTAAGATATCTCATGCATATCCTAACAGATTACTATTAATAATATTGTTTGACTTTCTATTATACCAGGAGCAACGTATTACTCCTACTACTACTATGACCAGAAGGAACTACATACCTCCTCGTCAACCTATTACAAAAGTCCTAACAATCCTCCCCTAAACTTGAATTTGACTTGGTGGAGTTCAAGTTTCTTGGTAGATCTTTCAAAAACAAATTGAGGATTGAATCATCACAACCTTAGCAGCAACAAAAACATTATGGAATAGCATCGGACAAAACACAAACCTTGCTGCTACTTACATAGCTTGTGGAGCTTCTTGAAAGCTTGAAACCATCTGCACTTGTTGAATCTTCACAGCCACATGAGCAGATTTGATAAGCCTTTACCAAGTAGCTGCTCGCTCTTGGGCTAGCTAGTCTTTCTGGTGGAATCAAGCATCACCCCGGGAGACCAGTACCCAGCCCAACTCTTAGAACATAAATCAATGGTGAGTGGGAGTACCCTGATTATTTTGGGCAAACCATCACAACCGTCAACAGATTTGATCAAAGTCTTTACCAGAAGCCGTACCCCCTGTACTAGCCAACTCTTAGCAATGAAACATCGGTGAGTTGAAAACCCTATAGCTTTGAGTAAGCTATTACAGCTATCAACGGATTTGATGTATGTCTTTACCAAGAGTCGTACCCCCTTGGACTAGCCACTCTTCAGTCTAGGATCAATGTGAGTGAAGACCATCTAATTTTGGGTAAACTGGCAACCATCAACGGATTTGATAATCACACCAGAGCCGTACCCTCATGGTGAATGAACTCTTTCTTGTCTGTGAGACATGGTGAGTTAAACACCATTTTTTGTGTGGAAGCTAGCCAACACCAGAAGTACAACCAAGTAGCCCAAGTGTGAAAAGATGTTATTTTGTTATAGTATAAACAGATATTATATAAAGTTATATGTCTCTTTTGTCCTTTGTTTTTTTCTAAAGTATAAGCAGATATTATATAAAGTTATATATATATATATACATATATATATATATATATATATATATATATATATATATATATATATATATATATATATATATATATATATATATATATATATATATATATATATATATATATATATATATATATATTTAAAAAATGAATAAAGTATGTGTGAGTCACCAAAAGTTGTACACACTGGTGAAAAGAATACAAAAATTAAAAGAAGTAGAAGAACAATCATACCAGAATCAAAGGCAAAAAGCTGCAACCTTGTCAGCAAGAAGTCTAGCCTGAATAGACTCAACCAAAGTGGTGGCCATAGATGACTCATTGCCAGCAGGAGAATTGGACACCACCAATCTACTCTCCAACATAGCCTCCATAGTAGAAATGGTAAGAGGATAGACTTGATCCACCAGCATGAAGATTCTCTTCCCAGACTCCAACTCTAGCACATGAACAACACAACCCGGATACAATTTCCATCTAGAAATGACCCATTGGGGTTGATCTTGCCATGCACCAGCACTATCAGAACCAGGTGAACAATCTAGCATTATCTTCAAATCACCCCAAAGAACCAAACAAGGCCATGTGGCATGAGAAACAAGGGCAGCAACGTCAACCAACCTGTATAAAAACACCAAATCCTGACGATCCACCCAATACAAGATGTCTTGCAGACTCAAAAAGTATTTATGGTGGCCATCTACTAATCTGATAATATGAGTAAAAGTGCCAGCAACAATGGGTGATGGTTGAATTTCCCAGTGCACAATGTGACCACTGCCAAGAGGTATATCATCATCGCTGTCAGAAGCGGCATCAATCAGATTGACAGGATCCATCTTCTCCCAAGGAATCACTGGACCACGACGACCCTTCTTTTTGTGAATAGACCTACGAGGCTTATCCATAGAAGAAGAAGTTTACTCCTTTACCTTGGCCTTGGTAGCATCACCAACAGGTGTATCAGTATCAGCAGGGAGTGGTGAAGGAACATTGGCATCAACCTTTGGAGTAGAATCAACAACCATGGGAGTAGGAGAAACAACATCTGGTGTAGTAGTAGAATCAGGAACCGATGGAGTGGAAGTAGAAACCGTTGGAGAAGTAGGAGGTGGAGCAGCAGTAGAACCCAAATCATTAGAACCAACAAGAGGGGAAGGAGCAGCCTGGGTGTAGGAGCTGAAAGAGTAGGTGCAATAGGTGCTGGATATGTAACATTGGCAGGCAGAGTCACTTCCTTCTACTTGAGCTTGAGCATGTTTTTGTACAAGATTTTAAGCTCCTCATCGGACAGTTTCTTCACCCTCTTCATGGGCCAACCAGTAGTAAAGTAAGCTCTAGTTCGATTCTTCACATATTGCTGTATGAGCTTCTTTTGTTGAGCATAAGAGAGGGGCTTATTGCGTCGGATTTCACGAAGTTGAGCAGCAAGATCCTCCCTTTGTCTGTGAGTCAGTGATGTAACCCGATGAGCACAATTGGATTCATTCACACCCTCACCAAAATATCCAAAAACTAAGAGATATTGGAAGTGAGGATAGTGACCACATCCATCCAGTCCTTGTTATCCCCAAACCTAGCATTATGCCTCACTTGCTCCTGCCTTTGCCTCTTAAGAGCCTCAGCCTCAGCCTCTTGCTCCGCTTGTATTCTTCTAGAAGCTTCTTCTCATAACCTTTCTTCCTCCAGTTGTCTACGAATGCGCTTGCGAGGAGGAGCTGGCTCATCAGTCATGGGAGCTTTGCCTTTAGCAGAAATAGAGGGACCAGGAGTTGGTGAAACTGGCCTTGGGGTAGCAAAAGGATTTGGGATACTTGAAGCACTAGGATGAGCAAGTATCACCTCACTAGGCTTGGTTGTAAAAGCTTCCCTAGCCAAAACAGACAAACCATCATCATCCACATTGGTCTCCTCATTCTCAAAATCAGACGCCGCCACATGCTTCTTGTGGCGTCTCAATTTTAGCTCCAAGTGCTTGACCCATATAGCCAAAGGAATCACAAAATCCCTTGTTAGTTGACGATGTTTGTTGAGATCAGCTTCCAAAGATTGAATCTTTTCATAGTACCTCTTAACCAAAGCAAGCAAAGATGTAAGAGTAACAGGCTCCTTAGCTTCCCGACCAACAAAATTTGGTTGAGGGGAGGCTTCATTGGGAACCGTAGTAAAGGCTTGGTCAACATTGAGATCCGGTGCCTCTTGCATAAATGAAGAAGAGGGATCCTCATGAAAATGGTGGACAGGACTAGTAGGTGGAGTGTTTAGAAAAGGAGATACAAGAGGAACAACATAAGAAGCAGCCTTCGAGGAAGAAGGCACCTTAGCAGCAACTTTAGGAGCAGGATCCTCAAGAGGAATCTTAATCACGGGATCCTCAGCCACATGAATCTCCTCCTCCATGGGATCATCAACCACATTAGGTCCCTCCTGGGCTTCTTCATCCGGAGGAACCTCATTGGGATCCTCTTGGGCAATGCCCAGCATAGCAGGAGTGAGAGGGATTCCAGGACCAAGATAAGCATGCTTCATGTTCGAATAAACCTTGGAAATTAACTTAGAAGGCACATATTCCTTACGATTTCTAGGAACACACATAAGAATCTGTTGTAAGAACCTAGGATACATTAGAAACTTCTTCTTAAGACCACTAAGATTTCGTACCATGCCATCCAATATATATCTTGAAAAATTGAACCTACGACCTTGGGCAAGACAAATCAAACCAGTAGCAAGAGAGATGGGAAATTGATCCCAACTCCCAGCCTTGTGACTCAAACAGTGAATCAAGAAATGAATAAGCATCTTCAATTGGGGAGAAAATCTATTTTTCTAAAAATTGAATTTCCCCTCATGATTATACCTAATGGCACCCATCCCATCTAAGACCTCATCATTGGTGAGGGATATAATGCCATCAGTATCTTAGAGATGCAAGGTAGACCTAATAGAGGCTTCAGTTACCACAAATGGAAGACCATCTATGGTGGCATGAATCTTTGTGGGGTGGCCCACAACATCTCTAACATAAGCAGTTTCCCAAAACTAATGTATAACTGTGTCATAGACAGTGGGGCAAATATTAAGAGAATACCTAATATGAGATGACTCCAAGAACTCCAAGATCTCTGTATAGTCTTCCCTAAGTGGTCCCTCACCAAGGTAGGTAACCTTGTTATGATCAACTTTGTATTAAAGTCCAGCCATTGATGATGATAGTTAATGAATTGCAAGAAGATGAATGATGATGGAGGGTAGGAGTGTGTGTATGTGTGTGAAGTTTGAGTCTAATAATTGAGTCAAATGAACCCCATTGACTATAAGTAATGACTTTAGTAACTGTTCATTAACCCCTAACTAAAGGGGTTGCCCTTTCCAAAAGATTACCATTAATGGGATTAACCACTTGCCAGTTAAACCATTAATAGACAAATCCCCTTTACTTAATTAATTAGTAAACTGATAGACCAGGAGTAACTTATGCTGACCAAAAGTTAAACGGTCAAAAAGTCAACACCAGTAGTAGCGAATGGTCAACATAAGTCAACGACAATGAACAGTGATCCCTAGAAGTAATTGGAACCAAACATACCATGTTTAGGATGACCATTCAACCACTAGGAGTAAGTGAGATTCACCAGGAGAAACTTAAGTAAACCACCAAAAGTAACACACACATCAGATGTCCATGAAAAGTGGCAAGAGAATCTACAAGAAGTAAGAATGTACAAGTATACATGTACAACAAGCCTTCCCTTAGGATTTGCCTCCCCTAAATCCTAGGCTTCAAGGATTGACCATACCAATGTGAACCACCAAGTAATTAAACTGAGGCCCATCAAAGGCATTAGTCAGCAAATCAACAACATTGTCATATGTATGTACTTTGAGAACATGTATCAACTTCTTTTCATTGGCATCTCTGATAAAGTGGTCCCGAATCTCTATATGCGTGGTTCTTTGATGAAACACATGATTCTTAACAATACAAATGGTGTTTTGGTTTTCAATGAATATTTTGGTGTTCATAAAGTTGAAACCATAGTCTAACATTTGGTTTTGTACCCACAAGACCTGTCCACAACAACTAGCAACAGCTACATATTCAGCTTCTATTGAGGAAGTAGCTATTATTGTCTGTTTCTTACATTGCCATGAGATAAGTCTTTAGCCCAAAAACTAACAACCACCAGTAGTTGATCTTTTATCATTATTAGCCCCTATATAGTCACTATCACTGTAGGCTTCAAGTACAAAAGGGGATTCCCTTCGACACCATAATCCTAGCTTGGATTGGGCTTTAAGATACTTAAAGATTTTCTTGATAGTATTCAAATTTGAGGTAGTAGGTGCTACTTGATGTCGCGAGCAAGCACTGACAGCAAACATAATGTCAGGTCAAGACGCAGTCAAATACATGAGTGAGCCTATCATAGACCTGTATAAGTGAACATTAACCGGAGGATCCGGCTCATTCTTGAGTTTGACCTTTGTGACTTCATAACGTGTTACTGCTGGTCGAAGAGGTTCCACATAAAACATTTGAATAATGTCATGAATGTACTTATCTTGACTAATGAAAATACCATCTTGCTGCTGCTTTACTTGAAGTGCAAGGAAAAAGGTAAGTTCTCCCATAACACTCATCTGAAACTCACCCTTCATCAATTGTTCAAACTCATCACACCATTCCTTCTTGTTAGAACTGAAGATGATATCATCTACATATACCTGGACAATAACGATGTCTTTTTCATTCTTCTTGAGAAAAAGTGTTTTGTCAATGGTACCTCTTCTGTAGCCATGCTTTAACAAGAAAGTAGATAGACGCTCATACCAGGCTCTAGGAGCTTGATGAAGACCATAAAGAGCATTGACAACCTTGTAGAACTTCTTAGGATGAAGAGGGTCCACAAAACCCTTAGGTTGAGTGACATATACTTCTTTTTCAATCTTTCCATACAGAAACGCACTCTTGACATCCATTTGAAACACTATAAAGCCTATGTAAGAAGCAAAAGCAAAAAACAACCGCATTGCCTCAATTCTGGAAACAGGAGTAAAAACTTCATCATAATCAATCCCTTCAAGTTGAGTGTGACCCTGTGTTACTAGTCTTGCTTTATTCCTTACTACAATACCCCTGGCATCTTTCTTGTTTTTTGAGAATCCATTTGGTGCCTATAGCTGACTTTCCATCCGACAGATCAACCAAGATCCATACATTCTGGAACAAGAATTGTTACATTTCCTCTTGCATCGCTTCTACCCAACTTTGATCTTCAAGTGCTTGTGAGACATACCTAGGTTCAACCTGAGACAAAAAACAAGCAAACAAACAGTGAAGAAAATCTTTGTGATTATTCTGCTTTTTGTCTTCAATATAGCTCACAAGAGCATGATGACCAAAAGTAGCTTTCTTATGCATGCTGCGAGTCTTGAAAGTAGAACTAGGATCCCCAAGAATTTGAGATGTAGGATGCATTATGTTAAGCCTTGGAATAGGAGTTGGAGCTACTTATACTTCTGGTGCCATGTTATTAAGATCATCTACAAAGTCATCATCATAAGATGCAAAATTAAAGATGCCTGACATGGGTTGCTTATGAATGTAATTTAGCTTAGTAGTAGGCTTCTTATTGTAGTTTCCTAGGTCAGAAGGACCAGAGAATCTAGTTGTGGAAGTATGATCACTAAGTGGACTTCCACCAGAAGAAGGACTTGCACCAGAAGTAACATTGGCATCACTAGAAGGAACTAGGACAGTAGGAGTATCCATGGGAAACTCAAACCCTCCCTTGTCAGCCGCAGTAGTAGCATCTTGCTGTTGCCTGAGCAATATATCAAGATCTTCTTGTGAGCTAGTTATTTCCGGTGAACTAGCACCAGCACGAGTAGCAGAAGTGTCCGGAGCAACGAATGAAGAATAGGAGGGGATAACAATAATATCATCATCCTCCTCTGAGTCCGAGAAGCTTGAAGAAGCACCTGCATTAGAAGGTATAAACTCTTGTGGACCTGCATGTTGGTTAGTTTTGAAGCGAAAATATCCTAATGAATCACTGAGATAATCAAGATTAAAATACCAATCAGGACCTTTCCCTTGAGGGTTTGACTTCTCTTCAAAATAACGTAGGTTGATTGTTTCAATGACATGCTTGGCAGTAAGATTGTAGACCCTATAGGCTCTAGAGTAAGCTGAATATCCCACAATGAAGCCTTCATCAGCGTTGCCATCAAATTTCCCCAAATAGTCACTAGTGTTGAGAATGGTGATAGGACAACCAAAAGGTTTCAAATGAGTAATGCTTGGTACTTTGGCTGTGAGTAGCTCATTGGAAGTCTTCTGATGAGGGTTTGTAATGGAGACCCTATTCAACAAATAACAAGCAGTGTTGACCTCTTCTGTCCAAAAGATAGTCGGAAGCTTGGAATCAGCAAGCATGGTTGTTGCTGCTTCTATAAGAGTCATGTTCTGCCTTTCAGCAACACCATTTTGTTGAGGAGTTCGAGCAGAAATGTAGTCTCTTTTAATACCTTTGGAATTGCAAAGTGCTATGAGTTCTGCATTCTTGAACTCAGTGCCATTGTCACAACGAATACCTTTCACTTTCCTTGACAGCTGATTTTCAGTCAAGGTAATGAAGTCTTTGAGAATAGGATAAGTCTCATTCTTAGTAGCAAGAAAGAAGACCCATGAGAACCTGCTATAACCATCAATTACCACTGGGCAATATTGTTTATTATCAATGCTTCTGATGGAGGTAGGACCAAAGAGATCTATGTGAAGGTGTTGCAAAGGTTTAATGATAAGACTAAGAGCATTAATAGCCTTGAAGGATGCGTTGTGCTGTTTGCCTTTGCTGCAAGCAAGACAATTGATGTCATTCTTGAAGGTTTTGGGAGGTAACCCGGAAGCCAGGTGCATATTTGCTAGCTTATGGATTGTTTTAAAATTAACATGCCCCATCCTTCTATGTCACTTAGTGGCTTCATCTTCTGAAGCTTTGGCAACCAAGCAAGCCAATTGACCAGTAGGATTGACTTCATTCAACTTGATAATATAGAGATTATGTCTTCGTGGGACTTTGAGTAGAACTTGTGAGTCATCCGGGAGCTTGAATTCTTTGGACAACACCAGACAATCAGTGTCCGTAAAGAGTACAAATTGTTTCTTGTCAAAAATCTGAGAGACAGAGATCAAGTTGAAGTGTTGGAGTGCCTCAACATAGTACACCTGCTCAAAATTAAGCTTAGGAGTCTGAATGGTTCCTTTGCCTGTGATACGCCCTTCACCCCCCACCAAAATACACCTTTTCGTCGTGAAATAGTACAAAGTTAGTAAGAAGTTCTTTGTACCTTGTCATGCTTCTAGAACAACCACTATCTACAATTCCAAGAGAAGGATCTTGGTATGGATTAATCTACAACAACAAGAAACATATGTAACAGTTAGTGTCTTAAGGGGACCCAAGCCATTCCTGACTTGTGCCTGCCTTGTGGATCATTGTAAGATATCCATGGGGAATGATGAGATCCATTGTTGTTCTTGTGTATCCTTGGCATCAGTGGGGTTCTATTTTGTGTCCAAGAACAACCTGTTGAGGGCTTAACAGCAGAACCCAAATGTCCCAATCTAAATTGCATGTGGTCAGTAGTATTGTTATGATTAACAACAGACTTATGAAAATTTTGAAAATAAGTGCTTGTTGGTCTATTTGTTTTAGTGTGCTTGTTTCTCCAATTAGCAGAAGCTGAAGGAGAATTCCTCCTAGTAGTTAGAAAAGGTTGAGGGCAAGGGTTTAGCCTACTAGAAGTGTAATCCACACCAATAGGAGTAACTACTGGTGGACCAGGAGTACCATATGAGTGATGGACAGTAGGCCATTGGTCATAAAAATCACGATCTTTAATCAAATGAAATCTACTACCACAAACAAAGCATGTTTTAAAAGGTCTTTTATTCAAATGAAATTGTTTATTGCTGCTATTCTTATTACACAATTGTCTAGGAGTAACAACATTCCTAGAAGACATAGTACTAGCATAAAAAACAATGGAAGTAGAAGCAGTAGCAACTCTCTCATCACTCATCCTAGCACTAGAAGCAGCAGTCACTACAAAAAAACACGTCTTTTAGGACACTTTTGTAGGACCCTTTTTTAAACAGCGTCCTAAAAAACATTTTATAAAACCATTTTGTTTTTTTAGTTCTATTATACCAGTTTATAATAGAACACTTAATTAGTAAATCATAATAAACATATTTATAAGACACTTTCTTAGTAAAGCTTTATTAACAATGAACATAATAAGACGTTTGATATAAAAGTCCTATCTCATTAAGCTTACAGGACTCTTATTTCTTGTGGTCTTATTAAAATAGAACTTTATACAACACTCGATATGTATGTCCTATTACATACATTTTAGAGAACGCTTATGTATTGGGGTTTTATTATGATTAAACATAATATGATAGTTGGTACAAAAGGGGTGTCAAAAACCCAAAGTTAAGCAACCAAGGGGTGTCAAAAAACCCATGGTGAAAAGGTGGTTTATCAAACTAATAAGAAGAGGGCTAGTGGCCCAAGTGTCATGTCACTGGAAAGATGATCCAAGTGATTCCTTACTTGATGCGCATTGAATACAAAAGGTCCATGCTTTTAATGAACATGAGGACAGTTAACCTTGCCTATGGTAGTGTACTATCTACTAGATCATCCGAGGTTTCTTGGACGAAGTGAAAAAGATTGTGTAGAAGGTTCTGAAATTCTAAAAGACCAAATGAATGGCAGCTGGAAATAATTAGACAGGTTTGCAACATACTATTTTAATTAGTAGTGTGGGTTCTAATTTTTGGTTGATTTTGAATGAAAAGAAAAAGTCTATATGTTGAGTACGGGGCTGTGATGATTTTTTTTTGCTATGTTGAACTTTGTGTTGGTTTTAGGTTTTTGATGCACCGGTGTTACAAGACGATTTTTATTTGAATCTTGTTGATTAGTCTGCTCACAACGTTTTGGCTGTTGAATTGGGAATTATGTTTATTTATGGAATGGTTGCAGTAGTAAGGTAAATATCAAACTTTAAGGTCAAACATCCGTTTGTTAGTATAATTTATAATTAAACTTTAATGCAAATGCTGGTAACGAAGTTGTGTGATTTGGGGAATGACGATAATGTGCGTTCGGCTGGGTGGGCACAACGGGGGACTAGTCTTGGTGTTGCGACTAGAAACGGTAAAGTTCATGTAATGTAAATAATGTTATGGTATTGTTCTGTACATCTGTTATATATACTCAAACGTGATGGTTGAATCTTATTCAGACTAAAGTTTATACGCTGTATTAAATATGAGTTGTTTATTTGTAGGCGATGCGAGAGGCAGATGGATGATGAATTTCTAGTTTCCTTTTGTTACATACGCTATTGCTTTGATTTTTGTTTTCTGTTATTATCACGTGTTGGCCGAAGACTATTTTTACTTGTTCCTGCTACTTTTATTTCCTAGTATTCACATTGAATTTTGTAAGACTTGTATCTTGGATGTTATAACTTGGTTGAAAGTTTGTCTTATGAAAATGCGATATTTTCTTGCTTATTGAAATAGTTTTGCTTCTGCTTACTTGCTTTAGATTTAATTTAGTTGATTCTTTAATGTTTTTGTTTTTGAGCTATTTCAAATAAATTGCATAGCTAGACGTGTTTTATAATGTCACATATTAGGACATTTGACAAGATATCTTTTAGAACACCAAATTTGGTCCTAACAAAACACTTATTTATTATTAGGACTCTTTTGGTGGTACAAAAAAGTGTAATCATCATGTATTTGTCTCATGAAAATATGTGTTAGAACTCGTGAAAGTGTCCTAAAACATAAAAGATAGGTAAGCATATATTAGGACACCGGATAATGTTCTATAATAAGGTCTATTAAGACGTCATTTCAGTTGCATAAACATGTTTATGGGACCAAGGAATTAGTTACAACATGTTCCAGTTTGTTAGGACGTCGATAAATGTCCTAAATATATATTAGAACCCCTTCCAATTGGACACTCTTATTTTGGCTCTAATAGGTTAAAGGTCCTATAAGCTAATTTTACAGGACATAAAAAACGTCCTATAAATAATTTTTTCTTGTAGTGAGTGTCATTTGTCTTGGGGATTGAGGGATTAGACTTTTCACTTGAACCACAAGATGCATACTCACTGGCCTTGTCACTGAAAGTACACGAGACAAAGTCAATAGTGTTAGTAGAACTTTTAGGGGACTCATGCATTTGTGATTCATCTAAGTCTTTATGGATTGGTATAGGCATACAGGTTCCTGTAAGAGGAAGAGGAACATCTTGTATTGCTGCAGCTCGTTTAAACCTATTATAGCTAGGTTTTCCTTCCTCCTCCTTGTTAGGATCAAAGACACTAGAAAAAGACAAGTAAAAAACATCATCTGGTCCAATGTAGTTGTCAAAACCTAACCCCTTTTTGTTCTTCCAGACATACTACCGTCTATAAGTTTAGAAAGATTTTTGGGTGCTTTTTGCCATTTATCAGACTTTAGTAAGGTAGCATCTAATTTAACTTGCATTTCTTGTTTTGCTTGAATGCTTTCTGCATTAAGTTTTTCAGTGTATTTAAGCAAATTATATGTATTTTCTAAGTCAATACTTAACACTCTAATTTTATCCTCATACTCTAGTTGAGCACTTTGCAACCACTCTTTTGTTGTTCTAATTTTTTGAGTGAACTCTTGTATGCTTGAACTTCTAGAAAGTATTTATCATTTTGAGTATTAAGTTCATCACATTGTTTCATAAGGTAAGAATACTTATCATCACAGCCAAGAGGATAGTTTTGTACATGAGGAGAGATTCCTATCAATGCAAATTCCTCCGCTTCCTCTGCCTCGGATGTGTGACCAACAATCATAGCAAACACATCAGTACCAGGTTCAATGGTTTCCAGAGTTGGAACCTCATGTTCATTCCAATTGATCATGGTATCACAGGATACCAAAGCTTTCTTCTCCTCTTGAAGCTCTTGAACCTTGAAGGCTGAGTACCTATTCTTCTCCTGGTCATTTCTACTAGAACATTCTCTAGCAAAATGGCATTCCTGATGATAGTTGTAGCATTTGACTTTGCTCCTATCAAACCTGGCTGGCTCCTTTGGGTTGTAACTGAATTTTCTACCAGCCTTCTTTTCAAACTTGTGAACTTGGAGAGTGAGCATAGCCATTTGCCACTTGAGATCCATCTCATCTAAATCAAGCTTTTCAACCTGTTTGAAATCATCAAATGCTAGCTGCTGTAGTGGTTCAACATTAGCAACAAAATAATGAAGGACATATTCAACCATACTACTGGTCTTGGCCTTTGTTTCAGGAGTAGGATTATGTTAAGAGAACATAGCATAACTTAGGCTACTGGCATAAGTCATTGGACTGGACCCCATAGAGCTCACAAAAGCAGAGTTAGCAAGAGTGAAGTAAGATCCACTTGGGTACCCTCTCACATCAGACTCAAAGGTTTTGAGTTTATAAAATAGATCATCAAAAGAGAGGTACTCAAGTCCTCATTTTGCTTTGAGAGAGACGAATACCTGGTTCCAGGAGTGGGGCAGAGCTCTAAGAAACCTAGAATTGATGTCTTCATTGTCTGGTTTAGACTTGAGTTGATTCAATTGGCTAAGAATCTTTTGAAACCTGTCATACCCTTGATGAAGACCTTTTGATTCAGAGATCTTGAATTCTGAAAATTCATCTCTCAGCATTGATTATCTCATCTTGTTGGATTCTTCATTTCCTCCAAACCCTTCTTTGATAGCATTCCATATCTCCCTTGCATCATCCAAGTGATAAAAATCACCCATATGATCATCAGGAAGAGACTGAAGCAAAATGGTTTTTGTTTTGATTTCCTTTTGCACTGCTGTGATTTCTTCATGCGTTTTGGGGTCAAGAATGATAATAGCACCATTCTTATCTCTACCAGTACTCTTCTTGCTGTTACCATTTTGAACAATCTTCCATAATGCTAGATTAGTGTTGGTGATCCAGCACTCCATTTTCATAGCCCAGCTTTCATACTCTTCTTTCTTTAGGTGTGGGAATTTTCCATTTGTGTTGGAGACAGTAGCAACGATTTGCTGTGTTTGTTGTGTAGGAGTGGTGTTTTGTGGTCTAAATTCATTAGAACTTGAAGCAGACATGATTCAGGGATGTTGTTAGAAACAAAAAAATGGTTCTTCTTGTATAGAAAATCTCCCAGGCTCTGATACCACTTGTTGGTCCTTTAGATATAGATCTTTCAGCCTGTTAAGGATGGTGAACAACTTCTGTAATCACAAGTTTATTCACAGAGAGACTCTAATGAAAACAAAGTATTTGTGCGGAATACAAACACTAAGAACAAGAAGAAACAGTTAACTAAATGAATAACATGATCCTTTCTAAGGATTTCTAATATTACTGATATGAAATGAAATGGTGAAAGTTGTGTCTAACCTTCTACTGGTAGGTTCCTTTTATACTACAAGGAAACCCTAAAACCTCATTAAAACAAAACTACAAGAAAACCCTAAAACCTCATTAAAACAAAACGTATAACATATGATATGCATATCCTTTCATAAGACATCTCATGCATATCCTAACAGATTACTACTAATAACATTGTTTGACTTTCTATTATACCAGGAGCAACATATTACTTCTACTACTACTATGACCAGAAGGAACTTCATACCTCCTCGTCAACCTATTACAAAACATCTGTTACATAAGTTCTAACAAAACATACTTCACATGTTAACCGAAGAACCGACGGATAAGCTCGAGGAGCTGGAGCTCGAACATGCCCTACATCATTCTCCTCATCTTGGAAAAGACTCGTCCTTGAGTCTTCTCTTCTCAAGTATCGAACTCTGAAACTTCTAACCCTCATCCATTTGATTAATATGGATTGTCTATGAAGAATCACATTCCATCATGTCAACCATTGGATAAGATCATTTAGGTGAAGTGACATCATCCTCACTCACATAATTGTTGCCTCATTCGGCCGACTCAGCGGTTAGCTTGATTTTGGAATCCATCTTGAAGTTCATTCCCTTGTTTAAGGAGGTCTTCATTCCCTGCAACTCGGGGTAATTGTTGGTATGTTGGATCGTTTCCTCGTACAATGAATCTACGAGTCACATAACTAAATGGTTTTCCTCGTTCATACATTCGTATGGTAAGTATAGCCAATGATATCATAAACGATTTTGTAGAAAAAAACAACCCTTCAGACAAGTATATCTCCCTAAAGAGAGCTCCAGTTGTGAATCCAAATTGTGGGATCGTAGATCTATGTGTCTTAAACATCATGCCCAAAAATCATAGAGATCCAATGATGGATGAATGTGTGTCATCAATTTTCTTATAGTTGTGTAGAAAATGACAAATAAAAACAATTTTTTGTTGTTTCTCGCGATTTGGCTTCAATAATTTTTGTGATTTATTCTCCGAATCTAGGCTCTTGATATCAAATGATTGCGGGATCTTTGCAAATGCTAGGAACCATACAAGCACAAAGAACATAGGTATTCGATAAACCCTCACAAGGGTGCCGAATCAGGATTTCAAGAGAAACACTTGTTTTTTTAATTCTTAAAAAACCTAAACCAATTACATTTATAGGATAAAAGTTTCTTGAAGAGAAAGTAAAGAATCATTTTAAATTGGAAACAAATCATAAAACATAATTCTTAATATCTAACGCATCTTCAATAAAAATGACATACAAAATAAAATTAAAAAGATAGATCACGAAAATTATAAATTATCGGTTTTACCTTTCAATATCTTCGAAAGAATCAAACAGACTTCACGTATTGACCTAAGAACCGGTGGCTAAGCCCGAAGAGCTGGAGATCGAACATGCCCCGCATCATTCTCATCCTCCTGGAAAAGACTCGTCCTAGAGTCTTGTCTTCTCAAGTCTCAAACTCTAAAATTTCTAACCCTCCTCCGTTTCCTTAACATGACTTCTCTATGGATAATCATATATCATCATGTCAACCATTCGATAAGATCATTTAGGTGAAGTGACATCATTCTCACTCACGTGACCATTTCCTCATTTCGCGACTCTATGGGTAGCTTGATTCTAGATTCCGTCTTGAAGTTCCTTTACTTGTTTAAGGAGGTCTTCATTTCCTAAAACATGTGGTCTGGTTTAATGGATTTTTGCATATGTGTACTCAATCGTTCTCGGTATCTAATCGAATTGATCACGGCTTAAGGTGGAATTATTGGTGTTGGTTACTAAAAGGGGGAGCTTTATTATCTAAGTCTACAAATAACATAAACGTAAAAGCTATTAAAAATAAAGAAGAATGTCTAACCTCGATTGCTTATCCAGAGTGAATGCTGCACAGTAGATTAAAGTGAAAATAACTAAAGGTAATTATCTATTTTAAAATAAAGAGAAAATGTAAATGTCGTTAAGTAAAAATGAAAGCTTTAAAATTTAAACTAAAAATCAAGACTTAAAAATAAATGACGAAAAATTAAAAGTTTAAAAGTAAATTTGAAACTTACGACTTTGTAAAAATGTAAACTTTATAAAAACGTAATCTTGGAAATTGAACTAAGTGAAAATGTTTAAAAATTAAACTAAATAAAAATGGCGGGAAAAGTTAAAGTTTGAAAATTAATTCGGGAAACCAAATCTGAACATAAGTCGGGAAACCAAAATTTGAACTAATCCGGAATGTGAAATCTCAACCTAGTTCGGAATGTGTATCACAAACATAATCCGGAATCCGTGTTATGCACGTAATTCGGAATCCACCCAAAGCTGCTAATCTGGAATTCAGTTCAGAGTCTAATCCGGAATGTATGTTCCGGATGTAATCCGGAATACGTGTTTCAAAGGTAATTCGGGATAACTATCCTAAACGTAAGTCGGAATGTGGAGTCCTTCACCTAGTTTGGAATGCAAGTCTTACATCTAATCCGGAATAACAAGTTTGTATTCAATTCGAGATGTGCAATTTTGTACTCAATTCGGGAAACAGATTTTGTGTATAATCCGGAATATGGATTCCGGATAAGAATTCGGAATAAATGAAATAAAAAATAACTCGGGATATTTGGATCCTATACCTAAATCGGGAAGTGTTTTGGATGGAAAATAAGTTAAGTCTGAATACATGTTTTGCCACTTAAGTCGGAATGATGCATTCAATACACAAGTCAGGATAAAAAGGTTTGCACATAAGTTGGAATAAGGGGATTTTGACTCAGTTCGGGAAACTAGGGTTTCTACAACCCGGATTAACACCAAATAAGCAAAATCACAATAAGCACTTACCAATACTTAAACCAAATTAATTTTAAGAAAAAGCTAATAAGACACAATTTAAAAACTTTTAAGAACACTAAATCATCAAAATATTTAAAATCACTTTTTATAAAAAGTATTAAACTACCAAAATCAACTTATTTAAAAACTAATAAACATAAACATTAAGCTATAAGCACAATAATCTAAAAACCTCAAACACACCAACTCAATAAGCACAATCCAATAAGCAAATCAGTCACATCATCAACAAAATTAAACCAACTACATGATTAATTAAGCAAAACAATAGATTATGATTAAGAAAGATAGAATGAGAATTTATTAAAAAGCTTGATTATATTAAAGATTAAGATCCAAGATTACAAGGTGAAAGATTAATAAGTTTGATAGAAAAGCTAGAGAGAAAAGTAAAAACACACACTAAATAACTACTAAAACTTAAAGAAAAATAAAGACTAGCATCCTAATGACATATTAGGACACTATATATAGTGGAAGGGGAAGGTGTTGTTTTCTTCTCTCTTTTCTTCTTGTCTTCTCGTCTTTTAAATAACTCGTCTTTCTCGACTTTGTCTCGGGATTTGTCGAATGATAACTTGAACTCGTCTTCTAATTTTCTTCTTTTAGTAGACTTGCTTCTTCGACTTTGTTAAACTTCCATCTTTAGACTTTTTCTTCGATAAATCTTCAGAATAGGCCTTTGACTTTCGTTCTTCTTGCACCTTTGACCTTTTGACTTCGTCTTTTGTCCTTTTCTTCAATAAAATCCCGTGAAAGCCCGTGTTTTCTCCCTTTTTCATATTTTTGTCCTAAAACATAATAAAAACACAAACCACGCATAATTCCGCCTTTTACGACATTAAATACACGTTTCGGTCTTGTTATTATTAGAAATAAATGGTAAAAGGATAAGTGTTTTCACGCTTATTAAATCCCCTACACTTGACCATTGCAATGCCCTCATGCAATGCATTAATTTCAAAGCACGGTTTACATTTTTCATCATAATTAACCCACCTTGGCCTTTATTAAATACTAAACACTAAGGAAACTAAAAAGATAGAAATATATACAAAATGCTTAAAGGAAGAACAAGTAAAGAGATCGAAGACTTACATTAGTGCTTTGGTTGTCATGAATGTTTATCACCCTCAAGTTTCACGTTCCCCACACAAAGCTTAAAAACGAGATCATTGTTATTATAAGTTAATAAGCTAACACAAACTCATGTGGCCCAATTATTCATTTAGACTCCCTTATTCCTAGGTGTATCTCTTATATTTTATTATTGTCTTGAATGATCATGAGGATGCATTGTTGACTTATTTCGATAGTTTATTTAGGCTGAAAATAAAGTAGGACGATTTAATCAATAGTTAGCTAAAGGACAAAATCTTTTAAAACTGCTTCTCGGGACCTCATTAAGTTCATATATTGGCATAACTCGCTTCACGATTTGAGACCTTTCTCGGACCGATATTTGGCAGTGGCTTCATACTTCGAATCTTGAGAGACGTTCTTAAAATAATGGTATTCTCTTCATAATAGGAATATCTTCACTTGAAGTTTTTGAGAGATTCTTCATACTTGGAACACGACTTCTTCATTTTTCTCCAATCTTTATTTTGGATATTGATATACAACGATCCACCTCCTTTTAGGACTTGGATCAATTTATCCTCATACCTTGCTAGGGTCTTTTCGGATAGACTTCTCCATGATCTTTAGGGGAGTATTTACTTTTCGTCGTGTGTCTCGATCCTTCATATTGATTTTTGATAAATGATTCTTCACATCACTTGGGATCTTTAGCAACAAAATGTATCCCTCATGCCTTTTTAGGGCCTTTTCGGATCGCCAATCTTCGCATCCCGCTTCAATAACTTATGCCTTGGCTATGAACTCTAATTAATACCGAGCAACTTTTAAACGATCTTGTGCTAGAAGCTAAGTAACTTTTCAAATCGTACGACATTATTTATTGCAAATATATTTATTAACAAGCGATGGGAGAAAAAGCTCATAATTAACTCACATAAATTCATGAAAGAATACCAAACTTATAATTGACTCTATCATCTCTCATTCTCCACAATTTAAAATCTTAAGGAATGAGACTCGTGGATGCTTAGCCAATTAAATCAAAGTTTTGGATTTTCAAGTCATCTATAGGATCTTGCAACTTCTTAGACTTTTTCAAGTTTAGAATTCGCATTTTAAAGTTCCCTTGATAAACGACTTTCTAGGATCAATTATAGGAACTTGCGAAAAGTTCTTGTTCTTAACCCGTAAGAGTTAAGACTTTCGCGTTTTAAAGTTCCCTATATAAAAGCCTAGTAAAACTTGACTTAAACATTTTAAGGATACTAGCTACAGTAAACTTAGATAAGTAAACTCGGGTTGAGTCAAAAGATTCATAACGGGCCTAATATATCAAAGATATCTAAACTCATTAAAACCATTTTATTTAACTTTATTTTTCTCTTTTGACTTTATTTTTGAAATGAAATATATACATACGATGCGATAACAAAAGGAAGGTACATAAAAGAGAATAAATGAAAAATACTACTTGGCCAAAATAGATCAAAATTTTTTGAAAAATGTCGAAAAATTAGATTTTCTAGTTAAAATGAGGACAAATTAATGGAAAAGCTCACTTAACTTCGATAGAAGTCCCCCTACACTTGATATAAACATTGTCCTCAATGTTTAAGCATGTGGGAGTAAACTCCCCTACACTTAGGACATTGTGCACGTTGTTTAAATCTTGCTAAGGAAGAGACAACTATAGTGATTTCAATGTGAACATATAAGATATGAAATATTGAATCATGACAGTTTAGGATAGAACCGGGAAGACGAGTACACGGGATCACGGGTCGTCAAATGTCATCAAAAGTCCTCTTTGAAGCTTTAATCCCTGCACATCATTAGAAACAAGACAACAAACACCTATGTAGCTCCCCCTACACTTATTATGAAAACGGGTAAAGGATAGATCATCGGGTTGCCTCCCGAGAAACGCTTGTTTTTGTTAACCGAGTCACGAGCCTGACTCGTCCCAGAACTAATTAAAGGGAAACGTGGTGAGGGATGGAATCATCTCATGAGAAATGTCCTCACCGAAGTACAATTTAACACGCTGGCCATTCATTTTAAAGTTTGGCCCATTTGGTTGCGATAACTCAATGGTGCCATAAGGGAAGACTTTGGCGACGGTGAATAGACCAGAACAACGGCTCTTAAGCTTGCCCAAAAAGATTTTCAACCGAGAGTTAAAGAGTAAAACTTGATCACCAATTTTAAACTCTCGGTTTTTTATCTTAGAATCATGAATGAGCTTGGTTTTCTCCTTGTAGATCAATGAATTCTCATAAGCCTCATTCCTTAGTTCATTAAGTTCATTGAGTTGGATTTTCCTAAGATCACCGGCTTTGTTGATATCAAAATTAGCCCATTTCAAGGCCCAATAAGCCTTATGCTCCAACTCAATGGGGAGGTGGCACGACTTTCCGTACACAAGACGATATGGAGTGCAACCAATAGGTGTCTTATATGCGGTACGGAAAGCCCACAAAGCATCATCTAACTTATCGGCCCATGAGGCCCGATGCTCTCCCACAGTTCGCTCTAAGATTCTCTTAAGACCACGGTTAGAAATCTCGGCTTGACCATTTGTTTGTGGATGATACGCGGGGGAAAGTCGGTGATTGACACCATACTTAGACATGACTCGAGCAAATTGATCATTGCAAAAATGAGTCCCGCGATCACTAATGATAGCACGAGGAACACCAAATCGAGCAAATAGTTGTTTCAGAAAGTTCACAACCACCCTCGCATCGTTCGTAGGTAAAGCTTTTGCTTCAACCATTTAGATATGTAGTCAACGACTACGAGGATGTACTTGTTCCCTTTAGATGATGGAAATGGCCCCATAAAGTCGATGCCCCATACGTCAAAGATTTCACATTCTTGTATGAAATTTTGAGGCATCTCATCTTTATGTGTGATCTTGCCTTTTCTTTGGAAAGCATCACAATGCTTAACCATTTCAAGTACATCACGATAAATGGTGGGCCAATAAAATCCAGAATCGAAAACTTTCTTCGCAGTGTAATTGGGTCCAAAGTGACCACCGGTGGGTCCTTTATGGCAAGCTTCCAAGATTTGAAAAGCTGTGGCCCATCAACACACCGACGAAGGATCAAGTCAGCACATTGTTTGAAGAGATAAGGGTCGTCCCAATAGTAATTTTTCACATCCTTGAAGAATTTCTTCTTTTTCTGGGACGATAACCCTTCGATGAGAATTCCACCCGCCAAGTAGTTTGCAAAGTCCGCAAACCATGGGGTATCATCAAGATTGGAATTAATAGACATCAAGGCCTCAAGGGGAAAAGATTCATTAATCTCTTGATTTGGGAGCTCCCCTTGATAAGGATCCTCGAGTCTACTAAGATGATCCGTGGCTAGGTTTTCCGCTCCCTTTTTATCATGAATTTCAATTTTGAATTCTTGAAAAAGTAAAACCCAACGAAGAAGTCTTGGTTTGGAATCTTGTTTGTTAACAAGTACTTCAACGCGGAATGATCGGTGTACACAATGGTGGTTTAAAGGACAAGATAGGGGCAGAATTTTTCAAAAGCATACACTACAGCTAAAAGCTCTTTTTCGGTAGTGGTATAATGCAATTGAGCCCCCGTCATTGTCTTGCTAGCGTAATGGATTGGTTGGAAATGTTTGTTGATTCTTTGTCCCAAAACCGCTCCAATAGCAAAGTCGCTAGCATCACACATCAATTCAAAAGGTAACTCCCAATTAGGAGTAACTAAGACCGGTGCCTTAGTTAATTTATCCTTAAGAAGATTGAAAGATTCAATACACTCTTTAGAAAAGATAAAAGGAGTATCTTTTCCAAGAGGTGGGTCATCGGGCGAGCGATTTTAAAAAACTCTTGAATGAATCGACGATAGAAGCCCCCATGACCAAGAAAACTTCTCACACCCTTCACGGTTGAAAGTGGAGGTAATTTAGCAATCACGTCGACTTTAGCACGGTCGACTTCAAGACTGGCTTTGGAGATTTTATGACCTAGAACAATACCTTCTTTTACCATGAAATGGCATTTTTCCCAATTAAGAACGAGATGAGTGTCTTCACACCGTTTAAGCATACGTTTTAAATTGGCAAGGCAAGTATAGAAAGAATCACCATAGACCGACAAATCATCCATAAAGACTTCCATAGTTTCTTCAACCATATCATGGAATATAGCCATCATACACCTTTGTAAATTCCCAGGAGCATTGCATAAGCCGAAAGGCATTCTTTTGTAAGCAAATGTTCCATAAGGACAAGTGAATGTGGTTTTCTATTGTTCTTTTGGATCGATGGGAATTTGAAAATACCCGGAGAAACGTCTAAGAAGAAATAGTAGCCATTACCCGCTAAACGCTCGAGCATTTGATCCATGAAAGGAAGAGGAAAATGATCCTTACGAGTGGCATCATTGAGCTTGTGATAGTCTATGCAAACTCGCCAACCCGTGACAAGTCAAGTAGGAATCAACTCGTTGTTTTCATTGGGAACAACGGTTATTCCGCCTTTCTTAGGCACACAATGGACGGGACTAACCCATGGCGAATCCGAAATAGGGTAAATCATTCCGGCATCTAGAAGTTTGATGACTTCTTTCTTGATGACGTCATGAATATTTGGATTAACGCTTCTTTGGATTTGGATTGCGGGTTTAAAGTCATCTTCCATGAGAATCTTATGAGTACAAAAGTTAGGATCAATTCCGCGAATATCGGAAATTTTCCAAGCAATTGCTTTCTTATGATTTTTGAGCACGTCGAGAAGTCGAGATTTTTCATCCTCGTTTAAGTCCTTTGCAATGATGACAGGTAACTTCTTATTGTCTTCTAGGAACACGTATTCAAGATGAGACGGTAAATCCTTAAACTCTAAATCCAGAGGATTATCGATGGAAGGCGTAGTCAAATTCGGATCATCGTTTATGATTTCCATAGGAGAAGGTGGAGAAATATGGTCCTCATTGAGAAGTTTCTCAGTACGAATGTATTCTTCCCAATCGGTGGGAGAATCATCATATTTGTAGTCCACATCCCCTAAGGCTGCTTCAAATTCTTTCAAAAGGAAGTCACTTTCTCCAAATGGAGTCAATAATGAAGCAATAGAGGCATCAGTCTCAACAATGGGTAGAGAAGAAAAACCACTTTTACAAGCGTCTTTGAAATGTTCTTCACAAGCCTCATCAAGTACGTCAATAAAATTAACGCTCCCGTGGTCATAAGGTTGCTTAGAAAGTTTACCCATGTTGAAGACGATTTTGTCGTCACCAACTCTCATGATTAATTCGCCCACAGCTACATCAATAAGAGTGCGACCGGTCCTCAAGAATGGATGTCCAACGATTAATGGAACACGGGGATCCATCCCGTAGTCAACGACAACAAAATCCGTCGGAAAGGTGAATTTGTCGACACCGACGAAGACATCTTCGGCTATCCCCACCGGATAATCAACCGTACGGTTAGCTAATTCCAATGTCATTCGTGTAGGGACTAGCTCGTGTAGAGATAATTGTTTCCAAACACTTAATTCCATTAAGTTGATACTAGCACCTAGATCGGCTAGGGCCATACAATTCTCTACCCCGGGGAAGTTGCAAGGAACGAGAAAGCGACCCGGATCACCAAGTTTGGTTGGTAATTTCCTTAATAGAACCGCGGAGCAATTCTCATTAAGTTGGGTTTGAGCAATATCAAGGAGTTTTTCCTTATCACTGAGAAGATCTTTAAACATTTTAGCATATTTAGGCATGTGAGCGAGAGCCTCGGCAAAGGAGATGTTGAAATTTAATTGTTTAAACATTTTAAGAAAGTTTGAAACTTGAATATCATCCTTGTTGTTCTACTTCTCTTTCCTCAACCTTGAAGGGTAAGGTATATCGGGTTGAGAGGAAGGCTTTGGAACGGAATTCTCACTCACATCCTTGGGTGGAGGAGGGGTAGAAGTATAAGGTGGAGGAATTGGTGATGGGGGCTCGTTTTCCTTTGTCGCAATCACCGGTGTAGGTGTAGGAATCTCGGGTTCCTTACAACCTTTTCCACTTCGGGTGATGATTGCTTTCATCTCCCCTCTTGGATTAGCAACAGTGTTACTCGGAAGAGAACCCGAAGCAGAGGGTTGACTACTTGGGAAGAAACTAGCCATCATATCCTTTAAGTCATTCGTTTGTCTGCTTAAAGAGTTTCGCATGTCATTCCTAACCTGGGCTCAAAGATCATTCCCTTGTTTTGCCATGTCACCTTTCAAGTTGATGATTTGACTCTGAAGATTCTTCACCAGTGCGTCATTAGTCCTCATGTACGTTTCAACCTCTTGATTGTATGTCGTGGGTTGGTTAGGATGGGGATCTTGGTAAGCGGGTGGTTGATAAGTGGTTTGTTGATAAACTTGATTATTTCCTTGAGGTGGATATGGGTTTCTTTGGGTTTGATATTGATTAGGAGCTCGAGGTTGATTTTGATTGTTGCGATTGAAGTTGTTTTGGTTTTGAGGAGGAAAACCGGGTGGTGAAAGAAAGTTGTTTGAACGATAACTTAGCAAATTACGGTCACCTTGAGGACGAGCTTGATAGCCTCCCGTGGAAAAGGTACCGTTAGCCGCATACACGTTTTCCGGATTGTCATGACTAGACGGACAATCGGTGTATGAATGAGAACCCCCGCAAATCTCACAAGAACGTGTGACATCTTTAACTTGTTAAAGTTAGTTCGTAGCCATGGTTAAGAAATTTTTGTTCATCTCGGCTATTTAGCGGGTAAGTTCGGTTATCTCGGGGTTTGATGAAGTAGAAGAAACATTGGCCCTCGGGTTATTTCTTGAAGATGCGGATGAATCCCAATTTTTGTGGTGAGTGGTCATGTTCTCTATAAGCTCTCTACACTCCTCAGGACTCAGGTCTTCTCTTCATGAATGTACCACCGGCGACAACATTAATCATATCACGATCACGAAAAGTTAAACCATTGTAGAAAGTATCAATCAAAGTGACTGGGAGCATATTATGGTTCAGACAACGATCGATCAAGACATTATAACGTTCCCAAGCATCAAAAAGCGACTCATCAGGTTCTTGAGTGAAAACACTGATTTGATTACGAAGACTAGTTACCATGGATGGTGGAAAGTAGCGCGACAAATTTTTTTGAGTCGTTTCGTCCCATGTATGAATTGAGTTTTTGGGAAGACGATCAAACCATTTTTCGGCATTGTGGGATAAAGTGTGTGGAAAAAGATGAAGGCCAAGAAAATCCATGGAAACACCGGGCAATTTCATGCTTTGAGTGACGGTTATGAATTTATCGAGGTGTTTGTTGGCATCATCATCTGGTAATCCGCGAAATGGACAAGCGTTTTGAACTTGTTGGATCATGTGATGCTTCAACGAAAATTCGGGAGCCGTGATTTGCATCGGCGCAATCGGTCCTCCATGTCCGTTCATAGTTGGTTGACAAAGCTCCTCCATTGTACGAAGGTCGGGTTGAGGGACATGGTTATTGTTGTTGTTATTATTCAAATTGGGGTGAGGTGGGTTGTTGTTATTATTATGCACACCGGCCATATCTAAGTCTCTAAGAGTCTCGGGCTCAGAATAAGACGAAGATGTACGCATACACTAAAAATGAACTACAATATTTTTTGGATTTTTGAAAATTTTATATTTTTTAGGATTTTTGAAATTTTTTGTGCTTGAAAATAACGTTCCCAAAAGAACGGATCCCAAAATCCAATTTTTCTCACTAAAAACCGTTAATCTTTACGAAAAGAGCCGGCAGCGGCGCCATTTGGTTTAATGGATTTTTGCGTATGTGTACTAAATCGTTCTCGGTATCTAATCGAATTGATCACGGCTTAAGGTTGAATTATTGGTGTTGGTCACTAAAAGGGGGAGCTTGATTATCTAACTCTACAAATAACATAAACGTAAAAGCTATTAAAAATAAAGAAGAATGTCTAACCTCGATTGCTTATCCAGAGTGAATGCTGCACAGTAGATTAAAGTGAAAATAACTAAAGGTAATTATCTATTTTAAAATAAAGAGAAAATGTAAATGTGGTTAAGTAAAAATGAAAGCTTTAAAATTTAAACTAAAAATCAACACTTAAAAATAAATGACGAAAAATTAAAAGTTTAAAAGTAAATTTGAAACTTAAAACTTTGTAAAAATGTAAACTTTATAAAAACATAATCTTGAAAACTGAACTAAGTGAAAATGTTTAAAAATTAAACTAAATAAAAATGGCGGGAAAAATTAAAGTTTGAAAATTAATTCGGGAAACCAAATCTGAACATAAGTCGGGAAACCAAAATTTGAACTAATCCGGAATGTGAAATCTCAACCTAGTTCAGAATGTGTATCACAAACATAATCCGGAATCCGTGTTATGCACGTAATTCGGAATCCACCCAAAGGTGCTAATCCGGAATTTAGTTCAGAGTCTAATCCGGAATGTATGTTCCGGATGTAATCCGGAATACGTGTTTCAACCTAGTTCAGAATGTGTATCACAAACATAATGCGGAATCCGTGTTATGCACGTAATTCGGAATCCACCCAAAGCTGCTAATCCGGAATTTAGTTTAGAGTCTAATCCGGAATGTATGTTCCGGATGTAATCCGGAATACGTGTTTCAAAGGTAATCCGGGATAACTATCCTAAACGTAAGTCGGAATGTGGAGTCCTTCACCTAGTCCGGAATGCAAGTCTTACATCTAATCCGGAATAACAAGTTTGTATTCAATTCGAGATGTGCAATTTTGTGCTCAATTCGGGAAACAGATTTTGTGTATAATCCGGAATATGGATTCCGGATAAGAATCCGGAATAAATGAAATAGAAAATAATTCGGGATATTTGGATCCTATACCTAATTCGGGAAGTGTTTTGGAGGGAAGATAAGTTAAGTCTGAATACAGGTTTTGCCACTTAAGTCGGAATGATGCATTCAATACACAAGTCGGGATAAAAAGGTTTGCACATAAGTCGGAATAAGGGGATTTTGACAAGTTCGGGAAACTAGGGTTTCTACAACCCGGATTAACACCAAATAAGCAAAATCACAATAAGCACTTACCAATACTTAAACCAAATTAATTTTAAGAAAAAGCTAATAAGACACAATTTAAAAACTTTTAAGAACATTAAATCATCAAAATATTTAAAATCGCTTTTTATAAAAAGTATTAAACTACCAAAATCAACTTATTTAAAAACTAATAAACATAAAAATTAAGCTATAAGCACAATAATCTAAAAACCTCAAACACACCAACTCAATAAGCACAATCCAATAAGCAAATCAATCACATCATCAACAAAATTAAACCAACTACATGATTAATTAAGCAAAACAATAGATTATGATTAAGAAATGTAGAATGAAAATTTATTAAAAAGCTTGATTATATTAAAGATTAAGATCCAAGATTACATGGTGAAAGATTAATAAGTTTGATAGAAAAGCTAGAGAGAAAAGTAAAAACACATACTAAATAACTACTAAAACTTAAAGAAAAATAAAGACTAGCCTCCTAATGACATATTAGGACACTATATATAGTGGAAGGGGAAGGTGTTGTTTTCTTCTCTCTTTTCTTCTTGTCTTCTCGTCTTTTAAATAACTCGTCTTTTTCGAATTTGTCTCGGGATTAGTTGAATGATAACTTGAACTCGTCTTCTAATTTTCTTCTTTTAGTAGACTTGGTTCTTCGACTTTGTTAAACTTCCGTCTTTAGGCTTTTTCTTCGATAAATCTTCAGAATAGGCCTTTGACTTCCGTTCTTCTTGCACTTTTGACCTTTTGACTTCGTCTTTTGTCTTATTCTTCGATAAAATCCCGTGAAAGCCCGTGTTTTCTCCCTTTTTCATATTTTTGTCCTAAAACACAATAAAAACACAAACCACACATAATTCCGCCTTTTACGACATTAAATACACGTTTCGGTCTTGTTATTATTAGAAATAAGTGGTAAAAAGATAAGTGTTTTCACACTTATTATGGTCCTTATTGGTTAGTTGGATCATTGCCTCGTTCGATAAATCTACAAGCCAATTAACGAAATTGTTTTCCACGTCAACACATTCGTGAGGTAAGTATAGTCAATGATATCATAAACAATTCTTCATAAAAAAAAACTACCCTTCAGACAAGTGTATCTCTGTGTAGAGAGCTCCATTCGCAAATCCGGATGGTGGGATCGTAGATCTATGTGTCTTGAACATCCTGTCCAAAAACCATAGCGATCCAATGGTGAAGAATGTGTGCTGTCAATTTTCTCCAACAGTAAATAAAATGACGAACACAAACTTCTTTTTGTTTCTTGCGATTTGGATTCAATAAGCTGTGTGATTTGTTCTCTGAACCTAGCCTCTTGATACCAAATAATGGTGGGACCGTTATAAATGCAAGAAACCACATAAACAAAATGGACAAAGAAATTCGATAATCTCGCAAAAGGATGCCCAACCGGGACTTCAAGAGAAATACTCTTGTTTTTTGTATAAACTCATAATAATATTTAAAACCTAAAACTATTACATTTATAGGATAAAAGTGTCTTGAAGAGAAAGTTAATAATCACTTTTAAATAGAGAAGCAAATCATAAAACATAATTCTTAAAATCTAAACACATCTTTAATAAAAATGACATAATGATAGATCACAACAATCACAGATTATTAGTTTTACCCTTCAATCTCTTCGAAAGAATAAAAAAGACTTCATCTGTTGACCCAAGAACTGATGGTTAAGCCCGAGGTGCTGGACTTCGAACATGCCCTGCATTAAAGCGTCTTGGTGTAAGTTCGTTCCTCAGAAAGTGAACGTATTTATATGGAGATTAAGACGTGGGCGGATCCCGATAAGGTTTTTTTATCATATTGGAATAGATTTTCACTATACATTATGACCATGTTGTGATAACGTCGTTGAAACAATTGATCAAATTATGGTTCAATGTCCTCTTGTTTCTTCTGTTTGGTCAAATATTTTTTTACTATGGAATATTTGTTGTATAATGGCTCATCGTTATCAGATATTTTATCCTCTCATGCTTTGGTGCCATTGAAACTTGAGAGTGTGTGATAAGCTGTCATTTGGAGCTCTTTATATATGATATGAAAAGCGCGTAATAGCTAGGTTTTCAAATCTAAAGAGATGGTGGTTGCTGATATATTCTTCGAGATTTAGTTGGTTTATTTCTTTTGGATTTCTCCTAGATATAAAAAGCTTGGTATTTGCTGGATGGATTGGTGTAAAGGCTCATGTTGTTCATGATTTAATTCGTTTCATGTTCGGTTATTGATACTTATAGTGGTTTCTTTGCACACATAGGATGAAGTAACCTATTTAGTGTTGTAGTTTGTTTCGCGTAAGATTGGATTAGAGTCATCTTGGGCTTAAGTGTTTTTGTAATTACTAGCAACTTGCTATTTTCTTTTATACATATATAATACTTGTTTTGATTTAGTCATTACTATTAGCCTAAGTCTAGGGAGTTTTAAGTGCGAAGCTTGATTAGCCAATTAGCAACAAGATTAGAATAAGGGTCGGTTGAATTGCTTGTGTCCCAAACCCCGACCCACGTTTTTTTCCATGTAATCACAAACCTACTCCCCTCTCATCTCTATAAAAGGAGGTGAGGGGGAAGGGATATAGACGTCATTCTTTCAATACTAATCTAATAACGATTACGGATAATTACCTTGTATGTGGTTTCTTTTCTATCGATTCAATAGCTTCGTAGATCGTCTTATCCCCATCTAGTAACTAGATTGTAGGGTTTAAATCCTACAAGTGGTATTAGAGACTTGATGTTTTGGGTCTCTCTGGTATTCTAGGATTGATCAAAGTTAAAAGCAGGGTTAATCGATTAAAGAAGGTTTATTGGTTATTCGGTCACTAAAGATCGAAAATATCGGTGGTTGTGTTTTTTTTATCTTTAATCGTGATTTATAGAGGAAGATAGAGAAGAAGAAGTACATTGATTTTGTGGCTATTATTAAAAGTCAGCTAAACACTAAACCTAATACTTTAAAGTTATAACTTAAGTTTTGGGCCAAAGACTATTGGACTATAGAGTTTTTGGGTTTTGTTTTATAACTTAAAAATATTTTGCTTTGATTTTATAAAACAAAAACTTAGTATTACTTGGAAGGATTTTACACAAGGAGACTTTATCAGTTTGAGATTATGTGTTTTTTCACAAGGTTTAGAAAATAACAAAGGGATTAAAGAATGACAGGAGTCAAGCTTGACATCAAGAAATTCGATGAAACTGGTGATTTTGGGTTATGAAGAATCAAGATACGTGTTTTGTAAATCCCAAATGGATGTGAAACACCTTTGGAGGTTTTACCCGCAAATATGGAAGCTGAAGAGAAATCTAAGCTTGAGAAGAAAGCTCATAATGCCATGATTTTGTTATTAGGTAACAAGGTTTTGAGAGAGGTTACCGGGGAGACGACTCTAGTGAGGGTTTGGTCAAAGCTCGACTTTGTACATGACGAGGTCATTGGACAACAAGTTGTACCTGAAAAAGAAGTTGTATGCATTATACATGACGCCCGAACGAAAGATTTCTGAGCATATAGATGAGTTCAACAAAATCATTCTCGATTTAGCAAATATTGAGGTAACATTCGAGGATGAAGATCTTGCCTTATTATTACTCACTTCTTTACCAACATCATACTAACACTTTGTAGATACCTTGCTTTATGGAGGGGAAGCTTTAACTTTGGAGGACGTGATGACCACACTAAATTCAAACGAAATCAAAGAAAGGTCCAAGGGTAAGGGGGATAATAGTGAAGGGTTATACGTGAGGGGAAGAATTGATCGAAGGGATACACATTAGTCAAGGGGAAAGTCAAGATTGAAGTCTCGAGGTGGAAGACTTAAATGCTTTATTTGCCAATCCGAGGAACACTTGAAGAGAGACTGACCGAAGAGTAATCGCAAGAAGTCAAAAGGTTACGTTAGAAAAGATGATCAACCAAGCTCTAGTGGTTTTTATGACGGTTCTAAGGCAATGAGTGCAGAGGCTCTGCTAGATTGGATCATGGGTTCAGGAGGTTCATATCACATGTCACCTAGGTTAGATGATTTTTTTGATTTTATGGAATGCAATGGGGGTAGGGTACTGTTGGGAGACAACATGGAGTGCAACATCAGGGGTATTGGTAAGGTAAGGGTACAAATGAAAGATGGATCAAGTTTTATGTTAAACAATGTTAGGTATATTCCTGAATTGAAAAGAAACTTGATATGGCTGGGAACTCTTGAAAAAGAGGGATATCCCGTAAAATTGCAGTCGGGCAAAGTAAAGGTGATTAATTGTTCTAGGGTTATTTTATCTAGAAACCGAAGGGAGAACTATGTGTACTCTTTGGTAGAGACGGGACTATAGGTGCTTGAAAAGCAAGGTTTGTTTGACAATAAGAGTCTAGGTAAACTTTATCATTGTGAGAGTTGTGTTATGGGAAAGTCACATCGAGTCAGTTTTGGTGTAGGAAGGCACACTACTCAGGGAATGATAGACTATGTTCATTAAGACTTATGGGGTCCATCTCAGGTGGAATCATTGGGAGGTCAAAGCTATTTATTATCTATTGTTGATGATTATTCTAGTAGGGTATGGGTTTAATATTCTCAGGTTCAAACACGAAGCATTTGGAAATTTCAAAGAGTAAAAGAAGTTAGTAGAAAATTAGACTGGGAGGACGGTTAAGAAGCTGAGGACGGATAATGGTCTTGAGTTTTGTAACCAGGAATTGTATCATCTTTGCACTAAGACTGGGATTGCTAGACATTAGATAGTTGCTGGGATGCCACAACAGAATGGGTTAGCAGAACGGATGAGCAGAACTTTCATGGATAAGGTACGCTGTTTATTAATTAAGTCTGGATTGCCCAAGACCTTCTGGGCGAAAGCGACATGCACGACCGCATATCTTTTATTTAGGTCACCATCGACAACAATTGAGAAAAAGACACCCATGAAGATGTGGTCGGGACATCCTAGTGTTATGAGATATTAAGGGTTTCGACTGTCTCGCATATTCACACCTAAACAAGGTAAGCTCGATCAGAGGGTGGTAAAATGCGTTCTTTTGGGGTATCTTGAAGGTGTGAAGGGGTACAGACTACATAGGCTTGATAATGAATCGCCTAAAATAGTCACAAGTAGGAACATGGTCTTTAATGAAAGTTTCATGTACGAAGACACGTTGAAGGATTCTGGTGCATGGGCAGGTAATCATTAGTCTGTTGATGAATTACATGTTAAGGTGGAACTGCAGAGGTTAAATAATCATATGATTAAGGAAGATCAGACATGTTATGAGGATCATACATGTCAAGAAGATCAGACATATAAGGAAGACCAGACATATAAGGAAGATCAGACAGATGAAGAAGATGGTTATGATGAAGATGCAGGGGGTCAAGAAATTGATCAGTAACCGGATCTCATAGATTATCAATTGGTTCGGGATAGAGAGCTAAGGACAAGAACGAAACCACCAAGGTTTCGAGATGAGAGTAATATGGTTGCTTACATGTTTGTTGTAGTAGAGGAAGAAGATACTCATGAACCATTGATATACCAGGAAGCAGTTGCTTGTGAAGATAGTTGTAAGTGAAAAACCGCTATAGAAGAAGAGATGGATTCTCTGAGGAAGAAAGAGATCTGGGTTTTAGTAGATCATTCAGCTTGGCAAAACCTGGTGAGCTGCAAATGGTTGTTTAAAATAAAGGAAGGATTGAATGTGTTTAAAAGCCTAGGTACAAGGAAAGGTTGTTGGCTCGTAGATTCACACAAAGGGCAGGTATTGATTATAATGAAATATTTTCGCCGATAGTTCTACACACATCTATTCGGGTTATACTTGCATTGACTGTGTGTAACGATTATGAGTTGGAGAAACTAGATGTAAAGACCACATTTTTACATGAAAATCTTGAAGAAGTGATTTACATAAGGCAACCACTAGGATTTGAACAAGGTGTGTTTGTTAAAGAAATCTCTTTATGGTTTGAAGCAGTCATCTAGGCAATGGTACAAGAGGTTCGATGAGTATATGATGAGCAACGCATTTAAGCATAGCAGTTATGATAGCTGCATATATTACAGGAGTAATGCACCAGGGGATTATATCTATCTACTGTTATATGTAGAAGATATGTTGATTGCTTGTAAGAGCAAGGCCGAGATTGGGTCTACCAAGTCTTTGCTTAAAAGGGAGTTCGACATGAAGGAGCTTGGTGAAGCAAAGAAGATTCTTGGTATGGATATCGTCAGGGATCGGAGTTGCAATACTCTGAGGGTGTCACAATCCGGGTATGTCTCTAATGTTTTAAACATGTTTAGAATAGACAATGGGAAATTGGTTCAGATGTCATTAGGTGGGCACCTCAAGCTGTCGTTGAAGGATTATCCGGTTAGGGACTGTAATGTTGAAAGGATGAGTAGGGTGCCATATTCAAATGTGGTTGGGAGCTTAATGTACTTGATGGTGTGCACGAGGCCAAATATAGCGCATGCAGTGAATGTAGTTAGCAGATATTTGGCGAATTCGGATAAACTTCATTGGGAAACAGTGAAGTGGATTATGAAATATTTATAGGGCACTATAAACGTGTGTTTGGTGTATGAGACAAATCATAGCAACCATGTGGATGCAACAAGTTGGTGTTAGTTTAGACTACGTTAAGGATTCAAATAAAGGTAGGTCTCTCACTGGTTACACATTTTTAGTACAGGGATGTGTTTAAGCTGAAAGTCAACCGCTACAACATGTGGTGGCTCTTTCAATTACAGAGGCAGAGTATATGGCCCTTACAGAGGCTGCGAAGGAAGCTATTTGGCTAAGGGGACTCTTGGAAGAGTTGGGCATGAAAGTTGACATTGTAGCAGTTAATTATGATAATCAGGGCGTGATTCACTTATCGCAAAATCATATTTTTCATGAAAGGACTAAGAATCTTAATGTGCGTTATTACTTTATGAGAGATGTTTAGAAGCAAAGACGGTTGAAGTTCTGAAGGTGGGTATTGAACACAATGCTTCGGATGCCTTGACGAAGGAGGTACCTGGACGCAAGTTACAACACTGGTTGGAGTTGCTGAGTGTTGGGATAGGCTAATATAAGACTAAGGTGAAAATTGTTATGATTTAATCATTACTATTAGCCTAAAGCTAGAGAGTCTTAAGTGCCAAGCTTAATTAGTCAGGGTTAATAGACACAAAAGTTACTAAAGTTTGGCTAAAAGTTCGATTTGGTTACTAAAGTTTAAAACCTAACAGAGAGGTTACCCAAGTATTGTAACCGGGTGTTTAGGTTACCACTAACATTGTTACCCATTACTACCGGTTATCTACTTACGTGGCATATTACGTGCATTTTTTATTTACTAAATTCTTTTATTAGTCAACGATATAATACTCCCCTCTTTTACTTCCCCCAATTCAGAAACCCTAATATCAATTTCATTTTCCCCCAAATCACACACAGTTCTCTAAAAAACATCAAATTCAAATTAAATAAATCCAAATTGTGGAGGGTTTTCATCTTCCCAGATAAAAGGTGACAAACTGTTGATTAAATTAACAATGATTCTTGGATCTTTCTCGTCTTTCTTTAAACAACAATAAAATTGGGGGTTTTTTTGTTTCTTTAATATTTACAGTCTTTGTTAATTGATTTGGGGTTTTCTTGTTTCTTTAATCTTTACAGTCTTTCTTTAATAATAAATCCAATTAGGGTTTCAATTAAATTAAATTAATAATCATTTTATTAAATTAATGATCTTTGTTAATTGATTTTGATCACAGATGGCATCGGATTCTCAACAATCCAAGGTCTTGTTGAGGGTTCATCGTGGTTGTGCTTTTGTAAGAGACCCCCTTTCATATGAATATGAAATTCTATCTGAGCTGCCAAGCATAGATATAGGTTCATTAGATTTAGCTGGTTTCTTTAATCTTTTGAAATCTCAGTTTAGTACTGGTTTGAAGTGTGCTTACTATTTGGTTCCTAGCTTAGAATTTGAGATAGGGTTGAAACCTTTGAAAACTGATAATGACTATCAAGCTTTTGTCTAGTGTGGTGCTAATGAACATCTAATAGATGTTTATGTTTCAAACAGTGTCTTTGAATTAACTCCAGCCATTGACCAAAATCTAGGAGATAATTTAGGATCTAATGAAGAACCAAATGTAGGAGCAGTTGAGGATAGTGGCAGTGACCTCGATGATGAGGACAATGTTTATGATTATTTTAGTGAGGAAGATAGTGACACTGCTTCCATAGATCATTTGTCTGATGGTGAGGAGGAAATATTATATGTTAGAACAAAGAAAGCCCAGCCCGCTCCAAAGTAAAAAGCAAGTAGGATGTTTGATGAAAACTTTCTTACTAGTGTTTTCAATGGTCTACCAAAGGATGACTTTGATGATAGTAATGACATTAAGGTAGATGAGCAAGATATAATAGGTGATCACTTTCTTTGTCATGATCCTAATATCAAATGGAAGCTTATCAGACCAAGGTTAGGTGAAAGGTTTGAAGGTCCTGAGCAACTAAAAACTGCTTTGACTTACTATGCCTTGACACATGGTTACAAGCTGTAGTTTGAAGTCAACAACTCTAGGAGATTAGTTGCTAAGTGTTCTAAAGACAATCTGAAAAACAAATGTCCATTTAGGTTGTGGGCAAGTTGGATGCAAAGTGAGAAATCCTTTCAAATAAAAACTTTGGTAGATGAGCATATTTGTTCTAGGACTTATGAGTATGGTACATTGATAACTAGTAATTGGATTGCTAGGAATTATGCAAAAAAGATTATGGTTAACCCTCTCATAAAACCTAAGGAACTAATAGCTATGATCCTTAAGAAATACAAGTGCAAGGTAACTATTAGTCAAGCTAGAAGGGGTAAGCTTAAGGCTTTAAAGCAATATGAAACTTGTCTTGAGGATCATTATGGTATGCTATGGTCCTATGTTGCTGAAATTTTAAATTCCAATGAGGGATCTACTTGTAGGCTTGGGATTGAACCTGGATCTGATGGAAAGCCCTACTTTAGTTGTTTATATGTCTGTTTTAAGGCTCTTAGGCAAGGCTGGATAGAAGGGTGTAGGAGGGTAATTAGGCTTGATGGGTGTTTTTTGAAAACCATTTGCAAGGGACAACTTTTATCAGCCGTGGGTAGAGATGGTAATAACCAGATCTATCCAATAGCATGGGCAGTGGTTAATGTTGAGAACAAGGAGAATTGGAGTTGGTTCATGAAATGCCTTATTGATGATTTGGAGATTGTTGGTGGTGAAGGTCTAACCATCATATCTGACCAACATAAGGTACTAACCTTTTAATAGATGTGTTATGTTTTATTAATTAAATTGGTCTTACAACATTAAATTTGTATTTTCAGGGTATACTTGAAGCTGCCAAGGAGGTGATGCCATTTGCAGAGCATAGGCAATACATTCGAACAGACAGAGTGTGTGATGCAATTGAGAATGGTATAAGTGAGTGCTTTAACTCACTTATAGTTGAAGCTAGAAGAAAACCAATTATAAACATGATGGAGGACATAAGAATAGGATTAATGGAAAGGATGCATAAGATGAGAGAAAAACATGAGAAATGGGGTGATGTTATCTGTCCTAACATTAAAAAGAAGATTGAAAAGCTGAAAGATCAAAACAGGTAATGCATTCTGACTTGGAATCATTTTACATTTTTACTTAGAATAATTTTTAATCAGTTTGTCTTATTGAGTTTATTTAATGTAGGAATTGGAAAGTTGTGCCTAGTGGTGAGACTAGATTTGAAGTTAGGAATGGGTATGAGGGTTTCAAGGTTGATGAAAGGTTAAGAACTTGTACATGTAGGGCTTGGAAACTAGCTGGTATTCCATGTGAGCATGGGTTTGCTATTGTTTCATTTACACAAAGAACCCTATGACTATGTGTCACATTGGTATAAGAAGGATAGGTTTGTGGCTGCTTACAACCATTACATAGAAGGCCTTAATGGAATGGATCAATGGCCTTCCACCACTTTACAAAAACCATTGCCTCCACTTAGTAGAAGAATGCCTGGCAGACCATCACATAAGAGAAAGAGGGATGCCTTTGAGAATGATGGGAACAAGTCTAGGCTAAGTAGGAGAGGTCAAGTGAACCATTGTACTATATGCGGCAATAGTGGTCATAATAAGAGGGCATGTAAAGATGAAGGTGGATCAACAGCTGGTGGTGGTGCTAATACCTCAGCAAGTGGTGTTAGTACCTCTGTAAGAGGTGGTAGTACCTCTGCTAGAGGTGCTAAGACCTCTTCAAGAGGTTCTAAGTCCTCTGCAAGAGGTGCTAGTACCTCTTCAAGAGGTTCTAAGTCCTCTGCAAGAGGTGCTAAGACCTCTTCAAGAGGTGCTAGTACCTCTACAAGAGGTTCTAAGACCTCTGCAAGAGGTGGTAGTACCTCTGCAAGAGGTTCTAAGACCTCTGCAAGGGGTGCTAAGACCTCTGCAAATCCAAGGGGTGATTCAATTGGTATAGATGGTTGTTTAGACATGGTTATAGGTGGATCAGGGTCTGCAAGTGGTGGTTTGATATCTGTTAGAGGTGGATCAGCTTCTAGAGGTAAAGGAGGTTCAACAGTTGGTAGAGGTAGAGGTTCTACACCATCAATACCAGCTGCAGGGTTTGAAATGAATGAATCTATGGGTGTGAGAATGACTAGTAGTAGGGTCAGAGTTATGGGAGGTTTCAGTGTTAGGGGTAGTCCTAACAGCCCTACAACAAGGAGTATGTCTAAAGCTAGAGGTGGTGGAAGTTCTGTTAAGAAGATAGTGAATGGGAAAGAAGTTAGAAGGAGGGGAAGTAGCTCTGGAGTCAATCCTATAAGATATGGTGTATCTTGGGACCCAAAAGATGGACAACCAATGCTTGGAGTAAGTATTTAACTTTCATTCTATTTTTTGGCATACACAATTTATATTAAATTACTAACACATTCTGTTTTGGTTGCAGGATACCATGGGCATTCCTAGACCAGCATGGCCAGAAGGAATTACACCAGAAGATGTTAGGCTACATGCTCAGTCTCAAGTTACAATCCCACTCACTAGCTCTCAGCCAATACCATCATAAGAAGCATTGGATGATGAAGAACAACTAGTGCATAGGAGAATCTAAAAAAGGATCAAGTTGAAGAATTACAGAAAGCAACCAGAAGATGGTCCTGGATTAACTGAAGATGATGCAATCAGTATTGAGTAGTATCATATGCTACACTTTAAATGGCTAGCCACATGTTTGGCACTTTTGTATATCAGCCATAACCATTTATTAACTTGTTAGTTTATGTAATCTATGAACATGATGGTAACTTGTTAGCATGATCCTATTGCAGTATATCTGCTTATGTTTTGTAACATTAAACTAAATTTGATGAATGGTATGAATCATGCTTGCATTGGTCTTATATTTAAGCTTTTCATTTTTATTTAAGCTTTTCATTTTTGTTTCAGTTAGTTTAGCTATAAATTTGTAAGAACAATGAAAATACAAAATATCATAACATTCATTACTTGATAATAAAGAGTTACATAATCCCAAATGGGTAAAAAGAGATAGATAATCCCAAATGAGTAAAAACTTGCATAGCAGATACATAATCCCAAACAAAAGCTACATCATAAACTTCAAGACTTGCATAGCAGATACATAGTCCCAAATGGGTAAAAACAAAAGCTACATCACCATACTACCCAAACAACTAAAAAAACCTAATAACCAAGATCAACACAAATAGCAACATGAACACCCTGTTGTAGAATCGAGTTCTTGAGCATCCATTCCTTAGTTGAACAATGAGTTCTTGAGCCTCCATCAACTGAACATGGTTCTGGTACATCCTATTAACATACCAACGATTTGGTAAGGGCATATTAACCCATCTGAAAAAGTTGCAATTCAACAATGGATCTAAGTAGTTAGGACATCCAAGAAATCTCCTTCCAGGATTGTGTGGTGTCCAAGAGGTATGACATCTAGCAACCTGACCACAGCCACAAAGGATCGAGTTTGACATTGTGAAGGAAAGAGATTTGTGTTTTGAAGATGGAAGATGCATGTGTAATGAGAAAATGTGTGATGAAGATGGATGTGAAAAAGATAAGGTAAGTGGGGGTTTTGAGATATAATAAATTCCCAACGGTTAAAAATAAGAAGTGGGCCCAGTTTTATCCAACGTGGCATCAAAACCGGGTACTCAACCGGTCACCCATCAAAGGAGTAATGGCGGGATAACTTTTTTATATGTTTAGTAACCCAAAAGAAAAACCCGTATACTTGGGTAACCTCTCTGTTAGGTTTTAAACTTTAGTAACCAAATCGAACTTTTGGCCAAACTTTAGTAATTTTTGTGTCTATTAACCCAAATTAGTCAAGTAGGAGTAAGATTAGAATAAGGGTCGATTGAATTGCTTGTGTCCCAAGTCCGACCCACGTTTTCTTTCCTTGTAATCACAAACCGACTTCCCCGTCATCTATATAAAAGGAGGTGAGGGGAAGGGATATAGACGTTATTTTTTATATACTAATCTAATAACGATTAGGGATAATTACCTTGTATGTGGGTTTTTTTCTGTCGATTCAATATCTTCATAGATCGTCTTATCTGCATCTACAACCAGGTTGTAGGGTTTAAATCCTACGATACTGTTTTTTAAGAAGAAAAAAAAAATTTAAAGTGTGCCGTCGTACTACTTCTAGTATGTGAAAAAGAAAAGCCTGGTGCAGATAATTAGTAGTGGACACGCGATGAGCTTGGGTAGATGCGTGCAAGAACCATCCGCTATTCCATGGTCCACGTGGGATTTGCATGCTTCTAATTTTATGTTACGTCTATGTTTACCTGCTAAAAGTTCCCATAACCAATCCCATACATTTTAAACATGTAAACATTTCACCCTCTTCTTCTATGGAATGTGATTTTTCTTGTTCAGACTTGAGACCGCTCACAGATCGAGTGTCGACCCAGACATACGTAGTAACATTACCTTAACTAAGCTTGTGATTTTGTTTTTCAGACACAAATGGAAAATGCGTGATACACTTGTAGCTTTTTGCATACAAACACGCGAAACGTACACACAATTAATAGTATACTTTTTTAAGATAATACGGTTACTCTTTTAAAAGGTATAATGAGTACTCTTTCACGTTTACTTGATGTATTTGTTCTAAAACGAGTAAAGTTTTATAATAACAGTTGGAATTACTATCCATATATATAGATGCTCTAAATTAGTGGCCAGACTACTACAATATATGCATCTAACCATTAATAGATAAACAAATCCTTCATATAGTTTTGAAAAGAAATTACTACAAATTTATTAAGTCTGTATTTCAGTATTTCACAAATCCATTACTATATATTTTAGAACTAACATGCAAGAGAAATGTGTGATAATGAAACAAAACTTGAAAGCCGGATTAGTATTGTGATGTCTTTTAAAGTACGTATCTAAAAATTACGTTGCTATTACACATTGATCCAAATAAATTTAACAATAGTTGGTTTACTAATTGGTCTCTAACTGAAGTCTAAGAGGCGTGCATGAAAGTTGAATGTCCACGTGGCATAGCTTATTAGCCAAATGGAATGAAACTAAAATTTGACAAACATATACATATGTAGTATGTTTGTGTTGTCGAGCTGATATGTGTGACTATGTGAGTGTCGTACGCCATTGTGACAAGTGACGATACATTCAACCGAACGATTTTGCACCTTTTTTACAATTGTGTTCGCCTTTAACTTTGTTAGTGATTTCCCCCGTGTCCCATTAGTATATAACTTTAATTTTGTCCCAACAACAACGTTAAGTTTCAAGCAATTGTTCCTTGTTTGTCTCTCCAACCACCTAGACTAGAATCATTTCTATCACTAACAAAACATTTTATCAATGTCAGGAGATCAAAGATTCCGGACTCTTAACAAACCATGTATTCTTCTAATAGGTACGTATCAATTTCTATGACACACAAATGTATATATTGTTATTGTTTCTTATGTATTCGGGTTGTATATTTGTAGCGATTGCTGGGATCGAACGTTTTGTATTCAAAGGAGTCGCGTCGAATCTTGTTATTTATCTAACGGAAGTGATGGGAATGAGTAGCTCCTCAGCCGTTAGAACTGTTAATAGTTGGTGCGGTTTCACGTCCATGTTGCCATTACTCGTCGCACCACTTGTCGATTCTTACTGGAATCGATACTCGACTATTCTAGCCTCTTCATTCCTCTATCTCGTGGTACGGATCAACTCAACGTGTTATATCTTGAACAAAATCTGTCTGCTTCGTATTTGTTAACGTATACTCACACATATATACTTTTCAGGGTCTTTTGGCATTAACATCAACTGCATTGAACAAAACAGACTCATCACCTTCGTTTTCGTCGTTATATTGGTCACTTTATTTAATTTCGTTAGGCCAAGGCGGGTACAACCCGTCGTTGCAAGCATTTGGGGCTGATCAACTCGACACGGATGAAGACCTTCCTATGACGAAAAATGAAAATAAGCCCGATAAGAAAAGCATGTTTTTCCAATGGTGGTATTTTGGTATTTGTACTGGAAGTCTTATGGGGGTTTCAATCATGCCTAATGTACAGGACTCTGTTGGTTGGGGTTTAGGGTTCGCTATCCCCGCTATGGCCATGGTTGTGTCTATGATTATGTTTTCTTGTGGCAGCCGGTTTTATTCATATAGCCATGATCGGGGAAATGATGCTAGATCGTTGGAAAAAATCATTCAATCGCTTAAATGTTCCGTGTCTAAAATTGTTCACTCGAAAAATGATGAAAAATCGAGCCTTGTGGAGCTAGAGTAAGTTTCTCTTTTAGTCTCTACACATCACTAATGAATTTTCCATATTTACTGTTTTTTTTTTCAATATTTCTACTTTAAGAATGGCTAAAGTTTACAAAACTATTACACTAAAACTTCTAAAGGACTTCTTACAATTAGTTGCTGTAATGGGCAACTACTCAGATTGCACTAATTAGTAACTCGATTGCACTACTCAGATTGCACTAATTGGTAGTACTTATGAACTATATAATGTGCTTTAAATTTATATTAACATGTACGTATTATATTTCAGGCTCGAAGATAAACCATTCTGTGCAAAACAAGAAAGCGAAACAGAATGTTTGACAAACCAAAAATCGAATGAAAGTAATCACATGGTCATAATATTAAAAGTCGTTATCGGTCTACTACCAGTCTGGACAACGTTGTTGATGTTCGCCGTGATTTTCCAACTACCAGTAACATTTTTCATCAAACAAGGGATCACCATGAAAAGAAATATAGGAGACAGTTACAAAATTCCACCCGCGACACTCCAAAGTGCCATAACCATATCTATAATTCTTCTAATGCCATTTTATGATAAAATCTTTGTACCTTTTGCTCGTTTAATCTTACGTAACGAAAAAGGAGTCTCAACGATGCAAAGAATTGCTATAGGGATGTTTCTTTCTGTGATTGCGATGATATTTGCAGCCATGGTTGAAATGAAGAGGTTGGAACTATCTAATGATGACGAGTCAATGTCCGAGACCATAAGTATATTTTGGTTGTTACCGCAATATATATTGTTGGGCATTTCTGATATTTTTACTGTGGTTGGAATGCAAGAGTTTTTTTATAGTGCGGTACCTGAGGGGATGAGGACAATGGGGATTGCTTTGTATACGAGCGTGTTTGGTGTTGGAAGCTTCTTGAGCGCCTTACTGGTGTATTTGGTTGAGTATTTTACGACTTCAAGTGATGGCAAAGGGAACTGGTTTTCGGATGATATGAAGGAAGCGAGGCTTGATAAGTATTATTGGTTCTTGGCTGGTACAAGTGCTTTGAGCTTGGTGGTTTTTATGGTACTTTCCTCATTTCAAAAGACAAAATCATGAACATCAGCTGATAGGAAAATAATACCTCAAAGATCAAAGCTTTTAAATTTTACAATACAAAGTTTACCAAGGAAATTTAGTGTTTTGCGTTTCGTCTAGTTTATGTACATATTCTTGTTTTGTTTCATCTCACATTTTGTTTAATATAGATACACGCAGCTTTCTGGTTTCTTATCTAAAATAAGAGTTAACTAGTTTCGGTTTCGTATGTCTCACATCGTTTGGGTGATCAGCCTTTTTGAACTGTTTCTGTTGGAAACTTGGAATGGTTCTTATAAACGTATACGGAAGAAAATGCTAACTTAAGTAACCACGAATTTGCAGTTGCTTGAGAAACAATGAAATGCTATTACAGTAGGTTGTTATTTGCCAATTCAAGTCGTATCTGTTAATTTTCGTATATACGAACAGCTAAGATGGCATGGACGAACCTTCTTAGATAGATTTACGATTGTTTGAGGAAGCAAGACATTTAAAGTCATTACGTACTATCTAGCATTCTTGACGACATTACACCAAGCATTGGTTAATTCAATCAAGGAAACACCCTCTAACATTATACCCCGCCACAAGTGATACATCAGGTCCCCGTTAGTGTGGAACGTGGTGAAAGGGATAGCTAATTGTCTGAACATCACGAGCACACAAGCCTCGCAAATACTACTACCACATTCATTGCATACCAAAAAAGGCAAAATCATTTCATAGTCTACGCCATCGCCATCCAACTTGATCGCCATAGTTCAGTCCCCCTGCTAGGTGCAAACAAACTTGAAGTGGCCACGCCAACCTCCAGAAAAGGGAGGGCTTTACCTGGTTTGAGTCTGTGTGGCGGTGGGCACAAACCCCGTGGATTAGTCGGCCAATGTGTCGGAAATCACGGTTACCAAAAAAAAAAAAAAAAAAAAAAATCCTGTTCCTCAGATAGATACCTTTGCTGGTTTATTTCTTTTGCTGATTTTACCAACATACCTTATGCCTAATCGCTATGCAAGTACTAAGTAGGCCTCACACGGTTATCCGAGATCACAGGTATTGGTTCTAAATTCAGTAGTAGATATAACATATCAAAATTTGACAAAATTAGAACAAAAAGCAATAAAATCTCCTAATGAACATTGCCTTTTTTTGGTCTACAATTTTGATACAAGTTTTATCAGGAAAATGGGCTTATTATGCAAATATAATTTGGAATTCAGATAGTAATGGGCCTTAAATGGAATTAGCATGCTCATATCATTTTGAATTCAGCTAGGCCATATGAGTATTTATTATAAAGGATAAATTCATTAACAAAATGCACACGGTTTTCTTATTAAATAATACGTAAGAGATAATATTAAATAAACATGTAATAGTGTCAACACTCAGCACATCGACCAAATGTCCTTTAGTCCATATCAGTAGTTCAGTACTACTAGCTTTAGTTTCAGCCTTTCTCACTTTGTACTTGCAATACAAAAGGAGTCTTCTTTATGTTTTTGTACGCATGTTTCTTTAAGCTTTAATTAGCTTTAAAATGTATTTATGAAGTTATAAACCAGTGTTCTAAGAAACTGCGGAACCGGAAGTTTAGCATGAACTCATAACAAAATTTCAGTGAGAATTGAGCAAAAGTACTAGAGTCATTTTTACATACTAAAGAAAGATAATACTTGAGAAAACAAGATAATTAAATAAAACTAGCGTTTGAAACCAAGAAGATGAACTAATTAGATCCATGCAAAACCTGAGAAAAAAAAAACAACTGATCCTTGAGCAATTAGCATAAGGAGATTCATTTGCCATTGAAAACAAGATTGTTCCGATGGCTGAGTCTCAATTAGCTTATGTTATGTGATTATGTCTTAGAGCTAAATGAAAGTGTTTTGCTAGTTAGTATTTTACTCAATTAAGTTAGTTAATTTCTTGCCTTGGAAGGCAAGTAAAGCCGAGTAAGGCGTTTGGCCAACCTCCTAGTTCCAGTAAAAATATAGGATTATGATTTCACTCCTCATTTTTTATAAATAGAAGTAAAGATGTGAAACATTATTTACTCCATGCTTGTTATTTACAAACAAAGAATATAGCAAATCGTTTGGTATTCTCTCCTATGCTTGTTTTTATCGTGTGATTAGAGTTCCTTAAACATGACGTATTAATTTATCTAACAATAGGTGCAGATGTCAAAATTGACAGGGTCTATTGGATATATTATTTGAAAAGTGAGTCATGGGTTATACTTTTAGCAAAGGCATTGAGCTTGCTGGTGCTAATGAAATATATGTTGATAACTAGAAAAAAATCGACTCAAACAAAGACATACGATAATAACAACTAAGCGAAACAAATAGTTTAATGATTCAAAGGATCTAAATATCTGGTTTATATTCACAGTTAGACCAGAGAAACTTTTATTATGTATTTTCGAATTACAGGTTAACGATACACAAAAGATGTGTTTATGAGGAAAACTAGGGCATGCTGCCATTCTGGATCAAACTAAGATGTTATACTCGTACGAGCTGTAATATAGATTTATGTTCCCACGACTAGACCACAAAAGTGCGGTGTTGCTCCCTCCCTCTGGCTCAATGACAACGACTAAGTTATCTCGACAGCAATCAATAATCTGGATAATGACTGCACTTATTTATTTAATCAACGAGCTCGTTAGTTAATTATGTGTCTTTTCAGAATCACATTTAAATATTTCGAGAATATATCTCTCAAATAGTGTCACTATGGAGACATTTCATGTAAACCCGTAGTTACATATATACTTGCATAGTTAAAAGGCAAACTGTTACAATAAGATTGTATATCATATGGAGTAGAACTACGTTGTGAATTATTAACACAGAAAGTCACACGCTAGTAATACAAATGCAAGTGATTAATTATTGATCAAGGCCTAATGACTCTAACAAATGTGTATATAATGATGTTACAAAACATGAACACTCAAAAATATGTCTACATACTTCTAGATTGAATTATAGTTAATTTATGTCTGACGTATGGTAATTCTTCTTGTTTATTAGAATATGATGTATTTATTTAAGTTCATTTGGATACCATATTTTCCATTGGATATGAGGGGACTCATCCCCACCATCCATCTCATTTTAATCCAATGGATAAGATTAACACAAAATATATTTTCACCATCTTTTTTTAAACATTAATATCTCCTAAACCGTTAATCATTATGCGAAAAAAAACATACCGTTACGAAGATCATTCAATTATCTTTCTACAGATATGCTATATGATACACTTTCGACAAACTTTTTTTTTCGTTTTTTTTCACGTTTTCGAAAATTATCATATATGATACTAATATCATATATGATAAACATCGGTATCATATATGATATAACCTATCGTATATGATATAAATAAATATCATATATGATTTAACACTGTATCATATATGATGATACAGTATTATCATATATGATATTTTACGAAAATTTTAGCAAGAAGAAAAAAAATCGAAATTTTTTTTTTCTTCGAAAGTATATCATATTGCATATTGGTAGAAAGATAATTAAACGCTCGTCGCGGTGGTATAATTATTTTTGTTTAACACTTAACGGTTTAGAAGATATTTAAATTATAAAAAAAAGGTGAAAAATAAAATATAATTAATCTTATCCATTAGATGAAAATGAGATGGATGGTGGGGATAAGTCCCTTCATATCCAAGGAAAATTATGTATCCAAAATAACTCTTTTACAAAAGATTTAAGTTCATTTGGATACCAAACTTATCTAAGATATGAGGGGACTCATCCCCACCCTCCATCTCCCTCTCATCTAATGGTTGAGATTAAATCTCCATTTTACACTGGAAGGGTATTTTCGTCATTTTACCCGCTCACTATATAAGCATTTTTCTCACTTCTTTCTCATAAAACACACACACACATCGGCTTTCTGTTTCTCTCTCTACCCGAGCTAGTTTCTCTCTCTACAATTGATAAATCGAAGCTTTTAATCACGAATTCCTCGCGAATATCATCAAGATTCCATCACGAATCAATTAATTAGATCAATTAATCAATACGAATTCATGATTAGGCACGAATTGAATCATCAGGTTTGTATAAAATCTATTCTTATATTTAGCTTATTTGATTTTGAACAAGCTTATTAATTTACTATCATGTTAATTATAAGCTTTGAATTAGCTTGTTTTGAACGAATTATTTTGATTGATTGTTCTTACTTATAAGCTAACTTCTTAGGTGATTTATGTGAATAAGCTTATTTGTTTGAATAAGCTTTTGAATTAGATGAAAGTTATGAATAAGCTTGTGAGTTAGATGATTTGGATTTATTTTGTTGAAATATAAGCTATCTTATTAGCTTATTTTAACGAATTATAAGGTTTTTTGAATAAGAGAGTTACGAATAAGCTTATTTTCGTTTGAATAAGCTGCATTATTAGGATACTTTTTATGTAACTGATGTATGTTGAATTAAGCTTGATGTATCATATATGATACATCATTTATCATATATGATACATGGGTATCATATATGATGTTTCTAAATAAGCTTAAGTTAGCGTGAATTAGCTGTATTATTAGACATTTTTAACTATATTGCTGATGTAAGCTTATTATGTTGGATAGATCATATATGATATCTTATTTATCATATATGATAGTTATATGATATGTGATATATGATAGATATATCATATATGATATATGAGGTATCATATATGATATATCTAACATGCCATATAAAAAACCAGACATTGATATTGTACATGATTTTTTTTATAGTTTTGACCTATTGTGCATTTTGATATAGTCTGCTAGGTAATTCACTCGTTGATAAAATGGTGCCTAATATGTTCTTTCATCTTTTTTATTAATGCAGACTATTTGAACACAACAACGAGCATATATAGATGTGACAATTACATGGTTGGAGCAAAGCATGATGACGTGCACGCATATATGTAATGATAAGATGAAGGTGTCGTCGAGGCCAAAGAAGATTTACAAGAGAAAAGTGATTTGGTCGAAAATGAAGAAGAACTGATTGAAAATGAAGAATAGTAGTTCCAATAATAAGAATGTTATGATTTAGTTATGAATTGATTAGACTCTTTGTTCTTGTATCTTTTTTATTATGAATAAGTGTTTTAATCATGATTGTTTACATTCTATTTGAACAAGTGTTAAATCATCAATTGTATACTCTTAAAAACTACTTTGTTATTTTATGAATAAATGTTTAATCATTGATTCAGCTGGCTCTTTGTTTTAGTCATGAAGTCAGCAAACCTTTTGTTGAATTTGTCAAAAATATTTGAGTATCATATATGATAATACATCATCATATATGATACTCATAAAAAAATATTCTTTTTTATTTTCTAGACAAGTGTTTAGTTATTAATTGTGCATACTTTTTGTTATAATCATGAATTCATCAGATTCTTTGTTTAATATATCCAAGTTTTCTTTAAGTGTCATATATGATAATGCATTATCATATATGATAATGCATTATCATATATGATAGTGCATTATCATATATGGCTTAATTTATCAAACCATCATGACATAATACCAAGAAAGTTAATCATATTAACAAGACGTTGTACCAGATACCAATGGATTATAAAATTGTCCATATACTTCAAAACTCCATTAGGAGATTACAAAGAAAAAACAAACAATAAACGTAAAAAATTCTTGCTTCTTCACTAAGCTTCTTGGCCTTTTGGATGCTTGTAATATTCAACATGTCTTGTAAACAGCTTCCTCTACACAAAAAAAGAAGATTTAATTCAATTTTCAAGCACTAATCATATATGATATATTTTATCATATATGATATTTTAGCTTATATCATATATGATATAGTATATCATATATGATACTTCACAAACATGTCATACTAAATCTGTTCAGCGATATTAAGCCATAAAACCTTATAATTCACGAAAATAAGCTAATAAGTTAGCTTATAATTCATCATAATAAAGATGATGATAATCTATAAGCTTATTCACATTAGTTAGCTTTAAATTCACGTAGTTTCTCAAATAAGCTAGAAAAGAATAAGATGAATTATAAGCTTATTCACATCGAATAAGCTAAAAAAAGATGAATCAAAACAAATCGAATGAACTTTACCTTATTTATGAAGTGGATGATCGATTTACGAAAGTGGGTGATCGATGCGTTTGATGTTTGTGTTGATAAATTAAGATGTAAATATGTGTACATGTGTGTGTGTTTAGTGTGTGTTTTAGAGAGAAGAAGAAAAAAGAAAGAGATCGATCCAGATCTGGGATGTAGAAGTGGGAGGGGTGTTAGGTGGGAGGGGTAAAATGACGAAACTACCCCTCCGCTTTTTTTTTTTGTTTTTAATCTGGGCTGTTGGATGAGATGAGATGGATGGTCCAGATTTGTCCCCTTATATCCAAAAGATACAAGGTATCTTAAATAACCGGACTCAAAACAAAAAGCTGTGTAATCATAAAAAATTAAATTTGTCAAGTTCTGCCTATAATCATAAAATATTGATTTTTTTTTTTAAATTTTTTTTTAAATTTTCTTTTATTTTCTATAAGTAAGATAGAATAAACCTTTGGATTCATATTTTCTAGCTATACAAGTGGAGAATGTATTATCTATTTGGCCTTGTACATATGAAGTACATGTTACATGCCAACACGGTACACTTAATAAGTTAACATACAATTTAAGCTTACTTGGTTAGTTTAAGTACGGCAAAATAAGTATTCTTGTACGTTAACTTGAGCCAACTCTTGTTGAAAGAGATAAGTTTTGTATCATTTGGCATTTAATTGGCATATAGTATGATTCATATTGGCCATTTTTGACGCGCAAGTTTATTAGAATTTATAAAAAAATGAATTTATCGTTTTCAAAAATATAAATTATTTTTAAAAATAAGTCTTCTTTGTTTGATATAGCTATATAAAAAAAGTTAAAATAAGCTATTAATTGCTACTTAAACTGGCGTTTAAAATAAGATAGAGCAACATGCTTCAACAACATGTTCTACCTCTTGCTAATATTGGCAAAAATATTCGTAATCTAGCAAAAAGGTGTATGCATAGAAGATAGAACTCATTAGTAGCCCTACTTTTTAATCCATGGAAATTTATAGCGTTTTATATACGACTTTTCCTTAAAAAAACACTAATCAATGTTTTGATATCTTTCACGATGGACTATAATTCAAATGGTGAATTCTTTCTAATTTTATGGCAATAGTTATCAACCCTTTTAATATGACAAGAGTAAAGAGAATTGTTTATTAATTAGGCATGGTATACGGTATATAATTTGAATATTTTATATGATATCATAATCGGCCTAGTTTTAAAGAGTGTCAAGAAATGTCGAAAGTGTCAAGTCAGTTATTAAAATATTTATGCATTTTATCTCTTGAATTGGTTTGTGAACACTCGGAACAAAAAGACTATGACGCTATTATGGTTCTTCATTTCCCCATGTTATACTTTACCATTAGTTATGTTAATTTCTATTCGAGAGATCCGATATGCACCATTCAAGAAATCATAATAACTTTCACATTAATTAATTAGCTTTCTTTAAACGTTTTTTCGGTAAGTTTTATTACGTCAAAAAACAATTAAATACAAATGATGTTAGTAAATTTTACATCTCACTCGTTATATACAATTCCTATATAAAAATTATTTTCGTGTACTTTGATTTTCAGATTATCAGCAATAAACTGTACATCGTTCAGAATATTATAGTCGTCGTACATATGACTCATAATCATCGACTCTTGTAGAAATCACTCCATTTCTTTGTGGTACTAGTTAGTCATGAGGATAATGCGATTTACATCAAGATAGATTTTGGTACACCACTGTGACGACACATTCAACCGACCGTTTTTCACTCCTTTTTTCCTTAATTATTGTTACTAATTTCCCTCGTGTTGCATTTATATATAAGTTAAATGTTGACCCATCAACAAGGTTAGGCTTCAAGCATTTGTCTCTCCAATCATTTCGTCGACCAAAACAAACATTCAATGACTGGGGATCAAAGATATCGAACACTAAACAAACCATGTATTCTTCTAATAGGTATAAAACATTCTCAATGACCCGTATACCTATATTCTTATTACTTCTTATATATTTTGGCTGGTTTGTGTGTAGCGATCGCTGGGGTTGAACGGTTTGTATTCAAAGGGGTCGCGTCAAACATGGTTATGTATTTAACGGACGTGATGGGAATGAGTAGCTCATCAGCCGTGAGAACTGTTAGCAACTGGAACGGGCTTACGTCTATGTTGCCATTACTCGTGGCACCCTTTGTCGATTCATACTGGAATCGACACTCAGCTATTCTAGCATCTTCTTTCCTGTATTTCATTGTATGGATAACCTATCTAATATCTTAACAAACTTTTTTTTTTATATATATAATGCAAATACTTATGCACGAATGTATTTTTCAGGGGCTTTTGGCATTAACATCAACATCATTAAGTAAAACAAACTCTTCATCATCGTCATCCCTGTTTTTGTCACTTTATCTTATTTCTCTAGGCCAAAGTGGATACAATCCATCATTGCAAGCGTTTGGCGCTGACCAAATCAACACGGATGAAGATCTTCCTGTGACGAAAAACGAAAAGAACCCTAACAAGAAAAGCATGTTTTTCAAATGGTGGTATTTTGGTATTTGTACCGGTGCGCTTTTAGGTGTTTCAATCATGCCGAATGTACAAGACTTCGTTGGTTGGAGTTTAGGGTTCGCAATTCCCACAATGGCCATGGTTGTCTCAATGATAATGTTTTCCTGTGGCAGCCGGTTTTATTCGTATGGTCATGATCATGATCAAAGAAATGATGTTAAATCATTGGAGAAGATCATTGAAGCAGTTAAGTATTCCGTTTCTAGGATAATCCACTGGAGAAGCGACGAAAAATTGAGCCTTGTCGAGCTAGAGTAAGTTAATTAATCATAAACTTGACAAAGGTTATATAACTAAAGTCATTACACAATTTCTTGTTACGGTTTTAATTGATGCATCATCCACATTACTCTTATATGCTATAGTAATTAGCTGTTTGGGTTCCCAAAACAAGAACTATGTGTGCATCGTTTAGACTTTAGACCACTTCTTACAAGCTTGTTTTGAATGGTTCTTAGGAAAGGCTATAAGATAGTTTAGACTTTAGACCACATGCAGTGAGCTTGTATGTAATTTTCATTTCAAATAAGTTTAATAGGTATGATCATACTTATAATTTGTTTGTAAATAGTACTTTGTTAAGGGATGTAAATATAATATAACAAACTGCCCTAACTTAAGACCGGCGTAATAAGGCCACCAAGACCGAGTCTTGGGACTTGTATGACGAGTTCTCTATGTTACGAAGGTCCCCAAGACGTGATCTCTAATGACATGTATATAAATTAAAAGCCATAGCAAGTAATTTTGTCTGTAAGGATAGTTGAAATCGATATAGCTACCCAAAACTAATTATTTCATGCATAGTTGACCGATATATAGCTTTTGCCCAAAAGTATTTTCTCCATGCATGGCTTCATATACACTATTGATATTCATGCACAATGTACTGTAAAGTGGTAATATGTTATTTTCAGGCTTGAAGATAAACCATTTTGTTCAAAGCAAGAAACAGAAGCAGAATGTTTAACAGATCAGAAGCCAAACAACTGTAATCATCTGCTGAAAATCACAAAAGTCGTCATCGGTCTTCTGCCAATCTGGACAACATTGTTAATGTTCGCCGTTGCTTTCCAACAGCCACCAACTTTCTTCATTAAACAAGGATTAACAATGAAAAGAAACATAGGAGACAGTTACAAGATCCCACCTGCGACCCTCCAAAGTTCCCTAACTCTATCTATAATCCTTTTGATGCCATTTTACGACAAAATATTTGTACCCTTTGCTCGTTTAGTCTTACGTAACGAAAATGGGATCACAACGATGCAAAGAATTGCTACAGGAATGTTTCTTTCAGTGATCGCAATGATATCTGCTGCCACAGTTGAAATGAAGAGATTGGAACTATCTAATGAGTCGACGTCCGAGAATTTAAGTATATTTTGGCTGTTACCACAGTATATACTGTTGGGTATTTCAGATATTTTTACGGTAGTTGGAATGCAAGAGTTTTTCTATGGTGCGGTACCTGAGGGAATGAGGACAATGGGGATTGCGTTGTATACTAGTGTGTTTGGAGTTGGAAGCTTTTTGAGTGCGCTATTGGTGTATTTGGTCGAGTATTTTACGACCTCGAGTGACGGTAAAGGGAACTGGTTTTCGGATGATATGAAAGAAGCAAGGCTGGATAAGTATTATTGGTTCTTGGCTGGTACAAATGCTTTGAGCTTGGTGGTGTTTGTGGTACTTTGTAAAATCCAAAAGAGATCATGAACATATGTATTGATGGATCATCTCAAAGATGACACTTTTTAAGATTACTTTACATGTCTACTAAGGAAATGTAATGATTTAAGTTTCATATGGTTCTGGTATGTAAATATACTTGTTCTGTTTCATTTTGAATTCCGTTTGGTTACGGTACTGTATGCACACACTCTTGTTTTGTTTCGTTTACTATAGATACACGCAGATTTTGATTTCTTATTTCAAGTAAGAGTTACTTCTGGTTTCGTGCATCTATAGTAAACGAAACAAAACAAGAGTATGTGCATACGGCATTAACATTGTTAGAATTAACACTGTTGCAAACTTCAAATGGTATTTACACACGTTACAATGAAATGCTATCTTTAGGTTGTTATCTTGTCAATTGTGTTCCATATGCTTATTGATCATACTATATGGCGTGTCAAAACCCCATGAGACTTAAGGTGAGAACGGTACGATAAGCAAAATATTCAAGTCGTTTGGTACTATTGGAGATTTTGTAAGACAATTGCGTTGTTGATGACATTACAACAACCATTTATCATTTTAATCAAGAAAACACCACATGATGATAGTGTGCGGCAAAACATATAGCTAGCCAGAACTAATTGTCTGAATAAGAGCACACGAGTTTCCAAAGTAATACCGCCGCGTCTATACTCTGTAAGAAACGGGCAATCATGTCATAGTCTATGCTATGCAATCTAACTTGATCGCCATAGTTGAGTCCCATAACTGTGTTCCTAAGATGCCTTTGCTGGTCATTGGTCAAGATATAAGCCTTACTGAGTTGGGATAACTTGCTGTGAATATATTGTTACTCCTATGTGTGTAGATTTTAGTCTCTTTCCTTTTTCGAAATGAGAGTTAGTTTTTATTTGGTACCATGTACTTATAGTGATAAAAAGGGTTACAAGTACAGTATTACATAAAAAAGTGTTTGATTCCTGCTAGATACAAATAGCTGTAAATTATTACGCCAATCTCCTGAAAAGCTTTACATGGTTTGAGTCTGTGTGACAATCAGTTCAAACCTCGTAAATTAGTCAGTATAAAGAATGATAACCATGATTAACAGAAAAAGGATTTGCTTATAAGTTGATGCACGAAAATGTCAAAAAGAGAAATTAATTTCTTATCATCAGATTCTTATTGGTTTATGTACGATATGCTTTATTTCTTACACGTTAATGACTATTAATGCCTATTAACTAAGTAAACGTGCTTAACCCCTATGCGAGTTAGGATTTGTACGACAAACTAAATGAATGTAATCAAAGTCGTTATTGTTGGAGATTTCGTAAAGCATCGTTGTTGTATGTGACAATGCAACAACTTTTGTTTGTATATAAGAGTTGAAATACCTCCCAATTGGTATATACCTAAGCCTTACCGAGTTGAGCTAAAATACCTTCGATTATTTTAATAAGACCGGATTGGATTGAAAATCGGACAAGACCGGATCATTTTGGTCTGATATCGGTTCGAAGTTTTTGACCATTTTAGTTTTCGATCCAGTTCGGTTTGGGTATGATGCTTAGCCTTACTTGTTGTGTGCATTTTAAATAGTATTATCTCTTCTACCATATATTCGTTAATTGGGTTAGTGAACATCTAAATGGGCTACCATATATTCGTTAGCATATAATGTAACATATTTGAAGTTGGACCAAATTAGAAGATAAAGCCCCATGCAAAATTCTCTTCAGTGTGTCAAAACCCGAATCTCTTGGTAGACTAGTAATGGCCTTTGCCTTAACTTTAGGCCCAAAATATTATCAATTAACTTTTCATTTTGCTTTGGTTAAATCAAATGTTTCTAAGACGAAGTTGGCCTTATCATGTTGTTCGTCTAGTATGTGACGTATATCATTTGCAAGTCATGTATAGCTCATAAGATATTAAATCGATTTCTAAGAGGCATAGAAAACTGATTAGGTTTTTCCTAAATTGTTTCAATAGTTTTTATAGGACAATTCTATGGAAGAAGAAACTTTGGAAACTGTCGAGGAAAACAACGGATTAGGTGATTGTGGGGTCAACTAGAGACATGCTTAGGCAACCTTTTCGCGGTTCCTTTGGCTGAAAATTTGATTTAAACATATTTTATTTTGTTATACTCCTCTCTATTCAATCATTATTCTTATCTTTTTTTTTAGTGTATTTGTTGAGAATACAAGGCCTAATAATAAGAGTCAAACTAAATGTAAGAGACTAAAAGTGACAAGAGAAGAAACTCGGGAAGGAAGGGCTATTATTGCAACTATTAAAAGATGAAGGACTTAACCTAAGCATAAGCTTAGTATATAACATGAGCTTATGTTTAGAGTTTCATATCTTTTCTCTTAACCGTTTTTGTTATTTCACACACACATACACATAGTTCTTTGATTCTTATTTTGTTTGTTATCAAGTTACTCATCTTGATAACTTGTCTTGTTCTGATCAATCTGTTTTGATCATATTGAGTGTTTGAGTGATCTTGAAGTGAGATGACTGGATCAACCTAGTTGGGACAGTCTTTAATTTGTATTACTAGCACTCGTTGAGGACTAGTTGTTTTGTATTGAGTATTCATTATATTGCACTTGGGGAGGTTGGTTGTATGCATTCTTGGTATTTTTTTATCTTGATTACAAGGTATGAGAGACTGGTTCTCTGAATCGTGGTTCTTGATCGTGTTTCTTGATCGTGTTTCTTGATCTAGGGTTTGAAATCAAGATTTAGAGGTTTTGACTTTCTGGTGGTTTTGAGGTGATTGGATTGGTGATTCTTAACGGCCGTGTTAGGAATTGTTGATTATCGCAAGATCTGGTGATTTTGGAGTTAGGGTTTTTGAAACCCTAATTTCGATTTTTGGGGTTTTTTTTCTAAGTGATTCTGGACTCATTTGGTTGGTTTCTTGTGATTCTTGACTTGAATCAAGATCATGGGTGACATATGTTCTTGCATTGATTTGCAAGCTCTGTAAGTTGATTCTTGTATCTTGATTGTTTTTCTCTGGTGATTTCACTGCAAACTCAGTGGGTAATATCTTGATCCTCTTCCTTTTGTGAAATGTGAATATATGCTCTTTCCACTGATAGGTGATAAGCCAGGGTTTTGCAATCTCTTATTGCTTATTTGGTTATTTGTTCGTATTCTTTGCTTTATGTTTTTGTTTGTCTGGTTCTTGTTTATTGTCTATTTGTGTATTTCTTTGTTCTTGATTGTTTGTTATCATGTCTGCTGGTGGTAGTAATCCTCCTATCTCTATTAATGGTTTGGATGGTGGTCATCCTTTACATGTGCAAACTAATGATAATACCACTACTACTCTTATTCCTTTTAAGTTAATTGGTACTAAAAATTATAGAATTCGGTCCAGTGCAATGAAACTTGCTTTACATGGTAGGAATAAGTTTTTTTTTGTTGATGGTTCTTGTCTAGAAGAGTCTTATGTGACTAGTGATGTGTTGTCTGCTTTGTGGGATAGATGTAATTTTATTGTTCTTACTTGGATTATGCTGTATCTCAAGATGTTTATATGGGTCTTGTCTATTCTGATAATGTTGACACTGTTTGGAGTGAACTTAATAGTAATTATGATAAGGTAGATGGGTATGTTATTTTTAATTTGCTTCAAAAGATTAATAATGTTCAACAAGGTGGTACTTTTGTTGCTGATTATTATCACAGACTTGGTTTAAAAATGCGTTTTGCGATCTATTGCTCTAAACGTCTCAAAAGCCATTGCGTAATGCGTGATGCGATTGCGAGTGTAATTTGAACGCGATGCGTTTAGTATAAAATAATGTAACATATTTATTTAGAAAATAGTATAGTCCATCAAGTACGAAGTAAGTGTAATAAAGTTACAAAATAAGTTGCTAGTATATTGTAATTAGGCCTATAATCTCTTTGTAATACAAATAAGTCGAAAGTAAAGCTTGGCAAAAAATGCTTAGCAAAACACGAGATACTCTATTTTCGTTATTGTGTTTGTATTAAATGTTTTTTAGCAAGTCTTATCCTTAACGATCCATTAAAATATGTAGGTCTCTTTTATATGGTTAAAATTTAATAAAAATGACCTAAGTACTAGATTGAGACACTTTCTACCATTGCTAGCATTACACAAATGCAGTAAATTGCGGTTTAATGCAAATGCAATTTGGGATGACAATGCATTAGGCACCCTGATACGAAATTTTAAATGCAAGGCATTGATGCATGCAATTTACGCAATGATGTGCGCATTTTTAAACCAAGATCACAGATTAAACTCTTTGTGGAGAGAATTCGATGCTTTGACTAAACTGTCTAAATGTTCATGTGATGTTCTTTGTACTTGTGTTGCTAGTACTGAATTGGTGTTGCATTAGCCGCTTATGAAACTGATGCAATTTCTAATGGGTTTGGATGATTGTTACCAACTTGTTAGGAGTGATCTTTTGACTAGGGATCCTCTCCTTGAGGTCAAGGATGCATATGCCACAGTGTCTAGAGAGGAATCCCATATAGGGATTCCTGAGCATTCTAGTGGCGTTGATTCTAAAATAAATGTTTCTTCTTTTGCTGTTAAGTCTGGATTTAATAATAATAATAAGAAATCTTACAACTCTGGGAATAACTTTTCCAAAGGTTCTAATTCTAATGGTAATAATAATTTTATCAATAGAGAGCCTAATCCTAATCTAAACTATAAAAATTGTGGGAAAATGGGTCATACTGTTGATAGATATTATGAAATTGTGGGGTTTCCTTATGGATTTAAAAGTAATAATGGTACTAATAGACAAACTTATAGTGCTAATGTGGATGTTAAATCTAATGATAAGTGGTCTTCTTCTAGTACTTCTTCTGGTTTTACTCTTGAACAGATTCAAAAATTGCTTAATATGATCAATGATAAGCCTACTGGAAGCATTCATGACAATTTGGCAGGTAGGACTTCATTTCTAAACTGTAATATGTGGTAATGATGGGTGTGTGGGCAAGGTTTTAATCCTCGTGCTCGTCCGTGTTTGCTTAATATAATAGCAGAAATGCAGATCCTCAGACCAGGGAGTTAACTTTTTGGATTTATTGAAATTAAAATTCAGCGACGGGATTAATACTTCCTTTTGGGAGGACAGTTGGAATGAAAGGGGTATTCTCAAAGACAAGTTTCCTTGGGTTTACGTACTGGAGCAGCAGAAACATATCAACGTCATAGATAAGCTGTTGGACCCAAGTCTGGTCCAATCTCTGCGTCGTCATATCAGGGGTGGAGTTGAAGAGTCTCAATTTAATGACCTTTCAGCTCTGATTAGCACCGTCCGTCTTGCTCCTCAAGATGATAGGTACGTTTGATCTCTTGGTAATTCTAGTATCTACTCTGTTGCTTCGATGAGGAGGGTGATTGATGATAAACGTTCTCTTTTGGTTTCTACTAAAACTCATTGGGTGAAACATGTTCCTATTAAATAGAATGTCTTTGCTTGGAAAGTAAAGTTGGATGCTATTCCTTCTCGGCTCAATATTTATCGATGAGGTATTCTTATTGATAGCTTGTTGTGCCCTATTTGTGACAATGGGGTTGAATCTGCTTGTCACTTGTTCTTCAACTGCTGCTTAGTTCGACAATTGATTGACCAGATCGTCCGTTGGTGGAATGTTTTGTATGGCGATGTTTCTTCCTATGAGGAATGGATTAATTGGCTGGTCTCGCTCAGGCTCCCGTCGTCTCTCAAGTTTATGCTTGAAAGTGTGTTTTATGTGCTATGGTAGTTTATTTGGTCGTTTGTAACAAGACTATCTTCGATTATAAAGTTCCAACGAAGGGGACATTGTTTGATAATATTGTGTCTAGTTCTTTTAATTGTCGTAGATTCAGGTGTAAAGCCTCGTTCAGTTGGAATGAGTGGCTAAAAACCCCTTTTCTTATTGTTGTGTAATCTAGCTCCTTGCTAGTTTTTTCTTAATAAAATCGTTGTGTAGAACAATGATAATCTTGTGAAACAAGGGGGTTGATGTTTTTCTAGAGAGAGAAAGTTAGAGAGAGAAATGGAAGAAAACACATATATTAAAGTGAAAGAATAAAACAACCAACACCTCTTTCCATAGTGGAAAGAGGTTTAAATACCCCAAGTCCTTAAAGGACTTGGGCTTCCGGCCCATGAACATGCTCATGGGTCGGGCTATGTAATAAATAACACTTAACTTAACTACGAGCCTATAACTACATGGTTGGAGTGACCGAGACTTTCTAAATGCGTAAAACGTATTTCCAACAATCTCCCCCAAAGGGAGGTCACTCCAAGTTTACAAAGTCCTAATCTAGCATGTTAGATTCTGTTCTTGAGCTCGTAGTCTTCTTTTCTTTCTTTTTCTTTTCTTTTGTGAATATGCATTGAATGATATCAGCCTTTTTGCTTGGAACATGTTCTTTTGGCCTTGCACGTGCGATCTTTGCCTTTCTTGTGAATTTGCCTTCTCGTGACTCCATGTTCCACACACTTATGTCTTTTTGTTGAATCCTCGAAAGTTTCAGAGTTTGGTACAGCGGAAGACTTTATCTTGTACTTTCTTGAGTTTTTGTTAAACTTTGATGCAGAAAGACATAAACATGTGGGAACGACTTCTACAGGTACACCGCAACACCACCGTCTTCACTGGTACTCAGCAACGCCACCGTCTTCAACAGGTACACAGCAACGCCACCGTCTTTAACAGGTACACAGCAACGACACGAATAAAATGGCTTTGAACATTTTATTCTAATTCGGTAGCATTTTACCTCCGGTCGGTGAAGACCGTTGAACGATATTAGATATCGTACCCGTGACGGATAGTTTCAATTAAGTAACTTCCTGACAGGATTTCGCGGGTGAACCCGTTCTCTTTATTCGACCGTCCAAAGCTGACTGCGAACATAAAGAGTGAATCACTTGGATAAAATATCCTTGTGATTAAAAGCCGTCAATTCATGAAACCTGGAACAAGTGAATCTCAATTAAGATTTTCACCATCGTTGCTTTCCAGTTGTCACGAGCTTAATTCATAAAGAATCTTGCACGTTACCTACCAAGTGCTGTTTGATGTTGACACTAGAAGGATTTCCACTCGTCACTGTGGTCAATAAAGAGTCACTCTGAGTGTTCTGGCAAGATCATATGATAATGCGAAGAGGCCTGGAACGAGTTTAAGTTCAATTAAGAATTAAACCACTGTTACCTTCCAGTTTTTCACAAGATTGATTCTAAAAGAATCGCACGTGTAACCTACCATGAGCTTGTTTGATGTTGGCTCAAGCAGGATTTCCATCTTCATTGTAATACTTACGTATTACTCGGATGTTCTGGCAATATTACAGGAATATTGCGTAGGACTCATGAAAATCTCTTACTTTTCACAGTGTGTGAGAAAGCAAGGAATAAATGAAAAGTGTCCTAATGAGACTTTTGATGATCTCTTGGCTCTAGACTTGATTGTGCGTTTTGATTTAGTGAGCGATGGCTGGAGAGGAGTGCCACCTTTTCAATACCAGTCTATTCGGAGTGAATAAACCAATAGATAACATGTTGATCTCCGTGTGATTAAAACAAATACCTTTTGAGAGATATTTGAGTTAGCTGGGAAGGGTTGTGCATTGCATCACTGGGTCCATGATGTCTTTCTTCAATACCGAGAATCATTAGCAAAAATGACCTCAATAGCATATGTATTGACCCGGTTTCTGCCTAAAGTTGTAAGGAGGGCTTCTTTCTTTACACCCTTTATCTTTACAATTCTTTTTCATTCTTCAACCCCTTCAATGCTTACCAATACGTCATCACTAGCACCTTGTTGTGATTGTTCCAGTGCTAGCTTAAGTACTTGGTCGGCATTCAGCTACGTTCACATTCTTTCTCCATCTTTCCTAGGACTTCTAATTCTATCTAGGGAATTGTCCTTGGGAAGATTCCATCGGCTCTGATGAATCATTGGACTAAACCTATTCCTACCACCCTTTTGTCACCACATTCGTCGTGAATTAAACGTGTTTTGGGAAGGAATTGCCACCATGAAAAATCATTGAAAATCACCTAAGGTACTTGTGATATTGAATTCAAAAGTTTTGTACCTTAGGTGTTTTGTTTATCAAAAACGCTCCCCCTTAACACGTGCTTTACACATATTAAGTTGGATTATCGTTAAGTCTTTTTCATCTTTTAGCCAAGTATTACTTAAGTCTCCTTAATCCCATTTTCTCCCCTTATCCAAAATGTTAACCATTAATATTTGGGATATTGAATGGATTAACCGGTCTTTGGGTAAAAATGAAATTGATGTTTGGCCATAGAACATGTTAATGCTCCCCCTTAATTAAATAAGGGATGGTTGTAGTGCTTTAGTATGATGTATTTTGAAAGATTTAGAATCTCGTGAGAAATTCTTGAAAAATTATCATACCTTAACACTACAACAAGCCACAAAAGTTGATAAAGTAAAAAGATAACATATTCACAATAATGTACATATGGAGTTGACCTGTAATGAGACGAACCTAAATTAATTGGTTCGTTCCGTAAGCCGATGGTGAGCTCCATATGGTCGTCCACCGACGAATCGTTCTATGCTTCGTAGCAATCGGCGCTTCCTTAGCACTTCCTCAATTTTCCTGATTGCATACGAAGATCCTTTTCTGCACTGGGCTGTCCAGGTGTATGTGACTGCCGGAAGAGGTAAGTTGGAATTGAGAACCGACAAATCATCTCGAACATTCTTTAGCGTTCCATCACTGAATTTGTGCAGTTCTGAGAATCGCATGTATTGCATGACGCCAGTCTGATTCGGATAAAAGATTCCTGCTTCCGGCTTGGTAGTTCCCATGTAGACCTTCTTGTCCTTGTGGAAGTTACTAAGTGGAGTCGTATGGGGACGTTGCAGGTTTAACTTCTTCTGATAGCTTTCTACCCCAAGTTGAAAATCTTCCACCCGGTGTTGAATGACAATTTTCCTGGCATATTGACGAAAGTTTGAACTCAAGGCTATGACAATATCAGGTGATAGATGGTCAACTTTCTCTTGAGCCAAAAGCAGCAATAGATCTTCTATGTCTTCGAGTTGAAGGTACTGGAGATCACTTTCGTCAATGCGGAATTCTTTCTCATCGGTACGTTTGAGCAAGATTACATTTAAGTAATCGTAACCGAAAACCGTCTGGGTAGTTGCCCCAAGGATACTTTTAATTCTGTGAGATGAGACGATAGAAGCACCTCTCTTAGGACGATGGAAGTGATTATAGGCTAACTTCTTCTTTTTGTCCCAGTGAGATATGCCAAGTGAAGCATAGGTGTCATAAAATTTGAGCAGCTTCTTTCTCCAGATTGAGTCAGGCACTTTGTCTTCTATCCAAGGAACATTCTCCAAATTGACAGCCTTGAGCATTGTTAGTGACGTGGCATACTTCTTTGCTCCATTTTCAAGGTATTCAAGATCGTGAGAGACAAAATGCTCGATTGGGATAGTGGCAGAACTAGCGATGACCGTTGGTGTAAGAGGTTGCAATACGGGAGTTTGAATTCCTATAGTTGTCGCTCTCATTGCTTTGGTAAGCTCATTCAGGTGATATTCTGCTTCATTATGGGTGATCTTTAAGGTATCAAAGAAGTCCACATTTGCAGCTGCCATTTTGATCAGATCCGGGGTCATCGTTGGTTTCCCATGAGAGTACCTTAGAAAAGCCGAGAAGTCGATAGGGTTGTTGAGGAATTGAGTCATCTCCATTACAGTTGCAGTGTCAAATGGATGATGTGGTGCTGCGTTTGTTAGCCAAAGTTGTTCTTGTATCGTATCATCAATGATAAGAGACTCAGCAAATGTCGGTTCTGGAACATTTAAATCTTCAACATCCATGTCATCATCATGCTGAGCTGTAGAGGATGTGGAAGGTTGAGTTTGCGTCACCGGTATATCATCGTGATGTTCTTCTTCAAGCATTGTGTCTGTCGGTTCTTCTGCTTGCATGTATTCTACAGTCTCAATATGAGAATCAGTAGTGAATTCTGGTGCAGTAGATATACCTGAAGCAGCCTGCTGAGTTTCTGATACTGTTGTTTCCAGTGGCTTATCTGTGGTGTCAGCAACCGTTTCTGCAATGTCCTCGAAACCTTTCTCGGTGGCCGTTTCATTGTCATCCTTGTTTGTCTCGTCGGCATTTGTACCAGTGTTGTCATTCTTATCACCCTTGCTGACTTCATTACCATTGTCATTATCGTCATCGTCATCCTGATCATCATCTGTATCCTCGTCCTCGTCCTTATCGTCATCAACATTCTTATCCTTTCCTTGTTCATCCTCTTTATCCTCCTCATCTCCTTCCTTAACCTCATCCTGATTCTCATCATTCTTTTCACCATGTTCCTCGTCATCTTCCTCTTCTAACACATTCTCATCATCAGACTCAGAGTCGGTAGTGTCTGCAGGATTCTCTTCATCAATTGCATAGTTGAGATATTGCAGAACTTTGCGTTTGTATTTTGATTTATGAGCTCCCAAATCTAGCAGACGTTTCTGAAGCAATGTCATGATTTGAAGAGTAGATAGACCATTACCGACCAGAAGTGGTAATTGTTGATCAACATAAGACTTGACTTCGCGTTGAATGATCGTGGTCATCTGCTCGTCAATTGACCCGAGAAAAGCAGCGTTTTCTTTATCCCGAGTTTTCTTCTCTTTACGAAATGCTTTATGTTGTTCTTTGAGCTTTGACACTTTGTCTGATAGTTTTTGAAGAATGGGCTCATCAGAATGCGGTTCCTTTAGAGGAGTAGCAAACTTTTCTGTCAACGTAGCTAATTGGGTAGCTTGAGCCTCTAGTTGTTGTTGAAGAGACAGGATCAACGGATCATTTATTGTGAGAAAAGGATTTGATGTAGAGGAAGCTTGTGGTTCTGTTGGTGGAGGTGTAACCAAAACCGTTAAAGTGGTCGTGGATGATACTGGTTGTACTGGGATAGGTGATGTTGTCGATGCAGTGGTTAGGACGGTGGTTAATACAGGTTGTTCAACTGTAGATGCCGGTGTAGATTCCGTGGTAATGGTGGTGGTTGATACTTGTTGTTCAACAGTTGCAGGTGTGATGGTGGTGGTCGGGACCTCACTGATAATTGGGGTTGAAAGTGGGGAAGTGTTGGTCGATGTAATAGTGGTTATAGGGACATCCACCATTTGTTCGTTTGTTGACGGATCAGTGTTGGTGACCTCAACACCCTCCCCTTCGAAATTAAGATATTTCAACACATCATCAGAATTTGAAGTAGACTTACTTTGAAGTTGTGTGTCTGGAATGAAAGTTGCATGAGCATCTTCATTTAGTACCATGTGAGTCGGTTCAGGCAGAGATGTGGTGATATTTGCATCCCGATACATCATACTTGTATCTGTGTCAGCACTGCTCTCACGGTCTTCACTTGGTTCCCGACTTTCAAGTTGAAAGGTATCAGTATCTTCATACTCAGCTTCATAAGTATCTTCTTCGTCGAAGAATTCCGTATCATCATCAGGATTACCGAAATCTTCTAAGTCATCAAATACCCTTGAGCCTGATCCACCAAAGGCTTCCTGTCGACTTTGTTGAAGAATAATACGAAGTCTTTTTTCTTCAGAAAGTTGTTGTTGAACAGGATCATTTTGAGCAACACTTGCCTCTTTGCCTTTAGCTTTCCTTGCTTTCTTAGGCCTGCGGAGTGGTACTTCTTCTTCTTGTTCATCTTCTGTGTGGATCAGCTCATCTTCATCATCTTCATCAACAATTTGCATTTTTCCTGAGCGTTTATCTTTAGGAGCAGCTGGTTGACGCTGTGACACTCGTTTCTTGCGTTTACCTTTTTGTTTCTCTGATGGTGGTAAATTTGCCCGCTTGAATTGTGCGTCGATGTCACGAAGCATTTCTTGGTATTTATCACTCTCCTTGATTCCATCATTAATCATCGTGTCAGGTACTAGTGCAGGAAGTAATGCATACTTTGTGGAATTTGTGTCTGCATTCATTGAGAGAATCACATAATCATCATCTTTCGTGTGATAAAAGAAATTCCCGCGAGTGTCAATGGTTGGGTCATTCTTCATAAAATAGTGGATAATGAGCTTGGTGAATCTCGGGAATGGGAGATGCACGGATTTCTTCTTCGTTCCAGTAATTTGATAGCAAAATTCTTGCCAGAGAAGTAGTGCATAATCGACTTTTGATGCAGTATACAATCCCCAAAATAAGTGAGCCTGTGGTGGTCTCATTGCATCGGTGCCCCTAGTTTTACCAGTGAGACACTTGACGATGATGGTGATAATTGCTTTCCAGGGTTGCCCTATGTGTGAAGTGTTAAATTGTGATGGACTGTTAATTGTACCCTCATAATTCATGGCACGAATAACTCGAAGCACTTCATCATTCTTTGGGTTAGGCACAAATTGTTCTCCTTGTGCCAACCTAGGGAGCTTAAACAATTTCCTAAAAATGCTCAAGTTGAGTACCCTTGGTGTTTTGTTCAGTTCGAAAGATATGATCTTGTTATCGAAAGATGCAGTATTCCAGAATTCATGGATGTAGACTTCGGGAACAGATGCAGTACGTCTGAGTGTGTCGCTGATGGGTGATATGTCTAGGATATCCGTGGCAATTTTGAAGGCAGGTAAAAGCGGATCAAAATCATCTTGCAACCTAGTGTTGTTCTCGGCATATGGGAGCCTATGACTGAGTGGGACAAGTTCAAGATCACGGATTCGTTGTTCTTCCTCGGTGATTGACATTTCCTGCTTTGATGACATATTCACAAATGATATATACAACACATGTAGATATATTCAATCAATGCCAAATTTAAACACAGGAAAAATATCATTACACTTATTACCACAACATTCACACATACATCAGATGAACAAGGTCTTTACATATAGCAATGCACTTAGGAAAATAGCATGAATGCCAGTGATAATTTTATTCTAAGTAGAAACTGCCCTAGCCTTAGTTCTTACAATATTTGGATTTCTTGGTGGTCATGACCAAAACCTCAACAGGTTTTGGGTTGATTTCAACCAAAACTTCAGTGGGTTTTGATTTAGTTTCAACCACTACCTCAGTAGGTTTGGGTTTGATGTCTACTAACACCTCAGTAGGTCTTGGTTTGATTTCAACCAAAACTTCAGTGGGTTTTGATTTAGTTTCAACCACTACGTCAGGAATTGTAGGATTACCCTCAATCCAAATGATAGTGGGCTTGAACAAAGATGAAGCTTTGTCTGCCATTGCCTGGAAACATAAACCCAAGATATTGAGTAAGTAATTTGTATCTCTTTTGTTTACATCGGAATCAACTTATTAACTAAGATGAACTTTTGTAATAAGAAACCGTTCAAGTATTCTTATGAGATAAAAATTGGCTTATTTCAACAACACTTGGTTTCGTTTAAATGGCCCTAAAGAACTTAAAGCTAAAGAAAGATTAGTGCAATCTAGGCGAAACTCATGGTATATCCTAAGGCAATAGCAAAAGAATAAAGGACCAAATTCCATCGTAAAGTAGCAAATTATCAAAATCCTAGGCATACCATCGCAATGAAGCATTCATCGTAATCCTAATGAAATCCTATCGCAATATCTAAGGCTATCGCAATATGTGCATTTCCATCGGAATAACTGAATAATCATCGCAATATACCCTATCGCAATACGTAGTGCGAAACCATCGCAATGTCACATCGGAATGAGCCATCGCAACATTCCATCGCAATGAATCAACGAAAGTCCATCGCAATGAGCCTGTCGCAACAAACCATCGGAATGATTCGTCGCAACAACCCATCGCAATAGAACCATCGCAATGATCCATCGCAATGAGTATCGCAATGAGTCATCGTAATAACTCATCGCAATGCCCATCGCAACGAATCATCGAAATGACTCATCGCAATGATGTCATCGCAAAGCAGTATCGCAATCTGCATCGAAATCCGTGACTGGGATTCGATCTCATGTTTGACTTCACGATCTGGAGTTTTAGGCAGCGTTTTAAGCAATTCTGAACAAACCCATTGTGTAATAAGGTATTCTTAACAAAACCCAGCACTAAAACTACATGTTCATCGCAACAAATTACAACCCTAAATCGATAGATGTGAGACCGTAGTTTCTTTGTTTGATTGATGATGAAACAAGTTAAACGAATGTGAATAAGCCATAAATTTACCTAGATAAATGAAGCACTTAAGCAGTTCTTGAATCAGGTTGAAGGTTTTGATATTCTTAACAATGGCAGAAAAAGGAAATATGTGTTGTGTGTGTTTGAAATGCGACGGGAAGAAAAAGATAGGGGGGGGGGGGGTTGTTGTTGACTTGGTCAAAGTTAATTCAAGCCCCTCCCATTTTTGCCAATTTGCAAAACGAGTCCCCCTATTTTGTAAATGAAAGTTCAAGTTATCTTTGCACATAATAGACTTATTCCCAAACACAAACACAAATACTTTTCGCCAAAATGTTAATGACCTATTCAGGATATACTTAATTCACACATAGCACACATAGCGTAACTGAAGATGATGGGTAGCTTAATGTTTTCTGATTAACCTGTTGAGTGATCAAATTTGTTAACTTTAAAGAATTTATATTTGCTCCCCCTTAATCCCTGACCCGTTTTCTAATTAAAGAGCTGTAATCAAAGATATTAGGGACACAACTATAAATGAGGACATTTGCCGATTAAGTGATTGTATAGAACGATTCTGGTGGAAATAAGATTTCTCTTATTTAAACAAAATAAGTGCACTGAAACGTACACGAATTTGTGTTAGACCAAGTTATTAAGTAAACTTGGCCCCTTACAAGGTTTGAAGTAAAACCTTGCCCGAGAAACTTAATTCCCGTTGTGAGCCAACGTTTTCAAAAGAAATACGTGACTTTAATATGAAAAGCGGGTTGCAGTCAGAAATAACTACAAGCCATAATGGGCATGTTTTAAAACTTGTACAACTTTTATACGGACTCTATTTATGGCGCCGTGTCAATAGTAATCGACATTTCTAAAGCCGTAAATATTACCGTACTAAAAGACATGCCCGAAATTTGAAAAGAAAAAAAATATTTTTGGGTTTTCTTGATTTTATATTTTTTATAGATTTTCTTGGTTTTATATTTTTTATGGTTTTTCTAGGTTTTATATTTTTGTATTTTGCTTTTGATGGTTTAAGTATGTACTATAATATACAAGATCACGATCAAAAGGATACTAGAGAATAGTTTACCAGTACTATTCTTCAGACTCTTCTGCCAACTCCTTAAGTGTCGCTGGTGAAAATGATTTCATGCCTAGCTTTTCGATCAAGAACTCGATGCGTGCTCGATCTAAGGCCTTTGTGAATATATCTGCCAGCTGATACTCAGTGTTGACGAAGTATAATTCGATCACTCCATTTTCCACTTGCTCCTTGATGAAATGGTAGCGGATGTCAATGTGCTTTGCTCGAGAGTGTTGAACATAGTTGCAGCATAGAGCGATTGCACTTTTGTTATCACAGTACATCGGGATTTTGTTGAAACCAAGGCCGTAGTCAGTCAATTGTGATCTCATCCAAAGAACTTGAGCACAGCAACCGGACATAGCTATGTATTCAGCCTCAGTACTTGATATCGCAGCGCTTTTCTGCCTTTTTGATGCCCAACTGATAAGTCTATCTCCAAGGAGTTGCACACTGCCAGAAGTGCTACGTCTTGTATCTTGACACCCGGCATAATCTGCATCTGCATATGAAATTAATGCAATAGAAGAATCCTTCGGATACCACAGACCACGATTAAGTGTTCCTTTTAGATACCGAAAGATCCTTTTCACAACATGTAAGTGCTTTTCGGTAGGCCGAGCCTGATACCGGGCACACATGCCTATAGCAAATTGCAAATCAGGCCTGCTAGCAGTCAGATAGAGAAGGGTGCCGATCATTCCACGGTAAAGTTTAGGATCGACAGCTATCCCTTCCTTATCTTCATCTAACTTGGATCGCTCCACCATTGGAGTATCCACGGGGTCACAGTTTTCAAAGTGATATTTCTTTAAGGATTCAAGAGCAAATTTGGATTGATTAATAAAGATGCCTCTGGGATTCTGAGAAATTTGCAACCCTAGAAAAAATGAAATTTTTCCCATCATCGACATCTTAAAGCGTGTGGACATAATTTTCTCAAAACGGTCAGACAAACGTTGATTAGTAGCAGCAAATATTATATCATCAACATAAATTTGTACCAGTATCATGTCGTTGTCCTCCTTGAGAATGAATAATGTGGGGTCCACTTTGCCTTTGGAGAAGCCTTTGGAGATGAGATACGTCGATAAGAGATCATACCACGCGCGTGGAGCCTGTTTCAACCCGTAAAGAGCCTTCTTGAGCTTGTACACATGATTAGGATACTCTGAATTGACGAATCCATTCGGCTGGCTTACATAGACATCTTCCCTTAATTCACCATTAAGAAATGCCGTCTTAACATCCATTTGGTAGACGATCATATTCATATGAGCAGCATAAGCAAGGAATAGTCTAATTGCCTCCAAACGTGCAACCGGAGCAAAGGATTCTTCAAAATCGATACCCAAAGCTTGTTTGTAACCTCTAGCGACCAATCTAGCTTTGTTTTTCAGAACACTACCTAACTCATCAAGTTTAACCTTGTATACCCACAACAGTGTCAAGATTTCCACGTTGCTGGGTAACGGAACTAATTCCCACACTTCAAGACGTTGGAATTCATTAAGTTCCTCTTGCATTGCCTCAATCCATGATGATTTGGTCATGGCTTGTTGCCAGTTTTTAGGTTCAGTGTCTGATAGAAATGCATCAAAATAGCAATATAATGCATGTTCTTGGAGTTGATGACGTGTTAAAAAAATAAAAAGTTGTTTGTTGTTTTCTATTAGAATAAATGTTATATTCAGGATCTGAAAAGGGAGATTGTCTTGGAACTGGTAGTGAATCTGGTGGCCTATATGTGTTTGATATAAATAAAAATAACAATATAGGTATGTCTAATATGTGTTTAGATTTTCATGCTTCTAAAATGGTTTGGCATAATAGACTTGGTCATCCTGCTGAACAAGTGTTATATGTGCTCAAACATGACTTGAATATGTTTGAGAACACCTTTGTGCCTGTCTGTGAGGTCTGTCAAAGGGCAAAACAGACTAGGGAGCCCTTTCCCTTGTCTGATCATAAGTCAAAGTTTCTTGGTGAACTTGTTCATCTTGACTTATGGGGTCCTTATAGGGTTCGCAACAGAAAGGGTTTTAGGTATTTCTTAACCATTGTTGATGAATTTTCCAGAGCTATATGGGTACATTCTGAATTTGTGAATAAAAGAATGAGTACTTTGTTTAATTATTTGAGAATTGTTCATCAAACTTCGTGTGCCCATACACCTCATCAAAACGGGATTGCTGGGAGGAAACATAGACACTTGCTTAATGTAGCAAGGAGTCTTATGTTTCAGGGGGGATTCCTCTTAGACTCTGGTAATCTGGTCTGATTGTATTCTTACTGTTGTTTATCTTATTAATAGGTTGTCATCATCTGTCTTAAAGGGCAAGTGTCCTGTCAATAATAGAAAACCTAATCTTTCCCACCTAAGGTCTTTTGGCTGTCTGTGTTTTTCAACTGTTTTAAGTAAATATGATAAACTTTCCTTTAGATCTGAAAATTGTGTTCTTATTGGTTATTCTTCCACTAAAAAAGCTTACAAGTTATTGAGTATGGATACTAAAAATGTCTTATTTTCTAGAGATGTAAAATTTTATGAAGATGTGTTTCTTTTTAAACAAACATGTGAGTCAGCTGATGTTGAGATAACAAGTGAAGCTGACCACTTGAAGTTTTTTTACAATGATCAGATCTTATGTCCCAATGATGATGGGATAGATGCATCAAATGAGGAGGGTACTTCACCACATTATGAGACTAATCAACCTATAGCTTCACAAGGCTTTGGTCGGAATGGAGGGCATCATGCAACCCATATTGATCATGGCATCCAAAACTGGTCTGAGGGCAATGTTCCAAATAATCATTCTAGTCCAACTCTTAGACATGATGATGTGCAGACACCTAAAGTAAGAAGATCTAGCAGGGAAACTAAAATTCTTGTTAAGTTTAATAACTATGTGCTCAATTCTAATGTTAGATATGGTATTCATAAGTATGTTGATTATTCTAAGTTGTATGGTAGTAACTTGTGCTTTACTGTTACTCTTAATAAGTCTGTTGAACCTACTTATCTTTCTGAGGCTTTGACTGATCCTAATTGGGTTGATGCCATGAATAATGAAATTGAAGCTTTAAATAGGAATAATACTTAGACTAAATATGATATTCATGTCGGAAGAAAAGTTGTTAGTAGTAAATGGCTCTAGAAGATTAAGTACAAATCTTCTGGAGATGTTGAGAGATACAAAGCTAGGATTATGTCTAGAGGGTTTAGCCAGAAGGAAGGTTTTGATTATGATGAAATTTCAGTCTTGTGGTTAAAATGGTTATTGTGAGATGTTTTATTAGTATTGTTGTTGTAAAGACCTAATAAACAAGATTAGCATATAAATTCCATTTCACATTGAATTAGAGTCTAATCTTTTACCGTAAATTATAAAACTCAACCATACATCATATTAAGATTATACATTCATTTCAAGTCAAGTTACAAGTTGGTAAAGCACAAGGTACAAGTTATCAAAGCATAGGATCTTAAGCTTCATAATTGTTCCTAGAATATGATCAACCTATAAAAACCCTTAAAATAAAAATGTAGAATGCCTAGAAATCATAAACATACTATATAAGCCCTAGAATAAGTGTTTATAAAGGTACAAACACTAATTACCTAAGATAAAAAGACATTAGGATTAATGACCTAAAACCCTAATATTAAGAAAATCTACATGGAATCACTACCTAGTTCTTTTTGTACAAGTCTATAAATATTTATAGGACTTAATTAAGGTTATAATATTATTTTAAGACAATGTACAAGTACCCTAATTCACAAGGTACAAGATTTCAATGCATGGCTTGTAAATTAGGTCAAAATGGGTATTCTCACCCTTTGAACATGTTTACCTAGAATAACTTAATAAAACTAATGTAGGGACTTCATGAACACCTTGAGGACAATGTAGGATGTATAAATTGAGTTTACATCAGTAGTTAGTTGAAGGATAATCACATTTACTAAGATTAAACCCTAGATCATTAGAAAATCCTAACCCGCCTAAGTTTTCTTCCCATTTTCACATTAAACCTTTATTAAACTTCAATCCAAAGACCCAAACTTATTAATTAAAATTTATATACCCTAATTAAACCCTAATCCATCAATAATCACATTCCTAAGGCCTTAATCACCAAAATGACAAAGTATAAAGTTACAAACCCTAGTTTTGTATCCGGTTTTACTTTTTCCCTCCAAAAATGACTCAAAACCATTTCCCTCATAAATTTAAACATTGGATCAGTACTAGTAGATATTTATGAGATATTTTACAAGTAGGTGATGCACCTACTTGTCAAAGACACATACTTTGTCTTATCTTTATTAGCCGTGGGTTATTATTAGCCATAAGCCTAGATATTTTCCATCCTAGACTCTAGGAAATTTCATAGATCTTCCCTAGCTTCTCTTAGTCACTAAGTTATCCATTTTTACACGTTCATATCCAAAACTTGGAGCTTAAGGGTTAGAAATAGTATAAATAGGGGTCTTTAGCATCATTTTAGAATCATCCCTCACTTTCAATCTTCTACACCTATACATTCTGTTCTCCCACAACCATTGAAGTCCTAAGGAGTCCCTAAGATCAGTAGCAAGCTTTAGAAGAAGTTCGAGGAGTTCTTGAAGAGTTATGAGGAAGATATAGTCCATATACCTCATTAAGAACCCTTTTGGAGCATCCTAGGTAATCACTTTGTTAGATATGATTTGATCTTGTTATAATACTTTCTTAGAGTTGTTATACTATTAATAAGATTTTAGAAAGATAATCTAAAAGAAACTAAGTCATTTCATCATTTTAAATGGAAGTTATAAGTTAAAGATGTATTAAAACCCTAGTTTTGTGATCTACATGAAATAATAAGCAAAAACCCATTTCAAAAGCTATAATTATGAAGAAATATATTATGATTATAAATGTGTTCATAAACTTTGTTTTCAAATCCTAGATCATTTGGATCATTTTTGAGGTTGTTATGTGATTTTTACAAGTATAGGGACCAAAACTGTCATTTTTAAAACTATTTAACATTTTGGGCCAAAATTGTCATTTTATAAAAGTAAAAGCTATAAGAATAAATTTTGGAATGTTTGAGGTCCTAAGGTTAAATACTGAAGGTTTAAAATGCAAATACTCAAACTATAAACTTTAGGGGTTAAAAGTGTAATTATGCCAAAATATAACCAAAAGGACCATTTTTGCCAACTTTAAAACTAAAGAAGATTAGTCCTGAATAAGAGGAAGTAATGAAAGTATCATGTTAGTAGGGAGCTTTATACAAAGATGTCCCATCTAGATATTATGTTCTGACTGAGTGGTTGGGTTTACGATTTAAAGTGCCCTCGCTCCTCAAACGTTTATAGAATGGATTCTGAGTATGATGGCCCAAACACTGGTGCTAGAATTACCGCCAAATAATAATGAAACAATATAGAACCAACACTTAACAACATTGAACCAAAAATCAAAGACTTGATACTATACATAATGTATTAATCCATGTTTGTGTGAGATCAAGCTGTTTATGAGACCAAGTTGTGGTTTGTATGATCAAGTTGTTTATCTGTGAATGAAATATATCTGATCATAGCTCGGATTCTATGGACATAAGGTGAGTTCATAGCCTCACTTTTTAAATGCTTTCTAAATGATTTCAAAACCCGTGAGGGGGATATATGCTAAAACTGGAATACAAGTGCTTTTAAAACTGTATTGTATGATTATTGACACTATGTTTACTACTGCCATTAAGTCCCTTTTTTAATCGTGAACCTTTAATCATTTCTTGAAAATGAGCGCTAATATCGTGAATAGTACTATTTGGAGACTGACATCTCCTATCTGGGCAAGTCGCGCTTGCTAGCAGCTGAAGGATCCTACCTAGGCTAAATGGATACACTTTATTTTACACAACTCAGGAGTTTGGCAAACTGCCTGCATAAGGGAAATTTGTTGGTTTATGTATGTCAAGTAGCGGTGCATGAGCATAGTGCAGTATGATAACTATTTTATGTGGGTGTATAACAACGTAGCCCGGATGACATACTTGTATTCTAAACTGTTAAAACAAACCTATGAATTCACTCAACCTTTGTGTTGACTTTAAGCATATATCTCAGATAAAGGGTGACTGATAGCATGGAGCAGCACAAGGATGGCATGAAGAGGCACAAGACTGAAATTATTCTAGATTTTGGGAATCCTCATATTGTAAAACTCTGATTTTTTAATAAAATATAAAGAAAGTTGATTTCATCACTCTTTTGAGTTGTTTTCTATTATTATGACTTGTGTTCTATGAAGTAATACCTCATATCAATGTTCCGCTGCGTAAAGGTAAAATGGGGGTGCTACAGATTGCTACTCAGAGCCATGATTATAGAGAACAAGTAAAATCTTGACTATAACTACTTTTAAAATAATTTTAAGAAAGTCCTCGTGTGCCAAAGCCAGTGTTGCTACAAGAATGACTATACTGATATTCCCCAGGATTATGTGTAAGTTTATTTTATATTATGCATAAGAGATTTCATGTTTAGATAGCATGTTTATGTGTAAGCACTTATGAGTAACTAACAAGTTAGGATTTATCGACGTCTCCAGAAATAGGTATCCCTATCTCCCTCTTATTATCATCTTATCGGATTCTCAAGAAGAGTGTTCTACAAGTATTCCTGATAACTTCCCAAAGTATATTTCCAAACTCCCGATGAATAACCCTTATGATACTTCAGAAAATACACCCATAGACCAGAAAATCCCAAAATCTGTTTTACCTTTTGGTGACGACCCCTATATGCAAGTTATACGAGCATATAATGAAGAAATAGATTTTACACCTCAACAACAAAATTTTCCATCACCTTACCATAATAATGTACCCTCGCCTATATCTGAAACCTTACCTAAAAATACTTATGAACAACAACTTAAAGATATCCTACCCTATATGAAAGAATTTCCTCCCGAGCTATTGAAGATCTTGAAGATAAAGTTGAAGGGCTTAGGAAAGGCCGAAGAATTATACAACGAGATTTTGAGAAATTAGAAGGAAATTCTAAAGAAATCAAGGCTAAGTTGTGGAGAAGACAAATGATACACGATGAAGAGATTGTTCAAGCTCGACTGAAGATTTCTACTCTTGAATTAGTCATTAAGGACATTCAAATTAGACATCGAGCCCACATACGAAGTCTTTTTGATGCCATCAAAGAACTTAAGAGGGAGAGATGAAAACATTAGACTATTAAGTTGTAAATACTTTCAACTTTATGTCTTTACTTTTATGTTAACAGAGAAGCTTGTACTGTAAGTTTAAACAAGATAAGTTGTTAATAAATAAAAGTCGTGTTTCTCATCTTGTCATTTCATATTTATTTTTGAGAAGTAAGAAACCCCTAACTTGGATTTCTCATAAATGACTACGAATGAAATTGCGTTAATTCAAGAAGAAATCATATACTTGACAAAGTATATATTTTGGAATTTTCGTGATCTTCGATGATAGTACGAATTATCAGTTGAACATAACCCGCAAGTTTGAAGAAAGAGAAAGGAAACTTCCCAAGTTTTCTAGAAATATTATATTCTAGAATTTTGTCCATCAAAAGATTCTTCTATAGGATATGTAAAAGAGAAGCTTGTTCTATAAGACGAGTTTTTACATTTTCTGTTATATTCCTCCATTCCATATCATGGAAAAATTATGTTACGATTATGCATGAGTCATATCTTTATAAATCCATTGTAAACTCTGAAATCCTATTTTATAGTTGGATTTGTTATCCTCAGATACGAATGATAATCAACATATTAAGTTTCTCCTACACCCTACCAAATAAAGCCCAAAAGATATACCTTGTGTTCGATAAGCATTTATATGTATCCATATACATATGTAACAAATGCTTTCTGATATGAGTATACCTTGGATTCTGAATTATTCTTTCCCCTCATTCTAAACCCAAAAAAGTATTTGACAAAGAATTAACGATGATGTGGTTACAATCCTGTAAGTGCAAATTGTCAATAAGAAGTATTATCCGGAAGAAGACTCGATAACTAGTTAGTTTTTGAGATCCAAAGAAGAAAAGATGCTATAGTATCACCCGTTGGACTAAAAGAGCCAATTCAGTTTCCTATCATAGTAATCATATTTGGAATTGAGAAATGAAGCTTTCTATAAGAAGATAGCACTTCGTCAGTTATCTTGGTAAATTCTTTATACTCAACCCATTGAGATAAAATAAATACATAAGATCGCTTGATTTCAAATATTTCTTAGAAAGATGATCGAGAAGATGAAAGAAGAACTCCGCTATCTAATGGAAAAAGGAATTAACCTCGAGACATATACGAGGAAATTTCAAGAGTTAGTAGAGTTAAATCCTATTCGTAGAATGAGAAAATCCTTCATCCGAAGATTTCATCATGGAATTGTGTCATGGAATTTCATCTTGAATTATATTAAGAAGACTCCATCACAAGATTTTGTTAGAAAAGTTATTAAGGAATTCTATCGAAGATTTTGAAGAAAGATTACCACTTCTAAAATACTAACATTTTGGAAAAAGTCATTTACCTCTACCAAAAGAGTTAATGAACAAGGTAATTAAGCACAATCCTGTGCAAAAATCAGAAAAATATTAAGCGTAAACTCGGTAGTGAATGAACGTCCGTAAATTATAATGAAACAAGAAACTACCATAACTGGAATTACTAGAATCCAATCTACAGTGAATATGATGGAAATTTTCTTCTATGTAAGAAATGCAGGAAAGATTTCAGTCTTTTCTCCACATCACGCAGAAATTTGCACCATCTGGTGTCGGATTTTCAACATAGTAGATCATTGGACTAGGAATTGTAAGGGAAAGCGGCCTAATAAATCATATGTTTGGTAAGATTATTCTGTATTTTATTGGGAATAAAATACCATCTTCTATTTTAGCATCGTTCGTCTCAAGAAAACCGTATTCTTAGATTTCATATACAACACGTCTTACACACGCCAACGTAAAAAGGAAACTTAAGGGTAGAACATTTGTTTATATTCGTGTTATGTCAGAAATTTCTAAGTCAATGATTTACATTCTGTTTATTTGATTGAATTAGGATGATTCTTCAGTTAAATAAATAAATTTAAATCACCAAATTTATTATTTCTTCCTTGCTAAAGTTGGACGCATCTTTATGTTAGTGAGAATTTATAAATGGACGTAAAGAGATTCGATATAAGACAAGTATAGACCTGTAAAACTGAAATGCTTGTGTTCTCAAACCATATGCTTTTACTGAAATATGTTATTACATGGAGTGCTTAAACTGTTACTTGCTACCCAAATTTCATGAGTCATTAAACACTTACACGTTAATAAGGTGAATAGATCTATTAGAAAAGTACGTCAATATTTGTCTTAGATTTGGAATTTGTAGATTTAAGTAGTCCATTCAACCCGAAGAAACTTTAAAATCCTTATATTATGCTCTGACAAAAGAAGCAGAATATTGAAAGTCATCCGACTTACTAGTTCAATCTGAATTTCCTCCATGGAAATAGGAAAGAACAATGAGGATTTTGTTACTTCAAATAGACATGATGCCATCCGGATCATTGTCAATTGTTTTACTAAGGTTACAGGATCTATTCATATCTAGGAAATTGATAATATGAAAACTCTGACGAGATTATATAAGAAATAATCTGTAGACATAGAGAATCAATATCTATCATCTAAGTCGTAACGAATGTTTCACATCTTTATCCTAAAAATATACTCAAAATTTGTGTGTACCAATGTGTTAAGTGGAAGAACTACCCAAATACTAAACTATATACTCCACGTATGTGTTATAAATTTGGAAGGACACTTACCATTGGAAAATTTTTCCAGTGTAACAATAGTTTTCATGCTAGAATTAAAGCAATACTATTTGAAACACTCTATCGAAAGAAGTACCACTTGCGTATCTGTTGGGCTAAAGTTGGAGATTTTCAACTTACGAAACCCAAATTAGTTCATAAAACTATTGGAAAGATTGTATGAGAATAGAACTTCGTAGAGCGTTGACTTGTGATAATTAGGTATCCGCTGGATTAAAATGGTGATTTAAGATAATCCAAGAGATTATTTATGAGACACTACCCCATATTAAAACAGTATCTATTTGAGAAGGATGTTTTCTCTATCAATTACCCAAATTGATTTTGAAAAATGCGATAATCAATTCAAGATTTTGAATTTAGCAGTGACATATTGACAAGAGTTTCCCAAAGAACTCAGCAATAATCACAATCCTTTTCATATTTCGGAATCTAAGAAAGATTTATGTGATTAATGATTGATTTGAAACAAAATACCAACTATAAAGCTGTTTTCTTGATATGTGAATAAAATTCTGAGATAGAATTTGAGCACCTAAGAGCTATGTTTGCCCTTGATATGCTATGTTACCCTTATAATCTCGGACGATATTTCTTTAAACGGAGAGACTGTGACAATCCTCAAAATTCACATCTATGCTATAAGCTATAACTGTCTCAATATGAAAATTTGGCTAGAAATTTTTGCTTTCTGTATCTTACTTGGTAAGATGAACAGCTTCTCACAAACTGAACTGCCATTACAACATATTCCTATATATTGTAAATAAAATGTATATATCAATTCTACACTCTAAAAGTGATCTAATAAGTTCAATATTAATAAGAACATCTCAAATGAAACTATGATGCCCTAAATTCCCTTAGAAACCCTAGAATCCCTATAAATGAGTTGTGAACTCAAGAATGGTAAGCTATGAATGGAGAACACATATAAATAATTCATTAAGGATTATAAACAAGTTGTAAGCTATACTTTGAAGACCTAATAATACCTAAGAATGGCAAGAACAAACCATACATAGCTAAGTACAAGTAATTGTACATAATACTCTAGATCACCACCTAGGAACCCTTGGTAAACAGTATTTCAAGCAGTGAACTTACATGAAATCCATGTATTATTATCAAAAACAATGTACTAATTACAATCTATCAAATAAAGGAAAGTTAATTGATCAAAAAATGCTAATATTCACTCATCCAAGGCTAATTACAAGTTAAGACCTAATAACCAAGATTAGCATATAAAATCCATTTCACAATGAATTAGAGTCTAATATTTTGCCATAAATTTTAAAACTCAACCATACTTAATATTAAGATTATACATTCATTTCAAGTCAAGTTACAAGTTGGTAAAGCACAAGGTACAAGTTATCAAAGCATATGATCTTAAGCTTCCATAATTGTTCCTAGAATATGATCAACCTATACAAACCCTTAAACTAAAAATGTAGAATCCCTAGAAGTCATAAACATAATATATAATCCCTAGAATAAGTGTTTATAAAGGTACAAATACTAATTACCCAAGATAAAAAGACATTAGGATTAATGACCTAAAAACCCTAATATTAAGAAAATCTACATGGAATCACTACTTAGTTCTTTTTGTACAAGTATATAAATATTTAAAGGACTTCATTAAGGTTATAATATTATTTTAAGACAATGTAAAAGTACCCTAATGCACAAAGTACAAGATTTCAATGCATGTCTTGTAAATTAGGTCAAAATAGGTATTTTCACCCTTTGAACATGTTTACCTAGAATAACTTAATAAACCAATGTAGGGACTTCATGAACACCTTGAGGACAATGTAGGATGTTAAATTGAGATTACATCAGTAGTTAGTTGAAGGATAATCACATTTACTAATATTAAACCCTAGATCATTAGAAATCCCTAACCCGCCTAAGTTTTCTTCCCATTTTCACATCAAACCTTTATTAAACTTAAAACCAAAGACCCAAACTTCTTAACTACAATCTATATACCCTAATTAAACCTTAATCCATCACTAATCATATTTCTAAGGCCTTAATCACCAAAATTACAAAGTATAAAGTTACAAGCCCTAGTTTTGTACCCGGTTTTACTTTTTCCCTCCAAAAATGATTCAAAACCATTTACCTCCTAAATTTAAACATTGGATCAGTTCTAGTAGATATTTAGGAGATATTTTACAAGTAGGTGATGCACCTACTTGTCAAAGACACATACTTGGTCTTATCTTTATTAGCCGTGGGTTATTATTAGCCATAAGCCTAGATATTTTCCATCCTAGACTCTAGGAACTTGCATAGATCTTCCCTAGCTTCCCTTAGTTACTAAGTTATCCATTATACACATCCATATCCAAAACTTGGAACTTAAGGGTTAGAAATAGTATAAATAGGGGTCTTTAGCTTCATTTTAGAATCATCCCTCACTTTCAATATTCTACACCTATACATTTTGTTCTCCCACTACCATTTAAGTCCTAAGGATTCCCTAAGATCAGTAGCAAGCTTTGGAAGAAGTTCTAGAAGTTCTTGAAGAGTTATGAGGAATATATAGTCCATATACCTCATTAGGAACCCTTTTGGAGCATCCTAGGTAATCACTTTGTTAGATATGCTTTGATCTTGTTATAATACTCTCTTAGAGTTTTTATACTGTTAATAAGATGTTAGAAAGATAATCTAAAAGAAACTAAGTCATTTCATCATTTTAAATGGAAGTTATAAGTTAAAGATGTCTTAAAACCCTATTTTTGTAATCTACATGAAATAATAAGTAAAAACTTATTTCAAAAGCTATAATTCTGAATAAATGTTTTTATTATGATTATAAATGTGTTCATAAACTTTGTTTTCAAATCCTAGATCATTTAGATCATTTTTGAGGTTGTTATGTGATTTTTACAAGTATAGGGACCAAAACTGTCATTTTTGAAACTATTTAACATTTTGTGCCAAAAGTGTCATTTTATGAAAGTAAAAGATATAAGAATAAATTGAAAGTTTGAGGTCCTAAGGTTAAATATTGACGGTTTAAAATACAAATACTCAAACTATAAACTTTAGGGGTTAGAAGTGTAATTATGCCAAAATATAACCAAAGGACTATTTTTGACAACTTTGAAACTAAAGAAGATTAATCATGAATAAGAGGAAGTAATGAAAGTATCATGTTAGTAGGGAGCTTTATACAAAGATGTTCCATCTCGATATTATGTTCTGACAAAGTGGTTGGGTTTACGATTTAAAGTGCCCTCGCTCCTCAAACGTTTATAGAATGGCTTCTGAGTATGATGGCACGAACGCTGGTGCTATAATTACCACCAAATAATAATGAAAGAATATAAAACCAACACTTAACAACATTGAACCAAAAATCAAAGACTTGATACTATCCACATGTATTAATCCAGGTTTGTGTGAGATCTAGCTGTTTATGAGACCAAGTTGTGGTTTGTATGATCAAGTTGTTTATCTGTGAATGAAATATATCTGATCATAGCTCGGTTTCTATGGAAATAAGGTGAGTTCATAGCCTCACTTTTTAAATGCTTTCTAAATGATTTCAAAACCCGTGAGGGGGATATATGCTAAAACTGGAATACAAGTGCTTTTAAAACTGTATGGTATGATTATTGACACTATGTTTACTACTGCCATTAAGTCCCTTTTTAATTGTGAACCGCTAATCATTTCTTGAAAATGAGCGCTAATATCGTGAATAATACTATTTGGAGACTGGCATCTCATAACTGGGCAAGTCGCGCTTGCTAGCAGCTGAAGGTTCCTACCTAGGCTAAATGGATACACTTTATTTTTCATAACTCAGGAGTTTGGCAAACTGCCTGCATAAGGGCAATTTGTTGGTTTTTGTATTTCAAGTAGCGGTGCATGAGCATAGTGCAGTATGATAACTATTTTATGTGGGTGTATAACAACGTAGCCCAGATGACGTACTTGTATTCAAAACTGTTAAAACAAACCTATGAATTCACTCAACCTTTATGTTGACTTTAAGCATATATCTCAGATAAATGGTGACTGATAGCATGGAGCAGCACAAGGATGGCATGAAGAGGCACAAGACTGAAATTATTCTAGATTTTAGGAATCCTCATATTGTAAAACTCTGATTTTTCAATGAAATATAAAGAAAGTTGATTTCATCACTCTTTTGAGTTGTTTTCTATTATTATGACTTGTGTTCTATGAAGTAATACCCCAGATCAATGTTCCGTCGCGTAAAGGTAAAATGGGGGTGTTACATTGAGGGATATAATATTGAGTCTAAGGTGTGCAAGTTAAATAAATCTTTGTATGGTCTTAAGCAAGCTCCAAGGTAGTGGAATGCTAAGTTAATTGCTGCCTTGGCTAAGCATGGTTTTGAGAAAATTAAGTTTGACTACTCTTTATATATTAAGAATAAATATGATATGTTTATTTCTCTTCTTGTTTATGTTGATGACACTATAGTAACTGGTAATGATGAGAAAGAAATTAATAATTTCAAACAGTTTTTAAAAACTAAATTTCTTATCAAAGATTTGGGTGAGCTCAAGTATTTTTTGGGTAATAAACTTTTGAGGAATGAAAAAGGTTTGTGTATGACTCAGAGAAAATATTGTATGGAACTTATTCATGAATATGGTCTCTTAGCTGCTAAACCTGTTGATATTCCTTTGCCTGAAAATTCTGTGTTGAGTCACATTGAATCTGATGATGATAAGTATTTGGTTAATTTTACTAGTTATCAAAAACTTGTTGGAAAATTGATATATTTGACTAATACCAGACTTAAAATTAGCTATGTTGTGCATTGTTTAAGTCAACACATTCATAGTCCTTTGTAGTCTCATATAAAGGCCGCTCTTAGAGTTTTAAGGTATCTTAAGGATTCTCCTGGTCTTGGTATTCAGTTTGATAATAATTCTGATCTTAGACTTGCTATTTATTCTAATGCTGATTGGGCTAAGTGTCAAAAACTAAAAATTCTGTGACTGGTTTTTGTGTTTTTTCTAGGCAAAACTTTGGTGTCTTAGAAGAGTAAGAAACAAGCCACTGTTTCTAACATCTCTACTAAGGCTGAGTATAAAAGCATGGCTTCTGCTACTTGTGAAGTCATATGGTTAGCTAATTTGTTACACAGTATTAAGTTACCTTGTATGTACCATGTTGAGATATCTTGTGATAACTCATCAGCCATATAACTGGAAGCTAATCTTGTGTTTCATGAGAGATCTAAACATTTTAAGATTGATGTTCATTTTGTTAGAGAAAAAGTTTATGATGGTTTATTAAACCTGTTAAGGTTCATTCTAATATACAAGCTGCAGATTTGTTCACAAAACGCTTGGGTGTTGTTCAACATAAGTTTTTATGTAGAAAGTTGGGTTTGGTTGATATGTTTGAAGGTAAACTATCTGGTTGCTTTGGAATCAAGAAAGAACTTACATTAGGTTTAAAGGAGGGTGGTGAGAATACAAGGGCTAATAAGAGTCAAACCAAATGTAAGGGACTAAAAGTGACAAGAGAAGAAACTTAATAAGGAGGGGATACTATTTCAACTATTGAAAGATGAAGGGCTTAACCTAAACATAAGCTCAGTATATAACCTGAGTGATCTTGTGTGTTTGAGTGATCTTGTAGTGAGGTGACTGGATCAAACTAGTTGGGACAGTCTTTGATTTGTATTACTAGCACTCATTTGAGGACTAGTTGTTTTGTATTGAATCTTTATTATATTGCACTTGGGGAGGTTGGTTGTGTGCATTCTTGGCGTTTTCGATCTTGATTACAGTTCTAAATTAATTATTCATTATTAAAATAAATAAGAAAATTTTATTTAGATTATGACATTACTTTTTTTAAATTATATTTACCAAGTAAAGAAAATAGTAATTAATTAATTAATTAAAAAACTATCATTTTTCAGAAAGTAAGAAAAAGAAAGCAAAACTAATTATGTTTTTGTTATATTATGTATTTTATGTCAGGTATGAAGATTTTGGGATGAAATAAGTACTAATAAAGTCTGTTCAACAGTTAGCCCTTCTTCACGAGTATTTTCATTGTCAAATCGGCTTTTAAACGAAAAATTTTAGTTTCATCTTTTAGTTGTAATACTCATCACTTAACTGACTAACAAAAATAAATCACTTTATACAAATATATTCACAAATAAAAAATTTAATAATAATTACACTCCACTTACACATTGTTTCCTCTTTCCTCGATAGGTAAAGTCCTCATCCAACTAACCCAAAAGTTGTTCACTCGGACGCCAAGTTATACGCTCTGTCATAAGCTTCACCTCACATTCACCTCTCTTTCAGCACACTGTAACACCCCCATCCTTAACAATTTTTATTTTGCACTTTAAACATACTTAACGAGAAAAAGGCTTTTTTAATTGTAAATTAACAAAATATGAACTTTAATTGGAAGAGGTCAGTGGATCACTCTCTTTCTTAACTGGAAGAAGGTAGTGCAAACCATGCTCGTCAAAGAAAGACATGGATGAGAAGGTACACACTTATAAAGCTAGGGTGGTAGCAAATGGTTATACTCAAACCCACAGGATTGATTATGACGAAACTTTCTCACCAATAACTAAAATAAATTTAATTCGGATAATGCTTATCATAACTGCCTTTTATGATTATAAAATATGTCATATGGATGCCAAGACCGCTTTCCATGATGGAAAACTGACAAAGGATGTGTTTATGGCACAACTGTAAGGTTTTGAAAATGAAAAGTATCCTAAAAGAGTGTGCAAGCTTCAGAATGCCATTTATAGACTTAAACATGTTTCTCGTAGCTGGAATATCAGCTTCTATGAGAAAGTCACATAGTTCGGATTTTTTAGAAGCGAAGACGAGTCATGTATATATGTCAAAGTTAGTGGGAGTGTTGTAGTCTTCATGGTATTATTTGTGGATGATATACTACTCATATGAAACAATATCCTAATTTTAAAAAGTTTAAAAGAGTGGTTAGGGAAATGTTTCGCTATGAAAGACTTGGGAGATGCAACATATATTTTTAGTATAAAGATTTACAAAGGTAGGTCAAAATGTCTTATAGGACTTAGTCAGGACACATACTTAGAATTTTTTTTGAAAATATTCAAAATGGAAAATTCTAAGAAAAGGAATCTACTTACTTAGAATTTTTTTTGAAAATAAAAGGATTCTTTAGACTAAGTAGTTGGAGTAACAACTTCAGAGACATGTTGATTGTTGATAAGGTTTGTAATTGATCTATTTTGAGGTGACATGTAGAATGAAATATCAGCATCATTCTGATACTGTCTTGAGGAATCATTTTCAGACTCACCAGGAGGGTATATAGATGAGTTATTGATTCATATTTCATCCACTGATTGATTTGTGAAATTGATGGCATCCATAATTTCATCAAATGTAATGTGAAAAGATTCTTCAACCTATTGTCTCCTTGTGTTACATACCTTGAAGGCTTTAGAGACAAAGGAGTATCTAAGAAAGTACCTATCATCAGCTTTTGCATCAAACTTGCCTAGATGGTCCTTTTGGTTGTTAATAAACACAGGACATCCAAACACATGAAAGTAGCTGATGTCTGGAATTCTTTCTCTGAATATTTCATAAGGAGTCTTATCATGTCTTTTGACAATTATACTTCTGTTCTGAGTGTAACAAGCAAATTTTACTACCTTAGTCCAGAAGTGTTTTGAAATACTGGAACCATTGAGCATAGTCCTTGCAGCTTCAATGAGAGTTCTATTCTTCCTTTCAGCCACACCACTTTGTTTAGGTGTGTAAGGATAAAGGAAGTTATGATAAATTCCTTTCTCATCACAAAAACTATCAAGCTCTTGATTCATGAATTTTGTCCCATTATCAGTCGTTAGTTGTTTGACCTTTGTGTCATTTTGATTTTCTACTTGTTTGATAAAGGACATAATGAAATCAGGAGCCTGACTTATTTCCTTTAGAAAATATACCCATGTGTATCTAAATTATTCATCGACAGTGACTAGGATATATTTCTCATGATTTTTGAACATTGGACCGATGGGTCGAAAGAGATCCATATGGAGCAAGTGTAGACACTTCTTGATTGAAAAGTTTTGTTTTGGCTTAAAAGAGGCTCTCTTGTGTTTACCTTTCTCACAAGCTGAACAAAGTTTATCTTTTGAGTACACAAGAGAAGACCAGCCAAGGACTTTGTTTTGTTTAGCAAGTCTACTAATGTCTTTGAAAATAAGGTGTGACAGCCTCTTATGCCAAATCCAGTTGACCGAGTCTGAGGCCTTAGCAAACAAACATGCTCCTGAGGAAGTCACAAATGACATGTCTAAGACATATACATCATTCCTTCTTGGGGCAGTCATCACAATTTCTTTATTGGCATTAAAGATTGTTCCTTGCTTGTCATCAAACTGAATGATGTATTTGGCATCATACAGTTGATTGATACTGATGAGATTATATGTCAGACCATTTACGGATGCTACTTTTGAGAAGAATACTCCACCACATTTAATTGAACTATATCCCTCAGTAATACAATATGAGTTATCCCCAAACACTACCTTAGGACCTAGTTGCTCCATGTATTTGTACAGATAACTTTTGACCCCTGTCATACTTCTTGAGCACCCACTGTCTAGGTACCAGACAGACTCCTTGAAGTGTTTCTACACAAATAACGAGGTGGATTAGTTTCTCTTGTGAGCACATCTTTTAGTAGGCTATTTGGTTCTAGTAGTCTGACGTCTTTCACCTCGTTTGAAATACTCAAACTCAGCGTGGTCAGATCTAGAGTGAATAGGGCTTCCACATGTGTTGAAACTTAGTCCTACTAAATATTTAGTAGTTTAGGATGACTCAGTTAGCATACCTCTTATAACAATGATGACCCTATTGTGTCCTGAGGTGGAGTGATCATTACTTCAACAAATTTCACACTCGGGATAATTGAGACAATCATCAAGTCGATGGTCAGAGATACCATAATGTGTACATAGAGTAAAAGGCTTAGCCTTGGACTTCTTGATTTGTTTAAAGGTGGGCTCATAATTGTAATGTTGTGCATTGTATCTATTAGCATTTCTGATAGAGGCCATATATACATCATGATCTGAGGTCCTGTGATCATCACTCTTACATTTCATGCAGTAAAGTATTCTAAATAAATTATCAGTGGTGTGATAGGTATAATGACAAAGTTTAGAGGACAACTTTGGTTTCCAAAGAGGTTTGGGTTTAACATTCTTGGAGGACTCATGTACTGATTTAGTACTTTTTGATGAATCATGATGTGAGGACACAAATGTTTCACCTTGAGTTTTTGTTGCTAAGTTCAAATTTTCTTCCATGAACATTTGAAACAATTTTGCCAACTCCTCTTGATTAACAATGGGAGTGGTGGTAACTAAGTTGGTGGGAGTACCTGAGGAAGACGTAGGTTCAGTTGTTTTCTCAGTGACAGTTCCTGACTCAGTATGGTTGGACGAATCCTTTGAGTCAGGCTTTGTTTGTTATGTTCAACCTAAACCAGATCTTCCTCTGGGCGAGTGCTCTTGAAATGACAAGGGCATTACCTCAGAGCATGTACTTGCTTCATAAAGAATTTTTAGAGGAAGAAAAGGATTTTGAATGTTTGTCTCAGTCATACTTAATGATTCAGTGTCACTGGATTTATTTAAGACATTAGGCTTTTTAGTAAGTCCAAGCATTTCATTAATCGCCTTAGTTTCAGGGATCAAGATTTTACTAGTGTTGAAGTTTAGTAAAAGACTTTCAGGGTTTGATCTTTCAACCCAATCCTTTGATTTAGGTATCATTTCATGATCGAAACCCACTGAGGCTGGTATAAATTCCTTTTCATTCATTTCCTTAGTAAGAGGGGTCTTATTGATTTGACTTTCCCCTAGAATCTTTTTCTTTTTAGTAGTGATTTGACTCTTAACACACTGAGATACTAAGGCAGAGCTTTTAGTCCATTTTTCATTTATTATCTTTTCATCCTTAAGTTGTTCTTGAAGAGCATGATTAATTTTTATAAGTTTAGTGTTTTGAAGTTGCCAACTTACTGCTTCTAAATTAGCTCGTTTCAAAATAAGTAAGTCATCTCTACATTTGTTTAATTCAAAAACAACCTTGTTATATTTTGGAAATAGGTTTAACCTATGCTCTTCAACAAACGATAAATCAATGTTTATATACTTAAGGTATTTTTTCCAACCAGAATCATCATCCATAAACAGAAGTATGTTTACCTTCCTCGTGGTGATGTCAACACATTTTCCATTTCTAGCTTGATTCTTTCTGACAGTGAGTTCATCATCAGATAGAGCCATCAACACTTGATATCTGGTTTCTTCATCGTCTGAAGCAACTTCTTCGTCATCCCAATCAAAGGTTTCAGCCACCAGACCTTTGGCTTTAGTTTGGGTAGGTTCTTGAGCCTGAGTATTTGAAGGTCCAGTCTCAAGCTCTAAAACCTCTAATTTTACCCTATTAACTTTGTCAACTTTTGTACTCTTTATTTTTGGAATCTCCATATTTTCACTTTTATATGATTCATTAAGTATCATCTTCATTTGTCATACAATCATTTCATATATATTTTTAATATATATATATAAATATATATATATATATATATATATATATATATATATATATATATATATATATATATATATATATATATATATATATATATATATATATAGTGTGAGGTTATTTTCAGAACCAAATAAATGTACAGAACTGCGAGAACCATTTTTTTACACTTAAAATGCACATGTATATTCATTGGGTTAGTTCATTAGATAGAAATACATGATTTTTCATTGTCGTAGGTCACTAGGAACATGTATCTTAGGACCATGCACATGTATTTGTTTTGTATGTATTATAACTATCTTTTCGTTGGATAATATGAAAACACATGTGCACTCTTCATATCGCTCATCATACTCGGATATATAACTAATAAAACAATTATTAAATGTTAATTTAAAAATAATAATTAAAACACATATGCATTGTTAAGAGTATAAAGGTGGTTCTCGCAGTTCTGTACATTTATTTGGTTCTGAAAATAACCTTACACTATATATATATATATATATATATATATATATATATATATATATATATATATGAACCTTTAGTCTTTTCTGACTACTCTGGCAATTGACTGGCCATATTTTAAACAAGGACTCACCACCTCAGTACACATTTTTGGAAAACCATGATCCTATTTACTTATTTTACTGAGTACCTGGATTTATTATTATATGTACATATTTACATATACCTTATACTATGAGAAATCATATGACATCATAAAACAATGCCTATTATCTCACATTGACATTTATTTATTTTCTTCAAGTGCAATATTTTTAATGTTATACACATTATATACTTTCACCAAATGATCTAAAGGTTTAACCAAAATACTTAGAAACCTTGCAAGTACCTACACTGTATTACATGAACTAATGTTCACTTCCATTATTTAGATAAGTCAACACATTTTTACCCTACAATGTATAAGTAGCCGTGTATATACGCATACACACTCATTTAATCATACAAAACCTACAAGTAAACTAACACAAAGTTAAATGTTACACTATGAAACCATACACATCTCACTATTTGAGACACACCTTGTCCCCTTTGACCTTAAACCACACGGCAACACCAACAATTGAGAAAGGAAAGAACATGTTGCTATATTTGGCTAGTACATGCATAACTTATCAAATCAAAAATGTATCTTCCTTAGATACTAAAAGTACCTTAACAAGATACATCATATCATTCTCCTTCCTTGTTATATCCAAAAATCATAAGGCTTCACAACACAAAACACTTGCAAGCCATCCTCACTCTCTCTCTAAAACTCTCGGCTTCATTTTTGTTCATCACAAGATCTACCAAAAGCTTCATTAATACCTCATTTACTATCCTAGAACTATGTCTCTTACTACATAAATACTAATCATTAGTCATTACTACACCAAACTTACATTACAAGGCAACACAAGAAACCCTAGAAGGAACCAAAGAGGTCACGACTTAATATTGTCCAAGGGGTTTCACCATTGTTGATCAAGCTTAAGACTTTCCTTAGTTCACTTTTTACTCCTTAACTTCACTAAACAAGTAAGTACCATGAAAGCTTATCTTTTTCTTACATACTTCCATTTTACATCAACTTGAGCATTCACATTAAACTCCTAGTATAAACTTGCTATAAAATCAAATCTAGAAAACCTAGGCCTATATTAGGTTACGGCTAAAAATGGTGTTTCACAAAAGATGATGAAAAGTTTAGATAACTATGACAAACATGAACATGTAACCATGCTAACCTATAAAAATCATAAAAACTCCCATGCATATATATATAGCCGTGGGCTATATATGTGGTTTTGGAGTTGATGGATAACTTGGATATATTATAAAAAGCTTAGAAAATCACTAGATCTATGTTATTCCTCATATTGTATCTAGTTTGCCTTAATGGGCTAGTAAGCCTAATGAATAGTAACTAAGTTAGTTTAGGCGCATTAAGCCCAAAATATAAGCCAAATAAAACTAGGAGCCCACTAGGCCCATTTATGCTTCATAAGCCCATTTAATATATTTATACTTAAAATAAACTTTTTATGTGTCAAATATATAAGTTATAAAAATTTTGTGCCAAAAATATGATTTATGAAACTTTCAAATCAAAAATATGAAATATAAAACTTTCAGATCAAAAATATAACTTATATAAAGTCTAGGGTTTAAACCATGACTTTTGAAACTCATTTTGACAAAATACCAAAGATAAGGACCAATATTGTACTTATCCGAAAGTGTAGGGGTTGAAACCACCCTATTCGAGACTTAATAAAAACGATATGGACTATTTTTGTAACTTATCCTAAGTTAAATACACATGTTATACCCTAATAGAACTCTAGGGGATCATTTATGCCATTAACTGAAACTTATAGAAATTCTAGGGACTGATTTCGCCACATGTTAAAAGTTATAAACCCTAACATAAAACCTAGGGACCAAAAATGACATAAGCTGAAAGTATTTCAAGCCCCAGGGGGCTGTTTTGTAATTTGCTTAATACTTTAACCTAATCCGAAACTATAGGGACTAAATGTGACAATTCACTAAAGTGTTTCAAGCCCTAGTCCTACGTGTAACCTTGAGGGACTTGTTTTGCCATAAATCAAGACTTATAAAAGCCCTAGGGGTATTTATGGTAAATACCGCGGGTATAATTATATATATAGGGGGACTAAATTACAAAATTCCTAAAACTAATCTAAACCCTAATTACATATATATATATTCCTAATATTAAAAAGTGTAATTTAAATCAATCTAAAAGTAATAAAATCGTTATTTCCCAAATTTATAATTTAAGGACTATTTGATAAATTATACAAACTTCAAGGACTTTGATTTAAATTAAATAAAATGTTATACATTTTATAAACGTCATTTATAGAAGTTATATAAATTCAATAAGAATAAATTATAAAAGTAAATATATTTATTATATTTATTATTTTTCCTATCCTTTTTAAATATATATAAAACTTTCTTTTATAAATATTTAAACCAATTTACGACGGTACAAGTACGAGAACATTAAGTAACGAATTAATTACTTAACGATATTATTTATTACGTACTTAAAAATAAATACTTCTATTACGTGTACAACAATAAATTAAAATACAGAGATCGTAATAAAATGCTTAAAACCAGTATAAGCATACACAGATTTATTCAGAGACTTTTATGCATTATGTTATGCCTTTACTGAGACTGTATAATTATTTAGGCTGTTGACTGTGTCGTGAGCATTACGTTGAATTACTTGTGACTTATTGTTGTACTACTGAGGTGAGTGCATGGCCCCACTTTATATATTGACAAACTTTTAAACCTTTTATAGGGAAGAAAAACATGCAACATATTTTGTTTTGATGGACATAGACTGAACTACGAAACCTTTGATTACATTTGCCTATTGTAGAATACCTCCTTTACCCGGGAACTGAAATCGTTAAGATTATTGAATTGCCTGAATGTATAAATAGATCTATTTCGGATTGACCATCCCCATCTGGGTGAGTAGTGCTCAATGTGCCTGAGCCAGTACAAGAGATGTTTATCATGTCAGAACGGAATATTGGGTGCATTTTTATTAATGCGAAGGGTCCTTATTTTTTGTGGGCTTAACGTGTCAAGTATCAGTTTCGGGCAATAGGAAATATAGTTACCTTTAAGTATTGATGCTATGTGCATTACTACTTCAGTGAATGTTTATTGTCCAGACTTACTTTATTAAACATGTGAATTCACTAACTTTATGTTGACTCTCTAAGCATGTTTTTCTCAAGAAACTGAAGCAGGTATTTGATGTGCATGGAGTCCAACATCATGATAGGCTGCATTTATAGAGCTCATCTGGGGTTTTATAAATGGGAAAATTATCCAAACTGTTGAATAAATGTTTAAGACAATTTTTATAACATTTGCACTTTAATTCATGTAATAATTGTATTGATAATATTTTATCTGTTGCTCTACATACTATCTGCTGTTGATCCACCTACGTAACACCCAATTATTATTTCCGCTGCATTAGACCAATTTGGGGGTGCACAGAATGGTATCAGAGCGATAGTTATAGAGAATCAGACCAAAAAAAATAAGTAAATATAAAAATAAATTTTTTATATAAACTGGACTATAACTGCATTAAAAATCTTTTGGGATTTTCGAGACTAGAATAGTTGAGCATGTAGAGTGTAGAGCATACATTTATTATGTGGAATAACTGTGCATTGATTATTAACATCCGGTTGATTAATCTTATAAGTATTAATGTAACCTTTAACTTGCGATGTTAAATGACACTATCATATAATTTACAACTACGATTTCTAAATTTTTTTACTTGAGTAAGCTTATACTTATGTCAATTAAAAATGATATTATTTTCAGATTCATGACATCACCGGCTGCATCTCCTGCGGCGTTATCACCGACGTCAGTACATGGTTGGCTATCGGCTAGCGAGTCCGATGATAGTCACTCTATCGCCGATGTCGCACTCGTTGATTCTCTTATAGTATCTCCACTTGCTACACCTGCATCCCCCACTTGGGATGAGGACCAGCCGACTGCAGCCCTACCACATCTACCACCAGCTTCCTCACTTATGGGCTACGCACCTGGGTCTCTGTCACATCGTAAGAGGAGGTATGAGGCTTGTAACACCCCATTTTGATAATGGAATGTCACACGTAATTATGGCGTGTCATCAAAGCATACAAGGATAAATGTCTAAACATTACATGACCATAAAAGGAAAATACCGGAATCAAACATCGGTAGTCTAAAAGTAAAGCTCATCACACACAAACATAAGTACTGTAAATGAAAGGACTAAACAATGTCCATAGCAAGAGTATCAAAGTAAAGATAATTCATAAAGTAAAGAAAGGCTAGAAAGCTTCCAGTCCATATGCACGTACACTTAAAGTCTACGAGCGTCCCTGAGTACCTGCCGTTTTGGGAATATAGAAAAGGTAAACGGCTGAGCAATACGCTCAGTGCACGGATGTACAATAAAGCATGAATAGTATAAGCATATAAGCATAGAACAGCGGAAGAAACTAAGTCCCGAATAACCTGGTTAAGTCTTGATAAAACTGGTTTTATAGTTTGAAAAGCCTTATGTTTATCTTATAAAAACTGTTTAACATATTTTACCATTAGCCAATATAGGTCATGAAAATTCACCGTGCATGAATACTTGGAGGGGTGACCTCATCATGCAAATTAGAGGGCCTGCCTCTAATTTAATATACTGGTTTGGGTAGGAGGGATCAGCTCCTTGTGAAGGATGCAAGGCACACACCACATTCACACTGAGTAATCTGCTGAAAACATGTAACTAGGATGCACCCATACGCCCCACATGATAAATATAATAATATGGCCAAAAGCTGAAGGGACGCCACGAGCAATCACTCCGCCGTGGGAAAGTCATAACACCAGTGCCTCTAATGTTATGGTTACGGTACCTCCATAACTAGGTGAAACTGGTCATGCATGTATATGGCTATAGGTATTCTAAATTAAACATAAGCAAATCAAACATATAAACTTATACTACGGGAAAACAGTTGGCTGCATACGGGGAATCCTAATAAGGAAAGAATGTCCATACTGAAAGGACGGGAATCCGTACCTTATGTCCAGTGAACGAAGAAGACGAACTGAGGAGAGTCCTACCTCGGTATCACTAATTCTACATAAATACATACGTGTATAAGTATCTGATTACTAAATACGTAACTGGTTTTATGTCATGTCTTAGCTTATTTTATACGTTCATGTCATGTTTTACCGTTTTAAGCTTTAAACTGTGTTTATCTTATATTCTGTTTATTCTGATTAAGTATTACTTGTATTTCATGTATTATTATACTTACAGTGTAATAATAAGTAACTTTCTAAAAATAGCAGGTTTCCTAAAATAGAAAGTTTCCAAAAATAGAAAGTTACCAAAAATAGAAAGTTTCCAAAAATAGAAAGTTTCCAAAAATATAAAGTTTCCAAAAATAGAAAGTTTCCAAAAATAGAAAGTTTCCAAAAATAGAATTACAGCTTAAAATAGATAAGTTTCTAAAAATAGAAAGTTTCCATAAATAGATTAGCTGCCTTAATTAAATAAGTTTCTAAAAATAGAAAGTTTCCATAATTAGATATAAGCTGGTTAAATAAGCTAAGTATATAAGCTTAAGTGTTTTCTGATTATTTTCTAAGTCATAATGATATAAGGTATAGTTTATTAATTATTACATGTAATTTAAATAAATTATAGGTTAAAAGTATTTAATTAAATATATCATGTTTTTAATTAAATAAAGTTAAATACTTAGGTTAAAACATGTATTATTAATTATTAATAATATAACCTAAGTCATGTTAATTAATTAATTATAGCCATGGTTTTTAATAATTAATTAATTATAAAGTCTATAAAAATATAAATACTTAGGTTAAAATTCCATGATCTAATAATTAAATTATAACCTAAGTCATGTTTTATTAAATTAATCATGTCATATTTTATTAATTTAATTTTTAACATATGATTATTAAAAACATAACCTTAACATAAACCATGAACCGGATCGTGACTAGAAACCATGAACCGGACCCGTAATCAACACCATACCCCGAACCACATCGGGGTTCTCCCCTGTTTGCTGCTGTCGTGGGACCCACACCACCAAACCGAGACCTTGAGGTCTCGGTGGTGGTCCATAAGCCAAGCCGAGACCCCCTTGGGGTTCGGTTTAGGCGCCGGCCACAACGAAACACCCCTAAATCCCATGTTTTGATTTACCCCATAACCATTTACATGTTTAATTTATGTTTTTAATTAGCTTTATAAAAAATCATGTTCTTATTTAATTTATTAAATCAAAACAAAAAGAAAAAGGACTAAAAAGGTATACCGAATGCGTGGATCAAACGAGAATGAACACACACGAACACTTGCACCAAATTCAAGATCAAAAATCAAACAAACACCCCCTTGTGTGTTGTTATATGCGGCGGCCAAGAGAGAGCAAGGATGAAGGAGCAAAAATCTTCTTAGGGTTTTTGTTTAATTTATTATAAAGTGAAAATGACAAAAAGATTCCACCTTACCCCTTGTTAGTAAAAATTAGATGGGCTTGGCCCATCTTTATGGTGTAGCCGCGGGTAGGGGTCCCACATGGGGTACCCGTACCTTTTCCCGAGTCCATTTATTCTAGTGTTCGTTCGTGTTTAGTCGTGTTCGTGTTTTATGTGTTCTCGTTAAATATTAACCGTGATTTAATATATTTATTCGTGTTCGTAATAATTATATATACGTAATTAATAATAGCTCGTGATTAAATTACGTTCATGATTTCATGATCGCATGTTCGTGATTAATTATTGTTTAAATAATTATTGTGTGTTCGTACGTAATAAATACTTATCGTGTTCTAACACGTACGTAATACGTAAAATTCTAACACGTGAACGTAATCATACTATAAAAGGAAAGTTTTAATCTAGTACGTACGATCTTAAGGGTACTATTGGTAAAAGCATGCAGGTTTTACAACTCTTCCCCCCTAAAAAGAATAATTCGTCCCTGAATTATAGATAAAGTAAACTGGAAAAGAAGAACATACCCGAATTCAAAATATGAAATGAGGGTAAGAAGCCCGGATAGACTCCTCTGTTTCCCAAGTGGCACCCCGCTCGGTATGATCCCTCCAAAGGATTTTGACGAATGGAATCGTCTTCCTTCTCATGACTCGTTCTTGTCTGTCAAGAACTCGTTCGGGTTCTTCTATGAAGGTGAGATCTTCACGTATCTATTCTAGTGGATACTGAACCATGTGAAGGGGATGATACTGGTACCCTCTGAGTAAGGACACATGAAACACATTGTGTACATGCGAAAGCTGCGGAGGTAACGCTAACCGGTAAGATACTTCACTGACTCGTTCAATGATATCAAACGGTCCGATGAAACGAGGACTGAGCTTCCCTTTAATCCCGAAGCGTTTAACACCACGTGCCGGCGAAACCTTAAGGAAGACGTGATCTCCTACGTTAAAATGTATGTCCCTACGATGCTTATCGGCGTAACTCTTCTGACGTGACCGTGCTTCCTGAAGTTTCTGCTTAGCTACTGTGATCCTTTCGTAGGTCATCTCTATGATTTATGGTCCTTCAAGTGTTCGCTCGCCAACCTGATCCCAGTAGATTGGGGCGTGACACTTTCTGCCATACAACATCTCGAAAGGAGCACACTTGATACTTGCGTGCCAACTGTTGTTGTATGCAAACTCCACCAAACAGATGTAATCGTCCCAATCACCCGTCCATTCCAACGCACATGACCTCAACATGTCTTCCAATGTCTAAATCATTCTCTCCGACTGTCCGTCCATTTGAGGATGAAAAGTCGTGCTAAGCTTAAGTTGTGTACCCCAAGCTTTCTGCAGACTCTTCCAAAATCACGAAGTGAAACGAGGATCTCTGTCTGAGACGATGCTGGATGGAGCACCGTGGAGTCTCATGATCTCTCTTCTATACGTATCGGCGAGTTTACTTACCGGATCTTCCTTGCGGATCGGTAAGAAATGAGCTGATTTGGTAAGTCGATCTATGATAACCCAAATTGCATAGTGCTTCCTCTTGGTAGGCGAAAGACCAGTAACAAAATCCATGGTGATTTTGTCCCACTTCCACTCTGGAATATCTAACGGTTGAAGGAGACCGCCAGATCGCTGATGCTCGATCTTAACCTGCTGGCAGGTAAGACATTTGGAGACGTAAGTGACTACATCCTGTTTCATACCACTCCACCAAAAGTATTGCTTGATGTCATGGTACATCTTAGTCGAACCAGGATGTATAGAGAATGGGGAGCTATAAGCTTCAGCTAACAAGGCTTCCCGGAGTGCTAGGTCATCAGGAACACAAAGTCTCATGCCCTGCCATACGATACCATCTGCATTTACTCTGAATTCCGTCTGTTTCTCCAAATTCTGTACAATCGCCCAGATTTCTCCATCATCTTTCTAAGCTTCCATGATCTTAGAGAGTAACTCGGGTTCTACTCTATGATTAGCCCAGTAACCGTGTTGTCCACGTACCATGATATCGATGTCTAGTCGCTCCAAGTCCCTTATGATTTTCTCCTCAGTTTTAATGCCGTTGATCATTCCGGACTTCCTGCTAAGAGCATCTGCTACTACATTTGCCTTTCCGGGATGATACTGTAGATTAATGTCATAATCCTTCAATAGCTCTAACCATCTCCTCTGTCTCATGTTCAATTCACGTTGAGTGAAGATATACTTCAAGCTCTTGTGGTCCGTGAAAATGTCACATGATTCTTCATATAGGTAGTGCCTCCATATCTTCAATGCAAACACGACTACAGCAAGTTCCAAGTCATGCGTAGGGTAATTCTCTTCTTAAGGCTTAAGCTGTCGTGAAGCGTACGCGATCACTTTCCCATTTTGCATGAGAACACAGCCAAGTCCCTTCCCCGATGCATCACTGTAGATTTGAAATCCACCCGTACCAGATGGGAGAGTAAGAATAGGTGCAGATACTAGCTTCTGCTTCAGGTCTTCAAAGCTCTTCTCTCGTTCTTCAGTCCAGACGAATTTCTCCCCTTTCCGCATTAGTTTGGTCAATGGTAGTGCTAAGCGGGAAAAGTTCTCCACGAACCTACGGTAATAGCCAGCTAAGCCTAAGAAACTGCGGACTTCCGTTGCTGATGTCGGCCTCGGCCACTTAGTAATGGCCTCAACCTTCGCTGGATCCATAGTGATTCCTTCTGCTTATACAATGTGACCTAGGAATTCCACCTTATCTAACCAGAACTCACATTTGGAGAATTTAGCATACAGCTGCTTCTGGCGAAGAATCTGTAGTACTGTACGAAGATGGTCTTCGTGTTCCTCCTTGGACTTTGAGAAAATCAGGATGTCATCGATGAAGACAATGACGAACTTGTCTAGAAATTCATGGAAGATTCTGTTCATCAAATCCATGAACTCTGCTGGAGCATTTGTTAGGCCGAATGGCATAACTACAAACTCGTAGTGGCCATAGCAGGTACGAAAAGCAGTCTTGGCAATGTCCTGCTCCTTAACCCGTAGCCGATGGTAGCCTGACCTAAGATCAATCTTGGAGAAGTGTTTGTCCCCTTGGAGTTGGTCAAACAGATCGTCTATACGTGGCAGTGGATACCTATTCCGGATAGTAATCTTGTTGAGCTCGCGATAGTCTATGCAAAGACGCATACTGCCGTCCTTCTTCTTAACAAATAAGACCGGTGCGCCCCATGGAGATGCGCTCGGTCGAATGAAACCTCGTTCTAGAAGTTCTTGCAGTTGATCCTTCAGCTCCTTCAGCTCTATGGGAGCCATGCGATAAGGAGTCTTGGAGATTGGTTCATCTCCTGGAATAAGCTCGATAATGAATTCCACTTCTCGTGCAGGTGGTATGCCCGGAAGTTCTGCTGGAAATACATCTTGGAATTCCGACACTATTGGTTGATCCTGAATTGATGGAGATTCAGCATCCATGTCGTGAACCGTAGCTAGATAACCCTCGCAGCCATGTGACAGTCCGGGTACGAACCCGTTATGAATGTACTCTGGTGCATTAACATCACCGAAGATAACTCGATATGAATGGAATTCTATGGTAGCATGATGCTTGGATAGCCAATCCATGCCCAAAATCATGTCGAAATCATTCATGTCCAGCGGAAGTGCGTCAACAAAACGAACCTTATCGTCAAATTCTAGGGGAAGACTCTTGTATACATGGGTGATTAATACAAAGTCCCTCAAAGGCGTGGAAATATTAAGTTTATTCTCTAGTGGCATACGGAGCATCCTAATGTTCTTAGCATAAGCAGTAGAAATGATCGAGTGAGTAGTACCCGTATCGAAAAGAACACACGCAGCTTGACCATACATATACAAGATTCCAGTGATGGTACCTTTAGACTTGTTGGCCTGGTCTTGAGATGTCGTGTAGACACGCCCAGTGGTAGGAGGCGGCTTGGTATCAGCATGTCCCGATGTGACCTCCATCTCGCCCTTACGGCAATCCTTCATGATATGGCCAGGAAGACCACACTTGAAGCATGCGTCAGTGTTACGACGACATGGCCCTGGGTGCCTACGGTGGCAAGTAGAGCAAAGAGGATGAGTATATCCTCCAGCAGGTGCTCTGACTGGCTGAGGACCTGATAAAACATTTTACATAAGACATGATAATAGGGTACAAAGGACAATGCGTATAATTGTAAGATTGATTACCAGTGATAGCTGGACGGCTAGGCTGGGAACCTCTCTGGTTCTGGTCCCTACCGTTTCCATGGTTCCTGGTAGAAGTTTTGCTAAAGTGTCAGAATATGAGTTATAACATGAAATCATAAGAAAATTGCGTAAGTATTAGGACCTGCTGCCGTTGGAGTGTCCAGCGTTGTTATGGTAATTATCATTACCGCCACGCCTATTCATAGCAGAACGGTCGTTAGTCTGACCATTTCCCTTGGGCTGATGAGGCTGCTGCTGAGTAGCCGGCTGAGACAGGTCCCCAGTTTTCTGCCTGGAAGATACAGTTTAAAGAGATGAATAATTGACATATGTGGAAAGAATACGTATTGGTCACCGCTTGAATACGAATGTTTACCTCTTGTCGGGTTTCTCAGCTTCCCCGAACTCATCTCTCTCATGCAACATCTCCAGCTTACGTGCCGCATCGGCCACTTGTGCTACAGTGGTGAACGTAGCACACACCAGATTGTTTGCGACCGATGTACGAAGAGCCCACATAAAGTGGTGTGCCTGCTCTTCAGGAGTACCTGCTGCTGCACCAAGGAAACCAGCTAAGCGAAGAAAGCGCTGCATAAACTCATTGCTATTCTCCCCAGCTCTCTGTCGGATCCCATGTTACTCCCTCTTGAGCTTGTCTTGCTCAGCCTTGGGAAAGAACTGTTCCATCACCCTATCTTTGAACTGAGCCCATGTCAAACCAGCAACCCAATCGTCACCTCCCTCAGACTGCATCAACACTAACCACCATTTAACACATTGCCTTCGAACCGGTAGCATGCCAACCTCGCCTTGAACGCGGGGTCACAACCCATAGCATTGAAAATCTTCTCGATGCGAGCCAACCAGCTTTCAGCATCACTGGGGCTATCTGTTTTCTCAAAAGCTCGAGGACGGAGCTTGTTGAATCTCTCCAGCCATACTGCCAATGTCACTAGAGGAGGATGCGGTGCTTGGTTATGCTGCTGATTGTTGGCAGCTTGAACCTCAGCGCTGATGTCGTTCCTCAGTTGAGGAATCAAAGCTTGCATTGCAGCTTGAATTGCAGCATTGAGTTGTTCTTGTTCGCGTGTGAGAACCATCTGACAGTATAACAAAAACATATGATTAACAGATCAAAACATAAAATATATATACATGAAAAAAATTTATACCAATAAATCCAGAGAAAAATTTTATGCAAGAAAATTTGTGTATGAATGCATGATGCAGTTTTATGAAAACTTTTTTATGCTCGAGAGTGAACGCCTATGGTCAGTTCACCCAAAATAAAAGACATGGCGAGGGGACGCCTATGGGTCGGTCCCAAATTTAAAAGTTTCGATAAAACACATGCGACTAAATAGGTCCAGTCCTGTACCAACCATTACTTAGTCATAAACATTGCGACAATGACATATATATGTATGCATAAAAATGATGAATGCATGAAAACGATTGTCATTTCAAAGAAGACCATAGTGACTACCTACTAATCACAGGTCATATTTTGAGAGCCTATAGGTCGAAGCCTTGGCTCTGATACCATAACTGTAACACCCCATTTTGATAATGGAATGTCACACGTAATTATGGCGTGTCATCAAAGCATACAAGGATAAATGTCTAAACATTATATGACCATAAAAGGAAAATACCGGAATCAAACATCGGTAGTCCAAAAGTAAAGCTCATCACACACAAACATAAGTACTGTAAATGAAAGGACTAAACAATGTCCATAGCAAGAGTATCAAAGTAAAGATGATGCATAAAGTAAAGAAAGGCTAGAAAGCTTCCAGTCCATATGCACGTACGCTTAAAGTCTACGAGCGTCCCTGAGTACCTGCTGTTTTGGGAATATAGAAAAGGAAAACGGCTGAGCAATACGCTCAGTGCACGGATGTACAATAAAGCATGGATAGTATAAGCATATAAGCATATAACAGCGGAAGAAACTAAGTCCCGAATAACCTGGTTAAGTCTTGATAAAATAGGTTTTATAGTTTGAAAAGCCTTATGTTTATCTTATAAAAATTGTTTAACATACTCTACCATTAGCCAATATAGGTCATGAAAATCCACCGTGCATGAATACTTGGAGGGGTGACCTCATCATGCAAATTAGAGGGGCTACCTCTAATTTAATATACTGGTTTGGGTAGGAGGGATCAACTCCTTGTGAAGGATGCAAGGCACACACCACATTCACACTGAGTAATCTGCTGAAAACATGTAACTAGGATGCACCCATACGCCCCACATGATAAATATAATAATATGGCCAAAAGCTGAAGGGACGCCACGAGCATTCACTCCGCCGTGGGAGAGTCATAACACCAGTGTCTCTAGTGTTATGGTTATGGTACCTCCATAACTAGGTGAAACTGGTCATGCATGTATATGGCTATAGGTATTCTAAATTAAACATAAGCAAATCAAACATATAAACTTATACTACGGGAAAACAGTTGGCTGCATACGGGGAATCCTAATAAGGAAAGAATGTCCATAATGAAAGGACGAGAATCCGTACCTTATGTCCAGTGAACGAAGAAGACGAACTGAGGAGAGTCCTACCTCGGTATCACTAATGCTACATAAATACGTACGTGTATAAGTATCTGATTACTAAATACGTAACTGGTTTTATGTCATGTCTTAACTTATTTTATACGTTCATGTCATGTTTTACCGTTTTAAGCTTTAAACTGTGTTTATCTTATATTCTGTTTATTCTGATTAAGTATTACTTGTATTTCATGTATTATTATACTTACAGTGTAATAATAAGTAACTTTCTAAAAATAGCAGGTTTCCTAAATTAGAAAGTTTCCAAAAATAGAAAGTTACCAAAAATAGAAAGTTTCCAAAAATAGAAAGTTTTCAAAAATAGAAAGTTTCCAAAAATATAAAGTTTCCAAAAATAGAATTACTGCTTAAAATAGATAAGTTTCTAAAAATAGAAAGTTTCCATAAATAGATTAGTTGCCTTAATAAATAAGTTTCTAAAAATAGAAAGTTTCCATAATTAGATATAAGCTGGTTAAATAAGCTAAGTATATAAGCTTAAGTGTTTTCTGATTATTTTCTAAGTCATAATGATATAAGGTATAGTTTATTAATTATTACATGTAATTTAAATAAACTATAGGTTAAAAGTATTTAATTAAATATATCATGTTTTTAATTAAATAAAGTTAAATACTTAGGTTAAAACATGTATTATTAATTATTAATAATATAACCCAAGTCATGTTAATTAATTAATTATAGCCATGGTTTTTAATAATTAATTAATTATAAAGTCTAGAAAAATATAAATACTTAGGTTAAAATTCCATGATCTAATAATTAAATTATAACCTAAGTCATGTTTTATTAAATTAATCATGTCATATTTTATTAATTTAATTTTTAACATATGATTATTAAAAACATAACCTTAACATAAACCATGAACCGGATCGTGACTAGAAACCATGAACCGGACCCGTAATCAACACCATACCCCGAACCACACTGGGTTCTCCCCTGTTTGCTGCTGCCGTGGGACCCACACCACCAAACCGAGACCTTGAGGTCTCGGTGGTGGTCCATAAGCCAAGTCGAGACCCCCTTGGGGTTCGGTTTAGGCGCCGGCTACAACGAAACACCCCTAAATCCCATGTTTTGATTTATCCCATAACCATTTACATGTTTAATTTATGTTTTTAATTAGCTTTATAAAAACATCATGTTCTTATTTAATTTATTAAATCAAAACAAAAAGAAAAAGGATTAAAAAGGTATACCGAATGCGTGGATCAAACGAGAATGAACACACACGAATACTTGCACCAAATTTAAGATCAAAAATCAAACAAACACCCCCTTGTGTGTTGTTATATGCGGCGGCCAAGAGAGAGCAAGGAGGAAGGAGCAAAAATCTTCTTAGGGTTTTGGTTTAATTTACTGTAAAGTTAAAATGACCAAAAGATTTCACCTTAACCCTTGTTAGTAAAAATTAGATGGGCTTGGACCATCTTTATGGTGTAGCCGCGTGTAGGGGGCCCCACATGGGGTACCCGTACCTTTTCCCGAGTCCATTTATTCTAGTGTTCGTTCGTGTTTAGTCGTGTTCGTGTTTTATGTGTTCTCGTTAAATATTAACCGTGACTTAATATACTTATTCGTGTTCGTAATAAATATATATACATAATTAATAATAGCTCGTGATTAAATTACGTTCATGATTTCATGATCGCATGTTCATGATTAGTTATTGTTTAAATAATTATTGTGTGTTCGTACGTAATAAATACTTATCATGTTCTAACACTCACCGATCTCAAATGTAGAATCGTGAGGAGCCTTGTAAAACCCGCATGCTTTTACCATGAATAGTACCCTTAAGATCATACGTACTAGATTAAAACTTTCCAGGCCCAGATTGATGCACTTGCCGTACGCCAGAATCAGGATATAGTAGATATTCATACTCTGCTATCAGCTGGACAGGCTGGACGCACTGTTCTACAGGATCGTTAGGACCTACTGTCTTGGACTATCAGTGCCGAGGCACACGCTACTCGGGGAGCATGGTCTACGACCTACCATTCTCTATAGTGGTTGCTAGAGGAGAATGATTTTGTCCGTCAGCAGATTTACACCTTGGAGGGTCAGCAGTATGAGGCCCATGTCGCTCTCATGACTATAGATCAAACGCTCTTGATCTTCCTTGATCTCTAGGATGTACACCATCAGGGCTTGACTGCAGAGACTGCCCATCTCAAAGGAGCCGACGACACCTTCAGGGCTCAGATACTAGAGGCGCTCCGACTCTTTAAGGAGACTCGAGTCGCCATGATCTCGATATAGGAGGCTATGCAGGCACCAGCTGTCTCATCACCACCAGTAGCACCGACCATCTCTCAGGAGTCTGTTAGGCATGAGTAGACTAGATGTACTAGATCTTTTCTACATCATGATAAGCTTTTGGGTTGCATCCCAGCTATCATGATATAGGACCTCATGTATTTTATTTCCTTTCATCATTTGTATCCTATCCTTGTACTATACTATCTTAGAATAGGTATTTGTAGACGATGTACTTTAGATTATGTGTACCACTATCCCAAACAGGCGTGTTGTGCTCTGTCTTGGATTGGTTGTGCATTTTGTTATTGTTGCTCTACCGTAGAAATGACATGTACTCATTATCTTTTGTTATATTATGTGTTGTATTATATTATGAACTCTTAACAGGTTATCCAATTTGTTGTGAACTCTTTGCATGAACTTCTTTTCATGTATTTAAATATAAAACTGTGCCAACGCCTAAAACTAATGATTTCATTTTTGTGTATGACTATAGACAAATGACAATCACTAGAATGAACCCCAACAATGCCGACGCTACCCAAAACGTCATTGCCGCCCAACTATGAGAAATGATTGATCAGGGCATCGCAACTGCGATGGCTGTTAGTAGGAACATGGACGATAGCCAAAACTCCAACGCCCGCAGAAATAACCATACCACCAGGGGTTGCTCCTATCCCGACTTTCTGAAGTGTAAGCCCTCGTACTACAAAGGCAGAGAGGGTGTTGTGGAGCTGATGCAATGGTTTGAAAGGTTGGAGATTGTGTTCCGCATCAGCGATTGTGCAGAGGAGAACAAATTCAAGTTTGCCACCTGCACGTTGATCGAAAGTGCTCTTACTTGGTGGAACTCTGTAGTTGCTACTCTTAGACACGATGTTGCCTATACTCTCAATTGGACTGATCTGAAGGAGAGGATGACTGAGAAATATTGTCCAAGGGGTGAAATGAAGAAACTGGAAATCGAATTGTAGGATCTCAGATGCCGGAACAATGACATCGTGGCATACAACCAGAGATTCCAAGAGTTGACTCTGATGTGTACCAGAATGTTCCCTGAGAAAGATGAAAAGATTGAGAAGTATATTGGCGGACTTCCAGACGCCATTCATGATAGCGTGCTTGCATCTCGACCCACTACTGTCGAGAGTGCCACTGAGTTTGCTACTGAATTGATCAACAAAAGAGTCCGTACAATGTATGAGAGGCATATTGAAAGCAAGCGGAAGGCAGATGAAAATTTCCGCAGTCAGCACCAACAGCCTCCCAAAAGGTAAAATATTGGACAGGTTTGCAGTGCTACCACCAAAGGAGCTAGACCGTATGTGGGTGCAAAACCCTTGTGCTCAAAGTGCCACTATCATCATACTGTTGATAGCCCATGTCAGTCCTGCCACAAATGTGGACAAGTTGGCCATTTTGCCCCGTACCTGTCAAGTTAATGTTGTCACTCAGGTCCGACCCAACCACAACACCGGGAACCACAACAACAGGGGCGGATACAATGCCCGTGGGAACGGGCACGGACAGCAAGGAAACTGCAATACTGCTGGAGGAAATGGCAACAGACCCAAGAAGGGAGTTGTGTGCTATGAGTGTGGAGCACCATGACATGTGAGACCAGGTTGTCCCAAGTTGGCTAATCAGAACAAGAATAGTGGAGGAGCTTCATCAAGAGTGTACGTGGTGGGCAATGCAAAAGCCAACCCTGATTCTAATGTCGTTACTGGTACGTTCCTATTAAACAATCGTTATGCATCTGTTTTGTTTGATACTGGAGCAGACCGAAGTTTTATATCCACTGAATTTAGCAATGTATTAGAAGTCGTCCCATCGATTCTAGATCATCGCTACTCCGTAGAATTAGCTGACGGTAAAACTGTAGAAGCGGACACTATCATCTGAGGTTGTACCTTAAATCTTTCTAAACATCCCTTCAACATTGACCATATCCCAGTAAACCTTGGAAGTTTTGACGTTATTATTGGCATGGACTGGTTGGCAAGATACCACACAGTCATTGTTTGTGATGAGAAACTAGTCTGTATTCCGTGGGGAAACGAGACTTTGATCATTCGAGGAGACGGTAACACCGACCTTACTAACCCTAGATTTAGTGTTATCTCTTGTACTAAAGCCAAAAAATATTTGTTGAGAGGATGTCCTATCTTCTTGGATCGTATTTCCCAAACAGATGAAGAAGACAAACCCGAGAAGAAACAAATTAAGGACGTACCGATCGTCCGAGATTTTCCTGAGGTCTTTCCTGATGAGTTGTCAGGCTTACCACCAACCCGACAAGTAGAATTTCAAATTCACTTGATTCCTGGAGCTACACCTGTGGCTAAAGCTCCATACCAGTTGGCACCATCAGAAATGAAAGAGCTATCTGAACAACTTTAGGAATTATCTAACAAAGGATTCATCCGACCTAGTTCCTCTCCTTGGGGAGCTCTTGTTTTATTCGTCAAAAAGAAAGATGGTTCCTTCCTAATGTGCATCGACTATAGAGAACTGAATAAGTTAACTATGAAGAATCGTTATCCACTTCCTCGCATTGACGACCTATTTGACCAGCTGCAAGGGTCACGTGTGTATTCCAAGATTGACCTGAGATCTGGATACAATCAATTAAGAGTCAGGGAGGAAGATATTCCACAAACCGCTTTCAGAACCCGTTACGGTCATTACGAATTCCAGGTTATGCCATTTGGGTTGACCAATGCACCAGCCATTTTCATAGATCTTATGAACCGTGTGTGTAGATCCTACCTGGATAAATTCGTGATAGTGTTCATTGACGATATACTCATTTTTTCAAGAACGAACAAGAAAACGGGGAACACCTTGCACAAGTACTAAAGGTACTAAAGGAGGAACAACTTTATGCTAAATTCTCCAAATGTGGATTCTGGATTCCCATAGTACATCCTCGGTCACGTTATTGATTGTGACGATATTCACGTAGATCCAGCAAAGGTCGAATCTGTCAAAGATTGGGTATCCCCTAAATCGCCGACGTAGATCCGCCAATTTCTAGGCCTTGCCGGGTACTACCGTAGATTTAATGAAGATTTCTCCAAAATAGCCAAACCGATGACCAAACTCACTTAGAAAGGAATAAAGCTCGATTGGCGAGAGAAGGAAGAATAAGCTTTTTAGATGATCAAGCATAAGTTGTGTAGTGCACCTATTTTAGCCTTACCTGAAGGCAACGATGATTTCGTTGTATATTGTGATGCTTCACACAAAGGTTTGGGTGTAGTACTGATGTAGAAAGAAAGTGATCGCCTATGCTTCGAGACAACTGAAGAAGCACGAAAAGAACTACACCACTCATGATCTAGAGCTTGGATCCGTAGTATTTGCTCTCAAAATCTGGAGACATTACCTATACGGAACAAAGTGTATTGTGCATATTGACCACAAAAGATTGCAAAACATACTCGATCAAAAGGAACTTAACATGAGACAACGCTGTTGGATTGAGTTGTAAAGTGACTACGACTGTGAGATCAAATACCACCACGATAAAGCAAATGTGTTTGCTGATGCTCTAAGCCGTAAGGAAACGGACCCTCCTATGAGAGTTTGAGCACTAGTTATGACTATCAGCTTGGGCCTACCTAAGCAGATTTTGGAAGCTCAAACTCAAGCCCAATTACCTGAAAACCCCGTGAAGGAAGACGTCAGGGGAATGCTCAGAACCGACCTTACCGATGAGAAGTTAGAACCAAGAGCAGATGGAACCCTGTGCCTTAACGAGAGGAGTTGGTTACCTTGTTATGGAGATTTGAGAAGCGTGATCATGCACGAATCTCAAAATTCTAAGTATTCTATACATCCCGGATCTGAAAAGATGTATCAAGATATGAAGAAGTTATACTGGTGGCCAAACATGAAAGCTGACATCGCCACCTATGTTCAGAAGTGCTTCACATGTTCACATGTCAAAACTGAACACCAGAGACCATCATGTTTACTTGTACAGCCCGAGATACCAAAATGGAAGTGGGACAAAATCACCATGGACTTTGTTATCAAACTCCCAAACTCATCTCACGGTTACGATACTATATGTGTAATCGTCGACCGACTCACCAAATCCGCTCCTTTCCTACCAATTAGGGAGAATGATTCCCTGGCAAAGCTAGCAAATATGTACCTTAAGGAGATAGTGACCAAACATGGAATACCAGTCTCAATAATCTGTGGTCGATACGATAGGTTCACATCGAACTTTTGGAAGGCTTTGCAACGAGCCTTACGTACAAATTTGGACATGAGCATTGCTTATCATCCACAGACCGACGGTCAAAGTGAACGAACCATCCAGACTCTTGAAGACATGCTATGAGCGTGTGTGATTGAATTTGGAAATGGATGGGTTGACCACATTCCTTTAGTGGAATTCTCCTACAACAATAGCTATCAAGTCAGCATCAAGGCTGCCCCTATTGAAGCACTATATGGTCGAAAGTGTCGTTCACCTGTGTGCTGGGCAGAAGTAGGTGAATTTCAGCTCACTGGACCCGAGTAAATCTAGGAGACTACCGACAAGATCGTTCTCATAAAGCAAAGAATTCAAGCTGCTCGCGATCGACAAAAGAGCTACGCAGACCATAAACATAAACCTATGCAATTTGAAGTAGGTGACCGCGTCATGCTCATGGTATCACCTTGGAAGGATGTTGTACGCTTTGGTAAACATGGAAAGCTGAACCCACGTTATGTCGGCCCTTTTAAAGTTATAGCCAGGATAAGGGAGGTAGCGTATCGTTTAGAGTTACCCTAGCAATTGAGTCGGGTACACTCTACTCTACTTTCCACGTGTCTAATCTGAAGAAGTGCTATGCTGAAGAACCATTGGTTATGCCATTAGAAGGAGTTCAGTTTGACGACAAACTCCAGTTCACAAAAGAATTAGTAGAAATCATGGAGAGAACGGTTAAGAAATTGAAACGCAGTCGCATTCCATTGATCAAGGTACGTTGGAACTCGAGGAGAGGTCCTGATTTCAGATGGGAACGAGAAGACTCGTTCAAAAACAAGTACCCACATTTGTTCACCTGACCGGCGACTTCATCTTAAGCTTTGAGGACAAAGCTAAAATATCGGGAATGTGCTGTAAAAACTCTGATTTTACCCTATTGACTTTGTCAACTGTTGTACTCTTTATTTTTGGAATCTCCATATTTCCACTTTTATATGATTAATTAAGCATCATCTTCATTTGTCATACAATCATTTCATATTTATTTTTAATATATATATGAACCTTTAGTCTTTTCTGACTACACTAGCAATTGACTGTCCATATTTTAAACAAGGACTCACCACCTCAGTACACAGTTTTGGAAAACCATGATCCTATTTACTTATTTTACTAAGTACCTGGATTTATTATTATATGTACTGATAGGTGTGAAAACACCCATCCTTTTTACCACTTAATTACAATAATAACCGAGCCAAAACGTGTATTTTATGTCATTTATGTCGGAATTATGCGTGGTTTGTGTTTTTGTTATGATTTAGGACGAAAAGGTGAAAAGTGGAGAAAACACGACATTCACGGGCTTTTATCGAAGAAAAAAGACGAAAGATGAAGTCGAAAGATCAAGAGTGGAAAAAGAACGGAAGTCCAAGACCAATTCTGAAGATTTATCAAAGAAAAAGTCAAAAGACGAAAGTTTACTAAAAGCCGAAGAACTCGAGTCTTATTTATGAATAAAATTCAAAACGAGTTCAAAGAAATCTCGAGACAAAGTCATTTAGTCCAAGATTAACAAACAATTAAGAAGAAAAGGACTCAAGTGTGCAAATAAGGAAAAGGGGAAAGAGGGAGGAAGCTTCCTAAGCTCCTCCCTAATCTCCACTATAAATAGCAATTAGTTACTTCATTTCTTGTTCTTGGCTAACTTGACAAATTAGCTCTTCCACCATTTTCATTTTCATGTCATTTTAATTAATTGTCTTGCACTTTAATTCCTTTAATTCAAGTAAGTATTTTTAATTTTTTTGTTTAATCTTTATTTTCCTTTAATCAAGATTTTCTTTATCATTCTCATCCTACTTTTCTTGTCTTTGATTTGATTGTGGTTCGGATTAAGCATTGATTTTGCTTAATCTTATTGTTTATTTGATTAAAAAGTTCATCTTTTTATTTCCATCTAGGCTTGTATACGAATTAAGCGATAAGTTTGACAATCTTATTAGCTTATTTTGTATTTAGCTTATTTGATTTTAATGTTTTCTAAAAAGTTTTATCTTTTTAAAAGTTCCTTTAATAAAGTTTATGAATTTCATATTTCAAAAGTTGTCAAATTTATGCTTCGTGAGTTGATTTAGATTTGGTTAAGTGAGCTTATTGAAAGTGCTTATTGAGATTTTTGCTTATCTCCATTTTCGGATTTGTTGGTGTTCATCACAATATTGAGGGTAATACACATTCCGACGGATTGCTTGTTTAGATCGCAATAACCCTTAAGGGTTCTACTTTGCGATCATTTGTACCATCCCCCTTATTTCGATCGGGATTGCGATCGCTCATTGCGATCGCATATTCCGACGGAGTTTAAGGTATATTGCGACGAAGTGCTGCCCAAATTTTGATAGCCACATTCGGATAGAAATTGGCACTTTAATTATTCCGACAATTTTTATTATTAGACATTCTGATAGTTCTTTTTTAAAACATTCCGACAGTTTTCTTTTAGTATTCCGATACTTTATTATATTCTATTATTAAGACAGTTTTTATATTTTTTACATATTACGATAGATTCAAATAAACATTGCGATACTTTTCATTTATCAAACATTGCGACACATTTTTCTCATTCTATATTGCGATGGAAACAGTTTTGTTTTTTTGGCATATTGCGATGGAAAGTCTTGGCGCCAAATTGAGCTAGCAGGTTGCTAGCTTGAGCTAGTTGCCTGCTAGCTTGTTTATTTATTATTTTTTTCCCGTAATCGTTTAGTTTAATCTAAAAGTTGTTCCGATTTTATTTTTGAAAGTTACGTATTTTTAGTTGAATTTTTCTTCTAATTTTAAAATTAATATTTTTTCGTAAAGTTCAAGTTTTATCTCTTATTTAGTACCTGCTTTAGGTTTTGCCTCGTTTAGCTTTAAAATACCATTTTAGTTTTATTCTCTCCTTTTTCATTTAGTAAACTTTATTTTCGAGTCGATAGATAATTTCGTCTTTTAGTTTTATTTTTATTAATTGTTTCGCTTTAAATTACGTTTTATTATTTGTTTTAATATTAGTTTTAATTTCGTTTTAACTTTTAGTTTTTAATATTCACTTTGTTTTACTTTTATTATTTGTACTTGTCTTTAGTTTGTTTTTTTAAATACTTTTCGCATTTACTTTTTAATTAGTTATAGAAAATCAACTTCACTTTTTCTTAACCAAAAACAATTGAGTCACACATTTAACCGGAAATCAATTAGTTAAGACACCGAGAAAACGAACTTTTTCAACTAGCAAAATCTTAATTTCAAATGGCGCCGCTGCCGGCTCTTTTCGTTAAGATTAACGGTTTTTTGTGAGAGACGCGTTGGCTTTTGGGATCCGTTCACTCGTGAACGTTATTTTTCGTATCAAAAATTTTCAAAAAATTCCAAAAACATTTGAAAAATCATAAAAATCATTTCTTTTTCAAAGTTTTGCACCAAAAATATTCTTCTTGCTTGTCTATTTTTCTTCATGGATTCGTCTTGTGTACGATGTGGGAGACCATGACATGGTTTTCAAACATGTCAATGGTGTACTTGTGAGTGGTGTGGTTCTGATATCGACGATACACAATTTGGATTTTGTCCATTTTGCAATTCAACAAATTCATACTTCTCCTCTTACAATACTTTCTCACCCTCTCCCGTCTATGACGATCCTTATCCTCAAAATGCACTGGATTTTTCTCCATCCCCGTGGTGCTATAAGTGTGGGGGTCCTCACGAAAGTTTTCACTGTCCAACGGGGGATCAAAATTACTATAATTATACCCCTTCCAGTTTTGACCAACCCCTGCAATACCCAATTGATCATCAGCCTCGTCACGGGATGAGTTACCAAGAACCAATTGACGATCTTGCTATAGCCTTTCAAGAACAAAGAAACGATCTTGCTGCAGCTTTTCAAGAACAAAGCAAAGAGCTTTTACACACGCTGCAAACTTATATGGAGTCATTTTTACAGCAGCGAGATCAGACGAGTACTCATATCCCTGAGCTTATTATTGACCCTTTAGGTAATGAGGAGAGCGATGACGATATTGAGGTTATTTTAGACGAGGAGGAATTTCTAAAGCAAAGCAAAACTTCTCCCCTTCCTCCTTCGTCTATTGCTATCACACCCGAGGAGCCCGTTGGCTTTCTCATAATGGAGGATCAGCATCTTGACATTATCTCGGCTATGGAATCGGACAAATCCCTAAAGTCTAGTGTCGAGGAACTTGTCGTCATCCCAAGTGAGCCCGCGGGTGTTCCGGAAAATTTGTGTGATGTGCCGACTTTTGTGGAGCTTACGGACAAGTTTGCTTCGCTAGTCAATGATCACATACTCACAACTCCACATCCGATATTTGATCCTCCCAACGAGAGTTCAACATGTGGTGAGTATGATGATTTCGTCTTCGAGCCAGAGATTGCGGAAATTATCGACCGAGAGCTAGCTCTTTTGCCTCCGCTTCCACCTATAAGCGAGGTCGACTTTTCCAACATCGATGCCGAACTTGATGAGTTGGAACGTCTTATTTTTCATAATAATGACGAACCAATTCACATGCCCAAACATCCTATTCTCGAGGAGTTACCTAATCAACACTCCTCTTATGAGAATTACGTTTACCACATTCGTGAGGATTTAACTTATCAACAATCCCCACAAATGAATGATGGTTTCGTACTTGATCGTGGTCTTCTCAAATGAGTTTCTACACTCCTTCTCTACGATCATGAGGATAAATGCTTTGACCCGGGAGGTGACATGGACCATTCTATGATTGATACTTCTACGGCTTTGCCAATTGGTCTGCCTCCATTGTCTTTGGAGGATGACAATGTGATTCCCTTACCCACCCCACCTCCCGTCAATCTAGACTTCACTTGCTTTTCTGGTATGGAGAGGACCTTTTTACCATTCAAGACTTATCCTCCTGCCTCTCCTTTATTGATGTCCTCCGGGAACGAGGACAAGGTCTTTGATCCCGGTATTACATACGAGGCTTCCCCATGGACCATTTAATTCGGGGACGAGTCAGGCTCGTGACTCGGTTAATATAAACAAGCGCTTTTTGGGAGACAACCCAATTATCTATCTATCTTTCCTGTTTTCACCATAAGTGTAGGGGGGAGCCCCGTTGGTGTTTCTTGTTCTCTTTCTTATCATGTGCAGGGATTAGAGCTTCAAAGACACACTCTTGATGACTTTTGACGAACCGTGATTCCGTGTTCCCTTCTTCCCGGTTCTATCCTAAACTCTTTTCGATTCACTATTTTATATTTCTCAATATTAAAATAGGAATCTCTTTAGTTGTCTCTTCCTTAGCAAGATTTAAACAAAGTGCACAATGTCCTAAGTGTAGGGGAGTTTACTCCCACATGCTTAAACATTGAGGACAATGTTTATATTAAGTGTAGGGGGACTTCTATCGAAGTTAAGTGGCCTTTTCCTTGTATTTGTCCTCATTTTAACCGGAAAATCGATTTTTTTGACATTTTTCAAAATTTTTAATCTATTTTTGCCTAGTTGTAGTTCCCTTTATTTTTGCTATTTTTCTCTTATTTTAATAAAATGGTTTTAACAAGTTTAGTTATCTTAGATATATTAGGCGCGTTGTGAATTTTTTGACTCAACCCGAGTTTACTTATTCTAGCTAGTATCCTTAACCGTGTAGACCTTAATTGGTTTATTGGGCTAAGCATCCACGAGTCTCATTCCTTGAGATTTTAAATTGTGGAGAACGAGAAATGATAGAGTTGGTTACAAGTTTGGTATTCTTTCATTAACTTATGTGAGTTAATTATGATCTTTTTCTCCCCTCGCTTGTAAATAAATAAATGCAATAAGTAAGGTCGTACGATTTGAAAAGTTACTTAGCTTCTAGCCCAAGATCGTTTAAAAGTTGCTCGGTAATGATAAGAGTTCATAGCCAAGGCATAACTTATGAAGCGGGGCGCGAAGATTGGCGAGTCCGAAAAGGCCCTAACAAGGCATGAGGATTCAATTTTATTGCTGAAGATCCAAAGTGATGTGAAAATCATTATTCCCAAAATCAATATGAAGGATCAAGACTCACGACGAAAAGCAATCAACTCCCATAAAGATCATGGAGAAGTCTATCCTAAAAGACCCTAACAAGGTATGAGGATAAATAGATCCAAGTCCGAAAAGGAGGCGGATCGTTGTATCTCAAAATCCCAATTAGAGATTGAAGAAATAATCATGAAGTCGTGGTCAACAAAGCTGGAGTACCCCTCAAAAGTCTCCAAGTGAAGAAACTCTATAAAGAAGAGAAGACCATTATCTCAAAAACGTCTCTCAAAGATATGAAGTATGAAGTACATGCCAAATATCGGCCCGAGAAAGGTCTCAAATCGTGAACCAAGTTATGCCAAGATATGAACTTTTTGATATCCCGAGAAGCAGTTTTAAGAGATTTTGTCCTTTAGCTAACTATTGATCAAATCGTCCTACTTTGCTTTCAGCCTAAATAAATTATCGAAATAAGTCAACAATGCATCCTCGTGATCATTCTAGACATCAATAAAATATAAGAGATACTCGTAGGAATAAGGGAGTTTAAGTGATTAATTGAACCACATGAGTAAATGTTTGTTATGCTAACTTGTACTAACAATGATCTTGTTTTTAAGCTTGGCATGGGGAACGTGAAACTTGAGGGTGATGAACATTCATGACACACAAGACCTAATGTAAGTCTTAGATTTCTTTACAAGTTTCTTCCTTGTTGCATCTTGTTATTTTCTATCTTTTTGATTTTCCTTAGTTGTTTAATAAAGGCCAAGGTAGGTTGATTATGATGAAAAATGTAAACGTGCTTTGTAACTAATGCATTGCATGAGGACATTGCAATGGTTAAGTGTAGGGGATTTGATAGGTGTGAAAACACCCATCCTTTTTACCACTTAATTACAATAATAACCGAGCCAAAACGTGTATTTTATGTCATTTATGTCGGAATTATGCGTGGTTTGTGTTTTTGTTATGATTTAGGACGAAAAGGTGAAAAGTGGAGAAAACACGGCATTCACGGGCTTTTATCGAATAAAAAAGACGAAAGATGAAGTCGAAAGATCAAGAGTGGAAAAAGAACGGAAGTCCAAGACCAATTCTGAAGATTTATCAAAGAAAAAGTCAAAAGACGGAAGTTTACTAAAAGCCGAAGAACTCGAGTCTTATTTATGAATAAAATTCAAAACGAGTTCAAAGAAATCCCGAGACAAAGTCATTAAGTCCAAGATTAACAAACAATTAAGAAGAAAAGGACTCAAGTGTTCAAATAAGGAAAAGAGGAAAGAGGAATGAAGCTTCCTAAGCTCCTCCCTAATCTCCACTATAAATAGCCATTAGTTACTTCATTTCTTGTTGTTGGCTAACTTGACAAATTAGCTCTTCCACCATTTTCATTTTCTTGCAACTTTATTTTTCATGTCATTTTAATTAATTGTCTTGCACTTTAATTCCTTTAATTCAAGTAAGTATTTTTAATTTTATTGTTTAATCTTTATTTTCCTTTAATCAAGATTTTCTTTATCATTCTCATCCTACTTTTCTTGTCTTTGATTTGATTGTGGTTCGGATTAAGCATTGATTTTGCTTAATCTTATTGTTTATTTGATTAAAAAGTTCATCTTTTTATTTCCATCTAGGCTTGTATACGAATTAAGCAATAAGTTTGACAATCTTATTAGCTTATTTTGTATTTAGCTTATTTGATTTTAAAGTTTTCTAAAAAGTTTTATCTTTTTAAAAGTTCCTTTAATAAAGTTTATGAATTTCATATTTCAAAAGTTGTCAAATTTATGCTTCGTGAGTTGATTCAGATTTGGTTAAGTGAGCTAATTGAAAGTGCTTATTGAGATTTTTGCTTATCTCCATTTTCGGATTTGTTGGTTTTCATCGCAATATTGAGGGTAATACACATTCCGACGGATTGCTTGTTTAGATCGCAATAACCCTTAAGGGTTCTACTTTGCGATCATTTGTACCATCCCCCTTATTCCGATCGGGATTGCGATCGCTCATTGCGATCGCATATTCCGACGGAGTTTAAGGTATATTGCGACGAAGTGCTGCCCAAATTTTGATAGCCACATTTGGATAGAAATTGACACTTTAATTATTCCGACAATTTTTATTATTAGACATTCTGATAGTTCTTTTTTAAAACATTCCGACAGTTTTCTTTTAGTATTCAAGTACTTTGTTATATTCTATTATTAAGACAGTTTTTATATTTTTTACATATTACGATAGATTCAAATAAACATTGCGATACTTTTCATTTATCAAACATTGCGACACATTTTTCTCATTCTATATTGCGATGGAAACAGTTTTGTTTTTTTGGCATATTGCGATGGAAAGTCTTGGCGCCAAATTGAGCTAGCAGGTTGCTAGCTTGAGCTAGCTGCCTGCTAGCTTGTTTATTTATTATTTTTGTCCCGTAATCGTTTAGTTTAATCTGAAAGTTGTTCCGATTTTATTTCTGAAAGTTACGTATTTTTAGTTGAATTTTTCTTCTAATTTTAAAATTAATATTTTTTCGTAAAGTTCAAGTTTTATCTCTTATTTAGTACCTGCTTTAGGTTTTGCCTCGTTTAGCTTTAAAATACCATTTTAGTTTTATTCTCTCCTTTTTCATTTAGTAAACTTTATTTTCGAGTCGATAGATAATTTCGTCTTTTAGTTTTATTTTTATTAATTGTTTCGCTTTAAATTACGTTTTATTATTTGTTTTAATATTAGTTTTAATTTTGTTTTAACTTTTAGTTTTTAATATTCACTTTGTTTTATTTTTATTATTTGTACTTGTCTTTAGTTTGTTTTTTTAAATACTTTTCGCATTTACTTTTTAATTAGTTATAGAAAATCAACTTCACTTTTTCTTAACCAAAAACAATTGAGTCACACATTTAACCGGAAATCAATTCGTTAAGACACCGAGAAAACGAACTTTTTCAACTAGCAAAATCTTAATTTCATGTACATATTTACATATACCTTATATTATGAGAAATCATAAAACAATCCTATTATCTCACATTGACATTTATTTATTTTCTTCAAGTGCAATATTTTTAATGTTATACACATTATATACTTTCACCAAATGATCTAAAGGTTTAACCAAAATACTTAGAAACCTTACAAGTACCTACACTATATTACATGAACTAATGTTAACTTCCAATATTTAGACAAGTCAACACATTTTTACCCTACAATATATAAGTAGCCGTGTATATGTGCATACACACTCATTTAATCATACAAAACCTACAAGTAAACTAACACAAAGTCAAATGTTACACTATGCAACCATACACATCTCACTATTTGAGACACACCTTGTCCCCTTTGACCTTAAACCACGCGGCAACACCAACAATTGAGAAAGGAAAGAACATGTTGCTATATTTGGCTAGTACATGCATATCTTATCAAATAAAAAATGTATCTTCCTTAGATACTAAAAGTACCTTAACAAGATACATCATATCTTTCTCCTTCCTTGTTATATCTGAAAATCACAAGACTTCACAACACAAAACACTTGCAAGCCATCCTCAGTCTCTCTCTAAAACTCTCGGCTTCATTTTTGTTCATCATAAGATCTACCAAAAGCTTCATTAATACCTCATTTACTATCCTAAAACCATGTCTCTTACTACATAAATACTAATCATTAGTCATTACTACACCAAACTTACATTACAAGGCAACACAAGAAACCCTAGAAGCAACCAAGGAGGTCACGACTTGATATTGTCCAAGGGGTTTTACCATTGTTGATCAAGCTTAAGTCTTTACTTAGTTCACTTGTTAATCCTTAACTTCACTTAACAAGTAAGTACCATGAAAGCTTATCTTTTTCTTACATGCTTTCATTTACATCCACTTGAGCATTCACATGAAACTCCTAGTATAAACTTGCTACAAACTCAAATCTAGAAGACCTAGGCCTATATTACGTCACGGCTAAAAATGGTGTTTCAAAAAAGATGATGAAAATTTTAGATAATTATGACAAACATGAACATGTAACCATGCTAACCCAGAAAAATCATAAAAACTTCCATGCATATATATATATATATATATATATATATATATATATATATATATATATATATATATATATATATATATATATATATATATATATATATATATATATATATATATAGAGTTAGGATCTAATAAGAAGATTAACAAAAATGAGAAGGATGAGAAGAAACCACAACCACTCATTTCAGATGCACCTACAAAATCTCCTGCATCTCCCCTTAAAATTCTCACTCTTATTTAAAATGTGTGGTCCAAAGTTCTTCTTATTCTTCTTACTTTTATTTCTCTTCTTACTAGATCGCTACTCTATATATATATATATATATATATATATATATATATATATATATATATATATATATATATATATATATATATATATATATATATATATATATATATATATATATATATATATATATATATATATATATATATATATATATATATATATAGCCGTGGGCTATATATGTGGTTTTGGATTTGATGGATAACTTGGATATATTATAGAAAACTTAGAAAATCACTAGATCTAGGTTATTCCTCATATTGTATCTAGTTTGCCTTAATGGGCTAGTAAGCCCAATGAATAGTAACTAAGTTAGTTTAGGCCCATTAAGCCTAAAATATAAGCCAAATAAAACTAGGAGCCCACTAGGCCCATTTATGCTTCATAACCTCATTTAATATATTTATACTTAAAATAAACTTTTTATGTGTCTAATATATAAGTGATTGTTGTGTTTTACTACCTCGTTTAGGAAAACAAAGTGTAATTAGGGTAAGTATTAAACAAGTGATTTAGGAAAATCACAAGTAAATGACCCAAAGTAGATTCGTTCACAAGTAGGAAAGTGTGTTGTGTAAAGAAATGATTAACTTTATAATTATAATTATGAGAAAAGAAAAAGAGAAAGGATGACGGTTACGATTATGAATTAAACTAAGACGAAAAGTCGTGCGCGTAAAACGTCAAATATGATGAAATTTAAAAATTATCCTAAAAATTCCTAGAAAATTGCAATAAATCCTAAAAAATGTAATTAGAGTTTATAAAAAAATCAAAAATCACTCAAACCTTTTATTTAATTAAATATTAATTTTTTAATGCTAATTAAAGCCCAAAAATCAATTTAATTAGCAAGAAGCCCAAAATGAGATTTTTCACTTTGTAAACCTCTAAAATGACTTAAATAAATTAAAAACTATTTTTGAAAAATTTAAAATTAATTAATACTAATTAAAAATGATTAAAAACTATAAAATGTTAAAATAATTCTAAAAATTAACTAAAAGACAATAAAATTAATCTAAAAGTTTTAAAATTCCTAACTTAATGTATTTAAACTAGAAAAAATGAAAAACTTGAAAAAATCTAAATTTTAATTTTTAATAATAAAATAATAATAAAATAATAATAAAATAATATTAAAAATCCATAATTTATAAAAGATTCTAAAAAGTTGCAAAATAGTTTATTTTAACCTAAATAACACAGAAATGAACTTGAAATTACCAAAATACCCCTAATGGGCCTTAAAATGGGCTAAATAGCAAAACAGGCCCTTAATGGGCTGAAATTAGGCCCAATAAGAAAAAGTTCACCAAATAAGCCCAAAATCACATACTTGAGTCAAAATTTGATTTTAAACACAAAAGTCTGAAGGCCCAGAAGCTGAAAGTGAGCTTATCACACCTTAATAGTCAACAGCTTATTCTTAATGGGCTTTTTGGTCCATTAAGCCATAAGCTCTAATTTGACACACAAGCTTCTTTTAAGATGCCTAAGAAATCTATGAAAAGAAATTTTGAAAACGCCCAAGAAATAAGCCTGAAATAAGCAAAAGCTCTCTACATAAAAAGACAAAATAGTCGTTTTTGAGTTCTAGGCCACTTCAAGTGCTGATTCAACTTGCAAAAGATTTTAAATGACAAAACTAAGCTTAATAATAAAAAAAAGAATTCAAATAATCACAATGAATAAGATGGAAAAAGCAATAATCACTTAATGTAAAAGTCAACTTGTTTGGTTTTCGAGTCAAACCTAAAAGTCAAACCCTAAAAAGCTCCAGATTAGTTCAATGGGTCAAATAAGGAAGATTGATTACAAAAACTAAGTTGTTTCAAGTCCAAATAAGCTAGAATAGCTGATGAATAAGTTGATGACCAATTTACACTAGCAGTGGCTAGCAACAGGAGAAAGGAGTTCCCACTGCTTGACTATTTTGACTTTTTGTCTTATATGGATTTTTGTTGGATTCAAGCCACACAAAGGCACCCTTATAACCAGTGGGTTATAAGGATTAAATAACAATCACAAAAACACAAATCCTAACAGCCAATTAGTACAGTTTAATCAAAAGATCACCAGATATGATACAGACATGTTCATAAGTAGTTTTCACACAAATAAGCAGTTTTAGCAAGAATAAGCCAACCAAATTGAACCAAATGCACACAACAGCTTAGATTAATTCAAATGAACATAAATTAACTGGTTTCATGCAATGATTCAAAGTTTAGACAAAGATTCAAGCCTCAGAAAGTTATTGATGAACAAGAACAAGCAGATTATGAAGTTTGGTGATATACTTGACCACAAATCCAATTTCAAACCCTCGAATCTTCTTAACAGGTTATATAAACTTTGTTTAATCACTTGTTAGCCCTAAGCATGCATACAATCTATGTGTTTCCAAGATCTTAGGTCAAATGTGACAATCCGTCAATTTATGGTTGATATTTTATTCTCTAATATTATTTGAAAACAATTTACAATATGAACTCACTTATTTTTGGGAAGAAATTTGGATTTACGTCTTGAAGTAGCGTCGACTACGTCTAAACCGGAGGATTCAACGTTACGTGCTTACGTTTACATACACCGTTCTTGGTGACAGTCCGACATTTCAGAAAATAAATTTATCCGTGAATATTATTTTGGAGTTTTAAATTTGTGTTGGTTCATAAACTCACAAATTTACGAGAAGAGATTAGGACTTACGATTTTATTTTTACGTCCTTTACGACTAAACCGGAAACCTTAGGATTACGTATTTACGTTTTCGAATTCCGTTTTTGATGAAACAATTTTTATTGGATTCGTTTTGTGACGTTGATTCATAATTTATAAAAACGTTTTTCGTAAAACGACCCGAGGGCACGCAAATCGAGGAAACTAGGATCGAGGAGTACCCGTAAATAAATGGGGATGAGACAAGTGGGACACTTGCCCCACCCCCATCAAAACCGGCCATATTAATCCACTTACACCTTAGGTGTCAAAACATTAAAAAGTTAAACAACACTTGTCTAACTTAGCTTCACAATGAAGCTTTCCACTACACAAAACCAACAACTCATACCACTCTCCTCATTTCCATCCATGCAAAACAACCATTTCCTCTCCTCCTCTCTTGCTATGCCGTCCCATATCACCCCTTAAACACCAATCTTGATCAAAATCAACCATGAAATCTTATGTTATATACACATATGTTGAAGCCCTTTTGAAACCCTATTGATTGGTGGTCCTTATAACATCCAAGGAGGAGTTTTCATGGAGTAGTAGGGCTGATTTTCCACAAGGAGTTTATGAAGAATGGTGGTCTTGAATATGGTCATGGTTATTCACAAGTTTCTCCATCAAAAACCATGTCCAAATCATAACCTACATCAACTTGGTGGTATAAAGATTGTCCTCCTCATCTTCTTGTTATTTTGATTATGTAAACATGTATTTTATTTCCTATTGTATATGTATATGATGATTATATGATGATAAAAGTATTGTGTGGGGATTTGGTGTTGATAAATATGCTTAAAAAGATGGATAAACTACATGTAAAATGGGTAAATCTTGTTAAAATGGTAGGCTGTATAAAAACAGTAACTAACCACATGTTAGACTGATAAAATGATGAAGTAGGATGGATTTACAGTAAGCTATGGGTCTTGTACACATGTGAGAGTTGGCCATGCAATGGAATCATTGTAATGAGTGAGATATGATCAAAACAAGTTTAAGGTACAAATCTGAGTTCACTGTTTTGGACGATTTTTAGAAAATACTTATAAGATGATTCAACAGTAGCTATAGTAGAGTTAAATGTAGCACATATCATTTAGTTTATGTGATAAAAATTTGAGCTTCTATCTCCATATAGAACTCTAGATATGGCAGTTTTGGTGAAAGTGAAGATAAAAATCAAATTTTGGAAATTAAAGTATAATACTATTATATAAGCACTCAAAATTATATTGTATAAAATGTAAAGTTAAAACCCACTAACTCATGAATTTTATTTATATAAATATGTACAATGATTAATAAGTGGACATTTTATAAAAATGGTAACTTGATATGTTTTATAAGTTATAAAATTATAAACATGATTTTTACGACTTTTTCGGCTAATACCGTAAAATTAACGTTTTTGTTAAATAAAACTTAGACGGTAGGACCCGTCTAATGTAAACTTTATAAAACTCATATACTGATATATAAGTATCTAATACAAGTAAAAACCGATAAAACCCTAACTATAGGACATACGGACATTAACGAGCTAACTAAACATATTGGACTAATACTTTGACTAATAATTGGACTAAATAAGATAAACACTTATAAAAAGAACTTATTGGGCTTAACCCATTTAGGCCCAACTTGTAAAGTGTATATACTGATAATATAATTATAAATGGATTAAAACAAGTTAAATAACTTATAATAAGCTTATTGGACTTAAAACGTGTAAATAGGTAAAACTAGTAAACTAGTATAAAAGTTACCGACATATAACACTAAAATGAGTAAACGAGAATATGTAAACCCACTTGATCATCATATATATATAATCATCATATGTATACATAATTGTTATTTTTATAAAGTCATTGGACATGAGTCTAAGACAAGTATTATTTGTCTAGGTTTCCGTGATTGAAGCACGTACCGTACATCCGAATCGCCGATAACCGCCTTCCCACATCAACGTGAGTTCATAGCCTCGCACTCTTTTAAATGTTTTTATGAAATGTTTTATAACCCCCGCGAGGGAGATAACATGTCAGTTTTTATAAAATAGGACACCATTTGTCCCGATTGTTTGTTTAATGAATTGGACCCGAATGATTGTATGACCCGATTGTATGACCCGATAAATGATTAAAGGACCCGATAGATGGAATTAAATGGATTATTAAAGTTAGGTTATGTCACTAAAAGTCCCATTAGCATGAATTGTGAACTACCGGGATTTGGTAGACGCTTATGCATTTAATAGTACTATTTGGGGACGATCACCCCAGTTCGCGCCTTGACGGTTGATCCCCGTCGTGCCACATTGATTGGTAAGCGAATTTATGTATGAGAAGATTTCCATAGCGTGACCTTTGTGACGACACGCTACTTTAGATGGGCAAAATTGGTATCGGGTTAGCTACCCGTTGTTGGTTTAGTAAGGTAACAATGTCATGCGGCTTATAATAATCCAAATTAACGAAATGCTAATAGACGCTCCGAATTACGATGTATTGTCTGACTAGCAATACATGGTCATACTATTGATATTATGTTCGTGTTTTGGTTTTCATAACCATATTCATATAACGGTTTTTATTTAATTTTATACAACGTCGTAAGACATATTGTACGATGTTTTTACGACATTGGCTCGTATAATGATTTTTAAGGCAAACGCTTATATTATGATTTTTGATAATGATTTGTATAAAATGACTTTGGCTATTTTATGGCCTATTAAAATGATTTGTACAAAATGATTTTCAGTAATAATTTTATACTGATATTATATTGATGGATTTTATTAAACTCTATGAATTCACTCGGCGTTATCGCTGACCTTTTCTTTTAACATGTTTTGTCTCAGGTACTTGAAGGTAATTCTCGGGAAGACGACAAGAATTCATGGCCCGCACTTAAACAATATTTTCCGTTCAAATACTTTGTAAAACTTTGTATGAAATAATATGACTTGGGACCTATGTAACCTTGATATTTATGAATGGAAATGTTTTATTATAAACGACGCGATTTTTATGCGTTGTCTATGATGTGAGTAATGTGCTATCCCGTAACACCAACTAGTCTTCCGCTGTATTGAGTTGTATAAATTTGGGGGTGTTACATCATGAAGGTCTACGAGATTATTGGCCTATTCTACATGATTGGATTAGATAGATTTAATGGATTGGATTGTTTAATAATATAAAGAAGATGAAGGGGAGATGATGGAGTAGAGATAGAAAGGAGAGAAAAGAGAAGAGTAGAGAGAGAAAGTAAAGATTGAATGTGTGTATTATGAAAATGACCAACCCCTCCTAACATGCTAGGAGGGGATATATATAGCCCACCCTGCATGTGGGCTATATGGACTATACATTTACTAAGTGGATCACGAGCCCATTACATAATTATCGTTGGAGCGACCGATCCTTCATAAATACGTAAAACGTATTTCCAACAATCTCCCCCTAAGGGAGGTCGCTCCAAGAGACAAAGTTCTAAATAGTCTATATCTCGTGATCTATGCTAACTAAGATGTGACCGAGACTTTATTGGGAAAAACGTATTTCCAACAATCTCCCCCTAAGGGAGGTCACATCTTTTTACAAAATCTTAAACCTAGCATCTATGCTTGAGTCTTCGATCTTGTTCTTGTGAATATACTTGATGTGATCTTTGACTTTAGTCTTGAGCATGTTTCCTTGCCTTGACCTTGTGCATTCTTCACTTGTGATATTTGCCTCTTCGTGACTTCATGTTCCACATACTTATACTTTTAAATTCTTGAAAGCTTCAGAGTTTGATACAGCGGAAGACTTGACCTTCAGGCTTTCTTGAATTTGTTGAAGTACTAATTGTATGTAGTATAAGCATGTGGTGACGACTTCTTCTGGATTGTACACCACAATGCTACCTTCTTGTTACGCTGCATAAGACAGTTAGCAACAAACAATATACACGGATGAAATGGCCTTGAACATTTCATTCTAATTCGGTAGCATTTTACCTCCGGTCGGTGAAGACCGTTGGATGATATTAAATATCGTACTTGTGGCAGGTAGTTTCAATAAATAACCTCCTTGACAAGATTTCGCGGGTAAACCCGTTCTCTTTACTCGACCGTCCAAAGCTGACTGCGAACGTAAAGAGTGAATCATTTGGATAATCTTATCCGCATGATTTGAAGCCGTCAGTTCATGTTCCTGGAACAAGTGAAATTCAATTAAGAACCGCACCGTCGTTGCTTTCCAGTTGTCACTAGCTTGATTCATATAGAATCTTGCAAGTTACCTACCAAGTGCTGTTTGATGTTAACACTAGAAGGATTTCCATTCGTCACTGTAAATACTTAATAGTATTACTCTGAATGTTCTGGCAAGATCACTAAGATATTGCGTAGAGGCCTGGAACGTGTTTAAATTCATTTAAGAATTAAACCACTGTTGCTTTCCAGTTATCACAAGTTTGATTCATAAAGAATCGCACAAGTCACCCACCATGAGCTTTTTGATATTCGCTCAAGAAGGATTTCCATCTTCATTGTAAATACTTTCGTATTACTCGGATGTTCAGGCAAGATCATGAAGATTTTGCGTAGGACTCTTAATATCTTTCTTACTTTTCACATTGTGTGAACAAGCAAGGAATAATGAAAGTGTGTCCTAATGAGATATTTGATGATCTCAAATGGCTCTAGACTCGATCGTGCATTTTGGATTTTTAGTGATCGGAGGCTGGAGAGGAGTGCCACCTTTTCAATACCAATTTATTCGGAGTGAATAAATCAATAGATAATGTGTTGTCTCCGTGTGATTAAAACAAATATCTTTTAAGAGATATCTGAGTTAGCTGGGATGGGTCGTGCCTTGCATCACTGGGTCCATGATGTCTATCTTCAATATCAAGAATCATTAAAATGATCTCAATAGCATATGAATTGACCCGGTTTCTGCCTAAGTTGTAAGGAGAGCTTCTTTCTTTACACCCTTTATCTTTACAATTCTTTTTCATTCTTCAACCCCTTCAATGCTCACCAATACGTCATCACTAGCACCTTGTCGTGATTGTTCCAGTGCTAACTTAAGTACTTGGTCGGCATTCAGCTACGTTCACAATCTTTCTCCATCTTTCCTAAGGACTACTATTTCTAGCTATGGAATGTCCTTGGGAAGATTCCTCCGGTTCTAGAGAAATCATTGGACTTTAACATATCCTGCCATCCTTATGTCACCACAATCTTCACCGTCGTGAATAGAGATGTTTTGGGTAAGTGTATGTCACCATGAAATCCATTTTGAAGTGCAAATCCATTTTGCTCCCCCTTAACATATGCCACGATATCCGAAACATTTTGCACATGTCGGGATGAGCTATCACGTTAAGTCAAACCATTTATGATTGATCATATCCCATATTAAATCACATTTTCTCCCCCATATTAAAAATATTAACCCAATCGATGTTTTTAATATCAATTGATTTAATAGCATTTTAAGAAAATTTGGGAAGAAAAATGCAAATCCAATTATCTTCATGAATTACACAAGCTCCCCCTCAAATTAATGAGGGTGTACTTGAAACGTAAATTAAATACCTTTTAAACACAAGTGTAAGGTATTTAACACGTGCAAAGATCATATATGATAATGAATTCACAATATTAGCAATTTACGAGGTTGGACCTGAATGATGGAGAACATCATATGAAAGAAGCACATGGTTCTTGTTCACGAATGTTGGTCTTCCTCGTAACTTCTGAAGTTATATCTTGACTCCATGTGAATGATTGATATCGTTTTCTTAACACCAATATGTGAACTTGGCACTCTCGGCATCAAGGCATCTGAATGCTGGACAATTGCTCCCCCTCAATTGTTGACCCGTGTTCTATTGAAAGAGCTGTAGTCACCGTTTGAGTAGTCGCATCGTCGAGTATATAGATATCAATTGTAAGTTGCTACGGTTGGTGGAGATGATAACTTCGGATTCTGAAGTCAAAGCTTTCCGGTGAAATGCTTGACTTCAAAGTGAAAAACGGGTTACTATCGGAAATAATAGCAAACCATTTTGAGCATGTTTTAAATCATTTAAAATTCTGCTCGAACTTTATTTACAACCCCGTGTCATTATTGAATGACATTTCTAGGTTCGTAAATATTATCGATTCCAGAAGACATGCTCTTTTTATCAAAACATTTTGAACACACAATTTTGAAAGATTTAGAAAAACCTTATGAGAAATTCTTGAAAAATTGTGTTCAAAGTTTTGAAAACCAATTACTTGAGCTTAAGATTTGGAATATCTTAGGAAAGCTCAAGTCCGAGAAGTTGTAAACTTCTCGTTGTAAGGATAAGTTACCATCGGCGATAACCTTTCCTTTTATCTGAAGAACGAGTCCTAAGCTGACATTTACTTAGAAGTCGTTTTCATGAGCTTGAAAACTTTGACTGTTTTAACGGAAAGCTCATGACTTCGAATGTTTTAATACAAGCTCATGACCGAGAAAGATGAATTTCTCGTTAAGAGGATAAGTTATCATAAAAGATAATCTTTCCTTTATTTTAAGTTCGAGTTACAGTCTGACATTTAACTGTAAGTCATGTACACGAGCTTAAAACCTTCGAATGGTTTTAACGTAAGCTCGTGTCCGAGAAAATTTAATTTCTCGTTAATGAGGATAAGTTTACCATCGGCGATAAACTTTCCTTTCTTGGAAGTCCGGGGCATAAACTGTGATGTGATTATACGCCATTTACACGAGCTTAAAACTTTTGAATAGTTTTAATGGAAGCTCGTGTCCGAGAAAATTTAATTTCTCGTTTTGAGGGTAAGTTATCGTTGCGTAGATAACTTCCCTTTCTTTGAAGTTCGGTTACAGACTGTAATCTGACTGTAAGCCATAGTGCATGAGCTTAAAAACTTGGAATGTTTTTTATCTAAGCTCATGCCCGAGAAAAATTAATTTCTCGTTGTTAGGATAAGTTTACCATCGGCGATAAACTTTCCTTTCTTTGAAGATCGAGTTATAGTCTGTGATGTGACTATAAGTCCTAATGAGCTTAGCCATGAATCCCCTGAGACACTTGTTTCTCCGATATCTGCTTCTTCAGCAACCAAACTCTAAGAGTGTCCTTAGTTGAACGGTATACAACGATTGGACCGCTTCGTTCTTTTGGAACATCAACTTTGGTACCTGCATTCTCATTAGGAGTTTGTATACTTTTGCATGGGTTAGAGATATCTATTTTAGAAGCACGTGGGGGTTCACGGTTTTCTTTTCTTGTGTCAGAGGTGGCCTGAGGAGATGATTCACTTGTCTTAGTTGGCAAACGTTTCCTTTTATAGAAAACCTTAAGTTCAGGCTTAAGTGATGTATCATCTTTTTCAATTTCCTCCATAGCAGTCTTGGTAGAATCAGAGATTATCCTAGTTAAAGGGCACTCGTTTCCTTCAAGAGTGAATGTTCTACCAGTGGGGCGCCACATTTTACCAACGGGTTTGATTTTAGCAACCCACTGGGATTTAAGTCTAGCACGGGAGTTCACCTCATTAAGCAATTTCTTGATACAGGAATCATGATTTGCCGTAAAGACACATTTTCTACATGTTTTACAAGTAGCATATTTAATGTCCGAGTAAGATCTAGAATTCCTAGATGATTGATTGATGCTCCTAGGATGTGACATGCTACGGTTAGCAGTGTTGGGTAAACTAGAAGGCATCTGACTAGGTTTGAAATTCCTATCTCTTACTTGTGTCTTTTGCTTAGCTTCCCTTAGACCAAATGTATGGCGAACGTCATTTGAACTAGTTCGAGACGTATTCTTTGGACTATGTCTAGGGAAATTAGATGCAATCATGTGATTAGGTCTTGCAAAAGCTATTTTAGTCACATTGGGCCTAGATGCATGAGTGACTGGTCTAGAAAGATGAACCAAATCAACTTGGGAGGCAAACCGCGGTCTCGAGAATTGTGGTCGCTCGGATCTAAATGCAGTCGGTTGTCTAACGAACTGATTTGTAGGCGGTTTCCCCAAGATTGATGGTTTTTCAAGCTTAGTGTCCACACTAGTTCCTTTGGTTTTCCTCAATTCGTTTTTCAACACAACTATAGCAAAGACCTTTTCCTGTACTTGAGCTTTTAAGGTCTCATTCTCTTTGAGCAATTCATCTTGGGATGCCAATTTAGACTCTAGTAACTGAATTTGTTTCAAAAGATTATCCTTTTCAGCTTTCGAATCTAAAACTTTTTGATCTAATTTTCTTTCAAGAACAACGTTTGACTTTTCAAGTTTTTCAAAGTATGTTTCAAATTTGTCCGTTTTCTTGGAAAATTCAAGTTTGGCATCCTCAAGATCTTTTGATTGTTGAGCTACAATCGTTTCGAGCTCTCTAATCTTGGAATCAGAAGCAGTCAATGAAGCAGTTATAGGAAAATTATCATGATGTTTAGCATTTTGAACACTTTCTCCCCCATTATGACTCTTATCGGATGAATCAGAAGTGGTATTTCTATCACTCTTTTCCATCCCATGTTTGTCATAATTAGGTTCAGAATGCTCAATATGCGGCATGTCATCAGCATATACATCATAAACAACATTACATTGTACCATGTTTGCCGGCTCTTCGTCATAAACGGGTAAGGTGTCATCAAGAGAGATCTCGTGAACATCCCCTGACGTGCCACTGGTATCATGTTGTCCTCCTGATTCCGTGCTCTTGCCATCGTGAGGCTCCAAGTTGTCAACCGTATGACCATTCTCCTCTTGCATCTGCGTCATTGATTCTTGCACTCCATGATCATACGCTTGCTGAAGTTGTGATCTTTGATAAATCGAAGACGAGACTGATGTCATAAGTTTCAATATTGTATCACGGAAAACTCGAAGCTCGGTATGTGTATCTCGAAGAAAAGATTGGCAAATCACTGAACTTTCAGGCTTGATGATATTGAATTCGAGGAAAGGCGTGAGTTGTGTCAAAAGATCCTTATATGCAAGTGCCGATGCAGAGTGATTAAAGTTGTCATGGTTGAGTTGCTCGGCGAGTTGGGTCAAAGTGGTGAATAGTGAGTCGATGAATATATGACGATCTTGTCCAAAGATGGTCACAAATTCGCTCCCTCCTTGAATCCCCGAAAGAGTGACAAGATGAGACTGAAGCATTTGAAATGAAGTGATGCCACTTTTTCTAACTTTGTTTTGCATTGAATGCGATACTCCGTCTTGATTTTTCGATTTCAACGAATCCATTGAAAGTTTGATGACGAATAATTGTGGTCGTTGTTGATTTCAGGATTTTAGAGCTCGTGAAAAGACTTAGAAATTGAAATTCACGGGATTGAGGATATAACTCTTTTCTCGGCTGAATAATTTCTTATCCGCTCAAACGTTGATAAAACAAACCCGATCAAAAATCCGTCAGCAAAATAAACGTTGGCACTTTATCACGTTGTCACGTCACGTTGTCCCGACTATAACTTAATATTACAAAATTTTTCCAAAATAAAAATTTAAATAAAGATAAAAAATAAAAATAAAAATAAAAATAAGAATATATTATCAAAATAGAATTAATATCCAAAATTAGATTTTTCAAAATAAAAATTAAAATTAACTTAAGAGAAAAAAAAAACAAAAAAATATATATAAAACGTTAAGATAAAAACGGTACTAAAAAATGTTACCCTCACACGTCTATCTCAAATTAACCAAAGTAACCAAATTAACGTTACTAAAAATGTTACTAAAAAACGTTACTAAAAAATGAACCAAATATGTCTCGAAAAATCTGTATAAAAAACACACACGTGGCCCAGCACCACACACGTGGCAGGTACAACTTTAGTTTCTCCGTCTTTGTTTTGATTTTCCCAAAGCCACTAACTCAAAACTCAAAGCTCAATATCTCTCACAACAAAATACTCAACCTATCTCTCTCTCTTCTCCTCAAACACAGAGAACACACACCAACCTAATCTCTCACCCTTTCACCTCAAACACTCCGCCTCCTTCATTCACAATCCAAATCTTATTAAACAAAACCCTTTTCAGTGTCATTCATTAAAACTGATCCCATCAATCAATAGATCAAAACCATCTACCCACAAAAGCTCGTTCACAAAACCATCTATCGCAACATGTATATTCGATAGACCAACTATATTTTTGTTACTTGAATCTAAGAATTAAAACGAGGACAAATGAATCAGCTTCAAGATCCTATCATGGGTCTCAGGTAGGTATTGGTGATTTTAGTTTAGAGTCTGAGTCAAGGGTAAAGGTCTGTCAAGTCGAGTCTAGATTTGGACGTGAGTGTGGTGTGGGTTTGAGGAGAGTCTGGTGTTGAGTGTTGAAACGAGTTTGAGTTGTGTCGAGTTTTTTGTGTGGGTCGAAACTTGAATGTTTTTGGAGTCCCGTCAATTCGTGAGAGGTTGAGTGAGTGGAAAATCAAAGTGGTTGAGGCTTGAGGTGTTTGTGAGTCGAGGTTGTGTGTTTGTCGAGTCTGTGAGGATGGTGTTGATGTCTGTTTTTGGTGTGTTGAGTCTGTGAGATTGGGTGGGTGTGTTGAGTCTGTGAGAGTGAGTGGATGGGTTTTTGGTTCGAGTTGAGTGTTAAGGTTTATTGGTTTTTTTTCCGTTATATTTGAATTGTCAATGCTTCATTCGGAAGTTCGTTCGTTCGGAACTTACTTCGTTCAGAAGTTCGTTCGGAAGTTCGTTCGGAAGTTCGTTCGGAAGTTCGTTTGGAAGTTCGTTCGGAAGTTCGTTCGGAAGTTCGTGCGGAAGTTCGTTCAGAAGTTCGTTCGGAAGTTCGTTCGGAAGTTCGTTCGGAAGTTCGTTCGGAACTTCGTTCGGAACTTCGTTCGGAACTTCGTTCGGAAGTTTACTTGATTCTGAACTTTCTTTGAACCGGAACTTTTGGTTCCGAAGAAACTGATGAGTTTGTGTGTTGATAAAAGACTGAAGGACAGAAAGATAATGAATGACAGAAAACCAAGATACTTGACAGATTTGACCAAAAAAAGAAAAACAGATTCGATGGACAGATTATAAAAAATTATAAAAAAAATTATATAAAAGCTGATTATAAAAAAAAACAGATTGAATAAAAAAGGTTATATAAAAAGATTATAAAAAATTATATAAAAACTGACTATAAAAAAAACTGATAAAAGAAAAACTAAGAATAAAAAATTAAAATGGAAACTGATTATAAAAAATTGATTTTTGAATAAAAATTTGTGATTTTTATATAAAATAAGTAAATCAAAGATTTAATTATGATTTAAAACATAAAAACACAAACTTTTTATAAAAAATACAAACTTTTTAATATTTAAGCGTGATTAAATCAAAACCCATCAAAATCAAACAAAAGAAAAACAAGAATAAACCAAACTAACCATGCTCTTGATACCAATTGAAGGTCTACGAGATTATTGGCCTATTCTACATGATTGGATTAGATGGATTTAATGGATTGGATTGTTTAATAATATAAAGAAGATGAAGGGGAGATGATGGAGTAGAGAGAGAAAGGAGAGAAAAGAGAAGAGTAGAGAGAGAAAGTAAAGATTGAATGTGTGTATTATGAAAATGACCAACCCCTCCTAACATGCTAGGAGGGGATATATATAGCCCACCCTGCATGTGGGCTATATGGACTATACATTTACTAAGTGGATCACGAGCCCATTACATAATTATCGTTGGAGCGACCGATCCTTCATAAATACGTAAAACGTATTTCCAACAATCTCCCCCTAAGGGAGGTCGCTCTAAGAGACAAAGTTCTAAATAGTCTATATCTCGTGATCTATGCTAACTAAGATGTGACCGAGACTTTATTGGGAAAAACGTATTTCCAACACATCAAAACAGGCACAATTAAACAAGTTATAGCACAATCAAGAAATTGATGTTTAAAAGCTCAAGACTTGCATATATCAGCACACAACCAAGTATTTATCAGATACAAACACCAATAAACAACTAGCACTTACTCAATTCAACACAAAAAAACTTAAATCAGTAAACCCAAACACCCTTTTCACTTTTTAAATCCAAATTTTTAACAAAGAAAATGTGTGAATCAGTTTTACCCAAGCCTAATCTAGCATCATAACATCAATATCATGTAGTATCAAGCAGATTTAAGCCACAAGAACAACATTCACAACAGCAGAACACAAAATTCACAAAATTAAGTATTTTTAACAGATTTTGGGAAATGAGACTCAAACCTCATGAATGTACATCCACACTCACGAATTTTTGAGCTGGTGCATCTAGCTAAACAAGACATAAGCTTCCAATAACACCTGCTAAGATTCAACAAGGTTAAAGGCACAATTTATATGAAACAGAAAAATGGAAAAAGCTTGATCAATGCAACCTTGTTCCCACTCCTTGATTATCCCCAAACCACAAGCTTACAACACCTTGATAATCTTCTTATCAGGGTGCAATAATCACTTGAAATCCAAAAATTTCAAGGGTTTGAACCAAGAACTTATCAAAATATCAAGTTTTAGAAATTTATGCAATTTCTTGCATAATGTTTAAAAACAGGTTTTGAGTCTTAACAATCACAAACATATAACATAAACAAGCAAAGATTAAAGTTGGTACTTGGATTTCATCAGCAATATCAAACACTTTTTCATAAAATGAAAGAAGGATTTACAGATTTGTGAATAAAGGAAAAACCAAGAGCAAATGTAAATGTTGCAGCCCTATGCCTTTATATAGGCTACAATGATTCTAGAAAAGCTGAAAAAACTATAAACCCTAATGTGTAGAAGTCCCAAAATACCCTTGTCGAATTTGAATTTCTTGGACTCGTGTCATGTTTCCTTGGACGTTTGTTGGGTGGATAGCTGTTGGAATTTGATCTAAGGGCTCCAAGGGATGCTTAGGATCAAAGCAGAATGTGGAGTGTTGATTCTCTACAAGGTTTTGGACTTTTACCCAAAAGTGTGTAGCAAGGGTTTATCATGTGAGCTTGGTGATGATGTGGCATGGGATTTAAGAGATGGGATGTGTTTATGTTGAGGTTAATCATAAATCTGGAGAAGATTAACCTTTAATTCATAGTAAATAATAAATCCCCAACTCGGATTATGAACTCCAAGAACAAGGTTGATCTTTTTTGTGTTAAAATACATGTTAACCGCCACTTTTAAACTTAATTAATTAAGTTTGTTAAATCCGGTTAAGTGGAAGGTGACATGGCAAAATGGAGAGTTCTCATTGGTGGGATGTAGTTAGTGGGACAAATGGCATTCTGAGTGGTCTTTGTATCTTTCATGTCTTGGCAACTAATACCCCCCTTCTTCCATACTTCTTTCATTCTTGTTTAAATAGCACAAAAAGTGAATTCCTTTGTTATTGAAGTTTCAGTTTTCACACTTTTGCCCCAAAAAGTTTTGTAAAGGTATTTCAAGGGTATTTCTTGTAATTTGATGATTCTTGAAGGGGTGTTTTGGCATTTTCTTCATTCTTCAAGGTGTTGACTTGTATTATTGACTTCTTGGAGGACTAATAATGACAAGTATTCAAATTTGAGGGACCATTCTTGCCAATTCTTCAAAGTGGAGGGTCCTTTTTGTAAATTTGACAAACTTTAAGGACCAAACTTGTAATTATGAATAAACAAGGGTTTAAAGTGTCAATTTTTCAATATTAGAGGACCCTTCTTGTACAAACTTCAATTATTCAAGGGTTATTCTTGGAAAATCCACATTAGGGCCCGGTTCATTGTGCGGCTTCGTTTCCCGTGTTCATTTTTGCTTGTTTCTTGTGATCTTTTGTCATTTTCTCAATATCCATACCTAAAATACACATGTAACAAACACAATCATATATTTGGCATTTTTCATGATATTTTATGTATTTTAAGCCTATTTTGGACGATGAGACTATGTATAAAAGCAGTCTCATCACTCCCCCATACTAAACCATTGCCGTGCCCCCACGCAATGCTAGAATAAAGTATCGTAGCATCTCCAAAATTCATTTTTATGCACTTTTATTGAATAATAAACTTACTACACTACTACTTTTACTACTACTTGTGTTTTAGACATAATGTATGATTTTCATCGCAAAATGGGACATTTAGGTTTATAGAACAAGAACACGTGAATGCTTCGTTAGAAATAATTTCGTCGTCCTCGATTTTTATCCCAATTCTATGCCAAGCGTGCACGAGATCATTGTCTTTATAAGTTAGTAATGCTAACACTACTCATATGCCCTAATCATGTACTTATCCTCCCATTTTCCTAAGTGGTATCTCTTATCTTTTATTTTTGTCTTGAATGTTCACGAGGATACATTTTTGACTTATGCGATGATAGAGATTTAAGTCTAAAAATAGAGTCATAATGGTGTAACCAAGACGATCGAATTAATAACCCCCCTAATAGACAACGATGTCAAAAAATTAAGTCAACAAGAAGGATCGATAAACACGGTTTTATAACGGTTTTGAACATGAGACTTATTACCAAGACTTTTATACGCCCCCTAATGGATGGGCCTTATTATCATAGGTTTACCTCCATCTTTTATTCAACTTCTCCATGAAGCTTTTATTATGACTTCGGTCTTGCCTTGCCTTTTATTTAACCTCGCCATGAGGTGTTTATTATGGCCAAAGACGTATATCCTCACGCTAAAAGCGAATTTTGGATCTTTAAAGCTTCAAAGATTAAGGCATAATTCACTTTCAGTTTTGCATAGATTTTTCGGACTTGTGAGCTTCAAATTGTTTGCTTGATTTAGGTGAGCACTTGAAATCTTATTATTAGGTGAAGCTTTCGATTATTCGGGTTTCCAATACTTCAAAACCGTGACGCTGGCGATACCTTAATGTTTTCCCAATTTAATTACATGGAAGCTACTAGAAAAGACTAGAAACCAACAATCAAGACTAAACCGCTAAGCCAATACTTATTAAGCAAAACATATACAAGCGAAGGGAGAATAAGCAATCAACGAGAACACATGAGTTTTTGAAAGAATACGAGTACTCTACGCTTAGCATAGTAACTTATAATTAACTCTATCATTTCTCGTCCTCATTTAAGAGACTTAGCCTAATATAAAGTTAAAGAATCGAAGCTAAGTGCTCAACACGCACGGTCGAGTCAAAAATTACAATTATTCTCGCCATCGGAAAGTTTACATTCGTGTCTTCAAACACTTATAAAACATGAGAAAAATTTTAAAATTTGGCCAACTTTGCAACAAAAAGATAAACAAAAAGATAAACTTTGGAAAGCGTGAAGGTTTGGCAAGGCAAGTATCTATTCACCCCCCATACTAAAGTTAAACATTGTCCTTAATGTTTCGAGTCTCAGGGTTGGAAAACCCCCATACTAGAGACGTAGTCGAATGCATAATCTAGCATGGAAAGGGTGGAACCATTAAATTAATAGTCGTTTATGAAGTGTGCTAAAAACCTAAGGTTAGAACATAAGAGGATATATCATGGATATTGAGAAATTCTTCAAAGCAAACGATCGAGTGCTCCCATAAAACGAACACCAGAGGCTCCAATTTTGAAGATCATGATCATCTAAAAACCACATATTACAAACAACCACAGAACAAAGGTTAGAAAGGCATAAATCCCCTCACGTTACTACATTAGAAAGCGATAATATGTACATGGGATAAGCATGGGACTCCCCCACGAGGCACCTCGTTTTTGATTACTAAGTCATGAGCTCGACTCGATCCCCTCAATACTAATTATAATTGGGGAAGGTGACTTGGTCGAGGTAGCTCAAAGAGGGAACTTCCCCGCCAAAGTAGTGCTTCAACCTATGTCCATTCACCTTGAAATTGGGGCCATCATTTTGAGCTAGCTCGATGGTCCCATAGGAAAGGTAACGGTGAATGGACCCGACCAACGGGATTTCAACTTACCGGAAAAGATTTTCGAACGTGAGTTAAAAAGCAACACTTGATCTCCAATGTTAAAAACCCGGTTTTTAATTTTTGAATCATGAAACTTTTTAGTATTTTCTTTATAAATCAATGAATTTTCATAAGCAGTATCCCTTAATTCATCCAATTTATTAAGTTTCATTTTCTGGTGTTTTCCCGCGGTCTCAATATCATCATTACAATGCTTAAGGGCCAATAAGCTTTGTATTCGAGTTCAATAGGCAAATGACAATTCTTCCCATACACAAGCTTATAAGGAGTGCACCCGATGGGCGTCTTATGAGCGGTCCGAAAGGCCCATAAAGCATCGTCTAGCTTATCCGACCATGATTGTCGGTTTTCCCCAATCGATCTCTCCAAGATCCTCTTCAACGCTCGGTTTGAAACCTCGGTTTGAAACCTCGACTTGCCCACTCGTTTGTGGGTGATTATCCGTAGAAAGCCGATGTGTAACCTCATATTTCCTTAGGACCCTTTCGAATTGGTCATTACAAAAATTGGTTCCACGATCGCTTATGATTGCACGAGGGGTTCCAAACCGAGAAAACAAGCTCTTCAAAAACTTGACTACCACACGAGCATCGTTCGTGGGCAAAGGCTTAGCTTCACCCACTTGGATAGGTATTCAACAGCGACAATGATGTACTTATTACCACGAGATGATGGGAACGACCCCATAAAATCAATTCCCCAAACGTCAAAGATCTCACACACTTGGATGATGTTTTGTGGCATTTCATCATTTTGTGAGGCTTTTCCTTGTCGTTGGCATGAGTCACACGACTTCACAAGTGCGTGTGCATCTCGGTAAATAGTAGGCCAAAAGAATCTGGCATCAAAGACCTTCTTTTCTGTGACATTAGCACCATGGTGACCACTCGTGGGTCCCTCGTGACAAGCTCTAAGGATATTAGAAGCTTCGGTGCCAAATACACAACGTCGAATAATTTGATCCGCACAAGTCTGAAAGAGGTAAGGGTCGTTCCAAAAGTAGAACTTGACGTCACGAAAGAATTTTCGTTTTTTAGTCGTCATACTCTTAATGATGAAGTTGCCCGCATGGTAATTTGCGATGTACGCAAACCATGGGGTAGATGAATCAAGCTTAGAATTCATTACACCAAGTGTCTCAAGAGGAAATGTTTCGGTGATTTCCTTTGGCTCGTAAACACTTTGGTGAGGATCTTCCAAACGAGAAAGATGATCGGCCGCTAGATTCTCGGCTCCTTTTTTGTCAAGGATTTCGACATCAAATTCTTGTAGGAGGAGAATCCAACGAAGTAATCTCGGATTTGCATCTTGTTTAGCCATGAGATACTTGATTACCGAGTGATCCGTATACACTATGCATCGAGTCAAGACGAGGTAAGGTCGGAATTTCTCAAAAACATACACCACAGCAAGGAATTCCTTTTCCGTTGTACTGTATTTAAGTTGAGCCTTGGTCATCGTCTTGCTAGCATAGTGAATAGGCAAGAAGTGCTTTTCATGACGTTGCCCCAATACGGCCCCAATAGCGTAATCACTTGCGTCACACATGAGCTCAAAGGGGAGGTTCCAATTGGGAGCAACAAGAATGGGAGCTACGGTAAGTTTCCTCTTAAGGATTTCAAAGGCTCGTACACAATCTTCGTTAAAGAAAAAATGAGCATCTTTTTCGAGGAGATGTGTAATAGGTCAAGAAATCTTTGAAAAATCCTTGATGAATCGACGATAAAAGCCCGCGTGGCCTAGGAAACTCCTAACTCCCTTAACGGTTTTGGGATGAGGTAATTTGGCGATGACGTCTACCTTAGCTTTGTCTACCTCAATCCCCGCTTTCGAGACCTTATGCCCTAAGACGATTCCTTCCTTAACCATAAAATGTCATCTTTCCCAATTGAGCACAAGGTTGGTTTCCTCACAACGTTTTAACATTCTCTCAAGATTCGACAAACACGAAGTGAACAAACAACCAAACACGGAAAAATCATCCATAAAGACTTCCATCATCTTCTCGATCATATCATGAAAAATAGCCATCACGCACCTATGAAAGGTTCCCGGTGCATTGCAAAGTCCGAATGGCATTCTACGATAGGCAAACGTTCCATATGGACACGTAAACATAGTTTTTTCTTGATCACGAGGATCGATGGGGATTTGGAAGTAACCGGAAAAACCATCTAAAAAGCAATAGAAATCGTTTCCCGCAAGACGCTCTAACATTTGATCCATGAAGGGCAAGGGAAAATGGTCTTTACGAGTGGCGTCATTCAAGTTACGATAGTCGATGCACACCCTCCAACCAGTCACGAGTCGAGTTGGAATTAACTCGTTGGCATCGTTTGGCACAACGGTCATTCCTCCCTTCTTAGGGACACAATGAATAGGACTCACCCAAGGGCTATCGGAAATAGGGTAAATCATTCCCGCGTCAAGGAGTTTAAGGAATTCCTTTTTGATGACGTCGTAAATTTTGGGGTTCACCCTTCTTTGACATTGGATTGCGGGTTTGTAGTCCTCCTCCATTAAGATTTTGTGCGTACAAAATTTGGGATCGATCCCATGTCGGATAATCTCCACGCAATTGCCCCTTTGTGATCCTTTAAAACATCGATAAGTGCGGTTTTTTCATCATTCGAAAGATCCTTCGCAATAATAACCGGCAACTTATCGTCCTCCTCCAAGAATACATACTCAAGATGATGAGTTAAATCTTTCAACTCGATGATTGGTGGTTCCTCAATTGAAGATTTGGGCTCGATACTCATAACCTCCTCGGGTGGAGGAAATGGGAAATCGTTAAGAAAATCCTTGATAATCGAGAAGTCCTCATCTTTTTCGAGGTCTTCGTCACAAGTACGTGGAACATCAAATTCTTCCAACGTAAAACCACCACCTTCAAATGGAGTGAAGGATGGTGTCGAACTATCAAGAAGGGATCAAGCATAGTGGGATTGCCACTATTTTCATCGTCACCAAAACCTAAAACTTCTTGTGAAAATTCCTCGTCGATCATATCAACGAGGTTTATGGTCACGACGGAATAAACATTAGAAATTGGAGAATTTTGAGTTACGTTTATAACAAGTTCCTCGTCGTTGAAACGTAAGGTGATCTTTCTAGCATGCACATCAATCAACGCCATAGACGTATCTAAAAACGAACTACCTAAAATAAGAGGAACTTGAGGATCCGTGGGAATATCGACAACGATAAAGTCTACCAGATAATAGAACTTTCCCACTTTCACAAAAACGTCTTCGACCAATCAACATGCGGGAATAGTGGAATGATCGGCCAATTCGATAGACATTAGTGAAGGAGTAAGATTAGGAAGATTGAGCGACTTGAAGATTGAAAGTGTCATCAAGTTAATGCTAGCACCAAGATCGGCCAAGGCATAGCATTCTTCCATATCTTGAATTGCACATGGAATCAAGAATTTATTGGGTCACCGATGAACAACTAGACAATTGTTGCAATTTCTCATTGTTGTTTAACATACTCTTAAAGTTAGCGGCAAATCGAGGCATCATGACCAAAGCATCGGCAAAACTTATATTGAAATGCAAATCACGAAGCATCTTCATAAAAAGCTCAAATTGGTTATTAGCGCGCTCTTGACGTTTCTCCTTTCTAAGTCTCGATGGGTAGGGCAAGGGTGGTGTGGGTTGAGGCATAGGCATAGCCTTTGGAATTTCGGGTTCCAATTATGGTAATGGGTCAACCGTAGGTGTGGCAAGAGCGGTACTTCGTGGGATTGGGACATGCTCCTTTTCGACCACCACCTCGGATTCTTCCTCAATTTCCTCCACCGTTGGAGTAATTGGTTGAGGAGTCGGTTCCTTAAGTGTCTTACCACATCGTGTGGTAATCACTTTCATCTCTCCCTTAGGGTTCGATATGGTGTTGCTAGGAAGACTGTAAAACCTGCATGCTTTTACCATGAATAGTACCCTTACGATAGTACGTACATGATTAGAACTTTCCTTTTATAGCACGTTTACGTTTCATGAACAAGAATTACAAGTATTACGTACGTGTTATAACACGATAAGTATTTATTACGTATTAACTCACGATAATTATTTCAATAATAATTATAATCACGAACATACGAACATGAAATCACTAACGTAAATTAATCATGAGTTTAATATTACGTATGTATGTATATTTATTACGATCACGAATAAATATATTAAATCACGATCGATAACTAAGTAAATCACGTAAAAACATGAACACGAGAACACACTAATTATTTAGTCACGAGAAAGGTACGGGTTACCCTTGTGGACCCCCTTACCCGTAGACACAACAAGAAACATGGGCCAAGCCCATAATTTTTTGTTGTTTTCACTAAACATGGAAAAGATTTTTAAGGTACGGGTCATTTAGGAAATTTGTAGAGATTACTAATCTCGCCATAAATGAGTCTTGAACGTGTAATCGTAGTCTTGTTCCTTCATGCTGTGATCTTTGAGCCTTTGTCATTGTCTTTCGACATTGTCTTTAAGCTTGAGATCTTCAAATCATCCTTGACTTGTCTTTGCCATCTTGCGATCTTGTGTCTTCATTCACATGCTCACACTATTAATTGTTGAATATGTCTTTAGGCATGAGTATGTGGTTTCTAAATCTTTGACTTTGCTGAGTACACCGTGACGCCACCTTCTCGAGACAAAACATAGACACGGACAGAATGGCTTTGACATTCGTCCTAAATCGGTATCGTTTTACCTCCGGTCGGTGAAGACCGTTATACGATATTAAATACCGTACCTGTGATCAGGTAGATTCAATTAAGAATCTCCTTGACAGGGTTTCGCAGCTGTACTAGCCGTTCTCTTTACTCGACCGTCTCAAAGCAAGACTGCGAACATAAAGAGTGAATCAATTGGATAAATATCCGCTTGATTAAAGTCGTCAATTCAAATTCCTGGAACAAGTGTGATTCATAAAGAATCTTACCATTGTTGCTTTCCAGTTGACACAAGTTTGATTCATAAGAATCTCACAAGTCACCTACCGTAGCGCTGTTTGATGTTGACGCTAGAAGGATTTCCATTCGTCACTGTGAATATTAATGAATATCACTCTGAATGTTCTGGCAAGATATTGCGTAGAAACCTGAAACGAGTTTGAATCAATTCAGAATCAAACCACTGTTGCTTTTCAGTTTTACATATGTTCAATTCATAAAGAATCTTGCATATGACCTACCGCAGTGCTGTTTGATGTTAACACTGGAAGGATTTCCACTCATCATTGTGAATACTAAGTAGTATCACTCTGAGTGTTCTAGCAATATCGCAAGGATATAGCGTAGGACTCTCTTGATCTTCATCCGTGTGTCCTAACGAGATTTGATTGATCTCTTGGCTCTAGACTCGATTTGTGCACTTTTAGTGGTCGGAGGCTGGAGCAGATGCCACCTATTCAATATCAACTATCTCGGAGTGAGAAAGTCAATAGAAGTCATGTTGTTCTCCGTGACAATAAAACAAACTTCTATTGAGAGAAGCCTGAGTAGCTAGGAAAGGGTTGTGCTTCACATCACTGGGTCCATGATGAGTTTGTCTTCATGATGAGTTGACCCGGTTTCTGCCTAAGTTGTATGGAGGGCTTCTTTCTTTAGACCCTTTATCCTTACATTTCTTTTTCATTCTTCAACCCCTTCAATGCTTACCAAGACATCATTAATAGCACCTTGTTGTGATTGTTCCAGTGCTATCATCAGTACTTAGTCGGCATTCAGCTACGTTCACATTCTACTCCATCTTTCCTAAGGACTTCTAATAATCTATTGGATTGTCCCTGGGAAGATCCCTCCGGTTCTGGTTGGATCATAGGACTTAAACCTAACCACCCTTTTGACACCAATAACGTCGTGAATTAAAGATGTTGTGGGTATTTGATCGTAACCATGAAAACCACTTTAAATTCTAACAAAGTGTGTGAAAAACATTTAACACCTTGCTAGTTTTGTCGTTTCAGAAATGCTCCCCCTTCACATGTGCATCGATAATCGAAAATGTTTCGCACATGTAGGTAAGAGTTAAAGTGCTTGAGTCTTATATTAGATCACATTTTAATCACATTTTCTCCCCCTATCTCTAATATAAAAAATCTTTTGATATTAGAGATACCAAATTTGATTAAAATATATTTTGAAAAAATAGTCTTGAAATCTCCAGGAGAAAGATGTGTTAATCTTTTGCATGAAGTTAAAATGCTCCCCCTCAAAAATTGATCCAATTGAATTGTCATTGTGAGGATATGATCCACATTTCGCTTTTTGAGGATGGGAGTTGTTGAACACACAATTTTTGAAAGATTTTGAATATCATTGAAAAATTCTTGAAAAAATTGTGTTCAACGCTTTTTGAAAAATCAATTCTTTTTGTCGAAAGGTTTTTCTAAAGCATAAACTTGAGTTCATAGACTTTGAATGTCTTGACGAATCCACTCAAGTGTAAGAAGATTTCTCTTCTTTTGCTGAGGGTAAGGGTACTAAATCGTACACTCCCCCGTGAATATCGGTCCGGGTTGCAATCTGAAAGTGATTACAAGCCATTGTGTTGAGCTCAAAACGTTGAATGTTTTGTGACAAGCTCAACCCGTGATAGATTGCTCTACCCGTTGTTTGGAAATATTTGTCCAAAATAGAAAATTTCCTTTATTAAAAGAAGAAATGACATGTTTTGAAAAATATTTACAACTTTCATTCGAGCTTTATGTACACACCCGTGTCGTTATTGAGCGACATTTCTAGGCACGTCCATATTATCGATACTGAAAGACATGTCGAGAAGAATATTTTTGGATTTTGAAAGATTTTTAATTTTGTGTTTTGCTTTTATGTGTTTTATATTTTTGTATTTTGCTTTTTCAAAGATATTTACAAGTTGATGTTTGAAAGATAAATCAAGCAGGCACCTTTGCCAGAATCTCCAGGTCTGCTGGAGTCAAACATCTCATACCAATTTGCCTAACGAGGTACTCAAACCTATCTTTCGACAGAGCTTTCGTAAACAAGTCGGCTAATTGGTAATCCGTTCCAACAAAGTATAGTTCAACGATACCTCTTTCAACTTGTTCCTTTATGAAGTGGTATCTGACATCGATGTGCTTCGTGCGGGAATGCTGTACCGGATTGCAGGAGATGGCTATGGCCGACTTAGAGTCACAGTACATAGGTACTTTATCAAAGTGGAAGCCATAATCCGTGAGTTGTGTTCTCATCCAAAGAACTTGAGCACAACACGCAGATAGAGACACATACTCCGCTTCGGCTGATGAGAGTGACGTGCAATCCTGCTTCTTGGAAGACCATCCCACAAGCTTATCTTGACCTAGAAATTGTGCACCACCAGAAGTACTTTTGCGTGTATCAAGACACCCTGCATGATCAGAATCTGAATAGGCCGTTAGAAAGAAACCGGTTTCCCTCGGATACCAGAGTCCCAAATGAATGGTATTCTTGAGGTACCGAAAGATCCGTTTAACCTCCTTGAGGTGCTTTTCAGTGGGTCGTGCTTGATAACGTGCACAATAACACGTAGCATGATGAATATCAGGTCTGCTTGCTGTCAAGTACATGAGGGAACCAATCATGGAAAGATATCTCGTTTGATCGATGGCATTTCCCTCCAAGTCAGCGTCTAGCGATGTGGTTGATAATGGTGTCCCAACGGGGTCACATGAAGTCATACCATGATTTTTGATTATCTCTTGACAATACTTAGCTTGGTTTATAAAGATACCACTTGGGGATTGGTGAACTTGAATTCCTAGAAAGAATTTTAGTTCGCCCATCATAGACATTTCAAATTTTTTGTGCATTACTTTTTCAAACCATTTTGAAAGTTTTGGGTTTGTAGACCCGAAAATAATGTCATCAACATAAATTTGCACAAGCAAAATGTCATCCCCATATTTATAAGTGAACAAAGTTAGATCAATGGAACCTTTTGAGAAACCTTTGGATACCAGAAATTTTGAGAGCTCGTCGTACCACGCTCTTGGAGCTTGCTTGAGTCCATAAAGTGCTTTGTGGAGACGATACACCTTGTCAGGATAATGAGGATTGACGAATCCTTCCGGCTGCATGACATAGACTTCTTCCTTCAAAGGACCGTTAAGAAATGCCGTCTTTACGTCCATTTGATAGACAGTGAATCCCTTATGTGCAGCATAAGCAAGAAAAATCCTGACTGCTTCCATCCGAGCAACTGGTGCAAATGATTCATCAAAATCAATTCCCTCTTTCTGGCCATACCCCTTAGCCACTAGCCTAGCTTTGTTCTTGATGATCGTGTTTTCTTCATCCATCTTGTTTTTCCAGATCCAACGAAGATTTAAAGGAGTCACATCGTATGGTCTGTCAACAAGTTCCCAGACTTTAAGTCTTTCAAATTGGTGAAGTTCATCCGTCATTGATTCAATCCAAGCATGATCAGTCATGGCTTCTTTGATGTTTTTCGGTTCAGCAGTACTCACGGCGAGTGCGAACATACAAACATCGCCATCGGTTGCTAGTTGTCGTCTTGTACGAACAGGCTGTGAAGGGTTTCCAATTACGTGAACCAAAGGATGATCTCGGGTCCAATGATGTGTTGACGGATGTCGTTGATAGAACGTATGCATATTTGACGAATCAACATGGCGAGTAGAAGACTCTCCAGTTTCGTGTACCGGTGTACCGAATGGGTTGTGAAAATCGTCATCGTCAGATAATGCACCGTCTGCTTGATTTGTGTTCTCTGGAGCAATGACAGTAGTTGTGGATGTTGTAGGATCGATTGTTAATGTGATATTCTGAGGATGTAAATCTGCAACAACCCGTGTTGAAGTAGATGAAGTTGTATCCTTTTGTTGACGATGAACGGTATCATCATTCTTATCATGAGTGACAGCGGAAGACTTCGATGCAACTTGTTTCTCCCCCGTGAAATATTCATCATACATTGGTCCATATAACAATTCCAACTCTTCAAATGTCGTGTCCACTGTCATATCTGCTCTAGGAACATGTTCAAGAACCAGCTTTGAACTTGACGGTTCATTGCTGTGGTCTTGAGTTCCGAGTTCCGTGCGGTTGTGAACGGAAGTCGTTTGTCGTTGTGGACCGGGACTTAAACTGCTTTGTTCAAGTGACATTTCTTGCAATTCATCAAATCTGATATGAATAGTCTCGACTATCAATTTTGTACTCTTGTTGTACACTCTGTATCCCTTAGACTGAGTTGCATATCCCACTAAAATGCATGCATCACCTTTCTCTTTCATCTTGTCCAAATTTTCACCATCTCGAATAATGTAACACGTACATCCAAAAACATGAAGGTGTTTGAGTGAAGGTTTGCGATCATTAATTATGTGATATGGTGTCTTTTCGTGTCTAGGGATAACTAAGGAGCGGTTTTGTGTGTAGCATGCGGTTGACACAGCTTCGGCCCAAAAGTATAGTGGAAGTTTTGAAGCGGATAATAATGTTCGAGCAGCCTCAACTAAAGTACGGTTTCGTCTTTCAACAACGCCGTTTTGTTCGGGTGTTCGAGCAATAGATGTTTCATGTTCAATTCCTTCAGCTTCAAAATAGTCTCTCAGTTTTGAATTCAAAAATTCAGTACCTCTGTCAGTACGAACCACTTTAACTTGAGCTTGAAGACCACGTTGTATCACTTTAAGGAAGCTGATGAGAACATCGGGTGTTTCATCCTTGGATCTCAAGAAGTGAGTCCATGTGTACCTTGAGTAGTCATCGACAATTACCATAACGTATTTCTTCCCATTGATACTTTGAACACGCATAGGACCACACAAATCTATATGAAGAAGATCTAATCGTCCTTTAGAGCTAGGTGTAGTCTTTGTCTTGAAACTACTCCGTTTAGCTTTACAAAGCTCACAAGAAGAACAAAGATGATCTTTGATGAATTTCAAGTTAGGAAGGCCTCGCACAATATCTTTCTTGGAAAGCAAGTTGATGGTATCAAAGTTAAGATGAGATAAACGTTGATGCCATAACCAAGCTTGAGTCGTTGAAGCTTTAGCCATGAAACAGATTGGAGTTGAAGATGTGGAGTCTTGTAGTGAAATAGTGTAGAGATCAGTACCCCGTGTTCCGGTAAGTAAGTCATTCCCATCATAATCACGAACAAAACATGTCTTCTTTCTAAAAGCAACCTCCAAATCCGCATCACAGAATTGACCAACCGAGAAAAGATTATGATTGAGCCCTTCGACGTAGTAAACCCTTTGGATAGTGATATTCCCTTGAACCAAGTCTCCATATCCTAGGATCGGTGCAAATTGATCATTTCCGAATCGGACCGTACCCAAGAACTTCTCCACGAAGTTAATTAGAAGCTTGAGATTCCCCGTCATGTGCTTCGTGCATCCGGAGTCCATTATGAAGAGAATTACTTCGATCACCTGCAGAAGAATTAGAACACGATGGAGCATTTGCTAAATTGGATTCCATGTTAGTTGTGATTTCCGATTCATTAGTTTCCCTAGTTTCATCACTTAGAGGCACACTAACGCTCGTAGTCACATTTTCTGTCCTAACCTTAGGCATCCATTTATATCCTGGAGGACATTGATTAGCAAACCACCATTTCCAAGGCTTGCTAGCAGACTCATATAATTCCTGAATTCTGCTTCTAGGGTTCTTAGTGGTGGAGTCTGATGCAATACTTTTCTTAGGGGGGGTTGCACCAGAATGGTTCACTTTGCGTTTGGGTTTTCTAGCACTAATAGGCATCACAGTTTGCTTCTTAGTTCTAGTTTCTACGCCTTTGACATTATTCGAAACACACATAGCATGATTAGCATTAGCACACTTTCCACATTTCACACAAACAAACTTAACTTTCATAGCATTCAAAGTCGAATCATTCAAATCGTCATTACACGCGAATACAGACGTTTTATTCTTAGAAACATTGAAAATCCTAAGGTGGTCTTCTACTTCCTTCATCTTCCCTTGACTTTTGTTTTGCCAGACCGTTTCATTCATGCAAGTGCTCTTAAGCTGGGGCCGGCTAACACTAGCAGTGGGGACTACTTCTGTAGTAAAAGACACACGTCTATTAGTGTTTCTAGAAGTCTGAGGTGATTGACTTTCTTTGTTTTGTGTGGGTTTAGTGGTCAATCTATACATCCCTGGTTTAACCACATTTGTGTTCTTAATGCTTTGTGATCGAATATTTGTTTTGGGAGTGTTTTGTGGTAACCTATCCTTCCCATCCGTCTTGGGGGCAAACGCAGGTTTTGCAAATGCAGAATTAGAGAAAACAGATGGTTTTCCCAAGACAGAGGGTCTAGTCACTTTTTGAGCATTGGGTTGTCTTACAACAGGTTTCTTAACACTAGGTTCCACAATCTTCCCACCCATCTTAGCAATGAGTTTCTGCAACTCTGCTATCGCTCTGTCCCTGTCTTGTAACTGAGCTTTCAACCCTTTAATTTCCAAATTTTGTTCGTTCATTTCTCGAAACGTTTGGGAAAGTTTTTCTTGCAATTTATTATCATGTGGAAAACTACCAACGTCTTTTTGCAAAGCAAGTTCAAGAGAATGACAATGTTTTTGAAGGAAATCAGTTTTGTGTTGAAGTAACTCAAAAGCCTTTTTATCAACTTTTTCTTTATGTTTCGAAAGCTCAAGTTCAAGACGCTCACACTCTTTGATTTTATCAAGATATTTGCATGCAACATCAGAATATTCATCGATATCAGCACAAGATTGAAGAGTAATACACAAAATATCTTTGGAGAGACATTCTTCTAAGAGTAGATCATATTCGTTTGAAAATTCTAATTTGTCATTTTGAAGGTCATCAATTTCTTTTTCAAGAGACTCAACATATTTCAAATCATCAAACATTTCAGACTGAATTAAATTTTCAAACTCAAGAACATGTTCTTTTATTATCTTCGTATTTGGTATTAAAAGTTCTTTCACAAGCACAGTTATGTCGTGAGGAATCTCGGTTTTCCACTTATCCTTTTGACGTTTCTCCCAATCGCTTTCAACAATTGATTGAACATTATTAACGTGGTGTTTAAGAAAACCAAGTATTTTTCTACTTTTGCTTTTAGAAGCATCTAGAGGCAAATAATTAATATATTTAAAAACATTAGTTTTCCTCTTAGTGGCAAAAGCTTTTTTCCATTGAATTCTTTTTTGTTTGCATTCTAAAAATAATTCCTCACGAGACTTCTGTTTTTGTGGAGTGAAAAGACCATAAAGACTGTTTTCATAAGCATAGTTATATGGTTTCACAAAATCTTTATTGACCGGTGATCTACTCTCCTCATCCCAAAGGGACGTCTCTTCACTATCGAGGTTAGCTACAGGGCAATCATGATTGGTCCATTCGGACTCGTCAAGATATAAATGGGGGTTTGCAGCTTGAGCTTGTTCGAGGTACTTGGGGGTGGCAAAGCTAGGTTGACCCTTGAAAAACGACCGAGGTGCTATCATTCTTACGGTTTGAATAGAGTCATGTGTATTATAAACAACTTTTTTCAAAAAATCGAATTGTTCTTCGAGATCCTTTACTTTTTCAGTATCTTTGCTTTGTCTATTTTTGAAATCTTGTTTTAATGTTTCAACCTCTTGTTTCTTCTCGTCAAGAATTTTAGCAGAATCGGTGGTGTTCATAAAAAGCCTTTGTTCAAGTTCATTAACTTTTGTTGTGGCAAGATACGTTTTTGGACGTTCATCACTTAATAAAACATTAAATTGACGTTTTTCTTTAGTTAACAAAGAAAGAGCTTCATTGTATTTATTTTCAAAATCGTCCTTTTTAACGTTGATGACACGACTTTTGTACCCCTCAAGCTCGTTGGTCTTTTGAAGAAGCTCAGCCCTATAACTATCAATAGTCTCACTAGATTTTATAAGAGCGGCTTTGCATTCTTCAAAGTTTTGAGTGAGCACTGCGTTTGCCTTCTTTAATTGCTTTTGATTCTTTCTATTTTCATTGACATCTTTTTGTAAACTAGCAATTAAATTAGCAAGCGCGACACGCTCCTCGTCATCATACTCATTTGCATGTTGATCATCCTCAAACCCATTATTGCACATGTCTGATGAATCGGGTGTGGTATTGCTATCAACGGTTTCCATCATACACGTGTCAGTAATTGTTGTTGGTAGATCACTATGCTCATGTGTATCACCAAACACATTATATTCAGCATCATCTTGTACCTTATCAATTAGCTCGGTATCAAAGATAGGACCATTGTCATCTTCAGTGACGTTAAGGACCTCATGAATCTTTGCCATGTATGAATAATGTGCCTCGAGTTCTTGGTCGGAGAGTTCATCATCTGTGTCGTCAAGCATTTCTCCTTCCTCAGCTGATAACTTGATTCCAGCTTCCATTTTCTTGCACAACAGCATCTTTTCCTTATGATAACCATAATCTTTAACCCTCTTTGGCTGCCTGCATTCCTTGGCCAAATGCCCAAAACCTCTGTAGTTAAAACACTGAATCCCACTTTGTTGCACAACTTGAGTACCAACAGTTTCCCTATTTCCAACAACAGTAGCCACCCTCTGATTATCATACTTAGGTTGTCGATCATACTTTGGAGGACTCTCAACACGTCTTTGTGTGTCATACCTTGGAGGACTCTGTGCATGGGTGTTCCTCGAGTTTGAAGATGTTCGAAGGTTGTTGTTGGTGGGTTTGTAGATTTTCTTATATTGCTTCATAACGAAAGCCATTTGTTGCTTGAATTCCCTATCCCTTTGAGCTACTTCTTCATCACTGTCTTCTTCGGATGATTGCTCAGGTATGGGTGATGGTGCTCTTGCAACTTCTTTGCCTCGGGATCGTGTTGGAACATGTGACTTGGAGACAATGGATGATCGTGGTGATGATGATTGAGTAGAGTAGGTCTTTGAAGTACGGGAGTGATATTCTGGGTAATGCTGAGTGGTAGACACCAAAGCAAGTGGATTGGAAATCTTTGCAACTCGTTCAGCTCGAAGTTCATTTGCCTCATTTTGAAATTGTTTCAAGATGTCAAAGAGCTTGTGATATGAAACTTCGTCTAACTTTTGTTGTTGTTTGACCAAGGTGACAAACCGTGTCCACTCTGGTTGAAGTTGTTGTAGAAATTGGACATTGACTTGCATGGTGGAAACTTGCAAGTTGTTTCGGGTCATATCATTCATCATCTTGTAGAATCGGGAGTAATAAGAATCAATTGATTCCCCATCCTTTGATGTAAACTTGCCAAAGTTCCAAAACATCTTAGTTTTCACATCTTGTTTGTTAAGTGATTCACCTTGTTGCAATCTTTCAATGGCCGTCCACATTTCTTGAGCAGTAGGACATGCGTCAACCGTAGAGTAAATCTCATCTCCAATGCCACTGAGAATTAAGTAGATTGCTTCCTTCTCTGCATCAAACCACGCACGATTCTCTGGGGTGAGGTCGGTCCTCTTCTCATTACGTTCATATGCGGGTTGTGCGTCACTTGTGTCTGTGGCTGGTACTGCAGGAACTTGAATCCTTGAGAGTTTATAGGGTCCTTCCAAAATACATTGCCTTAAAGCATCACCGTTAGGTTTTGTGTCAAGGTAACGTATAAAACGGGATTGCCATTGATCATATCGACCCGACACAAGCATTGGTGGTCTTTCCTTGTTACCTGCCACCATTATGTTGTTGTTCGTCACACGGTATTCGGCAGTAGAATCCATCTCAATATTCTCTGAAATGATGAATTGAATGTGGATCTTAAGTAGTTGTGTTGTGATTGTTTGGTTGTTGAAATTCCGAAAATTGCGATTTTTTCTCAGCCCGACAATAAATTCCTCAGTCCGACAAAACGGTAGACCTAAAAAATTTGTAATCACCAAATTTTGAAATGGAGCTAGAAATGTCCTAAAACTAGTATGGAAAAAATTTGATTTTACTTGACCTAAAAATTTTAACTCTTTTTTTTTTTTAATCTTCGTGTAAACTACGTTCCGAAACTAGTCTAGATGGTGGCTAAATCTAAAAAATACTCAAACAAAATTTAGCTAAACATGTCATCGGAATGTGCCATCGGAATGCCCATCGGAATGTTGCTTAGATCGGAATGTCCTTTTGATCGCAATGTGCACCTGTCAGAATCCTCCAGATCGGAATATTCAGATCGCAATGTGTACCTATCGAAATCCCAGATCGGAATGTGTACCTATCGCAATGTGGCTGTCGCAATGTGGGCAGAGTAACGTTTCAAGATTGCCTTAAATCCGTCGCAATCCAGATCGCAATAACGATCGGAATGTTCAGATCGGAATAAGGGGCTATCGCAATACTGATCGCAAAGTAAAACCCTAGGGTTATTGCGATCGAAACCGTACTACCTTTTCTGAAATTCAAGCTGTCGCAATAAGGGACCTTGTTTTTCCAACTTTTTAGGCAACGATTTTAACAACTTTTAGGCAACAAATTTAGCAACTTTTAGGCAACAAGATCGTGTTTTTAAGCAAACCAAAACAACCAAATCTCTACAACAAGTATATAGAAGATTTGTAGCAAGAGATAGAACACGAAAAACACAAAAAAAAAATTCGAATTCGAGATGATTTATGGATTAAATCACACGAATCATATGAAAACACAACAACCAATCACAAAACTACCCCATGGCGATTGATACCAATTGTTGTCCCTAATATATGATTGTTATAATCACACGAATTAAAGAAAGAAAGGTAGATATGAGAAGAATTCTAGAGAGAGAAAGTAGTGAGAGAAAGTAGAGAGAAAATGGTTGGTGAAACTTGTGGAATGTTAGATTAGAGAGAAAATGAAATGACCAACACCCTTCCTAACATGCTAGGAAGGGTTTATATAGCCTTTGCTTAAATGTAGCTTAATGGGCTATATGATCATGGGCCGGGCTTTCCTTTTGGGCTTTGGTTACTTATTAATGAACCTTAGCTTAAAGTTAAGCCCGTAATTACACGACTAATATACTACCTATTACAACGTTCTAAAATACGATACATAGTAAACATATGACCGAGCATTCTTGTTTGGCTCAATATTTTGAGGCTAACAAAACTATACTATATAATCACATGACTTAGAATAATAATCAGAAAACACTTAAGCTTATATAATTAGCTTAATTATTTAGCTTATATCTAATTATGGAAACTTTCTATTTTTAGAAACTTATTTAATTAAGGCAGCTAATCTATTTATGGAAACTTTCTATTTTTAGAAACTTATCTATTTTAGACGGTAAATCTATTTTTGGAAACTTTCTATTTTCGGAAATTTTCTATTTTTGGAAACTTTCTATTTTTGGAAACTTTCTATTTTTGGTAACTTTCTATTTTTGGAAACTTTCTATTTTAGGAAACCTGCTATTTTTAGAAAGTTACTTATTATTACACAACAAGTATAATAATAAATGAAGTACAAGTAATATTTAATCAGAATAGACAGAATATAGAATAAACACAGTATAAAGCTTAAATCAGTAAAACATGACATATAAAACAAGCTAAGACATGATATAAAAACAGTTACGTACTCAGTAATCAGATACGTATATACGTATGTATTTATGTGGCATTAGTGATACCGAAGTAGGACTCTCTTCCGTTCGTCTTCTTCGTTCACTGGACACAAGGTACGTATTCTCCGTCCTTTTAGTATGGACATTCTTTCCTTATTAGGATTTCCCGTATGCAGCCAACTGTTTTCTCCAGTATATGTTTTATATGTTTTTGAATTGCTTATGTTTAATTAGAATACCTAAAGCCATATACATGCATGACCAGTTTCACCTAGTTATGGAGGTACCATAACCATAACATTGGAGGCACCAGTGTTATGACTTCACCACGACGGAGTGATAGCTCGTGGCGTCCCTTTCAGCTTTTGACCATTTGTTATATTATCAGGTTGGGCGTATGGGTGCATCCTAGTTTACATGTTTTCAGCAGATTACTCAGTGTGAATGTGGTGTGTGTCTTGCATCCTTCACAAGGAGCTGATCCCTCCTACCCAAAACTAGTATATTAAATTAGAGGCAGCCCCTCTAATTTGAATGACGAGGTCACCCCTCCAAGTATTCATGCACGTTGATATTTCATGACCTATATCGGCTAATGGTAAATATGTTACAAGATAAACATAAGGCTTTTCAAACTATAAAACCAGTTTTTAATAAGATATACCAGGTTATCTAGGACTTAGTCTTTTCCGCTGCTCTATGCTTATATGCTTATGTTATTCATGCTTTACTTGTATATCCATGCACTGAGCGTTATGCTCAGCCGTTTTCCTTTTCATGTTCCCAAAACGGCAGGTACGTAGGGACGCTCGTAGACTTTAAGCGTACGTGCATATGGATTGGAAGCTTCCTAGCCTTCTTTACTTTATGCATTTATCTACACTTTGATACTCATTTCCATGGACATGGTTTAGTCCTTTCATTTATAGTAATTATGTTTGTGTGTGATGAGTTCTACTTTTGGGATACCGATGTTTGATTCCGGTTTCCTTTATGGTCATGTAATGTTTAGACATTTATCCTTGTATGCTTTGATGACACGCCATAATCACGCGTGACATTCCATTTATCAAAATGGGTTGTTACAATTATGGTATCAGAGCCAAGGCTTCGACCTGTAGGCTCTCAAAACATGACCTATGATTAGTGGGTATTCACTATGGTCTTCCTAGAACTGACAGTCGGTTTTCATGCATTCATCATTTTCATGCATACATATATATGTCATTGTCGCAGGTTTATGACTAAGTAATGGTTGGTACAGGATTGGCCCTATTTAGTCGCATGTGTTTTATCGAAACTTTTAAATTTGGGACCGACCCATAAGCGTCCCCTCGTCATGTCTTTTGTTTTGAGTGAACTGACCATAGGCGTTCACTCTCGCGCATACAAAAGTTTTCATAAAACTGCATCATGCATTCATGTACAAATTTTCCTGCATAAAATTTTTCTCATGATTTATTGGTATAAATTTTTTTTTTCATGTATATAGTTTATGTTTTAATCAGTCTAATCATGTATTTTATGTCATACTGTCAGATGGCAAACACAAACAATATTCGGGAGATGGTTGCAGCTGCCAATGCAGATTTGCAAGACATCCTTCATCTGAACGACAACTATCCTCCCCCGCCTAGCATTTTCCCTACAGAAGGAAGGAATAGGCTCATGAGAGAGTACTACACCATTAGACAGCGACCTGAGGAAAACAACAATGACTTCATGCAACGTTTCCTTCGATTCATCGGTGTTCTGAGAGCAGCTGCGGGCACCACTGAAGAGCAGACACAACATTTTCGTTGGGACCTTTCTCCAATGATTGCCAATAACTTAGAAGGTGCTCCGTTGGATACGGTAGCACAAGTGGCCGATGCAGCACGTAAGCTGGAGATGCTGCAGGAGAGAGATGAGTTCGGGGAAGCAGAGAGACCCGATAAGAGGTAAACATTCATATTCAAGCGGTGACCAATCCGTATTCTTTCGGTATATGTCAATATTTCATCTCTTTAAATTGTATCTTCCAGGCAGAAGACTGGGGACCGGTCTTAGCCGGCTACTCAGCAACAACCTAATCAGCCCAAGGGAAACGGTCAGACTAACGACCGTTCTGCTACGGATAGGCGTGGCGGTAATGATAATTACTGTAACAACGCTGGACACTCCAACAGCAGCAGGTCCTTATACTTACGCATTTTCCTATGATTACATGTTATAATTCTTGATTCTGACACATTAGCAAATCTTCTACCAGGAATCATGGTAACGGTAGGGACCAGAACCAGAGAGGTTCACAGCCTAACCGTCCAGCTGTCACTGGTATTAAATCTTACTATTATCTGCATTGTCCTTTGTACCCTATTATCATGTCTCATGTATAATGTCTTATCAGGTTCTCAGCCAGTCAGGACACCTGCTGGAGGATATACTCATCCTCTTTGCTCTACTTGCCATCGTAGGCACCCAGGGCCATGTCGCCACGACAGTGACGCGTGCTTCAAGTGTGGTCTTCCTGGCCATCGCATGAAGGACTGCCGCAAGGGCGAGATGGAGGGCACATCAGGACATGTTGATACCAAGCCGCCTCCTACTACTGGACGCGTTTACACGACATCTCGCGATCAGGCCAACAAGTATACAGGTACCATCACTGGAATATTGTATATGTATGGTAAAGCTGCATGTGTTCAGTTTGATACGGGTGCTACTCACTCGGTCATTTCTACTGTGTATGCCAAGAATGTTAGGATACTCCCCATGCTACTAGAGAATAGACTCGGTATTTCCACGCCTTTGAGAGACTCTATACTTATAACCCATGTGTACAAGAGCCTTCCCCTAGAGTTTGACGACAAGGTTCGTCCTGTTGATGCACTTCCGCTGGACATGAATGATTTTGACATGATTTTGGGCATGGATTGGCTATCCAAGCATCATGCTACCATAGACTGCCATTCATATCGAGTGATCTTCGATGATGTTAATACACCAGAGTACATTCACAATGGGTTCATACCCGGAAGGTCTGTACAAATCATATCAACCCTGCAAGCACGTGTACTACTTTCACATGGTTGCGAGGGTTATCTAGCTACTGTTCATGACATGGATGTTGAATCCCTATCAATTCAGGATCAGCCGATAGTGTTAGAATTTATAGATGTATTTCCAGAAGAAATTCCGGGCATACCACCTACACGTGAAGTGGAATTTAATATCGAGCTCATCCCAGGAGCTGAGCCGATTTCCAAGGCTCCTTATCGCATGGCTCCCATAGAGTTAAAGGAGCTGAAGGATCAACTGCAAGAACTTCTGGAAAGAGGTTTCATTCGACCGAGCGCATCTCCATGGGGCGCACCGGTCTTATTTGTTAGGAAGAAGGACGGCAGTATGCGTCTTTGCATAGATTATCGCGAGCTTAACAAGATTACCATCAGGAATAGGTATCCACTCCCACGTATAGACGATCTGTTTGACCAACTCCAAGGGGCCAAACATTTCTCCAAGATTGATCTAAGGTCAGGCTATCATCAGTTACGGGTTAAGGAGCAGGACATCGCCAAGACTGCTTTCTGTACACGCTATGTCCACTATGAATTTGTAGTCATGCCATTTGGCCTTACCAATGCTCCAGCAGTGTTCATGGATGTGATGAACAGAATCTTCCAGGAATTTCTGGATAAGTTTGTCATTGTCTTCATCGATGATATCCTGATTTTCTCTAAGTCCAAGGAGGAACACGAAGACCATCTTCGTACAGTACTACAGATTCTTCTCCAGAAGCAGCTGTATGCTAAATTCTCCATGTGCGAGTTCTGGTTAGACAAGGTGGCATTCTTAGGTGATGAGATGGCATTTATACATGATCTCATCGTTCTTTTCGGGCTTTAAATGCACTAAAATGTCATAAAATACTATATATATGCTTGTGTTTGTTTACTTGTGTATTTTAGGTATGGATATTGTGAAAAAGACAAAAGATCACAAGAAACAAGGAAAAACGGACACGAGAAACGAAGTCGTACAAAGAACCGGGCCCTAATTCATGAATTATCCAAGATTAAACCTTGAAGACTTGAAGATATGCAAGATTGATCCTCAAACAATGAAGAAATGACACTTAAAACCCTTGTGAATTCATAATTACAAGTTTGGTCCCTTAAGTTTGTCAAAATTGCAAAAAGGTCCTTTAACTTTGAAGAAATGGCAAGATTAGTCCCTAAAATATTCAACATTGTCAATTATGGTCCCTCATAAAGGCAAACATCAATTGAAGACCTTTGAAGATAAAGAAAGTCCAAATTCAGTCCTTCAAATATGGAAAAATGGCAAAAACAACCCTTTAAACGTTTTCACCAAAGTTTTGTGGCAAAAGTATAAACTTGGAAAGTTTATTAACAAAGGGAACACGTTTTATGGGCTGAAATAGTTGTTATACATCTTTTCCCAAAAACAAAGGACCAAAACTGCCAAGCTGAAAGTTCAAACTCCTAAAAAAGCGGGTAACAATTACTGTTAAGATTTTACCAGCCAAGAACACCCTTTTACCCAGGATGAAAAATGAAGAAAACAAAGGAGAAAGTGAAATTGGTTGTTCCCACGTGTAATTCACATCACCTCAATCACATCCCACACCAAAAACCTTAAACTCCACTACCAGAAAGATACCCCCACTCCCACTCACATGACGACACCTGGAAAAAGATCATGACATGGTAAAATCAACGAACTTAAGCCTTTCCTTACTCACCAAGTACTCAATGAACGTCCCTAATTCACCCAAGCAAGCTGGAAACAAGCCTAGAAGATTCTGCAAGGATAATTTAGGAATTTTAGTTCTAGGGTTTATGAATAGTGTTAGGTTAGCATTTGCCTATAAAAGGAGACCTCAACCTGTGAGAGTCCCTTTGTTCCAGATTTTAGCTATCAATCTTTGTAATTCCTTTTTAATTAAATAAAATTTGAATTTCTTAAAATTTCTAAAATCTCTTTTGTGTTTATTAAAAGTTGGTGTTAGAATAGCTAAAATCTAAGTTCCATTTGATCTTGTAGACCTTCCTTAATCTTGTGGTTAAGGCACGTCTATGTTTGAAGGTTTTCAAAGGTTCAAAAACCTTGAAATCCTTGGTTTTATTTTGGTTATTATACTGTACTAACCCTTAGCCAAATGCCTTAAGCTCCTTCAAGCTTGTTGACACCAAGCCTGAGAAGAGTTTTAAGCTCTTGGTTGAGTTGTTTGCTCATTTGTGTTGAAGAAATATCATAATCAAAACCTTGTTCTTCTTTGAACATCAGCAGGTTTTGATCTTCCTTTTTTAAGAACCTTGGTCTTGTTCTAGTTGTTGAACTGGGTCCAAGGAGCATAGCTAGTCCTCCTAGGATGTTGTGGAGGACAGGTATAATCCCGTGTTTAAGTTTCCTCTAAATATTTCATGTTATTGCCTATTTTGGATTTTGTGCTTTGATTTTGTGTTCTTGTGTTTGAGGTTGTGATTTTAGTGTTTGAATCTGTTAGTTGTCACCTAGGAAGTGTTTTTGATTCATAAAATTAGTAGGTTATTAGATAAAATCACAAGTTGCTTTGAAAAATGATAGATTAAAGGTTGTTTGGTATAACAGCCTATTTTGGATTTGTGCTATTTTGAGTTGGTGCTTTGTGTTGGAACATATCTCATAAGTGCTAAGTGACATTTATCTGCAATCTTTGAGCATATAAACACCTAGATCCTAAAATAGGCTCTGAAATCTTGTATACTTGTTGAAATTGGCTGTGGTTTAAAGGACACCTAGATCTAACCATATACTAGGGTTAACAAGTGATTAAGCCTAGTTAGTTACACCAGGGAAGTAGGATTTGAGTGTTGAAATTGGGTCTTTGGTCATTTATATCAGCAAAGTGTGCATGTGTTCTTGAAGTTCATATCAGCAAGTATAATTTGCTTTGATCTTGTTCCATACCTTGTTTCAGTGATTGATTTAAGTTTGTTGGTGCTTAATCATAGTTTATATAGCTTGTGTATGCATCTGGTTGAATTTGGAGTGTTTATTCTAGCTTAAAACTGCTTAAGTGTTCATAACTGCTTAATATCCGTGTCTGTGCTAGATCTGAGCATTGTTTGATTTTTCTGTGCTAATTGGTGATACTAAAGTGTGTTTTTATGCTTGATTGTGACTCCTTGTGATTAACTGATCACTTGGGTGCCTTTGTCTTCCAATAAAACATACAGAATCTCTCTAAAAAGCCAGGTCAAATAGTCAAGGCAGTGGGAACCAGTTCCTACTGAAAGTTCCCCCTATTAGTGTTAATTGGACATCATCTTATTAATAAGCTATTCTAGCTTATTTTAGCCAGCAACAACTTTGATTTTATAATAGGTGCTCATTATTTGACCCATTTGTCCATACTGGAGCATTTGGGGGGTTGACTTTAGGGTTTGACTAGTAAACCAACTTAATTGACTTTTTCATAAGTGCTTATTGGCTTATTCCCGCTTATTGGTTTTTCTTATTGAATTTTGGTCGATTGGTTTGGCTTATTGAATTCATTTGGGACATTTTGCAAGTTGAATCAAGTCCTGAGGTGCCCTAGATCTCAAACCCGACTATTTTGTCTTTTAGTGGATTTGTACTTTGCTTATTTCTGGCTTATTGAGTGTGCTTTTTCAAAATCTCTTTTTACAGATCTCTTTAGTATCCCAAAAGAAGGTTGTGTGTCAAATTAGAGCTTATGGCATTAGCTTATTGCTTAATGGGCTTAATGACCCAATAAGAATAAGCTGTTTGTTCATTAAGCTGTGATAAGCTCACTTTCAGCTTTTGGGCCTTCAGAGTTTTGTGTTTAGAATTAACTTTTGATTCAGATAGTGCTTTTCCAAGTCATTTGGGCTTATTTTGACTTTTTGGGCTAAAAAGCCTAAAAAGCTTGACTGTTTTTGGTTTTGGCCCATTTGAGGGCCCAATAGGGGTATTCTGGTCTTTTCACTTACATTTCTGATTACTTAGGTTAAAATAAACTAGTTTGCAAGTTTTTAGAATTTTTTTATAATTTTTGGATTTTTAATATTATTTAAATATTATTTTATTACTATTTTTCAAATTTCACATTTTTGCACTTTTTATATTTTTCTTAGCTTAAATACATTAAAATAGGAATTTTGCAACTTTTTTAGATTAATTTTATCACTTTTAGATTAATTTTTATAATTATTTTATGTTTTAATAGTTTTTAAATCATTTTAAATAGTTTTTATTAGTTTAAAAATTTCTAAAAAAGTTTATAATCTTTTTAGGTCATTTTAGAGGTTTACCAATTGAAAAATCTTTATTTGGGCTTTTCAATAATTAATTTGATTTTTAGGGCTTTAATTAGCATTTAAAAATTAATATTTAATTAATTAAAAGGTTTGAAAAGGTTTTGATCATTGGTAAAGTATTAGTTTATTTATTTTGATTTTTGGTAATTTTTAGAATTAATTTCTATTTTTGCTCATTTTACAGTTTCACGTGTAATCGTAGTAGTAATTAATTTCACGTCTTCGTCATTCTCTTTTCTCATCCCCTTCTAACCAATATTAATCTCAAACCAATTACGAATTATTCACACACATATACCTCCTTGGGAAATGAATTTCATTGGGGTCATTTGTACACGGTTTTCCTAAAACGTCGTATTTAATACTTTCCCTATTTACCTCCTTTTCCTAAAGGTGTGGTAAAACACTACAATCATTTTGGCGCCGCTGCCGGGGAGGTGTGTCGTGATTAATTTGTCTTGTTGTTTTAATATTAACCATAAATAGTATTTGTATTATTAGAAATCTACTAATACGTATTATCGGTTTTTTTGTTTTTCTTGTGAAATTATTATTACTATATTGTATTAAGTATCACAATCAATACAAAATATCTCCAAAAGTGTGAAAACACAACCTTAATTGGGATTTGATCTCCTAATTATTGTATTCGAATCTCAAACAAAAAGAAAAAGACAAAAATAGATAAATACTTTCGTGAAGCTCGATTTTGAAAAATACAAACTATAAGATGGGTATAAGGCGGGTATTATAAAATATACCCTAAGGAAAAAGGCTCTTAAGTGCTTCGCGCCGCCTCGTTTCCCCGCTTGCTTGTGAGTATTTTGAGATTGAAGGCTAATCGAGGGTTTGCCGCCCAAAGTATTATTACGTATAATATATTTGCTTGGTTTTCTTTGTGATTAAACCCTCTTGAACAATTTGGTTTTCACCAAAGTTCTAAAGTTATTCGAAGGCGTTCGCTCCACGTGATCGTTTTCACTCTTTTGAGGCTTCTTTAATCAAGAGTTTGATTCGAGGAGAGATTTGGTAGATTGTTGTCTACGAAGATACACCAAAATCCAAAAAAAATTAAAAACAATCAAAAACACAAAAAAATTTGAAAATTCCCAAAACACCCAAAAAGAATCTTCTTTGCTCACCTCCCATTCTTCGTGAAGTTTATGATCACTCGTAATCAAGCAAAACGAGCTCGTAAACGTCTTCAAAAGCAAGCAAATCAAGAGACGTCGATTGAAGAACAAACTCCAATTGTTGAACCTATTGTAGAACAAGAAGTCGTCATGGCTAATCGTACTATGATGGAGTTGCTACAGCACCCACCAAAGGTTTTAGAGAGGCCATTGTGATTCCCGCTATCCTCGCGGATAATTTTGAGATTAAGACGGGTTTACTGTCGATGTTGCAAGCTAATAAGTTTAGAGGTCATGAGAAAGACAACCCGCATTACCACATAAGGAATTTTAATCGTCTCACCGCAACTAGCAAGTTTAAGGATGTTCCACATGACGCCATTAAGATGATGTTGTTTCCATACTCGTTAGATGGACCCGCAAAAATTTGGCTTGAGAAAGAACCGCCAAATTCAATTTTGACATGGGGTGATCTCGTTTCTAAGTTTGTGAACAAATTTTTTCCACCATCTAAAACAACACATTTAAAAAATGAGATTTCAAGATTTGTGCAAAGAAATAATGAAAGTTTTTCAATGGCATGGGAACGATTTAAGGAAATGTTATATGAATGTCCACACCATGATTTTTTGGAATTGCATCAAATTGATACTTTTTTATAATGGGCTTAATGATCATGAACGAGATTACTTGAATGCCGCCGCGGGTGGTAATTTTTTGTGCAAAACGACCGATGAAGCTTTAAAGATTATCGAGAATAGATCTAAGGTTTATAGCCCTCTTAACACACCGAGTGTTGCCAATTTGGGTTCGTCATCGTCGTCATCATCTCGTAGCATTAATGCCTTACATGATGAAGCTAATGAGGAAAATCGGTTTTTCGATAGATTTGCTAATCTTATGACTCATTGGAAAGCTCAAGAGGCTTTGAATTCCGCTTCGGTTAAAGCGGTTGAAAAGAGTTGTTTGTCTTGTGGTGGAGCTCATGATCTTTCCGAGTGCATTACCGCCGGTGGTAACACTTCGAGTGCTTATGTAGCAACGGGAACTTACAACCAAAACGGCCAAGGTTCCCGCCCAAATCAAGCTCCACCAAATCAAAATGCTAATAACTATCGAAACAACAATCAAGGTGGTAATTACCAAGGCAATTCACGTTACTACAACAAAGGGAATTATCAAAGTGGGAATGGACAAGTTACTAATCAAAACTAAAACCGTGATTTTCAAAACACTACACAAGGTTTTCAAAATGCTCACACTAAAAATCTTCAAGGAGAATTTTTGGATTATGCTAAAGCAAATGATGCTAAGTTTGATAATATGCAACGTGAGATGATTAGCTTAAGACCAGAGTTGAAAAACGAGCTTAAAAACGAACTTGCTAATGAACTTAAAACTCATGCAAATAAAATGGAAGGGAATGTCCAACGTCTTCAACAAAATCAACAAAAGATGGAACAAGGAAAACATGAGATTAAGCAAGAATTGTTAAAAGCGGATGCTAGGCAATCAAAATTTGAGGACTGAATGGAAAAAATGTTTGAAGAAATCATGTTTAAACCCTCTTCCTCGGGTGGTCTTCCTAGTGATACCATTGCAAACCCGAAGGGAGAAATGAAGGTTATTACTACACGAAGTGGTAAAACTTTCAAGGAACCAATCTCTCGTCCAAGTACTTCTACGGAGAAGGAAATCGAGAAAGAACCCGAGGTAATGGTCGAAAAGGAGCATATTACAATCCCACGAAGTACCGCTCATACCACACCTACGGTTGAACCAATACCAATCATGGAACCTGAGATTCCAAGGTCGTTGCCTAATGTCCAACCCACACCACCCTTACCTTACCATTCGAGACGAAACAAAGAGAAATTGCAAGAACGTAACAAACAACAAATCGAGCTTTTTATAAAAATGTTTCAACAAGTGCATTTTGATGTGAGTTTAGCCGACGCTTTGTTATATATGCCTCGTTTCGCCTCCACTTTTAAAAGTATGATGAGCGATAAGGAAAAGCTTTCAAAGCTTGCTAATTGTTCTTCGGTTTATCTTAACCGCATACCGGAAAAAGTTGGTGACCCCGGAAAGTTTCTCATTCCTTGTGACATACAAGATATGAAAGAATGCCTCGCCTTGGCCGATCTTGGTGCGAGCATTAATTTGATGCCATTTTCCATATGGAAATCGCTTTCGCTTCCGGCTCTTACTCCTTCGAACATGTCTATCGAGATGGCCGGTCATTCTACGATTTTAGCATGTGGAGTAGCCGAAGATGTTTTCGTGAAAGTGGGGAAGTTATACTATCCCGTTGATTTTATAGTAGTTGACATCCCCGCGGATCCTCAAGTTCCTCTAATTTTAGGTAGTCCATTTTTAGACACCTCGAGATCGCTTATCGACGTTCATGCAAGAACTATCACTTTGAGATTCAACGAAGAGGAACTTGTTATAAACGCTACTCAAAACTCAAAACCTTCTCATGTTTATGAAATTGATACCATCAATCACATTGACTTAGTTGATGTGGTTTACGATGAGTTTTCACAAGAAGTGTTAGGTTTTTCCGATAGCTCGTCAAGTGGCAATCCCACTATTTTGGATCCGATTCTTGCTAATTCTACACCAAATCTCACTCCATTCCAAGGAGGCGATTTTACTTCAAATGAGATCGACAATGAAGATGAGGTGTTGATTAGTGATGATACTTCTATTCCACCATTTCTTCCGCCGATGGAAGTTATGAGTGTTGAACCAAAATCTTCAATCGAGGAACCACCTATCCTTGAATTGAAATATCTTCCTTCTCACCTTGAATACGCATTCTTAGAAGGTGATGACAAGTTGCCGGTTATTATTGCAAGAGGTCTTGCTAATGATGAAAAAACCGAACTCTTGAAAGTTCTTAAAGCTCATAAAGGGGCGATTGCGTGGAAAATTTCCGACATTAAGGGTATTGACCCAAAATTTTGTACTCACAAGATTTTAATGGAGGAGGACTACAAACCCGCAATTCAAAGTCAAAGAAGGGTAAACCCCAAAATTCACGATGTCATTAAAAAGGAAGTTTTGAAACTCCTTGACGCGGGAATGATTTATCCTATCTCCGATAGCCCATGGGTGAGCCCAATCCATTGTGTCCCTAAAAAGGGAGGAATGACCGTTGTGCCCAACGAAAACAACGAGTTAATTCTCACTCGTGTTGTGACCGGTTGGAAGGTGTGTATTGACTACCGAAAGTTAAATGACGCCACTCGTAAAGACCACTTTCCTTTGCCCTTCATGGATCAAATGTTGGAGCGACTGGCAGGAAAGGAATTCTATTGCTTTTTAGATGGTTTTTCCGGTTACTTTCAAATCCCTATCGACCCTCGTGATTAAGAGAAGACTACGTTTACGTGCCCTTATGGAACGTTTGCTTATCGTAGGATGCCTTTCGGACTTTGTAATGCACCGGGTACGTTTCAACGGTGTATGATGGCAATTTTTCACGATATTATCGAGAAGTCGATGGAAGTATTTATGGATGACTTTTCGGTGTTTGGCAATTCGTTCACGTCGTGTTTATCTAATCTCGAGCAAATGTTAAAACGTTGTGAAGAAACCAATCTTGTGCTTAATTGGGAAAAATGTCATTTCATGTGTAAACAAGGAATCGTCTTAGGACATAAGGCCTCTAAAGCGGGGATTGAGGTCGATAAAGCTAAGGTAGACGTCATCGCCAAGTTACCACATCCCAAAACCGTTAAGGGAGTTAGGAGTTTCCTAGGCCACGCGGGCTTTTATCGTCGTTTCATCAAAGACTTTTCGAAAATCTCTCGACCTATGACACACCTTCTCGAGAAGGATGCTCCTTTTAATTTCAATGAGGATTGTGTTAGAGCTTTCGAAACTCTTAAAAGGAAACTTACCTAAGCTCCCATTCTTGTTGCTCCTAATTGGGAATTACCCTTTGAAATCATGTGCGATGCAAGTGATTATGCTATAGGGGCCGTCTTAGGGCAACGTTATGAAAAGCATTTCCGTCCTATCCATTATGCTAGTAAGACGATGACCGAGGCTCCAATAAAGTACACCACAACGGAAAAGGAATTCCTTGCCGTGGTCTATGATTTTGAGAAATTCCGACCTTATCTCGTCTTAACTAAAAGCATCGTGTATACCGACCATTCGGCTATCAAGTATCTCTTAGCTAAGCAAGATGCTAAGCCGAGATTGCTTCATTGGATGCTCCTCCTCCAAGAATTTGATGTCACTGTGCTTAACAAAAAAGGAGCCGGGAATCTAGCGGCCGATCATCTCTCTCGTCTAGAAGATCCTCACAAAGATGTTTTAGAGAACAAGGAAATCACCGAAACATTTCCTCTTGAGACTCTCGGTGTAGTGAATTCTAAAGACACCACCCCATGGTTTGCCGACATTGCAAATTACCATGCGGGCAATTTCATAATCAAGGGTATGACGACATAACAAAAGCGAAAATTCTTTCGTGACGTCAAGTTCTATTTTTGGGACGACCCTTATCTCTTTCGGGTTTGTGCGGATCAACTCGTTCGACGTTGTGTTTTTGGTGCCGAAGCTTCTAATATCCTTAGAGCTTGTCACGAGGGACCCACGGGTGGTCACGACGGTGCTAATCTCACGGCTAAGAAAGTGGTCGATGCCGGCTTCTTTTGGCCTTCTATCTATCGTGATGCACACGCACTTGTGAAGTCGTGTGATCGTGCCAACGTCAAGGAAAATCGTCTCAACGTGATGAAATGCCACAAAACATAATTCAAGTGTGTGAGATTTTCGACATTTGGGGCATAGACTTTATGGGGCCGTTCCCATCGTCTCATGGTAACAAGTATATCCTCGTCGCGGTGGACTACCTTTCTAAGTGGGTGGAAGCTAAGGCTTTACCTACTAATGATGCTCGTGTGGTAGTGAAGTTTTTGAAGCAACTATTCTCTCGGTTCGGAACCCATCGTGCTATTATAAGCGATCGTTGAACCCATTTTTGTAATGACCAATTCGAGAAGGTCTTAAAGAAATATGGAGTTACTCATCGTCTTTCTACGGCTTATCACCGGCAAATGAGTGGGCAAGTCGAGGTTTCGAACCGAGCTTTGAAGAGGATTTTAGAAAGATCGATTGGAGAAAACCGTGCTTCATGGTCCGACAAACTCGATGACGCTTTATGGGCCTTTAGGACCGTGAAACTAGGAATTTTGTATATCCAAATTTTAGCAATTAAGTTCGTTTTTCCTCGACTCGACTCGAATTGATATCCGGTTAAACGTTTTGACTTAACTTTGTTTTTGGTAAACGTATTTTTGGTATTTTTTTTTAACTAATTTAAAAACTACTAATTAATTAATTATCTAAACAATTTAAAAACTATTTTAAACTAATTTTAATAAAAACTATTTTGAAATAAATCTAATTTAAAAACTAATTTAAACTAATTGAAAATATAAAACTATGTAAAAATTAAACTAATAAAAACAATTTTAAATGAAAGCTATTTTAACCCAATTAATTGAAAACTAAAATTTTTAAATCTAACTAAATGAAAACTTTTAAAAACTTTTTAAATGAAAACTTAATAAAACTAAATTTCAAAACTAAATTAAAATAAAACTATTTTTGATAAAAGTAAATTTAAATAAATGAAAACTTTTTTTTATCTTTTTTTTATATTTTTTTAATAAAACTGAAATAAAAGAAACCTTAAAAAAACTATTAAATAAAATTAAATAAACTTAAAATCTTAATTAAACTAGTTAATAAAAACTGCTACTAAAAAAAGACTATATTAATTAAACGGTGCATAAATGAACACAAGAAAGAGGTCTAGCATAATGGTTGGGGCGCTTGACTGTGAGACGAGAGGTCCTGGGTTCGAGCCCCAGGACAGACAGATTAATGGTTATATATTTTGATTTTTTGGAACTTAAGGAATTTTACACAGATCAAATGAATCTGTAAAATTATCTCAGCCAAGAAACAAGCCAAATAAACTAATACAGTCTAATAAATAAGCAAAAATGAAATCATCAAATAAGTAAATCTAAAACAATCAGCAAAGTAGACTTATAACTAAGCAGATGAACAGATTAAAAATAAGCTGAAAATCAAAATTAAGCATGAGATAAAAAAACAACAGGTACCGATTCTAAAACAGATTTAATAATTACTAAAACCTAAACAATACTCAAAGACGAAATAAGCAGATACTAAACTGAATCAAAACTTAAACAAATTAAATATTAACTAGCAGATATAACTAACTGGAAAAAAGAAAAAAAACTTCTAAGCAGACTCGAATTACTCAAAAACAAACGCAGACATTAAAGCAAATAAAAGCAGCTAATCAAATATATAATACACTAAAACAAGAAAATTAAAAATAAAATATAAAAACCTTTTGGAGAATCCGCTGTGACGAAGACGCGGCGCTGAGCCGTCTTATCAAAATCAAACAAACACCACCGTCGTCACCATCTCGAATTCAACCAAATACATCAACAGTAACCTCTTTGTAACTTTCTAGTAGGGAAAGTTATTTCACTTTCCTTTCTTTATTATTTTTTTTTATAACCGAATAAAAATAATAATAATAAACAGTATCAAAATCAGTAACCTAATACTACTAATACGAACAGTATCAAATAACTTCAAGAACAGTAACTTTAAAAAGAAGGACAGATTAAGAATAAAAAGATTGACAGAAATTTAAATGAGACTTAAATTAAAATAAAAATAGACTTTTCATTAATTAAAATCAAGATTACATGACTGGAAATTGAAAATTACAAAATTAAATCCTAAAACCTAATTTTCTGAAAAATTAAAAGTAAAGAAAAGCTATATCTAAAATTACAGATATGAGGGTTTTTATAGAGAAACCCTAGAAACTCTCTTCATAGCTTCAAGAGTAAGCTTCAAATCCTGGCCATTAAACACTTCTTTTCTTTTCTTCTCTTGATCTAGCGGCTGAAATTAATCCATGAGCCACGGATTGCCCTCGTGGCAGTGATTTGTATTTGTTGTGTTAGTTGCAAGGTGATGTGGCAAATGATTATTGGATGATGGGTAATGGTGATTAGTTCCATCCAATCACAACAAAGAGGGATGCCACGGTGGATTGAGGACCACCACTAATTAGGCTCCGAATCTTGGGGGGATTTCTTTTCCTTTGTGTGAATTACTCATTTTTTATAAAAGCCCCAATTTTTTTGATGGTAATTTTTTTATATGGGTGATTAGGGTTTTATTTTTTGTACAGTAAAAATGGGGGTGTGTTGGGAGACAAAGAAGACGAATGTCTTCTTTGTGTTTATCGAAATGTAAAAGTGGGTGGGTAAAATATTTATTTGTGTGTGTGGGGTGAGATACACGTGGGAGGGGATAGGTGAATTTTTGACTGGGTGTGTGTTAATTGTTTAAAGAGAACGTGAAGTGGGGAAATTTAATTTGGGGTAAACGTGTGAGGGGAGATCGGATGTGGGGAGGTGTAGAGTAAGGATGTGTGGGGGTGAAATGTTTTATTTACCAAGTGAACACATTTTCATTTCATCCGTCCAACAAAATCGTTATTAAGCAATTGGGCTTTTAATTTTTGAGGTGATTGGGCTTATGAAACATTTCTATCCGTCCCAAAACAAAATAACTGTTTAAACATTTGGGCTTAATTTGGGCCGAGTAATAAGTAAAATTATACTTTCTAATGGGCCTTTGAGCCCATTAACCCAAATGTGGGACCCTCTAAGTCCAAAATCTCCAAAAATATTTAATCCTCTAAAAACGAACTTGATTTCGCTTTCTCGATCTTTTACTTTAAGCTCGTGTCGGTTTAGCCGGTTTTCGTGATCTTGGCACACTTTAGGTCTTTGACTTCGTCTTTGTCTCTTTCTTGGACCTTTCTTCGACATTTGACCGTGAAATCCCGTGTTTTATCTTCTTTTGATCATTTGTACCTATTTTATCACAAAAACACAAAACCACGCGTAATTCCGACTTTTACGATATAAAACACATGATTAGGTCTTGTTTTTCCTTGATTTTAGTGGCAAAAGGATAAGTGTTTACACACTTATTAAATCCCCTACACTTGACCATTGCAATGACCCCATGCAATGCATATTTATAAAGCATTAAGTTACATTTTTCTCATAATTAGTCCATCTCGGCCTTTATTACTATTACCACTACTATTACGATGAAAAGGTAAGAACTTTAAAAATTATAACAATTTTATTAACTTGGAAATTATTAGATGGAAGAAACTTGTAAAGAAGTCTAAGACTTTAATTAGGGCTTTGGTGTCATGAATATTAATCATCCTCAAGTTTCACGTTCCCCACACCAAGCTTAAAAATGAGATCATTGTTTACCATAAGTTAGCACAACTAACACTTACTCATGTGGTTTAATTAATCACTTAAACCCCCTTATTCCTACGGTGTATCTCTTGTATTTTATTTTTGTCTTGAATGATCACGAGGATGCATTTTTTACTTATTTCGATAATTTATTAAGGCCGAAAATAAAGTGGGACGATTAATCAATAGTTAGCTAAAGGACAAAATCTTTTAAAACGGCTTCTCGAAACCTCATAAAGTTCATATCTTGGCATAACTCGTTTCACGATTTGAGACCTTTCTCGGACCGATATTTGGCTTGTACTTCAAACTTCAAATCTTGAGAGACGATCTTGAAATTATGGTCTTCTCTTCATTTTGGTATACATCTTCATTAGGAGTGAAAGATGCTTCAAACGTTGACCACGACTTCTTCATTTATCCTCTTCTTTATTTAGGATTTTGATATACAACGATCCACCTCCTTTTCGGACTTGGATCTATTTATCCTCATACCTTGTTAGGGTCTTTTTGGATAGACTTCTCCATGATCTTTAGGGGAGTAATTGCTTCTCGTCGTGTGTCTTGATCCATCATATTGATTTGTACTAATGATCTTCACATCATCTTAGGATCTTTAGCAAAAAGTGAATCCTCATGCCTTGTGAGGGCCTTTTTGGACTCGGGTATCCTCATGCCTTGTTAGGGCCTTTTTGGATAAGCCAATCTTCGCGTCCCGCTTCAATAAGTTATGCCTTGGCTATGAACTCTAATTAATACCGAGCAACTTTTAAACGATCTTGTGCTAGAAGCTAAGTAACCTTTTAAATCGTACAACCTTATTTATTGCAAATATATTTATTAACAAGCGATGGGAGAAAAAGCTCATAACTAACTCACATAAGTTAATGAAAGAATACCGAACTTATAATTAACTCTATCATCTCTCGTTCTCCACAATTTAAAATCTCAAGGAATGAGACTCGTGGATGCTTAGCCTAATAAACCAATTAAGGTCCATATGGTTAAGGATACTAGCTAGAGTAAACTTGGATAAGTAAACTCGGGTTGAGTCAAAATATTCACGATGGGCCTAATATATCAAAGATATCTAAACTCGTTAAAACCATTTTATTTATTTATTTCATTTTTGACTTTATTCTTGAAATGGAAATTATTACGATGCGATAATAATAGGAAAGAAAATAAATAAAAATACTACTAGGCCAAAATAGATCAAAAATTTGAAAAACGTTGAAAATTTTTTAAATTTTCCGGTTAAAAGGGGTCAAATTCATGGAAAAGCCCACTAAAATTTCGATAGAAATCCCCGCTACACTTAATATAAACATTGTCCTCAATGTTTAAGCATGTGGGAGAATAAACTCCCCTACACTTAGGACATTGAGTACGTTGTTTAAAATCAAGCTAAGGAAAGGACAACTAAAGTGATTACATTTATTTATATACAAGATTGAATCACAATAGCAAAAACTTATCGAAGGAACCGGGTATACGGGAAACACGGGAACACGGGTCGCGTCAAAAGTACCAAAAATGGAGCATTAAAGCACATGTCCCTGCACACAACATCACAACACAAACAACCTACTTGGCTCCCCCCCTACACTTATTGGTGAAAATGGGTGAAGGCGAAAAAGGGTAAAAAGGGTGGAAAAGGTAAAAATCTAACCTAGTTATACGATGCTTGATTTTTCATCACGAGTCTCTAGCTCGACTCGAAATCGCGAATATCATCATTCAAATGGGAAAATTATGGAAAACCGAGATTTCTAAGGGAGGAAAATCTCTCCATGATAGAGGGTGAAACAAAGTCATATAAGGCATACCCCATAAAAATCCACCTGGGTCAAACACATAATTTCCATCACAAAAGGAAATAAACCCCGAGGTGGTACGCAAGTCATAGAAAAGTGGGGTATCCTTAGGCAAAAGTCTCTTACAAGGAAAGATAAGGTGGTATGGCAATGAAAGCACAAAAGTCTCTATTCCCGAATCAAACACCGGTTCCTTAATGGGAAAATAGCAAGAGGTGTTGACATTTAAGCTCAAAATATCATCAAAATCCATAGTGGGAAAGTCATCCTCTTCCAAACTTGATGTGAAAACATAAGTATCATCGGAGTCATAGGAAAACTCTTCCTCATGAGGAAAATAGGTATTTAGAAAGATATCTAAATCCTCCTCAAATGGAATAACCTCTAAATTAGGTATGATCTCTAAGAGTGGAGGATCCTCCTCAAAAGTCATGACCTCTAAAATTGGAGTATAGAAGTCAAAAGGAGTCTCCATGGAAGAATCACTCATAGAGATATGAGGTGCATTAAGATCATGGGGTGGGTCATCAAAGTTAATGAGATCACTTAAAGAAGTGTCATCATCGTAGGTATCAAAGATTGGTCGATCATAAATGGGTGGGTCAAAAGTGGGTGGGTTAAAAGTCGAGTCGTCTAAGCCGAAAATAGAGTGATCACTTGAAGAAGTGTCATCACTACAGGTGTCATAAATGGGAGTATCAAAAATTTGAGGCTCTAAGGGAAGGGATGATTTATCAAAAAATCATTTTGATTAGACTTTTCAATTCCAAAAGGATTAATAAAAATCTCGTCATTATCATAATTAAGAACATCAATCATATTGACCGACTCTTTTCCATTTGATTTTGTTGTGATTTTGCCCATTTTAAAAACTTGTTGTTCATCCCGAACCCTAAGAATTAACTCCCCTTCGGCTACGTCAACTAAGGCTCTTTCGGACCTTAAGAATGGTCTACCAAGTATTAACGGAATACGAGGATCCATCTCATAGTCGACGACGACAAAGTCCACGGGAAAAGTGAATGTACCAACTCGAACAAAAACATCTTCGGCAATACCAACAGGGTATGCGAGAGTTAGATTAGCTAACTCTAAATTCATGCGAGTCGGTACAAGGTCGGGTAATGACAATTCTTTCCAAACCGAAAGTAGCATAAGATTGATGCTAGCGCCGAGATCCGCTAAAGCCATACAATCATCGATTTGAGGAAACGAGCAAGGTAACACGAATCGTCCGGGATCTCCTAGCTTTTGGGAAGCTCTTTGAGAAGAACCGCGAAACAATTCTCATTTAAACGGGTGTTCACGAGCTCAACCATTTTTTCTTTCTTATTAAGCAAATCTTTAAACATTTTGACAAATTTTGGCATTTGAGCAAGTGCTTCAATAAGGCTTATGTTAACATTCACATTGGAAATCATTTTCAAAAAGTTAGAGACATGAACGTCATCTTTGGTGAGCACTTTAGTCTTGCCTAACCTAGATGGATAAGGAATATTAGGTGTAGACTTAGAAGTTTGAGAAGGAGAAGGACTCGCTTCTTGAACAACCGTAGGAATAGGCTCTTTCGGTAATGGAGGACTAGAACTAGGAGTGGTAGTGGGGGGAATCACCGGAGGGGGAGTAGGATTACTCATTATGACCTCCGGGCCTTGTCTCTCCTTTATGGGCGAAGAGATGGAAGGTCCCACTAAAATAGCTCCACTTCGAGTATTGATAGCACTCACATTAGCACGAGGGTTAATCTCGGTATTTGAAGGTAAGGCACCTTGGGGTCTAAAGGTTTGTAACATAGTCAAAAATCTCTTATCGTTGGACTCTTGCATTTGTCTAGTGGATTCTTGCATTGCTTTCATGATTTTCTCATGTTCGGTCAATTTTTGTAGAACCAAGTCCATTTGAGGATTTTGCATGTTCATTTGATTAAACCCTTGATTAGGAAAACCTTGGTTTTGATATTGAGATTGAAAACCGTTGTTATTATAAAAACCTTGGTTATTATTTTGAAAACCTTGATTTTGACCATTAAAATTCCCTTGATTTGCATTCCCTTGAAAATTACCCATTTGAGGACCTTGGTTCCTATTTTGGCATTGGGTATTTTGGGCGGGTGGGGGTGGTCTTTGAGGTGCTACAAAACCCGGGGGAGCCAAATAATTAGTACTTTTGTAAGACAAATGGTTAACATCAACATTAGGTTTAAATGGAATCCTTTCATTAGCATTAAAAGCACAAACTTGTTGTTGATTATTGTAAACCTTGTCACAATTGAAATATGAATGTGGTCCACCACAAGTCTCACACGTTTCACTATTATCTTCCACGACATGCACATGTGTAGTGAGGGCGTCGGTTTTTAGAGCAAGGTGTTTCACAATTGAAGTAAGCTCCTTAATTTGATTATTCACCTCATTATCACTAGCACTAGCTATTGTAGTCCGAACACTCTTAGTTTGCACTTTTGCCTTGTTCTCAATAATGGCCCAAGCCTCGTTCATGGTTTTCACAAGAATATTGCCCCCCGCGGCACTATTAAGTGAGTCTTGGTCATTTAGAGTTAAACCATTGTAAAACGTATTTATTTGATGCACTTTGGTGAAACCGTGTTGTGGACATTTTCTTAAAAGCTCTTTAAATCGATCCCACGACTCACTAAAAGTTTCCCCATATTTTTGCTCAAAGGTGATTATTTCATTCCTTAAAGAAGTGGTCCGTGATGGTGGGAAAAAGTAATTAATGAACTTGGTCTCTAAGTCGATCCATGTTGTAATACTTTGGGGTGGTTCCTTATCAAGCCAAATCCGGGCTTGTCCCTCGAGGGAAAAAGGAAAAAGTTGTAGGCGAACGGCCTCTTGTGGCACCCCATTGTATTTGACGGTATTGGACAATTGGATAAATCTCTTGATATGATCATGGGGGTCATCTTGGGAACGACCCAAAAATGGGATAGCGGAAACCATTTTAATTAAATCCGATTTGAGTTCAAAATTATTTGCTCCAATTGCGGGGACAACGATAGCGTCATCGTTTCCTTCAACGTGAGATTGCAAAATCTCGAGCATAGGTCGGTTATCCGTTTCCATTGTATTGTCGAAAGCACGATTCTCGGGATCGGCTTGAATGACGGTTTTTTTGTTTTTCTTCTTCTTCTTCTTTTTGGAAGAATTGGAAGAATTTGGTACACCACTCGGTATGTATGTACGCGCGCGAGTGCACATACAATTAAAACTTGGAATGAGGTAGGTGACCTCGGTAGACTTTGAGAGGAAAAGGATTTTCCCTCTCGATGAGCAATATGAAAAAGCTACAAAAATATATACTTAAGTACTACTTGAGTTGGCAAACCAATAATCGGTCGTCCCTCTCAATATACGCACAAGCAAGCGGGGAAACGAGGTGGCACAAAGCACTTAAAAACCTTTTTCCTTAGACGGCCTTTTATAGCGCGTCGCCTTATACTCACCTTATAGTTTGTATATATCGAGTTCAAACGTCTTACTAGTATTTATCTGTTTTGCCTTTTTATTTCGTTATGGATGCAAATACAATAGTTAGGTGATGAAATCCCAACTAAGGCTTATTTGAAAAATAGGTAAATTATTGTGCTACGTAATATAATATAGTAAATGAAAAATCTTTTTGTATTTTTTTAAGAAAAATATATATTCAAAAGAAAAATCGAAAGAAATCGAACTAAAAATTAGCACTAATACATAATATTTTTGGTGTAATAATTTTAGGAAAAAGTATTACTTTTGGATTTTTTTTAATTTTTTTGGTGCAAATCTTAGGAAAGAAATTGCTTTTGTGATTTTTTAGTTTTTTTGTATTTTTAAGTTTTTGATTTTTTTTGGATTGTTGATTTTGTTGCACAAAAATTAACGTTCAAGAAGAACGGATCCCACAATCCAAACGTCTTCGCGAAAAATCGTCAATCGTACGAGCGAAGCGGCAGCGGCGCCATTTGATACTAGAAATTTTGTATATCCAAATTTTAGCAATTAAGTTCGTTTTTCCTCGACTCAACACGAATTGATATCCGGTTAAACGTTTTGACTTAACTTTGTTTTTGGTAAACGTATTTTTGGTATTTTTTTAACTAATTTAAAAACTACTAATTAATTAATTATCTAAACAATTTAAAAACTATTTTAAACTAATTTTAATAAAAACTATTTTGAAATAAATCTAATTTAAAAACTAATTTAAACTAATTAAAAATATAAAACTATGTAAAAATTAAACTAATAAAAACTATTTTAAATGAAAGCTATTTTAACCCAATTAATTGAAAACTAAAAATTTTTAAATCTAACTAAATGAAAACTTTTAAAAACTTTTTAAATGAAAACTTAATAAAACTAAATTTCAAAACTAAATTAAAATAAAACTATTTTTGATAAAAGTAAATTTAAATAAATGAAAACTATTTTTTTTTTATCTTTTTTTTATATTTTTTCTAATAAAACTGAAATAAAAGAAACCTTAAAAAAAACTATTAAATAAAATTAAATAAACTTAAAATCTTAATTAAACTAGTTAATAAAAACTGCTACTAAAAAAAGACTATATTAATTAAATAGTGCATAAATGAACACAAGAAAGAGGTCTAGCATAATGGTTGGGGCGCTTGACTGTGAGACGAGAGGTCATGGTTCGAGCCCCAGGACAGACAGATTAATGGTTATATATTTTAATTTTTTGGAACTTAAGGAATTTTACACAAATCAAATGAATCTGTAAAATTATCTCAGCCAAGAAACAAGCCAAATAAACTAATACAGTCTAATAAATAAGCAAAAATGAAATCATCAAATAAGTAAATCTAAAACAATCAGCAAAGTAGACTTATAACTAAGCAGATGAACAGATTAAAAATAAGCTGAAAATCAAAATTAAGCATGAGATAAAAAAAACAACAGGTACCGATTCCAAAACAGATTTAATAATTACTAAAACCTAAACAATACTCAAAGACGAAATAAGCAGATACTAAACTAAATCAAAACTTAAACAAATTAAATATTAACTAGCAGATATAACTAACTGGAAAAAAGAAAAAAAACTTCTAAGCAGACTCGAATTACTCAAAAACAAACGCAGACATTAAAGCAAATAAAAGCAGCTAATCAAATATATAATACACTAAAACAAGAAAATTAAAAAGAAAATATAAAAACCTTTTGGAGAATCCGCTGTGACGAAGACGCGGCGCTGAGCCGTCTTATCAAAACCAAACAAACACCACCGTCGTCACCATCTTGAATTCAACCAAATACATCAACAGTAACCTCTTTGTAACTTTCCAGTAGGGAAAGTTATTTCACTTTCCTTTCTTTATTTTTTTTTTATAACCGAATAAAAATAATAATAATAAACAGTATCAAAATCAGTAACCTAATACTACTAATACGAACAGTATCAAATAACTTCAAGAACAGTAACTTTAAAAAGAAGGACAGATTAAGAATAAAAAGATTGACAGAAATTTAAATGAGACTTAAATTAAAATAAAAATAGACTTTTCATTAATTAAAATCAAGATTACATGACTGGAAATTGAAAATTACAAAATTAAATCCTAAAACCTAATTTTCTGAAAAATTAAAAGTAAAGAAAAGCTATATCTAAAATTACAGATATGAGGGTTTTTATAGAGAAACCCTAGAAACTCTCTTTATAGCTTCAAGAGTAAGCTTCAAATCCTGGCCATTAAACACTTCTTTTCTTTTCTTCTCTTGATCTAGCAGCTGAAATTAATCCATGAGCCACGGATTGCCCTCGTGGCAGTGATTTGTGTTTGTTGTGTTAGTTGCAAGGTGATGTGGCAAATGATTATTGGATGATGGGTAATGGTGATTAGTTCCATCCAATCACCACAAAGAGGGATGCCACGGTGGATTGAGGACCACCACTAATTAGGCTCCGAATCTTGGGGGGATTTATTTTCCTTTGTGTGAATTACTCATTTTTGATAAAAAGCCCCAATTTTTTTGATGGTAATTTTTTTATATGGGTGATTAGGGTTTTATTTTTTGTACAGTAAAAATGGGGGTGTGTTGGGAGAGAAAGAAGACGAATGTATTCTTTGTGTTTATCGAAATGTAAAAGTGGGTCGGTAAAATATTTATTTGTGTGTGTGGTGTGAGATACACGTGGGAGGGGATAGGTGAATGTTTGACTGGGTGTGTGTTAATTGTTTAAAGAGAACGTGAAGTGGGGAAATTTAATTTGGGGTAAACGTGTGAGGGGAGATCGGATGTGGGGAGGTGTAGAGTAAGGATGTGTGGGGGTGAAATGTTTTATTTACCAAGTGAACACATTTTCATTTCATCCGTCCAACAAAATCGTTATTAAGCAATTGGGCTTTTAATTTTTGAGGTGATTGGGCTTATGAAACATTTCTATCCGTCCCAAAACAAAATAACTGTTTAAACATTTGGGCTTAATTTGGGCCGTGTAATAAGTAAAATTATACTTTCAAATGGGCCTTTGAGCCCATTAACCCAAATGTGGGACCCTCTAAGTCCAAAATCTCCAAAAATATTTAATCCTCTAAAAACGAACTTGATTTCGGCTTTCTCGATCTTTTACTTTAAGCTCGTGTCGGTTTAGCCAGTTTTCGTGATCTTGGCACACTTTAGGTCTTTGACTTCGTCTTTGTCTCTTTCTTGGACCTTTCTTCGACATTTGACCGTGAAATCCCGTGTTTTATCTTCTTTTGATCATTTGTACCTATTTTATCACAAAACACAAAACCACGCGTAATTCCGACTTTTACGATATAAAACACATGATTAGGTCTTGTTTTTCCTTGATTTTAGTGGCAAAAGGATAAGTGTTTACACACTTATTAGACCGATTATAAGACACCTATCGGTTGTACTCCTTATAAGTTAGTCTATGGGAAGAATTGTCATTTGCCCATTGAATTGGAGCACAAGGCATATTGGGCCCTTAAGCATGCAAACTTTGACTTAAAGACCGCGGGAGATCACCGGAAAATACAATTGAATGAATTGGATGAATTAAGAGACAATGCTTATGAAAATTCATTGATTTTCAAAGAAAAGACTAAAAAGTTTCATGATGCAAAGATTAAAAACCGGATTTTTAACGTTGGTGATCAAGTGTTACTTTTTAACTCTAGACTTAAGATATTTTCCGAGAAATTGAAATCTCGTTGGTCGGGTCCTTTCACCGTTACACAAGTGTTTCCTTATGGGACCATCGAGCTAGCTCAAGATGATGGTCCTAACTTCAAGGTGAATGGACATAGGCTTAAGCACTACTTTGGTGGGGAAATTCCTTCAATGGTTGACCTCGACCAAGTCACCTTCCCCAATGATAATTAGCATTGAGGGGATCGAGTCGAGCTCATGACTCGGTAATCAAAAATGAGGTGCCTCTTGGGGGAGATCCCATGCTTATCCTTTTATGCTTACTAATAACTAATTAGAGGGGATTTGTAACCTTCCAACTCGTTGTCTCGTGGTTGTTTGTAATTGTGTTATCTAGATCATCATCATCTACGATTGAAGACTCTCGTGTTCGTTTACGTGAGCCTCCATCGTTTGCTTGAGGAAGTTTTTTACGAATCCATTGACATATCCTTTATTGTTCTAACGATTATATTTTAGCATAATTCATAAACGGCTTTAGATATATTGTTGATCACCCTTTCCATGCAAGATCCTAAGCATTCGATTCTTCGTCTCTAGTATGGGGGTGCTCCACCTTTAGACTCGAAACATTGAGGACAATGTTTACTTTTAGTATGGGGGTGAATAGATACTTGCTTTGCTACGCCCTCACGTTTTCCAACTTTCAATGTTTTGTTTTGTTGCTAATAAGGCTAAAAAATGGCCAAATTTTAAAATTTTTCTTAGTTTTCATAAGTGTTTTTAAGACACAAATGTATATTTTCCGATGGGTAGAATAAAAGCTAATTTTTTACTTGATGGGCATTTGGAGCCATTTACATTCCTTAACCCGCTCAATTCAAGTTTTGCTAGACTTTTATATAGGGAACTTTAAAACGCGAAAGTCTTAGCTCATTCGGGTTAATAGCAAGAACTTTCCGCAAATTCCAATAATTGATCCTAGAAAGTCACTTATCAAGGGAACTATAAAATGCACTCTCTAAACTTGAAAATGTCCAAGAAAGTGCAAGATCCTATAGGTGGCTTGAAAACCCAAAACTTTGATTTGATATAGTCTTAATGAAAGCTAATCCAAATTTGGCTTAATTTTGACTTGCATGGCTAAGTATTCACGAGTCTCTTTAATTAGAGGTCTTTATATAGTGAAGAACGAGAAGTGATAGAGTTAGACAAGTGATCATGCTAAACGTAGAACATGAAAATGTTCTTTCAAAAACTCATATGTTTTTAATTGTGGCTTTTTCTTCCCATAAGATCAATGCATTAGGAATAAAAATAATTGCAATAAGTAAGGTCGTATGATTTGAAAGGTTACTTAGCTTCTAGCGCAAGATCGTTTAAAAGTTGCTCGGGGTTGAATAGAGTTTATAGCCAAGGCATAACTTATTGAAGCGGGACGCGAAGATTGGTGAAGATCCAAAAAGGCCTTAACAAGGCACGAGGAGCTATATTTTGTTGCTAAAGATCCAAGATGATGTGAAGTATCATTATTCCAAAATCAATATGAAGGATCGAGGCACACGACGAAAAACAATTACTCCCCTAAAGATCATGGAGAAAGTATATATAAAAAGACCCTAACAAGGTATAAGGATAAATATATCCAAGTCCGAAAAGGAGGCGGATCGTTGTACATCAAAATCCAAAATAAAGATTGAAGAAAAATGATGAAGTCGTGGTCCAAATATGAAGAATCTCTCAAAAACGTCAAGTGAAGAAATTCCAAATATATGAAGAGAAGACCATAATTTCAAGAACGTCTTCCCAAGATTAGAAGTATGAAGTACATGCCAAATATCGGTCCGAGAAAGGTCTCAAATCGTGAAATGAGTTATGCCAAGATATGAACTTAAGGAGATACACGAGAAGTCGTTTTAAAAGATTTTGTCCTTCGGCTAACTATCGATTAAATCGTGCTACTTTGCTTTCGGACTAATAACTACTCAAATAAGTCAATATGAATCACTTGTGATCCATGACAAATAGTTAAAAAATGCTAGTAACCCATTTCCTTTTAAAATAACTAGGATTGCGGGAAGAAAAAGTATTACACAATTTGGACGTATGAGTAGTGTTAGCATTGTCACTTGTACCAACAATGATCTCGTTTTTGCACTTAGCATGGAATGTATGACAATCAAGGATGACGAAATTTAATCTATGGGACATTTACTTGTTTCTATTCTTTGACCCTAAAATTCACATTTGTGATGAAAATCATACATTATGTCTTTACACATCTTCGTAGTATTGTTGCAAGTCTTTTACTTTCCAATAAAGGGTTAATAAAATTGAATTTTGGTGATGCTTAGATACTTTATTCTAGCATTGCGTGAGGGCACGACAATGGCTTAGTATGGGGGAGTGATGAGATGGCATTTATACATGATCTCATCGTTCTTTTCGGGCTTTAAATGCACTAAAATGTCATAAAATACCATATATATGCTTGTGTTTGTTTACTTGTGTATTTTAGGTATGGATATCATGAAAAAGACAAAATATCACAAGAAACAAGGAAAAACGGACACGAGAAACGAAAACATACAAAGAACCGGGCCCTAATTCATGAATTATCCAAGATTAAATCTTGAAGACTTGAAGATATGCAAGATTGATCCTCAAATAACGAAGAATGACACTTAAAACCCTTGGGAATTCATAATTACAAGTTTGGTCCTTTAAGTTTGTCAAAATTGCAAAAAAGGTCCTTTAACTTTGAAGAAATGGCAAGATTAGTCCCTTAACTATTCAACATTGTCAATTATGGTCCCTCATAAAGGCAAACATCAATTGAAGACCTTTGAAGATCAAGAAAGTCCAAATTCAGTCCTTCAAATATGGAAAAATGGCAAAAACAACCCTTTAAACCTTTTCACCAAAGTTTTGTGGCAAAAGTATAAACTTGGAAAGTTTATTAACAAAGGGAACACGTTTTGTGGGCTGAAATACTTGTTATACATCTTTTCCCAAAAACAAAGGACCAAAACTGCCAAGCTGAAAGTTCAAACTCCTAAAAAAGCGGGTAACAATTACTGTTGAGATTTTACCAGCCAAGAACACCCTTTTACCCAGGATGAAAAATGAAGAAAACAAAGGGGAAAGTGAAATTGGTTGTTCCCACGTGTAATTCACATCACCTCAATCACATCCCACACCAAAAACCTTAAACTCCACTACCAGAAAGATACCCCCACTCCCACTCACATGACGACACCTGGCAAAAGATCATGACATGACAAAATCAACGAACTTAAGCCTTTCCTTACTCACCAAGTACTCAATGAACGTCCCTGATTCACCCAAGCAAGCTGGCAACAAGCCTAGAAGATTCTGCAAGGATAATTTAGGAATTTCAGTTCTAGGGTTTATGAATAGTGTTAGGTTAGCATTTGCCTATAAAAGGAGACCTCAACCTGCGAGAGTCCCTTTGTTCCAGATTTTGGCTATCAATCTTTGTAATTCCTTTTTAGTTAAATAAAATTTGAATATCTTAAAATTTCTGAAATCTCTTTTGTGTTTATTAAAAGTTGGTGTTAGAATAGCTAAAATCTGGGTTCCATTTGATCTTGTAGACCTTCCTTAATCTTGTGGTTAAGGCACGTCTATGTTTGAAGGTTTTCAAAGGTTCAAAAACCTTGAAATACTTGGTTCTGTTTTGGTTATTATATTGTACTAACCCTTAGCCAAAGGCCTTAAGCTCCTTCAAGCTTGTTGACACCAAGCCTGAGAAGAGTTTTGAGCTCTTGGTTGAGTTGTTTGCTCATTTGTGTTGAAGAAATATCATAATCAAAACCTTGTTCTGCTTTGAACATCAACAGGTTTTGATCTTCCTTTTTGAAGAACCTTGGTCTTGTTCTAGTATTTGTACAGTGTCCAAGGAGCATAGGTGGTCCTCCTAGGATGTTGTGGAGGACAGGTATAATCCCTTGTTTAAGTTTCCTCTAAATATTTCATGTTATTGCCTGTTTTGGATTTTGTGCTTTGATTTTGTGCTTTGATTTTGTGTTCTTGTGTTTGAGGTTGTGATTTTAGTGTTTGAATCTGTTAGTTGTCACCTAGGAAGTGTTTTTGATTCATAAAATCAGTAGGTTATTAGATAAAATCACAAGTTGCTTTGAAAAATGGTAGATTAAGGGTTGTTTGGTATAACAGCCTGTTTTGGATTTGTGCTATTTTGAGTTGGTGCTTTGTGTTGCTTTGTGTTTGAACATATCTCATAAGTGCTAAGTGACATTTATCTACAATCTTTGAGCATATAAACACCTAGATCCTAAAATAGGCTCTAAAATCTTGTATACTTGTTGAAATTAGCTGTGGTTTAAAGGAAACCTAGATCTAACCATAGTCTAGGGTTAACAAGTGATTAAACCTAGTTAGTTACACCAGGGAAGTAGGATTTGAGTGTTGAAATTGGGTCTTTGGTCATTTATATCAGCAAAGTGTGCATGTGTTCTTGAAGTTCATATCAGCAAGTATAATTTGCTTTGATCTTGTTCCATACCTTGTTTTAGTGATTGATTTAAGTTTGTTGGTGCTTAATCATAGTTTATATAGCTTGTGTATGCATCTGGTTGAAATTGGAGTGCTTATTCTAGCTTAAAACTGCTTAAGTGTTCATAACTGCTTAATATCTATGTCTATGCTAGATCTGAGCATTGTTTGATTTTTCTGTGCTAATTGGTGATACTAAAGTGTGTTTTTGTGCTTGATTGTGACTCCTTGTGATTAACTGATCACTTGGGTGCCTTTGTCTTCCAATAAAATATATAGAATCTCTCTAAAAAGCCAGGTCAAATAGTCAAGGCAGTGGGAACCAGTTCCTACTAAAAGTTCCCCCTGCTAGTGTTAATTGGACATCAGCTTATCAATAAGCTATTCTAGCTTATTTTAGCCAGCAACAACTTTGATTTTGTAATAGGTGGTCATTATTTGACCCATTTGTCCATACTGGAGCATTTGGTGGGTTGACTTTAGGGTTTGACTAGAAAACCAACTTAATTGACTTTTTCATAAGTGCTTATTGGCTTATTCCAGCTTATTGGTTTTGCTTATTGGATTTTGGTTGATTTATTTGGCTTATTGAAGTCATTTGTGACATTTTGTAAGTTGAATAAAGTCTTGAGGTGCCCTAGATCTCAAACCCGACTATTTTGTCTTTTAGTGGATTTGTACTTTGCTTATTTCTGGCTTATTGAGTGTGCTTTTTCAAAATTTCTTTTTACAGATCTTTTTAGTATCCCAAAATAAGGTTGTGTGTCAAATTAGAGCTTATGGCATTAGCTTATTGCTTAATGGGCCTAATGGCCCAATAAGAATAAGATGTTTGTTCATTAAGCTGTGATAAGCTCACTTTCAGCTTTTGGGCCTTCAGAGCTTTGTGTTTAGAATTAAATTTTGAGTTAGATAGTGCTTTTATAAGTCATTTGGGCTTATTTTGACTTTTTGAGCTAAAAAGCCCAAAAAGCTTGACTGTTTTTGGTTTTGGCCCATTTGAGGGCCCAATAGGGGTATTCTGGTCTTTTTACTTTAATTTTCTGATTATTTAGGTTAAAATAAACTAGTTTGCAAGTTTTTAGAATTTTTTATAATTTTTGGATTTTTAATATTATTTTAATATTATTTTATTATTATTTTTCAAATTTCACATTTTTGCACTTTTTATATTTTTCTTAGCTTAAATACATTAAAATAGGAATTTTGCAACTTTTAGATTAATTTTATCACTTTTAGATTAATTTTTATATTTATTTTAAGTTTTAATAGTTTTTAAATCATTTTAAATAGTTTTTATTAGTTTAAAAATTTCTAAAAATAGTTTTTAATCTTTTTAGTTCATTTTAGAGGTTTACTAATTGAAAAATCTTTATTTGGGCTTTTTGATAATTAATTTGATTTTTAGGGCTTTAATTAGCATTTAAAAATTAATATTTAATTAATTAAAAGGTTTGAAAAAGTTTTGATCATTGGTAAACTCTTCGTTTATTTTGATTTTTGGTGAATTTTTGGTAATTTTTAGAATTAATTTCTATTTTTGCTCATTTTACGGTTTCACGTGTAATCGTAGTAGTAATTAATTTCACGTCTTCGGCATTCTCTTTTCTCATCCCCTTCTAACCAATATTAATCTCAAACCAATTACGAATTACTCACACACATATACCTCCTTGGGAAACGAACTTCATTGGGGTCATTTGTACACGGTTTTCCTAAACCGTCGTATTTAATACTTTCCCTATTTACCTCCTTTTCCTAAAGGTGTGGTAAAACACTACAATCATTAGGTCACATTGTATCTGCAGAAGGAATCACTATGGATCCAGCGAAGGTTGAGGCTATTACTAAGTGGCCGAGGCCGACATCAGCGACTGAAGTCCGCGGTTTCTTAGGCTTAGCCGGTTATTACCGTAGGTTCGTGGAGAACTTTTCCCGCCTAGAACTACCATTGACCAAACTGATGCGGAAATGAGAGAAATTCGTCTCGACTGAAGAACGAGAGAAGAGCTTTGAAGACCTGAAGCAGAAGTTAGTATATGCACCTATTCTTACTCTCCCATCTGGTACGGGTGGATTTCAAATCTACAGTGATGCATCGGGGAAGGGATTTGGCTGTGCTCTCATGCAACATGGGAAAGTGATCGCGTACGCTTCACGGCAGCTTAAGCCTTATGAGGAAAATTACCCTACGCATGACTTGGAACTTGCAGCAGTCGTGTTTGCATTGAAGATATGGAGGCACTACTTGTATGGAGAATCATGTGACATTTTCACGGACCACAAGAGCTTGAAGTATATCTTCACTCAGCGTGAATTGAACATGAGACAGAGGATATGGTTAGAGCTGTTGAAGGATTATGACATTAATCTGCAGTATCATCCCGGCAAGGCGAATGTAGTGGCAGATGCACTTAGCAGAAAGTCCGGAATGATCAACGGCATTGAGATTAAGGAGGAAATCATAAAAGACTTGGAGCGACTAGACATAGAGATCATCGTACGTGGATAGCACGGTTACTGCGCTAATCTTAGAGTAGAACCTGAGTTACTCTCTAAGATCAAGGAAGCTCATAAAGATGATGGAGAAATCTGGGCGATAATTCAGAATTTGGAGAAGCAGACAGAGTTCAGAGTAGATGCAAATAGTATCTTATGGCATGGCACGAGACTTTGTGTTCCTGATGATCAAGAACTCCGGGAAGCCTTGTTAGCTGAGGCTCATAGCTCCCCATTCTCTATACATCCTGGTTCTACCAAGATGTACCATGACATCAAGCAGTACTTTTGGCGGAGTGGTATGAAACAGGATGTTGCCACTTACGTCTCCAAATGTCTTACCTGCCAGCAGGTTAAGATCGAGCATCAGCGATCTGGCGGTCTTCTTCAACCGTTAGATATTCCATAGTGGAAGTGGGACAAAGTCACCATGGATTTTGTTACTGGTCTTCCGCCAACTAAGAGGAAGCACGATTCAATTTGGGTTATCGTTGATCGACTTACCAAATCAGCTCATTTCGTACCGATCCGCAAGGAAGATTCGGTCATTAAACTCGCCGATACTTACAGAAGGGAGATCATGAGACTTTACGGTGCTCCATCCAGCATCGTCTCGGACAGAGATCCTCGTTTCACTTCGCGATTCTGGAAAAGTCTGCATAAAGCTTGGGGTACACAACTTAAGCTTAGCACGACTTTTCATCCTCAAACAGACGGGCAGTCAGAGCGAATGATTCAGACATTGGAAGACATGTTGAGGTCATGTGCGTTGGAATGGACGGGTGATTGGGACGATTACATCTGTTTGGTGGAGTTTTCATACAACAACAGTTGGCACGCAAGTATCAAGTGGTGCTCCTTTCGAGATGTTGTATGGCAGGAAGTGTCGCGCCCCAATCTGTTGGGATCAGGTTGGCGAGCGAACACTTGAAGGACCAGAAATCATAGAGCTGACTAATGAGAAGGTCGCAGTAGCTAAGCAGAAACTGGAAGAAGCACGGTCACGTCAGAAGAGCTACGTAGACAAGCATCGTAGGGACTTACATTTTAATGTAGGAGATCATGTTTTCCTTAAGGTTTCGCCGGCACGTGGTGTTAGACGTTTTGGAATTAAAGGGAAGCTCAGTCCTCGATTCATCGGACCGTTTGATATCATTGAATGAGTCGGTGAAGTATCTTACCGTTTAGCGTTACCTCCGCAGCTTTCTCATGTACACAATATGTTTCATGTGTCCTTATTCAGAGGGTACCAATATCATCCCCTTCACATGGTTCAGTATCCACTGGAACAAATTCGTGAAGATCTCACTTTCATAGAAGAACCCGAATGAGTTCTTGACAGACAAGAACGAGTCATGAGAAGGAAGATGATTCCATTCGTCAAAATCCTTTGGAGGGATCATACCGAGTGGGAAACCAATTGGGAAACAGAGGAGTCTATCCGGGCTTCTTACCCTCATTTTATATTTTGAATTCGGGTATGTTCTTCTTTTCCAGTTTACTTTATCTTTAATTCGGCGACGAATTATTCTTTTTAGGGGGGAAGAGTTGTAAAACTCGCATGCTTTTACCATGAATAGTACCCTTACGATAGTACCTACATGATTAGAACTTTCCTTTTATAGCACGTTTACTTTTCATGAACAAGAATTACAAGTATTACGTACGTGTTATAACACGATAAGTATTTATTACGTATTAACTCACGATAATTATTTCAATAATAATTATAATCACGAACATACGAACATGAAATCACGAACGTAAATTAATCACGAGCTTAATATTACGTATGTATGTATATTTATTACGATCACGAATAAATATATTAAATCACGATCGATAACTAAGTAAATCACGTAAAAACATGAACACGAGAACACACTAATTATTTAGTCACGAGAAAGGTACGGGTTACCCTTGTGGACCCCGTTACCCGCGGACACAACAAGAAACATGGGCCAAGCCCATAATTTTACTAAACATGGAATTTAAGGAAAAGTTATATACATTTAACACATTTAGTGAAAACAAGAAAAACCCTAAAAATCTTTTCCTTCTTCCTTTGTCTTTGGCCGCCGGGTTTAAGAACACCAAAGGGGTGTTTCGGTTTGATTTTGGCATTAGAATTATTGCAAGGATCGTGTGTGTTCATCCTCATTCGATTCACGTGATTGGTATAACCTTTAACCTTTTTCTTTTTATGTTTTGATTTACTAATCACATAAAATCATGAATGTTTTTAATAAACTAATTAAAACAAGTAACTATCATGTTATTAATCATGGGATTAAATCAATTAATGGTTAAGGGGGTGTTTTGTTTGTGGTCGACGCCTAATCAAGCCCCAAGGGGGTCTTACCTTGGCTTAAACTCACACCATCGAGACCTTAAGGTCTCGGTTTGGTGATGGTGGTGTCACGGCAGCAGCAAGGGGAAAGAAACCCCGACCTAGGTCGGGGTATGGTGATGATTTTGGGTCCGGTTCATGGGTTTTAAACACGGGTCTAGTTCACACATGTTTAGATTTAAAACACGGTTCGGTTCATGAGTTATTTTTTAAGGTTTAATATTTTTACAAGTTATATCATTCTTTACAAGACTTAAATTAAATTAATTAAAAGACATGAACATGATTAATTTAATTTACATGACTTAGGTTATTAAATTTATTATTAATTCATGAATTTTAACCTAAGTATTTATCTTTTATTTAGACTATATAATTAATTAATTATTAAAATCATGACTTATAATTAATTAATTTACATGACTTAGGTTATATTATTAATAAAAAATAATACATGTTTTAACCTAAGTATTTTACCTTTTTATTTAATTAAATCATGTTATGTTTAATTAAATACTTTAACCTATAGTTTATTTAATTTACATGAAATAATTAATAAACTATACTATATAATCACATGACTTAGAATATTAATCATAAAACACTTAAGCTTATATAATTAGCTTAGTTATCCAGCTTATATCTAATTATGGAAACTTTCTATTTTTAGAAACTTATTTAATTAAGGCAACTAATCTATTTTTGGAAACTTTCTATTTTTAGAAACTTATCTATTTTAAGCATTATTTCTATTTTTGGAAACTATCTATTTTTGGAAACTTTCTATTTTTGGAAACTTTTTATTTTTGGAAACTTTCTATATTTGGTACCTTTCTATTTTTGGAAACTTTCTATTTTTAGGAAACCTGCTCTTTTAGAAAGTTACTTATTATTACACAACAAGTATAATAATACATGAAATACAAGTACTATTTAATCAGAATAGAAAGAATATAGGATAAACACGGTATAAAGCTTAAATCAGTAAAACATGACATATAAAACAAGCTAAGACATGATATAAAAACAGTTACGTACTCGGTAACCAGATACTTATACACGTATGTATTTATGTGGCATTAGTGATACCGAAGTAGGACTCTCTTCCGTTCGTCTTCTTCGTTCACTGGACACAAGGTACGGATTCTCCGTCCTTTCAGTATGGACATTCTTTCCTTATTAGGATTTCCCGTATGGAGCCAACTGTTTTCCCTAGTATATGTTTTATATGTTTTTGAATTGCTTATGTTTAAATAGAATACCTAAATCCATATACATGCATGACCAGTTTCACCTAGTTATGGAGGTACCATAACCATAACACTAGAGGCACCAGTGTTATGACTTCACCACGGCGGAGTGATAGCTCGTGGCGTCTCTTTCAGCTTTTGGCCATTTATTATATTATCAGGTGGGGCGTATGGGTGCATCCTAGTTTACATGTTTTCAGCAGATTACTCAATGTGAATGTGGTGTGTGCCTTGCATCCTTCACAAGGAGTTGATCCCTCCTACCCAAAACCAGTATATTAAATTAGAGGTAGCCCCTCTAATTTGCATGACGAGGTCACCCCTCCAAGTATTCATGCACGTTGATATTTCATGGCCTATATTGGCTAATGGTAAATATGTTAAACAGTTTTTACAAGATAAACATAAGGCTTTTCAAACTATAAAACCAGTTTTTAATAAGATATACCAGGTTATCCAGGACTTAGTCTTTTCCGTTGCTCTATGCTTATATACTTATGTTATTCATGCTTTACTTGTATATCCGTGCACTGAGCGTTATGCTCAGCCGTTTTCCTTTTCATGTTCCCAAAACGGCAGGTACTCAGGGACGCTCGTAGACTTTAAGCGTACGTGCATATGGATTGGAAGCTTCCTAACCTTCTTTACTTTATGCATTTATCTACACTTTGATACTCATTTCCATGGACATTGTTTAGTCCTTTCATTTACAGTAATTATGTTTGTGTGTGATGAGTTCTACTTTTGGGATACCGATGTTTGATTTCGGTATTTCCTTTATGGTCATGTAATGTTTAGACATTTATCCTTGTATGATTTGATGACACGCCATAATCACGCGTGACATTCCATTTATCAAAATGGGGTGTTACAAAGACTACTCGAAGACGGTTTACACATTATAGCCTCAAACATAGATGAAATTTTATCCTCAAACATAGATTGCCTCTTATCGGCCTTAAGCATCTCTTGTTTTATTTCATGTTGCCCTTGTTCCATTTCCCTCCATTTTGTTGGTATGGATCTTAAGCTCATTTGCTAACTCGTTTTTCAACTCCTTTTTCAAGTCATTCTTAAACTCGGATCTTAGGCTAATGATATCTCTTTGAATATTATCAAACCTAGCATCGTTTCCATTTGCGTATTCAACAAATTCATTTGGAAGATCTTTCAAGTTTTGCAAACTTTTGTTGTTGTTTTGAAAATCATTGTTTTGATTTTTGTTTGAAACTTGATTGTTATTAGCCCCTTGATTCCCAAAGTTGTTACCTTTGTAATTGTTTTTGTAACCAACTTGATTGTTTCGATAGTTGTTGTTAGCATTTTGATTGGGAGCAAACCCCGGTGGAGTCATTTGATTAGAGCGGGTAACTTGACCATTTTGGTCGTAAGTTCCCGTGGCCGCGTAGGCACTCGAAGTGTTACCACCGTTGGTAATGCACTCGGAGAAATCATGACCTCCACCACAATACATGCAAGAAACCTCAACCGCTTTAGCCGTAGCGGGAGCACTTTGTTCACCAACTTTGAATTCAATTAAAAGACCCTTAAGCTTATCAAAGATTTTGTTTTCCAAATTTGCCTCAGTTTGGCAAGCATCGATGGTATTGGACAATAAAGGTGAAGCCGAAGACGAAACCCTACGAACACTCGATGTGCTATGAGGACTATAGACTTTAGACCTATTATCAATAATCAGCAACGCTTCCTCGACGGTTTTACACAAAAAAAATTACCACCCGCGGCGGCATTAAGATAATCTCTCTCATGATCATTCAATCCATTGTAAAACGTGTCAATTTGATGCAAGTCGGAAAAACCATGATGTGGACACTCGTGCAACATTTCCTTAAACCGATTCCAGGCCGTAGAAAAACTCTCATTAAATTCTTGTGAAATATTTGAAATCTCGTTTTTCAAATACGTAGTCTTAGAGGGCGGGAAAAATTGGTTCACAAACTTTGAAACTAGATCCTTCCACGTCAATATAGAATTGGGTGGCTCTTTCTCTAACCAAATTTTAGCGGGCCCCGCTAAGGAATACGGAAAAAGCATCATCTTAATAGAGTCATTAGCAACGTCCTTAAACTTACAAGTGGCGGTAAGATGATTGAATTGGTGGATATGGTTGTGCGGGTTGTCCTTTTCATCTCCACGGAATTTGTTGTTTTGGATCATCGACAACAAACCCGTCTTAACTTCAAAATTCTCCGCAAGGATGGCGGGAATCCTTATAGCCTCTCCATAACCCTCAGTGGGTGATTGAAGTAACTCCATCATAGTTTGATTAGCCATGGTAGCTTCTTGTTCTATGATAGGTTCGTCAATAGGAGACTCCTCGCTTGAAAGGGTAGGTGTGGTCTCCTTTCGGTTTTTTCGTTTACGTGCACGTCTTGCTTGATTACGAGTAAGCATAAACGTCACGTACAACGTGAGGATGAGCAAAGAAGATTCTTTTTGGTGTTTTTAATTTTTCCAATTTTTTGTGGTTTTTGATTGATTTTACTTTTTTGGATTTTGGTGGTGTATTAAGTAGACAAAAATCTACAAATATCTCCTCAAATCAAATCTCTTGATTAAACGAGCCTCAAGGAATGAAAACGATCACGTGAAGTGAACGCCTTCGATGACTTTAGAACGTTGGTGGAACACCAAAACGTTCAAGGGGGTTTAATGAATTGAAACCAAGAAAATATATATGATACTTAGATAATACTTTGGTTGGCAAACCCTCGATTAGCCCTTTTTATCTAAACACGCACAAGCAAGCGGGGAAACGAGGCGGCGCGAAGCACTTAAGAGCCTTTTTCCTTAGGGTATATTTTATAATACCCGCCTTATACCCACCTTATAATTTGTGTTTGTCAAAATTAAGCTTCTCGAAAGTAATTATCTATTTTGCCTTTTTTCTTTGTTTGAGATTCGAATACAATGATCGAGTGATGAAATCCTAAATCAAGGTTGTGTTTTCACACTTTTGGAGTACTTCTGAATTTATTGTTCTACATATACAATATAGTAATATTCACACAAAAAACAAAAAACCGATAATACGTATTAGTAGAGTGCTACTAATACAAATAGATATTATGGCTAATATAAAAACAACAATTGTTCAAATCAAAACACAACACGCCTCCCCGGAAGCGGCGCCAAAAATGATTGTTGTGTTTTACAACCTTGTTTAGGAAAACAAAGTGTAATTAGGGTAAGTATTAAACAAGTGATTTAGGAAAATCACAAGTAAATGATCCAAAGTAGATTCGTTCTCAAGGAGGCAAGTGTGTTGTGTAAAGAAATGATTAACTTTGTGATTATAATTATGAGAAAAGAAAAAGAGAAAGGATGACGGTTACGATTATGAATTAAACTAAGACGAAAAGTCGTGCACGTAAAACTGTAAAATATGATGAAATCTAAAAATTATCCTAAAAATTCATAGAAAATTGTAATAAATCCTAAAAGATGTAACTAGATTTACAAAAAATAAAAAATCACTCGAACCTTTTATTTAATAAAATATTAATTTTTTGATGCTAATTAAAGCCCAAAAAATCAATTTAATTAACAAAAAGCCCAAAATGAGATTTTTCACTTTGTAAACCTCTAAAATGACTTAACTGAATTAAAAACTATTTTGAAAAATTTAAAATTAATTAAACTATTTAAAAATGATTAAAAACTATAAATAGTTAAATTAATTCTAAAAATTAATTGAAAGACAATTAAATTAATCTAAAAGTTTTAAAATCCCTAACTTAATGTATTTAAACTAGGAAAAATGAAAAACTTGCAAAAATCTAAATTTTAATTTTTAACAATAAAACAATAATAAAACAATATTAAAAATCCAAAATTTATAAAAAAATTCTAAAAAGTTGCAAACTAGTTTATTTTAACCTAAGTAACACATAAATGAACTTGAAATTACCAAAATACCCCTAATGGGCATTAAAATGGGCTAAATAGCAAAACAGGCCCTTAATGGGCTGAAATTAGGCCCAATAAGAAAAAGTTCACCAAATAAGCCCAAAATCGCCTACTTGACTCAAAATTTGATTTTAAACACAAAAGTCTGAAGGCCCAAAAGCTGAAAGAGAGCTTATCATAGCTTAATAGTCAACAACTTATTCTTAATGGGCTTTTTGGCCCATTAAGCCATAAGCTAATGCCATATGCTCTAATTTGACACACAAGCTTATTTTGAGTGCCTAAGAGATCTGTGAAAATAAATTTTGAAAAAGCCCAAGAAATAAGCCTGAAATAAGCAAAAGCTCTCTACAGAAAACGACAAAATAGTCGTTTTTGAGTTCTAGGCCACTTCAAGTGTTGATTCAACTTGCAAAAGATTTTAAATGACAAAACTAATCTTAATAATAATAAATATTTCAAATAAGCACAATGAATAAGCTGGAAAAAGCAATACGCACTTAATGTAAAAGTCAACTTGTTTGGTTTTCTAGTCAAACCTAAAAGTCAAACCCTAAAAAGCTCCAAATTAGTTCAATGGGTCAAATAAGGAAGATTGATTACAAAACTAAGATGTTGCAAGTCCAAATAAGCTAGAATAGCTTATGAATAAGTTGATGACCAATTTACACTAGCAGTGGCTAGCAACATGGGAAAGGAGTTCCCACTGCTTGACTATTTTGACTTTTTGTCTTATATGGACCTTTTGTTGGATTCAAGCCACACAAAAGCACCCTTATAACTAGTGGGTTATAAGGAGTCAATAACAATCACAAAAACACAAATCCAAACAGCTAATTAGTACAGTTTAATCAAAAGATCACCAGATATGATACAGACATGTTCATAAGCAGTTTTCACACAAATAAGCAGTTTTAGCAAGAATAAGCCAACCAAATTGAACCAAATGCACACAACTGCTTAGATTAATTCAAATGAACATAAATTAACTGGTTTCATGCAATAATTCAAAGTTTAGACAAAGATTCAAGCCTCAGAAAGTTACTGATGAACAAGAACAAGCAGATTATGAAGTTTGCTGATATACTTGACCACAAATCCAATTTCAAACCCTCAAATCTTCTTAACAGGTTATATAAACTTTGTTTAATCACTTGTTAGCCCTAAGCATGCATACAATATATGTGTTTCCAAGATCTTAGGACAAAACATGCACAATTAAACAAGTTATAGCACAATCAAGAAATTGATGTTTAAAAGCTCAAGACTTGCATATATCAGCACGCAACCAAGTATTTATCAGATACAAACACCAATAAACAACTAGCACTTACTCAATTCAACACACAAAACTTAAATCAGTAAACCCAAACACCCTTTTCACTTTTTAAATCCAAATTTTTAACAAAGCAAATGTGTGATTCAGTTTTACCCAAGCCTAATCTAGCATCATAACATCAATATCATGCAGTATCAAGCAAATTTAAGCCACAAGAACAATACTCACAACAGCAGAACACAAAAATCATAAAATCAAGTATTTTTAACAAATTTTAGGAAATGAGACTCAAACCTCATGAATGTACATCCACACTCACGAAGTTTTGAGCACAAGCTTCCAATAACACCTGCTAAGATTCAACAAGGTTAAAGGCACAATTTATATGAAACAGAAAAATGGAAAAAGCTTGATTAATGCAACCTTGTTCCCACTCCTTGATTATCCCCAAACCACAAGCTTACAACACCTTAATAATCTTCTTATCAGGGTGCTATAATCACTTGCAATCCAAAAATTCCAAGGGTTTGAACCAAGAACTTAGCAAAATATCATGTTTTGGAAAATTATGCAATTTCTTGCACAATGTTTAAAAACAGGTTTTGAGTCTTAACAATCACAAACATATAACATAAACAAGCAAAGATTAAAGTTGGCACTTGGATTTCATCAGCAATATCAAACACTTTTTCATAAAATGAAAGAAGTATTTACAGATTTGTGAATAAAGGAAAAACCAAGAGCAAATGTAAATGTTGCAGCCCTATGCCTTTATATAGGCTACAATGATTCTAGAAAAGCTGAAAAAACTATAAACCCTAATGTGTAGAAGTCCCAAAATGCCCTTGTCGAATTTGAATTTCTTGGACTCATGTGATGTTTCCTTGGACGTTTGTGGGGTGGATAGCTGTTGGAATTTGATCTAAGGGCTCCAAGGGATGCTTAGGATCAAAGCAGAATGTGGAGTGTTGATTCTCTGCAAGGTTTTGGACTTTTCCCCAAAAGTGTGTAGCAAGGGTTTATCATGTGAGCTTGGTGATGATGTGGCATGGGGTTTAAGAGTTGGGATGTGTTTATGTTGAGGTTACTCATAAATCTGGAGAAGATTAACCTTTAATTCATAGTAAATAATAAATCCCCAATTCGGATTATGAACTCCAAGAACAAGGTTTTGATCTTGTTTTGTGTTTAAATACATGTTAACCACCACTTTTAAACTTAATTAATTAAGTTTGTTAAATCTGGTTAAGTGGAAGGTGACATGGCAAAATGGAGAGTTCTCATTAGTGGGATGTAGTTAGTGGGACACATGGCAGCTTCCGAGTGGTCTATGTATCTTTCAGGTCTTGGAAACCAATACCCCCTTCTTCCATACTTCTTTCATTCTTGTTTAAATAGCACAAAAACTGAATTCCTTTGTTATTGAAGTTTCAGTTTTCACACTTTTTCCCCAAAAATATTTATAAAGGTATTTCAAGGGTATTTCTTGTAATTTGATGATTCTTGAAGGGGTGTTTTGGCATTTTCTTCATTCTTCAAGGTGTGGACTTGTACTGTTGACTTCTTGGAGGACTAATAATGACAAGTCTTTAAATTTGAGGGACCATTCTTGCTAATTCTTCAAAGTGGAGGGTCCTTTCTCTAAATTTGACAAACTTTAAGGACCAAACTTGTAATTATGAATAAACAAGGGTTTAAAGTGTCAATTCTTCAATATTGGAGGACCCTTCTTATACAAACTTCAATTCTTCAAGGGTTATTCTTGGAAAATCCACATTAGGGCCCAGTTCATTGTGCGGCTTCGTTTCTCGTGTTCGTTTTTCCTTGTTTCTTGTGATCTTTTGTCATTTTCTTAATATCCGTACCTAAAATACACATGTAACAAACACAAGCATATATTTGGCATTTTTCATGATATTTTATGCATTTTAAGCCCATTTTGGATGATGAGACTATGTATAAAAGCAGTCTCATCAATAAGTTATAAAACTTTTTTGCCAAAAATATGATTTATGAAACTTTCGGATCAAAAATGTGAAATATAAAACTTTCGGATCAAAAATGTAACTTATATAAAGTTTAGGGTTTAAACCATGACTTTTGAAACTCGTTTTGACAAAATACCAAAGATAAGGACCAATATTATATTTATCCGAAAGTGTAGGGGTTTAAACCACCCTATTCGAGACTTAATAAAAACCATAGGGACTGTTTTTGTAACTTATCCTAAGTTAAATACACATGTTATACCCTAATAGAACTCTAGGGATCATTTATGTCATTAGTCGAAACTTGTAGAAACCCTAGGGACTGATGCCACATGTTGAAAGTTATAAACCCTAACATAAAACCTAGGGACCAAAAATGACATAAGACGAAAATATTTCAAGCCCTAGGGGCTGTTTTGTAATTTGCTTAATACTTTAACCTAATCCGAAACTATAGGGACTAAATGTGGCAATTCACTAAAGTGTTTCAAGCCCTAGTCCTACGTGTAACCTTGAGGGACTTGTTTTGCCATAAATCTAAACTTATAAAAGCCCTAGGGGTATTTATGGTAAATACCGCGGGTATAATTATATATATGGGGGACTAAATTGCAAAATTCCTAAAACTAATCTAAACCCTAATTACATATATGTATTCCTAATTGTAAAAAGTGTAATTTAAATTAATCTAAAAGTACTAAAATCGTTATTTCCCAAATTTATGATTTAAGGACTATTTGATAAATTATACAAACTTCGAGGACTTTGATTTAAATTAAATAAAATGTTATACATTTTATAAACGTCATTTATATAAGTTATATAAATTGAATACGAATAAATTATAAAAGTAAATATATTAACTATATTTATTATTTTTCCTATCCTTTTTAAATATATATAAAACTTTCTTTTATAAATATTTAAATCAATTTACGACGGTACAAGTATGAGAACATTAAGTAACGAATTAATTACTTAACGATATTATTTATTACGTACTTAAAAATAAATACTTCTATTACTTGTACAATGATAAATTAAAATACAGAGATCGTAATAAAATGCTTAAAACCAGTATAAGCATGCACAGATTTATTCAGAGGCTTTTATGCATTATGTTATGCTTTACTGAGACTGTATAATTATTTAGGCTATTGACTGTGTCGTGAGCATTACGTTGGATTACTTGTGACTTATTGTTGTACTGCTAAGGTGAGTTCATGGACCCACTTTATATATTGACAAACTTTTAAAACCTTTTATGGGGAAAAACATGCAATTTTTGTTTTGATGGACATAGACTGAACTACTAAACCTTTGATTAAATTTGCCTATTGTAGAATGCCTCCTTTACCCGGGAACTGAAACTGTTAAAATTATTGAATTGCCTAAACGTATAAATAGATCTATTGGGATTGACCATCCCTATTTGGGTGAGTAGCGCTCACTGTGCCTGGGCCAGGACAACAGATGTTTATCATGTAAGAACGGAATATTGGGTGCATTTTTATTAATGCGAAGGGTCCTCATTTTTTGTGGGCTTAACGTGTCAAGTGTCACTTTCGGGCAATAGGAAATGTAGTTACCTTTAAGTATTAATGTTATGTGCATTACTACTCCAGTGAATGTTTATTGTCCAAACTTAATTTATTAAACATGTGAATTTACCAACTTTATGTTGACTCTCTAAGCATGTTTTTCTCAGGAAACTGAAGCAGGTATTTGATGTGCATGGAGTCCAGCATCATGATAGGCTGCATTTATAGAGCTCATCTGGGGTTTTATAAACGGGGAAATTATCCAAACTGTTGAATAAATGTTTAATACAATTTATATAACATTTGCACTTTAATTCATGTAATAATTGTATTGATAATCTTTTATCTGTTGCTCTACATACTATTTGCTGTTGATCCACCTACGTGACACCCAATTATTATTTCCGCTGCATTTGACCAATTTGGGGGTGTCACACAAGCAATGCAAGCTTGGCTTTGACATTCTTATACTCAAATATGTAATCCTTTTCAATTTGAAGAAGCCTGAATCAGTTTTAGTGTAAACTTTGGTTGAAAAGTATCATTCCCTAATAATGAATTTGGATTTTTGTAAGAGGCTAACGGTGTTTTTGAAAGACAATATTTTGTAGAGTGGCCCATTTTACCACATCTAAAACAGTCCACGTTCTTAGTGGATTGATTTCCAACAAATCTAGTTCATTCTGATAAAACGTTTCGAGTTTGCCAACATGGCTCTTTCATAAAACTCTTGATTTAAATCTCTTATGTATTCTGAGCTATATCTTTTATCTTCCTCATCATCTGATGTATTCTGAGCTAGATCTTTCATCTACCTCATCATCTGATGTCTCCTGAAAGTCCTGAACAATTCCATTAGAATAAGAAAACAGTTGATATGGGACCATTAATTAGACTTAGGGTGGCAGTAATCAAGGATTTCTTAGACTCAGGATATCTTCTAGTGATCAGGTTATCTTCATAGATAAACCTTTCATAGGTATCTGCTAGATCCTGAGTCAGAATAAGGTTAGCATTCCTCAGGCCTTGAGAGAAGCTAAGTCATTTTTTAGGGAGATTGTTCATAAAACCAACATTGATTTCGTGATTAGACAGTTTGACCTCGTCATTTGTTAGCTCAATGAGCAAGGTCTTGTAATGGGTGTAAGTCTGAGGAAGTGTCTTAGATGGTTTGGCCCTGAATGTTGAATTCGAGTTTCAGGTCCATTATCCTATTCTCCTTAGTATCAACTGGGCCTTCAAAGCTATGAACTAGGTCTGTCCACATTGCTTTGGTCGTCTCACACTCGATGACAGCTTCTATAATATTGTCAGGAAGATAAGATATTATGATGCTTTTGAGACGTTGGTCCTGATTGACCACTCTCCTTTCATCGTCAGACCATTGGGACTCAGGTTTGTCATCACCTTGTACTATTTTTGGTTTGAATGGACCTTCCTTAATACAAGTGATGTAGTAGTTCCATTCCCATTAAATAACAGGATATTCGCTTCTTCCATTTATTAAAATTTCCAACTTCTAATTTAGGAGCGTTAATAGAGTAACTAGCTCCTTTCTTATTGACAAGTTGAGGTACATTACTTTCAGCTATAATGGATCAAGATTTTAAAAAATTTTAAGCGGTAATAAAATGTTTTACAAACAAACCGCTCTGATACCACTTGTTGGTCCTTTGTAATTAGTGTTATACTTATTATTGCTAAGTATAATCCGAACCCATGGTAAAGCAATGTATAAAACACAACAAATATGATAAGTAAAACACGAAAGGTTTTTCAACGTTTAACTCTTTTATAATTCAAACAATTATACAAACTTGTATGCGAAACTACAATAAGGATTGAGTAGACAATGTGTGTTGTGATCTCCTTAATAACGAACAATATCAATCTTAACGATTTAATATGTTCGAAGGTTAAGTCAACGTGAGTTTATAACTCAAGTGATATCTATATATTTGGAAGAAAGAATCTGTTTGTGAATGTCAAAGCATTTAGAGCACAAACTTGATTCTCTCTTTTACAGTGAGTCCTATTATAGACTAATGTTAGGAACAAGACAAGAAATTGCCATGTGCAATTCCTCTGTCTTAGCTAAGGTACAAGGTACATACTTTTCATCTACCTATTCTAGGTATCAGGACAAAGTCCTTTACAAGCTCATTACCTTTGTCTATCCTAAAAGGGTAAGTCACGATAAGCATGTTTGTACTACACTTTATCTACTTCAAACTTATCCCTCCTTTACTTCAGTCTTCAGGACGTCATTGTTCTATCAGGGAGATCGTATGGGTTCAGTGAGTCTATTGCTACAACTCACTGAATCCATCACCTTCGTCTTCGTTTCAGGTACATCATTCACTGAGTTTCGCCTCGCTAAATACTTGAGTCTTTCTATTAGACTCGGGGTAAGCTCTTGAAGGAAACTTACTGAGTGACTATTCACTCAGTGATTCATATGTTCAAGGATAATAAATGTACTTAGGCTTATTGTTATTCAAATCCATCAGTGAGACCATTAGGTACTGAATTGACCTAATAATCTTCCCTTATTATAAAATAAGCTTAAATAAATCTTGTTACAAGTGACCAAAAGGCTTCTTCTCATACTGAAAATTCTAAAGATGAAGAGTTTGGTTTTAAACAAAGTACTTCTTTTATTCATCATTATAAGAACCTATCAATCTGTTACAAAACATTTGAAAGAAAAACTCTTAGGCTTCCTTTGCTTCTTTCTTCACCTTTGAGGACTCCAACACTTTTTCTTTATCAAGCCTTCGTGCAATCAACTCCCTGAGCTTGACTGCAAACCTTTTGTTATCCTCAGACTAAATTTGTCCAGCCATGACAAGGTAAATGAAAAGAGCCTCAGTGTTTCACTTGTTAATGTCATTCATCCTTTGAAATGCCTTGTCACCAAATTCATCATAGAAAAGATACCCCATTTAGGCTCTTCAATTACCATAGAATTCACGAAAGGGGTTACTTCAAAAAGATTTCTGTTGCATTCTAACCCAGGGATTCTTGTTTCAGACTCAAGTTCAATCCTCCTTCTTTTCCTTCCATGAGTGCAAGTGGGATCTTGTTTAGCCACAAGAAGTTCGTCAGTGATGTTAAGTTGTACCTTAACCTACTTCAGTTTCTCAAAACGTTTGCTCGGTGAGTTCAGCAGTTCAGACAAACACTTATTTGTTTTGGTCATGAGGATCCTTCCCATTTCATCCCATTCACTTAGGCCAAAATCCCCAAATGAGAATTCTTTCATTACTTCAAAGTTCCTCTCATCATTGTTCATCAACATAGATATTGATACTGGTTTGGTGTGAGGAATGATCCGAAGTTTTGTGATGGGCTTACGCTTTCTCCTTTGTGTGGTTATCCATGTGTACTAATTAAAAAGCTTCTTCTTTAGTAAGCTTATTTTTTGTTGTTTCTTTATCATGTATTATTGTATGCCCAAAAATTCTTTCTCTTGTTTCTTAATGAACTCCTGATCACCAGCCAAATTGAGTAGCTTCTTTGGATTCCCACCTACTTCTTTGAAGAACTCAGTGGATACTTTGAGAATTTCAGCCCTGGTTACCTCACTTGGTTTTGCTCTTTCAGCCTTCTTCATCCTGTCCATATACTCCTAAATTTGTTTAGCAGTGAGTTTGTAGATTTTTCCATTAATTTCAAATGGAACCAGAATTGGAGCATCAGGGTCAGTCCTTGTTTCCCTTGAAGCTTTTACTAACTTCTTGGGTGACTCCTCGGTCTCAGTAGCAATCTTCTTGCCCTTGTCAATCTTGGAGACTAAGGTTTCAGGGATGACTATATCAGTGGTTTGATGGAGTTTAGTGGTGTAGGATTTGGTATTTCGGGGGCCTGCTGTTGTTACTCAAGCACCACTAGCTCTAGGTTAGCCTTTTTGGGCTCTATAGTCTCCATATGCTCATGCTCCCCTTAGTGTGAGAGGAAGTTCCTTCCCATGTCAAGAGCTTTGGAGCTACATAATCCCCCTCAAAATTTAAAGGATCAGGCGCATTCTGAGGGGGAGGCTTTGGTAGTTCCCTTGAATGCCATGAAAATTTCAGTGACCATATCATGCTCTGGGTATTAGCCTTGATAGACTTGACATCTTCCTGAATTACACCCTAAGAAGATTCCATGGTAGCAATACGCGTTCTGAGTCTTGGGATATCAGAATCCTTGAGGCTCTGAGCAATGGCTGAAAGATTTGCTATATTTGTAATGTATCCTTTTGTAGCATTTGTCAACTGGAACTCAGCCTCAAGATCCATATGAACAAGTTCATAGATTGCAGCACACTGAGCTTTATCTGCAAGCATGGTGAGAACTTCAGTCATCTTATCATCCTTAAGGTGATCCAAGCGCTGACCAACCTTTGAAGTGGACTCAGTATTGTTGGTAATAACCCCATCCAAATTGGTTTTTAGAGATACATGATATGGCAGCTACTTTAGTTTTTTGAATGAAATAAGTCATAAGTAGTTATTTATGGGGGAAAAGTTTTTATTATTCATCACATATGGTCGTTGTCTAATATTTTTATCAAAGAAAGGATGAAAAATGTTCGTTTTTGCAGTGAGTTTGGCATGCATAATGTGATTTTAACGCCGACAGGGGCGAAACTAGAGGGTGTCTAGGGACACTTATTAAATCTTGTCACGTAATGTTCATTTTTGTAAAAATCTTAATAAATGTTGTGTTTCTTATTTCGTACGTATATTATTTTCGTATATATGTTTGGTTTGTATTAATTCCGTCCCTGTAACGGTGATAGTATGAGCTTAACGGCGCCACAATGTGTTATATGAGGTTATTTAGAGGGGAGATTATTTATTTTAGAGGGGAGTTTATTTATTTGCACACTTTGTATTTTTATTGGAACACTTTATTGTGCAAACAGTTAAAACAAGTTATATTTTAAATACAACTGTTTAATACATTGAAATGTGACAATCTATGCTATTTATATCTTATCTTAGTATAATACTCCGTATAAAACATTTAGGACATTTTATTTTTAGACATGTTGAAAAAGTCAAACTTTTAACTTTCTATTTATGGAAATATCCATTTTTAAACACTCTATTGAGATAAGTATGTGAAGTCTTGACCATACATATCTTTTGTAACAAATTTTTGTAAGAAATTTTTATGACAAAACCTATTAAAAAATTATATTTATTTTTAAATTATTATATGTTTTGATCTATTTATTTTTTAAATCTAATTTTATTATATTTTTATAAAACTTTATGTTCTTTAATTCAACATCTATTTTAATATATTTTACGAGCTTTTGTTTTTTTTTAATTTTAGTTGGTTTATTTTATTTCAATTCAAATTTTTTACGAATATAACTTTAATTTGATCAAAAAAATAGTCACCGAGTATTCGTCGTCGCATCGTGCGGGTATTGTGTTAGTTACATAATAAAGCATCTGAGACAAGTTTATCTTTAGAAAGTACGAAGATTCGAGTTTTAAAATTATATTTTATGGAAATATATTCATTTTGTAAAAATATGTGCAATCTTAACCATATATCTCCTTTGTAACAATATGTTATAATGACATTAAAAAATCATATTTATCTTTAAACTAATATATAATTTTTTATTTATTTATCTATTTTTTTGTCACAATCCATTTTTATCATATTTCCTAAAATTTAGTGCTTTTTAATTTAACATCCATTTTGATATAAATTAATAATTTTTAGTTTTTGACACTTTAGTGGAATTATTTTATTTTAATTCAATGTTTTAGAACTTTAACCTTAATATGAATACAAATTTGATGGGTAAGAGTGTAATATTTGTTTGATTTCAAAATCGTCATCGAGTATCCACCGTCACATTATGCAAGTATCATACTAAGAGCCCACGACGCGAAAAAGCCACCCTAAAATGCCACTTCCCATACCAAGCCTTCCGTTTTCGGGATTGGCGTCGTGGTTCAAATGATCCTAGTGTTGTGAATAAAATGAGCCAAGACACTTAGACACTGACAAGAGGAAATTGGACGTTGATAAGAAGAAATCAAGCGTTGACAGATCAAGCGTTGACAAGAAGAAATCAAGCGCTGATGAGAAGAAGTCCAAGCACTGATAGAATACTTAGTTTACACGTTTTGTATTTCTAGTAAAGATATGTTCGACAATGTATTTTCTATATTTATCTTTACCAAGAATAGCTGATAGTTAGACTCTTGTGCAAGGCTCCTTAATCTATAAAAGGAGGCCTTTAGGTTTTAGTTTAATACACGTTTTACACTTTCATTGTACGCAAGTTCGATTATCAATCAAAGTAAAAGTTTGGTTTATTTGTTTTGTTTGTTCTTCATTCAAGTATTAATTCCGCATAGTACTTGCATTGTTTATACAACAAAGTTTCTCTAAGTGTTTAACTTGATTTAATCTCCATTGCGCAAAGCTAAATCGATCTAAGTTTGGGATCAACAAGTGGTATCAGAGCTGGTTGAGGAACTTTGATCTAAAGAACACAAAACCTTAAAAACCCTAAATCGCCAAAAACCCTAATTTTTCAAGAAACCCTAAAAACTAGACAAGGTGTCTACTCCTGATATGACCTCCTCCTCTAGTCACAATCTAAAAATCCCCATGCTAGACCCAGACAACTTTGAGCTATGGAAGTTCAATTTTGAGCAGTACCTTCAGATTCATGATCACACTCTATGAGAAATTATTGAATATGGAAACACATTCGATAAGGCTGCCAAGATTGCTACTGATATTACTTTAAGATCATTTGAGGGTTCAACTGAAGAGGATCGAAAAGAAAACCCTTTAGATGGGAGAGCTGTCTCAACTGAGGACATTGCAAAGAGAAGGAATGACATGAAAACTCTAAGCATTCCCAAACTTTCTTTGGGACCAGCCAATCAGCACAAGTATAGAGGTTTTGAGTCTGCCAAAGAGCTTTGGGCAGCTCTTCAAGTCAACTATGGTGGAAATGATGATACTGCCTTAGAGAAGAAGAAGCAACTCTTGCATGAGTATGTTGTGTTCAAAGCTCTTCCCAATGAGAAGTTAAGTAGGGTGAGAAGCAGACTTTTAGATATCATAAGCAAATTGTACTTCATGGGAACAGTGTATGATGATGCTGATATCATTACCACTTTCCTTAAAAGTCTTGGTGATGCATGGAAGATTGAAGCAAGGTCTATTATTGCTACCAATGCTCACAAAAGTTCCCCTTTTGATGATGTCTACAATAAATTAAAGATTATAGAGAATGAAATCCTCTTGGATCAAGGAAGCAAATCTACCTCTGGAAACATGGCTTTCTTCTCACATAGTGAAGGTCAATTTCATCAAAGAGAGCCATACGTGCATCCTGTTACTGGATCACCTTGTGTCAACGGTGGATCAACCTTTGTCAGCGTCTCACATTCAGACGCTGACACATACAATGTTGACTCACCAAGGATTAAACCTGCTGGTATTGATCTAGATATAGTGTGTGCATACATTGTTGTATTGCCTAATGGTTTAGTGATTACATATGAGGACCTTGAGCAAATCAGTGATGAGAATTTGAAGGAGTGTGATATAAAGTGGAATATGGCACTTGCAAGCATAAGGGCTAATAGATGGAATGGGATATTCATGAAGAAGATGACCTTTAATTCTAAAGACATTGTTGGGTTTGATAAATCCAAGGTTGAGTGTTATAATTACCATAGAATGGGTCACTTTATGAGAGAATGCAGATCTCCAAGAAGATCTGATGCTGGAAAGCCTTCAAGCTAGATCATCAAGGTTAAAGACACAAAGGCTATGGTGGCCATGCAAGAAATTGATGGTGTTGGCTGGGACTGGAGCTTTATGGCCAAGGAGGTGGAAGAGAACAAGGCCTTGATTGCAGAGAAGGATGAAGAAGAGCATGTTCACTATGCTCTCATGACACATTCTTCATCTTCATCAGATAATGAGGTATATGATGATGCTTTCTGTAGTAAAGGTTGTCGTTTAAACACTGAAAAACTTAACAAAGAAATTTTAAAATTAAAATCAGATGTTTTTGATGAAAAATGCAAGTTATCTAATTATCAACTTGTACTTGTTCAAACTGAAAAGACTGTGGTTGAGTATAAGAAAATGGAGCTTGACCTAAAAGATCAAATTAACGTTTTGTCTCATGACCTGAATGTTAGTGTTGACCTTAGGGACATTTTAGAGAGATCTAAAGGAGTCATACAAGCTAAGTTAGATGAGGCCATTAAAAACAAAGATAATGTAGGACTTAAAATTCAAAGATTTGATAAAGCTTCTCAAACCCTAGAAAAATGTGTTAGTGAACAAAGAGACTCTAGGGATATGACTGGGATTGGGATGAAAGAGTATGCTGATGTTCTACCACCTGCTGGAAACTTTTATGGTGTCCTTAGAAAGGATTTATCTTGGACTGGTATACCAAAACTCCAAGAAAAGGAATTCATTCTTCCACCAAGAGTTCTTAATCCAATAGAGGAATATAAGAAGAAATTGACTGACTTAGAACAATGGAAGAAAGCCAATCCTACTTTGTTTGTTAAAGGTGGCATGCTTAGTGATAGCCCAAATGAGTCTACACCCATAATTGTGACTAACCCTACTACTGGAAAACCTGTTGACCTTGGCTCAAATGTTAATAGAAAACCTAGTGTTAAGTATGCAGAAATGTATAGGAAACCTAGGTTACCACAAAGTCAAGTTAGTGATAATGGGACAGGGTTCTTTTCATCTAGACCTAGGGTTATGTCTAGAAAATCTTGTTATACTTGTGGGATTTTTTCACATTTGGCATATAAGTGTGTCAGTGCTTCAAAAGTCAACGCTGACAAAAAGTCAACCATGGTCAAACCCAGACCTTTTGTCCAACAAAGTCCACAAGTTACTAGACCAGCTCCATTCTTTACTAAAGGGTCTAATACTTATGGACAAAGGCCATTTCAAAAGACTAATACATGGTCTAACAGACAATGGGTTCCTGTAGCAAACCCTAGTTTTGGCGCTGATAAGTGTAATTTCAGCGCTGGCAAGAACAATTTTAACGTTGATAGGAATATTTCCAACGCTGTTAGACCAAGTAATAACAAATACTTGCAGCCAAAAGGAAATGGGTCTAAAGCTTCATCCAGTTTGACATGGAGACCCAAAAAAGACCAAAACCCTAATGCTAATGGGATTTCTATGACCTGTAACAGATTTCATTATATTTCAAAGGTCACAACTAAACCAATTAGGGTTAACTGGGTGTTCAATCCTCAAAGGGATGAACAAGGGGTTTTTATAAGGACTAAATCTGTTCTTTTTGAACAACCAAATGAATCCAAGTCTGCTCAGGCTTGGGTTCCCAAAGAAAACTAATTTGTTTTCTTTATGTGCAAGGCATTCAAAAACAGGTAAATGATTATGGCTATTGGGATAGTGGATGCTCTAGGCACATGACGGGGAAGGAAGATTATTTGACCAATTTTACCCCCATTAAAGATGGTTACAAAGTGTACTTTGGAAGAGGATATGGTACAATTACTGGAAAAGGCACTCTTATCACCAATAATTTGCGTTTTGAAAACGTATTTCTGGTAAAAGAACTTGATTATAATCTGTTTAGTGTATCACAAGTTTGTGATAACAAAAATAAGGTTCTTTTCACTGATACTGAATGCTTGGTGTTAAATAAAGACTGTAAGATACCTGATGAGAAGTTTATTGATTATAGAACACCTAGGCATAAGGACATTTATAATGTGAATCTTAATGGAATTAGGATGAATAATAACTTGTCATGTCTATGTGCTAAGGCTTCAGTTGATGAAATTAATCTATGGCACAGAAGGTTAGGGCACATAAATTTTAAGAATATAAACAGACTTTTGAGACATGGTTTAGTTGATGGTTTGCCTGAAAAGGCTTTCCATAATGATCATTCTTGTGTTTCACGCCTTAAAGGCAAACAACACAAAGTCTCCTTTAAGTCTAAACTTGTGCACTCTAGTTCTAAACCACTTCACTTGTTACATATGGACTTATTTGGCCCAACTAATATAGAAAGTTTAAATGGTAAATCCTTTTGTTTTGTCATAACTGATGATTTTTATAGATTTACTTGGACTTTCTTTTTGGCCTTAAAAAGTGAAACTGCCACTGTTTTGATTAACTTTATTACCCAAATTGAAAAGAAAACTGGTAATGAGGTTAAAATACCTAGAAGTGCTAATGGTGGTGAGTTTAGAAACAAGTTGTTAGATGACTTCTGTGTCAGTAAAGGGATTACTAGGCAGTTTAGTGTAGCTAGAACCCCACAACAAAATAGGGTGACTAAAAGGAAGAATAGAACACTCATAGAAGCAGCTAGGACAATGTTGGTTGATGCTCATTTTCCTATTGTTTTTTGGGTTGGGGCTGTGAATACAGCCTGCTATGTTCAGAATAGGGCATTGATCAACAAAATCCACAATAAGACACCTTATGAGCTATTTTGGAATAGGAAACCTAATATTGGTTTTCTCAAACCCTTTGGATGTCATGTAGTGATTTTAGATACTAGTGATGCCTTAGGAAAGTTTAGTGCTAAAGGTGATGAAGGCTATTTTATGGGCTATTCAGTGTAAAGTAAAGGATATAGGGTTTAGATTAAGAAATAAAAACGTATACTTGAAAATGTACATGTTAAGTTTTTAGAAAGTAAACCTAGTGATCCTGAGAGTGGACCAAATTGGTTCTTTGATTTAGAACCTTTATCTAGAACCTTGAATAATATGCCTGTTACTAATCCAGACATTGTGAAAGGATTCAAATGTTGTGGAAGAACCAGTTGTTGAAATATCAGGTAAACAGATTGACAAGGAAGTAGGATCATATGCAGTCAAATCAGCTCCCATACTTGAGTATGTCACCATTCCCATATGAACAATTTGTTGTTGCTGGAAAGGAAAAAGATGGTCCACAAGAAAAACCAATTGATGAAAACATGCATGAATCTTCAAGCACTGACAAAGGCCAATCTGGCGTTGACAGGCCAAATTCAGGCGTTGATGGCTCAAACGTTGACAGGCCTAGTTCAGGCGTTGACAACCCTTTTGACCATTTATTCTCTTCTAATGTTTTTGAACAAGGTGAACCTTCCACAGTACATTAAGAGGTTCATTCTGGTCATGATGGAGGAGAATTTGAAGATGATATAGGCAACATGGAGACTGAGATTGAAGACAACACCCTTATTGATGGAGGAATACTTACATCTACTATCAGAAATCATCCTCCTTCTCTAATCATTGGTGATGTGTTGTCTCCTGTTTAAACAAGAAGGTCTCATCAGAATCAAGGAGGTTTTATTGCCAATATCCATAAGAAGATTGATACCCCTCTTGTACAGGCATGTTTGTTTGCTTGTTTTCTGTCACAACAGGAACCCAAGAAGATTTTTGATGCTCTCAAAGAACCAAGTTTGGTGGAAGCAATGCAGGATGAGCTTCACTAATTTGCTATTCAAGATGTTTGGGAGTTAGTAGACTGTCCCAGATATGTAAGACCTATAGGGACAAGATGGGTTCTTAGAAACAAAAAGGATGAGAGAGGGATTGTGGTCATAACAAGGCACGTTTAGTTGCTCAAGGCTATACATAAGAGAAAGGGATAGACTATGAAGAGTTTTTTGCACCTGTTGCAAGGATTGAAGCAATAAGGATTTTCCTAGCCTACGCTTCTTGCATGGGCTTCACAGTTTATCAAATGGATGTGAAGAGTGCTTTTCTTTATGGCACAATTGCAGAGGAGGTTTATGTAATGCAGCCTCCTGGTTTTGAAGATTCAAAACATCCAGACAAGGTGTATAGGGTGAAGAAAGTAATGTATGGACTTCATCAAGCCCCAAGAGCATGGTATGGCACATTGTCTACCTATCTGGTGGAAAATGGATTCAAAAGGGGCACCATAGATCAGACTTTATTTACCAAGAAGACTGGAAAGGACTTTCTACTTGTTCAGGTCTATGTGGATGATATCATTTTTGGCTCTTCAAGTCCAAAGATGAGTGAAGACTTTTCCAAGCTCATGACAGACAAATTCAAGATGAGTGCCATGGGAGAGATGAACTTATTTTTAGGTTTACAAGTTCAACAGAAATAAGATGGTATCTTCATCTCTCAAGACAAATATGTAGCAGAAATCTTGAAGAAGTTTGGTTTTCCCCACATGAAAAACGGGCTAGCACACCCATGGATAGGGAACACCCTTGGGGAAAGATTATAGATGGAAAAGAGGTAGATGTCGGGCATTATAGGTCAATGATTGGATCATTGATGTATCTTACAGCTTCTGGACCTGACATCATGTTTGCTGTGTGTGCATGTGCACACCATCAAGTGACTCCTAAAGAGTGTCATCTTCATGCTGTCAAGAGGATCTTTATATACCTTAGGTGCTATCCCACCTTGGGATTATGGTATCCAAAGGATTCTCCATTGGAGCATATTGGTTATTCAGACAGTGATTATGGAGGTGACAAGTTTGATAGAAAATCCACAGCTAGTGGAAGCCAATTTCTTGGGAGTAGGTTGATATCTTGGCAATGCAAGAAACAAACAGTGGTGGCCAACTCTACAACTGAAGCAGATTATGTTGCTGCAGCTGCTTGTTGTGGACAAGTCTTATGGATTCATAACCAACTGTTGGATTATGGGTATAATTTTATGCATACTAAGATTTTTGTAGACAATAACAGTACTTTATGCATTATTAAGAATCTTGTACATCATTCTAAAACTAAACACATAGAAATTAGACATCATTTTATAAGAGATTGTTTTGAAAAAGGTTTAATACAACCAGATAGGGTTGACACAGAAGAAAATGTGGCAGATTTATTAACTAAACCTTTTGATGCTTAGAGATTTAAATACTTGGTAACAAGTATTGGAATGATCAATCTTACCTAATATGTGTTTTTAGAACTTCTTGTAAAAGTATGTACAGGATAGGCACTGTTATTGGTCTTTGTACAAAATTAGGTTTTCCACTTTATTTTTCTAACGCTGACAAAGGTTATTTAACGCTGACAAAGGTTATTTAACGCTGATAAGTGTTAAAATGGACGTTGACAGCAACATGTTAGTTTTGTGGTTTTTGATCTAATTATGCAGGCATTATGAGAATTGTAAAAATGGATACAGAGTTGCTTATGGATCTTTGGAGTTTACTAGGAGTGTGTTCAAGTTTATGGATGATGGTTGGAATGTTTACATTCCTATCTTGACATAAATTTTTATTGCATATATTATGTTTGGAAACTTGTATATCATATTTTAAGGGGAGGTTTAGGAAACCTTTAAGACTTTTTGGGTATTCATATAATAATCTTATCATAATTCTAGATTGTGTCCACTGGTGAGTACGAGTTAGTTTTCTAAATCGTGAGGCACTGTAGCATGCAAAGTTGATATACTTTACACGCTGCCAAGACGTTTTGACCTATAATTGGATGTGGTCGGTTGGGAGACTTGGGTATGATTTTTATTGGGCTTACCTGGGAAGTTACAAAGGATTTTATGAGATAACTTCATTGTTAAGAATTTTGGTTAGCAAGGGACACTTGAGGACAATTATGTCTATCTTGCTTAAGTAAGTGTGCATGATTGGACAGTGCTTGCCACCCTATAGTGATTTTCAGCCTATAAGTTATCTTCACTAGGATAAATTACTTTGTTAAGGTCCTTTTTCTTTTAAGTTATTTCTATTTTTGGACGCTGACATTTTTCTTTCCAAACGCTGTTAAGACCAAATTTGAGGTTGACATGGCAAATTCCAACGTTGACAAAAATATAGTTGTTGGGCGCTGATAAGTTATTTTTAACTGTTGATAAACATTTGGTCCTACCCAGTTGTTATTTTTGAAGAAAATATGGGCCATAATTTTAGGAGTTGGTAAATTTTTATTAATGCTTGAGATAAGTTATATATTTTCAAGATTTTCATCATTATATTTTGAATATAACGGCCTCATGTTTTGACCAATCACATGTTTTCACCTCTCCTATATATTTGGCTCATTTCTTTTAAACAGGGTAACTGCTTATTCTTGTCTAACTAAATTTTATCAAACCTTTATCTTCCATTACTTTTATCACAGCTTTCTACATCAATGGTGCCTAAGTTTAAACCTAGAGATTTGGAATTGGGGTTCAGGAGTCAACATAATATGGTAGCTTATTTACAAGCTGATAATGCCCTGTTTCCCCAATATACTCAGATGGTTGAGTATTTGAATGCATCCCCTCTAAGGTATGCACTTTCTCATGCTCCTCGTATCCCTGTCACACACATTAAATAGTTTTAGAATACAGTTACTTCCTCAACAGTTAATAAAGTGACTACATTGACTGCTATTGTCCATGGGGTTCCATGGGTGGCTGAAGCTTTTGTTCGCCAAGCTTTGCATCTTAATGATGCAGATGGTATAACCACCCTACCCATTGCAGAGCTAGAACAAGGACTCCAAGCTTTGGGTTATCCTTTGCCTGAAGAAGGCCATTTAAACAAAAATACAAAACAAGAATTTCCCCCAGCTTGGAAGTACTTAATACATGTCATTCTTCAATGTTTGAGTCCCAAATGTACTGCACACAATGAAATCAACCGATCTATTGGGAGTGTCATTGTGTGTATTGCTACTAGGCAAAAATATAACTTTTCAAAAATGATTTTTTATGGCATGTTTCATAACAAGGGTAACAAGATGACTCTTGCTTACCCAAGGTTTTTACAAATGGTATTTGATTTACAACAATACTGCACTAGGGTTCACAATGATTTTTATACGATCCCTGTTCAAAAGAAAGCAATTTTTGGGAAGATGAACTCTGAACCTTATAGAGACCTACCCCTCACCCAAGCCATGCTTGTTGTTATTGCAGCAGCCAACCCTCAACCAGACCCACAACCACCATCACCCAGCAAATGGAAGTTGACCTAGAACAATTCAACGCTAACACTTTAAATGTCGGCGTTGACACTCCAAATTCGAACACTGGCACCCTTTTACAACAAACCCAAACACCCATTAACCTTAAAACAGATACTCAATCCACTCCATCTTCTACACCACCAGAATTTAGGTTGGTAAAACGCCAAAGGACTACTGGAGTGTTCTCCTCTAGTGATCCTATCCATGTTGCAGAGAGAACCACCACCACAAGTGTGGTTGATGACATGGGTGGGGCTGGGACTATTGGTTCTAGCTTAGATGTAGGCCAAGCCAGTCCTAACATCATTAAGACCCCATCCATGCCCCATGAATCTACTTTGGGAGGTCAAATTCCCATTCTAGAGGAGGGCAGATTAGAACCTTACACATTGTTGGAATTGACGGCTGTCTGCATTAGCTTGCAAAAGCAAAATGCAGACCTTGTACATACTGTCAACACACAAGTCCTTGAACTCAAGCAATTGAGGGAGAGGATTGTTATTTTGGAAGGTGCTAACACTAGGCGTAGGGAGGAGGATTCTTCCAAATGGGAGGATGAACAGGTACATGTGAGTGACAAGGGCTCACATAAAGGTGATTCATTGGGTATAGCTGAGGCTCTAACAGATTTGAAGAGGCAACCAGGTTTTGATGCTTCATTGGTTACCCCTACAAATTTAAGTTTGTCTTTTACTGAAATGTTGGAGCAGTTCACAAAGCCAAACGCTGACAAGAGTAAAGTAAGCGTTGACATTCAGGTTTTAGACGCTGATAAACCTGCAGGTGTGGTTGATGTATCCCAGTCATCAACTATCATCAAGGATGTGTCTACACAGGTACCATCAACTTCTTTACCTACTATTGATGTATTGGATAAAGGTAAAGGGATTATGGTAGAAGCAGAAGTTCCCAAGAATGCAGCCCAAGTGCATTTTGATTCTATTTTGGCTGCACAACTTGAGGAGAAGGAGAAGAAGACTACTATTGAGTCACCATTTGTGGCTACTTCTGAAAGTAATAAGGGAGGTAGTGATGATGAGAGTACTGATTCAAGTGTGATGATTATTGAAGATCCAGAAAGGCTTGAATATGGTGATGAGTTGGCTAAGGAAAGGCTTGAGGAGTTGAAAATGCAAGTTGATTATGAGATGCCTGAAGTAGCCAAGATGTACTTTGCATGGGAGAATACAGTTATAGAGAATCCAAACATGACCATTTCAGATCAAATTTGGGGTTTGGAGATTCTGCTAAGAGTTCAAAGAGATTGCAAGGTAATTTTGAAGTATAGGGCTAGCCAGGTTCTTTCACAAACAAAGAAGGATAGAAGGGAGCTTTACTATATGCTTCTCAGATGTCATCAAGGGGGTTGGACTTTCAAGAGGTTGCAGGATTTGTCCTTTGATGAGTTGGAATTTCGTGCTTATCCTATATGGGCAAGTATCCAAGAGGAGAATACTATCAGACTCCTTTCAGATGAAAGATAGGAAGAACTTGCAGAAGAGATGCAGATTCAAAAGGCTTCGATTGTACCAAGGCCTGTGAAGAGGGGACTTCCAATTGAGTTCCCAAAGAATTTGGTTAGAGTGAATCCTAGTGAAGTAGTTATTAGAAAGAGTATTAAGCTCTCATGTTTGGAAGCTTCACATATTGTAGAGGTATTACCTTATGATTCCAGAATCCCTATAGTTCACTATCAAGAAGATGCAAGTGGGTTTTGGATGATTGGCAGATATGGAAAGAAGGTACATACTTTCACTTCTCTTATCTTTTTGTTTGCAAGTCTGGATAGAGAAGACTTGGTAGATCTTTGGGGATTGATGAAGAACAAGTATGAGGCTGAAGCACCTACTTCAGCCAATGGAATAAAGATTTGGTCCACATTCAAGAGAATGTGTGAGCCAAATGATACAGATCCAATATGGTTGGATCTGGATGATATCAGTGGACTTCAATGGCGTCTACATTCAACAGTTGATGTTTATCATTTAAGTACTATAAAGTTTTCTGAATATCTTCTTGTGGATGCTGAATATCCCATGTCCAAGGAAGTTTTGAAGAAAATGGTGTCAACACAGCTGGAAATGGATTACACAAGTGATGTTGGCAAAGATTTAATTAGGTTTATTTATTTCCTAATTAAAAAGTGATTTGTATTTGTAAGAATCCTCCTTGTACTTAGTTTTTATTTAGAAACTTGATTACTAGAGTAGATATCAAGTTTAGGGGATGATTGTTGGGAATAAAATGAGCCAAGACACTTAGACGCTGACAAGAGGAAATTGGACGTTGATAAGAAGAAATCAAGCGTTGACAGATCAAGCGTTGACAAGAAGAAATCTAGCGCTGATGAGAAGAAGTCCAAGCACTGATAGAATACTTAGTCTACATGTTTTGTATTTCTAGTAAATATATGTTCGACAATGTATTTTCTATATTTATATTTACCTAGAATGGCTGATAGTTAGACTCTTGTGCAAGGCTCCTTAATCTATAAAAGGAGGCCTTTAGGTTTTAGTTTAATACACGTTTTACACTTTCATTGTACGCAAGTTCGATTATCAATCAATGTGAAAGTTTGGTTTATTTGTTTTGTTTGTTCTTCATTCAAGTATTAATTCCGCATAGTACTTGAATTGTTTATACAACAGAGTTTCTCTAAGTGTTTAACTTGATTTAATCTCGTTTGCACAAAGCTAAATCGATCTAAGTTTGGGATCAACACCTAGAAAATGCCACACTACAACGCCAATCACCGTACCAATTGTGACGTTTTCGTGTGGTGTTTTCATACAAACAAACCTTTTTTTATATAAGCTGGATAAGTAGGTAACGACTAGTTTTTTGAATTTGTAAAAGAAGGCATTTGAAAAAAGAAAAAATAAACTTTTTCAACTTTTTATCCTAAAAACATCTAATAAGAGCCCTATAAACTCCTAGTGTTTTCATTTACTTTCACATACAAAACACAAAACCACTCCTATGGATATCGATCCCAATGACATGTTCGAATTTTTATGATTTTTATGCTCAACTTCGATATGAAGCAATATGCTCAATAGTTTGATTACTATGAAAAATATCAAAAAAATTTAAATGACAAAGGTGAAAGGCAAGGTAATTTGGAGTGGGCAGCTAGGCGATTTATACCACGTGGACGAGAAGATGCAGAAGCAAAACTAATGCGAGATTATTTTGGAGACGAGAACAACCACCTAAATATGCGGAAGAATATTTTATGTGAATGTAACGTACGAACTCTCGAATCTTTAAACAAATTGTTAATGATATTACTAACTACACTATTCACCCTCTTCCCATTTACTTTGATTTTTTTCATCAACGTCCCAATGTCGCATGTCGTTTAGGTTTTGTGCTACTATGAAATGCACATTTGTTATACACATTGGCGTAGGACAGTCGCGAGATGCACTTGATGAGTATTTGTAAGTTATCGAGCGTTGTTCACATGATTCTTTGTGGAACTTCACTAAATGCAATTATGTATTCTACGTCGAAGAATTTTTGAGAAAACCTATTTTCGAAGATGTGCAACACATACATGAATTGCGCCAAAACCACACGGGCTCCTGGTGATGCTCGGAGCATCGATTGTATGCATTGTGAATGAAAAAATTGTCCTAAGTCCTTAAATGGTCAATTCAAACGACGTGATAAAAATACCCGCCTATAATGCTTGAGGCAATTGCGGATCAATAATTGTGGATTTGGCATGCATTTTTTGGGTACTTGGGGCAAAAAAAGACCTTAATGTTTTAAATGGTTCACTATTATTTGATGACCTTCTATGGATAAGGAATCAAAAGCTCCGTTTGTTTTAAACAGAAAACATAAAAAAAGGTTACTATTTGGCGGATGGAAGTTACCTTAAGAAGTATGTGTTTATGAAATCGTTTAGTGTAGCCAGGGATGAAAACAATGAAGTTTAAAAGAATTCAAGAAAGTGCAATAAAATATGTTAAAAGAGCTTTCGGAGTCCTACAAGGTTAATAGAAAATTATACAACAACCCGCACGTCAGTATCAAATCAACAAGATTAAAAGAATCATGTATAATTGTATGTAGGGGTGCAATCGAATCAAGCTGAGCTCAAGCTTTATAGGAATTGAGCTTGGCTTGATAAAACAATTGTTTGCTTGATAGCTTCTCAAGCTTTAGCAATCCAGGCTTGAGATTGGCTTAATAAGGCTTGATCAAAGCTTGAGTTTGGTTTAAAAAGCTTGAATGTGTATAAAATTATTTTTTTTGGCAATAAAACTCATCAATAAAAACATACGTATAAAGTAAAACAAACAGAAACCATAACTCAAAACCAAATTCGATTCATTTAGCATTAATAAAACCAAAAATAACATAATCGTACAATCTTGGTTTCAAAAGCGTTTTGCAATCCAATGCGATTAAGGTCGCAATTACGACACTTTCATATTAAAAAGAGTAGACAAAATATTTATACGTATTATATTTCACCAAGTACCAAGTAAATGTAACAAATTTATAAAAAAATAATATACAATTACTAAATTGTAAATTTAATCAAAATTAAAAGTCCTTCTAAAAATATATTATTTATTTATGAAATAAACCTTTATAATTAAGTTAATAGTAAAATTAATTATAAGTTGCTTATATAAATTCATCATAAAAACACATCTTAATAAAGCTTGAAAAAGTTAAATAAGAGCTCGAGCCGAGCTATCAAAAGCTTGAGCTTGATATATGTTTCAAGATATTTTTTAGGCCCGAGCTTGATAAAAGTTTGGCTTGATCGAGCCAAGCTTGAGCTCGAGTTGCTTGATAAAAAAGCTTGGCTTGGTTGCAGCCATACTTGCATCATTATACATAACATGATATTGAAATATAAAATTTTGATATTAGTGAATATAGAGATATGTATACTATCTCAAAACTGAATATTCAACGTACTTGGGTCGAACGATGTGAGATACAACGAAGAAAATACAAAAAAACTTCAGGATAAGAGAGTTTACGACTACTTTTAACACGATCTTGTGGAGCAATTGTGAAACTTTAATTATTAAGTTGTATTTTTTTAATGTTTTCGTGTTTTAGATTTATTTTTATTTTTATTAATAAATTTTTAATGTTTGTTTTAATATATTATTTTAGTTTAATAATAAAAAAATGATAAAGTTATTATAACACTAGAAATTTGGTATTAAACAAAAAGTTGTTTTCTGATGTTATAGTAACCGTAATCTTTACTATATATTAAAAGAAAATCTTTTATAATTTATATAAATGTTATAAAATCAACTTACTTTTTGTAATGCTTCATGTACAAATCAACATTGCTTCAAAATTGAAAATAGAAATAATAATATAATTTAATACTCATTATTAAAACTAATCAATACATAATTTAGTTTTCGTATTAAAACTAATTAATACATATTAATTCAGACACACTTAAAAAATAATTAATACACCACATTACTTATAAATACTATTTTCTATTCACACTGTATAACAACTAAAAACGTATATATTTACAAAATCGTACATATTTTCTACCTAAAATAATGAGGTTCAACTAGGAACCGCAGTCACAGTCGATTCAACTAGCCAAACCATCATAAGACGAACCTGAGAAGACCCATCGAAAATGATAAAAACGACACCGTTAAATTAATTTGTACTACTTTTTTGAACAACACATAAATTTGTACTATTTATAAAATAGATTGTACTTTCTCTCCAAAATTTTAAGTAGTACAACGTCACAAGTTTTGGTGTACAATAAACATTAAATGTCAAAATTAATATGCAACATGTACAAATAACTATTGCTATAAATTATAATTTTTTAGATACAATTATTTAAATTGTAACACCCCATTTTGATAATGGAATGTCACGCGTAATTATGGCGTGTCATCAAAGCATACAAGGATAAATGTCTAAAACATTACATGACCATAAAAAGGAAATACCTTAATCAAACATCGGTAGTCCAAAAGTAAAGCTCATCACACACAAACATAAGTACTGTAAATGAAAGGACTAAATAACGTCCATGGAAAGAGTATCAAAGTATATATAATGCATAAAGTAAAGAAAGGCTAGAAAGCTTCCAGTCCATATGCACGTACGCTTAAAGTCTACGAGCGTCCCTGAGTACCTGCCGTTTTGGGAACATAAAAAGGAAAACGGCTGAGCAATACGCTCAGTGCACGGATGTACAATAAAGCATGAATAATATAAGCATATAACATCGGAAGAAACTAAGTCCCGAATAACCCGGTTAAGTCTTAATAAAACTGGTTTTATAGTTTGAAAAGCCTTATGTTTATCTTGTAAAAACTGTTTAACATATTTTACCGTTAGCCAATATAGGTCATGAAAATCCACCGTGCATGAATACTTGGAGGGGTGACCTCATCATGCAAATTAGAGGGCTGCCTCTAATTTAATATACTGGTTTTGGGTAGGAGGGATCAGCTCCTTGTGAAGGATGCAATGCACACACCACATTCACACTGAGTAATCTGCTGAAAAACATGTAACTAGGATGCACCCATACGCCCCACATGATAAATATAATAATATGGCCAAAAGCTGAAGGGACGCCACGAGAAATCACTCCGTTGTGGGGAAGTCATAACACCAGTGCCTCTAGTGTTATGGTTATGGTACCTCCATAACTAGGTGAAACTGGTCATGCATGGATATGGCTTTAGGTATTCTAATTAAACTTAAGCAATCAAACATATAAACTTATACTATGGGAAAGCAGTTGGCTGCATACGGGGAATCCTAATAAGGAAGAATGTCCATACTGAAAGGACGGGAATCTGTACCTTATGTCCAGTGAACGAAGAAGACGAACGGAAGAGAGTCCTACTTCGGTATCACTAACGCTACATAAATACATACGTGTATAAGTATCTGATTACTGAATACGTAACTGGTTTTATGTCATGTCTTAGCTTATTTTATACGTTCATGTCATGTTTTACTGTTTTATGCTTTATACTGTGTTTATCTTATATTCTGCCTATTCTGAGTATTACTTGTATTTCATGTATTATTATACTTGTTGTGTAATAATAAGTAACTTTCTAAAAAAAGCAGGTTTCCTAAAATAGAAAGTTTCCAAAAATAGAAAGTTACCAAAAATAGAAAGTTTCCAAAAATAGAAAGTTTTCTAAAATAGAAAGTTTCCAAAAATAGAAAGTTTCTAAAAATAGAAAGTTTCCAAAAATAGAAAGTTTCCCAAAAATAGAAAGTTTCCAAAAATAGAATTACTACTTAAAATAGATAAGTTTTTAAAAATAGGAAGTTTCCATAAATAGATTAGCTGCCTTAATTAAATAAGTTTCTAAAAATAGAAAATTTCCATAAATAGATATAAGCTGGTTAAATAAGCTAATTATATAAGCTTAAGGGTTTTCTGATTATTATTCTAAGTCATGTAGTTATAAAGTATAGTTTATTAATTATTACATGTAAATTAAATAAACTATAGGTTAAAAGTATTTAATTAAATATATCATGTTTTTAATTAAATAAAGTTAAAATACTTAGGTTAAAACATGCATTATTAATAATATAACCTAAGTCATGTTAATTAATTAATTATAGTCATGGTTTTTAATAATTAATTAATTATAAGGTCTAATAAAATATAAATACTTAGGTTAAAATTCATGATCTAATAATTAAATTTATAACCTAAGTCATGTTAATTAAATTAATCATGTCATGTTTTATTAATTTAATTTTTTTAACACATAACTAGTAAAATCATAAACCTTAAAAATAATCTATGAACCGGACCCGTGACTAGAAACCATGAACCGGACCCGTAACTAACATCATACCCCGAACCAAGGTCGGGGTTTCCCCTTGCTTGCTGCTGCCGTGGGACCACCATCACCATACTGAGACCATATGGTCTCGGTGGTGGGTAATAAGCCAAGCCGAGACCCCCTATGGGGCTCGGTTAGGCGTCGGCTACAAACACAACACCCCAAAACCCTTGTTTTGATTTACCCATGATCATTAACATGTTTTAACAATTGTTTTTAATTAGTCTTTAAAAACATCATGATTTTATATGATTCATTAAATCAAAACATAAAAGAAAAAGGTTAAAAAGGTTATACCGATTACGTGAAACAATTGAGGATGAACACACACGAATCCTTGCACAATATCCAAGATCAAAATCAACTCGAACACCCCCTTTTGTGTCCTTGATGTTAGTTTATAGAGTTCATAACAATTATTTAAAACCCTAATATGGATCAAAGAGCACATAGCGGAAGCGATTAACAAGATCATTAATTTAACACAATTATACTAATCAAGATTAGGGTTACATACCTTTATCCTAGCAAGATCCACAAGACGACGGAGCAAACGGCAACTAGGGTTTATCACGAACACCACCAAGAATATAATCTAAAGGAAGATTATATCACGCTCTTGTACACACGTAATACGGCGAGTTAACCGTGAGTCTAGCACGAACAAACCGAGATTCAACGCTAATGGAATATCTACCCAATAACCCTAGAGAGGGATTAGGACTAGATAAATAGACAAGATCGAAAACCAAACGAAACCCTAATTGGGTTGGGGGTGACCGGCGATCAACAAAGAAAAAGAGAGAGAGTGATTGAAAAATTATGAGGCTTGGGGTTTGTTTATATAGCCTTGACAATCCTTGGGCTCCAAGTCATAAACAAATAAGGAAACCGAAGTTCCCCTTTGCCCCCTCTACAAGCCGGCGGTTAACACCCTCCATAAGGGGTGTTTGTGTAATTTTTCCTTCTTCTTTTATCTTCTATTTAATTCCATAACGGTCGTTATAACTTAACTTTTATTTATCAACGATCGTTAGTTAAGCTTTGGTTTGATTTAATAAATATATATATAATATATTTAATAAATAAATTAACCCTTTACGTTATGTGTGCAATCCCATGATCCCGAGTTCGATCCTATCTCACGACTATTAATTTTAAGTCCATAAACTTTCAGCTCCCACTTGGACAAAATTCTAATATTGTAACACCCCACTTGGATAAGTGGACCGTTACGTGTATTTATGGCGTGTCATCAAAGCATAAGGTAAATGTCCTAAAACATTAAATGACCATCACGGAAATACCGGAATCAAACATCGGTAATCCAAACATAAGCCCAAAACATGAAAAATAAAACACTGAACGAAAGGACTAAACAATGTCCAACTAAGCAGAATAATGTGAGAAATGCATAAAGTAAGAAGTCTGGATAGCTTCCATCCAAATGCACATGCTCTCGGAATCCTAAGAGCGTCCCGGTGTACCTGCCGTTAGAACATGAAAGGAACTACGGCTGAGCTTAACGCTCAGTGAACGGATATAAAACATGATAGGGAATTACTAAAATGGAACAGATGATAAAATACTGGAGCTGTAAGACTGATAAGTAAAGTTGCAGCGGAAATCAGTGTATAATCTGTAAAGCCTGATTTATAAATAATAAAGCTGAACTGTTATCTGTTAAATCTGAAAACATGCATTTACTGTAATTTAATTGCCAGAGCTTATATAGGTCATGTGCTGTAACAACGTTGCATGAATAACTGGAGGGGTGACCTCGTCATGCTATAGAGGGGTGACCTCTAAATAACTGTGCTGGGTGGAGGGATCAGCTCCAATATGAAGGATGTAGAGCACACACCACATTCACATGTTAAACTGTAAACTGTAGCCTAGGATGCATCCATACGCCCCACTAATAATACTGATAAAATGGCCAAGCTGAGCTGAGTGGGACGATGCAGGATATCACTCTCCTGCATGTGAGTCACGACACCGGTGCCTCTAGTGCCGTGGTTACGGTACCTCCGTAACTAGTACATAAACTGATCATGCTTGTATATAATGCTCAGGCAATTTATTTAATTCTTAACATGATTACTGATAAGTTTAAACATATACTGGGGAAAACATTTGGTTGAAGATGGGGAATCCTAATCATGCATAGAAAGGAAGTCCTTACTGAAAGGACGGGAAATCCGTACCTCTAGTCCAGTAACTGACTGAATGGAAGACTGAACGAATACTACTCGGGCTTCACGCGTGCTACATGAATAAAGGACGCGAATAAGTTAACTGATATTCGTTATTAAATTTTACTGATCTTATTGGCTCCTTATTTATTTATTTCTGAAATTCCATACGCATATTAACGGCTAAATCCGGTCTTTTATTAATTTGTTTTAATGTATTTTCGTTCTACTATTAGTTTCATACAAACGTATTTCTGACGATAAAGTATTTCTATAATAAGTATCCCGCTAAATTAGGAGTTTCTTAATTTAAAGAGTGCTCACATAATTTAATTCATTTCCTAAAATTATACCCTTTTAAATATTAAAAAAAAAACTATTTTAATTTAATACATTTAAAATATATTCTAAACATTTTTAAAACAATTTAATTAAAAAGGTATAATATAAAAATATTTATTTTATTATTTATATAAAAAAAATGTCCCGAGCCTTACCGAGATATCCCATCTCGGTCGCACTAAACAAATCAACATATAATAATTAAATCCAACTATACAAATCTGTCTACAAGCATTTGTGACAGAAATTCTGTGTCACTAAAACTGTCGCTAAAACTGTCCTATTTAAAAACTGTATATATATAACAGTTTTGCGACAGAAAACTGTCGCTAAATCTGTCGCTAAAATTATTCAACATAACCATTTAAAGTCCCATTTTTTTTCCCACTGGTTCTACATGTAGTTCCCACTGTTTTAGCCACGTTTCCACTGTTTTCAATATAGCCAAACACACCCTCATGTTTTCTGTCGTCCAAACGCACCCTTAAGTTTTAAATACAGCCCGGTGGTTTGGCAGCCCCCCCTTTGGGTCGAACCAGGCCCTAGCCGCCCCTGTGTGGGTCACGGCTGGGCAGGGATGAGATCACCAAGACACGTGGTGTCTCGGTTTCGCTGATTACACCATACCCCGATGTTACCCAAATCAAACAGCACCCCGAATGGGGCTGCTGCTCTCGGCCGACCAGAACCATACCACACCGAGACCTGCCATGGTCTCGGTTTCCTTTACCAAAACAACCCGACCCCTTATTGATGCATACGGAAACATAATTACCTGGTTGATGAACAAGAATCCGACACCCCTTCTCTTTTTTTTTTTTTTTTTTTCTTCCGGCTGCCAAAACCAAAACCCTAATCTTCTTCCCGTTTCTTTTTTTTTGTATACTGTTATGACAACCACAAAGGGGTAAACCCCCGTTTTGTTTTTCCTTACATGGGCTTGGCCGAAAATTTCTTTTCTTTTTTTTTTAAAAACAAACCGGCCCCTTTACTTCTTATATTTATTTTTTTTTAAAAAAAACTTGTATATATTATTTTCTCGCGTTTTTTGTTTCTGAATCGCGATAACTATTTTTCGTGTAATAATACATACATAATATATTCTGAAACTTAATAATTATTTTCTGAAAAATTATTCATTTGTAATTTTTAAATAAACTGAGACTACGTGTATTTACTATTTGTGGACTTTAAACATTGCGTACGTGTTCGTAATTTATCCTCGTAAATATTATGTCGTGAATTATTTATTTCCTGAATGACTAATACTTTCGTAATACTTGAATTAATATTTTCATTTACTAACTGAATAAATAATTACGTAACGTTTAAATTAAATTTGTGCTTGTACGTAATTGATGTTCGTGGACTACTTATATAGTTTATTAAAATTAAACTGCGTATTTAAATATTCTGATTTTTAAATACGGGTTTTACAATTCTTCCCCTCTAAAAAAATAATTCGTCCTCGAATTAAGGACACGGTTAAACCGGGTTTTACAATTCTTCCCCTCTAAAAGGGAGAAATTCGTCCTCGAATTAAAGTAATAAGCTGATGAAGTTATAAGAACTGAAAGAACACGTAGACTGAAAAGACAATTAAGCTGAAGGATAAATTGTCTTCTAATTAAGACATAATGCTGCTGATAGGTATAAACCTGACATGACTGAAAGAACATAACTGAATTTATTGAAGAAAATAATGAGAGGTCCGGATGGACTCCTCCGTTTCGAGTGGCTTCCCGCTCGAAACGATTCCTTCAAAGGCCTAAACATAATGAACAAAATCTTGGTCCTGATGACCCTGTCCTGATGCTGCTGAATAGTTTCAGGTTCCATACTTAAGATGAATTTTCTGAATCTGAGTGAATAAGCTATAGCATGTAGGATACATGAAGTGGTACGTATAATTATCCTGAAAGATAACATTTATATCTCTGAGCAAGCTGCTGAGAATATATATAGGGACGAACTACGTGAACAGTTGTGAACATGCTAAGTGAGCAATTGTGAACGTGATTCGCGATTATAAAAGCAACGTTGTGCATGAAGTATATCGTGAATGGGATACGTGAACATACTGTGAACGTGATACTAGAACACATCATGAACGTATGCTGACTGAGGAAGGAATGCCAAACGGGGATAGCTCAGTTGGGAGAGCGTCAGACTGAAGATCTGAAGGTGAAACGTCTGCCTGGTTACTGGAAAGTTGTGTTAAATTTGAGTCTGGTTTCTCAAGCTTTCTGTAACCGTATTCGATAATAAACTAAGAAACGTGTATCGTGAAATGGCACACGAACTTGAATGTGAACAATGTTATGAACATTAACGTGAGCTTAAATCATGAGATAGCAAAAAAAATGAACTGAAACAGCATCATACCGCGAATGAGACGTAAACGTGAAGTGAAAATAACCATGAATGTAAAGTGGACGTAACCATACACGGGATCGTGAACATGAGTTTTGTCTGGTATGACGGTCGATGGAATGCCTTGAAATCGTATGATTTACTGCTGAATTTTCTGCAGGTCCGCTACTGCGTAATCCTTCTGGTTGAAAGAAAACGCGCAGGCTGATTACATGGTTAATGATAACTTAGATAGTATCATACTTTCTCTGAGTCTGTGGTAAAACTGATAATTTCGATCCAGAGTTTCTACTGGTAGTAATAACTCGATAGCATGCCGGCGTTCTATCTTAAACCTGCTGAAATGACAGGCATTAGGTATGAACATAACTGCCTCAACGTTTTATACTGTTTCTATCAAACTTCTCCCAGGAATTTTGGTACATTCAGGTGAAACTTGAGTGAATAGTTATGGAAGAATTTTTAGTGAGAACTGTCAGCAATTTTCTGCGGTAGTAGTCAATTGAGTTCTAGAAAGGTTTGTACTCCGTTCACAGTCGTCGGTCGGGACCATCAGGTGATGGCCTTCACCTCCGCAGCATTGTTTGAAATTTCTTTCTGCTAAGGTAGAATGGCTCAGAAATGCCACTTTGTTCAATTGGAATTCATATCTGGAAAGCTGTATATAAAATCTTCTCCTATCGAAGATTCTGTACAACTGTGAGAAGATGATTCTCGTGTTCTTCTTTAGGATTTGGCAGATCAGAAAGTGATCAAAGAATATACTGACGATTTTGTCTGCGAAGTCGAGAAAATTTTTATTCAGAAATTTTCATACTATAGCTGGAGCATTAGGAAGCTCAGAAGTACAATTTAAAATTTTTAGAGTGGCTATAATATGTGCAACAACGGTCTGAAGAACATCATGTTCTTCCCTCACCACTGATGGTGGCATGATTTTAAATTTTTCTGGAAGAATGTTTAAAACATCTCGTAGTAAGTTAATTAAACTTTCTATTCGTGGAATGAATATCGATTAAGAATGGTGATCTGATAAATTTTTCGATGGTGCGCTAGGGCGAATAAAGCCTAGTTTTGGTAACTCTTGCAGCAATTGCTGCAACTCTTTTAACGTAGCTAAAGCCCTGCAAATAAGAGTTTTGAAAACATGTTCTGTTCTTGAGACAAGCTCGATGTTAAATTATGTCTCGTGGGTAGGAAGGAATTTCCGGACCACCTTCTGGCATGACATCTGGAAATTTTTAGGATAATCTATTGATCATGTACTCGAGGAATTTTAGAAGTGAATTTATAACTGGTAGCTAAAAGTCTTCGTAACTATGGACTGATAAGTCACGCGCATGTAAGGAAGAAACAATCTTGTACTGATTTTTCTGGCAGAAATATATAATGAATATATTTGTGGATTTAGTAAGACGGATCTCGTCGTTAACACCAAATAAGACTTTAATAAATATAGTGACACTATTGAGTCCTTATGGCTGAGAGGCAGGTAACTACCTGATTTGAGATAAAGCTAACATAGTAACACATGAAGTAAACATGATGACTTTTTACTTAATGTGTTTGTCTGTAAGCTCACAGAGTGAATACTGTTTGTTTAATCTGATAAATTTTCTAGTGGTGGTGGCTGAATTTTTAAAAGATTTGATTCATGTATGGCATAATAGAACGGGTATACCCCTTTCTGAAGGGTACCCTGAATTATTGTGGGTCTCGCTTGGAAACATACTAGAGTTAGGAGTTCTGACTCGTACTCTGAGAAGATATTCGTATGACGTGTATAATGACTGGTGTTCTAGTGTCTTCTGAAACGATACTTGAGAACTGTGTCTTGACTGTTGTCTGGACATGTATTTTAATGGATGAACCTGGACAAGGCCGAAAATATTTGGTAACTGCTAGGATTGGCGGACCGGTTAGACTACTGACCTCTTGTATTCCTGGTCATGTCTGTGCCGGAGTTCCGATGGTTACTGACTGATTTAATTATAAATATGATGGTTGTCACTACTACTTTGTCTGTCAGTTTCCTGACGATCGTTATCATGACCGTGATTCATGTAATTATTCTGCTGAGTGGCCGGCTGGTTACCGGTTCCCACTCTTCTGACATAAAGATTAGCTGAGTGAAGTGTGACATCTAACTGGGAAAGAAAAAAAAAAGGAATAGGATGGTAGTGTCTGATGGTTGAAATTTTGTCTTGACATAAAGTTCAAATTTATAGTTTTCGTCCTTGCTCTACGGTGTCTTTATAGTATAACAGCATCAGCATCAGCATCTTGAGAAATCTCCAAAGTATCGGCAGCATCAGCAATTTTGAGGTCTTCAAAGTGTTCGCAGCATCAGCATCTGGTAAAAATATCGACAAGTGGAAATGCCCGAGATGATTGAGGATCGATTAGCAATATCCATGGAGTAGGGTACCTGGTGTACACCTGGACTACTGTACATGAAGTACAAAATGAATATTGCACATGAAGCATATCGAGACATTGTACGTGGAGTACACATGTATCACTGTATAAGGAGTATAACTGAGACACTGTACGTGGAGTATATATGGAATACTGTACATGGGGCTGGTGGAAATTTTATGGGATGATCGATACTGGTGTCGTTTGTCTGACATGATCAAAGAAATAAATTGATTTAACGGTAATAAACAGATCTGAAATAAGTAACATGATAGGCTGACAATTCCTTCGTCGACTTACTGCTGGTTGTATCGAGGCTGAAAAGTATGTATAATCAAAGTCCCAACAGTGGTCAGCATGAAGCATGATTAATGAAGGCCAATCATGATTTATCATGAAGATGGGTTTTACTAAAATTCTTGTGTATGAGAACATCATTACTTTGCTGAAACATAATCCTCGTAAGGAGACATGCACTTAGTCAGCATGAAAACGACATTCACGTGAGAGTATAAACTTGATTGGTTCAAAGAACATAGAAGAATAATCAACTGAGGTCTAACATCAACTGATGTGGATAGTTATGGTTTAATCCACCGTATTCATAGTAGGAAGCATGTGACTAAGAATGGGCGATTCTGTTTCGATCCATACTTGTCAAAAATTTATGAGAACTGTCATGTATAGAAATTTACAATTTGAGACTAAATATGGTTGGCTGTAGTTCAAACCATACTTGTCAAAATTTTATGAAATGTAATGGTATGACAAAGGTGAATAACTATGGATCGGTTCAAAATAGCATTTGACTGAAAAGCATGAAATTTGACCTGAATAATGGTGCACGGTTATGGCTGGTTCACTAATTAATATTTGACTGAAAACATGAATCTGACATGAGTAAGGATGAATGCCTAGGTTCGGTTTACCAATGCAAAATCTGAACGGGCAAGGATGAACGCCTATGGGTCGGTTCACCAAAACGAAAATTCGCAGAAAAGCACATGCGACTAAATATGGCCGGTCCTGTACCAACCTTTTACTTAGTCAAAAACTTTAAGAAACCGACTGCTAACTGAAGAAAACTGACTGATTAATGCATGAGAAACATGAAAGATAACAACGCCAAAATCTGGGAAGTTCCTGGTGACTACCCACTAGTCACAGGTCAAGTTTTAGAGCCTACAGGTCGAACCTTGCGCTCTGATACCATAATTGTAACACCCCACTTGGATAAGTGGACCGTTACGTGTATTTATGGCGTGTCATCAAAGCATAAGGTAAATGTCCTAAAACATTAAATGACCATCACGGAAATACCGGAATCAAACATCGGTAATCCAAACATAAGCCCAAAACATGAAAAATAAAACACTGAACGAAAGGACTAAACAATGTCAAACTAAGCAGAATAATGTGAGAAATGCATAAAGTAAGAAGTCTGGATAGCTTCCATCCAAATGCACATGCTCTCGGAATCCTAAGAGCGTCCCGGTGTACCTGCCGTTAGAACATGAAAGGAACTACGGCTGAGCTTAACGCTCAGTGAACGGATATAAAACATGATAGGGAATTACTAAAATGGAACAGATGATAAAATACTGGAGCTGTAAGACTGATAAGTAAAGTTGCAGCGGAAATCTGTGTATAATCTGTAAAGCCTGATTTATAAATAATAAAGCTGAACTGTTATCTGTTAAATCTGAAAACATGCATTTACTGTAATTTAATTGCCAGAGCTTATATAGGTCATGTGCTGTAACAACGTTGCATGAATAACTGGAGGGGTGACCTCGTCATGCTATAGAGGGGTGACCTCTAAATAACTGTGCTGGGTGGAGGGATCAGCTCCAATGTGAAGGATGTAGAGCACACACCACATTCACATGTTAAACTGTAAACTGTAGCCTAGGATGCATCCATACGCCCCACTAATAATACTGATAAAATGGCCAAGCTGAGCTGAGTGGGACGATGCAGGATATCACTCTCCTGCATGTGAGTCACGACACCGGTGCCTCTAGTGCCGTGGTTACGGTACCTCCGTAACTAGTACATAAACTGATCATGCTTGTATATAATGCTCAGGCAATTTATTTAATTCTTAACATGATTACTGATAAGTTTAAACATATACTGGGGAAAACATTTGGCTGAAGATGGGGAATCCTAATCATGCATAGAAAGGAAGTCCTTACTGAAAGGACGGGAAATCCGTACCTCTAGTCCAGTAACTGACTGAATGGAAGACTGAACGAATACTACTCGGGCTTCACGCGTGCTACATGAATAAAGGACGCGAATAAGTTAACTGATATTCGTTATTAAATTTTACTGATCTTATTGGCTCCTTATTTATTTATTTCTGAAATTCCATACGCATATTAACGGCTAAATCCGGTCTTTTATTAATTTATTTTAATGTATTTTCGTTCTAGTATTAGTTTCATACAAACGTATTTCTGACGATAAAGTATTTCTATAATAAGTATCCCGCTAAATTAGGAGTTTCTTAATTTAAAGAGTGCTCACATAATTTAATTCATTTCCTAAAATTATACCCTTTTAAATATTAAAAAAAATTATTTTAATTTAATACATTTAAAATATATTCTAAACATTTATAAAACAATTTAATTAAAAAGGTATAATATAAAAATATTTATTTTATTATTTATATAAAAAAATGTCCCGAGCCTTACCGAGATATCCCATCTCGGTCGCACTAAACAAATCAACATATAATAATTAAATCCAACTATACAAATCTGTCTACAAGCATTTGTGACAGAAATTCTGTGTCACTAAAACTGTCGCTAAAATTGTCCTATTTAAAAACTGTATATATATAACAGTTTTGCGACAGAAAACTGTCGCTAAATCTGTCGCTAAAATTATTCAACATAACCATTTAAAGTCCCATTTTTTTTTCCCACTGGTTCTACATGTAGTTCCCACTGTTTTAGCCACGTTTCCACTGTTTTCAATATAGCCAAACACACCCTTATGTTTTATGTCGTCCAAACGCACCCTTAAGTTTTAAATACAGCCCGGTGGTTTGGCAGCCCCCCCTTTGGGTCGAACCAGGCCCTAGCCGCCCCTGTGTGGGTCACGGCTGGGCAGGGATGAGATCACCAAGACACGTGGTGTCTCGGTTTCGCTGATTACACCATACCCCGATGTTACCCAAATCAAACAGCACCCCGAATGGGGCTGCTGCTCTCGGCCGACCAGAACCATACCACACCGAGACCTGCCATGGTCTCGGTTTCCTTTACCAAAACAACCCGACCCCTTATTGATGCATACGGAAACATAATTACCTGGTTGATGAACAAGAATCCGACACCCCTTCTCTTTTTTTTTTTTTTCTTCCGGCTGCCAAAACCAAAACCCTAATCTTCTTCCCGTTTCTTTTTTTTTGTATACTGTTATGACAACCACAAAGGGGTAAACCCCCGTTTTGTTTTTCCTTACATGGGCTTGGCCCAAAATTTCTTTTCTTTTTTTTTAAAAAACAAACCGGCCCCTTTACTTCTTATATTTATTTTTAAAAAAAAAAACTTGTATATATTATTTTCTCGCATTTTTTGTTTCTGAATCGCGATAACTATTTTTCGTGTAATAATACATACATAATATATTCTGAAACTTAATAATTATTTTCTGAAAAATTATTCATTTGTAATTTTTAAATAAACTGAGACTACGTGTATTTACTATTTGTGGACTTTAAACATTGCGTACGTGTTCGTAATTTATCCTCGTAAATATTATGTCGTGAATTATTTATTTCCTGAATGACTAATACTTTCGTAATACTTGAATTAATATTTTCATTTACTAACTGAATAAATAATTACGTAACGTTTAAATTAAATCTGTGCTTGTACGTAATTAATGTTCGTGGACTACTTATATAGTTTATTAAAATTAAACTGCGTATTTAAATATTCTGATTTTTAAATACGGGTTTTACAAATATCGTGATCACATTGACTAGCGTCTAGTTACATTAGCAATGTCACTAGTACAACTCGAGTAAGGTTTCTTGGACAAAACCTTTTAATGATTAAATCATTATTATTATTATCCTTTCATTTCAAATACAACGTTAATAAGGATATGGATCCTAGTCATTCCTTTCATTAACCATTATGTTTCTCGTTTACGGATATAGCAAGATCACCAAAACAAATTTGGGTGCGGCCGCACAAATATCTTACTACTCCTCCGAGGGGCCCAGCTGTATTATACTTCAAAATAAATTTTGAAGGTAACGAATCCCATTTTGACTACAAGCAAAACTTATGAACTTTGCAACACTTCCAAAAATAATCCTTATAGCTACCAGTTACGTTTAGCGTTAGATTATTCCACAGAAATGCACTAGATCCACGACAGTTTCCTGGTATCTCAGGTCTAAGGATAACTATTTATGATTTACTTGATGACAAAGATCCATAAAGTAAAATCATATAGTTGGGATAAGTCCAATATTTGATCCATCAAATATCATCCAAAATTGACCAACATACTTTCAAGTATACTCTGTCACTATTTTGAATTGTCTTAGTTTAATAATACTCCCATATTATTAATCGACAACGGACATTTAGAAACATCATAATGCTCATGGATTTAAAACATGTAAAATAGGATACAAAATCAAATAACAGAAAAATAAACGAAATCCAATCTTTATTTCATCAATTCAATAATGTCTTACATCCTTTATCCAAATACTAAAAATAGATCAATGCATAAAATTGGTACATGCGTCATGCCTCTAGTAATGACATTCATACTTGTTTGGCGAAGCATAAAATAACCAATCTTGACCTATTGAAATTTTGAGAATACTTTCTTCAAGAATTCAATTCATTGAAACTCTTGTACATGTGCATTCAAATAATTTGATATTGCCACTTAGTATCAAAATTGTGAAACATCCTTGATCACCAATTTCCTAAACTTCCAAAACACATTTGAAGTTCAAAGTATTCTAATTCTTTAATGTATAATGCAACTTTAATCAACATGTCATCTCCAAAAGATCTCATGACTAATATTGAGTGTTACCTCAATTATATCCTTTCAAGTTTTACAACTTGTCATAAAAGATATAAATACGTTACCTTTAATATCTATTATGTAATGTTTGATTCCAACCAAAACCTTCAAGTTTGTTGGCTATGATAATTTGCACAACGATTGACAAATTACTCATCTATAGAATATGGAAGCCAATCCAAGATTTAGGATGTTTATTCTATTTCCAAACATATTCCTTCAGAATATTCATTACACAAGTTATTTAATAACTTCTTAAATAGATTAATATATTCAAATCATCATGTATTTTAAGCATGATATAAATACAACACGACACACATGAAAATTTCTCAAACCAGATTTAGATTTCTTCATGTCCTAAATATCCACGTAAACTTACTACATGGCATATTACGTTGTATTTCCACCGCATAAATAAATAAATTTATTTGTCCCAAGGTTATGTATATCTTATTTTCTAAATCTCCAAAGTAAAGTTTCATCTCAAATCTAAACCAAATCAACATTTAATTTGAATGAAAACTTACTTTCTTACATGTCTATTTGACACATATAATTTAAGAAAATAACCATAATACTCCCACTAGCTTTTAGGAATACTCAGAGACCATCTTATTCAAATTTAAATCCAATCTTGGCTTTCAAATTAAACATAACAATAATCTCCTAGATGTATGCTTTTATCCATTCACGGATAATTGCATTTTGTACTTTTCCAAAGATTTATTTTTGAAGTAATAAACTCATTTCGATTACTTAAGTCCTTTCTCAAGTAGTCATTCAAGAAATAGTTCATACATATCCAAATTTGTCAATTTAAAATATGACCATCAAAATCTTTATATATTTAATGTGTTTAGGAAAGAATACTCAATCACAATTAATTACTTAAATGTGACTAATAATCTATTCACAATACATATATTAAATATGTGTACAATTTTGTCCATATAGTTTCGACACAAAGATTAAACCACTACAATTGGCGTTTTTCTTCCTTTGACGAAACTCATCTTCAATTTCTAGTCAAACTATTTAAGATAACCCAAAACCAAAATTTGATTATCTTGTTGGACAACATCTATAACAATCATAGTATGAGTAGTTTACCCAAAACAATATTTGGTAACAAATCATAACAATTATTTGTAACTCATAATTCTCAGCATATAAATCGCATATCCGAGATATCCTTACGGACCTATGACATAAATTCCTTTATCTCGAGGTTTAGCATTTACACGCCTACCTCATGATAATTACTAGTGTATTTTAGAAGATCATGTATCTTGTAATTTTATCTTTCAAGATCAAAACTCCCACTTGCTTTTAGCAACTTAAAATTAATCTTTAAATACATAGCAAATAGATCAACACTCCAACGTTATCTATATGGGATATTACAAAACACAATGGCCGTTCCATACTCTTTATTTTCTAAACAATCCACTTCATAAGTAGTTTAGAAAAATCCGAACTCCATTTAAGATATAACGTGATTCATCACATTCCGTATATAATGGTATCTTATTAATCTTCTTAGCTCAAGTCATACTCAACTTTCTAACCTTGATATCTTTTGGAATAAAGGAAGATATAGTTATCTTGAATCAAACATCACCATCAAATTGAGAATTTTGATTCTCCTAATGAACATACCATAACAATGATGTATTTCATTTAGGGAAATATTGTAAGTCAATCTTAACAATATTTAAGATAAATATATATCTTTAGGCTTACCTATATACCAACTAAATCATCTTAATGGTATAATAGATTTTCTAACCATTTTGCATGCTTTATAACTCAAGTACTTATGATACAAAGTCACTTCATAAAAGTTATAAGTCCATTACACGTTATATGTATATGACTTTAGTGAAATAGAGACAATACATTAACGTCTTACTTTATATTATACGTCTTTCAAGACTTTATGTTTGTGACTTTATACAATAAATTATAAACATGTATAACTAAAGTAAATCATGAACACCACTAGGTTTCATTCATCTTTTCAAGTTAATTCACTCATATACTATTATATGAACACCACTAGGTTTCATTAGTAGTATAAGATTACTCTATGTATCTTATGTCATTCCAGGAATTAGTCCATTTTAAGAAACTTCAAAACATTCCACGCCCGATCTTACGACATGTGGATATTTTACCCTTTAGTTTACAATTTAGTCCAAGCTCTTACATGACTAAATCAAAACAACAAGTGTTTCTTAAAGTGAATGATATATATACTTTTAAGTAGTCTTTTAATCATATTGACACATGATCTAAATATTAATTAGATTGTTAATCTCTTATCTTAAAGACAAGAGAATCATATCTTTATGAGTTGTTTCTTGCACACAATGTTCATTTCTCCCACTTGTGCATGGAACAAGCTCATATATAAGATAAACATCACGTCTAACGTTCGTCTATACAAAATATGATTGTGCCACATATATTAGCTTTTACAAGTAGATGTAGAACCACTTTAATCAACAAGAATCAGTACATAACTATCTTTGAAGATATTAGTGTCAATAATTCGAAAGTAATTATCTTAGGACATACTAAAGATAACAGGTTATTACCAAGACAACAAAGCTTGTAACTCCCACTGACTTAGAGAATGTTTTAATAGACTCAAAATCAGTAATACAACACAATTCTCCCACTGAACTTAACAACATTGAAAATGTTTCATAATCGGTGAAAATAATTAGTGTTGTGTTTACTTTCTTACACTTTTGAAAAACACATTCGTAACAATTACTTATAGTGTTTAGGAGTGTACTCTACTTCGTAAATGATGACTTACCCATCAAATGCTTTTTAACTTTAAAGACTTGACATGCAATTTCTTCCTTAATAGGTCTACCAACCCCACAATGGTATATAGTGCCTATAAATGGTCAAAGCACAACTACTAGACAAATATGCTAGTTTTCCTTATAACCAATTTACGGTAACTTTTAATAACTCAAAATATGCACTTTTCTTAACTATTAAAGTTGCTATGAGTTACGGATTTGAATTTGACATTTCTAAAATCCTTATTACTCCTTCTTTACCCATGAAAAAGAGTTTTAGGTTTATCTTTCATTTGTAAATTGACTCTATCCTCAACCATACGGTTTGTAGATCAATAAATGAATAAACCACGTTTACGGTGTAACGTTGCATTAATACATTTGCAAAAGAATTTACAAAATTCAATTTAGTATTTTTGATAATAACATTCAAGAAAATAAAATTACCCCGGTAATAATAACCATAGTATTTTCCTTGAAAACTAGAATCCAAATTGACATAATTTCATCACATCAGTTGATCTGCTAGCAATGAAAGTATTCAAGATGGTAACTTGTCGAACAATGATTGACAAACAAATTTGCAATTTCTAGATTTTTAAGGGATTTACATTGCCAAAATTCATTTTGCATTGTAAACACGTTTCATCTCTTCTTTATACCTTAAGTTTCCAGATCTCACTGAGTAACTCAATTAAGTCGACTAATCTAAAGAACATAAAACCTTCATGTGCAATCTTATTCAGTCATGAAGTTTTCTCTCCATTATAACATTGTCCGATATCTTATATGACGACAATTGTAACTTCAAGTGTTCGTCAATTAGAGGGCATATGACTTAAATTTTGGGGTATAGATTTTGGTGTCAAAATCATGTATGGAGAAGCATGCATACATCTCCATAACATAAGTTTAATAAAAGGTTTAGTAAACTTTCTGGTTGAGACTAAAAGTTCATCATATACTTGCAAGTTGAGGTATTGGTTAAACCAATTAAAGATTTTACACACAACTAAATTCACACCGTACTTTTTCTAGAACTTTAGTTATAGCACAAAGCAATAACCTTATTCATTGTGTTTCGGATGTGAATTAATGTAGTTAAATCAACCTTAAAGAATTGTACCAATAACAACCGTAGGTAATACCAATTTTGACGCACAGGCGAGCCGGGAATTTGGTCGGCGCTGAAGCATAACACCTCATTCCTTAACCGGGTACATGACCAGCGGTGCGTTATACCCACTTTATAGTTTGTCAAAATTGAGTAGGCCGTTAAGTTGATATTGCAATTCTAATCAACGCAAATCATATGCAATTTAGATCTCAAAACAATTCATTTATTTTATATGATTTAGTCCATATTAATTTTTCTTGTAAAAAATTACCCTTGTTTACGACATACAATCAATAACAAAACGTATGAAAACAAGTAGGTACAAAAAAACTAAATCATAAACACATAATAACAATTTATATGTGCAATAAATAAATCAAATAGCCACATGCATACGATTTATTCAATAAATAATATCAAATCTAGGTTTTTATATATTCATATAAAAGTCTTCCCTAATGTTAAATTTATTGAATCAAATAAAGCATGTAGCAAAACACGTAACAATTACCACATAAACATATGATCCATGAAAAACATGCATGTTCATCACGGATCTCCCACATATCTTAACAATTAAATCTCTATGGATCGAAACATGAATTTACACAACATAACAATTAATCATGCAATTCATCAAAATTCCACCCAAATCACTTAACAATTTAATTAAATCACTACGGATCGTAACCACGCATGACATAACAATTAATTCATGCATACATCTAAAGTTAATTCCCATGTAATTTTAGGGTTTACAAAAAAAACTTTTTTTTTTTATAAAAAATTCGGCATAGCCAATTTTAAAAATAATAAAAAACAAAACCCTAATTTTTATAAAACCTAAAAAACAACATGTAATTTCTAACACAAATCAATATTAGTTAAAAAACTTTAGATCTTGATAATTATAATCATGTTAAAACGGCTCTCGATGCCACTGTTAGTTTATAGAGTTCATAACAATTATTTAAAACCCTAATATGGATCAAAGAGCACATAGCGGAAGCGATTAACAAGAGCATTAATTTAACACAATTATATTAATCAAGATTAGGGTTACATACCTTTATCCTAGCAAGATCCACAAGACGACGGAGCAAACGGCAACTAGGGTTTATCACGAACACCACCAAGAATATAATCTAAAGGAAGATTATATCACGCTCTTGTACACACGTAATACGGCGAGTTAACCGTGAGTCTAGCACGAACAAACCGAGCTTCAACGCTAATGGAATATCTACCCAATAACCCTAGAGAGGGATTAGGACTAGATAAATAGACAAGATCGAAAACCAAACGAAACCCTAATTGGGTTGGGGGTGGCCGGCGATCAACAAAGAAAAAGAGAGAGAGGGATTGAAAAATTATGAGGCTTGGGGTTTGTTTATATAGCCTTGACAATCCTTGGGCTCCAAGTCATAAACAAATAAGGAAACCGAAGTTCCCCTTTGCCCCCTCTACAAGCCGGCGGTTAACACCCTCCATAAGGGGTGTTTGTGTAATTTTTCCTTCTTCTTTTAGCTTCTATTTAATTCAATAACGGTCGTTATAACTTAAATTTTATTTATCAACGATCGTTAGTTAAGCTTTGGTTTGATTTAATAAATATATATATAATATATTTAATAAATAAATTAACCCTTTACGTTATGTGTGCAATCCCGTGATCCCGAGTTCGATCCTATCTCACGACTATTAATTTTAAGTCCATAAACTTTCACTTGAATCCGGCGGCCAAAGAGAAGGGAGAAGAAAAGATTAAGGGTTTTTGTTATTTCTTGATTTTGTGAATAATGACACAAGTTTTTCCTAATTCCCTTGTTTAGTAAAATTATTATGGGCTTGGCCTATTTCTTTGGTGTAGCCGCGGGTAGGGGGCCCCACATGGGGTAACCCGTACTTTTCTCGAGTCTAAATATTATAGTGTGTGTTCGTGTTTTATCGTGTTCGTGTTTTATGTGTTCTTATTAATTATTAACCGTGACTTAATATATTTATTCGTGTTCGTAATAAATATATATACGTAAATAATATTATCCCGTGATTAAATTACGTTCATGATTTCATGATCGCATGTTCGTGATTATAATTATTATTTGAATAATTATCGTGTGTTCATACGTAATAAATACTTATCGTGTTCTAACACGTACGTAATAATTAAACTTCTTATACGTGAACGTAAACATGCTATAAAAGGAAAGTTTTAATCTTGTACGTACGATCTAAAAGGTACTATTCATGGTAAAAGCATACGGGTTTTACAACTCTTCCCCCTAAAAAGAATAATTCGTCCCCGAATTATAGATAAAGTAAACTGGAAAAGAAGAACATACCCGAATTCAAAATATGAAATGAGGGTAAGAAGCCCGGATAGACTCCTTTGTTTCCCAAGTGGCTTCCCGCTCGGTATGATCCCTCCAAAGGATTTTGACGAATGGAGTCGTCTTCCTTCTCATGACTCGCTCTTGTCTGTCAAGAACCCGTTCGGATTCTTCTATGAAAGTGAGATCTTCACGTATCTGTTCCAGTGGATACTTAACCATGTGAAGGGGATGATACTGGTACCCTCTGAGTAAGGACACATGAAACACATTGTGTACATGCGAAAGCTGCGGAGGTAACGCTAACCGGTAAGATACTTCACCGACTCGTTCAATGATATCAAACGGTCCGATGAAACGAGGACTGAGCTTCCCTTTAATCCCAAAGCGTCTAACACCACGTGTCGGCGAAACCTTAAGAAAGACGTGATCTCCTACATTAAAATGCATGTCCCTACGATGCTTATCGGCGTAGCTCTTCTGACATGACCGTGCTTCTTGATGTTTCTGCTTAGCTACTGCGACCCTCTCATTAGTCATCTCTATGATCTCTGGTCCTTCAAGTGTTCGCTCACCAACCTGATCCCAGCAGATTGGGGCGCGACACTTTCTGCCATCAACATCTTGAAAGGAGCATACTTGATACTTGCGTGCCAACTGTTGTTGTATGCAAACTCCACCAAACAGATGTAATCGTCCCAATCACCCGTCCATTCCAACGCACATGACCTCAACATGTCTTCCAATGTCTGAATCGTTCGCTCCGACTGCCCGTCTGTTTGAGGATGAAAACCCGTGCTAAGCTTAATTTGTGTACCCCAAGATTTCTGCAGACTCTTCCAAAATCGTGAAGTGAAACAAGGATCTCTGTCTGAGACGATGCTGGATGGGGCACCGTGGAGTCTCATGATCTCTCTTCTATACGTATCGGCGAGTTTACTGACCGAATCTTCCTTGTGGATCGGTAAGAAATGAGCTGATTTGGTAAGTCGATCTACGATAACCTAAATTGCATCGTGCTTCCTCTTGGTTGGCGGAAGACCAGTAACAAAATCCATGGTGATTTTGTCCCACTTCCACTCTGGAATATCTAACGGCAGATCGCTGATGCTCGATCTTAACCTGCTGGCAGGTAAGACATTTGGAGACGTAAGTGGCAACATCCTGTTTCATACCACTCCACCAAAAGTACTGCTTGATGTCATGGTACATCTTAGTCGAACCAGGATGTATAGAGAATGGGGAGCTATGAGCTTCAGCTAACAAGGCTTCCCGAAGTTCTTGATCATCAAGAACACAAAGTCTTGTGCCCTGCCATACGATACCATCTGCATCTACTCTGAATTCCGTCTACTTCTCCAAATTCTGAACTATCGCCCAAATTTCTCCATCATCTTTCTGAGCTTCCTTGATCCTAGAGAGTAACTCGGGTTCTACTCTAAGATTAGCCTAGTAACCGTGTTATCCACGTACCATGATCTCAATGTCTAGTCGCTCCAAGTCTCTTATGATTTCATCCTCAATCTTAATGCCTTTGATCATTCTGGACTTCCTGCTAAGTGCATCTGCTACTACATTCGCCTTTTCGGGATGATACTGTAGATTAATGTCATAATCCTTCAACAGCTCTAACCATCTCCTCTGCCTCATGTTCAATTCACGTTGAGTGAAGATATACTTCAAGATCTTGTGGTCCGTGAAAATGTCACATGATTCTCCATATAAGTAGTGCCTCCATATCTTTAATGCAAACACGACTGCAGCAAGTTCCAGGTCATGCGTAGGGTAATTTTATTCATAAGGCTTAAGCTGCCGTGAAGCGTACGCGATCACTTTCCCATGTTACATGAGAACACAGCCAAGTCCCTTCCCCGATGCATCACTGTAGATTTGAAATCCACCCGTACCAGATGGGAGAGTAAGAATAGGTGCAGATACTAGCTTCTACTTCAGGTCTTCAAAGCTCTTCTCTCGTTCTTCAGTCCAGACGAATTTCTCCCCTTTCCGCATCATTTTGGTCAATGGCAGTGCTAAGCGAGAAAAGTTCTTCACGAACCTACGGTAATAGCCAGCTAAGCCTAAGAAACTGCGGACTTCAGTCGCTGATGTCGGCCTCGGCCACTTAGTAATAGCCTCAACCTTCGCTGGATCCATAGTGATTCCTTCTGCTGATACAATGTGACCTAAAAATGCCACCTTGTCTAACCAGAACTCACACTTGGAGAATTTAGCATACAGCTGCTTCTGGCGAAGAATCTTTAGTACTGTACGAAGATGGTCTTCGTGTTCCTCCTTGGACTTTGAGAAAATCAAGATATCATCGATGAAGACAATGACGAACTTGTCCAGAAATTCATGGAAGATTCTGTTCATCAAATCCATGAACACTGCTGGAGCATTGGTCAGGCCGAATGGCATGACTACAAATTCGTAGTGGCCATAGCGGGTACGAAAAGTAGTCTTGGCGATGTCCTGCTCCTTAACCCGTAGTTGATGATAGCCTGACCTAAGATCAATCTTGGAGAAGTGTTTGGCCCCTTGGAGTTGGTCAAACAGATCGTCTATACGCGGCAGTGGATACCTATTCCTGATAGTAATCTTGTTGAGCTCGCGATAGTCTATGCAAAGACGCATACTGTCGTCCTTCTTCTTAACAAATAAGACCGGTGCGCCCATGGAGATGCGCTCGGTCGAATGAAACCTCGTACTAGAAGTTCTTGCAATTGATCCTTCAGCTCCTTTAACTCTATGGGAGCCATGCGATAAGGAGCTTTGGAAATCGGTTCAGCTCCTGTGATAAGCTCGATATTGAATTCCACTTCTCGTGCAGGTGGTATGTGTGACAACCCTGGTTTTGAGGTTCGTCACTTAGTTTTATTTTGTGCTAGTTACGTGTCTTTACGTGTTTATGTGCTAATTGGTGTGTATAGATTGTGGTTTGGATATCGTTTCCGGTACGGGGTACCTTGTGAGTGAAACGATGTGTGATGATTTCATGTTCATGAGCTCACATGGTAGTGACTATGAAGTGAGATGGTGTTATTTAGTGGTTCTACGTATACGTATATGTATTATAGAAAATCGTATTTTTTACGATTTACGGTTTAGCATTTGGAGGTCTCGGATGAGGTAATTAGGCATATGGATATTTTTCGGGATGGTTTTAAGTCATTTAGGACTTAGTTATAAAGTTTATTTCAAAATTTGAGATTTTTTTTAAAAGTGTATATTTTACGTCTTTTACGGTAAAACGCGTAAATTTGACTAGTTTTACGGTTTTGAGGTTTTGGAGGCTTTAGGAGCTGAAATAAATTAAGGGAAATTAAGGTAATATTATTAATACATATATTAATAATAAAAAGAAAAAAAAACGAATTTAAGGGGTGTTTGGGTCGGTTTAGACGCACCAAAGAAGGGGAAAAGGAAAAAAGAAAAGGGAAAAAAAGGGAAAAAGGGAACCGGGCTTTTGTATATGGGCCAAGGACTTGTTAGGAAAGTATAGAAAGCCTTATTTTTATCAAAACACTTCATAAAATCCCTGGAGATCAAGTATGGGTCGACATCCATGGAGCAAATTAGGGTTCTTCATCAAATATCTTCTTTTCCAAAAAATTCTAAGGTAAAATCTTCAAACCCTTTTCAATTAAATTGTTTTTATGATTTCTTTAATCATCTTATGATGGATTTAGGTTAGGGTTTAATTTAAAAACAGTAAGTTAATGTTATATTGATCATAATATGATGATCACATAAAGTAGGGCTTGTAATTAGAGGGATTATGGTTAATTAATGAGGTTGATTTTGTCAAACCCGTTTTTAAAAATTGGGCAGAATTTTGAGTCGATTGTTTTGATCATATCGGGAGTTCTAGGAACATTCAAGATGCGATCCAAGTATCCCTGAAAAGGTAATTGAAGTGGCTTTCCAATTCAAGAAACGAGAACTAAATTGGAGGTCGGGAAGTGGGTCAAAAACAGGTTACAACAGTCGAAGGTCATAACAGTTTTAAATTCAGCCTGTTTTCTTTTTAAGTTTTGAGTTGTTTAGGGTACTTAGGGTTTCATTGGGATCTTATCACGAACATGATAGATGGTTTATATATTTTATTAAGTATCTGCACTTGGACTAAGGTTGTGGTTTAGGGTAAGACCCCTTAATTGTAACAAACTTTTAGTATGTTTAAAATCAGGAAATTTGGAATGACAAAAGTATATATATCTATATATATATATATATATATATATATATATATATATATATATATATATATATATATATATATATATATATATATATATATATATATATATATATATATATATATATATATATATATATATATATATATATATATATATATATATATATATATATATATATATATATATATATATATATATCGGGGCATTAACAGTAGCTTTAAGGTTAGGGAAAGTGGGAGGTGTTAGCTAACATATGTAAGGGTATGAATATTCCTTTTACAGAAACCAAGGGTATGTTTAAGTGGACGTTTGACTTAAAGTTTTGAGACCTAAAAACTGGGACTGCTTTGTGTAAAATATGAACGGGATAGTTATTAAACTTAACCAAGTTAAGGACTTGTTAGGGAAGGGTAATGGGGTGATTAGAGCTTATCAATGAGGTATTTATATGGGAATAGGCTAGATGTCCATCATAGGTTGATGAGCCATCTTGGTGATTGGTTCGTGTATTGATTATGTGTTTTTGGTTTGTTAGCTTTTGCTAGTGCGCGGACTTTTGGAGAAGCTCAATCAGGTGAGTTTCATAGTCCCACGTTTGTTATTGATTTTGACTTCCAGATGGGATGGAAGAGACACTGTGTTGAGTTATTTATAAATTGATGCTGTGAATGTTTTTAAGGTTTGAGATGGACTTGTGTGTACATTATGTGATTAACTGCTATGTGATTCTTGTTTGTGTATGATTTGGAAATTATGGTGTTTGGTAAGGCGTGATGCCTTGGAAATTATGGTTGTTGGTAAGGCGTGATGCCTTGGAAATTGTGGTTGTTGGTAAGGCGTGATGCCTTGGTATTGTGATGATTGATTGAACATGAATGCTAGTTGTTAATACATAATTGTAGCGCATTGTCCATATGTTATTGTGTTGATGGTTGTTATTCGCAGCTTATAACTGTTTTGGCGTTGGAGTCTAAATCTATGACTCTCACCAACTTTATGTTGACGTGTTTTAGTGTCTCTTTCAGGTGATGCTATGGGTAGGCATGAGAACTTAAATGGCTAGGACTTGGAGAGAGTAGGAATGCATATAGAAGGATATCCCCGTTTCCTTCTTAGTTTTTATTTGTTCATTAGTTTTTATTTGTTCATTTAATAAGTGATATTGTGGCACACATATGTTTGTTTTGGTTATGTTACTTGTTTGTCTTGGGTAAGAGGTAGGACTGTTACCTACTTACCTAGACTCCTGCATTTGATGAGATGTTGTCATGACTTTTGTGTTACCATTTTATGACATTTCTTATTTCATATAGTTATCTCTATAGACACGCCATGTTGTGATGATATCCATACGTCGCGCCCCATATTCCGCCATGATGGGGTGTGACAGTATGCCCGGAAGTTCTTCTGGAAATACATCTTGGAATTCCGACACTATAGGCTGATCCTGAATTGATGGAGATTCAGCATCCATGTCGTGAACCGTAGCTAGATAACCCTCGCAGCCATGTGACAGTAGTGCACGTGCTTGCAGGGTAGATATGATTTGTACAGACCTTCCGGGTACGAACCCGTTGTGAATGTACTCAGGTGCATTAACATCACCGAAGATGACTCGATATGAATGGAAGTCTATGGTAGCATGATGCTTGGATAGCCAATCCATGCCCAAAATCATGTCAAATTCATTCATGTCCAGCGAAAGTGCGTCAATAGGACGAACCTTATCATCAAACTCTAGGGGAAGACTCTTGTATACATTGGTGATGCGTACAGGGTCTCTCAAAGGTGTGGAAATACTCAGTATATTATCTAGTGGCATGGGGAGCATCCTAATGTTCTTGGCATAAGCAGTAGAAATGACCGAGTGAGTAGCACCCGTATCAAATAGAACACACGCAGCTTGACCATAAATATACAATATTCTAGTGATGGTACCTGTAGACTTGTTGGCCTGATCTCGAGATGTCGTGTAGACACGTCCAGTGGTAGGGGTGGCTTGGTATCAGCATGTCCCGATGTGCCCTCCATCTCGCCCTTACGGCAGTCCTTCATGCGATGGCCAGGAAGACCACACTTGAAGCATGCGTCGGTGTCGTGACGACATGGCCCTGGGTGCCTACGGTGGCAAGTAGAGTAAAGAGGATGAGTATATCCTCCAGTAGTGATGTGGCTGGCTGAGGACCTGATAAAACATTTTACATGAGACATGATAATAGGGTACAAAGGACAATGCGAATAATCGTAAGATTGAATACCAGTGATAGCTGGACGGCTAGGCTGTGAACCTCTCTGGTTCTTGTCCCTACCATTTCCATGGTTCCTGGTAGAAGATTTGCTAAAGTGTCAGAATTATGAGTTATAACATGAAATCATAAGAAAAATGCGTAAGTATTAGGACTTGTTGTCGTTGGAGTGTCCAGTGTTGTTACGGTAATTATCATTACCGCCACGCCTATCCGTAGCGGAACGGTCGTTAGTCTGACCGTTTCCCTTGGGCTGATTAGGCTGCTGCTGAGTAGCCGGCTGAGACCGGTCCACAGTTTTCTACCTGGAAGATACAATTTAAAGAGATGAATAATTGACATATATAGAAAGAATACGGATTGGTCACCGCTTGAATACGAATGTTTACCTCTTGTCGGGTTTCTCAGCTTCCCCGAACTCATCTCTCTCATGCAGCATCTCCAGCTTACATGCCACATCGGCCACTTGTGCTACTGTGTTGAACGTAGCACACACCACGTTGTTTGCGACCGATGTGCGAAGAGCCCACCTAAAGTGGTGTGCCTGCTCTTCAGGAGTACCTGTCGCTGCACCAAGGAAACCAGCTAAGCGAAGAAAGCGCTGCATGAACTCGTTGCTATTCTCCCCAGCTCTCTGTCGGATCCCATGGTACTCCCTCTTAAGCTTATCTTGCTCAGCCTTGGGAAAGAACTGCTCCATCACCCTATCTCTGAGCTGATCCCATGTCAAACCAGCCACCCAATTATCACCTCCCTCAGACTGCTTCAATGCTAACCACCAATTTAACACATCGCCTTCGAACCGGTAACATGCCAACCTCGCCTTGAACACGGGGTCACAACCCATAGCATCGAAGATCTTCTCGATGTGAGCCAACCAGCTTTCAGCTTCACTGGGGCTATCTGTTCTCTCGAAAGCTCGAGGACGGAGCTTGTTGAATCTCTCCAGCCATATTGCCAATGTCACTGGAGGAGGAGGAGGAGGAGGTGCTTGGTTTTGCTGCTGATTATTGGCAGCCTGAACCTCAGCCCTGATGTCATTCCTCAGTTGAGGAAGCAAAGCTTGCATTGCAGCTTGGATTGCTGCATTGAGTTGTTCCTGCTCGCGTGTAAGAACCATCTGACAGTATAACATAAAACATATGATTAAACAGATCAAAACATAAAATATATATACATGAAAAAAAAATTATACCAATAAATCAAGAGAAAAATTTTATGCCAGAAAATTTGTATATGAATGCATGATGCAGTTTTATGAAAACTTTTGTATGCTCGAGAGTGAACGCCTATGGTCAGTTCACCCAAAATAAAAGACATGGCGAGGGGACGCCTATGGGTCGGTCCCAAATTTAAAAGTTTCGATAAAACACATGCGACTAAATAGGGTCAGTCCTGTACCAACCGTTACTTAGTCATAAACCTGCGACAATGACATATATATGTATGCATGAAAATGATGAATGCATGAAAACCGACTGTCAGTTCTAGGAAGACCATAGTGACTACCCACTAATCACAGGTCATGTTTTGAGAGCCTACAGGTCGAAGCCTTGGCTCTGATACCATAATTGTAACACCCTATTTTGATAATGGAATGTCACGCGTAATTATGGCGTGTCATCAAAGCATACAAGGATAAATGTCTAAAACATTACATGACCATAAAAAGGAAATACCGGAATCAAACATCGGTAGTCCAAAAGTAAAGCTCATCACACACAAACATAAGTACTGTAAATGAAAGGACTAAACAATGTCCATGGAAAGGGTATTAAAGTATAGATAATGCATAATGTAAAGAAAGGCTAGAAAGCTTCCAGTCCATATGCACGTACGCTTAAAGTCTACGAGCGTCCCTGAGTACCTGCCGTTTTGGGAACATAAAAAGGAAAACGGATGAGCAATACGCTCAGTGTACGGATGTACAATAAAGCATAAATAATATAAGCATATAAGCATATAACTGCGGAAGAAACTAAGTCCTGAATAACCCGGTTAAGTCTTAATAAAACTGGTTTTATAGTTTGAAAAGCCTTATGTTTATCTTGTAAAAACTGTTTAACATATTTTACCGTTAGCCAATATTGGTCATGAAAATCCACCGTGCATGAATACTTGGAGGGGTGACCTCATCATGCAAATTAGAGGGGCCGCCTCTAATTTAATATACTGGTTTTGGGTAGGAGGGATCAGCTCCTTGTGAAGGATGCAAGGCACACACCACATTCACACTGAGTAATCTGCTGAAAAACATGTAACTAGGATGCACCCATACGCCCCACATGATAAATATAATAATATGGCCAAAAGCTGAAGGGACGCCACGAGCAATCACTCCGCCGTGGGGAAGTTATAACACCAGTGCCTCTAGTGTTATGGTTATGGTACCTTCATAACTAGGTGAAACTGGTCATGCATGTATATGGCTTTAGGTATTCTAATCAAACATAAGCAATCAAACATATAAACTTATACTATGGGAAAACAGTTGGCTGCATACGGGGAATCCTAATAAGGAAGAATGTCCATACTGAAAGGACGGGAATTCGTACCTTATGTCCAGTGAACGAAGAAGACGAACAGAAGAGAGTCCTACTTCGGTATCACTAACGCTACATAAATACATACGTGTATAAGTATCTGATTACTGAATACGTAACTGGTTTTATGTCATGTCTTAGCTTATTTTATACGTTCATGTCATGTTTTACTGTTTTATGCTTTATACTGTGTTTATCTTATATTCTGCCTATTCTGATTAAGTATTACTTGTATTTCATGTATTATTATACTTGTTGTGTAATATTAAGTAACTTTCTAAAAATAGCAGGTTTCCTAAAATAGAAAGTTTCCAAAAATAGAAAGTTACCAAAAATAGAAAGTTTCCAAAAATAGAAAGTTTCCAAATATAGAAAGTTTCCAAAAATAGAAAGTTTTATAAAAATAGAAAGTTTCCAAAAATAGAATTACTGCTTAAAATAGATAAGTTTCTAAAAATAGAAAGTTTCCATAAATAGATTAGCTGCCTTAATTAAATAAGTTTCTAAAAATAGAAAGTTTCCATAAATAGATATAAGCTGGTTAAATAAGCTAATTATATAAGCTTAAGTGTTTTATGATTATTATTCTAAGTCATGTAGTTATAAAGTATAGTTTATTAATTATTACATGTAAATTAAATAAACTATAGGTTAAAAGTATTTAATTAAATATATCATGTTTTTAATTAAATAAAGGTAAAATACTTAGGTTAAAACATGCATTATTAATTATTAATTATATAACCTAAGTCATGTTAATTAATTAATTATAGTCATGGTTTTTAATAATTAATTAATTATAAGGTCTAATAAAATATAAATACTTAGGTTAAAATTCATGATCTAATAATTAAATTTATAACCTAAGTCATGTTAATAAAATTAATCATGTCATGTTTTATTAATTTAATTTTTTTAACACATAACTAGTAAAATCATAAACCTTAAAAATAATCTATGAACCGGACCCGTAACTAACATCATACCCCGAACCAAGGTCGGGGTTTCCCCTTGCTTGCTGCTGTCGTGGGACCACCATCACCATACCGAGACCATATGGTCTCGGTGGTGGGTAATAAGCCAAGCCGAGACCCACTATAGGGCTCGGTTAGGCGTCGGCTACAAACACAACACCCCAAAACCCTTGTTTTGATTTACCCATGATCATTAACATGTTTTAACAATTATTTTTAATTAGTCTTTAAAAACATCATGATTTTATGTGATTCATTAAAACAAAACCTAAAAGAAAAAGGTTAAAAAGGTTATACCGATTACGTGAAACAATTGAGGATGAACACACACGGATCCTTGCACAATATCCAAGATCAAAATCAACTCGAACACCCCCCCCCCCCCTTTTGTGTCCTTGAATCCGGCGGCCAAAGAGAAGGAAGAAGAAAAGATTTAGGGTTTTTTTTTTTTTTTGAACGGCAGTTTGGTGCAGCGGAGTATCTTGCGTGCCACCGAGGCACCAAGTCTCTCAACCCGAGTTCAAATCATCTCACGGAGAGAATATCAACCCCCATGCTAGCCATCCAGTTTCCCATTAAGGGGCTTCAAGGCATTGCGATGGGATTCAAACCCGGCTGCCAATTCTGGGAAAATCCCCCACATGGGGAATGACAGGAGTCGAACCCCTGACCTCCCCCATATGGAGACTATAACCAAATGCATCCATCCAACTGAGCTAGACTTTATTTGCATTTAGGGTTTTTGTTATTTCCTGATTTTGTGAATAATGACACAAGTTTTTCCTAATTCCCTTGTTTAGTAAAATTATTATGGGTTTGGCCCATTTCTTTGGTGTAGCCGCGGGTAGAGGGCCCCACATGGGGTAACCCGTACTTTTCTCGAGTCTAAATATTATAGTGTGTGTTCGTGTTTTATCGTGTTCGTGTTTTATGTGTTCTTATTAATTATTAACCGTGACTGATAACTCGATTTTACTCAGGTTAAAAAGATTCTTTGTCGTGTGTCTCTTCGAATTGAAAAACTTGTGTTTAATGTGTGACTCAGTTTTATTTTGGTGGAAATAAAGATGTGTCGTTGTAGTTTTTAAAATAAATGGTGCGAAACAATTAAAGTAAAGGTGCTCTAAAAGTAAATCTAAGTCTAATTAAAATAAGGGTGCAAGTATTTAAAGCAAGACTGAAATTAAAGGGAACTGAAGTAAAGATGCAAACTTAAATCTAACTAAGGCAAACTTAAAACGCGACTAAAACTTAGACTAAAGCAAAACTAAAATAAAGCTAAGGCAAATAATCTTAAAGTGCAATTAAATAAAAGGCAGGAAAAATAAAGCTTGAAAATAAAAATCAAAGACAAAAGCTAATAAGAACCTGAATACAGCTCATTCGGAATTATCCTTCGTTTGGAACAATCACTCGTCCGGAATGTCACCTTCGGTTGGAATGATTCTTCTTCGCTCGGAATATTACCAAAATCCTTGATCCGGAACAAATTGATCTGAATATGTCACTTATCCAAAACAATCCTTCGTTCGGAACTTTACTGATTCGGAACTTCTAAAATTTGCCTTGATTCGGAAGTTTTGATTAACCCTTGATTCGGAAGATTCCGAATGAAGCCTCCTTGATTCGGAAGTTTAAAACTTCCGAATGAACACTCCCTGATCCGGAACTTGCCCCTTGACTCGGAAGTTTGTTCGGAACTTTTAAGTTCCGAATGAACAGCCCTTGGTTCGGAATTCTGGAAACTTCCGAATGAACACTCACTGATCCGGAACTTTTGGAGTTCCGAATGAATTGCTTGATCCGGAACTTTTGAGTTCCGAATGAAGCTTTTCTGGTTCGGAACTTTTGAGTTCCGAATGAATGATTCTTGAGTCAGAAGTTATCCTTCGTCCGGAACTTTGAATGTTCCGGATGAACAAGCTTGACTCGGAAGTTTTGCTGAGCCTAAAATCTTCCGGATGAAACCCTTGACTCGGAACTTTGAAGTTCCGAATGAACGCCCTCTTTCCTTCTTGGTTCGGAAGTTTTCCTGGAAAGATCAGAAACACAACAAACTATCCCGAAGAACAAGGGATCAAAGAAAACAGCAGATCTAAACGCAGATTTCACCAAAATCAAACACACGAATTAATCATACTAATAACGAATCAACAGTAAACATCAACAAACAGTTAAAATCAATAAATCAAACAACTTTAACCACAATAATCATAAACCACTTGGATCAAAATAAAAGCATGAACATGAACATAAACATAAACACATAAATCAAAGATTAAGAAAGGTAGATAAGAGATTGACAAGATAAAGTAAAGATTGACAATAATTAAATGAAAACTTACTTGAAATTAAATGAATTTAAGGTGCAAGACAAGGTATTTAAATTTGACAAGAAAAGTAAATGACAAGGTAAGTAAATGGTGGAAGAGCTAATTGTCACACTTAGCCAACAAAATGAAAAGATTACAACTAATGACTATTTATAGGGGAGGATTAAGGAAGCTTCCTCCCCTCTTTCCTTTTCTCTTAATTGCGTCATTAAGTCCCTCCTTCTTTTAATCTTTATTAATTGCATACTTAGTCCTTTTCTTCTAATCTTCTTTAAACTTGGACTTAAGGGACTTTTGGCTTCGGGATTTCTTTGAACTCGTCTTTAAATTCTTCAATAATATAGACTTGAATTCTTCGGCTTTTGATAAACTTCCGTCTTTTGACTTTTTCTTCGATAAATCTTCAGAATTGGTCCTGGACTTCCGTTCTTTTTCCACTTTTGACTTCTCGACTTCGTCTTTCATCTTTTTCTTCAATAAAAGTCGTGAATGCCCGTGAATTTCCGTGTTTTCTCCACTTTTCACCTTTTCGTCCTAAATCACAACAAAAACACAAACCACGCATAATTCCGACATAAAAGACATAAAATACACGTTTTGGTCCGGTTATTATTGTAATTAAGTGGTAGAAAAGATGGGTGTTTACACACCTATCAAATCCCCTACACTTGACCATTGCAATGTCCTCATGCAATGCATTAGTTACAAAGCAAGATTACACTTTTCATCATAATCAATCCACGTTGGCCTTTATTAAAGAGATAGAAAATTAAAAACATACAAAATAAAGAAATCAAAAGCATACCTTGGGTTTTGGAAATGTCATGAATAATCATCATCCTCAAGTTTTCACTTTCTCCAAACCAAGCTTAAAAACGAGATCATTGTTATTATAAGTTAGTAAACTAACACGAACTCATGTGGGCCAATTACTCACTTAGACTCCCTTATTCCTAGGGGTATCTCTTATATTTTATTATTGTCTCAAATGATCACAAGGATGCATTGTTTGACTTATTTCGATAGTTATTAAGTCTGAAAATAAGGTGAACGATTTAATCAATAGTTAGCTAAAGGACAAAATCTTTTAAAACTGCTTCTCGGGACCTCATAAAGTTCATATCTTGGCATAACTCGTTTCGCGATTTGAGACCTTTCTCGGACCGATATTTGGCAGCGACTTCATACTTCAAATCTTGAGAGACGTTCATGAAATTATGGTCTTCTCTTCATAATAGAATTTCTTCTCTTGAAGTTTTGAGAGATTCATACTTGGACCACGACTTCTTCATTTTTCTCCAATCTTTATTTTGGACTTTGATATACAATGATCCGCCTCCTTTTATGACTTGGATCTATTTATCCTCATACCTTGTTAGGGTCTTTTCGGATACACTTCTCCATGACTTTTGGGGAGTATTTGCTTTTCGTCGTGTGTCTCGATCCTTCATATTGATTTTCGATAAATGATTCTTCACATCACTATGGATCTTTAGCAACAAAATATAGCCCTCATGCCTTGTTAGGGCCTTTTCGGACTCGCCAATCTTCGCATCCCGCTTCAATAAGTTATGCCTTGGCTATGAACTCTAATCCATACCGAGCAACTTTTAAACGATCTTGGGCTAGAAGCTAAGTAACTTTTCAAATCGTACAACCTTATTTATTAGCAGATAAATTTATTAGCAAGCGATGGGAGAATAGGCTTATAATTAACTCACATAAATTCACGAAAGAATACCAAACTTATAATTGGCTCTATCATCTCTCGTTCTCCACAGTTTAAAATCTCAAGTAATGAGACTCGTGGATGCTTAGCCTATTAAATCAAAGTTTTGGGTTTTCGAGTCGCCTATAGGATCTTGCAAATTCTTAGACTCTTTCAAGTTTAGAAATCGCATTTTAAAGTTCCCTTGATAGACGACTCTCTAGGATCAATTATAGGAACTTGTGAAAAGTTCTTGTTCTTAACCCGTGAGAGTTAAGACTTTCGCGTTTTATAGCTCCCTACATAAAAGCCTAGCAAAACTTGACTCAAACACGTTAAGGATACTAGCTAGAGTAACTTAAGATAAGTAAACTCGGGTTGAGTCAAAAGATTCACAACGTTTGAAAATTAAAACCACTTATTCAACATTTATTCTAATAAGGAAAGAAAATAACTATACAACGGTAAAAACTAATAGGCCAAAATAGATCAAAAATTTTGAAAAATGTCGAAAAATTGATTTTCTGGTTAAAATGAGGACAAATACAAGGAAAAGACCACTTAACTTCGATAGAAGTCCCCCCTACACTTAAGATAAACATTGTCCTCAATGTTTAAGCATGTGGGAGTAAACTCCCCTACACTTAGGACATTGTGCATATTGTTTAAATCTCGCTAAGGAAAGGACAACTAAAGAGGTTCCTATTTTAATATTGAGAAAATATAAAATAGTGAATCGGAAAGAGTTTAGGATAGAACCGGGAAGAAGTAGAACACGGAATCACGGGTCGTCAAGAATCATCAAGAGTGGATCATTGAAGCTCGAATCCCTGATTAAGAAGTTAGGAGAGGAAATAGCAAACCAAAGGGTCTCCCCTACACTTATGATAAAGAAAGTGAAAAGATAGATGCATGGGTTGCCTCCCAAGAAGCGCTTGGTTTTTGTTTACCGAGTCGTGAGCCTGACTCGACCTTGATCATCAACGGGAGAAGCATGAAACATATCCACCAGGATCAAAGACATAGTTTTCATCGAGCAAATAACACAAGCTTAAGGCGAACAAGGCAAGCCAAAGAAGAGTAGGCAAGGTTCCCTTAAGCAGTGATGGAGCATGGTGGAAGCAAGGTTGAAGTGGTGCAAGCATGTCTTTAAAATTTCCAAAGATTTTTCCTTTTATTTCATCAGGTGGATACTGAGATGGCTTAAAGACTTTGATACCGGGGTCGAACACCTTTTCCTTTAGGGGAAAATAGCACTCAGGCTCAGCCGAGTGTGAAGAGGATCCGCAAAGAAGCACAACCTCGTCCTCAGGAGGGGGACAAAGAGGTGTCAAATCATATGTGTAACGGATTTCGGTGTCGACCGGTTTCTTTTCCTTTGACAGAATGCTCTTCAAATCCAAAGTAGGATCAAGACGATAATCTTCAAAGTCATAAGGAGGAGCATCACTCTCATGAGGGAAGTAAGTGTTGAGAAATTCAGAGAAATCTTCCTCAAATGAGTAATCGTCTAAAGTAGGATCGAGTGATGGCGGAGGATCTTCATCATGTGAAGAATCGCTCGAGAGAGTATCAGCCTCATCAAAATCATCGAAAGTGGGCAGCTCGGGATACTCAGAAGTACAATCATCAAAATCATCCGAGTCTGAGCTAGAATCATCATCATCATAAGCATCAAAGACCGGTGGAGAATCATAAATGGGAGGAGCTTCCAAAGTGGAAAGAGAATCATCCACATCATCATTAAAAAGTGGATTATCAATGCAAGAGTCGAATAGAGGATTGTCGTAGACGACAAAGTCATCGAGCACATTTATCATATCCACTGATTCTCGGCCTCCAAAAGATTTGCCTGTAAGCTTCCCCATTTTAAAAACTTTTGAATCATCCCCGACTCGTAAGATTAACTCACCTTCAGCCACATCCACTAAAGCTCGTCCGGTTCTCAAGAATGGCTGACCAAGTATTAAGGGAATACGAGGGTCCATTTCATAATCAACTACGACAAAATCGACCGGGAAAGTAAATGTGCCAACTTTGATGAACACATCTTCGGCTATACCAACGGGGTAAGCGAGAGTGCGATTTGCAAGTTCGAGAGTCATCTTTGTTGGAATGAGGTCGGGTAATGATAGTGTTTTCCAAACACTCAAAGGCATAAGATTAATACTAGCCCCGAGATCAGCAAGGGCAGTAAATTCTTCAGTTTTGTTGAACACGCAAGGCAACACAAAACGACCGGGATCTCCAAGCTTTTCTGGTAATTCTTTAAGAATAACTGCTGAGCAGTTTTCATTTAAGCGTGTGTTGGTGATTTCAATCAGCTTCTCCTTCTTGCTAAGCAATTCCTTGAATGCTTTAACAAATTTCGGCATATGACAAAGTGCTTCAACAAGGCTAATGTTGATGGTCATTTTTGATAGCATTTCCACATATTTCGATACTTGACAGTCATTCTTGGTTAGGTCGTTGGTCTTGCCTATGCGAGAAGGGTATGGGATTCTAGGTTTATAGGTGGAAGGTGAAGGTGTAGTCGGTAAAGGTTGGGATGTTGAAGGGTCCTTCCTAGAGACATCGTCATGGCGAGGCGGAGACGGTAATGGTGCACTAATACTAGGTGTAGGAGGAGTAGGGATACATGGTGGTGGAGGAGGTGTAGATGATGGTGGAGGGATAGGTGGATCAACAATGGTAATTCCACTACGCGTAGTTATAGCACTCACATTAGCTCGTGGATTAGTGACGGTGTTTGAAGGTAGGGAACCCGAAGAAAAAGGTTGAGCTTCGGGCAAGAAACTAGCCAATAGATTCTTTAATTCAGTCGTTTGAGTGATGAAGGAGGATTGAATATTATCACGAACCTCGGTTCGAATCTCATTTCCTTGCTTCAGGATATCTCCTTTCAAATTGATTATTTGGCTCTGTAGATTCTTGATTTGCTCACCTTGAGTTCTCATGACGGCTTCAACATCGGTGTTTATGGGTGGGTGTTGTTGGGTGGGTGGTTGATAAGGGTTAGAAGCTCTTGGTGGAATTTGGTTGCTTCTATTATAGTTGTTGGCGGGGTTTTGGTTTTGAGGAGAAAAACCGGGTGAAAGGTAATTGTTGGAACGGTAGCTCAGCAGATTTCTATCCCCTTGTTGTCTAGCTTGGTAATTTTCCGGTGAATAATTACCGTAAGCAGCATACACATTTTCCGGATTTCCTTGTGTCGAAGGACAATCGGTGTATGAGTGAGGACCGCCACATGTTTCACAAGGATTAGCAACCGCTTTAACTTGTTGTTGTTGTTGGTTTGAAGCGAGAAGCGTAATACTTTTGCTCATTTCAGTCATCATGCGGGTGAGTTCGGTCATCTCAGGGTTTGCTGAGGTAGAAGAAACATTGACTCTCGGGTTGTTCCTAGAAGAAGCAGAGGAATCCCAGTTTTTGTGGTGAGTAGTCATGTTCTCAATAAGCTCTCTACACTCCTCGGGTCTCCTTTTCATGAATGTGCCACCGGCGGCTGCATTTATCGTATCACGATCTTGAAAAGTCAAACCGTTGTAGAAAGTATCGATTAAGGTCACAGAGAGCATGTTGTGGTTTGGACATCTATCGATCAAGACATTATATCTCTCCCAAGCGTCAAAAAGAGATTCATCAGGGTCTTGCATGAAACCGCTGATCTGATTGCGAAGGCTCGTGACCATGGATGGTGGAAAGTAGCGCGACAAAAAGCGTTGAGTCATATCATCCCAAGTGTGAATAGAATTCTTTGGGAGACGATCAAACCATTTCTCGGCATGATGTGATAAAGTATGTGGGAAGAGTTGTAGGCGAAGTACATCCATTGTGGCCCCAGGCAACTTCATGCTTTGGGTGATTGTAATGAACTTGTCGAGGTGTTTGTTGGCATCATCATCAGGCAATCCACGGAATGGGTTTGTTTGCACTTGCTGAATCATGTGGTGCTTCAACGAAAACTCAGGAGCGTTGATTTGCATCGGCGCAATCGGTCCTCCTCGTCCAAACATGGTTGGTTGACAAAGTTCCTCCATGGTCCGAAGATCGGGCTGTGGAAGAACATTGTTGTTATTATTATTATTATTGAGGTGCGGTGGAATGTTGTTGTTGACACCTGACATAGCTAAATCTTCTTGAGGCTCGGGCTCTTGATAGTTAGAAGATCTAGTACGCATACTGTAAAACCCGTCTTCAATTACAAGTATATTAAATACGCAGAAACTATACGTTTTGGGAAAACTAAAAACACGCGGGAATAATACATACGATTACGTTTTAAAAAAAAATGTGTAAACTATATAAGTATATATAAGGGCCGGTTTGGTTTATTTTGAAAAGAAGAAAAGAAAGACTTGGGCCAAGCCCATTAGAAAACAAAAAAATATACGGGACTTTAACCCTCTTCCATAACAGTCGAAGAAAAAAAAATTAACAGAAGACAAATTAGGTTTGTTACCTCCTGCCGACACAAAAGACAAAAAAAAGAAAGAAAGAAAATAGGCCGCCGGCTATAGACAACAGGGGTCTCGGATTTTGATTTTTCCTATCATTCGATTGTCTGTTATTCAGTCTCCCAAAACCACAAAAGGTAATCATCTTCATATTTTATGTAATGAATCCAAATATATCTCAATAGTTTCATAAATTCGCGAATCTAGGCATTAAACATGAATTAAATCACATGGGTAGTCGAGTTTGGGGATTGGTCACGAAAACCGAGAGTTCTAATAACTCTCGGTGATGTTTTGTTGGATCTGCCGTGAACCAAAAACCCATACGGTAGGCGAATGGGCAGTAGGGGTGCGTTTGGATCTGAGTACCAGCAAGGGTGTGTTTAGGATTAGTAAACAGTGGGTAAAAAGACTCAACAGGGGGTGTTTGTTTTAGACAGTGGGAACCGAGCAGTGGGAAATAAATGTAACCAGTGGGTACTTTTAAACAGAAATTAATAAGAATTAACTCAGGAGTTAGCGACAGTTTAGCGACGATATTTTCTGTCGCAGTTTTCCAAACAGATTTGGGGACAGTTTTGACACGTGCTAGTTAGCGACAGAAATTTCTGTCACTAATCCAGTTTTGGATTTAACATCTTTGTTGGCTTGTTTTAGTACGACCGAGAAAGGGGTATCTCGGTAGGCTCGGGGATATATATTAAATTAATAAATGTAGACTTTGATTATACATTTTAATCATTTTGTTTAAATAAATGTTTTAATGATTTATTTATTAGATTAAAATTATGATATTAAATTGGTTTTATAAAAATTAAAAAGGGTATAATTTTATTAAATGAATTAAATTATTTTGGGAACTTTCTAATTTAAGAAACTTTCTATTTTTAGCAGGTTACATAATATAGTATTACTATAGCGTCAGAAATACGCTTGTACTGCAATTAATAGTAGAACGATAATACATTAAAAGGAATTTCTATAAGATCAGATTTATCAGTTGATATACGTACAGAATTTCAGAAATAAATAAATAAGAAGCCAATAAGATCAGTAAATTAAATAAACGAATATCAGTTAACTTATTCGCGTCCTTATTCATGTAGCTCGCGTGAAACCAGAGTAGACTTTCTGTCAGTTGATCTCGGTCGGTTACTGGACACGAGGTACGGATTTCCGTCCTTTCAGTAAGGACTTCCTTTCTATGCATGATTAGGATTCCCCGTCTTCAGCCAAATGTTTTTCCTCAGTATATGTTTAAGTTTATCAGTAATCATATTAATAACTAAATAAATTGCCTGAGCATTATATACAAGCACGACCAGTTTATGTACTAGTTACGGAGGTACCGGAACCACGGCACTAGAGGCACTGGTGTCGTGACTCACATGTAGGAGAGTGATATCCTGCATCGTCCCACTCAGCTCAGCTTGGCCATTTTATCAGTATTATTAGTGGGGCGTATGGATGCATCTTAGGCTTATATGTGTTACAAGTTATCAGGGTGAATGTGGTGTGTGCTCTACATCCTTCACATTGGAGCTGATCCCTCCACCCAGCACAGTTGTTTAGAGGTCACCCCTCCACAACATGACGAGGTCACCCCTCCAGTTATTCATGCACGGTTGTTACAGCACGTGACCTATATAAGCTCTGGCAAATTAAAATACAGTAAATGCATGTTTTCAGATCTATCCGATATTAGTTCAGCTTTATTATTTACGAATCAGACTTTACAGATTATGCACAGATTTCCGCTGCAACTTTACTTATCAGTCTTACAGCACCAGTATTTTACCATCTGTTTCATTTCAGTAGTTCCTTATCATGCTCTATATCCGTTCACTGAGCGTTATGCTCAGCCGTAGTTCCCTTTCATGTTCTAACGGCAGGTACCCCAGGACGCTCTTAGGATTCTGAGAGCATGTGCATTTGGATGGGAGCTATCCAGACTTCTTACTTTATGTACTTACATTATTATGCTTATTTGGACATTGTTTAGTCCTTTCTTTCAGTATTTTATTTTTCATGTTTTGGGCTTATGTTTGGATTACCGATGTTTGATTCCGGTATTTCCTTTATGGTCAGTTAATGTTTTAGGACATTTACCTTATGCTTTGATAACACGCCATAAATACACGTAACGGTCCACTTATCCAAGTGGGGTGTTACACATACACCTGAAAATGCAAAATAAAACAAAACCAAACACAAAAACAATATATACACAATAAAGCTAAAATCTTTTTGGATTTTTTAAATTTTAAATTTTTATGTATTTTTATCAATTTTTTATATTTTTATGATTTTTTGAATTTTTTATGCGAGAAAAGTAACGCTCACAAGTGAACGGATCCCAAAAAGCAACGCGTCTTTCAAAGAAAACCGTTAATCTTTACGAAAAAAGCCGGCGGCGGCGCCATTTGATAACTCGATTTTACTCAGGTTAAAAAGATTCTTTGTCGTGTGTCTCTTCGAATTGAAAAACTTGTGTTTAATGTGTGACTCAGTTTTTTTTTGTGGAAACAAAGATGTGTCGTTGTAGTTTTTAAAATAAAAGGTGCGAAACAATTAAAGTAAAGGTGCTCTAAAAGTAAATCTAAGTCTAATTAAAATAAGGGTGCAAGTATTTAAAGCAAGACTGAAATTAAAGGGAACTGAAGTAAAGATGCAAACTTAAATCTAACTAAGGCAAACTTAAAACGCGACTAAAACTTAGACTAAGGCAAAAATAAAATAAAGCTAAGGCAAATAATCTTAAAGTGCAATTAAATAAAAGACAGGAAAAATAAAGCTTGAAAATAAAAATCAAAGACAAAAGCTAATAAGAACCTGAATACAGCTCATTCGGAATTATCCTTCGTTTGGAACAATCACTCGTCCGGAATGTCACCTTCGGTTGGAATGATTCTTCTTCGCTCGGAATATTACCAAAATCCTTGATCCGGAACAAATTGATCTGAATATGTCACTTATCCAAAACAATCCTTCGTTCGGAACTTTACTGATTCGGAACTTCTAAAATTTGCCTTGATTCGGAAGTTTTGATTAACCCTTGATTCGGAAGATTCCGAATGAAGCCTCCTTGATTCGGAAGTTTAAAACTTCCGAATGAACACTCCCTGATCCGGAACTTGCCCCTTGACTTGGAAGTTTGTTCGGAACTTTTAAGTTCCGAATGAACAGCCCTTGGTTCGGAATTCTGGAAACTTCCGAATGAACACTCACTGATCCGGAACTTTTGGAGTTCCGAATGAATTGCTTGATCCGGAACTTTTGAGTTCCGAATGAAGCTTTTCTGGTTCGGAACTTTTGAGTTCCGAATGAATGATTCTTGAGTCGGAAGTTATCTTTCGTCCGGAACTTTGAATGTTCCGGATGAACAAGCTTGACTCGGAAGTTTTGCTGAGCCTAAAATCTTCCGGATGAAACCCTTGACTCGGAAATTTGAAGTTCCGAATGAACGCCCTCTTTCCTTCTTGGTTCGGAAGTTTTCCTGGAAAGATCAGAAACACAACAAACTATCCCGAAGAACAAGGGATCAAAGAAAACAGCAGATCTAAACGCAGATTTCACCAAAATCAAACACACGAATTAATCATACTAATAACGAATCAACAGTAAACATCAACAAACAGTTAAAATCAATAAATCAAACAACTTTAACCACAATAATCATAAACCACTTGGATCAAAATAAAAGCATGAACATGAACATAAACATAAACACATAAATCAAAGATTAAGAAAGGTAGATAAGAGATTGACAAGATAAAGTAAAGATTGACAATAATTAAATGAAAACTTACTTGAAATTAAATGAATTTAAGGTGCAAGACAAGGTATTTAAATTTGACAAGAAAAGTAAATGACAAGGTAAGTAAATGGTAGAAGAGCTAATTGTCACACTTAGCCAACAAAATGAAAAGATTACAACTAATGACTATTTATAGGGGATGATTAAGGAAGCTTCCTCCCCTCTTTCCTTTTCTCTTAATTGCGTCATTAAGTCCCTCCTTCTTTTAATCTTCATTAATTGCATACTTAGTCCTTTTCTTCTAATCTTCTTTAAACTTGGACTTAAGGGACTTTTGTCTTCGGGATTTCTTTGAACTCGTCTTTAAATTCTTCAATAATATAGACTTGAATTCTTCGGCTTTTGATAAACTTCCGTCTTTTGACTTTTTCTTCGATAAATCTTCAGAATTGGTCTTGGACTTCCGTTCTTTTTCCACTTTTGACTTCTCGACTTCGTCTTTCATCTTTTTCTTCAATAAAAGCCGTGAATGCCCGTGAATTTCCGTGTTTTCTCCATTTTTCACCTTTTCGTCCTAAATCACAACAAAAACACAAACCACGCATAATTCCGACATAAAAGACATAAAATACACGTTTTGGTCCGGTTATTATTGTAATTAAGTGGTAGAAAAGATGGGTGTTTACACACCTATCAGTGACTTAATATATTTATTCGTGTTCGTAATAAATATATATACGTAAATAATATTATCCCGTGATTAAATTACGTTCATGATTTCATGATCGCATGTTCGTGATTATAATTATTATTTGAATAATTATCGTGTGTTCATACGTAATAAATACTTATCATGTTCTAACACGTACGTAGTACTTAAAATTCTTATACGTGAACGTAAACATGCTATAAAAGGAAAGTTTTAATCTTGTACGTACGATCTAAAGGGTACTATTCATGGTAAAAGCATGCGGGTTTTACATAAATTGTTCACTAATGTAAGTTTAATATCAAATTTTTATGTTTGATTTCGAACCATTCAATTTTTTTTATAAATATGCATTTTTAAAGACATATATCATCTACAAATGGTTTTTATTACAAATTTAGTGAAATATTGATAATTTTGCTAATTAATTCGATTAAATTGTACACATTAAAGTAAGAAGATTTTAAAGTCATTTTGATGTATGAAAACGTGTAAACATATAAATTAAGAAGATTTTATATATTTATATGTTATATAATAGTGCAACGAATGTTATACAGATTTACAAATACATTTCATCATCATCATTAAGCTTTCGTAATACTATTTTTATATGAAATGATTTATTATTGTTTAAAGTTATCCCAACTTAAAACTATCTTTATTATTAATAAATATAACTATAAAATATGGCGTTTGCAGAATTTTAATTTCACGGTAACTGCAGCCGTAACGCGCGAGTACCTGTTAGTATTATGAAAAAAAACTAATGTGACGCACTTTATTAACGGTTTAACACGACGACTCAACGTCATAGCTTATGCTTTCATAAATTGGGAAAATTATCAAAAAAGTCCTTCAATGTTGAGCAATTCTCGATTGAGTCCAAAAAACATGTTTTTCTTGATATGATCCAGGGCAACAAAGTACCAACAAAGAATATAGGGCAACAACTGTTCAAATTTTGACAAGTGTCTACAGAATAGGGCAATTCTGACAGATTGCCCTAAGATATAGGGCAACAGAGGACACTAGGCACATTCTGCACCCAGTTGCCCTGTTGCCAAAAAAAAATACTACGTAGGTCATTTCTAAAAGAAAAAAAAATTTAAGATGTTTTATAAGAAGAAAGCAATGGACCTTCTTCATAATTTTTCTTAATAAATTTTATAAATGTGCTAAACTATTTTAAAACAAGATTGAGTTACGACCGTTAGATGAGATAGGCCATTCTGGATCCACATGTACAAGGGTTTCCATAGGAATACATCTCTCTCAACAGCTGTGTTTTGTGTCCAATAATCACACATGAAATTAAACAAAGTCACATGGATCACCTGATGCAAAATTACAAAACTACCCATTCTTGACACCTTAAACCGCGTGTCGTCAACCGTGATTAGTGGCACTCTGAGATTGACAAATCGTCAAATTTACTCCCCCCTCTTCCCAACTAATTAAAAAAAAATTATGTACTGTACTTAATAAGTTGAGAAAATATAGTAGTTTTGATTTTCCATTTTAATATACACGTACACATATAATAGTTGTTGACTCTGACATGTTTAACGTTTACTTTTTTCGTCCATTTTTGAAATTTTTCGGTGGGTTACTTTTGGGATTGAATTTTCTCTTTTTTATAATGGAGATAAATATTTTATTACTCAAAATGAACGATGTCGTGCAAAGTTAGTAATTTTAATGTTTTATAGTTTTATTTTCTTGTTTATACATTTTTTTCTGTTTGTTTCAAGTAAAATATTATCACGTTAAAACACTAACCGACAACACATTAAAAAGTTTCTATTTTTCTAGCAGATAAAAGAATCACTGACTTTTATAACGTATGCTTTTCTCTCTTACTAAAAAAAGGTAAGTTATAATAAAGAGTTAAGTTATTTTGTATTTTTCATTTTATTTAAAAGTAAAATGATTTTTATTTTTTATTTTTTTTGAAAGACATCATTAATAAAAAACAAAAAGATACAAAAAAAATTCATTCATTATGTAAAAGTAAAAGTAAATGTTATGAAAGAAACACAAAGAAATAATTTTTGTTAAATTGTCAAAAAATTGCAATGCAAAAAATCTACAGAAAGAATAAAATTATAAATTTAACGAAAAATAATTATTATTGTGATATTTCACTAGTGATAAAAATAATGAAATATCGTTATTAATAACACAATAAAATATCACAAATAACATTTAATAAAGATGGTTATAGTGTAACATCAATCACTAGTAAATTTCATTGTTGATTCAAACAATTTATAAATTTAATCTTTTCGTCTGATTTTTGAAACTTTTAAACTTTTTGATAAAAACGATTATTTTGCGTTTTTTTAATTCTTAAGTTAATCTATGTTTTTAAATCAAAACAAAATATATGATAAAAATTTGTCCTTTTACTGTGAGAAAAAAAGTTTGCAATTAAACTTTTATAAAAAAGAATTTATTATTTCTCGTTATTTACTACCAACACAATAATTTTCCATTTTTCAATAATTATGTATGGCATAGAAATTTAATGCCACATTTAAGAAACAGTGTAGTTAAAAAAGAAAATGTATATTTCGAATTCCAGCAATTAATATTACAACTCGAACCAACAAAAACTTCGGACATTGTAGTGAGATTGTACTGGCATCCCACTTTATATTTCGTTACAACTGATTTCTTTATTTCAATTATTCTTTATCACTAAAAAATAGTATACTTTTATCTCATAAAAACATCCAAAAACCCTTTATCATTCACATACCACCACCACATTCTCTTTGAAAAACAACAATGGCTATTTTCTCAAACTCAAAGCCATTAATCTTATTCATTTTATTACTATCAATCTCATCTTCATTTGCACAACCACTATCCACATCTTTCTACCAAAAAACATGTCCTAGATTCGACCAAATCATGCAAGAAACAACCACTGACAAACAAATCAAATCTCCAACTACTGCAGGCGCCGCCTTACGTTTGTTTTTCCACGACTGTTTGGTTGAAGGTTGTGACGCTTCGGTTTTGATATCCTCTACGCATTTTAATAAAGCCGAACGTGACGCCGACATTAACCTGTCACTCCCTGGTGACGGGTTTGATGTCGTCATCCGCGCCAAGACCGCGCTTGAGCTCGCGTGCCCAGGCGTCGTGTCGTGCGCGGATATTTTAGCCGTCGCGACACGAAACCTGGTCACTATGATGGGGGGACCATTTTATCAAGTTAAGTTAGGTAGAAGGGACGGAATGGTTTCACGCGCTGCCCGCGCGGAAACCATTCTCCCTAAACCTACAATGTCTATGGATCAAATTATTAAGATTTTTTCTAACGTTGGTTTGTCGGCTCAGGAAATGGTGGCCTTAACTGGGGCTCATACTATAGGCTTTTCGCATTGTAGCGAGATTAGTCATGACATTTATAACTATAGTAGGACACAAATGTCTGATCCTTCGTATAATACTAGGTATGCTGATGGGTTGAGGAATGCTTGTAAGAATTTTAAGAAGGATCCTTCTTTGTCTGTTTTTAATGATATAATGACACCACATGATTTTGATAACAATTATTATAAGAACTTGCCTAAAGGTTTGGGTGTTTTGAGGTCGGATAGAGCTATGATGATGGATGCTCGTACTAGGAATTATGTCAAGGTGTATGCTCAAAATCAGAAGGCGTTTTTTGATGCGTTTGCTCGGGCTATTGAGAAGCTGAGTCTGGTTGGGGTTAAGAGTGGTCGAAATGGCCAGATCCGGCGTCGGTGCGACTCTTTTAACTAGATTGGATCTGTGGGTTTATGAGAGATTCTTTTTTTCTTTTTCTTATTTTGGTTTTGTTCTTGTTTTGGAATGATAAAGATCATATAATTTGTATACAAAAAGAACTATTCTACTAGTTATCTGTCACTAATCTTGATCATATTGATTACAATTCTCTTTTTCATTGTCTGTAAAACTCAAGATTATATAGCTTAGCTTCTGAACGAGATCGTTCTAGCACTTCGTGTAGATGTTACCGTGAAAACGGTTTTTCGCTATGCTTCTGTTTTCGATCTTATAGTCCATATAACCAGTGATGTGGGAATAAGCACCTCACTTAGTTACTGCTCAATTAGTGGAAAATGGTTGTTGACTTAAAGCTGCATTAAACAATGAAGTTGAGTTGGGTCTGCCATTATGCGAACATGGCCTTGAAGAATAACATCATCCTTGTTTTCATACTTTGAATCTGTCATGGTCATTCATTAAATCATTGAGACTTAAATGGAACTTGCACATTACCAGTTACCACTAGACCTGCCAACTGACTCAAGATAGGAATTAGGAGAAGGGTCGTTTCGGGTAATTTTTACCTACCCAATGGGTTGTATTGGTCCACCCCACATTTACTGCATATCAACATTCACGATCACACTGGCTAAAGCTATGCTTATGCTGTGTGTTAGGAATGCAGATGTAACATTTGATGCTGCTTGGCTATTTTTGTAATACTACGGTAATTCAACGGGTAACCCTTGTTTTGGGGGTTTAAATACCGCGGTGGTGCTAATATCGATATCAACAAAGACGATGTAGCAATTAAGTTGCAAGTTTTCAAGTGTATGTCTTAGACTCCTAGGTAGTTTGATTTTACAACTGGAGAGGATCTTAGCTCATCTGCGTCCATTTGTTCCCTCTTTAATCCACAGGAAGCGTCCATTTTTTTCCCTCTTTAATCAACAGGAAGTGTCCTGGACAAGCATCATGCCGTGGAGGGTTCATCATGAGTTTATCATTTTTCCACGTCAAGAGGTGATTCTGTTGCGGTTCATACTGGTAAACAAGCTTGTTTTTATTGCTCCTCAAAAACCCGAACAAACAGTTTTATGTGAGCGAATTACTTATATCGGGCAAGACTTTTTTATTTGAGGAAAAAAGTGGCACAATAGCATATGATTAAAACACATACAGTAGTTAATTTGGCCCTGGAATTGGATCTGTCCACAACAATGCCATTAACTCATTGGGTCGTTACAGGTTTTGCTTACAAAACTACACAACCATTCTCCAAATTATCAGCTGTGTTCTCTCAAGTAGAGGGGGGTGCCAGGGCACACCAGTCGAGAAACAGATCAAGATATATTCGATTCAGAATATCTAAACTGAGTATGTGAAAATTGGACCGGGCCAACCAAACAACCTTTTCGTTCACAGTTTTAACATCATAACCAAAATATTCAAGAAAACCATAATAATTAGGCTCAAGCAGAATTGTTCTAGTGTTAGCATTGGAAAAAGAAAAAAAACATTCACAACCAAACATCTGAAAGTTGATTTGAGATAGTTATATAAACCGTGCACACATTGCACTTCGGATACAAACTGTACTGCATTTTGTAAAAAAAAAGGGTATGCATTTCATAAGATAATAGTAGCTATCATGGAACAACAATCTTGAACTCCAAAACATCAGTCGTTTAATAGTCCCGCGTCACCCATTAGTCCATTACCAAGTAGCCAAATACAATATTAGGACTCAGATATTGTGGGTCAAATGATAACTCTAGATATGCTCCATAACTCTATTAGACTATTACTTCAAAATACAAATGCAATGCAGATAAAAACATCTCGAAAAATAGTACCAACATGAGATTTTAAGATACCTTATACTATGAGAACAAAGACGCTCTTGATTCATGATTTTGAGGAATAAACAAATGAAATCGAATATTTAGTTGGCATTTTCATCCTCAAAGCTCAAATTCAGTGCTTGTAACTTGAATCCAGAACTTTGTATAATCTCAACCAGATTAGACGCCACTCCAGTTGCTTGCACCGTTGTTTTCTTCTTCAACTAAAACAAAACAATGGAGTGTTAGTTCGTGTAATTACTTATCTACCATTCTACCTTGTAATTGCAAAAAAAAAAAATAGCTCACCTCAACACTTGCAATGCCCTCGAGAACTTGGACTCTTAAGTCTGAAATGCCATCTGTCTCCTAAATGAATAAAAAAATGCACATTTGCTTAATATCAGACATCGCATATAAATGGATGCAGCAAGAAGAGAGTGCGTGTTCATGGTGTATTTTGTGTTTGTTTTTGTTAGAAAGAAGAGGCATATTGAAACTAGTTTTAACACAAAACCAGGACCAAAAGTAATTAAAAAGTGTCATATCAAACCAATCCCCTAATACAATACAAAAGATTAGAAGTTCATATTATTAAATAGGAAAATTAGAAGTCGAGTATAGACAAAAGAAAAGATGGCCGGTTGGATAGTTTTTTAGACCATTATCCCTATTATGTAAATCTAACTGTAACATATATAAATTTTTTGAATGAATGAAAAACTGCGACACACCGATACTTGAACTATAAATTAGACCGAATAGAATTTACCTGTAGAGAACTTGTGACAGAAGGAATAGCTGCTTCACTCATTGTTCCCTCAGCCTTGATATACAACAAACATAAAAGTATTGTTAGCTTGAACTACATTACAAATCCCCGATTCATATATTTTCTCCATTAGAGTGTCTGGTACTGGTATTACTTATGCTCAACTACTTAAAGGGTGTTTGGGGATTGCTTATTCAAAATAGATTATTCGTTTTGAAAACTAATAATTACGAAACGTGGTTTTGAAACATAGTGTTTGGGTTTGATTATGTTTTTTTTTTTTGGGTATACCTGGATTTCCGACTCGACAATCGTGGCAGGTGAACCTCCGTGGCCACCCCAAATGTACACACCTAGTGAGGTTTGAACCCTTGACCTCTTGCTTGAGAGTCAAGGACCTTACCACTAAGCCACTTGGTGGTGGTTTTGATTATGTTGTTTGATAACGAAATAATCAGATAATCAGTTTTTTTAGTGTTTGGCAAATTAGATTTTTTAATAATTTAACTAGTGAAATGACTAGAAAGGACATTATTAGTATTTAAGGTAGGTGAGAAGATATTGTATATACTTGAGGTTATTGTTGTACTCCATAAATCTCAAATCATTAAATGCTTTACCCAAAATCCATTTTCAAAAAGTATCTATCTACTTTCGCAAAACTCCATTTTAAGCCTTCCAATACGCAAATAAGTGATTATTCTTTCCTTTTTGCCAAACACTTATTTTAGATTAACTTCATTTTCAAAATGAAATAAGTAGATAAGTTGGTTCATAACGCAAACACAACCACCCCTTTAGTTTAAAGACTTGATCCATCATTTTGGGTAACAACCGATTATTCTAAGGCGTGTTTGTCTAAGGGGGTGTTTGGTTAAGCTTATTAATTAGGCTTAGGCTTAAGTAATATAAGCCATTTGTGGCTTATATATCATGAGTTAATAAGCCTTTGTTAAATGTTTGGTTTAGCTTATATAACTAATAAGGTAAAATGACTAATAAGTACATAAAAATAAAGTGTGTGTAATTAATTAAATGAGGGTATAAAAGTTTTCAATATAATATTCTTATATAAGCCTACACCTCCTTATATAAGCCACAAGGTTTTGGCTTACCAAAACCCCCTTATATAAGCTTATAAGCCAAGTCATATAAGCTTAACCAAACACTTGTTACGGCTTATATAACAAATATAAGCTAATAAGCTTATAAGGCCATCATATAAGCTAACCAAACACCCCCTAAGCCTATTATTTGGGCTTAAGCTTATGTTTAATTAGTAGTTTATGGCTTATGATAAATAATCTCATAAGACAAGGTTAAATGTTTAGATTAACTTTATGATAAAAAGGTGTAAAAAATGGCTTAAAAAGTTATATAAACCCATATAAACATCAAAAAAGGTTATCAAACACCATTTAGACTAGAGTAATAAGTCATACAAAGACGCGTTGTATGCCTTGTTGGCACACCAAGGACGCGTGCAACACTATTATACACACCCATGAAGGATGTGTGTGACATGTAATAAGGGAGAACCCGGTCGTTGGAGGTGTGCTTTTGTGGATGTGTGTGTGTGGTTTTGGTTTTCGTTGTGGTGGTGATGTTGATTTAGTTATAACTTATAAGTTCGTTGAGCAGAGAGTAAGCGACATAGCGCTGAGATGACGGTTGTGAAGTTGGTTGTGATGACTCCTTATTACCACTAGCCTTATATAAACTCATAAACAGGGCAGAGCCAGAAAGTTGTGGTCGATGGGACACTTTCAACATTATTAGAAACTACAATACAAATTGGTTCGTTTGGGGGCAAATTAGAAAAATAGGCCAATACTTTGAAAATTTTACACTACAATTTTTTTAGTTAGGGGCACGTGCCCACCGTGGCAGCCTCCTATCTCCCCCATGCTCATAAACCTAAGCTTTTAAGCTTATAAGCTTATCCAAACACTTCAATGAGCTAAATTTTGCAATATAAGCTAAGCTCAAAAGCCTTACATAAAAGCCAAAACAAACACCCCCAAGTTACATTTTATCCTTATGAAAGGAACCGGGGCTAAATATCGCCAGATGCACCGAAACTTTTGAACCTTAATACTAGAAACATATTTTGATAGACCGGGTGCATTTAACGTACATTTATATGCATTTAGGAAAAATATATCTTATTCTCAAAAAATGAACATTACATCGAAAAAATCCATAAAGTTTCCACATCTTCAGTAACTGTTTACATAGTATTCCATAAAGTGCTTATTTAAGTGCTTATATACCTGAAAGAACATAGTGAGGATATCAGAAGGAGAAACAGGAATAGTAACAGTGGGCTCCACTTCTCCTTGGTCACTAACACTTTCCACATCTTCAGTAACTGTTTCTGTGGCTATTTCTTCATCAGTAGCAGATGACCTTATCTTGTTCAAACTGGATAATCTTTTGTAAGAATTAATGGGTCTTAATGATACACTGAATTGAGGTTTAATGGGTAAGGACGAGATGGTTATTTTGGTGTTAAGTTTTTGATGGGTGGGTTTGAAAAGTGTTGATACTGCTGCTGCTGAAATAGTAGTAATGGCCATTTTTAATGGTTTTTTTGAGGAATATGTGTAGTTTTTTTTTTATGTTATCACCCTATCCTATGACACATAGAAGAAGAACAAGAGGTATATCTATCATCAAGTGAAGTTATGTGTCATGGTACAACTAGAATTTCACATGGTACAAGTACAACTATAGTGGATGTATGGATTATTAGTGTGTTTGGTAGGGGTGTCTTTTGTTCGGTTCTCGGATTGTTCGGTTTATTTGGTTCGGGTTATTCGGTTAAACTTTTTTCTGTGGTTAACTAAAAATCGAACCGAACCCAACTAGATTTCAATCGAACTGAACCGAAAACCGAAATTAAATTCAGTTCGGTTCTCGGGTTGACCCGAATAAAACGAATTAGTTGAATTTTCTAAAAAAATACATAGTTATTTAAATATTTAAAAAAAAATTATTTCAAATATAAAAGTTATATTTTTATATTAAGATTTAATTTTAATAATTATTTAATATATAAAAATATATAGAAAAACATATATATTTGTACAATTTCGGTTTTCGGGTCCAATTGCCAAACTCATACACAACTCGAAAACCAAATTAGTAGTTCGGTTCGGTTCGGTTATGACCCATAACCCGAATTCTTTTTTCCGTTCGGTTGTAATTCGGGTTCGATTTGGTTCGATGTTTAGATTTTGTGGGTCAAATCCGAATAATGGACACCCCTAATGTTTGGATTCAGGGTTTTGGAAAAGGCGAATGGGGAATAAGATCGAGTATATTTGGTTAATTGATACGAGTTTTAACTTTCAAAAATAATACTACTGTTCGTCCTAAATTTATAATCCTTTATATCAATTTGGGATATCCGATAGTATCTTCTCAAAAATAAATGTAATTAATGAACAACTTTATCATATTACACCTAGTGATAATAGAAATTACAAATTATATATAAAGTTTTAATTAATTGCATAAAGGTAAAAATGTTATTTTTGTTGTGAATAGATATAAAGAATAAGTGTATTCTTCAATTGATATATTACAGAAGGTAGATACATGAAGTATTTATAAGATAAATACTAGGGAAAACCCTAGTTACTACATGGGCCATGGGCCTTATTCTAGACATCCACATATTATTCATAATACTCTCTCTTGGATGTCTCTATAGATAATACGCTTTGAGAATGTTGCCTCGTTAAAAACCTTGTTAGGAAAACCTAGTGGGACAAAACCATGACTAAGGAAAAGAGTGCAACGCGTATTATCTCCCTCTAATTACTACATCACTTAAGATCTTTATCTCGCCGTATTCCAATATTGTGAATAAGCTTCTTGAATGTTGAAGTAGGAAGTGCTTTGGTAAATAGATCTGTCAAATTGTAGCTTGAACGAACTTGTTGAACTAGACTATGACCGCTTTTTTTTAAGTCACGAGTGAAACGAACTTCGGTATCTCCTTTCATGTAACCTCCTTTGAGTTGAGCAATGCATGTTGCGTTATCTTCATACAAATTAAATCTATTGGTGCCTCTTTCTCTGAAGAAATACTACATGACCGAACACCATGAAGTCGCTATTCCTCCACTTGTAAAAACATATCCAGTTTGTGACCAACCAGTTTAAGGGCCAGGCATATATCCTGCATCTGCAAATCAACTAAACTTGTATTTGATGGGTTAGAGTATAAACTCATATCTCTTATTAAAAACCTTACTAGATAAAACCCAGTGGGACAAAAATCTAGTGAAGGAAAATAGTAAATTAAATCCTTTATACGCTTAGGGATGTTGCCTCGTTAAAAAACCTTGCCGGAAAACCCTGCGGGGACAAAACCATGGTCAAGGGAAAAAGAGTACAACACATATATTCTCTCCCTGATGATCACATTATGTAAGCTCACCGAGTCACTAAAATACGCATTAAGGTGTTTTAATAAAATCATATGTATGAACACTATTTACACATATTATTTGCATAATAATACGTCATACATCTCGTTCAAGTTTATCATCAAATTTGCAAGTTATTCATTTCCATCAAGTGTGACCTTTAGCAAAAATTGAATTGTTCATTTTCAAATGACATATCTCATTCGATATTGTGATCATCAACTCTAGAAATCAAGAGAATCATTCTAACATCATGTGACTTCATAAATATGAGTGTTGTTTATCCACATAAAGATACAACTTTATCTTTAGTTTTCATGATGCATACATATTTCATCATTAAGATGTTCAATTCTGGAATTAAGACAAACTGTCTTTTGTTTCAAATTCAACTTCTATGCACTTAGTCGCCTTTATAACCATAACTCTTTATTTGGCACAATATTACACAGTAAGGCGATTATAACATATATGCTCAAATCATGATTAGTTCAATACAATCAATATTGTTCTCGAGAACGTTTCTTATATGCCTTAAGCATTAATTATCTCTAGCATGCTCCATGCATATTACATGAAATAATGAAATATCAATATCACTTGAGCTCTATTCATATATATCTTTTAGACGCATATCACTTATTATCACATTGCCAGACTTATACGATATTTATTGGATCCACCACATGTGAACATGTATCTACATGATCATTTTCAAGTCTTTGAGAAAATATACGTGTGTCATCATTTGCAACTTATGCATATTTTAATTTTGCTTTCTCATAAAGACTAATGCATATCCAATAAGTTTTATAAATAGATTGTATATGTCTCATCACAAGAGACCTCCATTATATTCTTGCGTCATTAATATTTTGGATATTCATCTATCCATGATCCTCACATTCACTTTAGCGCTATATTCTTTATTATCATTATCATTCATATTATAACTATATCTCTATCGACGTTGATTTATTTCTTTTCGATTCCACACTTTACTAGACATTGCATTCCATCATTCATTGAGATCTCATAATATATCATGTACCCGGGGTTTTCTCAATTATCTTCATGTCTAGTGTCTCTTTAGGAGACTATCAAGGGGTCTTTATTACCTCGATTCGACCATAGTAATTTTCTTGCTCCATGTTCTCTCTAAATTCGAGGATTTTTATTTGGAATCGAATAGTCTATCACGTTGTAGACGTGCTATAGACTTACTACCATTCATTGGTTTTATTGTTGGGACACTCAATTTAATTGGAGCACTAGCAGCGTATGTGATCTAGTCACTTTATTTAGGTCACTCACCTTGTCTGGCAATTACTAGATTTGGAATATAAATTGTCCCATGAACTTTATGTTCATATTCATTACTTGTGAGGATCAACTTTTCATTATCATAATTCATTCCAAATTTCTCGCTGCTCATTCTTCCCCTGAATGAATTATCATTCTCAAAATCCTATTTTGTGCGTTGTGGTGGACTTACTATTATCGCATATTTTAATATCTCTTATGAGAACGATATGGTTTGTGACCAAAAACCATTATAACGGGGAGGATTCATTATTATTTGTTGGCAAGATGCGAATTCATATGTTATAAATTGCCCCATAAACCGAAACTTCCGTTCTCATAATCATTGGCTAAAAACGTTTTATAAACGTTTCAACAAAAGCAACACCAATATTCTCAATAATCATATTTGGAAAATGATGCTCATATCGAGCCACTAATCACGCCAACTTGAAGTTGCGTATTTGATGATCATTTTGACGATGCATCGATTTTATAACTCAAAATAATCCACATGAGTCATGTATAGGCCTACATACATGCTCCTTTTATTTTTCCAAAATCTCAAGGAATGCGTCCTTATTTATATTTAGTGGTGATAATTGAGAACAATAAAGATAATCAAAATCATCTTCGAAGAAACTCATAGTTCTTTTATAATTTTCGCATCATTGATCCGGAATAGTCCAACCGATAATGCCAATTATTATAATAATCTTGGCTCATAAACTTTTCCTTTATGGCCACACGTGCTTTAACTGCACATTTTATATATAAAGCCGAAAAATATGAAGAGCTCATATTTCTCTAATTAGCTCCTTTACACCTTTCACTTACTCACAGTATAATATGGAATTCACATTACCTTATACCATTATCAAATAATAAAACAAATATATTATATCAAAAGTTAATGACACAAATAGACTTAACTAAGTCATCTTATTAGCATAATTAAATATTTGCATTACTCTTAACAATACTGCATACTTGTAAATATAATGTACTTTAGTGATAAATTTAGCGACTCTAGTCAAAATACCATAAACAATAAATGCAAAATACCTCCAAGAAAAAAAAATTACCTTTCACCATTTTGTGTGGTATCATTCTCACATAGTCTTATGGACCAATTGACAATTTATGTGCATGTCTTGATATCATTATTCAACTAAACGTCTATACTTTGTTTCATTGAAAGACTTAGTTCTTTTTATATTGTGTAAATTACCATGACACTTTTGTTATCTTTTTCAAAGAAAATTAACACGATTAAGCAAAACTCAATACGTATCTTTTTATTAGCTTCGATTACGCCATTAAACAAGAGATTATGATTTTTCTTATTACTCATATAAGGTATTAGAAAATCATAATTTAAATAAATAAAATTGATTATTACCAAATTCTTGACATGTTATCATAATTAATTAAGAGTCTAAAACACAACGTACATAACATGTACCAACGTATTTAATATAGATGTATATGTCTTTTTTAACAAATAAATCCATACTCAAAACAACGTATATAATACCACCGAGTCACCGATATTGAAATCTAGTTTTTAATATCAATATAATTCAATACATGTAATACTACCGTCGCTATATATCTTATATACACATGCAAATTAAGATTTGAAACGCATACAATTAAGCAGAGGTCATTCTTGAATGAAAGAAAGAAAATTAATCAAAATATATTTTAAAATATTTTGTTTCCAAACATGTAGTAATTTACCATTATGTTTTTCGAAGATCATGAGATTAAAATTGCCATAAAGAATATTTTATTATAAAGCAAAGAGCATTAACCTTTAACTAAAAACAAGATCTATACAAAATTTAGACAAATAAACATTCAGAACAAAAATGTACGATGGGCAGATTAGCAAAAGCATTCAAGATGGGCAGAAACAAAATAGTTATTAAACATTGCAGGAAGGAAACAAACATATAGTAACTTAACATGTCTGATAATAAGCATTCATAATATAATAACAGATTGGTGATAATAATTCAGAGTATAGCAACAGATCTCATAATAATAAGTCAAACAAAAACAAAACATAACAATTAACAAATCGACTCAAACTTAGCAGATATAAATACATATGTTCAAGAACAATAGTATTTAAAACAAGTGTTAAAATCATTATTAAAAATCATGTAGATCAAAATCAAAGTCATTGCCAAAATTCATGTATGTCAGATCATGCATGTAAATTAGAAATCATGCGTGTATGTATATTAATCAAGTAAATATCGTAGATTTACATGAACAATTAATTAATATGAGGGTGTTTGTAATAGTTGCAGAATATACATATTCAATAGAACATATTAAACGTAAAGCTATGAAAACGCAAAACAGTTGAATATTAAATATTTATAGATCTGAAAAACGTACCAGCTCCAACAGTGTTAACGGAAGAGAAAAGTAAAACCAAAAAGTCAACTTTTAGAGCGTGCTGATAACGTGTTGTGAATAGATATAAAGAATAAGTGTATTCTTCAATTGATATATTACAGAAGGTAGATACATGAAGTATTTATAAGATAAATACTAGGAAAACCCTAGTTACTACATGGGCCATGGGCCTTATTCTAGACATCCACATATTATTCATAATAATTTTATTAAAAAAAGTAAAAGAGAGAATGCAGTGATAGTAATGTTTTCTAAAATAATGTATTTTTGTTAGGGGATTATTAATTTGAAACGGAGGGAGTACGTACTTTGCAACTTAAGGTAATTAAGTGAAAACTAACATTGCGACATCAACTAAGGATGATGCTAGCCGATGACCATTGTTACAAAACTAAGGGCGTCGAAAAAGTCGATTTGATTTGAACTTGACTCGAACTTGAATAAGTTTATTTGTATTGAGTCACTCGGGTCTAAAAACTTATTTGGATTAATTTGGGTCGACTCGAATTGATCCCCCGGGTTTGGGTTTATATTTTTTTAGCCTTGACTTGAATTGGTCCGATCTGACTTGACTCAAACCCGACCAACCCAATTTGACCCGACTCAATTAACACTTTTTACATTATAAATATATTTAAATACGTCACTTTTTAGACTTTTTACTTATATTCAAATTAACCCGAACCCAAATCGACCCGAACCCAAATAACTCTGAGTTCAAATATAAATTCTTTAACCTCGATCCAAGTTGACTCAAACCTAGGTCAACCCGAATCACAACCTTAATTACAACTAGTTATGTACCAAAATCAAGTTATAATACAACGATCATTGTTACATTTTGATTTCATTACAAACACCACTTATTTTTTCAAAACTTTGATCTTAGACAAACACCACTTCTCACTTTAGATTGTGGGTTTAGAGTTTAATTCCCGATTAATACACTTTTTCCTTTAAAATCCTAAGCCAAAATACCTATTCTCATTCAACATTATTATTATTATTAAACTCGTACCAAACTTATTCTGTCTAGCTTCTTTTGAATAAAAGGAAACACTTTTCAAGTGGTTTCTAAAAATAAATGCAAACATTTCATGTATAGGATAAGAAGCCTCCTTCACTAGGAAATTCCAACCATACATTGGCGGCGTTAATGTTTACATTACACTGCTGCTGCAGTTCACAACTTGTGTTCATTAGAGTCATGTTTCTACTAATAGTCCTGCCTTTCCCTCGGGTTCTACACTGCAGGAATACATTCTCACACTACACAAAAGTTGCTTATACGGCCCCTTAATCCTCAGGGACATAAACAGAGCTGCATTCTACTAGTTTACATAGGTCTTTCAACTATCTCCTCTCAACTTCCTCTTGAACTTCACCATCTGCAGACATAAAATGTTCATAAAGCCTCATAGCATATAAACCCGTAAGAACACAATAGAAGATAAATGGTCTACGCTTTCTTACTCTGTAGATGTACTCCCATATTTGCTTGAGCATCAGCTTCAGAGTTGAACTCCTTTCAATTATTATAAGAAAATGAAATCTAATTCTTAGTCACTTGTTAAGGTCCAAAGCAAACTATCGTACACCATTAGTAAAGAAAGGCGTACCCTTTCTATATGACAGATCTGAAAAGATGCAAACTTATCCTTCAGTTCCTTTGCTACTTTGCACAAGCTTGTCATGTTCTCGGTTTTGGTTTTCCACACACCAGTTACCTGTTTTATACAGACGTTAAAAAGATAAACATCACCTAGAAACAATAATCTAAAAAAACTGTCTCATTCTTCGATTTTAAACCAATGTTTCTTTCTGGTTGCGATACAATTCTATTTTCTATTCAACATAAAGTAGCTTAATTTTTATATCACACCTAGCAACAATACAATTGAAGTGGGAAATAGTGGGACTCACAAAAAGAAAAAGTATACCTGCATACAAACAAGTTTGGAGTCTCCTTGCACCCGGATATGCCTAAATCCTCTCTCAAGAGCATATCTCAGTCCCAAAATGACTGCTCGGTATTCAGCAACATTATTTGTTGCAACTCCTAGACCTTCACGCAAACGGTAGACCTACATAACCTCGATGTCAGTGAACCTAATACTGCAAAATATAATATACCAAGAGTGTGTAGTGTTGAGTGTATACCAGACTTCCATCGACTGCACGCAGCACTGCCCCAGCACCAGCTGGTCCAGGGTTTCCCTTTGCTGCGCCATCAAACTCAAGAACACACGAGCACTGGCCATGGAGTAGAAAGATTATTAGTGTCAGCCGGCCATGTGGAAAAGAGTAATTTTAAATGGTAAATGCATTTATAGTCGTAGCACAAATCTTTTTAAATGATCTAAAACCTCACACAATAAGCAGAAACTGGTAGAATCTCCATAAAGCTTTCAATTTCAGGTGGCTTTTTCTGAGGAGCATCTGATACAGAAGTTGATCCAACTTTTTTCTGTAGAAAGATTAACATAGACAAAGACTTTATAATCGAGTACAGAAACATCAGCTGGTAGCTTTGGTGCAGTTTTATTTAAAATGAAAATGAACACCTTTGAAGAGAATACGCCAGATCAGGTGATTAAATTCAAATAAACCAAGAATATGAAAATATATTGCTAGCTAGTCAACATGGTCCACCAAACTACCAAAGTGAAGACAGTGAGTTGAAAGTTTTCTAGGTCGACAAATATTTTGTGAACAATAATATACAATGCTGATTATAATCCATATGCATCAGCTGGGTTCATAAGAGCGTTCTTTTACTCATAAAAACATTTCAAGCAAATATATTCGCAATGACCCATTGAAGAAATTGAATTGTTCTCATTAACAATATCTTATTTATATTAAACATGTTTTAAAAAAAGAATAGTTATGATGATAAAGAAAATGCAGACATTAGAGCTTAAAGTAATACATTACCTTAATCCTATTCTCAGCAGGACTCCTATTACCAGCTCTGTCAGTATTGGAAGGTGGTTGCTGTAATGATATCGAAATAATACAATCTCGGTTATATAAACAAAATGGCCAAATTTACAATGTGCATACAAAAGATGAGTAGAAAGCCAACTTTTTTTTAAAAGAACAAATATCCATTGAACCACTTGAGGGGTGACCTAGTGGCAAAAGGATTGTGACTATCATTACTAAAATGTGAGATGTCTCAAATTCAATTCCTGTTAGGTGCAAACCCCCTGAAGTGGCCACGCTAAAAAGGGGCGGGTCAGAAACCATGGATACCCAAAAGAAAAGCATATGTCCATTTCCTCTCACAAGGGTTATCTACTCACAAGACTGACCTTCAAATATTCATCTACACAACTCGGGAGTCTAATGTTTTCTTTGACCTTTTTTCTAAACTAAGTGTCCACAATTATACAAGTTCTAAGCTTCTATCGTTGGTAGAATACATGGTAAAGTTTTGCTGACCAGGATCAATATGGACAATGTTTAGCACCTTTGGAACTCTAATAGAAACTATCTAGACACCAGGGTGAAGGAACCAGTGAAGTTTGTCCAGACAGACAGTCCACATAGATTCACTTTTATATTGAATGGAGATAGACTCCAAAATATTCAGACTTTAATGCATTAATTTGGGGTCAGTGAAGGTTTTATCTCAAAAAGAAACTCGAACGTGCCAAACACCCACATTCAATGTTCTCCATTCAGCAAAGTAAGGTCAACTCAGCAGAGAACAGTTTTTTCTCCAAGAAACGGTAGATGGATAGAATCACCAAGGTCACCAATCCTCCTATCTTTAATATCTGTAAAACGGCCTTTATGAATTAGCATCTACATCATCTTAAGTATGCATTTCATATTTCTCAAGAAAAATCCGTTCTTCTATCCAATCATCCCCTTTAGATTTCTTCGTAAGGATAGTTACTTAATATGCGTAGCAGACTGGCCAAGGCTAATGTTGCTAAATCGTTTGGGAAATTCTAGGTACGATGGGTTTAAAATGAAACGAGGTTTGAATCTTATCTCACAATATCCAACTCAGAACGCTTTTAGAGATACAAACATTCGAAGCTAGTCCTAAATATTTTTCATCAGTTTCAATAAAAGAAAACCTTACATTTGTTTATATCATATCAACTTGACAATGATGAACTGGACGACTTGCATAATCAGTTTGTAACTTGATCCATGGCAGAGTAATAGACAACATTGATGATAGTAACTATCATAATTTGATTTTGAAAGGCTATAGTAACTATCATATGACTGACTATCCGATCTACCATGTTGTGGATAGTACCACCTGAATCTTCTTTCATACAATAGCAAGACTTCATGATATGCTTTTGTTCTTGTGATAGTTTATGCCCAACTTTTAGTTGGAGTACCGTATCTACTTTTATTGGATTCCTCCTTAAAATTCCTAGAGTGGGTCATGACAAAATGCAACTGAGAAGGTAATGATCTTAGATCGCATGCTATATGGTAAATATTCTGGAAACCTTAATGATTTCAGACCTGAAAAACCTATATGGGCTCTGTTACACACAAAGATGTGCCATGTACAGAGTAATATGTAGATATTAATTGATATAAATCGGAGTCAGGCTTCGCTGACTATAAATGTTCATAAGTCATAACCACTAGACTATATAAATCAAGAACCATAATTATAAAAAAGATATAAAGACACAAAATGGTACCAAATAACTTGTATGAATGATGTAGTCTCACCTGAAAAGGACAAGTAACTAGTTGACCAAAAAGTTGACTTTGCACATCAGATGCGCCAATAGAATATATTGCATTGTTCAGCCCATGTGATGCAAGAAATTCCTCAGCAGCCTTAGGCAAACCATAGCCTTTGAATACAGCAACATTGGGACCATGTAACTAAAGAATACAAGAAATTTTTACACTAAGTGCATATATAGCATATGAATGCAGTAACAATAATAACTCAACTACCATATAAACTAGGCACATTACAACACTATGGATAGTTGAATACAACTTCAGCTTTGAAATCGAGGCAACTTCAAATTATTTTGAGAAACAACGTTAATAACTAGGGCGGCCATACAACACTTTCTACCAACATTGACTAGACAAAGCAAAGTACAAATAACCAAAACAATGTTTCTTCTTAGATTTGCCAGGAAAGTGCATAAAGTTTCGATATTTTGGATACACACACTACTAGATTATTAAAACACTAGTTGAAGTTTCATAGTGAATGATGTACCAAGTATAAAGTAACTCAAAGACATATAAAATGGTATTGAGATGCAATAAAGTCAGAGAAAAAAGGAAAAAAAGAAGAAGGCTGGTGTCACATCATTACCAGAGGTTGAAAGTCGCTATAATTCTTATATACACCAACGATATCTCCCTTCCTCACAACATAGAATGCATCCTTCTCGTCCGTCATTACCGATTCCAAAGTTCCACCTGAAATCATGCCTCGGATTAACACTTTGATCATACATGCAACCTCAAAGAGAATATTACTCAAAGTAGAAACACGAATCAGTTTTAGCTAGCTGTAAGAAGTATTTGATAAAGTTACATAAATTTTTACATGAAATGAACACAATACGCTTGTTTGTTTATGGATGGTGTTTAACTAATCTATAAGCGGATCCAAAAATCCTAAGTAGAGTACACACTACACACTGCCATAAATTTCACAATAGCAACTGGTTGTTATTAAAAAAAATGTAGAAGCCTAACTCCTAAAATGTATATACAAAAATTGACAAGAGAAATGAAGTATAGGAGAAACAAAGATTGTAAATAAAATTAAGAAAACAAGATTTTTGGTACCTGATTGATTGATTGATTGATTGATGATGAAAAACTATGGGAGGGAGGGAGGGAGTGATGCCGGAACTCTAGTAAGTAAACAGTCGCGTGTTAGAAACCCCCTCTCAAGGTCCACACAAAAGCAATTTCCAAAAATACCCTTCATGACTTGATGCATTTGATGCATTTAAAGTTTTTCCATATGACTTAGAGTGTGTCAAACTTTTGCAAAAAGTCTTTCTCACAATGGCAAAAATCCTTATCAAACACTTCTTCGAATAGCAAAAAGTTTTTCATGGCTTGACTCATTGTGGATGCTCTTAGCTCTTAGATGTGGCTCCATCTATTAATTTGAAAAGAATGACAAAGAGACTTAATTTGTAATTAGTATGCTTAAAAAAATGCTTAATCACAAAATTGATACAAGTTTTGCAATGAAATGTTGAGATGAAGAAAGAGAAAATATAAAATAATGAGCTCCTGCATTTCATCAATCACACATTGACACGTAAGCCTTCGTATTAGGTCTATCTATCAACACTTTTTTTATTTTTTATTTTTAACGCAACTTAAAATTCATTTTATTAAAATATTCTTTGTTTTTATATATTTTCGTAATCAAAACAAAGTGAGACCAAGAAATGTAAGTAATGTTTTTAGGCATCATTTCATAAACAATGTTTCTTGTTTCCCAAACTCTAGTCCTGTTATATCTTTGAAAAATCAGCATGTCATCAATGCAATGAGCGTATTTATCAAATTTCGAATTTTGCTTAATTAGGACTTCTTGCTTTGTTTTATGCTTTTCGACTTCGAGAGCAAGTTCTTGACATGACTCACATTTTTCAATGGTTGATTTACCATGTTCTAAGCTTTCCTTTTTAGTTTTCAAAAGTTTATTTTTGTTTATGATTTTAAGGCTTAATACGCAATGTTTGTTCTATTCATTTTTTAAGGTTTCATCATCTATAGAAGAAGAATATTATGAGGAGTCGGAATGTACCTGGTTAGTTTCATGTGCCATGAGTGTTATCTCTTCATCCTTGGACTCGTCTTTTTCATCATCGCTTGCACTCTAAGCTCCGCTAATAAATGCTCTTTGTGTCTTTTGCTTAAGCTTGGGACAATCACATATGAAGTGATTTGGATCACCACATCGGTAGTACTTTCTTTCCTCCTTACCTTTATTGATGTCAAAAGGCTTTCTAGGTGTCTTCTTATCATCAACGGGTTGTCTAACGAACCTTCCTCGTCTTTTGAATAATTTCTTGAAGTCATAGACCGCCATGGCATACTCTTCGTCGTTGCTATCGAATCCATAGTCATCATCATCACTAGATTCAATTCTAGCTTTTAAGGCGATTGATCTTTGTTTCTCCTTTTCCTTTGATGATTTCCGAGTCTTTTTCCATTACCATATCATGAACCTTGAGATTCCTAATAAGCTCATCTAGTAATAAGTTCGAGATATCTTTGGGTTCTTCAATGGCCGTCACTTTAGCTCCCATTTTGAATGAAGTGCTCTTAGGAATTTCTTGACAAAGTTCTTGTTAGAAAAGGTTTCGTCAACCGCTTAAGTGATGTGATAATGGTATTAAATCGAGCAAAACCCACATCAACTCTCTTATTCAAGGATAGAAAATTGTTCATATTATTAAAAAGAAGATCAATTTTATTATCCTTTACTTGTGAGTTTCCTTGGTGTGTTACAATTTAAGATTTCCAAAAATTTTTGGCCGTTTGACACATGAAAATTATTTCATACTCATTTTTAGGCAAAACATTGTAAAGCATCATTTTAGCTTCATTAGTTTTTTGCTAACATCTTCTTTTGCTCACCAGTTTGCCGATCACGCGGGACCGTTTCAAATTGGTTTGTAGTGACATTTTTCACCATTGGTGCATAATCACCTTCAATGATTATGTACCAAACATCTATATCCTTAGATTTCATGTAAATTTCAAAATGATTTTTCTAACAGACAAAACCATCGGTTTCAAATAGTGGTGGTCTTTGCATATATTGTCCTTCTTTGTAGTTTTCAGAATCCATGGATCGTTTCAAGTTTTAGAATACAATATACTTTAAAAATCTTGAGTAACGTATAGCTCTTGATGATAATTATAGAAAACTAGAAAGGGGGTTGAATAGTTCTACCGATTAGTTTTACTTATTTGAAACTTTGTGCGTGATTACTAACAATATATTAATCGAGTATGATTAAGTTAAACCGATGCAAGTAATAGAGAGAAAGGAAGAGATAATCACACCACACAACACAAGAGATTTATAGTGGTTCGGCCTAACAAGATCTCACTTATCTTGCCATTACTTCCACTCCTCGAGTATCCAACTCGAGAGTTCGACTCTCACTAGTCAACAACCTCCTTTATACCGGTGTAGAATTACACGTCGCTTATAATATTTACCGACACCTAAGCGAAGATGTCGTGTTCTTTTAGACGAGTAAAACAACTCCCTTCATACTACGTATTTTGAGGACTAAAAATACTAACCACACTATTACACAAGTAGTAGATAAATGGGTATAACAATGGTGATTGTATAGGTAACTCTTAATACGATCACACAAGTAAAGGATCAATGCTTTAGTAGAGATTTCTTGTTGATGATCCTCAAAGAGAGTAAGATCTAAACAACAAGAGACAAGAAAATAATAAGAATAGGGATTAGAATGTTAGAAGATAATCAGAGAATTGAGAGAGATTATAGAGAAGATGGGTGAGTTCTAAGCTTGGAGAATGCTTGATATTTATAGGCACCAAGCTCAGCAGTGTACGGACCCTGCAGACCTAATTGAATTGGGTTCGTCGCCCATTGAATTGGGTTCGTACGGGCTGACTTTAGTTTAGCCATAAATACCAAATCTATTGTCTAAGATATCACTCAAAGCAATCATTACACTTAAGGTTGACTTCGGTTATCAGGTATATGGGGATTTTTATGTATCATTTTAGTGCTTGCAATTTGATACGAAATTACATAAGTGTAGAGGATGTTTTTATTAAATTGAGAAACATAAAAACAATGACCCAAGCTTTGGTGTTGTTTTTAATACAAGTTTAAAAATAGATTTGATGTTTTGTCGTTAACAAAACTTACGAGGGATTAAAAATATATACATCGTTTTAATGCGATATTTGTATTAACACTCTACGCGCGTTCGTTGGCGAACTTTTTCCCCTTAAAAGAACGATATTCGTCCTTTGAAACTTTCAAAAATTCTCATCATTCATACCACTTTTACGATTTACTCTTATGTAAATCACGTAAAACTTTTGAGGTTTGGGTGAAACAATCAAGGTTTTGAATCTACAAGAATCTGCCTCTAAAACAATCAAGGTTTTGATTATTTCCAATTTCGACGTTCTATGACACTCCAATCCAACACTTGCACAATAGTATCTCCTCCTCACGTGTCCAACATACAACAGTCTGAGTCAGAGAGGAATTGTACGTCGTCTTTGTCATCGTTTGTAGACAAATCAACGACTTCTGATTTTTTGCCACTTTTTTGCTTTTCGATGGTGATCTTTTGGTGGTGGTTGTGATTATAGTACTTTGACTTGTGTTTCAGACACTTGTTTACTTGGGAATTGGTTGTTCAATTTTGCGTTTTGACACACGAGTTGTTGTTGTTGGTAAATTTGTTCAGGTTTCATTTGAGGAAAATAGTTTTGAGCAAAAGGAGGGCATATGAATTGGGAGCCAGATGGATATTGGGAGTCGGATGGGAATTGGGAGCCGAATGAGAATTGCGAAGAAGATAAAATAGAGTTTTGCGACGATGGCGTCGACGAGATAGAGGTGTTAGCCCGTATTTTTATAGATGCCTTTACATTGGGTTCAAGCCCGGTTTCTAGAATTATCCTTGTATCATTATATATTGTGTTATATCTTTTATTAATGGACATGAAAAACATTCCACTCTTACATGGTATCAGCCTTACCATCGATCCCAAAACCCTAAATCAATCTGCCTCCACAAAATCTCTGAACTACGTCTGTTGGTGACTTGTTCTTTTGGTAACGAGTCAAAATCTATATCGTGGTGATTTGTGCTTAGGTCGCATATCCACGTTTGTTATCGGTTGTTCGTGCTTTAGGTCACGAACATGTATTTTCTATTTATTATTTTTCAGTTTGTTCTTGGTTGTTTAATTTGGTTCACAACATCTCTTGGTTCTTTTCTCTTCATCACCTGTTACGTACCCTACAAAAATAAGCTAATCCTAATTGGTCCAAAGAGGAGGCTACATATCTTTTCTATACGACAATTTGTATTTGGATAGAAAAGTTTGTCATAATAAAAGGAAGAAAAAGAAGGAGGTTTTCAATTTATACGTCAAAAGTGGGGAAATATTAGCAAATGACATATTATAATTTTAATGGTTGGAATGGGAGTTGGGGTGTTAGTCTACATGTGCCATATCATAGTAGTCCAAGTGGCCCCCCTTTTGTTTATACCACTGGCCCAAATATTGGACATAATTTTCTCACAGGAAAACCGAGTTTTGGCCCACCAGGTTTCACTCCGCCACAGGTCCAGTCGAGTAATTATTATGTAGTAGCAGGTCTACAGGGTTTTGTTTCGCAGCAGCCCCAGCCGATGCAGCTCACAACTCTGCCCGAAAATATAAGGCCCACGGTAATTCAAAGATAAGAGATCGCATTGTCACATATTTTTAGTGCATGACTTCTCAAAATCCTGCTGCAAATGGTGCGTGGCATATGGATACAGGTGTGAGCTCCCATCTTAATTACTCTGTTACTAATCTTAGTGATATGTTTAATACGTGTATTTATCCGTCTGTCTCGGTTGGTGACGGTCATTCTATACATGTCACAAATACGGGCCATAGTATTTTGCCAACTCCCTTCACCTAAATAACGTTCTTATTACACCACATATTGTAAAAAATCTAATTTCTTTTCGTCAGCTTGTTTGTGATAACAATTGCACTATTGAATTTGATGCGTTTGGTTTTTTTGTCAAAGATTTCATGACGCGTCGGGTGCTTCTCCGATGCGATAGCACGGGGGATCTTTATCCGGTCACGCACCCCTCTCCAATTCCACATGCCTTTCTTAGCAGTCAACATACGTGGCACCAACGACTTGGACATCCAGGAAGTGAAGTGTTACGCCGTCTTGTTTCTCGTAATCTTATTTTGTGTAATAAAGAGAACCCTCCCGTTCTTTGTCATGCTTGTCAGCTTGGCAAACACGTGAGGCTTCCCTTTGTTAGTTCAAATACTTCGGTTACATCTCGTTTTGATATTATTTACTCAGATGTGTGGACTTCACCCATTCCGAGTCTTTCAAGATTTAAATACTATGTTTTATTTTTGGATCATTATTCGCATTTTGTTTGGGTTTATCCGTTGGTTAATAAATTGGATGTCTTGTCTAAGTTTATGTTGTTTCATAGTTACGTTAATACTCGGTTTAAATGTGAAATCAAATCGTTATAGTGTGATCATAGTGGTGAATTTGACAACTGCGCCCTACATACATTATTTGCCTCTAAAGGTATTCAGTTTCGATTTTCTTGTCCTAAAACCTCCCAACAAAATAGGAAGTCGGAAAGACTAATACGCACCATCAACAATCTCATTCGGAACTTACTATTTCAAGCTAACCTTCCACCTAATTTTTGGGTAGAAGCCCTCAATATGGACATTCATTTATTAAACTTTTTACCATCAACTGTTATTAACAAATGAAATACCTTACACCCGTTTGTTTGGAACAGACCCTGACTATAGCTTTATACGTACCTTTGGGTGTTTGTGTTACCCTCATCTTCACACCAATCACAAACTTGAACCACGTGTCACACCTTCCATCTATTTAGGACAAGCTTCGAATCATCGTGGTTATCGTTATCTTGAATTGAGCACAAACAAAATAATTATCTCTCGTCATGGTACATTTGATGAAATCGTTTTTCCATGTGGCTCAAATCCACCCACCTCCGCACCTACTTATGCATTTATGGATGATTCTCCCGATATAAACCCTTCAACAATTCCAATTACTCCACCAACATTTGTTCAACATGCTACACCAATTAATTCTAACATACATCTTACTCATACACCACTTAATGACAATCTCAACTCACTTGCTACCTTTGCCCATTCTGGAGTTGCCCAAAATCCAACACCACAAACACCCGTCCACAATCAGACACCACAAAACGCGACCCACCATCCCGCTTTGACCCAACACCAATCACCAGATCGCTCTCCACCTACGCCTACAACACCCATGACTCAAAACCAAATGGTTACTCACCAGCATATTATTCTTAATCCACCTCAAAACCCAAACCCTGTCTCTGTTCATCCCATGGTCACACGTTTTCGTGTCAGGACTAATCATCCTTATCCGAAGTATATTTGTCATGTGTCCAATGTCTCACCGTTACCAAAGTCTTATCGAGATGCGTTTAATGATCCAAATTGGCAAAATGCTATGTGTGATGAATATAATGCGCTTATTAAAAATAACACTTGGACTTTATACCGTGGCCTGCGGACACCAACATTATTTATTGTATGTGGCTCTTTCGTCACAAGTATTTGGCAGATGGTACCCTTAGTCGCTACAAGGCTCGTCTTGTGGCAAATTGTAGTACACAGATAGAGGGAGTTGATGTTTATGAGACTTTTAGCCCGGTGGTTAAACCGAGTACTATTTGGATTGTACTTAGCTTAGCTGTTTCTCGACATTGGCCGATTCATCAGCTCGATGTCAGGAATGCATTTTTACATGGTGACATATCAGAGACTGTTTACATGCATCAGCCTCTAGGTTTTTGTGACTCTTTGCACCCTGATTATCTGTGTTTATTGCAACGGTCTCTCTATGGGCTCAAGCAGGCCCCTAGAGCTTGGTTTCAATGATTTGCATCATATATTACTCGAGTTGGGTTTCATCAAAGTCGATGCGACTCGTCTTTATTTATATATCGACTGAGGATGGATACTACTTATTTGTTATTATATGTTGATGATATTGTACTCACCGCTTCTGAGACATTGTTACTACGTATTATTGCATCTTTACATCAGGAGTTTGCTATGACAGATCTGGGTGCTCTTAATTACTTTCTAGGTATCTCTGTTACACGGGATTCTTCCGTGATGTTCTTATCTCAGAACAAATATGCTATTGAGATTCTTGAGAGGGCGCAAATGGTTAATTGTAATCCTTGTTGGACTCCGGTTGATACTGAGTCTAAGCTGGGTGATGACGGTTATCCGGTATCTGATCCTACTTTATATCGAAGCCTTGCAGGGTCTCTTCAGTACCTCACTTTTACTCGACTATATATTTCTTATGCAGTTCAGCAGATTTGTCTTTATATGCATGATCCTCGGGAGCCTCATTTATCGGCTCTTAAAAGGATCTTGAGGTATGTTAAGGGTACTTTAGACTATGGGCTACAATTATTTGCATCTTCTACTACATCATTGGTTGCTTATTCAGATGTGAATTAGGCTGGTTGTCCTACTACTCGAAGATCAACTTCAGGTTACTATGTTTTTTTGGCAACAACTTACTCTCTTGGTCCTCTAAGCGTCAAGCGACGCTTTCTCCTTCTAGCGCAAAGGCAGAATATCGTGGTGTTGCCAATGCTGTTGCTGAGACTTGTTGGTTACGAAATTTACTTCGTGAGTTGTATACACCTTTATCTTTCGCTACGCTTGTCAACTGTGAATTGATAGTAGTAAAATATACCCTTTTAGGAAAAAGGAGTATAATCGGGGAAGTATTAAATCTTACGTTTTAGGAAAAACGCAAAATAGAATATCCAAGTTCGTTCTCGAAGGAGGTGTGTGTATTATGTGCCAATATGATAAAATCAAGCTTGGATTAGTAACGTATTTGGTTGTGAAAGGTGAGAAAAAGTAAAGACGCTAAATTAAACTACGACCAATAATTAAAAACGTATACGTAAAGACGTAAAACTTGACGAAATTAAAAATTAAACTAAAAATTAATTAAAAATAAAAATGAAGTCTAAAATAATATAAATAAGAATAAAAATTCAATAAATATATTTTAAAACTTATTATTGATTTAATATTTAATTTTAAATGCTAATTAAAGCCCTAAAATTAAATAAAATCATTGAAAAGTCCAAAATATGATTTTATCAAATAAATATCTTAATTATATTAATTAAAAACTAAAATGTATTTTTCCTAAATTTTTAACACTATTTTTCTATTTTTAATTAGCTAAATTTTTTTAATTAAAATAATGCTAAAAATTAATAAAATAATCAGAAAAATAAAACTTATTTTTGGAAATATCTGAAAATAAAAGAACAGGGGAAAAATAAAAAAGTAAGAAAAAACTGAATTTTCACCTAATAAGACAAAACAACAAGGTGTTGACCTTTTTGGTCAAACAATTGCAATATTGTTAGTGTATTTTGAGCCAAAAAGTGGTTTTGCCTCTTTTTTTTCTTCGTTTGTGGTTTCTGGTGAAACAAACGGCACCCCACAACCAGTGAGTTGTGAGGAGTCAATAACAAGCAAAAAACACAATACTCCAATAATCCAATAAGTAGATAATAAGCTAAATGAAAATCAGCACATTAGTGAGTTTTTGTGTGTTGTCCGAGATATCACCTTGTGTCCTATCAGTGTCGTCCAATATCCTTTCTTAGTCCTGGCCGATATCGGACACAGCTAAGAAAAATATGAAAAAATGTATCGTTCTCGGACAACACACGGAAAATTGTTGTGGGCACTTTGAGCTTTGTTGAGCTGTTTTGGTAGCTTGTTTTGGTCACACATGGCACCCCCACACATATGGCAGTGTGGGGAGTCAATAAAAACACTCAAACACAACAATGCAACACAATAAATTCACCAAAATCAACAAAAATAGCAAATTGTTATAGAAAATTGAGGGTTGTGGGTATTTAAGCTATAACAGTGGGTTAAGCTTGTTGTTTTGAGCCACCAAATGCTACAAAGTCCTAGCTACCAGATGATGTAGACTCTAAAATAACCCTAAGCTAGATGAAGACCAAAAATCAAAGATCAAAATCAACAAATAGACCAATGTGGACAGCAAGTACTAATTCTGTGGGTACTATATGCACATAGTCACATAGTGAGCTTAAAGCTTGTTTCAAACCACCAAATCCCACAAAACCTCAACAACCAGATGGTGAAATCCTAGAACTACCCTAGACCTACCTATGTAACAACTTTTAATGTTCAAAACCAAAATTATATCCTAGAAAGTCTGCTGATATACCAGGTTCACAGAAAGTGAAATTGGGGATGTTTTGGTGCACAGTGATATAACTAACCAAGTTTTAAGCCACTAAATCCCTATAAAATCTAAATACCAGATAGAGTTAACCTAATCTTAACTTATTACTACCTGATTACCCAAATTTCAAGTCTTGAAACCCAAAATTTGACACTAATACACCTGCTGATGTACTGTTATGCAGAATATGGACACTTGCTAATCTATTGGTATCACAGTGGGTACAATGGCTACAAAACTAATCAATAAGCTAAAGAAATTGACCTATATCCTATAGAAAACCTATATCTAAACCTAGGCTGACTACTATGACCCAGAATCAACACAAAAATCTTGCAAATTATGACCCTATCCTACTGTATGAACAAAGTGGGCAGAATCTTGATGTTTGCGGGTGCAATATGTACCTAAATGAACTCTTAAACCACAACCTCTAACCAAAATGTGAACAAACCAAAAAAAAGGTAACTCACATTCCTAAATTAACATGGTAGTTAACAGTTTACCAAGATTAAACAAACAAAAAACTCAAAATCAACCAATGAGACCCACTGATGGTTATGTGCATATTTTCACATGCACACACACAACTTGACTATACTAGATTACTTAACCTAATAATACAACACTAACAATTTTTAAACCAAAACAAAGCAAATATGAGCCTCTATGTTCCACTATGTTGTCACCCACAATGGTTTAAACACTTAAGCCAAACATCCCTTACAAAACAGAAAACACCAAAATTTTCAAACAAACTTTTACCATTCACTACCATCGATGTTAACCTTAACTAATCTTGTTCTCTTTATCAAATATACATAATATAAGAAGAAAACTTGAACATTCAAGCATGCATACAAAAATTCACGTACGCACTTAAATTTAAAAAAAAGTAAAAGATGGGTTCAAGCTTTACCAACTCAGTTTACATCCAAACCAAGGGGGTGGCATATGCTGATGCCATCATCCTTTAGCTTTTTTGGAACCCTGGAGCTTATGGATAAGCTTATGGCTGTTGAGCTAAAGATTACAACAATCAAGTTAGCTTTAAGATAAAGATGAGGGTGGTTGCTCGTTGTACCTGCTAAGAGCAACAAACAATGCAAGCTCACAAAAGCTAATCACAAGCCTTTTGTCAAGAAGCTTGTGAATTAGCTTTTGGAACAGTGAGTTTAAACAAAAAAAAATGAAAACAAGATTTTTACTTTGAAAAACCTTTGATGCACACCAACTTTTGAAAAGGAAGTAAAATGGTAACCAATGCCGAATTTTAACAAGTCTACATTCTTGATATGAATCTGAGTTGTCAATCCAAACTCATAACAATTGCCTAGAACTTGGGTCTCAAAATTAACTTGACAAAAATTATTTGAACTAATAATAATTTTGATAAATTATAACTAAGATATGAAATAAAGATAAATTTTACACTAAAAAAACAGAAAATGGAACTTAGAAAATGGCTTGCACGGTTTTTTACAACTTTAACTATTTTATATAAAAAAGTTTATAAGTTACAAATTCTGGAACAAGAGAAATACAATGGATGGACTATGCTATTTATACAAATGAGAAGAACAATTTAGATTAGCTAAACCCTACACAGCTGATGTCCAAAATGCCCTTGGTCTTCATTTTTGAATTGAGTCAAAATTATCCCATGTGATTATGTAGTTGAAATCTTGTGAATGCTAACTTTGCCAAATGAATCTTGAAAGTTTATGATAGCCCTTGGGAACACGAAATCATATGGGAACGTTGATTTGCTGCCAAGTCTTTGTCTTCATGTTGGAAGTAGGACATGGGAGTGCTGAGGTGAGGACCACATGAGTGAGGGTGACATATTTTTGGGGAGTGGGGATTGGTGTCGACACCCTGAATCAATGATCTGACAAGTTAGGGTGCTTAATTTTGGTTAATTATCAAATGGGTGATTAGGGTTCATAAGGTTAAGCTGGTGATAGCTAGGAGTATGATGTGAACAGGGTTAGTTTCCCTCCTATTAATACTAATATTAAAACGATTTAAAACATCATTAATATTAATATGGATTAACAGGATGGGGAGGTGGGCCGGGTATGGTGGGATGTTGGGCTAGTTGTGGGTTTCAGTTGGGTATAGGTTAGGTTTTTTGGCAAGTTTACCCCCCTGATCTTCACATTTATTTGTAAATCAAGTTTCCAGCCATATACTCTTCATTCCCTTTGTAATAAGTTTCATCCACCTGTCACTTTTGGCACATTACATTAGCAAACTTTTATCAAGGACCATTTATGCACATTTTGCATTATCCAAGGGCTATTAATGTCATTTCTTGAAATATTAAGGATCCATATGTAATATTAGAGGTTTACAAGGGTATAATATGACAAGTCTTCAATTCTTGAGGGATCATTCTTGACAAATCTTCAAACTTCAAGGACTTCTTTGGAAATTCATTGTTCGGGTCCGGTTCTTTGTGCGGCTTCATTTCGCGTGTTCGTTTTTGCTTGATTCTTATTCTCTTTTGTTGAATTCACGATATCCGTACCTAAAATACACAATGAACAAACACAAGCATATTTTACGGTATTTTATGACGTTTTTAAGCATTTTAAGCCCGATTTGGACGATGAGACTATGTATAAATGTAGTCTCATCATAATGTTAGTGTTGTTTATCTATCCTGCAATCCGGTTCAGTATCAACGTACAAAGCACATTGAGATTGACATACACTTTGTTCGAGATTTGGTTGTTGTTGGTCAGGTTAGAGTGCTTCATGTTCCTTCACGTTATCAATATGCGAACATTTTCACTAAGAGGTTACCTTTCGCATTATTTGAAAAATTTCGTACCAGTTTGAGCATCCGGTGTTCTCTCGCTCCAACTACAAGGGAGTGTTAGTGTAACACCCCACTTTAATAAGTGGACCGTTACATGATAATTATGACGTGTCATCAAAGCATGCAAGGTAATATCCTAAAACATAAATGACCATAAAGGGAAAACCGGAATCAAACATCGGTTCCCATACATAAGCCCAAAACATAAATAAAGTAAATGGAATAGGAAGGACAAAACAAGTGTATAAGCAAGCATAAGTAAATGAGGCAAAAGGAGAAGAAGTCTAAGGCAACTTCCATCCTATGCACGTCATCCAAATGCTCCCGGCTGTCCTTGGGTACCTGCCGTTTGGGTCATGGAAAGAAAAATATACGGCTGAGCAATACGCACAGTGAACAGATATATGACAATGATATGAATGGCACAAACATAATCAAAGTCTGAAATGAAAGTATGAATGATAGTGCAACGGAATAATATAAGTCCTGGAAAACCTGGTGTATGTTTTATAGACTGGTTTATATTCTGAAAAGACGTATGTTTATTATATACTGAAAACTGTATTTTAAATATACCCGGAGCCCATATAGGTCATGAAGTATCAACGTGCATGAATACTTAGAGGGGTGACCTCATCATGCAGTTAGAGGGGTTGCCTCTTATTATAATAGTCTAGGTTGGAGGGATTAGCTCCATGTAATGGATGCAAGGCACACACCGCAGTTATCATGTAATCTTGCTAAACTTGTCCTAGGATGCACCCATTCTCCCCACATGTTAATATTAAAATAGGCCAATTAACTGAAAGGGACGCCGCGAGCAATCACTCTTACCGCGAAAGAGTCATAACACCGGTGGAACTGGCATGCATGTATATAGCTCAAGCAAATCTAAAATATTAATCATATAATTACTGTTTAGTTTAAGTAAACTACTGGAAAACAGATGGCCGCAAACGGAGAATCCTAATATAGGAAGAGAGTGTCCTTACTGAAGGACGGAATAATCGTACGTTATGTCCAGTAATGAGGATGAAAACGAAAGTGAAAGATCACTCCAACTTCACGATAGCTACACAATAAAAAGGGACATGGATGAGTTGTCTGATTACTTATATTTACTGATTATTAGTTTACTTGATGTGTTCTTAACTTGTTTTACTTGTTTTTGTCTTGTTTTAAGTGTTCTTAACTTATGTTACTGATTCATGTTAAATCATGCGTTTTTCTAACATTTCATGTGTTCTGATTAGTGTATTTCATGTTCTTATGTGTTATTATACTTGTTATATCATAATGTGTAACTTTCAGAAAAATAACAGCTTTCCAAAAGTAGAAAAGTTTCCAAAAATAGTAATTTTCCAAAAAATAGAAAGTTTTCATATTTAGAAATAAGATTAATTAACAAGTATATAAAATATAAGCTATAGTTTTAGTAAGCATAAAATATAAGTCATGATTATATAGTAAAGTTTATTAAATAAATACTTTAGGCTAAAACAATAATTATTAATTAATAATGAAATGTATGGTTTTATTAAGGATTATTAATTAATAATATGGCATGATTTATTTTCATAAAACTTTACCTTAGTTTGATAAATATATAATTAAATTAAAGTGTGGTATTAATTTAATTATGTAAATAAAAAATACGTAGGCTAAATTCATGACTAGTTATGCTAAATAGTTATAACCTAAGTTCTATGGTTAATTTAATTATAACTTGTATTTTATAATAATTAAATTAATAAACGTAAACTATCAAAACATTCATGTGTACCCGATCCTACCGAGACTCCCATGCCTCGGTCGCACAAACAAAACAACAACACTATGTTGTCCAACAAACTAAACCAGTTCTGTCCAATATCCTAAACATAGTTCTGTCCATAATATTCAATCCAGTTCTCTCCAATATCCAAAACCCCGTTCTGTGCAATATATATTACCCAGACCTGTCTAATATATACCATACCCCCTGTTTAACACGTTCCCCCGTATGTATTAAGTTTCTGCTACTGTTTAATTAATACCCATCGAGATTCTGGGGGACTCTCGGTTTCCACTGTCCAACCAAATGCACCCACTGTGGTGTTTGGGGCTTGTGGTTGACACAACAAAACACACGCCAACCCTTGGGGGATGCGGCTATGTGATCCGAAACACCACCGAGACCATTCTTGGTCTCGGTTTGCGTGAACCCGACACAAAAACAAACCCAAACCCCTTAATTACATTGTTTTAATTCTTTGATTAACATGTTTTTATGATTTCTTATTAACGGATCTTGAACAAATAAACATAATTAAGTAAAAAAGAAAAGGGATTTAGGGATACCTATCGCGTGTGTGATTAAAGCATATGGAACACGAACACAATACCGTATTCATCAAAGATCAAAAAGCCAAAAATTCTTCTTGTGTTCTTGGTGGATGTCGCGGCCAAAATAAAAGAGAAAGATAGAGATCGTGGTTTTTAGGGTTTGTGTTTTTATGAAAGTAAATAATAAAACTCTCCTGGTGTTTTATTATTTATCTTGTATTGGTTAAATGGGTCTGGCCAAGCCCCTTTTCTCCCTTCTCTTTTGCCGACAACCACAAACACGCCTTACATAAATTCGTTTTCAATTTTCGTGCTTAATTATTTATCATGTGTGTTCGTATTTTAGGGTCGTATTTTAGTTCTTGTAATATTTTAATTATTATACGTAAATTACTTATCATGTATTAATATTAAAATTAATAATTAGTAATACTTATAGTAATTAATTAATATACGTGTTATTTATATTAAATGTTCGTGCACGTGTCATATATTAATTAATCGGGAAATTTTAATTTACACGTATTTTCATGCATTTAACGTTCTAAGGTATTTTAAAGCGGGTTTTACAACTCTTCCCCTCCAAAGAATAATTCGTCCTCGAATTAGAGATACGATAAGCTCAAAGGACATGGACGTGACGTGGCTGAATAGAGCATGGAATGTGACGTGGCTGAAACGAACATACTCGGATATGAAAGAAATGAGGATAAGAAATCCAGATGGATTCCTCTGTTTCCCAAGTAGATTCCCGCTCGGGATGGTTCCTCCAAAAGATCTTGACTAAAAGAATAAATCTTGGTCTTCATGACCCGGTCTTGATGATACGAAAATAGTTTCTGGTTGGTCAACTTAAGATAGATTCTCGTGAATCTGATCGAGTGGATTAAATATAAAACGTAAAGATACGTGAAACGATACGACACGAAATAACCTGAAAAGAATGGTATTATCAATCGCTGAGTAATGATTCGCGATACATATTGAAACATAGTACGTGAACAATTACGAACATGATACGTGAACAATTGTGAACGTGGTACGTGGAGATATGGTGAATGTAACATATGAAACATACGATGATCGTTATACGTGAAACATATCGCCAACGTGATGTGAGAGACGTAGGGTGAACATAGTATGTGAAACATATCGTGAACATGCGATGACTGAGGAGGTAACGCCAAAGAATACGAGGCGAGACGAAGTGTGACGTGCAACGTCGGCCGGAAGATGGAAATTTGTGCTAAACTTGAGTCTGGTCTCCCAAGCTTTCTACAAAAATTTCCAAAACATAAAGTGAAATGTAAATCGTAGAATTCGATCATGAATGTGAACGACGTCATGAACGTGAGTGAGAAAAGCAAATCGTGAAATGGAATAAGGACGTGAACGCGAACGCGAACATGAGATGTAATTGTGAGCGCCAACGTAAACGTGAACAAAAATTTCTAGCTGGTATGATTGTTGATGGAATACCGTGAAATCGTACGATTTCTTGCTGAACTCCCTCTAGACTTGCTAACTACGTAATTCTTTCGGATGAAAGAAAACGTGTAGGCTAGTTTAAATGGTCGGATGACGGCCCAGATAGCACTATGCTTCTTCTGAGCTTGCGGTGGTCCTGTAACAAAATCCATGAAGATCTTGTCCACTTCTATTCAAGAATTTCTGATATTTGAAATAACTACTAACATGTTGGCGTTCTATCTTATCCTGCTGGTAAGTCAGGCATTTAGATATGAACATAACTGCATCTTGTTTCATGTCGCTCCACCAAAATGTGGTTTGAGATCATGATACATTCGTAGGAACTGGGTACATAGAAATTTTTGGAAGACTATGAGTCTCGGTAAATTAGACCTCTCTTAGCGTAGGATCCTCTAGAACACATAAATTTGTGCAGGCTTCTCTCCTTTGCGCATAAGCTAAGTCATGGTGACTAACCGTAAGAACAATGTGTGTTCGCGTGTCACTGTGATCGACCAAAAATTCGTACTTGAAAGAATTCAGTATGAAATTTCTTCTGTTGTAGAATTTGTAACATAAAGCGAATATGGTCTTCGTGCTCTTCTCTAGACTTAGAGAAGATCAGAATGTTAGCAATGAACAAAATGACGAACTTGTCCAGAATTCATGAAAACTCAATTTCTCGAGTCCATAATTACTGTTGGGCATTCGAGAAACCAAAAAGACGTAAACACGAATTCATACTGGCCATAACGTGTACGAAAAGCAGTCACGGAAATGTCCTTCTCCTTCACTCGCCACTAATGATAGCCTGAAATCGTAAGTCGATCTTTGAAAGTGTTTAGAGTCTGGTAGTTGATCGGATAGATCATTAATACTATTGAGGGGATGACAATTATGAATGGTGATCCTGTTCAATTTACGGTAATCGATGATTAACCCCACGCTACCGTCCTTCTTCTTTGATAACAGAGCTGACACACCCCAAGGTGATACACTTGGCGAATAAAATCTCGTTCCAACAAATCTTACGGTTGTGCCTCCGATTCCTTGAGCTCAATGTCAGCTTCTCATCACGAATGGGTGGTATACCTGGTAGTTCTTATGGAATGTATTCTGGAAGTTCTGACACAATCGACTGGCTATGGGTTTTAATAACTTCAGAAAAAATCGCATCATAAGCGATATCTAGAAAATCTTCGTAGCTATGGGATAATGAAGCATGTGCTCACAAAGTAGAAGTATTTTGTTCAGATTTTTTTCATGGTATTACAACGTGACGACTATATTCAGGGACCTGAATATCGCTGAACATGACTCGATGAGAACTAGAAATCAATCTTAGCATGGTGTGCTGCTAACCATTTCACGTCGGAATTTTTATCAAACTCACACATACCAAACGGAAAGTGCGTTAGCATAATGGATCTTGTCGTCGAAATGAGAGGAAAGGCTTGTACCCATGGGTGATACAACAACGTCTTTGATGGACATGAATATATGAAATATGGGACCGAGAAATGAAAGTGTCATATAAATTCACGAGGTAAACGTAGCAGATCTCACTGAGTGTGTTTTCGCTCGTCTCACGCCGAACGAACACTACGTGTCCAAACATGAATAATACGCCAGAGATGGTATTAAAATTCTAATGATTTGATTAACATATGGCACAACACAATGGGTATACCCCTTAGAGGGTACCCTGAATTACTGAGGCCTAGTTCAGAAGTTATGTGTGAGTCGTGTGTCTTGACTCATGTTTTGAGAAAATATACGTATGACATGTGTCTTGACTAGTGTCTTGACATGTGTCCTTAGAAAATACACGTGAGACATGTGTCTTGACGAATGTCTTGACATGTGTCTCCAGATGTGAAAATGACTAGAGTTGAAAGTCTTAGGTTAATATGCCAGGATTGGCGGATCGGTTGGACCGCTGACCCATTGTATTTCTGATCACGCCAGTCACCGGAGTTTCTGTCGTTTGCAAGGTATATATATTGTCACAGTAGTTATCACTACCTATTTGTCTGTCAGTTCCATAACGGTCATTATTATGACGATGATTCATGTAACTATTCAACTGAGTGGCCGGCTGGTAACGGTTCCCACTCATATGCCTGAAAGGACAACTGAGTGACGTGCGACGTTGAACTAAAAGGTAAGGACATTGATTGTGATAAAAATCGTCTGGTGGTGAAGCATCTTCCTCGTCCGATCATTTCGATCTAATGCCTTTGTCTTCGTCTTGTAGGACCTCCAATTATGAGCAACATCAACATCTTGTGGGATATCGGCAAGTGGAAATACGCTTGAGGTGATTGAGAATCGACTAGCGAATACTCCTTGAGTATTGTAAGTGAAGTACACATGGATTACGGTACATGTAGTACACATAGGGTACGGTACATGAAGTACACGTGGAGTATGGTACACGGAGTACACATGGAATATGGCACATGTGATGATCGGTATAGGTGTCAATCATCTGACATGCTTTTAAAGGAACTAATTGATTAAACGGTTAGACAACCGAACTGAAGCAAGCAATATGACAGCCTAGCCCTTCCGGCGTAGACATGATTCTAGTTGTACAGAGACGCAAAAGTATGATTGAACGAAATTCAACGATGATCAACATGAAAGCATGATTAATAAAAACCAACCATGACTATCATGAAAGCATGATTAAATGAAATCCATCAATGTCTAGCATGAAAGCATAATTAACATGATGAAAACATATTCAACATAGGGAGACATAAAACATGATCAACATGAAGACGAAATGATAGGTGTGTAAACACCCATCCTTTTTACCACTTAATTACAATAATAACCGAGCCAAAACGTGTATTTTATGTCTTTTATGTCGGAATTATGCGTGGTTTGTGTTTTTGTTGTGATTTAGGACGAAATTGTGAAAAGTGGAGAAAACACGGGCATTTACGGACTTCTATTGAAGAAAAAGATAAAAGACGAAGTCAAGAAGTCAAGAGTGCAAAAGGAACGGAAGTCCAAGACCAATTCTGAAGATTTATCGAAGAAAAAGTCAAAAGACGGAAGTTTACTTAAAGCCGAAGAACTCAAGTCTAATTTATTGAAGAATTACAAGACAAGTTCAAAGAAATCCCCGGAACAAAACCATTTAAAGTCCAAGATTAATGAAGAATAAAGGCTTAAGGACTAATGGTGCAATTAAAAGAAGATTAAAGAAGGAAGGACTTAATCTTGTAATTAAGAGAAAATGAAGGAGGGGAGGAAGCTTCCTAAGCACCCCTTAATCCTCCCCTATAAATAGATTAGGAAGTTAATCATTTTTTCTTTGTTGGCTAATAGTGACAATTAGTTCTTCCACTTTTAATTACCTTGTCATTTAAATACTTTTCAAATTTAAATTCTTGTCTTGCACCTTAATTACCATTTAATTTCAAGTAAGTTTTTCTTTTAATTCTTGTTAATCTTTATCTTTATCTTGTTAATCTCATTCTACCTTTCTTAATCTTTGATTTTTATTGTTTATGTTCATGTTCATGTTCTTATTTTTCTTATTTTGATCAAAGTGGGTTTTGTTTATTTTGATTAGTTTTGTGAGTTTGATTGATTTGGATTGATTGTTTATCGTTAATAGTTGTTTATTAATTCGTTTGATTTAATCTTGTGTTTGGTTTAGCTTTGTTTTGATTAAATTCGTGCTATATTTCTTTCCCTTGTTCTTCGGTTCTTTGTTTCTGTATTTCCAGGTTTTGATCTCCCAGGAACATTCCGAATCAAGTCAGCCAAAAGTTATTCAGAATAGGTGACAATATTCCGGATAAAGGTTTTAGCAAAATTGGTTTATTCGGAATATCCAGTATTCCGAGTAGGGGCTTATTCCGAATAGAATAAGTATTCCGAATAGAGGGACTATTCCGCATAGGGGCCAATATTCCGCATAGGGGCTGTTATTCCGAATAGGCCTGATATTCCGGACAGGGAAGAATATTCCGCATAGGGGATATTATTCCGAGTAGGCAGAGTATTCCGCATAGGGAATTATTCCGCATAGGGTAGGTTATTCCGAGTAAGACTTTATTCCGCATAGGGGTGTTATTCCGAGTAGGCTGGATATTCCGTATAGGGGACTTATTCAGAATAGGTGACAATATTCCGGGTAGGGAACTTATTCCGAGTAGGCCATATTATTCCGAATAGGCAAACATTCCGGATAGAGTTTTATTCCGAATAGACGTAATTTTCAGGGTCTTTATTTTCAATCTTAGTTTTTAATTTTCTGCTTTTAATTTTGAGCTTTATTTTTCCCGCCTTTTTACTTAGTCGCACCTTACGTTTAATTGCCTTAGATTTATTTTAGCCTTGCCTTAGTTTAAGTTTTAGTTTTAGTTGCGTTTTAAGTTTGCCTTAGTTAGATTTAAGTTTACGTTATTTACTTTTAGCCCCTTTTAATTTTAGCCTCGCTTTTAAATTCTTGCACCATTTATTTTAATTAGACTTAGATTTATTTTAACGCACTTTTACTTTAATTGTTTTCACACTTTTAATATACTACAACGACACAATTTTGTTTTCACCAAAGACAGCTGAGTCGCACATAAACCAGTTTTCAATTCGATTAGACCAATACAACGAACATTTAATTTTTATACGGGGTGTTAAAAGCCGTGTATCAAATGGCGCCGCTGCCGGCTCTTTTCGTAAAGATTAACGGTTTTTTGTGAAAGACGCATTGCTTTTTGGGATCCGTTCACTTGTGAGCGTTATTTTTCTTGCATAAAAAATTCAAAAAACCATAAAAATTAAAATGATAAAAATCCATAAAAATTAAAAATTTCAAAAATCCAAAAAGATTTTATCTTTATTGTGTATATATATTGTATTTGTGTTTGGTTTCTTTTTCTTTTGCATTTTCAGGTGTATGCGTACTAGATCTTCTAATTATCAAGAGCCCGAGACTCGAGAAGATTTAAGTATGTCAGGTGTTAACAACAACAATAATCCACCGCACCTCAACAATAACAACAATGTTCTTCCACAGCCCGATCTTCAGACAATGGAGGAGCTTTGTCAACCTACCATGTTTGGACGAGGAGGACCGATTGCGCCGATGCAAATCACGGCTCCGGAGTTTTCGTTGAAGCACCACATGATTCAGCAAGTGCAAACAAATCCTTTTAGAGGAATGTCTGATGATGATGCCAACAAACACCTCGACAAGTTCATTTCAATCACCCAAAGCATGAAGTGCACTGGGGCCACAATGGATGTTCTTCGCCTACAACTCTTTCCACATACTTTATCGCATCATGCCGAGAAATGATTTGATCGTCTCCCGAAGAATTCTATTCATACTTGGGATGACACGACTCAACGCTTTTTGTCGCGCTACTTCCCACCATCCATGGTCACAAGCCTTCGCAATCAAATCAGCGGTTTCATGCAACATCCCGATGAATCTATTTTTGATGCTTGGGAACGATATAATGTCTTGATTGATCGTTGTCCAAACCACAACATGCTTCCCGTCACCTTAATTGATACTTTCTACAACGGTTTGACTTTTCGTGATTGTGATACGATTAATGCAGCCGCCGGTGGCACATTTATGAAAAGGAGACCCGAGGAGTGTAGATAGCTAATTGAGAACATGACTACTCACCACAAAAACTGGGATTCCTCCGCTTCTTCAAGGAACAACCCGAGAGTCAATGTTTCTTCCACCTCAGCAAACCCTGATATGACCGAACTCACCCGCATGATGACTGAAATGAGCAAAAGTATCACGCTTCTCGCTTCAAACCAACAACAACAACAAGTTAAAGCGGTTGCTAATCCTTGTTAAACATGCGGCGGTCCTCACTCATACACCGATTGTCCTTCGACACAAGGAAATCCGGAAAATGTGTATGCAGCTTATGGTAATTATTCACCGGAAAATTACCAAGCTCGACCTCAAGGGGATAGAAATTTGCTGAGTTACCGGTCAAACAACTACCTTTCACCCGGTTTTTCTCCTCAAAACCAAAACCCCTCCAACAACTACAATAGAAGCAACCAAATCCCACCAAGAGCTTCTAATCCTTATCACCCACCCGCTCAACAAACCCCACCCATTAATCCAGATGTTGAAGCCATCGTGAGAACCCAAGGTGAGCAAATCAAGAACCTATAGAGCCAAATCATCAATTTGAAAGGAGATATCACCAAGCAAGGAAATGAGATAAGATCCGAGCTTCGAGATAAAATTCAATCCTCCTTCAGCAATCAAACCATTGATTTGAAGAATATGCTTGCTAGTTTCTTGCCCGCAGCTCAACCTTCTACTTCGAGTTCTCTACCTTCAAACACCGTCACTAATCCGCGAGCAAATGTGAGTGCTATTACTACTCGTAGTGGAATTACCATTGTCGATCCACCAATCTCACCCCCATCATCTACACCTCCTCCACCACCATTTATCCCTACTCCTCCTACACCTAGTATTAGTGCACCATTACCGTCTCCGCCTCGTCATAACGATGTACCTAGGAAGGACCCTTCGACATCTCAACCTTTACCTCCTACACCTGCACCTTCACCACCCAAATCCAATATCCCTTATCCCTCTCGTTTAGGCAAGACCAAAATGCTAACCAAGGATGACGCTGAAGTGTCACGCTATGTGAAGATGATCTCTCAAATGAACTTCAACATTAGCTTTCTTGAGGCACTTGTCCACATGCCAAAATTTGTCAAAGCAGTTAAGGAATTGCTTAACAAGAAGGAGAAGTTGATTGAGCTCGCCAACACACGCTTAAATGAAAATTGCTCTGCAGTTATTCTTAAAGAACTTCCGGAAAAGCTTGGAGATCCCGGTCGTTTTGTGTTGCCTTGCGTTTTTAACAAAACCGAAGAATTTACTGCCCTAGCTGATCTCGGGGCCAGTATAAATCTTATGCCTTTGAGTGTTTGGAAAACACTATCATTACCCGACCTCACTCCAACAAAGATGACTCTCGAACTTGCAAATCGCACTCTCGCTTACCCCGTTGGTATAGCCGAAGACGTGTTCATCAAAGTTGGCACATTTACTTTCCCGGTCGATTTCGTCGTTGTTGATTATGAAATGGACCCTCGTATTCCTTTAATACTTGGTCGGCCATTCTTAAGAACCGGACGAGCTTTAGTGGATGTGGCCGAAGGTGAGTTAATCTTAAGAGTCGGGGATGATGCACAAGTTTTCAAAATGGGGAAGCTTACAAGCAAATCCTTTGGCAGAGAATCAGTGAATATGATTAATGTGCTCGATGATTTTGTCGTCTACAACAATCCTCTATTCGACTCTTGCATTGATAATCCACTTTTTCAAAATGATGTGGATGATTCTCTATCCAATTTGGACGTTTCTCCCATTTATGATTCTCCACCGATCTTCGATGCTTATGATGATGATGATTCTAGCTCAGATTCGGATGATTTTGATGATTGTACTTCCGAGTATCCCGAGCTGCCCACGTATGATGATTTCGATGAGGCTGATACTCTTTCGAGCGATTCTTCACATGATGAAGATCCTCCGCCATCACTCGATCCTACTTTGGACGATTACTCATTTGAGGAAGACTTCTCTACGTTTCTCAAAACTTACTTCCCTCATGAGAGTGATGCCCCTCCTTTGGACTTTGAAGATTATCGTCTTGATCCTACTTTGGATTTGAAGCATATTCTTTCAAAGGAGAAGAAACCGGTCGACACCAATATCCGCAGCACATATGATTTAACACCTCTTTTTCCCCCTTCTGAGGACGAGGTTGTGCTTCTTCGCGGATCCTCTTCACACTCTGCTGAGCCTGAGTGCTATTTTCCCTTAAAGGAAAAGGTGTTCGACCCTGGTATTGATATTCTGCTGCCATCTCAGTATCCACCTGATGAAATAAAAGGAAATATCTTTGGAACTTCTAGAAATCTGCTTTCACCACTTCACCCTTGCTTCCACCGTGCTCCATCGCTGCTTAAGGGAACCTTGCCTTGTTCGCCTTAAGCTTGTGCTATTTGATGGACGAAAACTATGTCTTTGATCCCGGTGGATATATTTCATGCTTCTTCCTATGATGATCTAGGTCGAGTCAGGCTCACGACTCGGTAATCAAAAATCAAGCGCTTCTTGGGAGGCAACCCATGCATCTATCTTTTAGCTTTCTTTATCCTAAGTGTAGGGGAGACCCTTTGGTTTGGTATTTCCTCTCCTCTCTTAATCAGGGATTCGAGCTTCAATGATCCACTCTTGATGATTTTTGACGACCCGTGATTCCGTGTTCCCATTTTCCCGGTTTTATCCTAAACTCTTGTCGATTCACTATTTTATATTTTCCAATATTAAAATAGGAATCTCTTTAGTTGTCTTTTCCTTAGCGAGATTTAAACAAAGTGCACAATGTCCTAAGTGTAGGGGAGTTTACTCCCACATGCTTAAACATTGAGGACAATGTTTATATTAAGTGTAGGGGGGACTTCTATCGAAGTTAAGTGGTCTTTTCCTTGTATTTGTCCTTATTTTAACCGGAAAATCAATTTTTCGACATTTTTCAAACTTTTTAATCTATTTTGGCCTATTAGTTTTGCCCTTTGTATAGTTATTTTCTTTCCTTATTAGAATAAATGTTTAATAAAGTGGTTTTAATTTTCAAACGTTGTGAATCTTTTGACTCAACCCGAGTTTACTTATCTAAGTTACTCTAGCTAGTATCCTTAACGTGTTTAAGTCAAGTTTTGCTAGGCTTTTATATAGGGAGCTATAAAACACGAAAGTCTTAACTCTCATAGGTTAAGAACAAGAACTTTTCGCAAGTTCCTATAATTGATCCTAGAGAGTCGTTTATCAAGGGAACTTTAAAACGCGATTTCTAAACTTGAAAAAGTCTAAGAGTTTGCAAGATCCTATAGGCGACTCGAAAACCCAAAACTTTGATTTAATAGGCTAAGCATCCACGAGTCTCATTCCTTGAGATTTTAAACTGTGGAGAACGAGAGATGATAGAGTCAATTATAAGTTCGGTATTCTTTCGTGAATTTATGTGAGTTAATTATAAGCCTATTCTCCCATCGCTTGCTAATAAATTTATCTGTAATAAATAAGGTTGTACGATTTGAAAAGTTACTTAGCTTCTAGCCCAAGATCGTTTAAAAGTTGCTCGGTATGGATTAGAGTTCATAGCCAAGGCATAACTTATTGAAGCGGGATGCGAAGATTGGCGAGTCCAAAAAGGTCCTAACAAGGCATGAGGGCTATATTTTGTTGCTAAAGATCCAAAGTGATGTGAAGAATCATTTATCGAAAATTAATATGAAGGATCGAGACACACGACGAAAAGCAAAAACTCCCCAAAAGTCATGGAGAAGTGTATCCGAAAAGACCCTAGCAAGGTATGAGGATAAATAGATCCAAGTCGTAAAAGGAGGCGGATCGTTGTATATCAAAGTCCAAAATAATGATTGGAGAAAAATGAAGAAGTCGTGGTCCAAGTATGAATCTCTCAAAACTTCAAGTGAAGAAATTCCTATATGAAGAGAAGACCATTATTTCATGAACGTCTCTCAAGGTTTGAAGAATGAAGTCGCTGGCAAATATCGGTCCGAGAAAGGTCTCAAATCGCGAAGCGAGTTATGCCAAGATATGAACTTTATGAGGTCACGAGAAGCAGTTTTAAAAGATTTTGTCCTTTAGCTAACTATTGATTAAATCGTTCACTTTATTTTCGGCCTTAATAAATTATCAAAATAAGTCAAAAATGCATCCTCGTGATCATTCAAGACAACAATAAAATATAAGAGATACCCCTAGGAATAAGGGAGTCTAAGTGAATAATTGGCCCACATGAGTTCGTGTTAGTTTGCTAACTTATAATAACAATGATCTCGTTTTTAAGCTTGGTTTGGAGAAAGTGAAAACTTGAGGATGATGATTATTCATGACATTTTCAAAACCCAAGGTATGCTTTTTGATTTCTTTATTTTGAATGTCTTTAATTTTCTATCTCTTTAATAAAGGCCAACGTGGATTGATTATGATGAAAAATGAAATCTTGCTTTGTAACTAATGCATTGCATGAGGACATTGCAATGGTCAAGTGTAGGGGCTTTGATAGGTGTGTAAACACCCATCCTTTTTACCACTTAATTACAATAATAACCGAGCCAAAACGTGTATTTTATGTCTTTTATGTCGGAATTATGCGTGTTTTGTGTTTTTGTTGTGATTTAGGACGAAATTGTGAAAAGTGGAGAAAACACGGGCATTTACGGACTTTTATTGAAGAAAAAGATAAAAGACGAAGTCAAGAAGTCAAGAGTGAAAAAGGAACGGAAGTCCAAGACCAATTCTGAAGATTTATCGAAGAAAAAGTCAAAAGACGGAAGTTTACTTAAAGCCGAAGAACTCAAGTCTAATTTATTGAAGAATTACAAGACAAGTTCAAAGAAATCCCGAGACAAAACCATTTAAAGTCCAAGATTAATGAAGAATAAAGGCTTAAGGACTAATGGTGCAATTAAAAGAAGATTAAAGAAGGAAGGACTTAATCTTGTAATTAAGAGAAAATGAAGGAGGGGAGGAAGCTTCCTAAGCACTCCTTAATCCTCCCCTATAAATAGATTAGGAAGTTAATCATTTTTTCTTTGTTGGCTAATAGTGACAATTAGTTCTTCCACTTTTAATTACCTTGTCATTTAAATACTTGTCAAATTTAAATTCTTGTCTTGCACCTTAATTACCATTTAATTTCAAGTAAGCTTTTCTTTTAATTCTTGTTAATCTTTATCTTTATCTTGTTAATCTCATTCTACCTTTCTTAATCTTTGATTTTTATTGTTTATGTTCATGTTCATGTTCTTATTTTTCTTATTTTGATCAAAGTGGGTTTTGTTTATTTTGATTAGTTTTGTGAGTTTGATTGATTTGGATTGATTGTTTATCGTTAATAGTTGTTTATTAATTCGTTTGATTTAATCTTGTGTTTGGTTTAGTTTTGTTTTGATTAAATTCGTGCTATATTTCTTTCCCTTGTTCTTCGGTTCTTTGTTTCTGTATTTCCAGGTTTTGATCTCCCAGGAACATTCCAAATCAAGTCAGCCAAAAGTTATTCAGAATAGGTGACAATATTCCGGATAAAGGTTTTAGCAAAATTGGTTTATTCGGAATATCCAGTATTCCGAGTAGGGGCTTATTCCGAATAGAATAAGTATTCCGAATAGAGGGACTATTCCGCATAGGGGCCAATATTCCGCATAGGGGCTGTTATTCCGAATCCTGATATTCCGGACAGGGAAGAATATTCCGCATAGGGGATATTATTCCGAGTAGGCAGAGTATTCCGCATAGGGAATTATTCCGCATAGGGTAGGTTATTCCGAGTAAGACTTTATTCCGCATAGGGGTGTTATTCCGAGTAGGCTGGATATTCCGCATAGGGGACTTATTCAGAATAGGTGACAATATTCCGGGTAGGGAACTTATTCCGAGTAGGCCATATTATTCCGAATAGGCAAACATTCCGGATAGAGTTTTATTCCGAATAGAGGTAATTTTCAGGGTCTTTATTTTCAATCTTAGTTTTTAATTTTCTGCTTTTAATTTTGAGCTTTATTTTTCCCGCCTTTTTACTTAGTCGCACCTTACGTTTAATTGACTTAGATTTATTTTAGCCTTGCCTTAGTTTAAGTTTTAGTTTTAGTTGCGTTTTAAGTTTGCCTTAGTTAGATTTAAGTTTGCGTTATTTACTTTTAGCCCCTTTTAATTTTAGCCTCGCTTTTAAATACTTGCACCATTTATTTTAATTAGACTTAGATTTATTTTAACGCACTTTTACTTTAATTTTTTTCGCACTTTTAATATACTACAACGACACAATTTTGTTTTCACCAAAGACAGCTGAGTCGCACATAAACCAGTTTTCAATTCGATTAGACCAATACAACGAACATTTAATTTTTATACGGGGTGTTAAAAGCCGTGTATCACGAAATCAACATGAGAGTATGAAAACATCGTCGTCATAAAGAACATAAATACGAAATCACAGAGATTTAGCATTGGCTGGTGTGGACTGCTATTGTTCAGTCCACGAAATTCGAAGAAAAGACATGTGACTAAGTATGGATGATTATGGTTCAATCCATACTTGTCAAATTCAAGGGAAAAATATCATGGATAGAATTTAACAATCATGGGACTAAATATGGATGGCTGGGGTCCAATCAATACTAGTCAAAACTTCAATGGAATATGGCTATTATACAGCCATCTGACAGTTTAAAAGAGGAACAATGGAAACTGATAAATCTGTTAGAAACATAGGATAGGGTGAACGCCTATGGGTCGGTTCACAAAACAAAATTGACATGAGCAAGGGTGAACGCCTATGGTTCGGTTCACAAAACAAAATTCGAATGAAAAGCACATGAGACTAAATATGTCCAGTCCTGTCCCAACCATTACTTAGTCAAAACCTAACATAAAACAATGATATATGAAATAAATAAATGAATATAAACTGTTAGTTTAGGAAGATCCTGGTGACTACCCACTAGTCACAGGTCAAGTTTTAGAGCCTACAAGTCAAAACCTTAGGCTCTGATACCATAATTATAACATCCCACTTTGATAAGTGGATCGTTACATGATAATTATGGCGTGTCATCAAAGCATGCAAGGTAATGTCTTAAAACATAAATGACCATAAAGGGAAAACCGGAATCAAACATCGGTTCCCATACATAAGCCCAAAACATAAATAAAATAAATGGAATAGGAAGGAAAAAACAAGTGTCCAAGCAAGAATAAGTATATGAGGCAAAAGGAGAAGAAGTCTAAGGCAACTTCAATCCTATGCACGTCATCCAAATGCTCCTGATTGTCCTTGGGTACCTACCGTTTGGGTCATGGAAAGAAAAATATACGACTGAGCAATACGCTCAGTGAACAGATATATGACAATGATATGAATGGCATAAACATAAGAAAAGTATGAAATGAAAGTATGAATGATAGTGCAACGGAATAATGTAAGTCCTGGAAAACCTGGTGTATGTTTATAGACTGGTTTATATTCTGAAAAGACTTATATTTATTTTATACTGAAAACTGTATTTTAAATATTCCCAGAGCCCATATAGGTCATGAAGTATCCATGTGCATGAATACTTATAGGGGTAACCTCATCATGCAATTACAAGGGTTGCCTCTAATTATAATAGTCTGGGTTGGAGGGATCAGCTCCATGTAACGAATGCAAGGCACACACCGAAGTTACCATGTAATCTTGCTAAACTTGTCCTAGGATGCACCCATTCACCCCACATGATAATAATAAAATAGGCCAAATAACTGAAAGGGACGCCGCAAGCAATTACTCTCACCGCGAAAGAGTCATAACACCGGTGCCTCCATTGTTATGGTTATGGTACCTCAATAACTAGGTAGAACTGGCATGCATGCATATAGCTCAGGCAAATCTAAAATATTAATCATATAATTGTTGTTTAGTTAAAATAAACTACTGGGAAAATAGATGGCTGCAAACGGGGAATCCTAATATAGGAAGATCGTGTCCTTACTAAGGACGGAATATCCGTACCTTATGTCCAGTAATGAGGATGAAAACGAAAGTGGAAGATCACTCCGACTTCACGATAGCTACATAATGAAAAAGGACATGGATGAGTTGTCTGATTACTTATATTTACTGATTATTAGTTTACTTGATGTGTTCTTAACTTGTTTTACTTGTTCTTATCTTGTTTTAAGTGTTCTTAATTTATGTTACTGATTCATGTTAAATCATGCGTTTTCCTAACATTTCATGTGTTTTGATTAGTGTATTTCATGTTCTTATGTGTTACTTTAGTATTATACTTGTTATATCATAATGAGTAACTTTCAAAAAAATAGCAGCTTTCCAAAAGTAGAAAGGTTTCCAAAAATAGTAAGTTTCCAAAATAGAAATTTTCCATATTTAGAAATAAGCTTGATTAACAAGTATATAAAATATAAGCTATAGTTTTAATAAGCATAAAATATAAGTCATGATTATATAGTAAAGTTTATTATATAAATACTTTAGGCTAAAACAATAATTATTAATTAATAATGAAATGCATGGTTTTATTAAGGATTATTAATTAATAATATGACATGATTTAATAAAACTTTACCTTAGCTTGATAAATATATAATTAAATTAAAGTGTGGTATTAATTTAATTATGTAAATAAATAAATACTTAGGCAAAATTCATGATTAATTATGTTAAATAATTATAACCTAAGTTCCATGGTTAATTTATTTATAACTTGTATTTTATAATAATTAAATTAATAAACGTAAACTAGCAAAACATTCATGTGTACCCGAGCCTACCGAGACTCCCATGTCTCGGTCGCACTAATAAAACAACAACACTATGCTTTCCAACAAACTAAACCAGTTCTGTCCAATATCCTAAACACAGTTCTGTCCAATATATTCAATCCAGTTTTGTCCAATATCCAAAACCCTGTTCTGTCCAACATATATTACCCAGACCTGTCAAATATATCCCATGCCCCCTGTTTAACACGTTCCCCCCATCCCCGTCTGTATTAAGTTTCTATTGCTGTTTAATTAATACCCACCGAGAGTCTGGGGGACTCTCGGTTTCCACCGTCCAACCAAAAGCACCCAATGTGGTGTTTGGGGCTTGCGACTGACACAACAAAACATACGTCGACCCTTAGGGGATGTGGCTGTGTGATCCGAAACACCACCGAGACCATTCTTGGTCTTGGTTTGCGTGAACCCGACACAAAAACAAACCCAAACCCCCTAATTACATTGTTTTAATTATTTGATTAACATGTTTTTATGATTTCTTATTAACGGATCTTGAACAAATAAACATAATTAAGTAAAAAAAGAAAAAGGATTTAGGGATACCAATCGCGTGTGTGATTAATGGATATGGAACACGAACACAATACTGTATTCATGAAAGATCAAAAAGCCAAAAATTCTTGTGTTCTTGATGGATGCGGCGGCCAAAATAAGGGACAGAGAGATCATGATTTTTAGGGTTTGTGTTTTTATGAAAAGTAAATAATGACAATCTCCTAGTGTTTTATTATTTACCTTGTATTGGTTAAATAGGCTGGGCCAAAGCCCCTTTCTCCCTTCTCTTTTGCCGACAACCACAAACACCCCTTACATAAATTCGTTTTCAATTGTCATGCTTAATTATTTATCATGTGTGTTCGTATTTTAGGGTCGTGTTTTAGTTCTTGTAATGTTTTAATTATTATACGTAAATTACTTATCATGTATTAATATGAATATTAATAATTCTTAATACTTGTAGTAATTAATTAATATACGTGTTATTTATGTTAAATATTCGTGACACGTGTCGTATATTAATTAATCGTGAAGTTTTAATTTACACGTATTTTCATGCATTTAATGTTCTAAGGTATTTTAAAGCGGGTTTTACAGTTAGCCCGTATTTTTATAGATGCATTTACATTGGGCTCAAGCCCAGTTTCTAGAATTATCCTTGTATCATTATATATTGTAACATATCTCTGATTAATGGACATTAAAAACATTTCACTCTTACAAGAGGATGACGAAGGATTTGGATTCGATGTGTTAAGAAAATCGGTGAAGTTGAGATATGAAAACTCATCATTTAGAAAGTTAGATATTTTTTTGTATTTTGATAGATAAATTAGAAAGAGACGTGTGTGTTGAAATTGTAAAAAATGGGAGATATATATAGAGTTGAGTTCTATAAGGAACCTCATCTAGAAAAAAAAACAAAAGAACAGATCTCCTCCATTCAAACATTTTTGATCTGATGGTTATAATACAATTTAACAATCATATTTAAATCATAAAACCACCTTAAATCCTCTCATTTATTCATTACTTTCTCTCACTACAAAACACACATCCCACCTACCTCCAACCACCTCGCCGGAGTCACAACCCATCCCGCTGGAAAATCATAAAACACCATCAGACTCGTCTATCTCGATAATCGCGTCACCAGAACGGTACGTGCGACGCTGTGAACACACTCCACCTCCGACAAACTGTCAAAACCTTGAATATATTAAAAATTTGTGTATGTGTTTCACCATTAAAAATATTCAGTTAGTATAACTTTTCTAGTACCAAGAAGTAAGCTTTCTGTTTGTATCTTACATTGTGTGCCTTATCCGGTTTCAATTAAACAACTGATGCCATCATTCAAGTTCTATTACTTTATATAACTTATGACTTAAATAATATAGATTTCATATTTCTTTTATTAAAATAATAATTAATCCAGTTTTGTAGCTTTCTTTAGAAAGAGTAAATAAAATGTTAGAAGTATTTAAAGTGATGGTCATATAATATACCGTTGCAAAGCTCGTGGAAAATGCTATTCAACGGTGTCGAGAGTTCTTAGTTTATGTTATGTATGTAACCGGAATTTGTCACGAACACACAAATGAGGAAGACCTCCTAAACTTGTAAGCCTTAGTATAAAAGGACTAACCATCCTCATTTGTGTGTTTGTGTTTTCCTTTCCTTAGTTTGTAGAGAGAGAAAGTTCTTGTCTTTCTCTCACTAGGATTACACACTCCTTGTTCTTCTTCCTTTCTTCTCTCTAATCTAATCTAATCCTTTTTTGTTTTAATCTTTGTTATTGTTCTTCATCTTATTTATTTCTTTAATTCGTATTCATTATATCCATCACATAAATCATCTCGTCACATTAATATTCATGGATTTCGTGTCTGGTTAGTCGTGTGTTATAATCTTACAAGTGGTATCAGAGCCAAGGGATTCATGGTTAGCGTTTTTGGGTCTTTCGTGTGTTTAAAACTCTCAATCTTGCGAAAAAGTGCCTAAAACTGCATACTGTTTGAGATCCTATATTCTTGCTATATTCCTAATTGGGGTTGTATTTTTCCGAATTGGTGACTTTCAATTTTTCCGAACTTGCGTTTCTTAAATACTCCGAACTCTCAGTTTAAAATGATTCCGAATTGGTACTTTAAAAATTATTCAGAATTGGTATTTTGATTTTTTTCCGAATTGGTGAGTCTAAAGTATTCTGAATTGAGGCTTTATTATATTCCGAATTAAGGTTTGATTGTTTTCCGGATGGTGATTTTGAAAAATTCAAAATTGGGGTTTTAAATCTTTCCGAATTGGGGTTTTGAAATTTTTCCGAATTCCTCTGAAACATTTTCTGATTTGGTGTGTTAATATTATTCCGGATTCGTGTGTTAAATGTATTCTGAATTCATGTGTCAACTTTATTCTGAATTCATGTGTTAAAAAATATTCCGATTTCAAGGGTTTTATATTCCGAACTTAAGGTCTTAACATATTCCGAATTCAAGGTTATTCCGAACTTAAAATTATTCCGAATTCAAGCCTTACTCAAGATTCCGATTTGGTGAAATTTTTATTCCGAATTCAAGGTTTGTCAAGTATTCCGAATTCAAGTATTCAAATCATTCCGAATACAGTATTCCTAATCCAAGGTAGGGAATTATTCCGAATTGAGTGTTCCGGATTGAGGTTGTAAAAAATATTCCGAATTGGGCATTGTGCTCTAGTATCATTTTTTTTCTGAAATCGTGAATTTTTTGTTCCATATATTTTTAGACTTAGCCACTATCTAGACTAGGTTTGTTGCATAGTTTACCAAAAAAAAAGAGTTAAAATTTTTACGTCTTCTTAGATCAAATTTTTTCTATACTAGTTTTTGGCTATTTCTATCAAGATTTCAAATTTTGGCAATTCAAATTTTTTTACGAATTATTTTATATAGGACTGAGGTATTTTTTGTCAGACTGGAAAATTTCGGCAAAGTTTGATTTTTTTCAGAATCCGAACCGCGCTTTCTATGAATTGAGATCCTCGTTTACACACGACTTCTACAATGACGTATAAACAAGACATTCATGATGCGGGTATTGAGAATCATGATTGCACTGACAAAAAGAAGCGGGATGCTGCCTATCTCCATACTCAGCTTCTCATAGCACAAAAGGAAGAAGCAGGAATCCCACTTCAAGATGAAGAGTTTGATCTCATGGCATCTGTAGCAGAATATGATAATGAAGAAGAAGTGAATACCAATTCCATCTTGATGGCAAATTTGAAGCAAGCATCAACATCGAGAATTCAGGCTGACAGAGCTCCTGTGTATGATTCAAACGGTTCCTCTGAGGTACACCCACGTTTCCATAATAATAAGTTATATAGTATGTCCAATCAGGAGGAAGAGTATATTGAGTCACTTGAGCCCTACACTGAGACACACGGGGTTTCAACAAATAATAGCAATATTATTTCTTATGCGCCCAATGTGGACCTTAGTGGAGATCAAGTTGCTCAGCCTACAACCCTTCCTGACGAGACGCATACGTATTATAAGTCATTATTTGATAAGCTTGCCAAGGATGTTGCTCATGCGAATGTGGTTAATAATAAGTTTAGAGAAACTAATGCCAAATTGACCACTGAGCTTGTGGGATATAAGGAACAGGAGAACATTTTTGAAATTTATCATGCTAGAATTAAAGAATTTGAACAAGCTCATGCTACATTGGTTTATCAAGAAAAATGCACCACTAAGAAATTCAATGCCTTACATTTAAGTAGTGTTGAAAAAATAAACGAATTAAATGATGAAATCACCTCTCTTAATAAACAGCTTTTAAATGAACAATCTATTATTTCTGATCTAAAAGTAGAAGGAAAAAAGTTGAAACATGATTTCAAAATTCGGGAAGATGGGCTTCTTGAGGATTTTTGCAACGCTCAGGATAGGATCAGGGAATTAGACAACCTTTTGGTAAAACATGGCCAATCTATGCAGACGATAAACATGCTCGCACCAAAAGTGAATGAGATAAATTACACCCGATACAAATTGGCTTTAGGTTGTCCTCTTCCTCCCAATCCTGAATATCTTAAGCATGCTCAGACCACCCAACAAAGTCTATATAATGGTAATGTGTTGCTAGATAAACATGATCCTCCCATTGTGCATGATTCGGAGGAAATCGTTGAACTTTCCGAAGAGAGTCGTTTAAGATTGCAAAAGCTTAGTAGAGAAATCACACCGGTTTATTATCCGAAAATTAACCCTCCAACAACTTTTGTTCTGTCGAAAACGAGTATTGAAATGATTTTGATACCGAGTGAGGAATTGTTGGATGACCCTCCTAAACCGAGTGTTGCACGAAGATATCTCAACGAGGTAAAAGATAACTTTGTCATTCTTAAACAAGTTGTAATTCCAAAATTACTGGAGGAAATTTTACATCACCCGTTCATGTCGAGTTAAAAAAAGTGATTCATACCGAAATCAATCCGATTGTTAATCAAGTTGACGCTAGGATAAGCAATTTTGAAATCGCTTTTCTGAAAGAAGCATCCAACTTTGTTGAAGACTTTAAATCTCTAGCAAAGGAGGCTGATGAATCTCGTGATCGAATTAAAGCTTTGGAAAGCGATCTTGCACGTCTCTCGAAAGCAAGCGACAGTGGTGATTGTGTTGATTGTAACCCCGTTGAGGTAAAGGTCTCTGTGTTGGATAATGAAACCCTCCAAAATGAGCTTGATCGTACGAAAGATAAAATGGAGTCTTATGTCTTACAATGGATAACAAATCCATAGATATTTGGAATAAATATGTCAAAAAATATGATGAATGTAAGGATGACAAACTTTCATATGGTAAAGCTTACAGTGACATGCAACAAATAATCGATCGGTTGCAAGCTCAGTTAGGAGGTGAACATCGTGAAATTGAGCCTCCAACAAACGTTAACCAAAAGGAGCTTATGATTCTTCAACACCGATATGATTTTCTTAAGAAACATTGTCATTCTCTTGAACTTGCTTTGCAAAACAAAGTTGTAAAATTTCCAAATGATAGCAATTTGCAAGTAAAACTCTCTGAATCATTTCGTGAATTGAATGAAAAGAGTATGGAAATTACTGATTTGAAAGCACAGTTGCAAGACAAAGACATCGCAATAGCTGAGTCGAAGAAACTTGTTAGAAAGATGGGTGTAAAAACTGTGGAACCTAAGGTTGTAAAATATGTTGTTAGACAACCCAATGCGTACAAAGTGACAAAGCCATCTATCTTAGGAAAACCGCCTTCTAATGTATCTAGGTTACCTCTTAATACCGATGTGCCACAAACTGTTCCAAAACAAGCCATATCACCCTATGTTCCTCCAGGTAGAAAACCCATTTTTGCTAAACACAACCATGTGAATGTACCTTGCACTACTCCTAAGAGCACTCCCAAGCATGTGACTTTTACGCCTACAATGGAATCTAAAGGACCAAATGACGCTGTTCAAACCAACAACCTAGAGGATGGTAAGCCAAAACAGAACATTCAGAAAGTAAACCCTCTATATTCCAAACCTAGTAAACAAACAACCGCTAGAGTTCAACACACTCCTAATGGTAGTCTACCAAAACCTAGGATCCCTTACCAACAACCTAGGAATTGGCAATCATCAATGAGTAGTCGTGTTCCGAACACTACGACTGAACGATCAACAAAACCTAGGTACACAAGGACCTTCGAGAATCCCAAATTCCATGTATGCCCCACATGCAATAAGGGCATTCACAATGGAAACCATGCTCATTGCATTCTACAATACCTCTATGAGGTAAACTCTCGTGCCTTCACACAGAGAAAGAATGCAGAATCCCATAAGACAACTAGAAGATTTAACCCCGTTGTTAAGAAAGGCAATGCCAAGGTACCTGAAAGGCGGATCAATACAGGAAATAGTTTCTCATTAAACAAGTGTTCCTCTATGCAAGAGAAAACTACCCCTAAATCTAGTCTTCAGTGGGAACCAACGGGTAGGATTTTCAAGGAAGTTGGTCTTCAGTGGATTCCCATCTAGAAGAGTGTTGAAACCTGCTCCAGCACTAATGCGAGTGTTCTGAAAGTAGAAAATGAATTTGTTACTCCTAACCTAGTATTTATGAAAACTCTTCTTCTGTCATTGCAGGTACTTCATCGGATTCTGAACCCACTTCTTCTTCAAAGGGCTCCAATTCTGTACATTCGATATCACCTTCTTCTGTTGTACAAAAGTCTATTTTTGCTTATTTTCGAAAAATTCGAGAAAACACAAAAATAATACAAAATGTAAATATCTATAGAAAAACAAAATAAAAAATGAAAAAAAATCTTTCAAAAAACAAAAAAAATTCTTCTCGACATGTCTTTTAGTATCGATAATATGGACATATCTAGAAATGTCGCTCAACAACGACACAGGGGTGTACATAAAGCTCGAATGAAAGTTCAAATGTTTTCAAAACATGTAATTTCTATTTTCTTTAGATGATTTACAATTACTTCAGATTGTGACTCGTGCCTCAAAGAAAGAAAAGTTGATAACGGATGATAACTTATCCTTAACAACAAGAAAATAAAATTTTCTCGGTCACGAGCTTTCGATAAAAAACAATACATGTTTTTAAGCTCATGTATACGACTTACAGTTAAATGTCAGACTGTAACTCGAACTTCAAATAAAGGAGAGTGTATCTTTAAAGATAACTTATCCTAATAACGTAGAGCAATCTATCACAGGTTGAGCTTGTCACAAAACATTCAAATTTTTGAGCTCAACATAATGGCTTACGGTCATATTTCAGACTGTAACCTGGACTTCAAATAAAGGAAAGTTTATCACGGATGATAACTTATCCTCAACAACGAGAAATTAATTTTTCTCGGTCATGAGCTTGTATAAATTCAAAATTTTAAAGCTCATGTACAATGGCCTATAGTCACATGTCAGACTATAACCCGGTCCCCAAAGAAAGGAAAGTCTATGACTTATCCTCCACAACGGGAAATTAACTTTTCTCGGTCACGGGCTTATATCAAAACATTCAGAGTTTTAAGCTCATGAAAACAAGAACAATGTTCATTTATGTACATTATTCCTCAACAACGGGAAATTAATTTTCTCGGATTTGAGCACAATTTTCAAGATATTTTCAAAAGATATTTTTCATATTCTTTCAAAATTGTGTGCTCATATTGCTTTGTAACTAATGCATTGCATGAGGACATTGCAATGGTCAAGTGTAGGGGCTTTGATAGGTGTGTAAACACCCATCCTTTTTACCACTTAATTACAATAATAACCGAGCCAAAACGTGTATTTTATGTCTTTTATGTCGGAATTATGCGTGTTTTGTGTTTTTGTTGTGATTTAGGACGAAATTGTGAAAAGTGGAGAAAACACGGGCATTTACGGACTTTTATTGAAGAAAAAGATAAAAGACGAAGTCAAGAAGTCAAGAGTGAAAAAGGAACGGAAGTCCAAGACCAATTCTGAAGATTTATCGAAGAAAAAGTCAAAAGACGGAAGTTTACTTAAAGCCGAAGAACTCAAGTCTAATTTATTGAAGAATTACAAGACAAGTTCAAAGAAATCCCGAGACAAAACCATTTAAAGTCCAAGATTAATGAAGAATAAAGGCTTAAGGACTAATGGTGCAATTAAAAGAAGATTAAAGAAGGAAGGACTTAATCTTGTAATTAAGAGAAAATGAAGGAGGGGAGGAAGCTTCCTAAGCACTCCTTAATCCTCCCCTATAAATAGATTAGGAAGTTAATCATTTTTTCTTTGTTGGCTAATAGTGACAATTAGTTCTTCCACTTTTAATTACCTTGTCATTTAAATACTTGTCAAATTTAAATTCTTGTCTTGCACCTTAATTACCATTTAATTTCAAGTAAGCTTTTCTTTTAATTCTTGTTAATCTTTATCTTTATCTTGTTAATCTCATTCTACCTTTCTTAATCTTTGATTTTTATTGTTTATGTTCATGTTCATGTTCTTATTTTTCTTATTTTGATCAAAGTGGGTTTTGTTTATTTTGATTAGTTTTGTGAGTTTGATTGATTTGGATTGATTGTTTATCGTTAATAGTTGTTTATTAATTCGTTTGATTTAATCTTGTGTTTGGTTTAGTTTTGTTTTGATTAAATTCGTGCTATATTTCTTTCCCTTGTTCTTCGGTTCTTTGTTTCTGTATTTCCAGGTTTTGATCTCCCAGGAACATTCCGAATCAAGTCAGCCAAAAGTTATTCAGAATAGGTGACAATATTCCGGATAAAGGTTTTAGCAAAATTGGTTTATTCGGAATATCCAGTATTCCGAGTAGGGGCTTATTCCGAATAGAATAAGTATTCCGAATAGAGGGACTATTCCGCATAGGGGCCAATATTCCGCATAGGGGCTGTTATTCCGAATCCTGATATTCCGGACAGGGAAGAATATTCCGCATAGGGGATATTATTCCGAGTAGGCAGAGTATTCCGCATAGGGAATTATTCCGCATAGGGTAGGTTATTCCGAGTAAGACTTTATTCCGCATAGGGGTGTTATTCCGAGTAGGCTGGATATTCCGCATAGGGGACTTATTCAGAATAGGTGACAATATTCCGGGTAGGGAACTTATTCCGAGTAGGCCATATTATTCCGAATAGGCAAACATTCCGGATAGAGTTTTATTCCGAATAGAGGTAATTTTCAGGGTCTTTATTTTCAATCTTAGTTTTTAATTTTCTGCTTTTAATTTTGAGCTTTATTTTTCCCGCCTTTTTACTTAGTCGCACCTTACGTTTAATTGACTTAGATTTATTTTAGCCTTGCCTTAGTTTAAGTTTTAGTTTTAGTTGCGTTTTAAGTTTGCCTTAGTTAGATTTAAGTTTGCGTTATTTACTTTTAGCCCCTTTTAATTTTAGCCTCGCTTTTAAATACTTGCACCATTTATTTTAATTAGACTTAGATTTATTTTAACGCACTTTTACTTTAATTTTTTTCGCACTTTTAATATACTACAACGACACAATTTTGTTTTCACCAAAGACAGCTGAGTCGCACATAAACCAGTTTTCAATTCGATTAGACCAATACAACGAACATTTAATTTTTATACGGGGTGTTAAAAGCCGTGTATCACGAAATCAACATGAGAGTATGAAAACATCGTCGTCATAAAGAACATAAATACGAAATCACAGAGATTTAGCATTGGCTGGTGTGGACTGCTATTGTTCAGTCCACGAAATTCGAAGAAAAGACATGTGACTAAGTATGGATGATTATGGTTCAATCCATACTTGTCAAATTCAAGGGAAAAATATCATGGATAGAATTTAACAATCATGGGACTAAATATGGATGGCTGGGGTCCAATCAATACTAGTCAAAACTTCAATGGAATATGGCTATTATACAGCCATCTGACAGTTTAAAAGAGGAACAATGGAAACTGATAAATCTGTTAGAAACATAGGATAGGGTGAACGCCTATGGGTCGGTTCACAAAACAAAATTGACATGAGCAAGGGTGAACGCCTATGGTTCGGTTCACAAAACAAAATTCGAATGAAAAGCACATGAGACTAAATATGTCCAGTCCTGTCCCAACCATTACTTAGTCAAAACCTAACATAAAACAATGATATATGAAATAAATAAATGAATATAAACTGTTAGTTTAGGAAGATCCTGGTGACTACCCACTAGTCACAGGTCAAGTTTTAGAGCCTACAAGTCAAAACCTTAGGCTCTGATACCATAATTATAACATCCCACTTTGATAAGTGGATCGTTACATGATAATTATGGCGTGTCATCAAAGCATGCAAGGTAATGTCTTAAAACATAAATGACCATAAAGGGAAAACCGGAATCAAACATCGGTTCCCATACATAAGCCCAAAACATAAATAAAATAAATGGAATAGGAAGGAAAAAACAAGTGTCCAAGCAAGAATAAGTATATGAGGCAAAAGGAGAAGAAGTCTAAGGCAACTTCAATCCTATGCACGTCATCCAAATGCTCCTGATTGTCCTTGGGTACCTACCGTTTGGGTCATGGAAAGAAAAATATACGACTGAGCAATACGCTCAGTGAACAGATATATGACAATGATATGAATGGCATAAACATAAGAAAAGTATGAAATGAAAGTATGAATGATAGTGCAACGGAATAATGTAAGTCCTGGAAAACCTGGTGTATGTTTATAGACTGGTTTATATTCTGAAAAGACTTATATTTATTTTATACTGAAAACTGTATTTTAAATATTCCCAGAGCCCATATAGGTCATGAAGTATCCATGTGCATGAATACTTATAGGGGTAACCTCATCATGCAATTACAAGGGTTGCCTCTAATTATAATAGTCTGGGTTGGAGGGATCAGCTCCATGTAACGAATGCAAGGCACACACCGAAGTTACCATGTAATCTTGCTAAACTTGTCCTAGGATGCACCCATTCACCCCACATGATAATAATAAAATAGGCCAAATAACTGAAAGGGACGCCGCAAGCAATTACTCTCACCGCGAAAGAGTCATAACACCGGTGCCTCCATTGTTATGGTTATGGTACCTCAATAACTAGGTAGAACTGGCATGCATGCATATAGCTCAGGCAAATCTAAAATATTAATCATATAATTGTTGTTTAGTTAAAATAAACTACTGGGAAAATAGATGGCTGCAAACGGGGAATCCTAATATAGGAAGATCGTGTCCTTACTAAGGACGGAATATCCGTACCTTATGTCCAGTAATGAGGATGAAAACGAAAGTGGAAGATCACTCCGACTTCACGATAGCTACATAATGAAAAAGGACATGGATGAGTTGTCTGATTACTTATATTTACTGATTATTAGTTTACTTGATGTGTTCTTAACTTGTTTTACTTGTTCTTATCTTGTTTTAAGTGTTCTTAATTTATGTTACTGATTCATGTTAAATCATGCGTTTTCCTAACATTTCATGTGTTTTGATTAGTGTATTTCATGTTCTTATGTGTTACTTTAGTATTATACTTGTTATATCATAATGAGTAACTTTCAAAAAAATAGCAGCTTTCCAAAAGTAGAAAGGTTTCCAAAAATAGTAAGTTTCCAAAATAGAAATTTTCCATATTTAGAAATAAGCTTGATTAACAAGTATATAAAATATAAGCTATAGTTTTAATAAGCATAAAATATAAGTCATGATTATATAGTAAAGTTTATTATATAAATACTTTAGGCTAAAACAATAATTATTAATTAATAATGAAATGCATGGTTTTATTAAGGATTATTAATTAATAATATGACATGATTTAATAAAACTTTACCTTAGCTTGATAAATATATAATTAAATTAAAGTGTGGTATTAATTTAATTATGTAAATAAATAAATACTTAGGCAAAATTCATGATTAATTATGTTAAATAATTATAACCTAAGTTCCATGGTTAATTTATTTATAACTTGTATTTTATAATAATTAAATTAATAAACGTAAACTAGCAAAACATTCATGTGTACCCGAGCCTACCGAGACTCCCATGTCTCGGTCGCACTAATAAAACAACAACACTATGCTTTCCAACAAACTAAACCAGTTCTGTCCAATATCCTAAACACAGTTCTGTCCAATATATTCAATCCAGTTTTGTCCAATATCCAAAACCCTGTTCTGTCCAACATATATTACCCAGACCTGTCAAATATATCCCATGCCCCCTGTTTAACACGTTCCCCCCATCCCCGTCTGTATTAAGTTTCTATTGCTGTTTAATTAATACCCACCGAGAGTCTGGGGGACTCTCGGTTTCCACCGTCCAACCAAAAGCACCCAATGTGGTGTTTGGGGCTTGCGACTGACACAACAAAACATACGTCGACCCTTAGGGGATGTGGCTGTGTGATCCGAAACACCACCGAGACCATTCTTGGTCTTGGTTTGCGTGAACCCGACACAAAAACAAACCCAAACCCCCTAATTACATTGTTTTAATTATTTGATTAACATGTTTTTATGATTTCTTATTAACGGATCTTGAACAAATAAACATAATTAAGTAAAAAAAGAAAAAGGATTTAGGGATACCAATCGCGTGTGTGATTAATGGATATGGAACACGAACACAATACTGTATTCATGAAAGATCAAAAAGCCAAAAATTCTTGTGTTCTTGATGGATGCGGCGGCCAAAATAAGGGACAGAGAGATCATGATTTTTAGGGTTTGTGTTTTTATGAAAAGTAAATAATGACAATCTCCTAGTGTTTTATTATTTACCTTGTATTGGTTAAATAGGCTGGGCCAAAGCCCCTTTCTCCCTTCTCTTTTGCCGACAACCACAAACACCCCTTACATAAATTCGTTTTCAATTGTCATGCTTAATTATTTATCATGTGTGTTCGTATTTTAGGGTCGTGTTTTAGTTCTTGTAATGTTTTAATTATTATACGTAAATTACTTATCATGTATTAATATGAATATTAATAATTCTTAATACTTGTAGTAATTAATTAATATACGTGTTATTTATGTTAAATATTCGTGACACGTGTCGTATATTAATTAATCGTGAAGTTTTAATTTACACGTATTTTCATGCATTTAATGTTCTAAGGTATTTTAAAGCGGGTTTTACAGTTAGCCCGTATTTTTATAGATGCATTTACATTGGGCTCAAGCCCAGTTTCTAGAATTATCCTTGTATCATTATATATTGTAACATATCTCTGATTAATGGACATTAAAAACATTTCACTCTTACAAGAGGATGACGAAGGATTTGGATTCGATGTGTTAAGAAAATCGGTGAAGTTGAGATATGAAAACTCATCATTTAGAAAGTTAGATATTTTTTTGTATTTTGATAGATAAATTAGAAAGAGACGTGTGTGTTGAAATTGTAAAAAATGGGAGATATATATAGAGTTGAGTTCTATAAGGAACCTCATCTAGAAAAAAAAACAAAAGAACAGATCTCCTCCATTCAAACATTTTTGATCTGATGGTTATAATACAATTTAACAATCATATTTAAATCATAAAACCACCTTAAATCCTCTCATTTATTCATTACTTTCTCTCACTACAAAACACACATCCCACCTACCTCCAACCACCTCGCCGGAGTCACAACCCATCCCGCTGGAAAATCATAAAACACCATCAGACTCGTCTATCTCGATAATCGCGTCACCAGAACGGTACGTGCGACGCTGTGAACACACTCCACCTCCGACAAACTGTCAAAACCTTGAATATATTAAAAATTTGTGTATGTGTTTCACCATTAAAAATATTCAGTTAGTATAACTTTTCTAGTACCAAGAAGTAAGCTTTCTGTTTGTATCTTACATTGTGTGCCTTATCCGGTTTCAATTAAACAACTGATGCCATCATTCAAGTTCTATTACTTTATATAACTTATGACTTAAATAATATAGATTTCATATTTCTTTTATTAAAATAATAATTAATCCAGTTTTGTAGCTTTCTTTAGAAAGAGTAAATAAAATGTTAGAAGTATTTAAAGTGATGGTCATATAATATACCGTTGCAAAGCTCGTGGAAAATGCTATTCAACGGTGTCGAGAGTTCTTAGTTTATGTTATGTATGTAACCGGAATTTGTCACGAACACACAAATGAGGAAGACCTCCTAAACTTGTAAGCCTTAGTATAAAAGGACTAACCATCCTCATTTGTGTGTTTGTGTTTTCCTTTCCTTAGTTTGTAGAGAGAGAAAGTTCTTGTCTTTCTCTCACTAGGATTACACACTCCTTGTTCTTCTTCCTTTCTTCTCTCTAATCTAATCTAATCCTTTTTTGTTTTAATCTTTGTTATTGTTCTTCATCTTATTTATTTCTTTAATTCGTATTCATTATATCCATCACATAAATCATCTCGTCACATTAATATTCATGGATTTCGTGTCTGGTTAGTCGTGTGTTATAATCTTACAAGTGGTATCAGAGCCAAGGGATTCATGGTTAGCGTTTTTGGGTCTTTCGTGTGTTTAAAACTCTCAATCTTGCGAAAAAGTGCCTAAAACTGCATACTGTTTGAGATCCTATATTCTTGCTATATTCCTAATTGGGGTTGTATTTTTCCGAATTGGTGACTTTCAATTTTTCCGAACTTGCGTTTCTTAAATACTCCGAACTCTCAGTTTAAAATGATTCCGAATTGGTACTTTAAAAATTATTCAAAATTGGTATTTTGATTTTTTTCCGAATTGGTGAGTCTAAAGTATTCTGAATTGAGGCTTTATTATATTCCGAATTAAGGTTTGATTGTTTTCCGGATGGTGATTTTGAAAAATTCAAAATTGGGGTTTTAAATCTTTCCGAATTGGGGTTTTGAAATTTTTCCGAATTCCTCTGAAACATTTTCTGATTTGGTGTGTTAATATTATTCCGGATTCGTGTGTTAAATGTATTCTGAATTCATGTGTCAACTTTATTCTGAATTCATGTGTTAAAAAATATTCCGATTTCAAGGGTTTTATATTCCGAACTTAAGGTCTTAACATATTCCGAATTCAAGGTTATTCCGAACTTAAAATTATTCCGAATTCAAGCCTTACTCAAGATTCCGATTTGGTGAAATTTTTATTCCGAATTCAAGGTTTGTCAAGTATTCCGAATTCAAGTATTCAAATCATTCCGAATACAGTATTCCTAATCCAAGGTAGGGAATTATTCCGAATTGAGTGTTCCGGATTGAGGTTGTAAAAAATATTCCGAATTGGGCATTGTGCTCTAGTATCATTTTTTTTCTGAAATCGTGAATTTTTTGTTCCATATATTTTTAGACTTAGCCACTATCTAGACTAGGTTTGTTGCATAGTTTACCAAAAAAAAAGAGTTAAAATTTTTACGTCTTCTTAGATCAAATTTTTTCTATACTAGTTTTTGGCTATTTCTATCAAGATTTCAAATTTTGGCAATTCAAATTTTTTTACGAATTATTTTATATAGGACTGAGGTATTTTTTGTCAGACTGGAAAATTTCGGCAAAGTTTGATTTTTTTCAGAATCCGAACCGCGCTTTCTATGAATTGAGATCCTCGTTTACACACGACTTCTACAATGACGTATAAACAAGACATTCATGATGCGGGTATTGAGAATCATGATTGCACTGACAAAAAGAAGCGGGATGCTGCCTATCTCCATACTCAGCTTCTCATAGCACAAAAGGAAGAAGCAGGAATCCCACTTCAAGATGAAGAGTTTGATCTCATGGCATCTGTAGCAGAATATGATAATGAAGAAGAAGTGAATACCAATTCCATCTTGATGGCAAATTTGAAGCAAGCATCAACATCGAGAATTCAGGCTGACAGAGCTCCTGTGTATGATTCAAACGGTTCCTCTGAGGTACACCCACGTTTCCATAATAATGAGTTATATAGTATGTCCAATCAGGAGGAAGAGTATATTGAGTCACTTGAGCCCTACACTGAGACACACGGGGTTTCAACAAATAATAGCAATATTATTTCTTATGCGCCCAATGTGGACCTTAGTGGAGATCAAGTTGCTCAGCCTACAACCCTTCCTGACGAGACGCATACGTATTATAAGTCATTATTTGATAAGCTTGCCAAGGATGTTGCTCATGCGAATGTGGTTAATAATAAGTTTAGAGAAACTAATGCCAAATTGACCACTGAGCTTGTGGGATATAAGGAACAGGAGAACATTTTTGAAATTTATCATGCTAGAATTAAAGAATTTGAACAAGCTCATGCTACATTGGTTTATCAAGAAAAATGCACCACTAAGAAATTCAATGCCTTACATTTAAGTAGTGTTGAAAAAATAAACGAATTAAATGATGAAATCACCTCTCTTAATAAACAGCTTTTAAATGAACAATCTATTATTTCTGATCTAAAAGTAGAAGGAAAAAAGTTGAAACATGATTTCAAAATTCGGGAAGATGGGCTTCTTGAGGATTTTTGCAACGCTCAGGATAGGATCAGGGAATTAGACAACCTTTTGGTAAAACATGGCCAATCTATGCAGACGATAAACATGCTCGCACCAAAAGTGAATGAGATAAATTACACCCGATACAAATTGGCTTTAGGTTGTCCTCTTCCTCCCAATCCTGAATATCTTAAGCATGCTCAGACCACCCAACAAAGTCTATATAATGGTAATGTGTTGCTAGATAAACATGATCCTCCCATTGTGCATGATTCGGAGGAAATCGTTGAACTTTCCGAAGAGAGTCGTTTAAGATTGCAAAAGCTTAGTAGAGAAATCACACCGGTTTATTATCCGAAAATTAACCCTCCAACAACTTTTGTTCTGTCGAAAACGAGTATTGAAATGATTTTGATACCGAGTGAGGAATTGTTGGATGACCCTCCTAAACCGAGTGTTGCACGAAGATATCTCAACGAGGTAAAAGATAACTTTGTCATTCTTAAACAAGTTGTAATTCCAAAATTACTGGAGGAAATTTTACATCACCCGTTCATGTCGAGTTAAAAAAAGTGATTCATACCGAAATCAATCCGATTGTTAATCAAGTTGATGCTAGGATAAGCAATTTTGAAATCGCTTTTCTGAAAGAAGCATCCAACTTTGTTGAAGACTTTAAATCTCTAGCAAAGGAGGCTGATGAATCTCGTGATCGAATTAAAGCTTTGGAAAGCGATCTTGCACGTCTCTCGAAAGCAAGCGACAGTGGTGATTGTGTTGATTGTAACCCCGTTGAGGTAAAGGTCTCTGTGTTGGATAATGAAACCCTCCAAAATGAGCTTGATCGTACGAAAGATAAAATGGAGTCTTATGTCTTACAATGGATAACAAATCCATAGATATTTGGAATAAATATGTCAAAAAATATGATGAATGTAAGGATGACAAACTTTCATATGGTAAAGCTTACAGTGACATGCAACAAATAATCGATCGGTTGCAAGCTCAGTTAGGAGGTGAACATCGTGAAATTGAGCCTCCAACAAACGTTAACCAAAAGGAGCTTATGATTCTTCAACACCGATATGATTTTCTTAAGAAACATTGTCATTCTCTTGAACTTGCTTTGCAAAACAAAGTTGTAAAATTTCCAAATGATAGCAATTTGCAAGTAAAACTCTCTGAATCATTTCGTGAATTGAATGAAAAGAGTATGGAAATTACTGATTTGAAAGCACAGTTGCAAGACAAAGACATCGCAATAGCTGAGTCGAAGAAACTTGTTAGAAAGATGGGTGTAAAAACTGTGGAACCTAAGGTTGTAAAATATGTTGTTAGACAACCCAATGCGTACAAAGTGACAAAGCCATCTATCTTAGGAAAACCGCCTTCTAATGTATCTAGGTTACCTCTTAATACCGATGTGCCACAAACTGTTCCAAAACAAGCCATATCACCCTATGTTCCTCCAGGTAGAAAACCCATTTTTGCTAAACACAACCATGTGAATGTACCTTGCACTACTCCTAAGAGCACTCCCAAGCATGTGACTTTTACGCCTACAATGGAATCTAAAGGACCAAATGACGCTGTTCAAACCAACAACCTAGAGGATGGTAAGCCAAAACAGAACATTCAGAAAGTAAACCCTCTATATTCCAAACCTAGTAAACAAACAACCGCTAGAGTTCAACACACTCCTAATGGTAGTCTACCAAAACCTAGGATCCCTTACCAACAACCTAGGAATTGGCAATCATCAATGAGTAGTCGTGTTCCGAACACTACGACTGAACGATCAACAAAACCTAGGTACACAAGGACCTTCGAGAATCCCAAATTCCATGTATGCCCCACATGCAATAAGGGCATTCACAATGGAAACCATGCTCATTGCATTCTACAATACCTCTATGAGGTAAACTCTCGTGCCTTCACACAGAGAAAGAATGCAGAATCCCATAAGACAACTAGAAGATTTAACCCCGTTGTTAAGAAAGGCAATGCCAAGGTACCTGAAAGGCGGATCAATACAGGAAATAGTTTCTCATTAAACAAGTGTTCCTCTATGCAAGAGAAAACTACCCCTAAATCTAGTCTTCAGTGGGAACCAACGGGTAGGATTTTCAAGGAAGTTGGTCTTCAGTGGATTCCCATCTAGAAGAGTGTTGAAACCTGCTCCAGCACTAATGCGAGTGTTCTGAAAGTAGAAAATGAATTTGTTACTCCTAACCTAGTATTTATGAAAACTCTTCTTCTGTCATTGCAGGTACTTCATCGGATTCTGAACCCACTTCTTCTTCAAAGGGCTCCAATTCTGTACATTCGATATCACCTTCTTCTGTTGTACAAAAGTCTATTTTTGCTTATTTTCGAAAAATTCGAGAAAACACAAAAATAATACAAAATGTAAATATCTATAGAAAAACAAAATAAAAAATGAAAAAAAATCTTTCAAAAAACAAAAAAAATTCTTCTCGACATGTCTTTTAGTATCGATAATATGGACATATCTAGAAATGTCGCTCAACAACGACACAGGGGTGTACATAAAGCTCGAATGAAAGTTCAAATGTTTTCAAAACATGTAATTTCTATTTTCTTTAGATGATTTACAATTACTTCAGATTGTGACTCGTGCCTCAAAGAAAGAAAAGTTGATAACGGATGATAACTTATCCTTAACAACAAGAAAATAAAATTTTCTCGGTCACGAGCTTTCGATAAAAAACAATACATGTTTTTAAGCTCATGTATACGACTTACAGTTAAATGTCAGACTGTAACTCGAACTTCAAATAAAGGAGAGTGTATCTTTAAAGATAACTTATCCTAATAACGTAGAGCAATCTATCACAGGTTGAGCTTGTCACAAAACATTCAAATTTTTGAGCTCAACATAATGGCTTACGGTCATATTTCAGACTGTAACCTGGACTTCAAATAAAGGAAAGTTTATCACGGATGATAACTTATCCTCAACAACGAGAAATTAATTTTTCTCGGTCATGAGCTTGTATAAATTCAAAATTTTAAAGCTCATGTACAATGGCCTATAGTCACATGTCAGACTATAACCCGGTCCCCAAAGAAAGGAAAGTCTATGACTTATCCTCCACAACGGGAAATTAACTTTTCTCGGTCACGGGCTTATATCAAAACATTCAGAGTTTTAAGCTCATGAAAACAAGAACAATGTTCATTTATGTACATTATTCCTCAACAACGGGAAATTAATTTTCTCGGATTTGAGCACAATTTTCAAGATATTTTCAAAAGATATTTTTCATATTCTTTCAAAATTGTGTGCTCATATTGTAAAACCCGCATTAAAATACCATGAACAGTAAATGTGAATAGTGAATACACGAAAATACGATAAAATAATAACTTTCTATTTATAATATTTTACACGTGTCACGACATTAAATAACATGTATTTACGTATATTATAAATGTGACGTGTTCACGATATATTAATTCACGATAATTAAAACACGAACGTACACGAACATTTAACTTAACATAAAAAGGCTTCGGTTTGCCTTCTGGGCTCCATGTTGGCCGCTGCTAGAGAGCAAGAGAAAGGAGGATGGGCCTTTTGGCCCATTACCCATTACCAATCCATGTTTAAGAAAAACACCAGGAGAGTTTTTATCATAATATTAGGTTACAGAAAAAATCAAGGAACCCTTGCCTCCTCCCTCTCTTGCCGCTGGGTATAACCAAAACCAAAGAGGTGTTCGGGTCAATTTTGATCTTTGATTTTGTGTGTACGTGTTCGTGATCATAAACCTTTTTCTTCCACGCATTCGGTAATTATCAAACCCTTTTCTTTTTTATTCTTTTTATTCTTTTTATGATTTTATGTGTTAAACTATAAAAACAAATCATAAAACATGTTAGGATTAAACAAGAAACATGATTAAGGGGGTTTTGGTATTTGTTTGGTTCGACCGAGACCCACAACCGAGAGCTTAAATCTCTCGGCGTGGCTATTGCACCACCACCGAGACCACAAGGGTTTCGGTTTGGCTTGGTTTGCTCGGTCGCACGACAAGGGACCCCGACATGAGTTGGGGTATGGTTGGTTATGGTTTTTGTTTCGGTATTGGGCTAACCGAGACCACTAGGGTCTCGGTATGGCTCGGGTTAACAAGAACAGTGGGAACCGACCTCAGCCGGGGTGAACCGGGCTCGGCAGTGGCTAGCTGGGATCGACAGTGGGAACCGAAGGCCACCAGTGGCAACCGGCTAGCCGGTCTAGCCACTGGTGGGGCTGCGGTTGATGTTCAGCCGCCGACTGACACCACTAACCGCCGGCTATGTGGTGTCGGCTAGGCATTTTCGGGCTCGGGGTAATTATTGAACACGGGTTCGGGCTCGAGAATTTTTAAAAGCAGTTTAATTAAATTATTTTCCAAGACTATTTAATTTGATTAAATACATGACTTAGGTTAAAATATTAAAATTAATATTTCATGACTAACCTAAGTATTTACTTAGGTTAAATTTAATTTAACATGTATTTTCATTAAATTCTTATAATCTATAGTTATTAGATTAACCAAGTTAATTATTTAATAAGCTACAATACTTAATCCATGACTTGTATTTTTATTAATATACTTTACTTTATATTTTAATTCAGCTTATTTCTAATTATGGAAACTTACTATTTGGAAACTTTCTATTTTTAGAAACTTACCATTTTAGGAAATCTGCCATTTTTAGAAAGTTACTTAGTATTACAATACAAGTATTATAATACCTTATTACATGCATAATAAACAACAGAATACAAGAATAACTATAGTTAACACTTAAAATAGTTAAAACATGACAGAACATGAATAATAAGCTAAGTACACACAGAACCAGTAAAACACATGTATCTCAGACAACTCATATACGTCCCTATTCTTATGTAGTATTATCCGTCAAGGCGGAGTAGGTTCTTCAGCGTTTCTGTTAGCTTCTACTGGACACAAGGTACGGATTTTCCCATCCTTCAGTAAGGATAATCTCTTCCTTTATTAAGATTTCCCGTATGCAGCCAACTGTTTTCCTAGTAGTTACAGATTTAAATGCTTATGTTTTATTAGTTACCTTAGCCATATACATGCATGCGAGTTTCACCTAGTTATAGGGGTACCATAACCATAACACTAGAGGCACTAGTGTTATGACTTCACCACGGCAGAGTGATAGCTCATGGCGTCCCTTTAAGTTTATTTGGCCTTTATTATTATATTATCATGTGGGGCGTATGGGTGCATCCTAGTTACAATGTCAGTCAGGATTTCATGGCGAATGGCTCCTACCCATTTCCATATTAATTAGAGGCATCCCCTCTAATTGCATGACGGGGTCACCCCTCCAAGTATTCATGCACGTTGTTGACCTCATGACCTATATTGGATTTTAGTATATTAAACTAATACAGATTTTCATAAGTAAACATAAGATATGTTTTCAGAACTAAAACTAGTAAACATGTTATACATCTAGGTTTTCTAGGACTTATTCATTTCTTCTACTTTCATGCTTTATATGCTCTTGTTATGCTTTCATTATTCTTTGCTTTCCATGCTTTATTGTATGTCCGTGCACTGGGCGTTATGCTCAGTCATTTTCCATTTCCATGTTCCCAAACGGCAGGTACCTAAGGTCGTAAGTAAGATCTCAAGAGTATGTGCATTCGGATGGAAGCTATCCAGCCTTCTATATCATATGCATTTATCATACTTTATCTTACTTTATTTCATGTCGGACATTGTTTAGTCATTTCCCTTTACAGTACTTATATTTGCTTGTGTTGAGTTACTTGGACTACCGATGTTTGTTTCCGGTATTTCCTTTTAAGGTCATGAATGTTTAAACATTTACCTTGCATGCTTTGATGACATGCCGTATATTTATGTGATATTCCATTTTACCAAATGGGGTGTTACACATGTACTCCCTTATTTTAACTAGAATTCTTTTTTCGAGGGGGAGTATAAAAAATCTCATAACATATAGTTCCAAATTTTCATGAAACATTATTCTCTCCATGTTACATCACTAGTATATCAAAATTTTCACAAACACATGCAATTTTTGAGGGAGAGAATAGTGATAAATTTGATCAAAATGTTTTATTTTTGGATAAGATCTTTGATATAAGTGCTTTCTCGTCCTAATATGTGCAAACATCTTTTATTTTATGATGCACATATGTAGGGGGAGCATTTTTTGTGATATAGAAAACTATCAAGGTGTAAATATCGATTTCATTAACACCTTGATTGCTTTTTCAAAGTTTTTCTGGTTACGATATCTGATAACGCTCTAATTATACATGTTTATGTGTGCGTTATCTATTTATATTTAAGTTAATTATGTGAATTATCGATACTTAATGGACTATATTTGATGTATAGGTTCCAAGGATGAGTCGTGGAAGGAAATCGAAGAAAACACGAAGGAATGAAGCTTAAACGAAGAGATAAAGTCAAGCTTCTGATCTCCCGACACCTGTCACTATTAATACGAACTCCATTTTAGTTGATTCAAGAAGCCACAGAAAGAGGAAAGAATTATCTACAACTTTGCCATTTGGTCCAAGCTGGAAATGACCAAATGTGCGACGCACATTTGAAAAAGTGCAGCGCACTTTTCCTCAGCATTAATAAAACTTTGGCTCCATGTTCAGAAAATGTGCGGCACACATTTGACAAAGTGCGGTGCACTTTGGGTCGCAGAAAGCCTATAAAAGCACCCTTTGGCCCTCTCATTCCATACCAACTCACCACCACTTCTCCCATCTTTCCCTAATCACTTTAGCACGTTTTTTGGGTGTAGTAACATCATCCAAAGTGTTTGTAGCTTAAGGAATTGATCATTGGATCATTAGTATAAAGTTTTCATTTAGGAAAACTAATCATCGAATCAAACTCTTGTAATCATTTGGTATAATCTCTATAAATCTTTTATTATGAACAATTCTAGAATTATAATGAATGTTATATTTGTTATTCCTTTGATTATGGAGTAGTTACTTGTGTATTTGGTTGAGGCATGTATAGAACTATGAATAGATTGTATTAGCTTCGCAAGGGCGAAGTGCGGTGCACAATTAGTTTTGTGCGGCGTACTTCCTCCCTGATTCGTGATTATAAGTGTGGTTGATTTGTTTTTGCGCTCGATCCTATTATGTTTGATCATTGTTATGTATTTGGTTCATTCATGATTATAACTAGTACTTATATGATTGAATGAATTCCATGTCATCTAGTCAATGAATCTTGGTATTCGCCTTTGTCGCGATTGGTGGAATAAAATACATAACAACTCTTGCATAATCTTGTTTAATGCTTTGTCATATGCTCGAGAGGGTTTGACTCAGCGAGTACTTGGATTATTGAAACAAACATAAACCGATCTTAATGCTTTTGGTATGACATGGTGTATAGAAGGATTTTTGTTATATTGAATAGATGTTGCATGTGCGACTAGTAATCCACATGTTGTCTTACATTGTTTATGTGCTTATAATTCATCTTTGCTATTTATCTTTTCTATGTTTTAGCCTTAACCAAATGCACCTTTAAATCATTATTAGAAGCTTAAATCTTTAGAAATTATGACACTCTAAGGATAATTATTTTAACTTGTTAACAACAATCTCCTGGATCGACCTGGACTTTACCTTTAGACTATACTATACACGAAAGGGTATACTTGCCCGTGTTGTGTTTTTAGTCCCTTGTTTGGTAATCATCTAGTAATATAAATTTAAAACTCGCTTACGCAACATCAAGTTTTTGGCGCCGCTGCCGGAGATTGTTTTCGTTCCTTGTTTAAACTTTCTGAGAAACTTCTTTTTAAAAAATAAACCATCTATAGAGATTTATGGCAATCTCAAACCTTTCTGTCAAAAAATTGCAGAAAGTACGCCGCACATTTCATTCGTGCGCCGCATTTTCTGGAGGATTTCTAAGTACGACGCACTTTCTGAAAAACATGTAAGTCTGCCGCACTTCCCACAAGTGCGACACACTTTTTGTCTGAAAACGAATTGTCTCTTAACTGATTAAGATCAGCTCTTTACAAAAACCCACCCAACTATTCTTTAGGCTTTGTGATCATTTGAAGTATATGTCTTGTGAATTTATAAATATATAGTTTAACATCATCATAATAGAAAAACAAAAAAAAAACAAAAAAAAACCAAAAAACCAAAAATATTAGTTTTGCTTTTGTTTTGATTTATCTTTTTATCTTGTTATAATTTCAAAAATAAAATAAAATATATATAATAATAGTAAAATGAAATAAAATAATATAGTATAAAAAATAAAAAAATAAAAAAAAATTGACTTTTTGCAAAATTTTGAACGTTTGTTTAAACCCTCGACCGTGGAGAAAAGAACTTGTAATTATATTATTTAAATTAAACAAAATAACAAGGAGTTATGAATTTCAAACGATCCCAAAAGAATACCTTCAAATTAAATCACCCAAGTTTTCAACCCAAAATTCATCCAACAATGAATTTATCATCATCGATATATATGAAGAGGATGTCGAAACCCAACCCAATCCACCCGAACATATCATAGATATCGATCACGATGATCAACCCTTGTGGAATAGTGCTAGTACCATAGCACTGACTAAAAAATCTGCCATAATTCGAACCGATGTTGATGACAACTTTGTTATTAACACTACTCACTTAAAAATGGTTCAAGAAAATAAATTCGATGCTCATTTACAGGCCGATCCGCATGAACACATCCGTGAATTTCTCACAATTTGCGACAAGTTCAAATATGGTGAAACTCAAAGTGAAGTTATCAAACTTTTGATGTTTCCACTATCCTTAGCGGATGATGCTAAACTTTGGTTCGATAAGCTTAATGAAGATTCTATAACATCGTGGGAACAAATGCGAATAGCTTTTATAAACAGATTCTTTACACCTTCGTTATTTGAACGTCTTTTACTCGAAATCATAAATTTCACTCAAACCACATGTGAAAGTCTAACCCAAGCCTGGTTACGACTTAAGAACATGCTTCGAAAATGCCATGGGCATGGTCTAACCAAAAGAGCTATTATTCAAATACTTTATCATGGTCTAGACGAATCTACTCAAGCAATCCTTGATGGAATAGCTGGAGGAATCTTCCTCTACAAAACTCCAAAACAAGCTTTTCAATTTCTCGAGGATAAAGTTCTTTTTGAACTTAATTGGCCCAAAAAGTCTTGAAAAAAAAAATAATCGAGAATCTGCTTCTTTCGTCGATGAAAGTAGTATTGATACATCTCGATTGATGAAAAAGTTAGAAGCTCTTGAAGCTAAAATGGATTCTCATTTCCAAATCTTTAAAGAAGATTTGCATGATATGCGTGAAAAGTATAACGATCTCGAAGGTAATCTCGCTTCTAAAAATCACATGAACGATGACACACCGATGTGTGAACGTCGTGAATCAAATCAAATCGATAGTTGTGAAAACGTAAATACTCATGATTTGCATTCTCATCAATCTCAACCTTAATCCGAAATCGATCTCGAAAAATTAATCACTAAATTTTTGGATAGTCAAAGAGTTGCAAACAATTTCGTGAAAGAGACCGTTAACGTTATGAGTTTTAAAATGAAGCAAAATAGGAAGAATTTCCAAACTCTATTTAAAAACATGGAAACAAAAATTAGTGAGTTGTCGAAGCCTCAAACTCATGTCTCTTTTGATCAAACTGTTAGGACTAACCCACCTCCTCCTCCATCCACTCAAGCTGAGCACGTGAATGACGTATCCACGAGGAGTGAAAAGTCCGAAGACCCTTCGAAAACCCCAAAAGATCCACCACCTCCTATCGTCATTAACAACAAAATCGAAAAAAGTAAACCATTTAAAACAACGAAAAAGGATTTTTATGTGGTCAAATAAAAAGAATATCCATTTTTGGAGTATATACCGAAAATACCATATCCTCAACGTTTAAAAGTAGACCATTCACACTTGAACCGTATCGTAAAGGTATCTTGAATCTAGTTAAAACAAAAAATAGTAATAGTAGTATTAGTATAACAAGTAGAAACAATAATAGAAATATAAAAAATATATATATAAAATACAAAAAATATATAAAAAAAGAGTTTTCGTATTTAGCTTTTTACTTTCATTTCATTTATGTGTTTTGTAACACCCCCAATTTCGGGTCATAGCAGCGGAAGGGTCATTGGGTGTTACTATTATGGTTCAATCTCAATATCATAGAAAACGCCTAAAAAACGAGTCGTTTTAATAAAACGTGCATCCATTCATTATTTAAAGGTAAAACAGTTTACACACGGTCCCAAATAGTATTTAAGTTTACACAACATAACAAACAACGAAAGTTTCTTTGAATGGACATAGTTTAGAAAAGCGGCCCGACACATTTAAATTAAGCAAGCTGCATGAAACCGCCTTCCCTGAGTGCCTTCTTCATGGACCTGAGATAAAACATGCTATAAAGTCAATAAAAATGCTGAGTGAATCTATAGAGTTTAAATTTAATAAACGAACACAAGTATTCTGAATAAACCTTCAATGGTTGAAAATCATGTGGATCAGACATAATCATCGTTGTTATTACATAAGTCCCATGACATTGAACGTTAACTAATAAGTGTGAAAACACTTATCCTTTCACCACTTATTTCCAATAATAACAAGACCAAAACGTGTATTTTATGTCGTAAAAGTCAGAATTATGCGTGGTTTGTGTTTTTATTGTGTTTTAGGACCAAAAGATGAAAAAGGAAGAAAACACGGGCTTTCACGGGCTTTTATCAAAGAAAACGAGAAAAGACGAAGTCAAAAGATCAATAGTGCTTAAAGAACGGATGTCCAAGACCTATTCTGAAGATTTATCGAAGAAAAAGTCTAAAGACGAAAGTTTAATGAAGTCGAAGAACTTAAGTCTAAATTAAAGAAGAAAATTATTAAGACAAGTTCGAATCCCGAGACGACGTCGAGAAAAGACAAAGAATTAAATCGAGTCGAGAAGAAAAGAAAGAAGGAAGCACCACACATGCACTTCCCACTTCCCTATAAATACCCTCCTAATCACATTAGGAGGGGAGTTAGCTAGTTTTATTTTTTAAGTTTTCTTTCTAGTTTTTAGAGAGAGAAAGTCCTAAACTTTCTCTCACTAAGTTTTTCATCTTTCCTTTCTTTTAAGCTTTCATTAATCTTTGTATTTGAGTTTCTTTAATCAAAAGTTTAAGTTTAAGCTTTGTGTTCTTTAATCTCCTTCTACATTTCTTGGTTTATTTTATCTTTGATCCGAATTGCATACTTCATTCGTATGATTTGATGATTTCGTGATTAAAGAATTAATCATCTTTGTTTACACATAAGCTCTTACACGTATAAGCTATAAGCTCTCTATGCTTATTGGCTTATTTCAAGTTTTGGCTTATTGATTTTCGGATTTCTCAAAGGTTTTAGTCTTTTTAAAGTTCCTTTCATAAAGTTTATGATCTTTTATGTTTAAGAAGTTGTCAAATTTAAGCTTTTTGAGTTGTTTAAGTTTCGGATAAAATAGCTTATTGATTGTGCTTATTGAGTTTTAAGCTTACCACCAATTTCGGATTAAGTATTGCTTCCATCGCAATCTTGGGTATTCTACACATTCCGACGGATTACTTGGTTTCTATCGCAATAACCCATCAAGGGTTCTACTTTGCGATAACTTGGTCATTCCCCCTTATTCCGATCTGGATTGCGATCGCTCATTGCGATCGCATATTCCGACGAGACTAAGGTCCTTGTTAGGACGAAACTCTGCCCAAATTTACTTTACAACATTCCGATCAGAACCACTTTGCGACAAAGGTATTCGGGTTCAAACGATCTGAAACATTGCGATCTAGCTCATTCCGATAAGCATCATTCCGACAGAGTTGTATTTGACATTCCGTTGGGTATTCAGCTTAATATTCCGATGGTTCACATGAGTTTTTCCGATGACTTGTTTTAATTATATTCCGATGGTATTAACTTTTTTAATTATATTCCGATGGTATTAACTTTGGTGCATTCCGATAGAAATGATTTGCAATATTCCGATAGAACATGTTTTTAAGTCTTAAAGTTTTACATAAAGTTTTTCTAAATAGCTTTTAGTTTAATATTTAAACGCTTTAATTTCGCTCAACGACATTTTCATTCTTGCTTTTAGTTTATATTAGAAAACCAAACCAAAACATACTCTTGTTCACCAAAAGACAATTGAGTCGCACTTTAGACTGGAAATCAATTCGAGGAGATCGGTTCAACGAACTTTCATACGAGCTTAAAAACCTTCACTTCCCTATAAATACCCTCCTAATCACATTAGGAGGGGAGTTAGCTAGTTTTATTTTTTAAGTTTTCTTTCTAGTTTTTAGAGAGAGAAAGTTCTAAACTTTCTCTCACTAAGTTTTTCATCTTTCCTTTCTTTTAAGCTTTCATTAATCTTTGTATTTGAGTTTCTTTAATCAAAAGTTTAAGTTTTAGCTTTGTGTTCTTTAATCTCCTTCTACATTTCTTGGTTTACTTTATCTTTGATCCGAATTGCATACTTCATTCGTATGACTTGATGATTTCGTGATTAAAGAATTAATCATCTTTGTTTACACATAAGCTCTTACACGTATAAGCTATAAGCTCTCTATGCTTATTGGCTTATTTCAAGTTTTAGCTTATTGATTTTCGGATTTCTCAAAGGTTTTAGTCACTTTAAAGTTCCTTTAATAAAGTTTATGATCTTTTATGTTTAAGAAGTTGTCAAATTTAAGCTTTTTGAGTTGTTTAAGTTTCGGATAAAATAGCTTATTGATTGTGCTTATTGAGTTTTAAGCTTACCACCAATTTCGGATTAAGTATTGCTTCCATCGCAATCTTGGGGATTCTACACATTCCGACGGATTACTTGGTTTCTATCGCAATAACCCATCAAGGGTTCTACTTTGCGATAACTTGGTCATTCCCCCTTATTCCGATCTGGATTGCGATCGCTCATTGCGATCGCATATTTCGACGGGACTAAGGTCCTTGTTAAGACGAAACTCTGCCCAAATTTACTTTACAACATTCTGATCAGAACCACTTTGCGACAAAGGTATTCGGGTTATTCCGATCTGAAACATTGCGATCTAGCTCATTCCGATAAGCATCATTCCGACAGAGTTGTATTTGACATTCCAATGGGTATTCAGCTTAATATTCCGATGGTCCACATGATTTATTCCGATGACTTGTTTTAATTATATTCCGATGGTATTAACTTTGGTGCATTCCGATAGAAATGATTTGCAATATTCCGATAGAACATGTTTTTAAGTCTTAAAGTTTTACATAAAGTTTTTCTAAATAGCTTTTAGTTTAATATTTAAACGCTTTAATTTCGCTCAACGACATTTTCATTTTTGCTTATAGTTTAAATTAGAAAACCAAACCAAAACATACTCTTGTTCACCAAAAGACAATTGAGTCGCACTTTAGACTGGAAATCAATTCGAGAAGATCGGTTCAACGAACTTTCATACGAGCTTAAAAAGCTTCACTTCCCTATAAATACCCTCCTAATCACATTAGGAGGGGAGTTAGCTTGTTTTATTTTTTAAGTTTTCTTTCTAGTTTTTAGAGAGAGAAAGTTCTAAACTTTCTCTTACTAAGTTTTTCATCTTTCCTTTCTTTTAAGCTTTCATTAATCTTTGTATATGAGTTTCTTTAATCAAAAGTTTAAGTTTAAGCTTTGTGTTCTTTAATCTCCTTCTACATTTCTTGGTTTACTTTATCTTTGATCCGAATTGCATACTTCATTCGTATGATTTGATGATTTCGTGATTAAAGAATTAATCATCTTTGTTTACACATAAGCTCTTACACGTATAAGCTATAAGCTCTCTATGCTTATTGGCTTATTTCAAGTTTTGGCTTATTGATTTTCGGATTTCTCAAAGGTTTTAGTCACTTTAAAGTTCCTTTCATAAAGTTTATGATCTTTTATGTTTAAGAAGTTGTCAAATTTAAGCTTTTTGAGTTGTTTAAGTTTCAGATAAAATAGCTTATTGATTGTGCTTATTGAGTTTTAAGCTTACCACCAATTTCGGATTAAGTATTGCTTCCATCGCAATCTTGGGGATTCTACACATTCCGACGGATTACTTGGTTTCTATCGCAATAACCCATCAAGGGTTCTACTTTGCGATAACTTGGTCATTCCCCCTTATTCCGATCTGGATTGCGATCGCTCATTGCGATCGCATATTCCGACGGGACTAAGGTCCTTGTTAAGACGAAACTCTGCCCAAATTTACTTTACAACATTCCGATCAGAACCACTTTGCGACAAAGGTATTCGGGTTATTCCGATCTGAAACATTGCGATCTAGCTCATTCCGATAAGCATCATTCCAACAGAGTTGTATTTGACATTCCGATGGGTATTCAGCTTAATATTCTGATGGTTCACATGATTTTTCTGATGACTTGTTTTAATTATATTCCGATGGTATTAACTTTGGTGCATTCCGATAGAAATGATTTGCAATATTCCGATAGAACATGTTTTTAAGTCTTAAAGTTTTACATAAAGTTTTTCTAAATAGCTTTTAGTTTAATATTTAAACGCTTTAATTTCGCTCAACGACATTTTCATTATTGCTTTTAGTTTAAATCATAAAACCAAACCAAAACATACTCTTGTTCACCAAAAGACAATTGAGTCGCACTTTAGACTGTAAATCAATTCGAGGAGATCGGTTCAACGAACTTTCATACGAGCTTAAAAACCTTGTATTAAATGGCGCCGCTGCCGGCTCTTTTCGTTAAGATTAACGGTTTCTAGTGAGAGACGCATTGAATTTTGGGATCCGTTCTTTGAACGTTATTTTCCTTGCTTTAAAAATTTTCAAAAACCCAAAAAAATATAAAATTCTTCAAAAATACAAAAACATTGAAAAATCATAAAAAGCAATTCTTTTCCTAAGGTTTTGCACCAAAAAGATTATATAGATATTCTCTCTGTATATTTTTCTTCTGCAGGTGTATGCGTACTAGATCTTCAAACTATTCTGAGCGCGAGACTCGTGAAGATTTAGATATGGCTGGTGTGCATAACAACAATAATAACCCACCTCTACCCAATTTGAATAACAATAACAACAAAAACAATGTCCCCTACCTGATTTACGAACAATGGAGGAATTGTGTCAACCCACCATGAACGGACGCGGAGGCCCGATTGCGCCGATGCACATCACGGCTCAGGAGTTTTCGTTGAAGCATCACATGATCCAACAAGTGCAAACTAATCCATTTCGCTGAATTCCGGATGATGATGCCAACAAACACCTCGACAAATTCATTACCATCACCCAAAGTATGAAGTCACCCGGTGTTTCTATGGATGACCTTCGCCTTCAACTATTTCCCCACTCGCTTTCTCACCATGCCGAAAAATGGTTTGACCGTCTCCCAAAGAATTCTATTCATACTTGGAATGACATGACTCAACGCTTTTTGTCGCGCTACTTCCCACCATCCATGGTCACAAGCCTTCGTAACCAAATTAGTGGATTCATGCAAGACAATGATGAATCGCTCTTTGATGCTTGGGAACGATACAATGATTTGATCGACCGTTGTCCGAATCATAACATGCTCCCCGTCACTCTCATTGATACTTTCTACAATGGTCTCACTTTTCGTGATCGTGAAACGATCAACGCCGCCGCCGGTGGTACCTTTATGAAAAGGAGACCGGAGGAGTGTAGAGAGTTGATTGCAAACATGACTACTCACCACAAGAATTGGGATTCATCCGCATCCTCAAGATCTAATCCGAGAGTCAATGTTTCATCTACTTCTTCCACCACCGACATGTCCGCCATGGAACGTGCTATTCTTGAAATTAGCAAAAGTATGCAAATTTTGGCCTCTAACCAAACTCCACAAGCTAAAGCTGTTGCTATTTCTTGTGACACATGCGGTGGTCCCCATTCTTACAATGATTGTCCTTCTACTCAAGGCAATTTTTCTGAAAACGTTAACGCGGCATACGGTACTTATCCCACGGGAAGCTATCAAGCTCGTCCTCAAGGAGACCGTAACTTGCTAAGTTATCGTTCAAACAACTATCTTGCTCCACCCGGTTTTACTCCTCCAAACCAAAATCAACAACAAAGCTATAACCGAAATCACCAATCCCAACCTCGTGCTAACAATCAATATCAATCCCAAAGAAACCCATACCCACCTCAAGGAAATTCTCAAGCTTACCAGGCTCTACCTCTCAATCAACCGATGACATTGAATCAAGACGTCGAGACGTTCATGAGGACTAATAGAGAGATGGCGACGAATCTTCAGAGTCAATTCATCAACTTGAAGGGAGAAATGGCGAAACAAGGGAGCGATATTCGAGCCGAGCTAAGGAATGACATGGTGAAACAGAGCAATGATATTCGTGCCGACATGAGAGACTCTTTCAGCACCCAAGCGGATAATTTACGTGATATGTTAGGTTCGCTCTTCCAAGGTAATCAACCCTCTTCTTCGGGTACTCTTCCGAGTAACACCGTTGCAAATCCAAGAGGGGAGATGAAAGCAATCACCACTCGTAGTGGAAAAGGTTACACGGAACCCGAGCTTCCTACACCTCCACCCGTGATTGTGAACAAGAAAAAAGAGCAACTTTCCTCACCTCCTTTGCCTTCTATCCCCATTCCCCCACCACCCGCGGTTGTGAGTGATCCTACTCCCCTAAATCCTTCCTCTTCATCCGATATACCTTATCCTTCAAGGTTGAGGAAAGAGAAGCAAACGAGCAAGGATGATATTCAGGTTTCAAACTTTCTCAAAATGTTTAAACAATTGAATTTTAACATCTCCTTTGCTGAGGCTCTCGCTCACATGCCTAAATACGCGAAGATGTTTAAAGATCTTCTTAGTGACAAGGAGAAGCTTCTTGACATTGTTCAGACCCAACTTAATGAGAATTGCTCCGCCGTTCTCTTAAGGAAATTGCCCACCAAACTTGGTGATCCGGGTCGCTTCTTGATTCCTTGCAACTTCCCGGGAGTAGAGAATTGCATGGCCCTAGCCGATCTAGGTGCCACTATTAACTTAATGCCTTTAAGTGTTTGGAAACAATTATCTCTCCCCGAGCTAGTCCCCACCAAAATGACTTTGGAATTAGCTAACCGTACGGTTGCTTATCCAGAGGGGATAGCCGAAGACGTCTTCGTTGGCGTTGACAAATTCACCTTTTCGGCGGATTTTGTTGTCGTTGACTACGAGATGGATCCTCGTGTTCCATTAATCGTTGGACGCCCCTTCTTGAGGACCGGTCGCACTCTCATTGATGTAGCCGCGGGCGAAATAATCATGAGAGTTGGTGACGATAAAATTATCTTCAACATGGGTAAGATTTCTAAGCAACCTTATTCATATGAGAGTGTTAATGCTATTGATGTTCTCGATGAGGCTTGTGAAGAACACTTTCATGATGCTTGCAAAAGTAATCTCTCTTCTCTACCTAATGTTGAGACCGTTGCCTCAATTGCTCCGTCATTAACTCCATTTGGAGAAAGTGACTTGGATGATTTTGAAGCTAGCTTGGGTCCTCTCGATCTTAAGTATGACGATTCTCCCACCGATTGGGATGAAGACATTCGTACAATTGAGAAACTTCTCAATGAAGACCCGTTTTATCCTCCTTCTCCTAAAGAGGTGACTAATGATGATCCATCGTTAGTTACACCATCTATTGAGGATCCTCCTACTCTTGAGCTTAAGGACCTACCGTCTCATCTCGAGTACGTTTTCCTTGAAGACAACAAGAAGTTACCGGTCATCATCGCAAAGGACCTGAAAGAAGAAGAAAAATCCCGACTTATCGCCGTGTTGAAGAATCATAAGAAAGCGATTGCGTGGAAGATCTCCGATATTCGTGGAATTGATCCTCACTTTTGCACACATAAAATTCTCATGGAGGACGACTTTAAACCCACTATTCAAAGCCAACGAAGGGTGAATCCTAAGATCCATGACGTTATCAAAAAGAGGTTATCAAACTTCTTGATGCGGGCTTGATCTATCCTATCTCGGATTCACCATGGGTTAGTCCAGTCCATTGTGTGCCTAAGAAAGGCGGAATTATCGTTGTTCCCAACGAAAACAACGAGTTGATTCCTACTCGTCTCGTTACAGAGTGGAGAGTTTGTATAGACTATCGCAAACTCAATGATGCTACGAAAAGGATCACTTTCCCCTTCCTTTCATGGACCAAATGCTTGAACGTCTAGCGGGTAATGACTATTACTGCTTCTTAGACGGTTTACAGGTTATTTTCAAATACCCATCGATCCCCAAGACCAAGAGAAAACCACATTCACTTGCCCTTATGGAACATTTGCTTACAAAAGAATGCCTTTCGGATTGTGCAATGCTCCTGGGACATTCCAAAGGTGCATGATGGCTATCTTCCATGACATGGTTGAAGAAACCATGGAAGTCTTCATGGATGATTTCTCGGTTTGTGGTGATTCATTCTCTTCTTGCCTTGCCAATTTAGAACGTATGCTTAAGCGGTGCGAAGACACTCGCCTTATTCTGAATTGGGAAAAATGCCATTTTATGGTAAAAGAAGGCATTGTGCTAGGACACAAAATCTCCAAAGCCGGTCTTGAAGTGGACCGTGCTAAAGTGGATGTCATAGCCAAATTACCTCCACCTTCAACCGTGAAGGGTGTGAGAAGTTTTCTGGGTCATGCGGGCTTCTATCGTCGTTTCATTCAGGATTTCTCTAAAATCGCTCGCCCGATGACCCACCTCTTGGAAAAAGATACTCCTTTTATCTTTTCCAAAGAGTGTATTGAAGCCTTCAATCTTCATAAGGATAAGCTAACTAAGGCACCGGTCTTGGTTACCCCTAATTGGGCGCTACCTTTTGAATTGATGTGCGATGCTAGCGACTTTGCTATTGGAGCGGTTTTGGGCCAAAGAGTGAATAAACATTTCCAACCAATCCATTACGCTAGCAAGACAATGACGGGGGCTCAATTGCATTATACGACAACCGAAAAAGAGCTTTTAGCTGTTGTCTATGCTTTTGAAAAATTTCGCCCCTATCTTGTCCTTTCCACCACCATCGTGTATACCGACCATTCCGCATTGAAGTACTTGTTAACTAAGCAAGATTCTAAGCCAAGACTTCTTCGTTGGGTTTTTCTCCTTCAAGAATTCAACATTGAAATTCGTGACAAAAAGGGAGCCGAAAACCTAGCAGCGGATCATCTGAGTAGACTTGAGGATCCGTATCAAGGGGATCATCCGAACCAAGAGATCAATGACTCTTTTCCCCTTGAGACCTTAATGTCTATTAAGTCCAATCTTGATGACACCCCGTGGTTTGCGGACATTGCAAACTACCTAGCGGGTGGTATTCTCATCAAAGGGTTAACATCCCAAGAAAAGAAGAAGTTCTTTAAAGATGTTAAGACTTACTTCTGAGATGACCCTTATCTATTCAAACAATGTGCTGATCTGATCATTTGTCGATGTGTTGATGGACCGGCAGCTTTGCAGATCCTTGATGCTTGCCATAAAGGACCCACCGGTGGTCACTTTGGTCCCAACTACACCGCTAAGAAAGTGTTTGACTCTGGATTCTATTGGCCCACCATTTATCGTGACGCTCACGAAATGGTTAAGCATTGTGATGCTTGCCAAAGACAAGGCAAGATCACACATAAAGATGAGATGCCTCAAAATTTCATACAAGAATGTGAAATCTTTGACGTCCGGGGCATCGACTTTATGGGGCCATTTCCATCATCCAAAGGGAACAAGTACATCCTCGTAGCCGTTGACTACGTTTCTAAATGGGTTGAAGCTAAGGATCTCCCAACGAACGATGCGAGGGTGGTTGTGAACTTTTTGAAGCATCTGTTTGCTCGATTCGGTGTTCCTCGTGCTATAATCAGTGACCGTGGGACTCATTTTTGCAATGATCAATTTGCAAGAGTCATGGCTAAGTATGGTGTCAATCACCGTCTTTCCACCGCCTATCATCCCCAAACCAATGGGCAAGCCGAGATTTTCAATCGTGGATTGAAGCGAATTCTGGAACGTACTATGGGAGAGCATCGTGCCGCGTGGGCCGATAAGTTAGATGATGCTCTGTGGGCTTTCCGTACAGCTTATAAGACCCTGATTGGTTGTACACCGTATCGTCTTGTGTACAGGAAAGCATGCCACCTCCCCATCGAGCTGTAACATAAGGCGTACTGGGCCTTGAAGTGGGCTAACTTCGACATCAACAAAGCCGGTGATCTTCACAAGATTCAACTCAACGAGCTCAACGAACTGAGGATTGAAGCTTACGAGAACTCACTGATCTACAAGGAGAATACCAAGATCATTCATGACGCAAGGATTAAGAACCGAGAGTTCCACGTTGGTGATCAAGTTTTACTCTTTAACTCTCGGTTAAAGATCTTCTCTGGCAAGTTGAAGAGCCGCTGGTCTGGTCCATTCACCGTCGCCAAAGTCTTTCCATATGGCACCATTGAGCTTTCTCAGCCAAATGGGCCCAATTTCAAGGTGAATGGCCAGCGTTTGAAGCTGTACTTTGGTGAGGACATCTCTCATGAGATGATCCCATCCCTCACCACGTTTCCCATGAACTAAATTTGGGTCGAGTCAGGCTCGTGACTCGGTGAACAAAAACAAGCGCTTCTCGGGAGGCAACCCGTGATCTATCCTTTACTGCTTTCATCATAAGTGTAGGGGGGAGCCCCGTATGTGTTTGTTGTCTTGTTTCTTATTTTGTGCAGGGATTCAAGCTTCAAAGAGCACCTCGATGACTATTGACGAACCGTGATCCCGTGTTCCCATCTTCCCGGTTTTATCCTAAACTCTCGTGATTAAATATTTCATAGCATATATGTTCACATTGAAATAGAGGTGGCAAATGGGTTGGTTTGGTTGGGTTTGGTTTATGGGTCAAATGGGTTGTGGGTCAAATGGGTTATGGGTCAAATAGGTTATCATTTAATAATGGGTCAAATGGGTTATGGGTCAAATGGTTTGGGTCGGGTCAACCCACTAACTTACAATATTTTCCTATCTTTTAACATGTTCAAACGTTTTTATCTGTATTCGTTCGATTTTTACGTTTTGGTCAGTTTTCTTAAGTTTTTCATCAATTTTTTTACGTTTTCATCAGTATTTTTACGTTTTCGTCAGTAAATTTACGTTTTTGTCAGTAAATTTACGTTTCCGTCTGAAAATATACGTTTTAGTCAGAAAATTCACGTTTTCGTCAGAAAATTCACGTTTTCGTCAGAAAATTTTACGTTTTCGTCAGTAAATTTACGTTTTCGTCAAAAAAATTACGTTTTCGTCAGTAAATTTACGTTTTCGTCAGTAAATTTACGTTTTCATCAGAAAATTTACGTTTTCGTCAGTAAATTTACGTTTTCGTCAGAAAATTTTACGTTTTCGTCAGTAAATTTACGTTTTCGTCAAAAACATTACGTTTTCGTCAGTAAATTTACGTTTTCGTCAGTAAATTTACGTTTTCATCAGAAAATTTACGTTTTCGTAAGAAAATTTATGTTTTCCTCAGTAAATTCATGTATTCCTCAGTAAATTCACGTATTCGTTCGAAAATTAACGTTTTCGTCAGAAAATTTACGTATTCGTCAGAAAATTTACGTTTTCGTCAGTAAATTTACGTTTTCGTCTGTAAATTTAAGTTTTCGCCAGAAACTTTACGTTTTCGTCAGTAAATTTACGTTTTCGTCAGTAAATTTACGTTTTCGTCAGTAAATTTACGTATTCGTCAGAAAATTTACGTTTTCGTTAGAAAATTTATGTCTTCCTCAGTAAATTCACGTATTCGTTAGAAAATTAACGTTTTCGTCAGTAAATTTACGTATTCGTCAGAAAATTTATGTTTACGTCAGTAAATTCACGTATTCGTCAGAAAATTCACGTTTTCGTCAGAAATTTACGTTTTCGTCAGTAAATTTACGTTTTCGTCAGAAACTTTACGTTTTCGTCAGTAAATTTACGTTTTCGTCAGTAAATTTACGTATTTGTCAGAAAATTTACGTTTTCGTCAGAAAATTTAAGTTTTCGTCAGAAAATTTACGTTTTCGTCAGTAAATTTACGTTTTCGTAAGTAAATTTACGTATTCGTCAGAAAATTTACGTTTTCGTCAGTAAATTTAAGTTTTCGTCAGAAAATTTACGTTTTCGTCAGAAAATTTACGTTTTAGTCAGTAAATTTATGTTTTCGTCAGAAAATTTTCGTTTTCGTCAGTAAATTTACGTTTTCGTCAAAACGTGAATTTTCTGACGATTCCGTGAATTTAATGACGAAAACGTAATTTTTTTGACGAAAACGTAAATTTACTGACGAAAACGTAAATTTACTGACAAAACGTAAATTTGCTGACGAAAATGAAAATTTACTGACGAATACGTATATTTACTGACGAAAACGTAAATTTACTGACGAAACGTAAAGTTTCTGGCGAAAACTTAAATTTAGTGACGAAAACGTAAATTTACTGACGAATACGTAAATTTTCTGACGAAAACGTGAATTTTCTAACGAATACGTGAATTTACTGAGGAAAACATTAATTTTCTGATGAAAACGTAAATTTTCTGACGAAAACGTAAATTTCCTGACGAAAACGTAAATTTTCTGACGAAAACTTAAATTTCTGACGAAAACGTAAATTTTCTGACGAATACGTAAATTTACTGACGAAAACGTAAATATTTTGACGAAAACGTGAATTTTTTGACGAATACGTGAATTTACTGACGAAAACATAAATTTTCTGACGGATACTTAAATTTTCTGACGAAAACGTTAATTTTCTAACGAATACGTGAATTTACTGAGGAAGACATAAATTTTCTGACGAAACCGTAAATTTTCTGATGAATACGTAAATTTACTGACGAAAACGTAAATTTACTGACGAAAACGTAAATATACTGAAGAAAACGTAAATTTTCTGACGAATACGTAAAATTTCTGACGAAAACGTAAATTTACTGACGAAAACGTAAATTTACTGACGAAAACGTAATTTACTGACGAAAACGTAAATTTTCTGACGAATACGTAAATTTACTGACGAAAACGTAAATTTAGTGATTTAATAATAAAAACTAACTTTTTTGACTATTGGGTTTTTGGTATAATAATAAGAACTATGTGACCTATTTTTAAACCCATTTGACCCATTCTCAAACCCATTTGACCCAAACTTCATTTTACACAAAGAAAGGGGCTCACCCATTTGACCCATCACTCTATTTTTTGCTCAACCCATTTCAACCAATAAGGTTATGAAATTGAACCCAAATGGCCTACTTTTGGTGGAATGGGTTGAAATTGCCACCTCTACATTGAAATCACTATAGTTGTCCTTTCCTTAGCATGATTTAAACAAAGTGCACAATGTCATAAGTGTAAGGGAATTTACTCCCACATGCTTAAACATTGAGGACAATGTTTATATCAAGTGTAGGGGGGACTTCTATCGAAGTAAGTGGTCTTTTCCATGAATTTGTCTTCATTTAACCGGAAAATTCGATTTTTCGACATTTTTCAAAATTTTTAATCTATTTTGGCCTAGTTGTATATATTTTATTTTCCTTTGTTATGATTATTTTCTTTCCTTGCTAGAATAAATTTTAATAAAGTGGTTTTATTTTTCAAAGTCGTGAATATTTTGACTCAACCCGAGTTTACTTATCTAAGTTTACTCTTGCTAGTATCCTTAACGTGTTTAAGTCAAGTTTTGCTAGGCTTTTATATAGGGAGCTTTAAAACGCGAAAGTCTTAACTCTCACGGGTTAAGAACAAGAACTTTTCGCAAGTTCCTATAATTGATCCTAGAGAGTTGTTTATCAAGGGAACTTTAAAATGCGATTTCTAAACTTGAAAAAGTCTAAGAATTTGCAAGATCCTATAGATGACTCGAAAACCCAAAACTTTGATTTAATAGGCTAAGCATCCACTAGTCTCATTCCTTGAGATTTTAAACTGTGGAGGACGAGAGATGATAGAGTCAATTATAAGTTTGATATTCTTTCGTGAGTTTATGTGAGTTAATTATGAGCCTATTCTCCCATCGATTGTTAATAAATTTATCTGCAATAAATAAGGTTGTACGATTTGAAAAGTTACTTAGCTTCTAGCCCAAGATCGTTTAAAAGTTGCTCGGTATTAATTAGAGTTCATAGCCAAGGCATAACTTATTGAAGCGGGATGCGAATATTGGCGAGTCCGAAAAGGCCCTAACAAGGCATGAGGGCTACAGTTTGTTGCTAAAGATCCAAAAGTGATGTGAAGAATCATTTGTCAAAAATCAATATGAAGGATCGAGACACACGACGAAAAGCAATTACTCCCCTAAAGATCATGGAGAAGTCTATCCGAAAAGACCCTAGCAAGGTATGAGGATAAATAGATCCAAGTCCTAAAAGGAGGCGGATCGTTGTATATCAAAGTCCAAAATAACGATTGGAGAAAAATGAATAAGTCGTGGTCCAAGTATGAAGAATCTCTCAAAAACTTCAAGTGAAGAAATTCCTATTATGAAGAGAAGACCATAATTTCAAGAACGTCTCTCAAAGATTAGAAGTATGAAGTCGCTGCCAATGTCGGTCCGAGAAAGGTCTCAAATCGCGAAGCGAGTTATGCCACGATATGAACTTTATGAGGTCCCGAGAAGCAGTTTTAAAAGATTTTGTCCTTTAGCTAACTATTGATTAAATCATTCACTTTATTTTCGGCCTAAATAACTATCGAAATAAGTCAAACAATGCATCCTCGTGATCATTCAAGACAAAAATAAAATATAAGAGATACACCTAGGAATAAGGGAGTCTAAGTGAGTAATTAGCCCACATGAATTCGTGTTAGTTTGCTAACTTATAATAACAATGATCTCGTTTTTAAGCTTGGTATGGGGAACGTGAAACTTGAGGATGATAAACGTTCATGGCAGCCAAAACCCAATGTAAGTCTTTGATTTCTTTACTTATTTTCTATCTTCTTATTCTCCTTAAATGTTTAAGTATTTAATAAAGGCCAAGGTGGGTTATTTATGATAGAAAATGTAAACCGTGCTTTAAAATTAATGCATTGCATGAGGGCATTGCAATGGTCAAGTGTAGAGGATTTAATAAGTGTGAAAACACTTATCCTTTCACCACTTATTTCCAATAATAACAAGACCAAAACGTGTATTTTATGTCGTAAAAGTCGGAATTATGTGTGGTTTGTGTTTTTATTGTGCTTTAGGACCAAAAGATGAAAAAGGAAGAAAACACGGGCTTTCACGGGCTTTTATCAAAGAAAACGAGAAAAGACGAAGTCAAAAGATCAAGAGTGCTTAAAGAACTGATGTCCAAGACCTATTCTGAAGATTTATCGAAGAAAAAGTCTAAAGACGGAAGTTTAATGAAGTCGAAGAACTTAAGTCTAAATTAAAGAAGAAAATTATTAAGACAAGTTCGAATCCCGAGACGACGTCGAGAAAATACAAAGAATTAAATCGAGTCGAGAAGAAAAGAAAGAAGGAAGCACCACACATGCACTTCCCACTTCCCTATAAATACCCTCCTAATCTCATTAGGATGGGAGTTAGCTAGTTTTATTTTTTAAGTTTTCTTTCTAGCTTTTAGAGAGAGAAAGTTCTAAACTTTCTCTCACTAAGTTTTTCATCTTTCCTTTCTTTTAAGCTTTCATTAATCTTTGTATTTGAGTTTCTTTAATCAAAAGTTTAAGTTTAAGCTTTGTGTTCTTTAATCTCCTTCTACATTTCTTGGTTTACTTTATCTTTGATCCGAATTGCATACTTCATTCGTATAATTTGATGATTTCGTGATTAAAGAATTAATCATCTTTGTTTACACATAAGCTCTTACACGTATAAGCTATAAGCTCTCTATGCTTATTGGCTTATTTCAAGTTTTGGCTTATTGATTTTCGGATTTCTCAAAGGTTTTAGTAACTTTAAAGTTCCTTTCATAAAGTTTATGATCTTTTATGTTTAAGAAGTTGTCAAATTTAAGCTTTTTGAGTTGTTTAAGTTTCGGATAAAATAGCTTATTGATTGTGCTTATTGAGTTTTAAGCTTACCACCAATTTCGGATTAAGTATTGCTTCCATCGCAATCTTGGGGATTCTACACATTCCGACGGATTACTTGGTTTCTATCGTAATAACCCATCAAGGGTTCTACTTTGCGATAACTTGGTCATTCCCCCTTATTCTGATCTGGATTGCGATCGCTCATTGCGATCGCGTATTCCGACGGGACTAAGGTCCTTGTTAAGACGAAACTCTGCCCAAATTTACTTTACAACATTCTGATCAGAACCACTTTGCGACAAAGGTATTCGGGTTATTCCGATCTGAAACATTGCGATCTAGCTCATTACGATAAGCATCATTCCGACAGAGTTGTATTTGACATTCCGATGGGTATTCAACTTAATATTCCGATGGTTCACATGAATTATTCCGATGACTTGTTTTAATTATATTCCGATGGTATTAACTTTGGTGCATTCCGATAGAAATGATTTGCAATATTTCGATAGAACATGTTTTTAAGTCTTAAAGTTTTACATAAAGTTTTTCTAAATAGCTTTTAGTTTAATATTTAAACGCTTTAATTTCGCTCAACGACATTTTCATTCTTGCTTTTAGTTTAAATTAGAAAACCAAACCAAAACATACTCTTGTTCACCAAAAGACAATTGAGTCGCACTTTAGACTGGAAATCAATTCGAGGAGATCGGTTCAACGAACTTTCATACGAGCTTAAAAACCTTGTATTATTAACATATATTATTTCAGCCCAACACACCTAGCCAAGGGCGTATATTTCTCTTATACAATTGCATCCGATGTTTAATTACTAGTGCATCACAACACCACGCGATAGCTAGTCGCGACCGGACTGGGCGTCACCCCGATAGATCTATCCATAGTATTAGCGTTCATTCGATTAACAATTCATGATTCAATGGGTCTTTTAAGTCTAGAAGCAAACTTATGTAAAAAACTTTCATCTAGCATACAATCGGGTCCTTTGTGTTCTATTTTAAAAACAAGCATGTTATCCCCCTCGCGGGTTTTAAAATACTTTACAAGTTAGTATAAAAGCGAGGCTATAGACTCACCTTGGTACAATAGTAGTTATTTGACGATCGCTGACGATAAGTGATGCCCGTTAAACACGAAGACCGCAACCTACCAAATAAGGTGCGTTCTTTAATAAATGACTCAAGTATAAATAATACTTAAGTAATACAAAACTCAAAATACAAAACCATGACAATCCCAAAAATAATAATAGTACAAGTGTATTTCTATACTCTTTTACATGTTAACTTTATTAGACTATATGATCAATAAAAATCTGCCGATACTTACCAAAAGTACAAGCTCATTTACCTTACTTAAACTATTCCGTTTTCGACGAAACTTGGTCACAAGCTCACATATAATATGAATAAGACTCAGTTTAAATTTCATTCAAAAATATTACTCCTAAGACCTTCTGCCTGACACATCTTCGTGTTATAAAAACCGGACAGATTTACGCCTTTGACTCGTAAAACCATTTTGACATATCTAAACAACTCCATTTATAAAACCGACACTCGGGTTTGAAAATAGACTCATGACCTGAGGTTTAGACTTCAACATCAGTCCTTCAACATTTTTAAAACTCATTCTATAGTCCCTGAGATTCGATCCAAATATCGACAACAATTTTCGGATTGTGCCGATACTCGTCTCCCGGTTCACGAATACTAAAATTATTGTAACTTCGCACTCGTTTGGAGTTGAAAGTCCTACTTTATATCAAATCGAAGCTAACGAAATTCTCTACGACCCTATCTAATTAGTTTAACAAGATTATTACAGCAAGTAATTCAAAAATGACCTTTAAGTTACTGCCTAAAATTAACCATCTAAAAATCATACCAAATCACCATTTTGACCCATTTCAACAATTTACATACTCATAATATTACCCTAGTATTATGATAACACATTTATCTAACTCCTAACACCCTCAAATTCAATCTAATAAGAATCAAATATATAAAAATCATGCATGCAACATCATCCCACTACAAATATAATAATAATAACAACACCACAACTACAAAATGGATCAAACATGATGTTCTTCACCAAAAATTTGAAAGAAAAATAAAGTGTATGCATGTGGGAAAATTTTATACCAAAATGAAGCTTATCAAATTTCTAGGATGGGTCTTTTATTAGTTTAGGATGAATCAAAGTAGAAATCAAATTTTTTTGATGGTTTTGGTGTTAGGGTGTACGGCCAAAGGAAGAACAAGAGAGAGGGTGGACAAATTTTTTGTTAAATGTGATTTTTTAAATAAAACTAGTTAGTGGAAAAATTATATATAGTCCAAGGTTAGGGTAGATTTTGTCATTTAGGCATAGTTTTGGTTCAAAATGTAATTAAATAGTTTACAATGTAGAAAATGTAAATTGTAAACTTTGAGAATATTTACGAGGCTCGGGTTTCGTAAAAATACTTTTCAAAAGTTAAAATGCTTCATAAATATAATAATAAAGCTTCGACACGACTTAAAACGTAATTAAATCGAAAACATCGAAAATATAAAATATCGAGACAATCGATAATAAACCATAAATTTTTGGGCACGGTATCGCGATCACTAGTAGTTCTCGTCATTCGCTAAAACGTAAAACATGAGAAATAAAGATTAAATAAAATAAAAATCATTTTTATGATAAATTGAGAAATAGTATCGACACCTAAAGTATTCCTTGCCGGTTTTCATCTAATCGACATTCTTACGCTAGTTTCATGTCATAACCTTCTTGGTTAGCCGATAATTTAAAATTCTCATTAAAGTAAACACGTAATACGTAATAGTCGAGATTAAAATAACGACCTGAAATTGACGGATTGTCACATGTTTGTTTGTATATATATATATATATATATATATATATATATATATATATATATATATATATATATATATATATATATATATATATATATATATATATATATATATATATATATATATATATATATATATATATATATATATATATATATATATATATATATATATATATATATTTAATTAATAAAATCTTAAAAACTATAAAAAATGTGCTTTTAGTCGTAATAAAATCGTCGCACATATTATGTTGTGCGGCACACTTTTGTAAAAATATCATTTTGTTTTAACCAATTTGTTTGTTTGTTTGTCTTGTATGCTACATCTTTAATAATTGTGTGTTTGATGAGTGTTTGTCTAAAAAAATTTAAATCCAAAAAGATTTTATATTCTCCTTTATTTTTCATTTTGTTATGTTTTGTGTGTTATTATTAGTAAAATATGAATAAATAAATAACAATTTTAAGAAAAATATTTTTAAAAACTATAAAAAACTTTGCAATTTAATGTGACGTGCATGGGCCCGTGTGTTTCATACCTTGACTATTGCAACCAAAAATATATTTCACGAACTTTGTGAGTGTGTTCCCTGGAAACCTTCACGAGACTATAACTCGTCCACTCTGTACACCGAGGGGTTTAAAGGCTTGTTGCATACGCTAAATGCAATCGTGGTGCCTACGAAAGTGTGCTTTAGAATTTTACGTTTTTTTTATAGTTTTGTCTATTTTGCAGATTTAATAAATAGGTGAAGCTTGGATTGGATTGGTGATTCTTATCGCTTGGGGATGTTACATAAATATTTGGATCGGTGTATAGTATATATTGTTGAATTCACATACTTGTGATGGCGCTTTTCTTTGCGCTATATTTTCAGAGTTCAACCGAAGAATTTATGAGCCCCGGGAAGTCTCATTTCTCTTTCTATTTGTTTTTCACACTTGTCCTACTTTTGAGTTATTTTCTAAATTACGCATATTGCTAAACTTAAATGTGTGTGTGTGTGTGGGGGGGGGGGGGGGGGGGAGAATTGGACAATGTGACTCGTTATTTAAACAAAAACTTTTGTTCGCCCTCGGTAATCTAAAAATCAAATTATTTTTCTTTGCCACTTAGGTTAATATATTAGAATAAAAATAGAAATAAAAAATAGTTGGTTGCTAGTTACCTGGGATGATTGGTTGATTTTTGCTAATAGTTGGTTCGCGCTTGGTTATGAGTATAGTATCATTTTGACAAGTATGGAGATTGATCACCTTCTATTTTTTATTTTTTGTGGTGAACGCTTATATCAAGTGTGGAGAAATTGTTAGTTGTGATGTTTGTGAAGGGCGAGATGAAAAAAAAGTAGAAAAAGTCAAAATCGGAAAAAAAGGAAAAAGTCAAAATTGAAAAAAGAGAGGGAGAATGAAAGAATATGAATAAAAAATAGCCAATGAGCTATATATATATTTATGAAGATGAAGGAAGACGAAGTTCTTTTTGAGATATCGATTAGCGAATGTGCTAAGACGTGATATATGTATGATGTACGATACGTGATTGAAAAAATTGTTATATTTCATGGTTTGTGGTATGTTTTGGTGGCTAGCAACATGGGTAATTCTATAAATATAATTTTTTTTATTTTTCTTTATTGCTTGAGGACAAGCAAACCCTTAAGTGTGGGGGAGTGTTTGCTCTTTTAGCAAAATTTTCTTACAAAAACCCAAAAATATTTGTGATTTCAAAAAATTTTAGATTTTTCTTTTCTTTTGGAACTTAGATAAAATTTATTCCTAACTTTCTTTTTCTTAGCATTGCTTGAGGGCAAACAATAGTTTCTTATCATTGCTTGAGGGCTAGCAATAGTTTAAGTGTGGGGGAATTTGATAACGCTCTAATTATACATGTTTATGTGTGCGTTATCTGTTTATATTTAGGTTAATTATGTGGATTATCGATACTTAATGGATTATATTTGATGTATAGGTTCCAAGGATGTGTCGTGGAAGGAAATGGAAGAAAACACGAAGGAATGAAGCTTAAACGAAGAGATAAAGTCAAGCTTCTTATCTCCCGACACCTGTCACTGTTTTGGCCATATCTTGAGCATACGAACTCTGTTTTAGTTGATTCAAGCGGCCACAGAAAGAGGAAAGAATTATCTACAACCTTGCCATTTGGTCCATGATGGAAATGACCAAATGTGCAGCGCACATTTGAAAAAGTGCGACGCACTTTTCCTCGACATTAATAAAACTTTGGCTCCACGTTTAGAAAATGTGCGACACACATTTGACAAAGTGTGGCACACTTTGGGTCGCAGAAAGCCTATAAAAGCACCCTTTTGGACCTCTCATTCATACCAACTCACCACCACTTCTTCCATCTTTCCCTAATCATTTTATCACGTTTTTTGGGTGTAGTAACATCATCCAAAGTGTTTGTAGCTTAAGGAATTGATCATTGGATCATTAGTATAAAGTTTTCATTTGGGAAAACTAATCATCGAATCAAACTCTTGTAATCATTTTGTATAATCTCTATAACTCTTTTATTATGATCAATTCTAGAATTATGATGAATGTTATGTTTGTTATTGCTTTGATTATGGACTAGTTACTTGTGTATTTGGTTGAGGCATGTATAGAACTAGGAATAGATTGTATTAGCTTCGCAAGGGCGAAGTGCGGCGCACAATTAGTTTTGTGCGACGCACTTTCTCCGTGGTTCATGATTATAAGCGTGGTTGATTTGTTCTTTGATGAGACTGCTTTTATACATGGTCTCATCGTCCAAATCAGGCTTAAAATGCATAAAATATCATTTAAACTGCCAAATATATGCTCGTGTTTGTTACTTGTGTATTTTTAGGTACGGATATTGAGGAAATGGCAAAAGATCACAAGAATCATTCAAAAACGAACACGGGAAACGAAGTCGCACAATGAACCGGGCCCAAGTTTGGATTTTACAAAAATGCCCTTGAAGAATTGAAGATTGGCAACTTTAGTCCCTCAACTTTTGAAGATTAACACTTTATACCCCTCAAATATTCAAAATTATGAATAGGGTCCCTAAAGTTTGAAGACTATACAAGAAAAGCCCTTGGAAAATGAAGAATATGCATTAAAAATCCTTATTACAAGCTTAAAAACATTTGGTGCCAAAAATGTCAAATGTCCAAAGTTAAAATCAAAGGAAAAGAAGTTTTAATGCTGTTTATACAAAGTGAAGAAGACAAAGAACCTTGGGGGCCATTTTTGCCAAACAAACAAACCACCACCACCAACCAGCCTCTGACACGTCAGCATAACCCACCCAAATACCCATTTACCCATACCCTGCCCACTACCAAACCCACCAACCCGGTTTAATTTATTAAACGAGGTCAAACCCCCAGTCAACCTTTCCCACTTTCCCTCCTAACACTTAATTTAAAAAACTTATTACCCAAAACAGATTAAACCCAAGTCTTAATCCCCTTTGAACCCTAATTAATTCCAGACCTAATCAGAGCAAATCAAAGGGGTATTTCCCAAAACCCTCCAGATCGTTGATTAAACCCTTTCTCACCAAAACCCACATTCCACCTCACCACAAGACACACCCATGTGTCTTGTGGGACCCTCCCTTGCCCCGTCCCTTTCCCTCAAACCCTACACCCGACCAAACCAACGCCCATGATGATTCTCCTTGGTCCCCAAGCACTTTCCAATGGCCAAGATCACTTTCCACAGCTAGCACATCACTCTCATATCACATGGGCAAGGATTGACCAAGACTTGAAGATTTTTCCAAGGGCATTTCAGAGAATTCCATATATAGGGTTTTACACATTGTATTTTTTATTAGTTTTCTAGAATTCTCCATAGGCTAGTATAAATGAGACGTATGTGTCTCATTTTAAGCTCTTGTTCCAGATTTTTGCTTGAATTTTGTAACCCTTTTATTTAAATGAAAATTTGAGTTAAGTGATATCTCTTTTTCTTTATTAAAGCTTGGTGTTAAAATTGGCATAATCTGAGTTCCAATGTGTTCTTGATTAACAAAAAATTAAAAATCAGTTTTGAGAAGTAAATTTTCTAAAAACGATTTTTTTAAGTCATTTTGACAAAATCTTTCTAAAACTCAAACCAATGATGAAATGAAGTGAAAGTGGAATTTCATCACTGGTTATTGGGGTTTTGATAAGTTTCTGTTAAGAGGTTCCAATGATTTTGTTTGGTTTCATAGGGTTGAGAAGAAATCAGTTTCAAAGATTTCTTTGTTTAAACCAAGAGTGATAAGCTGGCTTAATCAATAAGCCAGGCTTATTCACTTTGTGGATTGCTTATTCCAGTTCACTTTTTTTGTTTTTTATCTTGGCAGGAACAAATTTGGCATATTGGATGATTGTTGGTGCTTGAAATCCATCATCATCACTCTTGCCTCCAACAAGTCCTTTCCTGAAGATGTCAGCTCAAGCCCGGGCTTGATGGAGAAGGGTAGGCTACCCTTTGTGATCCCTGGATGTAGGGTCACCAGGTAAAAGCATTTCTTCTTCCTTTTCCATACTTGCATTGGAAGATTTTTGAGCTTGAGTAATTTTTAGGACTAGGGTTGTGGATGCTAGAACAAATGTTAAATATTGCATACTTGTCAGTTTAGAACAGGTTAGTATTGATTTGGGTGGGTTTGATGCAAGTTTGAGTAGAAGTCTTTTGTTAAAATTCATGTTTCTGTTTTTTAAGTGGTGTTTGGATCCAGGTTTTATAATTAAGTTTGAGAGATGAATTTGATTTAAAAGCTGTTTTAGTTCACCCAATTGAGTGGTTTAGTGTGTATTCAGTCTAAAGTGTTGGTTTAGTACCATTTGGTAAGTGTTGAATACAAGTCTTGAACAAAACATAGCCTAAAAATCAGTTTAGATACAACTGCATGATTTTTGTGGATTTTGGCCTTCAAATTTAGGTGCTTGATAGGATATAGGGTAGGTTAGGATTTTGTAAGTGTTTTGAGGGGGTTTGTGAGTGGATTGAGTGAGTTTTGGCCAACCAAAACTCACCCAATTGCCAAACACATCAGCAAACAAGCCAACAGCCCCCATTCCTATATCAGTAACTGATTTTAGGGTTTTTCTACTTGATTTTGTTTTGTAACTTGGTGATTTTTATATTTTGTTGACTCCCCACAACCCAACTGGTTGTGGGGGTGCCTTTGTTTGCCCACAAATCCAAGCAACAAGCAAGTTCTAGGCACAAAAGTGCCCAGACCCAAATTTTTGTGAAGGCAGTGGGAACTCACTTCCCACTGCTAGTGTAAACATTTCCCCTGCTAAGCAAAAAGACAAAAGGGGTCACATGTCATTGTCAGTTTTCCTAATTTTTTGTCTTTATTGACCAAAAATGGGAATTAGACTTTGAAACCAGTTTTATTATTTTTCTTATTTTATTTAGGATTTTTCTGTTTAATTAAATTTTTATTTACTGTTCATTTGCTATTTTTAGGTTTTATTGCTATTTTTAATTAACTTTTATGTTTCTGTTTTTGGCATTTAGTGCAAAAAATACTTGTTTTTCAGTTTAAACATTTTTCTTAGATTAGGAAAAACATTTTAAGATTTTTGGTTAAAAAAGTTTTTACTGTTCATCTTTTTATTATTTTTTTAGAATTAATTTAAGTTAATTAGGGTTTTATAATAAACTGTTTTTGTCTTTTAGTGGTAAAATTATTATTTTTCAAACTTTTTCAATTTTCTACTGTTCATTAGAGTAAAATAGGATTTTTAAAATTGGTAGATTACTTTTAGCATTATTTTATTATTTTTTATAATTATTTTTGTTTTAAAATAGTTTTTAGTGTTTTAAAAATAGGAAAATAGTAATTAAAATTTAAGAAAAATACTTTTTAGTTTATAAATAATATAAGTGAGTTATTTGTCCAATAAAATAATATTTTGGGCTTTTTCTTAATTATATTTAATTTTTGGGCTTTAATTAGCATTAAAAAATGAATATTTAATTAATAAAAGGCTTTAAAATATTTTTATTGGATTTTTATCCTTATTTATATTATTTTGAACTACTTTTTCATTTTTAATTTGTTTTTAGCTTAAAATTTTTAAATTTTCACGTTTTACGTACTTACGTTCGCGTTTTACGTCATTCGTCGTAGTTAATTGTAATCGTAGTTCGTCTCTAGTTTTCTTTCTTTTCTTATCCAAAAACGACACTACCCCAAACTTTTGATTATACTTATTGGCACATTAATCCACACACCTCCTCGAGAACGAACCCGCATTTGTTCGGTTTCGCGTTTTTCCTAAAACGTGCAACTTAATACTTGCCCATAATACGCTCTTTTCTCTAAAAGACGTGTTTCTACGACTATCAATTTGGCGCCGCTTCCGGGGAGGCGTGTTGTGTTTTGATTGAACCATTGTTGTTTTTTATATAGCCATAAATAGTATTTGTATTAGTAGCACTCTACTAATACGTATTATCGGTTTTCGGTTTTTGTGTGAATATTATTAATATATTGTATACGTAGAACAATAAATTCACAAGTACTCCAAATACGTGAGCAATCACAACCTTGACTTGGGAGGTCATTACCCAATCATTGTATTCGAATCTCAAGCCAAAGAAAAAAAGGCAAAAATAGATAAATACTTTCGTGAAGCTTAATCTTGATAATACAAACTATAAGGTGGGTATAAGGCGGTTGTATTTCACGACCTAAAGGAAAAAGGTTCTTAAGTGCTTCGCGCCGCCTCGTTTCCTCCGCTTGCTTGTGCGTATTTGATTTTGAGAGTGAATCGAGGGTTTTGCCGCCCAAAGTATTATTACATATCATATATATTTTCTTGGTTTCTATTGATTAAACCCTCTTGAACGATTTGGTGTTCCACCATCGTTCTAAAGTCATCGAAGGCGTTCACTCCACGTGATCGTTTTCATTCCTTGAGGCTTCTTTAATCAAGAGATTTGATTAAGGAGGAGATTTGTAGATTTTTGTCTACTTAATACATTTCACCAATTTCCAAAAAAGTTAATACCATCAAAAACCACAAAAAAAAAATTGAAAAAATACAAAATACCAAAAAGAATCTTCTTTGCTCGTCTCCTCGTTGTACGTGACGTTTATGCTAACTCGTAATCAAGCAAAACGTGCACGTAGACGAAAGAACAAAACTCCCACTCCAACTCATTCTAGTGAGGAGTCTCCTATTGACGAACCCATTGTACGAGAAGCACCAACCATGGCGAATCGAACTATGATGGAGTTACTTCAAGCACCCACCGAGGGTTATGGAGAAGCTATTGTGATTCCCGCTATCCTTGCGGAGAATTTTGAGGTGAAAACGGGTTTGTTGTCGATGATCCAAAACAACAAATTCCGTGGTGATGAGAAGGACAATCCCCACAACCATATCCACCAATTTAATCGTCTTACCGCCACGTGCAAATTCAAGGATGTCTCAAATGACTCGATTAAGATGATGCTTTTTCCGTATTCCTTAGAGGGGCCCGCTAAAATTTGGTTAGAGAAAGAGCCACCCAATTCTATATTGACGTGGAAGGATCTCGTTTCAAAGTTCGTGAACCAATTTTTTCCGCCCTCTAAGACTACGCATTTGAAAAATGAGATTTCTAAATTTTCACAAGAATCAAATGAAAGTTTTTCTACGGCTTGGAATAGGTTTAAGGAGATGTTACATGAATGTCCTCATCACGGTTTTTCCGACTTACACCAAATCGACACGTTTTACAATGGACTTAATGATCATGAAAGAGATTATTTGAATGCCGCCGCGGGTGGTAATTTTTTGTGTAAAATGGTTGAAGAAGCTTTGGTCATAATTGAGAATAGGTCTAAGGTTTATAGCCCTCGTAACACACCGAGTGTTGCCAAAATGGGCTCATCATCGTCTCGTAGTATCAATGCCTTACAAGATGAAGCTAATGAGGAAAATCGGTTTTTCGATAGGTTTTCGACCCTTATGTCCCATTGGAAAGCTCAAGAAGCTCCGAATTCCGCTTCGGTTAAAGCGGTTTCTAAGAGCTGTTTGTCCTGTGGTGGAGCTCATGATCTTTCCGAGTACATTACCGCGGATGGTAACACTTCGAGTGCTTATGTAGCCACGGGAACTTATAACCAAATCGGTCAAGGTTCCCGCCAAAATCAAGCTCCACCAAATCAAAATGCTAATAACTATCGAAACAACAACCAAGGTGGAAATTACCAAGGAAATCAAAGGAATTATAACAAGGGTAATTATCAAAGTGGAAATGGGCAAGTTTCTAATCAAAACCAAAACCGTGATTTTCAAACATCGACTCAAGGATTTCAAAATGATCACACCAAAAATCTTCAAGGAGAATTTTTGAATTATGCTAAGGCTAATGATGCTAAGTTTGATAACATGCAACGTGAAATGGTTAGCTTAAGATCCGAGGTGAAAACGAGCTTAAAAATGAACTTGCTAATGAACTTAAAACTCATGCTAATAAAATGGAAGGAAATGTCACACGTCTCCAACAAAATCAACAAAAAATGGAGCAAGGACAACATGAGATTAAGCAAGAATTGTTAAAAGCGGATGCTAGGCAATCTAAGTTTGAAGACCGTATGGCTAAGATGTTTGAAGCTATCATGTGTAAGCCCTCTTCTCCGGGTGGTCTTCCTAGTGATACCATCGTGAACCCGAAAGGAGAATTGAAGGTTATTACTACTCGTAGTGGTAAAACTTTCAAAGAACCCATTTCTCGTCCAAGTACTTCTATGGAGAAGGAAAAAGAGAAAGAACCCGAGGTTGTGGTTGAAAAGGAGCAAATTCCAAGCCCACGAAGTACCGCTCAAACCACACCTACGGTTGAACCCACACCAATCATGGAACCCGAGATTCCAAGGCCGTTGCCTATGCCTACTTTGCCCCAACCCACACCACCTTTACCCTACCCTTCAAGACGAGACAAGGAAAAGGCACAAGAACGAAATAATTATCAATTTGAACTCTTTATGAAAATGTTTCGTGACTTGCAATTTAATATAAGTTTTGCCGACGCCTTAGTCATGATGCCTCGATTTGCCGCGAACTTCAAAAGTATGTTGAATAACAAGGAAAAATTGCAAAAATCGTCTAGTTGTTCTTCGGTTTTTCTAAGCCGCATACCTCAAAAAGTCGGTGATCCTGGAAAGTTTTTAATCCCATGTGCTATACAAGACATGGAAGAATGCTACGCCTTGGCCGATCTAGGTGCTAGTATTAATTTGATGCCTCTTGAGATTTTTAAATCGCTCAATCTTCCCAATCTCACTCCTTCAAGAATGTCAATCGAAATTGTCGATCATTCTACGATTCTAGCTTGTGGAGTTGCCGAGGACGTCTTTGTGAAAGTTGGAAAGTTCTACTATCCCGTAGACTTTATTGTTGTTAACATTCCTATCGATCCTAAAGTTCCATTAATTTTAGGTCGATCTTTTTTGGATACCTCGAGAGCACTTATCGATGTGCATGCAAGAAAAATCACTCTTCGTTTCAATGAGGAAGAACTCGTCATTAATGCAACCCAAAACTCCACTCTTTCTCATGTGTATTCTATCACATCTTTGTACAATGTCAATCCCATCAAAAACATTTGCAAAAGATTTCAAATAGAGTTTTAGGAGTTGTTGAGAAAAATGAAGTTCCGTCCCCTCCGCCGGTGGAGGTTAAGAGTGTTAAGCCTACGATTCCAATCTCGAGTGATTCTTCGGATGATGAATACGTTGATCCCGATGGGGAAGTTTTCTTTGTTGACAAACGTTTTGAAAACTTACCACCACCTAAACCAAAAAGATTTCAAAATGTGAGAATTTTTAGTGTGACTAACATTGCTTTAGATGCACCAAATATTTTTGACATAATTAAATCGGGTTTTCACAAGGAGAATGTAAAAGATGAAAAAGGAAAAGATTTTGAATTGAATTTAAAAGATTTTTCTACAATTCTAACTCCGTCATTACCACGTGATTTGAGTACTACAAGCTCGTCTTCTCTTTTTGACGATGCTTTGTGTGGATCTAGTATGGGGGAATCCCCTTATGTTCCCTCCCCTTTCTCCACCGAGGACGAGATATTTGATCCTGGAATTGCTTATATAGGGAAATCTCGGTCTTCCACCGATGCAATAAATGGAAAATCTTTTCATTTGATTGGTGCGAGTCTACCTCGAGTAGCTCATGTTTTTAGAGACTTACCCATTGTCCCACCCTTCTATTTCTTCTCTCCTCTTTTCTTGAAACTCTTTGAGTTTTTGTTGACTATTGATGAAGTGGCGTTGATTTGTTTTTCCAATGAAAACGAGAACGCCATCTTCGATCCCGGTATTTTGCACCATCAAAGGACTTAGTCCTTTATACCGGTTGTTTTTGGGCCTTGTTTATCATGTAAGCCCCACCAAAAATTGACCACACCATGATATCCCTAAATGATCACATTTATGGGGATTCGAGTCGAGCTTTTGACTCGGTTATCAAAAACAAGGTGCCTCGTAGGGGAGTCCCATGGTTATCCATGTACATATTATTGCTTTCTAATTAGTTTAACGTGAGGGGATTTGTGCCCTTCCGACCTTTGTTCCGTTGTTGTTTGTGAATTGTGGTTTTTAGATCATGCTCTTCACGATTGGAGCCTCTCGTGTTCGTTTTATGGGAGCACTCGATCGTTTGCTTTGGAGGCATTTCTCAATATCCAAATGATATATCCTTTGATGTTCTAACCTTAGGTTTTTAGCACACTTCATAAACGGCTTTAAATTTAATGGTTACACCCTTTCCATACTAGATTAGGCATTCGACTACGTCTCTAGTATGGGGGTGTTTGCACCCCTAGACTCGAAACATTGAGGATAATGTTTAACTTTAGTATGGGGGGGGGGGGGGGTGAATAGATACTTGCCTTGCCAAACCTTCATGCTTTCCAAAGTTTATCGTTTTGATTATCGTTTTTGTTGCAAAATAAGGCTAAAAATGGCCAAATTTTAAATTTTTTTCTCATGTTTTATAAGTGTTTGAAGACACGAATGTAGGTTTTCCGATGGCGAGAATAAGAGTAATTTTTGACTCGACCGTGCGTGTTGAGCACTTAGCTTTGATTCCTTAACTACACATTAGGCTAAGTCTCTTAAATGAGGACGAGAAATGATAGAGTTAATTATAAGTTACTATGCTAAACGTAGAGTACTCGTATTCTTTCAAAAACTCATGTGTTCTCGTTGTTTGCTTATTCTCCCTTCGCTTGTAAATATTTTTTGCTTAATAAATATTGACTTAGCGGTTTAGTTAGGATTGTTTGGTTTCTAGTCTTTTCTAGTAGCTTCCGTGTAATTAAATTGGGAAGACATTAAGGTATCGCCAGCGTCATGGTTTTGAAGTATTGGCACCCTAATAATCGAAAGCTTCACCCAATAATAAGATTTCAAGTGCTCACCTAAATCTAGCAAACAATTTGAAGGCCCACAAGGCCTAAAATCTATGCAAAATTGAAAGTGAATCAAGCCTTAATCTTCGAAGCTTTAAAGATACAAAATTCGCTTTAGCGTGAGGATATACGTCTTTGGCTAATAAAACCACCGATGAGGCGGATAATAAAAGGCAAGGCAAGACCGAAGTCATAATAAAAGCTTCATGGCGAAGTTGAATAAAAGATGGAGGTAAACCAAAGATAATAAGGCCCTTCCGTTAGGGGGCGTATAAAAGTCTTGGTAATAAGTCTCATGTTCAAAACCGTTATAAAACCGTGTTTATCGATCCTTCTTGTCAACTTAATTTTTTAACATCGTTGTCTATTAGGAGGGGTTATTGATTTGATGGTCTTAGTTACACCGTTAGGACTCTATTTTTAGACCTAAATCTCTATTATCGCATAAGTCAATGATGTATCCTCGTGATCATTAAGACAAAATAAAATATAATAGATACAACTTAGGAATAATGGGAGAATAAGTACGTGATTAGGGCATATGAGTAGTGTTAGCATTACTAACTTATAATGACAATGATCTCGTTGCACGCTTGGCATGGAATTAGAGTGAAAATCGAGGACGATGAAATTATTTCTAACGAAGCATTCACGTGTTCTTATTCTATGAACCTAAACGTCCTATTTTGCGATGAAAATCATACATTATGTCTAAAACGCAAGTAGTAGTAATAGTGTAGTGTAGCTAGTTTATCATTTCAATAAAGTCCATAAAAATAAATTTTGGAAATGCTATGATACTTTATTCTAGCATTGCGTGGGGACACGACAATGGTTTAGTATGGGGGAGTGATGAGACTGCTTTTATACATGGTCTCATCGTCCAAATCAGGCTTAAAATGCATAAAATATCATTTAAACTGCCAAATATATGCTCGTGTTTGTTACTTGTGTATTTTTAGGTACGGATATTGAGGAAATGGCAAAAGATCACAAGAATCATTCAAAAACGAACACGGGAAACGAAGTCGCACAATGAACCGGGCCCAAGTTTGGATTTTACAAAAATGCCCTTGAAGAATTGAAGATTGGCAACTTTAGTCCCTAAACTTTTGAAGATTAACACTTTATACCCCTCAAATATTCAAAATTATGAATAGGGTCCCTAAAGTTTGAAGACTATACAAGAAAAGCCCTTGGAAAATGAAGAATATGCATTAAAAATCCTTATTACAAGCTTAAAAACATTTGGTGCCAAAAATGTCAAATGTCCAAAGTTAAAATCAAAGGAAAAGAAGTTTTAATGCTGTTTATACAAAGTGAAGAAGACAAAGAACCTTGGGGGCCATTTTTGCCAAACAAACAAACCACCACCACCAACCAGCCTCTGACACGTCAGCATAACCCACCCAAATACCCATTTACCCATACCCTGCCCACTACCAAACCCACCAACCCGGTTTAATTTATTAAACGAGGTCAAACCCCCAGTCAACCTTTCCCACTTTCCCTCCTAACACTTAATTTAAAAAACTTATTACCCAAAACAGATTAAACCCAAGTCTTAATCCCCTTTGAACCCTAATTAATTCCAGACCTAATTAGAGCAAATCAAAGGGGTATTTCCCAAAACCCTCCAGATCGTTGATTAAACCCTTTCTCACCAAAACCCACATTCCACCTCACCACAAGACACACCCATGTGTCTTGTGGGACCCTCCTCTGCCCCGTCCCTTTCCCTCAAACCCTACACCCGACCAAACCAACGCCCAGGATGATTCTCCTTGGTCCCCAAGCACTTTCCAATGGCCAAGATCACTTTCCACAGCTGGCACATCACTCTCATATCACATGGGCAAGGATTGACCAAGACTTGAAGATTTTTCCAAGGGCATTTCAGAGAATTCCATATCTAGGGTTTTACACATTGTATTTTTTATTAGTTTTCTAGAATTCTCCATAGGCTAGTATAAATGAGACATATGTGTCTCATTTTAAGCTCTTGTTCCAGATTTTTGCTTGAATTTTGTAACCCTTTTATTTAAATGAAAATTTGAGTTAAGTGATATCTCTTTTTCTTTATTAAAGCTTGGTGTTAAAATTGGCATAATCTGAGTTCCAATGTGTTCTTGATTAACAAAAAATTAAAAATCAGTTTTGAGAAGTAAATTTTCTAAAAACGATTTTTTTTAAGTCATTTTGACAAAATCTTTCTAAAACTCAAACCAATGATGAAATGAAGTGAAAGTGGAAATTCATCATTGGTAATTGGGGTTTTGATAAGTTTCTGTTAAGAGGTTCCAATGATTTTGTTTGGTTTCATAGGGTTGAGAAGAAATCAGTTTCAAAGATTTCTTTGTTTAAACCAAGAGTGATAAGCTGGCTTAATCAATAAGCCAGGCTTATTCACTTTGTGGATTGCTTATTCCAGTTCACTTTTCTTGTTTTTTATCTTGGCAGGAACAAATTTGGCATATTGGATGATTGTTGGTGCCTGAAATCCATCATCATCACTCTTGCCTCCAACAAGTCCTTTCCTGAAGATGTCAGCTCAAGCCCGGGCTTGATGGAGAAGGGTAGGCTACCCTTTGTGATCCCTGGATGTAGGGTCACCAGGTAAAAGCATTTCTTCTTCCTTTTCCATACTTGCATTGGAAGATTTTTGAGCTTGAGTAATTTTTAGGACTAGGGTTGTGGATGCTAGAACAAATGTTAAATATTGCATACTTGTCAGTTTAGAACAGGTTAGTATTGATTTGGGTGGGTTTGATGCAAGTTTGAGTAGAAGTCTTTTGTTAAAATTCATGTTTCTGTTTTCTAAGGGGTGTTTGGATCCAGGTTTTATAATTAAGTTTGAGAGATGAATTTGATTTAAAAGCTGTTTTAGTTCACCCAATTGAGTGGTTTAGTGTGTATTCAGTCTAAAGTGTTGGTTTAGTACCATTTGGTAAGTGTTGAATACAAGTCTTGAACAAAACATAGCCTAAAAATCAGTTTAGATACAACTGCATGATTTTTGTGGATTTTGGCCTTCAAATTTAGGTGCTTGATAGGATATAGGGTAGGTTAGGATTTTGTAAGTATTTTGAGGGGGTTTGTGAGTGGATTGAGTGAGTTTTGGCCAACCAAAACTCACCCAATTGCCAAACACATCAGCAAACAAGCCAACAGCCCCCATTCCTATATCAGTAACTGATTTTAGGGTTTTTCTACTTGATTTTGTTTTGTAACTTGGTGATTTTTGTATTTTGTTGACTCCCCACAACCCAACTGGTTGTGGGGGTGCCTTTGTTTGCCCACAAATCCAAGCAACAAGCAAGTTCTAGGCACAAAAGTGCCCAGACCCAAATTTTTGTGAAGGCAGTGGGAACTCACTTCCCACTGCTAGTGTAAACATTTCCCCTGCTAAGCAAAAAGACAAAAGGGGTCACGTGTCATTGTTAGTTTTCCTAATTTTTTGTCTTTAGTGACCAAAAATGGGAATTAGACTTTGAAACCAGTTTTATTATTTTTCTTATTTTATTTAGGATTTTTCTGTTTAATTAAATTTTTATTTACTGTTCATTTGCTATTTTTTAGGTTTTATTGCTATTTTTAATTAACTTTTATGTTTCTGTTTTTGGCATTTAGTGCAAAAAATACTTGTTTTTCAGTTTAAACATTTTTCTTAGATTAGGAAAAACATTTTAAGATTTTTGGTTAAAAAAGTTTTTACTGTTCATCTTTTTATTATTTTTTTAGAATTAATTTAAGTTAATTAGGGTTTTATAATAAACTGTTTTTGTCTTTTAGTGGTAAAATTATTATTTTTCAAACTTTTTCAATTTTCTACTGTTTATTAGAGTAAAATAGGATTTTTAAAATTGGTAGATTATTTTTAGCATTATTTTATTATTTTTTATAATTATTTTTGTTTTAAAATAGTTTTTAGTGTTTTAAAAATAGGAAAATAGTAACTAAAATTTAAGAAAAATACTTTTTAGTTTATAAATAATATAAGTGAGTTATTTTTCCAATAAAATAATATTTTGGGCTTTTTCTTAATTATGTTTAATTTTTGGGCTTTAATTAGCATTAAAAATTGAATATTTAATTAATAAAAGGCTTTAAAATATGTTTATTGGATTTTTATCCTTATTTATATTATTTTGAACTACTTTTTCATTTTTAGTTTGTTTTTAGCTTAAAATTTTTAAATTTTCACGTTTTACGTACTTACGTTCGCGTTTTACGTCATTCGTCGTAGTTAATTGTAATCGTAGTTCGTCTCTAGTTTTCTTTCTTTTCTTATCCAAAAACGACACTACCCCAAACTTTTGATTATACTTATTGGCACATTAATCCACACACCTCCTCGAGAACGAGCCCGCATTTGTTCGGTTTCGCGTTTTTCCTAAAACGTGCAACTTAATACTTGCCCATAATACGCTCTTTTTCCTAAAAGACGTGTTTCTACGACTATCATTCTTGCACCCAATACTATTATGTTTGATCATGGTTATGTATTTGGTTCATTCATGATTATAGCTAGTACTTATATGATTGAATGAATTCCATGTCATTTACTCAATGAATCTTGGTATTCGCCTTTGTCGCGATTGGTGGAATAAAATACATAACAACTCTTGCATAATCTTGTTTAATGCTTTGTCATATGCTCGAGAGGGTTTGGCTCAGCGAGTACTTGGATTATTGAAACCAACATAACCAATCTTAATGCTTTTGGTATGACATGGTCTATAGAAGGATTTTTGTTATATTGAATAGATGTTGCATGTGCGACTAGTAATCCACATATTGTCTTACATTGTTTATGTGCTTATAATTCATCTTTGCTATTTATCTTTTCTATGTTTTAACCTTAACCAAACGCACCTTTAAATCATTATTAGAAGCTTAAATCTTTAGAACTTGTGACACTCTAAGGATAATTGTTTTTACTTGTTAACAACAATCTCCTGGATTGAACTAGACTTTAACTTTAGACTATACTATACACGAAATGGTATACTTACCCGTGTTGTATTTTTAGTCCCTTGTTTGGTAATCATCTAGTAATATAAATTTAAAACTCGCTTACGCAACATCAATATCTATATCCTTTAACACATTAATTCATGATGGTATTGGTGGCAAAAGGTGGTTAGGTATTCGTCCTATGATCCAACCAGACCGAAGGGATCTTCCCAGGGACAATCCATTAGAACTTAGAAGTCCTTAGGAAAGATGGAGTAGTTGAGTGTACGGGAAATATGCCGACTAATGACTTAAGCTAGCACTGGAACAATCACAACAAGGTGCTAGTAATGACGTCTTGGTAAGCATTGAAGGGGTTAAAGAATGAAGAAGAAATGTAAGGATAAAGGGTGTAAAGAAAATAGCCCTCCATACAACTTAGGCATAAATCGGGTCAATACATCTACTATTAGGATCACTTAGATGATTTCTGGTATTGAAAACAAAGCATCATGGACCCAGTGATGCAATGTATAACCATTCCCATCCTATTCAAGCTTCTCTCAAAAGAAGTTTGTTTTATTGTCACGGAGTTTAACTCATTTCAATCGACTTTCTCACTCCGAGATAATAGATATTGAAAAGGTGGCAATCTGCTCCAGCCTCCGATCACCAAATAAACGTGCACTTATAGAGTCTAGAGCCAACGAGATTCATCAAAAATCTCATTAGAACACTTATTCCATATATCAATTGTTGTTCATCATTAGAACATAAGATATAATTTCTAGAATCCTACGCTCTATCCTTATGATATTGCTAGAACATTCAGAGTGATACTCTTTAATATTCACTGTGATGAATGGAAATCCTTCCAGCGTTAAGATCAAACAGCACTGCGGTAGTTCATATGTAAGATTCACTTGAATTGAACATATGTTAACTGGAAAGCAACAGTGGTTTGATTCTTTCTTGATTCAAACTCGTTCCAGGTCTCGACGCAATATCTTTATGATCTTGCCAAAACATTCAGAGTAATACTCCTTAGTATTTATAGTGACGAATGGAAATCCTTCTAGTGTCATCATCAAACAACACTGCGGTAGGTAACTTGTGAGATTCTATACGAATCAAACTTGTGTCAACTGGAAAGAAACAATGGTTTGATTCTTAATTGATTCAAACTTGTTCCTGGAAATGAATTGATAACTTAATCAGCAGAATGGAACTGCATGATTCACTCTTTACTATGAATTATCTTTCGAGATGTTCAAGTATTGAGAATGGCTACCACAGCCGGAAACCATGTCAAGGAAGTTCTTTAAACTTACCTAATCACAGGTACGGTACTTGTACTGTATAATGGGAAACCGGGGGAATGCAAACGGTGGCGGTATTTCAAGAGTCGCGATTCAAGACCACATACTCAAGAAAATGAAGAAATCTCAAGAACATCTAAAGACAAAGACTTCCGCTACTCTGATGATCAAGAGAGATTGTTAGTTAGCTTTCATCAATACTTCAAAGAATGAGTATGTGGGGAAAGACACAAGATCACAAGATGGAAAAGTTTAAAGATCAAGTCAAGGCAAAGATCAGAGATCCAAGATCACAAGTCATGAAAGGAATTATGAAAGAACTCTCAAGACAACGAGCTTCAAAGTTTGCAACAACAAAGAAGTGAAGTCACATATTACATGACCACCACTTAGGGGGAGATTGTTAGAAGTATTTAAAGTGATGGCAAAAGAAGTGAAGTCACACATTATATGACCACCCCTTAGGGGGAGATTGTTAGAAGCATTTAAAGTGATGGTCATATAATATACCGCTGCGAAACTCGTAGAAAATTCTATTCAACGGTGTCTAGAGTTCTTAGTTTATGTTACGTATGTAACGGGAATTTGTCCCGAACACATAAATGAAGAAGGCCTCCTAAACTTGTAAGCCTTATTATAAAAGGCCTAACCATCCTTATTTGTGTGTGTGTGTGTGTTTTCCTTTCCTTAGTTTGTAGAGAGAGAAAGTTCTTGTCTTTCTCTCACTAGGATTACACACTCCTTGTTCTTCTTCCTTTCTTTTCTCTAATCTAATCTAATCCTTCTTTTGTTTTAGTCTTTGTTATTGTTCTTCATCTTATTTCTTTCCTTAATTTGTATTCATCATGTCCATCACATAAATCATCTCGTCACATTAATATTCATGGATTTCGTGTTTGGTTGGTCGTGTTTTATAATCTTACATAAAAAGAATGAATTTTTTGGTTGAAATATTGTGTTTAGAGTGGCTTTGTAGGATCCAACAAGATAGATATTTTATGAGTTTGTGGGGCGACACCTTTATTTCTTATTGTTTCGTTGTTCGTTGTTGATCCAACAATGATCGAAATCAATCATTGAATCAAACTTGTTAGAAATAGAAGTTACTGATCCATAGATAATGAAACACAACTTCGATGATGTAAAAGTAATTACGCGTAAACCACGTGTTATTCGTGTTTGAACCACGTGTGATTCGGTGTGATTTGTGTTTGAATCACGTGTGATTCGTGGGCGAATCACGTGTGATTCTTGGCACGAATCACACGTGATCCGTGCGTGAATGACGTGTGATCCATGTAGACTACTTCTATATTTCAAAAAGAAAATCGAAACTAACATATACATGCTTTTAACAATTATATCAAACTCTAATTGTGTTACATTACCATCAACCTAATTTTAAGATGCTTAGCCAATTCAAACATCCTTTATGCATGCACATTCAACTTGTCTAAAGATATCATCTGACGTATTGAACTTCAACTTTATATTATTTCAATCTAACGGTTGTTAGCTTTCTATAATATCACATATAAACACAAAATATTTTCCATTTATCTTCATTTAATACATAATTTCTTCTCTCCTAAAAAACACACACACCTACCCTAAAAAAACCATTGGACATTATACAAACATCAACGGGAAATCGCCAAAAAATGATAAAATTTGTCAGAAACTCCATCCTACCATGGTCGGTTGCTATGAATCACCGGAAAACAAAACAAAGACCGTCATGTCGTAGATCTGACGTTATCCACCATGGATCTGTTGCCCGCCATCGCTCCGTCATCCTCTTTCGTTTCGTCGTTTGTCGTTTATCTAATAATGGCGTGAATCAGTTATAGAAAAACATTTTGAATGAAAAGAAATAAAGGTCATCAAACCATAAAATGATGAAGCACAAGTTCTAAATCTAGAAAAAGACGGTTTTGGTTTTTTGTTATTGTTGTTATGAAAATTGTAAATAACTTGTGGTTTAGTTTTGTTGTTATAAAGCGATTGTGTTGAAATGGAAAATATGTCTGACCAATTTATTATTAGATTGGTCAAATGTTACACATCTAGAAATTATTGTAGAAAAATGGAACTAAACTCGTACATGATCATGTCTTTCTAGCGTTTTATCTGATAATCACGCCAAAGCATAAGAAATATGGCCAAAATCACAAGTAATTTAGCACAAATCACATGTGTTTGGGCAAAAATCACATGTGATTTTATATAAATCACAAGTGTTTAATTGTGGTTGACCAAAATTGTGATTTTATATTGGTATAAATTACTTGTTGGTTTGACCTAAATCACTTGTGATTCTGACCAAATCAAATGTAATTATTACTAAATCACATGTAATTCAAGTAGAATTACACGTGATTCAAACAAAATCATATGTAATTCAAAAGCAATTTTGTTTTATATATTTTACATGAATCACATGTAATGCAAGTAAAATCACATGTAATTATTAGCGAATTGTATGTAATTAAAGTAAAATTACATATGATTCAAACAAAATTACATGTAATTCATAAGCCAGTTTGTTTTCTAAATTTTACATGAATAATAACAAAACATTTTTATATATTGATAAAGTTACACATGATTCAAACAAAATCATATGTGATTCATGTAATGTGGGTTTGTTAGAAGATGTTAAGGTTTTGAAATGCTTGAATCACATGTAATGCAAGCAAAATCACATGTAATTATCAGTGTATCACATGTAATTCAAGTCAAATTACATGTGATTTAAACAACCATCACATGTAATTCATAAGCTAGTTTGTTTTCTATATTTTACATAAATGACAACAAAATATTTTTTATATATTGACAAGATGTGATTTAAACATAATCACATGTGTTCCATCTAAATTGGGTTTGTTAGAAGAAGTTAAGTTTTAAAATGCTTGAATCACGTGTAATGCAAGCAAAATCACATGTAGTTATCAGCGAATTACATGTAATTCAAGTACAATTACATGTGATTCAAACAAAGCCAGTTTATTTTCTATATTTTACATGAATAACAACAAACTTTTTTTATATATTGACAGAATTACATGTGATTTAAACAAAATCACATGTGATTCATCTAAAATGATTTTGTTAGAAGAAGTTAAGGTTTCGAAATGTTTGAATTACATGTAATGTAAGAAAAATTACATGTAATTCAATCGAAATTACTGTGATTTAAATAAAATCACATGTAATTCAGAAGCCAGTTTTGTTTATATATTTTACATGAATGAAAAAAGACATTTTAACAAACTAACAGTATTACATGTGATTCAAACTAAATCATATGTGATTCATCTAAAGTGGGTTTAGAAGTTAAGGTTTTGAAATGCTTGAATCACATATAATGCAAGCAAAATCACATGTGATTTGCATGAATCACATGTGATTTGCACACGAATCCCATATGATTTATAAATTGAAATTTGACATTCAACCTTCCATTTGTAAACTGTAAAAATGTTTTACGCATATATTTTTTAGTTTTATTGTATGTAAAAATCACATGTGATTTACAAAAAATGACATGTGATTCGCACGAATCACATGTGATTTGCATAAGATCACATGTGATTTTCGTACGAATCACATGTTATTTAAGGAGGTTCTCGACGTTGTGTGTACTTATGTGTAGTCTATAAAGTCACTGAAATTATTGAATAGAGTTATATTGTACACAAAATTTTCTAGGAGCATATAAAGGATTTCAATTATATTACTGGCCGGTAGACGTACTTATAATACATTCATTCAATTCTTCACTAAGACATTACAAAAGTTTTCATTAGAAGTGAATAGCTCACAACAACTATATTTAAAACATAGGGTCTCTACTTAATGGAGTTGTAATGAGGAAGAATTTGGTCCTATAGACGAGAGGTTTCACAAAGAAGAGTTTTATTTCTTCAGCCTTCACATCGCTTGCAATCTTAGCCGTCGCCACAACAACAATAGAATAACAGGAATAATGTTAAATACGATAAATAAGCCAAGATGTTAATTAACTACGTCTATAAAAAGGAGGTTTTTGGTCTTTACTTCTGTAAATAACCTTTTGATATTTTCTTAATCAATTCATCTTACATGTTGTTGGTATCTTTACAAATATACTGCACGTACACCATTCATTATAACTTATGCAGCCATAAAATCAATTATCACTATACTATAAGCAATAAAATACGATATATATTTTTCCCGAAGCACAAGTTGACACCGCTCCTAAAGCTATTGGGGTAACGACAAAAGAAACCTGTAGCGATCTTGTAAGGATCTACCCAACTTATAACCCTTAGTCAACTGTGAAAACATTCATGCATTATTGTGTGGGGTCAAATGATAGAAGTGTGGTAAAATTAATTTGTAGGAATCGAATCTGGTAAAATAAGAGCAACCAAATAAGTGCTAATCAGATTAGAGGTTACTTTTCAAATTTCAAACATTGAAGCGAAAACTATGATTCTTAATGTCTTTGATATTTTCTTCCATAGTCTAATAATTTTTGCCTCCAGAATGTTACAAGTACTTAAATTTCTAAATAGAAATGTGACACGAGGCCTATTGCAAATTATATAACATTATTAGATCAATTTGTAGTCATTGTTATAAAAATTGAACAATGAATTCAACCACATGTATGCTTACATACAATTTATTTAATTTGGCCAAATAAGTTTCAGATATATTTGGCCAAAACGAGTTCTGAATATTGGCGGTCGAGACTAAAATAAATTCAATAGTCACTAAGAAAACCATATCCAGAATAAGATCACATCGACTCCAACATAACAAACATATTATAGCAACCGTACTAAACTTCACGAAAGCATATAAGTCTAATAAACATCAAGTTTTAACTCAAAACGAACCAGTAGTCTACTCTACATATACCTTTTATAGAATACATTTCGATTAAGCTTTCTGATAGATTATTATTTCTTGAATCTTTACTTCATTTTTGCACATAATAAGAAAATCCAAACACACCCATTCTCAGATATGCTTTTTTATAAGTAGAGAATAAACAATCCCAAACACTCTCATAAAAATCTCATAATAAAAAATTATCTAATCAACAAGCACTTTATTATTTAAACAAGCATTCAAATAATCAACCAAAAACATTAATTCATAAAATACAAAAATAACAAAAAAACCCTAAAAATCTTAAATAAGCCCAAAAATAAAAACTAATCAGTTGAATTTCTAGCAAGCTAAATAGCATATTAGACTTTATGTTTCGAAGCTTACTTTGATCAGAGACAGACAACAAAGAGGATTGGGATAAAAGATCATCTTTGTATTAGCTTATTTCATCTGGTAGATTCATCGCATAACATCAATTACAATCAATTTGATTGGGAAACTGTTAGGGTTTGATTAGGGCTTGATTAAGGTTTGATTAAGGCTAGATTGGAGAGTAGATGTGCGTTTGATTAGAGCTTGATTCGAGCCAATGATGTACAGGAAAAGAGACTCTAAATGATGGTGATGGAAGTTGATTTACGGGGAAATGACGAGAAAATCTTTTTTATTATAACAAAAATAAGGGCTAATGATACGATAATGTATCATACTTGTCACGAAATCCTTTTATATGTAACGAACAAAAAAAATTGCAACTATGACTATTAAACTTTGTTTTATTGTATTAGAAGTGTATCATTTTACCTTCACAGCCGGTTGCAAGTCACCTTCATTTTTAAAATTTTCTAAACATTTTCTTTATTGCCAGCCAGGTAGCCAGGTAGATAATTGCTACAGTGTATACACTTGTTTCTTTAATATTAAAATTCATTATATTTATTATTTGTATTTGTTTCCTAAATTTGTTTATAAACAGACTTGTGAAACATCATAAACTACGTCTACCATCATCATCCTTCACAACTGTTACAACATCATCAACTACCATCATCATCATCCTTAACAACTGTTGCAACCACACCTTCAACAACTGTTCAACCACCGCCGACCACCAACCCCGCTAACAACAAAGCATAACAAAACTCTCATCGATAAACCTTCATAATCCTCCATCGAAGATCTTAAAGAAAACCATAACCACTTGTAAATTGTTTCTCGAAGATCTTAAGTGAGAAATAAGATCTTTAAATATCACGCATAACCCTTCATCGATAAAAAACCAAACAAGTCCAGGTGTTTGTTATTCGAACTTGACAGTCTTCATCCTTTGTCGTCCTCAGCCGTCGCCCGCCGCCGCTACTTGAGCAAGCACGTCTAGATTCGCAGATCTGAAAATTTAAATCTTGAATTGGTGTTGTTGTTGTTTTTGGTGATGACATCAATGAGTCAATGACGATGTTGTTGTTGATGAAAGTGATGATAATAACTTGTATGGAACTTTTTTAAATGAATATAATTTGCTTGTTTTATTTTCTGGGTTAGAGTTGTTGTCTTGTTGAGAAAGAATTAATTTGCATATATTATGTTTTGTTCTTCCTACAATAGAAGTGTGTGTTTATAAATGTTTGTTTGTTAGAAAATAATTTTATTGATGAGATAGAACAAGCACAGTAGTACTTGGTGATGATATGGACAATAACCTGATGATGTGACATAACATGATGTGGAGGTAAAATGATACATTTCTAATACAATAAAACAAAGTTTAATAGTCATAGTTGCAATTTTTTTTGTTCGTTACATATAAAAGGATTTCGTGACAAGTATGATACATTATCGTGCCATTAGCCCTAAAAATAAAATGATAAATTATTTTAACCGCTGGATCAATTTTGAAAGGAAAGGGTGATATTTGTTCTTTTGAACTTTTATGGGTGGATGTTTCACGGGGAACTTTTGTCTATATATCATCTCCATCTCTAGGAACATTGTGTCCAGGATCCGGTAATCTAAAGCCTTGCTTCTTAGTAAAAAAGTTTAATTAAAAATGTAAACAAATCGCCATATTTGGCCTTACCTTTTATTCAACATTACATGTTTGTGTCTTTGCGGACAACATTACATATTTGCATGTAATTTTTTTTTACGATAGGCACACACAAAAAACAAAATGTAAACAAATCGCGAATAATCACTTAGGGACACGAAAATATATGGGTATGGGATTATAAGGCTCGGGTGCAGCATCCCACACCGAAAAAGCACTATTCGAGTTCATCCATCGGCCGGTCATCTCCGGATAGTGTCTGTCAAGCACATCTTTCAAATTCTCGGTTGTGTTCACCCATTCCAACCCCTTTTTCGTGTACACATCTTCCTTAAAATCACTTGTGAAAAATCTATCCGCCTCTAGTCTCCTACAATTTATTTCTCGTAAAAAAGTTAGAACATAGTTACCTCTCATACACAACTACTGGTTTATGTTGCTTTTGAGTCTTACCTTGATGCCATGATGATAAAAATGACAAAAGCTGTCTCGCTAATGGCGAACCCATTGATCTTTTTTTCAGCTGACATTCCTACCAAAAGATCAAGCTTCTCCACGTCGTTGTCATACACTTCACGCAATGTGTCAATAGCTTCTTGATCGTCTGTTAGATCTTCCCATTTTGAGATTGGGATCAAGAAAAGTGATCTACGAAACTCATTGTATCTTGCTACGCTCCTCTCCCTATCCCGGTAAACTTTAACACAAAAACTTATATTCAGATACAGTTTGTGAAACACACTCGATGCATATTTATGTGTGTGATAAACTTTAGTAAAAGAAAGGCGGGCACTTACTCTCGAGTGAAGCTAAATCGATATGATCAGGACGATCTGTGCCGTCCATGTTTTGAGGCACAACATCTCTAAGCCACATTGGATAGTTCCATAAATCAAGTGCCCCACATGCTTGATGTCCCATTGATACCATTTGTGCTGTAAATCCAATTTCCGATAATACCTTTTCCCCTCTTTTTCCAATCAAATTTATCATGTCAAATCTGTTTGTTCATAAGATTAACGAACGCGCATGTTCATAGTCTGTTACATACATGAACATATATCAATGAGCAATCTAGGAATTTCCTAAGAATAGCTTACTTTTTGCTCAACTTTGGAGACTTGTTAGGGCCTGGTGTTGAATTCAGATCCCTAATTTCGAGTTGATCAGGTAAGAGAGAATGCATTCTGTAAACACTTGTAAACTCTTCTGTTAGTGAGTAGGGTACCCCATGGTTATCAGGTTTCTTTAAACCAACAAGACCTCCCAAAATGGCTCCTCCAACATGCCCAAATATGTTCTTGAATGTTTTCCCTAAAACTCCATACCTAAATTAATCCAGTTAAAAACTTATTACATTTCAAGAATATAGAACCATATTGATTAGTTATGTATATTACCAGTTAATTTTCATTGCAGCAACAAGTGTGTCGGTTTTGAGAAGCTCGATTGTCCAATCAATGGTGTGGATCTTAGCAATCACCGCAGAAGTTACTAGTCTTGCGCGACGGTATATATCTTCATCTTCCAAATCAGGATATTCTTTCTAATATTATTGTAAGTTGTAAGTGAGAAATCTTACCACTGAATTAATTGAAGTACGGAATAGTAGTGTATATATATAAACCTTTAGGGTATCACAAATGGCATTGTGTTCAAGGATAAAGAGGGCTTGCAAAGCTGATACGCCAATCCAATTGTTACGAATATCACCAGCTATAGGTAATCCATTCTGGTCATGTTGAAGGAGACCGTCTTCAGCAATCTTGAGCTTTCCATCTTTAAACGTCCTCACATGGCTCAAATCACCGAAATTGTTTCCATATACGACACTCCCGTCCCTTTATTAAGCCATTTTCGTAAGTATAAGTTTATAGTTATAGTTGACGAACAATGTTTTTATAAAAACGTAGAGATCATACCACCAAGGAGTTCTAGTGTTAATATGGCCTTTCTTAATTTCATCAAAACCCGTATCAAATTTTTTTGTCTCGTAAAACTTAAAGGATTTGAGAGGGCATTGCTTAGCTACTTCTGTAGGCGCCTTGAGCTGAATCTGTGACCGAGTCGGCAGTCATTTATTAGTACTTCATGCATCATATGGTACGTATTATACATACTTCTACAAATGTACGAAAATGGTCAAACCTGTTTTGTTGATTCAAGGTGATCGATCCAATCATGAATCATGAATTGAATCCATGAAGCAGCAATCATGTTAAACTGTTTTCCTGTGTCTTTAAGCTGTGTTCGTGCTAAAAGCTTTGTTGCTACCACCATAGGATCTGGTTTTAGTAGCTGCATAATAACTACAGTACTCAATTTGATATAAAAACAAAACAAATGGGCTATTATGTGGGCTCAAACCACGTGAATTTGTCGGCCAAAAGGTCGAAACCATGGTTACCCAAAAATACACACAAATTTTTTGCAGTCATTTCTTAGCTTGTGCCACAATGATAATGTTAGCAACTTAATAATATACGATTCTCAATTGATTGTATAATACTTTAATATTATTTCAACAATTTACTCTCCAACTGTAAATTTGGAAGTAATATGATCAATGAAAGAAACTTAGTTATATATACAATGTTAAATTAACTATGTATACTTTAAAAAATTATGTGTAAGAAATCAAAATATCAGCAAAGACCAAGTCACCAAGATGAATAATTGTTCTTCTTCATAACTCAAAGTACGTATTATATTCCTAATTTCAGATAGTACTGAACTATCAAACATTCGAATGTCACCTAATTAATTAGGCATAAATTTGTTGTCTTCCCAAACCTTAAATGATAACATCAGTAAACAACTTAACTAACTATAGTTTATAGAAAGACATTTTATATTTGAAATTTATTTTAGGAAAATAGTTCTTTATGGATGTGAGATATGTCTGATCAACAACTCCATTAATTAATACTTGTAGCAGTTAGAATAATCACTATAGACAATACATAACTAACAATATATCCATGACCATAATCAGTTCTTAGTCTGGCACCATATGCCATTCACATATTTTTCTACTCAAAATTATAAAAACTTCTTTATAAAAGTTTTATACAGCAATATACCCGACCTTGTGAAATATTTTTGAAATTTTTTGAGAACTTAAAAAAAATCTCGTGTATTATTCTCACAAATATTTGTCTTTCTATTTTATCCTTGCTCTAGATGTAATTAAGAAATTCGAAAGAATATACATATAAATCTCTCTTTCTATTTGCATTACATATTTTTCAGAGAAATAGTTTCAGAAAAGTATAACTAGTATAGTTTTGATGATTTAAGTTGGATAAATTTCTACTATGAGTAATAAATACGGATCGTACTATAGATAGATACCTTATCATTCTGATCAATAGGGGGCATGTTCCTTCCAAAGAGAGTGCCTTCACTGCCAGCAACTTCACTGGAAGGATCATTAAACTTTCCATCTGCTGTTCTGAAAGGAAATTCACGCGCGTTGAACGGAGCCCTAACAGGAGTTTTCCCAACATTGAGCAAATTGTACTTGTCATGAAGACGACGGCGCATAGCTAAATATGTCAGCCCCAAGAACACCGGAAGACGGTGCCACCTAATCCGTGACTTATCAACACCATGAACGTTCTAAGCAAAATGAATCAAGAAATTTACAATTAAAGTGTATTATTTGATCTATTAGTATCAAAGACGCATAAGCATGTTGAAAAAGAAAATTCGCGCATGCATAATCATAAACTTACTAAGAAGAGAAGCTTATCAGTGAATGTCATCTTTTGAAAGCTTTCATGGAAGTCGGCATGGATTAAGCGTTTGATGGGTGAAAAAATACGAGATTTTGCAGAACACATGATCAATCAAGTTATTTGGCAAGTGTTGCACTGTTAGTTGAAACACATTATTTATAGACAAGGTAGATTTTTAATATGTCTCAAGTCTTTAAGATGAGCTTGGATTTTTGTGTAGGATAATACCATATATATATAGTTGACATTAGTATTATAGTAACATTTTCTTATTATTGTAATATAACAAAGGATGTATTAATGAATTGTGTTTTTATATATGTATTATATAATGGAGATTGTCAATGTATTTATAACATATAGACTGATTTAACAAGTAAACATAAATATAATGTATTTAAACCTGAGTTTCGGCCATATTAATCGTCTAATACTTTCCTGTAGTTTGAACGATAGCTTTTCAGACGCACTAACTGAAATGAATGTTAAAACATGTTTCTCTTTTCCTCATTTTCTTTTCTTATTTGTTTGAGCGGAAGCATAATTGTTTTTAGAGGCATAGTTGCTTATTGCTTGCGGCATCATCTTTTGTGTGGTTTGTTTTGCCTTTAGAAGAGAGCGATAATTTGATGATTACATTGTCAAGACAATGATCTTTGATAACGAACACAAATAGATAATGAAGAAAAAAAATATGAATGATCAAAGGTGACTCAACATAATTTTTTTTACGGCTAGGGTTTATGGTTTATTTAGTGGATCCGAAAGACAATGATCTTTGATAACGAACACAAATAGATAATAAAGAAAAAAATATGATTGATCAAAGATGACTCAACATAATCTTTTTTATGGCTAGGGTTTAGGGTTTATGCAGTGGATACGAAAGAAAAAACCTAATAAAAAAAGAGCAATAAAGTAAAAAATAACGAGGATCTCTCCAGATCACCGGCATGTAAGCCGATGACCGAAGGATGAGAAATCTTGTTGATTGATCTTACCTAGAGCTGTGATACCATGTAAAATATCAAAAGGATGTACTAATGAATTGTGTTTTTATGTGTTACATAATGAAGATTCTCAATGTATTTATAATACTAGCCGGCTACCCGTGCAATGCGGCGGCGGGTAGCCGGTGACTAATTTCGTAGCAAAAACGGATCAATGAAATCCATATCTTATATCGTAAGATTTGGCTAAACCACGAAACCACCATTACAAAAACGAACATCTTTTCTGGAGACAATGACCATAGTTTTTTCAACACCTCAAAGTCGGCAACAGCGGGTTGTGTTTGAGAGAGAGCGATGGTTTTTTGCATATTTTTCATCTGTATTTTAAATTTTTTTGGGACTTTATATATGAAAACTTAATTGTTTCGGGCTTTAAAAATGCTTTTTTGGACTAAGTTATAACATGATTAGGACATTTATTTTTTTGTTGTAACTTATAATTATACTTAAAAAAACTTAAATTTTTCGTTACAAAATTGTTTTGATTACAATAATTTCTAAACTTTTAATATGCATTAATTTCTTAGAAAAATATACATCCTTCTATTATAAAAAATGTTTGAGGCTTAATTTTTAAAACTTCTAATTATTGAAAAAAAAGTTAAATACTTTATATATAATGATATAGATATACATAACTTATTGAACATGTAAACTTAAACCTAATGGACCCAAACCTGAGTTTGGGCCATACTAACCGTCTAATCTGACCAAATTTTATATGTAAAACAATGGTCGTACGTTAACTGATTATATATACAAAGTTTCAACAGACTAAATTCGTAGAACAACGTATTTCAAGACCTAATTTTTGTTGTTTTCTTTTAATAATAATGTTATCAAAGAATTTATACTGCACATTTTAATTGACTTGAAGTGAAGAGATTGTGAATATTATGAATTAAACAAGTAAATTAGTTACTGCCACATTACAATACATTTTTTAACAGCCCTTATTACAATACTTACATACTACATATATGACATAAAGAATAAAATGAATGAATATATTATTATATTACAATTTACTGTATATGTTTGGCCAAGAAAAATCACTTGGGTAGACGAAAGTAAATTGGAACGGGATTATGAGGCTCCGGTGCAGCATCCCATACCGAAAAAGCACTTGTGGAGTTCATCCATCGATCAGTCATCTCAGGGTAATGCCTGTCTAACACATCTTTCAAACTCTCGGTCGTGTTCACCCATTCGAACCCTTTTTTCGTGTACACATCTTCGTTAAAATCGCTTGTGAAAAATCTATCCGCCTCAAGTCTCCTACAATCATGAACACATAAATCTATTAGTATATTCATTCAGTTTGCTTTTTTTCAAGCGTTACATTTCAATAACTGTGTTAAGCTGTACCTTGAAGCCATGCTGAGAAATATTATAAAAGCTGTCTCACTAATAGCGAACCCTTTGATCTTCTTCTCAGCTGCCATTCCCACCAATAAGTCGAGCTGCTCCACGTCATCATCGTACACTTCACGCAATGTTTCAATCGCTTCTTGATCATCCGTTAGATCTTCCCATTTGGATATGGGGATCAATAAAATTGATCTACGGAACTCATTGTATCTTGCTACATTCCTCTCCCGATCCCTATAAACTGCATCATCAAATGTAAATTAGTGTTAAAGATAGACAATCATATCCACACAATATTGAGTTTAATTAGTAAAAGATAAATGATTCTTACTATCTAGTGATGCTAAGTCAACGTGATCGGGACGATCCGTCCCATCGACGTTCTGAGGCACAATGTTCCTGAGCCACACTGGATAGTTCCATAACTCAAGTGCCCCACATGGTTGATGTCCCATTGATACCATTTGTGCTGTAAATCCTATTTCTGATAATTCTTTTTCTCCATTTTTACCAATCAAATTGATCATGTCAACCCTGTAATTTTAAGATGTACATTTATAAATCTTGTAAACGCAGAATAATATTCTACATATGTATCTTGTGGGATTCAAAAGGCTTACTTTTTAGATAGTTTTGGAGACTTGTTATGTCCGGGAGTTGAATTAAGATCCACAATGTTGAGTTGATCGGGTAAGAGAGAATGCATTCGGTAAACACTCGTAAACTCTTCCGTCAATGAGTAGGGTACCCCATGGTTATCAGGTTTCTTCAAGCCTACAAGACCTCCCAACACAGCTCCTCCAACATGCCCAAATGTGTCCTTGAATCTTTTCCCCAACATCCCATACCTAAATTGGTCCATTTCCAGAAAATTTATGTTGAATTTCAATTATATATAGTACTAACTTAAACACAAAATTAACCATATACGTAGTACATATTTATGTAAAAGTTAATTACCAGTTAATCCTCATTCCAGCAACAAGGGTGTCGGTTTTGAGAAGCTCGATGGTCCAATCAATGGTGTGGATCTTAGCAATCACCGCAGAAGTTGTTAGTCTTGCATGACGGTATAGATCTTCATCATCCAATTCAGGGTATTCATTCTGATGATATATCATAAGTATATGGTAAGTGAGAAATGTTAATAGTAAATTAGAGACTGTTATGTTACACACATATATGAATGTGTTTATAAGTGCATACCATTAAGGCTTCACAAATGGCATTGTGCTCGTGGATGAAGAGCGCTTGCAAAGTTGATACCCCAATCCAACTGTTACGAATATCACCTGATATGGCCAATCCATTGTCGTCGTGTTGGAGGAGGCCATCTTTTGCGATTTTAAGCTTTCCATCTTTAAATGTTCTGACTTGACTTGCTTGGCTTGTATTGGTTCCATATACTACACTCCCATCCCTGTTATTTATTTGGGCCATGGATTAATTCCTCTTTATTTTTCCTCGACATTATCCATTATAAAGTACGAGTAAAAGAACAACAAAGTTAAGCATATTAGAGACCATACCACCAAGGAGTTCTGATGTTACGGTGTCCTTTCTTAATATCATATAACCCAGTATCTACTTCTTTGGTCTCGAAGAACTTAAAGGATTTGAGTGGGCATTCACTAGCTACTTCTGCAGGTGCCTTGAGCTCGATCTAAAATACAAATGATTGAAAAAGGTTTAGTAGTGGTTCATGCATTATATGGTTTAATTAGAAACTTGTCAATTTTTGTTATTTCGTTTAGTTAATTTGAAGGATAAAATTTTCATTGTACTTGATAGCATGTCACAAAATATAAACATAGGTTGAAATTTAAAAAGTTTGTGATATCAAAAGAAAAAAGATGACTACATTAGGAATAACAAAAATTGACAAGTTATATGCAATTTCAAGTTATTAAACCTTTACAAATTTATAATGATTATACCTGTTTTGTTGATTCGAGATGATCGATCCAGTCATGAATCATGAACTGGATCCATGAAGCAGCAATTATGTTAAACTGTTTTCCCGTGTCTATAAGCTGTTTGCGTGCTAGAAGCTTTGTTGCCACCACCATGGGATCTGGTTTCAACAACTGTACGTAGACACATAAGGCTTTAATACAATTATATGTCTCACATGTTACTGAATCATGGTTCATTTTTGGTCACTTTATATAACTTGGTGGTTTATTTTTTATTAGTTGCTTTGATATTCTGCTCATTGGATACAAGTTATCATCTATTTAGATCTCATTTCACATCAAACTATCCATAAGAATATAAGCTAGCTTCTTCAACCATATATAACTACATAAATATTGTTTCATTTATCAGAGAGCATGTTACATAAATAATCAAAAGTAGAAAGCAACTGAAATAAATAAGTTCCAACTGGCTATAATTTCCACGAAATGGTACTTATTTAGTTTCTTATGGGAGTAATGATAAAAGGTTAATACATAATACCTATTATCGGTCCTATCTGAGTGTGTCAATATAATAATAATAGAATAGATAGAGCAGTTGTAAAATGATTACTAACAACCAAATATAGTGCATACAAATAGTCAAATATTAAACATCGTGACAAAATCTTGGTGGGTCGAACGTAGCCACCTTAAATCACAATATCAATGTCGAACACTCTGCACATGTCTTTGTCATTTTGGACTATAAAGTTTAACTCAAAAGTTTATGCCATTTAAGTCTCATATAATATCCTAATAAGTGATTCACGCGTGTAATAAATTGAAGTTATAAAATATAACAAGAAGTAATTATGTATAATAATATATTGTACCATGCATGCTTTATAATTTTGGATCATTGAATACCTTATCTTTCTGATTAACCGGGGGCATGTTCCGGCCAATGAAAGTTCCTTGGCCTCCTGCAGCTGCATCAGAAGGATCATTGAACATTCCATTGGCTGTCCTGAACGGAATGTCATCGGCACCGAACCTAACTGCAACACGGGTTTTCCCAACGTTGATCAAATTGTGCTTGTCGTGAAGATGTCGACGTATACCCAAGTAAAAAAGCCCCAAGAGCACGGGCAGACGGTGCCACGCAATCCCTGACTTATCAACACTATGAATGATCTACATAAACAAAAACAAATATCATTAATGAACTATTTGATGTAATTGAGCATTTAGATGATGAAGAACAGTTGACAAGTATCATTAATGAGAATGATTATATGTTAACATTAATTCATGCATTCGAAATTGCGAACCACTAACTGAGAACTACTAACTGCGAACCATACGTACCAAGAAGAGAAGTTGGTCGAGGAGTGTCATTTTATCAAAGATTTCATGAAAATCGGCATGGATGAAACGTTTCTTGATGGGTGTAAGAAGAAAAGATTTAGCAGAATGCATGAATGATTTCATTTTGTAGTGACAAATCGAATGTTTTTTTTATGTGAGGTCTACAATGGCAAGATGGCCTATTTATATATCCGGAGTAGTTTTTTGGGACTTTTTGAACGACACGTCAGTTAGCTTGACTCTTGAATTTGTCAATAAATGGGAACTTAACAAATTAGGTGTGAAGATGAAGAGAATTTAAGTACCACATGTTTTACTAAATGGAACTTGGTGAAAATTGGTGTTCTAAATTAAGTACCACATGTTGGACATTTATTTTTGGTCGCGAAATTTGTACATAGACCGGTATAAAACCACTCATTATAATTTGCCAAAATTTGATATTACATATCTTCTGTTAAAAACAGACGAAATATTAGTACACGTCCAAAAATGCAATGTTGGAAATGTTCATGGATCCGATATGCTCATCAACACTATTTTTTATATCTGGAAATTTATAAGGACCTTAAATGTGTGCTACATATTACTGAAATAAAAACCCAATTTACCTATTATGCATGTGTTATTGATGTATATATAAGAGGCCATCTCGATAATTTTTAAAACATGAGGACCCTGTAGTACTTGAAAACAGCTAAACATGTTAATAACTTATGAATATTGTGAAAGTTATGTAAAGAATTCAAAAGTCTACGCACAAGCGCAAAAACGTTAATATAGTAGCTTGTTTTATCAACAATATTGATGTAGCGAGAATAACAAAGTAACTGTTGGAATCGTAAACCTAATAACCGAAGATCGATATGCGGAACCTAAAACCCTTAGAAGAAGATCGCAGAGTTACAACACCAAACCCAGACGAACGACACAAAGGTAACCAAACGATTTACTCTATTATATCAATCGATCGGTTTACATAGAAAGAATAAGAAGACTACGGTGTTTTTTGTGCATCACCCCCTCACCTCCTTTTATAGGGTGAGGGGGTCGGTTACAAACTCGGGCCAAGCCCAACCTTAGCCGACTTACACACATTCTACACTAAGGTACCATCTACTAACCGTATGTGTTAACTAGACTCGATACTAGCATTAACAATTTCCACCTTAGTGACAAGACTAGTTAGCCCCGACTCCAAGTATCTCCATGCAATACTTGAACTTCGGACCTGAAACCACCTTTGTGAAAGCGTCAGCTGCATTATCCTCCGTGCCTATCTTTGCCACTTCAATCTCTTTAGATTCCTCGATCTCCCTGATGAAGTGATACCTCACGTTGATTTGCTTCGTCCTCTCATGAGACATTGCATTTCTTGAGAGATGAATTGCCCCTTGATTATCACAATTCACAACCACTGACCTTAGGTTTATTCCCAGCTCGATTAGTAGACCTTTAAGCCAAATGCTTTCCTTAACAGCTTCCGTAAGCGCCATATACTCCGCCTCTGTAGTAGACAATGCAACAACATGCTGCATAGTTGCTTTCCAACTCACAACACAGCCATGTACCATAAACACGTACCCGGTTATCGACCTACCCTTGTCAGGGTCTTTAGCATAATCGCTATCCACGAAACCGTCAACATCTACGTGCTTCCCTTGATCTCTACCATACACTAGACCTACATCAGCAGTGCCCTTCAAGTACTTCAAAATCCACTTCACTGCTTCCCAATGATTTTTACCTGGATTCGCCAAATACCTGCTCACAATGCTAACAGCATACGCAATATCTGGTCTAGTGCAAACCATCAAGTACATTAAACTACCTACAGCATTCGCATATGGGACCTTACTCATTATTTCCACATCCCAGTCACTCGACGGATAATCTTTCAAAGATACCTTGAAGTGTGCTCCCAATGGCACAGAGACCGACTTGCCATTATCCACTCTGTAGTTATTCAGAATTTTCCGCACATATCCCGACTGAGACACCTTCAGGGTTCGGTTACCCCTATCCCTGAAAATCTCCATACCAAGTATCTTCCTAGCTGGACCAAGTTCCTTCATATCAAACTCTTTCCACAGCAGTCCCTTGGTATATTCGATCTCAGACTTGCTTTTACAAGCAATCAACATATCATCTACATACAGCAGTAGATATGTACATACCTGGTGCAAACTCCTTGAAGTAAACACAACTATCATAGTTGCTACGGCTAAACCCATTGCTGACCATATACACATCAAACCGTTTGTACCACTGCCTTGGAGACTCCTTAAGACCATAAAGGGATTTCTTCAACAAACATACCTTGTTGCCCGTTCCTTCTTCAAAACCAAGCGGCTGCCTCATATAAATAGTTTCTTCAAGATTACCATGCAAAAACGCCGTCTTCACATCAAGTTGTTCCAACTCGTAATCTTCACAAGCAGTTAATGAGAGAATCACCCTAATAGATGTATGTCGAACCACGGGTGAGAATACCTCATTATAGTCAATCCCTGCTCGTTGTGTGAAACCCCGAGCTACCAGCCTTGCTTTATACTTTGGTTTCTGAACGCCTTTAATCCCTTCTTTAATCTTATACAACCACTTGCAGCTTACCAGCTTCTGACCACGTGGTTGATCGACCAGCTCCCAAGTATGATTCTTTTTTAAAGAACTCATCTCTTCCTCCATAGCACGAACCCACTCATCCCTTTCAGATGAATTAATCGCCTCCTGGAATGTGATTGGTTCATGTGTATCTTCTTCCTCAGCAAACGCATAAGCCGTAATATCATCTTCTTCCCTAGACCCTGATGATCTAGACAATGATACAACTCGTAATCTTCAAAAACGCCGTCTTCACATCAAGTTGTTCCAACTCGTAATCTTCACAAGCAGTTAATGAGAGAATCACCCTAATAGATGTATGTCGAACCATGGGTGAGAATACCTCATTATAGTCAATCCATGCTCGTTGTGTGAAACCCCGAGCTACCAGCCTTGCTTTATACTTTGGTTTCTGAACGCCTTCAATCCCTTCTTTAATCTTATACAACCACTTGCAGCTTACCAGCTTCTGACCACGTGGTTGATCGACCAGCTCCCAAGTATGATTCTTTTTTAAAGAACTCATCTCTTCCTCCATAGCACGAACCCACTCATCCCTTTCAGATGAATTAATCGCCTCTTGGAATGTGATTGGTTCATGTGTATCTTCTTCCTCAGCAATAGCAAACGCATAAGCCGTAATATCATCTTCTTCCCTAGACCCTGATGATCTAGACAATGATACATTACCTTCATTCCTATACCTTGCAGGTTTAGTAGTTGTTCTCTTAGCTCTATCACGCACCAGAACATAGTTGTCCAGATTCTGTTGTTGAGGCATTGCATCTACTGCATCTTCAACTTGATCCTCATATTCATTCCCTGGATTTACCCCAGTATGAGGATCCACAGTTGGTTCGACCCGACTGCCTTGAAGTTCCACCTTAAACTCAATTTCCTTCCCAGAATCTGCAGCACCAGCACCCTTGAGAGTATCCTTATACATAAGGCTCTCATTAAAGACCACATCCTTGCTTATGATTATCTTCGGTTTAACATCATCCAACCTCCATAATCTGTATCCCTTCACACCCTCAGGATACCCCAGGAATATGCATTTTATAGCTCTAGGCTTGAGCTTCCCCTGACTCACGTGTGAATAAGAAACGCAACCAAATATCTTCAACATCTCGTAATTCGCCGGATGTCCTGACCATAAATCCATAGGTGTCTTCTTCTCCAATGCTTTAGATGGAGACCTATTGATCAGATATGCTGCCGTCACCGTTGCTTCAGCCCAGAATGATTCTGGCAAACCAGACTGAATCAGTAAACACCTAACCTTGTCCAAGAGCGTCCTGTTCATTCGTTCAGCTAGACCATTCTGTTGCGGAGTTCCAGCAACCGTCAAATGTCTTGCTACCCCGCTCTCCTTGCACAAGTTATTAAACTCCTGATTACAAAACTCCAAACCATTATCCGTTCGAAGTTTCTTCAGTCTTCTACCTGTCTGGTTTTCTACCAACTGCTTCCACTCCTTGAACTTGCTGAACGCCTCACTCTTGTGTCTAAGAAAATAAACCCAAACCCTCCTCGAATAATCATCAACAATCGATAAGAAGTAACGACAACCACTCATAGATTCCACCCGAGAAGGACCCCAGAGATCCGCATGGACATAGTCTATAACTCCCTCTGTTGTGTGCTGACCTCGACCAAAACTCACCCTGGTCGATTTTCTAAGAACACAATTTTCACAGAATTCGAGCTTACCTAGACTTTTATTCCCCAGCACATCTCTTCTTTTGAGTTCATTCAAGCCTGCTTCACTAATGTGACCCAAGCGTTTATGCCACACCTGCGCAAGACTTTCCTTTTCTTCTATACCAACACTAGCTTCACCTGATTCAGCCAAGCCATCCAAGGAGTACACACAATTTTCCTTCATAGTTCCTGAAAAAACCATCAAAGAACCCTTGATCACCTTTACTCTTCTATTATGCAATTTCACGGTATAGCCCTCTCGATCCAGAGTGCCCAAAGATATCAAATTTCTTTTCAACTCGGGAATGTAACGCACATTCTCAAGCACAAAACTTGAACCATCTTTCATTTGTACTCTCACCTTCCCTGTCCCCTTGATGGCACATGCTCTATTATCACCGAGCAAAACCATACCTCCATCAAGCTCCTTAAAATCAAACAAGAAGTCCCTCCTAGGCGTCATGTGATAGGATCCACCAGAGTCCATGATCCACTCTAAGAACCTTTCCTCACTCACCGCCATCAATAAATCACCATTGTCATAACCCTTAGAATACGTCCCTGCGTCCTGTTTTGCATTCTTGTTGACAAAGCCAGTTGATTTCTTCTTGTTCCATTTTGGACAGTCTTTCTTAAGGTGATCCTCAGAATAGCATATGTAACACTTCTGTTTATAAGTTCCTTTACCCTTTGACTTTGATCGCGAACTACCACATCCTTGATTACCCCGATGCTTCGGCCTCCCCCTTACAAATAACCCATCACCATCATCCTTTGCATCTGTCCTCTTCTTCAACTCCCGTGAATTGAGGGTAGACAAGACATCCTCCAAAGTGAGTAAATCCCTTCCATAAAGTAATGTCTCCACAAAGTTATCATACGAGGATGGTAATGATGTAAGTAACATGAGTGCCTGATCTTCGTCATCAATTTCAACGTCTATGTTCGCCAAGTCACCGATCAACTTATTAAACTCATCTATATGTTCAGATAATTTCTTACCTGAATGCATGTAGAAAGTGAACAGCTTCTTCTTCAAGTACAACTTGTTGGCTAAAGACTTTGTCATATACAAAGTTTCTAACTTTAACCAAACACCCACAGCAGAATTTTCTTTGTTGACTTCCCTCAACACCTTGTTATCCAAGCACAAGAGTAAGGCACTGTGTGCTTTTTTATAGACATCCGTCTTCAACGCCGCAGTCTTTTGAGCGTCCGTCATGCTATCCGGGAATGGATCTAACGCAGCCTCCCAACCATGTTGTATTAATAGACACCGCATCTTCACACGCCATAATCCGAAGTCATTAGACCCGTCGAATTTTTCGACGTCAAACTTCGCTATCGACGACATATTCTTTCACCCTTGTTGCGTAAATAACCTTCTTGCAGATCGATTTAATTAGAATAACCCTAAACCTCGATCACGAACAAGCAAAACCCGATCGTACACTTGAAAACCCAAGCAAACCACGATCAAACTTGAACCACAAGAACCCGCATTAAAAACCTTAAAAGACGATACCCGAAGTCGATATATAAATATATATCGAGACCCGTTTGACGTAAACTAATTTAGTCGTCAACCTTTGTAATGCTTAATATAATTCAACAAAAAAAAACAAGATTGAATATAAAAAACCCTTGTGACTAACAAAAGCAACCAATTAGCCTTTCTTAGTTTCTTATCTTCAGTATACAAAGCAACCTTTGTCTTCTCCGCCTACAACCTGCAACTCAGAAAAACTAATCGATAAAACCTCGAACCCTTTTTCTTCACGACTCTTCACTGATCTAGCACCGATCTTCGAGAGCAACGATTAACCGTAGCTCTGATACCACTTGTTGGAATCGTAAACCCAACAACCGAAGATCGATATACCGCATCTTCTATTCTTTCTTGTAATCGATCGTATGTTTAATAAATAATTCGTTCGATTAACTTTGTAGTGTGTCGTCTTTGTGGGTTTCGTTTGTTGCAACTGTGCGATCTTCTTTACGGTGTTCTAGGTTTCCGCTAATCGATCTTCAGGGTTGTTGGGTTGTAACACCCCATTTGGATAAATGGAATATCACAGGATAATCATGGCGTAATATCAAAGCATAAGGTAAATATCCTAGAACATCACATGACCATAAGGGATAACCGGAATCAAACATCGGTCCCCAATATAAAATCATAAACATAGCATAAAGTAAAAGTAATGCAAATGAAACAGAAACATATAATATAGCTCCCATCCTATGCATAACCTTTCCATGCTCTTGACCTTGTGTACCTGCCGTTTGGGGACATGAAAAGAGAAAACGGCTGAGCGAGACGCTCAGTGCGCGGATATATAATAATAACATGGAATAACATAACATAAGTGAAGGCTGAAATGAAAGCATAATAATGAAAATACAGCGGAAAAATGTAAGTTCTGGGAAACCTGGTGACATGCAATCAACTTGTAATATGTGATAAACTTGTAGCTTATAATAAACTGATTTATTCTTAAAAAGAGTCTCATATTCATGTTAATACTGAAAGTCTGCTGTTTAATCATGAAAACTGTAATTTAAATGCCAAAGAGCTCATATAGGTCATGAAATATATCAACGTGCATGAATACATGGAGGGGTGACCTCGTCATACTATAGAGGGGTGACCTCTAAATACTGTGCTGGGTGGAGGGATCAGCTCCAATGTCAAGGATGTAGAGCACACACCACATTCACCCTGATAACTTGTAACACTTATAAGCCTAGTATGCATCCATACGCCCCACTAAACATACATATAAAAATGGCCAACCTGAACATGAGTGGGACGATGCAGGATATCACTCTCCTGCATGTGAGTCACGACACCGGTGCCTCTAGTGCCGTGGTTATGGTACCTCCGTAACTAGTACATAAACTGGTCATGCTTGTATATAATGCTCTGGCAATTTATTTAGTTATTAACATGATTACTGAGAAACTTAAACATATACTGGGGAAAACATTTGGCTGCAGACGGGAAATCCTATACATGCATAGGAAAGGAAATCCTTATTGGAAGGGCGGAAATCCGTACCTCTCGTCCAGTAACATAAATGAAGAATAACATGGAGGATGAAAACGTGAAGAAGATCACACTCCATAAATGCTACATAATAAAGATGGACATGTATGAGTCGCTTGGTTAACTTATACTTAATAATTTTTAATTATTTGATGTAATCTTAACTTGTTCTTGTATTGCCTTAACGTTCTTGACTTATATTATAACCCATGTATCATGCTTAATGTATTTTATGTTCATATGTTTTAATTAGCATAAAATATTTTTATTTCATGATCGTGTAGTAAACTCTACTTAATAAATACTTACGCTAAAATAATAATAATTATTAGTTAATATTAACGTACATGGTTTTACTTGAAATCATAATTCATATCATAACATGATAATTTAATAAAACTAACGTTAACTAGATAATCAAATAATTAATATAAGTCAAGTTTATTAATTTAATTGTGCGATAAAATACTTAGGCAAAATCTATTAATTAAATATAATTTAAGTCTCGTAAAAATATTTAACCATAACGTGTAAATACTACCTAACTTAATCATGTTCAATAACGTAATCTAGCGTACCTAAGCCTACCGAGGCACCCGCGTCTCGGTCGCACGAAACAACCAACAAAATAAGCAAACACCCTAATTCTAGTCCTGTCCAACATCTATTTTATAGTTCTGTCCAAGATACTATTTAGTTCTGTCCAACATATATAAACCAGTTCTGTCCAACATCTTTATTTAGTTTCATCCGATATCTTTAGTCAGTTTTATCCAATAAACATACCCATACCTGCTGCCTAGATCCGGGTACCCCCTGCTTACCAATTTTTAGCCCTCGATCGACTACTAGTTCATCCTGCTGTTTTATAATTACCCACCGCCATATAATAATTAACCACCGAGACCTAACAGGTCTCGGTTCCCACCGCTACTAGACGAATCTCCCCTGTTTGAGGATTTTGGGTTGCCATTGATTGGCCTAAAACACCCCTGTTGTGGCATCAAACCCCCACCGAGACCATAGAATGGTCTCGGTTTACGTGTAGGCTAAAAACCACAAACAGAACCCTTAAATCTTGATGAACCCACGTTTTTATTAAACTTGTAACAATCTGTTATTTGGTTTCTTGATTAATTATCATAAGAAGAAAAACAAAACGAGATCAAAGATGATCTTGTTCGTGTGTTAGGGTTTAGAGCAATCAAACGAATACCAACCTTTTTCCTTGCATTGAAAGCCACGATTTGTTCTTGTCCTTGGTGAGGGAAGTGACGGCAGAAGAAGAACAAAAAAAAAACGATCGGTTCTTTTTTTTTTTAGGGTTTCTGTTTTTTTTTGTTATCTTATGTCGACTAAAAAAACAAACAAAACACTTCCCCCGTCTTTTATTCTTGTTGCTAGTCGGTTTAGAAGGCCACTTGGGCCTCGACCCATTCTTTTTTTTTATTCCAACCGCCAGCAGCCCATATTGTCTTGTTTTAGATTTCGTGCTTTATTATTTCGTACGCGTAAACGTGTTTTAAATGTCGGCACTATTATTATTCCTTGTCGTATGAAATGTCGTGTTATAAAATGCCGCGTTATACGTAAATACTTATAATATATTAATAATAACAACATACAAAATTTCTTGTCGTGTATTTAATATGCGTAACTATCGTGTTAAATATTCTTGTCATGTGTCGTATTATTTAATAATCATAAAGTTTTAAATTATACATAATTTCAAGTAGTAAGTGTTCTAGGGATTTTAAAGCGGGTTTTACATGGGTTATCGATTCCAACAGTAACAAAGATAGATAATTGAATCTGATTCCAAAGAATGCCAGACACAATTCTTCCAACTATCGTTGATTCAAAAAGAATACCGATAATCAGGTAAACTCCAACAATCGTTGATTCAACGAATACCCGATTATTTGGATGAAATCGAACAATAAACCCTAACCTGGATTTAAGTTGATTAACAAAAAACTAAAAGTCTGTAATTTTTATTCATAACTTCATAATAATTCAATACAAATAAGTCCTAATTTTATAGGAAAACTAAACTTGGGAAAAAAGATAAAAATTATTCTTAAAAAACACAAAATAAGTTTACTAAATAAAAGATACCACAAATTAAACTAAATAACCAGTTTATTTTTATGTTCCTCCATCATTCTCCCTCACTTCAAAAAACTTGTCCTTGAGTTTGTGTCGCTCGTCCTTGTACTCGTAGCATCAAAAGTTGTATCCCTTGCATCAAATTTCCTTTATTTATAATGAATTTACCTCGAACCTTGATCGTCTTTAAACCCAACTTGTCGACCATGGTAGTTTGGATCATTGATGAATAAAGATTAGTAGCCACAACTACAATGTCTTCAATGTTATCTTTTTCTCGACCAAATTCTTCTTTTCTGATAAATCCTTCTTCTTCCCCAATGACATCTTTAATATCAGTATTATAAACTAGCATAGATTCTTCTTCATATTGATCATCATCAAATATTGGAGGTCCTTCATAATCATCACTAGCCACACCATAATCTTCCCATTCATCAAAACATGAACCATCACCCTCAAAAAACGGATATTCTAACATCTTAATCAGGAACTTCGGCTCTTGATACCAACTGATGTAGCGGAAAAACAAAGTAACAAAGATAGATAATTGAATCTGTTGATTCCAAAGAATGTCAGACACAATCCTTCCAACTATCGTTGATTAAAAAAGAATACCGATAATCAGGTAAACTCCAACAATCGTTGATTCAACGAATACCCGATTATTTGGATGAAATCGAACAATAAAATCTAACCTGGATTTAAGTTGATTAACAAAAGACTAAAAGTCTGTAATTTTTATTCATAACTTCATAATAATTCAATACAGATAAGTCCTAATTTTATAAGAAAACTAAACTTGGGAAAAAAGATAAAAATTATTCGTAAAAAACACAAATAAGTTTACTAAATAAAAGATACCACAAATTAAACTAAATAACCAGTTTATTTTTATGTTTCTCCATCAAATACCTTTTAACAGTCTCTAATCTTACTCGCTCAAGTGTGATTTTTTTCATGTCATTAGGATGCGATAACAAGTAAACAAATGTTAAAAGCGTTTTATTTTTTTTTTAACACAATGATAACTTTATGTGAAACGTCAAATATGAGTAATGACTACGTCTATGGTTGCGGCCTCGCGGAGAAAATGAGGACTATGTGGCGTCCAACGTGCTCAATTTAGGTTTTGTAGGGGTGGCTAAATGGGTGGGTAAGACGGGTATGGGCAGTGGGTTAAACGGACGTTGGTTTATGGACGTGAACCAAATGGACAATTTCTAATGTTTGGACTAAATGAACTTGGGCCAAATGGACATTAGACCAAATGAACATGGGTTAAATGGATAATATTAAATGAGAAATAAATAGAGTTAAAATTAATTTAACTAAATGCTTTTATGTTATCCAAATAGTCCATAATACCCATTTCTTTAACCAAATGCTTTTTATGTTGTCTAAATAGTTCAACTAAAATAAAAGTAATACCTATTTGGTCCATTAGTTCAAAAGAGGGTCCAAATAGCCTAATTTTAGACATATGAACATGATTTGACACCTCTAGGTTGAGTGTGTTATTGGATAAATATTTTTTGGTGCATATGATCAAAGTTTAGGCTGAGGGGAATGGCTTAAAAGTCACCCGCGACTTAAACAAAGTCACGCACGACTTCCATTCTCTCGACAACCCACTCACGCGCGACTTGGTCGCTTTGATCAAATATTTTAGGGCAAACTCATCAGTACGAGTTAGTAAACAACCCGGACCCACATGTTTTTTTTACCGAAAACACAATTTTTATCCCTATTTTTTCCTAAAAAATTCTCTTTTTACTTCTCATTTCTTCACATCTTCTTCCTCAAACACCAAAACGTCATCTTCTTTAACATCTCTAATGGCGCCGCTACTATGGACACTCGAGGAAGAAATAATATTGTGTCACACTTGAAACGTTGTTGCTGAAAACTCCGTGTCTAACACAAGAGATTCTCGTAATTTTTGGGCAGAAGTCTCGCACATGATGGAGGGCCGTTTTGTAACACCCCCAAATTATCACGCAGCGAAATACCACTCTGGGGCGCTACTTATAGCACATCACACACAATCATAAAAAACGATCTCAAAAGAGATGTTGAAATAAATACAAACATTGTCTAAAAGTTTCCCATCCCAATATATATAAAATCAAAGTAGCGTTTAGTCCCAAAAACCGTTACCAACACAACACGTTCATCAAAGACGTAAAAGTAATTTATTCATTTAAAGGATGCAAAAACTATAAAGTTTAGACAAGTAAGCACCAACTTCCTCCATGCATGCTCCGCTGCTATCAATCTTGATTACATGAAATACATGCTTAAAAGGGTCAACACAAAGGTTGAGCGAATCTATAAGTTTTGCAAATCAACATTTGAACAAAAGAATTTTTTTATCATCTCAAACTTGCGGATCAGACAAGTCATATATTTATAGATAAATGCCTTAAGCTCATGCCACTGAACGTTAACCAACACGTCAAACCGAATCACTTACGGCGCCCCTACTAACAGGTAATATTGTCATATACCAACGACCTCTTATACATAATATCCCTTTCAGGTGTTCACAAGGATACATACCCTAGGATAAGGCTTTAAAACCAAATAGATCTATCATATGTATTAGCGTTTACCCCTTCAAGGTAATTAACAGTGCATGAAATTCAGGGACTTCATAAGACAAAGGTACTTAGGCATTTATCATCACATTCGGGTCCAGCATACCGAAACAACTTGTGTTCATTTTATAAAATAGCATGTATTCCCCTCGCGGGTTCAAAATCATTTACAAGATAGTATAAAAGTGAGGCTATAAACTCGCCTTAGATGATACGTGAAGCTAGTAGTAGTGATTGCCGAAGTGAAGATGCCCTAATTACACACGTCAAAAGCCGCCAACTAACAAATAAGGTGCGCACTTAGCAACATACTCAAGTACTCGAAATATACTTAGTATAATAAAATCAACGACTCAAAATAGTAATACATAAACATGGTCAACCAATGCAAGTGAATCCCCTCTAAACTCGACAACATATACTAGCTTTCCAATACTAGCACCTTCGATATTGATCCATCTCAAGATGCCAAATCAACACGGTCAAGCACCCAACACAGGTCTTCAATCTTAGAATATACACTCAAACTTAAGACTTATATCTTTTGGAAATTTTAGAGGCTAACAAGAAAACCTCTTACTACAAACTACTACGAAAAATCAAGTACTCCCCAAAAAGCACTCAGCAAGTACATATCAAATGTACCCACTGTTTTCCCATACTTAAACAACTCGGTTTTCAACAAAACTTGGTGACAAACTCATACATAACCTGAATAAAACTCAGTTTAAATTTCATCCAAAGATATTACTCCTAAGACCGTCTGCTCAACACATCTTTAGACTTCAAAAAACTGGGCAGTTTTGCACACTTGACTCGTAAAACCATTTTGACCTTCTAAAAAATTTCCGTTTACAAATTCGACACTTGACTTTGAAAATAGACTCGAAATGCTAAGTTTAGGACCTTAGATAAGCCTCTAATAACTTTTAAAACTCTACTTATAGTCCTCGAGATTTGACCAAATATCAACAACAATATGGTATTATGTCGATACGCATCTCCCGGTACACGAAAAATCAAAATAGCATAACTTCCTTCTCGTTACGAATTAGAAGCTCTACCTTATATCGAAACGATCGCCTTTCCGACCACTACAACTATATCCAATCATACCAACACTTTCTCAAACTTATACTCACGAAAACTAGCCTTAAACCCACTAATCTAAAATGACTCCTTTAAAACCATACAAAATCCCATTTTGATCCATTTCTAAGTTCACTAACACCTCAAATAACCTATATCCATCATCTATAACCACTCCTATCATCTAATTCACTTGCATGATCCACATGCATGTACTAAAAATAAATAAACTCTTACATGCAATTAAATAAAATTAAATATAATAACAATAATATTTTAATGGAACCTTACAATTGTTTTAAGAGATCAAATGATCAAGAACATTAATAAAAATCTTTTCCAAAGCTTCAACACTTCACACATGTGTTCCTAAACACAATCAAACATAAACCCATAAGATCAATTAGATCAAATCAATGTTTTTATCAAAATATATCAAAAAATCATTTTTGAAAATAACTTGTTGCATGTTGGATTTTTTGGATGATAAACACTTACAAGATGATTTTAAACATGGGCCATTGCTCGGATTTCTTCAAAAATCAAGTTTGATGGTGGTTTGTGGTGGTGACGTGGTTGCCGTGAGTTTAGAGAGAAGAAAAGGGGGAGAGCAAATTTTTGTTGCAAGAAAAATGAGAGAGTGTGTGAAATTGAAGCTTATATATAGTGGGGTGGGGTAGAAAGTGTAAATAAGGCTATCTTTTGTCATTTGTTGCAAAGTTAATTTTAAAGAGCGGGAAATGGTACCCAGTTGGTTTTTAAAAAATTTCGAGAGTCGGGTTTCGTCCTGGCTTCAATAAAATAAAGTCTCGTTCAATAAAACTACCTTTTTAATGATTAAACGCACACAAAACGAATTAGTAAGGTTCCGACTCGACTTAATACGTAATAAAACGAAAACTTCAAAATCTCAAATATGAAAATAATCGACACTAAAATATAATATTTGGGCATCCATTGGCATCGCGATCACTATCGATTCTCTTCAATCATCACAACATTTAAATAAAACCACATATTACTGGTTTCAACTTAAACCGTCAAACATAACGATACTTACCATTATATAGAAATTCAAAATCAGTTACATAGTTAGGGTAAAATAACGGCGTTAAGTTTGGGTTATTACATTCTCACCTCCTTAAAGGAGCAACGTCTCGGCGCTCGCCTCACCTCATACTCGTATTGCGTACCACTAGGAAGATTGAGGGCACTTCTTATAAAGAAGTCCTGACGTTCCCACGTGAATCTCGTCCCACGTCTCGAATTACATCGCACCTTCGTAATGGGAATCTTACTCGGTCTCAAATGCTTAACCTCTCGATCCACGATCTCCACTGGTTCTTCTACAAACGCAACTCGTCGTCAAGTTGTATCTCACCAAAAGGGGATGAATAAATCCTTATCCGCCAAGAACTTTTTTTCTAGCTCGACACACGAAAATTACACGAATTGCATGAAGCTCATTCGAAGACTCCAACTTATATACAACCGGTCCCACACACTGGGTGATCTCAAACGGTCCAACATACATTGTACTTAACTTTTCTCCATTTCTAAAACGGATTACACCTTCCCACGGTGATACCTTAATCATTACCATGTTTCCAACTTCAAATTCCAACGGATTCCTACGGTTATTGGCACAGCTCTTCTAACGAATTCTCGTGGTTGACAAGCGATTCACAATTCGTACGATCTTTTTATAGTCTCCCAAATCACCTCAGTTCCAATCATTTGTCCTTCCTCTACTTCATTCCAACAATCTGGCGATCTACACCATCGTCCACGGTCCTCACAAAAACAATTACTCATAAAAGAAAGTCGTATGGGTCGCACAAAACTCCATCGAAAACGTTCCAGAATACTCAAGACGAGATTATACAAAGACACTATCTCACTTCCACCCTACGCGCAGTCAAAATCTCAATAAGCATCGTCATTGGAGGTCGAAAAGATATTACATGATACGTGTTCTCCATGATTAGACGTCATTGGACAATGCTGTCTCGAGTTTGCACAATGTACGATCACTCGACTAGCTCACATACCACACATGTACATAAAAAGCAAAGGTCGAACATAAACATTAAATATAGATCTCCACCATTGATCATCGAGAAAAACCTTGAATGAACCCTTCGATAATAACAACTCAATCTCCAAAGTCTTCCCACTTGCGGTGTCGGCTAAACATACTCCTTGGGATGGTGACGAATTTATTAATTCCAGTCATTAAGAAATTCATTCCATTGGCGAAGATTCATAATATAACGGGCGTATCAACAGCTTCTGATCCACTAGTCAACATACTGTGGAAACCTTGGTTTCCGGATCTTTGAAGCAACTAGGAATGCATCATGTTCATATGATTATACAATCAAAGCGGAATTAGAACACGACACATTAACAAGGTGTTTAGGCACAAATAACATGAATTAAAACAAAAGGGATGTTCATTATATTAATAACAAACATCCACTAGGTGTGTGTACATTGAATCCCACACCTAGTCGACACACACTTTAGGTTTACATTGTATATGAAAGTTATGAATAAACCTAATACCCTTGGTTCCTTTTATAGTGTAAGGATTAGGGTTTACAAGAGATAAGAATAAATAAACATGTAAATCTTCTATTTAAATAAACTTATGCAGAATATCTTTGCATGTTTATCTAAATAGAAGCTTCCATAAGCATCAAATGTCTACGTTTTATCAATGCTTGAATTGCATGTAACAATGCTTAGATTGTACATGACAACTCTTGAGCCAACAATGCTGGATTTGTTCTTGTCAATGCCTACATTGCTCTTGACAACGCTTAGACAATATCTTCATGTTTTCTTCGTTTTTGAGTTTCTGTCACATCAACTTTTTGACCCAACAATCTTCCCCTAGTTGATAGTGGCAAAACTCTATGTGTATCTCTTGTAAGTTGTACATGATCTTCAAATTGCTTCCCCTCAAGTGTAGCATGTATTTCTTCCCCTTTTTGTCACATCAACAGGAAAGTAAACAATGTATGCAATCTTTGAAGATTCTCCAAATGTAGCTCTATGTAATGATCTTGAAGAACAATTAATATAATATTTCTGATGTAGAAGAAGAATAACCCAACCTTATGTTCCATGTCTTGTACTATCCACGTGATAAAGAACTTATACCTTTAGCATTATAAGCAGACTTCGATCTCTTGTCAATATTCTCATCCTATGTGAGACACTGGGCACGATAATGTAACTCCTTCAAGTGTTATGACAAGCCTTCATCACCAACCATGTAAAGCACGAACAAGTTACCTTTAAAGTTACTAGTGCATGACTTTAAGATATGATAGAACACAAACTCGCGAAAATCTTCTTCAATCATCAAACTTATCATAAGAATTCTTCCCCTTAAGCTAACACCTCCTCATAAAGACTTTTCATTACCCCATGAATTGTTGCTAACTCGCTTTAAGATCATTAATTTCGTTTAAAAATATCCGAGCCATAAATATCACCATGATATTCTGATAAAAACGGAGATTCCATGTACCTTCGTGTGTAAATACCACCTTTTTGTGTGCTTAAAACGTACCAATTTTCTCAAACAGCAGCAAACATTGTGTTACCCGAGATCCTCCTTTGTCCAATATCCTTCCATGTGTATTGTCTGATATCGAACAACACGTATCAGCGTTTGAACAGCCATATCTCGGACAATACTGTCAACGCTGTCAGCGTCAACTTATTCTTTGTCAGCGTCAAAACGATACTTGTCAGCGTCTATTCTTGTCAGTGTTACAATCAATCACTGACACCTTCTAGGGCTACTTCACTCTTGACAGTAAGCATAAATAAATAATAACAGTGAAAATGGCAATCAATATATGGACGGTACTTCAAGTATTGTGTCTTAAGCCCATAAATGAAATATCCAGCCCATTCATAAGATCCAGGGAAAACTTACTTCTGCAACGTGAAACGTGTTTATCCCATGAAAATAGCATTTGTATAACTGCTTCACATATATGCACGAAATAACCAAGAGATCTTTTCCCATGTTCATAATTACCTACAAACTAGGATTTCGATTTCCTTATTTTAGGTAGATCATATCTGCTCCATATTCATCACATGCCTTTGACTTGACTATTGTCACGTCCAAATAAAGTGAATCGCATAAAATCAGGAATATTAATACTCCATGATTTTCTGAGCAAAACATGGATAGGATCAAAATATACTTACAATACTTCACGTGAATGATTTCTTGCACATCTTGGACCACTCCATGTAGTATACGTCTCTCGGATCCCATATCTCACGTCAGAAAAATAATGAAGATATATTCACATCTCAAATAACCAGGAACCAAAATCTGCTTCCATAAATAACATCATAAAATCACGAGTTCATGTTATTGCTTTGACTTTGGCTCCACGTCTTCTTGAATTCAGAATCTCTCCTTTTCTTTCTCTTGAAGACCCACGTGAATAATAATATCCAAACCTGTGCTGCTGTCCTTTTCCTTGCAATAAATCGTTTCCATGTTAAGCTTGAAATGTAGTAATTGTAAGATCAACATGAAACATAGTACATCAACCGCAAACTATCATTCCTGCACCTTTTCATCTACGAATCAAATCATGTAGCAATATGGACTTGTTTCTTTATGGATTTAGGGTTTTATGATAAACCCTAATTTACTTTCTTTTATCATAACCAAAGAAACAAATAACTGTATCATAACAGCAACATCTCATTTTCTGTTTAAGAATGATCTAGGGTTTGTGAAAGCCCTAAATCATTATTTTATGTGAAGACAGAAAATCTGAAAATCACTCATCAGCCAACTTTGACGCCTAATAACTTTTGCCTGGGGATCAAACTCGACAATCCCTCCGGTGGATGTTTAGATATATGTATGTAGAACACACATATAAAATTTCGTGACGATCCAACGGTTCAATAAAAAGTTATGACCTTCTGAATACTGCTGCGCACACAAAAACGTCCAGAAAAACCCTAGACGGATTTTTCTTCTTTTCACCATACACGAACACCTTGTTGGTCCTAGCATCACGAGCCACGAGGCTCTGATACCAATTGTGGAAACCTTGGTTTCCGGATCTTTGAAGCAACTAGGAATGCATCATGTTCATATGATTATACAATCAAAGCGGAATTAGAACACGACACATTAACAAGGTGTTTAGGCACAAATAACATGAATTAAAACAAAAGGGATGTTCATTATATTAATAACAAACATCCACTAGGTGTGTGTACATTGAATCCCACACCTAGTCGACACACACTTTAGGTTTACATTGTATATGAAAGTTATGAATAAACCTAATACCCTTGGTTCCTTTTATAGTGTAAGGATTAGGGTTTACAAGAGATAAGAATAAATAAACATGTAAATCTTCTATTTAAATAAACTTATGCAGAATATCTTTGCATGTTTATCTAAATAGAAGCTTCCATAAGCATCAAATGTCTACGTTTTGTCAATGCTTGAATTGCATGTAACAATGCTTAGATTGTACATGACAACTCTTGAGCCAACAACGTTGGATTTGTTCTTGTCAACGCCTACATTTCTCTTGACAACACTTAGACAATATCTTCATGTTTTCTTCGTTTTTGAGTTTCTGCCACATCAACTTTTTGACCCAACACATACAAAGGTGTCCCACTAGCTTCTTCTTCAACACTCATCATACAAAGGCGTCCTACTAACTTCTACGTCGGTGCTCAAGGTGATGCATCATATTCCTTGTTTTGCTCGTCATACTAGCCCCAAGAGTTTGTCATCAAGAAAAATCTTCGATGACCCTCGATAGTAGCAGTTAAAATCCCAAAGTCTTTCTTCTAAGACAAGTTGTCGGTGATAACTTAACCTTCTATAGATCCACTAGCACTCACTTCAATTCCGATGTCGATTAGACAAGTCATTTCTTCTCGGAATGGGTAATGGTTCTTAACAATTAGCTTATAAAGCTCGCGATCGTCGGGACACATTAGAAATGGTCTATAGAAATAAATCATAACTCGAGAGAAGTCCAACGGATTACTCGTACATAGACGATAATCGACGATAACCATAATGATGACGACACTGAACGATTCATAAGAACAAAACGGGATTCGAAGAAAGACGTACGCACACCAAACAACCACAAATCGAGCCAGACATACTTGGGTCCACTCATTTATAACTCCTTGTCTACATCAAAAGGCGTCCCCTTCCATGTATACAAGAGTTTTTAAAATTTACGGTTCGCGAACTTATAACTTTCTTGTTCAAATGAAAAGGCGTCCCAGTCCATTTCAACAAGACGATTATAAGTCCTCCTACTCAAGTATTACTATCTCTCAACACGATATCATATCCAACT